>CM044320.1:18785000-21285000 GCA_024291935.2 Okapia johnstoni | reverse complement strand
AAGAGTTAAGCTCACAAAGAGGATTCATCTCCTCTAGCTGGTTTTCGTCCATTGCTAAGTTCTTATCTCCACTTCCCACCAACACCTACTTACTTGGATCTTGACTTATTTTGGCAGTTCTCTGCGCGTGGACTGTGGTTGCCATGGAGATGTTATCCCATGTGCTACGTGCTGTCTCATCTCCATCTCCTCCTTTCTCTCCAGCGTGCGCTCGCTCCCTCCATCCTCTCTTGTACACCCAGCCTGGCCCTGTTGTAATTGAGGACGTCAAACACCGCATCTCTTCAAGCTATTTTGCCACTCTGCCCCCAGTCACACTGACTGTGTTTTAACTTCATATAATCAAAGCAACCTGGGAGTGACTGAAAAAAGAGGGGAGGAAATTGACTCAAATGCTAAATTCCTTTATGTTATGCTAGGATGCTCAGGAGTTTGAGGGAATTCAGGCAAGTGTTAATCAAATTAACTTCTCTCTGCTTTCACAGGGATTAAACCTTTGCTGAGTTCAGAAAGACTTATTAACAATACTTTTCTGATTTCCACCTGGACTGTTTCTTCATGTCCTGGTGTTATCTACAGAGGAGAAAGCCTGAACTATTTCAGCTCCTAGTTTCCCACCCATGAAATAATTCACTTTGTGCATTTTCTGCATTGACCCGAGGGTGTCTCAGAGAAAAGATATTGACATCCTGGGTTATCAAGAGTTGGGCCAGATGTAGAAAAGATCTTAGTGTGAATAACTGAAGATTTGCCCTATTTGAATAACTACAGGTTTTATGCATGTCTAACTATGTGGACATTGGGGGGAAAGTTCTCTCCCTCCCCCACTGAGGTCATTTGATTTTTTTTAATTTACTTTTAAAATTGGAAAATATTTGAAAATAAATAACAAATTCTCCTTTTGTTTTTCTCGTTTCTTTTTTTGAAAAAAACCTTCCAATTCCATTGTTATAAACAAAGTATTTTTCTCTGTTCCTAAACTAGCAAAGTGAATTTATATTGGTAGAGAACACCCCCAATATTATATTTTACATATATTTCAGATTCCCCTAGTGCTTTTATTGTTCAAATTAAAAATCACTACCAGCAACCCTGCTATCAGGAAGTTCCTTTTGCTTTCTTATGGAATAAGATTTGAGTAAGTTATTCTCAGAGATAAACATATGATTTCCAGAGACAAACATATGTTTTACAGACCATTCAAAGGGGAGAATGGTAAGCATATTCAAAGGGGAGAAGTTTAAAAGTTTAAACAATTTTTTTGCTTGTGCAGAAATGAAATCATCCCCACTGTTTGACTCAGTGTTTTTAGAAAAGAAAGATTATAGGTGTATATTCTTTAGAAGTTACTCTTCCTTAAATCAATCATTGGAGGAGTCACTTTCTACAGGGAATCAGTACTCAGTGCTGATATCGATGCATAGTGCCATCTGTGTGTGTGTGTGTGTGAGAGAGAGAGAGAGAGAGAGAGAGAGATGACATAGAAAGGTGGATGTGACGGGTGGGAAGTAAGAAAGCAGAGGAAAGGCTTTCAAGACTAGTCTTCTGGAAGTTCAAAAATAAATCAGTAAGTATTAATTGACTGTATACCACAAGCAAGGCACTAATTTGGAATCTGCAAAAGATAATAGAAGGACAAAATTTGATACTTACTTTCTAACAATGTCTTGTCTATCTGGAAGACAAGATCCAGACACACAATACAATGAGTAACAAAAAGGAATAAGAGGTGCTCTGTGACAACCTAGAGGGGCAGGATGGGGTGGGAGGAGGGAGGGAGTTTTAAGAGAGAGGAGACATATGTATACCTATGACTGATTCATGTTGATGTATGGCAGAAACTAGAACAGTATTGTAAAGCAATTATCTTCCAATTTAAGACAAAAGAATTTTTTAATAAAAGGAACAAGTTAAGACAGGTCAACAATTAATCAAATGCTGACATGTGGACTGGAGGCTGGAAAGGGCAAGAGGAGAGAAAGGAGAGAAGGAGTTGGGATGGTCAGGAATGAAGAGGGGGAAACTGGATTTGAGACCACAAACACGAGCAAGATTTGTATTGAATTCAGTGGAAAGAAAATAGAATACAGGCAGGAAAATGCAGGTAATGGTCAGGGGACAGTGAAGAAGCCTCTTGGCTTCAGCAGGAGTTCGTACAACACACAAAGAGACAGAGCCAGGGTGGAAAGGACTTTGATCATGGGCAGACTTTTCCTCTACATAACAGGAAGTCATTGGAGTTCTTTGAGCAAGCAACCCTGAGAGGTCTTGTCGTAAGATGAAGTGCAGGTGGTATTTGGAAGGTGGAGGCAATTGCTATCGGGCTGATGGCCCAGTAGAGAGCTGCTTTAGGTGTTTGTCTACCAAGTGATGAGGTCTAGTGTAGGATGAAGGTCATGGGACTTGAAGGGAAGGGCCAGATGCAAGAAGTATGTTGTAAAAACAGGACTGTTGTTGTGACAGAATGTGGTCCACTGGAGAAGGGAATGGCAAACCACTTTAGTATTCTTGCCTTGAGAACCCCATGAACAGTATGAAAAGGCAAAAAGATAGGACACTGAAAGATGAACTCCCCAGGTCGGTAGGTGCCCAATATGCTACTGGAGATCAGTGGAGAAATAACTCCAGAAAGAATGAAGGGATAGAGCCAAAGCAAAAACAACACCCAGTTGTGGATGGGACTGGTGATAGAAGCAAGGTTCGATGCTGTAAAGAGCAATATTGCATAGGAACCTGGAACGTTAGGTCCATGAATCAAGACAAATTGGAAGTGGGCAAACAGGAGATGGCAAGAGTGAACGTCGACATTCTAGGAATCAGCGAACTAAGATGGGCTGAATGGGTGATTTTAACTCAGATGACCATTATATCTACTACTGTGGGCAGGAATCCCTTAGAAGAAATGGGGTAGCCATCATAGTCAACAAAAGAGTCCGAAATTCAGTACTTGGATGCAGTCTCAAAAATCACAGGATGATCTCTGTTCATTTCCAGGCAAACCATTCCATATCACGGTAATCCAAGTCTATGCCCTGACCAGTAATGCTGAAGAAGCTGAAGTTGAACAGTTCTATGAAGATCTACAAGACCTTCTAGAACTAACACCCAAAAAAGATGTCCTTTTCATTATAGGGGATGGGAATGCAAAGGTAGGAAGTCAAGAAACACCTGGAGTAACGGGCAAATTTGGCCTTGGAGTACAAAATGAAGCAGGGCAAAGGCTAATAGAGTTCTGCCAAGAGAATGCACTGGTCATAGCAAACACCATCTTCCAACAACACAAGAGAAGACTCTACACATGGACATCACCAGATGGTCAACACCGAAATCAGATTGATTATATTCTTTCCAGCCTAAGATGAAGAAGCTCTATACAGTCAGCAAAAACAAGACCGGGAGCTGACTGTGGTTTAGGTCATGAACTCCTTATTGCCAAATTCAGACTGAAATTGAAGAAAGTGGAGAAAACCACTAGACCATTCAGGTATGGCCTAAATCAAATCCCTTATGACTATACAATGGAAGTGAGAAATAGATTTAAGGGACTAGATTTGATAGACAGAGTGCCTGATGAACTATGGACGGAGGTTTATGACATTGTACAATAGACAGGAATCAAGACCATCCCCATGGAAAAGAAATGCAAAAAAGCAAATTGGCTGTCTGAGGAGGCCTTACAAATAGCTGTGAAAAGAAGGAAAGTGAAAAGCAAAGGAGAAAAGGAAAGATATACCCATTTGAATGCAGAGTTCCAAAGAATAGCAAGGAGAGATAAGAAAGCCTTCCTCAGTGATCAATGCAAAGAAATAGAGGAAAAAAATAGAATGAGAAAGATTAGAGATCTCTTCAAGAAAATTAGAGATATCAAGGGAACATTTCATGCAAAGATGGGCTCAATAAAGGACAGAAATGGTAGGGACCTAACAGAAGCAGAAGATATTAAGAAGAGGTGGCAAGAATACACAGAAGAACTGTACAAAAAAGATCTTCATGACCCAGATTATCATGATAGGGTGATCACTCACCTAGAGCCAGACATCCTGGAATGTGAGTCAAGTGGGCTTTAGGAAGCATCACTATGAACAAAGCTAGTGGAGGTGATGGAATTCCAGTTGAGCTATTTCAAATTCTGAAAGATGATGCTGTGAAAGTGCTGCACTCAATATGCCAGCAAATTTGGAAAACTCAGCAGTGGCCACAGGACTGGAAAAGGTCAGTTTTCATTCCAACCCCAAAGAAAGGCAATGCCAAAGAATGCTCAAACTACCGCACAATTGCACTGATCTCACACGCTAGTAAAGTAATGCTCAAAATTCGCCAAGCCAGGCTTCAACAATACGTGAACCGTGAACTTCCAGATGTTCAAGCTGGTTTTAGAAAAGGCAGAGGAACCAGAGATCAAATTGCCAAAATCCGCTGGATCATCGAAAAAGCAAGAGAGTTCCAGAAAAACATCTATTTCTGCTTTATTGACTATGCCAAAACCTTTGACTGTGTGGATCACAATAAACTGTGGAAAATTCTTAAAGAGATGGGAATACCAGACCACCTGACCTGCCTCTTGAGAAACCTGTATGCAGGTCAGGAAGCAACAGTTAGAACTGGACATGGAACAACAGACTGGTTCCAAATAGGAAAAGGAATATGTCAAGGCTGTATATTGTCACCCTACTTATTTAACTTATATGCAGAGTACATCATGAGAAATGCTGGGCTGGAGGAAACACAAGCTGGAATCAAGATTGCCAGGAGAAATATCACTAACTTCAGATATGCAGATGACACCACCCTCCTGGCAGAAAGTGAAGAACTAAAGAGCCTCTTGATGAAAGTGAAAGAGGAGAGTGAAAAAGTTGGCTTAAAGCTCAACATTCAGAAAACTAAGATCATGGCATCCAGTCCCATCACTTCATGGGAAATAGATGGGGAAACAATAGAAACAGTGGCTAACTTTATTTTGGGGGGCTCCAAAATCACTGCTGATGGTGATTGCAGCCATGAAATTAAAAGACGCTTACCCTTGGAAGGAAAGTTATGACCAACCTAGACAGCATATTAAAAAGCAGAGACATTACTTTGCCAACAAAGGTCCATCTAGTCAATGCTATGGTTTTTCCAGTGGTCATGTATGGATGTGAGAGTTGCACTATAAAGAAAGCTGAGCGCCGAAAACTGATGCTTTTGAACTGTGGTGTTAGAGAAGACTCTTGAGAGTCCCTTGGACTGCAAGGAGATCCAACTAGTCCATCCTAAAGGAGATCAGTCCTGGTTGTTCATTGGAAGGACTGATGTTGAAGCTGAAACCCCAATACTTTGGCCACCTGATGCAAAGAGCTGACTCATTGGAAAAGACCCTGATGCTGGGAAAAATTGAGGGCAGGGGCAGAAGGGAACAACAGAGGATGAGATGGTTGGATGGCATCACCAACTCAATGGACATGAGTTTGGGTAGATTCCGGGAGTTGGTGATGGACAGAGAGGCCTGGCGTGCTGTGGTTCATTGGGTCACAAAGAATCGGACACGACTGAGCAACTGAATTGAACTGAACTGTTGGGGAGGTGGGAAACTAGGAAAAGGAAGATGGCAGAGACTCCTGGGAGGTTTCAAGACCACAGGAATGAGACCAGTTAATATTCACTGTGAGATGAATCATAAAGAAGGCTGAGCGATGAAGAAAGAATTGGTGCGTTTGAACTGTGGTGCTGGAGAAGACTCTTGAGAGACCCTTGGACAGCAAGGAGATCAAACCAGTCAATCCTAAAGGAAATCAACCCTGAATATTCATTGGCAGGACTGATGCTGAAGCTGAAGCTCCAATACTTTAGCCACCGGATGCGAAGAGCCAACTCATTGGAAAAGACCCTGGTGCTAGGAAAGATGGAAGACAAGAGGAGAAGAGGGCAACAGAGGATGAGATGGTTGGATGTCATCACTGACTCAATAGACATGAGTCTGAGCAAACTCTGGGAGAGAATGACGAACAAGGAAGCCTGATAAGCTGCAATTCATGGGGTCGCAAAGAGTTGGACACAACTTAAAGACTGAACAACAATATGCACTGTGCTCTGGCCAGCATCCGAAATGCTTGGTAAATATTAGCTAAGTCAGAGAGAGGAATTAGAAAGTCAGTTAATGTGAGGAAGAAGATAAAGCAAATGCATTTCTAGCCCTCAGAGTGTGTAACGGAGGAAATGCAAGCAGAAATGGCCATCGAGGGGTGAATGTGGGGGATGAGAAAGAGGTGGAAATGCAGGCATAGTATCTGAACTCAGAGGAAGAGTTGGTGTCCTGAGGACATCTGAAATGAACAGAGACCCTGTTATTCCAGGGTTCCTACAAATTTTCTACCAAACCTCAAATAAGGGAAAAGAGAAATAAAAGCAGGCAACCAAGAAGGGAAAGAAGGAGCAATGGCAGGTAAAGAAGAACCAAGATAATGATGAAACCTAGACTGGACACATTTCCAAAGGAGGGGCGTGTCGTGCAGCTTAAACCCAGGATGAGATGCAGTGGATGAGCACCAAGCATAATCAATGTATTTGATTGAACAGATCATAAGTACAGTTCTGCCTCCCTCATGGAGGATTGCTGAGAGTTGATTGCAGCTCCAAAGCAATGCTTTAAATATTGTATTTTTTAAGTCCAGAGAGAGCTTGAATATTCTGTGCCAAAGCAGGATAAAGTTTTTTTCCCCGTCTTATCCAAGCCAAATAAATATTCTAACTCTTGTTGTCTGCCTCTAACAAGAGCTCCAAGAATATAGTCTTGGACTTTCATAACTGACTTCCTCCCAGAGCGTGATCTGAGAATTAATTTCTCTATAAGTTCAGTCAGGCTTACTGCTTTGTGGTTTGTCTCCTGTTTTCTTATAAGGAAAATTAATTCCATTTCTACACTTTTTTGGGGTTTAGTGCTTGTGAAATATGACAGACTGACAGACCCCAGAGACCTGGAGTTCTCTTGTTATTCTGTGAATGTATCACCTGACCAGCAATGTGCCCCCAGTCTTCCTCAGGGCTGTGAGAGCCCATGTGGTTCCTGCCTCTCCCCTGAAAGCTTCCTTTATGGTGCTGGCTTAAGGGACAGTTAAAAGCAACTTATGAACTGCTGCTTGGTGGTCTAAATAGTGACTAAGAGCACAGGCTTTGAGCCATTCAGAACTCCTACTATGTTAGGAGTTGGGGACTTACTTCCCTCTTCCCTGACCATCACTTTTGACAACAGTATCCTTAGTGGGAGGAACATGGGTTTTAGAGCCACTCAGAGTTGAATTGGGTCAACTCCCAGTGGCACCAACCTTGGGTTTTCGTTATAACATGATCTATCATTTTATAGCATTGCTGTGACAATATCATATAATGCAAAACATCCAGAACAGAGTTTGGCGTGTGCTCAAAAAATGGTAGCATTTGCTAGAGGTTTTATTTTTATTTTTTAATTGAGTGACCAGAGCAGAGATATGACTTCTAAGCAATTTCACTTATAAGCTAGAAAGCCATGAGATTCACTTACCTTGGGGAGACAAAATTCTGAAAAGAGGGGAAAAAAAATATCCATCAGCTTATTTTGTACATAATGGTAAACTCCAGCTGGTGATTTAGCTGATTTAACTGGTTCTGAGAAAGCATCTCGTAAGAGCAGCCAGCCTAATCTTTGCACTCATGTTGTAAGAATGAAAGCACAACAGAGAGGGAGGAGCCAGAGCTGTGGCAGACTGTTAAACCCTCAGAGTGGTGGTCTCATCGCCAGAAGACAGGGGAACCACCTTGTTAAGTCTGACCTGATAACTGAGCACTCAGGTAGAATGGCCCCACCAGGAATATAGAACTTAATAAAGGTCAGGAAGGAGATGGGAGCTCCGATGGAGGTTTTGGAGACCTTGGTATCGAGGTGATGATGGTTGATACTTGGCTGTGAATGTGTCTTCGAGAGAGAGCAGCGGTGAAAACCTGAGTCTTGAGTGCCCCCAAGTTAGGGATTTCCCAGCAACAATGGACAAGAAAAGGAGAGAGAACTGGTTCTAAAGGTGTAGGAAGAACCAAGAAATTATCCTACTTTAATCCACAAATAAACAAAGGATAGGAGAGTGCTGAAAATGAGGGACTGTCATCTGTTAGTTGTACAATGTCAGGCAGAATGATGATGAACCAAGAGCTACTGATTTTGTTTTGGTTATTGATGACCTCATAAGAACAGTTTCTGTAGCGCGATAGAGGCAAAAGCCTAGACTGCAAAGGTGAAGGAGAGAGGGCTGGTAAGGAAGTCGGGGCATCAGGTGTTGATTACTTTTTTTTTTAAGTTTGTAGTAAAAAGGGGTAGAAAATGGAATTACTTTGCAAAAGTTGGAAAACAGATCTCTTTGTGACCTCCCCTGGCTGAGAAGGAGTTAATGTTATAACTGCACAGTAATTTCAGAAGCATTAAAGAGCATGTTTCCATGGAAACATCAACCTACAGAGGGAGAGAAAGAGCTAGGATCCCCTGACAAAGGAGGAACAGCCGAGTTCTAGCCCCCACATGTACAGCGGGGAGAGATGATTACATGTTTCTTTCAGCTTCCCTGTGAAGATGCAGTTGGAGTTCATGTGTGCTGTCCTCTTGAAGACCAGGAAAGAGGGAAATGGGGTTGGATTTAAATAAACTCTTGCCCTCACCTTGCTTCGAATTCTGACTCAAGGGTCAAGCCACGTTAGAGTTATTGGAACAGATCAATGAATGTCTCTAACTAAGTAGCTATCTAAAAATAGTTAAGTAAATAAACAAGTTTGATCTTCCCCTGACCTCTCTGCTCTAACCTCATCTAGAAACTGTGCTATGAAGTACTGTGCTTCAGAGCAGCACTTATAGAAGCTCTAGAAACACAGGCTGTGTTTGACTGATAACCTTGGATCAGCACTTTTGCATTGTAGTTTCTATCTTGATGTTTTCTCCTTGACAAGATATACGTTTCATCTTACAGTTTTCAGGTCCCTCGTATCCCTTTTAATACTGACAGGCGTACATTTCCGGTACCTTCAAACTCAACCAGACTTTAAGAGGTGGGTCCTCTCGCTGCACTGAAGCCAAGGAAAGCTCTTTTGCAGACTATGCTACAGGAGCCACATCAACAAACTCTTTGTCACTAACTTTCCCAACAATTCACTTTCTTCACACCCATATTTTGTTCTACGTTACATCTAGGACGCAGGTATCTTCCCTTCCCCTGGTCTTTCCTTGGACCATAGACTCAGTAAATCACTTCACTTCCTATGTGAAAGGGCATCATCCTTGGGACAGGCGGTTTGTGACTGCATCTTCTGAAGATGGAGATGTGCCCTGGAATGAGGCCACAGCCTCCACCACTCTCTGCCTCGCATCTGTAGCATGATGAAATTCTGAGACACCCATCTCCCTGAAAGACATCATCTTCACCCAGGTATCCTGAGTCCTCTGTCTGTTGGAAACCACCTCCTGCTCCTGGAATGTCTTCCTTCTTTTGACCACTGTTTTCCTTCCATTCATTGTAATTGCTTCTAGAAATCTCTACTTAAAGATCTGTACCAACTGCTACTGAAAGACTAAGTCATAACCCCCTTTTTCCATGGATGACAAGACAGTTAGTTCCTCATAACCTTCATTCCCAGTCCCTGTAACTAAAGTCATCTCACTGATTCCTTTGTTCACCTCTTCTTCCCTTCAGTAGAGCTGTTGCAACGAGCTGTGGAATTAAGCGCATCGGAGCTATAGAGTGGCTAGGTGCTTTGTGTATGGAGGGATTGCCAGTCTGTTGGTCTTGTTGGCCATCTCAGGTAGAGGAGAGGGTAGAAAGGGGTTCCCATGGAAAAGCAAACTGAGGAAATGGAGAAAGGTCAAAAGGAAGAGAAAAGCCTCCTTATCCCCTCGCTTTCACACCCATGTCACTTTGGATTTGTGACCAGAGGTTTCTTCTTGGGTGTACATGACCAGGGTTGCTTTCAATTAAGTCTGAAAGGTTCACAGGAAGGAAAAGGCTTCTGATCAGAGCTGGATGTCCTAGAGAAATCTTTGCCAGTCATTGTGTGGCTGGTTTTGGCATGACCCCTGTGTAGGTCTGCCTGCTTGTGAGCTAGAATGGATGTCAGCAAAATATTAGTAGGCATAAAGTTGAAATACCTGAAAAATATTAGTAGGCATAAAGAAGAAATACTGAGTACTCAGTGATCAGCTACCCTTTGATCTGCCTTGGCATTTTCTCTGGGAAGGTTCACTGCTTAGTTTTGATGGCCCACGCTGGGCTGTATTCCAATATATTGAGCACATCATCTAGGGAAGAGAAGAGGGATTTTATTCAGGGCTTTGGAAAAAGAAAGTGATTTTAACTTACGTGCAGCGTGAAAACATGAGCTTAAAATGAATCCAGGAGAGTTACTTGATTCCTCCCCCTGGGACTGTCACCTTTCTCAGGGCCTCTGATGACTCTGGGTTTCCCATCACACCTTCACTCTCCTCACCCATCGCAGAGGTGATAAAGGGCTGTGGGCATGAATACCAGGAGGAGTTCCTTTCCCATCTCAAGTTCTGTGCACAGTTCCTAAGCTTTGGTGTCCAGCACTCTTGATACATTGGCATCGCCAGTTCCTAAGGAACCCATAAGCAGAAGTGTGCCCCGCCAAAGGGAATTTTAAAGAGAATTACACAGTGTTCCAATGAGGGCTCTGGAAGGTCATAATGGGGGTTGTTTTGAGGAGTCATTTATTCTAGACTAAAATTATGGAGATATGAGCTCATCTTTTGCCTTCCTCAGAAAGCGAACTTTACATTGAAGTCGTACAATTAAATGATTCCTCGCTGCAAAATACCTCACAGGGATGACCAGTCACAGGAGAGACAACAGACGTCCCCAAGCCTGAACGGCTGGGATCTTGTACGGTGGGATGAATGTGCTGTTAATGGAAAAGCAGAGATCCAGAGACTGGGAGACCAGACTCTGAACTTATCCTGCCAAAGAGCAGCAACATCTACCCAGGCAGCATCTTCTGTTAAGCTTTAAATATGGAAGGTCAGACTGTGATTCAGAAGTCCCTGCAAACTCTAACATTCTCTGGTATCCAGGCAATATTGTTTTAAAGGTAATCATAATAATAACACCACCAGCAGCTAATACTAAAGGCTCATTATGTACAGGTGCATATATTCTCACAACAGTCCTGTGAGGTAAGTACTATTATTATTCACATTTTTATGGTGAGGAAGCTGAGGCAGAGAGAGATTAGCTAGCTCATGAGATCACGGAGCTTCAGAACTGGCCGAGCAAGGACATGAGCAGAGGTCAACTGGCTGCAGAGTCCTTGCTTGTCCACACCACGCTGCACTGCACATTGGTAGTATGGGGGATGTGTGTGTGTGTGTGTGCGATACACACTGCATTTCTCTCATCTTCACTTCACATATTCTGTTTCTCCCTTTTTTTATCATCACTATTTTTCGTTTTCTTTTTTATTAAAGTATGGTTGATTTGCAGCAGTGTGTTAGTTTTAGGTGTACCATTTCTCCCTTCTATGTTCTTTCTACTAACTCCTCATCAGTAAGCATTTGGAGGCATTGTCCAGGCCTTTTCATTCATTTGAGTGTTGGTATCTTATAATGAGAACAAGCTCCTGGGTTTGACCCCAGATGAAAGAGTCCAGAGAAGAGTTGTCCCCTGGCCATGACCTGCCACATTGACCCCGCTTGATGAAAGGAGACAGACATGAGGGTGAAAAGGTAGGCAGTAGGCTATTGCAGCTGGTGGCAGAACCTCTTGGAGCTCATTGAGTTAACATCTAGAGGAAGAGGAAATGCTCTCTACCTTCTTATATATCTGAGCAGAGACTGTCAGCAACTCTCAGCAATGCCCCTCTTTTTCTTTTCATTTTGTGTGCGCTCAGTTGCTCAGTCGTGTCCAACTCTTTGCAGTCCCATGAACCATAGCCCACCAGGCTCCTCTGTCCATGGCAGTCTCCAGGCAAGAATACTGAAGTGGGCTGCCATTTCCTCCTCCAGGGGACTTTCCTGAACCAGGGACTGAACCCACCTCTCGTGCACTGACAGGTGGATTCTTTACCACTGAGCCACCTGGGAAGCTCTTCTTTTGTTTTGATAAAACTAATTCATAGCATTCAGTCGCGAAACAGAATTTGGGTAATAGAGCTCAGAAAATCTCATTGTCAGGCTGAGGGGTCTGAGAAGACTCTTTTCCTGTAATAGTTGGAAAGTTGCCACATCACCACTTACCCTCAGCCAGATCGCTAAGGGGCCAAAACACAATTCTTTTCACCACCAGCAGGAGAGAGGGAGTATATTAAATGTATATCAGTCAGTCTTCAAGATACTTTAATATCTCATTAGTTTAACTCTACAGATTTAGAATTTCAATAACTGAGTTATGGACTAGCCCAAACGTGAAGCTTTTATGATTTGTAAAGAATGGTTCATAAAATGAATGGCATAAACACCACTTGAGAGAAAGTGTTTAATCCACTGGCAGACAAACTATTTTTAATTTGCCTCAAGTAATTATAAATTAATATTACAGTCTACTCTTTAAATTAGTTTTTCCTGAGGTTCTAAGTATCATTTTGCAAAAGTGAGAA
Source organism: Okapia johnstoni (assembly GCA_024291935.2). Classification (NCBI taxonomy): domain Eukaryota; kingdom Metazoa; phylum Chordata; class Mammalia; order Artiodactyla; family Giraffidae; genus Okapia; species Okapia johnstoni. Next base: position 21,272,409 of record CM044320.1, on the reverse strand, counting down.
AAGGCCTGCACTTGACAGCTTAGGAAACTGGTATTTCTAATTATTTTGTTCAGTAGCATGGTTTAGTATTTTTGTATTTGACATTGTGGCTCAAAGGAAACCTTTAAAACTTCTTCAAATCCCTTTTCCTCAAAGAGAACACCCTTGGTGACCATAATAAAATAATTCACATGCCTTGAAAACATTGTCACATAACCTAGGAACTGATGGATCTAGGATTTGAACAGAAGTGGTCTGATGGTAGCATCCTGGCTCTTAAATGCCATGCATACTGCTGGCTGCTGCTGCTGGTGATGATGACAGAGTATGTGTTTAGTGCACACTACATTCATTTCCTCTCCAACAAGCTTATTTATCCTGTTTCCCCTTATTTTTCTTTCTACCAGCATTTAGGGGCATTGTCTATGTTGTTCATGTGAGTGCAGGATGTCTCCCAATACTGGTCTCTAACTAAGTAGCTTTTAAACGTTTTCAGTTCAGTTCAGTTGTTCAGTCATGTCTGACTCTTTGCAGCCCCAGACTGCAGCACACAAGGCTTCTCTGTCAATCCTCAACTCCTGGAGCTTGCTCAAACTCCTGTCCATCGAGTCAGTGATGCCATCCAACCATCTCATCCTCTGTCGTCCCCTTCTCCTCCTGTCTTCAGTCTTTCCCATCATCAGGGTCTTTTCCAATGAGTCAGCTCTTCACATTAAGTGGCCAAAGTATTGGAGCTTTAGCTTCAGCATCAGTGCTTCTGATGAATATTCAGGACTGATTTCCTTTAGGATTGACTGGTTTGATCTCCTTGCAGTCCTAAGGACTCTTAAGAGTCTTCTCCAACACCACAGTTCAAAAGCATCAATTCTTCAGTGCTCAGCTTTCTTTATAGTCCAACTCTCACATACCTACATGCTGCTGCTGCTGCTGCTTCTAAGTTGCTTCAGTCGTGTCCGACTCTGTGCGACCCCATAGACGGCAGCCCACCAGGCTCCACCGTCCCTGGGATTCTCCAGGCAAGAACACTGGAGTGGGTTGCCATTTCCTTCTCCAGTGCATGAAAGGGACAAGTAAAAGTGAAGTCGCTCAGTCGTGTCCGACTCTTCGCGACCCCATGGACTGCAGCCTACCAGGCTCCTCCGTCCGTGGGATTTTCCAGGCAAGAGTACTGGAGTGGGGTGCCATCACCTACATGACTACTAGAAAAACCAAAGCTTTGACTAGACGAACCATTGTCGCCAAACTAATGTCTTTACTTTCTGATATGCTGCCTATGTTGATCATAGCTTTTCTTCCAAGGAGCAAGCATCTTCTAATTTCATGGCTGCAGTCACCATCTGCAGTGATTTTGGAGCCCCCCAAAATAAAGTCTCTCACTGTTTCCATTGCTTCCCCATCTATTTGCCATCAAGTGATGGGACAGGATGCCATGATCTTAGTTTTTTGAATGTTTAGTTTCAAGTCAGCTTTTTCACTCTTCTTTCACTTTCATCAAGAGGCTCTTTAATTTTTCTTTGCTTTCTGCCATAAAGGTAGTATCATCTGCATATCTGAGGTTGTCGCTATTTCTCCCAGCAGTCTTGATTCCAGCTTGTGCTTCATCCAGCCCGGCATTTCGCATGATGTACTCTGCATAAAAGTTAAATAAGCAAAGTAACAATAATCAGCCTTGACGTATTCCTTTCCCAATTTGGAACCAGTCTGTTGTTCCATGTCCGGTTTTAACTGTTGCTTCTTGACCTGCAAACAGATTTCTCAGGAGGCAGGTAAGGTGGTCTGGTATTCCCATCTCTTTCAGAATTTTCCACAGTTTATTGTGATCTACACAGTCAAAGGCTTTGAAGTGAAGTAAAGTGAAGTGAAGTCGCTCAGTCGTGTCCTACTGTTTGTGACCCCGTGGACTGTAGCCCACCAGGCTCTTCCATCCATGGGATTCTCCAGGCAAGAATACTGGAGTGGGTTGCCATTTCCTTCTCCGGGGAATCTTCCCGACCCAGGGATCTAACCCAGGTCTCCCGCGTTGCATGCAGACACTTTACCCTCCAAGCCACCAGGGACATAGCCAATAATGCAGAAGTAGATGTTTTTCTGCAACTCCCTTGCTTTTTCTATGATCCAGTGTATGTTGGCAATTTGATCTCTGGTTCCTCTGCCTTTTCTAAATCCAGTTTGAACATCTGGAAGTTCACAGTTCACGTATTGCTGAAGCCTGTCTTGGAGAATTTTGAGCATTACTTTAATAGCATGTGAGATGAGTGCAACTGTGTGGTAGTCTGAGCACTTTGGCATTGCCTTTCTTTGGGATTGGAATGAAAACTGACCTTTTCCAGTCCTGTGGCCACTGCTGAGTTTTCCAAATTTGCTGTCATACTGAGTGCAGCACTTTCACAGCACCGTCTTTGAGGATTTGAAATAGCTCAACTGGAATTCCATCACCTCCACTAGCTTTGTTCATAGTGATGCTTCCTAAGGCCCACTTGACTTCGCATTCCAGGATGTCTGGCTCTAGGTGAGTGATCACACCATTGTGATTATCTGGATCATGAAGATCTTTTTTGTACAGTTCTTCTGTGTATTCTTCCCACCTCTTCTTAATATCTTCTGCTTCTGTTAGGTCCATACCACTTCTGTCCTTTATTGTGCCCATCTTTGCATGACATCTACTATTTCTAGTCTTGTAAACAATTGTTCCTACTGTTTTCAGGAGGAAATGCACATAATACAGTAATTGTTAAAGAGACCAGCGAAAAGCTTTTTGAAAGATCTGTGGTTTTGCTATTTTTTTTAATTTATTTTATTTCTTTATCTACTTTTGGTGCCTGGGCAGGGACTTAAACCCTGGACTCTCAGATTAAAAGTTGGTTTTGTCATTTAGGTGATGGAGTTTAGCAGTGTGATAGCCACAATATTAATCAGGTGAAGCATCAAGATAGAGAACATCTCCTAGGAGTTGTGTTCTTCCCACATCAAGCAGGTGAGGTGGTCTGCATTTTATAGATGATGGTCTATTTTATAGATGAAGGAGCTAAATGCTTTAAAAGGTAAGTGACAAACCTAAGACATAGTGACAAAGTTATAGGTTTTCAGAGCTAGAAAATCATAAGCAAAGGGGTCAAGAATTTGAGTCTCTTCTCTGGAACTGTGTTTCCTCCTTTATCACTTTGCTCTGAATAGCTGGAGAATGGAAATTGAGAGCTATGAAAAACTCCACATTTTTTAATAACTTTTTTATTTTTAATGGAAGTATAGTTGCTTTATAATACTGTGTTGGCTTCTGCTATACATCAACATGAATCAGCTATAGGTATACATCTGTCTCCTCCCTATTGAGTCTTCCTCCCACCTCACACCCCTTCCCACTCCTCTAGGTTGTTACAGAGCCCCAGTTTGAGTTCCCTGAGTCATACAGCAAATTCTCACTGGCTGTCTATTTCACATATTGTAGTATATATGTTTCCATGTTACTCTCTCCATTCGTCCCACCCTCTCCTTCCTCCCTTCTACTTATGTTCTCTAGGTCTGCTTCTCCATTGCTGCCCTGCAAATAGGTTCATCAACACCAGTCTTTCTAGATTCTATGTCTATGTGTGTTAGTTCTTCAGTCGTGTCTAACTCTATGTGACCCCATGAATTGCAACTGGCCAGGCTCCTTTGTCCATGGAATTCTCCATGCAAGAATACTGGAGTGGGTTGCCATTCCCTTCTCCATCTAGATTCCATGTATATGCATTAATATATGATATTTGTTTTTCTCTTTGACTTCTGTATAAGCTGTATATCTAGATTCATCCACCTCATTAGAACTGACTCAAATGTGTTCCTTTTTATGGCTGAGTAATATTTCATTGTATACAGGTACTACCGTTTCTTTATCTATTCATCTGTTGATGGACATCCAGGTTGCTTCCATGTCCTAGGTATTGTAAATAGTGCTGTAATGAACATTGGAGTACATGTGTCTTTTTCAGTTTTGGTTTCCTCAGAGTATATCGCACACCTCTGGGTACCTTATCTTTGACAAAGGAGGCAAGCATATGCAGTGGGGAAAAGATAGTCTCTTCAATAAGTGGTGCTGTGAGAACTGGACAGCTAAGTGTAAAAAAATGAAATTAGAACACTTTCTAACACCACATACAAAGATAAACTCAAAATGAATTAAAACCACGAATGTAAGACCAGAAGCTATAAACTGTTAGAGGAAAAGATAGACAGAATACAGTATGACATAACTCATAGTAAGATCCTCTATGACCCGCCTCCTAGAATAGTGGAAATAAAAACAAAAATAAACAAGTGCAACCTAATTAAACTTAAAAGCTTTTGCACAGCAAAGGAAACTATAAACAAGGTGAAAAGACAGCCCTCAGAATGGGAGAAAATAATAGCAAATTAAACAACTGACAAAGGATTAATTTCCAAAATACACGTCCAACTTATACAACTCAATACCAGAAAAACAACCAAATCAAAAACAGACAGTTCTCCAAAGAAGACATACAGATGGCTAATAAACACGAAAACGTGCTGTGTTGCACATTATTAGAGAAAATGCAGATCATAGCTACAAGGAGATATCACCTATCACCAGTCATAATGGCTATCAAAAAATCCACAAACAATAAATGTGGGAGAAGGTGTGGAGAAAACGGAACCCTCCTTGCACTGTTGGTGGGAATGTAAATTGATACAACCAGTATGGAAGATGGTATGGAGACTCCTCAAAAAAATGAGAATAATTCCACATTTTTGAGGCATGATGTTGAGCAGAAAGATCACTGGTGTGGGGCGGGGACGCCTAGGCCCTCTTTCCAACCCTGTCATCTGATCTTGGTGAAAACACAAACCCCTTCAGACTTCATCTGCTTCATCTGAAAATGAGAAGATTGCCTGAGAGGAGAGACTTGTCTCTCTTATTACCACATTAAAAGACATTCATTAAAAAAAAAAACACAAAAAACTAGTGTGAGAATCTGGAGGGCACAATGAGAACTGTGGTGCCAGGGCACTTGGTTTGCTGGGGAAATTCTGGCAGAGCCCTCTCGGACACCTCCCACACGTGGCATACTGCTAAATCATTGCAGCGGATGAGCTCTGAGTGGCATGGTCAAAGTCAAAGAGGCACGCAGGCTTTGTACCTCAGCTTGACCCCATTCAACCCAGTGGAGGATGACTTTGGCCACAGGCAGCAAATGTGTTGGACCTGAGCCCAGCAGCGTTCCAAGACTTTCTCCACAAGCCAGAGTCAGGCCAGAAATGCGATCGGTTTTATTTTCTGCAGTCTGTATGAGGGGTCTCCATAGTCGAGGGCACGTGATGGTAATGTGAGAATGCTAAGAGGCCCATCCGAGGCTCTAAGACACTGATTTCACTTTACTTACTGATGTAATGAAAAGAATCCTGAGCTTGAAATAAGAAGACTTGAACTCTAGTCCTGAACAGGCAAGCCACCTTGGAAAGTCAGGTAGTATTGGGGGACCCATTTTCTCCTGTCCAAACTGAGAGTTCTCAATGGATGGTTTTTAAGTTTTCTTCTAGTTCCAGCAATCTGAGATTTCTGCAATATTAGAACTTTACAAGATAAGCCATCATTTGGCTATGGGTCAAACTACATCCCAGAGACAAATCAAGCAATATTTTTTTATATACCAAACCTTGATGGGCCTTCCAAGGGACAAGGATCTTATGGGCAGAACTTCTGAATTTGACTGCCACTTGGAGCTAGGCTTTCTCATTACATTCTTGAGGATGACATTTTCAGAGACAAACAGAATAGCTGTGGCATCTCTTAATATTATAGTCTAATCCTTTAGTGAGGATTTATACACGGACGCTTTGAGGTTTTAACTAACATTCAAAATTGACAAAGTGCCACCGGAAGCAAAGGTGGTTGGGTACTTTCAGGTCTTATGGAAAGTTGAATTGATTAATATGACCATTTGACCTAGTTTATCCTCCATATGTGGGAGGCAATCTCCATTTCTCCCATGTGTTCCACTGACAGTTCAGTCTTGGTGAATGTGATTGTCCCACTTTTACTCACTGAGGTCCAAAATGAGGCAAGTCCCTTGCCTTTAGATAATTCTAATCAGGCTAGTATATTACTTTTTTCTAAATGTTTCCTACTATGTAACCTTATATTTGTGTCATATTTTATGTAGTTTTTCTACCCCCTATTTCAGGTGATCATCACAACCTGATAAACTAAAGGTAACAAAAAAAAAAAATGGTGGTGTTTCCATTTTAAAGAAGGAAAAACTCAGGTTCAGGGCCAAGGTCCCATGTCTAGAAGTGACCACACTCCCAATTATTTTTTCACACTTTTCATTAGCAATGAATGGATCGGTCTGTTCCGCTATTCCAAGGGCCTCCTTGCTCAAGGCAAGTGTATATTTGCAAGCTCCTCACTAATAGCTAAAGGTTGGCACGTTTCAGGGAATTACTCAGAAAAACACAATGTGAATGATGAATCTTTACACTGCTGAAGGATATGAATAATTAAAGGATGCTTTGCAGAAGAGTATTTTGTGTACTGTCATAACATTTTATTAATATTTTTGATAAGTAAAATATATGAGAAATGTCAACACAGAATAAAATGAACATGTAGAACTGGAAGAAGGTGAACATCCCGGAGAGAGAAAAATATATAAGGAAAATCAAAAGGATCGGGAGCAGGAACAACTAGAGAAATTTAACTGCAGATCAATTACCCATGAATGTGGTTTTATTTTCTTGGAGTTTGAATTTCCCAACCCAATCACTCAATTCAGGGCTATCTCCCTTCAAAGAAGTCATCTTGAGAGGCCATATGCTTATTCCTTTCATGCTGACTGTTGCTTATATGATTTGGGGGCTTCTCTTTTATAATTGCCTTCTGAAATGGACTCTTTCTTTGAAATATTCTTAATGGTGTTTTAGATAAAGTCAGAATTACTCAGAGCCATGTCTGGTGAAAAGGAGGGTTCATAAGCCAGATAATTTCCATCTCTCCCCTGTCCCTTCCTCCTTCTTCCTCTCTTTCTTTCCCTTTCCTTTAATCCCTCCCTCTCTCCTCCCTCCCTCTCTCCTCTCTTCCTTCCTTCCTTCTCCCTCTCCGCTTCCTCTCTTGTGTTCTTCCAAAAAAGAGACAAGACCAATTTTTTCTACACGTCTCATACACCTCCTCTGAAAACTTCCAGAAATCACTCTAAAGTATAATGCTGTATTGTTGTAGTAAGAACCTACATTCCTAATGGATTATGTCCGATGCTTAAACTCGGGTCTGTTAGTTTAAAATCATAGTCCCTGAAATGAATTGCATGGGACTTAGGTTGGAGTGTTGAAGTTGTTGTAAACTCCAGAAGACCCGAATATCATTTCTCACTAGTGATGGGCAGTAGCAGGCAGCAGTGAGCGGAGAGGATGAGCAGCACAGACGGTGGAGAAGACACCGGTGTGGAGCCTTGAGTTGAATCAAGGATGTTACACGTTTACCAACTGAAAGTGTCCAAAGATCACAGCCAAGGGGGTAAAGGGAGGGAGTTACACCGTGGCACAGTGTAGCTTGGTGCAGGAACAGGGCTATTAAAGCTGCTGTGGCGTGTGAGAGTCAGAGTGGGATGCTAGAGAACACCTGGGCCTGGAAACAGCTCTTAAAGTGTTATTTCTGCTCCCAATTAGCTGGGGGCAAATAATTTGACCTCTTTGTGCTTGAGTTAGTTCCCTTATCTATCAAGTTAAAATTAGAGAACCAAATGAGCTCATAGTTTCTTAAAAGACTAAAATTCATTTTATAAGGAATATAAAATGTTGTTGTTGAGTCACTAAGTCGTGTCTGACTTTGCAACCCCATGGACTACCATCCGCCAGGCTCCTCTGTCCATGGGATTTCCCAAGCAGGAGTACTGGAGTGGGTAGCCTTTTCCTTCTCCAGGGGATCTTCTCAACCCAGGGATCAAACCTGTGTCTCCTTATTGGCAGGTGGACTCGTTACCGCTGAGCCACCTGGGAAGCTCTTTATGAGGGATACATGATGAGTATCTTTCAAATGCTTGAAGAGCTCCCATGTAAAAGAAGCATTAGACTAAGGCTGTATAACTCCTAAGGAGGAGACCAGGATCTAGAGGTAGAAGGGGAACAGATTTCACCTTTAGGTAAAAAAGAACTGCCCAACAGTGAGGTGGCTGCCTTAAGCGTAGGGCATACAGTGATGAGCTCCCCATCAGTGGAAGTATTCAAGAAGAGCTGAGAGGGCTGGTTTTATGATGTCATAAAAAGGAAAGATAAACTGCAGTGGGCTCATTGATTATGAAGATCTCTTCCACTTTTGAGATTCTAGGAATCTCTACTCTTTTGTGGTCTCTGCTTTTGACTGCATTTGCCCTGGAAATGACAGGTTGAACAGTCCCAGGCAGCTTTAGAAGCAGGAATGTGGTCCATGAGGATTTGGTTCACTGTACCTAGTCATCTTTAGAATTTCCTGAAAGACCTACATCCTAGCAACCCTAGGCAACCCTAGGTTGCTTAATCTAATGTTACCTGGTAGCATCAAAGAAGAGGCTCACAGTTTTTGTTGAATGAGAAGACTTATAAGAGGAGCCTTTGGGATGCCTCCTGCATGTTCTTCTTCTCCCCTTCAGGGAAGTAGGGAACCATGGTTGGTTGAGGTTTTGAAGCCTGTCAGAAGACTCCCGACAACCACAGGATGCCCATTCTGCTTCTGAACAGAGATACGTCTCACTACAGCATCAGGTTCAAGGCTCCAGAGTAGCATGTCATGTGAACGTGGAGCTAATCACCATTGACTCTTTGAGCCATGGTGGTGAAGGGACCTGAATTACCATCAGCATGGTTGCACTGATGCCATGGGAATGAGAATGCCTGTGGGAATTCCCAGTGAGGGAACTTCATCAGGTCAGAGCAGCCAGAAAGGGAGAATGGGGTGAGCTGGGGGTACAGGTGTTGAAAGACGGCTTCTTTAGTCTGACTCTCATTATTAGAGTTTTTGCTAATTTATGTGTCTGAACCTGAAGCACTCTGCGAAATGTCCCTCCCTCCTCCCTGGACCCTCACCCCACCCCTATGATTTTCTGTTCACTATAAAAGTGCAAAGAGACATCACTTTGCCAACAAAGGTCTGTATAGACAAAGCTATGATTTTTCCAGTAGTCATGTACAGATGTGAGAGTTGGACCACAAAGAAGGCTGAGCACCGAAGAGTTGATGCTTTAAAATTGTGGTGCTAGAGAAGACGCCTGAGAGTCCCTTGGACTGCAAGGAGATCAAAGGAAATCAACCCTGAATATTCATTGGAAGGACTGATGCTGAAATTGCAGCTCCAATACTTTGGCCACTTAATGTGAAGAGCCAACTCATTTGAAAAGACCCTGATGCTGGAAAAGATTGAAGGCAAAAGGAGAAGAAGGCAGCAGAGAACGAGATGGTTAGATAGCATCACCAACTCAATGAACAACAGTTTGAGCAAACTCCAGGAGATAGTGAAGGACAGGGAAGCCTGGGTTCAAAGAGTTGGACTCAACTTGGCAATTGAGCAACAACAATAACAAATAAAATTTCAGTAGCCCTGGTTTCCAGATGCATTTGGAAGAACCAGATCCCTGACTGCTGGACTTAAGTATGGGCTGGACAGAATTGTCGCAAGAGTTTGAAAGCATTGGTGTATCTCTGGGAGGGGAAAGACCCTAAACTCCAGCCTCTCTGAGCAGGAAGCTGTTTTGCCCACTCCCACTGTGTCTTGTCTCTGCCACCCCCCGCCCTTGAACTCACCTCCTTTTTTGAATAATAGTCATTAACGCTTAATGAGGGTTTACTCTGCCCCCTGGTCAGCTATCTCATTTAAGCCCTACAAATCTAATAGAGTAGGTTCTTTATTACCCCATTTTTGTCAAATCATGAAAAAAACAGATATTCAAAAGGCTCAATAATTGGCTCAGTCATAGCTGCCAACTAAACTCAAGCCCATTGCTCTTATGTTAAATTTTTACATTATCTTTTCTTACTATTCCTATAATGTGAAAACTTGGGTGGCAGTTATTGGATAATGAAACGGAAGCCCGAGGGGCACAAGCTTTATGTGATATTTATACAGCTATCTACACGTCAGTCTCCATCCACCTTTCTCTCTGTCTTCCTGACTGTCTTGTTCTGGCATACCTTCTTCATGCTGGTAACCTTCTCTTCATTCTCTCTTTACAGGTATCTGATCAATGTGACTTTCGAAGGGAGAAATCTGTCCTTCAGTGAAGACGGCTACCAGATGCACCCAAAGCTGGTGATCATCCTTCTGAACAAGGAGAGGAAGTGGGAGAGGGTAGGACATGTCTTTGGCAATTTTCGAGCTAAGTGGAGGGGTTGGGATCAGAAATTTTGCAACACACAGGAGGAAAACGGCCACTTGGTTTTGGTCTCTGAGCTGGAGATCAATACTTTGAGAACACAGAGGAGGCCATTTCTCAAACGTGCGTCTTCATTTTCTTGCCACTTTGGTCAATCAAGAGATGATTTTCCCTGTGTATTACCATTTTTATTGGTAGCTGTGCTGTCTGCAGCATGACTTTGTTTTAATGGAAGAGTGTGCAGGCACGGGATAACACAATTAAGTGGAAAAACCAAATGAATTCAGGAGTCGTGTCCTACAGGGTATACTGGGAGGCCTGTGAAACCTAATTTATGAGCACACAAATTTGGATTTCCTGTGATTGGAGGCTTGCTCTTAGGACCTCTCCCACTGTCAGCTGATCACAGTGTCTGAAATTCTACTATTACGCATTAATTTGCATGGGTGCCAGGTTGCCTGGGTTCAATTCCCAGCTCTCTGCTCACTAACTTGGCTACTTACAACCTTGGGCAAATCTCTTCTCTCTGCCTCCACTTCCTCATCTGAAAAATGGGAAAAATAATAATAGTGTCAGTATCACAGGGTTGCTATATGGATTAACTATACTGATATATATAAAGGACTTAGAAGGGTACCTGGCACATGGTAAGCACTTACTAGGTATTGGCTTTTATTATTATATCTGATTCCTAGTTCAATACAAATGTTCCTGGGAGTCATTTCATCACAGGTGTTCATGAGAATCAGGACACTTGTGCCTTGAGATGCTTTGCAGAGAAATGGTTTCTCAGATAAATAAGATTAAGGGGTGCTATCTACTGTGTCTCACTCTGGGAGATTCTCCAAACACGTATTAGCATTTGAAAGTTCAGAGGTGTCTTTTTTGCTGAGGTGTCATTGACATATATCGTCGTACTAGTTTCAAATGTACAATATAATGGTTCATTATTTGTGTATATTGTGACGTGATCACCACAGAGTCTAGTTAACATCCATCACTGTGCATGGTTCCAAAAATTTTTTTTTCTTGCGATGAGAACTTTAAAATCTACTCTCTCAACAACTTTCAAGTATGTAACACAGTATTATTAACCATAGTCATTTTGCTCTGCCTTACATTCCCATGACTTCCTTTTATAACTGTAAGTTTGTATTCCTTGACCAACTACCAATCTGTTCTTTGTATTTATGGCTAGATATTTTTTTCTTTTTTTCAGATTCCTCATATAAGTGAGATCATGAAGTATTTATCTTTCTCTAACTTCACTTAGCATAAATACCCTCAAGGTCCATCCATGTTGTTGCAAATAGAGGTGTCTTAGCAAAGGAACATCTTTAATTTTATTTAATTTGGCATTTCTCCAAATGATTTTTATCACATGACCCTTTAGTTTGTGGAATCATTCTGTGAAACACATTGAGAAACACTGATTTAAAGCAATTTCTGCAGACTCTGTGGGCCAGTTGGCTGAGAACAGACTTTAGGATGTCAGCATGGCTCTGACTAGGATGGAAACCAGGTGATATATTTTCAGAGAGAGTAGCCAGGAAAAGAAGCCAAAGATAAACTTCTTGAAATTCACAATCTTGTCACAGAGAGATGTGGACAGGTGAAACAGGGTGTGTGTGTCTCAGGTAGTGGGACCCAGAGCCTTACCCTTCAAACGAAAGACGTCTACCTGTCATGTGTTCCTCCAATAAGGGCTCAGCTATAAGGCTAACATCATACCCAGCGTCCTTGATTGAAGTTATCATTTGTTCCGAAATGGCTGTTCTCTGGGCTCCTGCTCTTCACCCCAATCAAGCTGCTTTTCACTGCTGCTGTGCAGACATAATAATTTAAGAAGTGTTCTGGGGCCGGCGTGTACACCAGGCGCTTCTGTAGACCTCCAGAAGAGGAGTTATTAAAAACTGAGGCTTCATACGTGGAACAGAAGACGTCCAGCTGGGGGTAGCTTTTATGCAGTAGATTCATGATTACTGACTCAAGTATGGGGCCTCTCGCAGCCGTCCTGTCTTAAAGAGACACCACGTTCACTCACTGGCACTGCCTTCTGTTTCTTAGGCTGGAGTCTGAGGCCTGGAACCCTCACCCCTTTCCACAGCTAGTCTCTCCTTCCTGGGGTTGGATCCCTCCCCTCCTTATCAATTCTACCTTTACTCTCACTCTTACATGTATTGCTTATTTTTATATGATCCAAAAACCATGTGGATAATGTTTTAAATGGATCTCCCTCTCTCTGATGCACACTTTCTTATTTTTAAAAATTTTTTTACTTTTAGATATGTTTTATTTCAGAGATCATTGGCATATTCAAGTTGCATCAGTAATCATCCATAAATAAAATTAAGCCCTAGCAGACAAAAATAAAGATTCAGATTGTAAAATGATGTGTTTTACTCAGTGATAACACTTAGTAAAATTTTTAATTGCATGGCTCCTTATTAACCGGGAGCCCAATGTAAGCATCAACCACACCTGGATCCAGATGCTCAAAAAAGATCACCCGGGATAACACCCACTTTTATCCATTCAGCTCAGTTCTGGACATGGCTTCTAGAATGAGCTTCCCAAGGCACAATTCTGGTTATGTTCTTTCTCTGCTCCAAACTTGCTCAAAGCTCCTGTGGTTTGTGAATTGGGCCCAAACTTTATCTCTTCTTGCATTCAAGGCACTGGTCTGTTTTCCAACACCCGTCTTCTCTTCCTCGGTGTGTCCCATATCACCATCAAGCAGCACTGGGTTCGTCTCTGTTCTGAGAAGGTGCCCTTGTATGTCTTGCTCCCTCTACAGCACGTCATGATGTTTCCTTTTCCTGGAATGATGGTCCAATTATACAAATCATAATCATCCTTTGAAACCAATTAAAATATTGCTTTTTCCTTACCTGATCTTTGACCGGGATTTCACTTTTCTCTCCCGTATCCCCTGTAGCATTGGTCCGCTCCCCTGTAGCATTGGTCTGCACCCCACGAGTGTCAGCAGCACTCGTGACAGCTGCCTGTGTCATAGCTGTGTGTGTGATGCTTCCGGAGGGCAGAGGCTTGTCTTCGTATCGTTGTGTCCTCACGGGAACCTGTAAGAGCATGTCACATGGCTCAGTAAACATGTCGAACAACCGAGAACCATTATGTAATGCAACAGTCTAAAATCCATCATTAAGAATCCAAGTTTATGTTGTTGCCCTTGATACAATAGCTGGATTTTTTTTTTTTTTTGGCAAGAGGAGATAAAATCTTTCTGTAGATTGAGTTTTCATAGATCATATTTTAAGTGTGCTAAGGGAGCTTGTTATTTAAAGAAATTCTGTGGATAATCTTTTGATAAAGCATTTGGGAGGGGATTGGGATCATACTAAATAAAATAGAATATTTCACACTGACTTGGTTACATCAGAGAACGCTGCTGCAGAGAGATGTCAGTGTTTCTTGGCTTTATGAGCCTCGTGGCTCCCAAACATGGAAGCCCCTGTGGGCAGGGAGGGGCAGCCAGGCTCAGGTCAAAGGCATGTCTGGGACATGGTGAAATCGAACATCCTTTTCTTCCACCGTCACCCTGGCCCCCAGAACCCTTCTGCATCCCCAGGATTCCTAATAGTGTTCTAGATGGTTCCCAGAGGTCCTGGGAAGATTTAGAGCTCAGAGAGGCAGGCCTAAGAGTGAGGATTCTACAGTGAATAGATGCTTGCTGGGGAGATAAGCGAAGAGTGAGTCTCAACCTGTGGAAGAAGCATGGGCTAAGAGAGCGCTGTCAGCTTCTAGTGACGTGCCTAACTCATTTGTGTGATGTGCTCCTTTCACTTGGCTGGGGTCTTTCTTTCCTCATGTCGAGAATGGTGGCGTGAACAATGGGTCCTTCTCAGCTCTAACTCCTGAGATTACAAATTCATGCTGTAAAGAAACAGGACCTTGGCGTGGAAGTTGGGTGAGAGCTGGAGCATACAGAAGAAGACTTTGTTTTTACGGACAGTAGCTCCCGGGTCATTCTTGTCGCTGGGGCAGATACCATGACCCGAGCTGAAGCAGCCACGCAGTCAGGTTTATGTTTATTTTCTTTGGTATGCTTGTTATCTGATGTTTTGGTTGTTTGTCTGCCTGTTTACTGCCTGTTTTCTCATACCAGGATGGATGTTGCATGGGGCAAGGGCCTCGTTCACCTCGGTAATTCCAGCACTTAAGAAGGGTGCTTGGCTCACTCCAGAGACCATTGTTCAATAAGTGAAGAATCTGTATGCTTAGCGGGGTTGGAGTAGTGACTAGCCATTCACTTCTGCCTCCGGCTCTCCGGTGCAGATGGAGTGGTTTACTGAACAGCTCACAAAAGCAGATACATCCCTTCCTTTGGGGTGAGTGCCCCCAAGGACCAACGAGGGACTTGGGGACCTTTGGGGAGGCCTCATCTCCAGGCAGGCGTGCCCAAGCAGTGCTCAACAAGACACCTTGGGCAGAAGAAGATTCATTAAGTTGTCAGTGTGGACCTCATGATAGGATTTCACAGGATTCCTTCAGGTTTTTATAAAGGCGTCTCAAAGCCACTGTCTTATAAATTCGGTTCCTTCTGAAAGACTCAAAGTGAAAGCAGGATGGTCTAGAGGACTGAGCTTGGTTTTGGAAATGGGAGAGAGCCCAGTTCAATGACCCACACTAGTTTTTTTATCAGCTGTGTTAGCTGAGCCACCGATATTACCTGAGTCTATTTTCCTTCTGTAATATAGGGCTTTGCCTAAGGCTATTATACAGATTAAGGGGGATTTTACAGTAACCGACTATAAAGGAGATGATAGTAAAACTGGTTAACGGTGGCTGAAACATAGCCAGTATTTTACAAATATCAATTGGTAGTTTCCACCCTCTTTGTACAATTTTTTAAGATACTATCTGCACATGATAAAAAGTCAAATGATGCAATAGAACATCCAGTAAAAAGAATGTCCTTTTATCATCTATGAGCCTTGGTTCCCCAGACCGCTCCTCAGCGCAGTTGTTGTTCTCACTGTCACATATTTGTTCTGAAACTATGCCAAGCATATACAAAGTTTCTACATTTACTCAACCTCCTTTTTTCTTATTAAACAAAGGGTACATGCTTTTGTGACCCTTTAATGGAATCCTATATAAATAGCTATTAAGGAGGCATGGAGGCAGGGAGCTGGAATAGCAGAGATCTCTGGATCAGAATTATATTCACAGAAAGCCAAGTACATATCTCTGGTAGGTAGAAATGTGAGGAACATTTAAAGAGGAATACAAATACACACAGACATAGCCTGGTGAGTTGGAAAGGGTAGGGGGTGGTAGAAAAATATTTGTGTGCAGAAGGGTTCATTTCTAAGTCTCTCTAAGAGGGGGGCAGATGCATAAACTTGCATTAAAAATAGTCTGGCACAGAGAGGCAGTTCCAACAAGCGTTCGTGCTTCTGTCTTTATCTGAGCCTCTCATGATTTGCTTCATTGCTGCTGCTCCCTGCTTCCATTTAATCGTTCCTAAAATGGGGATAATAAAAATGAAATGCAGTGGGGGTGTGTTCTGAGCAATGACTTCAAGAAATGATGATGGTGCATTTTCAAGCTGTAAGATGTAAACAGATCTTAAAGGGACTGTCTAGGTCAGAACCTCGAGGATACATACGGTTTTCATCTCTGCTAGCCTATCTCCCAAAGATACCAGACATGTATTTTACAAGCCCACTCCCTCTTCCCTGCTTGCATCCACCAGAAAATACTCCTCCTTGCATAGAGTACACCATTCTCTGTTTGTCCAGGTCATTCTTTGGGCTTCCCAATCCCCAGTTATCATTTTAGGCTTGCAATCCTAACAGATTAGAGCCACATTCACCGGTGAAAGAAGGACTCCAGGAGAAAGTGGTTGGTTGGAAATGCCGGGTCAGTAGTCTTATTTGTGAATTAACATTTGGATCAGTAAGAGAGAGGAAGGGTAACCAAACTGGTAGAAAGATGACTCCCAGGAGCTGCCACAGTAGCAACATCATAAAACAGAAAGCACCACTGGCATTTGGAGCCTGAGATGAATGAGTCAAGTTAAAGGATGCTTCTGGTCACCCTGTATCCAGGAGGCAGCACTAACTCCAGGCTGTGGATGCTCTGTCATACTGGTACCTGCTGTTGTTGTTTGGTCACTCAGTCATGTCCAGCTCTTCCCAACCCCATGGACTGTAGCCCGCCAGGCTCCTCTGTCCATGAGATTTCCCAGGCAAGAATACTGGAGTGAGTTGCCATCTCCTTCTCCATGGGATCTTCCCGACCCAGGGATCAAACCCACATCTCCTGCGTTTCAGGTGGATTCTTTTACTGCTGACCACTGGGGAATCCCTTGAGGACTAACAAAATTGTATTCCAGGATGGTCAGTTTGGTGGTGATATGAGAAAGGTCAATCACTGCTGTGACAGATTCCACTTGAAAGCTGTTGACTCTTGACATAAAACAGCCTCTCCATCTCCCAAGCATGCATGGGCTCACACACACATACACACACACACACACATATCATGGACAAGCTGACGGGCTGTTCACAAACACAGGAACCACATCTGTTTGGTTTTCCACTAGATGTCTATACCCTGCCTTAGACAGTGCTCAGCAGGCCAGGAAATACTTGATGATGGCTGGAACACACTTGCCCCCACTTCACTCCACCTCCCACCCCAGGGGAGGAGCCACGTGCCATCCACACACTTGCCAGGTTCACAGAAGGCATCTGAGGAGTGAAATATGAGCTCCTTCCCATGTCGGTGTGTTTGCTGTGCATCTCCCGATACCCCCACTTAACAACCTGTTCTTTTCACTGACTTTGAACTGCATCCTAATAGGCATCATTGGATTAAGGGATTAAGAAACAGACTCCGTGGAGAAAGGCTGTGGAAAATTGGGGTCATGGAGGGGAAGGAGGAGAGCAAGGAGGTGATGACTTTCTTTAAATCTATGAAGAATTATCGGACCAAGTGTTGACATCAGCTGTTCACTCTCTCTTCTCCTAGACAGAACCAGAGTAAGTGGGCTTGAGATCCAGCAGAAAGGATCTCTACTAGCTCCCGGGAGAATTTCTTCGTAGAGAGAAGTGTCGAGTGCCAGAACTGTTAACCACACCAGGGGCTGACTTTGGAAGAACCTAAAATCTGGGGTATTTCTTAGGGAGCAGTCAAGCCCTGACAGCAAGGCGTGACCTCCAAGGCGTTGAGGGTTTTGGGTCTTCCCTTCTTTCTTACACATAATAATTGAGCACCTACTATGAGCCTAGCACTGCTCCCACCAAATTAGTCTTGTTATTTTCCTAGTTTCTGGGGAAAACAACAAAAAAAGAAGTACTGCAAGGAGAAGGGTGCTGATTGTGACACAAAATTTCTATAACCTAAGGTGATTTTTAAATCTATTGTCTAAAGTTTGGGTGGCCTTTCATGTTGCCTGGTTAGTCAAGACCGTGCATCTGTATGACACTGGATTACAGACAGGGCCTCAGGGTTGCTTTTGGTTGTCTTTCCAGGAAGTTGTTGATTGTCACAGACTCTCACACCCAAGTGATGTGTTTCCCTCAGCTCTAAGAACCATGGCCCACATGGCTTTTTGTCTACACCCTTTTCTGAGGTTCCAGAAAGAGACTCGTGGGGTGGGGAGGTGTGCGCTTAACCCTCAAGGTCTCCATGGCCCTGGTAGCCCACAAAGTCAAGCTGCTGCCCCTGTGTATGTTTATAAAATAATTTGAAGAGCAGAGCAGGGTGTATTGGGGAAATAGACTTCAGAAATGTCTTCATGTGCTGTCATCAGCCACTGAGTGAAAAGGATAAAAGACCAAGATAACCTTGGTTGACTTTGCCTTTGAAACCTATACCCGGTGATCAGGTTTGAGAAAAGCTGGACGGAGCTTGGAGACAGCAGTGCTGGCTTGACCTTGACTTACAGAAACGCAGTCAAGAGGAAAGTGTCCCCAAAGCTGAAAGATGGCTTTCATCCACCTTGCTTACTTTTTATTGAGATTTTTATTTCATGATAGTTATCTCTGGTTGGCTCCTGAGTCTCTGATGAACCATCTTTCTAATTCTGGCTTACGATGTTTTTTCAGTAATAGCATTGAAGAAGAAGTAGTGGTGTGGAGGGGTTACAAGACTCGTGTTCATAGACAAGTTAAAAACACTTATGATTTTCTTATTATAACATTTGTGATTTTCTTATTTGCTTATTTTACCCATTTCCATACCACTACAAAAGAACTTTTCTTATTATAACATTTGTGATTTTCTTCTTTCTCAGATGAGAAGAATTTCAGAGTTTTTGATAATCCAACTTCAAAGCCGTAAGATTGATGTCCAAGGTGACAAGGTTTGGTCACATTTTTGTTGTTGTATAGTGACCCTAAACATTCAAAATGACATCCCTTAACCTGAGAAGCTTGAGTTATGTTAATTCAGTAACAGGAGAGTAGACACTTATGTGGTGGGTATGTGTCTCTCCTTGGTGATTCCTGGTCTGCTGGGAATCTCAGAGGGTTTTCTCTTTCTGATCTTCTGATCTTCTGATTTCGCTGATAAGAATATTTATCGTCTTTGGCAGTTACAACACACAGAGGATGGGGTTGGTCATGTGGTCTGTGTCTGCAGTTTTCATCATGCTGGGACTATTTCCTTGCAAGTTAGAGGCCTTCAAAATTCAGGCACATGTTCCCAAGGAGCTAGTAGGGCTCATGCTTGTTGTGGCATCATTTCTAGTGCTGTTTCCATTCTCTGTGCCCTAAGTGACCCGGGAAGACGGGAGAGCAATCCCTTCTTTCACCAGTGGGGGCAGCACCTGGCTGACTCTCACAGGCACAGGCTGATGTGCCTCAAGACTGTCAGGGGCCATCATGGCAGAAACCACTCCTTTTGTACCTTGATGTGTTTTCCACTAAACTGGCTACTTTGTGCATACATTAATAGCATACTTTCCCTGAGGTTTGACATTAAAGCTATAACATCTGAATGTCCTTCATATACAAGCATACCTCTGTTGACCTACCACCAGGAGATCTTCCGCTTTGAGTTCTTCCTGTAGCGCTGATGGATTTGAGCAAGCTCACACACAGTGTCTCTCTTCAGGACACCTATTTCTGAGAGTTTGCTGAGACCAGGGTAAAGCAATTTGTGTATATAGGAAGGGAAGCAAATGACCTTGGCTTGTTAACTCTCTTGATTGGCCCCTAGTACAGAGATTTAAAGGGAAGTCGAATTAAGAAAGTAAACTACTTCTAAGAATGAAAGCTATTAATAGAAAACATGAATACAAACATTCCACAACAGGTATAGAAGTCAGATTAGTTGGTATGATTTTTCTTTCTCTATTAGAATGATTTCTGTCCATAATTTGGTGAACATTTCAGTTCATTTTGAGAGAGAGTTGGGGGATGGGGGCTCTCATACTTTCTACCCACTCTCCCTCCCTGTGATCAGGCGACCCAGCTGCTCTCTGCGGCCCATAACGGCTGCCAGTTGCTGTTTCTACAAGCATTCCAGGTCTTAGTTCTATCAGCTAAGTGTTCTGAAGGTTTAAACTTAAAGCACCAGGGGAATGATGAGAATGAAAGTGCAGTCTTGGGGAGGCAAAGCAAGGAGGAGAAGAGCAGAAGTAGAAGGCAGTCGTTGGGGAGAGAGTGACAGACCCCACGGGGAAGAGGACCAATCTCCTCTGCTGTATGTTCCAGGTGCACCCTATTCTCCTTTCACACCAGACTCCACTAGACCTCCTTTCATGTTTTTCTACTCTTAGAGTTTGATGTGTGGTATCTTCTAAGATCATCAACTTTGGCTCTTCTCATAATAACACGTACCATTTTTTTCACTCATCCCATAAGGAGGGAAACTTGCTGGTGAAGAATTTGAATACTACCTCTTAGTTAGAATTTCTGGTGGATGTTAAAGCCACCTCAGCATTCTCTTCATAGAACAGTGAAAAACATCTGTTCTCCCTATAGGGTCTGAGGAAGATGTATAGTTTCTAGAACAGTGTAGCCTGAGATCAAGGGATCTTAGGAAGATTTGGCCTCTAGCACATCTGACATTTATATGGCCCTTTACGAGCAATGTGGTTTATGAAGAGTTTTATCATATAGGATCTAATTTTGATTCCGATGAAAACTTTGGGAAATACTTTCACAGTTACATAAACTGAGGCTCAGAAAAGTTGTCTGACTTGCCAAATTTATACACTTAAGGAGAGGCAGTGCTGAGTATAGATATTTACATCTGGCTCCATTTTAAGTTCAGTATGCTTTTTGCCTTGATACACAGACTGTAACTAGACTGATGGAGTCAGAGTGTAGCAATACCAATGGGAATTCTTCTGTAGACCAGAGGACAGCCCACACCACGGATACATGTGAGCCCTATCACATGAGATGTTTAAACAAAGTGTTCACAAATGATCCTGTACTGGAAGGAGGGAGAGGTTGGCTCAAAGTGTGACTGGCTGTTTCAGGGTAATATTTTCCTGAGAGGAAGACAAAATGAAAAAGTAAGGGGGGGAGGAATGGAAGAAGGGAGAGAGGCAAGAAAGATAGAAAGAACAACAACAGAAAAGCTTTTCTTCATCCTTACATCCTTATACCTTTTTGCTATTATTACAGACACCGGCTTCCCAGGTGGCGCTCGTGATAAAGAACCCACCTGCCAGTGCTGGAGATGTAAGAGACGTGGGTTTGATCCTTGGGTTGGGAAGATCCTCTGGAGTAGGAAATGGCAACCCACTCCAGTATTCTTGCCTGGAGAATCCCATGGACAGAGGAGCCTACTGGGCTACAGTCCATAGGGTCAAAAAGAGTTGGACATGACTAAAGCAACTTAGCATGCGTGCACACATTACAGACACACACACACCTAAAAATACATCATAAATACACACATCCATATCGCCTTTTTGCTGGAGTCCAGCTTCAGCAGGTTCAGGGGTTCCCTCAGGATGGGCGGCGTTGGCAATACGAATGAGGAGACACAGCAAGTCTCAGCGTTTCCAAGTGTCTCCCAACTTTATTGTTTTTAAGACAGCTTTTATATTTTTTGTGGTACATACGAATGAGGAGACACAGCGAGTCTCAGCGTTTCCAAGTGTCTCCCAACTTTATTGTTTTTAAGACAGCTTTTATATTTTTTGTGGTACATAGAAACAAATGGAAAGTATAGAGTCATACCAATTCAGCTTAAGGGACATACCAATTCAGCTTAATGGGTATATCTTAATGGGCCTATCAGGTTAGCTCAATGGGCCAGCAGCTTCGACCCTCATCGAAGCCGTTTGCATGTCTTTAGTTACAAAAAAGCCTCATTTTGTTTACATCATCTTCTGGCCTGGTGGCCTGCTAACACCTTGTGACTCTCCATTGATAAAAGTTGATCAATCAGAATACTTTTGTATAGGGCAAATCAGGAAAGAATTCATCAACAGGAAGTTTCAAGGTAAAACCTGTTTTTGGTAATTTACTCTACGCCTTGAGCTTAACAGAAAAGAATGTAGTTCCATAAAGTCAAAGAACAGCAAGCTGAAGTTCAGCTTTAAGTAAGAATCATCAGTTAAATCAACAATTGTCTTATTATTTGTATTAAAGCTAAACTTCTACTTATATAAATCTCTAACTATTATGCTTTCATTATATAGGATAAATACGTTAAGAGTAAAAACATAGTGAGTAAATATAGATTAAGTAACAGTTTCACAAAGCAATATTTTTTGTATTTCCTAACAAGCCTTTTTTCCTGCGAAGGGTTTTGTGCCCATAGGGGCTTTCTGTGTGGAGGCTCTCAATGCTGTTTTATTACTAGGGAGAAGTTATGCACATTAGCTCCAAAGGCACAGGTACATTTATTAAACAAACCAATATGTTAGCAAAAGGAATTTAGATCAGCATACTCTATATCTCAGATAATTTTATTTAGGGTGCTACCGTTCAGGGGCCTTGTTGATTTGAGGTTTCAGAATGATCTCTTTTAGAAGGGAATCAGGAAAGGCCTTTTGCCTAAGTCATAGAAAATAAGAAGAGGTTTATTATAGTAAACATCAGAAAGACATATCTTTAAGGTGAGCGCTGAGGCAGCCTTCCGAGAATCCCTGAGGGCTGAGAAGCCTTGCTCAAGTCAGTCCTTTTGGGGATCTCGTGAGCTGGCTCCCGGCACCTTTTTTTTTTCCAGTTAGAACAATAATCTGTTTCTTCAAACTGTGAGGACAGAACACCTTTCTCCCAATAGCAAAGGCCACAGCCACCTACAGAGGCAGCTGTCTAGGTTCTGATAGCACAGGGGAGATTTTCTAGCAAAGAGCTCGCTTCTGCAATTGAAAGCTCTTCTAAAACGCCATGGCAGTGGCACTGTGGCCATGCAGCCCCATTGATCAGACACCTGCTGGACGTGCAGAGAAATGTTGAACCACCAGGGAGGATTTAAAATAGCTGACCTACAAAACAGTCCTCAAATATCAGCAGCAGAGTGACATGAAATTTTAACTTTGTTTTCTATAAAACACAATCAGCCAAATATTTTATGAGTGCAACTAGCTAAGAGAGAGGAGTTTGGGGATCTTATATAAAACTAGCTAAAGATCCATTGAGAAAAATACGTACACATATATAAAAGAAAGTAGAAGCCAAATTCGATAGCTGAGACCACTGATCTGTGATTCATGATTGCCACTTCAGTATTTCCCGAAGTGTGATTTTGAGTTTCACTGTAGTGCATAAGTTAAGAAGAATGAGTATTCTTTAATTTAAATAATCTACTTAAAAATTTTTAAATTTTTGTTTGGCTGTGCCAGGTCTTCATTGCTGTGCGTGGGCTTTCCCTAGTTTTGGCAAGCAGGGGCTAATCCAGTTGTGATGAGAAGGCTTCTCTTTGCGGCGGCTTCTCTTGTTGCGGAGCACAAGCTCTGGGGCATAAGGGCTTCAGTAGTTCTGGCGCACAGGCTTAGTTGCTCTGAGGCACGTGGGATCTTCCCAGACCGGAAATCAAACCCCAGTCCCCTGTACTGGCAGGAGGATTCTTAACCTCTGGACTCCCAGGGAAGTCCTATTTATTTTTATAGTTATCTTCTATCTTTGGCAAGTAACACTTGTCTTACATTCATAGTAATGATATGAATTTTTTAATAAATGTATTTTTTAAAGAAGGTTATTTCGTATATTAAATTAAAAATAGTGAAAGTGGTGCACATATGTTACAAAAGTTGGGACAGTAGTTCTTGAGTGAAATTTGGGAAATGCTTCCAGAAGGCAAAGGGTGTTGCTGACCCCCAGTTCCCAAGTCACAGAGTCAAGACTGCCCTCCCTTTGTACCCTCTTTCCTCCTCACCTCTCTGTATTGAGTCTACACACCAGCATAATTGCGACAACGCCTTTTCCCAACCTCCTGTACTTTTATGGCTACATGTCTTGTCTTATGCTTTCTCCTTAACCTTGGATTCTTGAACTTGTCCTTTGAGGCATAGTTAAAAGCCGAGAGGCATCATGTCTTGTTCCCTCTCTGCCTAAAACAGTGAATCATACAAAGCGTGTAATTAAATGTAGCTTCAGCTTTCTCATCCCTTTCCTCCCTGTCCTCATCTATAAAACGGGAAGGATGGTAGCACCTACCTCAAACTGTGGCTGTAAGGATCAAACGAACTTTAATTCATTTAAAATTCTTAGCACAGTATCAGGTGTGTAGCAGGCACTGTGCAAGTATTCACTGTTCTTTACTTGAACATGTTTTTTCCTCTTGTTTTATTGAGATAAAATTGACAGTCCTAGGTGAGTGTAAGGTGATTTGACTTCCATGCATCATGAAATGATGATCATAATAAGTTTGGTGAACATCCATCATCTTGCATAGACTCAACATTAAAGAAATAAGAAAAAAAAGTCCTTCTGATAATGAGAACTCTTAGGATTTAGTCTGTTAACAATTTTCATATATATCCTATAGTAGTATTAATTATATTTATCATGTTGTACACTTCATCCCTAGGATTTATTTGTCTTACACTTGGAAGTTTATACCTTTTGACTGCTTTCATCCAGTTTCACCTACCCCTACCCTCTGCCTTTGGTAGCCACAAATCTAACCTCTTTTATATGAGTTTGTCTTTGAATTATAATTGAACATATGTTAAACCAGTTTTAATAAACTGAAATTGGGTTCTAGAAAACAAGAAAATGAAGAAAAATGAGCCACATGCACACGTACTTACAAGGCTGGATTTTGGCCTTAGTTGCTGAAAGGAAGTAGTTAGGAAACAACACATAGAATCCTTGACACACTTGATGATAAACTGGTGATGAATAAGCTTTCTTCCTTCATTCTTGAACAACTTTTTATACAGGGATTTTTAAAAATTGAGTCTTATTAATAATAAAAGAGTAATAAAAGTCCACAACACAGCACAGCAGTCCGTGCTGGGCTCATCGCCCCCAAAGCAGGGATTGGGAACATGTTCAGCTTAGATTTAGGACGTTGTGGTTCTCAGTAACCATTAAATAACCACCAAACCACATTAGGCAGTTGTGACCGCTCATGCAACCTCATCTATAATGTGTCCTTGTGCCATGTGATCTCCTTGGCTTTGGTTTCATTGTAATAAACCACCGCTTTGTGGTTGATGGTAAAGAACAGCCAATCTCTCCTCTATGGCTTCCTTATTGTGCAGCAGGTAGGTTGACCACAAGTGTGAAAGGAGTTCCTCCCACAGGAGATGGTGGTTTATGTTCAAAGATGTGTCCCAGTCAGGGTTGACTGTAAAGGGGATGCTGGTGAAGTGGAGAGTAAATGATGCTAACAGTTGATGCGTGAACAGTGTCTTACAGTTCATACCAGTGGTTCTAAAAGTGGGGTCCCCCGGCCAGCAGCAGCAGCATCACCTGGGAACATATTTGAAATGCAAGTTCTCAGGTCCTGTCTCTGAAGCTCCAGGGATAAGACCCAAAACAATCTGAGTTTTGACCTGTAAAACGCAGGGGTGGTTTACCACGGACGTTGCCTTTTCACGAGGAGCAATGTCCACTTAATAGATGTTGAATACTGGCACTTTGTCACTGTTCCCTGTTCTCATTTTACTTTCCAGCCATTTACTGTGAAATAAAGCTGCATCTTTATCCCTCCACAAAGTTAAAGCTAGAACCAGAAGCCCAGCAGGAAAGAGTTAAGGCCTGTACCTCTCACCCCAGAAGGTTCTGAATTATCCATGGTCTTCAGTTACTGATACAGAACTCCAGGATATTAGGATGATTGTCTGAGGTTATTCATTCAGGAAATATCTCCCGAGGCTCTACTAAGTACCAGGCATTATTCCAGGTGTGGGGTACTGAATAAGACCAATAAATTCCCCACCCTCAATGAATTTATGTCTTGGTGAGGAGATGAGACAACAAACACATCAGCAAATAAGTAACTATCATCACTTCAAATAGTATCAAGCACCATTAAGGTGGTAAGATCGGGTACAGTGGCTCTCAGCCACGTGACACCAGCCACCAAGGGGCTTTTAGACATACCAGCCCCCAAAGCGGCTTCCCAGATGACTCAGTGGTAAAGAATCTGCTTGACAATGCAGAAGATTCAGGTTCGATCCCTGGGTTGGGAAGATCCCCTGGAGGAGGGAATGGCACCCCACTCCAGTATTTTTGCCTGGAAAATTCCATAAGCAGAGGAGCCTGGCGGGCTACAGTCCATGGGGCTGCAAAGAGTTGGACACAACTGAGTGACTAAGCATACACAAAGGGGCTTATTTAAAAATGCATTATTTTAAATAAGTTGTCAGTTAAATTTCTAAGGAGTATGCCCAACAGCTGTTATTAATTTAACTGCAACTTAAAGTAAAAACGTTTCAGATGATGCCCATATATCCCCTGTTTAAACGTTGTCTAGCTGCTTTGTTGAGACTCCAGACCCACTTCCAAGCAACAGGGAAAATGTGGGTAGTATTTGATCTATCATTTTTCCCATGACTACTAAGTTTTAGAGAATTGGGATATGAATTTTTATAATTTGACACACTGGGCTATGAACATTCCACTTTTTATGCTTGATTTTTCCAGAGTCGATAAGCGTTAACCGTCTTTGTTTACCAAGAACTGCATTTAGTCATGTACCCTAACCTACTGTTCCAAGTGAACATGACATTGTTTGCAGCTGTTGTGTCAATTATGTCTGTCCATGAGATTCTCCAGGCAAGAACACTGGAGTGGGTTGCCATGCCCTCCTCCAGGGGATCTTCCCTACCCAGGGATCAGACCCATGTCTCTTATGTCTCCTGCACTGGCAGATGGATTCTTTACCGCTTAGTGCCACCTGGGAAACCCCAGGAATACATGCTGTCAATTCAGTGCAGCTCTCTGGGGGTCCAGCCCTGTATTAACAGTCTGCCTAGTTCCTGCAGTCATTGGAGTCTTCAACTCCTAGAACAGGAATGAGCTCAGAAAAGATGCAGTCGCTGCTTAAATTTAATATACCTTGAAAATGAGTACATTAAGGGTTAAGGAATTGGGTAAAAACGTAGAGGACACAACCCTTTGATTGCTTGCTGCAATTCTCCTTGTGGTCCCTAGGGGGCGGCTGAGAATTCTGAGCGCTGTATTAAAAACACATCAACCCCCAGCGCATCCACAGTTCTGGGCTGTACTGAATCATCAAATTCACCTTAGAATTGTAGAAGGCAAAAGACACTACCTGTCTAAAGGGCTTTCTATTCGTCAGACAATGAAATACAGAAATATAAACTTCTAATGTCTTTAAAAGTTTTAGGCATGTGTGAATTTGTCTTTTCTCTTGGCAAAGTCACAAATAATTCTACCTAGATGAATATCCTGGAAAGGCTTCATAGACAAGAGCTTTCAAGGGGAATTTGAGTGATCCAAGGACATGTACCTGGCAAAGAAAGAAGGCTTCTGCAGAGAAAAATCTCAGCCAGGAGACCAAGAAAATGAAGGAAAGCGGTGGGCAAATGAAAGGAAAGAGATGTGGGAGAGGAAAAATGAAATTAGAATTGAAGGTAGGGAAAATGTCACATCCTAAGAACAGAAATCTGATAGCGATTAAAGACAGAGCAACAGAGTCTGAGTGTAGGGAGAGGGCAAGATGACTCCCGTTATGCTAGTCCGCTTAAACTAATGCAGAGAAAAGGAGAGTCAGCAGAGTCAGGAAAAAAGGAGGTTGAGGTTGTCCAGACAGGAAAAGAGCCACACTCAGATGAGATTCTGAGCTTTCAGGACGTAAGGGAAGGCAGGTTCATCATGACAGTATCGGCAGGGGTATCTTGATCTTCCTGCAAGTGCTAAATAAGGATGTAGAGGAGGGTGCTCGGTTTCTTTCTGCCCTGGAGACGGAGAATTGTAGATTTCCGGGCCCCCTGCCCCACCCCACCACAGAAGTGAGAGATGCTCCATCTCAAAACAGAATTTCTTATATCCAAAGAACTACGGGGAGTAGGTAGCATTTTCCTCTACTCTGCAAAGTTCAGATAAACCTTTCTTCTTGGATCTCCACTGGCATTTCTTCTTTTCATGTGAGAGCAGAATCTCAAAGTCCACCAGAAGGCATTGCTTTTCCTTCCTGTATCCAGTTAACCGCTTCCTTGATCACGCAGCTTCAATTCAGTTCTGCGAATGTATTCTGAAGGTTTTATCTGCGAAGGACTCTGTGCCAGGTGCTAAGAGGAAATAAAGGTAAACAAGACACTCTGTTCTCAAGAAATGCGTGCTGTTGAGAATATCACACGGGTATAATGTAGGGAAGAATGTGATGATAGTAGGCAGCCACTAAGAAGACCCCCCAAATCCCTATGTATGTTTTTATTCTCCCCATGACTGCTTGGGCTACTTAAGCCTATACTTATGTAAAAGCCCAGAGGAGGAAACCGTGGTTTTAAATGTGTTGCACACAAAGTTGTGAGGATCTCTTTTTCAGAACCAGAGGAATCTCATTTCATCTTTAGTAATAAACCTCTCTTTTATGTATTGATATTTGTTGTTTATGTCTGATCCAAAAGTATAGCAGTTGTTCACTAAGAAAAAGTTCAGAAAATAGAGAAAAGCGTAAAGAAAAAAATAAACTTCACCTCAAATTCTATCACCCAGAGATAATTTCTATTTACGTTGGGTTCTATATTTCCAATCTTTTCCACCATGGTCTTCTAGATTATAAATATGTTTTATAAATGTAAGTGTGTATTTTTACAAAATTAAGATAATATTATACATCCTGTTTTGTAATCCATGCTTTCCTTTAACAATATGTTGTGAATGCTATGCTGTAAATATATATCATTAAAATATAAGAAATAAAATATAATAGAAAATATATCATTAAATATTCATCAAATCATTAATTGATCTATTATCTACATATTGTTGTTGTTCAGTCGCTAAACCTTGTCCAGCTCTTTGCGATCCCATGAACTGCAGCACACCAGCCTTCCCTGTCCTTCACTGTCTCCCAGAGTTTGTTCAAATTAATGTCGATTGAGTCAATGATGCTATCTAACCATCTCATCCTCTGTCATGTATGCTTATGCAGTCGGTGATGCTATCTAACCATCTCTATTCATCTATTTATTTATCACATAACTTTTGGTGCTATGTATAGTCTCATTATTTAGAATCTGTGTGTGTAGATATACCTTACAAAAATCCTTCTCCCATCAATGCACCCCTTCCTCTTCCCACACCCCCGCCCCCGTCATTGACACACAATGTGTAAGATTTTGGCCATGGCTCATTGGTCTGAGCGTGTTAACAGTAGCGGGGCTGCCCTTTTCAGGGTTTGCCCCCTGCAACTCTCACTTCCGGGTGACCTTCAAGAGGGGAACACCAACAGGTGCTCCCAAGAATGCCGGGACACCTGCCTGTGTTGGCTTTCCCTGTATCACTGAACGTGAACTCTGCTCCTCCTCTGAGCAAACACAGCCCTCCTGGGACTGCCGCTGTAGTTGCAAATCTGTCTCCTGGTGCTCTTTCCTAAATGCCTTTTTAAACATGTTCAATAATAGATGAGCACCTGGGCCCTTCTTCTAGGAGAGCTCCAGTGGTTTTCAGAACATGAAAAAGCTATTTGGCCCTTTAGAGCCGAGTCTTGGAACATCCCCAAGTCCCCGCGACAGTGTTTAATAACCACTCGCTCCAGGACAGCAAGTGGTTTGCCTGGTGGGCTTTGTTGCTCCATTTCCTCACTGCGTTACTTTTTCAATCCTGCCCTCAACTCTCATTGAATGTCTGAAACCAGTCTGCTGGCATGGAAGTTCCTGATCTCTTCCCTTGCCCTTTTCTTTTTTAAAAAGCATTTATTTATTTGGCTGTGTCGGGTCCTAGTTGCAGCACGTGGGATCTTCTGTCGCGGCTCATGGACTCTCTAGTTGCAGTGCCTGGGCTTCAGAAGTTTCAGCATGTGGGCGCTCTTGTTATGACACGTGGGTTTAGTCGCCCTGCAGCCTGTGGGATCTTAGTTCCCCAACTAGGGATCGAACCAGCGTCCCCTGCATTGCATGGAGGACTCTTAGCTACTGACTGGACCACCAGGGAAGTCTCTCCTCCCTACTTTCTTTCTTTCTCTGGCTCCTCGCTGCTGCCTGCCTCAAGCAGGGTGTCCAGCCCCAGAGGGCCCTAAATTCCCAGATACAGGCAAGCCCATTCCCCTTGGCCTGTCCAGACTTGGCTCCACCTCCATCACTGCATGACCTTGGACAAGTCACTTAAGGTCCCTGGGACTTAAAAGTTTCCCATATCTATAAAGCAAGAATCCCCAAGATCCCTTCTAGTTCACGCAGTCTGTGGTTTCAAGTACATACTTGGATTTTCAACAGTGTTCTGACTGTGCCATGGTTTTAATGGCATCTCTTTATTCATTAATTCGTTGTAATAATTGCTTATTTTTAGAACTTCGTTTCCTAGGTGGGGCAGCTCTGTCCTTGGTTCCATAGACTTTGTTAATGGCCACCTTTCTGGGATGGGAGCTGGGAAGAGAGGTAGAATTTTTCCACCGCCCTGCTTCTCTGGTCTTTTTGCTGCTGCTGCTGCTGCTGCTAAGTTGCTTCAGTCGTGTCCGACTCTGTGCGACCCCACAGACGGCAGCCCACCAGGCTCCACCATCCCTGGGATTCTCCAGGCAAGAATACTGGAGTGGGTTGCCATTTCCTTCTCCAGTGCATGAAAGGGAAAAGTGAAAGTGAAGTTGCTCAGTCATGTCCAACTCTTAGCGACCCCATGGACTGTAGCCTACCAGGCTCCTCCGTCCATGGGATTTTCCAGGCAAGAGTACTGGAGTGGGGTGCCATTGCCTTCTCCTCTGGTCTTTTTAGTAATTGACAACATAATGATGGAGGGCAGGCTTCTTTGGGACCTGGCTCCCGAGCATGTGGGGGAAAGCTTTGATGGTCTGCCTTATGAGGTTTGACTATTTGTGTCTCCTTCATGGAAGAGACGTGCGTGGCTGTGTTGCCTAAATGTCAGTGTCATGGTTGTACACATACCCACTGGAAACCAACTTCTTTTCTTATATTTATTTTGTGTTTCTGGATATTGTTTGATAAGTGATCACTTATCTCTTTCTCTGAGATCCCTTCCTTCAATATTAGAAATAACTTATAGGGTATTTTTTTTCCTTTATGTGTTTTGAAGTCACTATTGTATTCTGAGACTAAATTGTATGTTACTGCTCTGGTTTACCATTGGTTGGATGAATTTTTAATTAGTGCCTGCAGTGTGCTGGATTTGTTCTCCAAGAAAGGCAAGTGAGGGAAAATGGACAGAAAGATGGAGAAAACAAGAGAGAACTAAGGAAAAGGGTCGGTACCACAAGAGAAGTTAGAAAGGGTGGACATTTCTCAAAAGGGGTAAGGAATAGTGTAGACTGCACCCAGGACAGAAAACGGGGGAAATGAAGGGAAGAAATCAGAAGACTTGGGGAGTCAAAACCCTAGTTGGCGCCAGCTCTTCTGAAGAAGATTCTCAAAAGAGACGAGAGCCCTGGCTAACAGATAACAGTTAGTAATAGCTATCACTTCTGCAATATGTCAGTAGTATAGCCCAGGCACTGTTCTAAGCAGATCACTTATATTAACTCATAGTAGTCTTCACAGCATTGGTATGGAGCATTATTTAGGGACAAAGCAACAAATCAAAAAATCATGAGGCCCAGAGAGGTATAGTGGCTTTCTGAAGGTCACACAGCTAATAGGTGGAGGAGCCAGGATTTGAACCAGGCAGTCAGACTCCAGAGATGGTACTGACTACCGCACACCATTACTTGTAGCATAAGGAAAGATCTGGTCCCACTCATGGCCCATTGGTGGGGCAGGAGGCAGTATGGATTAATGCACTAGCTTCTAAGTGTCCTGATGCCTGTTTCCTTCTCCATCAGTTCTCGCTGCTCTGAAATTCAAGCCTCATGCTACATGTTTGCCAAAGGTGCTCAGTATGTTTGCTCTGGCCTCAGGCATTGAGTATAATCGTCACTGGTTGGGCTGAGTGGTTCTATTCTGGGCCAAGTCCGGTCAGGAGAGCAAGTCTGAGAAAAGAGGATATTTGGCCCACATGTTTGCTTGTACAGAGAGAGATGAGAGCTGTGTGGGTTTTGAATACCTTGGCTATCTTATGCCTGCTGGTTTCATGTAACTGACATCCCACTCATTTCTAGCCTGTCCTCGAGAGTATATGAAATCTAGAAAAATGGTACTGATGAACCTATTTCAAGAGTAGGAATAGAGATGCAGACACAAAGAACAGACTTAGGGACATAGGGGCAGTGGGGATGAACTGAGAGGGTAGCATAGACATGTATACACTACTGTGTGTAAAGTAGATCACTAGAGGGAAACTGCTATATAGCACAGGGAGCTCAGCTCGGTGCTCTGTGACAAGCTAGGGGGATGGGATGATGGGGTGGGAGGCTCAAGAGGAAAAGGATATATATACACGCACTGGAAGGACTGATGCTGAAGCTGAAGCTCCAATACTTTGGCCACCTGATGCAAAGAGCTGACTCATTGGAAAAGACCTTGATGCTGGGAAAGATTGAGGGCAGGGGGAAAAGGGGGGCAACAGAGGATGAGATGGTTGGGTGGCATCAGCGACTCAATGAACATGAGTTTGAGCAAAGTTCAGGAAATATTGAAGGACAAGGAAGCCTAATGTGCTGCAGTCCATAGTGTTTGCAAAGAGTCAGATACAACTTAGCGACTGAACAACAACATACATCAGAAACTGACACAACATTGTAAAGCAATTATATTCCAATTACAGAAGAGAGTGTAGTCCAATTAAGCAAGTAAAACAACTGACCCAACTTAGGGAGTTGCTTGTTTATTTCTTCAACTCTCAGAGAGAAGGCTGACATTCCCAATTCCATTTCTTCCGTCAAAATATTGTTCCTTGTTGTTCCTGCTGTCTTTGATGGTTAGAAGCTTCTGGTTCTCTTATTTGCAGATAAATAACCAGAACCTCAGCTAGAATGTCATCCTCCACCTAAGACCTGTTCTTAAGCCTTGGACTGGGCTTTGCAGAACTGAAGGCAGACCTATCCTCACTTTCTTATAATTGCCACAGTAACAAGTGGACAGGAACCCCAGAACCTTAGGTTTTGGGACAGTTCCAGCCCAGAAAAGCAAAACACACCAGCAGGATGGCCAGAACTGGACTTCAGAGCCTTTAGCAGTTTCAGCTCCAGAAGAGAACACAATCAGTATTTGTTATCTACAGGAACTCAGCGAAAATGAAAATAAACTGTCAGAAACAGAACCAGTTGACTCATGGGCAGTAAGCGGTTTGGGGGAGCCGGTGCTAAGCTGCCTTGTCCATCTTCCCGTGGGCATCACCCTGCAAGGCTATTGTCCGAAAAGTTTAAGAGAGACTCCCAGCTGTAAAGTATTAGCAACAGATTTCTTAAAAGATGTGCTCTATGTCAAGATTCTCTCTTTGGTCTTTTCGCATACAAACAAGCAAGTGGGATTAGTTCACCAGCACTGCAGCCTTTCATTCTTCAGTTTTCTACTTATTTCTCAACATTCACACATTTTCAAATATTTTCCTACAACTTCTCTGCAAAGAACCCAAGGAAGCTTTTCTTTTCCTGGCCGCCACCTCCTTCTTCTTTCTCTCTAGCCCTGCAGTGAGCTTCTCATTACACATCTTACCATGGTAATTCCAGAAATAACATCTCCTTCTTCCCCTCACGCCTTTTATCTATGGGTTCCCATTGAGCCACTTAAGCAGTGAGGGCTATCCAGCAGCCTAGTGACCAGTGCAGTGTTCCTCTGCTGCTGGGCCTTGGAGGGAAAGAGCCGGAAATGCAGGTGTAGCCCCTTGGTGTTTTGAGCATCAGAGAGTGGGGAATGTAGGAAGAAAGTAGTAAAATTGTGCAGCTGTTTTCTTGATCATTGTTGACAAAAGCAGATACCTAGTGCCAAGTCTGGCTCAACAGAAATTTTCGGGTAAAAGAACCGTAGACCTATCCTACAGAGAAGGGGAATGATGGACAATGCATGTGACCAGTTAATGGTCGTAGACAAAACTCACCTGCTGTCATTGGATGGAGACATTCTTATTTGAAACAATGGAATATTATTCAACCCTTAAAAAAGAAGAGAATCTGCAGTATTCAACAGCGTGAATATTTTGTCACAGAAGGACAGACATTGCATCATTCTAGTTATGTAAGGGCTCTAAAATAGACACATTCATAGACTCAGAGAGAGGGATGGTGGTTGCTAGGGGCTAAGGGGTAGGGCATATGAGGTGTTGCTAACCAATGGGCATAAAGTCTACGTAATGCAGGATGAAAAAGTTTTAGAGATCCACTGTGCAACATTGTACCTATGGTCAGGTCAATACTGCTGTATTGTGCATTTCAAAAGGTTAAGAGGGTAGATCTCAATAATATTTTTTTAATTAAAGAAAATTTTAAGAGATTAAAATTATTTCAAAGATAAAGCCACAATATTGTCACTGTATATGCTCAGTGAGCAGAATGGAAGTTGTCTCACTTCCAATATTTGTAATACTATACAGTGTGCTCCCGTTGTAATGGCCTTTTCCTAGTGACACTATGACTTCCTGGCTCTCAGTCCAGTAAATCCACTTATTCCGTTTCTGACCTCTCTTTGAGAGCTGACGCTGGTGATCCCTCTTTTGTTCTTGTGACTTCCCCTCTGTTTGTGTCTCCTTCCTTTACTGGCTTACCTTTCACTCTCATTCTCACTTTGCCGCCCCATATTCACTGTGTACATCCAGCGTCCCGTCCTTAATCCTCTCATTCTCTCATAGATCCATCTATACAGACATTACAGACAGCCTGTGTCTGCAAGTGATGACTGAAATGTCTATACCCAGATTTTTCTCCTGAACCCAGACTTAGACTTATGTGTCCAACCACCTTTAGTCTTTTTTTTTTTTTTTTCAACATGGACCACTTTTTAAAGTCTTTATTGAATTTGTTACAGTATTGCTTCTCTTTTGGTGTTTTGGCCACAAAATATGTGGGAGTTTAGCTCCCTGACCAGGGATCAAATCCATACCCCCTGCACTGGGAGGCGAAACCCTAACCACTGGATTACCAGGAAGTCCCCACCTTTAGTCTTACATCCCACAGAGACCTCAAGCCCACCAAAATCAAAACTCTCATCTCCTCCTCTCTTCTTGCGTCAACATTGACACCAGTTATCAAGGTGGAAACCTGGGAACCATTCTGGGTTATTTCTCTTTCTCATCTATCCCTCTCGGATCTGCCTGCTTCTCTTTCTTTCTTCTCTTCTTGTCTTTGTCATTTATTGCATGAGTCAGTGCACTTACCTCCTTTCCCTGACTCTAGTCCAGTCCTATTCTAATCTATCCTTTACACAGTGTCAGAAGAATCCTCCTAAATGTAAAATTATTTACGTCTGTTCCCTGACTCAAACTTTGCCCTAGCACTCCAGTGACATCAAGAGGAAAGCTCAAAGCTACTCTGAGAAGCTTTGATTCTCATGTTCTGGCTCCAAACTCCTGCCAGCCTCTTCATTCTCATTTTCCATCATTCCTCCCCTTAAACCCAATGTTCTATCCGTGAGAAACTGATTATGATTCTCTGAATCTACCAGACTCTCACCTCCCTCTCTTAACCTGCTTTTCCCTTTGTCTAGAAGGGTCGACTTCCCTCTTCCTGTCTCAGGACTTTTCCACTTGGCTAACTCTTTTTTTTTTAGCTTGGTCCAACTAATCAGTTGGTCTTAATTTTTGGACAAAGATCTCAGTCAGTCACTTGGCTAACTCTTAATGACTCCTCAGGGTTCAGTACAGAAGTTGCCTCCACTGGTGAGCTTTTCCTGACTTCCTTGCCGGCTAGATTGGAAACTGAGTATGTTTGCCCTGGAACCAATTGATACGTACCTTCATCCATATGCTTGTCACGCTATATTAGTGCTTGCTGATGTTTGAGTGTGTCTTTCTCCTGACTGCAAGTTCCTGCCAAATAAGAACTGAGTCCTTAATCTCTGTATCCTTAGTACATGATGCAGCCCAGAACATAGTAAAGGCTCAGTAAATGTTAAATGAACAGATAAATGAAATCATAAATGATCTCATTTAATCCACACAACTTCTCATTGGGTAAGTATTATCCTTGTTTTATAGATGAGAAAACCTAGATCTGAGGAGGTTAAATAACTAGCTCAGGATCATGCGAATATCATGTCACAGAGCAGCATGGGTCTGTCTGAACCTCTTGGGGAGTTCGCATGGGCACTAACAGCATCTCCTTGCACTCGAAGCAACTTCTGATGTAGAACAGCTTCGAGCATGGTTAGGAGAAAGGTAGGGAAGTAGGAAAGAGTCATATTAACAAGTTAGGGTCAGAGTGAGGAAAGTTAGCAATAGATCCTAAAGCCCAGTGAAATGGATGGACTTTATGCTGGCCTTTATTTTAGTTGCAAAATTTCTGTTAATGCCTGTAAAATCAACACCAGAGCTCCAGTTCACTAGCATTCACTGAGCCACCATTATATGCTTGGCTCACTGGAGAATGTAAAGCTAGCATTGCCACTGCTTGAGAAAGTCTGCACTGAGATATCTTTCTTCCCCCTCATCTCTCATTTCTGTCTCTCCCTCAAAAGATATTAAACGTCTTAGACTCCTCTCTCCACTGGGTTGCAGGAAAGATGTTAGAGACCCACCTGTCTACACATGGTTGATGACAAATTTGATTGATCGCAAGGCTCATTTTAATGGAGGACAGAGTCACTGCCAAAGACATGTGCTTCTGCCTGAATGCTGTCTAGGTCCATTTCCTTACCTCTGGGTCCATATCACCCTTTCTCCTTGTAGGAGGAAATCAGTCTTGTTGTCCTCTCTCTTTTCTTCCACATGCTAGCCTGGCCTGGGTCCTGTCCCGACCATGGGTTAGGAGGTCTACGCCAGCTTAGCTCAAGGTTTCTGAGACAAGCAGTATGTTCCAGCTATCTCTCTCATTCCCTTTTCTCTGCCACTGGTGGATGTGCTTCAAAACCGACTTTCCCCTTACTGAGTGGAATGACCTCATCTTCATGGAAAGATTTGGTAGAGAAAAGAACAGACAGTAAAAGGCCACATAAACCCTTTGGGTTAAGTGGCATTCTTTGCATTGATTTATTCACTCAAAAAATTTATTAGGTATCTACTATGCACCAGGCTCTTATATAGTCCTCTAGCACTAAGATTCGGTCACAAACCCGAAAGACAAAAATCTCTGCTCTTATGGAGTATCCTTTATAGATGGGGAGATAGAAAACAATGGAGCTAAGTTATACTGCATGCTGTTTTCAGTCGCTCAGTCGTGTCTGACTCTTTCCAGCCCTTCGGACTGTAACCCTCCAGGCTCTTCTGTCCACAGGATTCTCCAGGCAAGAATAAGAATACTGAAGTAGACTGCCATTTCCTCCTCCAGGGCATGTTCCAGACCCAGGGATCAAACCCATGTCTCCTGCATTGCAGACAGGTTCTTTACCACCTAGCCATTGGGGAAGCCCATACAGTGTGTTAGATAGAGATAAATGCAAAAGAGTGAATGAAGGACATTTGAAGTGTAACAGGGAAGGTGTTGAAATTCTAGATAAGTAGCTGAAGAAGTCCTCACTGAGAAGGTGACTGAGGTGACCATTTCTGCTTTATTTGTAAGGAGAGTTCTTGAATTAAGAATCAATTGGGAGAATCCAGAGTGAGGAACTTCTAAAATGGATCGTGGCTCCTGGTGAATGCTCAGTGACCACCATTGAAAGCCTCCCGGAAGGGAATTGCTGGTTATCTAAGAAGGGCCATAGTAACATGCATAATTTTTGAATCCTTAATCCTACAGTTCACATGTAAATGTTCAACTATTAGAGCTAGATGGGTACTCAGAATATGTCTCTAACCCCTTATTTTCAGGTGAGAAAACAGAGGGCCAGAGATTTGAATAATTAGGGCAGTTTAGCTGATGAGGAAGATAGGCCTCTTCTTTCAGAATATTTTCCCAACAGCCTCTTCCGGGGACTTTTCAAACCAGTGCTTAATGAAAGCTAGTATGGTTGTCTGCTGTGTTACTCTCCCCAGATTTATTTTTCGTCTCTTATTCTTCTGTCCCTTGTGAAGTCAACCACACAAGGCATTTATATTAAAACCAATATCCTAATAAGTTAAAGGAGAATGCTAGACTCACAAGGACATTCAACCCTAAGGCTCCCACATTTTCTGTGCCTCTCAGGTTTTTTATTTAGCATGTAATTTAGTCTTTCTCAATCATCAGATCCTCCAGGTCAGGGCTTTGTTATCTGCATTCTGAAGTTCTCACTGCACACTACCTATGCATGCCTTTTTTTTTTTAGAAGGTGAAGATGATAAAGTCCAGAAGTGTTTATTGATCTCATGCCCCTTTTCAACTAGACCCTGCCTGCTATCATAGGAGGTCCCTGCAATAAGACCTTTCATCCAAGAAGAGGCTGTTTTCTTCGAGGCAGTGGAAGGGAATCTGAAATTCTAGGAATTCCCATAGCCAATGACAGTCTGTCCCTTAGGCCTTTCACAGGTGCAACCTGGTCTTCTCTGGTGGCTCAGATGGTGAAGAATCTGCCCACAGTGCAGGAGACCCAGGTTCGAGCCCTGGGTCGGGAAGAATCCCCTAGAGTAGGAAATGGCAACCCACTCCAGTATGCTTGCCCGGAGAATTCCGTTGACAGAAGAGCCTGGTGGGCTACAGTCCATGGGGTCACAAAGAGTTGGACATGACTTAAGCAACTAACACACACACCTGGTCTTCCAAGTGGCTTAGTGTTACCTAATTGACTACATTAGAGCTGAGGCTGGCAGTGCTCTTCGTTCTTACCTGCTCTAGAGATGGCCAGTTCCAACCATTGGGAAGTCTGCTTAGTTATTAATGTACACCCTTCTCTATCTTACTGGATTATAGACTCTGGGTGGGGGTAGTTAGGGCTGTGTCTCACCCCTGTTCCCCTCACAGTACTCAGCCCTGGGCCTGGCATGGGATAGGTTCTTAACTGTTCGTTGAGCTCTTTCTGAAGCTGTGCTATAGAAACTGAGCGTTATGATGGATTGGGGAGAGCTAAGATTTATGCTGCTCCCTCTATGCTCCCATGTAATTTGGCATGTCAAGATTTTGATACACTTAGTTTATTACTGTTCCAGTAATTTAACCAAGGCACATATAAAGTACAGTCCAACTCTGCCCAACAGCAGACAGGCCCAGTCAAGCCTAACCAATGAAATTTCAGCCGTTATAATCCACATCAAACAAACAGCCCCTAAGATATCTGAACCAACGCTCCTTGACTTGTCAAACTCAAAGTCAGCCTGCTGCCATCGTCCTTTCATCCAACCCAAGCCAAACGTTATTGAAGTGAAGCTGTGGGATTCATTGTTACCCAGCATTGACCCAAAGTGTGGAAACTTATTCATCAGCCCCAGGCTTCTGCCTCCGGGGTACTCCTGGTGGGAAACTCATTATTGTGATTCTCAGAGCTTTTTTTCCTAGGTGGAGCCATTCTTTTTCAGAGAACATTTATTTAATTCCCTTTTGAGTGGGTGAGAACCTCTCTCTCTGGGGCGTCAGACAGCCCTCTCCATTCTGAGCTTCCCCATTTGGTCTTCTCCTCTCCCTCAAGGGTGAAGAGTAGGCGGCATTCTTCTATGTCAAGGCCAGGGAACAAGGAATGCGCTATTATACTTCAGGTCTTTTGTTTTAACCTTCAAGACCATGTCCACTAGAGGTTCATAACTGCCAGAGGTCATATCATAGGCCAAATGTGGTGATACTCCATCAACAATGCCAGTGAATGAGAAGGAAAGTGTGGAAACGCATCATGCTGTATTGGAGAGCATTTGACCTTTAGCTTTATGGAGACTTAAGTTGAAATATGAGTTCTGCTGTTCACTGGCTTTGTGACCTTGAACAAAGTCACTTAATTTCTCAAAAGCTTGCATACTTAGGTCTTCAAAGCTTGCTTTTCTCTTCTATGAAATAGAAAGAGGAATTATAGGAATTTTCTACCACCGTGGAACAAATTCCCACAAATCTGGTGATTTTAGTTGAGATAAACTCATTATATCAGTTTTTAGAGATCAGGAGTCCAGGGATGTCTCTAACTGGGTCTTGAACTGAGGGTCTTACAAGGCTGCAGTCCCAATATTGGCTGTGCTGTGTTCCCATCTGAAGCCTTGAATGAGGAAGAATCCCCTTCAAGCTTGTTCTGTTTAGTCGGCAGGATTGATTTGCTTGTGGGCTTCCCTGGTGGCTCAGATGGTAAAGAATCTGCCCCCAGTGCAGGAGACCTGGGTTCAATCCTGGATTGGGAAGATATCCTGGAGAAGGAAATCGCTACCCACTCCAGTATTCTTGCATGGAGAATTCCATGGACTGAGGAGCCTGGTGGGCTATAGTGCATGGAGTTGCAAAGAGTCAGACACGACTGAGCAATTAACACTTTCACACTTTTGTTTTCATTTGCTTGTGTCTACTTGGCTTGAGATTCTTGCAGGATGTGGCCTAGAGGCCCCTAACCGTATGGTCCTCTCCACAGGCAGGTTGACAGCGTGCTGTTTGCTTCTTCAAGGCCAGTGGGAGAGTCTCTCACTCTAGTGTGTAAAGAAGAAATCTTATGTAACATAACAGTCACGAAAATAACAGTTACATCACCTTTGCCATTACCATAACCTAACCAAGGAGGGAGCATCTTACCACTTTTTGCCGTATTCTACTGGTTAGAAACAAGCCCTCAGGGAGGAGATTACACAAGGTAGTAGCTCGGTAGGAGTCACCTTAGGGTGTATCTGCTGAAATAATATCTGCTCCCCCACCCCTACATTCAGTTATGGTGAGGACTCAGTGAGATGATCTATGCAAAACGTATGAAAAAAATATCAGTTCCTTTCTTCCTGTCTGGGAGACACACTGAGGCAGATGTTTGGAGAATCTTGTTCAGTTGCTCAGTCATATCTGACTCTTTGCGACTCCATGGACTGCAGCTTCTATTCACAAGCTTCTGACTAGAAGCATTACATGTATTTCTTTGGATTATTCTTTTGTAATTCCAGAGAGAGGAGCTTCAAATCATTAACCTCTTATGGTTTGCTGCTGTTTCATGTTCTTGTTTTTTGTTCTGGAGAGCAGCCACTGCAGACTGTTGCCTTGTTTATTAGTGAGCATTGTCTAAAGAATTAAAAAAACAATTCTCAGTGTCTTAAGGTGACTGATTAGAAGAACACAAATTTCTGGGGCGAAATGATGCTCTCAGGTTTCTTCTAATCATTCCTTTCAAATATATGCCTTTCATTTTACTCTTTCCCGGATTCTACAACAAGGCCTATAGATGTCTCCCACCTTTTCCCTGCTATTTAAATATTTATTTGTGTAGAACTTGCCTTGCAGGAAAAATTCGAGTGAATCAGAGAAATCCGTGAATAGGAGAGTAGAAATATTAAGGAAGGTCAGGGAAGGGGGCTGTTGACATCATTCCTCCTACCTGGAGCCCAATCTAGTATCAAATGGGGAAAAGAAAAATCAAGGTCTGGATGAAAAAAGGAGGAGGAGGAGGAAAGGGGGATTGGGGAGAAAGAAGAGGAAATTGTTTATTTCTGTGATGAACTTAGTACCAAGAACTTGATTTTTTTTAAATTATGATTGTTTCCAGACTTAGAGTCAAATATCTTAAAATAATTTACATATCCACAGTGAAAGAAAATTCAGAATGACTTTGTCTCCACCAGCTGAATTAAATGGTCATTCATCATTGAAAAAGAGAGATGGTCCTGTATAACACAGGGAAGCATTTTAGTTGATTGCTGAAATAGTCGATGGTATTTTCTTTTAATGCAGATACTGTACTGAGTTTGAACAATAACTTATGTTGAAAAGGAGCATGCCAAATAGAAAGAGTACAGAAGACAGAGTCAAAAATCCTGACTTTGAAGCTTCATAGATTTTTATCTATGGTTAAGTTACTTAACTGCTTCATACCCAGTTTCTTCATCTTTAAAATGCAATAATAGTAACTACTCATAGGAAGGTTGTAAGGATGATATATATATATATATATATATAAAGCCTAGAAATCCAAGTTCAAGCCTGAACTTTGCCACAAGCAAGTTTTGTTGTCTTACACAGTCACTCAACCAATCTGGGCCTCAGTGTCCTCCTTCTTCAAGTGGGAATTCTGAAAGAGGCTGCTGTATTGATTACCGGTGATGTCACAACGAAATGACAAGCATCAGGGCACACCTCACACATACCTAGCATTCAAGTACTTGAGAATGCACGGAGAAGGCACACGTAAGCAGATAAACATACATTTCTGGAAGATAAATTCCAGATGATGTTGGAGCTAGTCTAAATTTTACTTCTAGAATGTATTCAGAGTTGTGGCATTATATATACGTGTCATGGGAAAAGCTTACAATCAAAGAATGTGTGTAGCAATTTGCCGCTGAGAATAATTAGGCCCTTCATCACGAGAGAATCACGGCCTCGCAGACGGGAAGACACATTTGCAGGCATCTGATGGGGGCTCCTCATTTACTGATGAGGATACAGTCCAGGCTGGCAGAGGTTAGGTAATTCACTCAAGGTCACATGCCGAATGGCAGAGATGGAACTGGGTGCCAGGGCCTTGCCTTCCCCACCCAAGGCCCCCTCAGCAGGGCAGAGGGTGCTAATGACTGATTCCCAGGGAAGAAAAGTGAAACTAGGTACTAACTTCTACATTCAAAATAATGAGACTTTTTTTTTTTAAGAAAGAAAGTTATGTTTTAAGCAATTATTTTGATTATTTAATTTGACTTGTAAGGTCAAATTACAGACTTGAATTGCCAAAAATGTCACAAAGTCTACCTGAATGACCCCAGATTCTGAAGAGAAGAGAGGCTTCTCTTTTCTAAACATCATTAAAGCACCCGCACGTACACTTCTCTTGACAAGTAAACACATAAAAGCTGGGTCTTGTGCTGGGCCCAGCCCTGGACCCACTTCTAGTTAAGACTGTCATCAATGACTTGGATGCGGCAACAGCATACTCATTAAGTTCATAGATGAGACTGAATCTAAAGTGGAGGCTAAAGCCTTGGGGGATGCGATTAGAATTGGAAATGGCCTCAACAAATTGGACAAGTAATCAGAAGCTAACAGGATGAAGTTCAGCCAAGACAAGGGCAGAGGGAAGTCGAGGACTCAGAGAAAACAAAGACAAGAAAACTCGGAGACATGGACATGGCAGGTCAGGCTGAGAACTACCAGAAGGTGTGTGGGCTACAGAGAACCTGGAAATAAACACGATGTAGTTATGGCGCATGAAGTTACATGGTTACAGAGGTCACCATGTGCAGCAGTGCAAGTCAGTGTCTATCTGTGGATCCTACGTTTTATGCAAAGGAGAATGGAGTCTGAAGTTTTTGTGCGAGGTTTATGCCCTGCATTGATATTACAATAGAAGTATGTCCACCAAAAAGTAATCTGGAGTAAGAGCCAGTGGTTAATATTGCTCGCACATTTTAAAACCTTTAACTAAAAAAAAGAAAAAAAAACCATTATCTTCGTTATCTGGGCAGGTAGTGAGTGTGGCCCTTACCTATGAGGTAGACTCCTCAGTTACACATTTGGTTCCTGTGGGTATAGGGCAACGTGGCCATTCTTTGATTCTAAGTTCCTCATTTTTCACAGATAATTCAGAATGGTCCAGAAGTATTGAATATTGTTGGTCTCACCATTATTTAAAATCAGCATGTCGCTGAGGTGCTTCACCGTTTTGTCTGTGTGCAGTATTCCGTGATGTCTAATTCTTCCCACGTAAGGGTGGACTCAGAATAGAGAAGTCAGCCAAAGGGAACCCATAACACGGTGAGGGGGAGGAGATGAGCTGGATTCTGAGCCAGGAGCAGAGACGACAGCTGGGAGAGGAACAGAGAGAAGGGCAGAATCACAACAGCGGGGCAGCAGACAGGATGGAAGTGGGGGTTTTGTCCTACTTCCTTACAAAACCCTGAATTGAATTTACACAGATTATCTTGTGTAATATTCAGATCTAGACGTGAATACCGTTGATAAACATACTTTACCGGTGGGAAGACTGAGGGAAGGGGGTCACACTGAAGGAACATTGAGTCTAAGCCCAGTTTTTGAACCAGGTTTGTGTGACATCAATACCTGTGTTTTTAAAACCAACTGCTATTGTGTGTGTGCTCAGTCATATCCAACTCTTTGCGACCCCGTGGACTGTAGCCCACCAGGCTCCTCTGTCTGTGGGGACTCTCCGGGCAAGAATACTGGAGTGAGTCGCCATTTCCTTCTCCAGGGGATCTTCCCAACCCAGGGATTAAACCCAAGTCTCATGTCTCCTGTAGTGGCAGGCAGATTCTTTACCACTATGCCCCCTGGGAAGCCCCAAAACTGAACTAACTGGCCCCTACAAATATAAA
This sequence comes from Okapia johnstoni, assembly GCA_024291935.2. Classification (NCBI taxonomy): domain Eukaryota; kingdom Metazoa; phylum Chordata; class Mammalia; order Artiodactyla; family Giraffidae; genus Okapia; species Okapia johnstoni. The sequence goes on along the minus strand of CM044320.1, from coordinate 21,228,203 downwards.
AGAGGAAGAGCAGGGTGAAGACAAGGTTGTGGCAAATTTAAAAAGTGAAAGAGAGAAAGATGAAAAGAGAAAATGACTAGAGAAAAATAGAACAGGGATAGAAAGAAGGAGCTATGGTAGGGAGAGGTAGGTTAAGAAATGGAGGGAAAGGAGGCCGCAGTGAAATGGAGGGGGGAGGTGTGAGACCCCAGCAGAGGATGTGGCATGCGTCTGACAAGCACGTTCTAAATGTTGATCAAGACATCCTTCTTCCAAGACGTACTGCACTTTTCCAATCTCCCCAAAGAACTGGATCCTGTGGAAAACTACAGACTCTACAGGAATTAAGGAGAACCTGGTGAGCATCTGTTGGAAGATACGAGGATGATTAAAAGGATGGTAAATGGAACACGTGTGGCAACTTAAAAGGAAATGGGACATTGGAACATTGAGAAGTGACCTATTAATGGTTGTCAGGTATGAAAAAGCTGTTAACACTGACTGCCCAAAACCACAGGAGTTAACGGGTATTAGGGCAGACCTCCTCCCTCTCTGTGAACACAGTGACAGCTTTTACTGCCTCTGCTGCTGCAGAATCTTTTTGTTTTCATGACCCATCAAAGGCACTTTCTAGCACTGGGATCTGCTGCTGACTGGCTACCATGGTGTGTGGATCAAGAAGCATTGCTCCTGAGATTTCACTGGGACCTTGAGTAGGATAGGCATGATCAGAACCAGGACTTGCCTGGTGGCTCAGTGATTAAGACTTTGTCTTCCAGTGCAGGGGGTACAGGTTTGATTCCTGGTCAGGGGAACTAAGATCCCACTTGCTGCAGGGTGTGGCCAAAAAAATTAAAAAAAAAAAAAAAAAGAACCAGAGTGCCTTCCCTGGGAAGAATTGTGGCTTTTGGGGTGTCAACTGGGTTTGAATTTTGACACTGCACCTTTTGGCTCAGTGCCCTTGGGCAAGTTACTCAGCATTCCTGAACATCAGTTCTCTCTTCAGTAAAAAGGAGAAAATATAACTTACCTGGCTGAGTATGTAGACCTTCCTCAGGTACAGGAGATTGGAGGTATTCCATAAATGCTATCCTTCACTTCCTGTTTCCTTCCCTTGGGGGTACAGCAAAGGAGAAGAGAATGCCTCCCCTTCACCATCACCTATCATAAGCAGGGGAGTCAAGAGTAGGGAAAGAAGAGGGGTCACATTCTATGCCCAGAAAATTCATACTCATTCCAGGTAGGATGGGGCTTGCCATCCTGTGGTCACCAGGAGCTCAGTTCTCAGTGTGACATGACTTACAAGAAGCTCACTCCACTCTCACTTGTCAAGTGGTTCTTCAATGTTAAAGGCTGACATCTGTGCTCTGTTACTGGTATTATTAAAGATGGACCATTATGAAATGAGAGTTCAAGCACCCTTCCATAAAAAGATTTGGACTCCTACACTCTGGAGATGTGTTTAACTTGCAAATTAAGAAGACACTTTCTTGTGATGACTTGGATGGTAAAGAATCAGCCTGCAATGCAGGAGACCTGGATTCAATCCCTGGGTTGGAAAGATCCACTGGAGAAGGGAATGGCAACCCACTCCAGTATGCTTGCCTGGAAATTCCCATGGACAGAGGGGCCTGGCATGCTATAGTCCATGGGGTCACAAAGTGTCGGACACGACTGAGCGACTACACTTTCACTTTTTCACTTTGTCTTGTGCTAAGTGATTGAAAGCTACAAAGCCCAGCTCCACTGTCTTTGGAAAACATGACTTTCCCTCCAAGATGTTTCTTTCATCAGTGTCAGTGCCCAGTGATTGCCTCTGCCGATAACTGCTCTGCCTGCACGTACCTGTCTATCTGTGTTCATTCAGCATGATACTATATATGCCTATGGACATATCTTGGCCTTCGTTTACTCCTTACCAAAAAAAAAAAATCATCATCATCATCACTGAGTTCAAGTCCTTTAAATCTATTACTGTCATTTCCTGGTATTGTGGGAAACCTTGTACTAGTTTCTTTCGAGTTTTGTTGTTGTTGTTGTTAGTTTTTGGTTTTGTTTTTCAGTTATCTTGTATACCATACTCTAAAAAACAGGGCCAAGGGAGGTGTCCTTGTCTGGAAAGTTTGTTTTGAGTACGTAAGCCACTGGAGATGGGCTTCTGCTCAGTTTCCTTGGGCAGATCTTGTTTATCCGTTTGTTTTCTCAGGTCAAGGAGTACGTAACTCTCACCATCTGGGACAGTGGAAAGATGACAGCAGGTCTCTCTAAAGAGTAGAAGCCTTCCTTTCCACTTCAGTGGGAAATCTGATCTTGTGTCTTTTAAATCCCGTTTGCCAGTCAGACCCGTATACTTATTTACAGGTCAGTGACATCATTCTGGCCTCAACTCTTAAACAAGCGCTGTTTGAGTTAGTGAAACAATTTACTGATGCCGCTTGGACTTCAGTGGTTTGGCACCCAAATTCGAAGGGAAAAGGAAAAGGGTAACTGAAATATTTATTTGATGGACTATGTGAACAGGCATCTTCATATGTCCAGCTTCTATGTATATTAAGGATCTACTGACCTAAACAGGGAGGAAAACTAGTAAACCTTTTCATCACGGTCCCATTTACACTTAGGTTATGAAGGATAATGGTTTCTTAGCTTAGATAAGACTCAGTGTCGTGATCATTGTTTTGAGAAAATGCTGACTAAGCCATGAACCATTTCTTGCTGCAGATGCAAAATGTATGGAAATTCTGACAGTTCCTTTCACTAATGGATGCCAGAACTTTACCAAAGATGGAACATCTCATTGAAAAAGACTCGCTGATGTTTTTCTTAAGGGAATGTACACAGATGCACAATTCATTTTTTCATTGTCCTTTTCTATGCACATATCTTTTTTAACCTGCTCAGTGTGGGCCATGAGTATCATGACCAGAAATAGGCAAAGAGGAGTGTGACTGTAATTATGAATGGAATTTCTTCCCCCAGGTTTCAGCTTAAACCTCAGTTGCTCAGGGAAGCCATCCCTGTGCCCCCAAATCTCTAACTTAGCACCTCTTCTTGTGCGTGACTCTGCCGCCCTGCCTTTCCTTGTTAGCTTTCAGAATGCATTAATTTCCTGTCCATGACCTGTGTTTTTTATTGAAGTGCAGTTAATTTACAATGTTGTTATGCATATGTTTATCCCAAACTCCTAATTTATCCCCTGCCCCCTCTGCTATCTCTTTTGGTAACCGTAAGTTTATTTTTTATGTCTGTGGGTATATTTCCGTTTTTGAATAAGTTCATTTCTATCATTTTTTAGTTTCCACATATAAGTGATATCATTTGACATTTGTCTTTGTTTGACTTACTTCACTTAATATGGTAACCTCTAGGTCTGTCTGTGTTGCTGTAAATGGCATTATTTCATTCCTTTTTATGGCTGAATAATATTCAACTGACAAGGTCTCAATAGACGGTGTCACCATTCACCCATGGCCCAGACCCGAAACCTCAGAGTCATCTTTTGTTCCTCTCTTTCTCTCCATCTCATATCATGTGTCAGCAAGTCCTGTCAATTTTACCTTCCAAATGTATCCTGAAACTAACCAATTCACACCCCCTCTATTACCACCACCATGGTCAAACTCACTACCATCTCCTCACTTGACATCTCCATCTACTCTTGCTGACCATAGTCAGTGCTCTATGTAACAGCCACAGTGGTACATTCAAAACAGAACATTTCATGTCAGTGACTTGCTCAGAACCCTGCAACAGCTATCCCTCAAACACAGATGGTCCAAAGCCTCACTACATGGTCTGTCCATTCCCGATCCCACCAGACTCATTTCCTGCCACTCTTCCATCATATTCTCCAGCTCCTGTCATATTGGCCAACTTCCTGTCCCTTAAACACTCCAAGGAAGGTGCCATTGCAAGATTGATGCCCTTTCAGAATTCCACCTGAAATTCTTCTCCTTTAGGTATCCACAGGACCCTCAATTCATACAAGTGCCTGCCCAAATGCCACCTCTTTGGAGAAAACCTCCCTGACCACCCTTTGTCCCATCACACACCTTCCTCTTTCCCACATTTAATTTTCTTAATAGCACATCTCTCCAACTGACCCTCTATTATATGTTTGCCTACTGTCTATCTCCCTCACTGGAGTGTAAACTTCTGGTGGGCAGGGAGTGGATCATTCACCTCTGTCCCCAGAACCTAGAAAAATGCCTGTGTCCTAAGTGGTGTATAGTTGTTGAATGAATGAATGAACAAAAACTTGTATTCTAATTATAACTGTTGGTATATGAAAGTTTTTTCCTGATCTTGCGTTTCCACCATCAAATGCCAGAGGTGTAAAATATCTTCCCCAGCATAACTCATGGGAACTCAAGCACATACTCATTTCCTCCCTGCCACTGTCTAGGTGAAGCAGAATGTCTTACTTAAAGCAAGTGAACAGCTAGATTCAGGGCACCAAGTTAAAGAGCCCAGGTTCACACATTTGCCAGTTCTTCTGTGCTCACACTCAGTCTTTTGATGACTACTTACATCTGCTGTTTCCAGCAGACGATGAGTGTCTGTTGATTCCAATTAGACAATTATCTTTGCAGAAAAGCAGCAGGTGGGGGGAGGTGTTGCAAGCCCAGATGTGCACTGCTTTTCCATCTTCTTCTGCTCCTCCCTGTACCCTGAGCTAATAAAGTGGTGTCTGGGAAAGTGCTGGCAGGGTAGTGAGGGGGAAAAATGAGATAGGTATCTGTTCTCTGCCCAGAGGGAGCTCTTAAAGAGAGTCTATTGATTTCCCTTCTTTGTAGAAAACAGGAAAAAGTGCAAATGGCCCTCTCTCCATTTCCAGTCCCTCTTTAGTCCTGCGGACTGTTTCATCATCCTGCACTCTTCCATGTGAAGAGATTTGTTTTCTCATATTTCTCTACACTCTGTTTTTTTTTTAACTTTTTATTTTATTTTGGAATATAGCTGATTAACAATATTGTGATAGTTTCAGGTGGACAGCAATGGAACTCAGCCATGTATCTACGTATCCTTTCTCACCTAAACTCTCCTCTCATCCATGCTGCCACATAACGTTGAGCCGAGTTCCCTATGCTAACAGTAGGACCTTATTGGTTTTCCATTTTAAATACAGCAATGTGGACACATCCATCCCAGACTCCCTAACTAACCCTTCCCCCCATCCTTCCCCGCTGGTAACCATAAGCTTGTTCTCTAAGTCTGTGAGTCTCTTTCTGTTTTGTAAATAAGTTCATTTGTATAATTTCTTTTAGATTCCACATATAAGGGATATCGTATGGTATTTCTATTTCTCTGACTTACTTCACTCAATGTGACAATCTCTACATCCATCCATGTTGCTGCAAATGACATGCACCCCAGTGTTCACTGCAGCACTGTTTACAGTGGCCGAGACATGAAAGCAACCTAAATGTCCATTGACAGGTGAATGGATAAAAAATATGTATATATACACAGTGGAATATTCAGTTCAGTTCAGTCGCTCAGTCGTGTCCAACTCTTTGCGACCCCATGAATTGCAGCACACCAGGCCTCCCTGTCCATCACCAACTCCCGGAGTTTACCCAAACCCATGTCCATCAAGTCGGTGATGCCATCCAACCATCTCATCCTCTGTCGTCCCCTTCTGCTCCTGCCCCCAATCCTTCCCAGCATCAGGGTCTTTTCCAGTGAGTCAACTCTTTGCATGAGGTGACCAAAGTGTTGGAGTTTCAGCTTCAACATCAGTCCTTCCAATGAACACCCAGGACTGATCTCCTTTAGGATGGACTGATTGGATCTCCTTGCAGTCCAAGGGACTCTCAAGAGTCTTCTCCAACACCACAGTTCAAAAGCATCAATTCTTCGGCGCTCAGCTTTCTTCACCATCCAACTCTCATATCCATACATGACTACTGGAAAAACCACAGCCTTGACTAGACGGACCTTTGTTGACAAAGTAATGTCTCTGCTTGTATTACTCAGCCTTTAAAAAGAATGAAATAATGCCATTTGCCTTTGAATTTTTAAATCTCTTTTTAGCATTAACATCCCATCAGGTCCCAGAATACACATTCATTCAGTGTCCTGCCTTACTGGACCACTCTTGGCCCGGGCACCAGAATGAAATCCATCACTTCCTGATAAGTACCAACACCAAAGTGTTTTTCAAGCATTGGCATTAAGTAATGAGTTACTGGCTGAAAGGAGGGATGTAAAGATGTCAAAGAAGCATCATAATAGCACCCATTCCTGGTGTGGACTGTATTGAATGGTATTCCCTAGAGGTCTGGGGAAATCCAGGAAGTGACCATAAGTACAGATAACGAGATCTTCAAAATTCAGGATAGAGGGGACACAAGTACACTCATAGCTGATTCATGTAAATGTATGGCAAAAACCACTGCAATATTGTAAAGTAATTAGCCTCCAATTAAAATAAATAAATTAATTTTTTTAAGTAAAACATGAAAATGGGAAGCAACAAAACAAGACCATCATATATAGAGCAAGTGTTTACCAATCTCCCTGCGCCTGAGCCTCACACTTCCTCCCCAACCATGCTCAGTATGGCAGAGGGTGTCGCTGTTTACCAAAATGTGTTTGCTCTTCATCTTGGGGCATACAACTGGACTCTCTTTTCCAGATTCTCTTACAGTTAGGCGTGGCCATGTGACCAATGGCCCACCAATCACAACATGAACAGAAGCAATGGGTGTCATAAAATCCTCCCCCACAAGCTCAACTCTGTTCCTTCTGTCTCTGTCTGGCTGCAAGGGAAACACCTCCATGGGGATCTTGAAAGCCTCCTGTTGAAGATGGAGGAGTCTCCACTGGCCCCAAATACCTACATGGAGGAGGCTGCTCTGGCCTCCTCAGTGCAGTTACGTGAATTAGAAATGGAATTCTGTTGTGTGGGAGTTATAAAACACTTCAGAGATTATTTGTTACAGAGCTGATACACCAGATGCTATAAGGTGGTTTTCAGCATATGTATTTCTTTTTCCTCCATTTTATTGTGCCATCAGCCCTCCATATCTTTGGGTTCTGTGTCCTCAGATTCAGCCAGGATTGAATCCAGCCAACTGGGGTTGTTTGAACCCACAAATGTGGACCCTGCAGATATTAGGCCCAACTTAGGGGCTTGAGCATTCACAGATATGGTATCTTTGGTGGACTCGGGAACCATTTCCCAGTGGACCCTGAGGCACAACTGTAAGCTTCTTGAAAGCAGAGTCTGTGTCAAGTGCCTTCTGTATCCCCCGTGGGGTCTCACACAACCTGGCCCAGCCCACGTGATCAATAAAGAGATGTCGGTCAGAGAGCTTATCTCTACGTTTTATTGTAGGGTGAGTTAAAACATGAGTAGGAACATGGCCAGATCATATGGGCTTTTCATTTTGCTTAGAAATCCATCTTGGGGATGAAGGATCTCTTCTGTGTGTACAGGAGCTCAGAACTGACATGGTCAGCGAAGTGTGACACATGTTTTTTATTATCCCTAAATGGATTATCTGCTGTGACCCGGCTCTTCCATCATCTCAGCATATTCCTCTTGTCAACAGCTGTGTGGTAGGCGCTGAGAAGGGCCCTGAGCCAAGGGAGGATGAGAAACAAGTGGGGGAAGGTATTTGGGGATGAGTGCTGGTGTTGTTGACTGGGTGTGGGTTGTGAACACATCGTGCAAGCGGATAAAATGTTATCTTTTTACTATTGTATGAATTTCCTTAGTATCTATTATGAGACATAATCAAGAGTTGAAATAGAAATATTAAAGTTAAGAGCAAGTAGGGTACTGAAATAACCCCTATTGTAGGCAAAACTGGAACTTTAATCAAAGCAGGAATGTATCAGTTTGACATTACAGCTCTTGAAAGGAAGAAAAGGCATTTTATTTTCACCAGTTAGCTGTAGCCAGGCAGGTGACACACAGTAAATATCAAAATCCTCATTGTAGACAGACATTATGTGTTTCACCCTGTGGTCCATGGTTCGTCCAAAGAAAATCCAGCCATCCTTCATCCTCAGTTGCAGGGGTCAGTGTCCTCCTGAGCCTCTTACCGCCATCCACACCCACTCTACTTCCTGCCACTAAAGACCCACTTTTGAAAACTGATGCTCTAAATTAGTGGTTCTTTAACATCAGTGTGCTTCAGGTATGTTATAACCCAGATTTCTGGGTTCCACCTCCTGCTCCCACAGTTGCTGATTCACAGGGTCTGGAGTGAAGCCTGAGAACGTGCATTGCTAACAAGCTCCCAAGTGATGCTAATGAGGCTGCCGTATGGACTACATTTTGAGCATCACTGGTGTAAATTCCCTCAGCTTCACTTCCTGTTAACAAAGGCATGCCCAAGTGTGACAGCCTGACAAAGGGAAGGATCCCAGGTTCTGAGAAATGCCTTTCCCTTAAAGCCAGATTGAATCTGTGGATGCAGGCTGCTCAGGGCAACTGAGTGAAATGTCCACTACCACCATTGGACCCCAGTGGCTCTCTCCTTTGCTTCCCCATGTCTGTTCCCGAGTTTCCCCCTTAGTAAAATGAAGAGGTCGCCATAGATGCTGTTATTGTTGTTCAATCGCTAAGTCGTGTCCATCTCTTTGCGACCCCATGGACTATAGTACACCAGGCTTCCCTGTCCTTCACCATCTCCCAGAGTTTCCTCAGACTCATGTCCATTGATTCAGTGATGCCATCCAGCCATCTCACCATAGATGAGTGGCCCTCAATCCTGCTGCACATGGGAATCTACTTGGGAGATTGTTAATAATACTGTGTTTCGACTACATCCTGAAATTCCAAGATTGAGGTTGGGGACAGGGCCCAAGAATCAGCATTTTTTTTTTATGGGGATATGTCTTTATTGAATTTGTTACAATACTACTTCTGTTTTATTTTTTGGATTTTTGGCTGCGAGGCACGTGAGATCTTAGCTCCCTGACCAGGGATTGAACCTGCAACCCCTGCATTGGAAGGTGAAGTCTTAACCACTGGGCAACCAGGAAAGTCCCAGGGATCACCATTTTAATAGGTTTACAGGTGATTTTCACATACAGCCTGGTTGAAAAGTACTGAATCTCTCTAAATCTCTCCCAGACCTAAGAGTCTACCCTTATCACCTCCGCCCCCTCATGGAATCTCACCTGGTCTCTCCTTCCCTTCACCCTCTGCCCAGTCCCAACCCTCAAGCCTCCCTGACTCTTCGCCCTGACCCCTCACTGTCTTCCCCCATGCACTTTGTGTTCTATTCACTGGGTGACATGAACGCACTGCATACCTCATTAACTTCCTCTGCTTAATTAGGCAGAGGACAAGTCCCAAACAACTGCAGAATGCATGGAAATTCACTGACAGAAGCATCAACAATGAATTAAGAGCATTCTTAGAACCCTTTGGAAATGTTAAGTGTGGAAGCAGAGAAGAGACTCATTCCTGGAAAGTGACTGTGACTCATGAGGTCACAGAAGAGCCAAAACAGTACACATGGCATTTAACACTGACTCCATATTATTTATTCCCCTAGGCTGACCCATTCCCCTTTTGTTGTGATCCCAGCAGATTTCACACATACAGTTGGCCCGCCATATCTGAGGATCTGAGCACTAACTGTACTATGTTATTTTATATAAGGGACTTGATCATCTGAGCATCCCTGGATTTGGGTCCCAGGGGTGGAAGGAGAGGAAGCGGTCCTGGAACCAATATCCCATGGATACAAAAGGATAGCTATACTTTATATTTACTGTAACTCAAGTAGGTATAGTAAATCTCTCTTTCCTAAACAACCCTTTATCCTTTAAATGGGCTTCCCAGATGGCACAGTGGTAAAGAATCCATCTGACAATGCAGGAGAGGCACGAGACTTGGGTTCAATCTCTGGGTCAGGAAGATCACCTGGAGGAGGAAATGGCAACCCACTCCAGTATTCTTTACTGTAAAATTGCTTGGACAGAAGAGCCTGGCGGGCTACAGTCCATGGGGTCACAAAAGAGTCGGACACGACTAAGCACGAACATGAAATATCCCTTAAATAAGCAGAAATGAACTGGAAAATGGAAGCAGCGGTCTGGGTGCTTTAGCTTTTCCCAGACACACTTTCACTGCAACCATTCAGATAGTGGCAGTGAACTGGTGGCTTCACTTGGAAGGAATTAGGATGGTTCCATTTTATTTCCTTAGTAGGTGAAGATTTGAAATTGCTCTGGCCTTTTGTCTCTTGAACTAGAAACACTGGAAACCACTTTCTTTTCTGGACTACACTTGAAGCTTTAGTTGGTGAAGCCTTTTCAATTTGATTATCATTCTCAATGAAGTGGGTTTTTTTTTTTCCAGTCAAGTAGCTTTACTTAAGTTACATGAGGGGCACTGGGGGCTTCCCTGGTAGCTCAGATGGTAAAGAATCTACGTGCAATGCAGGAAACAGTGTTTGATCCCTGGGTTGGGAAGAACCCCTGGAGTCAGAAATGGCAACCCACTCCAGTGTTCTTGCCTGGAGAATCCCATGGACAGAGGAGCCTGGCGGGCTACAGTCCATGGGGTCTCAAAGAGGCAGACACGACTGAGAGACTAAAACACACACACACACAGGCGCACTGAGGCAATATAGTCATTTAATCCTACCATGTGCTCTGGACAGGAATCCAGGGCTGGGGACTGGTGCCTCTCCACTAATTAATCCTGCGTGTCAGGCATCTGGAAACTGGCCTCTTCTGCCTCATCTGAGTTGACTAATTAATTAAGCTGTGTCTGTAAACAGGCCTTTTCTCCGCCAGCACTTTTTTGATCATCTGTTTCTTTAGCCACAAGCTGGTGACCCCATTTAATGGTAAACTACCTGGCCAATAATCTTGCTTTCCTGCAGGGCTGAGAAGTTTCCATCAAGAGGCTGCCCAGAACTATACAAGATGCCCAGGCTTTGGAGGGAGGCCGATTAGGATTTGAATCCAGTTCAGCCGTTTATTAATTATGTGCGTGTGTGCATGCTAAGTCACTTCAGTCATGTCTGACTCATTACTACACTATGGACTGTAGCACACCAGGCCCTTCTGTCCATGAGATTCTCCAGGCAAGAATACTAAAATGGGTAGCCATTTCCTTCTCCTGGGGATCTTCCCAACCCAGGGATCCAACCTGGGTTTCCTGCATTGCAAGCAGATTCTTTACTGTCTGAGCCACCAGGGAAGCCCTTATTAACTATGTGGACACAGCTGAATAATCTTGCATCTCAAAATGTCAGTTTCCCCATTTTCCCCTTGCAAAACCTACCATATGGTCCAGTGCCTGGACATTTTCTCAATACAAATACTGCTAAATAAATAAATACTTCTAATCATCGGGTTTTTTCTACTTGCTGCTACCTTGACATTGTGCAGGGTATAGTCAATTTCAAGACATCTCCACACACATTATCACATTTGTCTCTCTTGAACCCCAGTGCGGGAGTTTTGGTAAATATCATTACTCTTATATTTTACAGGTAGAGAATCAGGCTCAGGAAGGTTAAGGGACAAGATCCCAAAGCTGTTAAGAAGTAGAGCCCGAGCAAGTCTCCACACTCCTGGCCAAGTGCTTTGAGATCAGTTATCGCCTAGTCTGTAGTGGATGCTGTGAAACCAGATTATAAATAGCAGGAGAAAAAAGAAAACAGTTTCATGAGATAGCAAAGACCACCTTCTACAAAAAAATGATAAGATACCACTGATACAAAAGGTGTTGAAATACCTACCAGAGAAACATTATTTGAATCCGTGGAAACATGAGGACAGTTTAACTTCTAAATTTCCCTCACTGTCCCACCTGCTTCTGTTGGCTCATGGGTAAATTGTTAGTCATTGTGAACCAAAGTTACTAACTAATTTCAATCACATTAGTACTCACATTTGGAAAATTTGTTATATGCATTGGATTTTTCCACCAACCCTATAGAAATATGTAAACATGCCTATCACTCTGCTTTGCTGATAAAGAAATTCAGATTCCAAGAGGTTAAGTGATTTGTCACATTCACAGGGCTTGTCAGGAGTAGCGCTGGGCTTGAAATTCAGGTTTTCTAACTCTATGTTTAGCACTGTTCCAACAGTACTACAATTAAGAAGGACTTACGTCAGCACTGTACTTATTAAAGAGCTCTAAAGAACTTTGTGCTATTTTGCCTTTTAATTCTATCTCCGTTTGTCTTGCTTCTTATCTTCTCCATTGGTTTTGCCTGCTATCATAGCATTTTTCCAGAGGTGGATATATTTCAGTTAATAACCTCTGCTATGTAACGACCACCCAAAATTTAGTGACCCTGAAACAATCACCATTTTGTTACTCGTCATTCTTTGGGATAGTTTGGATTGGTATAAGCTGGGTGGTCCTTGGTCCGTGTGTCACTCATCTGATGCAGTCAGGTAGCTCAACTGAGGGTGGGTAATCCAAAATGGCCTCACTCGTTTTAGCTGTTGGTACTGGCTGTCGACTGAACCTCTTTCTGTGTGTTTGCTAACCCTCAAGGAGGCTGGTCCAAGTTTTTTCAGGGTTGTCAGCAATATTTGAATAAGGAAAGACCCTCTGCACTGTCATTTGTCAAATCTTTACACATGTCACATTTTTTGGTCTCCTTTTGGTCAAAGCAAGTCACAAGGGCATGGCTTCTGAGACATATGATTCATTGGGTGCCACTAACATCTACCGTGCTGCTGCTTCTGCTTAGTTGCCCAGTCGTGTCTGACTCTGTGCAACCCCCTGGACTATAGCCTGCCAGGCTTCTCTGTCCATGGACTCATCCAGGCAAGAATACTAAACTGGGCTGCCATTTCCTTCTCCAGGGGGTCTTGTTGACCCAGGCATTAAACCCAGGTCTCCAGCATTGCAGGCAGACTCTTTACCATCTGAAGTACCAAGGTAGCCCAACATCTACCATAAGTGGGTATAAAAATAATATCTACCCTATAAAATTATATTGAGAATTAAATTTGATAATGTGTGTGCATTGCTTAGCATGGTTCCTTACATATAGTAAATGCTCACTAAATATTAGTATCATTAGTAGAATCACCATTAGCCCTTATTAGCTACCAAGAGCAGATTCTCCTTTTGAAATCCTGTTCACTTTTATATTCAGCTAACTTTTACTGAGTGCCCATGACGGTACTATTCTCTATGCTGGGCATTCTGGAAAAAAAGATATATTATTCAGCCTCTGCCATTGAGGAACTCAGTCTACTGGAGCAGAGGAGACACATAAGCAAATAAATATAGTATCCTACAGCAAGTTCAGTGATTAAGATCTGCTCAGAGCATTTAAAGAGTACAGTAAGTCCTCTACATAAGAATCTTCAAGTTGTGAATTTTCAAGGATGCAAATATGTATTCACGTGTCCAGTCATATAAGTTAGTTTGCATGTCTGGCGTACATTGTCACATGTGTACATCCTCTACAAATGGTTGTGCTTTTTCATGCTGTAAGATTAAAAATATTTTCTGTATTTTTGTGTTTGTTTTTATGTATTCTTTGTGTGAAAAATATTATAAACCTATATTACAGGTCAGTACTGTATAGCCAATTGTGTTAGGTACCTAGACTAACTGTGTTGGACTTACGGACAAATTGGACTTATGAACATGCTCTTGGAACACAACTCCTTCGTATGTAGGGGACTTGCTGTACCAAAGGATACCTAACCCCTTAACCCAGCCTGGAGGTGTGGTGCAGAAAAGCTTCTTGATACTATATGAATTGAATCCTAAAGGCTATGTGGCTTTCATCCAGAAGAGTAGGGGTTTAAAGTAGAGAATATTATACCATGAGTGAAGGCATTAGGTAAGAGTGTAGTGTGTTGTTATCAGAGTTCGAGGTGAGGAATCTTGAAGAGATAAGCCAAAAAGAAGGTGTGAAGGCAAGAAAGACAGAGAGAGAAAGGGAGAGGGAGGGAAGAAGGGTGGGTGGGAATGGGAAAGACAAAGTGTGGGGAACAAATGCGTCCTCTTCCAAGGAGGTCGGGGACTTTTCTGTAGATGAATGAGGAGGCACAGAGAGGTTTTGTAAAGAGTTGGGGTGGAGTCAGATCTGCATGTTAAGAAATCTAGGGCCAAGTGGAGGAGGTAAGACTGGAGAGGAGCAGAGACCAGCTAGGAATAATCCAGAAACCCAGGCAAGTGATAGAATATCTGAGAATGGAGGCCTGAGTGAGATTCTTTCCAGCCGTTTCTACCCTGTGAAGCTGGGGAAAGTCATTTCAGTGAGAAAAGGGGTGATTTCAGATATCCAAGTTTGGGATAGCATGATCCAAAATATTCTGGAAAAGAAAAGCTATTTTCTACATGCTTAACAGGTATGTAAGTGAAAAGTTGGAAAGTGTTAGTCACTCAATCATCTCTGACTCTTTGTGACCCCATGGACTATAGCTCACCAGGCTCCTCTGTACATAGGATTTTCCAGGCAAGGATACTGGAGTGGGTTGCCATTCCCTTCTCCAGGGGATCTTCCCAACCCATGGATCGAACCCACATTTCCTGCAATTCAAGTGGATTCTTTACCATCTGAGCCACCAGGGAAGCCCATGCTTGTCCACAAAAGGGACTTTTTTCTGGCTAAGGAGAGGTGGTAGACCCTCGACAGCCTTAAAGTGTTCTAATGAGGGATTTTGTCTTCTTGTCCATGGTGTTAGTGAAGCGTAAGCAAACCATTCTGTGAATTCTCTAAGGGACCTTCTTGGACACATATCTTCTGGATTTTTTTCTTTTTCTGGATTTTTTTCTTTTCTCTGTGGTCTAGTCTTTCAGAAATTTTAATACATTTTCAATGACTTTGACCTCTTCTATTTGTGCTCCCTTATGGCCTCAGTTATTTTTATGTGCCTTTTCAATGTTTATGCCTTGTTTCTTTTCACATATATTCACAACCTTATGCCTTGGATTTCCTGAATGATCATGCTCTCAACTCTGCTGCTTCCTTGTCCCCGAAAACACATTCATAATTATCAGACTTTACATCTAGATTTGTGGTCTGGAAAACATTGTCATTATACTTACTCAATATGTTCCTTTTCCAGAATTCCTCCTTTTACTTTCTTCTCGGCTCTTGTGCACAAGCAGCTCTCTGCAGCCTCACCTGATGAGGCCCTGTTCCAGCCCTGGCCATTTTATTCCTTAGCTCCTGAAGATTTGCATGAGACCTCGATTTTGCTGGTTTGGTTAGTTCGGTCAACGTGCAACACTAGCGTCATTTTTCTTAGTGTCCTGAGATGTACTTGATAGAGGTGCTGGCCTTGTGTGTCTAAGATTTATGGGTAGATGCATATTTTCAAATAACCTTGTCTTTAAACATTAAATACATTTCAAATTCAGAGAAGGATTATGATGGAGGATGTGATGAAACTCATCAGGAGGCCAAGGGCAGAGCGATCAAGGATCGGGTTCGGTAAGCATTATTTGAAGAGCAGTGTAATCGCCTCTAGCTTCCAGAGGTCTTCCATGAGGAGCTGGTGTCTTCTACATGGTGATGCTGCTTCTGCTTCATGTCTTCCATCCTGCTGCTGCTCTAGGCCGCTAGGACACGGACTGTCTAAGAGCAGGGCAGGTGGGCTATTCTGCATCAGTACAATTCAGTTCAGCCACTCAGTGATGTCCAACTCTTTTTGACCCCATGGACTGCAGCACGCCAGGCTTCCGTGTCCATCACCAGCTCCCAGAGCTGGCTCAAACTTATGTCCCTCTAGTCGGTGATGCCGTCCAACCATCTCATCCTCTGTCATCCCCTTCTCCTTCTGTCTTCAATCTCTCCGAGCATCAGGGTCTTTTCCAGTAAGTCAGTTCTTTGCATCAGGTGTCCAAAGTATTGGAGCTTCAGCTTCAGCATCAGTCCTTCCAATGAATATTCAGGACTGATTTCCTTTAGGATTGACTGGGTAGATCTCCTTGCAGTCCAAGGGACTCTCAAGAGTCTTCTTCAACACCACAGCTCAAAAGCATCAATTCTTCAGCATTCAGCTTTCTTTATAGTCCAACTCTCACATCCATACAAGACTACTGGAAAAACCGTAGCTTTGACTAGACGGACCTTTGTTGGCAAAGTAATGTCTCTACTTTTTAATATGCTGTCTAGGTTGGTCATAGGTTTTCTTCCAAGGAGCAAGCATCAGTACCATTAATTGAGCATTATTATTTGAGTATCAGTTGTCAATTATTAATTGAGCATGAGTTCCAATAATTGAGCATTATTACTACATGTTTGATATAGTTCTTATATGTCTTATCTAGTTGTTGAGGCAATATAGAGCAGTGGTCCCCAACCTTTTGGGCACCAGGGACCAAATCTACCACTTAACCCAGTGTCTGGCACATCCTCAGTAGGCATGTATGCATGCTAAATCACTTCAGTCGTGTCCCACTCTTTGCAATCCTATGGGCTGGGTCCTGCCAGGCTCTTCTGTCCATGGGATTCTCCAGGCAAGAACACTGGAGTGAGTTGCCATTCCATCCTCCAGGGGATCTTCCCGACCCAGGCATAAAACCTGAGTCTCTTGTCTCCTGCATTGGCAGACAGATTCTTTACCACTAGTGCCACCTGGAGAAAGATATGGCAACCCACTCCAGTATTCTTGCCTGGAGAATTCCATGAACAGAGGGCTGCAGTCCATGGGGTCACAAAGAGTCGGACATGACTGAGTGACTAACACCTTCACTTTCGGCACCACCCGGGAAGCCCATCTTCAGTGTAAATAACCTCTAAATAAATATCTCTAAACATTGGGTATTTTCTGCTTGAAAATAGAAAACATTCTGCTTGCAAAGAATAGTCAGTTTTCAGACATTTCTACACACATTATCATGTTTGTCTCTCCTGAACCCTAATGGGGGAATTTTGGTAAATGTTGTTACCCTCATATTTTACAGATGGAGAATCGGGCTCAGGAAAGTTAAGGGACAAGGTCAACCAGCTGTTTAGATGCAGAGCCCAAGTGAGTCTCCACACTCCTGGCCAAGTGCTCTTGCTTTGAGACCAAGTATCCCCCTGGCCTTTAGCAGTTGATATGAAACTAGATTATAAATACCAGAGGAAAAAGGAAAGGAATGGTTTCATGGAAGATGATTTTTCCATGGACCGGGTGGGGAGAGAGAGGCAAGGATGGTTTCAGGATGAGTCAAGCACGTTACATTTATTATGCCACTGCTGATCTGACAGGAGGTGGAGCTTAGGCAGTAATGTGAGCAATAGGGAGTAGCTGTAAATACAGAGGAAGCTTCGCTGTCTCACCTGCTGCTCACCTCCTGCAGTGCAGCCTGGTTCCTAACTGGACTGGTATCAGTCCATGGCCTGGGGTTTGGGTACCCCTGATACAGAGGAGTGGTAAGAGCGAAGACTCTGATGTTAGAATGCCTGAATTCAAATCTTGTTCCTGGGCTTTTGAAACCACTATGTAAGGATCTTCTTGGAAGCTTCTGGTTATGAGCTATTGATCCTGGAAAAGGATTTGTGGGCAGAGTCCATGGAGAACAGAAACAGAGGTGAAAGGAATGAAAATAACTGGACCTGGCAGCACAGTTTAGCATGTGGGCCAGTGGGTAAAAGAACCTTCCAAGTGAGATTGTCTGCAAGTAGAGACCCTGTGATTATCCAAGTTACCACCAACCCAAGGCCTGGGGGCCAATGGTAGATGCCCCCACAAGTCACTGTGAGACGACCATGGAAACGCTATTGATCGGCCTTTCTCATACCCAAGAACTTGGTCCTGCTTCTCTTTGGTCCCACATAGGAAGTGCTTATTTAGGAATGACAGTGGGATCTGCCTGTCACTGGTGACACAGCCTACTTCCTAGCCACTGAGATGTTTACAGCTCAGTCAGAGGATGGACTGGGAGATAGAATAACATGGCAGCTCTCAGAGAACCATGTGGCTGGAACAGAGGAAGGGGCAGTTCACAAAAGGAGAGACTGAGCTAAGAAAAGGGGTCGGGGGAGAGAGTGGGTTGAGGGGGGAGGGGTTCAGGCAGAAGATGGCTGGTTGGTAGACAAACTAGCAGATATCTACAAACCAAAATTTAAAAGGTTAGGTAATTTGTCCAGAGTCACACACAACCAAAACCAGGACTCAAATTAGGACTTTTTGAGTTCAACGCCTATGCATTTAACTAAGATGACGAATTAGAATGAACTAGAGAAGTGAGTGAATGAATGCCTGAGGGCACACATATATACATATGGAAATACCACTTTAGACCCTGCCAAGTCAGCTCTCAAATGTAGGAGTGTGTTAGTTGCTCAGTGGTGTCCGATGCTTTGTGACCCCTTGAACTGTAACCCGCCAGGCTCCTCTGTCCATGGGAATTTTCCAGGCAAGAATACTAGAGTGGGTTGCCATTTCCTTCTCCAGGGGATCTTCCCGACCCAGGGATCAAACCCAGGTCTCCTGCATTACAAGCCAATTCACCATCTGAGCCACTAGGGAAGCCCTCAAATCCAGGAAGCCACATTCAAAACCTTCAGGCACTGTGGACTTTTGCTATGTCCTACCAGCTTGTAATCCAGGGTCAGGGTAGCAATAAGAGGGGAACCTGATGATAAGTAATGTCCATGACTAAAGCCTGTAGCCAAGTCCCACCAGCAGGTCATGAACCCACCCTCGTATGTCAGTCAGTTTGTCAACATCCCTGTTCATCTGGGTTCTCAAGCAACCAAAACCTTAGGTGTGTTGCACACACATCTGGAGCCCCGTGATACAGGAGGAAGTTGATTCAGAGAAGGTGGGACACAGCTTGGTGCTGATGAAGTTCAAGAGGAGATGGTTCAGGACTCAGTTTTGATGTTCAAGAAGAGGGGCCTTTGGCGGGGGAAGATGGATCAGAGGAGAATGTGGAGCTCAGGTCTCGGTAACTGAGCCCCTCTAAGTCCCAGAATGGACTCCGGGGGTTGCTCTCCAAGGAGTGATAGTCAACTTGGAAAGTTTTCGACCCTCGGGGCAGGAAGGCATCAGATACTGGAGGAAACCATGAAGTATCCTTCAGCCTATTTGAGCCTGTTTAGCAAACTATTTACAATATCCTCTGATCTAAAAGAATTACTATCTTTTCTAAACTATCCATCTTGCCCCGGGGAGGGGCTTATGGGAGAGGAGCACCTGGCTAGATGCATTCATTGGGTTCAAGGCCTCAGGTTAACCTGGAAGGATCATAGCAATTTTACTCTCATGATCATGTTTTTATTTGTGCCTGAATGAAAATAGTGTGAAACTGGAAGAATTGCGGAGAATTTACTCTGACATTTTGAAACACATCAAGTTGAGGATTTGAGAAGCTGGAGTGGTTTAACATTTCCCGTGTCGGGGGGAAACCATGTTTCTGAGAGGAGAGCGGTCATGTTGAGGAGCTGCACTGATGTTTCTGGGAGCAGGAGTGATCGTAACAGCGAGGAGGGGGAGAAGAAGGAGAAAAATAGCAAATACTGGCTGTGTAAAACCACCACACACCATGCCCAGAGATGAAATCACTCCCCAGAGGTCGCACAGCTCACCTGTGTCCTGCCTCCCACAGCCACTTGCCACTACCCTGTCGATGTCCCCCACCCCCAGCAGATTTGGGCTGACACTTGCTGTAAAGTCTTTAGACACAACTGTCAACCCAAGATTCTGCAAGGCTGGGATGAAAGTGGGAGGCTGTGGGGCTAAAACAGACTCTTCTCCAGACTCTTCCCTCCTTGGATCACAGAAGGGAAGTAAAGAGGTCAGAAATAGTCTCTTGGCCACGTGGCATGATGCAAGAAACTTGGGCTTCCAGAGTCAAACTGATCACCAATAATGTCCTAAACCAGATGTCCCCAACCTCTGGGATCTATCTAATGCCTGATGATCTGAGGTGGAGCTGATATAGTAATAATAGAAATAAAGTGCACAATAAATGTAATGCACTTGAATCATCCCCAAACCATCCCTCCCCGACCCCCGTCCCTGGAAAAATCATCTTCCATGAAACCGATCCTGTGCCAGAAAGGTTGGGGACCATTTTACCTAGACCCTCGATGAGCCTCAGTTTTTCATAACAATACTCACCTATCTGGGACTTGGTGCTAGTGGAATGCCTTCAGTCTGTGAGGTGCCTGGCACAGGGCCTAACCCAGAGTAGCCACAGTGACTCTAATGCCATCGTATCTCTTCTCATGGTGTTATCTGAAATGACCACAACTGTTGTCTGGTGCCAAGGGAATTGGCACCTTCCATTCCTGGACCCAGATTCTACCCCAGCATGCCACTTGTCCATTTCACTCTTCAGAGCAGGAGAGATGGTGGGAGGGACCATGGAGAACAGGGACCACGCAGACAGCCATGACCAGTAGCAGCAGTGGGTCTGCACAAACCCCAGGGAACCCCAGGCTCTCTCAGAGGGGCTGGAGTCAGCCAGGGAGAGCAGCTGAGGCCTGAGATGACAACTCTCAGTGCCACTGGTAGACACACACAGGTGCCAGACAAGAGAGGCTGGAGGGAGATGTGTGTCCAGAGCCCCTACTCCCAGCTTAGTAAGTTTCAAAGCACTAAAAGATCAAGGCAGTCACAGATCAAATTTGAATATGGATTATTTTCTAGCACATTTTTTTCAAGACGATAGCTTTCCAGATCTTAGACATCGCTGAGTATGCACGTGATGAGAGGATGTATGCGGTAGATAATGTGGTCATACGTACAGCCGTCCACATGGAACTGAGTCTGTCCAGGGCACCTTTATAATCTAGAGATAGAATCGAGAGACATAGTATGTGGGGCAGCTCCTACCTCCTAAAGCCTCTCCATGGAAGAGCACTGGACTGATATCTAGCACAGGAGGCTTTCTGAGGATATGAAATATTTTCCCCCCTAGTGACATCATAATTTACCAAGAACACACAGTCAATAATTTACCAAGAACACACTTGTTAAGTCAGTACAAGGGACAGAAATAGGTCAATAATATAGTCTCTGCCCTCCAGTGCTTAAAGATACATTCAGAGAAAGGAATTTGTGAATCAAACTATAGCTAACATTTTAATGTAACTGCCCAGGGGAGCAGCTGACCCACAAAATGATGATGGAAGATTATATCGAGCTTCTTCTCTGGGCAGGGTGGCCAGGCACAGCATCGTGGTGGTGCTGAGGCCCGAGGAGGGCTGGAAAGGGTGCAGAGCATTTGAGAAGCAGGGAAGGAGATGATGGAGGAAAGATTGTGCAGCGCTGAAAGCAAAGCTACCACATGCAGTACAGAAAAAGCTCGTGCCAAACAAAAGAACAAAGAACACTGGGAGGAGACATAGAAAACAAACTTGTGGTTACCAAAAGGGAGAGGGAGGGAAGCAGGGACAAGTTAGGAGTATGGGATTAACAGATATAAACTACTGAACATAAAATAAATAAGCCACAAGGACCTACCATATAGCACAGGGAATTATACTCAGTCTCTTGTAATAACCTATAATGGAATATAACCTGAAGAAATATAACTGAGTCACTTCGCTATGTGCTTGAAACTAATACAGTATTGTAAGTCAACTATCCTTAAAAATAAATAAATAAAAAACAGTAAAGACTGATATTACAGCAATAAAGCCAAATATATCACATTAATTAATATAAGTGAGCAAAATTTAATTCTTAATAAAGACTTTCAGGTTGGCTTGTAAAGCAAAAGCCAACTTATGCTATACTCTAGAGTCACACCTAAAACAAATTTGTACTTTTATATTTCTTCCCAGTCCCTTTTAGTTATTTTCCATTGTCAAGGTTCATAGCATATATGTTTCATCCTATAATGTTAGCTGTTTTACTGTTTATTCCTGGCTGTATGTTTAAATTAGTATTGCAAATAACACTTCCAAACATTAAAAAAAAAAACCACTATAAGAGGAGGTCAATTTTTTTATTATTTTTTTTAAATAAACTTATTTATTTTAGTTGGGGGCTAATTACTTTACAGTATTGTAGTGGTTTTTGCCATACATTGACATGAATCAGCCATGGGTTTACATGTGTTCCCCATCCTGAACCCCCCTCCCACCTCCCTCCCCATCCCATCCCTCTGGGTCATCCCAGTGCACCAGCCCTGAGCATTTGTCTCATGCATCGAACCTGGAACGGAGTTCTGTTTCACATATGATAATATACATGTTTCAGTGCTATTCTCTCAGAACATCCCACCCTCACCTTCTCCCACAGAGTCCATAAGACTGTTCTATGCATCTGTGTCTCTTATTCTTTTAAATTCTCTTAATTATTTTTAAAGCAAGAGTATGGAACCTAACATTCTATGTTAAAAGAAGCATACTTTACTTCGAAAGAAAAACCAAAAGTAAAAGTTTGTGCATAAAAAATGACCAAAAACAGTCAGAAGACAAATCTTAGAACAGAAGAATATTTCAAGCACAAAGAATATTTCAAGTATAAAGGGTTCCTGTCATGCTATATACCACAGCTCCCTATGAATAGATAGGAAAGACAAACAACTCAATAGAAAATGGGTGGAAAATGTGAACAGAAGGTTAAAGAGGAAAATCAAAACAGACGTGCAAAGGTGCTCTGGCCCATTGTGAGTCAAGGAGATGAAAATTAGAGCAGTTAGATACCATTTTTTATTCTTCAGATTAGCAAACATTAAATAGGGATGACAACCTAGTGCTGGCAAGAATGTTAGCCAGATGCACTCTTGTGCTTTGCTGATGGGAATTTCAGTCACTCTAAACCTTTAGTAAAGTATTATTTCTGGCAACATCAAGCACTTTCAAAAACACAAATATTCTTTCATTCTGCTTTATTATTACTGAGAATCGATGCTTTGAAAATACCAAGATATGTACTATGTGTTGTAGTTAAATTTCGGGGGAACACCCTAAATGTTTATCAATAAGGGTATGACTGGATAAATTAGGGTGTATTCATTATTAGGAAGTACTGTGCAGCTAAACGGCTTCCCTGGTGGCTGAGAATAAAGAATCCACTTACAGTGAAGGAGACGCAGGAGATGTGGGTTCGATCCCTGAGTCAGGAAGATCCCCTGGGGAAGGGCATGGCAACCCACTCCAGTATTCTTGCCTGGAAAATCTCATGGACAGAGGAGCCTGGCAGGCCACAGTACATAGGGTCACAAAGAGTCGGACACAACTGAAGCGACTAAGCACACACGCATGCATGCAGCTATTAAAAGGAATTAGGTCTGCCATCTATTGAGTTGGAAGGAAGTCCATGGCATATAATTAAGTGGGAAAAGCAAATCTGCAGAGACGTGTATACTACAATCTGATTTTGGAAAAGTACATATATACTCACACATACTCCTTCCTCAAATGTATGTGTATTCTGTGTGAATATAGAGAATGGATGGTTATTCACCAGAAATTCACTTGGTTACCAAGAATGAAGGGAAGAAAATATTGAGCAAAATGAAGTGTTATCAGATACTTAACCTTTGAAAATCCTCAGAGCTAAGAGGCATAGTTTGTTGTTGTTCAGTCACTAAGTCTTGTCTGACTCTTTATGACCCCATGGACTGCAGCAGCATGCCAGGCTCTTCTGTCCTTCACTATTTCCCCGAGTTTGCTCAAACTCATGTCCATCGAGTCCGTGATGTCATCCAACCATCTCATCCTCTGCCACTCATTCTCCTTTTGCCCTCAGTCTTTCCCAGCATCAAGGTCTTTTCCAGTGAGTTGGCATAGCTTTAGGGGAGGAGAAACAGGAGTGCCCTGCTCTCCTCAGATTTCTGCCCTGTTAGGAGTCTCAGGCCTGCCCCAGGGCAACCCCCACCCACAGTCAGGGACAGCTGTCTGATGGATGTCACTTTGGGATGGGGTGGAGGTTCAGATTTCCCATTGCCTGGCAGAGACTATGCCAGTCCCTTCCACTTGCCCAGGGAAATGCCACGTAGTTTGAAATTTTGCATTCCAACAGTCAGAGGAAGTGAGCATTTAGTGTTAGATCCAGATGTCATCTCCAGCCAGAAACAAAAATGCTCTGATTTGGGAAGAATAACCTCTGATGCCTAAAGAGGCTCTAATAAGTGCTTTTGTTCCAGAATCGTGAGAGATGATTTTGCCTGTAGATGAGAGAGGGCATCTGGGAAGAGCGATGCCCTCTGCTGTCTGAGCAGGGACCGCAGCGGCCTTCGTAGCAGCCCTGCCTGGGCCCTTCTCCTTCATGAGGACACATTCCCCCAGGGGACAGACCCAGGGACTTCCAGAAAGAATATGGTCCCTGTGTGTCCCAGGGTGCCGACGGCTGTCACCTTCACCACCGCTGGTGGAAGAACTCTACCAGCAGAAGGAAGACTTTGACTTCACAAATCAGCACAGATTGGCTCTAGAATTTTCCTGAGGAAAAGCTCATGGCATAACATGCTATAGTTTTGTGAGGCAGACTTTCTTCTGAGGAGAATGCCTGGCCAAACAGGTGTTCAGCTTGTACGGTGAAAACTGATCAGAAACCCTCGAAATGACTTCGTGTTTCCCTGAGAAAACTAATCAGAGATTTTTTTTTTTCTCTTGAGGAAGATGATTTCAGGTCTCCAGAGATCTTTTGAAATGTTAGTGTGGCAGGGAACTGCATTTTTTATAGACAGATGTTGTTGTTAAATGTGTTTGTGGAGATGATGTTTGTTTAGTGCCGCCCTCTGAGGAATTCAGGGTGCTTTACAGACATTTTCTTCATTATTTCTTAAGGTTTTTTCTTTCTCCTGAACATATTTTACTCCTTGACTATAAATTTTTCATTTGGCTTTTCTCACTGGATTTTCTCTGAAATATTTCCTGTTTACTTCATTTCCTCCTACTCTCTGCATTTCCAAGATGATATACTCATGCTGGTTCAGACATCCTAGAAAAGACTTCAAGATTTTTCCTTTCAGAATCTCAGGCTTCTCTTTCTGTATTTACTTTCACAAACTTTCCCATTTATAATATTTTCACCATGCTTCCCCCCACTCCTTAAAGGAAGAATTGCTTGAAACATACCTTATTCTTCCACATAAATAGTCCCGATGTTAACTTGATTTGTTTACTTGTTTCTAACAGTCTTGCCTCACAGAGAAGTTGAGGTAGCTATTGGGTTGGCCAAGAAGTTCATTTGGGATTTTCTGTAACATTTTTAACTCAAAAATTTGTGGTAGCTAAACACATTCTTTGGGCTTCCCTGGTGGCTCAGCATTAAAGAATCAGCCTGCAATTCAGGAGATGCAGTTTGATCCCTGAGTTGTGAAGATCCCTTGGAGAAGGAAATAGCATCCCACTCCAGTATTCTTGCCTGGACACTTCCATGGATAGAAGAGCCTGGTGGGCTGCAGTCCATGGGATGCAGAGTCGGATACAACTTGGTGACTAAAACAACAACAAACAGCAAACACATTCTTAAACATGAGCGCTGTGTATTGGCGTTGCAAATCTGATATTCATAGCAGAATTGTGGGGGTTTTTTTAACCTGGTTCTCCTTTCAGTCCTAAAGGAATTTGTTAATTTCCTTCCCACTGTCATCATCCTTGAAGAAACAATCAAGAAAAGAGAATCACGACTGTAAGACAAGCTAATCTTCTGTAGACACAGGTCAGATACTTCTCTCTCTTCAGGAAAGAACCTCTAAGAATACCTTTTTACTGGTCTCTTATCAGATGAAAATGTAGTAAGGAGCCTGTGTCCTAAAGAGATCTTGGGAGCATGAGAATATATAGAAAGCACCTAGAAATTACTCCATATTTTACAGATGTGGAAACTGGGGCTTAGAGAGTTACAGAAATTTGTCCAGAGCCATAGTAATACTTAGGGACATGTTCAGAATTGCATTTAGGAGACAAGACATCTAAAAAGTCACTAAAGAAGGTAGGAAAGAGTGTGAGATAATGATTTAGTTACACTGAGCAGTGGTGAGCTGGTAAATGTTTAATGTCTGGGGGTCTGGGTGAGCAATGCATGTGTGCTCAGTCACTCAGTCTTTTCAGGCTAAAATACTGGAGGAGGGGTGCCACTTTGGGATCTTCCTGACCCAGGGATTGAACCTATGTCTCCTGTATTGGCAGCAGATTCTTTACCACTGAACCACCTTGGAAGCCCATGTGTTTGCATATCTGTGTGCTGGGAGTGGGCAGAGGAATCCCCAATTTCTTGGTGCCCATGGCCAGTTTCAAACCACCAACCTGAAGCCATCGAGAAATGAGTTGGGAAGAGATAGGTGCAGGCCAGCTGGGTGTCAGGAGGAACAGAGATCTTCTGTGTGAGGGGAGCGGATCTGTAAGGAAGAGAACTGAGCTAGACCAACACTCCTCTCCTCTCAAGGATGAAGGGCCATCCCTGGTCTCTACATGGAGCAGCTGCAGGAATCTGCATCTTTGCTCTTGCTTTTATTTCAGCAGATAAACTGCTCTTCACCCACTGAGGCATCACTTCCATTTCAAGGCTCAGCTTTAAGAAAGAGTCCTGGTCAAGCTATTCCCTGATGCTTTCAGAAATAGTCACTTCTACTCTGAATCCCAGAGTAATTTTTTAATACCTTTTATTAGGGTACTTGGCAAAGCCTGACTTGATACTATTGTCAATAGCTAGTGTCTCCCTCATAGTAGCCCTTACAGTAGCCCTCATAGTCAATAAAAGAGTCTGAAGTCCAGTACTTCGGTGTAATCTCAAAAACAACAGATCTCTGATCGTTTCCAAGGCAAACCATTCAGTATCACAGTGATCCAAGTCTATACCCCAACCAGTAATGCTGAAGAAGCTGAAGTTGAATGATTCTATGAAGATCTACAAGACCTTCTAGAACTATCACCCCAAAAAGATGTTCTTTTCATCATAGAGGACTGGAGTGCAAAAGTAGGAAGTCAAGAGATATCTGGAGTAACAGGCAAACTTGTCCTTGAAGTACAAAATGAAGAGGGCAAAAGCTAACACAGTTCTGCCAAGAGAACGCACTGGTCATAGCAAACACCCTCTTCCAACAACACAAGAGAAGACTCCACACATGGACATCACCAGATGGTTAATACCGAAACCAGATTGATTATATTCTCTGCAGCCAAAGGTGGAGAAGCTCTATACTGTCAGCAAAAACAAGACCGGGAGCGGACTGTGGCTCAGATCATGGACTCTTTATTGCCAAATTCAGACTTAAATTGAAGAAAGTAGGGAAAACCACTAGACCATTCAGATATGACCTAAATCAAATCCCTTATGATTATACAGTGGAAGTGAGAAATAGATTTAAGGGACTAGATCTGATAGACAGAGTGCCTGATGAACTATGGACAGAGGTCCATGACATTGTACAAGAGGCAGTGATCAAGACCATCCCCAAGAAAAAGAAATGCAAAAAGGCAAAATGGTTGTCTGAGGAGGCCTTACAAATAGCTAAGAAAAGAAGAGAAGTGACAGGCAAAGGAGAAAAAGAAAGATATACCCATTTGAATGCAGAGTTCCAAAGAATAGCAAAGGAGAGATAAGAAAGCCTTCCTCAATGATCAGTGCAAAGAAATAGAGGAAAACTATAGAATGGGAAAGACTAGAGATCTCTTCAATAAAATTAGAGATACCAAGGGAACATTTCATGCAAAGATGGGCACAATAAAAGGCAGAAATGGCATGGACCTAACAAAAGCAGAAGATATTAAGAAGAGGTGGCAAGAATACACAGAAGAACTATACAAAAAAGATCTTCATGATCCAGATAACCACGATGGTGTGATTACTCACCTAGAGCCAGATATCCTGGAATGTGAAGTCAAGTGAGCCTTAGGAAGCATCACTACAAACAAAACAAGTGGAGGTGATGGAGTTCCAGTTGAGCTATTTCAGATCCTAAAAGATGATGCTGTGAAAGTGCTGCACTCAATATGCCAGCAAACTTGGAAAACTCAGCAGTGGCCACAGGACTGGAAAAGGTCAGTTTTCATTCCAATCCCAAAGAAAGGCAATGTCAAATTTTTCAAACTACCACACAGTTACACTCATCTCACACATTAGCAAAGTAGTGCTCAAAATTCTCCAAGTGAGGCTTCACAGTATGTGAACCGTGAACTTCCAGATGCTCAAGCTGGATTTAGAAAAGGCAGAGGAACCAGAGATCAAATTGCCAACATCCGTTGGACCATAGAAAAAGCAAGAGAGTTCCAGAAAAACATCTACTTCTGCTTTACTGACTATGCTAAAACCTTTGACTGTGTGGATCACAACAGACTGTGGAAAATTCTGAAAGAGATGGGAATACCAGACCACCTGGCCTGCCTCTTGAGAAATCTGTATGCAGTTCAAGAAGCAACAGTTAGAACTGGCCATGAAACAACAGGCTGGTTCCAAATCTGGAAAGGAGTACGTCAAGGCTGTATATTGTCACCCTGCTTATTTAACTTATATGCAGAGTACATCATGAGAAATCCTGGGCTGGAAGAAACACAAGCTGGAATCAAGATTGCCAGGAGAAATACCAATAACCTCAGATATGCAGATGACACCACCCTTATGGCAGAAGTGAAGAAGAACTAAAGAGCCTCTTGATGAAAGTGAAAGAGGAGAGTGAAAAAGTTGGGTTAAAACTGAACATTCAAAAAATGAAGATCATGGCATCTGGTCCCATCACTTCATGGCAAATAGATGGGGAAACAATGGAAACAGTGGCTGACTTTATTTTTGGGGGCTCCAAAATCACTGCAGATGGTGATTGCAGCCATGAAATTAAAAGACGCCTGCTCCTTGGAAGAAAAGCCATGGCCAACCTAGATAGCATATTAAAAAGCAGAGACTACTTTGCTGACAAAGATCTGTCTAGTCAAAGCTATGATTTTTCCAGTAGTCATGTATGGATGCGAGAGCTGGACCCTAAAGAAGGCTGAGTGCTGAAGAATTGATGTTTCTGAATTGTGGTGTTGGAGAAGACTCTTGAGAGTCCCTTTGACTGCAAGGAGATAAAACCAGTCAATCCTCAAGAAAATCAGTCCTGAATATTCATCGGAAGGACTGATCCTAAAGCTGAAACTCCAATACTTTGGCCACCTGATGCAAAGAACTGACTCACTGAAAAAGACCCTGATGCTGGGAGAGATTGAAGACAGGAGGAGAAGGGGACGACCGAGGATGAGATGGTTGGATGGCATCACCGACTCGATGGACATGAGTTTGAGCAAGCTCTGTGAGTTGGTGATGGACAGGGAAGTCTGGCATGCTGCAGTCAATGGGGTCGCAAAGATTTGGACATGACTGAGTGACTTAACTGACTGTCTTTCCCAGATGATGCTAATGGTATAGAACCCGCCTGCCAATGCAGGAGACATAAGAGACACAGGTTTGATCCTTGGATTAGTAAGATCCCCTGGAAGAGGGCATGGCAACCCACTCCAGTGTTCTTGCTTGAAGAATCCTGTGGACAGAGGAGACTGGCGGGCTGCAATCCGTAGGGTTGCAAAGAGTCAGACATGACTGAAAGGACTTAGCACAGTGTCTTTCCCCAGGAGATTGTCCTTGAAGGACAAAGGACCATGTCTTACTCCTTCATTTTCTGAGAAGCAGTTCAGGGTAGTGGGTGGGAGCCCAGGCTCTGGAGTCAGTCAGGCTGGTCAGCTTCAGAGCCAACACTGTGCTCACTTACCTTGATACCATGAGCAAATCATCAGAACCCTCTGATCTCACCTGTAAAATTAGACTTTAAATTGCAGCCTCCATCTCACAAGCTCACTGTGACAATTCATGAGATTCCTGCATGTGTTTGGTACCCAGCATATACTAAGCCCTCACTAAGCATTGCCTGGTGTTGTTTTCTCTAGCACGTGAATCAGTGCCTGGCACAGAACTGATGTACAGTTGATGTCAGTTGTGTTGCATTGAAGTGAAGCACAGATGTGATCCAGTGAGCTTGACAGGAAGTTGGGAAAAAGAGTGCTAGAAGAGACCCTGTGAGCACATGATTGCTGGGGAAATGAGAATGAGATAGTAAATAAAAACCGATGGATCACAGAACTGCAGAATCAGAGCCTAGCTCTCCAGCTGTGATATGATGAACACAGAGCAGGGTAGGATCACCTACTCCCTCCCCTCGCCCTGTGTGCTGAATGCTCTAAAGTCTGGAAATACACCATTTTTCATGGCAATAGCTTGTGTAGACTGCTGTTCCTTGAAATAGCCCCTTTTCAGTACTGTACAGTTGCTTTAAAAAATCTAAGTGCCAGACATTAGTGTAAATACTGTTGAATTTTGTTCCATTTCATTCAATCCATTCTTCCAGTGAATTTGTGTTGCTTCCTACCTTAATTCTGCATTGCAGTCTATCTTCTATCCATTCTAGTGTGTGTTATCTGCAATTGGGTGAGCATGACTTTTATTTTGTTTTCTGAAACACTATACAGGCCACTTCTAAAAAACAGTCTCCAGACTTGTTGCTAGAGACCTCTTTCTATGTTGGCACTGATTCATTAAGCGATCTTGTATTTTTATTTTCTCTTTGGGTATAGATTTTAAACTCCTTTCAAATCTATCAAGTATATATGGATCTATATTATATTCCCTTTTGTTCACAAGTTTCATGAAGAAACTTGCCACCATGCTATGTCTGCAGCATTTTTCTTTCACCGATACGGCGAAGCTGTCAGAAAAGAAAATGCAGCCAACTTGTTGAAACCTGTTCCTGATTAACCTATGTGAACTTCCTAAACCAACTTCCTTTTCTGATTTTAACAAACAATGTATGTTTCAAAATAGTGAAGTTAATGGTACCAAGATAGATTAGACTCAATGCCCAAACCTTGACCATCTAGGTGAGAAGCCTGGACACAATCCTGAGAGTTGTGGAAGGTTGTTGAAATTTTTGAATAGGAATTATATGATGATACAATGTTTTAAGAAGATCCATCTGGCAGCAGTGTCCACAGTGGATGCGAGCAACACGTTACGTGAGGTTTGATGTTGCCACAGTGATTCCAGAATAGGCTTCCAGACCATTGGGCTAGCAATAAAGGTGGAAGAGAATACATTTGGGTTTAAAGAAGAAAATTCAGTCAGACTATTGGGGTAACAAAGTAGCAGTTAAAAAAGAAAAATAGATACTTTGGGCCTTCCCAATCTTTTTCACGTAATAGAACATGGCAGAAAATGTCAATTTGGCTACTGGGGTAACTAGGGCTCCTTGGATAGGGCCA
Organism: Okapia johnstoni; assembly: GCA_024291935.2. NCBI lineage: Eukaryota > Metazoa > Chordata > Mammalia > Artiodactyla > Giraffidae > Okapia > Okapia johnstoni. Next base: position 21,197,136 of record CM044320.1, on the reverse strand, counting down.
TGACCCAATGTCATTGGCCCCCCAGGGATGGGGCCTCCCTTCTCCAAGCCCCACCTCCCCCATATCACACACAAAAGACATTATTAAGATCTCCACATGGACATTTTTGTTTTAGAAATAAATAGTCTTAGCAATATGAAGAAAAACAAACTTGCACCAAAGTCAGGACCAGCAGAATGGAAGAGACTAGATGTGTAAAGGGAAACCATGTTTGCTTCAAGGCCTAATTCTGAACAGATGTGAAATATGGCTGACACACTTGGAAGAAAACTCGTATCAAGGTTAATGCCAAACAAGAGAAGCCAGGCCACCAAGCCACTGCCCATGCTAGAGTGACACAGGAGAACAGAGGCGGTGGCTGCACAGCCTAACTTGGGCATGAAAGTAGGCAATACCCACCAGACAAGTACCCACATTTTGAGGGGAGGTATAGATGCACCTGGGGAGACACTAGATAGAAACTGAGGTGTAGACAAATGCAGAAACAAAGAAGTGACTTGGAGTTTTGTATTAATGTGGAAATCTAAGCCTGTTTGCCTGGAAGTGTATGCAGTCCTGCCCACTTATTGCTCCTTGTTGGTTTTCGAGGTTTGTAAATTAAGTCGTTCTGTAGTTTTGGAGCCTCACCTGTGCTACTAATTTGCTTTGCTGCATAGAGCAAATTATAGACTGAGAAAATGCAGGAACTTGCCATCTATAATTCCTGGTGCTAATTGAAGATGTTTGGTTATAGAAAATTAAAAGGTGTTTCCTTTTTCTTCAGTAAACTCAATGATAGAGTGAGAGCAAGAACCGTTCCAACAAGGCGTGCAGATTCTATTATAAAAACGGGAATGAACGGCTCTTTTAAAAAGGAATGGAGCCCACACGTTTCTCCCAGCACCTGGCAGTGGGGCCACCATATGCCTGATGCCAGGGGCACCCTGGAGTGTGTGACATGGGGGCACACGGCTCATGTGGCCACATGTGACAGCTCACAGAGAGACCTCTCTGATTCCCCCTGGGGTGCCCACCCAGTCCAGCAGGTGCGTGTCTGTGCTGACCTGTGACATTCATCACCCCCTTGACCACACTCTTCTCCAGGCAAGCTATACTCTAGTCTTTCATCCTGACTCACCATTTATTCCAATTCAGATCCACCCAGTTGTCCACATGGCTTCCCCCTGGACCTCTGGCACGGGCCAAAACACATCCTTCTGGATTATTTGCTCCAGTCACTCTGTTGACCTTTCCACAGCTACTCTCTGCTCTCATCATCCCACTCCTCACTACAGTTAAGGAGAAAATGCTGCCAGGCATTCCAGGCAGGCAGCTCCGGCCTCCTCCGAGCACTGGGACAGACATCAGTTTTTGCACTAGTCACTGGGCACCATAAACATTTGATTACACTTCGACTCCTTCACTCCATGTGAGCTTGATGAAGGGCAGGGCTTCTTTGAGCCCCGGGACTTAGCAGTGTGCCCAGCACATAGTAGGCCCTCTTTTCACATTTGGTACATGGGTGAGTAAATGAATATCCTGCCTTCCTTAGATCCAGACACAGTATTCTCATCCTGAGCACATGGTCTAAGGAGGATCCATCTCTCTACCATGGACAAAGCCAGCATCTTTGACCTTCGTTTAGCAGCTGCCTGGGTGATGCCAGGAGAGGCCACCCTGTCTCCGCCAGTGGTTTCTGAGTCTTTCCTTTATCCCTGTGCAGGTAGGGAAGTGGAAAGACAAGTCCCTGCAGATGAAGTACTATGTGTGGCCCCGAATGTGTCCTGAGACGGAAGAACAGGAGGATGACCACCTGAGCATCGTAACACTGGAGGAAGCCCCATTCGTCATTGTGGAGAGCGTGGACCCTCTGAGTGGAACTTGCATGAGGAACACAGTCCCCTGCCAAAAGCGCATCATCTCTGAGTATGTCACCTTCCCCGGGGCTCTGGGGAGGGAGTGGGGCCTGGGACAGTCAGATTGGCCCCAGCCATTGGCACCAGGCTGGGATCCAAGGCACAGAATCGATTGGGCGCCATGTCTGAATCCTGTTACTGTTGAGTGATGGGGTTTCTGGCAGCCCTGTGGTCTGGCATCTAGTTCTGTCCAGATCATGACCCAGGAGAATTGCTGCTAAACCTGTTATCGTTTCTGAGGCTTTGCCTGGGTCTCCATGAGATTCAAGTTCATGGAGATTTAAATTTACATTGGCTTTGAAAGATATTTTTTTCAGTCAGCATGTCTTGACATTGTAAGATTTAGAAACATTTTGGGAAATAGATAAAACTAATCTTATGTTGTTAGAAGTCAGGATAATGGTTCATTTTTGGCGAAAGTGAAAAGAGTCTGGAAGGGAGATCAAGAGGCCTCTAAGGTGCTGGTAACTATTCTGTATCTGGATTTGGGTTCTGGTTAAATGGTTGAGTTCCATGTATGAAAATTCATCTAGCTGAACCCTTCGGATATCTGTACTTTCCTGATGCATTTTATACTTCAAAGGAGCATTGAAAATTATGAGAAAACATGGTCCAGTGTGATGAGATAATGAGATTATTTTAGTTCTGTGTTCTGATTTATGTCCTCACTCAGGCCTGATATTAATTGTGCTGAGCTGTGAAGGGGTGCCCGCTTTGTGGTTGGAGTTTTAATGGCAAAGGGTAATATTTTGCCTCTTGTATAAAAGCCTGGTGTTTGTTTTTTTGTTTCTTTACCCGGTTAGAAATAAAACAGATGAGGAGCCAGGTTACATCAAAAAGTGCTGCAAGGGATTCTGTATTGATATCCTTAAGAAAATTTCTAAATCTGTGAAGTTCACCTATGATCTTTACCTGGTTACCAACGGCAAGCATGGGAAGAAAATCAATGGAACCTGGAATGGTATGATTGGAGAGGTGAGTGTCAGGAGTTAAGGGCCATTTCCATGTTTCATTTATTTCATCTAATGTAAAAAATGCTTATTTCACAATCAGCATTCTTTATTGGAGTATAACTGCTTTTACAATATTGTGTTCATTTCTGCTGTCAAACATCATGAATCAGTTATATGTAAACCTATATCCCCTCTCTCTTCTGCCTCCCTCTCACCCTTCATCCCACCCCTCCAGGTGATCACAGAGCACTGAGCTGAGCTCCCTGCACTATACAGCAGCTTCCCGCTGTTGTTTAGCCGCTCAGTCATGTCCAACTCTTTTGCTTCCCTATGGACTGTAGCCTGCCAGGCTCCTCTGTCTGTGGAATTTCCCAGGCAAGAATACTGGAGTGGGTTGCCATTTCCTTCTCCAGGGTATCTTCCCGACCCAGGGATTGAACTCCTGTCTCCTGCATTGGCAGGCGAATTCTTTAGCACTGAGCCACCAGGGAACCTCCCCGCCCCCCAGCTATCTAGAAAATACAAAATTGTACAGTTGGCTCTTGAACGACATAGGTTTAAACTGTGTGGCTCCATTTATGCATGGATTTTTCTCAATAAATACACCATCGGCCCTCCTTACCTGTGGGTTTTGCATCTTGGGATTCAACCAACCACAGATCCTGTCCTGTGTTTACGAGCAGCAGTTGGTGGAATCTGAAGATAAGGAGGGCTGACTGTGGGACTTAAAGATCCTCAGGTGTTGGTATCCACAGCAGGTACTAGTGTCCTGAGGGATGACTGTAAGTGAAATGTACTGTTCCCACTATACAAAGGGAAGCACTCTAGGGCCCCGAATATCTTCCCCATGTTGACCCCTCACCTCCCTGGGCACTTTTAACTGGAGCCTTGCACCTTTTTCCTCAGGTGGTCATGAAGAGGGCCTACATGGCAGTGGGGTCGCTGACCATCAACGAGGAACGATCGGAGGTCGTCGATTTCTCCGTGCCCTTCATAGAGACTGGCATCAGCGTCATGGTGTCACGCAGCAATGGGACTGTCTCACCTTCTGCCTTCTTAGGTGAGTGATGGGCTTGCAGGTGTGAAGAATATGGATGCAGGAACAGGTAGAGGAAATGAGGAACAGGTACAGGCCAGGCTCTCTCAGTCAGGAGCTGGTTTGCCAGGAGCTTCCCTCAGCCAGGGATTTCATTGTGGGGACCTCAGAACTGATCTTTCTCCAACATGGAAACTGAAGAACACCCTCAAAAATAAGAAGGCATCATTCCCTATTTAAAAAAGAAATAACAATGCCGGACCGGTAGCAAGGGATCCTACGTGAGTCCCACTCCTGCCACTTTCGGTTATTTAACCTAGAACAAGCTTGCTCCGTGCTGGGGCCCAGTCTCTTCATCCACTATTGCTGTTGGTCAGTGCTAAGTTGTGTGCTACTCTTCCTGACCCCATGGACAGCAGCACGCCAGTCTCACCTGTCCTTCACTATCTCCCAGAGTTTGCCTAAATTCATGTCCATTGAGTCAGTGATGCTATCTAACCATCTTATCCCCTGCCACCTCCTTCTCCTTTGCCTTCAATCTTTCCCAGCATCAGGGTCTTTTCCAGTGAATCAGCTCTTTGCATCAGGTGGCCAAAATATTGGAGCTTCAGCTTCAGCATCAGTCCTTCCAGTGAATATTCAGGGTTGATTTCCTTTCGGATTGGCTGGTTTGATCTCCTTGCTGTCCAAGGGACTCTCAAGAGTCTTCTCCAGCACCACAATTCAAAAGCATCAGTTCTTTGGCACTCAGCCTTCATCCATAGAAGAAGGCATTTTGACTAGCTGATCTCTGAAGCTGCTTCCTGCTTTAAAAACGTCTAATTCTGGATATCATTCAAATACCTATTTATTTCAAATTATCTTCAAGAATGGATCTCAGTGCTACCAAAAAAAAAAAAAAAGGTTTTCTGCCTTCACATTAATTTTCAGAAGCTTTGCCAAATCAAGCTATTCTGACCCTAACCTATCCACCACCCTTCCCCATAGGAACCTGTGCCTCACTCTCCATCGTCACTTATGTGTCAAAAGCCTTCCATATGATATAAGACCGAGTGAGGTGAGGCCAAGATTTCAATTAGATGAGGTCTTTTGTGAGCTCATACTCCATATTTTTTTACAGGGACTGTGAGAGCAAGGGATTGGAAAATAAAATGTCACCTTGGAAACAAACCGCTGGCTAGAAGATAGGAAGCTAGTTTGGTCCTAAACAAGCTGAAAGCCCTTGGGCCAGTCACCATCTCTCTAAAGGACATTAATACTTTTTTGTAAGGATATTGGAATAGGCAACGACTAACACTTCTTTCAGCTCCAATCTGGGGGGAATTATTGAAGGAACATACTCAAAGGCAGAGTTACAGATTCCAGAGAATTTTTCTATAATTACTCAGATTTCTCAACTAACCTCTCACTCACAGTAAAGCGACTCTTGCCCTGCCAATTTTATGTGAAATGTTATTGGATAGCACACACCATGTATATTAATCCTCAGAGCAGTTTTATGTATTTTATTTGCTCTTTCTCCTTTACAAGGGTAATTGAAACATTAAAAGATACAAATAAACCATATTGTAATTCTCACCTTGTCAGTCCAGCACTAACTTTAACTTCTAAACTAGAAGACCCAGTGACACTTCAGTGTAGCTCTAGGATGACATAGAAATGCCAGGCAGGGTGTGTACGTGTGGAGGAGGAACAGTCAGTTAATTACAGGAGTAAGTGAAGTCAATATTTATTGAACACTTATTATGTGAAGGCCCAGGCATCGCTCTACCAACTCCGATTATATTATTTCGTTGGCACTATTAACATACCCAGTTTATGGCTTAGGAAACTGAATCTCATTTATGTAATTCTCCAGCAGTCTCCCAGATAGTAAGGAGCAGATCCAGGATTAAAGTTTAGATGTGGCTGCCCTTGCAGCCTGTGTTCTAGTACATGTGGGGCCATTTCAGAGCTCAACTCCTAAATCAGGAACCAGTCCAGTGGGCTGGGACTAAGATGTGATTTTAAATGGAAAAGCACAGACTTTTGCCCTCAGAAGCCCTCAATTTTTATAACCTGGCCCTGCCACCTTCTGAGTATGAACTTACAAAGGGCCAGGACCGTTGAGTCTTAATTTACAGCTCTGTAAAATACATACGATAATCCATAATGAAAGGGCCATTATTAAAGGACCATAGGAAATATGTGATGAGGTGCTTTCTAAATTGTGTAGACCAGTACAGATATTTTTTTGTGTTTTATGTACTGAAAGTTGCCCTGGGCCTAATGAGGGGAAAGAAAGCCTGAAGACAGTGCTTTTACTCGGTTATTCCCTAATCTTGGACAAAGTGAGATTGGAGTAGGATTGCAGTCAGTCAGAACCAAGGAGGAGAGGGTTTCTACTCCACTTTTTTATTGTTCAGTCACTCAGTTGTGTCCAATTCTGCAACCCCATGGACTGCCAGGCTCCTCTGTCCTTCACTATCTCCCAGAGTTTGCTCAAATTCATGTCCATTGAGTTGGTGATGCCATCCAACCATCTCGTCCTCTGCCGCCCCCTTCTCCTCCTGCTCTCAATCTTTCCCAGTATCGGGGTCTTTTCTAATGAGTCAGCTGTTAGCATCAGAGGGCCAAAATATTAGAGCTTCAGCTTCAGCATCAGTCCTTCCAATGAATAGTCAGGGTTTATTTCCTTTAGGCTTGACTGGTTTGACTTGACTGTCTAGAGGCTTTGAACTGTACCTTCCACCCTCACATCTCTGGCTGCCACTGAAAGGTTTTGCATTTCACAGTTGGAGTGTGCCTTATCAAGGTTCTTTTTAAATTAATTAAGTGACGAGGCTGTTATAATTCCCTTCGGAGTTCAAAAGTAAAGTAGATTTCAAAGTTAAGGAAATATTTTTGAATTTCCAGTCCGTTTTCCCCCTTTTCAGTTTCATCTTTATTAATGATTTGGAAGATGGAGAAAACAGCACGTTAATTCACTTAGCTCGGAGTTTACAATGTGATGTGACAGCTATAAAAGGCCAGAACTATTTTGAGGCACAATTGAGGAAGCATTGTATTGTAGAACTGAAGAGTGATTGTCCCTTTTCACAGGCCTCCAGAGAGAGAGCTCCTGGAATTCAGTGTTCAATTACTGGACACCTCTGAGCCAGAGAGATTTAGATCAACTGGAAGAGAGTCTCCAAAAATGATTAAAGAAATTAAAGAAAGCAAGTGTAGAACATTCCTGCTATCTTGCCTGGTCTTGTCCCATCAACCCTGTCACCCGGAAATAAGGACTAGATTGTGCTTGTATTGTTAATTATCATGTTCCTCTGTTATTTGCTACATTCCCAGTGCTGTAGATACTGATATTTAATTTAGATTGATTTTTTTAACATTGAAATAGTCTCACACACTAATGATATCTAATAAAGTATACCATATCCAAGCAGGTTGAAAAAGTCAATCTAGGCAGGAAAGTTTAAGAGAAGTGAGGCAAGGAGGCGAGGGAGTCATTCATTGTACTTAAGTATTACTGAACCAATTCAAGCCTCCAAGAGTGACTGAGTTTGTTGAGAATGAACTGGGCCACAAGGTTTGAAAATATTACTGAAAGCTTTGCTAGGTCCCACTGTGGGGTGTGGCATATAGATGAGGGTGTAAACCAAGAGTGGGTCCCACAGGACTCACTCCATGTCTAGTGTAGGATTGGCCAAAAAGTTTGTTTGAGTTTTTCTGTAAGATATTATGGAAAAACCAGAACAAACCTTTTGGCCACACGTGTGTGTGCTCAGTTGCTTCAGTCGTGTCCAACTCTTTGCGACCCTACGGACTGTAGTCTACCAGGCTCCTCTGTGCATGGGATTCTCCAGGCAAGAATACTGGAGTGGGTTGTCATGCCTTCCTCCAGGGGATCTTATCGACCCAGGGACCAAACCAATGATTCCTGCAGCTCCTGCACTGTAAGCGGATTCTTTACCACTAAACCACTGAGGAAGCCCAACTTTTTGGCCGCCTCAATACTTATTCTAGTTCCACTGTTTACCAAAAACCCAGATATCGGTCTAATCGTGGCAGAAACTATCTCTATAGTCTCAGAAAGGACAGGCAAGAGGCTGTTCTTCTCATGAGTTTGAAAGACAATAAATTTCCACATGCTTATCCGGGGAATGGAAATAGTCAGACACAGCCTCTTACTCCTCCCTAACCCAGGCCCTGGCTCTCTGAAAAGAGCACACACTTGTGATTTGTGTTTCCCAAAGAGACGCATCGCACGGAGTGAAGGAACGCATGACTAAATCAGGACCCGTTCGTTCTCTGTTTTAACCCCAAGTGCTGATGTTCTCCTTCCCCAGAGCCATTCAGCGCTGACGTGTGGGTTATGATGTTTGTGATGCTCCTCATCGTCTCGGCCGTGGCCGTCTTTGTCTTCGAGTACTTTAGCCCCGTGGGTTACAACAGGTGCCTCGCTGACGGCAGAGGTAAGGCGGCTGTAACCGCTGCATGTCTGCCTTTTTCTAGTTCACGGCTCTGAATCTCTGTGCCCCTCACCTGCTGTCTGCCTCCTCCCTAACCCTCAGTCTTGTAGGTCATTCCCTTGGTGACTTGTTAGAAAGACCCCAATTAAGATGCTAGTTTGAATCTGTGTGTCCCCTCCCCGGCTCAAGCCTGACCCCAAGCCCAGTTCCACCCCTGGGCAAGTGAGAGCAGAGCTGGCAGGAGATACGTGTAACACAACCATGTTAGAGGAAACTGCTGTGATAACCTTAGGCTACGATAAGCAGTCTGTCTGATCAGGTGGGCTAACAAGGCAGATGAGATGCGTGTGTTGAGAATAAGAAAAAAGTAGACTGAATCATGGAAAAGTAAGGGCTAGAACTAGTTTCAGAATTTTCCGAATTCAGAGAATAAAACATCTAGAATGTTAAAAAAAAAAAAAATAGGTCACCCCAGGGTACATGCCAGGGTAGTTGTGACTGAAAGATTTCTCCACAGCCAAAGAATCACCTCTGGTCTCTACAGCATGTGTCACAGCTCACATCCCTCTGTCAAGAGGTAGAGATTTGTGTATTAAATAAAATGGCCAGGAGGTAACAGTTCTCACCCTCAGCTACTCTTAGGGGTGGTCTATCCATCTTCCTGTCTATGAAGGTCCACCCATGTATTTGAGGCATTTGTGAGACTTCACACAAAGTTTACTAGATTTCCAAAGGGGGCCATGGGATCCTTCTAAATATCTCTTCTAAAACTTCCTGAGAACCCCAGGATTAGGAAATATTATGCCCTCTCTGAGTCTTTTCCTGTCCACAATGTGAGCTTTATCCTGCAATTATGCCTCAAAAAGGAGAGATTCTTAATACATTAAGAATTAACTATAGGGCACTTAAAAGACAAAGATGCAAAGACCTCATATTCCAATATTCTGAATATTCAATATTCAAGTCCAGAGCGGGACTCTAACCACTATATGTTTCAAAATAGCAGTTCTCTACCTTGGTTGCATATTAGAATAACGACTCCACCGGGTGCCAGGCAGCGATATTTTGTCAAAGCTCCCCTTGTGCTTCTGTTGAATTCACAGTCCAGGCTATAAACCACTCCTACACTGAAGGATTTCCAGGTGCACACCTACCTTCTCATCTGGGGTGTGCATTCTGGGCTGGAAATTTTAATGTCTCCACCATACAGAATAGTCAAGTGCTTCCCGCTTGTGCCAAACGGTCACCCAAAAGCCATGACTACTCCCCATCCTGATTAGTAACAAGTGAGACATTGGAGAAGCACAAGAGTACCTACATATGTTGGCAATGTTACGAACTAAAGCCAGCATGTACCCTCCCCGACCCACAAAGAAAATCAAAGTGGCAAATATTCAGACACCAAATCAGAGCAAGAACGTACAATGACTCACTTTACCAAAGGATGCTTGTCTTCGCCAAGGAATTCAACACAGGACCACTTTAAATATCAAGTCTCCTTGGGGCATCTTACAGTGTACAAAACTTTGATTTAGACACAACTCTTTCAATATGCATCTGCTCCATGAAATAAGGTCCACACACACAGATGTGTGTGCGCAGTTACATCTTAGGCCTGACATGTGTAGTCACTGATGATTTAGGTGGCAGAGCAGATGCTCAAAGGATCGCAGAAAGCATCGTAAGACCTGTGGTAATGTGCTGTAAAACTGTGTGCGCAGATGTTCGTTTCTGCAGCAGAGGAGCTGCCAGCAGACGCAGGGAGCAGGCAAGGTTTCACCATTGCCAAGCGGAGAAAGCAGAGAGGTCACAATAAATTTATGGGCAGAAGCCCTGCATGATCTACATAAAGTTTGGGTGGAGGACAAAGACAGCCTACCTTTCTGCCTTTAGATTCATGTGGCCAAGCCAGGGATCTGCGGCTGACTCTCTGGGCCTCCTGGTGTCTCTTACACAAAAGGCAGGTGCTGCTGAAGGAAACCAGGTGGGAGGTGTTGGCATGGGAGTGAGGTCAAGATTTGTCTTTGAAACACCGAGTACTGAGTGCTAGAAGCCAAAGAAAAGTCAGGATCAACTGCATTCAAAGCGGTGTCAGTGAATAAAATTGGAGGAGGCCTGTGACCAATGGGCAGAAAAGAACCTGCATGGTTCTTGCTCATCTTCTTTGAAGTTTAATTGCTTTCTTGGTAGATACAAATATAAACTTTAAGAACAACAATAATGAGGTTGCAAAGGTGACCACAGTGGGATGGTTGCCTTTGTTACTCAGTTTTGACGGGATCTTAATGGTTTTCCATCCATCAAGGCAGAAAGCTGGCTCCTCTGTTGTCCTGGTTGAGTTATGGTCATTGGTTGGAGTAAGATCCCCCACACGTCCCAAGCCTCTGGTTTTTCTCTTCTGCCTTCCAGAGGGCCCCAGAAGAAGTGAGACATGAACTCTCAACTGAAAAAACCACCTATGAAAAGGCTGGGGCTTCACTGGCTGAGCAGGGAATTTATCAGCCTATGTACTTGTAGGTTTAAATGGAATCGGTGAGTCTGTCTTGACCTTCTATCCTTGTCTTTTTGTCCCACCAGAGCCAGGTGGCCCATCTTTCACCATCGGCAAAGCTATTTGGTTACTGTGGGGTCTGGTGTTTAACAACTCCGTCCCCGTGCAGAACCCCAAGGGTACCACGTCCAAGATCATGGTGTCCGTGTGGGCCTTCTTTGCCGTCATCTTCCTGGCCAGCTACACTGCCAACTTAGCTGCCTTCATGATCCAAGAGGAGTACGTGGACCAGGTTTCCGGCCTGAGTGACAAAAAGGTAGGAGCACCACTTGAAACCGCCCATCTTTTCCCTCGGTCCCCTTCTAAGCTGTACTCAGAGCTCTCGTGGACCTGTTAATTTTCTAAATCTCTAAAATCGACTGTTCTTTCTTATGACTCCTTAAATTGGGACGCGGGAGCAGAAATCAGTGTCCCCACTGAAATAATATCACTTCACGTTCGCCTTCTCATTTGTGAAAGGTCGGCGCCAGCAGGCTCAATGAGGCTGCAAATGAGGGGCTTGGTGTGTCAGCGGCTTTCTGAGCTCAGGGCTCCTATTGTGGGGTACGCTCAGCACAGGGCTGTGAATTTGGGGTGTCATTAGAGGGCTGCCCTGCGCACCCACCCTGAGCGCACCAGCTCCTTAAGCCTTCATTTTCTACCCAGGGCTGTTCCTGCATGCTCCCCCTTTGTTCCTCTGCACTCTCGCGTATTCCCAGGGCTGGGAAGGAGAGTTGTTCTCATTGCGTCCTGAAGAAAAGTAGCTGCCCTTTAACTAGATGATTGGCCAGGGTGGGGGGGTGTACCCATGAATGGGCTGTCCCCGAACCCAGCGCAGGCTTCGTTGCTGGCCTGTGCCATGGTGGGGGGGGGGGGGGGGGAGCAGCATGTCTGCTGGTTGCAATGATCTCTGGGTGAGGATTTGCAAAACCCGTGCTCAGCACCTGTGACTCTCCAGGTCTGCTGGCACCATCAGTTTCTGTGGAGCTCTGTCACCTGCACTTCTGGTAACTAGGGTGGTCCAACCCTGGCACTAGGGGCTGCCTTCCCGGAGTGCCCAGCCAAGCTTCTGGACACCCCAGATCCCTCTGGAGACATTCACTTACCACAGACCTCCTCCTCTCTGCTTTCTTAAGATTTAGAAACCGTGATTTCCCATCCCTGCCCCCAGGAGAAACTGTATGATACAGACAGACCTGCATTAGACCAGACAGATCACATGTAGTTAATGGTTTATCACATGCGCATCTTTCCTCAAGATAAACCTAATTAACCACTAAACAAATGGTTTGGGAAGAGGGAAAAGGAGAAGATGGTCTCTTTGGGGGCTCCAGTTATGGTTTCTCCATCTACTCATCACTGCTCATCAGAACATTCAGAAGCATGAAGAAGATAACAAGCTTCTTAAGGAAATGAATATATATATATATATATATAAGTATACACACACATGAGGATCACTCACGATGTTTTCCTCTTTATGTCAGCTCTTTCTCTGGTGTATCTTCCTTTTCACTTTATTTTTCTTCATTACTTTTTAAACTATCCCCTCTCTTGTATTTCCTTCTCCTTTACTTTTAAGCATTTTTTTTACTCCTTTATTCTAACTCCTAATTTATTATGCGTTTATTCAATTCATCCATGTATTACTTCATACGTTTTAAGCCTTTCTCACCTTGTTCCTTTGTCAATATCCTTCCTTCACCATCATGATCCCCTCAGAAAATCTGAGCTAGGCCTCTCCTCTCATTCCCTTCTACAACTGCTTTTTGTGCCCATTTCTGTAACCTGGGCAGTCATAGGCTAAGAACAGCTGATCCCTCAGGGCTCCATACCTGGACCTGGCATAGCTGCAGTGGGCGGTGTGTGTATGTGTGTGTGTGTGTGTGTGTGTGTGTGTGTTAGTCACTCGATCGTGTCCAACTCTTTGTGACTGTAGCCCACCAGGCTCCTCCTTCCATGGGGATTCTCCAGGCAAAAGTACTGGAGTGGGTTGCCATTTCCTCCTCCATGGGATCTTCCCAACCCAGGGATCAAACCCGGGTCTCCTGCATTGCAGACAGATTCTTTACCCTCTGAGCCACCAGGGAAGCCCTTGTCTCAGCTACAGCGATTAAAATCCCTTGGAAGCACATGCTCTCCAGGATACTTAAATACCTGTTGGTTTTGTAGTGTGTACACTTAATTGGTGGTGGTGGTTTAGTCTCTCAGTCATGTCTGACTCATGATTTCATGGACTGTAGCCCACCAGGCTCATCTGTCCATAGGATTCTCCAGGCAAGAATACTGGAGTGGGTTGCCACTTCCTCCCCCAGGGGATCTTCCCAACCCAGCGATTGAACCCGGGTCTCCTGCACTGCAGGCAGATTCTTTACCCTCTGAGCCACCAGGGAAGCCACGCCCCTCCTCAAATAGAAATGTGACAGATGCATGGCAGGGCTTATCCCCACGTGTGGGTCTGGCAGAGGTATGGAGGACCGTGTCCTCACATCAGGGAATGGCAGAGGTGTGGCAGGTCCTGTCCCCATGCAGAGGGTGGTGGGACCATGTCCCTTTGCAGTACACAACGTGCTCAAGGTCACGGTACTCTGGGCCGTTCAGTGGGGGAGCCACCACTTTTATCACATTGTTTTCTTCCAATGCCTCCGAGAATTCATTAGGACACTGTATTTATGTTTTCCATCCTCTCAAGGGCCATCCAGCAACAACTGAATGATTTTCTACTTGAGCTAAGCATAATTGAGATGGAGGGAGGTTGTTTTCCCTTCTGCGGCTTTGAAAGAACATACCGTTCTGGGCCATGCCACTTGAACAGAGAGGCTCTGCCCCTGTCTGTCCTCCACGCCATATTGGTTATGTTCTGAAAAGATGGATCCCGCCTTTGCTTAAAGAACTCTGTTGCTCCATTGTTTACAGGGTAAAGGTGACTTTTTTCATATGTGGCTTTCAGAGCTTTTACTAATGATCCCCAGTGTGTGCCATCAATTCCATCTCATCCCGTGTGTAGACTCTTATATCCTATGTTCCAGGCATCCTTGCCTCCTTCTCTTTCCCAACCACGTGCCTCTGCACCTGCTTGGGTTGTTCTCCTCACTTCTGCACTCACCACACTCCTACTGAAATGGCAAGACAAATTTGAGATCACTTTATTTGTAAAGCTTTCTCATCTGGGAAGTTAGCCATTGTCTTCTCTGTCCTGGCAATCATTTGTACCTTTGTTATAACCCTTGTCTCCCACATTGTAATCTACATACCTGTACCTGACCTGTACCTTTATCTTCCTCTATTTTTTAATATTTGTTTTTGGCTACACTGAGTATTAGTTGTGGCGTATGGGCTCAGTAATTTCAGGACATGAGCTTAGTTGCCCTAGGGCATGTGGAATCTTAGTTCCCTGACCAGGGATCATACCCACGTCCCTTGCATTGGAAGGCAGATTCTTAACCCCTGGACCACCAAGGAAATCCCTCTCCCCCTATTTGACCATGTGCTCCACAATGTCAGTGACCATAACTTGGTTATCATTTTTATAAAAAGTCTGTGGAAAGAGAAGGAGAGAAGTGTATTGAATAGTCTCTTGCACAGAGCAATGGACTGAGCATGACAGGCAAAGAAAACAGCAAGAGAAAAACGCCCTTTAACAGCTATTCAGCTTGAACATGGTGATCTGATCCATTTCAGAACTCTGCAAATGACAAAATAGTAAATGGTAAGCATCCTACCAGAAAGTGTCAACATCATTTACAGAATTATAGAAAACATTCAAGTAACTAATAACATACGACTGCATATCAGTGTCAGGAGCAGTATTATAAATCAGAGTTTTCTGAAAGTACACTTAAAATGTCAAAATTCTTATTAGTTTTCCTTCAAAACACCTAAAGAAAGCTGAGTCTTGGGAATGACTTTGTGTGAGAGGAAGTATATTCTGTGAATTTAGAAAAAAAATAATAAAGCCATCAAAGCCATAACATTTTGCTTTGCAAAGAAATGAGGTGATTTTGAAGATTCTTTTTTCAGTGTACTTAAATTTTAATCAGGGAAGGTAACATTTGAAGTGGAGAAAGGTTTCTAAACTTGTTTTGACTCTCATAGATGACATATCTTCTATGTAACTCAGACCAAATGGTAAATATTGTGGAGTGATGATGGGAAGGTATTTGTTGTCATTAAATTTATATATTTTAAGAAATTAACTTCAATTTTGTGGCAGGAAAGTGTTCCTGGGTCTCATTTATGTCAAGGTACAAAGTCAGAATGTTCAGAGTTAAATTCCCATGGCATCCTATTTGGGGGTTCCTTTTTACTGGATGACTTCCATCTTGCAATAGCACATTACATCAGTGAATTCAGAATGATTCCATTGCATCTATAACTAAAAATGGTTGCAAGTTCTAACATTTAGCAGCCCTACTGTACATTCCTTCAGCTCCCCCAGTGGGAGGAGGCTGTAAGGGAGCTGGTGACATCTTTCTTCTCTTAACAAAGAGCCACAATGCTCATTCTCATATTCTCAGCTCTCCAGATGGATTTCTCATTTCGCAGTCTGCCAACCACCATGTGGAGGGAAAAGAGCTTGGCCAGACAAACAGGAGACATAGTCTCTGGGCATTGGATACATTAAGTATGTTGAGTATATGTTACACAAATGATCTTCATGAGGTATGATTATTCCCATTTTATAGATAAGAACACTGAGGCTCCAGCAAGTTTAGTGATTCCATAAAGTCCTACATCATCAAGTGCCAGAGCCAAGGTTTGAGTTCCTATGTGTCCGCCTCTAAAAACCACTTTGCCAGGATGTCTCCCTTGTAGCCAATCCTAGACAATGTTATGACACAGCTAAGGATTAGTATTAACACCCTGAACCCACTTTTTCATTTAATCTTCTCATTTAATGACTTTCAGTTTTGGTTACACTTAATCTATCCCTTCTCAGGTCACCGTACACCACCACTACCACGACTGCTACGACTACTTCTACTGGTAATAATAGTAACAGTTATCATTATTATTAATATAACTTCAACAATGATATCTCTGTGAACATTTTTCAGCTCTCAGGAACCAGGCATAATGCCAAATACATTACATAGATTATCTTATGTAATGGTGCTTTTAATATCTTCATTTGTAGATGAGAAAATTGAAGCTTGCAGAGGTTAAGTCATCTGCCCTTCTGATGTTCCTGGCTGGGTAATAGCCCCTAAACAGAATGTCACCGTGTCTAGATCCCAGTGCTCTTTCCAGCTAATCCTTTCTTTCTAACCTTCCCATCTACCTTTCTGATGCTTAACAAGTGAGATCCTTCTCCTTTACTAAAGAGTAGCTAGCTATCTGATTAACTCACCCCAAATAATTAGATAGTGTTTTAGCATTTGCCTTTTATTTCATAAGTTTTTCAGTGGAGGGTGATATTTCCTGAGTTTGAGCAGGAGGGTGATATTTCCTGGGTTTGAGCAGGCTTACTGCCCACAAGATTGACTTTAGCATGGGCCTTCTGTGACCAGGAGCTTTAAGCCACAGTTGGAGGGTGGGAGAGGGGTGGGAGTAGGGAAAGAGGTCAGGGGCTGAAGGAAGCCTGCTGGAGGGCGCAGAGGCTGCCAAGGTCACTAGAGGCTGCCGTCAGGCCATGGGGCTCCTGAGGGTACCTGGCTGCATCCCGCCTCGCTCATTCTCACCACATGAGTGACATATGCCCGCATTATATTTTGTTGGTTCTTTTCCTCGGGGAACTACAGGAACTTTATTCACTTGAAATATCAAGACGTTGTTTCTCTAACTAATGAGGGCAGGCATCTTTGCTTGCAGCATTGACAGTGCCATCAGGACAGCCTTCTTAAACCTGAGGACCCCATGGCTTTTTTAGACAATGACTCTTCTGAGTTTCCGAGAAGTTCCACAAGCATCTGGAAACTGCCTCATATCCTTCTGGCAGATAGGCACTGTATGACTTTTTAAATCAGTGTGCAAACGAATGTGTCAGTGTGCATCCTGGAAGAAACCCAGCCTGGTGAGGCATGCATTTACACCACAGCTACAGTGATGTGTGATGCTTGGGGGGCATTTGATCGTGAGTGAGGAAATGAGCCTTGCTTTCCCCTGTACAAATGGGACTTTCTCGCCCTATTAACTTTATGCTGGGAGCCAGTGAGAGACAGCTGACCTCAAGCCTGATCTGTCGCACACTGGTCCTGGCCCAGGCCATCTTGGTCAAGTCCTGGAATACTGAGCTAAAAAAAAAGCTCACCAAGGCACACAGCAGGCATGAGCAAGTAGCTGGGCACCAAGAAATGAGGGCCTGGGCCTGGCCTTCAGGTAGCTGAGCAAAATAAGGGAATGACTTATTGCGTGGCATCCCTCAGAGATGTCAGAGCTCTGGTCCTTTTGTTGAAACTGGTCTAGAGCAGTTCTGGAGGGGGACTTCCCTGGTAGTCCAGTGATTAAGAATCTGCCTTGCAATGCAGGGGATGTGGGTTTGATCCCTGGTGGGGGAACTAAGATCCCACGTGCCACGAGGCAACTAAGCTTGAGCACAGCAGCTACTTAGCCTGTGTACTCTGGAGCCCGTGAGCCACAGCTAGAGAGCCTGTGTGCCACAAGGAAAGATCCCACATGACATAATGAAGATCCCACATGCCGCAACTAAGATTCAACACAGACAAATAAATAAATTTTTTGAAAAAAGGACAGTTCTGGAGGAAATGACAGGAGAAGAAAACTCCCCAAACCCTGGGGTTGTACTGGGTACAGGACACGCATGGCTTGGGGAAGGGACACCAGCCCCTTTGCCTCCTGATTACTAGCTGAACCAGTCTACACTATACGTGGACCACTGCCCCCAGTACCACACACCCTCATACCTGCCAGGGTGGCCTCCATCCAGATGGATCTAAAACAAAGCCCTGGGGCTTCAGCAGCCCCAACTGTGTTACTCAGGGTTGGCTCTCACCACATCTCTAGGATTATTTGAGAACGGGACTGCTTATGGTCCCAGGTGGCTGGCTTGAACTCTTGATTCTCAAATTCATTCTTGACTTGACTGGCCGCCTTGACTGAGGGATCCAGTGAAGCTTAGCAGTGGTCACCCTCCCAATCCTGGGATACAAATGTCCTGGTGTTGACTGTGGGGCTTCCAAGGGGGGCCCAGAGTCTCCTTCCTCTCCTTCTTGTGTCCCCTTCACAGTGTCAGGCTTCACTCTGCCCTCTTCTCCTTGAATGACCAACTCCTGACCTGTGACTTCTCCATGTAAAGTTCCTCACCTCCCACCTCTGCTATACAGTAAGCTCCCTACGTATGAAGAAGTTCCATTCCACAAGAGTACATGCATAAGTCCAATTTGTTCGTAAGTCCAACAAAATTAGCCTAGGTACCCAACTAACACAATCATCTATACAATGCGTGTGTGTGTGCTCAGTCGTGTCCAGCTCTTTGTGATCCCATGGTCTGTAGTCCTCCAGGCTCTTCTGTCCATGCAATCCTCCAGGCAAGAATACTGGAGTGAGTTGCCATTTCGTACTCCAGAGGATCTTCCCGAACCTGCATCTCCTGCATTGGCAAGCGATTCTTTACCACTGAGCCACCAGGGAAGCCACTGCAATAGGTTTATAATACTTTTCACACAAATAATACATAAACAAACACACACACACACAAAAGAAACATTTTTAATGTTATCGTACAGTACCTTGAAAAGTACAATAGTACAGTAGAACAACTACTACAGCATACAGGGGCTGAACAGGTATCCAGTACAGGCATTGAAGAGGAGGGAGAGGAGGTGGGAGATGGTGGAGCTGAAGGATCGTCAGCCAGAGAAGACGGAGGTCCAGCTGTAATTTCATTCACACCTGACATTGATGGCACAGGTTCTGGTTCCTTGCTGGTTCAAATCTTTAAAAGTTCACAACTTGAAGGTTTGTATGTAGGGGACTTATCGTACTGTCAGGGTTTCTAGGGGTTGAATGGCGGTTCTCTAAAAGCTACAATCTAATGCCTGGAACTTGTGAGTGGTGACCTTGTTTGGAAAAAATATCTCTGCAGCTGTAATTAAGTTGAGGATCTCAAGTTACGATTATCCTGGATTGCTGCTAAATCCAGGGCAAGTGTCCTTACAAGAGAAGGGCAGAGGGAGAAAGCTGACACAGAAGAGAAAGCCAGGAGTAAGAGGCAGAGAGTGTGGCAGCAACGGAAACACTGGGAACCACTGGAAGTTGGAGGAGACGGGCATGGATTCTCCCCTAGAGCCTCCAAAGGGAGTGAAGCCCTACCATTGGTTTTGGACTCCTGGCCTCTGGAACATGTGAGAATAAATTTGTATTGTTTGAAGCCACCAGGGATTTGTTATGGGAGGCACAGGCAGTGAACACAGAGCCTCAGTACCCTCCCATAACCCACACTCTCAGGGGCTTGCCCCTTGCCCCCGTTAAACCCCGCTGCTCCTCCTACTCAGCTTCTCTGGTCAGCCACCCAACCCCGTCCTTCCAAAGCAGATAGGTATTCTTACCCCAGAATCCAGTTCCTCTTCCCACTAATCTCTTTGCTAGGAAGAACAGATCTACATCACCCTGAAGATTTGCAAAGACATGGCTTACACCCAGAGGGAGTCTTCTCCCTGCCGGTTCATTTTAAGGAGACAATAAAAAGCCCCTTGTGTTGCTGTGCGCTCACTTTTGCTGTGTCCTTGAGCCTGATTACTGATAGTTTATCCCCAGATGTAGCGTGTGAGCTGTGTGTATGCTCCACACTCAGGCTCTGAGCAGGAAGGTCATTGTCAGAGGGGACTGTGGACATGTTTTTGGCTTTCACAACTCTTCTGGGGAAAATATTATTCATGCAGCCCTCTTAAATTCTGGGTTTCGCCGTGCTGCTCAAATTACAGAGCTGAAAGGGATACTAGCTGGTCATCAGGCACAGGTGCTATTTTTCTCATCAAAGGCAAACAGGTGTCCTTTCCATGTTGATGAAGATATCTTCCTTGTTACATAGGAATGCACACTCATATGCATGTATGTGTGTGCATATGTCTGCACATATATGTGTGTATCTCTATCCTCCAAACTGTTGTTCAGTCGCTAAGTCATGTCTCACTATTTGCGATCCCATGAACTGCAGCACGCCAGATATCCCTGTCCTTCACTATCTCCCAGAGTTTGCTGAAACTTATGTCCATTGAGTCAGTGATGCCATCCAACCATCTCATCCTCTGTGCCCTCCTCTCCTCTTTCCCTCAATCTTTCCCAGCATCAGGGTCTTTTCCAATGAGGTGGCTCTTCGCATCTGGTGGCCACAGTATTGGAGCTTCAGCTTCAGCATCAGTCCTTCCAATGAATATTCAGGGTTGCTTTCCTTTACGCTTGACTGGTTTGATTTCCTTGCTGTCCAAGGGATTCTCAAGGGTCTTCTCCACCAGCCCAGTCTGAAACATCAAATAACTGGCTAATTAGGAACGTGACATTTAACAGAGCTGCATAAGGAATGCAAGTTTCCCATGTGCATAGAACTTAGGAAAGTTGTCTTTACCTGGAAAAAGAGAAAAGGTTTGTCTCATTCTGCTATCAGTGGAATCATCGTTTTGTGAAATGAAACAAAATGGAATTAAGGAAGGAAAAAGGAAAGAAAAGAAAGAAAGAAAAAAAAAAGCACCTGAACCCAGTTGTAAACTAGATCTGCTCTGTATAACTCTTTTTAGAAAAGTGGTCCTGTGCAAGATATAGGAGAGTTAGACGTCTTCCTGGAGCCATGGCAGTTTTTAAATCACTACTACACAGATTAGCACAAGGATGAATCCACAATTTCCCCACCTGCACTGAATTGGGCTGGGCCCGAAATAGAAGCCAGCAATAAACAACAAACACTTTTATTAGCAGAAATCCAAGCACGTTCCACTGCATGTAGCACTCAAGTCTTGAGTGCCCTGGGAGTGGGGGAAAACGGTGCTTCTCTGAACTGGTCGGATCCTTGAATTTATCTGCGTGGCTTCCAGTGTTGCTGTTGTTTAGCCGCTAGGTCGTGTCCGACTCTTTGCGACCCCATGAACTGTAGCCCGCCAGGCTCTTCTGTCCATGGGATTTCCCAGGCAATAATATTGGACTGGGTTGCCATTTCCTTCTCCAGGGGATCTATCCCCACCCAGGGATAGAACCCACATGTCCTGCATTGGCAGATGGATTCTTTACCACTGAGCCACCAGGGAAGCCCTGTGGCTTCCAGATGGGGCCTCTTTCAGTCGGGCCATGTCTTCCAGGTTGGGAAGAGCAGGTGACCCTGGGGACTCCCAGAGAAGTTGGAATCTACTTATGGTCCAATTTCTGGTTCCAAGAGAAGGGAACTGTTGCATTTAGCTGACAGTTGAAAGCAGTGTCTTCACTCTGAAGTTCACTGACATCCAAGAAAAATAAGGGAGTTCTTCAACATCCTTTTCTGCCTGGTTAAAAGCAAACATTAGAAATAAGTGTTTCAGTACAAGGGAGCTCAGCTTTCACAAGCTGATAAAATCTTGGCTTGTGGGTTGAGGACTTATTAAGAATTACTAAGTTCAAGTCCTTCGAGACAAATTAATGCAGCCATGAAAATTTATATGTGGCCAAAGGCATCAAGCCTAAAATAAATCAAGTTTTAGAGGTGTCAGAATTGTATTCACAGTGAAAATTGTGGCCTGGACTGGCTCTGGGCTCCTGTGGATGTTTTGGTCTTTTGGCTCTTCCAGTGTTCCCTGTCCCCCTTTCTATAATGATGGCAAGAGAGTAGACAAGGGCCTCAGTGGGCCGTGTGCAGTCTCTTGTATTGTATTTTGGGAAGCTTTCTGCATAGCTGGGTGTGTGCTCAGGGTAGAGTCGGGGAGGAGGGGTTGAGGGCAGACCTTAGAGTGCCTGAAGCTGGGGAAGACCAACCATTTAGTTCGAGGATCCCCAACCCCCGGGATCTAAAGCCTGATGATCTGAGATGGGGCTGATGTAATCATACTAGAACTAAGTAAAAGTAGCTCAGTCATGTCCGACACTTTGCAACCCCAAGGACTATAGCCCACCAGGCTCCTCTGTCCATGGGACTCTCCAGGCAAGAATACTGAAGTGGGTAGCCATTCCCTTCTCCAGGGGATCTTCCCCACCCAGGGATTTAACCCAGGTCTCCCTCATTGCAGGCAAATTCTTTACCATCTCAGCCACCCGGGAAGCCCTAATAGAAATAAAGTGCACAATAAATGCAATGAGCTTGAAATATCCTGAAACCATCCCCTACTTTCCCCTGTCTGTGGAAAAATTGTCTTCCACAAAATCAGTCCCTGGTGCCAAAAAACTTGGGGACCCATGATTCAGTTTACAGTTCAGTGTCAAGTTTTCCATTCTGGGCCAGTCACAGAGACCCATGGAGAGACCAGTCACGCTCTGCAGGCTCCAGTTCTTGTTTAGTCGCTAAGTCCTATCCGACTCTTTTGTGACCAGACCCTCAGACATTTCCTCTGGTGTTTTAATCCAGCCCTAGCTGGGTGGCTCTGATTCAGAGCATCAGGGCGGTGGCTCCAGGCCAGTGTGATCCTCAGAGCTGCCCCCATGGAGGGTCCCCAAGGTATGGCAGCTCAGACTTTCAGGGGGCAGAGTCGGAGGAAGATTGGAGTCTCACACCCTCTCTGTAAACATTACAGGGTTAGTCTGTCCATGTAGACCTGTCTGTGGTGTGAACACTGGGGAAGGGGTGATGTAGAGCAGGGTGTTGATATCAAAGTCACTCAGGGAACCTTTTTCATCCAACTGGAAATTAAAGTCCAGGTGGAAGAAGGTCCCACCTGAGCAGCACCTGCCAGGATGCAGCCAGGAAACCGGATGTATGAAAAGGGTTGTGAGAGAAAGTTACTCTGGGGAGGAAGTTACTGGAGGGCTATGCCTCCTCTTTCCTCCCACCCCTCAGACCTACAGGCTTTGGGGGATCCTTGGGAAAGCTTGAGATTCACCCCCTGCAGTTAGAATGGGGGAGAGACTGGCATTTCACTCAAACTTGAGAAGACCCAGGTGACAGGTCTTAGCTGGTGGTCCAGGGGGTGGCCCAGGTGCCCACCAAGGGCTGCTCATGTCTACCTTCCCCAGGTCCATGACCACACAGGCAGGAGGGTCCAGTCTGGGCGGGAATGGAGGGAGGTGATGTTAAAGATACCTACCCACGGGCTTCCTGCTCAGGATGAGGCAGCCACTGAACCAGAGATATGCGGGAGGGGTGGCACCCCATGGAGGAGCTGAAAGGACTGATGTAGACAAGCGACTGCCTTCTCGGAGCCGAGACCAAGTGCTCACTGAGAAGCCCTCAGGAACTCCAAGAGCCTGCCTGACCAGGAGAAGACTCTGTCTTGCATAGTGCTGGGTCAGGACAGCACCACGAGGGGGTGCCACCCATCCCTGGCTCCTCCTTCCCTCTGCCTTCCACCAGAGCCCCCCAGAGAACAGGGGAGAACAGCTCAGGGTCAAGTCCCAGAAGAGCTGACCTCACTTGGCCCCCCTGCCAGGGGCTAGGGTTCCTACAGCCACATGTGCCGTCCTGGCCCTTGTTACTGAACAATGATTGAACTATTCAATGATCACGTACTACATGCCAGCTGTTGGACTCATGTCTGTGGCTCCTTGCAGCCTCTTGCCCACCCTGTACAATAGATACTACCAGTGTCTTTCTACAGATGAGGAGGGTCATTTAAAGGACAAGTAAATGCCCTGAAGTTACACACAACCAGATGAGGGCATCAGATTTGATCCAGGCAGAACTGACTCCAGAGCCGGCAGCCACCCCGTGTACTCTCTGTATGGACATGGGAACAAGGGACTCGCTCCTAGAAGCATGGACCTGGGGCGGCAGAATCTTGTCAAGCCCCTGTCTTTGGACCCTCTTTGGCCTGGCTTCTCGGATTCTTAAGGAGATGATTAAGGACCCTCACCAACCCATTAGGAGTGGGTAGACCCTCTACCCACCTGTGGATGCACAGGACCCTAGGAGAGTCTTCTGTTCACTGGAATCTGGCACTAGCCAAGGGCTCTGTTGTCTATGTTTCTGAACTCACGCGTGCATGTGTGCCTAGTCACTTTAGTCGTGTCCAACTCTTTGTGACCCCATGGACTGTAGGCTGCCAGGCTCCTCTGTCTATGGGTTTCTCTAGGCAAGAATATTGGAGTGGTTGCCGTGTCCTCCTCCCTCCAGGGATCTTCTAAACCCAGGGATCGAATCTGTGTCTCAAGTCCTCTGCATTGGCAGGCGGGTTTTTTTTTGTTTTTACCACTAGCGCCACCTGGGAAGCCTTTCTGAACTCATAGCCCCTCGCATATTTAAGAGCCACTTACTTAATGAATGTTAACTGGATGAATGAATGTTGTCAGGCACCATGCTTTCTTCCTTCTACAAAGTAACTAATATACATACTTAATCCAGCCAGAAAGAAGATCCTACTCTCAAGAAAGAAGAAAGAATTGGAGAGGAGAGATGTACACCCTTCTCCCAACTCGATCCTCTTCTTAGGAGGGAACTAAAGCAGGAACAGTGTTTACTTACTGCTTCTGAAGTGCTTGTGGCCAAGAGACCCTGAACAGTTTAAGTCTAGAAACCACCTCGATAGTAGAAGTGCTAGATGGATGCTTAATTCCTCCAAACTTGCTCACCCATCTCCCAGCTCATCACTAGCATGGCAGTGGGCTCTGAGTTGAGGACAAGGCAGTTCCATTTCTTGCAAGAACTGATTGCCAGCAGACCCTGAGACAGCTAGAGCTCAGCCTTTTCTGAACTGAGTACAAAAGACCCATTGAGCTGGATGTCATCCTGGTACTGAAGAAAGAAGGCCATAATGTCTAATGATGTCTCCTAGTGGCCTCAAGTCCAAATCGAACAAGATGGCAAACAGCATTGCGTTAGTAAGGACACTGCAGCCACAGACCTCCCAGGCAGAGGTGCCACTAGGGAGCAGTGCTCCCAGGGGCGGGAGGGAAATGCACTTGAATACCCAAGATTATCTTCTTATGCGCCTTTATGGGGCACACTCACCCACCACTGCAAAAACACGGGCACACAGCGGAGGGTGCTGATGCAGCTTTGACAGGGAGTGCTGAGCCATTTCTGCTTTTTTCCTTTTCTCCTTATAGTGTGAAGGTGTTAGTCTCTTCAGTTGTGTCTGACGCTTTGCAACCCTATGGACTGTAGCCTGCTAGACTCCTCTGTCCCTGGGACTCTCCAGGCAAGAATACTGGAGTGGGTTGCCATGCCCTCCTCCAGGGGATCTTTCCAACCCAGGGGTCAGACCCATTTCTCCTTATAAAAGTGCATTAAGTTAATTGTGGCCAGGTATGGCCAAATTCTTTCTCTCTGCCAACCAGGGCTCTCTCACCTGCTTCATCATGCAAACTGATGTTCAGATGCTGAAGAGCAGAGCAGCTTTCAGCGTGGTAGCGATTCCAGGTTGTGATGAGGAGAGGTGGCTGCCGGCATGGACATTGTGACCCTCTGGTGCAGACAGAGGAGGCTGAGGAGGTTCAGGCGGGGATGGGTTCAGAATTGACACGAGATCCCCAAGCACCTGCTACCTTGGTGCGAATTGGGTCCTGATGTGAAAAGTCACTGCTAGATCTGTCAAGATTAGGGCTGATTTGGAATCCAAACAGTGTAGACAGAAGAGCTTGATTCTTTAAATACCCCAGTGGTCTGACAATCATAGATACCAGTCCACGAGATACCTGGGCATCCATAATCTGGGGGTCAGGTGTAACCATAAATATATCCATATTCAAAATACCTGGAGGGACTTCCCTGGTGGTCCAGTGGTTAAGAATCCACCTGTCAATGCAGGGGACATGGGTTTGATCCCTGGTTGGGGAACTAAGATCCCACATGCCGAGGAGCAGCTGGGCCTGGGCCTTGCAATTACTGATCCCACACACTCCAGAGCCTGCAAGCCACAACTAGAGGGTCCATGTGCCACAACAAAAGATCCCATATGACATAACGAGGATCCTGCATGCAGCAACTACGACCCAACGCAACCAAATATATAAATGATTGATTTAAAAGAATACTGGAAGTCAAGAGCAAGCATGAGCCACCATGTAAAGAGCACAGAAGGACCAACACACACACACACGAAGAAATCAGTGAGCAGTAAGATCTCACAGGGGCTTTCCAGGTGGCTCAGGGATTAAGAATCTACCTGCAGTGCAGGAGCCTCAGGAGACGCAGGTTCAGTCCCTGAGTTGGGAAGACCCCCTGGAGGAGGGCATGACAACCCACTCCGTTATCTTGCCTGGAGTATCCCATGGACAGAGGAGCCTGGCAGGCTACAGTCCATAGGCGTCACACAGAGTTGGACACGACTGAAGCAACTTAGCATGCACGTGAAATCTCAGATTATGAGATTGATTTATTTGGAAAAGGCCAATATAGTTCATTCAGGAGCCCCTGTACGCAGAGCAGGAGTCTTCCCAGTCATCACAGTGGGGAGGGTTGACTTCTCTCTTGACCACTCACCCTGTCACCTTGCCCCAGCACTTCAGAGCCTCATCTTGAGTTAGGATTACAATCTCTCCTCTCAATCCCATCATTGGAAAGAGGCTTTTAACAGAATCAGTTAATTGTCACCCTGGTCCTCTCTGCTGGAGGCAACCTGGGCCACACACAGCTCACAGCAGTGGGAGCATCTCTGCTTGATGGTGTGGTCCCAGTGACAGGAGCGGGGCTGGGGTTTGGGGGGGAAGGGGGTTGTCAGGATGCAGGGCAGTTTTCCAGCCCCTCCTGAATAGTCTTCATGATGTGCCCTCAATTCTTTGGTTTGAAGGGTCATGAAATCACACATATCTCTGCACCCTGGATGAGTCCCTCCGGGTTACAGATGACCCAGACAAGGCGCCATTCCACCACCATTCCCCCTCCCCCAATGGAACCATGGACACTTGAAAAGAACAGCAGGCACCCTTCCAGTATCTGAAGGACACGTGGTTCAGTGGTAAATGAAGAGTCCTTGAAATACAGGGGTGCCCAGGGCAGTCCTCAGGCAGGGCTGAGTGGTCTGTGTGACCCCTGCTGTTTTGGAACATTTTCATGTGCTTTCTAGTTTAAACATTTATGTAGAGGACTAAAAAAATTTAAACCATCTGTTTCTTAAAATGAAGAGATCTTAGGGACATTGAGTAATAGTTTAATCACAAGTTAGTGACAATTTTTTTTAAGTTTTTTATTTTATATGGGGTAGAGCCGATTAACAGTGTTGTGATAGTTTCAGGTGAACAGTGAAGGGACTCAGTCGTACATATGCATATATCCATTCTCCCCCAAACTCCCCTCCCATCTGGGCTGCCATAAAACTTTGAAAAGACCCTGATGCTGGGAAAGATTGAAGATAGGAGGAGAAGGGGGCGACAGAGGATGAGATGGTTGGATGGCATCACCGACTCAATGGACATGAGTTTGAGCAAGCTCCGGGGGATAATGAAGGACAGGGAAGCCTGGCATGCTACAGTCCATGGGGACGCAAAGAGTTGGACAGGACTGAACGACTGAACAACAGCAAACCTGTGCTATACAATAGGTCCTTATTGGTTATCCATCTTAAATATAGCAGTGTGTATGTGTGTGTACAATGTGTACATGTCCATCCCAGACTCCCTAACTAGCATCTCCTCCCCCAGCAACCATAAGCTCCTTCTCAAAGTCCGAGTCTGTTTCTTCTGTTTTGTAAATAAGTTCATTTGTGTCATTTCTTTTTAGATTCCACATATAAAAATGACGCTTGTTTTTTAGATCATCTCCCCTTTGACACCTAAATTCCTTTGAACTGAAAAAAAACAGACTTTTGGTCTTACAGACATGGACCATACAGGAAAATAGGGACTTTGGGATGCCTGGAAGGGAGCCTAGAAAAGCAACAGGGCCCAGAAAGTGGGGTCTGATCACAGAAAGGGACGTGTGAGGGCCAGCCCTGACCCCAAGCAAGGGAAACCCCTTCCCCTTCCTCCAGGGCTTCATTACCATGTCCCATCCCTCCGCCACCCCAGATACCCTGCCCCTGTCCTCTGACCACAGTCAGAACCCACCTCTGTCACCCTCCATTAGAACTGCTGATCAGATGACCATTTCCTTCATCACACTGTAAGCTCCTTGAGGCAACAGACATGCTTTCAATAAAATAACTCTGTTCAGCTCCTGGGCTAGTGCCTGGTACATCACAGAAGGGTGTTAAGTGAATGAGTGTTCCCAGAACAGAAGCTAATAATATTAACACTAAAGTTCTGCACTCTTATGGATTAAATTGCCCTTAATGAGCTAAGCATTTACAGTCTTCTTTCTCTGGGGAAATGTATTTCCGTTCCCGAACAGCTGACTTATAAATGAACCATTGAGGACAATGTGTTCATAGGTTGGAGCCTGCCTATTAAAAATTGCATTTCCAAAGCCAAAAATAAACCAATTTTGTGTCGTGTGCTCCATTGCCATGTGAGCAACCATGGCCATCGTCCATGCAGTCCCTGTGGGAACCACAGTCTGGACTTACAGTCTCAGAGTGGGCCAGTCATCCGTGCCCAGGGGTGGCCTTCCTGGGCTACATGCTCTGCATTCTTGGTCCCTTTTACTTCTCCTCCCAGACCTTTTAGGCAGATGCTAACTCTGCTTTTCAGAAGGGAAAACAGAGACTCAGCTGCTGAAAAGTATGGCTTCACAGGTGACTCATTGGTAAAGGATCTGCCTGCCAATGCAGGAGATGTGGGTTCAATCCCTGGGTTGGGAAGATCCCTTGGAGGAAGAAATAGCAACCCACTCCAGTATTCTTGCCTGGAGAATCCCATGGACAGAGGAGCCTGGCGAGCTACAGTCCATGGGTTGGAAAAGAGTCAGACAGGACTGAGCACACAGCATATACACACTGGAAAGTATATGATATGGCCGACCTACTAAGCCCCTCTGATGCCTCAGTTTCCTAATTACAAAATGGGGATAAAAATATTACCTACACTATAGCTGTGTGTTGATTAAAGATGTATAGTACTGTACTTACAATATCATGGAATGCTTAGAAGAGTGTGTCCTAATCCCTCAGTAAATGTTCAGGCAGATTCGGGGTGTGTGCCAAAATCCATTTTACAAAACCCATGCTGTTTCCATTAGATGATTAACATGTGCCCGGAAAGCCATAGACAAACTGCTCTTGATCCACGCTAGACCACCCCATGGTCCTCGCTCAACTCTCCCTGCACTTTATTTCAGTGAGATTCAGAAATAGGGGGGTGGGGAGGACCTGTACTTTGGCAGGCCTGGAAAGGTATGCAGGGCAGGATGGAGGTGCCACCCTGCAGCGCTTAGACCCCCTGAAAATAGCTCTGGATCCAGGGATGCCTGGAAGGAGGGTCTCTGCCATGGGAAGCAGGCACTGGATACCTTTTTGCAGCCATCCTGTGGGAATTTTGAGAGGAAACACTGAGCATCCTCTCCTAGGTGCAGAGTAAGAGCTCAGTGGACATTTCTTTTTATTTTTTTGGTGTGCTGGGTCTTCACTGCGGCACATGAGCTTCTCTGTAGTTGTGGCACATGGGCTTTGTTGCCCCATGGCATGTGGGATCTTAGTCCCCCTACCAACCAAGGATCGAACCCTGCATTGCAAGGTGGATTCTTAACCGCTGGACCACCAGGGAAGTCCCTCAGTGGATATTTCTAAATCTATGTCTTTCACCTACCACTGTCATAGAAAACAATGACTTCAAATCTCATTTCCGTGGGCAAGTGGTCCCTATCCCAAACATATTTTTGGACAGATTACAGACCTGGGTTCCTCTTTATGCTTTCCCTGCCTTCATGGTCCATATTTATTATTGCGCAGGAGTGGTCTGTCCTTCCAGATTTCCAGAAAAAGTAAACTAACTGCTTCTACCTCAAGGTCTCTTATTAAAGAAGTGGAAAAGGGCTTTAGCTGCACTGTGAATTACTGATAAAAAACAGAGCATGTATAACACTCCTACTTTTCTTGTTAATACACGTTTTGACTAGTTTAGCCACAGAAATTATGTTCTTATTGTCCTAAATGGTGGCTTCTCTATCATAGTTTGTCCTCTAATAAAGGAAAGACTGATGCTTCCCAATCACTCCTTGCCATTTAAAAGATTCCCAGAAAGTCAAGTTTGATGTGGGTTTGGGAGAACCTGAAACCCAGCCGTTTCCTTCCCTGCAGCTCCTAGTCTCAGTTGCTAAGCCAAGGAGCTCTCTTCCCACTTTCTGCACCGCTTAGGGTGTCTGCTGTCCACGTCACACTGAACACACGCTGTGTTAGTGCACCTGATCTTGCGTATCTCTGTGATGCAGCCCTAATACGATGGTATTCTCTAAACACTCTGTTTCATTGACTTTCAGTTTCATGACTACTCATTTATTCATTCAGCAGATAGACCCTAAATATCTACCAAAAACCACTGCCTGAAACACGGCGTGGGAAAATCAGAACAGCTCAGTGAAAACACGCTCTCTGTCACCTTCCTGTCATTCCTGAGTTCAGAGTCCAACCACACATTTGTCCCCGTCTATCCTAGCGGCTGCCACACTGTCCATGGCTAAGGCCTAGAAGCCCAGGGTAATGACTGGAGGTAATAGTTGTGCTTCTTTATCTCAATCTCTCCTGAAATTCCTCTCACCCCTTGTAAGCCATCCATTCAACCTGGATTCTACTTCCTAGCAGATTCCCGCACCTTTCCCTTTCCATAGTTCTTTGGATTAAGGCCTCTGTTATATCACCTTCCTAGTTTTTTAAGTTTTTCTGTTCTCTGCCCTTAGCATAATACTTAGTACACAATAGCAGTTAATTCAACAGGGATTTATTGGATGGCTACTAATTACCCTGTGAGTAGGTTTGCCAGACTTAGCAACTAAAAAGAGGGCATCTACTTAAATTTAAATTTCTAGTAAACAGCAAAGATGATTTTAGCACAAGTGTATTCCCAAATTTCATGGAACCCTACGAGTGATGGGTTGTGCTTACACCAATCTCATAGTTAGGTGACTAGAACAGACTCTCAAAACATTAGATCAAGTTCAGTGACAGAAGAATTTCCTTAAATAAACCCAGTCTTTTAACCTTTCACTGTAAGACTTGCTCCTCTCACCTTTAATGGTTTTCTGAACCTTCTCAAATTTCACTTGTGAGTTATAGAAGAGAGCAGTAATCATAAAGCTCTCCCACTGGCCCATCACAGGGCCTAACCAGGTCCTTCCCACCTGCCACATTTCTCTTTAGCTTCCCATTATAGGCTCCCTATTTAAATAGCAGCACTGTGTTGTCAGCTCATGTAGCTTGTGGTCCACTAGGGCTCCATGATACTTTCTGACTATGCTTTGACAAAGCCAGTTCCTGCCCCTTCCTACTCTGGGACAGTGTAGTTTTACATCCTGTGAGAGTTCCTTTGTACAGTCTCTGTCTGAACTTTATCCTTTTAATATCTTCTTTCTTCATGCCAGACTTACTACTTTGGTGTTTGATTCTATTTCCAAATGGCCAGCCATCCAATCCAATTTAGCGTCATAGCAGATTTAATGAGCAAGTTTTCCATTGCATCATCTAAGTAATTGAAGAAAATGGGACCTTTTCCTGTGTGCTTAATAAGTGACCCCCACACTCCCCACTCAAGCACCCATGTCTGCCCTTTCACCAAATGTTCCATCTGCCTTTTCATAAAGAGAAACTTCTTTCTTTACAGTTTGCTTTGGCATTGAGTAGGAACTGGTGGCTCATACGGTAAAGAATCTGCTATGCAGGAAACTGGGGTTCAATCCTTGGTTCGGAAAGATCCCCTGGAGAAGGACATGGCAACCCACTCCAATATTCTTGCCTGGAGAATCCCATGGACAGAGGATCCTGGTGAGCTACAGTCTATGGGGTAACAAAGACTCGGACACAACTGAGTGACTAACACACACACACACACACACACACACACACACACAGACTTTTCTTCCATTCTGTTCATTAGCTCCTGATTTGAAATTTATAGACTAGTTTTAAAGTAGGCTAGGTTCTCTGTAAACCATTGACAAAGGGAACTTGACATCTACATTTAGAACCATTAAAAGGACCCAGTGGGCTGGTATCTTAAAAGAATGGTCATGGAGCTTGATAAGGAAGCTTGCATAACTTCCTACTAGGTAGCTAAGACAATAGCCCAATTAGTGCACACATTTACCTCTAATTATGTCCACCCAGATATGGGTCTTCAAAATAGAAGTGTGAAGTGAAACACATCTAGATTGTTCTCCCAAATAGCAGTTCATAAGCAAGCTACCCTGCCAGTAATTCTCTCTCATTTGCTTTATTCTAGAAAAAGTCTCTCTCCAAGCCTGAAATGAGACACACCTTGGGTTTTAAGTGGAAAAATAAATTTTAATGTGTCTTATCTAATGCAGACTTGAAGTTGTTCTTCTGAAAATTCACATCAGACCAAGACTCAAGGAGGAAGGCTCTTACAGGAAAGTACATTAATAGAGAGAAGAGTTCCCAGGGAATGGTGACTTACTGTATGTCCCTAAAAGACAGTCTAAGCCCAGGACGTCCTGTAGGGCAGGTCCTCAGTTAAGCAGCCACCTAAAATCTGGAAGAGGTTCTAAAACAGGCTTTTCCCTCCCTAGCTGTTTTTCTCTTTTTTTCCCGTTAGTGGAAATTATGTTATATGGCATGACAACCAATCCTTCTTCCTTCAGGCAGCAGGCAGCAACTGCAAATGCCATGCCAGTGTTGGCACTCTCCTGGCTCATCTCTAAGTCCTGTCTGCTTTATGAGTGTTTTGTGCATGCATGCCAAGTCACTACAGTTATGTCTGACTCTTTGCAACTCTATAGACTGTAGCCCACCAGGCTCCTCTGTCCACAGATTTCCAGGCAAGAATACTGGAGTGGGTTGCCATTTCTGATTCCAGGAGTTCTTCCCAACCCAGGGATTGAACCCACGTCTCTTGCATTTCCTGCATTGGCAGGCGGGTCCTTTACCACTAGCGCCACCTATTTTTACCATATTTATGATGTTTTCTTGTCTCTCTCTACTAGACTATAACCTCCACGAAGGCAGGAATTTTTGTCCTTATTTACTGATATATCCGCAGTAACTGTAATAGAATCTGGCAAATACAGATCCTCAAATATTTGTTGAAGGATGAGTTAATGAATTATTTAATCAATGAATGAAATGAATGAGAAGATAGTTACATAATTCATAGTGTTCGTAGGGTAAACCAATGCTTCCTTTTCTTTATTAGTCATTCGGATGTGAGGAACAGTAGAGGATAG
Organism: Okapia johnstoni; assembly: GCA_024291935.2. Taxonomy (NCBI): domain Eukaryota; kingdom Metazoa; phylum Chordata; class Mammalia; order Artiodactyla; family Giraffidae; genus Okapia; species Okapia johnstoni. The sequence goes on along the minus strand of CM044320.1, from coordinate 21,164,004 downwards.
TTTAATCACTAATGGTGAGAAAGAGAGGGTAATGTAGAGAAACATTGGATATTTGTAGTCTCAGAATTTACTCATCTTGTGATTTCTACTGTCAAATCATCTAAATCAAACAGGTGTATAAGAAGAATACTGAATAATACCACTATTGTGGCTCACTAGATCTTAACTTACAAAGTGATTTCAGGATTTATTTGATTTAGAAAGATTTATTTGGCAAGATATTTGATTTTCTCCGAAGTCCCTGATTGCTCCTCATCTCGTATGTGAGCAGGACACGGCAGGCTCTCTGTGTACCCATGTAAGTGCTTTCTGCTTTCCCATCACTGACATAACAAGAGGTGTACTATGCTTAGTCATTCATTCATGTCTGACTTTGCAACCCCATGGACTGTAGCCCGCCAGGCTTCTCTGTCCCTGGGGAGTCTCCAGGCAAGAATACTGGAGTGGGTTGCCATGCCTCTCTCCAGAAGATCTTCCCAACCCAGGAATCAAACCCAGGTTTCCCGCATTGCAGGTGGATTCTTTACTGTCTAAGCCTCCAGAGAAGCCCAAGAATACTGGAGTGGTTAGCCTATCCCTTCTCCAGGGGAGCTTCCTGACCCAAGAATTGAACCAGGGTCTCCTGCATTGCAAGCGAAATAAATACAGCAATACCACTTGCCACTTTTAGGGGGAAAAGAGATAAATCATGATTAAACCCACCTTATATGAAGGAATTATTAAAAGTGAAACCAGTTTCAAATATTTTTCTGGCATAAATACACATCAAACACAATCTGTTAAACCATTTTTCACCTTTCGGGTCTACTTTCCTATGCCCTATCCACATCCAGTAACTGGAGGTACAGTGGTGCTCACCAAACATATCTGACAAAGGTAACCCTAAAGAGGAGTGTGAATTACCATAAGTTAGACTGATTCTCAGCAAAAGGGTTGAAAGTGAGTGAGCTTTTGGCTTAACCCTGTCAACTGGAAAAATCAAATCCATTCCTCTCCTGATGTGGTTATTGATCTTTTACTGCTTTCCCTGTGGTTCAGACAGTAAAGAATCCACCTAAAAATGTGAGAGACATGGGTTTGATCCCTGGGTCGGGAAGATCCCCTGGAGGAGGGCATGGCAACCCACTGCAGTATTCTTGCCTGGAGAATCCCCATGCAAGAGGAGCCTGGAGGGCAACGGTCCACGGAGTCACAAAGAGTCGGACACAACTAAGCGACCAAGCACGAGCACAGCAGTCACCATAAAATGGTGATGTCCCCCTTGTAACTGGAGGCCCATTAAGGATGAGGGAATCACACTGAATCCTCATTATCCTCGGGCGTAGAATCTTCTGTCTCACTCATCATTGAGGCTCATGCAGCTTCTGGTGCTGATTTGCTGCTTAACACATGTGTGGTGATCAGGTGAGGAAGGGGATAGAGGGGCCAGGAACTGGGGATGGCCCTGTGGGCCTGGATAGGTCAGACTGCCCAGGCCACTGCTTCCCGCTGTGTACAACTAGGACGTCGCTCAATCGGCATTTCTCAAGCTTTGTTTCACAGCCCACAAGTGTCCTAGGAGACATAATGGGTATTCTTAAAAAAAAAAAATCATGGCAGAATGTGTCCTGGGAAATGCCATATCGAGATTAGATATGTCCCTTTACTGAAGGACGTATTGGAGCCCACTTCCGTGAGGGTCCCTCATGAACCCAGAAGGGGATGCCCTGGTTACTGTGGGGCCACTGAGCCCCCTCCCAGTGCTGACACTCTGCAGTCTGGAGTGTGCCCTGCTGGGGAGGTCGACTCCATTGATCAGAGCAAGGAGTTCCGCTCTATGTAAACCGGGCACAGCGTGAGTGTGTGAGCATGTGCAGGGGTTTCCATTTTTCAGTCTGGAATTGACTGAGCTGATCAATGGCCAGGAGAGCAGAGGTGTGTCTCTCTCCCCGCCATGCATCTTCCTGGATTCCCAGCCCTGCCTGGGCACAGACCTCAAGTTTTCCGTCCCCAAATTTGTGTCTCTAAAGCTGTTTTTACTGTGATAGGAACCTCAGGTTGTCATGCTAATAGCTGGCATGCCCCTAAATTCCCAGGGCCTCCTGACATATGGAAACCATGGTAGTAATCCTGAGCAAGCAGTCTCCCCCAAACTGTGGACGAGCTGCTGGAGCTCTCCACGGTGAATCCATCTGTACCGTTTACTTACCATCTTCTTTAAAGGCCATGTCTCTTTGCCAGCACCCACAACTTTTATAAGAATACCTGCACAGTGACTGCCCTCTCACAGGTCTGTCTGGGGGGTCAGCATGAGTGGACAGAAGGCCGTCACACCTCTTTGTAACGGTCTTACCTAAGGGGAGGTTGAAGAAACCCCACGAAGACCACCTGTCAGGTGCAGGATGAAACTCAAATACCTCAGCCCTTCTGCCTGTTTCCTTCATGCCCGTGTGATCAGAATCATCTCCAGCTCTGTCACATTTTTGATGCCAAAGAAATATCCACACGTATTGTCAAGTCCTGATTTGACAAGCTCTCCTGGGATCGCAGCTCAGATGTATTTTTTGAAGGGAAAAAGGAGACTGGGCCAAGAAAGATGTCCTCCACTGCTGTGAGGACGTATTAACTCCTTTTTCACCAGGGATACCAGAAGAACACCAGCTCTGAGCACCAGTCATTCTCAACTGTGTTGCTCGGTGATACATTCACCAAGAAGGAGGACACTTAGAGGGATTTTTTAAAATATAATAAATAGCTCTATTTGTGCTTTTTAATCCCTTCACTCATTTAGTCCTTCCTTCATTCATATGGAGAGCCACTAAGTCTCAGGTTCTGTTTTAAGCACCAGACAGCAGTGATCAAAACAGAAAAAAATATCGTCCTTCATATGGCTTGTATTCTAAAGGGGAGAGGGCAGAAAATAAAAAGACAATTATATACTACCTTATGGACAGAGGCACCTGGTGGGCTACAGTCCATAGGGTTGCAAAGAGTCAGACAGGACTGAGCTACTTAGCATGGGTACATATACTATCTTAGAACGTGTTCAATGCCGCAGAGACAAGTGAAACAGAGAAGGGAGAGAATGTTGACAGAGGAACTGCAGTTTGAAGTCAGGTGGTCAAGGAAGGTCTCTGACCTGAAGTTAGCAATGGGGGTGTGGGACTTCTGGGTGGACAGCAGAGCAGGCTAAGGTTGGAGGTTGCCTGGTGGGTTCTAGGAACTTCTGGGAGGCCAGGGTAGCCTCGAGGGGCCAGCGAGGAGAGCCATAGGAGTGGAGGTGATGGGGCTGAGCCCCTCTGCCACGTCCTCTCCTTCCTCCTTCTGAACATGAAGGCCAACGTAGACTCTATCAAGGCCTCTCCTCCATATATTCCTCCCATTATTGTCTCCTGGAAATTGGACAGACCCCCAGTGAACATTGCAGCCCAGGCCTCTTCTGTTCTTCAAGCTGTTGATTTAGCTGCATAATGATACCTAGTGCTGCATCCTTCACTGGCCTGACCACACCCCGTGCTCTGCGCAGGGCTCTTGCCTGGACGCCAGTGCCGTGGTCCACATTCACACGTACAAACTTTCTTTCCAACTTCCCTTGAGACACCGAGCCTGGGTCCCTCGGTGTCTTTGCTCTTGTCTTGAGTGTCTTCACTGCATGTCTGCCTGTATAAACCTTGGCCCATCTGTAGGGGTTGCTCCAACTCTGCTTCCTCCCTGGAGTCTCACAATGATCTCTACTCCTCTAAACCTGCAGAGCCATTACTTTCCTTTTGTCCCGCTTGGAACTTGGTATATTCCTTAGTCTTTCTACTCTGCATGTTTGCTGAGCACCTACTCTGTGTATCCAGAACTCTGTGATGTGTTTTGCAGTTAAGGGTGAGGACCCTGGATTGGAACCCTTGCTGTACTAGTTTCTAGCCAGATGATCTTATTCAAGTTACTTACCTCTCTGGGCATCAGTTTCCAGGTCCGTTACCTGGGGATAATAATTATACCTTCCTCATAGAGTTGAAGGCTTCTCAGGTGGCACTGGTGGTAAAGAATCTATCTGCCAATGCAGGAGACACTGGTTTGATCCCTGGGTTGGGAAGGTCTCTTGAAGTAGGAAATGGCAACACACTCCAGTATTCTTGCCTGGAAAATTCCATGGGCAGAGGAGCCTGGCATGGGGCCCGCAAAGTGTCACACATGACTGAGCACGTAGGGTTGATGGGAAGATTAGTGAGTTACTATACGTAAATTGTGTGTGCATTAACATGGATGTGTTAGCTGTGTCTGTATTAACACTTTTATTTCCAGTTGAACTATAATGTAGGAATTGTATCTACTGTCCCATTTCATTTCAAATTCTCATTTCAGAGCTCAGTGACTTATGCATGGATGATCCCCATGAAATGTGTGTTGATGCTGATACTTTATGGCCAGACACCTAAGACCTCAGGTTACACTATGATGTAGTAAAGTGAATATAGGAATCAGCCCACCTGTTCTGCTCTGCCAGCTCAGGGACCAAACCTCAGCGAGCTAACATGAACTAGGATGCTACTGTCTAATCTTATGACATATTTTAGGAAATATTTATTAAGGCTTCTAGATGCAAATTTTGCAAAATACAAAAGAAGTGACTGTTTTACAATGAGGAAAAAAACTGGTCATTAACTCCTTTCTAGCAATCCAAAGAACTGATATTTTCTTTCTGCAAGCTCTTGTTTTGGCCACAACAGGAGGGTAGCAACAGGAGGTGAGCCAGTTCTGTGCCCTCCATCACGCCCTGCCCTCTGCAGCCTGTCATGGAGCCCCAGCTCCACGTTGAGTTTGGAGAGGTAAGGGGTGCCTTCCCCAGAGGCACAGCATCCAGAATTGTGAAAACTACTTACCAGGCTTCTTACAGCCAAGGGAAGGTTTCTTTTTAACTTTTTATTTTATGTTATGGTATATCTGATTAACAATGTTGTGATAGTTTCAGGTGGACAGTAAAGGGACTCAGCCATACATATACATGTATCCATTCTCCCCCAAATCCCACTCCTGTCCAGACTGCCTCATAACATTAAGCAGAGTTCCCTGTGCTCTATACGGTAGGGCCTTGTTGGTTACCCATTTAAAATACAGCAGTGTGTACTGGCAACCATAAGTTCATTCTCTAAGTCTGTACCTTTCTGTTGTGTAAGTTCCTTTGTATCATTTCTTTTTTAGATTCCATAAATAAGGGGTGCCATGAAATATTTCTCCTTCTCTGTCTGCCTCACTTCACTCAGTATGAAATCTCTAGGTCCATCCATGTTACTGCAAATGGCATTATTTCCTTCTTTTTAATGGTTGAATAATATTCCATTGTACACGTGCACGTTTCTTCACATGCAAATTTAGATGTGTTTGCCACTGTAGACAACCACAGGACTAACATTAATAACAAGAGAGAAAAGAACAAAAACAACTAAGGTGTTAGGTTCTTCCTGAATGCTCACTTGGTTTCTGGCAGTAGCAAAATGGAATCTATTTCTCCAGGTACCCAGCAAGAGAACTGAGTTAATTTGGGCAATTTGATGATATACCTGTATCTTCTAACTGCATTCTGTGTTATTGTTCTTATTGTTGTCACAATAATTGTTAATCAGTCACCTATTCTGGTGGGCTACAGTCCATGGGGTTGCTAAGAGTCGGACACGACTGAGCGACTTCACTTTCACTTTTCCCTTTCATGCACTGGAGAAGGAAATGGCAACCCACTCCAGTATTCTTGCCTGGAGAATCCCAAGGACGGTGGAGCCTGGTGGGCTGCCGTCTATGGGGTCACACAGAGTGGGACACAACTGAAGCGACTTAGCAGCAGCAGCAGCATTCCAAATGAATTTGAAGAATATTCTCTCCAATGAATAACGTAGAATGAAATAGAAAACCAATTTTTTTTTCCTCCCACTTCCATCCCAGATTCTAATTCTCATGAACAGCCTGCCTTTCTAATCTGTCGCTATATATCCACAGCCAGCTTGTTCCATGGCGGGTCCTCAGTGGCTACCCTGGGCCCCAGGTTTGAAGTGGAGGATCTGTAATGAGATGCTGTTTATTATTTCTGCTCTTAGAACGTTGTCGATATTCAGTTTCAGAGCTAAGTGGTTTGTTTATGAAGTCGCTTAGTTAATAAAGGGTGGAACTCAGTTTTGAATTTAGATCTTCTTAGCCCATAACCCACGTTCTGATTTACTGTTCCATGATCACACTGCCTTTTTCGGGTAAGCACATTGTGCCTCCTTTCCCCATCTTCCTGAACATTGATGGGCCATCAAACAGTGAAGATCATACCTGAAAAGAGTCTGGTCTGTGTTGTCATCTCACCTTCTTCCCTCTTTGGGCGAACAAGGGGTCACCGATCATCGTAGAAGAGGACAGGAACCACTTGCTCCAGCCATTCCTTCCCACCTTCAGGTGTTGCTTAGAGTCTGAAGTCACACACACACAATTACATCATCCTAGATAAGCTGTAGGATAATATTATGAAAAGAATGAGAATCAGGCAGAATAATGAGATAATAATAGTGGATGTACTTACTTTACATGGTGGTTTAGTTACTAATTTGTGTCTGATTCTTGCAACCCCATGGACTGTAGCCCTCAAGCTCCTCTGTCCATGGAATTTTCCAGGCAAGAATAACTGGAGTGGGTTGCCATTTCCTTCTTCAGGGAATCTTTCTGACCCAGGGATTGAACCCAGGTCTCCTTCACTGCAGGCAGATTCATTACCAACTGAGCTAATTTACTTTATAGTTCATGGGGAAAATGGAAAGATCAAGAGAGAGAAGAGATGCAAAAAGAGGTGCACTTGAGGGAGGAGGTCCCAGGCAGGCGGGTAACTCATGACCCAGAGCTCCCACTCCAAGGTGTTTACCTTAAATGAAAATTTATTTTCATACAAAAACTTGTACATCCATGCTCCATTCATGATTATCCCAAACTGAAAGTAACCGAAATGTCCTTCCATGGGTGAATGGATAAACAAACCAATGCAGCCACACAGCAGAATTCTACTTGGCAATAAATAGGAATGACCTTCAGATACAAGCAGCAGCATGAATGAATCTCAGGGGTGTTATGAGAAGTGAAAAGCCCATCTCAATAGGTTACATGCTGTGTGATTTCGTTTGTAGGACATTCTGGAAAAGACAAAACTGTGGGGACAGAGGACAGAGCAGTGGTCCCCAAAGGTTAAAGGTGGAGGGAGAACAACTCTGGACAAAGAACATACAGGAATCCTTGGAGGCGATGGGCTTGTTCTGTGTCCTGTCCTGCTGCTGGTTACAAGATTCTGTACATGGTTAAGGCTTCCCTGGTGGCTCAGGAGTAAGGATCTGCCTAACAGTGCAGGAGACATGGGTTTGATCTCTGGTCCGGGAAGATTTCACATTCCTCAGAGTAACTAAGCCCATGTGCCACAACTACTGAGCCTATGCTATAGAGCTCGGGAGCTGCAACTACTGAGCCCTCGTTTTGCAACTACTGAAGCCCGAGCACCCTAGACCCCATGCTCCCCATCAAGAGAAGCCACCGCAACGAGAAGCCCGTTGTGCAACTAGAGAGTAACCTCCACTCACTTCAACTAGAGAAAAGCCTGAGCAGCAACAAAGGCCCAGCACAGCTAAAAATAAATAAATAAGTTTTTTCAAAGATTCAGTACGTGATTAAAATTCATTGAATGAATGGGGAGTTATTGTTTAGTAGGTACAGCGTCTCAGTTGAGGAAGATAAAAAATTTCTGGAGGTGGATGGTGGTGATGGTGCACAACAGTATGAGTGTCTTTAATGCCACAGACCTGTACACTTAGAAATATTTAAAATGGTAAATTTTATTGTTAGAGGGACAGCTCTAAGATTAAATGAGTAGCAAATACATTTTTTCCTATGAATAAATAAAAGTAGCACAAATTCTTGTATTAAAAGCAAAAGATTCTCAGATTGGATCCCAAAGAAAAACCAAACTATCAATAATGGATTAAAAGATAGATCCATAACAAAATAGGGTCCATTTTATGTATGCGTGTGGACTCAGGCGCTTCAGTCATGTCCAACTCTTTGCGACCCCGTGAGCTGTAGCCCACCAGGCTCCTCTGTCCGCGGGATCTCCCAGGCAAGAATACTGGAGTGGGTTGCCATTTCCTTCTCCAGGGGATCTTCCTGACCCAGAGATCGAACCCATGTCTCCTACATTGCAGACAGATTCTTTACCAGCTGAGCCACCTGGGAAGCCCCCATTTTACGTACGGTGATGGTGGTGTTAGTCTCTCGGTCGTGTCTGACTCCTAGCAACCCCACGGACTGTGTATCGATGAAATGAACTAATAACTAGAATAGCAAAATTCGTAGAACTGTACATCAAAATAATGGAAGTCAGTGATAAAACAGTCCTGTGAAAACAGAGGGTACTGATGCTAGTAACAGTGATGATGGGATGGTAGTTGAGTAGGTGATGTGCTCCCCATCAAATTCTGCTGTTCTGCCACCTCCTCTTTATTAGCACATCACCAAATGCCACCCTTGCTGCCTAAGCCTTCCCACCTTTTCTCCTGGGTGCCTCAGACGGCTGAGCTGAGCTGCATCTGGGCATTGATTCTTTTTGTGATTCAAATATTAAAGCAGGAGTGCTGGGATGAATATTTATGCGTGGGATTGTCAAGCTTTGCAGACAAAAGCCCCCAGATTCTGTGTCTCACGTGGATGGACTTTGCAAACAGGACGTTACAATATCCATCTCTGCAAGGTCACAGTGTTGGTTTGTCCTAATTTGCATATGCTGATAGGACTCTGGCTGCAGGAGAAAAGCCATCTTTCAGGGTCCCCAGCTACCCCTGAAGGGACTTACTGCTACCCTCCTCCTTTCATTTACCTGCTGTCATTCCCAGGATCTAATGCTAAGGAACCTCGTTGGGCTGTGTCTGGTGGTCAGCACAAAAGCCTGGATGCCATCAACGTGTAGAAGGGTTTGTGTTTTCTTTTTTTCTGGCATCATGGCCTCAAAACTTCCCTGTGAGGACCTGTTTCCTCTCTCACTGTGGGAACGGAGCTGGGCAAGGAGTGTCTTACAGTGGCTGTTCAGTCTCTCAGTTATGTCTGACGCTTTGCGACCCCTTGAACTGCAGCACACCAGGCTTCCCTGTCCTTCACTGTCTCTCCGACTTGGCTGAAACTCATGTCCATTGAGTCGGTGATGCCTTCCAACCATCTCATGCTCTGTCGCCCCCTTCTTCTCCTGCCCTCAATCTTTCCCAACATCAGGGTCTTTCCCAATGAGTTGGCTGTTCGCATCAGGTGGTCAGAGTGAGTATTGGAGCTTCAGCTTCACCATCAGCCCTTCGAGTGAATATTCAGGGTTGATTTCCTTTAGGATTGACTGGTTTGATCTTGCAGTCCGAGGGACTCTCAAGAGTCCAGCACCACAATTTGAAAGCATCAATTCTCCAGCACTCAGCCTTCTCTATGGTGCAACTCTCACATCTGTAGATAGCTACTGGAGAAACCATAGCGTTAACCATACAGATCTTTGTTGGCAAAGTGTCATCTCTGCTTTTTAGTACACTGTCTAGGTTTGTCATAGCCTTACTTCCAAGGAGCAAGTGTCTTATAGTGGAGGGTTCTTCTAATGGGAAGGGACATTCATGCCCCACCTCCAACCTTCCAAACCCAATCCACTCCTCCAGCTTAAATCCAGCCTCCTTCAAGAGCCATCCAGGAAGCCAGGTTGCTTGCGCTTTCTCCTTTGGAGTTTCAGTGGCACTGGTGTACACACCCTGTGGTCCTGATTTTATCTAGCTGTGCACGTGGTGTTTTTCACAGTCTTGGGTGGTAGGGAATTATCTACAATGTTCCTGCTCTCCTTGTTTTCCCTGGCACCCAGACCCTCATCCCAGTGCATCTCCTTCTCAGCTCCTGTCTCTCTCCTTTATCCCTGCATGCCTCAGGGCTCTTTCCAGCACAAAAACCCAGTCTTGACACTCGGCCAGAATTCTCTGGTTGCTTCTGATAATGATGATGATGACAGTTATAATAGCTAATCTAGTGTATTTAACTTGTGCCAGGCACTATGCCAACATGTTGCCCAGATTAATCTTTTGAATGGTAAGATACCTAATGAGGTAGGTAGCATTATTAGCCCCCTTGTACAAATACGGAAACTGGGGCACAGAGAAGTTAAGTGAGTTGCTCCAAGTCACACAGCTGTCAAGCGACAGAGCTGGAGTTTGAACTCGGGCATTTTGGCTCCGGAGGTTCTACTATTTCTTTTGCCTAAGAGCATAGACTTTGTGCAGAATTCAACTCCTGTTGGGACCCAGGCACCGCCTCCCTCTTCAGCCCCAATGCCCTTCGGTTACCACAACCATATCTGTTAGCCTCCAGTAATGACAAACGCCCAGCCTCTCTCAGGTCCCTGTGTCTGCACCGACTGCTGTCTATTTAGAAACTTTTCAGCTCCTCTTGCCCTGCTAGAAGACTCTCCCTTCATCTCTTAGCCCCAGGGCTTCAGCCTTCGTAGGCCTGTTCAGAACAGCCCCCTTCTCTCTGGGCTCCCCTGTCACGGGCACACGATTCCGTGGCACCCCGCTCATGGCTCCTGGCCCACCAGCCACACCAGGCTTGTCTCCTTGTCTGGCCTTGATGTTTGCTGTTCTCTGGACTTGCTGCACTTTCCTCTGATCTTCACGTGCCGGATTCCTCCTCTCAACCAGGACTTTGTTCAGATGCCACCTTCTCAGACAGACCTTCTCGGGCCAGCCGGGCTAAACTCATTCTCCTGCCAGTCACCCTGTGTCCTGTGTCCAAGCTGCATCAATTTCTTCCCAGCACGTGGTTTTCACTACTTGAGATCACCTGTGGGCCCGTGATCTATGGCTGCACAGCAACCTACCTCAGCACTTGGTGGCTTAAGCAAGAGCCATTTCATTGTATTTCCCCAACTTGTGGGTCAGATATGTGGGCAGGGTTGCCTGGTGCCCCGACTGGAGTGTTTGGAAGGTTGGGTTCAGCCAAGCCTGGAGACAGAAGTGCCTACACTTCACAGCTCTGGCATGGAGCCCGCAGGGCTGTTGACTTCTTACAGAGGCCCAGGTGGGAACCACAAGGCTCCTTATGACCAAGCCTCAGAAGTCCCAGATTGTTATTTCTGCGCATTCTATTGGTCAAGCTAGTCGCAAGCCCAGATCAGAATCAAGGTCCGAGAGTGTAGGCCTCATCTCTTGTACAAGGAGTGGAAAAGAATCTGTGGCTGTGTATTAGTCAACTACACTTTATAGTTTATTTTATTTTTGGCTGCACTGGGTCTACAGTGCTGCATGCAGGCTTTCTCAAGTTGCAGTGAGCAGGTGCTACTCGCCTTGCAGTGGTGTCTCTTGTTGCAGAGCACTGGCTGTAGGGCATTCAGGCTTCAGTAGTTACAGAGCAAGGGCTTAGCTGCCCTGGGGCATGTGAGATCTTCCAAGATCAGGAATCAAACCTGTGTCCCCTGCATTGGCAGCCAGATTCTTAACCACTGGGCCACCAGCAAAGTCCTCAATCCACTACATTAAAAAAAAAAAAAAGGTTTATTATCTGTCCCCTTTGTTTATAATATGAACTCCTTGAAGGCAGGTTCTTCCTCTCCTGTCGCATTGCATCCCCAGCACCCAGAATATGGTGATAGATACTGTAAATATGTGCTGAATGTCTATAAGAATGAAGTAATGAATGAATGAAAAGGTAAAGGAATGAAAAACTGAATGAATGTTTACATCTGTCTCTGGTATGTAAACTTCCTGAAAACAAGAGTCTGATGTTTTCATCTTTGCCTTCTAATAAATACAGGCTCTGCACTATTAGATGCTCAGAATATATATTTATCAAATGAATGGAGGCATTTAAACTGTTATCATTAAAAGAGATGAGAGATTTATTCTCAGCACATATATAGGTGTTGAATATCAGTAGCCGCTATGAACAAATTAATAATGCCATATACATAGTAAAATCAGTTTATGTATTTAATAAATAAGCAAAATGGACCAGATCTCCACTCCCTGTTATTCTTCAGTCGCTCAGTCATGCCCAACTCTTTGGTACCCCATGGACTGCAAAACACCAGGCTTCCCTCACCTTCGCTATCTCCCGGGGTTTGCCCAAACTCATATCTATTGAGTTGATGATGCCGCTTCCTTGACATCTTGCCTTTTCCCTTTCTCTCTGAAGGCTGCAGAAGGGCCTCTCTAATGGGAGGGATCAACCAGTACCACTCCAGGGCCCCCAAGTCCCCTCATCTCTGGGTTGGGGTGGAGCCTTGTCCTTGCCGCCACACCTTTCTCCTTGCCTGATAGCCAAGACTCACTCACTTTGAGGTCATTAATGTGGGGGCTGCTATGATCATCTGAGCCTCTCAGATGGCTGAATTCTGATTCCCAGCAGCTCTCCAGGAGGATCAAGTGAGATTACAGGTCTCTTAACATCCTGGCACCGTCCTGCCCTTGGGTGAGAGCCTGCTTACAGTTATGGCTGGACACCCTGGGTTGAACCCTGAGAGGGAGTTGGCATCTGATACGCCAGGAAGGGAAGGGTGCCCTCACCAGGTGGCCCCACATACACATGCGTAGAGTCCCTCCCCCATGAGTGAGATAGGACCTGGTGGCTGGTGTTCGAGCTGTGGTCAGAGGACCCAGCTCAAGGGTCAAGCCTCTAAGCTGGTCTTCCTATTTCACTCCGTGGCCTGAAACAACTCCTTGGTTCATCAGAGCCTCAGTTTTCTCATCTGTAAAGTGAGACTGATCCCCAAAATTTTTTCATGTCTGTGTTTTTATTCTCCTCCCTATGTTTTTATGGGGCTCTCCTGATAGCTCAGCAGGTAAAGAATCTACCCACAATGCAGGAGACACAGGAGACCCGGGTTCGATCCCTGGGTCAGGAAGATCCCTTGGTGGAGGAAATGGCAACCCACTCCAGTCTTCTTGCCAGGAGAATTCCATGGATCAAGACCCTGGCAGGCTACAGTTCATAGGATCACAAAGAGTCAGACACAACTGAGCAACTAAGCACATGTTTTTATAATCTAGAGAAACATTCCAAGTTCAAGAAAGCTCTATAATAGCCAAAGGTGACTAATAAGGAATTACTATATAACTATATAAAATTCCCTGTTTTAAAATCAGACCAAGCTTTTTAATTCAATACTGATCTCCTTGGTGTATTGGGGTCTTTAATTTTTAAAAAAAATTTTTCTCAGAGTCCTCCCTGTTCCATGGATTTTAAGACCCCTAGTTTTGGACAGTACTAAGTTTTACTCCTTCCCCAAACCCCAGGGAGCACGGACTGCCATCTGGGTTAAACAAGTGCCATAGAACACCTCACAGCTTGGAGTAAGTTTTAGTATCAGGCATTTATTGGAAACATCAAGGTGGTATTTGGAAGATCCTTCCTTTTCCTCCTTCCTTACTAAAAATAAAGTTCTCCATGGCCATTAATTTTAGTGAAATTCAAGTTCCAGTGACAGTGGTTTAAAAATATAGGTTTTATTTAAACTTCACCAATCTGGGACAAGAATTTTCAGAGGAAAAGGCTGGCTTACTTCTGCTTCCACTTTGGCTGATTCTGGGGTGATGCACTCACCCGTTTGGTCCCCAGACTGGCCAAGTTTAAGGAACAAATTAGGAAACAGGAGTTTTCTATCTTAGGGGACATAATCTAACATGGGATAATATTCGGTATTAGAACTTCACCCTCATGGAAGCAGTTAATAGTTCTGAGAATTCGCAATGTGCCAGATACTGTGTTAAGTGATCCTAGATATTATCATAATAGTAATTAAAAATAATACTTCCAGAAAAACAGGCTCCATGAAGTTAAAGAACTTGCCCACGTTCATAAGGTTGGTCAAAGAACTGGAATTCAAATCCAAATTGTCTGCCTTCAAGGCCAATGCTTTCCATAGGCCTGTGCCTCCCATTCTTCTTGTGTTGGCTATTTCTGACTGTTTTCTTACAGAAGATGCTTTAACCATATAAAGAGTCTTGCTGTGTTGTTATATAATCGTTTATTTCTTTAATAGTTTTAAACTGTTTTCAGAGATTTTTATCTTGCCAGTGGCTTGTCTTTCCATGATCTTAATGGTGCCTTTCAAAGAGTTCTTCATTTTAACAAAGTCCAACTTACTTGTTTTTGATGGTGGATTATACTTTTGGTGTCATATCTAAGAAATCTTTGTCTAACTCAAGGTGACAAAGCCTTTCTCTTATATTTTCTCCTGGAAATATTATAGTTTTAGGGCTTCTGTTTAGGTACATTGATCCAGTTAGTCTTAATTTCCATATCTTGGGAGATGTGGAATGAAGTTCTTTTTTTACATATAGAGTTCCAATACCATTGGTTAAAGACTGTTGTATCTTTACTGAATTGCCTTTGTACCATATGTGTTGAATCTGTTGAGGGCACTCTGTTCTCGTGATCTCTTTACTCTCTGTGTGTTAATGTCCCACTGTCACGATGACGACAGCTTTGTAAGTCTCAAACTCAGGTAGTGTGAGTCCTTCAACTTTGTCCTCCTTTTTCAAAATCATCTTGGATATTCCAGGTTCTTCATTATTTCTTTAGTTTTTAAGTATTCAAAGATATAAAACAGCATCTAGAAGTCTAAAGATAATTTAGAAATCAAAGTTAATAAAGAGTAGCACAGAAAATTTCCATAATGTAGCTTTACCAGGACATGAGACCTTCTGGATATCACATTCCATTTGGTTAATCAAAAATTGTCATAGCTATAGAGAGCAGATTTGTGGTTCCCAAGGGGAAGGGCTTGGTGGGGAAGGGAAGAATTAAGTGTTTGGGATTAGCAAATGAAAACTGTTATATGTACAATAATAGAAAAACAAGGTCCTACTGTATAGCACAGAGTACTACATTCAATATCCTGTGATAAACCATAATGAAAATGAATATGTATATATATATATATATATATATATATATATATATATATATATATAATATGAAATGGGCTTCCCAAGTTGCGCTGGTGGTAAAGAACCCTCCTGCAAATGCAGGAGACATGGGATGTAGGTTCGGCCCCTGAGTCAGGAAGAACCCCTTGAGGAGGAAATGGCAACCCACTCCAGTATTCTTGCCTGGAGAATCCTATGGACAGAGGAACCTGGTGGGCTACCGTCCATAGGGTTGCAAAGAGTCGGACACAACTGAAGTGACTTAGCATCCACGCATGCATGTATAACTGAATCACCTTGTTGCACAGCAGAAGTTAATACAACACTGTAAATCAACTCTACTTCAGTAAAAGTTTTTTTAATTTAAAAATAATTATTATATCTATCTTACATTGACTGATGATTTTCAAAAAACTAGAACATAAAAATTTATACCAACATTTTACTGGACATGATTTCAACTTCCATTGATGTTTCAGAAAATACTTTAGACCCTAGAGTATCTTGGTCATTGTAAGCATAAGTTCTCACTGTCCTAACAAAATGGGAAATTACTGATTAAAGGAAGCACATTTGGTTATATTGCTGCCTGCCGTGCTATCTATGAATACTCCACTTTTGACTGGGGGACACCATCTTTCAAACATCTGAAGTGTTACAACTGGCAGTTTTATGCATAACATTCTGTCTCTTCCAATAAAGCATATCCGTATTTACTTTAAACTTGTTATCTGCTGGGCACCATGAGAAGTACTATTAATTAAGCCAGCTGATTCCTGATAATGTTAGCCATCACTGCCATGGTACGACATTGAGCAGATAACTCGTCCTCTTTGGGCCTCTGTCTTCATTTGTAAAATTAAAGATTTGGACTAGTTAGCCTTGAGTGGCTCATACAACTCTAAAATTCTTTGACTCTTTTGTAGTATCTTTATTTTCTTAAAAATCACAACCCCTTAAAAAATAATTAAACAAAAACTCTTAATGGCAAAAAGCACTGTGGTAAGTCAGAAAGTAGTGATCTTTTGATGCGTCTCAGATTACCTAACCCCACTGCATGACCTTACTTTTAACTATGGCCAACTCTGAGCAATGAAGATGGCATTTATGGTTACTGGTGCTGTGACATTTAGTGGCCCATGAAATCCCCATATATCTGAGAAGCTCTACGTGCCTCAGGTCAAGAGAAGGATAAAGGAGAATGGTCGTAAGCCCAGACAGCCCCAAAGCTTCAGAGTACTCCTAAGTTAGACTCTCAAAGGTATCTTCAAAGATTTTCAAGATATCTTCACTTAGAAATGGCAACCCACTCCAGTATTCTTGTCTGGAAAATTTCACGGACAGAGGAACCTGGCAGGTTACAGTCCATGGGGTCGCAAAGAGCTGGACATGACTGAGTGACTTTCACTGCACTTCACTTAATATTGAAACCAAGTGGACTTTAAATATCTACATTGGCTTTCCTATACCAGGGCACAGCATATATGACTGTGAACTCTGGTCATACTCTAGCTGATCATTGCTGTCCTAATAGAATGAGAAACTTGGAGAGTGTGAAGTTTACTAGAGAATGTAGAATGTAGATATGAATTTAAAATGATATAAGAAGTCTTTATTGAGCACTTACTGTGTGCAAGATGCTGCATCATGCACTCCCAATGCATTGTATCGTTTAATACACACAACAATCTTGAAAAGTAGACATTATTGTCTTTTTATTACATATGAGGAAAGGATGCACAGAGAGCTCCTGTAACTTGCCTTGGTGGCTCAGATGGTAAAGAATCTGCCTGCAATGCAGGAGACCTCGGTTTAATCCCTGGGTCAGGAGGATACCCTGAAGAAGGAACTAGCAACCCACTCTAGTATTCTTGCCTAGGAAATCCCATGGACAGAGGAGCCTGGCAGGCTACAGTCCACGGGATCGAAAAGAGTTGGACACGACTGGGCAACTAACACACACTCAGAGCTGGTCTTCAGTCCATATTTGTCTCAATCTACAGACTACCTCAGAGACCAGCTCTCAGAACTTGGCCAGCTTATTTAGAAAGTAAATGAATTTGTAGTATTAATTACAAGGATCTAGACCAAGAACACCAAGTATCGATGACTCACTCTTGGGTAAACTTGATGGAAGAAAGAACTCATAGAAAGTGTCCTGAAGAAATTGCTCTGAGTTAAATGAATGAGGTGAAGGACATGAATTGGCCCAGGGAGAAAGGTGAGATCATGCTGAGGGAACAGACTCTCTGAGGCCATGAAGATACAAATGCATAAATTGTGCATTCAGGAAACAATATACAGACTGCTCACTGCAGGGCAATAGCCAGAAACAAAGCTGATGTCATAGAGATGAAAAATCAAGAGATTTCCCTTTATTATGCTATGCCCTGGCAGTCCACTCTCAGTTCTTATACACAAGAGGAAACATAATTAAAATTGCATTTGCTTTTACAATTTCTCCTACAACTCATGTAGGATATATATGGGCTTTTAAAGCATCAAGGAAAGTAAAGAGAGAATTTCTTAGCAGAACATATTTGCTACCCAACAAGTGATTTTCAGGAGTATGATGTGGCTTGCCTTACTAAGGTCCTAGAACCTTAATAGTCCAATGATGGGGCCTGGAAGCAGATTGCACACAATTTTCAGAATAGAGGCAACCAGCCCAATGCAGTTAAGCTAATAGCTCATTCCCATCGTCCCTGGTTTTGTGCAGTGTGCATACACGGGGCAGACGAGAGTTTTCAGATTCAAGTCAGGGGTAGGCAGATAGAAAGCTCTGAACAATATGGATTAAATTGAGTTGAATTGAAGTTCACTTTCAGATAGCAATTGCTACTCCTGAGCGAGGGCTAATGTGTTTGGTGAACTCTCATTGGTCCCTTCCATGATAAATCCACAAATGTTAACTTAATATCTCTCCACGTTTTCTGAAGCATTCATCTTCTCTGTCTCTCTTTAACTCTCTTTTTAGTTCCAGAGACCTAATGACTTCTCACCCCCTTTCCGCTTTGGCACTGTGCCCAATGGCAGCACAGAGAGGAATATTCGCAATAACTATGCAGAAATGCATGCCTATATGGGGAAGTTCAACCAGAGAGGTGTCGATGATGCACTGCTCTCCTTGAAAACAGGGTAAGAACTGCTTCCAAGCTCAGAATCTTTGCTGTGTTGCTCACGTTTCTTAAACATCCATGGAATAAGATGCACCATGTTTGTGTGCCACGCCAAGTTCAAGTAAAGAAGACTGCATTTGCACTTTGTGGGTCTTCAGGTTAAATTGATGGTATAATTCAGACCAGTGCATGGAGATTCCACTGGTATTATTCACATATATATTTCAAAAATTTCTATTTTACTTGCATGAATGTAACCATGAAATAAGAATGTAATAGATATAAAAGTCAAAGGGGAGAGTCAAGGCTAAAATTCATGTGTTACACACAAAATAAAAACCTGCTGACCTAAAAGTGAAATTGATTTTGGTGTCTTATGGACAAGGGAAAAAGAAACAATGAAAAGGGGGAAAGCTTTTAGACAACAAACAGTAAGAATATGTTAACTGATCTCCAATTCCGACAAAATTGGCACTCTTTGCTCCAGCTCTATAATCTAGGGTGAACTGTTCATTCAAAAGAACTCACAAACTGCAAATATGTTGGCTTACATAATCTCAGCCATGGCGGTTCCTTCCCTCAGAAGCCACAGCTGTGGAGTAAGACAGACAGTTGAGCATGAGAGTTGTTGAAGTTTAGGTCTGATTTCCTGTGTTGGAGGATGACTGACAGCCCTTAGACCTCCTGGTGGCTCCCATTTGGAATGAGCCTCCCAGAGGCATGTTTACTTAAATACTGTTAGACTCTGTCTTATCATTATAAAATCACAGCAGATTTCAGAAGGTGGGATCTGAGTTTGAGGGACGGATGACTCTGGGTGGTCTGGCCCCTTGTACACTCACAGTTCTCAAGCCCTTCGGAGCTTTGACTTTCTGATGGACACCCTTCTAAAGGATACTCACAGACCTTTGGAAAAAATGTTCTGTATTTTTTCATGCCAGAAAGGGCTTCTTTTTTCTTAAGGAGGGGTAAAGCTAACTGAACTTGTAACAGTGCAGGTCATGATGCCCGCCTTTCTTTCTTGCAGACCTCTCTATTACCTATATGAATATATCTGAATTTCTTCTCCATTTATTGTGTTTAAATATTGACCTGTACCTTCCTGACCTCGCCCCTAGCCTTTCCCCACTCCCTGCCTACTTCTCCTTGCAAAGCACTGTACATACAATGAGATTCTCATATGTTTGGGAACATGAGACATCGGAATTCTGTATGTTGCATTGGCTGTGGTTTCACACATTCGCTCTTGACCTGAGCCTATAATGCCACCACCCTGAGCAACTCTCTCCTCTCCATGTGCTGCAAAACAGAACACTAAAACCTTTCTGACCGCCAAAATAGCATTGCCCATCCAGTGCTCCTCATCCACCTACACTTATCCCCACTCTGGACTGTAGTGAACTGAGAAATGAAAAATGCTATGTAAGTCTAACCCACGCTATTTGTTGCAATCATTGTGATGCTCCCTTTTCATTATTTCTGTTATTATTTTTATTGATTCCTTTTTACTCCTCCTCCTTTTCAGACACAGCTTATGAGTTGGCTCCGGGCCCAACTTACGTTCTCATCATTCGCAACAGGAGGGAAAAAACTCCTCCTTTCAATCTGAAATCATACAAAAAACCACCTGGGAGTTAGGCTTTAGTTTCTGGCTGAGTTCCACCTTGAGCCCTGCTTTGAACCAGTCCTCCCCATAGTCTACTGGAGCTCTACTTCTTCCTCTTAATGGCCCGTAGGTAATTTTGTACTCGAATTCCTCCACTGGACTTGGTTTGTTTGCTCCTTTCTTGCACAGGAAACTGGATGCCTTCATCTACGATGCAGCTGTGCTGAACTACATGGCCGGTAGAGATGAGGGCTGCAAGCTGGTGACCATTGGCAGTGGGAAGGTCTTTGCCTCCACTGGTTACGGCATTGCCATCCAAAAAGACTCTGGATGGAAGCGCCAGGTGGACCTTGCTATCCTGCAGCTCTTCGGAGATGGTGAGTTAAAGAAAGGGAAAGTGTCTACTTGGCCTCTTCCTATGGCCAGTCCAAAACATCAACTCTTCTTCCTTCCCCGTCCCTCTAACCTCTGCATTTCCAGAAAAGCATTTCATAGTATACTAAGACATTGGGAGGTATATGTTAGTTTTCTAAAGCTTTGTAATGAGGTTGTTGTTATTGTTCAGTGGCTCAGTCATGTCCGACTCATTGCAACCACATGGACTGCAGCACACCAGGCTTCCTTGTCCTTCACTATCTCCCGGAGTTTTGCTCAAACTCATGTCCATTGAATTGGTGATGGATGCCATCCAACCATCTCACCCTCTGTTGCCCACTTCTCCTCCTGCCTGCAATCTTTCCCAGCATCAGGGTCTTTTCTAATGAGTCAGTTCTTCACATCAGGTGGCCAAAGTATTGGAGCTTCAGCATCAGTCCTTCCAATGATTATTCAGGATTGATTTCCTTTAGGATTGACTGGTTTGATCTCCTTGCAGTCCAAGGGACTCTCAAGAGTCTTCTCCAACACCACAATTCAGAAACATCAATTCTTCAGCACTCAGCCTTCTTTAGGGTCCAGCTTTTGCATCCATACATGACTACTGGAAAAACCGTAGCTTTGACTATACAGACATCTGTTCTCTCTGGACCCAGAGAAAGGGCCAAGAAATCATTCATGGCCGTTTGCTCATCCTTCCCTCTCCTGTTTTGCTTCTCTCGGTGGAAGAGGTAGGAAGCAGGGCCAGGTCCTCAGAGGCAGACACTGGAAGGTACTCACTCACCAGAGTGATTCCTTGAAGAGACAACTTGCTTTGAGAAAACCTCATCTCCTATTTTATTTTGCTCACACCTTCCACATCCCACTTCACTTTATTGTCTGAAGGACCTCCTTCTCCCGTTAGTCTCATAGAAGCTAATCCTGTTACAAGGAGCAGCCTGACTGTACTTGGCCCCTCAGGCCATCAACCCAGCAGTTTCCCAATTCTGTGTGTGGAATCTTTGCTGGTAGGGAGAAGACAACATAACTGTATTGGCAGACTCCAGGTGAGGTCAGTTGTTCAGTTAGGAAAATCATCCAAGTTTGATCCAAGAAATGACCAAAAAGTGATTTGATGAACATTGGAAAGAGGATGGAGTTCTAGGTGGAGTGTTCCAAGCCTTTTTAGTGTAAGAGCTTCTGTCGTGGTAATGTAGCTGTCACTTCAAGGCAATAACAGGGCCTCTATCCACAAGGAAGAGCAGCAGTAAAGACGATTTGCAAAAGTTACCAGAGCTCCATGGGCTTCCCAGTGGCTCAGATGGTAAAGAATCTGCCTGCAATGTGGTGGACCCAGGTTCAATCCCTGGGTTGGGGAGATCTCCTGAAGAAGGGAATGGCAACACACTCTATTATTCTTGCCTGGAGAATTCTATGAACAGAGGAAATTGACAAGCTACATACAGTCCATGGGGTCGCAAAGAGTTGGACACGACTGAGTGACTAACACACACACACACACACACACACACACCCACAGAGCTCCAGTCAGACTATGCAAACAGATTTCACATTTTAAGCCAAACTGTCAATTTTCTCCATGAGATTTTCAGATTTTTACTTCTCTAGAGTTAGATGCATTCTCAGGCACATGGTTTCTTTTATTTTCCTCTTGCCTACAATTTCTACCTTTCTAGTTCCTAGTATCCACTGAAGTGGATCAAGGTTATTGTAACCTGGCATGACTTGAATTAATCAAAACTTCTCTAAGCGCGCTAAAAGGAGCCAGGTCCAAATTTGGTGGTCTCATTTTATTCCAGCTTCCTCCCTTTTCCTGTGAATATTTATGTTTTCAACAAGAGATCAGGAAGTCTGAGGGCCTCTAGGGAATCAATCAATCTCTCCACCCTTTAGTCTCTGTCTCTCCTCCCCCCAACTCGATCTACTTTGCACATTTTTTGAGAGCAATTTTCTGAATCACTTCTTCCATTATGTTGTTCCTCGCTG
The DNA here is from genome assembly GCA_024291935.2 of Okapia johnstoni. Lineage (NCBI taxonomy): Eukaryota > Metazoa > Chordata > Mammalia > Artiodactyla > Giraffidae > Okapia > Okapia johnstoni. The sequence goes on along the minus strand of CM044320.1, from coordinate 21,142,000 downwards.
TCTACAAAAAAAATAAAAACCGTGCAAAGTGCTTAGTCTGATACTCAGGTGCTCAGCAATCTTTCATCAACCTTTTGTATTCAGCTTCTTTTACCAACTGTTTATTGTGTTTGAATTGTTCTGCCAGCCTTTCCCAAATAGACTTGTGTTTTTCTCCTTCCTCCCCTTGATAATGCTATTTCTGCTGCCTGGAGTGCCTTTTTGTACAGTATCAATTAAAATTCACCCATTCACCATGCCCACCTCCAAATCCTACCTTCCTCATGAAAACCCACTGGCCACCACATCTACAAAATTACCCTGACTAATTCGGGAAACTTCTGTTACTTACATATAGCTTGTTGTACTGATTGTTTATATACCAATTTACACTGGGCTAGGGCTTACCTGGCTCAGACGGTAAAGAATCTTCCTGCTATGTAGGACACCCAGGTTCTGTCCCTGGGTCGGGAAGATCCCCTGAAGAAGGGAATGGCTGCCCACTCCAGTATTCTTACTTGGAGAATTCTATGGACAGAGGAACTACAGTCCATGGGATTTCAAAGAGTCTGACACGACTGAGCAACTAAAACTTTCACACATTCATACAGGGCACAGAGGTAATGTCTTCTATCTTTGTATCACCTCTGGTACCCACATCGTGTTTTCATTGACCACTTGTTGAATAACTTGGTAAGTTTAACAGTATTAATAAAAGCACTAACTTTCTCTCTTGGTTTTCTTCATGTCTCTTTCCCTCTCTCTTTTCCTCTCTTTTTCCAACACCCCTTTCTCCCCCTCTCTTCCCTCCTTCCTGTCCGGCCCCCAGGGGAGATGGAGGAGCTGGAAGCGCTGTGGCTCACGGGCATCTGCCACAATGAGAAGAATGAGGTCATGAGTAGCCAGCTGGACATCGACAACATGGCAGGTGTCTTCTACATGCTGGGGGCGGCCATGGCTCTCAGCCTCATCACCTTCATCTGCGAACACCTCTTCTATTGGCAGTTCCGGCACTGCTTTATGGGTGTCTGTTCTGGCAAGCCCGGCATGGTCTTCTCCATCAGCAGAGTAAGTGGTTTGATTTAGGTGCCTGGAACTTCGGAAAGGAAGCTTAGCCTAGCACCATGCAAAGCAGAGAGCCCAGAGGGGCACTAACTCCAGCCTGAGGCTGTGAAAGCAAGAAGTCACATCATGTACGTTTCCCCAGGGGGTAGGATGACATCATTTCAAGTGGCTCAGAGAACAGGTGATGCTGTTTTTCCTTCAAGAAACAGCTTTCTGTGTGGGGTTTGGGCATTTGGTTCTTAAAAAGAACTGGCAGATCTATCAAAATGAAACATCTGGCCTTTCCCCAGGTGCCTTTCATCACTATTAGTTAATTCTGCATAAGCTGGATTAATCATTTAATCCTTTTAAAAAAATCACATTTCTGTATAAATCATGACATATATCTCTCTTATTCTGACATGCAAATGTATATTGGTTGTTTCACCATCCCACTTTATATTTTAACCATTTATGCGTTTGGAGCATTCGGGAGCTTAACAGAACTTTCAGAAATAAGTCCTGACCTGTTAAGAAATTTGCATTCCAGAAACTTCCTTAATTGGAGCAAGAGTACCACTCAAGTCCTTCTTTATTTAGTTCTCTTATACATGTCTAGTCTAAAGTGAGATTTGGAACACAGTGTTGAATATGAATAAAGGGTCACAGGGGAGAGTTTTTTTTTTTTTTTTTCCTTAAAAAAGCAGACTTTTTGATTTTGTTCACAAAGTTATGAGATTCATTCATGAGAATTGAACTCAGATATCCTCTTAGAATAGAGGTCTAGGCTTCAGATGTAACCAACTTTGTCTGTAATGGGGTTATATAAGAAAATGGAATACTCATTAAGTTGTCCCATCTTTTGATCATTTTCCTATAGTATTTTAGTTCTAGAGAAAAATGTCCTCTCTGGCTGTGAGCTGCTTCAGGCCATTCAGTTACCTGGAAGCAGGAGGCTGGGACTTGTGGTCCCCAAGCCACATTTTTGTACCTTGTGTCACTTCCCAAGACCCCAGAGAGGGGGCTGGCCACAGCGCAGAAAGCCTGTAGTATAGCAATCCTATTTGTCGCCCCTCAACATAATCGATGGCTCTGTAGAGGACAAGTGCATTTTCTCCTGGCCATAATCAAGAAGGGTCAGAAAGGAGAAGAAAGCAAGGGAACCCTCTATTTTTTTTTTTATGGGAGTATAATTGCTTTACAGTGTTGTGTTAGTTTCTGCTGTACAGTGAAGTGAATCAGCTGTATGTATACATATATCCCCTCCCTCTTGGACCTCCTTCCCATCCCCACCCCTATCTCACTCCTCTAGGTCATCACAGAGCACTGAGCTGAGCTCCCTGTGCTATACAGAAGCTTCCTACTAGTTAGCTACTTTACATATGGTAGTGTATATATCTTCTCCTCTGCACTCAGTCATGTCCGACTCTTAGCAACCCCATGGACTATAGCTCGCCAGGCTCCTCTGTCCATGGGATTTTTCAGGCAAGCATACTGGAGTGGGTTGCCATTTCCTACTCAGAGAATCCTTCCAACCTAGAGATTGAAGCCACATCTCTTGCATCTCTTGTATTGGCAGGTGGATTCTTTACCACTGTGCCACCTGGGAAGCCCCTATTGTGTGTGTGTATATATATTTATATATTAATCTCCCAATTCTCTTGTAGATCTCTTATCTTGTGGCTGCCTCCAGGGCAGAGATGTTCATCCCATGCAAACCACCCTTCTTTCCCATCTAGCTGTGACTCTACTTTTGAATCTTCTCTCCTGTCATCCTCCTCCCTCCATTGGGACAGCCCCTTGCCAAATGAATCCCCTTTGTTTTAAAGACACTGTTCAAATGACCTTTTCTGCAAAGACCTTCCCTTGCCGGGTGGAAAAGTTCCAAATATGTCCACCTTTCAAGGCAGGGAACTAGAGATTGGCAGGAGGTTGGCCTGACTTGAGACTTGAGCCCAAGCCTCTCCCTCTCCTGGATGGTGCTTTTTAGAGCTCTACACAAGAAGCTGCACACAGGGAGTTCTCAATCAATACTAATGTTAAGATACTAGTTATTTATGATCGCAGTGAATGAGAAACTTGAAGGAGGAAACCAGGAACTAAAGAGAATAAAGGAGAGCATTTGACAAGGGGATTCTTTTTTTAAAATTCATTTTATTGAAGTATAATTGATTTCCAATATACAATTTCACTGTACAGCAAAGTGATTCAATTATACATGTATATACATTCTTTTTCATTTTTTTTTTTTTGTTTTACATTATGGCTTATCACAGGATATTGAATATGGTTCTGTGCTATACAGTAGGTCCATGTTATATACACTATCCATGTTATATACACTAGTTTGCCTCTGCTAACCCCAAACTCCCACTCCATCCCTCCCCCACTACTCCTCTCCAGCAGGGGGATTAATGATTGCTATTTAGTCCTTAATATCTATCCCAGGTCCTCCCTCTCATGGTGTAAGGCACAGCAGCAGAAATATCCTTCTTTGACCTCAAAGCTGCCTAATTGTCTCATTGAATTTGGTTCATGCTTGGCTCAGGGAGAGAATTGCTCAGCTGTGATCTGATGATCAAAATCCTAAAAGCTGCTCAAAATTTGTCAGAGCTGGAAAAGAGTGGCAATTGTGAGTGCCTGGGCTCCCCAGTCTTTACTGCCAGCCAGGGGTGACCAGCCAGGGCAGAATAGCCCCAACATCTGTAAAGCATTGCTGTTGATTTCCAGAAGACTGACAATGTTGTTTGCTATCAGTTGATATCATGGCCTCATTTTTGTGAAGCAAAAACCTCAGTGTAGAAAGAAAAATCAGTGCAAATCAGTGGTGCAGTGAGGCATGAATCTCATGTCTTGTGATTCCAGTCCATTTGCTTAGATCACTTGGTGTATGTAGTGAGGCCCCTTTTGGAGAGCCAAGCCTGTCTAATCAGACCCCCAGCTCATGATGCATGTTGCATTCTAAGTTGCTTCAGTCATGTCTGACTCTTTGTGACTCTGTGAACAGTAGCCTGCCAGGCTCCTCTGTCCATGGGATTCTACAGTCAGGAATACTGGAGTAGGTTGCCATTTCCTTCTCCAGGGGATCTTCCTGACCCAGGAATGGAACCCTGGTCTCTTACATCTCCTGCAGTGGGAGGTAGGGTCTTTACCACTAGCCCCACCTGGAAAGCCCTAGGGTTCATGATGAGACTTGCTAAATGATGGTGAATAAGGCAAGCAAATGGCAACCCACTCCAGTGGGTTCTTGCCTGGAAAAATCCCATGGACAGAGGATCCTGGCAGGCTAATGTCCATGGGGTCCCAAAGAGTTGAACACAACTGAGGGACTGAGCACAGCACAGCACAAGGCAGGCAAGCTTCTAGCCACAGGTTTCTATGAGTGTATAAGACCATCTCTTTCATGTTTTCCTGGAATTTTCTCAACCATTTAGGCAGTTAGCAGGGGTAGGGATCCACTTGAGGGTCCCTTCCAGCCTTACCAGAGACCTAACCCGCCTCATCCTCTCTGCAGGGTATCTACAGCTGCATCCACGGTGTGGCCATTGAGGAGCGCCAATCCGTGATGAACTCCCCCACCGCCACCATGAACAACACGCATTCCAATATCCTGCGTCTGCTGCGCACGGCCAAGAACATGGCCAACCTGTCGGGTGTGAATGGCTCACCACAGAGCGCCCTGGACTTCATCCGCCGCGAGTCGTCTGTCTATGACATCTCCGAGCACCGCCGCAGCTTCACGCACTCCGACTGCAAGTCCTACAACAACCCGCCCTGTGAGGAGAACCTGTTCAGCGACTACATCAGTGAGGTAGAAAGGACTTTCGGGAACCTGCAGCTCAAGGACAGCAACGTGTACCAGGACCACTACCACCACCACCACCGGCCCCACAGCATCGGCAGTGCCAGCTCCATAGATGGGCTCTATGACTGCGACAACCCGCCCTTCACCACGCAGCCCCGGGCCCTGGGCAAGAAGCCCCTGGACATTGGCCTCCCCTCGTCCAAGCACAGCCAGCTTGGTGACCTGTACGGCAAGTTCTCGTTCAAGAGTGACCGCTACGGCGGCCACGACGACCTGATCCGCTCCGACGTGTCAGACATCTCCACCCACACGGTCACCTACGGCAACATCGAGGGCAATGCGGCCAAGAGACGGAAGCAGCAGTACAAGGACAGCCTGAAGAAGCGTCCGGCCTCGGCCAAGTCCCGCCGCGAATTCGACGAGATAGAGCTGGCCTACCGCCGCCGGCCACCCCGCTCCCCGGACCACAAGCGCTACTTTCGGGACAAGGACGGGCTGCGGGACTTCTACCTGGACCAGTTCCGTGCCAAGGAGACCTCCCCGCACTGGGAGCACGTGGACCTGACCGACCTCTACAAGGAGCGCGGCGAGGATTTCAAGCGCGACTCTGTGGGCGGCGGAGGGCCCTGTACCAACCGAGCTCATCACCTTAAGCACGGCACGGGCGACAAGCACGGCGGGGGGGTCGTCGGCGGGGTCCCGGCCCCCTGGGAGAAGAACCTGACCAACGTGGACTGGGAGGAGCGCCCCGGGGGCAACTTCTGCCGCAGCTGCCCATCCAAGCTGCACAACTACTCAACGACCACGGCAGCAACGGCGGTGGTGGCCGGCCAGAACTCGGGCCGGCCGGCCTGCATCCGCTGCGAGGCATGCAAGAAGGCCGGCAACCTATATGACATCAGCGAGGACAACTCGCTGCAGGAGTTGGATCAGCCGGCCGCCCCAGTGGCGGCCGTGACGTCCGCCACGTCTAAGTACCCGCAGAGCCCCACCAACTCCAAGGCGCAGAAGAAGCCCCGGAACAAGCTGCGGCGCCAGCACTCCTACGACACGTTCGTGGACCTGCAGAAAGAAGAGGCCGCCCTGGCCCCGCGCAGCGTGAGCCTCAAGGACAAGGGCCGCTTCCTGGACGGCAGCCCCTACGCACACATGTTCGAGATGCCGGCGGGCGAGAGTGCTTTCAGCGGCAGCAACGACGGCAAGGCGGCGGCGCCGGCCTCGGGACATCACCACCATGGCAACCCCGGCGGCGGCGGCGGCAGCAGCGGCGGCGGAGGCGGCTACATGCTCAGCAAGTCGCTCTACCCCGACCGGGTCACGCAGAACCCTTTCATCCCCACTTTTGGGGACGACCAGTGCTTGCTCCACGGCAGCAAATCCTACTTCTTCAGGCAGCCCACGGTGGCGGGGGCGCCGAAGGCCAGGCCGGACTTCCGGGCCCTTGTGAGCAACAAGCCGGTGGTCTCGGCCCTGCACGGGGCTGTGCCGGGCCGCTTCCAGAAAGACATCTGTATAGGGAACCAGTCCAACCCCTGTGTGCCTAACAACAAAAACCCCAGGGCTTTCAATGGCTCCAGCAATGGGCATGTGTATGAGAAACTGTCTAGTATTGAGTCTGATGTCTGAGTGAGGGAAGAGAGAGGCGGAAGGTGCGTCCGGGAGGGTCTGGCTGTGGGCGTGTGGCACGCATGTCACGGAGGGCGAACGGGGGGTGAGGGGGTGAACTTGGTTCCCATTTGCTCCTTTCTTGTCATTTTCATTTATTTTTGGGATCCTGGAGTTCTGATTCCTTCTGAGGGTGAGCCTGGTGACCAGCACCATCTCTGCTCCCTTTCCAGCCCCCTCTTCCTCTTCCTCCTCCTTCCAGTCTGCCCATCCTGTCCCCGTTCCCAGTTCCCGCGAGAGGATGTGGTAGGCAGTCGTTCTCAGTTCCGGAGAGTGGATACCGTGGGCTGGCTCGGCTAGAGCCAAGAAGGCAGAGGCCGCAGGGGAGCTTGCTCCTGGTGTGGAAGGACTCTTTGCCACCCAGTTGGAGCGAAGCCAAGGAGAAGCAGGAGGAGGCCACGGGGAACGCAGAATACCTCTTGCTGAACTGATCTGTATGTGTAGGTGAGGAAGCAAAAGCATTCCCGTAAGATCTATTAGCGTACTGCCTGTGAATGAAAAGAGGCTTTTGCTAAATTCTTGTCGCTTAGATGGTGTGTGTTTGCGGATCAGGCGCCAAGCAGAGAGTGGGAAGCCATGTGTGCTTATATATAAGCCAAAAAAAAAAAAAGTTTTCTCTAATTCCATGAGACTTACTGATGGTGAACTGGAGTGAAAAGTCCTTGACAGATGATGAAAAGTACATTAGAGCAGTGTTTCATGGCACATTAGAGGCAAAGAAGGAGGGACTGCCTGTGCATGTGTGTCTATATACACTTGCACACCTATTGTCTATACACACCTGTTGTCAGGGGCCTATTTGTGTAGAAGGCAACCTTGACTCCATAAAGCTGTTTCTTCAGTATTCCTAAGCAACAGGCTTTTTTTGGCTTGTATACAAACTAAGATGGTCCTATGTTATCTGAATTAGGGCTCTCTCTCCCCCTTCACCCTTCCTGAATAAGGAGAATGGAAGTTCTTGCTGAGAAGTTTCTGTGGCCTGACAAAACATGTGGGTGAACATTCCTACAAGAGCAACATAAACAAAACTAATTCCTTCATGGTTGCCAGTACTTTCAACCAGTCTTGGCCAAGAACTTTGCAGGAAGGCTAAAAGGAAATAGAAGCAGCTGGAATTCTTTTGGACATAACCAAGGGCAGAAGAGTGGGCAAAGCTCATTTGAGCTTTTGAGACCCTCAACTGGCCAGTTTGCGGGAAGGAGCTAAAGGAACGCTTTGAAGGGCAAGGGGCATCGTTTATGATAGGGTAAGTGAGAGAGGGGGATGTTTTCAATGCTTTGATCCCTTCTTACTTAACCTGGAGCTAGGAGAGCAGTCTTGCTACCCCCTGAATTGGCCACAAGTGATATGGAACAGACCGTGCAGAGCTTTGAGCTTGCTCCTCAAGTACAGCTCAGGAGACAGGGGAGGGAAGGGAAGAGATTTGGAAGAGGGGACGGGAGGTGGAGAGGGACTCCCCCGCTACTTCATTGGGTCTGGCTCCCAGAGAATGTGACATTGAGCCCAATGTGGATACTCTGTAGAAGCCCCTCCTCCTTCCTGCAACACCTCCATCTCCCAGCTCGTACTATTCAAGAATAAAAAATAATGTGTGTGTGTGTGTGTGTATATATGTATACACACATATAAAACTCCAGGGATGAAGGTACTGGCAGACAGGAAGCCCCCTTCCCTCAAAGGTGGAAACTTGAGAAGGGAAATGACTACTTGTCACTGCCAGTCCCAAAACTTGGGGTAGACGCATTCCAGGGGTCGGTTCCACTCTTCTGCCATCCTCCCCTCTCCCCAGGTGGCAGCCAAAGAGCCGGGTCAGTTTGGAAGCTTGGCCGCAGGATCTCCATGTTACACACAGGACACATAAACCAGAAAGGTGCTCATCCTCCTCTGAAGGAAGCTGCCATGTCTCTTCGAGAAATCCCCCCCACCCCGACTCACCCGCCTTCCTCACCCCCTCACCACGTCCCCCCCACAACCTTCCTTGATTTTTACCTCAGTGTCTTTCATTTTCAAGCCAACTGAAGGCCTTGTAAAGCTTTGTTTTCTTTCCAAAACGAACCTGGGGGCAAGGGGCTGAACCTCTCACAGATTTGGAGAGAGGAGCACGGAGTGCTTTACCTTAGATTCAAGGAAGGACTTGGAGCGAGAGGACAGAGGTGAGGTGTCTCCAGGAGGAAGAAGGCAAGGGGCCATCAAACACTCTTCACCCTGACTGGATCCCAGGTCAGGGGCTCCTCCCTCACTCTTCCTCTTACCTCACCCCTTTCAAATAAAAAACCAAACCAACCATAGCTAACAGCAATCTAGAACAAAGGGGGCTCTGTCATCTCCCGCTGGTGATAGAAAGCAAGATGGTGTTTATTTCATATGTAAATATTTTGTTTTCTAATTCATTTTGTATAGATAAAGTGTTCTTTTGTGAGTATTCAGGGTGTTGGCTGGAGGGAGCGGGGTGGGGGTGGGAATGAAGGGGGAAGTGTTTTGTTAAGGGGTTTCATTTTCTGTTTCAGGGGAGTTTTGTACGGCTTTGGCTGCAGGGTGTCTGGAGAACAGTGAGCGGAAATGGAGGCCACAGTGGTGACGAAGCTGGGGAAGGGCTGTGGGTCCTTGCCGCCCACCTCACCAGTCTTCTCACTGGCCTGTAAGAGGTAGTCATAGTCGTCGGGTATGACTGGGCTTGGCTTGGGTCCAGTTTGGCTTCAGGCAAACCCCAGGCCCAGCTTCTGTCTTCCAGGTGGACCACAGATCACCAGCATCCGTGCCAGATCAAGCTGGTGGCGCCATATTTCTCCTGTGGGCACCTAGGGTAGGAAAGATTCCCCAAAGGGCTTAAACCAGAATTGAGGTCAAATCAATCTCTCCTTCTTGATGTGGCTAAGAGATTTCAGGAAGCTCCATCTTGAGAAATCTCCCCGCAGCTCAGTCTTTTCTCCCTAGTACCTGGGCTCCAGCCTTCTTCCTGCCCATTTCCTTCTCCTGAGAAATCACCACCACAGGCACACCTGGAAAATTCCCATGAAGTCTCCTTCCTGGAAACATGTGATATCTGGTTATGGGAGGGTAACTCTGGATCTGTGTCTTACAAATTTGCATGCTTTTCCAGAAAAGATTACCAGATCTTCCCCAAACTCAGTAGCCAGGAGATTCTCTTAGAAAGGTTACAAAGTTGGTTTTAGAGGTGGAAGGGTGAGTCCGGGAAGGACAGTGCCTGTAGTGACTTTATATTTGCCTTGTTCTCACTTCCTCCATCAAGAAAGTGCTGTTTGTCTCAAGCCAGGTGTTCAGAACCTGACCTGGGGTTGACCAGACAAGTAGAATTTCTTTCACTGGATTGTTGTCTCTGTGAAGGGTGGCAGCCTTCTCTCTCTTTGTACCGCAGGATGAAATTTCCAAATCCATTTCACTGGGATATTACATTACATTTCTGTCCAATCGTCCCATCATCAAAAACTGTTGGCTGGTTAATTTCATTTCTCTAAAACCCTCTTTGGCCCCAGTTGGTCACTTCTCTTCAACTGGATGTTTGAATTGAGCCCAAATAAGATATTCACAGCCTGCCCAAGAAATCTTACAGAAAGGAAGGCTGAGCAAAGCCAAGTTCTAGATGTTACTTCCTTCCAAAATAAGAAGCCAGGAAAATCCATGAGCCGCTGTCAGCCCCATCTCTTCCACAGATGGGTCTGGACAAAGACTCAATCTATCCAAACTGTGAGATTCCACAGACACCCTCAGGAGGGCTAATGGTTCCAAGTTTCTTCAGAATCCGTGCTTTCTATCTCTCATGTCCTCCATCATTCCCTTCCACTGTGGAAGTGAGTTGGTAGGTGTTGTCCTGTATCCCTCCTCTCGGTGGCCATGCTGAAATTTCAGCATTTCTACCGACTTCAGATAATCTGACCCTTGAATTTGCCTGAATTAAGAGTGTGCACACCCTTCAGAGTGACGCATGTACAGTGGATCTTGTAATTTCAAAATATGTCACTGTGTATCTTCAGCCAGAATGTGGGAAACATCCTTGATGTGGGTTTCCCCTGTACTGGCCACAGCCATGTTGTATTGAGGGAGAGAAAAATTCCCAAATGATTCCATTAAATGTTGGTGGTGTCAGTAGTGCCAAAACGCATGTTGTGATACAAATAGGAGTCGTCTAGAAAATTAAGGGAATATCACCCGCCCAGTCTTCCGTGGCCATCAGAGAGTCTCCCGTGGGTAATTCTCTGCATGGGAGGTGAAGACACTGTGTTGCCAAAACGCAGCGTGCTGGTCACCTGCACATCTCATTTAAGAACTAGGGTTTCTTTATTTTTGTTTTTAATTTAATTTGCTTGTTCTTTGCTTAGTTCAGGATTTAGGCACAGAATAACCAGATTGTTTGGGCAATAGCCTTTGGAAAAAAGCTATTCCAGAACTCACTTTATTCTGTTAATTTCCATCTCTTAAAAAAAAAAAAAAGCCTTGTCTGTTTTACACTCTGTGTGTGTCTGCTGTGTTAAGAATGATTCAGCTGTGTGCATAAATGATGCAGCTGCAGTGCTATTGATGAATGCATTAGGAATTTCTAGGTATGTGGCCATACCTTGTATGCTGTCTGAACCCAAAGCCATAAAAGAAATGTGTGCTCAGTAGGTTGCCAAATACTGGTTGAGCGTTTCATTCTTCACTTGAGTGTCAAGAGACTCTCCTCCCTGTCTAAGGAACTCTGTGGATGAGAAGCAGCTCAGGGTAGGCAGTTACACTGGAATGGGTCTGGCCTTACAAGTGGCATATGGCCCATAGTGTGACTTCAGGGGTCCTGAGAAGACCTTTCCTTTTCATTCCTCAGCCTCACTCCAACTACTGTCTTCCCACACAGAGTTATCCCTTTAGCCCTGAGCTGCTCATCTGGCATTTAAGTGAAAGTCATCCCAGGAAGGATGCCATATTAAGCCATATTAGACATTTAGATATTGAAACACCTAGCTTAAATTAGGGTTCTCATTTCCTTTCCTGGGAATAAAGTGATGGTAGAGGAGAAGAGGGAGAGGGTAAAGAACGCTGAGAGTCACAGAGTAGGGAGGAAAGAGATAGATTCCAGAGTGTAAAGACATGTAAACTGTCTCATCTTTTTCTCGCTTTTATTTAAGGCTCATGTGACACAAAAATAAGACTCTCAATTGGGAATCATCTCCAATAAGCTGTCACATGAGTGTGTAGTTTATAAATTTCTAACATTGATACCTGGTAGGACAGGCCAAGGGCTTTGACTCCTTCTGTAGGCAGTGGAAGACTGATGTTTCTCCTCTATTACAGGTTACTGAGTAGACAGCTGGAAAGATCAAATTATGATAGCAAAAAGTTACTGTAATGACAGTAACTTCTGTCTTCTGTCCCAGTTCAGTTAATCTTCCCATGTAACCGGGTTGTTCTGGGTTCTCCACTTTCTACCTCCATAGAGGGGTGATCCCAGCACACACTAACTGATAAGGAGTTCCAGGGAAAGGTACAGTTTAACCAGTGGGCAGTTCTTTTTTAGACCTACCAGGTGTTTCAGACATCACTAAAATGTAGATTTGTCAGTCTGAGAACTTCTAATAATATTCTAGGTCTAGGGTTTCATTCTAGTTTGGGGGTTCCAGTATTATGTAAAATCCCAGGATGTCTGCATATATCCCCCCTCCAGCCCATTCCAACCACATTGACTTAATCACACAGGGGCCCAACAGGTACTATGACCTAGATGCTCTCGTGACAAAGAATACCCCCAAAAACCTTAAATGAAAAGCAGTGCTCCTTCCATACCTTGGAGAGATTAGTTTGGGGCCTCTAATTTACAATGCTGAAGCAAGGAAAGAGAATTTTGCCCAAAGGGTGATGGATTAGGCTAGCAGTCCTGAGAATAAGTGGGCAGAATTAGGGGTCATCCGTGTTTCTCTGCCAGTCTGTCCATTTGCATCTATCTTTGAGCTCATCACAGTGAGTTTCTGGTTCTGTTCTGTGCTTTATAGTAGAACTGCTGGTGTGGTTATGAGGGTGAGGACTCCTGATGAGAACTGAAGGTAGAAAGCAGAGCAAACGAGCAGAATTCCCCAGAGCCTTGGGACTCGTGTGTAGAACTTGTGCTTTGGCAAAAGTGAAAGAAATGGAGCTCACTGTGAGGATTAAGGGTACAATTAAAAAGCACAACACCAAGTCCATTACAAATCCGTTACTTGAAAGATTTGGTCTCCGCAGTTTAAACCTGAACTCTCTTTTTTGTAATTATTTTAGCGTTGTGATTTACAGAGTGGAGTAGATTCCAATACTACACAGGAGAAAAAAAATAAAAGCTCTGGTTAAATGTGTTAGTGCAATTAAACCAGTGTCTACTGAATGCCTATTATACCCCTGGGCTGGTGCTGTGAAGAATATAAAAGAGTTTAAAATGGAGTATAGTATACTCACATATGTGAACACAAAAGCATACAGTATTTGAATGTATGCACTATGTATGTATAAATAGGTATGCATAAATGGGTAGATTTATACATGCAAATTTTATTTTTTCTGGCTTCGGGGTATGAGTCAAATATATTATGCATTATATTATCTTAAAAACACTGCAGAGATCCAACTCTTCCCATAGTGGCCACGCCCAAATCCTTCTTTCAGAATTATTCTTTCTCCCAGTGCTTAAACTCTGAAAATTTCCTCTCTGCCCACTACCTAGCCTTTTCTATAATCCTGTCTGCCTTTCTTCAAGGTCCCTCTGTTGTTCTGGTCCATAAACCCCTCTGATTTCATTTACTTCTCTCCTTGGTCTCACCCTGTGTTCACCCATATATCAACAACACCCTCCCCAGCAATGTCTCTTCCTCTCACCTCACCACATCTGCTTTGTTTTTAACTCTGTATCCCATTCTCCTAACATCCACTCCATCTCCAAGAACAAGGTCAAAACCTATGCCAGAGTGCAGAGATCGAATCCATTTAATTGCACCTAACCCCTACCCAGCTCAGACATCTTTTTTAATTCTCCAATCTTGATTCCCCATCACATCTTCCAAGTATTTGTTAAATTTGTTTTTATTTTCATTTTCACCTCATCTGTTTCTACTGTATTACTAATAAAAGGTATCAGATTTTACAAATTTCTCACATGATCTCTCCTGTCTACCTTTAAATTTCTCCTGTGCTTCATTCGTCTTTACCATCCTCCCTCCCAACTCAGTGCCCCTCTTCCCAGTACGGATATCCACCCTTTGATCTCTTCTCTGGCGTCTCAGCCAATAGCAGTTCTTTCTGTTGCATCTTTAGTCTTTTCCACACACCTGCCTACAACTGTCTCTAAAAACCATCAATCCTACCATCATCTCCAAAAACAAATCCTGCAACAGTCTCTAAAACCAAAACTTCTGTCAATACAGTTAGATCCTTGAATTCCTATCCTATCTCCAATTTTTTCACTTACAAGCTTCTCAAAAGGGTCATCTTTCTTTCTTCATTTTCTCCCTTAATGCTTGTGGTTTAACTTTAAAATCTGGCTTCATCCTGTCATTCCACTTAAACTACTGTGGCAACCTTCCAATGAATGTCTTGGACTTCTTGTTACAAAATCTAATAATTTTTTTTGTTTGTTTTATTTCTGCTTCTCAGTCTCATGAATACTACCCTAAATTTACTGCCAGGTAGCAGCACATTCTGTAGAGGTTTTTTATTTATTTATTTTTTAATTGAAGGATAATTGCTTTACAGAATTTTGTTGTTTTCTGTCAAACCTCCACATGAATCAGCCATAGGTATACATATATCCCCTCCGTCTTGAACCTCCTTCCCATATCCTTCCCCATCCCACCCCTCTAGGTTGATACAGAGCCCCTGTTTGAGTTTCCTGAGACTACAGCAAATTCACATTGGCTATCTATTTTACATATGATAATGTAAGTTTCCATGTTACTCTCTCCATACATCTCACCTTCTCCTCCCCTCTTCCCATACCCATAAGTCTGTTCTCTATGTCTGTTTCTCCATTGCTGCCCTGCAAATAAATTCTTCAGTACCATCTTTCTAGATCCTGTATATATGCATTAGTATGTGATATTTATCTTGGTCTTTCTGACTTTCACACTCTGTATAATAAGCTCTAGGTTCATCCACGTCATTAGAACTGACTCAAATGTGTTCCTTATTGTGGCTAACATTCCATTGTATATATAGACCACGACTTCTTTATCCATTCATCTGTCGATGGACATCTGGGTTGCTTCCATGTTCTAGCTACTGTAAATAGTAGCAGCATGTTCTGATTTTGATCCTAGACCTCTGGCCCTCCCTGTGTCCCCTCACTGATTCCTGCTCTTAGTCCTGTCCCCTCAGCATCGACTTGCTGGGATGTTCTGAGCTTGACCCTCTTCTCCTTTCCTCTATGCTTCTATGGCAGCCTTTCTATTTTCCACAACTTCAACAACTCTCTGGATGAGGATGAAGTCTAAATATTCCCTCCTAGACCTGAGTTTTTGCTTCAGCTTACTGCACAGATTTCCAGCCATGTCTCTAAATGTGAAGGGTTTCATAGTATTGGAAGGTCACCTCTGACCTTATGGCCCTCCTGTTCGTTTAGTTTCTGAGCCCCATACATCCTTTCCAACACCTCACTGGTGGTCTAGTGAGCAGTCTGTCCTATTCTTTCTGGTCAGCGTCAGTTGTTGTTTGACCCCCTGAACAAACTCTTAGAGCTGGTATTGTCTTTTCACTCAAGCTGCTCTGGTGACCAATCATGTTCCCTTCTCCTGACCAGCCTTCTCTATAACTTTCATTTTGTCATCGAGCATGAGTTATTCTTCCATGGGAGGCATCTTCTGCCGCTGTGTGCTAGTTTAAAGCATCCTTTAGAGAACCAAACTCAAATACGTTACAGGCAGTGACAAGTCTGTTATTCAAAAAAGTGAACAAATTCCGTTCTTCACTGAGACAGGAGGGGCTGGAGGAATTATTATGGGCAAGATGGGGCAGAATGAGACAACTTGGGAGGCACCCTAATGAAAATTAAAATGTAAGTCTGGGGTAGAAGTGTTCATCTCAAAGGCCCCGTTAAGTCTAGATGGTCCTGTTTCAGGGAATGGGGATAGTTTAATGTTTTAGAGCAAAATCCAGCTCATTCTGTTATGACACTTTTTTTTAAAACCAGTGAAAGAAATAGTCTGATAAAAGCTGGTGGAAGGATCAAGAGGTGCCGTCCTCGTGAAAAAGGACATTCATGAATCTCTCTTGGTCAAGTGGAATGAAGAGTCTTCCAGGGAACTCAGAATATATCCAGAACATCCACAAGGTGTTATGTCAAATTTTTTTTGCCCACAAATACTTACAGAAGTGGAGGAAAGTTAGCATAGGAGGAAGGGAAAGCATGGGAGGCCGCCAATGGAGCATGGTTTTGTGTCAGGTGCCAGGAACTGCACCTGAGTCTCTTGGGCCCCCTCCCCTTGGTTAACTGGTGTTGATGGTAGTTTTGGAAAAGGACTCAAAGCTGATGACCTTCTAGGTGGCTGTTCCCTTGATCCTTCCCTGGACATGAAAATTCAAACTTGGAGCTTGTTTCCTGGGTATAAGTGGAATAAAGATGGAATCACACGTCTCATTTTCCCTCTCCACATGTAATCTGAGATGCAGCAGGTTCAGAAGCACTTTCTGAAGCATCTTCCTGCCCATAGGTAGCCTGGAAGTTGTTTGATCCAAAGCCAGAAATACCAGGGAAGGTAACAGGTGTACAGGGCAGTGCCAGGGAAGCGAGAACCCCATCACAGCAGCCTTCAGCAGTAACCGTGCCCCTCCCAGGAGGAGGGAGGAAACTGAATGCCACCAAACGTGTGCAGTCCTGGATGTCCGCAGGGAGTCAAGGCATGCAGGCCGGCCCTGAGCCCACCCCCAGGCAGAGATGGGGTAACAGGGAACCCAAGCCCCACGTTGTGGCACCATCGCCCTCTTTGTGTTGAGATGCAACAGCCTCCGAGATCCACCAGGAGCAGAGAGCATCATGGGATGCGGCCCCAGGACTCTGAGTGCGCTGAGCTGCCCGCTGATCTCAGATAAGAATATTTCCTGTTTCCAGAGGGGACATTTTTTAATTTTTTGAAAGACTAAAACATGCCTGCCTGAAACTTCAGTCTTCTACAGAATCATCTTTGTAGTTAACTCCCAATGTCATCGTCACGTTTTCATTGTCTTTGATCATTTTCTTTCGAAATCAAGGGCTATTGGAATGTTCCCTTTGGCTGTGAGGTAGAACCATCCGAAAATCAGAGGCTCGACCTTGCCCCCTCTGTCTGAGCTGTGCTCTTTGTTGCTTATAAATTGCTTCCACAGATTCCCTCCAACAGCATGACAACACCTAATTTGGTCTCTCTCTCATGCTTGTGCACCTCCCCAACACACATCACAAACACACGCACAGACTCACTCTCCTAACAAATAGACCCCACACTGCCAGCGTCACTCACGTTATCGGGGAGCAGGGGTGCATCTTTGGTAGATGAAAGTGTTCATTTGGAACTCGATGGATATATTACAGCCTGTGATTTCTCTGGGCTCTTCCTAGCCTGAGGATGGCTGTTACCTCAGGGTTTGACAGAGCGTCTAGGCTTTATGTGAAGGGAGCATTTCTTCCTAATAGAACAATGTTTTTTCCCTGCTGCAGGTCCCTGCTGAACCCTGTGGAATCCGTGTGGTCCTCTGATGTCCCACTAGTGCTCAGTGCTAAGAGGATGGAGATGCAGAAGCCATTCTCTACAAGGACAGACAGGCTTGCTGCTTAGATAAATACATCTCCACATGTACCCGCATCTCCTGTTTGACAACAACATGAGCGGGGGTGGTGAGGTCTGCCTTCAGTGGGGACGGAAATGGCAAACATACCTTGGGAGACTCAATAATTTTTCTTCTCCCAGGATTGAGAGCAGGGAAAATATCAAGACTTCATGTCAGCAGGAAGCAAAGAGGCTAGAGAGGCATCCAGATAGAACTCTTATTGTGAAAAACATAAAATGGTAAAAAAAAAATACCCTTTTTTTCATGCAGATGCAATTGGAAGACAGCCAGGGCACTTACAGCCATGTTTTCCCTTGCTCACATGTTCTCTTACGTTCTTGTTCTCAGTTCAAGGATCTCAAGGTGCTCTATATTCTAACTTAACCCTCAGAACAGCCACATCCATGCACACATACAGTGTTAGAATGAGACTCTGAGAGAACACGGTTGTCACATGTGCTTGGTATTCGTGTTTTCAAACCAGAGCCCGACAAACCTAGTACAATCAGCCCCACTGCATCTGAATGATGAAGGACAGCACTTGCTGCACATCACGTGTACTTAGGATCCAAGAAAAGAGAACAACTTTATTACTAGATTCCTCCTGGGTGCTGGCAGTGACCAGGGCAAGTGCATTGGTTGTTTCTTGGTAGCAGGTGCAAGAAACGGGGCACATAGAAATTTGAAGATTCACTGCTTGAACATTCTTAGCTTAATTTCCATGGGAAATGGCCCTGAGCTTTGGCAGTTTCTAGCCTGACTCTGCTCCCCCTCCCTGGAGAAGGATGCGGTTCCCAGGGTCACCAGCAGCCCAATTACACCTCCACCATAACCTTCTCTCTGAATGGCTTCCTTTGGCATGGAAATACGATTGTCTTTTAATTTTATAGATGAGAAAGCTGAAGCACAGCAAAATCTGATGCTTAGTTAAAACTAAGGTTATATAGGAAATTCTTGGAAGAACCAAAACTTGTCTGAATTTCTAACTCTCAGCCTATGTCACAGAGTAATGTTGCCTGATTTGTCCACCACACCCTGTGTTCAGCATCTAATGGAAGAAAAAAAATCTTCACACCATACACACACACACACATTTGAGTCTACAGAGATCAGAAAAAAACTTCAAAAGGAGGAATGAGTAGAAAAGTTTCTGTAATGAAGACAAGTTGAAGGCTAAATCACAAAAATGTTTTTGAATTTTGTGGGGTGACACGTTGTGATTAATTTTTTATCCTTAAAGAATTTTTTATGTAGCATGAAACCCACTCAAATAAAAAGGTCAAGAAAAACTTAGAGGATTTCTTCTAGAGTGTTCCATGGGGACGGGAGAGTTCTAGAATCTGTGCGAGGAAGCCATGACACTCTGAATGTGTCAGCAGTTTTAATCAGCTGACAGTGAAGAGGGCAACCCCAAGACAGAGCCTTTTAGCCTCTTCTGGGTAACTCAGTCAAGTTCAAACACAGCAAACTTGAGGCTAATTTTAAGGCAGGAGTTTAGTGCTGGAAGCCTAAGTAGAAACATAAGGAAGTTCACATATACAATGAATTCCAGAAGGAAAGAGTTATCCCCCATAATAATTATTGCTGCCTAAAGCCCAGAAGAAGGGTGGCATGGATGTTGCAAAGACTAATGAAGGTCTCCTGAGAATTCTTGTGAAGCCTTCATTTTGCCCCAGGATTATAATGGTAAATTCTTTAAGCAAACAAGGGCCAGGGAATCCTGCAAGCATCCTCTTTTGCAATCCACCTGTTCACTGATGAATGGTTCAAGCTCAGGAAGTAATCAATCTTTCCAAAGAGAACAGTCTTTAGTTTGTGCCACAAAACAGATGTTGGCTCACATACAGAGCATTCAGCTTACACCAAGAGCCATGAAAGAGCTCTAAGTGTCCTAGTTCAATGTAGAAAGCTGTTCTTTTTGGTTTTTGTTTTTTGTTTTCATTTCATCAGTCCAGCCTGCCCCAAAGGAAAGATAGGAGAAGAAGTAGGACATTGGAAAAGTAATAGCTGACTGGGACAGTGGAGAGTGGGTGGGGTAGGGGTTCTATACATCAACTGCACAGTGTGGTCATTCCTCAAAGCCTGGTTCAGGACCCTGGCTCTGAGAGAGAATATGGCAGAGAGAGAGGTAAGTTTAATTCCCATGTACAAGGATGATTAGAGGAAGATACTAGAGCCTTCCTTAAGCCCAAAGTTTAGAATCAAGCCAATTAGAAATATCCCTTCTCTCCTGTCTGCCTCCCAATAGGCTGCCTGAAATCGTGATGGTATCACAGGAAGCTAAGAGAGAGAGAGACAGGGGTTCCATCTTCAGTCCCTGGGAACTTCATCCTTCACAGGAGTGATGTTACAGATACTGGATCCTGATGCTCCTTCATGAGGAGTAGCAGGACAAACAGCTGATCATTCAGAGCATCTTTTGTGCCTGGGATGATCATTCCCTGCTAGACTCAGCTCTGTTCATTGGAGGCAGAGAGGGGAATAAAAGGATTCACAGGGACCCTCTGGTCAAGAAATAACAGAATTATTTAATCAAAACTACAGAGATGTTGTGCTTAGTATTAAAGATTATGGTAGAAATGAAAAAGCCAACCCTTCAGCAAAGCTGCCAAAAAGATAGCTCGTAGAAAAAGATAGGAAACATTACAAAGGCAAAAATTTACAAAGAAAATCCACATCTGCATGAGACTGGAGTCACTGAGCCAAGAGCACATGTACACTGTGGGTACCTTCCCATTTGGAGTGGTTTTAGTGGGCCGGGGCACTAGGTGTCCCATGGAAAAGCAGCAGAAAGAAGAGTCCATTTCAGAGCCCAGGTATTTCCTGGGGCAGAGACTGCTTGTGAGTTTAAACTCCTTCTCACTGAGACTTGGGTAGGATGTAAGTTCCTCTGGTAGTATGGTTTCGATTTCTTCTCAAGACAGGGTTGACCATTTGGTCAGCTCACATGTCTCCTTGGCCTTTTGCTTTCTGCAGCTGACTTGAAAGAATTATCTGCATGATAATTCAGGTAATTGGTTAAAGCCTGGTGAATGAAAAGATGAATGAGATCCAGCACAGAACTGTGATCTTCTGGGTCTGTGTTCATCCTTTTATGGTTTCCTTTTTTTCCACTTTCATTTTCTTTGGCACATTGTGGGGAAATCTACTTGATCATCACCGATCAAACATCTTTCTGGCAGAGTTTGGTGGGGCAATTCACAAAGAATGAATAGAATCAGCGTATTTCCTTTAATCCCGACTGCCTTTGGGATCTTCTCTTCTCCAGAGCCATCTCTTCTTTGGGGCACTTGTTCTCTTCCTTTTCTGGCACTATGATGCCAAAATCAATTTTAGTGGTTGGCGCTGAACAAGAAGAATGGTGACTGTAATAGGAAATAGACCAAAATACCCATGTTTTTAGCCATTGCAAGCTGATTTTTCTCATTGAACCCTTCAGATTTCTTACATGGAAACTCTTCCTCACTTCTCAGCCTTCTTGGTGGTTCTCCTGGTTCCTGTTCACGGATTTTGTTCCCCCTCCTTAAGGAGGGATCTATTCCTTAAGCTGCATCATCATCTAAACTCTTAGATTGTTCAAAGAAACCCTTAGTAATTTCTCATGGTTTTTTCTCATTATTTTTTTTTTAAACTTGGGAGATGGAGAAGCTTTAAAAGGAGAATGATAAGCAAAGAAGAAGGGCCTTATTGCCAGATGTTTCAACTCAAGGTCAAGTGCTGGGAAAGTGTGTGCCTGTCCCGGTGATAACCCCAGGTTCACCTAGTGGAGAAGGGCTTCTCTGGTGGCTCACAAGGTAAAGAATCTGCCTGCAATGAGGAAGACCCAGGTTCGATCCCTGGTTTGAGAAGATCCCCTGGAGAAGGGAATGGCAACCCACTCTAGTATTCTTGCCTGGAGAATCCTATGGACAGAGCCTGGCGAGCTATAGTCCATGGAGTCGCAGAGTCTGAAACGACTGAGTGGCTTTCACTTTCACTTTTTTTTTTTTTCACCTAGTGGAGCAGGGATGTGCTGTCAGGCACCCTCTGTAAGAATGCGCACCAAGGCGCTGATCGAGGGCACAGAGGCATTTCATGGTTGTCACGGGTATCGTCTCTCTTTTTTATTGTCTCAAAGCACAAGCCCATGTGACGGGACAAGCTTGCATTCCAGTCTGAATCTTCCAGTGATATGACACTCGCCACAGCTATCCTTGGCCCGAAGGCCACAGACTCTAAATATCACACCCAGTGAGCTGTTGTACATTATATTTTTTAATCATTAACATTATCTCTCTATTGGAATGAGAGACAGAAGGTGAACTAGGAACCAGACACAGTGACAAGTAGATTAAAAAAAAATCTTTCCTCCAAAAAATGCTCTTTACTGAGCATTTCAAAAAATCCAAAAGCAATAAGGTGAAATCAGGGTAGAATGGTTTGGGGGGAAGAGATGGTGACACAGATGCTCTGGTTTATTCTATAAAAGATTTGTTTGCTGTTCCCTATGAGCTGAGGCAGCAGGAGAAACTGTGCAGACATTGATTGTTCAGAAAAAATGGGGACATTGACTTTAGAAAGACATAGGTTTCCTTCCAGGTAGACATGGGTAAACATTGCATCTTAACTCTTCTAAATGGGTCTACAAACCCTTAGGGTGGCTCCTCTCAAACAATTTCCATTCTCCAGTCAAAACTGTTCTGAGTAGAACAGCGCGAGCCCCATTATGGTTACGTTTAAGTTGCGAAGGCAAAGGGTGCTGGGGAGAATGAACTATATCAGGGGAATAGAGTTAGCTGAAGCTTTTCAATTTTGGAATGATCGTGGATCACAAACTTGAGTCACCTCTGAGAAAGAAAATCTTTTAAATAAAATTATATCTTCCCATCCCCAGTGAAAACTCCAGGTTTCTAACCAGATTACTATTTGCTTCAAGAAGGAAATTGGTAGATTCAATTACAAACAGGCTTTTTTTTTTTTAACAGATTGATTTAATCCTAAGTCTTACACATATTAACATGAAATTTACTGACTCAGACGTGATCTTCTAAGCTATAAAATAGTATTGAAAGGCAGTAGATCTGTGTGTTCTGAGCAAACCAGAAAGGCTGAAAAATGTTAAATAATCCTCCCAAATATTGAGTCTCTATAAATTCTACCAGACCCCCAAGGAATTTAAGAGTTAGGCAACCAAAAGAGAGCTTTTAAGACTCAAAGTAATTTTTTTCTTAATTATTGAAAAACACAATAAGCCCAAGCACAATTCTTAAATCAGAAAGGCTCATGGAAAGTGAGCTCTACCCTTGTCATTTAGAAATCTGTTAAAGTTTAGAGTTGATAACTAGATTTTTGTTTTTGACTGAAACTCTTGTTTTGGAGAGACTTGGCCTGCAGTGTAGGAGCATGTTTTGGAGAGATGGTTTATTCGTGCATTGATATTTATTGATACTTAAGAATGCGAGGTCTGTGGCCTCTTGAATCTTACATATTGATGAGAGGAAACAGGCAAGAAATCAATTAATATATTTCATGTCAGACACTTCAACGCACCATGGAGAAAAATGAGGCAGATTGAGTAGGGGGTAGGGGATGATAGGGTGGGTGTGGTCTTGCTACTTCGTGTAGGGTGGAAAGGAAAAGATTCTATAAAAGGGTGACAGTTGAGCAAAGGCTTAAAAGGAAACAAGGCGGCGAGCCTTGGAGTTTTCTAGATGAAGGGTTTTTCAGGCAAAGAGAAAGCAAAGCCCCTGAGGTCAAAACAGATGCTGAACATACTTGAGGAAGAGCCAAGAGGCCCATGAGTGAGGAGGAGAGTGTGACAGACAAGGTCAGAGAATTGGCATTGACCTACGAGTATGGAACTTACAGGCCATTGTTGTAAGGGTTTTTACCAAGAGCAAGATGAGAAGTCACTGGAAGGATCTGAGTAGACAGTGATACAAATCGGCTTCCATTTCAAACGCAGCTTTGTGACAGCTGTGTTGGGAGTACCCTGTGAGAGAGAGCTGGCATTGGGAGAAGCAGCAGGACCACTTGGAAAGCTGTTGCCTCCATCTAAGTAAGACATGTAGTGGCTTGGGCCATGGTGTTAGTGAGGGAGGTGAGAAGTGATTGGATTCCAGAAATATTCTGAGGGGTTTGTCGAGGCACTAGATATTGAGTAAGACAAAGAAAAAGATCAGGAATGAGCCTAGAATTTTTGGCCTTGGCTACTGGAAGTTTGGAGTCACTATTAATGAGATGGGAATCTTGGGGATTAAGTAGGCTGGGAAAGAGATCCTTCTTCTAAGTGAGGTTCAGATATATATCAGATGTCCAAATGGAAATGTTGATTAGGCTGTTGGATACTTGAACCTGAAATTTGAGGAAGAGGTGGTGCCTGAAAATATAAATTTGAAATTCAGAGGCATTCAGATGGTGTTTAAAGCCATGATACTAGATCTAGGCATGAGGACAGATCTAAGAATACAGATCTAGTGAGTGCAGATCTAGGAGCTTGTACTTCTGTGGTGGCTCAGATGGTAAAGAACCTGCCTGCAGTGCAAGAGACCCACATTGGATCCCTGGGTTGGGAAGATCCCCTAGAGAAGGGAATGGCTACCCACTCCGGTGTTCTTGCCTGGAGAATCCCATGGACAGAGGAGCCTGGAGGGCTAGTCCCTGGGGTCGCAAAGAGTTGGACACAACTGAAGCGACTTAGCATGCAAATCCAGTGAGGGCAGCACAAAACACAGGGTTGAGGCCAACTGTGAAATGCTAATGATGCTTGGTCCTGGAATCAAAGCCAGGTGAGAGAAAAGTGAGGCTTTGTAAGGAACTGGAAATAACGAAGTGTAGTAGGGAGAGAGGACTGAGATGCAGGCTGGGGTCACCAAATGATTGAGCCAGCTTCCAGAAAGTGTAATCTGGAAGGTGGAAGCTGGTCAGAGTGTGTGATGCTTGAGACTGCAATTTTGCAGAGGTTGGAGTTACTGGTCGGGGGTCTGGTATGGAATGGGGGCTGCTGTTATGTAGAGGAAAAGATTATTGAAGGAGTAGAGGCCAAGGAACCGAGTGGCATTCTGGTTCCTCTTCTTCAATCCTGAAGGACTTGTGTGTGTGTGTGTGTGTGTGTGTGTGTGTGTGTTGTTTTTGTTGTTGTTTTTAATGTTCACTAAAAACCCCATCGCCATCTGTGGTAGGCCATAGCTATTTTTATAGATGTCACAAATGTGATCGTGGCTTGAGGCCGCGCTTTGACTGTTTGCCCTAGAATGAACACATTTTCCCAGCAAGTCTTGTCCTTTCTATTTTCAAGGTTCCCAACAAAATCAGTTTCCTTGGGGGAAATCATAATTCTTTGTTCACCTTTCTCTTCATTTATCTTTAGAAAAGCTCAAAGTGAAAAGGATCAGAAAGCAGCTTCGCTTCTGCCCAGTTCTGCTCAATGAAAGTTTTCTCTCACGGATCGTTTTTACTTAGTATTTTCTTTTGTGACAGAGAGGAACGTAAGGAAATGATGCAAAGTCTTTAAAAACCCTGGGTGAGAGGTTTGAAATATCAGGAGTGGGTTAGGAAGAAAAGGACTTTTAAGTGTGACTGCATGAAAAAGGGACAAGTGAGGGCTTTTAGGAAGGGCTGAAAAAAATCAGAAATTTGACCAAGGGAGGCAGGAGGAAAAAGTCCACTTGCATTGGCATTTAGAGATTTAGCAAGAACAACCTGGAGTCTCCCCCCAGGAACGTGCTTCTGACACAGATGGTGTGCTCTTCCTATTTTATATCCTGTGCCCTTAAAAAAAAAAAAATCATAATCTGAAAAAAAGATAGAAGCTGTTCAACCATTTCTGGCGCACTAGCTCTCCAAATCGCCACAGAACCTTCAGCAAGGCATGAATTTCATCATATTGCAGCTACCACTGATTTAGCCTCTCTGTCCCCCAGTGAAGGGACCCCTGAGCTTAGTCATGCCCTACCTGGCATTTTCCCCCAAAGAGTCAACTCTGTTCACCCTGGCTTGTGTAATGCCACGTCTTGAGTTCTTATATTGGGAAGATATTGCAACCAACTCAAGGGGGTACACTGTGCTTTATGCACTGAAGACTAAGAGGACCTCGTATAGGAAGGAAGAAGGAAGCAACAGAAGGAAGCCAGGGACAGGGTTGTCACACCCTCTGTTTGCTTTCTGACACCTGGGAATGGAACCTTCCAAAGGGGAGCAGGGAACAATGTGGTTTCCAGTGCCTGGGTCTCAGATTTTTCTCTAGTTCAGGTTGCCTCCCACATCTGATTCAGTGGGTGCACCTGTTTGTTCAGGGCATTTGTAGGAGTGCCGGCAAGGGGCAAATCTTAGTAGGAGCTTGGTTACCCAATGACCATCCCAGCATTAATATTTCCAAGTAGCTGAAAACCTTTGAGGGAGCTAGAGGGCATGTTACAATGGAGATCAGAAAAGGGACGAGATGGTGCAGTGAGCCCTTGTCCCTAAGGGCAACTCTTCCTCTGCTTGACAGAAGCCGATGCTCCAGCACCATCTTCATTACACTGAGCCACAATGACTGGTGAATGCGTGTGACTGCCTGTGAGTATGTGCGCACATATGTGTGTGAGCAGGGGGGTGAGGGGGGATGATGGAAGCCACAAACCACGAATTCACCGCAGGGTTGGGTTGCAAACTCAGAGCTGCAGCCCTCCAGAGGCGCCATGGCAGAAGGGACATGTTTCTAGCTTTCCTGGTGTGGTACCCTCCCCAGGGAAAACACAGAGGATTCAGGTTCACCTTGACTCTGTGAGGCCCAGACCCCCTCCCTGGGGCGGGCTCTCCTTCCTCTTGACTCTCAGATCCCCAGCCCATCCACCTCCGAGTTCTCTTTTTTGTTTGTTTTGTTTTCGTTTTCTGTAAATATATATTTCTTATTTTGGACGTGCAGGGGTCAATTGAGATTCTGGAGTGGGGGGAGGGGGCGGATGACTGGGTCTTTTTATTTTTTTCCTTTCTCTCTTGGATTTTGGTGTTTGAACTTGAAAAAAAATAATTACAAGTATATATATAAGCAAATGACTTACCTTTAAAAAAAAAAAGAAATAAGTTGATTTCATTCTTTTAATTTATCTTGTTTCTCATTGGGGTGGGGTGGGGGGGTGGGGGGTCTTTTGGGTGGAGGGCTTTTTTGTGAGCTGTATAGATTTCCAGTTTGGACTTGTTCAAAATGATGCAGGAACAAAAATTAAAATGAATTTAAAAAAGACACAACATAAAAACAAGAAAAACTTTGTGATGTATAAAAGCTGTAAATAGTCAAAGATTCTTTCTCTTTTCTAATGGCAAATTATTTCTGTCACTTTATATTCAAAAAATAAAGAAACCTACCACAAATTATCAGGGTAAAAAAATCAGAATCAGAGTGTTTTTTTTTCCTTTTGGTCTCTGTGCTTTCTTTACTGTGGCTTGGAAAAGCTTGTTATAAGATCCTGTTCAGAAAAAATTCCTTTCCTAAACAGTTTTTCACGGTCAGTGGTAGTCTGGACTGGTGAATCCAGTTAAGTTAGGAGTCTGTTTCTGCTAGCTGATGCTGAAATTGTTGGTAATACTGAAAATTACGTTGGTAAGGGGTTGGAAAGAGGCTAAATATGATCTTAAAGCAACTTTTAAGTTTCCGTAAGATTCTTTCCTTACTACACAATAACTGTCTTCTACTTTTTTTCTTTTCAGCATGGAAGATTTTAAACATATTCAAAAGTAAAAAGAATGGTATAATAAACCTCCATATATCTATCATCCAGCTTCAATAATTATCAAATTATGCCAGTCTGATTTCAACCATATCCATATTTCCCCTTCTATATTATTTCAAAGCAAATTCCATAATGACATAGTTTAATCTGTAAACAATTTACTACATATCTCTAAAATCTAAGGCCTCTATTTTAGAGTAATCACAATACCATTGTACATAAAAAAATAAGCAATAATTCCTTGATAACAGATATATAGTTACTGTTCAAATTTCTTGTCTCAAATATAATACTGTTTTACAGTTCAGGTATTTTCTTATCATAAGCCAAATAAAGTCCACACAATTGGTTGCTATTTCTCAAATTTCTTTTGAATCTGTAGTTTCACCTCTCAGCTTATTTTTTGAAATCTATTTGTTAAAGACGTGGAGTCTTTTATCCTGAAGACATTCCCACAGTTGGATTTTGCTGGTGGCATCCCCAAGGGCATGACGAACATATTCCTCTTTATGTTTTTTAAATTGTTAACTTTCTTACTCTATTTCTTTTTTTAAGATTTATTTATTTATGGCTGCTCTGTGTCTTTGTTGCTGCCCACGGAGCCTTCTTCAGTTGTGGCAAGCAGGGGCTGCTCTTCACCACAGTGCGAAGGTCTCCTTACAATGGTTTCTCTTGCTGTGGGTGGAGCACAGGAGGCCTGTGGGCTTCCGTAGTTATGGCTCACAGTCTCAGTAGGTGTGACACACAGGCTTACTTGTCCCTCAGCATGTGGATTCTTCCTGGACCAAGGATTGAACCCTTGTCTTCTGCACTGGCAGGTGGGTTCTTTACCACTGAGCCACCAGGGTAGCCCTCTTTCTTACTCTTTAGTGCATTTCTCTTCCATTGCTTAGAAATATCAGGAAAGCGAACTAACCTGCATTTTAACCAATGTGCAGTGCATTTCAAAGAATTAGCTACTCAGATACATCTTCCAGGTGATTGGCAGTTAGGTGGATCTAGTCACAGTGTGACCAAGCTCCTCTCACAGTCGAGACAAGAAACAGTACTCGGTCTGGCTCTTCAACCAGTCCTTTTGAGCTATTACATTTGCCTGCATGGTCTTTTTCTTCCTCCTCTAGTCCCAGTTCTGTCATTGATTATATATATAAGGATACTGGATGATTTCCTTTACTATACCTTGATTTCTAAATTATTCAAATTAAATGGTATTTCTGATGATAAGAGAAATATATTTAGCTTTTCACATGAAAATCATAAAGCACATTCCAGCATCGCTTTATGAAGAGCCATGAGCTCCTCCTATAATCCTAGTGCTGTAAAGTACTATAGTGAGAACAGTTACTAAAACCCTATCTTATGATGCAGAGCCCTCAGCAAGTTAACACATATGGCAAAGTCTTGACTAGAGGTCAGCATTTCTGGTCCCTGGTTCTGAGCCTCTTCCAGCCCAGATAACAACCTCCCCCCTCCTCTAACACAGGTTACCTGGAGCAGTGGTCCTCAATTCTGATTGCATAGTGGAGTCATCTAGGGTGCTTTTAAAACGCTGATGCTTGGACTTCCCTGGTGGTCCAATGGTTAAGACTCCATGCTTCCATCACAGGGGGCTCAGGTTCGATCCCTGGTCAGGGAACTAAGATGCCTCATTGTGTGGCCAAAAAAAAAAAAAAAAAAAGAGTATGGGAATAAAACACTGATGCCTGAGTCTCATCCCCGAAAAATTCTTGTTCACTTATTCTGGAGTGCTGCTTGGACATCAGGCATTTAGAACCTCCCTGGGTGATTTTAATATGCAGCAGAGTATGGGGAGGAAAGGAGGTCTCATATTTACTCCTAATTCAACTCTGTGCTGTAGCTGCTGCCTGTTCCCATTCTTAAGCTCACTACTGACCACCACTCCTGTCACATGTCACAGATGGCCATCTTTTGGAACCCCTAGACCTGTTTTCTCCTCTCTCTGAGCTGCAGAATGAACCTAGGGAAAGCTCAGCTTACTCTTATAATCCAGTTCTTTGATTTTGCCAACCAACACAATCCACGGCCAGATAGAGATAGAACGAAAAGTTTGTCTACCTACAGGAAATTCAACACAGACATTTTAAATCCATGCACACACATTAATATGACTATTCCCAAAACAAACATGTATGACATCTAGAAAAGTGGTAATTAATGAACCTATTTGCAGGGCAGGAATAGAGATGCAGACATAGAGAAGGTACTTGTGGACACAGTGGGAGAAGAAGAGGGCAGAACGAATTCAGAGAGTAGCATTAAAACAGATGCATTACTATGTGTAAAATAGACAGCTAGTAAGAAGCTGCTGTATAGCACAGGGAGCTCAGCCCAGTGCTCTGTGATGATTTAGAGGGGTGGGATGGTGGTGGGGTGGGAGGGAAGCTCAAGTGTGAAGGGATATATGCATACTTACAGCTGGTTCACATTGTTGTATGGTAATAAAACAATTATCTCCAATTAAAATTTTTTTAAATGACTATTCCCATGATCACAAGAAGAAAACCAAAAAGTTACACCTATTCTAGGAAGTTGTTTTACTGGATGTGTCATTATTGCTGGATTTATTCCAAAATTTGGAATGATCAATGATCTTCTAAGGACCAAATCACTCTAGATAGTATCTGCTCTTGAGTTTTGTACAATCCCTGTCAATTACCATTATTTGTCTCACCTTAGTAGGTAATTAAGTCTACCACACTCTCCTTCCATGCAACCTACCCTTGACACACACATACACAAGTCCGATCTCCTAACTGCTGCAACATACTCAACAAATTGTACTGGCTCTACGAAAATAGCATTTCTTGTTTCAGGTCAAAGCGGTGACAATGTTTGTTTTTTCCTCCTGTTCTCTGTGTACCAAGGTTCCACCAATGACTAATAAAATGGTACACTATATGACCTTCTACAACGTTTAAGTATACATACCCACAATAACTTTAAATATCAAGTTTTTTTTCCTTTCTCTGTTGCTTCTTTTTGAGATTAAATTTAATATTTGGACAGATCCTTCTTTATTCCCAGTGCATATGGCAGTGTGAGTTTTATCCTATCCAGAAAACCTCCTGGACATCAGAGGAGGGGGTATTTTTTCCTTTTAGTTAGACCTAAAAGAAACCAGCATTTAATGTGCACCTATTCTGTTTCAGGCCCTTTATTCACCAACTTATGTAATCCTTTTGGAACTTCACTGGTGGTCCACTGGCTAAGATGCTGTGCTCCCAATGCAGGGGGCCTAGGTTTGGTCCCTGGTCAGGGAAATAGATCCCATGTGCCAAAACTAAGAGTTCACATATCACACAACTAAGACCTGGTGCAGTCAAATAAATAACTAAAAATAAATATTTTTTAATGTATTTTAAAAAACTTATGTAATCCTCTTAATAAGTCGCATTTCACAAATGTTACTACTGAGGTTCAGAGAGATTTATCAGCTTGCCCAAAAGCACACAGCTATCATGCATGAAGAGGACAAATTATGTGATACAAACTTTTTTAAAACTTCATGAAGCAGACAGTCTCTATTCCCAAGGGTCCAGAGAATTGTAAATTGAGACAGAAGGCAGGGGAATATTTGTGAGATGAAGAATAAAGAACAGGAAGTAAGTATAGAGCCCAGAACTGCCTTGGTGTTTGGAGACTGGCTAACTAGATATGCTGTCAAGCAGAGCATTTACAGGGACACAAACATTAAGGTTTGGTTTACTGACAAGCCCCACTCCCCGAGCAGAAACAATTCCATATTGAGCTTAGAAATGTGTGTCAACACTACTGAGTCAAAGATCAGCTGTTCAAAACCAGCAAAGCTGATCCCAAACACCCCACTCTCACCATTAAGTCAAATAGTCTTACAGATCTGTTCAAAGGAAAGCACAATACATGTGAAGCCATTCTGAAAACAGAAGCATACTCCAGATAAACGGAAGGTCGTGCTATCATATCTGCTAATGGCTTGGTATTCACTTGCTTGTTTCTGATACTCAACTTAGTTACTGCTACTCACTTAGGCAACGCTCTTGGCAAATCTTGCCCCTTTGGATGCTGTAACACTCTGCTTTGTCCAAAGTGTCACATTTGGCAGACATTCTGAGAAAGTTATGCAGAAGTGGTCTTTGCCTGTGAAAATAGCCACTACTTCTGTCATTATAAATCCAATCTATTGAAGACTTAATTTACCAGCACTGTGCTAAATATTTCACATGTGTCATCTCATTTGCTCTTCCTAATAATGTTGGGACAAATCATGTTTTTCTTTTCATCTCTCATCTTACAGGGAATGAAACTGAAGCTCAGTGGGGTTACTTAATGTGCCTGGAATTTCACAGGTAGACATCTCCATGTAACCTCAAAATCCTTTCACTACTTTAAAGGTTTCCAGTGCCCCTTGCTTTTGTGGCAGCCTTACTTCTTCTTCTTCTTCTTCTTCTTCTTCTTCTTCTTCTTCTTCTTCTTCTTCTTCTTCTTCTTCTTCTTCTTCTTCTTCTTCTTCTTCTTCTTCTTCTTTTTTTACCACGAGGCATGTGGTATCTTAGCTCCCTGACCAGGGATTGAACCTGCAGCCCCTGCATTGAAAGGTGAAGTCTTAACTGCTGGACCACCAGGGAAGTCTGAATCCTGCCTTCTTGACACTGCTTAATCCAGAAATTTTCAACTCTGGCTGCCTATTAGAGTTACCTGACCAGATTTCGAAAATGCAGGTGCTGAGTACTCAGTAATTTGTAAAATCTCATTGGATTATGCTAACTTGGAGCCAGGGTTGGGAACAAGTGGTTTCATTTAATGTCAGCAAATAAATCAGGGTCACAAGATGGGGGAGAGGCTGGAACACGTTTCTACAGCCCAGTGAAAACAGAGAAGTTTTCATGTCTAGAATACATAAAACCCAGAAATACTTTTTACCCTATGAGTCCCTGGATATGTGTGAGCTATTGAGTCTTGTCTTCAAGCTCCACATGCACCCTTCTTTGCTGCTTTGTGACTCTGGAGCTGGTTCATTTCTCCTTGACCAACCAGCCGATGTTACGCTCTGCCAGTAGAGGGCACGGGAGAAGGAAGAAGACTTCTTTTGCTCAGTCTGCAAGCCAGCCTCTCCGTACGCAGGTGACACCCAAGTCTACATGACACTGCTGGGCAGTTCCCAGGGTTCTAGAACCACCTGTAGCTGGTTTCCCCGATCATGCATCCAGGGCGTGCAGCCACAGTGGTTAAGTCTCAGCTTTGCAGGTTCTCCTTCCCTGTTCACCCTCCCCTCAGTCCCAGGGGTGGAAGCTCTTCTCTGCAGGGTTCTCTTCCCCTCCCCAGTAAACAATTATAGTCAGTCCCCTACATACGAATGAGTTCTGTTCCAAGAGCATGTTTGTAAGTCCAACAAGATTAGCCTATGTAGCCAACTAAGACAATCTGTTATAGAGTACTGTACTATAATAGTTTTGTAATACTTTTCACACAAATAATACATAGAAAACAAACACACACAAATTTTTAATCTTTCAGTGCAGTATCTTGAAAAGTACACTAGTATAGTACAAGAGCTAGCACATGGGCTGGCATCAAGTGAACAGGCAAGAAGAGTTACTGACTGGAGGAGGTGAGAGATGGTGCAGCTGAAGGACCATCAGCAATAGAAGATGGAGGGCAAGCTGAAATTTCACTCATGCCTGATGTTGATGGCGCAGGTTCTGGTTCCTTGCTGGATTCAGTTCTGTCTAGTCACTTGAAAAAAATGATCCAGTGATGTCTGGGTAGTAGCTCCTTTTCTCTCATCATAGATGGCATGGTAGCACTGAACTGCATTCTGAATGACTGCTGCACCCTTCCTGTGCTGTTCTGTATTTGAGACCTGTGCCTCAGAAACTAACAGTGCCTCCTCAAGTAGAAGTGACTCACACGACTGGACATGAGAATGCACGTTCACGCCTTTGGAAGTTCACAACCTAAAGGTTCGTATGTAGGGGACTTACTCAGCTACTCAGGAAACAATTCTTCAAGTTCAGTTTTCTCCATTTAGATAATTGGCTGTGGTTTCTCTTTCCTTACTGAACCCCGATGGCTACAGTAGTGAGTCTCTCAATTGTCTCCAGCTCTTTGTGACCTGCCAGGCTCCTCTGTGCAAGGAATTCTCCAGGCAAGAATACTGGAGTGGGTAGCCGTTCCTTTCTGCAAGGGATCTTCCCAACCCAGGGATAGAACCCAGGCAGGTCTCCCGCATTGCTGGCGAATTCTTTAATAGCTGAGCCACAAAGGAAGCCCAAGAATACTGGAGTGGGTAGCCTATACCTTCTCCAGGGGATCTTCCTGACCCAAGAATTGAACTGGAGTCTCCTGCATTGCAGGTAGATTCTTTACCAGCTGAGCTACCAGGGAAGCCCGATGTCTACACTGGGTTACATCAAAAACTTGTTTGCTGCATCCATCACTCTCTTGATAACCTGGCTGCCAGATTACAAAGTGGAGATGGATGAAAAGCTTTGCACAGGCTCCCCCGTGAAGCCTGAATAAGCATGTCCCTTTTAGACAAATAACAGATGCTGTATTTCTGAAAAAAAATCTCCTGGGTGTTGTAGGAATATGGGGATCTAACTCAATTGATGATTTTGGTTAAGAAAAGACTCCATGAGCTATATAGACTTCTTTGTGACAGTTAACACTGGAATTTTGCTTTGCTTCCATTGCTTTATCACAGCAGTAGGAGAATTCAAGTTAATTAACTTGCAAGCTGCATATTATTAGGAGACATTATTTCCTTACAACTTTATATAAATTATATTTACATAAGAGGAGTTACATGATATATAATTTATAATTAATTTTCTACATGACTTAATGATAATTTATATAAGTAAATGCTTATGCTTTAATGTTTTATATTGATTCTGGTGATTGTGATGGCACTGGGGGAGAGAAAAGGAAGCCTTAATCATTTTGTCTGTATCTCTTTTTATTAGAGTAAACTTATTGGAAAGCTTTGATAAAGCTGGTGGTGGTGGTGGTTTAGTCACTAAGTCTTGTCTGACTCTTGTGACCCCGTTGACTGTAGTCTGCCTGGCTTCTCTGTCCTTGGGATTTCCCAGGCAAGAATACTGGAGTGGGTTGCTATTTCCTCCTCCAGGGAATCTTGCCATCCCAGGGATCAAAGTCTCCTGTGTCTCCTGCATTGGCAAGCAGATTCTTTATCACTGAGCTACCTGGGAAGCCCAAAAACAGTGGTTTAAAGTAGATGGAGGCTGACTCAAGGAGGCTGTCTTCTCTTCTCTGACATTCTGTGCTCAGTTATGTCTGACTCTTGGTGATCCCATGCACTGTAGCCCAACCAGACTCTTCTGTCCATGGAATTTTCCAGGCAAGAATACTGGCGTGGATTGCTCTTTCCCCTTCCAGGGGATCGTCCCTATCTGGGGATCAAACCCACATCTCTGGCATTGGCAGGAAGATTCTTTACTGCTGAGCCACCTGGAAATCCCTTGCTAAAGCTAGACTGCTCCAGATCAACAATGATCACAAAACTTGGGTGAGGACTCTGGGGAGGATTCCTGTGTGAGGCTTACATGAAGGTTCTAGGGGGAAAGTTGGGTTTCCACTGCTTCTACTTATTTTTATTAATTCATCCGTTTATTGAGTGTCTGCTGTACACCAGACATTGTTCTAGAGGTTAAAGATGAAACAACTTGCAAAAAAAGAAAAACAGTCCTCCCATCAAGAAACTCCCATGCTAGTTCTTAATTGAGCAGAGCCTTGGAAAATCATATGTGGCCCCAACAAACATCGGGACTGACTTCCAGGCAGGACACTGTATCTGGCCCCACATATACTGGTCACAGGAAGTGTTCATTGTGCCTGGGGTACCAGCTCCAATGGAGTACCAGCTCCTGGGATATCAGCCTTTGCATCTGGAGTGATGCATTAATTCCTCTTCAGGGAAGAGGTTCTCTTCCAGACAGATTCATTTTAAGGACCACCTGTACAACAGAGGATGAAAACCATACCTGGATGGAAGTGAAAAATAGATACATTGATATATAAGAGTATAAAGAACTCTGGAATTGGGGGGTGGATACAGAAAGAGATAAGTGACATCGGAAGAGAAATTTCTTCCACACGTTTGTCTTTCTGAGTCTCACAACATCCCTGACAGGTAGATAGGGAGATAGTATTATTATAATATTATGGATGAGAAAACTGGGGAGAAGGGACTGTTCCAAGATGAAACTGTGAGTAAAAAGGGAGTCCCAGGTTTTCCAACCCAGTGTTCTCTCTATGGCACCAGGCTTCTTGCATGATGATTGACTGACATGGACAATTGCAGGAATTTTTTTTTTAATGTAACATAAGGTGATGAAGGATGATAAGTCAGAAGTGAATGTAAAATGGAACCAAGTATAGAGACAGGTGCACATTCTCCTTATGACTTTGATTGAGCCACTACTATAAGACCTTCAGATGAAGAAAACAACCTGGCAAATCCTTTCAAAACATTTGCCCAAAAGAAGTAAATTGTATGAAACCACAGAACTCGTGCTGGCTCTTCTGTGTTGTGGTGCTGGCATGTAATGGCACAGAAGTTCCTGGAGAAACACTGAAGTGAGGGCTGCATTTTAGCCACATTTCTGCTCATCTTGCAACCCGAGCTCCCCCATATCTGAGCTTATCCTCAGGCCTCCGGTTGCCCAGTGTCACTCCCCCGCCATCCTGCTAAGTCAGCAAATACAGATTCTGTCTAGGGGCTAAAAAATGTGCCAGATTCTTGCTGGGGCACTGACTTGCTAGAACCTCCTAGTATTTCAGGTTCTAAACTACCTCTTCCCCACCCTGTAGCATCTGTAGGTTGGCGGTCATCTCTCTCCCACGTCACTCCGCGACTCACTGCCATTCCTGTCTAAGCGGGAAAGAGGGATGAATGAGGGGCCTGTAGGCTGCCCGCAGCCACTGGAGGAGTCATGTCATCCTCCCTAAACCCAGCCTCAGCCATTGAGATGCTCTCAAGGCACACTGATGACCAAGAGGACCGAGAATATAGGCAACCCTAAGTATCAGAAGATGAAGCTCCTGGCTTGGTCCAGCACCATTGCTCTCACACCCTGTCCTTGCTCCCGTGGGTTCTGAGCCATGATGGCTTTGACCTACCTGGGGTAAACCCTAGAGAAGCAGGATTCAAAGGAACATTTGCAAAAATGATTGACAGGAGGGGAACAGCAAAGACCACAACTCACTTGGGAGATGGATCTTCTCAAGAGAGTTTGGGGAAAGGATTGAATGCTTCACTGCACAATTATGTGAGGCTTGAAGAAGGGAGGGGAGAAGAAAATCAAATGTAGACACAAGCATACACCCTCCCCTGCGCTTAAGGTGCCCTTTCCAGTAACAGAACAAAACCAAACCATGGAAAGTCAGATCTTCCTTTTGGATACAAAGGTGAATGTCAGACATGGGTCAGGCTTCTGTTTTTTTAATTTAAACCTTTCTCTTCCTTCTGAGCTTTTGTCTCTAACATGCCTTAGGCTGAACTCGTTGTGAGTTAAGAGAGAGAATCCTAGTGTCAGAATCCCCAGGAAGGAAGCCGACGGGGGTTCTCCACAGTGGCAGAGTCAGACAGACCCAAGACCTCAAGGGAATGCTTTCCGTGTCACGCCTGGCACCCTGCCTGGCTGCGGGAAGGTCAGCCCAGCTCTCCCCTCTGACTGACTTCTTGCCCTTGGAGTCTTGGCTTCTAAAAACAGAAGGAGCCGCAGTGCGAGCTTGGAGGTGCATTAACTCTGGCGATGCTTCAGGAAGGGCCACAGGAGCCTCCTACTCCGGCTTCTCCCTTTGCAAACTGGTCCCCTGCTCCCTTCAAATTGCACTACCTTCTTAGTAACTCTGCCAGTTGGAGGAGAGCCCTGGTTTTCAGGCTCTAGTTCATACAATGTTTCCCATCTTCTGCCATTGCTCAGGGCCAAAGATTATTCCTTGGCATCATGTGGGAAAGTAACAGGCTTCCTGAACCCCCATCACAGCAGCCACCACATCACATGGGGGCCGGAACCGGCAGGCAGTATTCAACCCATAATAACTCCCTGTTCTTTTCCCAATTATCCCAAACCAATAGGTCCAACGCAGGCTCCACGTTTTGCCTTTGCAATTTAGATGCCACAGGTAGCTTCCTGTTTGGATGGTTGAGAAAGGAAAATAACAAGCTTGCTTTGCTCTGGCCGCTGTGGTGGGTGTTCCAGCGTCCTGGGGCTTCACAGCCTGGGTCTTTCAGACCCATTTAATGCCCTTTCTCTCCAATCACAAATGCAAACCCTTCCTGGGTGGAGCCTGGTGGGGGTGGACCATCTGCAGCAGAACAGAGCAGAGCCACCGCCAGAGGCCAAAAGCAAGAAGGAAGCGGAGCACAAAGGAAACCGAGATGGAGGCTGGGGCCCGGGGAGCTGGAATCGGGCCTGATCCTGAGATACCCCCCCCCCCCCCCCCCGACCCGCCCCCGACCCGCCCCCGCAATAAATAGCACCTCCAACAGGACAAGCCCTTTGTGTACACAGACCAACTGTGTTTTCCACCACATCCCTGTGAGGCAGGGAGTTCAGTGCACACAGTAAAACATTGTCTTTAGACTTTCATGCTGCCCTGTGGGTTGGTGCAGGTTAGCATCACCCACTTCCAACAGAAGGAGAAACTGAGGCATCCCAGGTTCGGGGAGGTGCCAGAGGCGGCTCAGTTCAGCAGTGAGGCAGTCCTGCCTCATTGACACAATGTTCGGTTCGGAACACGTGATCGGGCATTCTGTGTAACTACATCTCAGGGACTAGAATGGCCAAGGGGGGTTGGATGGGTGAACTGACTGGGTGGCTGACTTCAGTATCCCAGTCCTAAGGCTTCCTACTCAACATAAGGGTGAACCAGATGGAAGCAGCGTGAGTCCCATCAGCTCAACAGGCAAGGCTGCTCCTTGGTTCCCCCAAAGGGGCTTTCAGTTAACGGACTAGACCTGAGCTCCGTTCCCACCTTGACCTTGAGGTGAATGAATTCCCAGCAGAGATGGGGCCTCTCCCTTCTTTAGGAGAAATGGAACTTAGGTGCAGAGGGGCCTATGCTCTTCTGAGACCTTTCCGGGGGCCAATGGTTCTTGAGGCAGGGTCTCAGGAGAGCCACAAGGCGGAGCTCTGGTGTCTTGAATGAGGGTGTTTTTAAAGAGATAATGTCCGCTTATCTCAGTAGAGTGGGAATGAATGTGTGGTTATTAGTGGTGCTTGATTAAAATTTAACTTCAGAGCAAAAGGGAAAAAGTGAGAGTGAGTCACCTGGAACTTTGGGAATAGATAAATTCACACACCCTCTGCCTCTTCCTCCCTGACTTCTGTTTCTGTTCCCCTGTGTATTCGGGCTCAAAGTCTGGGTGGTCTTTGACTCTCCTTGTGTCTGTCCCTGGGTTAGTCAGTCATCATGTTCTGTCACATCTGCTTCTGAAACATGCCTAAATGCCTTCCCTGGCCTCCCTTGTCTGGATCAGGTCCCCCAAATTTACCGGGGACAATGGCAGTGGTGTCCTGAGGGCTCCTCCCCTGCCAGAGCCCCTCAGGCCAACCTTCCCTTCAAATTCGCTAGACATGGGACTTCCCTGGTGGCCCAGTGGCTAAGACTTCCCATTTCAATTTAGGTGGTGCAGGTTCGATCCCTGGTCGGGGAGCTAGGATCCCACATACCTCATGGCCAAAAAACCAAGACATGAAACGGAAGCACTATTGTAAAAAAAAAAAATCAACAAAGTCTTTAAAAATGGTCCACGTTATAAAGAAAAAAAAAAACCTACTAGGCTTGCCTTCCAGCACCAAGTGACCCCGGCTGTTTTCCAACAGAAGCCACCTAGCTCCTAACTGCCTCCCAGTGAAGTTGGACCTCTCTCCTGACATCATAACCTGGCCTCCCTCTCTGGCTTCCTGTCTGGCATCCACATTCTTCAGTCACACCCCGTACTGCCTGCTTTCATGCAGTTATTCCTGTGCACACCCCAAGCCCCACTGTGTAGGGAAAAGCCCTCCTGTATGTCAGCTCTCCTCTACTCTGTCACTGACACTTCCATGACCAGACCGGTGGGATCTCTGCTCATCAAGCCGGGTTCTACAATTCTACTCGGTTCAGATGCTATGACCTGGGGACAGCATCAGGTCCTACAGGCCAAGAGCTCAGTCCCACAAGACTGTCCTCTCCCTCCACTGCAGATGCCTGTTGTAAGTCCAGGTTGCCACTTATGCTTCTAACTGACCAGCTACCAATCAGAGGTTACTAGGAACTCCACTGCAGTTTCAATTAATTTGCTAGAATGACTCACAGAACACAGTAGCAGTTTACTTACCAAATCGTTGTTTAGTCACTAAGTCATGTCCAACTCTTTTGTGACCCCGTGGCCAGGCTCCTCTGTCCATGGGATTTCCCAGGCAAGAATACTGGAATGGGTCACCGTTTCCTTCTCCAGGGGATTTTCCCAGCTAAGGGATCAAAGCCACGTTTCCTGCATTGGCAGGCGGATTCTTTACCACTGAGCCACTAGGGAAGAATTTACCTGATTACCAATTTATTAAAAAAGATACAACTCAGGGACAGCTGGATGGAAGAGATGTTCAGGGAAAAGGGTCACTGTCCTAGCACTGCCTCCTGTTCACTAAACTAGAAGCCCTCCAAAAACCGTTGTTTAGGATTTTCACAGTGGCTGCTTTATGCCAACATGACTGATAAACACACGGATCATTGCTGATTAAGTCAGACTCCAGCCCCTCTCTCTTCCCAGAGATAGATGTGAGGATTAAGTACCTCAGAAAGTTTCAACTCTCTGGTCACAGAGCTGGTTCCCACCCTGCAGTTTTCTAGGGGCTTCGTAAATATCACCTCATGAACGTAAACTTCCCTCATAGCTCAGTTGGTAAAGGATCTGCCTGCAAAGCAGGAGACCAGGGTTTGATTCCTGAGTCAGGAAAATCCCCTGGAGGAGGGCATGGCAACCCACCCCAGTATTCTTGCCTGGAGAATCCCATGGACAGAGGAGCCTGGGCTACAGTCCATGGGATCCCAAGAGTTGGACATGACTTAGAGACTAAACCACCACCAACATAAACTCAGATGTGTATTATGGATAACAAAAGACACCTTTATCTCTCTGATCACTTATGAAATTCTAAGGGTTTTAGAAGCTCTGTGCTAGGTAAGGAGATGAGCACCAAGTATACATTTCTTATTATAAATCACAATAGCTTACTTCCTCTATCCCATGAAATCCCTCCTAAAATGTCTTCCGTAAGACATTGGCAGACAGATTCTTTACCACTGAGTCAGTCATTGGCCTCTCCTTCCTGTGACCCCACGTCTCTCTCAAGCCACTTGCTTCCCACTTGCTCTCAAAAAGATCACAACCAGATCTGGAGGTCCTGAGTGAGAGAGACCACCACTCATGTGACCAGGGGCTCAGCAGAGTACAGATGGAAACAAAGTCTGTTAAATTAAGTGGAAAGTTTGGGGGCAAAAATGGCAACTTTGCTTTTTTTTTTCATACCATTATTATCCGTTTCATCTTCTCTTTTCCTTCCTTGTGTCAACTAAAAAACGATGCATAATTCGAGAGTTGCATGTTAAATTTTATTTGGGGCAAAATAAAGACTGCAGCCTGGGAGACAGCACCCCAGATAGTTCTGAGAAACTGCTTCAAAGAGGTAGTGGATGAGGTCAATATGATTTTGGTGAAGAGGGAGTTCAGTGCAATCAAGCACTTATTTTACAAAAGGTTTTCTGCTCATCCCAAGGAGCTGATGTCAACGTGAAGGGATTTAGTGCTTTTATAAATATGTAGAGATGCAAGGATTAGGATCTTGAAATCACAAAAACATCTAACTATCTAAATACCTGTTCCACCAATTTCCCTGGGGCAGAGTACCTTACTCTCCACCCTGAATTCTCTTCAGGGCATGTTGAAGGTCAACAGCTGGAGCAGCAGAGGACTCAGTCTCTGCAGAAGCAGATGGCAAATGCTCTTGGCAAGTGCCAATTTGTAGTTTGCACTTGCAACAAATAACTGAGCGTCTACTACATGCCAGGTAAATGCTTGTTGCTAAAGATACAGCAATGATTAGACTTGACAAAAATTTTTTCTCCAGCAGAGCTTAAGATCTGATGAGAGGAAGCAAAAGATAAACCAACATGTGAGAGACTTAGTTCACTGAATGATAATTAATGTTGTGTTGGAAAGTAGAACAGGAAAAGGGGGAGCGAGTCCAAGGGGAAGGGCCAGAAAGGCTCCCCAGAGATGGTTCCTCAAGAGCAGAAAGAAAGTAAACCATGAAGCATTTTAGGGAACAGCATTCTGTGAATCTAAAACAAGAAAACAGCCACTTATTTTACCAGCAAAATGATTTTATTCAGTAGCAACAAAGAATTGCAGTTCAGGACATGCAGCTTCGAGGACCACAGGCAAGATTAGTGAAGCAAAGGAGAGGAAACTGTTTTATAGAGAAGAAGTGGAAGTTGGAAAGGGCTGTTGTACACAAAAAGTCTATTGGAGGAAACTGGGAAGTTGAAGTATAGTGATTTTTCATTGGCTGAGCTGTTGCCAGGGGAAGAGAAAAATCTTTCTTCCTCCTGCTGGCAGTTGTACAGTCACTTCCTGCTGGAGACTATATCCCAGTCACTTCCACTGGGATCTGCATTGACTTCGAATGGCATGTGCTTGAGAGCGCCCCCTTCTGGCCTAAACTCCATTTTAATGAGTTTTCCCTTTGTTAGTTTTCACATTTCCGAGCAGAAAGAATGGTCAGTGCAAGGCTCAGGGGATGGGATGTGAATGGTGTGTGGTGGGAAGAGCTAAGTGAGAAGGAAGGAGAGGAGGGAGAGTTTGTTTGGATTCTTTCTTCTTCCCTTCTACCTTCACTGTCTTCTAAGAGAGGCTCACCTGCACGGCAGGAAATCAATATCAGTGCCAGTGGCTTAGACTGGTCAAAGCCTGGCTCCCATTCCCTGCATCCCACTCAGTGGAAGGCACACCGACCCTGGCTATGTGATATAACAGAGGGCCTAGATTCTTTGAAAAGTCCCCATTTACCAGTTAATTGTGGTGCTAACATAGCATTTGGATGACTGCCCAGCTTTCTCTAGCTATGGCATTTCAGCATATGGCATGTGACTGATTCCCAGGTGCAGAGTATCTGGATGCAAAGGGAAATCAGATGGGAATGGAGAAACCAAAGGGAATGGCAGAAAGCCCTGAAGATAGTGAGGGGCAGGGAACACATTCATAAACTTCAGGGACCATGCAGTAGCTGTGTCCAACGGAGCCAAGTTGACCAGCCAGCAGTACCAGGCTGTTTGGACATGGGTCACTGCTGGATTCCTATGTTGACATTGGGCAGGCACCTAATCTTGGGTTCTCTCTTTATACGGTGAGGAAAGATCTTACTGGTGGCCTGTTCTGCCCATGCTTCTCTTGACCTTTGACTTGTCTGTATCTTTACTCCCAACCTCTTTCACACCAGTATCTGTGTGTCTGCTCAGTCATGTACAACTCTTTGCGAACCCATGGACTGTGGCCCGCCACACTCCTTGGTCCATGGGATTTCCCAGGCAAGAATACTGGAGTAGGTTTCCATTTCCTTCTCCAGGGAACTTCCCGACCCAGGGATCGAACTCGAGTCTCCTGTGGCTCCTGCATAGCAGGCGAGTTCTTTACCACTTGAGCCACCAGGGAATCCCTTCACGCCAATGATTCTGATGCAAAGCCATCATTGCCTAGGAGGGTCTGATCACCCAGAGCTTCATGTCACAGGGTCAGTCTGTGCAGGGTCTCTATGGCCACATCCTGGAGATTCTGGCTGGACTGCAGACAGCCCTGCTTGAAGTTTTAGATGCACATTGTCTTAGTTTTAAGGATTTCTCGCTGGCCCTCAATGGAGACCCACACTCGAGTGTTCCACCTCACTGCAGCATCTAGTACCAAGATTTCTCACCTGATAGAAAGCAGCCTTCAACATTTTCATATTTGCCTTCATAATGTGCTGTACTGTGCTCTGCTAAGTCACTTCAGCTGTATTTGACTCTTTGCGACCCCATGGACTCTAGCCCACCAGGCTCCTCTGTCCATGAGATTCTCCAGGCAAGAATACCAGAGTGGGCTGCCATGCCCTCCTCCAGGGGATCGTCCCGACCCAGGGATCAAACCTGCGTCTCTTACGTCTCCTGTATTGGTAGTTGGGTTCTTTATTGCTAGCGCCACCTGGGAAGCCCTTTGCCTTCATAATAGTCACAGTCAAACCATCCTCAAAGATGTAACACCAGATCCTTGTGTCACATAATCCCCACCATGCTGTGAGCGAGGCTTTGCTGTTGTTGTTCCCATTTTATAGATGAGAAAGTGTTATGTAAACAGCTATGTAATACTCTATGGATCTTTGTGTTTATTATTTCCATAATCATTAAATGATTATATGCTTTGGGGTTCTTTGAGATGAGAAGAAAATAATTATTCAGCACTTAACTGAGTATCAGACAAAAGGTTAGGTACTTTCCATTTTCAAGTTTAATCACACAGTAATGCTATGAGATTACCATACCAGGCCTTTCCTGGTGGCTCAGTGGTAAAGAATCCTCCTGCCAATGCAGGAGATGCAATTTCAATCTCTGGTCCTGGAAGATCCTCTGGAGAAGGAAATGGCAACCCACTCCAGTATTTTTGCCCAGAAAATCCCATGGACAGAGGAGCCCAGCGGGCTACAGTCCAAGGGGACACAAGGAGTTGGACACGACTTAACAACTAAAGAGCAACAACAATGCTATAAGGCAGCTATTCTCATTCTCATGTTCACCATGGAGGAAACAAAAGCTCAGAGAGATTAAAGAGCTTTTTTGCAACTGCACAGCTCGTGGGTAACAGAGCTGGGATTCAAGTCTGTCTGCCTGCTCAGCCTGGGGACTCCTGTAAC
This sequence comes from Okapia johnstoni, assembly GCA_024291935.2. Lineage (NCBI taxonomy): Eukaryota > Metazoa > Chordata > Mammalia > Artiodactyla > Giraffidae > Okapia > Okapia johnstoni. The sequence goes on along the minus strand of CM044320.1, from coordinate 21,098,111 downwards.
ACCTCCCCTCCGGAATCTGGACAAGGAAGACCCCTCCCAGTGGAGGAAACATGGAAATTCTAAGATGATATGAAAAACATCGTGCTGGGACTTCGGGGTGAACGGTCACCCTAGCAATGGGGCTGCTCCCTGTGAAGTGTGCCCGTAGCACACCTGAGGGTTACTCTAGGGGTGACAAGGAAGCCCTGGATCCAGAAACAGATTATAAGAAGAGAGTGAAAGATAAAGGAGCACAGGAGTTCAGGTGCAAGGTCATTCACTCAAAAGTGGGTCATTTTTTCATCTCACTGAAGCCTCAGGTAGCTCTGATGCACAGCTGCTCACCCAGAGGCGACCACGGTCCCTCCCCTGGTCTCCGACTCTCCTCCTGACAGCTGGGGTTCTCCTCAGCCTGCCTCCCTCTTCCTGGTACACAAGTCTCTCCCGTATGGAGAAATGCCTGTCCTCCAGGCCTAGGTCCACACTCAACTATACTCAGATCTCTTCATTTCCATCACAGACAAGTCTCAGGAAAAGTGGCCACTGAATTTAGCTCATGTGTATTGAACAGTGATGAGGCTCTGTTCACTGGGCCAAGTGATTTACCCTTATTTTTTTTCAGTTTCTCACAATGACCCAGTGAGACAGGAAATGTAAGGTGAAAGGAAAGTGTTAGTTGCTCAGTCGTGTCCAACTGTTTGTGACCCCATGGACTGTAACCCACCAGACTCCCCTGTCCATGGGATTTCCCAGGCAAGAATACTGGAGTGGGTGGCCATTTCTTTCTCCAGGGGATCTTCCCAACCCAGGGATCAAACCTGGGTCTCCCGCATTGCAGGCAGATCTTTACCGTCTGAGCCACCAGGGAGATAGGAACCTTAGGAGGACAAAATTGGCCACATCAAAATATCTCTTTAGCATGCCTTTATTTCAAGCTGAAAACAATCAAGACTCAAAAGATTCAGGAAGACCCTTTGACCTTCGCCCTAACTGCCTGAAAGAATTTAAATTGAGGGCCTGTTCCTAGAATTTCCAGGGGATAATTACCAGAGAGATCTGCAAAGAATATGGGCTGAGTGTGATGGGGGACACTGGGCAGGGCCTGGAGCCCAGGGTCCTCTCTGTGTCCTGTGGTCTCTGCAGGGCCCAGCAAACATTTGTTTACCAGACATCTGCTTTTCCATCTTTATGTCAATTGCCTTCCTCCCCTTTGAAGTTCCAAACCATCACCCCCAACATCCGCTTTTGTCCTTAGCTGGAGCTGCTATTTAAGGGGAGGGCCTCAGCCATTTTGGCTACAGTTTTCCTGGGTCTCTCTTATGTGTACATGTTATTAAACTTTTGTCTGATTTTCTCATGCCAGTTTAATTTGTAGACCTCTCAGAAAGAGTCGCACACAACTGAAGCAACTTAGCACACAGCACACAGCAGAAGAACCTAGAAGGGTAGAGGACAATTTTTTTTCTCTCTGACAGCACTATTATCATACCCACTTTAGGGACTGTCAGACTAAGAGTAGGGGGCTTCCCTGGTGGCTCGGCCATAAAGAATCCTCTTGCAAGGCAGGAGACCAGGGTTCGATCCCTGGGTCGGAAAGGTCCCCTGGAGGAGGAAATAGCAATCCACTCCGTTATTCTTGCCTAGAGAATCCCATGGACAGAAGGGCCTGGCAGACTATAGTCCATGGGCTTGCAAATAGTCAGACACAACTGAAGTGACTGAGCACACACGCAAACTAAGAGTAACTTTAGTTACATCAGGGATTCCCAAACTCCAGGGTCTAATGCCTGATGGCCTGACATGGAGCTGATGTAATAATAATAGAAATAAAGCGCACCATAAATGAAATTGGCTTAATCATCCTGAAACCATCCCCCACCCCCCACCTTCCAGTCCATGGAAAAATTGTTTTCTACAAAACTGGTTCCTGGTGCCAAAAATTCTGGGGCTTTTAGCCTTCTTGTTTTTACTGTGTGTGTGTGTGCGCGCACGCACACACACACACACACACACACACACACACACACACTCATTTACATCTAATGCTTTAGCTGCCAATCAGAACCTATTGTTTCCAAATCTACACCTGTAAGCAGACCTGCGTCTAAGCTCCAGAATAACATGCGTCTAAGCTCCAGAATAACATTTCTGCCCGCCTGTTACATGCATACCTGGGGGTCTCTTGGTAGGCTCAAATGCTTCCTCTCTAAAATAAAACTTGTTGGGACTTCACTCATGTGTGCAGTGGTTGACTCCCTGCTCTCAATGCAGGGGGCTAGGGTTTGATCCCTGGTCAAGGAATTAGATCCCATATGCTGAAAGCGAGAGCCTACTTGCTGCAACTAAGACCCGGTGTAGCCAAAGAAATTAAAAAAAAATTTTTTTAATAAAACAAATAGAATTTGTTAGTTTGTTCCCATCCCTGCTCCTCCTGAACCTATATCTTAGCAAATGGCACAGTCATCTGCTGGGCCACCCAAAGCAGAAGCTGGGAGCCACTGTCCACACCCTCCACACTGTCACTCACTCTGTCCACTCAGCTGCTAAATGGCTCTCAGACCTGCCCCTCACCTTCACTTCCAGTTTCTGTTTCTCCCACATCCCACACACTATCACTGCTGTCCTGAAATATTACACTCTCTGTGTCATTCAACAGCCAAGCATTCTGTCACAGCCCCCCGTCACCTGCAAAATACAAAATAAACTCCTTGTAAGTCACGAATCTTCCTAATCAAGACCTGTCCACTCTCCTTGCTCCACGTTCCATCCTCTCCCCAGCTCCAGATGCTCCACTGATGGTCTTGCCTTCACACGTTTTCATCTATGTGGAACATTCACCCCTTTCTCCCCCCATATATCACCCCCCCCCCCCCGCTCCCCATCTTTTCCAGCTCCTCACTCTGTAGAAAATTCCTATTGCTCAGCAACACGTGGTCCCACCATCATTCCTTTGTTTACTGATATGGCAGGTATTCTCTTCCTTCCTGAGTTCCCCCAGGGCTTACTGGCTCAACAAAGGCTGTGGCTGCAATCTCTGACATTCTTTGTTTACTGATATGGCAGGGAATATTCCATGTATCACTTCAGTTTAAAGTCTAGTATTACTGTGCCCCAAAGGAAAAATGTCCCACCCACTGAGGGAGGGCAAAGTGAAGTCTTCCTTAATTGTGCCTGAGGCAAAAGGTGACAGGAATGACATGCAGAGAAGAAATGATGGTGGGGGCCAAATCACAGTCTTAGTGAACCGGTAAGCCCCCCGGGGAACTCAGGAAGGAAAAGAATACCTGTCATCGAGCAGTCATCAGAGAGCTTCCCCGGTAGCTCAGCTGGTAAAAAAACTGCCTGCAATGCAAGAGACTCTGGTTTGATTCCTGGATTGGGAATTTCCCCTGGAGGATGGCATGGCAACTCACTCCAGTATTCTAGCCTGGAGAATCACCATGAAGAGAGGAGCCTGGCAGGCTACAGTCCATGGGTTGCAAAGAGCTGGCCACGACTGAGCTACTAAGCACAGCACAGTAGTCATCAGATTGCAGCAGCCACTCCCTACAGTGAGCCCTGAGGACACTTAAGATGTGAAAACACAGGAGACTGGCCCCAGCTAGCTGAGGTGCATATCAGAGGAATAATCTCAGTGAGCCCAGACTCTTGCATCTTCCTATACATAGAAAAGCACTAAATTCCTTAACTTGGCAAATCTGGTTTTCTCTAATTAATGGTAATCTTTTGATGCATCCGGTCCCATCACTTCCTGGCAAATAGATGGGGAAACAGTGGAAACAGTGAGAGACTTTGTTTTCTTGGGCTGCAAAATCACTGCAGATGATGACTGCAGCCATGAAATTAAAAGATGCCTGCTCCTTGGAAGGAAAGCTATGGCAAAACTAGATAGCATTTTAAAAGGCAGAGACATTACTTTGCCAACAAAGGTCCATATAGTCAAAGCTATTGTTTTTCCAGTAGTCATGTATGGATGTGAGAGTTGGACCATAAAGAAGGCTGAGCACCAAAGGATTGATGCTTTTGAACTGTGGTGTTGGAGAAGACTCGTGAGAATCCCTTGGACTGCAAGGAGATCAAACCAGTCAAACCTAAAGGAAATCACTCCTGAATAGTCATTGGAAGGATGCTGAAGCTGAAGCTCCAATACTTTGGCTCCTGATGCAAAGAGCTGACTCATTAGAAAAGACCCTGATGCTGGGAAAGATTGAGGGCAGGAGGAGAAGGGAGGATGGATTGAGGAGGATGAGATGGTTGGATGGCATCACCGACTCAATGGACATGAGTTTGAGTAAGCTCCAGGAGATGATGAAAAACAGGGAAGGCTGGCTTGCTGCAGTCCATGGGGTGGCAAAGAGTCAGACATGACTGAGCGACTGAAGGACAACAACATAAATCTTTTGATGTTCCCGACTATCTGCTCTTTGTTGCAAAACTTCTATATATCCTAACCCCACCCCCTCCCCCCACCCCTGCTTCCTTGGAGCAGTTCTCTCATCTCAGGATTACTTGAGATACTGCCTTCCAAGTTTGAAGTCCTAAAAATTCCCGGCAAATAAAACATAACTCTTGACTTTCCTTAGTCAACAGAAGACAGGGACCAAACATCTCCATATTACTGGGGCCATCGTGGAAACCAATCATAGTGCTTAGCTTTGAAGCACTTTTAAGGACTCGTTTCCAAATAAAAAAGTTAGCAAGCTAATAACTAAATGAAGGACTAAGCAAGAAAAAATGAATTCAGGGATCTGTCTACTTACTGAAGGGTTACTTAGTCAGTGTGGTGTGGAAGAAAAAGATCCCAGGATGGGAAACCGGTTTGGCTCACAGATGGTTGACCTCTCTGTAATTATATTTCTTGTTCAATTAGAATTGTCTTAACTAATGCTTCAGCAGTCCTATAGCTGGGTTACTTGTAATTCATGAGGGAATATGTCATTTAAATTATGCTCGACATTGTGTAATTAAACAGCACTTCGTGCGTCTCGTTTCCCACACATACCAGTTAGGACACTTCCTTTTTTAAAGAAATGAAACTTGGTGCCGTGACTTGGGAGAAGTGGGGAAGGATTGAAGTCATTCCTCTGTTACAGCCGAGGGAGGCGGTTAAACACATTGGTTAGAGTGGTGTTTTTCAGCTTGCGAGTCTCAACTTATGAGGAAGTTGTGAAATCAATTTAGGGAGCTCCTTCTAACATTTTCAATGAACTAAAATAGGATAAAATGTAAAAAAAAAAATAAAGAGCATTGCACACAGCAAAGAAAATTATTAGCTTGTGATACTTTCATTTCAGATGTGTATATTTGTCCTAGGTGGTAGTGTTATATTTCTTAAAGTGAATCACTATCCAAAAGTTAGAAAACACTGGTTAAAAGCATGAACTTCATTAAATTTTGTTGCGATTAGCTCAACAAATGTATTAGTTATTAGTATTTAGTTATTAGCTTGCTAACTTTTTTATTTGGAAACGAGTCCTTAAAAGTGCTTCAAAGCTAAGCACTATGATTGGTTTCCACGATGGCCCCAGTAATATGGAGATGTTTGGTCCCTGTCTTCTGTTAACTAAGGAAAGTCAAGAGTTATGTTACCTGGGTGATCTTGGACAATTGTTTAACTTCTCGAAATCATAGTTTTCTCTTCTATGACCTGAGAATAATAAAAACACTCAGTTCTTGACGTTATTATGTGGATTAAGTGTGTTAAACATGTAAAGAAATTAGTTAGAATAGTGCTTGTCACAAAGTAAGAATTATACAAGTTTCAACATTATTATTATTATGGTCTCCAATGAACAACTGGACTAGACATGTGCTATTAACCTCATAAAGAAGAAAGAAAAGGGACTTCTCCGGTGGTACAATGGATAAGAGTCCACCTGTCAATGCAGGGGATGTGGGTTCGATCCCTGGTCCAGGAAGATTCCACATGCAAAGGAGCAACTAAGCCCATGTACCACGACTACTGAGCCCACGCTGCAACTACTGAAGCCCATGTGCCTAGAGCCTGTCCTCTGCAAGAGAGAAGCCACTGCAGTGAGAAGTCCCCGTACAGCAACTGGAGAGTAGTGCCTGCTCTCAGCAACTAGAAAAAGCCCACGCACAGCAATGAAGACCCAGCCGTAACCTAAAAAGGAAGTAAGTAAATAAAAAAGAAGAGAGAACATGCAGGAATGCTGGTTCATGTGAGAAACAGAAAATGATGCTCCTGATATATTGAGACAGTAATTCAATTCGATAGACATTTACTGAGCATCTACTACCCAGTCCCTGTGCTTAGGAGATTGGATGCTTTATTTGTACTGCTCCACCTGGCAGGAAAGCACCAAGCCAAGCCTGGATCAGAATACCAAGATGTGGAATGATGGCCCTTGCCCTTGAGCCCTTAAAACCTAGTCAAGTAGCTGAGATCAAGAACAAGCGTCTCATTTACTAAAAGGCAATATGTAATAAGTACTACATAAATGTTATACATTGTGCCACCAGAGAAAATGAAATGAAATGAAAATAACTTCTGGCTGATGACATTCATGTGTGGGGGGAAGGGAGGGGCAAAGGAGGATCCCTTTGAGAAGGACTAGAAGAATGAGCACTACTTAAATTAAGGAAGACTGAAGAAAAAGGAGCCAGCAAAAGACACAGTCAGAGGTATGGAGATGGGAGATTGTGATGCTGGTTTAAAGGAGCATGGTGTCTGTCATGAGGGCTGTAAGAGGTAAGAATGGAAGCAGAAGGGACTTCCCTAGCAGTGCAGTAGGTAAGACTCTTCCAATACAGGGAGCAAGAGTTCGATCCCTGGTCAAGGAACTAAGATCCCATCTGCTGTATTGTAGGCCCAAAAAAACGATGGAAGCAGAAGGAGAACTGGATTGATGCCTTTGACTTTGTTGTCATTGATAATTTCATCTTCTCCAGGTTCCAGCAACCAAGCACTTCTTCCCATCCTCACAGCTCAACTTCTCTGCATGGCATTTGGCTATTTTATATATTTATTTACTCATTTATTCGTTTACTCAAGTTTTGTTAAAGTATAACTGACAAAACTGTAAGATATTAAAAGTGTACATCATGATGACTTGATAGACACACACTGTGAAAGGATTCCTGCCGTCTAGTTAATTAAAATACCCATCACCTCACATGCTTACCTCTAGGGGTTGAAGGTAAGAATATTTAAGTTCTACTCTTTTTTGCAGATTTATAGTCTACAATACAATGTTATTGACTACTTTCACCATGTTTCACATTAGATCCTCAGCTCCTAAACATTTTAGAGCTGAAAGTTTATTCCCTTTTATCAACCTCTCCCCACTTCTCACACCTGGAAAGCACTTATTTACCCTCTGTTCCTATAGGTTTGATTTTTTTTAATGTCATGTATAAGTGATATCTGTATTTGCCTTTCTCTGTCTGGGTTATTTCCCTTAGCATAATGCCCACGAATGTATTTATTTTGCAATGTCTACCCTTTCCTCCCCTCCCTACCAGGCATCAGTACAGCCTGTATAGAGCCTGATGCCCAGTGGGAGGGAAGGAAAGGGTAGACATTACAAAATAAATACATTAATAGGCATCATGCTATGGGAAGGGGCTTCCAGGTGGCACACGTGGTAAAGAACCCACCTACCAATGCAGGAGACATAAGAGACATGGGTTCGATCCCTGGGTCGGGAAGGTCCTCTGGAAGAGGGCATGGCAACTCACTCCAGTATTCTTGCCTGGAGAATCCCATGGACAGAGGAACCTGGTGGGCTACAGTCCATAGGGTCGCAAAGAGTCCGATATGATTGAAGTGACTTTACACAGCATGGCACAGCATGCTAAGGAAATATTCTAGAGACTATGTTTCTTCCTGTACAAGAGATGAGACAGTGACTTTGGGGATTCATAATTTTGGGGGGCAGTGATGTAGAAAGGTCTCCTCCTTCTCCTTCAAAACTCCAGACTGACCTCTGACAGACCATGCTCACAGAACCCCATCATACATCCTTTCTTCTTTCCCAGCACTCCTCATCTGCGTGATTTCAACTGCCTTCTGACAGTCTCTGATACAATTCATTCTACACACCACCATCCATCCTCTTAAAATGCTACTGTCACCATATTGCTTTCCTGCCCCAAATATTCATAGGTTTCCCACAGTTTAAAGAATAAAGTCCAAAATCCTTCTCCTGAGGCAAAGAAGCTTTGGCAATGGCTGTGAAATTTGCCTTTGGATATAGAAAGAAACACTAAATGTTTCTGGGGCAGAAGCTGAAACACTCTGAGATGAGTTATTTCTCCCTTTGTAGCCCAAGTGATTTCTCCAACAGTGTAACTGAAAATTTAATACCAATGTCTCCAGAATAGCATCTCCTGCCCACCAAACCCAGAACCTCTGAGCAGGGCTCCACAGTAAGTCTCACCACAGGTGGCTAAGCCAAAGGCAAGGGTGCTTTGAGATGATATAAGTGTTCCAAAAACACAAAGTTCTTCCAGGGTTAATCTGGAGTGTTTACCAAGACTCCATGATCACTTCCTATAGAGAAGGCACGGGTAGATTTGTTGAGTGTCCAGTATATTTCTTCTCCTCCTTCCATTCTTCTGATCCCCATCAGTCTGGACCAGGGGGTCTATTCTAACCACACATTTGAATAAGATGGAGATTTTAAAAAAATTACCAATGCCTGAGCCTCACTGAAGTTGACTCAAATCAGAGTCCCGGGGGTGGGACCCAAGCATCAGAATTGTAAAAATCTATGACCCTCTGATCAAGAAATGAAACATAATGGACTTGTGAGAAGGAAGACTTTAGGGAGTCCTGACTCTTTCTAGAACATCAGGTACCAAAGTTTTAAGAAACTACAAGAGTGTGGGCTGAGGGTGGTCGAGAAAGGTAATAGAGAGAGAAGGAAAGCTAAGAAGATTAAACTAAAAGCTAGGATATTTAAAAGCTAGTATATATCAAGGAGGCAATGCTCAAAGTGCACTGACTTCCTTGAAGTCCTATGAGAAAAATCTCCATTTTACAGATGAAGAATCAGAGACACGGAGAGAAGGTGAAGTATGAGGAACTGGGCTGCACACGTTTTACTGCAAAAGATTCCAGGCCCTTGGGAGGTCCCTCTTGTTGTTTCTGGGTCCATTCTATTCCTGGGTAGGGGAAGCTGTTCATAATACACCTCAAATCTCCTCATCCCAGCAGTACACTGTGCTCTAGTCTAGACCTTCATCCTTCCTACCTCTCTATCAATATGTGCCATCTGAAATTTCTATTATAAAAATTGCCTAAATGTGTGAAGGAAGCTTCATTGAAAAGTGCCCATCCCGGGTATACCAGGAGCCTGCTTTCTTTCCATCTGTTAAATTCACCCATTGTTGAATTTCCCCATCTGGTGCTAATGAGTGAATGTGTTCTCCTTCCCGTGTCATCATACTTCCACTATTATTGATACAACTGAGGCTTTTGAGGCATAGCAGCCATTAACGATGGGAATCTCGGTACCTTGGCCAAGTTGAAAAGTTTGACTTCAATTGTGTAGGCAAGAGGAAGCTTTAAGGAGGTTTTTGAGCAGAAGAACAATGTGGGACCTACTTTCGAAAATCAGTTGGGCAGTGATATGTAGAAGGAATTGGAGCAGGGAAGGGAACAGTTGGTTGGAACATGATGTCGCAAAGCCAAGGGCTTGGAAATGTTGGCACAGAACATGTGGATTCATCAGCACTAACCATTCTCAGCACTGAAATAGTGGTCAAAGAGCATGGCTAGCAGATGATGCATTTGTATTAGCAGGACAGCACTTAAAATATGTGTCTCTCCTGAGCTGCTTTTATCTTCAGACACCATATTAGGAGAAAGATTCCATACATCTGTCATGACTGAGTTAGTGGCCTCCTTGGTGCACTAAAGCTTCTATTTTCAGACTTGAATGTCCCCAGCAAGTCACTCCATTTCAAAGGAATGAGGATGCTATTTCATCTCTCTCTCTATTATGCAGGGTTGGATCCAGGCAGAACTTTCTTCTTTGACCACCTCCCCATGCATTGGCTCTTGCCTTTCCTTAGCCACTTTATTTATCTCTGACCCCAGGCTAGGCCACTGTGTAGAGCAGGGGAACCACCCTTTCTCTCACTGTGCCTTGTCTTCCACTCTGCTCGCCATCTTCCCCAGTTCAATGGATGCATGTACTGAGTACTTGAACTCTGACCCTGGTGTACTGACAGACAACTTCAGGGGCTAATTGCTTGAGATCTTGTCCTCTTGAGAAGGGCTTTTCTGACCTGATAACCAAGTCTTACCATGGTCTACACTGCTGTCTGAACATAGTGTTCACCATGCTCATGACACAAGAAAGACCTGAACAAAGTACTTCTGAACCTGTGTCTTATGTTTCTGCAATTTCTTTCCATCTCTTCAACCTAACAGGAGGAAGACCTCCATCAGATCCTCCCATATTGTAGCTACCGTGCCTTGGTATAAAAAGCAGGGTATGTCACCATCAACAGTGTGGGAAACTGAGATTTCTTTGTGCTCAGTCACTCAATCGTGTCTGATTCTTTGTGACCCCATGGACTGTAACTGGCCAGGCTCCTCTGTCCATGGGATTTCCCAAGCAAGAATACTGGAGTGGGTTTTCATTTCCTACTTCCTATTTCTTTAATGATTCAGAAAAAAAAAAAATTCTAACTCACCATGCAGGCTAAATTCTCTGTTCCATCATTACTCCAGGAGCAGCAAATCAGCTTTCCAAAATTTTCCCTCTGCCAGCCGCTAACCTCAAGCAGGATCTGAAAGTCACCTCTTCCTTTCTTTCCTCTCTTTCTGTCTTTCTCTCTAATTCTTTTTCTGTTTTTCTTTGTTCTGTGTCACCCTACTTCTCTTCCTTTCTTTAACTTCCAGTCTTCTTCTCATCCTCAAACAAAACAAGACAAATCACTCTGCTTCTTTTAAAGTCTTCCCTATCGCAGCATAAAGTAAAAGTGTTAGTTACTCAGTCCTGTCTGACTTTTTGGGACCCCATGGACCATAGCCCGCCAAGCTCCTCTGTCCATGGGATTTTTCAGGCAAGAATGGTGTGGATTGCCATTTCCTTCTCCAGGGGATCTTCTCGACCCGGGGATCAAATCCATGTCTCCTGCATTGCAGAAAGATTATTGTCTGAGTCAGAAGGCAACTTCATTTACCTGAGAACCCAAGGCAAAATCCTGGAGTTTATTCTACTGAGTTTGGTGCTCATACTTGAACTTGTATCTGAATCCCCTGCAGAGTTTCTTAATATGCAGGTTTCTAGGGCTTCAGCGTCAGTGTTAGTAATGAGGTAACTGATTTGAAGGTCTGGGACAGGCCATGAAATTTGCATTTTCTTATGAGTTCCTAGGTGATGCTGATGTTGCTGGTCCAGCTGTCACACTTTGAAAACAAGGGTTCCAGAAGCCTCCTCATTCTCCTTTTCCCTTTTTCCCTACCTGGCAAATAACCAATAAGTCTCCATTGATTTTTGCCTCCAAATTGGTCTATCTTCTCCCTGCCACCCTGTCCTAGTTCTGGCTTTTGTCATTCTTTCTTGAATGATTCCAATCACCTACAAGCCAACCCCTCCACCTCCAGTGTTGTCCTTCCAATGTATACCACTAGTGAAATGACCCATCCATCCAAATGACCAGTAAAGCTGGTCAGACCCCATGTGTCCCCAGATAAAACCCAGAAGAATGAGGTTAGCTTCTTTAGCATGGCATGCAGTGTCCCAAGGGAACTGGCTCTGTCTACATTTCCATCACTCCCTGTGGCACAAAGGGGCTAGGACTTCGTAGCCCCTACATTTCCATGTTCTGCATTTTCTGCATGTTCTGCATTTCCATGTTCTCTTGGATCCTGGTACGTTTTCTAGACCACTCTAGAAATGCATTCTGTCTGTACAGCTGGCTCTCAGCTCAGCTTTCAGTTATTTAGGAACACTTCTTTTAAAAACCCCCAAGGTGGGACTTCCCAGGTGGTCCAGCAGTTCAGACTCCCAGGCTTCCAATGCAAGGGGTGCAGGTCCAATCCCTAGTTGGGGAAATAAGATCCCACATGCCGCTTGGTGCAGCCAAAAAAACACACCCCAACATGACCTCTGTGACCCCATGCTCTTCTCCCAGGATTCCCTAGCACATCTATACAGTATTTCTAAGCACCTGGTACTGAAATGCTCTGTTTGCATGTCCTCTTGTGGCAGGAAACTGAGGGAGTTTTGTCTCGGTGAATGCTCACTGAACTGATTTCCTCATGCAACTCTTCTGCTTCTTCTCCTTTTCCCATCCACCCATTTCCCCTCGATCCTCACAGAAGAGATCAAAGATCCTGAAAGGGCCAGTAAGGGCTAAGCTTCCACCTACCAAGGGTCTTCCTTGTCAGTCTGTGAAACCTAGTGATATTTTCTCATGTACCCTTGATAAGACAACAGGTCCTCTTTGCACAAAACTGGCTTTCTCTTCACAGAGCTTGGAGAGCTCTATAGCTGTGGCTCTGCCATCCTATGTGGAACCCAACCAGGAGAAGAGTGGCCAAAAGCAGATATTTGAGAGGCTGGCGTGCGTGCTAAGTCACTTCATTGTGTCTGACTCTTTGTGACCCTGTGAACTATAGCCCACCAGGCTCCTCTGTCCATGGGATTCTCCAGGCAAAAATACTGGAGTGGGTTGCCAAAATTGCCTCCAGGGAATCTTCCCAACCCAGGGACTTCTGAACCCTCATCTCTTATGTCTCCTGCATTGGCAGGCTGGTTCTTTCCCACTAGTGCCACCTGAGAGGCCAAAACTCTAATGGAATACAATTCTTTTGCTGTGTTCATTGAGTCACTGTGGCTGCAGGAATCTCCAACTCTGCAGAATTTGTTATCTCTCATGTTTTGTGTTTAAACTTGAATAAAGTCAGGCTGGAGCGTGCTGGTTCATATGAGCTGCTGCCCTCAGAGCATGGGGACAGATCACAGAAATCAGGCATAATCTCCTATGTCAAAATGTCTTGTCCACTGCTGTCTCTCAAGTTCTTTCTGCTTCAGCTTTTCTGAGCAGGAAATGACATTCTCACAGGAAGATGTCCCCAACTTCTTAGCCATCTATAGGGTATTGTGCTCAGTCGCTTCAGTTGTGTCCAACTCTTTGTGACCCCATGGACTGTAGCCCACCAGGCTCCTCTGTCCATGGGATTCTCCAGGCAAGAATACTGGAATGGGTTGCCGTGCCCGCCTCCAGGGGATCTTTCTGACCCATAGATTGAACCCACGTCTCTTATGTCTCCTGCATTTGCAGGCAGGTTCTTTACCACTAGCGCCACCCGGGAAGCCCCTATAGGGTATTAAAAGATAATAACTTTGACACTAAAAATGTAAATGGCCCAAATTGATGAGATTGGGAGGAGGCTAATGTAATATTTGGGATTAAAATTTTAAACTGGGCAAGATGAATAAATGTTAGAAATTAATCAAACAAAGGACAATATTTCATCGAATCTTTTTATGGACTCAGAACACTGTGCACATCCTCTTCTGGGCATATGCAAATGCACAAACCTCACATATTAAACAGTAGACTAGAGGAGGAGAAGTGCTTTAGGTGTATAAAATATGATCATTTTCATTATTACAATTATTGCAAACCTGAACACTCTTTATTGGAATTGTTCTTTGCTTGGAGAAATTTGTGGGCTTTGGCGATTTTCTATCATTGTTATGAATGTCTCTGTGTCAGGCAGCAGGGCTTTTGGAGGGGAGAAGGGTAAAGGATGCAGAAAACCAGTTGGAAAAGAATCCTGTTTATTATCAGAGCTTTTCTGGCCTGCCTGCTGAATCTGTGGGCCACTAATAGTCGGGAGACATCTGTCCCATACCTTCCATTTCTGAGAAATAGCCGCTGTATTCTGCACTATGTTGTCAGATGTTGGGAGACTAACAAGTTAAGAAACATAAGGATTCTTGCCAGTAGGAACTGCCTTGATCTATAAGCATCAGACCTAAGGGAAGCCCTGAGTTCTTTGTTCTAAAGCATAAGGAGGAATGACTGTGGTTGCTGGTTTTGAAAGAGTTGGACATGACTGAAGCGACTTAGCACAGCACACAGCTGGCTTTGAAATGTTGGTGGAAATTCAACTCAAGGTGCAACAAGGCCCCCATGCTGCCACTGGTTGGGACTTCTTAGTTGGCCAGTAAAATGCATGGGAATTGATGGCAATGTGTTTATGAGAAGAAGGGGAAGGGAAGGATGAGAACCTTTACTCTGAGTAACAGTGACCTCAAAAAGTCCAAGCTACATCAAATGTGGCAGAATACTCAAGGAGGAACTCTTGATGTTTTATCATCCCCTATAATCCCTTCTCCTTCCTTTCTGGTTCCTAAAACAGAATATTTTCAAACAATGATCATTATAGCTATGAAATGGCAACCCACTCCTGTATTCTTGCCTGGAAAATCCCATGGACAAATGAACCTGGCTGGCTACCGTCTATGGGGTCACAGTGAGTCAGACCTGACTGAGCCACTGAGCACACAAGGCACACTTAGGATTGTGGTACTCATTTTCCATGTATTACAGCATCAAAGCCAGGCAGTAATCTTGTGGAGTATATACTGTTTTAGTCCCATTTTACATACAAGGAAACTGAGGCACAGAGAAGTTGAGTAACTTGTCCATGATCACACAGCTAATAAGCAGAGGAGGAAAGACATGAATCCAGGTAGTCTGACCAAAGAGAAATGAACAAAGTAACACAGTTTCCCTATCCCAGTGGAAAGATCAAGACTGACTGAAAAATAGAGACATTTGGATCCTCTAGGAAGGACTACATTGTGGAGTTGGTCACATTCTGAGACTCTGGGAGCCATAAGTAATCTGTGTCCTGCTCCAGGCTCAGCAGGAAACATTTCAATGTAGGTATGGTCATCAGCCCCCAAGATGGTGCCCAGAGAGCCTATTTAGTCGCTGCCATCACATGCCAGGGTTGATCTATGTGACCAACAGAAATGGCAGAAGTCATGGTATGGCACTTTCAACTTCGATCAGGGAGGCCTCTGTGATGTCTGGAAAGAGACTTTCATAGTCCCTCAGTTAGAGCTGAATCTCCAGCTCTAATGCTGGGTTCCTCAGCCATAATCAGAGAAATCAGTCAAGATAGCCCAGAGCTCAGTCTATCCAGAGGAAGAGGTTAGTAGGAACTGGCACCTCTGCCACCTTGCAGAGAGCCCTGACCGGGTGCTGAAATGCAGCCCCGATCCAGGTGTAATCTCTTCCTAGGGCTGCAGTAACACTGCACCACACACTAGGTATCTTCAAACAACAGATATGTGGAGTCTAGAACAGTAGTACCGATGAACCTATCTGTACCCTGGTGGCTCAGTGGTAAAGAATAAGCCTGCCAATGCAGGAGACGTGGGTTCAATCCCTGAGTCAGGAAGATCCCTTGGAGGAAAAATGTCAATCCACTCTGGTATTTTTACCTGGAAAATCCCATGGACAGAGGAGCCTGGTGGGCTATAGTCCATGGGGTCTCAAAGAGTCAGATACAACTTAGCGACTAAACAACAAGGAGAACCTACTGTATAGCTCAGAGAACTCTACTTAATGCTCTGTGGTGACCTAAATGGGAAGGAAATCCAAAAAAGAGGGGATATATGTATACATCTAGCTGACTCACTTTGCTATATGACCAGCAGAGAATAACACAACATTGTAAAGCAACTATACTCCAATAAAAATTAAAAAAAAACACATAAATATGTCCTCACAGTTCTGGAGGCCAGAAGTCCAAAATCAAGGCATCAGCAAGGCTGTGCTCCCTGCAAAGGTTCTAGGGGAGAACCCCTGCTGGACTCTTCTAGCTTCTGGTACAGTTCAGATCAGTTCAGTTCAGTCACTCAGTCATGTCCGACTCTTTGCAACCCTATGGACTGCAGCACTCCAGGCTTCCCTGTCCATCACCAACTCCTGGAACTTGCTCAAACTCATGTCCATCAAGTTGGTGATGCCATCCAACCATCTCATCCTCTGTCATCCCCTTCTCCTCCTGCCTTCAATCTTTCTCAGTATCAAGGTCTTTTCCAATGAGCTTCCGGTAGTTGCCAGCAATCCTTGGCATTCCTTGGCTTGTGGACACATCCCTACATCCGGTCTCTGCTGCTGTCTTCACGTGGCATTATCCTCTGCATTGATGTCTCTGTGTCCATCTGTTGAAATATCCCTTTTCTTACGAGGACACCTGTAGTATAATCTGTAGGGTCCACCCTGCAAAGACCTTCAAATAAGGTCACATTCATGGATTTTATGTAGATGTGAATGTGGGGGACATTATTCAACTCAGTTCATCAAGTGTGAGCCTGTTGTGAAGAGTGTTCTCCTTGCCATTGATTTCAGGCAACCCTGGTCAAGTGTGGCAGCCATACTGAATCCCCTCCATGGACTCAGCTTCTATTTCTCTGACCTCTGCTTACCTGCTCTCCCAAACTCCCTCTTCCCCATCTCTCCTACCATCTTTTCCAACTGTAGAGTGGCCAGCTGACATAGCTCTGGTCAGGAATTGAGGAGATTAAGAATCTTGTTCCAGCTCTGTTGTTATGGTGAGTTTTTCCATCTATCAGCTGGCCATGTATCAGCCTTCTGCATCCACTATGGGTTAATGGTGTATTGAGTACACATAGTCCCTTGGCTCTAATGTCACAGGATTATTGAAGAAATTGACAAAGAAATCATTCAGTATTTGCCTCTTTTTACCTTTAACAGATTAATATTATCAACACTGATATTATAACCTTCTAGATCCCCCTATCTTAGATCTGCCCATGTCTCCTCTCTTTTTTTTTCTTTTTTGGAAGATCTCTGGAGGCAGGCATGTGGGATCTTACTTCCCCGGCTAGGGATCCAACCCGTGCCTGCTGCTTTAGAAGTTTAACCACCGGACCACCAGGGAAGCTCCCCCATACCCATGTCTCCTCTGGCTTGAAGATCCTGGTAAGTACACACAAGGTCCTTACAGAACCATGACCCCATCACCACAAACTACCAACTGATGACACTAAAGCCACCAGTGCCAGCATTCCTCATCCTCACAGAAAGGCCATGCCCTCCATGTTGGGGGAGCAGGCAAACTGGAACTGTCTCCCCTTCCTTCTAAATCTTGGCACATTAACCTCTCCTTTTTCCTTTCTGAAAGGTTGAGCCACTGGCTCCCTCTTGCCTTGATTCCTGGTCATGCTCAGAGCTCTGCCACTTCCTCTCCTGACAAAGCGTTCTGTGTCTCAGCAGGGCTTGTACTGGTGTGGGTTTGAAGAAAGCTCATGGCAGCCCAGCCACTGAGTGGGGAGCTAACCCTTCCCAGCTTCTGAGGTTGTCTGTGGCTGCACGGCTGAGAGTCCCATGCCTGTGTTCTCTCTCAGGGTGCCACCCTCCAAGAGAAGCAGCTGACTGTAGGCTGCTAGCAGAGCAGGTTCTGAACCCCGAGACCTCAGTTCCAGCCTGGACACCTCAGGGGAACCTGTTCCCTTGGAGGGTCGTGTACCACTACGTTTCCAGTTTTATGTTAGCTCTCAGGCAATTCCAGGTAAAACTAGGGTAAGAAGACAGCATATAAGCTAAAGGTTTGGTTTCCATTCTCATACCTCTGAAACCTGAAGACCATGGTCTAGCACCTGCAGGAACCCCATCCTTACTTTGATGAAACGGGAATTCAATGAAGGGAGGGATTAAACTCTAAGCTCCTTCTATTAATCAGAAAAATATATTTAAACCCAGTTTCAAAGTGAGCTCAAAACTCTACCTGAAGAACTGGATCTTCTTGGAAGACGAGGGACCATTCCTGTTCTGAGTCCAGCAGACGATCTGGGAAGCGCAAAACCCATGTGGAAGAAGCTTCTCCTTCATCACAGGCCTTCAGGGCTCAGGCCAGACTGCAGGAGGCATGAGTAAAGCCAGTGAGGGACCTGTCTGGGTGGACATCCCGTGATGCTCAACCTCATGGTCTCAAGTCAGTCCAAGCTGGAAGGGTCAGTCTCTTCTGTAGCAATGCCAGGAGAAGACTTTTGTTCATCTTCTAAGACAACTATTTTTCATATTTTACAATATCTGAAACCAAGTTTCCTCTTACCAACCTAGTGTCAAGTGTTAGCCACTCTGCTACTGCTAAGTCGCTTCAGTCGTGTCCGACTCTGTGCGACCCCATATTCGGCAGCCCACCAGGCTCCCCCGTCCCTGGGATTCTGCAGGCAAGAACACTGGAGTGGGTTGCCATTTCCTTCTCCAGTGCAGGAAGGTGAAAAGTGAAAGTGAAGTCGCTCAGTCATGTCCGACTCTTCACGACCCCATGGACTGTAGCCTACCAGGCTCCTCTGTCCATGGGATTTTCCAGGCAAGTGTACTGGAGTGGGGTGCCATTGCCTTCTCCATCGTGTCCAACTCTTTGCAACCCTGTGGACTGTAGCCCACCAGGCTCCTCTGTCCTTGGGATTCTCTAGGCAAGAATACTGGAGTGGGTTGCCATTTCCTCCTCCAGGGGAATTTTACCAATAAGATATCTTATAAACTTAGGGGGGTATGGGGCTAGCAGCCCCTGTGAAATACCATTCTCCGTGCATTCACAGGGTTCCTCTGTTATTTGTGTTGATCCTTTGATGGGTTGTTACTTTTTGTGAATAGAGTATGTTGTGATTTGACTTTTTTCTTAAGTAACAGCTGTATTGAGATATAATTCATATATCATAAAATTTCACCACTTTAAAGTATATAATTCAGTGATTTTCCCCCCTAGGATTACAATACATTTTTTTCAGTTATACATGTATTCTTTTTCAAATTCTTTTTCCATTTAGGTTGTTATATAACACTGAGCAGAGTTCTCTGTACTACACGGTAAGTCCTTGTTGGTTATCCATTTTAAATATAGCAGTGTGTACGTGTCAATCCCAAACTCCCTAACTTCCCTCCCCTCGTCCTTCTTCCCTGAAAAAAAAATGAAATTAGAACATCCTTTAACACCATACACAAAAATAAGCTCAAAATGGATTAAAGACCTAAATGTAAGACCAGACACTTTTAAAACTCTTAGAGGAAAACAAAGGCAGAACAGTCTCAGTGATTTGACTTTGAAATGAAAAATTACTTTGTATACACAGAGCACTATAGACACAGAATGGTGGAGCGTACACTGGATAATATGAGAGCAAATGTTTGATACTGGACGAGTGACCACAATTCTTTGTTTTCTTGCAAAGCAACACTAAGTGCCCTCCAAGACATGGGAAAGGAAGATGCTTAATAGTAGATGAAGCTTAGTTATGTCAGTTCATTGATGTGTGAACAAAAATCAACACAGAAAGCACCATTTCAAAATTTGCAGAAGGATTTCAGCAGCTTAGAAGAAAATCCTCAAAGAAACATCTCGAGAAATTCTACATCCCAATGACCCTGATGACGCAGAGGCTGACATTGTGGGGAAAACACAGATATTGATAACTTTGAGCTGAAAACAATTTTAAAAAGTCAAGTTCTCAATATGTCACAGTTTTAGGAATTCCTTAACCAAGTCATCTATCTTATATTTTCTTCCTGATGTGTATGTGTGTGTGTGTATATATATATATACATGTATGTATGTATATGTATGTATATACACACACATATATATATAATGCATGCATGCATGTGTGCATGCTAAGTCACTTCAGTCATGTTCAACTCTGTGTGGCGCTGTGGACTGCACCCACCAGGCTCCTCTGTCCATGGAATTCTCCAGGCAAGAATACTGGATTTGGGTTGCCACTTCCTTCTCCAGGGGATCTTCCCAACCCAGGGATCAAACTCGCATCAATTGTCTCTTGTATTGGCAGGAGAGTTCTTTACCACCAGTGCTGCCAGGGAAACCCTATATATATACAGGGTTCCAAATCAGGAAAGGAGTATGTCAAGGCTGTATACTGTCACCCTGCTTATTTAACTTATATGCAGAGTACATCATGCGAAATGCTGGGCTGGATGAAGCACAAGCTGGAATCAAGATTGCCAGGAGAAATAGCGATAACCTCAGATATGCAGATGATACCACCCTTATGGCAGAAAGCGAAGAAAAACTAAAGAGCCTCTTGATGAAAGTGAAAGAAGAGAGTGAAAAGACTGGCTTAAAACTCAACATTCAAAAAACGAAGAACATGGCATCCGGTTGGTCCCATTACTTCATGGCAAATAGATGGGGAAACAATGGAAACAGTGAGAAACTGTTTTTTGGGCTCCAAAAGCACTGCAGATGGTGACTGCAGCCATGAAATTAAAAAATGCTTGCTCCTTGGTAGAAAAGCTATGACCAACCTAGACAGCATATTAAAAAGCAGAGACATTACTTCGTCAACAAAGGTCCATCTAGTCAAGGCTATGGTTTTTCCAGTAGTCATGTATGGATGTGAGAGTTGAGCTATAAAGAAAGCCGAGCACCAAAGAATTGATGCTTTTGAACTGTGGTGTTGGAGAAGACTCTTGAGAGTCCCTTGGACTGCAAGGAAATCCAACCAGTCCATCCTAAAGGAGATCAGTCCTGGGTGTTCATTGGAAGGATTGATGTTGAAGCTGAAACTCCAATACTTTGGCCACCTGATGCGAAGAGCTGACTCATTTGAAAAGACCCTGAGGCTGGGAAAGATTGAAGGCAGGAGGAGAAGGAGACGACAGAGGATGAGATGGTTTTATGGCATCACCAACTCAATGGACATGAGTTTGGGTAGACTCCGGGAATTGGTGATGGACAGGGAGGCCTGGCGTGCTGCAATTCATGGGGTCGCAAAGAGTCAGACACGACTGAGCAACTGAACTGAACTGAATCAAGCTATGGTTCTTCCAGTTGTCATGTATGGATGTGAGAGTTGGACTATAAAGAAAACTGAGCACCAAAGAATTGATGCTTTTGAACTGTGGTGTTGGAGGAGATTCTTGAGAGTCCCTTGGATTGTAAGGAGATCAAATCAGTCAATCCTTAGGGAAGTCAGTCCTGAATATCCATTGGAAAGACTGGTGCTGAAGCTGAAACTCCAATACTTTGGCTACCTGATGTGAAGAACTGACTCATTGGAAAAGACCCTGATGCTGGGAAAGATTGAAGGCAGGAGGACAAGGGGACGACAGAGGACGAGATGGTTGGATGGCATCACCAACTCAATAGACATGAGTTTGAGCAAGTTCTGGGAGTTGGTGATGGACACTGAAGCCTGGCATGCTGCAGTCCATGGGGTTGCAAAGAGGCGGACACGACTGAGCAACTGAACTGAACTGAATATATATCACTAAGAAAAATTATGTTTCAATGAGCTTTTAAAAAAAAACTCTCTTTAGAAGTCTTACATAAAAATTCAGTGTAACAATGCATTGTGTCCTAATTTAAATGGCAGCAGTCTTTTTTTTTCTGGCATGTAAAATTATGGTGTGCCTTAAAATTTGTGATTTGTGAGAGCTGATGTAATGTGGTGTGTGATATTTTGGATTCTCATCACTCCTCTTTTGTATGACTTAATTATTCAGTGAAGTTTTTAGAATCTTAAATATCCTTCACAGTCCTTTTCTTCACATATTTAAATTTCATAAGGACAATTTATCAGCTGGTATAATCATCACAGAGCTGTGGCCAACTACTTCAATACTAATTTGGGGGTCTCTGTGGTGACCTTTTGTGAAATTAGCTTGTATGTGGAGTTCATGATGAAATCCAAGGATAACTCTTGAGTGAATGAAACCTCATATTTTAATAGCAGAAAAGAAAATAAACTCCTAGCCTTGAGAGAGCATTACCACACATTTCAAACATCAAAGAAATGACCTCCAGTATAAACGTTGTCTGCAGCATGTAAACACCGAATTCTTAGCTACTTGGCGAATCTACCAAATTTCTTTCTCAGAAAACCAGCATTTCATTTCTAGAGGGCAAGCTGAGTGTCAG
The DNA here is from genome assembly GCA_024291935.2 of Okapia johnstoni. Lineage (NCBI taxonomy): Eukaryota > Metazoa > Chordata > Mammalia > Artiodactyla > Giraffidae > Okapia > Okapia johnstoni. The sequence continues at coordinate 21,076,219 of CM044320.1, read as the reverse complement.
CTGGGATAATTCGATTTGCTCCCTGGCTATGTAGTTTACCTGGCACAGTGCCAGGCACTTAAGAGGCAGTTAATAAATATTTTTGAATGAGTGAATAAAAATCACCCCTGCTCAGTCTACAGGGATTACACACCAATTCTCAGTTCTTAGACCATGTAGGACAGTGAAAAAAGCATGGATTTTGGAAGAAGATGGATTTGCCTTCTGGTCACTTGTTAATAGTAATAGAACATATGGGTTTATGGGGAAATCCTCGGTGGCTCAGCGGTAAAGAATTCTTTTGCAATGCAGGAGACGTGGGAGATGCAGGTTCAATCCCTGGGTCAGGATGATCCCCTGCAGGAGGGCATGGCATCCCACTCCAGTATTCTTGCCTAGAGAATCCCATGAACAGAGGAGCCTGGAGGGCTATTGTCCATGGGGTCGCAAAGAGTCAGACACAACTAAAGTGACTGAGCACAGCACAATTAGTGTAGTACTGTAGAGCACTTAGGGTGAATGAGGAATATGCAGAAAATGCTAAAAAAATATGATTATCTTTATCATGATGGGAGAATATGACAAGAATTCTTCTAGAAATACAGTCTAGGTGAAATGGACTTATTGGAGTAGACTAATTTCAGACCCCACCCACAAGTAACTGTGTTCCATTATATATTGTTAGGGCTCAGGGACTAGATGGAGTGAGCTTGGAGGAGCACAAAGAAAGGATAACTAGATAAGGACAATCACACATCTAGTGACATAATTAAAGGTATTGTTGTTGGTTAGTCTAAGTTGTGTCCAACTCTTTTGTCTCTCGACCTCATGGACTGTGGTGGCCAGGCTCTTCCCTCCATGGGATTTTCCAGGCAAGAATACTGGAGTGGGCTGACATTTCCTTCTCCAGGGGATTGACCCGATCCAGGGATCAATCCCATCTCCTGCATTGGCAGATGGGTTCTTTACCTCTGAGCCACCAGGGAATTAAATTGATAGGCATTCTTAAGTTTATAGATTTAATTTAATTTAAATGAAATAAATTTAATTTATCTCAATTTAATAAATTTAATATGTAAATTAAATTTATAGGCAATGCTTAAGAATTGCACTGTCCAATATGGTAGACATGAACCACATGTATCTATTGAAATTATAGTGTCAATTTATTACCGTTAAATGCAACTGAAAATTCAGTTCCTCAGTCACACTAGCCAAGTGCTAGTGACCACCTGTGTCTAGTGGCCAGTGTATTAAGCAGTGCAGCTATAGAACATTTCCACCAATGCAGAAATTTCTATTGGGCAGCATTGCTTATACTATAGCCTCCAAAACCTCTTACCATCCATAAAATTTGTTACAGACCACCCAAAAAAATCTTTGTGGGATTTCTTCCTTCCTATAATTTTTTTGAGAAGTAGTTCTAGCATCTGAGTAATACTATTGGTCAGTCTGAGGCAGTATGATGAGGAGGAAAGAGCACTAGTTGAAACAGAAGATCTGTTTTAGCTCTGACTTGAATAACAGCTGGGCAACTTACCTGACCGTGTCACATTACCCTCCTTCCTCAATTTACTCATCTTTAAATGAATGAATTGACCTGGATATCACAGTCATTGATAGCTCTTATGCTTGGGAATTCCAGGAAACAGCTGTTGGCTGCAAGCCATCTGCCATTTTGCAGCTCTGCACAGCTGCAGCATTGCAAAGGAAAGTAGTCATGGTAAACAGCATTGTTATGAACCACATGCTTGTGTCCCCCAAATTAATATACTGAGGTTTTAACCCTCAATGTAACGGTATTAGGTAAGGACTTTGGGAGGTGATTACGTCATAGAGGTGGAGGCCTTTGCATAGGATTAGTGCCCTTATTGGGCTTCCTAGGTGGCTCAGTGGTAAAGAATCTGCCTATCAGTGCAAGGAGACCCAGGAGACAAGGGTTCGATCCCTGGGTAGGGAAGATCCTTGAAGGAGGGCATGGCAACCCACTCCAGTATTCTTGCCTGAAACGAAAGTGAAAACGTTAGTCATTAAGTTGTGTCTGACTCTTTGCGACCCCTCTGACTCTTTGTAACCCATCGGGCTCCTCTGTCCATGGAATTCTTCAGGCAAGAATATTGGAGTAGGTTGCCATTCCCTTCTCCAGGGAATCTTTCCAACCCAGGGATCGAACCCAGGTCTCTTGCATTGCAGGCCGATTCTTTACCATCTGAGCTGCCAGGGAAGTGAATTCCATGAACAGAGGAGCCTGGTGGGGTACTGTCCATGGGGTCACAAACAGTCGGATATGACCGAGCCACTGACTGACCAAGTGCCCTTATTAAAGAGATCTCGGAGTGCTCTCTGACCCCTTTCCACCACGTGAAGACACAGTGACAAGGATGCAATCTACAAACCAGGAAGTAGGTTCCCATCAGATACAAAGCTGTCAGCACCATGATTGTGGACTTCCCAGCTCCAAGACTGTGAGAAAGAAATTGTTGCTTAACTCCTGCAGCTGAATTCCAGAAAAATAAACGACCCAATCAAAAAATGGGCCCAAGAACTAAACAGACATTTCTCCAAAGAAGACATACAGATGGCTAACAAACACATGAAAAGATGTTCAACATCACTCATTATTAGAGAAATGCAAATCAAAACCACAATGAGGTACCATTACACACCAGTCAGAATGGCCGCTATCCAAAAGTCTACAAGCAATAGATGCTGGAGAGGGTGTGGAGAAAAGGGAACCCTCTTACACTGTTGGTGGGAATGCAAACTAGTACAGCCACTATGGAGAACAGTGTGGAGATTCCTTAAAAAACTGGGAATAGAACTGCCATATGACCCAGCAATCCCACTGCTAGGCATATACACCGAGGAAACCAGAATTGAAAGAGATGCGTGTACCCCAATGTTCATCGCAGCACTGTTTACAATAGCCAGGACATGGAAGCAACCTAGATGTCCATCGACAGACGAATGGATAAGGAAGCTGTGGTACATATACACAATGGAATATTACTCAGCCATTAGAAAGAATACATTTGAATCCGTTCTATTGAGATGGATGAAACTGGAGCCCATTATACAGAGTGAAGTGAGCCAGAAAGAAAAGCACCAATACAGTATACTAATGCATGTATATGGAATTTGAAAGATGGTAATGGTAACCCTATATGTGAGACAGAATAAGAGACACAGATGCACAGAACAGTCCTGTGAACTCTGAGGGAGAAGGTGAGGGTTGGACGTTCTGGGACAATAACATTGAAACATGTATATTGTCATATGTGAAGCAGAACACCATTCCATGTTCTATGCATGGGACGGATGCTCAGGGATGGAGCGTTGGGATGACACTGAGGGATGGGAGGGGGAGGGAGGTGGGAGGAGGGTTTGGGAGGGGGAGCACATGTGAATCCATGGCTGATTCATGTCGATGTATGGCAAAAACTACTACAATATTGTAAAGTAATTAGCCCCCAACTAAAATAAAAAAAAAAAAAAAAAAGAAATTGTTGCTTAAACCACCCAGTTTATGGTACTTAGTTATAGCAGCCTGAATGCACTAAGACAACCATGAACAGCAAACTAGGACTGTGTTCTATTGTAATAAACTCTTCACAAGCTCAAAAAGCTCTACCATCAACCTCTCTCTTAAGGTAGTTCCATGTATTTTGTGCATATCTTTCTTGATATTTATTTCACTGCTCTCTCACTATCACATTCTATAGATTGTGAGTTTCTTTAAGGTGGGCTCCTGGTTTCTTCGTCATTATTTCTCAAGCCCCCAATGTAGAGAGAACTCGAAATGTTAGCAGATGTCTGAATAAAGATGGATCAATTTCTGACCTTCTTTTGGGTCCTCATGACGAACGTCCCTTGTAATGGATCACAGATGTCAAACCACTTGCTAAAGGTAGGTAGAAGATTCTGGAATCCAGGACCAGGTCAAGATGACTCCAAAGCCCATCTTATTTTCCTCCTACCACACTGCTTTGTTGAAGTCTATGTGTTTCTGTGATTTTAATTTGCTTTCTACATGGTTGTTGACTCTAAGGACTTCAGACGTGGTGTTTTGTCTTGTCTTTCTGTCTCTGAATTCATTAGACTCAGTCTGTCATGTTCTACATTTATGTCCCCAATGCCTTTAAGCCCTAAGTCCAGCCTGATCAATGTAACCACTGAAGCAAAACCATTTAAAATCTCAGTGAGGGACTTCCCTGGTTGTCCAGTGGTTAAGAATTCACCTTCCAATGCAGGGGGTGCAGGGTTGACCCTTGGTCTAGGAGCTAAGTTCCCACATGCATCGGGGCCAAAAAAACCAAAACATAAAACAGAAGGAATATTGTAACAAATTCAATAAAAATTTTAAAAATGGTCCACATCAAATAAAATCTTTAAAAATCTCATTAATTTCTGTAAGAACACAACAGTTACTCATATGTGCTTTGCTGTATCTTCATTTCTCCTGCTTCCTGCCACTTCCAAAGTTTATAGATGGGACAAAAGAAAGGTAAAAAAATTTTAAGTGCTCAGAGATGACTCAACGTGTTGTTTCAAGATCACAGTATTCTGTGTACAAAAGAAATGCACCCATTTCCCCCCTGAGAAATAAGAGAATGAGCAGCTCCAATAAATAAGGAGACTGTATCAAAACAGAGATCACTGGAGAAAGAGCTGACCCACTGCTACCCTGTCCTGTAATGATGACTTCATTTCTAGGCATTTGAGCTTATGTCATGTCTGTTTTCACATCTAGAATCTAGATGTGTCCTAATAGCCCATTATTGTCATGGGCAGAAGGAGGGGGTTAGAAAAACACCTCTTTCCTAAATTCAAGAGGAATGGGGCCTGGCTACTTTCTTAGGAAAACAAAATTATCATCAGAAAGTAGTACTTTGTAAATTAATATAAATTTGTTAATGTCTATAATTGTATGGTACTTCTTCATTTCAACTAATATGAATAAAGAAATTGTAGTACATATATACAATGGAATATATATTGGAATATATATATATATATATGTATGTATATACTCAGCCAATAAAAGAAACCAATTTGAGTAAGTGGGACTAAGGTGAATGAGCCTAGAGCCTGTTATACAGAGTGAAGTAAGTCAGAAAGAGACTATATATGGTATATAGAAACTATAAAAAGAAATGAATTTGAGTCAGTTGGACTGAGGTGGATGAACCTAGAGCCTGTTATAAAGAGGGAAGTAAGTCAGAAAGAGAATATATATGATATCTAGAAAAATGGTATTGAGGAAGCTATTTGCAGGGCAGGAATAGAGTTGTAGACACAGAGAACAAACGTGTGGACACAGCAGAGGAAGGAGAAGGTGGAACAAAAGGAAAGAATAACACTGACATCTATACACTACCATGTGTAAAACGGATAGCTAGGGTGAAGCTGCTGTATAACACACACAGAGCTTAGCCTGATGCTCCTTACGAGATGACTTGAGGGGTGAGATGGGAGCATGAAAGGGAGGCTCAAGAGGGAGAGGATATATGCATACTTTAACGGCTGATTCTTCTTGTTGTTCAGCAGAAACCAACACAACATTGCAAAGCAAGTATCCTCCAATTAAAAAAACAAACACATGAGTTGGATTGGCACAGTCTGTGGGCTCCCTGGTTTTGTGGAGTTTGCTGGGGTCAGATGGTAAAAATAATCAAACTCCAGGTAGATTCGGATTGGCATGGCTTCCAGACCAGGTGAGCCCCTCATGTTTTCCTCTCTCCACCATCCCAGTGCTTCATTTTCACTCTACAGCTGCCTGTTCTTCTTGGATCTTGAGCTGGTCCTGGACTTCTAATTGGGGAGGCCCTTCCTGATTCAAGCCATAACTACAAATGTCCCACCCCAGTGGCACCAAAGTTACAAATATTTCCTTTTAGGCACCACCTTTCCCCACTTGTAACTCTCTAGATTGACTTTTCATGTATATTCCTTGCTGTGTGCCAGCATTCTGAAAGAATTGCCTCAGTTGATCTTTCAGTCTGTTCTCCTTCAGTAACATCAATTGCTCCAAGCTCACCTGCCCAACTAGCCTTTTCTTCCCCTTTTCTCTTTCCTCTTTACCCCAAAAACTAGCTATGACTTCAATGACCAGTGTTATCTTACCTTGAGAAACTGTCCTCAATACAGCAAGTCCCTCTGAACCCAGGAATTATCAAGTCTATTTTTTTCAAAGACTCTTTTGGTTTTTTTAATGTGTTTCTCTTTGATTGCTTTAGGATTTCCTCCAGTTTTTAGTTTATTTGCAAGGTAGAGATTACTATGGGGCTAAAGTCTAATCAGATCTCCTGGGAACCAGGTTCTTTTTGATACCTCAGCCAGAGGTGATCTTGCAGAATCTTCCACCAAAGAAGGAAGCTCACCAGGAAAATGCATGTCCACTCTACAGGGGAGATTTCTAGTCACTTACTAAACTATGATCATTTGGGATTTAAAACAGAACTCCGTGGTCCTCCCCTGAAGATTAATATTTAATTCATAAATTATTTATTGAGCAACTGCACAGCTTGGTGTTGTAGGGAATTGCAAAAATAAATAATACAGGTACATGCCTTAATGTGACTATGAGTCTAAGAGGAAAGGTGAGATACAGATTTAAATAAATATATTATGCCAAGTGTGAGTATGTGCTCAGTCATTCAGTCATGTCTGACTCTTTGCGACCCTATGGCCTGTAGCCAACCAGGCTCCTCTGTCCATGCGATTCCCCAGGCAATAATACTGGAGTGGGTTGCCATTTCCTTCTCCGGGGGATCTTCCTGTCCCAGGGATCCAACCTGTGTCTCCTGTGATTTCTGCATTGGCAAGCAGATTCTTTACCACTGAGCCAACTGAGAAGCCCTTATATTGTGCAATAGAAAATGATAAATACTACAGACAAGATATAATTGTTAGGGAATCCCAGAACAATGGGAGTATTAATCCATTTCTGGGAGTCAGGAAAATCTTACCATTTTAACCTGTGCTTGAAGGATGGTAGAATTTCAACATGGTGCAGTCACGGGCAAAGACTCCCCCAAAGTCAGGAAAAGAGCATTTGAAGGTCACAGCAAGCCTCCCCACTGGGCTGGAAACATGGGTGTGGTGAGGAAGATGGAAAAAGAAACTGAAGACAGAGCTCATGGTTTCTTGAAAGCCAGAAAAGGGGGGCATTATATTTGTGGTTAATGGTGAACTATTGATGGCTTCTAACTGAGGAACAGTCTGGCTTGTGATTTAAGATGATGACCCTGAAAAGATGTACAAAGAGAATCAGAGGAAGAAGAGACTGAATGTATTAGGTTAAGGAAAATGACAGCATGAACAAAAAAACCTCAAATCTCAGTGGCTTAAACCAGCACAGTTTCTTTCTCATTCTTATGCACGTCTGCATCACACTGGCGGGGGCTCCCCCACATCCTTATCAGGGATCCCATGGGCACAGGCTTCACTTTCTGGAATGATCTAACCCTCTATCATAGAACAGAGAGAGCAGGAGACTCTTCATTTCTGCTCAGACTTCTGTTAGGATTTCAGTGGTCAGGAAAAGGTTTGAGTTTATATATTAATACTTCCAGGAGGCATCAATTCCAGGGGAGCATGATCCTGGCGAGCAGTAGTGATGTCTACCTCCTTGGAGAAGGAATGTAAGTCGGGAGACTGATGCCACCATCCAGGATAGAAGTGTTAAGGATCTGGACTAGAATGTGTGTGTGTGTGCTAAATTGCTTCAGTCGTGTCTGACTCTTTGTGACCCCATGGACTGTAGCCTGCCAAGCTCCTCTGTCCATGAGATTCTCCAGGCAAGAATACTGGAGTTGGTTGCCATTCACTTCTCCAGGGGATCTTCCTGACCCAGGGATTGAACCTGCATCTCTTTATGTCTCCTGCATTGGTTCTTTACCACTAATGTCACCTGGGGAGCCCTCTGGACTAGAATAGTGGCAGATAACATGGAAAGGAAGGAAAATATTCATGAAATATTAGGGAGATCAGCAGCACTTGGATGTGTAGATCTAAGGAATAAGAGTACTGGCAGCTGGAGTTAAGCTTTTGAAAGTGTTGTTTACAGAGTTCTGGACTAAGAACAGGGATATGGGAAATGTGCCCCCAAGATCTTCTGTATTTCTCAATAGCACCAAGAGTACGGAGACCCTCCCCCTAGGGAAAGTGTTTCTTTTGTGTATTCTTTCAATAATTTCACTGAGTGGCTGAAAAATAAAAATTGAAGATCATAATAAAAAAATGACTTATAAAGGGAAGTAAAAATGATTACCTTTCCCAGAAATAAACATCAACGTTTAGCTCTTGATTGCCTTCAATGAATGGATACAATAGTTATAACATAGATTTCATATTCTTAAGCTTAAGTTTACATTAATAGATAGCATCTGATATTTTAGGGACCTTGATAAAAGGAATCTTGAGGAACCAACTGGAAAAGTGCTGGAGTGTTCACTGATATCTTTATTTTGGTTTTATATTTCACACTGGGGATTACATAACTCTTACAATTAATGTTTATCAGTCCAGGATAAATGACTCAGACATTTTTGAGATGTTGGAGTTTTTTGTAGCACCTTTTCTAAATTAAATATGAAATTTAAGTGGTATTCAAATCTCTCTGACTTAGAATCTTCTGCTGCTGCTGCTGCTGCTGCTAAGTCGCTTCAGTCGTGTCCGACTCTGTGCGACCCCATCCCTGCAATTCTCCAGGCAAGAACACTGGAGTGGGTTGCCATTTCTTTCTCCAATGCATGAAAGTGAAAAGTGAAAGTGAAGTTACTCAGTCATGTCCGACTCTCAGCGACCCCATGGACTGCGGCCTGCTAGCCTCCTCTGTCCATGGGATTTTCCAGGCAAGAGTACTGGAATGGGTTGCCATTGCCTTCTCCATTAAAATCTTCTAAACAACAACAACAAAGAGATGTCAAAAGCCAAGATTTTTTGATGTATTTTTTTAAAGTCTTTATTAAATTTGTTACAATACTATTTCTGTTTCATGTTTTGGTTTTTTGGCCATGAAGCATGTGGGATCTTGGCTCCTTGACCAGGCATCATTGAACTGGCATCTCCTGAATTAGAAGGTGAAGTCTAAACCACTGGACTACCAGGAGAGTCCCGTCAAAACTGATTCTGTTCATAAGCCGTCTAGACAATATTTTCCATGATAACACCTACCTACTCTTAGTGAATAGTCAAGAGTAAAAGACACTTTGAGACTGATTCACCCTTCCTTTCATTTCCCTGGAATATCTGAACTAAATCTGAATTTCCAGGCTATGCAAAAGCCACTGCTGCTGTTTTCTGGGAAAAATGCACTGAAAGTGTTGCTGGTTAGAGAGCTCTTTGATTCATAAGGCTTTAGCCATGACCTTGAATTCCAGGACTGTCCTGTCTAGGGAAGCTACCAGAGGGAAATGGAGCCAAAGAGACAAACTGTGTTCTCAGAAAAAATGGGCGCCACCACTCTTGCCACCCACCTTTCCAGACTCAGCAAGTAGGACACTTACCTCATTATTCAGGTAAATGACCCCCATCGTCCTCTCCCAGCGGGGGCCAGGAGGGAGTCTCCTTGAAGTGCAAGAGCATCAGCACAAGTGCTTGTGGAAAGTTGCTAAGCTGCACAATCAGGTTCCGTGTGAGCCGTGGGCTTTGCCCTTTTCTGCATCTTCACCTGCACACGGCTGCCAGGAAGAATCAGAGACAGACACTGTCTTTCATCGCTCTTTCCTGGGGGCTGCTCTTCCCTAGAGACAGACTCTGCTGGGGCGTTTCTGAGCTGAGTCCAACAGGCCCAGAAAATATGGCAAATGAGAGAGCCAGGATTTCTGGCAGGAAAAAGGAAACCAGCTTTCATGCTCAACGAGGGGCCCATCACAAATGGACTGCAAGTGCATCAGGCCACAGCTGAGAAAAATGCCAAACTAGTAGGAACCTGTACGTAGCTTTCTAGAACATCAACAGATAGAAGCACGGTCATGGTGCCCTCAGTCTTCTTCATCAGGGCTGAGCAAGCAGAGAGATCCTTCAGCCCAGGAGGCACGGTGGGCAGAAATCCAAGGGAACAAACTTCTCTACTTACCAGCAGAGCCAGACACGTACTCTCTCCTCCATGTTTAGGCAAACAAGGCACAAGTCAAGCCATATGTTTTCTAGAGAAAATCTTTTTCCATTTTTTTCTGTGAGTAAAGAATCCACCTGCAATGCAGGAGACCCAGTTTTGATCCCCAGCTAGGGAAGATCCCCTGGAGGGGGGAATGGCAACACACTCCAATATTCTCGCCCGGAAATCCAATGGACGAAAAAGACTGGCCAGCTACAGTCCATGGGGTTGCAAGAGTCAGACATGACTTGGCAACCAAACTACCACCACACATACTTTATTTTTCACAAGTTTGTGAAATGGGTATTACTAGTCATATATAAATGAAAGAAGTGTGTTTCAAAAGGTAAAGCATATTGCCCAAGATCATACAGCTTGTTAGTGAGGAAGGTGGGTTTAATTTTTCATTTTATTTATTTTTGGAGGTAGTCGTGTTTTTAGTTTTTTAAACTAATTTTTGTTGAAGTATAGATGCTTTATCATGTTGTGTTAATTTCTACTGTCCTGTGCTGGAATCTTCCCAAAACCATCCCCCACCACTGGTCCATGGAATTGTCTTCTGCAAAACTGATCCCCAGTGGCAAAAATATTGGGGACCACTATAAAGAGTTCAGGTTATTTACTTTGTTGATTGTCCCACAATTTAGATTTATGTGATTGTTTTCTCATAAATGTATTAAACATTTTCCCCAAGAATATACATAGGTAATGTTGCAACCTCTTAGTACATCAAATTTGAAGTTTGTCAATTTGTCCCTTGATTGGTGATGCTGAGAATGTTCAGTTAGTTGAGGGGGTGCCTTCTGGATTTCTCCATTGCAAAGTGTCACATATTTTCATTTGCAGTTAATATGTAATCAGTGGCATGATACTTTCAGACTGTGTGGATATCCTTTTCCAATAACATCCTCCCAGTAGCTTTATCATCCATTGATGATACTGACTTATTTTGGTGATTATAAAGTGGTTACATTATAACACTATCATTTCTTCTATATCTATTCACTGGCATTCTTCTATTAGAAGAACCACTTCTCTTTTTTGTAGCAATATTCTGGACTCAGGGATTCCTTGTTTTATTGAGTGTATTATTATAGCCCATCAGTATTATTAGTCTTGTGAGTGATTGAATTTTACCAAATTGACTACTTCAAGTCCCCTCCTCTGTACTTTTAACACATTCCCCTTGACTTTTTTCCTCTCTTTTTTTTTTCAGACTGTAAATTCTTTATTTTGTATTGGAGTATGGCCAATTAACAATGTTGTGGTAGTTTCAGGTGAACAGCAAAGGGACTCAGCCATACATATACATGTATCCATTCTCGCGCAAACTCCCCTCCCATCCAGGCTGCCACATAACACTGAGCAGGGTTCCTCCCCACAATTTTTGAGCAATTCATTACTTTCTGATATTTCCTTACAAGACATTCCAGAACTTGAAGTTTCCATGCCACAGAACTGGAATCAACCAACGGTGACTCCACGGTGCCCTGGTTCTGTTTAACAGCAAGTGTTGCATCTTACATGTATTCAAGGCAAGTAAATAAACATATATATGTATTCTTTTTGTTGTTGTTGTTATTAGTTGCTCAGTCATGTCTGACTCTTTGCGACCCCATGGACTATAGCCTGACAGGCTCCTCTGTCCGTGGAATTTCCCAGGATATATATCTCACTAGCTAATCTCATGCCACTTTAAATCTAGGTAAAGAAGGCATTTTGAGGCATCACGTTGTGGGGAGTTGTACCTCACACTGGGGATCTTTCTGCTGTTTGCTTGGGTGGCATTTTTTGCTCAGCAGAGTGTTTCTGAGGGGATGTGGAACACAGAGTAAGGCAGGTTAGTTTTGACTGATCAGTTATAATAATTTGATCTGTTGTCCAGTGAGTTTTACCTCAATGCTAATCAAACCGTAAACTGAACCTTAAATAGTAATGTGTATGTGTATATATATATATACATGCAATATACACATTCTTAATTTATTTATATATGTATATAATATACATTTATAACATTCATTTACATATGCATATTGTGTATAAATATGCACATATACACAATATGCATATTTAAATAAACTTCTATATGCATGTATTATACATGTATATATATATATATAATACATATATATATCCTTGAATATTGAAACTGAGAGACCTTTCAGGCACTTTCAGTTTTTTGAACTCCAATCAATGTTCAAGACTTTGGACCAAGAGATGAAAGAAGTGAGAGCTAAGGGATCTTTCTGCCTTGGCAGTCCATTCAGGGCTTTAGCCAACAGCTGCTTGCACAGTTCAAGTATATTCATACATTTGCTCTCGATCTGGCCAGAAGAGCTAAATGTCTTTCCTTCAGTTACTCCCAGATAGTGACTCCGGGCCCCTTCTTTTGGGTTCTTAATGCTCACTTGATTTTCCTGCAGTAGACCCTGGCAACCAGCCCATGCTTAATCTTAGAGGACAGTGGCGGGTCAATGTCCTCCTATTTGGTCCAGGATTGAAGCTTCTTGTCTCTCCTTGAGGTTGACAGCACATCTCCTCCACTTCAGTTCAGTTCAGTTCAGTTGCTCAGTCATGTCCGACTCATTGTGACTCCATGAATCGCAGCCCACCAGGCCTCCCTGTCCATCACCAACTCCTGGAGTCTACCCAAACACATGTCCATCGAGTCGATAATGCCATCCAGCCATCTCATCCTCTGTCATCCCCTTCTCCTCCTGCCTCCAATCCTTCCCAGCATCAGGGTCTTTTCCAATGAGTCAATTCCTTGCATGAGGTGGCCAAAGTATTGGAGTTTCAGCTTCAACATCAGTCCTTCCAACGAACACCCAGGACTGATCTCCTTTAGGATGGACTGGTTGGATCTCCTTGCAGTCCAAGGGACTCTCAAGAGTGTTCTCCAACACCACAGTTCAAAAGCATCAATTCTTCGGCTCTCAGCTTTCTTCACCATCCAATTCTCACATCCATACATGACCACTGGAAAAACCATAGCCTTGACTAGACGGACCTTTGTTGGCAGAGTAATGTCTCTGCTTTTAAATAAGCTGTCTAGGTTGGTCATAACCTTTCTCCCAAGGAGTAAGCGTCTTCTAATTTCATGGCTGCAATCACCATCAGCAGTGATTTTGGAGCCCCAAAAATAAAGTCTGACACTGTTTCCACTGTTTCCCCATCTATTTGCCATGAAGTGATGGGACCAGATGCCATGATCTTAGCTTTCTGAATGTTGAGCTTTAAGCCAACTTTTTCACTCCCCTCTTTCACTTTCATCAAGAGGCTCTTTAGTTCTTCTTCATTTTCTGCCATAAGGGTGGTGTCATCTGCATATCTCAGGTGATTGATATTTCTCCCAACAATCTTGATTCCAGCTTGTGTTTCTTCCAGCCCAGCGTTTCTCATGATGTACTCCGCATATAAGTTAAATAATCAGGGTGACAGTATACAGCCTTGATGTACTCCTTTTCCTGTTTGGAACCAGTCTGTTGTTCATGTCCAGTTCTAACTGTTACTTCCTGACCTGAATACAGGTTTCTCAAGAGGCAGGTCAGATGGTCTGGTATTCCCATCTCTTTAAGAATTTTCCACAGTTTATTGTGATCCACACAGTCAAAGGCTTTGGCATGGTCAATAAAGCAGAAATAGATGTTTTTCTGGAACTCACTTGCTTTTTCGATGATCCATCAGATGTTGGCAATTTGATTTCTAGTTCCTCTGCCTTTTCTAAAACCAGCTTGAACATCTGGAAGTTCACAGTTCACATATTGTTGAAGCCTGGCTTGGAGAATTTTGAGCATTGCTTTACTAGCATGTGAGATGAGTGCAATTGTGCGGTAGTTTGAGCATTCTTTGGCATTGCCTTTCTTTGGAATTGGAATGAAAACTGACCTTTTCCAGTCCTGTGGCCACTGCTGAGTTTCCAGATTTGCAGGCATATTGAGTGCAGCACTTTCACAGCATCATCTTTCAGGATTTGAAATAGCTCAACTGGAATTCCATCACCTCCACTAGCTTTGTTCGTAGTGATGCTTTCTAAGGCCCACTTGACTTCACATGCCAGAATGTCTGGCTCTAGGTGAGTGATTACACCATCATGATTATCTGGGTCGTGAAGATATTTTTTGTACAGTTCTTCTATGTATTCTCGCCACCTCTTCTTAATATTTTCTGCTTCTGTTAAGTCCATACCATTTCTGTCCTTTATTGAGCCCATCTTTGCATGAAATGTTCCCTTGATATCTCTAATTTTCTTGAAGAGATCTCTAGTCTTTCCCATTCTGTTGTTTTCCTCTATTTCTTTGCATTGATCGCTGAGGAAGGCTTTCTCATCTCTCCTTGCTATTCTTTGGAACTCTGCATTCAGATGGGAATATCTTTCCTTTTCTCCTTTGCTTTTCGCTTCTCTTCTCTTCCCAGCTATCTGTAAGGCCTCCTCAGACAGCCGTTTTGCTTTTTTCCATTTCTTTTTCATGAGAATGGTCTTGATCCCTGTCTCCTGTACAGTGTCATGAACCTCTGTCCATAGTTCATCAGGCACTCTGTCTATCAGATCTAGGCCCTTAAATCTATTTTTCACTTCCACCGTATAATCATAAGGGATTTGATTTAGGTCATATCTGAATGGTCTAGTGGTTTTCCCTACTTTCTTCAATTTAAGACTGAATTTGGCAATAAGGAGTTCATGATCTGAGCCACTGTCTGCTCCCGGTCTTGTTTTTGCTGACTGTATAGAGCTTCTCCATCTTTGGCTGCAAAGAATATAATCAATCTGATTTCGGCGTGACCATCTGGTGATGTCCACAGGTAGAGTCTTCTCTTGTGTTGTTGGAAGAGGGTGTTTGCTATGACCAGTGCGTTCTCTTGGCAAAACTCTATTAGGCTTTGCCCTTCTTCATTCTGTACTCCAAGGCCAAATTTGCCTGTTACG
Organism: Okapia johnstoni; assembly: GCA_024291935.2. Classification (NCBI taxonomy): domain Eukaryota; kingdom Metazoa; phylum Chordata; class Mammalia; order Artiodactyla; family Giraffidae; genus Okapia; species Okapia johnstoni. The sequence continues at coordinate 21,061,208 of CM044320.1, read as the reverse complement.
CCAGGTGTTTCCTGACTTCCTACTTTTGCATTCCAGTCCCCTATATTGAAAAGGACATCTTTTTTGGGTGTTAGTTCTAAAAGGTCTTGTAGTCTTCATAGAACCGTTCAAGTTCAGCTTCTTCAGTGTTACTGGTCGGGGCATAGACTTGGATTACTGTGGTATTGAATGGTTTGCCTTGGAAACGAACAGAGATCATTCTGTCGTTTTTGAGATTGCATCCAAGTACTGCATTTCGGACTTTTTTGTTGACCATGATGGCTACTCCATTTCTTCTAAGGGATTCCTACCCACAGTAGTAGATATAATGGTCATCTGAGTTAAATTCACCAATTCCAGTCCATTTTAATTCGCTGATTCCTAGAATGTCGACGTTCACTCTTGTCATCTCCTGTTTGACCACTTCCAATTTGCCTTGATTCACGGACCTAACATTTCAGGTTCCCATGCCATATTGCTCTTTACAGCATCGGACTTTGCTTCTATCACCAGTCATATCCACAGCTAGGTATTGTTTTTGCTTTTGCCCCATCTCATCATTCTTTCTGGAGTTATTTCTCCACTGATCTCCAGTAACATATTGGGCACCTACCGACCTGGGGAGTTCATCTTTCAGTGTCCTATCTTTTTGACTTTTCATAATGTTCATGGGGTTCTCAAGGCAAGAATATTGAAGTGGTTTTCCATCCCCTTCTCCATTGGACCACATTCTGTCAGACCTCTCCACCGTGGCCCGTCCATCTTGGGAGGCCCCACACGGCGTGGCTTAGTTTCTGAGATAGACAAGGCTGTGGTCTGTGTGATCAGATTGGCTAGTTTTCTGTGATTATAGTTTCAGTGTGTCTGCCCTCTGATGCCCTCTCGCAACACCTACCATCTTACTTGGGTTTCTCTTACCTTGGAAGTGGGGTATATCTTCACAGCTGCTCCAGCAAAGTGCAGCCACTGCTCCTTACCTTGGACAAGGGGTGTCTACTCACAGCAGCTCCTCCTGACCTTGAATGTGGAGTAAATCCTCTCGGCCCTCCTGTGCCCACACAGCTGCCACTCTTTGGATGTGGGGTAACTCCTCTCGGCCGCTGCCACCGACCTCCAGCCCAGGGGTAGCTCCTCTCGGACCTTCATCATTTTTTTTTCATTGTTATTTCAAGTTAATATTTCTTCTCTGTATATATAACAAACATTTTTATCTTTGGAGGTTATTTGGTTAATGTTATCCAGTATGTTTAGATTAAAATTATAAGCTCTTGAGTCTCTAGTATGTTTAAGATGACTATAAAATTTTTATGTCTCATGAGACTCCAGCATCCTGAATGACCTCGGTCATTTCCAAAAAATTACACCTATTATTTCTATCATCCATCTTGTTATTGCTTAGAACTTGTGTGACCTTTTGTTCATAGTAATAATAAATTCACTTAAATTTAAAATTAAATGTCTTATAGTCTCTTCTATCTCTAGCCCAATTCTTGGTTTTCTTTGAAATTTCACCAGATGAATTGTAGAGATGCAGAATAGTTATCATCCCAGATCTCAGTGATGCCGCTGAGCATTGGAGAGCATGTCTTAAGATTTAAGGCTGTCAAGGCTGTATATTGTCACCCTGCTTATTTAACTTATATGCGGAGTACATCATGAGAAATGCTGGGCTGGAAGAAACACAAGCTGGAATCAAGATTGCTGGGAGAAATATCAATAACCTCAGATACGCGGATGACACCACCCTTATGGCAGAAAGTGAAGAAGAACTAAAGAGCCTCTTGATGAAAGTGAAAGAGGGGAGTGAAAAAGTTGGCTTAAAGCTCAACGTTCAGAAAACTAAGATCACGGCACCTGGTCCCATCACTTCATGGCAAATAGATGGGGAAACAGTGGAAACAGTGTCAGACTTTATTTTTTTGGGCTCCAAAATCACTGCTGATGGTGATTGCAGCCATGAAATTAAAAGACACTTACTCCTTGGAAGGAAGGTTATGGCCAATCTAGATAGCATATTAAAAAGCAGAGACATTACTTTGTCAACAAAAGTCCATCTAGTCAAGGCTATGGTTTTTCCAGTGGTCATGTATGGATGTGAGAGTTGGATGGTGAAGAAAGCTGTTCTCCAAAGAAGACATACAGATGGCTAACAAACACATGAAAAGATGCTCAACATCACTCATTATTAGAGAAATGCAAATCAAAACCACAATGAGGTACCATTACACACCAGTCAGAATGGCCGCTATCCAAAAGTCTACAAGCAATAAATGCTGGAGAGGGTGTGGAGAAAAGGGAACCCTCTTACACTGTTGGTGGGAATGCAAACTAGTACAGCCACTATGGAGAACAGTGTGGAGATTCCTTAAAAAACTGGGAATACAACTGCCATATGACCCAGCAATCCCACTGCTAGGCATATACACCGAGGAAACCAGAATTGAAAGAGACGCGTGTACCCCAATGTTCATCGCAGCACTGTTTACAATAGCCAGGACATGGAAGCAACCTAGATGTCCATCGGCAGACGAATGGATAAGGAAGCTGTGGTACATATACACAATGGAATATTACTCAGCCATTAAAAAGAATACATTTGAATCTGTTCTATTGAGATGGATGAAACTGGAGCCCATTATACAGAGTGAAGTGAGCCAGAAAGAAAAGCACCAATACAGTATACTAATGCATGTATATGGAATTTGAAAGATGGTAATGGTAACCCTATATGTGAGACAGAATAAGAGACACAGATGCATAGAACAGTCCTGTGAACTCTGAGGGAGAAGGTGAGGGTTGGACGTTCTGGGACAATAACATTGAAACATGTATATTGTCATATGTGAAGCAGAACACCATTCCATGTTCTATGCATGGGACGGATGCTCAGGGATGGAGCGTTGGGATGACACAGAGGGATGGGAGGGGGAGAGAGGTGGGAGGAGGGTTTGGGAGGGGGAGCACATGTGAATCCATGGCTGATTCATGTCGATGTATGGCAAAAACAACTACAATATTGTAAATTAATTAGCCCCCAACTAAAATAAATTTAAAAAAATAAAAAAATAATAAAATAAAAAAAAAAAAAGAAAGCTGAGTGCCGAAGAATTGATGCTTTTGAACTGTGTTGTTGGAGAAGACTCTTGAGAGTCCCTTGGACTGCAAGGAGATCCAATTATCCATCCTAAAAGAGATCAGTCCTGGGTGTTCATTGGAAGGACTGATGTTGAAGCTGAAACGCCAATACTTTGGCCACCTCATGTGAAGGGTTGACTCATTGGAAAAGACCCTAATGCTGCGTAGGAGTGGGGGCGGGAGGAGAAGGGGACGACAGAGGATGAGGTGGTTGGATGGCATCACCGACTCGATGGACATGGGTTTGGATAGACTCCAGGAGTTGGTGATGGACAGAGAGGCCTGGCGTGCTGCAATTCATGGGGTCGCAAAGAGTTGGACACGACTGAGCGACTGAACTGAACTGATGTGCCACATATTAGGCTTCTTGTCCAGTAATCATGTACAGATGTGAGAGCTGAACCGTAAAGATGGCTGAGCACCAAAGAATTGATGCTTTCAAATTGTAATGCCAGAGAAGACTTTTGATGATCCCTTGGACAGCAAGGAGATCATACCTATCAATCCAAAAGAAAATCAACCCTGAATATTCACTGGAAGGAATATGAAGCTGAAGCCGAAGCTGAAGCTCCGATACTTTGGCCACCTAATGCCAAGAGCCAGCTCATTGGAAAAGACGCTAATGATGGGAAAGATTGAAGGCAGGAGGAAAAGGAGGCGAGAGAGGATAAGGTGGTTAGATGGTATCACCAATTCAATAGGCAAGAGTTTGAGCAAACTCTGGTAGATGGTGAAGGACAGGGAAACCTGGCATGCTGCCATCCATGGAGTCACTGAGGGTTGGACATGACTTAGTGACTGAACAACAACAACCACCACAGAAACCTGGGAAAGGTTCACTCTACTTTTCTACTTTCATCTGTTAGTGGGCTCAGCATTCTATCTCTTCACATTCCTCATGGCACGAATTGTTGTGTCAGCTTCCACTTCTTCATCTCAGAAAAAAAAAAAAGCAAGATACTTTAAGAACCCCTAAGTACCTCACCTGTCCTGGCTGCCTCCTGAGGCTTGACAGTTAAACTTCTCAGGTGGTGTTGATAGAAATGATATTGTTGTGATTTTTGAATTACAGGCTGTGAACTCTTTCCCTGTGAATACAGATGTGTTGTCAGGAACACAGCGTGCCTTCGTACTGTACTAACTTAGCCATGTGCAGGCTCCATGGCATATATAAAGACTCCTCCGAAGCACAGTCTCAGCTAAATTGGGCATGAATTACAAGGAAAATCCACTGAGGACAGTCTGACGGCGCCACCAAGAAAGGCATGAACTCACGGTATTTACAGCGTGCATGAGTATGTGCTAAGTCACTTGAGTAGCATCAGACTCTTTGCAACCCTATGGATTGTAGCCCGCCAGGCTCCTCTGTCCATGGGATTCTCCAGGTAAGAATACTAGAGTGGGTTGCCATGCCCTCCTCCAGCGGATCTTCCCAAACCAGGGATCTAACCCATGTCTCTTAATGTCTCCTGCTTTGGCCGGTGGATTCTTTACCACTAGCGCCACCTGGGAAGCCTATATGGCATGAGCACGGCAGTATCAACATGTGGTTTTAGCCCGAGGAATTGTGTCAGCATCTGGTTACTTCAAAGAACAAACCAGCAAACATGTGTTGAGGGCCTATGGGCACATCTGCGTGCTAGTGAGAATTGACAGAGTCAAGTAAGTGGGAGGGTGCACTTCTGGATCCACATTCATACATGATTCAGAATGAATATCAGAGATGGAAGGAAAAGGTCTGGAAGGATATATACCTAGATTAGTGATCATTTGTAGATTGCCCTCATGGTCACTGGTGGGTAGCTGGGGAAGACGGGCCCCAGGTGGAGTGAACAGGCGCCTGACACAGGGGAGGAGCTCATTAAACATTTATTGAACAAATAATGCTGAAAACATGCAAGAATGCCTCAGACTGAGGTTCAAGAATGTGTTGGGGGTCCAGTGGTTAAGAATCTGTCTGTCAAGGCAGGGGATATGGGTTTGATCCCTGGTCTGGGAAGATAAATAGAAAGGAACCAGAATGTCCATGGTTAAGCATGAATTCTGCACACACACAGTTTATTCTGGTTATCTGGGTGAAATTGCTCTCTCTGATAACTGATCTTTCTTCAGTTTCTAAGACAAAGACAAATTAAGCTGCAGGGTTGGCTGTCAGCTCCAATGTGGCTGTGACAACCTGGATAAGGGAAGGCATTCTGTCCCCAGGGAGGTATATTGAGGCATATTCTTCCAGTTAGTCTTGCGTTTCTTAGTAGGTTATATGTCTCTCCTCAATAGGATTACTCTCCCTCTGTCGCCTCAGTGACAAATTTCCATGATTATATACATAACATTTATAATGACAAATACTCCAATAAGAACCCCTTTGGCTGGTGGTAAAGAGCAAGTAGACTATAATTATGACATACAGTGAGATGATGGGAATTTCATAGTATTGGCTAGAATCCATTTGCAAATATGCTGTGCCCGTGTCTCCTCCACCATTTCAAAGTAAGCTTTCATGTTCTGAGTTGCACCCTGAGAAGAGCAAGCCTGTTGCCCTTGAACTTATGTGATAGGGAGTCCATCCAGTCCCACTGAAATCTCCTTGGGAGGTGAGGGCTCAAAGGACTGGAAGCTGAAGCCCAGTGAGGCTCAGGTCCTGTTGAAGAGTAAGCTTATCCATCTACTAGAAATTCAGCTTTGTGTGCCTGTCTACAGACTGCACACTGCAAGGGCAAAGGCTATGCCTATCTTGTTCATGTCTGTAATTTGCTGCCATGTTAACACAGTAGCATCTTCATAAGCATGTATCATATATAAATCAATGAAGAAATGATTGACATGGAACAGCCATAGTAGTGTGCCCTTAGTTGCTCAGTCATGTCTAACTCTTTGTGACCCCATGGACGGTAGTCTGCCAGGCTCCTCTGTGGGATTTCCCAGGCAAGAATACTGGAGTGGGTTGCTATGCCCTTCTCCAGGGGATCTTCCCCACCAAGGGGATTGAATCTGCATCTCCTGCATTGGCAGGCAGATTCTTTATCAATGTGCCACCTGGGAAGCCCTGAGTAGACGATAGAGCATCTCTGAACACTTCTGCCTCTCTTTCACATGTGTGGTCCCCTTTCTCCACCCTAGATCTCCCAGGGCTTATTCCATGTTCTAGAAACTTGGACCATCTTCCAGCTGACAGTAAATCTTGACATGTTAGCTGATCACAGAACACAATGTCTAAGGCTTCCAGAGGGCTACCAAAAGTTTGAAGGAGTGAATATATTTACAGTGCTGGGACTTCTGACACGGTAATCACCATGTGTGATGATCCTCAAAATGTACCAGGTGGGTGGTCCCCATTCTTCCTTCTTATAAGGCTGGCCTAAACCTGTGACCTAACCTTCCCACCTTTGTTTCTCATTTTTTCCCCCCTAAACAGGAGGATTCTCCTCATCCCAAGACTTTCCTCAACCGATTTTTTTTAAGTGAATTTTTCTTGATACTTATAGAAAAGTGTAACCAAAATCATGAGTTTAACTCAACGGATTTTCATGAAGAGGCCTCACCTGAATAACCAGCACTTAGCTCAATAAATAGAACCTTCTCAGGACCATGGATGAACCACTGTAATACCACCTGGTTACTGCCCCCAAAAGATAATCACATCCTGACTTTTAACAGCATAGATTGAGTTTGGCCGATCTGTAATTTGTATGAACGGGTGCATGTATGCTCAGTCACGTCTGATTTTGCGACCCCATGGGCTGTAGCCAGGCCAGGCTCCTCTGTCTATGGGATTCTCCAGACAAGAATACTGGAGTGGGGTGCCATTTCCTTTTCCAAGGGATCTTCCCTACCCCAAGATCGAACCCCTGTCTCCTGTGTCTCCTGCTTTGATGGGCAGATTCTTTATCACTGTGCCACCTGGAAAGCCCCATATGAATGGGTACTTTATATGATTTGGTGATTATAGTGGTATATAGTGAAATCTCATTGTGGCTTTGAGTTGCAGTTCGCTGATAACTGCTGACATTTTGCTGTTTTTGAAATAGTTATGAGCCATTTGGACATCCTTGTGAAATACCATTCAAGCATTTTACTCATTTTGGGGGATAGTTATCTTTTTTATTGATCTGGAGGAGTATTTTCTTTATCTTGGGTACAGAAAGATATAAAAGTATATTGCAAATATGTTCTCCCACTCTATGGGTGACACTTTCTTTCTCTTAGTATAATAGTATTTTTGAAGAACAGAAGTTCTTAATTTTTATGAACTCCAATTGATCATTTCCCCCTTTATGATTTGTGTTTTTCTATTTCTATCTAATATATTGTTCCTTGTGCCAAGCTTATGCGTACCTTTTCCTGTTTTTTTTCTTCTAGATGCTTTTTGATTTTACCTTTCACATTTAGAGCTACAATTCATTGGGAATTGGTTTTTTGTGTATAGTGTAAGGTGGGATAAAATTAATATTTCCCATTTAGATAGCCGATTAAGGTGGCATAATTTCCTGAAAGGGCTTCCCGGGTGGCTCAGTGGTAAAGAATCCGCCTGCCAATGCAGGAGCCACAGGAGATGCAGGTTCGATCCATGGGTCGAGAAGATCCATGGAAGAGGAAATTGTAACCCACTCCAGTATTCTTTCCTGGGAAATCCCATGGACAGAGGAGCCTGGCAGCCTACAGTCCATGAGGTCACAAAGAGTCGGATACGACTGAGCTCACAAGAAAAGGAAAAAGATTTCCTGAAGGGATTATTTTTCCGCACTGCCCTGCATTGTTACTTTAGTGACAAATCAAGTGAACTCACATTTGTGGTATATTTCTAGGCTCTATTGTGTCCTATTTGTTTATTTGTTTATCCTGGCTCAATACCACACTGTCTTCATTATTACTTTATAGTAAGCCTTAATGCACAGTGGTATAAGGGCTCCATCTTTGTGTTTCTTCAATGTCTTGTCTTTCCTCATCCTTTTGCACAGTCTTATAAGTTTTAGAATCAGTTTGTCACTTCACACACACATACACACATGCACACACAACCCTGCTGAAATTTTGATTAAGACTATATTGAATATATAGATCAATTCAGGGAGAATTCACCTCTTTACTGTATTTCAATGCATTAACATGGTATGTATCCCTTTGTTTGGGTCTCTTCATTTGCTTCAGTAAAGTTTAAAGGCTGCAAGTGTATAATTTTGTAAGATTCATGTTTGTGTATTTTATATTGTGAATGCTTTTCAAATTGTAACTATTGAAAAAGATTTAGCTAAAATTTTTTGCATAAATATGTAAAATACAAAGAATTTGATGTTGATTCAGAGTCCGACATTCTTTACTTTACTTATCATTCCAGTAGTTTATCTGTAAATTGAAAAAAATTTTTCCTACATGAACTGTTATGCCATCTGCAACATTAGTGGCTTTATTTTTTCCTTTTCAATCATTGTCCTTTCTTTTCTTATTCTTATTGCCTTGGCTTGGATCTATCATACTACTGTTTAATTTTCAGGATCAGGCACACTTGACAGAATTTTTTTAATCATTTAGATTGAAGCAAGGCCTCTCTTCATCTCACATCAATAAATCTGAGCTTTCAATAAGTTTTGCAACAGGATAAAAGAGGGGGATGGGACGCAGAAGGAGAATTTTCCTTAACAGAAATGGTGCTAGAAGAGGAGATGGAGCCCCATAAGCTGAAAATAAGGATGTGTCCGTCCTTGTATGTGTGTGTGCTCTCAGTCACGTCCAACTCTTTTGTGACCCCATGGACTGTAGCCCACCAGGCTCCTCTGCCCATGGAGTTTTCCAGGCAAGAATACTGGAGTGGGTTGCCATTTCCTACTCCACGGAACCTTCCTGACCCAGGGATTGAACCCAAGTCTCCTGCATAATCCCCCCAATGTGGGAGAATCTGACTCAACAGAATCACCAAATCTTAGTCTTGGAGAGCATCTCATTTGATCTTCTACCCAAAGCATGGGTCCCTGGGAATATCTTGAAAACCTTGGGATTGGAGGACAATTGTTGTCACCTCCATATCTAAGAGCCTCTCCAGAAACGTCCCATCAACGCTTCCATGGCCCCTGCCTCTTCCTTTCCACAGTTTATGACCTCACAGCTTACCTGCTCACCACTTTCCCCTTCTACCAAGCTGGGAGTGGTTCTCACATTTTAATTCTGCTGCTTCATGAAATCTGGACCCATCCCTTAAGGAGGCCTGGATGAAGTGTCCATGGTGAGCCCAGCAGCGTCCATAGGGGCTGGAACTGACCCCAGGAGGTGCCCCACTGATGTGTCCTGTTGAGGAAGCCCCTTACACTCTGTACCACTCATTGTAGTCCTGGGCACTCTGATCCCGGGCTTCACTGAGGTCTGGTGGGACCCTCCTCCAGACAGAGCAGATGGTGAAGACCCAATCCACTGTAAGAAGAAATCCAAGACGCTGATGGAGCAACTGACACCAAGTTCCCCCTTCTCAGTGACTACACTATTGGGTAAGTTGGAAGGTGTCCCACCCTGCTTTATGCCCACTTTGGTTTTTACCATCCCTTTTCCTTTTTCCTGGTCAAATCTGATGACTAGTTTACAGAGGGAGACACCCACCCCCACCCCAGCATCCTGCCTCCCAGGTCACACCCGTGCCTCTCCAATCTTTCACTGTACTTGCTCCACAGGAGGCTTGCACACCCCAGAACTCTGCTCTGACTCCATTGCACATCTTGACAAACACGCTGGACAAGAAGAAAGCCTGAGTCCCAGCGGGCTTTGTTCTGGGGGTGTTACACGGCCCCGGTCCAGGCTCCCATCTTCCCCCAGAGCTCACCTGGGGGGCGGGAGAGTGCACACTCCCTGTGGAGAGAAGCAGGAGGCACAAGCTGACAGCAAAATCTTTGTTTCCCATCAGTGAGGATCTCTCTTCTCGCAAGAAAGAGAGATTGAATGAGGATGACAGATCATACGTTCTCTCTCTTCTTTTGTATCGTGTCTCTCCTCTCTCTCACCCCTCCCAGCCCTTCTATGGCTGCTTTCAATTTCTCAGACCCTGAAGGAGGGAAACAAAAAAAACAGTGACCTCCAGGGCTGCAGAGAACAGGCAGTTACTCAGAGAGAGGGAGGGAAGTAGAGGATGGTGGGAAGGTGCAGTGGGGCTTGGCATGAATGGAGATGGGGGCGCCATTCAGTGCCTGCTGTCCCTCCCTCCCCCTTCATCCACGTGTGCATTCATTCCCCACATCACCACCAACACTAGGGCACGAGCTGAGAATAATTAATTTTTACTGAAAGAGTTTTTTTTTTTTGGTGTGCAGACATTGTGTTCTGCTTTTGCCATGACTATAAAGTCTCCAGTACAATTCTGGATTTAATTATAGTCCTATTTCAAGGGAATGAAAAAAAAAAGCACCCTGTGTCAGAGGCACAGATAATTGGTGATGCCAGGTGGAACTGAGACATGGGTTCTGGGGACCAGAGCAGTTGCTTCCGGCTGATTCAGATCTCAGAGCCAGCTGGGCTTTGGTTGGGTTCAGGCCTCTCTGCACCCCAGCTTCAGAATTAATTAACCTGGGGCCCAGAGGGACAGGGAGGATATGACTTCTGAGTGGGCTACAGACCTACTCCTGGCCCTCCCCCCACTCCCTGGCTTGGTCACACACACACCCTCCCTCCCCCCCTCCCCAGCCCCGGTGCTCTGATGACCTTAAACCAAGCCAAGGTTTTCCCTTATCGTGTGATTGTTAGATTCTTAGACCTGAGCATGACCCTGGAATCTGGGTTATGGATATTCTCTTTGATTCTTGCAATTAGACTATTTTGGAAACCGTTCATGAGGCAAAGGGCTTGGCTACTGGGGGTGAGGCCGGTACTTCTGAACATGAGTCACTAGGAGACAGGAGACTCCAGCAGGAGCAGATCCAGGACTGCAATAAGGACTAGCTCTGGGCATCTGGTCCAGGAGTGAGATGTTTCATGGACACAGAGAGAGGGAAGTGACAGGAGATGGACAGGGAAGAGGGGACCAGAAAGGAGAGGATATCTAGTTCATCACAGAGCGCCTGGATCAGCAAGAGAAACAAGAGGACCCAGGATGACACGAACGGGAGGGAAGACACACAGTCAGGGCCAGACATTTGAACACTGACCATCCCAGAAGGATTCAGAGAGTGACATGAATCAGAGCTGGAGGTGTCCAAGAGAAATGCTCTCAACTAGAGGAATTATTTATGGGTAATCTTGATTAGGCCAGGTTTACCTTTTTGTACAAAATTTCACAATTTATGTCTTTCTTTGGCAGTCAGCCTAAAATTATGAACCAATATTTGAAATCTATCAGGGGAAGGAAAGAAACAAAGATGAAAGCAGTGGAAGCAGAAAGAGGAAATGCACTAGATGAAAGGGGACCAGAAATTAGTGATGACTGAGGAATCAGGGAGAGACCCTTGGATGGACTAAGTAAAGAAAGAGAGACATGAAGGAACTGGAGCCCTGAGAGGAAGAGGGACATTTGCTGAAATTCCAAAAGTCAGAGGAGGGAAAAAGAGAGAGAGAACAGTAGATGATAATGATGCTCCCCCAAAGCAGTTATGTTTGCTTCCTCTCCTTCGTTTTCCTCTTCATCCTCCAATTCAGTCCCTCAATGGGCCGCCATGTTGGCTACTCCAGAAAGCAGCCATCATAGTGTATTCAAGTATGTTCTCTGTGAATGGTGCCCCCGGGAGATGTGCACAGTGACTGTTCTGCCTCTGTTCATCTGTTTTCCTTTCTTCAGCCACTTCCCACTTTGGGTCCTCTTGCTGTGCTAATGGCCTGTGGCATTCCGACTCAGGGAAGTGAATGCCTCAGAGTTGGCCCTGGTAGCTGGAGGAAGAGTCCTGGATGGGCTGCACCAGGATGGCACCTGGATCACAGCAGAGGGGACAGACCGCAGTCACACCAGTGCCCCACCTGTGGAAAACACCATAGTCACATATGTGAACCTACAGAGCTTAGCTGTTGAGAGGTCAAAGATGGTAGTACTTAGTAAAAACTGTTAGGCAGTTTGCATTATTTCATGTGTATTCTGTCTTCCGGGCTTCCCAAGTGGCTCAGCAGTAAAGAATCTGCCTGTAATGCAGAAAGAGCAGGAGACACCATGGGTTTGATCCCTGGGTCAGGAAGCTCCCCTGGAGGAGGGCATGGCAACCCACTCCAGTATTCTTGCCTGAAGAATTCCATAGACAGAAAAGTCTGGCAGGCTACAGTCCATGGGGTTGCAAAGAGTCAGACACAACTGAAGCGACTGAGTATGTTCTGTCTTCTACATGAATTTGTAAGCTCTTCCAGGATGAAACTCTATCATACAAAGTCTCTTTAGTTCTATTTTATTTGTGTGGCTGAGAAAGCTTGAGTTCAAGAAGTGTATCACAAGAACAATTGTTTCCATGGGAAAAATGGGTTAAAGACTAAAGCAATTCAGCCTTCCAATAAAAAAAAGTTATTCTCTGGCAGGAATTTCAAAAGTAAACCCTTTTTATAGCTCTGAGTGGGTAGCTGTAAAACCCAAACATCCCTGAGTAAATCCAACTTCTGATTATATAGAGCTTTTCTATAGAGATGTGCCCAGCCTCTTCCTTCCAGCAGCCATGGTACCCTTAATACATTATTATCACCTCGATGGTCTGTGTTGCTCCCACAGCACCTCCCAGGACCAGTTTAGGGAAGGTGCAACAGGGATTGGTCTATATGGAATATTTTATACCATCCAGGAAATGGGTTTCTGGCCCCTTAAAATAATCTTCCCTCAGAATTTGGGGGAGAATGGATACATATATATGTATGGCTGAATCCCTCAGCTGTTCACCTGAAACTATGACAACACTGTTAATCAGCTATTGAAAGTGAAAACATTAGTCACTCAGTCGTGTCCGACTCTGTGCAACCCCATGGACTATAGCCCACCAGGCTCCTCTGTCTCTGGTATTCTCCAGGCAAGAATACTGGAGTGGGTTGCCATGCCCTTCTCAAGGGGATCTTTCTGACCTAGGAATAGAACCTGAGTCTCCTGCATTGCGGGCAGATTCTTTACCATCTGAGTATACCCCAATACAAAACAAAAAAAAAAATTTTTTTAACCTTTAAAAATGAGGATAATATGACAAATGTTTCTATTGATCCACCCCAGATTGTTGTCTGAAGGCAATTTCTAAAATTCTCAGTAGATTTGCTTAAAGAAAAATTTGATTGAAAGGCTAAAATTCTCAGTGGATTTGCTTAAAGAGAATTGGATTGATGTCCAGTCATTCTTCACTCAAAATAAAACAGGTATTGCCTTCAGTAAAGATTATACAAATAATAATAATAATAATAATCTTTCCTCACCTGCATCCCTGCCCAGAGAGTACCTGACATTTCTTCTGGACCACATGCTCTGTTCCTTACTTTGAGATAGAACTTAAAAAAATAAAAAACAAAAAACACCAGGCATGGGCACAGACTGAGACTAAAGAGACGATGAATGTTAATGTCCCCAGAGCAAGAGGGGGAAGGGGACATTACAACCAGGCCTCCCAATTCACATCTGTGGAGAGACAGTGCCTGGGCACCTGGGCATCTCCTCTGCAAAGCATCCCTAGCCTCCCCCGGGTAAACTCATCTCCAGCTCCTTATTCAGGCATCACCCCTTCATGATAGATTTCAGGGTCCCTCCTCTGTGCCCCAACCACTCCCTGTGCAGTCTGTCACTACCGTCTTCACCACATCACACTGAATGGGCTCTCCACGATGTGCCCTCTCCCATAAGAACACAAGCTGCACCAAGGCAGGAATCGAGTATTCTTCATTGAAGGGTCCTGGTGCTGGCATCTACAGTGCCTGGTACACAGTGGGCTCTTAATACATGCTCCTTTTAAGGGGAATTTAGCAGCAGCATCGTAGAAAGACTGTGGGCCTCGGAACCAGTGGTGGCCTCAGAACTTGCCAGCTTCGTGACCTTGGGCAAACAGTGTAACTCGGAGCCTCTTCAGCACAAATGGGCAGAATCAGACCTCAGGTGGTTGAGAGGATTCATGAGACGATGAAGATGCTTCCGTCAGCACAGGTGTTCCCTGGTTGTTTGTAATATGAACAGGAAACCTACAGTGAAAGTTGATGATGAGTCATCAGCCCTGCAAGTATGTGCTTTGGACACCAGCTGTTTATACACTCCCTGGAAGAACATCTCTCAACATATGCTAGAGAGAGTGGTCGGGGGATAGAGGAACTGTCAGTCAGTCAAAATCAGAAATAAGAATGGAATGTAGCCAGTTTGGGAGAAGTCTCAGCCCTGTCAGATATAACCTGCCTTCCGATCTCCTTGTGTCTTTCCTTTTAATAACATCTTGGGTTTTGTTTCATCATTCTAAGGTTTTTTTCTTTTTTTTTTTAATTACGTGTACTTAAAACTGAGATTTTAAGTTTGATTTACACCTCCTATCCTCTGCTTTTTCCAGGAAGTTCAGGGTGAGGTGAGGTAAGGAAATGCAACAGACTGAATGTTTGTGGGCCCCCAAACTCACATATTAAATCCTAACACCTCAAGTAATGGCTTCAGGAGATGGATCTTTGGGAGGTGATCAGGTCATGAGGGTGGAGCCATCATGAATGGGGTTAGTGCCCTTATATGAGACCCCAGAGAGCTCTCTTATCCTCTTCCACCATGTGAGGACACTGAAAAGACAGACATCTATGAAGCAGGAAGCAGGCCTTCGCCAGACATCTAATCAGCTGGCACCTTGATAGTGGACTTCCTGGATCCTAGCACTGCAAGAAATAAGTTCTGTTGTTTCTAAGCCACCCGGGTCTAAGGCATTTTGTTATACCAGCTTGAATGGCCCAAGAGAGGGAAGCTCAGTGATGCTACCTGGTACCTTACACTTTTCATCAGCAGTTTTGAAGCGGACAGAGAGGCATAGTCTAAACTGGGAACATACTTCCTCCACCTCTTTCTTCCAAGTCTAGCTCTTTCAGGGTGGAGGAGGGTAGGGGTGGGCAGGCCAGAGGTAGGGCTCAGAAAGAATGAAGTGGTGCCAAGGGTGGTGTTATAACTGACAGGCTGGTGGGAGGGGTGGCCCTGGTCTAGATCTGAGATGCTTGTGCTAAAACTCTGAGTGTGTTTTCCAGGCCTAGAAGGGTTTTGGTATGTGTGAGTGGAGGGTGCATACCAGAGAGAGGACTCACTGTGTGCAAAGCACAGAGGCAGAGGAAAGCCTGCCCTGTTCTGAGGCAGATGAGCACTTGGAAAGAGCCAGAGAGAGCCTGGGATGAGGGGCTGATAAAGCAAGCCAAGGCCATCTCTGGAAAAAGCACTTTCTTGGCAGGCCAAGCGAGTTGGGAGACTTCCCTAGTGGTCCAGTGGCTAAGACTCCATGGTCCCAGTGAGCAGAGCCCGGGTCTGATCCCTGGTCAGGAAACTAGGTCCCACATGCTGCAACTGAGAGTTCACATGCCACTACTAAAGACCCTGCCTGCCCCAGTGAAGACCAAAGATCCAGAGTGCCACAGCTAAGACTGGGGGTGCAACCAAATAAAGAATAAATAAATAAAAGTAAATATTAAAAAATAAGCGGGGTTTTATCCAGTAATGGTGAGCAAACATTGAAGGACATTGAGGCAGGATTGTGGCATCTTGGGAAAGTCTCCCAGGTAGACCTTGGAGGGCAGGTCAGAGAGGATGAGTTTGGAGGGCAGGTGACCTGTCAGCAGGTGTGGCTGGTGAGCTCAGCTCTGCTGCTTTGCTGAGGGCCACCACCTTCCACCAGATGCTCTTTGACAAACCCCTCCAAGCAGAGGTTCCACCTGCTAGTTCCAGGTCACTTCCTCCTGTGCCCAGCCCCAGGGGCCTCCTTTCCAATGCTGCCCCAGTACAGGGGCCCAGGGGAAATGCCAGGCTCCCTGTTCAAGGTAGCACTTGCTACCAGTGGAGGAAGGAGGCCTTCCTTTTCTGGGAGGCCTGGAATTCTTCCTTGACAACAGTTCTTAGATCCTTGCTTAGTTACAGAAGATCCCCCTCCCACTTTTCAAGTTCTTTCAAAAGCTGCTCCCGCACAGGCCCTGCCTGCCTGCTCTCAGCCTGCCACTGACACCTCCTACTGAGGCTGCAGGATCGACTCTCAGCGGGGGCCCTTTGAACACACACACACACACACACACACACACACACACACACACACACACACACAGACAAGAATGACCCCATAAGGCCAGTGGAGAGAAGCACATCGTGGGAGGTCCAGGAGGAACCAGTGTGATGAAGTGGTGGCGGGTGGTGTTGGATCCACACAAAACCACACAAAACTAGGGCATCCCACCTAGAGATGATCATCCTAAGTGAAGTAAGTCAGAAAGAGAAAGACAAGTCCCATATAATATCACTTACGCAGAGAGTCTAAAATATGACGCAAATGAACTGATTGACAAACAGAAACAGAGTCATAGACATAGAAAACACACTTGTGGTTACTAAAGGGGTAAGGGGGTGGGGGGAAATGAAGAGTTTCAAATTAGCAGATAAAACGACTATATATAGAATAGATAACAAAATTTTACTGTACGGCACAGGAGACCGTATTCAATGTCACACATCATACACTCAATGTCATACATCATAATGGAGAAGAACATGAAAAAGAATACATATGTGGCGATATATATAAATATATGTATTAGGCTTCTCAGGTGGCTCAGTGGTAAAGAATCCGTTGGCTAATGCAGGAGCCACAGGAGATGCAGTTTTGATCCCTGGATCCGGAAGATCCCCTGGAGGAGGAAGAAGCAACCCACTCCAGTATTCTTGCCTGGAGAATCCCATAGACAGAGGAGCCCGGCGGGCTGCAATCCATGGGGTCTCGAAGAGTCAGACATAACTGAGCGACAGAGCATGCACGCATACATATATATAACTGGTTTATTTTGATGTACACCAGAAACTAGCGCAACATTATAAATGAACTATATTTCAATTAAAAAAAACATACATTAAAAAAAAAAAACTAAGGGAGTCAAGAGAAAAAAAAATCCTGAAACAAAATTCTAGGGTGTCCTAGATTCCTACTCTGCCTCACAGCTACCTAGTCAATTGGACAGATTATTTAACCTTTCTGAGCCTCCATTTTCCCAAATGTAAAACAGGAACAATATCTACTTTTCAGGGTGATTTTGAGAACTAGAGATACTTTTTGTAAATATGCCTTACATAGCGTTTTATAATCAGCAAAAACCACTAACGTGACCAACATTTCCACCCACATCAGCATTTGAGGCCTCCTGCGAGGATTCCGTGCCCCACCTCACATTCAAAGATATTCTGAATCGGTTTCATTTATTACACTTGTTGAAATGCTACACGTGTTCAAAGCACCATCATAAACATTATAGGAAATAAAATACATAAGATAGTAATGGTATCCTTGGGTTGTTTACAAAGGATGTGAGAATGGAATGTTTTGCTTAGAGGCTAGATTTTTAAGAGAGGCTTCATTTATTCCTTCCTTAACAGATCTTTTCAGACTTGACTTTTAGGGCCTGTGCTTCCCCAAAAGGAAAAGAAATAAGAGAATATATTGTTCTGCTTAAGCCTAAGACAGAAATTCTTAATATTTAATGCTTTGGTGATTTTTAATTTTTTAATATTTTTATATGACTTTTAATATATATATATATATATATATAATATTATTTATTTATTTATTTATTTATTTGGCTGGGATCTTAGTTGAGGCATGTGAACTAGTTGGAGCATGTGGGATCTAGTCCCCTGACCAGGGATGGACCCCTGGACCCCTGTACTGGGAGCATGGACTCTTACCCCCTGAACCACCTGGGAAGTCCCTGGTGTTTTTTAAAAGTGTGACTCTATGTTCATCTGAATGTACATGTGAGAGCAAAAGAAAGGTGAAAGCTATTGCCAAGAACTGGCCCGGTCATATAGCAGGAAAAGCACACACACGCTCTGATGCCCCTTCCCCCCAACACACACTCTGCCGTCTTAGGACTTAGGAGGCCAATTACTAAACACTGGATCTTGAGGAAAACATTTGACCTCTCTACAACTGGCAATCATAATCTGCTCTCCAATCATGTTAGAGTCATTGAATCCAATAAAATAATAGTCATAAATATTTTATGAAAGAAAACGTTAAATCACCAGCAAAATGTGATCAAGAAGTTGAACAGAAGCCAGAGTTTGTACAGGTGAAGGTTAGAAGGTGAGTATGTGAGATGAGGAAGTCATTTTAGACTACAGGACGCGGCAATGGATCCTTCCTGGTAGAACATAGAAATCCAAAATTGACACCCCCACAGCCTGTAGAGGGAGGAGAAGGACAGGAGACATGCGTTCTTTCTCATCAAAGGAAGAGGCCCAGCTTTACCTAATACTCCCTGATGGCCCCCTGGCCATTTTCCCCCGTCCGTTCCACGATTGTCTTTTCCCCTTGTCACTGACATCCTCAATAAGACCGTCTATAGACTGACTGACAGGTTACTGGCCAGTCACCATCTCCTTCATCAATACCTTGCACATGAAGGGCCTCTCAGAGGGAGTGACCACTGCATTCAAGGTTCCAACCCAAAACTCTTGTCCATGGAGTCAGCTTTTCTAACCCATTAGAATGCTATGAAAACAACAACAACAAAAAGTTTTAGACGTTACTGTGCTCCACGGTGGCTCAGTTTGGTAAAGAATCAGCCTGCAATGAAGGAGACCCAAGTTTGATCCCTGAGTGGAGAAGATCCCCTGGAGAAGAAAATGGCAACGTACTCCACTATTCTTGCCTGAAAAATCCCACAGACAGAGGTTCCTGGTGGGTTACAGTCCACAGGGTCACAAAGAGTCAGACACGACTGAGTGACCAAACCACCACCACGTGCTCCATCTCTTTGCTAAGTGCTTAGTGTGTATCACTTCATTTGATTTCCACACCAGTCCCCATGAGAGTTCTGCTATTATCCTCATTTCACCAGTGAGGAAACTGTAAAGAATGTAAGGAATCACATACTGGGACTTCCCTAGTGGTTCAGTGCTTAAGGTTTTGCCTTCCATGCAGGGGTTGCGGGCTCGATCCCTGGCTGGGGAGCTAAGATGCCATATGCCTCATGGCCAAAAAGCCAAGCATAAAACAGAAGCAATATTATAGCAAATTCAATACAGACTCTAAAAATGGTGCATGTTTACAAAGATCTTTAAAGAAGTCATCCACCTAAAGTCGTACAGTAAGTAACTGGGAGACCTGAGTCTGAATCGAAAGCTCATGCTCTTCTCTACAT
Organism: Okapia johnstoni; assembly: GCA_024291935.2. NCBI lineage: Eukaryota > Metazoa > Chordata > Mammalia > Artiodactyla > Giraffidae > Okapia > Okapia johnstoni. The sequence continues at coordinate 21,041,837 of CM044320.1, read as the reverse complement.
TCTATGAACTTGGAACCAAGTATGAAGGCTTTGTACCCGAAGATCATCTTGAGGTCGTTAAGGGATTCAGCCCATTCTCTGGAAAGATGAGGCCATAGGAAAAAGGAGACAGAAATCTCTTGTTTCATATGTAGGTGAGGGAACTGAGTTGGAAAGAGTGGCAATAGCTTGGCAGGACCCCTGATATAATAGAAAGAGCATCCTCTGAAATGGGAAGGATGCTGTCTAATCTCCCTTCTGATTCAGCTGGAAAATGATGTGTTCAGGAAACCAGGGAGGCCCCTTATCCTGGAGGAAGATCTTTAACAATCTCCTTTCACCTCTGTGAAGTTTGGCTCCAAAACACAGAACTGACAGTTGTCATTAACCATGAGAAGATGAACAGAGAGGATGAGAAGAAGGAAGAGAGACATCTAGAAGTTCTTTTTTGGAGGCAGACTTTTTTTCTTTAACTTTTCCTTCTGGCAACCAAATAACACATCTTGTCTCAGAGAGGCTTTCATGGCGTATAATTTAAAGCCTATAAATAGATGCCTGTTATTAACAAACACACACACTCACACACACATACACTTTTCTCTCTATTCAGACACCAGCAGAAATATTGCAGATTGAGGAAAGAAGCTGTTTAAAATGGGAGGCACCTTTTCCTCTCCTCCACCAGCTGGATGGATGCCTCTGTCTCTTCCTCTGCCCTTTCTCTCAGCTCATTCTATTCTTCTCAGTTTTATTTCCATCTCTGTTCCCTTAATGCTGCTAAACCCCACCCTTCATGTTCTTACTGTGATCTTTCTGGAACACTCGCAACTCCCCTCTAATCTTTGTGCCTGAGTCTTTCCCTCTTTCGTGATCGGTCTCATTTCTCCCTTCCCAAAGGCAACTGAAAACCTTATTAGACTTCCCTAAAATTATATCTGACACAGAACACAGAGGTGTGACTACAACCACCTTGATAGAAAGAACTAGAAGATAAGATTTACAGAGTTTCCTAAAGAAGCTACGTTAAGAAATAAAGATGACAAGAATGACAATAAAATCTGTGTGCCAGCCACTATTTATTGCAGAAAATTTAAAACAGGATCCCTGATAGGGTAATATAAGATGATGAATTCATTAGTGGTTAATATATTAAAATGTGCATTTATATGGCATAACAGATTCCAAAGAGCTTGTAAGTACATGATTTCAATTTATTTTCAAGCCAATAAACCAGAGGGCAGAAGGGACATGGTAACCGAGAGTTTTATCCTCTTTCCTCAGGTACCATGGCCAATGACTGGCAAAGCCAAAGCCAACACCCAGTTTTATGTGACCCCCCCGCCCCAGGAAGTATTCAGGCTTCCTGGGTGGCTCAGCTGTAAAGAATTCTCCTGCCAACATCGGAGACGTGAGTTAGATCCCTGGGTCGGGAAGATTCCCTGAAGAAGGAAATGGCAACCCACTCCAGTATTCTTGCCTGGGAAATCTTATGGACAGAGGAGCCTGGCGGGCTACAATCCATCAGGTCGCAAAAGAGTGAGACATGACCAAGTGACTACACAACAGCAAGTATTCAGGCCTATGTCTTATTCCATTTTAGTCTTCATCATGATGATTTATAACTGTCTGTTTACTTGTCTTTCTTCTCCACTCTTCTGTGAGTACTTTGGTTGTATTCTAAGCACTAGGAAAATGCCTGACTCAGAGAAGGAGGGTAATAAATGCTTCTTCAACGGATGAATAAATGAATAAAGGAAAGGATGGGTGAATGCTTGAATGCACGCACGTGTGTTCCCCAAATGCCAATGTTAAACTAAATGGTAAACAGTGTGGAGTTTGACGTGGGAGACTTCTTTGCATCGCCTCACGCCATCCTGTTGGTTATAGGCTACAGCACTAGATCAGCATTCACATTTCCTACTCAACCACCAGGGCCTCAGTCCTTGAGTCAGTTCACTCCTGTCCATTCAGACAATCTCAGCTCCTTTTTGCCCATCTCTAATTCCAGCTATGGGCTTCCCAGGTGGTGCTAGTGGTGAATAACCACCTGCCAATGCAGGAAACATAAGAGACGCGGGTTTGATCCCTGGCTTGGAAAGATCTCCTGGAAGAGGGCATGGCAACTCATTCCAGTTCTTGTCTGGAGAATCCCCATGGACAGAGGAGCTTGGAAGGCTATGGTCCATAGGGTCGCAAAGAGTTGGACACAACTGAAGCGACTTAGCACACACACACAAAACTAGTTGCATTGTGCCTCGCCTTTCCTCCTGTTACAGACTTCCAGTTTCTTAAGTAGCCATGTCTTACTTAATTCCCTCATTCATTAATTAAAGGAGGAAAACTAACATGAATTAAAGATCTACTATATGCCAAATATCTTGAACTTAGGAGAATTATTCTTTAATCTTTATTTTATTGATGAGGAAACTGAGGCTCTGAGAACTTAGATCATTTATCAGAACACACCATAGGAGCTTAACACATATTTCTCTAATGAAGGGAAAAAAGTTGGTGCAGGTAACAAGTGATCAGGGATTCAAGGCCAAGCCTTTCTGATCCCAAAGCCCAAAATTTCTCCAGTAGAGGAGTCTCTTCCAATTCTCATTCCAACTGAAAATTCCTTCCATTTCAAAGACACCATGAAGGATTCAGGAAATCACTGAACTGAAAAATCAGCCCAGAGTCTCCAGGCATATGTAATCATAATAATAATTCTTTGAAACTATTTTAATATTTTCTTCCAGAGAGCATAAGGAATAATATGCATAGTGCTTATCCCTGACTTGATTTTATTTACACACGAGGGGACTTGTTATTAGTTCCATTTTTCATGCTAAGGCGTGAAGCTCTTTCCTGTGTGACCCATGGTTACCAAGTGAGTGAGGATGGCTCTGGGGGACAAACTATTTCTCTGACCAGAATCATATACCCTGGTCCTTTTACTAACCCAACAAAGTTTCTTTTATTTGATTTTTAAAATATCTTCGTTTTCATGTCTCCAAAAGTAGTGTGTTAGTTGCTCAGTTGTGTCCGACTCTTTGCAACCCCATGGACAGTAGCACAACAAGCTCCTCTGTTCATGGAATTCTCCATGCAAGAATACTGGAGTGGGTTGCTATTCCCTTCTCTAAGGGATCTTTCTGACCCAGCGATTAAACCTGGGTCTCCTGCATTGCGGACAGATTCTTTACCAACTGAGCCACCAGGAGACCTAGGGACTAAAACAAAGGCAAATTAGCCCTCTCTTCTTTCAGAGACTCAGCTCTCAGCTGGCACCCTCTAGTAGTCAGCTTCTGCACATTGTAATCAAGAAAGATCCTGGAGTTCTGTAAAATCCTAATAAATCTTCTGAGCAGGCAAAGACAGATTAAATTATTTTCTCTCTTGCTTTGGTATTGCTCCCCAGGTGGTTCAGTGGCAAAGAACCTGCCTGCAATGCAGGAGACACGGGTTCCATCCTTGGGTCAGGAAGATCTCTTGGAGAAGGAGATGGCAACCCACTCCAGTATTCTTGCCTGGAGAATCCCATGGACAGAGGAGCCAGGCAGGCTGCAGTCCATGGAGTCACAAAAAATCAGACACGACTGAACATGCACGCATGCACCTGGTGTCAGGATTTACTGAAGATCAGCTTCTTTTGTGTTGGTGCAGGAAGAATTCAGTGAGATGTAAATAGTGAGTTATTAGCATAGGATGCTTTCGAGAGATACAAGAGAGCAAGCAAGGGAGAACAGTAGCTCTGAGAACAAAGAGGGCTTCATTTCATAATCAAAGAGAAAGTGGAGAAGGGGAGAAGACCATCCTCTATCTCATTCTTGGGCAGACATCAAGGCTTACTGGTCCTTCTTTCGCCCTCTGTTTTAACCAGCACTATCATCAGTTCAGTTCAGTTGCTCAGTCATGTCCAACTCTTCATGACCCCATGAATCGCAGCATGCTAGGCCTCCCTGTCCATCACCAACTCCTGGAGTTTACCCAAACTCATGTCCATCAAGTTGGTGATGCCATCCAACCATCTCATCCTCTGTTGTCCCTTTCTCCTCCGGCCCCCAATCCTACCCAGCATTAGGGTCTTTTCCAATGAGTCAACTCTTCGCATGAGGTGGCCAAAGTATTGGAGTTTCAGCTTCAACATCAGTCCTTCCAATGAACACCCAGGACTGATCTCCTTTAGGATGGACTGGTTGGATCTCCTTGCAGTCCAAGGGACTCTCAAGAGTCTTCTCCAACAACACAGTTCAAAAGCATCAATTCTGTGGCGCTCAGCTTTCTTCACAGTCCAACTCTCACATCCATACAAGACCACTGGAAAAACCATAGCCTTGACAGGACTATCATGGCATTATTTAAATCATATGTATATTAGCCAAAGGGTATATACTAAAATACGGTAATACTCACCTCAGGTTTTGGTATAATGTCCTCTTTCACCTAGTTTATTTCCCCTCTCACCTATATTTCTATCTTGGTTACATGCACAAGGACTATTAACTCTCTAATTTCATGTCTCAAGATTCAGACACCATATCTGTTCTCTTGTGTTTTAACAATCAGAGTTTGTGGCTTGAGTGCGTCTGATCCTTGGCTGCACCTGGTCTTCCTTCAAGGTAGGTCAGCTGTCCCCAGCCATTTAGCCACCAGGGACCAGTTTCCTGGAAGACAATTTTTCCACAGATGGGGTGGGGGATGGTTTCAGGATGATTCAAGCACATTACATTTATTATGCACCTTATTTCTATTATTATTACATCAGTCCCACCTCAGATCATCAGATGTTAGATTCTGGAGGTTGGGGACCCATGGTGATCGTTGCTAGATTACTGAATCCTTTTCTTGAGTGGTCATTAGCTTACAACAGTTTACCAAACTCCCTTAAAATTCCCTTTCTGTCTTTAATCCCCTAGTGGGATTTCTAAATCAATTAAATAATTAGTTTAGAAATCCCATGAACAAGGCTGAGTGCCAAAGAATTGATGGTTTTGAATTGTGGTGCTGGAGAAGACTTGAGAGTCCTTTGGACTGCAAGGAGATTAAATCGGTTAATCCTAAAGGAAGTCAACCCTGAATAATCATTGGAAGGACTGATGCTAAAGCTGAAGCTCCAATACTTTGGCTACCTGATGCAAAGAGTGACTCACTGGAAAAGACTCTGATGCTGGAAAAGATTGAGGGCATGAGGAGAAGGAGGCAACAGAGGATGAGATGCTTGGATGGCATCACTGACTCAATGGACTTGAGATTGAGCAAACTCTGGGACATAGTGAAAGACAGGGAAGCCTGGCATGCTGCAGTTCATGGGGTCACAAAGAGTTGGACATGACTTAGCAACTGAACAACAACTCTTACCAGAAACACAAAATGAATAGTAGATTAATTTCAATCCCTTGAAATGTAAATGCACAAATGCTATGAATGCTAAACCTTTCTTAATAGGTTGATCTAAGCCCCTAATAATCTGAATTAACCAGAAAGAACTCTCCATTACTCAGACTTAACAGACAACAGAGACTTTGGGTTTCCTACCAACTGGACCAGCATCTCTTTGAAAGCATGTGCTGGGGACGACAGGTCAGGCCTAACAAGGACCTTGGTCTGACATGAGGAGCAGGGGAGTCCTGGTGAGACACAGGTGTCCACATCTGACGCTCAGCCCGCACAGTGTGTAGAGACATGAGCGGGGGGCGGTGCCTGAGGCAGACTCAGAGCTGCAACTCTGCTCAGTGTCCTGGGCAGTGCACTGTCTGAATCATATCACAGCAAATTTAGGACTGTGCCAATGGAGACAAGAGCCTCGGCACCTCCTTTCCCTTTGCAGCCTGCCGGATGCCTGGCATCTGGGCCACAGTCCCTATGTGGGGTCGCCCCCCACCCTGGAAAATGAGAGAGGTTGTTTGGACAGTGGGTTCCTGCAGATGGTTTTACTGCCTCGCGCCAGCAAAGGTGCTGTATGGGAGACTGCGACTCTGGTCTCTTTTTCTCAAGGCTAGGGTGTGTTTTGGGTACTAGTTGTTTCCCCCTTTCCCTCTTGGTCAGATTTTGTTGGACACCAGTGGCCGACAGTCTCACAACAGTTACAAGCCTAAGCTGCCCTCTTGGGTTTTTGAGTTTTAATGTAAGAAGTCATGTATTCGCTAAAAATACCATTTTAATCAAATGTTCTCTAGAACCGAACCGCACTGGGGCTGTAACATTACAAAAGAAGAGACAAGGAAGCCTAGATCTAGATGTCAAAGTCAGTCAGAACCTCCTCCTTTCCAGGCTTCACAGCTGTAAGGAACTCCTATCACTCCATGTGTCATAAAGCAAGACTACCAGATTGAAGCACAGCCTTTTTTGGAATGGCTGTTAAGGATGACAGAAGTTTCCCATGGGAGTTGTCATTTTCATACCTGGCTTTCACGCAGGGGTGAAATTCCGCATTTAAATTAACCACCAAGGCCGGGCTGTGATTAACAGACTTACAGATAATTCCGATTTCTGTTCACAAGCACATGTCTCATTTTTTGTGTTTTTCTCTCTGCTTGTGTATGTGCATAATTCAATACATAACTGCTGAGCCTAGAAAAAGGAGCGATTGTGCCTCTATTTCTTCCTCTTTTTTTTCATAGCTAATGTTTCAAAATACTCTTTTGAAATGCTAAGAGACTCTGAAATATTTAAGTAAACAGACTATTAGGATGAGAACCTAAGTGTCAAACAACAAAGAAACAGCGTAGCAATTTGCTTTTCAGGGGAGACAGAATTCAGAGCTACCTTGCAGAAGACAAAAAAATAAAAAAGAAACTCTGCCTGACAACAGACCTCCCAAGCAGATCCCACCTAAAGGCTATGTAACAACAAACAATAACAAGAACAACAGTAATTTCCTTGGTTGAGACAAGCTGATTTGCATAGACATTAAATACTTTTCTGGCCATAATGATGGAGAGGGGTAGAAGCTTTCACCCCCATTTCACAGATGAGAAAACTGAGTCTCAGAGAGGTTGGATAACTTGCCTAAAGTCACACAGCTAAGTAGCAATTCAGTCAGTGCTAAAACCACATATTTTTTACTCCCAAACTCAGTGGTGTTTTCAGGACACTCTGCCACAAGCGGAAGGCATTATAGACCTCCAGTTCTCATTTCGAGGTAAACCTAGAGGAATAGCTTGTGTGGCCCTTCGTTTCTGGCTGCCTCAGCCTGAATGACACTTATAGGATTATTCTTTCACTAGTTCTTTCTTGGCAACAACGCTATTGAAAAAGCCCTTGTACAAAAAAAAAAAAAAATCAGCTACAATTTCAAAGCAAGACTTCAAGATTTCTCAAGGGAAAATCTAGGCCCTGAAGGGCTCAACTGTGTTTCCCAGGCCACATAGTAATCCTGCAAGATGAGCAAAATGTCTCAACTTACCTCACCCTCTAATAAACCCCAGAGAGGTGTCAGCAGACCACCAAAGAGATGGCCTGCTAATAGTGGGCAGGACTGTGTTGATCACAAGCAGAGCCGCCAGGCAAAACCCCTGGTCAGCTTGTCTCTGCCTCAAACCAAATGAGATATCTGTGGAAGAGTTTAGAAGTGGAAAAACACTATACAAATATAAAGCATTATTGTTGCCTCCATGTTTCATGAGCCCCAACAGAAATACTTTTTTCCCCCTTTTAAAAAAATGTTTATTTAAGTACAGTGGATTTACAATGCTGTTAGTCTCAGGTATATAGCAAAGTGAATCAGTTATTCATATATTGACTCTTTTTCAGACTCTTTTCCCATATAGGTCATTACAGAGTATTGAATAGAGTTCCCTGTGCTATATGCAGGAGGTTCTTATTAATTACCTGTTTTATATATGTGTGCTCAGCTATGCATGCTCAGTTGCATGTGCTCAGTTGCTTGGTCCTGTCCGACTCTTTGCAACCCCATGGACTGAGTAGCCTGCCAGGCTCCTCTGTCCATGGGATTTCCCAGGCAAGAATATTGAAGTGGACTGCCATTTCCTTCTCTGGGGAGTTTCCCAACCCAGGGACTGAACCTGGGTCTCCTGCATTGCAGGCAGAGTCTTTACTGTTTGAACCACCAGGGAAACCCCTGCATATAGTAGACTCTTAGTAAAAATGTAATGAAATTGATTTTTACACTTAAAGAAATCCCTTCTAGGAATACTCTCAGGGACCCTGAAAGCTGAAAATATTTTCTTCTACAACCCATAATTGCGGCATGCCAGTAAAGGATGGGGTAAACCTTTGTATAAGAATCCACCCTATGTACTCACTCAGGACTCTCCAGACCGTCAGACCTGTTTGTTGTTTCTGGAATGCTCCCACAGTTCCTTACTTATCCACGTGCTGCTCCTTTTTCATGAATGATCCTTCAGTACCCCACAAATGCCTGGTGTGTGTCTGTGCTCAGTCATGTCCGACTCTTTACAACTTCTTGTACTGTAGCCCACCAGACTGCTCTGCCCACGGGATTCTTCAGGCAAGAATACTGGGGTGCATTGCTGTTTCCTTCTCCAGGGGAGCTTCCCAACCCAGGGATTGAACCCAGGTGTCCCACATTGCGGGCAGATTCTTTACCCTCTGAGTCACCAAGGAAGCCCCAAAACACATGCAATACAGTTTAACAAATAGGTGAATACATTAAGAGAACACCCACCCAATCCATCAGCCAGGACAAGAAAAGGGACACTGCCAGAGTCTTAGAAGCTTCCTAGAGGTAACCACTGTGCTGGCTTCAATGATTGTGATTTGTTTCAGTTTCTAAACTTTGGTTCTCGGTTTTGAAGTCTGTAGAAATGGTACCGTTCTGTCGGGAGCATTTCATTCAGCATTGCGCTTGTGGGATTCATCCTTGTGTATACCTGCGCCTGTGCCATTCCACTGCGTGCAAAACTACAGAGTAATTCCTCTACTCTATGGTTGATGGATATTTGGGTTGTATCAAAGTTGTATTATACACAGTGCTGCTATGAATATTCTTGGGTTGCTTTGTGCCCATCTGAACAAGGTTTGCTAGGGTGTACACCTAAGTTTACATTTCTGGGTGCTTCTATTTAGAGGTCATATATTAAATAAAGTCAAACTGATTTCCAAGTGGTTGTACCAACTTCATTGACATCAGCAGCCGGGGAGAGTTCAAAATGTTCCATCACCCCTTCACTGTCAGACTTCAAGCACTTCTTGTTGAATTGGGTATGGAAAGAATGTCATTGTTATTGTATTTGAGTTCAAGGATCACTAGTCTCATATTTACTGGAAATTTCCTTTTTGTGAAGTGTCTGTTTAAACCTTTTATACATCTTTCCTATTTAAGTTGTCTGCCTTTTCCTTAATGAAATGGAAGAATTTTTTTTAAGTATTTTGAATACTAGTCTGCGGTTTGTTTTGCATGTTGTAAATATTATCTCCAGCTTCATGGTTTATATTTTTACCTTTGATACCATTTGCTGTAGAGGATGTCTTGATTTTAATGTAGAAAAAATTTGCAATTTTTTCTTTTTAGTTTGTGATTTTAATATCCTGTTTAAGAAATCTTTACCCCAAGATCATGACAATATCTTTCCTTACTGATTTTCCTTTCAGCTTTAGTCTTTTACCCACTGAAATTGAGGTTTTTTTGGTACAGTACAAAGTAAAGATCCAGTGTCTAATCATCTCAGCAATTTGTTGAAAATTTTTTGTTTTCCTTGTTGATCTTTAAATCTGGTAGAGCCATAGAATTCTACTCTTTCCAAAATATCTTGGATTTTTTTTTATTAACCCTTTGCATGTCCATATAAGTTTTAATAACAGCCTGTCAATTTTTTTTTTTAAACTTTGGAATTTTGCTTGAGTAGGTGTTAAATTTATAACTCAACTTGAGGACAAGTGGCATCTTTATAAAAATTAACTACTCTGATTCATAAACTTGGTATGTCTCTCGACTTAGTTTTCTTTTTTACCATCTCTCAGTAACACTTTATAATTTTCTCTGTGGATGTCTCAGACAAAAATATTTTGTTAGTACTATTCCCAAGGATATCATCTTGTTTTATGCTCTTCTCAATGGTAGCTCTTTTATTTCATTTTCAATTTGTTGCATGATTATATGAATTAAATGTATTGTTTAAGTATTGAATGTGAGCAGTACAACCGTGTCAAACCCTCATAATAATTACAGTAATCTCTATGCAGAATCCTTTGGATTTTCCACACATAATGAAATCATCTGTGAATAATGACAGTTGTTTCTCCTCACTTTTTAATTCTCATACCTTCTATTTCTTTTTATTGTTTCACTGAGCTGGCAAGAGCCTCCAGGGCAAGGCTGAATAGAAGCAGCAATCGTAGGAATTCTTCTCTTGTTCCAAATTTCAAAATCAGAGCTCTCAAAGTTTCAACATGTGACGTCACATTTGCAATAATGTTGTCATAGGCACCCTTTGTCAGGTTAAGGAAATTTCATTTTATTTCAACTTTGGTAAGAGTTTTGTTATGAATGAATGTTTATTTTACTAAATACTTTCTCTGCATCTCTGTGATAATCACCCCATTTTTTTCTGTTTTTTTCTTATAATGTGGTGAATTACATGAATTGCTTTTCTAAAGTTACATAATCTTGCATTCCTAAGAGAAATGCAAATTAGTCATGATGTATTTTATTTTATTTTTTTTTGTATATTGCTGGATTCAGTTGACTAATTGTAGTTCATGTTTTGCATTTACATTCATGAGTGAGATTGGGCTCTAATTTTTCTTTCTCATTTTGCCTTTGTCGAGCATTAGCATCAAGATTACGGGTAGTATTACCAAGCATAATGAAAGATTTGCCCTTTTATTCTATTGTCTGAAGGAATGTGTTTAAATTGGAAATATTTCTTGAACATTTATAGAACTTACTGGTAAAACCATCTGGGCCCAGAGAGTTCTAGATAAGAAGTTTTTGTTTTACTAACTAAAGGACAATTCAAGATACTTATTTCTTCTTGAGAAGGGTTTTGGTATGTTATATTTTTCCAGGAATGTATGCATTTTTCTTTTATTTTCAAACATATTGGTGTTAAGTTTTTTGTACATCCTATTATATTTTCAGTATTTGCAGTGTCTGTAGTAATGTCCACTTTTTCACTCATAATGTTGATTATTTGTGCATTTCTCCTTTATTTTCTTGATTAACTTCATTAGTGCTTTGTCAATTTTATTCATAGTGTCAAAGAGCCGATTTGGGGGTTTGTTTATTCTCATTATTATATGTCTATTTTGTGTAATATTTTTCTGTGACATTAATTTATCTTCTTAATTGTTTCTTTCTTCTACTTTCTTGGATTTTACATCGCTTTGTTTCTCCTAGTTTCTGAATTAGAATTTCCAGCATTTCTTTTTTCCTAATCTATGCTTTTGTGGCTATAAATTTCCCTCTATGTAATATTTTAACTGCATCTCTTGGTCTATTGGTAACTAATTTGCAAAAGAAAGATAGGAAGGAAGGAAGGCAGAAAGGAGATAAGGAAAGAAGGAAGTGATTTTTCATTATCCATTTCAAGATTTTAATTAACACTATTTCTGATCAAATCAACAGATTCTGGTTGAAAACTCAATGATAACACGTTATATATCTGTAAAACGTATTAGATCTTTTTCAATTCAACACGATCTACAGCTGATTGAATCCACAGATGGGGAACTATGGATGTGGAGGACTTATCCATAGATTTTTTTTATTGTTCAGAGGATCAGTTCCCCTAATCTGCCCTCCCACTTTATTCAAATGTAAACTGTCTTTGCTCTTTAAGCTGAACTTCTTTGATTATATGGAAGCACATATCTAAATTTCCAATTATATGGAAATATTTTAGCTCATTTTTGCTTTTTATTTCTAGCTTAATTGGATTTTTATTGGAGATCACACTTGATGTGATTTCAATTCAGTGAAATTCATTGAGATTGACTCAAGGTCCAGAAATAGTTGATTCACATGAATATTATACATGTGCCTAAAGGGAGTGGGTTTTCTGCAACTGTTTGATGCAATGTCTATATGCATCCATTATGTAAAATTTTAAAATCTGGTTTAAATGTTCTAGATGATTATGATTGTTCCTTGTAAGATGTATCTATGACTTAGAGAGATATACAGCATTACAGTCTACCACTCTGATGGTTATTATTTCTCCTTTTCTATCAATTTTTATTTTATATACTCTAAAGCTTTATTTCTTAGTGTTACTTTTACATATTTTAAATTGTAGTGTTTTGTTAATTAAAATGTATCATTGTGAAATTATACTCTTTAGTAATGCTTCAGTTCAGTTCAGTCCCTCAGTCATGTCATGGACTGCAGCAGACCAGGCTTCCCAGAGCTTGCTCAAACTCATGTCCATGGAGCCAATGATGTCATCCAACCATCTCATCCTCTGTCATCCTCTTCTCCTCCTGACTTTTCAATCTTACCCAGCATCAGAATCTTTTCCAATGAGTCAGTTTATCACGTCAGATAGCCAAAGTATTGGAGTTTCAGCTTCAGCATCAGTCCTTCCAATGAATATTCAGGACTGATTTCCTTTAGGATGGACTGGTTTGATCTCCTTGCAGTCCAAGGGACTCTCAAGAGTCTTCTCCAAAACCACAGCTCAAAAGCATCAATTCTTCAGCACTCATCTTTCTTTGTAGTTCAATTCTCACATCCATATGTGACTACTGGAAAAACCATAGCTTTGACTAGAAGGACTTTTGTTGGCGAAGTAATGTCTCTGCTTTTAAATATGCTATCTAGGTTGATCATAGCTTTTCTTCCAAGGAGCAAGCATCTTTTAATTTCATGGCTGCAGTCACCATCTGCCGTGATTTTGGAGCCCCAAAAAACAAAGTCTCTCACTGTTTCCATTGTTTTCCCTTCTATTTTCCATGAAGTGATGGCACCAGACACCTTAATCTTAGTTTTCTGAATGTTGGGTTTTAAGCCAACTTTTTCACTCTCCTCTTTCACTTTCATCAAGAGGCTCTTTAGTTCTTTTTTTCTTTCTGCCATAAGGGTGGTGTCATCTGCATATCTGAGGTTATTGATTTTTCTCCTGGCAATCTTTATTCCAGCTTGTGCTTCATCCAGCCTGGCATTTCACATGATGTACTCTGCTTGTATGTTAAATAAGCAGGGTGACAATATACAGCCTTGATGTACTCCTTTCCTGATTTGGAACCAGTCTGTTGTTCCATAGCCAGTTCTAACTGTTGCTTCTTGACCTGCATACAGATTTCTTATGGAATTTTTATTTCATATTAATGAACTCTCCTAAGACATCTGTTAATTAATATCTGCTACCTGTACTATTTTCATCCTTTTATCTTTAACCTTTTTGTATCCTTATGTTTTAGAATTTTTTCTCTTGAAAACAGCACATATAAAAATGTGTAGCCAGAACACCTTTGGAATTTTTGCTGTTTTTTTCCCCGGAGACTTTAATTCATTCAAATTTTTTTAAGTTCTAACATTTCAGGTTAAAAATCTACATCTTATTTTATGCTTATATTTGTTCTACTTCCATTTGTTTTCCTTTTCTTTATTGTCTTCTTTTGGATTTGTTTTTTATTATTTCTATTTTCCTTCTATTAGAGAGTTATACATGCTGTTTCTACTCTTTTAGTACTTACCCTAAAAAATGCAATGTGTAAAATTTTAAAGTTACAGATAGTATAAAAACTTCACAACACAGCTCCATTTTCCCTCACCAACTTATGGATATTTCTATTCTTTTTTCTTCTTTTTAATCTGATATGACTGTTGTTGTTTCAACAGTGACATACTCATATAGGAACACATATTCATAAATTTTCCCTTTCTTTCTTCTTGCAAGAAGACCTGCCTGAGGGCAAGATATGCATCAGAAGGATTGGAAATCCAAGACAGAGGTGGTGAGACAAGACTTAGAACGAAAACCAGTGGCTTGGCTTGATGGAGCCAGATTCAAGGGGAAATCTGAGAGCCCATGGTCAAGGCAGAGCTGGGGACAGAGTTAGGTGAGATAAAAGAAGTCAGAGAAGTCAAGCTAATGCAAGATGCCAAATCTTTTTTAAAAAATTAAAGTATAGTTGGTTTATAGTGCTGTGTGAATTTCTGCTCTACAGCAAAGTGATTTAGTTATATAGACATTCCTGTTGATATTCTTTTCCATTATGGTTATCACAGGATATTGAATATGTTTCTCTGTGGTCCCCAGTAGGAACTTGCTTATCTATTCTATATAAAATGCTTTTTATCTGCTAATCCTAAACTCCCAATTCATTCCTATCCCATCCCCTCCCTTTGCAAGAAGCCAAATCTTGAAAAAGACAAATATCATATGATATTGTTTACATGTGAAATCTAAAAACTGATACTACAATAAACTTACGTACAAAATAGAAACAGACTCACAAACATACAAAACATATTTATGGGTGCCAAAGGGAATGTTGGGGTGTGAGGGGGAAATAAATTAGGAGTCTGAGATTAACATATACCCACTACTGTGCTGTACTTAGTTGCTCACTCATGTCTGACTCTTTGTGACCCAATGGACTATAGCCTGCCAGGCTCCTCTGTCCATGGGATTCTCCAGGCAAGGATACTGGAATGGCTTGCCATGCCCTTCTCTGGGATACACACTACTATTTTTATTAATAAAATAGGTAAACAGCAAGGACCTACCTACTGTATAACACAAGGAACTGTTCTTAATATTTTGTAATAACCTATAATTGAGAAGAATTTGAATCACTTGAAACTAACACAACATTGTATATTAACTATGCTTAAATAACAAATAAGTAAAAATTTTAAAAAGAAGCCAAATCTTAGATGAGCAGTTGGGAACCAGGGGTCTGGGCAAGCAAGGCACAGAAAGGACCCAGTGAGTGGTCCTGACCACAGAAATAAGGCGTTACAACCAAGAGATCCACAGTGCAGACAACTCCCAGTTCAATAAGATAGCATCTTATGGACCTTTTGCTGAGTGGGGCCCAAGCCCACAGATGTGGTCAGTAAGTCAGGGAGCTGAAGGCTGAAGAGAAATAGGGGTCAGAAGGAAGAAAAGATCTTATTTCATCTGTGGACACTTTTCTTTTCAAGTATTGATCTCCCCAGCAGAGAACAATGCCCAGCACTTAATAAGCACTCAATAAATAGATAGCTGTTGATTTATTTATTGACTCTCATTGAACCAGTGGGAATGTGGCAGCCTCCAGAAGGAGAAAAACACAAATCAGACATGTTTCCTAACCTTGAGGCACTCAAGCCTAGGGATTGAGATCAACGTTTCACTGGAACATAAAGCAAGATGATGTAAGTGCTAAGCAGAAGTTAAAATGCCAGAATAGGGCCATTAGCTCCAATTGAGATGATCAGGGGGGACTTCATGGAGGAGGTGGCAGGATTTGGGGAGGTTCAACATTACAATGACAGCCACAGGGGAGAGTGTGTATATCCTGAACCGGAGTTCAGATTTCCTGAGTTATTAACCCTGGAGGTTAGGCCAAGGACCTGGTGTACAGAGCTCTTGAGGAGCGTCTGGAGAACAGTGAAGAGAGACTCCTCCCTCACTCCCTCTGTCATCCACCAGTGCTGTCCATTCTGCTTCTTTCCTTCCCATCTTGTGATGCATGTCACACTCTACCTTGTATTCCAGATGGACAAGTCCTGGGGCAGTCTAAGCTTCTGAGACTAGGAAATAGACCAAGGTAGATTCTTGGCAATTCCCAAAGCCCTTGATGATAAGCACTACTGAGATTCAGCACTGGGTGGATGGCCAGCCATGGGCTGTACCACTCTCCACTCCCAGTCCAGACTCTGATGGTGGAGTTTTCCACTGCAGCAAAGAAAGCACGTGACAAGCATACCATGTAGCATTCACATTCTGTATGCAAGAACCCTTCAGGTCTTCTCCAACACTCAGCCTTCTCATAATCCCACGTTAGGACCAGAGAGGTTTCCAGAAGGGGAGGCAACACACAGAGCATACCTAGGATCGTCTCTCCCACCTCTTCGTGCTTGTCAGCAGCACCCTAGGACTCTAGGCTGAGCACCTGCTCTGACTCTTTAAGGTCCACTTAAACGTGGAAGCATGAGCAGGGACCATTAGATTATTAGTGTGGGTCCCTGTGTTGTCAGGTGGCTCAGGTGGTAAAGAATCTGCCCACAATGCAAGATACCTAGGTTCTATCCCTGAGTCAGGAAGATCCCCTGAGAAGGAAATGGTAACCTACTCCTTTATTCTTGCCTGGAGAATCCCATGGACAGAGGATCCTGGCAGGCTACAGTCAGTCCATGGGATTGCAAAGAGTCAGACATGACTGAGTGACTGACACTTTTACGTTCACTGGACTGTCAAAGGGAAGGGGGGTAATGTTTACCTGAGCCACTTTACAGCCTGCCATCCCCTCCCCAAGACCGTCCCTGTGTAGCTCCTTTCTCCTTGCTTTCTGGACACCTGTGTTTGGCAACTTTACATTCCACCTTGTAGCTACACAAGCACAAAGATGAGAAGTTTTGGAGGTAAAGTCATGGCACATCTGTATCATCACAGGTAGGACAGTGCTACACTCAGAGAAGATACTCTGTGGAAAGACCATTGATCCTGAGGTTTGATTAATGTATTAGTTTCTTGGGTCTGATGTAACAAGGCACCAAAAACTGGGTTGCTTAAAAAAACCTAAATGCATTATCCCACACTTCTGGAGGTCAGGAGCCCAAATCAAGGTGTTGGCAGTGCTGGTCCCTTCTGACATACTTGGGGCAGAATCTGGTCTGTCTCCCAGCTTTTGGTAGCCCCAGGCAGTCCTTGGTTTGTAGGGCAGATCCTCCCTATACCTTCACATCATCTTTCCTCTGTACATGGCTGTATCTGAGTCCAGATGTCCCTTTCTTATAAAGATGTTAGCTGCAATGTATGAGGCTTGATGTGATCTTGATGTGATCATTTGCAAAGACTTGATTTCTAAACAAGGTCATGTTTATTGATACTGGGCATTAGGACTTTAGCCTCTTCTGTGGGGTACCATTCTACCCATGATAAGGAATATTTGGACATTTACAGAGGGAAAGGCATTTCAGGCTGTAGGTAGAAAATAAGCTAAAGCATGGAGATGGGCACGGAAGTGGTTTTATATGCTTGAAAGAGTGATTGGCTTCATTTGACTCTGAAATTAAAGTAATATCATGAATATAGATGCTTCTGAAAAATGTGCCCCTGTACATGAAATCTGTTTATATACAAATCCCCAGTGTAGACAGACTCTGACTCACTTTAGCTCTCTGGTTCTGCATTTGCCTTTCTTGTGAGTTTCAAGAGATTACACTTGGCATGACAATGCTGCCTCGGTGTGTTCAGCATCTCCCCCAGTTTTGCAGAGGTGAGGCATTGCCTGATGGGATATGGCACTGTTTGTGCCAGGTTGGTGGGACCTTTGATCAGCAAAAGAGACGTCAGCTCAGATGGGCTCACAGAAAGGGAGACTGAAGCCTCGGCCATTGACTCCTCCAGAAACATTATGTAAACCATGCTCATTTCCCATTCTGCAAGCACTGTGTTCTGTCCTGGATTGACAGCTCCTGGGAGACTGGCATCTGCAGCCTGCTCCAGGCAAGGAGGAGAGTTTGTCACATGTCACCTTCACTCAGGCACCACCTAATCCTTCAGCACACCCCAGCTGTGACCCAGCTGCCACTTTGGAGAAAGTCCACATGGCCACATGCAAACAACAGATGCTTTCTGAATGTTTTCTGTGTTGTTGATGGTGGTGGTGATGGCCAGGGTGCAGGTGGAGGTGCTGGTGATGGTGGCAGAGCTATGGTGGTGACGGTCACAGTGCTGGTGACAATGATGGGAGATACTGTCTTAACCCATGACTTCTGTGAGTGTCACATGAGCCTTAAGCTTGATAAGAAGGGCAGTCAGGCTGTAGAACTTTTTATATCCCTCCTAATGCCTAGCCCAGGCTTCCAAGGTGGCTCAGAGATAAAGAATCTGCCTGCAATGCAGAAGACCAGGGTTTGATCTGTAGGGTGGGAAGATCCCCTTCAGAAGGAAATGGCAACTCACTCCAGTATTCTTGTCTAGGAAATCCCATGGATAGAGGAGCCTGGCTGGTTTATAGTCCATGGGGTTGCAAAAGAGAAAGACAGGACTTAGTGACTAAACAACAACAATGCCTAGCCCAGGACTTTTCCTACAGTAGCTGCTAAGTCAGGATCCAGCAACTGAATAAATAAATATTCAATATAATCATTTCCTATCAAGTTCACAGTCCCATACTTAAGAGTTGAAAACTCACTCTACAACTTATTATTCTATGATCCTACAGAATGTACAAGAACAAATCTCTTTTTTAAATTTATTTTATTGAAGTATAACTGATTTGCAGGGCTTTCACGGTGGCTCGGTGGTAAAGAATCTGCAGTGCATGAGCCGCAGGAGATGAAGGTTCAATCCCTTGGTTGAGAAGGTGCCTGGAGGAGGGCATGGCAACCCACTCCAGTATTCTTGCTTGGAGAATCCCGTGGACAGAGGAGCCTTGCAGGCTGCATGCAGTCCATAGGGTTGCAAAGAGTCGGACATGACTGCAGTGACTTTAGCATGCACGCACACATAGGTGATTTGCAATGCTGATTTGTGCTGTAAAGCAAAGTGATTCATATACACACACACACATATATATATGTTCTTTTTCATATCCCTTCCCATTACAGTTCATCATGGGATACTGAATATAGTTCCCTGTATTATATATTCGGACCTTGTTGTTTATCCATCCTATGTGTAGCAGTTGGCATCCACTCATCCCAAACTCCCAATCCATCCCTCCTCCACCCGCCTCCTTGGCAACCACAAGTCTGCTCTCTATGTCTGAGTCTGTTACAAGAACAAATCTTGACTCTCTCTCTGGACACAGTAAGCCTTCGATTAATGAGCTCTATTAGTAGTATTATGGTCCTAATTTGGAATTTATAAAAGGAAACACAACAACCACTTGTGCAGACACAGAGCTGTGAGTCTCTTTGTCCACTTTAAACACCGGCAGAGCAGTAGACGAGTTCAGGAGAAGCTAGTGGGTCCCGCTGCTGGTATTCCCACCTGCTTCTACTCCTGCATGAGGCTAACTGTTGGGGTGCATGAAGGCTGGTGAGGTTACAACAGACCAACATGCCAATAAGTGACTCAGCAGTAAAGAAAGTGCAGCAACTGTGGTTAGTGACTCATACATCAAAGTTCATTAGCTGTGACTAACATCTCTAAGCCGTTTGTCTCTGGGGAACTCAGATGCCACCTGCATGTCCCTACTCAGCCCTTCTCAGAGAGGGAGGGTGCCAAGGTGCAGAGAGGGGTCCATGCCCCTTCCACAAAGGAGACTGTCCTCTGGGACTGGATTGCCTTTCCCATGGTTTCTTGTCCATTTCTTTTTCTTTTTCTGCTGTTTGTCTGCTCCTTTCTATCTTCTCCCCATGTCTTCCATGAGGCATTAGACTAACTCATCTCATTTCTGCCCAAATGACAAGAAGGCAAAGTATTCAGAAAAAGGCCCAAGTCCATTCAAAAGACCGCATCAAGGCATTTTTTGTCTTTTATCACTGAAAAATATTGTGCTTTGAGAAGTCTTTGCACAAGTCTTAAGGCTCCGCTTTGCATGCGTTCTAAGTCACTTCAGTCGTGTCCGACTCTCTGTGACCCCATGGACTGTAGCCCGCCAGGCTCCTCTGTTCATGGGATTCTCCAGGCAAGAATACTGGAGGAGGTTGCCATACCATCCTCCAGGGGATCTTCCCAACCCAGGGATCAAACCCACGTCTCTTAACATCCCCTGCATTGGCAGGCGGGTTCTTAACCACTAGCATCACCTGGGAAGTCCCATTTTGTGTCTTTAAAAAATCAACTAAGTAGCTAGCTCAGAGGAGGCATACTGCCCATCCCTGGTGCTAAGTCAGATATTACTCATCAAGATTGAAGATTCTCTCCCTCTCATTCTCTCTCTCTCTCTCTCTCTCTCTCTCTCTCTCTCTCTCTCTCTCTCTCTCTCTCTCTCTCACCACACACACACACACACACACACACACACACACACAGACTTCAGATTTGACAAATGTTTGCTAAGCAGCTCTCAAGGGTGAGGTGACAGGTTAGCAGAGAGGATGAGAGCCTAGGACAGAACTGTGCCCTAGGTAGGTGATCACTGCTCTGATGGAGGTACCAAGGTTCACTGGGAGAATCCGAATGAGTCCAGCTGGGAGGCTTGGAAGAGTCAGCTGCAGCCCATTTCAATCAGGGCTTTGTTTCCTCCGGCTTTGTTACTGGTTGATTGTCTCAATTTGGGTGCGATCTGAATCAGCTGTCAGCATTGTGGAACTAAGCAGATCAGCTCTACTTTCTGTGTTCCTTAATCATAGCTCACATTTATTTAGAGCAGCTTTTCCACACAATCTCTACATGCATTATTTCATTTTGTCCTCCCCCTGTCTCTGTGAACTAGCTCTGGCAGAAACCAAGGATGGCCCAAGGTTGTGCTAGGTGCTGCCTCCTGGTGAGAACTCACTGTGTTTTTTGTTGAATGGGGTCAACTGGCTGGATGCTTGAAGGACATTACCTATTGAGGTTAAGCGACTTTTCCAAAATGCTGTAGGTCTTTAATATCAGAACTGGGACTTTATTCCAGCCTTTCAATATTTCTGCTCCCTGTTCCTCTCATTCCATCTTTAAGCATCATGCAGTCAGGGATCAGCTATTCCCAAAGTCAGAACAGCCCTCTTCCCTGAAACTCCCAAACCTACCAGAGTTAGCATAGTTTTCATAGTGGGCCCTGGTTGTTTTCAGTTTCCATACTTATTTCAAGACAGCAGTCAAGGAAATATTGCTTTATTTTGATTATTGGGCTTTCCCTTATGGCTCAGCTGGTAAAGAATACGCCTGCAATGCAGGAGACCTGGGTTCGATCCCTGGGTTGGGAAGATCCCCTGGAGAAGGGAAAGGCTACCCACTCCACTTTTCTGGTCTGGAGAATTCCATGGGCTGTACAGTCCATGGGGTTTCAAAGAGTCAGACATGACTGAGTGATTTTCACTTTCACTTTCACTTTTATTATTAGCAACATCATCATTATCAAAGTACATTTGGTAGATGTATAACATATATAGGCTTTCCTGGTGGCTCAGATGGTAAAGAATCTGCCTGCTATGCAGGAGACCTGGGTTCAATCCCTGGGTTGAGAATAACCCCATGGACTGCAGAACGCCAGGCTTCCCTGTCCATCACCAACTCCCAGAGCTTGCTCAAACTCATGTCCATTGAGTCAGTAATGCCATCCAACCATCTCATTCTCTGTCATCCCCTTCTCCTCCTGCCTTCAGTCTTTCCCAGTATCAGGGAATCTTTCTTCCATCAATGACATATTGTTTCAGCTTCGCATCAGGAATATTCATGGGCTGACAAAGTATTGATCTCCTTGAAGTCCAAGGGACTCTCAGAGTCATCTCCAACACCACAGTTCAGTCAATTCTTGCAGCTTTCTTTATAGTGCAACTCTCACATCCATACATGGACCATTTTGACTAGATGGACCTTTGTTTGTCTCTCCTTGAAAATGCTGTCCAAGTTGATAGCTCAAGAGTCAACCATAACAACATTGTTAATCAGCTCTCCTCCAATACAAAATAAAAAAATTTTTAAATATATTTCCACAGCTTAAAATACATAGAAAAAATCAATCAAACTCCTACAGCATTGATGCAGGGTTTATTTTTGCATATCACCTTACCACATTTGCTATAGTGCAGGTAGTAGTTACAATGATAGTTTCAGACTATTTTTAATCTTCTTTCATCAGTCCCAGTCTATCATAAATATTTTTCATATTGCTCCACAGACATTATAATTACCATTTTAGTAACTACATACTATCCCATCAAGAGATGCACCATTTATTGAATCTTCTACCTCATCCTTGGGTATTAAGTTATTTCCTGTTATTTGTCATTATAAATAGCATTGTGGTGAAGATATTTTAATTATAGACCATAGTGTTTAACTTTGTTGCCCACGACTCCTGAGGATGCCCTGATTGGGAGCTTGACTTGTAAAAAAGCAATATTCGTTGTATAGTTTCTATATGCTTAACACTGTGTTACAGGTTCTAGAATATTATAAGGCACAATTCCCTCTTTCAAGAAGTTTATACTTTTAATGCATGGACACCACGGAAGAAAGGGGGGTGGAATAAATTGGGAGATTGAAATTGACATATATATACTACTGTGTATAAAACGGATAACTATTGAGAATCATGGGGAGGGAAAGGTACGATCTGTTTGTAGGACATATAAGTTAACCATAAAAATACCTTCCAATGTACATTAGGTATGGACAATTACTGTCTGATTCCACTTATAAGAGGAACCTAGAATAGTCAAATCCATAGAGTCAGAAAGTATACTGGTAGATGCCTTGGGCCCTTAGGGTTGGGAGGTGAAATAGGGAGTTAGTGTTTAAAGGGGACAGAGTTTCAGTTTAGGAACATAAAAAATAAAACTTGGGAGATGGATGATGGTGAGAGTTGTACAACGTGAATGTATTTAGTGCCACTGAAGTGTCCAGTTAAATAGGGTTATAACAATACATTCTATATTATGTGACTTTCAGCACAATAAGAAAACATTTTTAAAAAGGAAGTTTACATTTTGCTGAGAATGAGATAAATGTACTTGAGAACATTGGAAGCTATGGGAAAAGCTACAGTATGATATCCTCATGCTGTATAGACGCTGGAGGCTTGGAGCACTTTGCAAAATGTGTGAGTCAAAGGAGATGATTGGAAAGTGGAGTGTGGAGTGCAGTGTCTGCTCTCTCAGCAACCTCACCTCCCAGGGGCCCTAGCAACTATACCTTGTTTCTGTGTTGACTGATTACCAAGATCAAAGATATTAGTGACAGGAACCAGGTAAGCCCCTCTAATGAGGGAGGGCAGAGATGAGAGATCCAAGGAAGAGAGATAACTCTTAGAACTGGATCTCATACATCAGTAACACACCGTGTCCCTGAGCAGAGCCCAACCAGGTACATCTGATGGAGGGGTTCGCACTGAATAGGACAGAAAACATCCTCAGGACCAGGGCAAGATGCTCTGGGGGAACTAGCATGCTTATTTGCCTTATTCTTCCCAAAGTAGAAGAACCATCTGGAAGCACATTAATTCTATGGAATGGTAGGATGATATTTCATCTAGATATCTACTTAACAAGCATTTATTGGATATCCATGGGGCCACTGTGTTTGGGGAGCTGTGATAGACTTTAGGGCATATATCTGAATAACATATGACTATTTTGAAGGCTCTTGTAATCCACTGAAGGAGACAGACTTACCAACAACTAATTGTCTTACACATGTGTGAGTGCTCAGTTACATCTGACTTTTTGTGACACTATGGACTGTAGTCCGTCAGGCTCCTCTGTCCATGGGATTTCCCAGGCAAGAATACTGGAGTGAGTGGCCATTTCCTTCTCCAGGAGATCTTTCCAACCCAGGGATCGAACCTGTGTCTCCTGCATTGCAGTTGGATTCTTTATTGCTAAGTGATCAGAAAGGCAATGTGTAAGATAGAGCACAATAAAATAAGCATTAAACTTAGAGAAGCAAGTGGTGCATTTTCAGCGGGATGTTCAAGAGAAGAGGGAGTAGATGTGGAATTTCCGTGGGACTTTGAAGACAGTGGCTTTCAATAGGCTGAGAATGGGGCCTGCAACAGGAGGGAGCCCCTAGGGCAGGAATGAATGGGATACAAGGGGAAGAGAAGCTGAGCCTGGAGGTGTGATGCTAGGACTATGGAAGTAGGTGGAGCCAGGTCAGGGAGGAACCATCATTGCCAAGGATGTGAACTTGGTTTTCCATCCTTGGAGAGCTAGTGAAGCTTCAGGAGCCCTTGAAACCTCTTGACTGAGCTGAGGCTCACTCCCAGGTCTTATTCTTCCCCCTAAACCTGTCCCCAGGCTATGATGCTCACTGAGTCCCCAGTAGACTCTGGAATGCTCTGGAACAATGGCAGCCTCTGATTCTGGCCACCCACAAATGGCCCTTTGCCCTCACATACAAGCCTGGAGCACCCATCCTGCTGGGCACCCATTTCCTGGCTCCCAGTCATCTTTCTTTTGCCACCAAGTGTGGGTACAGAGACCACTTCCAGATGACCACGAGGGAATAGAGAAAACCCTGGATAATCTAGGTCACCAAGGAACAGAGCCACCATGTGACTCTGAAACAGCCCCTCCCCAGGAATACAAGGTCTGGAGGCTTCCAAGGAACTCAGTCTGAGATTTGCTTTGATTTTTCTAATGCATGTGGGGTTGGGCACTTTGCCCGGGACACAAGGAGCAGGGGCTGTGAAAAGGCCAGAGTCTTTGGGACAATTCAGAGCCAAGAACAGAAAATGCTTCTTTTCCTGTTCTACAATCTAAGACTCAGGGGGGCCTCATTTCCCTGGTGTCTTCTCTGGGAAATGTGTTCACGAAACTACATTTAATTGAGTAATTAATATATCTGCCCAGCATTGTATTGAAGGTTCTTTCAGATGCAGAGGTGAAACAGACACAAATCTTTCTCTCAGGAGGAGATAGTTTGTAGAAAAGGAGACATCGCCTGCAGAGAATGCAGGTGATGTGCCATAACCTTTGAGAGGAAGAATTGATTTCTTTCAGCTTGGAGAGAAAGAGAGATGCAGGCCGGGGAAGCTTCAGAAAGAAAGTGATATTTGCATCAGGAGAAAGGAAGCATTGAAACATGGGTTGAAATGGGGCAGATAGAGATGGAGGGTGGGGGAAAAGAACATTCTAGAAGTGGGGGATGGGAAGGTTAACAAACCAGAGATGGGAAAGGGCAGAGCTTGCAAACAGTTTGGGATCTAAAATGTTGTTTTTGATTCATGAATCTTCAATGCCTTGCCCAGTGGTTCAATAAGTATCTATTGAATAAATGAATGAGTGAGTGAGTGAATGAAAAGTCCTTTGATTTAGTTGAAGCATAGGGAGCATGGAAGGAGTAATGAGAAATTGTGTTGCAAATGCCATGCCTTGAATGTGGACTTGATTCTGTAGGGAACTGAGGAGCCATTGAAAGGTTGTTAGCTGGGTTAGGACATGATGAAAGCCGTGCTCAGGCAGATTAACCCCATAGGCATGGCTGATTTGAGGGAGGCAGAGAGACCGCGTGGGGGTTTTTGCTGCAGCCAGGCAAGAGGTAATGAGCCCTGGGCAGCAGCCATGGGGACAGAGGAGGGGAGAGACCTGAGAGAGAATAGGAAGGCAGAATTGACTACAGACAGGTGATCCGGGTGCAGGGGAAGGAGAGAGAGAGAGGAGCAAAGATAACAGGAGATTTTGAGCCTGGGTGGTGGGGAGGATGGTGATGCCATTAAAAAAATAGGCAACTCAGGAGGTGGTGCCGGGCTGAGAGGGAAGATGACGAGTTCCATTTTGCACACACTTTTCAATCTGTACCATGAATTGAGTCTTCATCAGGAAGATATGTGAGCAGAGTGAATGGGCTCCCCAGGCCGAACCACAGCGCCGTCTCTTTTTTTTATGGACGAGGTCAAGACCCAAGTCATTTCCTGAAGGCTGCTTTTTCAGACAAACTCTAATTGTGCTTCACGCAGAGAATATTTTGGGGAAAAAATATTCCATTTTCATAATGATTTGAGATTAAAAAAAAAAAACTGCCAGCCTTCTTCCTTTTCCTCAGTATTAATGAATTAGGAGATACTCAGACCCAATAAAAAAAACACATAAAAGGCTCAGAATCATCCTTCAGATCTTCTTCACCAGTCAGTCACTCTCATTTTCTAACGCTGGAATTTCTCATTTTTAAATATTGCATGAGAGCAGTATTTGACTATAGTTCTAACACTCTAATTCAACAACAAAGAAAGTGTTGAATAAGCACTCTCTATGGACTGGCACCTTCCCAGGTGCTGCAAAAAGAGTGGTGAAAAGAAAAAGGAAAGCATCTCCCCATCAGAGAGACCACAATCCAGGGCAGAGGATAAACAAATAAACCGATGAACACATACAGCGTCACGTGTGCCAGAAGAGAAAGGCAAGGAGGCAAGAAATTTGAGACTTTTTATTCTATCTTTGGAGAAGGCATTAGGGAAGACTTCAGGGAGGAGGTAAATGTCAAAGACACTTGGCAATGACTTTGGAAGACTATTGTGGGACCATGATAGAAGGCTGTTCCATGCAAAGATAGATGAAGAAAATGAAGATGATGATAAAGTTTAAGAAGGAGGAAGGGGAGAGATAGGAGAGAGAATTTGGGCCAGATCATGAAGGCCATTATCAATGTCAAATGCTGAGACATGTGAACTTTATTTTGATGAGATGGTTAGATCTACTACCTAGGTGGGTCACTGTAGCAGCATTGTGGAGAATGTTTCTGACAGATGAGATAGCCTTGAGTTAGTCCTGTGTGCCTTCTAAGTCGCTTCAGTCATGTCTGACTCTTTGTGACCCTATGGACTGTAGACCATCAGACTTTTCTGTCCATGGGATTCTCCAGGCAAGAAAACTGGAGTGGGTTTCCATGCCTTCCTCCAGGGGATCTTCCTGATTCAGGGATTGAGCCCACATTGTCTCTCATGTCTCCTGCATTAGCAGGGGGGTTCTTTACCCCTAGTGCCACCTGGGAAGCCCTGAGTTAGTCCCGCTAAACTATACTTCATCTGTAGATATTATAAAACAGAGAAATGCATTGATTTAAGCCATTGAAGTTAGGTTTTCATTCATAAGAGTGTAACTGGTACTAGACTTTTCTTCCCATTGGGAAAAAACTACCAAACTGGAAAATACACAAACCAACTATTTTTCAGGCAATGAAAATAGCAAGCAGTGGACTGTGAGCCTTGAGAAAAGAAAAATGCACAGGGGACAGTGTGTGATCTGGCCTCAGCAGTCATGCAGTGTCCTTTGTTTTTGTTGTCAAATATGTCTGCCCAGGTTCAAGCAGTGAAGACGTAGATTCTACCTCTTGATACAGAAGAAAGAAGCAAGTGTCAAAAAGAGCACATGGGACTAAAGATACTCTGTGGCCACATTTGGAAAATGTGGTCTGTCATATCTACCCCATGATTCAGCAATTCCACCCTAAGATATTTGCCCAAGAGAAATGAAAAGTACATTAAAAGACTCTTATACATATATTCATAGTGGCATTATTCATAGTATGCACATTCAACCCAAATGTTCATCAACAGGAAAATGAAGACAGAAATTGAGGTACATTCATATAGTGGAATGCAACTCAGCAAAAAAAAAAAAAAAAGGATGGATTACTAATACACACGGTAAAGCGTCTGCCTACAATGCGGGAGACCCAGGTTCGATCCCTGGGTTGGGAAGATCCCCTGGAGAAGGAGATGGCAACCCACTCCAGTATTCTTGCCTGGAAAATCCCATGGACGGAGGAGCCTGGTAGGCTACAGTCCATGGGGTTGCAAAGAGTCGGACATGACTGAGTGGCTTCACTTTCACTTTCACTTTCAACTTCAGCTAATATACACGATAACATGAATGATTCTCACAGACATTATCCTGAGCTAAAGAATGAAATAGTGTATCTGTATTATTATCTCATTTATATGATGTTCTAGAATAGACAAAACTAATCTTTGGTGGAAAAAAAAAAAATCAGAAAAATGGTTGCCAATGGGAGACGGCAGTATTAACTGGGAAAGGGCTTGAGAGGATTTTCTGGGGTGGTGGGTATATAATATCATGATAGGAGTATGGGATATACATGCATTTGTCAACTCAATAAATTATATGCTTAAGTTCTGTGCACTTGCGTTATTTGTATATTTTCCCTGAAAAAATACAAATGTTGAACTCTAATTAGTAAATTTAGTTTCAGCAGTGGCACAGGTTAGGAGTTCCAAGATAATTTTCTGTTTATTCTAGGCTTGATAAAAGACAAGTAAATATATTGAGGATAATAAGAGCCAGGGTTCTTACTGTTAGAAAAGAAAATCATATGTAGAAAAAGAGGAGAAAGACTATGTCTCGTAGGACACATGATTTTACTACATATGTATACACTAATCTAGTTTTCTATCATATATGTATATATATTCTAGCTCTGTCTCCTGAGAAAGCCTAGGAACAATGATATATCAGGAACAGTAATTGTATATAGACCTAGCTTCTGGCTTCTAAATACCATTGTCTATTAAAAGGAAAGGGCTGATTCCAGGCAAGGAAAAGACAAGATAAGCCTGAAATATCTTGTCGCATAAGAAAGTAAGAAAATTCTCAAAACAATGTTGGGGATACATCCAAAGGACATGCATGCCTCCTGGAAGGAGCTTGCATTGGCCAAGTCAGGGCAATTTAAACAACAACAACAAAAAATAACTGTAATTTGTTATAACCCATTGAATTAAATAAGAATCCATACATTTTTCTGAATATAAATAAATAAATGTTCCTTAAAAAGAGTCCCAATGAGTAAATATAGAATGAATGAAAGAGTTTGGAAATCAATGGATGTAAAGAGTAGTGGGTGAAAGTTTGATGAAAGAGGAAATTTCCGGACTTCCCTTGTAGCTCAACTGCTAAAGAATCCACCTGCAATGCCAGAGACCCCAGTTCAATTCCTGGGCCAGGAAAAACCCCTGGAAAAGAAATAGGCTACCCACTCCAGTATTCTTGGGCTTCCCTGGTGGCTCAGATGGTAAAGAATCCGCCTGCAATGCAGGAGACCTGGGTTTGATTCCTGGGTTGGGAAGATCCCTGGAGGGGAGCATGGCAACCCACTCCAGTATTCGGATGACTGGAGAATCCCCATGGATAGAGGAGCCTGGTGGGCTACAGCCCGTGGAGTCACAAAGAGTCGGACATGACTGAGAGACTAAGCACAGACAGCACAGCACAGGAAATTTTCCTATCCTCAAGCTATTTCCCAGTAAATTACTTATTAGTTACAAAGGAAGAAAGTGTAACTTAACAGATGAAAACTGGCAGATGCCACCTTAAACAAGAAATCAAAGTTAACATCACCAGTATTGGGACAAACCGACATTGTGGGCCTGCCAAAATGATATTCCTGCCAAAACCGACTAGCCTGAATTTACTCGTGAGGAAATATCAGACAAACTTAAATTCTGTACCATTCTACAAGATAAAAATTGCAAGAAAGACTGTACTTCTGAAAAAATGTCAAGGATCAGGGAAAACAAACTTTATAAAAAGAAAGGGACAATAAAACTTGAATAAGAGTGTAGATTAAATACAACTGAGGAGGGGAAGAGGGAGAAACAGAGGCAAAACATAAACAGTTAATCTGGGTACAGATCATATGGGAATTACACAATTATTAAAACTTTTCTGTACAGTTTGAAATTATATGTACATAAAATAAATCAAGACTGAGAAGAAAAAGGAGGTGACAAATTTTAGACCACTATAAGGAGTGGATGGAATAGAATATGGAAAATCATTGGAATGATTGGGTAACTCCTAGGTTTCTAATGGAGAAACTAGATGAATGATAATGTTAAAGTACACATCTGAGATGGGAAGGGTAGAGGTGCGAGATGAGATGATGAGATCACCTGGGCAGAACTGAGTTGATGGCCGGTGGGATACCACAGATTTCCTCTGTGCAGCCATCATCTATTGCTCAATGTCTCCTGAAAGAAGGAAGAAGAGAGAAGCCCCAGTTCACACACACACTTGTTTCCATTTCCTGTAGCCTGATTCGGTCATCCCAGGGCACAAACCTTAAAGACAATTGTGGTCCCAGACCTGTAGCTCCAGGAATCACATTTTGAAATTGGAATGAGTTTGATGAAGATAAGGATTTGATGAGTGATTGAACAGAAGTGAGGGTCAGTTGGTACCCCAGATGCATGATACGGCATTTTCCCCAGGATGGGGAAAATACAGCCTCGTCCAGCACAGCCTCTCCTAGGAGGTCTCCTCTCTCCACTTACTTTCACATCTCCTGCTTCCCACTCCCGCATCCCAACCCAAGGGGAATAACTTGACTGAAGAGCCCAACATTCTTCAGACAGACCACAAGATTCTAACCAGCATGGTAGAGCCTTGTTAGGATCCTATGAACTTCTAGAAAACTCACCAAGCTCCCACTTGTCTGGTCCAATAAAGACTTTTACTCTCATAATCTATACCCAGTTCACTCACAGGGGACCCCACTTGTGAAGTTAGTTTCAGCAGTGTCACACAGACACACTTTGTCTCCAATTCAACACTTACTGGGTTTTTACTGTATGCCAAATATGTAGCCTACTTCCCAGGTAATTATTTTCCAGTTCCAGATCAGGCCCAGAACTCTGCAATGTTACTTCGCTTCATCCTGGCTGTGTTAAAGAAGTATGAAGTAGTTCAGATGTACAAATGTTTACAAAGAACAATACCATGAGTTCCAATGTGTGTGGGTATTAGGTGACTGCATGATAAATTGCCACACACTTAGAAGTTTAAAACAGCATCTGTTCACTGGCTCACAGTTCTGTAGGACCACTGTCTAGTCATCCATGTGCCTGGGTTCTCTACCAGGGTCTCAGAATGCTTATATCAAGGTCTCAGCCAGATTTGCTAATCATCTCATCTGTGGCTTAGGGTCCTCTTTGAAGCTCACTCATGTTGTTAACAGAAAGCAGTCCCTTATTCTCAGGTCTCAGGTTCTAGAACTTTTCCCACTTGGATTGTTCTAGAAGAGGTAGAGGGGGCAACAAGATGCAGGATGTTGCCCTCACAGCAGTCTGGGGGAAGATAGTCCCTTGTGATCAGCTGCTTTGGGGATCAAGCCCTTAACTGGAGAAGCAGATGGCCCTGGCTTCACACTGTTTCTTGGGGGCTGGTTTGCAGTCTGGCTGTGACTGACTCACTTCCCAGAGAATTTCCATTTCCCATCTGCAAATGCAGAGCTTGGGGACCAGAGAGAGCAGGAAGAGTCTGGAAGTGTATACAGAGCTTCAGATTCAGCATGGCTTCAAGAAGAAGTTTGCAAGACACTGACTCCTTTCTTGGACTGAGAAGTATTTGCTTCTCTGTTGGATGACAGATTTGGTTCCAGTCCCACCCAAGCCTGGGCTTCCCTGGTGGCTCAGCGGTGATGAATCTGCCTGCAATGCAGGAGACCCAGGTTCAATCCCTGAGATGCAAAGATCCTCCGGAGCAGAGCATGGCAACTTACTCCAGTATTCTTGCCTGGAGAATTCCATGGACAGAGGAACCTGGCGGGCTACAGTCCCTGGGATCACAAAAGTGTCAGACACGACTTGCGGCTAAACACCACCACCACCACCCAAGCCTGATTTCTCTCCAGGACTCACTCCATTAAACATCTGCCCTATGGTAAGGGTAGCAGAGTCTTAAAATGTGCTTCCTCACGCCAGCCTCCCAAGGCAACATTCAAATACATGCCTCGGCTAAATAGAAAATTAGCAAATGTTATTACCCTTTGGGGTCTCTGGCAAAGAGTCAAAACTATAAAAATATTAACAATGTTGATTGAAATTTTCTGATTATAAAAGTGACATGTGTACATTTTTCAGAGTGAAATGTTCAAAACCCATAAAGAGCAATAAAAATTACCCATAAACAGTGGTTAATATTTTGGTTGGTTCTAATCTTTTTATATGTAAATAAGATAATAAGATCACATTATGTGAATCCAATTTTGCATCTCAGTTTTTATACTTTACACTGTGAGCATTTTCCAGGGTCATTAAATATGCTTCAGAAACATGATTTGTAATCGTTTCATAAAATTCCTTCCTATGAGTACAATATAATTTATTTAACCTTCACCCATTTGGGGACACTTGTGCGTGCCATTTCCTACTTTTCTCTCTTATAAATAATGGTGTACTTAAGTTGTTTGTATGAATTTGTGTTTCTTTCATTAAGGTAGATTCCTAGAAGTGAAATTACTGGGTCATAATTGTCAGGCCTTAGTAGCATAATTGTCAGGCCTTTCAAGCTAGCTTAAAAGAAAAGGTTTTTGTTGTCACATGTAAATGAGAATTCCAGGAGTAGGCCAGATTTCAGACTGACTGATTCCAACGATGTGGTCAGGGACCCATTTTCTCCCTCTGTCATCTATCAACCACAAAGGCAAGCCCTATCCTTGGCCAAGTCCCCTCGTGGTTATCAGCTACAATCCAAGCTACAGACATCATCAGTTACACTTAGCAGGAGGGTGTGTGCTTCTGTCTCCATATTCCAAGCCAGCTTTGAGATTCACCCTGATTGGATTATCAGTCCCTACACCCGTCCACACACCAATGACTGTGGACAAAGGGTTGAGTGTTCTGACTGGTTTCAGTCAATCCGACTATCCATGAAAGTAGGGAAGGGGTGAACTCAGTCCCTGCTGAGGTCCGGCAGGATGAACATAACTAACTTCCCATCCTGCCAAAGCTCTTTGCTCCCTGCCTTCAGTGTCCAGGAAGGAGAGCGAGAGAAATCCTGAGTGACCATCCACCCCAGAAACTCAGCTTGCAGCCCACACCCTCTTGGGATCAAGCATAAACTTAATGGTACACATCAGCAGGATTCACTAGAGATGAGGAACTAAGTCCATTACCCTAGTAGAGCTTGATGGAATTAGACTATGGTGGAAATTCTCTTGGGTATGGAGATTCCTTGTGCTATTCTACAGACAAAGGCAAGATGTGGAAGAGGGTCTTTTCTCTAAGCTGTTGGGGAAGTAGCTCTTCAATTGAGGGGAACTCCCTGGTTACCCTTTGAGCACCTTTTTTTTCTCTGTCTCATCACCTTGTCTTCTCTCTGTGGATGTCTGTCTCCAGATTTCCCTTTTATAAGACACTGATTGTATTATTAGAACCCACCCTAATGACTTCATTTTAACTCGATTACCTCTGTAAAGATCCTATCTCCAAATTAGAACACATTCTGAGGTGCTGGGGTTAGGATTTCAACATATCTTATGGGGACGTAAAATTCAGTGCACAGTGAGCTGTGATCTAAGACAGGGATCTGACTCAAAGACACCTCTTATGCCCCAACTCTGCATACCCTGACTCTTACAGGGATGGTGGGATGGGGGAAAATGAGAGAAAGCAGAACAAATGTCTCTTTCTGAGGCTGCACCACTGTCGTGGTCTCTGCTGCTTGTAGCTGCTTCCCTAGCTTCCACAGGTGGACCATGGAAACCCTCCATGCAGCTGGCTCCCAGCTGAGGACTGTCTCTCCTGGGACACATGTGTGAGTCCTTCAGAGTGGCGTAGGAGTCCCTTGGTGGCACAACCCTTTGATATTGAAGATGTAGCTCAGATTTGATCTCTTCCAACTGTGTGTCCTCTAGCTCTCAGACCTGTGCATCACCTACACCTCCCCAGTCTCCTGATGGAGAAATTTGGACATCTGGGAATCGTTGCACCCCAGACACAAATTCCAAGAAAATAGGAAACATTTTACTCACCACACTGTTATGTAGAGAGACAGTAGGTGGACAGATAGATAGATAGACAAATAGAATGGCAGACAGATAGGTAGATAAATAGATAGGTAGACTGACAGATGGTAGATAGATAGATAGATAGATAGATAGATAGATAGATGGCTGTTGTTGTCATTCAGTTGCTTAGTCATGTCCAACTCTTTGTGACCCCATTGACTGCAACACACCAGGCTCCTCTGTCTTCCACTGTCTCCCGGAGCTTGCTCAAACTCATGTCCATTGAGCTGGTGACACTATCTAACCATCTCATCCTCTGCTGTCCCCTTTTACTTTTGCCTTCAACCTTCCCCAGCATTAGGGTCTTTTCCTGTGAGTTGGCTCTTCGCATCAGGTGGCCAAAGTATTGGAGCTTCAGTATTAGTCCTTCCAATGAATACTCAGGGTTGATTTCCTTTAAGATTGACTAGTTTGATCTCCTTGCAGTCCAAGAGACTCTCAAGAGTCTTCTCCAGCACAATTCAAAAGCATCAGTTCTTCAGGGCTCAGCCTTTCTTACAGTCCAGCTCTCATATCTGCACATGACTACTGTAAAAAGCATAGCTTTGACTATACTGACCTTTGTTGGCAAAGTGATGTCTCTGCTGTTTAATACACGGTTTAGGTTTCTCATAGATTTCCTTCCAAGGAGCAAGCATCTTTTAATTTCTTGGCTAAGGTCACCATCCTCAGTGATTTTGGAGCCCAAGAAAATAAAATCTGTCACTGTTTCCACTTTTCCTTCTTCTATTTGATATGAAGTGATGGGACCGGATGTCAAGATTTTAGTTTTTTTAATGTTGAGTTTAAAGCCAGGTTTTTCACTCTGCTTTTCCACCCTCATCAAGAGGCTCTTTAGATCTTCTTCACTTTCTGCCATAAGAGTGGTATCATCTGCATATTTGAGGCTGTTGATATTTCTCCTGGCTATCTTGATTCCAGCTCATGCTTCATCCAGCCCAGCATTTCACACAATGTACGCTGCATATAAATTAAATAAGCAGGTGACAATATACAGTCTTGTTGTACTTCTTTCCCAGTTTTGAACCAGTCCTTTTTTCCATGTCTGGTTCTAACTATTGCTTCTTGACCCACATATAGGTTTCTCAGGAGACAGGTAAGGTGGTCTGGTATTCC
Source organism: Okapia johnstoni (assembly GCA_024291935.2). Classification (NCBI taxonomy): domain Eukaryota; kingdom Metazoa; phylum Chordata; class Mammalia; order Artiodactyla; family Giraffidae; genus Okapia; species Okapia johnstoni. Next base: position 21,007,275 of record CM044320.1, on the reverse strand, counting down.
CATCTCTTTAAGATTTTTCCAGTTTGTTGTGATCCACATAGTCAAAATCTTTTGCACAATGAAGCAGAAGTAGATGTTTTGCTGGAATTCCCTTGCTTTCTCCATGATCCAAGGAATGTTGGCAATTTGGTCTCTGGTTGTTCTGCCTCTTCAAAACCCAGCTTGTACATCTGGAAGTTCTCCGTTCATGAACTGCTGAAGCGTAACTTGAAGGATTTTGAGCATTAACTTTTAGGCAGATAGATAGACATAATCTCACAACTAGGATGTAACTGAGACAAATCAACAACAGATTAAATTCTCGAACGATGTAGAAGACAATAAATTGATATCAATCCAGAATTACTGGAACTGTCCATGGGACTTTACTCTTGTTTTCTAAGGCTGATAGGTTTTAAACATCATTCTCATGAACTAAGAACATCTCACAGAGATAGTTGAAGAAACGTGTGCTGGTTATGGTGGACATTAGCAAAGGACACGTAATGCTTGCTGCTATTTACCAATTATTTTCTACAAGCCAGGCACTGTGCCGAATGTTTTCATAAACATTTTCTAGTTTCTCCCGCAAGCCCTGTTGGATAGGAACTGTTGCCTTCTCTATTTTATAGGAAGCTGCTTAGATCAGCAAGGATCAGGCCTCAAATCAAGCAACTAGTAAGATCTACAGCTAGAAGTTGAACATAGGCAGCCTGATTGGAAGCTTACATTCATTCCCTTGTAACTTCCTGCCTTTCTTGAAATTCACACCACATACATGCTGCCACTGAATCCTGATGACCTAGACAACTCTTCTAGATTGTTTCCAAAATTTCTCCTGCTCATGTGACTATGCCTCAAGCTCATAGAACATTCAAATAAGTGCTTAATCAACAGAAATGTCCATCAACAGATGAATGGACAAATATGTGAGATATATAAAATGGAATATTACTCAGCCATAGAAATCAATGAAACATTGCCATTTGCAGCAACATGGATGGACCTAAAGATTATATTAAATGAAACAAATCATAGGATACTGTTAGTAGTAGTAGTAGTAGTAGTTCAGTTGCTTAGTCATGTCCGACTCTTTGCAACCCCATGGACTGCAGTATGCCAGACTTCCCTGTCCAACACCAACTCCCAGGGCTTGCTCAAACTCATGTCCATCGAGTCAGTGATGCCATCCAACAATCTCATCCTCTGTCGTCCCCTTCTCCTCCTCCCTTCAATCTTTCCCAGCATCGGGGCTTTTCCCAATGAGTCAGTCCTTCCCATCAGGTGGCCAAAGTATTGGAGTTTCAGCTGCAGCATCAGTCCTTCCAATAAATTTTCAGGACTGATTTCCTTTAGGACTGACTGGTTGGATCTCCTTGCAGTCCAAGGGACTCTCAAGAGTCTTCTCCAACACCACTGTTTAAAAGCATCAATTCTTCAGCGCTCAGCTTTCTTTATAGTCCAACTCTCACATCCATACATGACTACTGAAAAAACCATAGCGTTGACTAGACAGACCTTTGTTGGCAAAGTAATGTCTTTGCTTTTTAATATGCTGTCTAGGTTTGTCAGAGCTTTTCTTCCAAGAAGCAAGCATCTTTTAATTTCATGGCTGCAGTCACCATCTGCAGTGATTTTGGAGCCCAAGAAAATAAAGTCTGTCACTATTTCCATTGTTTCCCCATCTATTTCCCATGAAGTGGGACTAGATGCCATGATCTTCATTTTTTGAATGTTAAGTTTAAGTCAACTTTTTCACTCCCCTCTTTCACTTTCATCAACAGGCTCTTCAGTTCCTCTTCACATTCTGCCATCAGGGTGGTGTCATCTGTGTATCTGAGGTTATTGATATTTCTCCCAGAAATATTGATTCCAGCTTTTGTTTCACCCTGCCTGGAATTTCACATGATGTACTCTGCATATAAGTTCAATAAGAAGAATGACAATATACAGCCTTCACGTACTCCTTTCCCAATTTGGAACCAGTCGGTTATTCCATGTCCAGTTCTAACTGTTGCTTCTTGACCTACATACAGATTTCTCAGAAGGTAGGTCATGTGGTCTGGTATTCCCATCTCTTTCATAATTTTCCACAGTTTGTTGTGATACATACAGTCAAAGACTTTGGAGTAATCAATAAAGCAGAAGTAGATGTTTTTTTGAAATCCTCTTGCTTTTTCTATGATCCAACAAATGTTGACAATTTGATCTCTGGTTCCTCTGCCTTTTCTAAATCCAGCTTGAACATCTGGCAGTTCACGTACTGTTGAGGCCTGGCTTGGAGAATTTTGAGCATTACTTTGCTAGCATGTGAGATGAGTGCAATTGTGCGATAGTTTGAACATTGTTTGGCATTGCTTTTGTTTGGGCTTGGAATGAAAACTGACCTTTTCCAGTCCTGTGGCCACTGCTGAGTTTTCCAAATTTGTTGGAATATTGAGTGCAACACTTTCAAAGCATCATCTTTTAGGATTTGAAATAGCTCAACTGGGATTCCATCACCTCCACTAGCTTTGTTCACAGTGATGCTTCCTAAGGCCCACTTGATTTCGCACTCCAGGATGTCTGGCTCTAGGTGAGTGATCACACCATCATGGTTATCGGGGTCATTAAGATCTTTTTTGTACAGTTCTTCTATGTATTCTTGCCACCTCTTCTTAATATCTTCTGCTTCTGTTAGGGCCATACCATTTCTGTCCTTTATTGGTATCTCTAATTTTCTTGAAGAGAACTCTAAACTTTCCCATTGTATTGCTTTCCTCTATTTCTTTGCATTGATCACCAAGGAAGGCTTTCTTATCTCTCCCTGCTATTCTTTGGAACTCTGCATTCAAATGGGCATATCTTTCCTTTTCTCCTTTGCTTTTAGCTTCTCTTCTTTTCTCAGCTATTCGTAAGGCATCCTCAGACAACCATTTTGCCTTTTTGCATTTTTTCTTCTTGGGGATGGTCTTGATCACTGCCTCCTATACAATGTCAGGAAAGTCCATCTATAGTTCTTCAGGCACTCTGTCTATCAGATCTAATCCCTTCTATCTATTTGTCACTTCCACTCTATAATTGTACAAGCTTTGTGAAACAATTCATACAGAGAAAGAAAAAACATATGATATCACTTATTTGTGGAATCTAAAAATGATACCAGTGACCTTATTTACAAAGCAAACTATGGTTACCAAAGAGGAAAGGAAATTAGGAGGGTGAGACTAACATATACACACTACTGTATATAAAATAGGTAAATAAGGACCTACTGTATAGTACAGGGAAGTCTACCCAAGGTCCTGTAACTACCTACAATGGAAAAGAGTCTGAAAAAAGAAAATATATGTATACTGATACACATATGTATGTATAATTGAGTCACTTTGGTGTACCCTTGAAGTTAACACAGCACTGTAAGCTAACTATACTTCAAATAAAACAATAAAGATAAAAAATCAGTGGGTCATGTCATCTTTCTCCACACATTAGTCTCTGCATCTCACTGCCTCTGGCCTCTAAGGAATCCGAGGAATTTGCATCCACTTGTATAGTGAATTGAGCTGTAGTTCCTGCTAATGAATGCTGAGTTTGAAATAAAGTTCATCAATACGGTAGGTTTAAATAAGAGTTCATAGGACAGGGAATAAAAATAGACCCCAGAAGGAAAAAAATAGTTCCCCTGAATGGAAACTGAGGGAAGGAGGGAGGGAGGTTGGGAAAAGTGATCATGTTAATTCTTTTTACCTCTCATAGGTCAACTTGAAATAGTCAGGCTAAAAGAAAATGTATGTCGTGTTGCAGAATCCATGTGCAATTATAATTAGCTCTGGCAGTAGTTGTGTTATGTTGAAAGCATCTTTGAATATGAATTTGGGAGAGGCAAGAAGACAGAAATGAGAGAGCAGGAAACTGACAAAAGGGAATGGGAGAGAAAGTCCAGACTGAAGTCCAGTGAGGGGAGGGAGTGAATTCAAGTTCCTCTGGCCCTTTCTCCTCAAAGCATCACCTGTCAAGTGAAGACAACCATTGTTCAAGGCTCCAGCAATGCTTACAATAAATGTCTAGCCACAGTACAAGGTTATATATAAATGGATGAATATAAACAGAGACCAGGGCAAGAGAATTGGGCAATGTTGAAATATAATGTACTCAAGTTCATGATTTCCATTCCTGCTGAATTTGGATGGAAATTCACAGTAAGCAGTCATCCTGGGTCCTCTTACAAGGAAGAAGGGGCACATTTTCCCTCTGAATGGAAGGAGGGCTGAAATAATCACACACACACACACACACACACACACACACACACACACACCCCTCCTCTCAGACACACTCATTGTTTCTTGCTAGTGGCATCTGACTCCCTGACTTTCAGAGCTAAATAGTCCATGCAGATGCACTGAATCATTTTCATTTTCTAGAAGACGTAATAGACTGAGTTTAATCCCTAAAGTGGTCAAAAAGTGGTTAATATAAAAATTCTCACAAATGAAAAATTCACTCAAATATGTGTTTCAAGGAAAGACATTGTATAATGGCAGCTTGGATCACTGAACCATTGAAGGGAAAGGAAGAGTAGTGAACCTCAGGTGTAGATGACTCATTTTTCAAGCACTTCCAAAGATACAACATCTACATCCTCCCTGGCAGTCTTTGTTCAGTATCTATTAGCCCTTATGACTAGGAAGGGCTTTGTATATACAACTTAACTCACTCTTATCAAAGCACAGATATATGTCCTCTTGCAATGACCATTCACTGATATGAAGCTATTAAAAAAACCACCACCTTCCATCTCACCTTTATTTTCTGATCTCTTCATCGTCTTTCTGACTGGATATTAAAAAATTCTGCCTATTCTGTGGAAGTCGCACTGCACTCCTGAGGGCCTCCATCACTTTTATTGTTGTTTAGTCACTGAGTCATGTCCGACTCTTTTGGAACCCCATGGACTGTAGCCCACCGGGTTCCTCTCTCCACGGGATTTCCCAGTCAAGAGTGCTGGAGTGGGTTGCCATTTCCTTCTGCAGAGGATCTTCCTGACCTAGGGATCTAACTCAAGTCTCCTGCATTGGCAGGCAGTTTCTTTACCACTAGCCACGTGGGAAGCCCCTCCATCAGTTTATCCATATACAAAATTATGAAGTACTTAATAGTGGATCATATCTTGGGAGGGATACCAAGGCAAAGGTACAATACAAGGTCCCCACCCTCCAGGAGCTCACAACCTATGGCCTCAAGTGGTTAAATCAGAGTATTAGAGAAATATGAAGTCACAAAAGAGACTAGAGTCTGTTGACGTCACCCAGCATTTTTCAACCTCACATGCCAGTGCTTCTGATATTTCAATGAGCCACCAATATTAGTGGGCATGTCATAGGCTGGAAGATATGTCCATTTTCCAGGTAAGCTACCTTTCAAATGCAAATGCAAAGGAAATGCATTTATAAATGTAGATACTTTCTTACCATTGATAACAACACTTTGAAACACCTAAGTTAAAAATTATTCATCTAACTCAATTTCCTCCCAAATGTAGGGGCTGGGGGGGAGTGGTTTCTGTGATATCCATGACACGGTTATCCAGATTTTCGCCAAAAAGCCTCAAGACCAGAGGGTTCCTTCCCTAATGAGACCTATTCCATAGCTTTTTCTTTTTCCCTTGAAATATAGTTGTTTTACACTGTTGTGTTAGTTTCTGCTGTACAACAGTGATTCTGCTATACATATACATATATACCCTCCCTCTTAGACCTCCTCACTCCCCCACTGTCCCACCTCTCTAGGTCACCACAGAGCACTGAGCTGAGCTCCCTGTGCTATATAGTAGCTTCCTGCTAGCTAGCTGCTTTACACATGGTAGTGTGTATACGTCAATCCCAATCTTCCACTTCATCCCACACTCCCTTCATTCCCTGTATTCACACATCTGTTCTCTATGTCTGCATCTCTATTCCTGCCCTGAAAATAGATTGTTGTTGTTGTTCAGTCACTCACTCGTGTCCGACTCTTTGTGACTCTGTGGACTGCAGCACACCAGGCTTCCCTGTCCTTCACCATTTTCCAGAATTTGCTCAGACTCATGTCCATTGAGTCAGTGATGTCATCCAGCCATCTCATCCCCTGTCGCCCCCTTCTCCTCCTGCCTTCAATCTTTCCCGGCATCAGGGTCTTTTCAAACGAGTCATTTCTTTGCATCAGGTGGCCAAAGTATTGGAGTTTCATCTTCAGCATTAGTCCTTCCAATGAATAATCAGGGTCGATTTTCAGTGTATATTAGGATTGACTGATTTGATCTCCTTACGTCCAAGGGACTCTCAAGAATCTTCTCTAGCATCACAGTCCAAAAGCATTAATTCTTCAGCACTCAGTTTTCTTTATGGCAAATAGATTCAACTGTACCATTTCTCAGGCCTTTCTTGGTGGCTCAGTGGTAAAGAATCTGCTTGCCAATGCAGGAGATGCAAGAGATGTGGATCCAATCCCTGGGTGGGGAAGATCCCTTGGAGAAGGAAATGGCAACCCACTCCAGTATTCTTGCCTGGGAAATTCCACTGTCAGAGGAGCCTGGTGGGCTACAGTCCATGGGGTTGTAAAGAGTCAGACACGACTTAGAGATTGAGCATGTACCATTTTCCTAGATTCCATATACATACGTTCATATATAATACTTGTTTTTCTCTTTCTGACTAACTACATTCTGTATGACAGACTCTAGGTCCAGCCACATCTCTAAAAATGACACAATTTCATTCTTTTTTATGAAGATGTGATACATAGATACAATAGCATATTACCCAGGCATAACCTTTTCTTAACCCCCCCCCCCATGTTGACCTCAGCAGAACAGTCCACACAGTTGAATTGTTAATGCCTCTCTGCCTTTGAGTGATACACACTGCCCCAACTCTGCTCTGATTATATTGATCCCATCTTGGTTTATATCTCATTTGCCAGCCCTACATGTAATCATAGCCTAAGGTTCAGACTTCAACCTCTGTCTCTTCTCTCTTGATGCCTTCTCTTTGGCAGCCATCCACTCTGAGTAAAGCCCTCTCAAATATGCAGTTCCCTGCCCAGGTTTCACACTTAGCTTTAATTTTACATTTACCTGTGCCTCTGAACATTTCTATGTGAAAATCCTTCTATTACCTTGAATTCTATGCATTTAAATGAAGTGCTTCATCCTTTTCCATAAAACTGAAATCTAACCTCCCCTTCTCCCCAGTTCCTAAGCTTCTCTATATGGCATTGCTTGTTGTTATTCCTGGAATGTATGGAGCACTCTAATATTGCTCATTGAATATGTATTATTATCCCACTTTAGGCTGTAAGAAATCTAGGCAGGATGTTGTCTTATTTGTCTTTGCACTTTCAACCTCTAAGCCCAGCATCTGGTAAATCGCAGGTATTCAATTAACGACAGTGTGTGTGTGTGTGTGTGTGTAGGTGGGTGGGTGTTACTGAATCCTCCTGAAATCCAGGCACAAAATATTCAACACCAACATTTGACCCTTCTCTCTTTTCAAGCCCATATTCACCTAGTCATAGAAGCTTGTTGATTTTTCCTTCACTGTTTCTCACATATGTCTATGCATTTTCATTGTAAATGGTCACCTCTGCCCTTATTAGATCCTTCTAGCCTCATGCTTGGACCCCTACGTCAGCCTCTTGAAGAGCTGCTCCAGTTTTTTTTAAGACTTTTTTCTTTTTAGATGTGTACCATTTTTAAAATCTTCATTGAATTTGTTGCCATATTGTTTTTGTTTCATATTTTGGTTTTACGGCCATGAGGCATGTGGGGTCTTAGTTCCCCAATCAGAGATTGAACCTGTATCCTCAGCATTGGGGTCTTAACCATTGGACCACCAGGAAAGTCCTTTGAAAGTTGCTCCTTTCAAAACCATTCATTTCACCGCCAGACAAATCATTCTAAAACATCACACCGCTACAAAAGTTTTGCTCTCTTGATTGCAGAGAGGGTGATATGTAAACTCAATAGGACAGCTTTCATTGCCTTCATAATCTGGTCTTAATCATCCTCTTCTGTTTTTAGAGAAGTTTTATTTCTCTTCTGGTTTTTACTTTTTGTCTACTCCAGCCAATCTGGTTCATTTTTTTCCGGCGACATACGCTTTTCTCTCCCTGCCTCTGTACTTTTATGTCATTCTCCACTCTTCCTCCCTGATAAGGTCTTCTCTCATCTTCCATCATTTTCTTAACCAATCCTCCCCATCCTTTCAATGCAAGTTTAAGTCCTAAGTCTTCCAAGAAGCCTTCCCAGCCCACCTTTTCTGAGCTCCTAAAGTTTTTGCTACCTGTAGCCTTCCCTGTGTAATTCATTACACAATGCTTTCTGACATCACTTGTGTTGCTCTTGTCTTAAGCTGCTATTTAACTCTCATAATGTTATTTACTTTTCACTAATTTATGTCTTGTCTCTACAGCTAGATAAAAAACTTGCCAAAGGCAGAGACCCATTCTTATGCCTTTGTATTCCCCGTAGTATTCAGTCTGGTATCTTACACATAGTAGGCACTCAATAAATATGTTGATTTATTCTCCCCCATCCTTCAAACTCCTGTTAAATACCACCTCAATCATAAGCCCTTCTCTTCAGACTTCAGCACATATATGTTTTTCTCCCTTCAAATTGCCTTGTACTCACTGCCTGTCCTGTAAAATGCATGCATTAGGAAGGAGAATCCTGTTTACATCGTCTTGCGTATAAACTGTGTTCATCCTACTGGATGAAGGGGTTGTTATCTTAGAATTCTCCTATATTCTTCTCAGAGCTAGGCACTGGTTAAGTTCCCAGTGAATAGTTATCCATTGACCTGAAATAGTTTCCAGTGAGGTATAATCTAACAAGACAGACATTAGACAAGATAACCCAATAAGACTTGGATTGTATATGAATACATAGACATTATCACAGCTTGATGGGACTTCCCTGGTGGCCCAGTGATCAAGACTTTGCCTTCCAATGCAGGAGGTGTATGTTCGATCCCTGTTTGGAGAGCTCAGACCCCATATGCCTCGTGGCCGAAAAACCAAAACAGAAACAATACGTGACAAATTCAATAAAGAATTTTTAAAGGAAAAAACAAGTATTATCACAGCTTGATATAACTTAGTTTATAACTAGGGACTTACAATGTTACATATACACATAGGACACATATTTTCTGAGTCTAGGTTTCTACTGCCATGTAGATATATTGAGTCACTTGCCTGGGATCTACCTGGCAAGTTAGAGACAGACCTAAGCAAACAGAAATGACCATAGAATGATGGGCTTGAACCTAGCTTGTACCCACTGATGGCTGCTCCTATAGACATCATGTGCTCAAAAGGCGGCTTTGGTGGCTAATGCGAAATAAGGCCTACCTCGCAAATTCTTTGAATTTTGTTTAGTAATAGATTTATTCACTGATGTGTTTATTCCAGATGCTGTGTTAGCATTGTTGTACAAAGGTGTAAAAAGTAGAGTTAACCCCAGCCCTACAGGAGGAGAATGACATAACAAATAACCACAAACAAATAGTAACAAATATTATAAAATAAATAACTGAAACTTATTTGATGTGACTTGTTGGGAGCACATTCTCAAGAAAGCACATTTAAGCCAGCGCTTGAAGGACAAAAATGAGGAAGAGCTCAGCAAATAGTATTCCAGAGAACCATATATGCAAAGGTCCTGAGATTGATTTAGAGAACTGAAGGAAGAGTATGGCTGAAACATAGTAAATGAAGCCACTTTTATAAAGAACATACTTTTACTACATTAAAAACATCACATTCTTTAACCCTTGCTGAGGGAGAGACTCCAAGCCTTCCTTAACTTCACTCTAGGGGCAGTGACCTGAGTGCAGAGTTCTATAGGTTGTAGTTGATAATGGAGGCATTGGAGGAAGGGAAAAGGTTTTGAACTGTGTTGTAGAGACCTAGGAGATGTGGATTCAATCCATAGTTCAGGAAGATCCTCTGGAGAAGGAAATGGCAACCCATTCCAATATCCTTGCCTGAAAAATCCCACAGACAGAGGAGCCTGGTGGGCTACAGTCCAAAGGGTCACAAAGAGCATGACTGAGCGACTAAGTGCACACACACACACACACACACACACACACACACACACACACACACAAACACACATAAAGACCTGAGTTAACCTCCTTTTCTACCTTAGATACTGTGTGAACTTGGACAATTCATTCCACCATTGTCTGAAATAAATGATTACTGATTCATTTTATTCAACAGTTATATACAAAGCACCTACTATGTGACAGGATATATTCTAGGTATAGAATATAGAGAAGGGATATATATATATAAATGTGTACATAATACATGTACTATACATACATAATGGCTTCCCAGGTGGCGCTAGTGGTAAAGAATATGCCTGCCACTGTAGGAGACATAAGAGATGTGGGTTCTATCCCTGGGTCAGGAACATCCCCTGGAGGAGGGCATGGAAACCTACTCCAGTATTCTTGCATGGAGAATCCCACGAACAGAGGAGCCTGGCGGGCTATGGTACAAAGGGTCACAAAGAGTCAGATACAAACTGAAGCAACTTAAAACACACACACACACACACACACACACACACACACACGTGTCTTATATACATATGTACTGTACACATATTATGTATAGTACAGATTCTTTACCATTTGAGCCACCAGGGAAGCCCACTACATACATATGTACCATATATACATATGAGTGAGGGTTGCTTAGTTGTATCCGACTGTTTGCGACCCGATGGACTAAACAGTCCATGGGATTCTCAAGGCCAGAATACTAGAGTGGGTAGCTTTTCCCTTCTCCAGGGGATCTTCCCAAATATATACATATATATAGTACTATATATAATAAGTGTATAGTACACATGTATATAATACAGAGAATATATACTAAGAAACAAAAAAGGCAAAATTCCTGCCCTCATGGAGCTTTCATTCTAGTGGGAACAGGCTAACTATAAACTATACACATTTCATTCTCTCTCTCTCTCCTCACATGCATGCATGCACAATGTTAGAAGTCAATGAAACAGGGAGGGACTCTGTGGCACTGGGGCACAGTAGGGAAAGCCTCATGGAGAAGATGACATTGTGCCAAGACTTGAAACAGGTGGGTGTGTGGGCCAAGTGGCTATCTGAGGGAAGAGTGTTCCAGCCATGGGGAGAGCAGCCAAGGCTCCTTGGCAGCAGGGTGCTGCTGTGTTCAACAAGCAGAACAGCAAGGAGCCTGGTGGTTTAAAGTGAGAAACAGAATGATAGGATTAATCATGAGGGATTTTATAAGTATCTCCTCCTACAAAATCGAGTGGTTCCATGCAGATCTGCAAGGGAGATTATGCATGATTGAAACTGACGTGTAGGCAAAGTGCATGACAATGTTAGAATCATAGGCCCCCCTGATTCCAGGGAACAGAGTGTCTAACCTGGAGTGGGTGATAACAGACAAAATGTGATGAAGAAACATGAGACATAGGCCATCCCCAGTGGGAGGCTCTAGAGAGAGGATGGATGTGGGACTGATGGTGAGGGATGGTGGTAGAAGCTGAGGGGCAGAGGCAGAATGAACGAGGTCAAAACATACAAATGGTAGAGGGAATGAATTCCTCCCAGGGGAGACCATAATCAAGGCCCAGTGGACCACAATTCCTTCAAACAGGGAAACTAATTGACCTTAGCCTGTGTGGCTTCAAAAAAATAAGTTTACAGATTTTATGGACATTTTTTTAAAAATGAAACAGAAATAAAGGAAGTAAAAGAATTCCCAGCAAAAGGGAATTCTTCCCGGGAAAGTGAATCAACTTTTTAAAATCTAGCGACTTCCCTGGTGGTCCAATGGATAGGACTCTGTGCTTTCACTGCAGGGGGCATGGGTTCAGAATCTGATTGGGGAACTAAGATCCCTCATGCCATAAATAAATTAAATTTTTAAAAAAAAATCTCAATTGAGGTTTAACTAAGCTCCTTCCTTGATCGCCTCCTAATAGCAGAGACTTGCTGGGTGGTTCACAGGTTTTATTTAATTTAGTCATTAGTCAAGCCCTATCCAATAGGCATTATTTCCTCCTTTTGACAGGCAAAAATGTATGGCGGCTGTTCATACCCTCTGTCTTCAGAGGCCGAGCTTCCTGGGCTGTGTGCATTGGTGTGTGGATGTGCCTCAGATGGATTAGGGGTTTGGTGATGTACTACCAGCCTCCCCTTCTCCCCTTCCCAGCTACTGGGGTGGCTGGAGGCCCTGGGAAGTAGCTCTAGCCATGGAAACCTCTTCAGGCTGTCACTTGTTACATGTGACATTAAAGAAAAAAAAAAAAAGACTGGCATTCATTTGAAGATTCTTAAAAAGAAGAGGGTTAGGAAATAATATTTGAATTTTGAATTGTTTTTGTTTTGCCAAAGTAAGGTAATGGTAGGGGCGGAAGACAAAAATCCTTGTTGTCTGAGCACATGATGACCGTAGATTTGGAAATGCAGGTCTGAGCAACAAGGAAGTGGACAGTGACTTAGACATCCACAGGAACTGGAGGAGGCAGCAGCGATGTGGGAAGCGGGGAGACCAAGAGTGAGTCTGGGCTCTGTGTGAAGTAGAGAGAGAGATGAGAGGCTGTGGATTAACAGAAGATGGAAAGACTTGGAAGAGAAGATCTGTTCGTGGGAACTCATGGGGTTTTCTGCAGAAATGTGTGATATAAACCCTCCTCTGATTCTCTACAAAATCTTCAGTAAACTCAAAGTGGTTCTATAATTCCATGGTGTGGGTGGATCCACTGGAAGGAGAAAGAGGTGCTGACTCCCATTGGCTGAGCTGAGAAAACATCAGTCTGCCTGGAGGAGTGGAGCCAGGGCGGCTGCCCACACGCAGGTGGGGAAACTGAGGCTCAGAGAGTGTAGGCTACCCTCCCAGAGCACATAGGAAAAGCTTCTGAGAACTTGAAGTTTGCAAAGCCCAGGTTCTGCCCACTCTAGCATGCAGTGTGTCCTTGGACCATTTAGGTTGGGAACTTGGCAGTTACTCCCCAAATTCTGGCCTTGAAAGGTGTTTGTTTTTTTTTCCCACCCACCTGGCCAGTAGATAAAGCCACATCTGCACATCATTTTTTCCTTCTTTTGAATCAGCACAAGCTGAAAACAGAAAAGGAAGCAAAACAAACAAAAACTTATGAGACTTTAATTGGAGCTCAAGTGAGCATAGGTGAAAACATGAGAAAATGGAAAGAGGAGCCTCAGTTTAACTATAAATGATAGGAGACTGAGAAGACGCAGTTTTTTATTGTCTTTCATTTAAATAAAGAGGACAGCGAAAGTGGTCCTTCAGGAGAGACCGTTCAGAGGATTTAGGAAGTTGCAAGTCTGGTAGATCATAAAAAGTATATTTCCAGGGACGGCACATTTAGTAATATAAATAAATCATTATTATTGTCTTTTTTTTTAAATTTTAAAATTGACTTCCTTAAAATCGAGCCTGAAGGCTAGGCAGGGAGAATATTGAATCAGAACCTGAAGACTGGATGCTTTTTTTTTTTTCTTGTGCTCTTGTCCTGGGGCTTCTGCTGGGACAGGACTTATGCATCATTTGAGGAGCAAATAGCTTACCTGAAGGATAGTGTCTGCAGCTGCTGGCTGATACATTCTTTTTCTATATTGCTTACACAGAGATGTAAGAAAGTATGGGAAAGTAAGAGGAGTCTGTACCTATAACAGTGTATCTTAACTTTTTTTCTGAACTCTTTTTCAGATCTCTTTGGGCTTCCCTAATAGCTCAGTTGGTAAAGAATCCGCCTGCGATGCAGGAGACCCTGGTTCAATTCCTGGGTTGGGAAGATCTGCTGGAGAAGGGATGGGCTACCCACTCCAGTTTTCTGGCCTGGGGAATTCCATGGACTGTATAGTCCATGGGGTTGCAAAGAATCAGACACTACTGAGCAACTCTCACTTTCACTTTCACTTTGGGAATCTGAAAAAATAAAAAAACTGTGGTTATAAAACAGCACAGAGGGGACTTCCCTGGTGGTCCAGTGGCTAAGACTCTGAGTTCCTAATGTAGGGGGCCCAAATTCAATCTTCAGTCAGGGAACTAGTTCCCACGTGCCACAACTAGGAGTTTACATGCCACAACTAAAAACCCCGCATGCCACATTGAAGATCCTGTGTGTCGTAACTAAGACTGGAGCAGCAAAATAAATATGTTTTTTAAATGGCACAGAGACACATACATGAAAAGTTCATGTATAAGTTGTCAGGAAGTGAGAGTGGAAGGATAGGACACAAAACAGAAAACCCCTGAGACCTCCTGGGCAGGAGATCCCACAGTGCAGTCCCAGGACCACCTGCATTAGAGAGACCTGAAATGCTAGTTAAAAGTGCAGTCAGACTCTCTGCCCCACCTCCAGACATACTGAAGAAGAATCTGTAAGTTTTATATTCCAGGGTTTGCACTCTTCCCACTCTTCCAGTGATTCTTCTACACACTGGAGTTTGAGGACCTCGCCCTAGTATGCCAGTGAACCCAAGGTTTAAATCTCCTGCTTTAGAACCATCTAAGCCTCCTTGTTTAAAACGCAGATTCACACTCAGAAAAACTGTGATGGAGAAAGGCTAGGGTGGGATGAAGAAATCTGCATCTTTATCATCGGTGTGACTGTGGTGCAGAGACCCCAGCACCAGGTTTTGAGTGATGGCTTGGAGAGCTGTCCACCTAGCTTTGTTGTCCCCCATGTGCCTGGTACTGGAGCCAATTCAGAAACGCAGACTTCCTCCATTATCATGTACAAATCAGTGCAACTACTTTGGAGGAAAATGTGGCCACATCCAGTAATGCTGAAAATGTACCTAGCTAACCACCCAGCAACTCACCAAGAAAAGTGTCTGCTCCATATCCCATTCTCTGATAGCCAAACCCAGCTGAGAGTCGTAACAACTCATAAACATAAAAGTTTTGTGCTGTGGGTAATATAATTTCAAATGTATTTCTATTTATCATGGTCAGCTTATATCTTAACTTCTACCAGGGACCGTTTGCTAGGTTTTCAGGTCAGAGATGAAGTCATATATGGATGTGAGAGCTGGACTGTAAAGAAGGCTGGGTGCCGAAGAATTGATGCTTTCGAATTGCAGTGCTGAAGAAGATGCTAAAGAGTCCCTTGGACAGCAAGTAGATAAAACCAAGGAGATGAAAGGAGATAAAGGAGGTAAACTTTAGATATTCCTAAAGGATATCAACCCTGAATATTCATTGGAAGGTCTGATGCTAAAGCTGAAGCTCCAGTACTTTGGCCACTTGATGTGAAGAGCCAGTTCGTTGGAAAAGACCCTGATGCTGGGAAGGATTGGGGGCTGGAGGAGAAGGGGACAACAGAGGATGAGATAGTTGGATGGCATCACCGGGTCAATGGACATGAGTTTGAGCAAACTCCAGGAGATAGTGAAGAACAGGGAAGCCTGCTGTGCTGCAGTCCATGGGGTCACAAAGAGTCAGACATGACTGAGTGACTGAACACAACCACCTGGTTGTTTAGTCCAACAATTCCACCACCACTCGACCAGAATTGAAGTCATCTGAGGGTGTAGACTATGGCTTCTTTAGCTTTGTATGGGCATCTCTGGTACAACTCTCAAAACATGATCAGTGCTCAATAATTATTATTTAACCTTCAGATTCACTGAACATGGGTGGGCACCCCACCTCATGTCATTGGTGCTCTATTGAACAGCCCTTTTACATGAAGTTCTGCACCTGGACATGTCTGGGAAGCAGGACTTGGTGATCAAAGTCTTGCCCAGCGTAGAAGACGTCCTCCTTTTTCCAATCCCATCCTGGCAACAGTTCAGTAACTGAACGGAGCAGTCCGAGATGATTTCCTTTCCTCAAAACGTGGAAGGTGGATAGAAATAAAGAGAGATGAATGCAACCACCCTCAACAATCCTTAGAGCCAAATAAATGGTCTGGCAGGTATTTGTGCTCCCAACTGAGCAGCTTGGGAGGGCTGCAAGAGAGAAGACAGCTTCAGAAAACCAATTGGTCTCCAGAAAGTTTCCTTGGAAACTTAGTTGAAAGTTGGCTTGAATCAGAACCGTCTCATTGATTAAACACTGGCTGAAAGACCACAGGGTGATGCTAAATTGCCAAGGAGCCCATTTGGGGGTAAGCATCTAATTGGTGCCACAGTATTTAGGGTAAGAACCTGTCTTCCCTCACAGCTTTATTAATGATCTGGAAGTGGTTGGAAATGATGTGTTCATGCTCAGCTGGGAGCTGGTAGAAGCAAGAGAACAGGAGAATAATGATACAAATAGACTCAACAAAGTAAGGATAACCATTTAGCATTCATCTTAGAAAAATAAACTTTAAATTTTTTTATTTTTTTTAATCAGGAGGATAAAAGAAAGCAAGGAGATGGAAAAGAAAATGGATAATGAGTATAACAACCTGGGCTTCCCAGGTGGCGCCAGTGGTAAAGAACCCACCTGCCAGTGCAGGTCAGGAAGATCACCTGGAGGAAGGCATGGCACCCACTCCAGTGTTCTTGGCTGGAGAATCCTATGGACAGAGGAGCCTGGTGGGCTGCAGTCCATAGGGTTGCAAAGAGTCGGACATGACTGAAGCAACTTAGCACACATGTACACATAACAATGTTCTAATTGAGCAGTTCTATGAAGACCTATGCAGAAGACCGTGCAGAAGCACAGCCGAGAGGAGCTACCCCACGTCCAAGGTAAGGAGCAGTGGTGGTGCTTTGCTGGAGCAGCCATGAAGAGATACCCCACATCCAAGGTAAGAGAATCCTAAGTAAGATGGTAGGCACTGAGAGAGGGCATCAGAGGGCAGACAGACTGAAACCACAATCACGGAAAACTAACAAATCTGATCACACAGACCAGAGCTGTGTCTAACTAGATGAAACTAAGCCATGCCGTGTGGGGCCACCCAAGACAGATGGGTCATGTTGGAGAGGTCTGACAGAATGTGGTCCACTGGAGAAGGGCATGGCAAACCACTTCAATATTCTTGCCTTGAGAACACCATGAACAGTATGAAAAGGCAAAAAGATAGGACACTAAAAGATGAACTCCCCAGGTCAGTAAGTACCCAATATGCTACTGGAGATCAGTGGGGAAATAACTCCAGAAAGAATGAAGGGATGGAACCAAAGCAAAAACAACACCCAGTTGTGGATAGAACTGGTGATAGAAGCAAGGTTCGATGCTGTAAAGAGCAATATTGCATAGGAACCTGGAATGTTAGGTCTATGAATCAAGGCAAATTGGAAGTGGTCAAACAGGAGATGACAAGACTGAACATCGACATTCTAGGAATCAGCGAACTACGATGGACTGGAATGGGTGAATTTAACTCAGATGACCATTATATCTACTACTGTGGGTAGGAATCCCTTAGAAGAAATGGAATAGCCCTCATAGTCAACAAAAGAGTCCAAAATGCAGTACTTGGATGCAATCTCAAAAACGACAGTATGATCTCTGTTCGTTTCCAAGGCAAACCATTCAATATCACGGTAATCTAAGTCTATGCCTCAATCAGTAATGCTGAAGAAGCTGAAGTTGAACAGTTCCATGAAGACCTACAAGACCTTTTAGAACTAATATCAAAAAAAGATGTCCTTTTCATCTTAGGGGACTAAAATGCAAAAGTAGAAAGTCAGGAAACACCTGGCGTAACAGGCAAATTAGGCCTTGGAGTACAGAATGAAGCAGAGCAAAGGCTAATAGAGCTCTGCCAAGAGAACACACTGGTCATAGCAAACACCCTCTTCCAACAACACAAGAGAAGACTCTACACATGGACATCACCAGATGGTTGACACCAAAATCAGATTGATTATATTCTTTGCAGCCAAAGATGGAGAAGCTCTATACAGTCAGCAAAAACAAGACCGGGAACTGACTGTGGCTCAGATTGTGAACTCCTTATTGCCAAATTCAGACTGAAAATGAAGAAAGTGGAGAAAACCACTAGACCATTCAGGTATGAGCTAAATCAAATCCCTTATGACTATATAGTGGAAGTGAGAAATAGATTTAAGGGACTAGATCTGATAGACAGAGTGCCTGATGAACTATGGACGGAGGTTCGTGACATTGTACAGGAGACAGGAATCAAGACCATCCCCAAGAAAAAGAAATGCAAAAAAGCAAAATGGTTGTCTGAGGAGGCCTTACAAATAGCTGTGAAAAGAAGGAAGTGAAAGGCAAAGGAGAAAAGGAAAGATATACCCGTTTGAATGCAAAGTTCCAAAGAATAACAAGGAGAGATAAGAAAGCCTTCCTCTGTGATCAATCCAAAGAAATAGAGGAAAGCAATAGAATGGGAAAGACTAGATATCTCTTCAAGAAAATGAGAGATACCAAGGGAAAATTTCACGAAAAGATGGGCTCAATAAAGGACAGAAATAGTATGGACCTAACAGAAGCAGAAGATATTAAGAGATGGCAAGAATACACAGAAGAACTATACAAAAGAGATCTTCATGACCCAGATAACCATGATGGTGTGATCACTCACCTAGAGCCAGACACCCTGGAATGTGAAGTCAAGTGGGCCTTAGGAAGCATCACTGTGAACAAAGCTAGTGGAGGTGATGGAATTCCAGCTGAGCTATTTCAAATCTTGAAAGATGATGCTGTGAAAGTGCTGCCCTCAATATGTCAGCAAATCTGGAAAACTCATCAGT
Organism: Okapia johnstoni; assembly: GCA_024291935.2. Taxonomy (NCBI): domain Eukaryota; kingdom Metazoa; phylum Chordata; class Mammalia; order Artiodactyla; family Giraffidae; genus Okapia; species Okapia johnstoni. Next base: position 20,988,586 of record CM044320.1, on the reverse strand, counting down.
GGCCACAGGACTGGAAAATGTCAGTTTTCATTCCAATCCCAAAGAAAGGCAATGCCAAAGAATCCTCAAACTACTGCACTATTGCACTCATCTCACACGCTGGAGAAGGAAATGGCAACCCACTCCAGTATTCTTGCCTGGAGAATCCCAGGGACGGAGGAGCCTGGTGGGCTGCCGTCTATGGGGTCGCACAGAGTCGGACACGACTGACGCGACTTAGCAGCAGCAGCAGCAGCAGCACACGCTAGTGAAGTAATGCTTAAAATTCTCCAAGCCAGGCTTCAGCAATACATGAACCATGACTTTCCAGATGTTCAAGCTGCTTTTAGAAAAGGCAGAGGAGCAAGAGATCAAATTGTCAACATCTGCTGAATCATCCAAAAAGCAAGAGAGTTCCAGAAAAACATCTATTTCTGCTTTATGGACTATGCCAAAGCCTTGGACTGTGTGGATCACAATCCTAAGTCGCTTCAGTCGTGTCCGACTCTGTGTGACCCCATAGACGGCAGCACACCAGGCTCCTCTGTCCCTGGGACTTCCCAGGCAAGAACACTGGAGTGGGCTGCCATTTCCTTCTCCAATGCATGAAAGTGAAAAGTGAAAGTGAAGTCGCTCAGTCGTGTCCGACTCCTCGAGACCCCATGGACTGCAGCCCACCAGGCTCCTCCGTCCACGGGATTTTCCAGGCAAGAGTACTGGAGTGGGGCGCCATTGCCTTCTCCATGTGGAAAATTCTTAAAGAGATAGAAATACCAGACCACCTGACCTGCCTCCTGAGAAATCTGTATACAGGTCAAGAAGCAACAGTTAGAACTGGACATGGAACCACAGACTGGTTCCAAATCGGGAAAGGAGTATGTCAAGGCTGTATATTGTCACCCTGTTTATTTAACTTATATGTAGAGTACATCATGCGAAATGCCAGGCTGGGTGAAGCACAAGCTGGAATGAAGTTTGCTGGGAGAAATATCAATAACCTCAGATATGCAGATGACACCACCTTTATGGCAGAAAGCGAGGAAGAACTAAAGAGCCTCTTGATGAAAGTGAAAGAGGAGAGTGAAAAAGTTGGCTTGAAGCTCAACATTCAGAAAACTAAGATCATGGCATCCAGTCCCATCACTTCATGGCAAATAGATGTGGGAACAATGGAAACAGTGACAGACTTTATTTTCTTGGGCTCCAAAATCACTGCAGATAGTGACTGCAGCCATGAAATAAAAAGACGCTTGCTCCTTGGAAGAAAAGCTATGACCAACCTAGACAGCATATTAAAAATCAGAGACAGTACTTTACCAACAAAGGTCTGTCTAGTCAAAGCTATTGTTTTTCCAGTAGTCACGTATGGATATGAGAGTTGGACTATAAAGAAAGCTGAGCCCCGAAGAATTAGTGTTTCTGAACTATGGTGTTGGAGAAGACTCTTGAGAGTCCCTTGGACTGCAAGGAGATCCAACCAGTCAATCCTAAAAGAAACCAGTCCTGAATATTCATTGGAAGGACTGATGCTGCAGCTGAAACTCCAATACTTTTGCCACCTGATGTGAAGAACTGACTCATTTGAAAAGACCCTGATGCTGGGAAAGATTGAAGGTGGGAGGAGAGGGGTGCGACAGAGGATGAGATGGTTGGATGGCATCACTGACATGATGAGCATGAGTTTGAGTAGGTTGTGAGAGTTGGTGATGGACAGAGAAGCCACAGGGTCGCAGTGTCAGACACGACTGAGCAACTGAACACATAACAAATCTATAAATACTCAGGTAGGATTGGAAGTGAGCAGATCTTCGGAGGGCTGGGCAGCAAGAGGTCACAATTATTCTAGGAACCATGAAGGAGGGTAGGAAGAGGCTGAAGCCACCTTGCCCCCACATTACACCAATGTAATGTCCCTTGTTGGAGTCTTTCCCTAGGAGATGGTTGGATGCTGATACCTCCACTCAACGACAGCTCTGTAGCAGGTGTGTGGATTCCTGAGAATGGAGCCCAAACATCTTGGATCTGGTGAGAAAACAGAGCTGGACAAGAGTGCCCAAGCCTGCCTGGAGGAGGTTTCATACTGAAGTGGAACAGTCTTCTTCAGAGAAAACTGAAGGACACACTGACACCAGGAGGAAAGCCCAAGAAGACTTAACATGAAATTCAGTTTAAATAGTTAGATAAAATCACAAAATCAAATACACAATGCTGAAGACTAAGTGTTTGTGTCCTCCCCCAAATTCATATCTTGCAACCTAATGTTCACTGTGATGGTATTAGGAGAGGGGCCCTTTGGGAAGTGATTAAGGCCCTTAAAAAAGGAGACCACAAGGACTTCCCTGGTGGTCCAATGTTTAAGACTTCACCTTCCAATGCAGAGAGTATGGGTTTGATCCCTGGTTGGGGAGCTAAGATCTCACATGCCTTGTAGCCAATAAAAAACCATAAAACTGAAACAATATTATAGGAATTTCAATAAAGACTTTAAAGTATTTCCCTGGTGGTCCAGTGGTTAAGAATCCACCTGTCAGTGCAGGGGACATGGGTTCTATCCCTCGTCCAAGAAGATCCCACATGCCGTAGGGCAATTAAGCTCATGCCCCACAGCTACTGAGCCCCAGCTCCTAGAGTCCACTCTCTACAAGAGAAGCCACCTCAATGAGAAGCCCATGCACTGCTATGAAGAGTAGACCCCACTCACCGCAACTAGAGGAAGCCCATGGTTGCATCCAAGACCCAGTGCAGCCAAAAATAAATTAATCAATTAAAAACATTTTGAAAGAATATATTTTAAAAAGCTTATGTCTTTGACACCAATAAAAATGTGGCCATATAAGCTTGGGCTAGCCTCTTGGTTACTTAGAGTAGGCTAACGCCTATAGCAAACAAGCCCCCAGATTTAATACAAGCAAAGTGTGTTTCTTACCCATATAAAATCCAAAATGGTGTTCCTGACCTACAGGCAGCTTTCTTTTAGGAAATAACACAGAGATCCAGTTCCTTTTATCTTCTGCCTCTGCAATTTTTAGCATTCAGCTTTCAAGGCTTTACTGCCCAATTGCCTCAAGCTAGCAGAGAAGGGCTTCCCAGGTGGCACTAGTGGTAAAGAAATATGCCAGTGCAGAAGACATAAAAGATGCAGGTTCGATCCCCGAGTTGGGAAGATCCCCTGGAGGAGGGCATGGCAACCCACTCCAGTATTCTTGCCTGGAGAATCCCCTTGGACAGAGGAGCCTGGCGAGCTACAGTCCATGGGGTTGCAAAGAGCTGGACACGCCTGAAGAGACTGAGCACACACGCACACAACAGAGAAGGAAAGAGCGTGGAGGATCCTGCTTGGGAGGTGATCCAGGGCCAGGCCCGGAAGCAGAGCACTTGATTCTGCTCAGACTATAGATTAGAACCCAGTCTAGAGGTCACACCTAAATGCAAGATGAGCTAAGAAACACAATCATTTTCTGCACGCAGGTTTGTGAGGAAACAGCTTTCTGAAGCACCGACCACTCTCTGCTCCAGGTTTCTTTGGCCAAAGGGTTTTCAGCCCCTGCTCTGGGAAGAACAGAATAAGAATATTTTACTCTCTTTGGAAACAACCTAAAGCCACTAGCAAAGAGAAGTATGATGGGAAAATAGGAAGGGATGGATGTGTGTTTAGATGGCTTTGTTCTGTACAAGGAGCTTGAAAGTGAGGACACAAATGCCAAGGGGAGTGTATTAGGTCGAAGAGTGTCCCCTCCCCAAAATTCAAGTCCAACCGGAACCTTAGAATATGAAATTGTTTAGAAATAGAGTCTTTGCAGATGTAATTAGTTAAGAGGACACCATGCTGCACTGAGTGTATGTTGTGCTAAGTCGCTTCAGTCATGTCTGACTCTGTGTGACTCCATGGACTGTAGCCCGCCAGGCTCCCCTGTCCATGGGATTCTCCAGGCAAGAATACTGGAGTGGGTTGCCATACCCTTCTCCAGGGGATTTTCCTGCCCCAGGTATTGAACCTGGGTCTCCTGCACTGCAGGCAAATTCTTTTCCACTAAGCCACTGCGGAAGCCCCCATACTGCATTTATAGTAGACCCCAATTCAATGACTCATGCCCTTACCAGAGGAGAAAATAGAGACACACAAACACACAGGAGAATATCCTGTGAAAAAAAGAGGCATAGTTTGGAGTGATGTGTCTACCAGTCAGGTCATGCCCAGGGTTGCTGGTAAGCACAGAACTAGGGAGAGGCAAGAAAGAAGGCTCCCCAGAAACTTCGGAGAACGCATGGCTCTGCTACGTCTTGATTTCAGATTTCCAGCCTCTGGAACTGTGAGAGGAAACACTTCTGTTGTTCCAAGCCACTCAGTTTATGGTTCCTCATTATGTCAGCTCTAGGAAACTAAGTATGGAGTAAGATGGGTTCTATCCACATCAACGCTTGTTATGATCCAGGACAGTGAAAAGCCCTCCGTCCTGGCATGCCACCAGGTCACAAGGAATGATCTCAACTGGAAACTTGGGTTGGTGCCTGAGAATACTACTTTCACAAGAGACGGGGGAAAAAAAACTCACCAGGAATTCGAATTCTTATTCTAAGATGTTTATACTGGAGGAAGAATGCTGCTGCTGCTGCTGCTAAGTCGCGTCAGTCGTGTCCAACTCTGTGCGACCCCATGGACTGTAGCCCACCAGGCTCCTCTGTTCATGGGATGCTCCAGGCAAGAATACTGGAATGGGTTGCCATTTCCTCCTTCAGGGGATCTCCCAACCCAGGGATCAAACCCACGTCTCCTGCATTGGCAGGCAGATTCTTTACCACTTGAGCCACCTGGGAAGCACAATTGAGGCAAGAGGAGAAGCCAAAGGGAGAGGTTTGAGGACATCCAGGCAAACTGCTGATGTCACGATTCTATCATCTGGAGCTTGGAAATTTCAGCCACAAGCAATTCAGAGAGTCACGGCCAAGCTCATATTAGTATGGTTATTTGTCATGTCTGTCTTGCCTCAGTTTACTTACTAAGCTGTTTCTCTCAGAACAGCAGGAAGCAGTGGACACCGCAAGTTGTTCATATGATATTTTTTTTGAATTGCTTTTCCCTGTCTACCTGTAGTTCTCTCATTTTTGTAGGAAAGAAAGAAAATCTATCTATCCACAGCAGGTGTACCAGCTTTCTCTCAGCCCAGAGTTGAGTGGACTGCTTGCAGATGAATTTGAACTGCCTGAGGGTTGGTAGTCTCAACCTGTCTTTGGTTTTTGATCCCCATTTCAGAGCCCAATCTGGCTGGGCTCTAACGAGTGATGCCCAGAGATGCAGCTGAGCTGTCAGGGTGCACAGACGGTGTGAGTGGAGGGGGGCACAGCTGATCAGCATGGACCTTTCACACAAGTGAGGGTTCAGCGTTAGCTCTTACAGTGTCTCCTTGCCGGGCAGAAGAATCAACTAGGATGCTAACTGGTGGTACAGATTCTGAAGCTCCACCCCCAACCTGCTAAATTAGATTCTCAGGGGGTCTAGGAATCTGCATTCTTGCAACCATCACAGGGGTGTCTATGATCAAGGAAGCCTGAGAACACACCTGTGGGCAGCAGGGAGCCTGGGAGGGTTTTAGGCCCCTGAATGAGGCAATTGGATTTGGGATGTCTAAGCATCAGTCTGGAAGCAGGGAGGGGAGGATTGGAAGGTGATGAGACCACAGGTGGGGATACCATTTAGGGGGCTGTTTTAATAATGCAGGAGAAAAAAAAGATGAGAGTCTGAACTAAGGTAGAAAAGCAGTGGGAGCTCGAGGGGCGTAAAGGCAATAGAATCGACGGGACTCAGTAAATGAGCAGGCACCTCTCTGAGGTCCGCCGCTCATGCTGAACCCCCTCCAGGAAAGGTCTTGATCTACTGGCTTCATTAAAATAAGAACCCGTAGGAAGCAAGCGGCTTCCTGGTACTCTGCCGAAAGTCTAAATGTGCTGAAACGTGTTCTTTAGCTTCCTGACCCATTTCCCATTCTCTCTGATTTCCAGCCAGAATGGTTTTCCTATCATAATAACTGCTGCAAGTTTCTACACCTCCCGGCTGACTCCAGCCTTAAGCCCTCTGGCTCCTCCTTTCAGGCTACTAGTCCTGCTTTTCCATGGGATTCCTCGGTCCTCTGGCCAGACCTCTGGGTGGACCAATGCAAAAACCTTGTTTACAGCTCCTCGGGGCTGCCTGGTGCCCAGGGATGCATGGAGGGTGTGTGGATCTGGTTCTCCACCTGCTCCAGCCTCCATTTGGGTGCTCAGACTTCCTACCGCCCCGGGACAGCCTCTCTCCCCAGCTCACGACCTTATCAACTCCTGCACTCTACAGTCTCTTCTCCCAGGCATTTCTTTCTCCTGTGCCCACACCTCTGAATTTTTTCTTTTGCTTCTGTTATCGACTCTGTGACTGAACATTTTCATTAAGTCGTCAGAAAATCCTTTGTGAGGTTGATTTCCTTGAGTCCCACATGGGTCGGCCACCTCGTGTCATGGCACTCACATAGCCCCTGCTCTGCTGAGAAAGTGGTCTGACCAAAGAAACCTGGGTGTTCAGCGGGTTTTCTCCATGGGGATCTGCCATGTCAGGCAATGCAGTGTTCGACCCGGCATCTTCTGGGAGGTGAGAGGAAATCTCCGGAGGGGCTGTTGGTTCATCGCGGGGAGGCGGGGGAGGTGTTTCTACAGCCTCTTCTGTGTTTTTCTTTCCCTTGTTTTGGTTGTTTGGGGGTATTGTTCTTTTGCACTTAATCCTGATCCAACAGCTGTGTGCAGGATGACTGGAGGAATACTTCAATGTTCAGAGCGCCTAGGCTAGGGTTGAATTCCCAATGCTCCGAAAAAAATGAGGTAGGGTGGCAAGGGGCAGGGGACAACCTGCAGGCAGGCAAGGCACAGAAGGGAGACTCAGAGGAAGCAAGCTGAGTCCCCCTCTCCCTGGGCTAGGTATGGCCAGGCAGCTGGTGGGTTGGCACCACGGCAGGAAATGTGTCCAGGACGGGAGGCTGTGAGGCCTCAGTCCGTGGCACCACATGGCAGCTTCAGGACTGCCATGGCTGCCTCACCTACAGCCATGCCCTCCAAGGCGCTGAGAACTGTCCCAGGCACGCAGCGCGTCCTTCCTGGCACGCTCATGCCTCCTCTTGCTATGAACACAATTTGTCAGTGACCCTTTCCTTGAAGCCAAAAGAAAATTTATTTACAAAAGGAGAGATAAGGGCTTTTTTTCTTTCGCTCATCATCCCACTCATTTTTCTTCCCTGTCTCAGATAAGGGAAGCAGAAGTGTTTTAATTATGTTTTCAGCATAAGGGTATAGACGCTTCTTTTGTGCGATTCCCAGAGTCCCCTCTGGAGCTGCGGAGATTTTGTGCAGGGCTGTTTTCCTGGAGAGAAATGAAACAGCTTCTCGGTTGCTGGGAATGACATGCCAGCCTTGTGCGGGGGCCAGAGGCCAAGCCCAAGGGGGCCAGGTACAGGGAGCACAAGTGGTTAGCGCTCTTGGTGGTTTCTGAAGGAAGATTCTCGATTGCAGGTGGCAACTCTGGTCTTTGAAGGCCCAAAGCTGAGTCTGCCACCAATACTCCTGTCACATATGAGGCTTTGTCCTGGCGCAGCCATAGATCTGGCTGTCTTGTCAGGGTGGCTATGATTCATCAGTGCATTGCGTTTGTATTACACAACCTTCTCTTGTGTCAATGCACCTTCATGCCTGTGATCTGTGAACCTTCTTGGGCATTCTGGGAGATGGGAGAGCAGGAATAGTAGGCCCATTTTACACATAGAGAAACTGAAGCATGAAGACATGAAGTGACCACACACACACACCCTACCACAATCCCATATGGAATTAAAAGTAAAAGCAATACTTCATCGTAAGTATAAAGAAATCAGACAAAATGCTAGTCTTTCTCATCTACCTTGGTGGCCTTGAAAAAAATGAAATATAGTAGTTTTTTCTAAAATCACACCCCTCGAGGAAACGTGGTGTGTGTATGTATACACACACACACACACACACACACACGCACACACAACGAAATACTACTCAGCCATAAAAAAGAATGAAATTTCCTCATTTGCAACAGCAAGGATAGACTTGGGGGGCATTATGCTAAGTAAACTAAGTCAAACTGAGAAAGACAAATATTAAATGATATCACTTATTTGCAGAACATAAAAAATACAACAAACTGGTGAATATAACAGAAAAGAAGCAGACTCACAAATATAGAAAACCAACTAGCGGTTGCCAGCAGGGGAGGGTCCGGGGTAGAAGGTTAAGATGTACAAACTATTAGATATAAAATAAGCTACAAGGGTATATTGTACCAGATGGAGAAGAAGAGAAATCCTGCAATTTCTTTATAACTATAAACGGAATCTTACCCACTGGGCCACCAGGGAAGTCCCCCTTCTCTCCTTCTTTCATCTGGTATATATGGGTATAGCTTATAACTATAAATGGAATCTTACCCACTGGGCCACCAGGGAAGTCCCCCTTCTCTCCTTCTTTCATCTGGTATATATGGGTATAGCTTATAACTATAAATGGAGTATAATCTTTAAAAATTGTAAATCACTGTATTGTACAACTGTAACTTACATAATATTGTACATCAACTGTACTTCAATTTATAAAAAAAAGAAAAAAATAATTAAAATCACATCCCACCTGTCCTACTCCCCTGGCTCTGTATGGGAAAAGGGGATGGAAGAAGATTTGCAAAGTGGAGTGTGGCAGAGGGAGAGACTACACAATGACCATCCAGAAAGGAATGGATGGATCTAGATCTGGAAAAAGGCGGTGAGAGGACACATCACCTCCTTCCCCACCCCGTCCCCACTGTAGCAAGCCAAAGGTGACAGTGGGGCCAAGGTTCGTGGGACCCCGCAAAACCAGGGCCCAAAATTCCAACAGGCCAGTGATAGCAGGGAGAGAGTGATGGGTGGCAAGAACACACGGAGAAGATAAAGCCACAGTCCCATTCACATTAAATGCTCTTTGGTTTTTATCGTAATTAAATGTTTTTTTAAATGTTAATGGAATAAATTGAACTTGACTTCCCCCATTTTCTCCAGATCCTGCAATTATGTTCAAGGCCTGTCTTGAAAGGATGCCAGAGGGTGATGGATTAACTCTAAAATAAATCAGATTTCCCAGGCTCCAGAGTTAGGGAAATCCAATAAGGGTTCCGTGATGCCTCTGTGATGGAAGGACCGCCTCGCCCCTTTCCCCGGCCATTCAGGCGAGGGGCGGCCCGAGTACACAAACCAAACTCCATCAGGGGCAATGAACCTGGGTTGCCACAGCCCAGTGGGTGAATGAGCCTGGGCCACCATTTCTGCCCAGCTGTCTCCTCTTGCCAAGCCTCCCTCCCAGTAAATATCTAGCTAGCGAGCTCTTGGAAATGAGCCGGGCGTGATGCCAGCCAGACTCCCAGCCTGCCAGGATGGGTGGTGCAGGGGGCCAGGCACCTGCTCCCTCTGCTCTCCCTGGCATGGGGTTTTCATGCCCGGCTTTGCTGACTGGGGATCGATTCTTGGTCAGGAGCCAGGGGAATCTGCACATGGTCTGCTCCCAGGCCTGAGTCAGCAGCAGAAGCTCCCACCTGTGCCTAGAGATATTGACACCAGGACCTGGGCTGGGAGACAGTCCGAACAGAGCCCTGAGTCAGTGGATGTGGGATCATCTGAGTTCATCAGCAGTGGGGATACAGACCAGGCAAATGGAAATGAAGCCAGGTCTCCTACGCTTAAAAGCCTCCCCAATTTACCTCCATCCTCCTATCTTCACACCCTCTCTTTACTCTCCTCGCCTTAAAGTTTCTCACATCTCTCCTTTTAAAAAAAATGTTTATTTTTATTTGGCTGCACCAGGTCTTAGCTGCAGAATATGGTAACTAGTTCCTTGACCAGGGATCAAACCCAGGCCCCCTGCATTGGGAGCACGGAATCTTACCCACTGGGCCACCAGGGAAGTCCCCCTTCTCTCCTTCTTTCACATTTATATATGTTGTTGTTCAGTTGCTAAGTCACGTCCAACTCTTTGAGACCCCATGTACTGCAGTGCTCCAGTCCTCCCTGTCCTTCACATCTGCCAGAGTTTGCTCAAACTCATGTCCATTGAGTCAGTGATGCCACCCAACCGTCTCATCCTATGTCACCCCCTTCTCCTCCTGGTCTCAATCTTTCCCAGCATCAGGGTCTTTTCCAATGAGTCAGCTCTTCGCACCAGGTGGCCAAAGTTTTGGAGCTTCAGCTTCAGCATCAGTCCTTCCAATGAATATTCAGGGTTGATTTCCTTTAGGATTGACTGGTTGGATCTCCTTGCTATCCGAGGGATTCTCTGATAGAACCTCCAGAAGTGTTTGTATGGAACAGGAATCAAAGTCTTCAGCTACAGGGACTGCTCACAAACGGGGACGTTTTAGGATCGCCAAGAAAGAAGCTTCTGGCCATTAAAGGCTTTTTTGGAGTTTTTCTGAAACCAAACTGAGTATAGAGTTTCCCCTTCATCTGCAAGGCAGACCTCTGACAATTTCCACATCAGCTGCATGTTGACTTATCTGTCCTTGTGTGTTGGGATTAGTTCAAGCCCAGCATTCTCCATCTCTGGAGAACTCTACATTGAGCCCTAAGCCAGTCCTCCAGAGCTTTCTCATGCACAGGAAATCAGAGAAATCTCAGACAACTTCACACAGCGATGCCCTCTCCATGTGACTCCTGCAATGACCCCTCTATGTTTTTTTCCTCTTCCTTGATTGAGAGTGTTTCAGGTCATTTTATTAAGAGTTAGCTTCTCTCTGCCATTTCAAATGGTCCCAGCTTCTTAGCATGATGTCCAAAATGGAAGGCAAAATTCCTAATGATATTAGACCAGGACAGTACAGAATGGAAGATCATCTCCTGAGCTGTGGACTCTCTGCTTCTATTATTACAGTCCAAGATCCAAGCAACCTTACAGGAGACTTCACAAAGCAACTGCAGATTCTGTGGACACATTGCTAAACCTTTCCACATGAGATGCTCCTAAGCTATGCTCTCTCTTGCAATCACGCTATTAGGGGCATTTGGTAAATATCATCTTGCCCAATTTCCCTCTTGAACCCCGACTTTCAAAAATCTTCCCATCTATCATCTATCAATTATCCCTCTGTATGTATGTGTGTATCAGAGAGAGGTTTTACTCAGCTCCCTATCTTCTGAAAATATATATTACTCATTGTGGCGTGGCATGGCATGTGTGCTCAGTTGTATCCAACTCTTTGTCACATCATGGATTGTAGTCCCCCAGGCTCCTCTGTCCATGGGATTTCCCAGGCAAGAATACTGGAGTGGGTTGCCATTTCCTACTCCAGTGAATCTTCCCAGCCCAGGGATCAAACTCATATCTCCTGCATTGGCAGGCGAATTCTTTAACACTGTGTCACCTTAAGTCATAGGTAATAAACTTGAATGCAACAGAACAAAAGGAGGGCTTCCAAACCAGGCACCTACAGATGATTTTTCTCCACGTTCATGAAATCGTACCTTCAGTGCCCAGATGTTCAGCTAGTTACCAACAGGTCGATATATGCATGTATCCAGTCACGTGTTTCTTTCTGGTCCACGAAACAAGACCATGGGAGTCCTTGTCACTCAGATGACTGAAGTCCACATGTTCCTGACCAGCTTAACATGACCTTGTCAGAGAAAGATGTCCTGCTCTGGTGTGCCCTCCGTAGACCTAGATTGGATTCATGAAATCTTAGAATCTTTTTCCAGGTGCTACAAAGTGACCCTTCAGTAGCAAGGTTGGAATTTTGGCTATGTTTTGGCATCAAGTTCACAGGTTGTAGTTTAGAGAATACATTTCCCCTCTAGCTAATTAGGGGTGATGGCAGACATTTGGTGACGACACTGTCATTTGCTTCTTCTCTTCTTCTCTTTTAGGCCGAGTCCCTTTTTTGACACAGGTGTGCCCTTCCCTCCAAGTTGTATGTTAGACCTCAGCCTCATATGTGGACTCCCCATGAACAACAGTGAAGCCCACTCTAGGGGAAAAAGAAGTTTGTAATGCATGGGTGTTGAGTTATCCTTGAAGGTCTTGTGGCTAAGCACTGACTGGCCTCTGATCCACTTGGTGTAATGATGGTGAGAACAGGGCAAGTGAAATCTCATAAAAAGCCTAGAATCCAGCATTTGCCATCACCTTTCAGATATTTCTGCCATCCTTCCTGTCTTCAGTCAGTGCTAATCTCAGTCCCCTCCCGCAAGGCCTTGAGTCCCTATCCTCAGCAATATCCTTTCTTAGCCAGGTCACATGTTGGGAATGTGAGTCCCTAAGTATGGGCTAGGATGGGCCAAAGTTCTTGAAATAATAGGAAAGAGATGGGACTCCCCTGGTGGCCCAGTGATTAAGACTCCAAGCTTCCAATGCAGGGGTCTCAGGTTCAATTCCTGGTCAGGGAACTAAGATCCCATATGCCACTGGGCATGGTCAAAAAATAAAGAAATAATAGTAAAGAAATGAAGGGAATCAAGCACCTCAGGGGATAAAAAAAAATTACCTGAAATTTTGAAGAAAGAAATGGCAACCCACTCCCATGTTCTTGCCTGGGAAATCCCATGGACAGAGAAGCCTGGTGGGCTACAGTCCTGGGGCCACAAAGAGTCAGACACGACTGAGCAACTAAACAACAACAAAACCCTGAAATTTACCAGGTTAGGACTCCGGGTAACCTACTCCATCTACTTCTTGGGGGAAATGAGTCACCACTAGTGCCTAAAAAGGGAGGGTTCTACCGGAGGGGTGGGGGAGGCTGGTGGGAGGGGCACCCCTACAGTTTTCAATCCCTGTAACAATTCTCTTACTGTATTAAGGAAACAACTTGGAGAGAAAGAGGCAGAAGACAAAAGAGCTTGCCAGCTGCTTCTGAAAACAAACAAAACAAGACCTCCTAGGTGTAGAAAATCTATCCTGTAACTCTTTTCTTCCCTATGGTATTTTATAGGACCACCAGCAGAATTTCCACCCTGGCCTGGTCAGAAGAGTCGCTTGAGGCTTGAGTAGTGCTTCTCTGTACCTTCGAACCACCCAGGGCACTTAAAAAACAAAACAAAACAAAAAAACCCTCATGCCTAAGCCACACCCCAGACCAATTGAGCCAGAATTTCGAGAGTTGGGACCCAGGCCATTGAACTTTTTAAAGCTCCCCAGGGGACTCCAGCTTTCAACCACTGTTCCCGAGTCTCCCCCAAGCCCAAAAGAATTAGACTCTCTAGGCATAGCACCCAGAAATTAAGATTTTTAACAAGCGCCTTCTGTGAGTATCATGATGACATAAGATGGAACACTGCCCTAGTGAGACCTCTTCCTCCCTTTAAGTCTTCCCCTAACCCTCTGCATTTACACTTTGCTTCATTTGCCAGGACACCGAGGTGGGCAGGGTAGAGTGCTTTGCCCAACACATTGGGATGTCAGAATGGTCAGCAGTGAAAACTGTAGGGTGAGGGAGGCCGCTGGAATTCTGGAAGGGTAATTACTTGGGAGCCTGACAAACTGACAAATGAAGCAATCTCCGTTTCAAACAGAAAACCAAAGTAAGATCAGAAGCATTTCCAGGCATCAGGAAGAGGCGAGATGCAGTTTAGTTCAAGTTGCTCCGAGGACTCACCTGCACCCCTTTTTTCTCCTACCCCAGGTTCAACACCGATACCCATTGTGCAGGGCCATGGGCACAGGGGGCATACCTGTAAGCATGGGTCACCCACACAGCACAGAGCCTGGAAAGAGGCTTACAGAAGCCCAAGCATGGGCCTGAGACCATCTGGGCAGGGAATTCTGGGATTCACACCCTTTAGCCTGGCTAATCCCTCACTCAGGGAGTGGAGATGGATGAAAGAGACAGAACAAGAGGAGGGCTAACTTGGGACCCTGGGGACTACAGAACCAAGGACAGGGGCTGTTTGCCCAGGTCTTAGGACAACACTGCCCAAGCAAGCAAAGGAAGGAAGTCTCTGCGCCCAGTGACTCCGCCCATTGGTCCAGAGGGGCGGAGCCTCCACAGGGACTCGCAGCTTCTCTCCATAGACCTTGTTGCCTGGCAGGAAGTTTGTGTAAGACCCACAGGCTCTGGCCACCCACGCCTCAGAAGAGAGCAAGATCCAGTTCCTTTTGTCTCTTTCCCGCCAATGAATACTCCCCTTCCTCCTCTGGGTGGGTCAAGTTTTCTCATTCTGAGTGGTTTTTCCTTCTCTAATTCTTTCAACAATATCCTCTAAATCAGGCATCCCCAACCTCCGTGCCATGGATGGGTGCCTCCTGTCGATTCAGCAGTGGCATTAGATTAGAAGTAAAGTGCGCAATAAATGTAATATGCTTGAATCATCCTCAAACCATTCCCTTCCCAGGCATCCATGGAAGAATCATCTTCTAAAACCGGTCCCTGGTGCCAAAAAGGTTGGGAACTGCTGCAGATGCTTTAACTCCCATCCTGTGTCCCTGATCCAGGTTCTGGCGACACCTGACCTGGTTTCATTTTCAGACTATCCACTCGTCTATCTTTCCCTCCACCGGGCTGTGTCTTGTGCAGGCAACATTTTCCCACCCAGGGTCATTCTTCATCCGTCAAGGGGAGCTGTGTGTCTCAGGGTCTGCAGACAAGCCTCCTCCCTCTTTATCATCTTTGGCTAATATCCTGCCTCATCCACTTCCTTGACCTTCTCTCTTTACCTTTGCCCCATCATATGAGAAGAGGCTCCTAGGCAAGGTGTCTGAAAATCCGAACTTGCACCTCCAGATAATTGCTGTCTTCAAATGGGTGACCTGCACCTATTTTAATAACATTCTCATTTCTCCCAAATGTTATTACAGTTTCTCTTTTGAAATCGCCTTAAGGAAATGAAGCACATGCTTTTGAAAATCCTAGTCCTGGCCAGGCTCTGTCCACTGTTCAAGAACTTAATGTTTTGAAGAGCACTTTGTTTCCTTCGGAGCAGAAGGAACATGAAGTCAGCTCTGAGTGATCAAATTAAGAATTTAGAAGATAAAGGATAGATTTCTCAAGTTTATCCTAGGAAAATGAATCTGGATGTGCAAAAAGGTTAAGTGAAGTGGTTCCTAGAAGAGTGAGACAAACGAACAACAACGAAAAGATACATCTAAAAAATGTTCAACTCTCCATGATTGGGTAAATATAGTAAAGTCATAGAATGAAATACTTGTAGCTTTCAAATTACAAAAGACCATGGAAAGTCATGGAACTGTACATGGAGGGAGGTGTGGGTAGGGTGGAGGGTGTGGGTACAGAAGGAAGGCAGAGGCATCCTTGTGTTCATGAATCTGCTCACCATCCTACCATGGAGGTGGATAAATAACCTACACACACAATCAAATGGAGCTAAATACATACACAAAAATGAGGACAAGTAAAATGAAAAAAATCTGAGCAAAACCTGTGGATTGTACCAATGTCAATATTTCAGACGTGATATTGTACTATAGTTTTACAAGATGTTACTGTTCAGGAAAACTGGATAAAGGACATAGGGTTTCTCTGTATTTTTTCATAAATCCATTTCAATTTTTTTCAATCCCGAGTGCTAGCCAGTAGACTGACTAAACGTTCAGTGGCATGCATGCGTGCTAAGTTGCTTCAGTCATGTCTGACTCTTTGTGGCCCCATGGACTGTAGCACACTAAGCTTTTCTGTCCATGGAATTTTCCAGGCAAGAATACTGGAGTGGGTTGCCATTTCCTCCTCTGGGGGATCTTCCTGACCCAGGCATTGAACCCAAATTTTTTATGTCTCCTGCATTGGCAGGCAGGTTCTTTACCTGCGCTAGTCATCACCTTGAAGCTGCATGTATATGCAGCTATGATAATCTCAGTCAAAATTTCGCTTAAAAGAAAGATTGGGATCCACATGGCATGGTTTAAATATCACTATATGGACTTTGTTTCTTCCATTTCAAAAACTAAATAAACTCACCCAGGGTGAGTTGTACAGCAGAAACTAACAGAACATTGTAAAACAATTATCCTCCAATTTAAAAAAATAAAAACTCACCCAGGATGAGGTCAGACATATATGATTTAATGTAATACATTTTAGGAGAAAGTTTATATATATATATGTGTGTGTGTGTGTGTGTGTGTGTGTGTGTATATATATATATTCAGTTCAGTTCAGTCGCTCAGTCGTGTCCGACTCTTTTCGACCCCATGAACTGCAGCAAGCCAGGCCTCCCTGTCCATCACCAACTCCCAGAGTCCACCCAGACCCATATCCATTGAGTCGGTGATGCCATCCAACCATCTCATCCTCTGTCGTCCCCTTCTCCTCCTGCCCTCAATCTTTCCCAGCATCAGGGTCTTTTCAAATGAGTCAGCCCTTCACATCACATGGCCAAAGTATTGGAGTTTCAGCTTTAACATCAGTCCTTTCAATGAATATTCAGGACTGATTTCCTTTAGGATGGACTGGTTGGATTTCCTTGCAGTCCAAGGGACTCTCAAGAGTCTTCTCCAACACCACAGTTTAAAAGCATCAATTCTTCAGCGCTCAGCTTTCTTCACAGTCCAACTCTCACATCCATACATGACTACTGGAAAAACCATAGCCTTGACTAGATGGACCTTTGTTGACAAAGTAATGTCTCTGATTTTCAATATGCTGTCTAGGTTGGTCATAACTTTCCTTCCAAGAAGTAAGCATCTTTTAATTTCATGGCTGCAATCACCATCTGCAGTGATTTTGGAGCCTAAAAAAATAAAGTCATCCACTGTTTCCACTGTTTCCCAATCTATTTGCGATGAAGTGATGGGACCGGATGCCATGATCTTAGTTTTCTGAATGTTGAGCTTGGAATCAACTTTTTCACTCTCCTCTTTCACTTTCATCAAGAGTCTCTTTAGTTCTTCTTCATTTTCTGCCATAAAGGTGGTGTCATCTGCATATCTGAGGTTATTGATATTTCTCCCGGCAATCTTGACTCTAGCTTGTGCTTCATCCAGCCCAGCATTTCTCATGATGTACTCTGCATATAAGTTAAATAAGCAGAGTGATAATATACAGCCTTGACGTACTCCTTTCCCGATTTGGAACCAGTCCATGGTTCCATGTCCAGTTCTAACTGTTGCTTCCTGACCTGCATACAGATTTCTCAAGAGGCAGGTCAGGTGGTCTGGTATTCCCATCTCTTTCAGAATTTTCCACAGTTTATTGTGATCCATACAGTCAAAGGCTTTGGCGTAGTCAATAAAGCAGAAATAGATGTTTTTCTGGAACTCTCTTGCTTTTTCGATGATTGAGTGGATGTTAGCAGTTTAATCTCTGGTTCCTCTGCCTTTTCTATAGATTTTTTTTTACAGGCAATTAGACCCCCATTTGGGCTTCCCAGGTGGTGCTAAGAACGTGCCTGCTAATTCAGGAGACATAAAAGATATGGATTCAATCCTTGGGTCAGGAAGATCCTCTGGAGGAGGGCATGGCAACCCACTCCAGTATTTTTGCCTGGAGAATCCCATGGACAGAGAAGCCTGGTGGGCTACAGTCCACAAGGTTGCAAAGAGTCCAACATGACTGAAACAACTTCACACACACACACAGACCCCTCATTTATAACGCTGACAGAATGAGTTTCTTTAGCGTGAGACCTATATAAGAAGGTGAGTGAGACCATGTGGTCAGATTGAGAGCTAATATCTCCCTGAATTTTGCATCTGGTTGCCTCTCTCTCCTCACCCTAGTCCTGAGCCTGTTTCAAAATTTTGCTTTTCAGTGAACTGGCGTGCTGCGATTCATGGGGTCTGAATGAGTCGGACATGACTGAGCGACTGAACTGAACTGAATTGAACTGAGGGGTGAAGAGGCTCTCCAGGAAGTGGGCAGCCTGCAGCCTCTGACTCTGCAGGTCATGCAAGCTGATGGAGGAGACAGATGAAAAACAGAGCTGAGTGTACACAAAGTGGCTCAGTAACACGTAAGTGTTCCTGTACAAGTCAACAGCAGAAGAAGAATGGGCGTGGCCTTCTAAACTCAGAAGTAGTGTCCTGGTAAATGCTCATAACTACCATTATGAGCATGTTACAGTAAATGCTCCTAACTACCATTATGAGCATATTACAGTAAATGCTCCTGTTTCTACCATTTGCAGTTTTCCATAAATTTTTATTAAGTGCCTACTGTGTGCAAGCTATCTTTCTGGATAACAGGAAGAACACGCTAAACAATTCTCTTCTCTCATAGAGCTTAAATGTCCTCATTTTGGGACTGCGTCCCTCATTTTGGGACAATTTAAAAAGTCCCACCAAGAGGGGGAAGGGGTGGTGGGGTGAATTGGGATATTGGGATTGACATATATACACTAACATGTATAAAATAGATATCTAATGAAAAAAATAAAATTAAAAAAATAGAAAGTTCCCAGAGAATGTTCTGGGCTGCAACAAGGCTCAGCTTTGGGCAGGAGTTTAGCCTCTGCGTTGTTATCTCATTTTGTGCAATTTCACAGGCTTTGATGTGTGGACAACCCATGGGATTGCAAAGCATTAACAGATGGAAGGGATGGGAGGAAACAGAAAGAGCATCCCTCCCAGATGGAGAGATTGATTTATATTAACCACATACGGCTACCAGGCAGGAGTCACTGCGGGTGGGAGCCTGGAGCCCTGGCAGCAGGCAGTTTGGTGTGACCCTGGCTCTGCCTCTTGCTTCTTTCCGTGGAATTTGGTTTTCTCATATGTAGGTTGGACACAGAGCTACACACAATCTGAGGCTTTGCGACAGTTTGGGGTTTTTTTGTTTGTTTTATTGAAACAAAAATTGATTTACAATATTGTGTTAATTTCAGGTGTACAGCAAAATGATTCAGTTATACATAAACATAGATGTTTATATACACACACATATATATATTCCTTTTCAGATTTTTTTCCATTCTTGGTTATTACAAAATATTGAATATAGTTTCATGTTATACAGTAGGTGTTCGGTTATCTATTTTATATATACTAATGTGTATCTGTTAATCTTCAACTTCTAGTTTATTCCCTCCATGGGCTTTTTAAATTTCTTTCAATTTCAATTTTATTTTATAATATATTTGATTTACAATGCTTTGTTATTTCAGGTGTACAGCAAAATAACTCAGTTATACATATACATATATCCATTCTTTTTCAGATTATTTTCCCATATAGGTTATTTCAGCCTGACATTTTCCCCAAGCACTTCCTTCTAGAGCCTCAGTAGAACAAGTGGCTCAGTTAACACTTACAGATTTTAGTTCAATTCGTTAAGTATTCATGGATCCAAAGGCTGTGCACTGAGCTCTTGGGGTAGAAGGGGGGGTGGTATTTCTGACAACTAAAACATTTCTTTTTGGGTTCAAAATAATTAGACTCTGAACAGCTAACAGTCCCACATAGAACAATAAAATGCATGTCAATATAAGTTCATGAAAGGAACTGGGAGAAGCATTATCATTGTTCTAATCCACTGGTCAAGCACACACTGTAGTGATGGTAGCACACTGAACGTCTTTGATGTGTCAGACACATTAGCTTCCAAAAAGAAATACTGAAGCTGATGCACTTAATGATCTCATAGTCCAGCAGAGGAGACAAGTAAATAATTATAATTCTAGTATGATTAAGTACAATGAGAAAAATATATACAGGACTGCCAGGAAAGAAAGAGTGAGTTAGAAAAACTTCATTTATAAGACTTAATAGACAGGTACAGGCTCCCCAGTGGGGAAGGCACTCCAGAAAGACATATCTGCCTGTGCAAAGTAAGCTGATGGTCCAATATTTTGGTACTTTGGGAAAGGGTAGGCAGGGCACTGTGGCTCCAGCTAGATTTGAAAAGCAGGGAATAAGGGAATATGAGGGTGAGATGTAAGGATCCAAGATCATGGAGGTCCTGTGATGCTCCGCTGAGGAATTACACTTTCTCCTGTAAGCTGAAAGGATCCCTGCTGGGTTTTGAGGAGGGACAATCAAATTTACTTTTTAGAAAGAGAATGATTTGGACAGGAAGGAGGAGATGAACTGGAGATGGAGAGAACAATTTCTCTAGATGACAATTTCTATGGTGATGATAAGCACTTGAACTAAAGTAATAGGGAGGGACAGGAAGAAGGAAGAGGAATCAAGAGATATTTACAAGCTGGAATTCCAAGGGCTCAGTGACTGATAGGATGGATGGGGTTGATGGGAAATTGGGAATGATTTTGGCTGAAAGTCTTCCCAGGTGGCTCAGATGATAAAGAATCTGCCTGCAATGCAGGAGACCTGGGTTCAATCCCTGGGTTGGGAAGATCCCATGGAGAAGGGAACGACAACCCACTCCAGTATTCTTGCCTGGAGAATTCCATGGACAGGAGCCTGGCAGGCTATAGTCCATGGGGTAGCAAAGAGTTGAACATGACTGAGTGACTAACACTTTCACTTTGGCCGAAGGCAATAAAGAAAACCATTTATGAGTGACAATACTTAGGAAAAACAGCTGTGGGGGCAAAGAAGCAATTGCATTTTAAGGAGGCTGCAGAGCTCTGGGAGAGAGGCATGCGGGCCTGTATGTGGGACGCTCTCCTGTCTTCAGTGCACCAGCTGCCTCAGGACTTGTGATGTGCAGCCACATAGAGCAGGCCCTGTAAGAGCATCTTTGGGGCATGGCCATACCACGAGCATGTGCCTCTCATCCCTGGCTCTGTCGCATTTTTCTAAAGACGCTCACAAGAGCCCGCTGTTGGCAGAGCCACATTCAGAAGTCAAACTTGATAATTGATGCTGTAATCCCCTGGATTCCCTCATTAGCAGCTGCTAATGGCTGGTGTGTTAACGATTCAATTAGGGCTCTAATAGGCCCATTGTCAACTGCATCCCTTCAAAGGAAAGGGCAGGGCTGGGAGAGATGACTGGAGCCAGCAGTGAGCTCCCAAAAGCACCAGAGCGCCCCCCCCCTTCCTGCTGTCCTTGACAGGGGTACCCCGGTCTGGAAGGCATCCTCCGGAAGGCCAGCCTGGTGGAAGGATTGCAAAGGGAAAGATGTGGGCCTAGGAGAGCTTCCAGCCAGGAACCTGGAGACTTTCTCTGCTGCAAAAGAGGGTCCTCCTGGGGCTTCCCTGGTAGTCCAGGGCTTAAGAATCTGCCTTGCAATGCAGGGGATGTGGGTTCGATCCCTGGTCAGGGAACTAAGATCCCACACCTCAGGGCAAATAAGCCTGAGCACTGCAAGCAATGAGTCCATGCACCTCAGCTAGACAGCCTATGTGTCACAAACTACAGAACCCACACACTCTGGAACCCTTGTGCCACAACTGTAGAACCTGTGGGCCACCATGGAAGGTCCTGTGTGTTGCAACTAAGACCCGAAGCAGCCAAGTGAATAATTCAATATTCAAAGTAGCTATACCATTTTTGAAAAATTGCTTTGACTATTATAGTTCCTTTGCCTTTCCTTGTGAATTTTAGAATAATCTTATCTATATAAAAATAATCTTTCTGGTATTATAAAAAAGGGAGTGAGGGGCCCTCCCAAGTCCTAAGACCCAGATCTGGACTTGGGCTGTGACTTGATTGCGTGCTAAGTCGCTTCATTCATGGCCAACTCCTTCCAGCCCTATGGACTGTAGCCTGCCAGGCTTCTCTGTCCATGGGATTCTCCAGGCAAGAATGCTAGAGTGCGTTGCCATGCCCTCCTCCAGGGGATCTTCCCAACCCAGGGATTAAACCTATGCCTCTTTTGTTTCCTACATTAGCAGTTGGGTTCTTTACCACTAGTGCCACCGGGGGCTGTGACTTACCCTCTCTCAACCCAGTAACTTGGGAGAAGACTCTTGAGAGTCCCTTGGACTGCAAGGAGATCAAACCAGTCAATCCTAAAGGAAATCAACCCTGAATATTCATTGGAAGGACCAATGCTGAAGCTGAAGCTCCAATACTTTGGTCACCTGATGCGAAGAGCTGACTCTTTGGAAAAGACCCTGATGCTGGGAAAGCTAGAAGAGAGGAGGAGAAGGGGGCAACAAAAGATGAGATATTTGGATGGCATCACCGACTCAATGGACGCGAGTTTGAGCAAACTCTGGGAGATGGTGAAGGACAGGGAAGCCTGGCATGCTGTAGCTGATGGAGTCGCAAAGAGTTGGACACAACTGAGCAACTCAACAACACCAGCAAAGCCAATAACTATGAGTTGTCTTTACCTAACCACACCCACAGCCCTAACTCAAAGGCATAGACTCACAAAGGATGCTATTACAGCACCTCCTCCAGCATTTGCCCTTAGGTCCTGGTCCATTGCCATCTCTCTGCCACTTTTTTCCTACAAGCCCTTTGTTTTGGGAGATTAGCAACTTGTAGAGTTGTTGGGTGGAGGTGATGGTGTCAATAAACCTAGGACCTGACGCAATCTAAGAGGCCCAGAGGAGAGCTCTGTGTGTGGCCTGTGCTTGTGGTTTATGGAACCAGCTCTAAAAAGATCTGACTTTTTAGAGCCAAAGTTTCTCCCCAGCAAAACTTGGATATCTGGGTGGTGGTGATGGTGGTGGTTTAGTCACTAAGTCAATTCACTAAGACTCTTGTGATCCCATGGACTATATCCTGCCAGGCTCCTCTGTCCATAAGATTCTCCAGGCAAGAATACTGGAGTGGGTTGTCATTTCCTTCTCCAGTGGATCTTCCCGACCCAGGAATCGAACCAGGGTCTCCTGAATTGCAGACAGATTCTTTACCAACTGAGCTATATCCAGGTAGCAGGCATCTAATTGGAGGGAGACCCACGTGTATTTTCCAGTGGTGATTGGAAGAGAAGTAATCTCAAAGCCTCTTAACCAGCCTTTTATTTAGTTCATCTGTGAAAATGGAGCCTGGTACAATTTTCTCTGGTTCAGCATCAGAACTGGTTCAACATCAGACTTCAAGATCATTACCTCTCACAGTTCTATTTTTCCCTTCATCTTCTCTCTCCTTTACTCTTTTCATCCTCACTTCTGAAAAAATAATCAGATAACATAAATGTTGTTGTTTAGTTGCTAAATTGTGTCCAACTCTTTTGCAGACTGTAGCCCACCAGGCTCTCCTGTCCGTGATATTTTCTGGGCAAGGATATTGGAGTAGATCGTCATTTCCTTCTCCAACATAAACGCAGATGTTCCTTAAAGCATAGCTATCCTATCTCATACCCACCAGCCTTTTCAGTTCCTACAGCCAACCCTCTCCTCCCCCATGAGCCTCAGATCTTCCAGTGTCACACTGCAACAGCCTAAATGGAATAAGGCAGTGAGCTTTAAATTTCTACAATGGGTCGACCCCAAAATGCAACAGCCCAAAAATAATGGAAAGTTTTTTTCTTTTTCATCTTATGACCTAGAGCAGGAAGTTGGGGAACATTGTGCTCCAAGGACTATTTAAGGGATCCAGACAGATGGTGGCTCTATCATCTCCAACTCATGGCTCCCAAAGTTTACTGGGGATCCCTAGTTATTGTCACCCATCAGGGTGGTGTGATGGTAGGCAGGAGCTCATGAACAAGGTGTACAGCCAGATCTGAAAGGAGCTCATGTCACTTCTGCTCACAGTAGAGAGGGAGCTTGTCACGTGGCCATGCCTGGTTCCTAAAGGAACCCGAAACAAGTCCTTGGCTGAATAATTACCTCTCAGCTAAAATTCTATTATGCAGCATTTGCTGGGAAATTAACAGTGGTTTCTATCATATTATACACAGAAAAGTGCTTCATACTTAGGAGGCTGGTTCTTAATATTTCCTAATAAGCCCAATTCTTTGAATTAAGTGCGTTTCTATAGGGGAATGTGGAGGTGACTGGCATCATCCCATATACTTATTTCAGAATTCTTCAAAGGGAACCCTCCTATGCTACTGGTGAAAATGTAAACTGGTGTAGCCACTGTGGAGAACAGTATGGAGGGTACTTAAAAAAACTAAAAATAGAGTTACCATATGATCCAGCAATCCTACTTCTGGGCATATATCCAAAAAAGATTCAAAAAGATATATACATCCCAGTATTCACTGCAGCACTATTTCCAATAGCCATATTGTGGAAGCAACCTACAAGTCCATTGATAAATGAATGGATAAAGAAGATGTGATATGTATACGTGGTGGTTTAGTCACTAAGTAATATACAACTCTTGCAACCCCATGGACTGTAGCCCACCAGGCTCCTCTGTCCATGGGATTCTCCAGACAAGAGTACTGGAGTGGGTTGCCGTTACCTTCTCCAGAGGATCTTCCTTACCCAGGGATCAAACCAGGGTCTCTTGCATTGCAGGCAGATTCTTTACTGCCTGAGCCACAAGGGAAGCAATATATATAATGGAATATTACTTGGCCATAAAAAGAATGAAATAATGCCATTTGTAGCAGCATAGATGAACCTCAAGATGATCATACTAAATGAAGTCTGACTTAGACAGAGAAAGATAAATATCATAAGATATCACTTACATGTGGAATCTAAAATATAATACAAATGAACTTATTTACAAAACAGAAACAGACTCACAAATATAGAAAACAAACTTATGGTTACCAAAGGGGAAGGGGAGCAGGAAGGTATAAATTAGAAGAGTATGAGATGCACACAACTATACATGAAATAAATAATAACTATATATAAATAAAAATAAATATTTTAATTTTTAATATTAAAATATTATAAAATAAAAAACAACTATACATAAAATAAATAAGCCACAGAGATCTACCATAGAGCACAAGGAACTCTATTCAATATCTTGTAATAATCTAAAATGGAAAATAATCTGAAAATACATATATAATAAATATATATATATCTGAATCACTGTGCTATAAACCTAAAACCAGCACACTATCATTCATACCCCAATACAAAATAAAAAGTTAAAAAAAAAAAGAAAAGCACAAAATTTTTTTAAATAAAGGAAAATGAATTTTTCAAAGCTCTTTCAATCTGCTTCTACTGGATGACTCTTTTGCTGCACCTTCCCTTCCCTAGATCAGATATATTCATCAGCCGCTGTCCTTCTGAGGCCTCCATCTCCCCCAGTTCACTGGCCTGTCTGGAATCTGGCCATGTGTCAGCCCTGCTCTTCATCACCAAAGGACTTCAGCAGGAATGTGCCAAGAAGGCTGTCAGCCACAGGCAAGCTTTCTGGAAAGCATGTGTCAAGTGCAGCGTCAGAAAATGCAGTTCCCTTGAATAACTGTTAATATTTGAAAATTTAATTCCCTCGCTCCTTATCATGCTGCCCAGATATTAGACTACAAGAGCAAGGACAAGGCCAATGCAAATTAAAATGATGTTCTTCTCATAAACTGTACAGCTAGGGCACGCCCTATTACCTATAATCTTGGGAATTCGGGAGGCCCCACTTTCAATGGATCAGAGTCATCTTGGGAATAGATGAAATTTTCTGGGATTTTTTTTTTTCCTTTGCATGGAGCAACTACTAACAATGCACATTTGAATTATCATTCTTTGAATCCCAAGCCCAGAAAACAGCTGCTATGAGCTGAGTTCTACAACTCTGGTTTTAGATTTTATTCCCACAAGCATGAAGCCCTGGACGTGGCCAATTTGTAGTGACAAAGGGCTGTCAGTTTCCATATGAGTACAACTTAGCTTTGGAGCTGGGTGTGAGAGCACGTCACCGTGTCCACACCCGGGGCCACCAGATGAACAGCCATCTGACACCAGCTTTGGACTAAAATCTGAAAGAATGCTTCTCTTCAGAGGACCAGTCTCCCCCTACTCCCCATCAGGAAACCTGCTATCATGTTAATACTGTAGCCAAGACTCATTAAATGAATATGTTTTGATTTAAAATAGACCCAAAATGAGACAGTCTTCTAAGGGTCAGCAAAATCTAGCCAGAGAAATAATTTTATTTCTGCTATTATACACTGAGTTTTTAAATAAGATAAATAGACTGACCAATAATAACAATTAGAGTCTGACCTGGTCTTAAGAAGAAGGAAGTCTTAGAAAGAAAAAAAGCCTCCCATTCTGACAAGAGCCTCTGCTCCATTTGGTATGGGGAAGGAAGACAGAGTGGAAGAAGTCACGGGGAGTGGAGACTCCCTAAGATTGCCACCTCCCACCGGGAACTTAAGATGCCAGGCAATACAGCTTTGTTTTATTGCTACTTCGAAAAGTGCAAGTGTTGGTTGCTCAGTCGTGTCCAATTCTTTTCTACTCCATGGAATGTAGCCTGCCAGGCTCCTCTGTCTGTGGAATTCTGCTTTGAGGCTCAACTCAATTCTGATCTTTTTTTCCCCTACTAAGTAAAAAACGAAGACCACATCCTCTTTAGAACACCTGAAGTGTAAATATGGCCTCATATTGGAACCAAATGTAGGACATGAACTGTAAGGTGGGGATGATTCTATTTCTTTTTCCAGCACCCTGGTCGTTAGGATGATTTTTTCCTTTTGCTCTAGAGTTTAAAGCACGCAATGCAATTGAAACATTGGTGGGCTAGGAAGGATTTAGGTGAACTGGTCTTTAATATCTCAGGCTAATCCCAAAGCCACTGGGAACAATGTGAACACACACATTGACCCCTCCCTCCAGTGGGGGAGGCAGGAAGGAGCAGAAGGTGAGCTTTATGCTTCTGGTCAAAGTCTCTGAAGATAATTCTAAATGCATGAAAAAATGTGTAAATTTTTAAAATTTCATTTCAAAAATTAATTTTAATTAATTTAAATCTAATCATTTACAATTTATTTTTAAATTTAATTTTAAGTTAACTTAATATTTGATTTAATTTAATTTTTTAAATTACATTCATTAAACAGCATAATCCAAAAGCATAACCTGGGTCTAGATGAAATGAACCTCTCGCTCCAGATTTAAATAGGTTTAGTTTCAGTTGCAGGCTCCTGTTCTACGCCAAGGTTCTTGAGGCCCTTCATGGTGATTCCTACATCAAGGACAAACCTCCTTCTCCTCCTAGTTCTCTCTCCCTACTGTGCCCTCCCTTAGAATGAGCTGTCCTTCAGAATTCACTCTCAGGTCTGGCTTCTGAGACAACATACCTACTTTCTGAGAGGGTGTGGGGATCATCAGAGCTTGAACAGTACTCAAGTTCCCAATTACAGAGCAGGCAGGGGCTCCGTCCAGCATGAGATGAAGTTCTGGCTTTCTTTCTTCTAGAGACCTTTTTCAGCTTCTAGATCCTTCTACTCAAAATCCAGCTTTCTGCTTTTGTTTAGTAAGAAATCTTTCCTGTGTCAGTGACTGCCTCATAGTCTGTGTGACATAAGATCTAAGCTGGGGATCTGGAGTCCTAAGTTTTACTCTCAGTTTCTGCCACAGTGGCTCAGATGCTAAAGAATCTGCCTGCAATGCAGCGAGTAATGCTTATTTTTGTCTGCCACGAATGCACCATGACCTTGAACAAGTCACATGACCTCTCTGGGCCTGAATTTTCTCACCTGTAAAATAAGGAAGCTGAGTTTTCCTACCTTTTAAAACCTCTCCAGCTTTCATTTTGCTAGAAAATAAGTTCCTTCCTCCTCTGGACTCCCAGGGCACGTTCTTCATTCTCCGTAGACATTTTATTAGAGTTTATCTCTGTAAAACTATTCCCCCCACTGAACTATGAGCCTCTCAAGAAGAAAGACTGTACACTAGTTATCTTCGTTTCCTCTGTTCCTGGGGAGAGGGAGGAAAGGAGTACTACCAAATGTAGTATTGTAGTAATACCATTTTAGTAGTACCAAAATGTTGGAGTAGTACCAACATTTTTGAGCTCTTATTAAAGGGAACACTAAGGGACACATCATACATAAAGTATTTCTTTTAAAAGCTCCATTGTGACCCCAAACCTGCAGATTAAGCAACCCAGAGGTTGATCATTCCAGATCACAGAGATGGACCCGAAATGAAATCCAGGTTTTCCTTTTTTGTCCCAGGACTCCATCATGAAGCTGTAAGGCTTTGCTAAGATTCTCACAGTATCTAGAAGGTTCTCAATAAATACTCATTAAGTGAATGTTAAGTAAATTCCTTTGTTTGACTTTTGGTCATCCTGAGATGGGGCTTCCCTGGTGGTTCAGTGGTAAAGAATCTGCCTGCCATTCCAGGAGACTCGGGTTCAATCTCTAGATCAGGAAGATCCCCTGGAGAAGGAAATGGCAACCTACTCCAGTATTCTTGTTTGGAAAATCCCATGGACAGAGGATCTTGGCAGGCTACAGTCTATGGGGGTCTGAAAAAAGTTGAACATGATTTAGCCACTAAACGACAACAGCAACAAACAACAGCCTGAAATGCCCTTTGATTCCTACCACCACTGAGGTGGGAGGGGGCAGAGTTGAAGTGTGGGGTAGGAGATGAATGCTCAGAGTGAAATTTTATTACAAGGATTCTTTAATTAAGAAGGGGGCAGGGCAGAACTCTTACGACGTATGAAGAAATAATGATGAAATATTCTCAAGGTCTGGGTACTTCACCCTGAAGAATAAGCCAAAGCTCTAATTTGCATCATCACTCAAGCTCCAAGTTCACAGAGGACACGATTGTTTACACAGCCCTGGAAGGTCGCATTACTCTTTCTTGCCTGGGTGCCCCTCACAATTCCGTACGGGCGACAGAGGAATCTATATCAAAGCCTCAAAGTGTGAGGATCTTCCAGCTCCAGCAGCCTGCAGGGTGCTTGGCCCAAGACCATGGCAAACACCGTGGGCTCCAACATGTTCCCCAAAAGGCAGCAATAGTGGAATTGAAATGGATTACTGTCTTCAGGGCACTTTAGTCCAGTACCAACACCTCGGAAAGGCTCTTTGGTTCTAGTTAATTTATCTTAAGCACAAATAAATTCTAGGAGCCAGCTGAGTTAATGTTTGCCTCGGGGAAGAAAGGAAAAAGAAAAGAGATCATCTTTCCTCAGGGTGCCTTAGGATGGTGCCTGAAGCTCTTCGCCCTCTCAGGATCCACGTCAATCTCTCACAGGGGCAGCTGATACTGTTGTAGCAAGGAGTGCTGCAGACCCCTGAGCAGAAGAAGGTTCATTTCTGTCTAGTGATGAGTTAATGTCTGCTTGCAGGCAAAGTACCAAATGAATAGCACATTACATTGAGTTCTTTTTTAAATAGAGTAGTGCTTTAATGGCTGGTTGGGGAACAGGGCTATTTGACATCCATTTATGAAACAAACAACAGGTCCTAAAATTTCAGAGAGGTGGAGTGTGCTATAAGGTGTCCTATAAATCTAAATGCCATACAGTGGCCCTAAACTTTGTATTTTTTTGCTGTTTAACCATGTAGTGGATTTTGTGCATCCATTCACCCAATAAACCTGTACCGAGCCCCTACCATGAGAGGTAGAACACATGAATCATTAAGAGTGTGGATTCTGGGGACTTCCCTGGTGGACCAGTGGTTAAGAATCTGCCTGCCAATGCAGGGGACACAGGTTTGATCCCTGGTCCTGGAAGATCCCACATGCTACAGGGCAACGAAGCCCCCACACTGCAACTACTAAGAATGCATGCTGCAACTACTAAACCTGCAGGCCGTAGAGCCTGGGCTCCACAGTAAAAGAAGCCACCACGATGAGAAGCCTGAGCACCACAAGGAAGAGTAGCCTCCACTCACCGCAACTAGAGAAAGCCCACATGCAGCGATGAAGACCCAGCACAGCTAAAAATAATTAATAACTTTTAAAACAGAATGTAGATTCTGAAATCATACTGCTTGGATCTGAATCCGGAAATAGCTACCAGATAAATCTGTGACTCTGGGCAAATCGCTTACATTTCCTGTGCCTCAGTTATCTTATCTGTAAAGTGGGGATAATAATAGTGCCAGTTTCAGAGAGTGGTTGTGATGATTAAATTAGCTAATATGTAAAGCACTAGGAACAATTCTGTGACATAGTGAGTGCTGTGTTGGTTATTATTGCATGCCAAGTGCTGAGGTCAAACCTGGCACCCAGGCAATTAAGATCCTTAGGTTAAAGATATTGTTACTTAATGGACTGGATTTCTTATGTGGGTGGAAAGGACAAAGGACAAAGGACACCTTTATCAGTGATTTAGGGAAACTTTACAGGGTAATACAGTATTTTTCCACAAGTCTGATACATGTACCCTAGCTAATAAACCAGAAGGTTGTATGTAGTATAGGGAATTTTTTTCCTTAAAATTATAATATATATGAAAAATCATCTGACAAATATATGTAACACATGAAAAATGTTAATGGATATTATTATTATTTAATAGATTTTGTTTAAAAAAATAAGTTGGTTTAAACAGAGAACTTCTAGTTTCTCATAGGATAATGGCAGCTACTTAAATCTAAACTTCTCATATATCCCTCAGATAACAAGTGGACAAGTGGAAGAAGGATAGCTAAACCTGTGGCCTTAGTACATCACTAGGAGACAGAGTATAGTAGATTAGATGATTTGACTCAGTACAATTCAGTTCAGTTCAGTCGCTCAGTCCTGTCCAACTTTTGGCCACCCCATGAACCACAGTATGCCAGGCCTCCCTGTCCATCATCAACTCCCAGAGTTCACCCAAACTCATGTCCATTGAGTTGGTGATGCCATCCAACCATCTCATCCTCTGTCATCCCCTTCTCCTCCTGCCCTCAATCTTTCCCAGCATGAGGGTCTTTTCAAATGAGTCAGCTCTTCGCATCAGATGGCCAAAGTATTGGAGTTTCAGCTTCAACATCAGTCCTTCCAATGAACACCCAGGACTCATCTCCTTTAGGATGGACTGGTTGGGTGTCTTAGGTTTTCTGAATGAAGCCCAACTTTTTCACTCTCCTCTTTCACTTTCATCAAGGTCTGGTAATCCCTCATGATGTACTCTGCATATCTCTTTTTGTTCCATGTCCAGTTCTTATCTGTAAAGTGGGGATAAATAATAGTGCCAATTTCAGGTTGTGATTTTCTTCCTGACCTGCATACAGTTTATTATGATCCCCACTCTTTCAGAATTTTCAGATCCACAAAGGCTTTGGCATAGTCAAGAAAGCAGAAATAGATGTTTTTCTGGAATTCTCATGCTTTTTCAATGATCCAGTGGATGTTGGCAATTTAATCTCTGGTTCCTCTGCCTTTTCTAAATCCAGCTTGAACATCTGGAAGTTCACAGTTCACGTATTGCTGAAGCCTGTCTTGGAGAATTTTGAGCATTACTTTACTAGCGTGTGATATGAGTGCAATTGTGAGGTAGTTTGAGCATTCTTTGGCATTGCCTTTCTTTGGGATTGGAGCGAAAACTGATCTTTTCCAGTCCTGTGGCCATGCTGAGTTTTCCAGATTTGCTGGCACATCGAGTGCAGCACTTTCACGGCATCACCTTTGAGGATTTGAAATAGCTCAACTGGAATTCCATCACCTCCACTAGCTTTGTTCGTGATGCTTTCTAAGGCCCACTTGACTTCACATTCCAGGATGTCTGGCTCTAGGTGAGTGATCACACCATTGTGATTATCTGGGTAGTGAAGATCTTTTTTGTATAGTTCTTCTGTGTATTCTTGCCACCTCTTCTTAATATCATCTGCTTCTGTTAGGTCCATACCATTTCTGTCCTTTATCAAGCCCATCTTTGCATGAAATGTTCCCTTGGTATCTCTAATTTTCCTGAAGAGATCTCTAGTCTTTTCCATTCTGTTGTTTTCCTCTATTTCTTTGCATTGATCGCTGAGGAAGTGATCGTGATCATGACGATTTGACTACTGTTCACCAAATAGTCACTCTCCCTCCCACCTAAGAATCACTACCATCACCATTGACATTGAGCATGGAGATGTGACTTCCTTCAGCCAATCACATGTGGGGAACGTGATACATGCAGAAACTTGTTGTGTGCTACCATGGTTGCATTTAGTCTTTTGCCATGAAAATAATATGACTTATTTAGCAGCTGGTCCAAAAAAGATGAGAGACACTTGAAGAAGAACTGATTGTAACCTGCAGGTTGTAACCAAACCCAGCCAAACACAACCTGCATCACCTGAGTCCCAGTCAACATGCAAAAACATAAGTGAAAAATAAGTATTATGTTATACTCCTGAGATCTAGGGTTGTTTATTTGACAGCAATAGTTGACAGACATATAAATTAGTACCAAACAATATGGTACTGGCACAAAAACAGAAATATAGATTAATGGAACAGAATAGAAAGCCCAGAAATAAATCCACGCACCTATGGTCAATTAATCTATGGCAAACAAGGCAATGGAGAAAAGACAGTCTCTTCAATAAGTGATGCTGGGAGAACTGGACAGCTACATATAAAAAATGAAACTAGAACATTCTTTAACACCATACACAAAAATAAATTCAAAGTGGATCAAAGAACTAAATATAAGACCAGATACTATAAAACTTAAGGAGGAAAACGTAAGCAGAACACTCTTTAATATAAATAGCAGCAATACCTTTTTTGATTCATCTCCCAGAGTAAGGGACATAAAAACAAAAGTAAACAAATAGGACCAAATTAAACTCAAGGGCTATCACATAGCAAAGGAAACCACACACAAAATGAAAAGACAACCCACGGAATGGGAGAAACTATTTGCAAATGATGCAACCGACAAGAGATTAGTCTCCCAAATTTACAAACAGCTTATGTGGCTCACTATCCAAAAAATAAACAGCCCAATCAAAAATGGGCGGAAGACCTAAATAGACATTTCTCCAAAGATATAAGGATGGCCAAGAGGCAAATGAAAAGACGCTAAACATTGCTAATTTTTCAAGAAATGCAAATCAAAACTACAATAAGATACCACCTCACACCAGTCAGAATAGCCATCATCAAAAAATCTACAAACAACAAATGCTGGAGAGTGTGAAGAAAAGGGAACCCTGCTACCCTGTTGATGGGAATGTAAATTAGTATAGCCACTGTGGAGAACAACATGGAGGTTCCTTAAAAAGCTAAAACTACAGCTACCGTATGGTCCAGCAATCCACTCCTGGGCATTTATCAGAGAAAAACATGATTCAAAAGGATACATGCGCCCCAATTGTTCATTGCAGCACCGTTTACAATAGCCAACATGTGGAAGAAACCAAATGTCCATCAGCAGATGAATGGATAGAGAAGATGTGGTCCATAAACAATGGAATACTACTCAGCCATCAAGAAGAATGAAATAATGCCATCTGCAGCAACATGATTATCATACTAAGTGAAGAGATTATGATACTAAGTGAAGTAAGTTAGGCCAAGAAAGACAAATATCATATAATATTGTTTATGAGGAAAATTTTAAAAATGATACAAATGAACTTATTTACAAAACAGAAACAGACTCATGGACTTATGCTTACCAAAGGGGAAAGGTTGGGGAAAGGAACAGATTGGGAATTTTTGATTGACATGTACACACTACTATATTTAAAATAGATAACCAACAAGAACTTATTATAAATGTGTGTGTGTGTGTGTGTACATATATATGTGTGTGTATATATATATATTTCCTTTTAAAAGAAATTAGTACCAGAAGTGAGATGCTGCTGTAACAAAAACCTGAAATATTTTATGTTAATTTTGGGGCTAGGAAGTAGGCAATGAGGAAAATGTTATAAAATGACCATGAAAAATAGTGTCTATGTTATATAGTGGCATATTATTTGGTAAATATTACCTGAGTATCTTAGAGGGCAGAAAGTGTACCTAATGAATACTTAGTGTTTGATGAAGTTTTGAAGTAGAACATTGAAAGCGTGAGCTGGTTGGGACTAGTTGATAAAGTAATGCATGAAAGTGATTAGATCAGAAAAAAATACCAGCCAGTTAGCAAGTGACGTTTGGAAGAAAATTACAGGGTTGGAAAATAAAAGTGCTTATTACTAAATCAAAAGTGTTACCATTATGAGACAGCCTCAGAGAAAATGCAAGATCCAGGTACTTCCAGTAAAACATGACCTCAGGATAAAGATCAAATCAAAGGTGTGGCTATAATACTTGATTTTGTCTCTAAAGTGCATGTGTGCGTGCTCAGTCACTCTGTCGTGTATAACTCTTTTGAGACCCCATGGACTGTAGCCCACTAGGCTCCTCTGCCCATGGGATTCTCTAGGCAAGGACACTGGAATGGGTTGCCAGTTCCTCCTCCTAGGTATCTTCTTGACCCAGGGACTGAACCTGCATTTCCTGTGTCTCCTGCATTGGCAGGCGGATTCTTTACCACTGAGCTACCTCTGAAGCCATATCCCTGAAAAGATGAAAGTAAAGTCTATCAGATCTTTTCAACTAAAAAAAGGACAAGTATAAAGCTGGAGACCATGATTCCATAGAAGAATGGTGGGTCCAAATTTGCTGCAATTTAAGTGTAGAAAAAGAAAGGCACGTATAGTGTGTGTGTGTGTGTGTGTGTGTGTGTGTGTGTGTGTGACTTTTGTCATTTGTGTTGATAGGAATCAAATGATAAAACAAGAAGGGTAGAGCCAAGCATAGTAAGGAACAAAGGTCTTAAGACTCCTCTTACAGGAGACCACCAAGGCCTAATGAAGGAAAATTGCCACCCCCGATATAGAAGAATCTGACAACACAAGCCCAGCAGAATTTCAGAATTTCTATGGATCAGTGACAACACCCAGTGTGATTGCTATTCTCTCCCTTTTAAAATTAGAAGTTTAGAGTGTAGTTAGTCAATGAGAGTGCAGTTTACCTGCTTCTGGTCCATCATTGTATACTGGCTACATGTGGAGTGATGGTAGAGAACAATTTTGCCTTTTGGGATGAGAGTGAGTTTACTCTGAATATGGGAGGGACATAGATATTTATTTATGAACAAGAGGGAAGCCCATGGTACTATTGTTCAGAAAATATTCACTTTCTGTCTTTTCCAACTTCCACGAAGGAAACAAGTTTTTCTGCCTCATTGATTTTGGATTCACTCATATGCCTTTCTTTGGTTAGTGAGGTGTGTTGCAAGTAGAGATTTGAAATGTGTTCTCATAGATGTGCTTGACTTCTTGATTCCTGTCTTTTGTCATGAAATAACATGCTTTCCAGAGCCACAAGGAGGATGAAAGGCACATGGAATAGACCTGGATCCAATCCACATTAAGCTCAGCCAAACTTCAGCAAACCCAAAGATGATTAAGCAAGAAATAAATGCTTTTTGTTAGCTGCCACATAAGTGATTTCTTACATGATAATAGCTTACTGATACAAAAAGAAAGCTCCAAGCTTCATTTTACAAGTAAGTGGGAAAATAAACATCTAAACCAGCAGAACCACATCTGTAGCTCATGCTAGAGCAGCAATTCTGGGGGAGATTGTGAAGAAAAGGAGAGTGCAGTGTCCTAGAGATGGCAGAAGAAATATAAATATTAACTTCAGAAAGTGAAGATTTCATCCTGAGCTGAGAAATGCTGAGAAAATGTCCGACATAGGAAATAAGACTACTGACAAGTGGGAGCTGAAAATAAGGGTGTTGAAAGGATATATTTTCAAAGCTGGCAGTATTGGAAAGACAAAATTTCTGGGAGAGAAGACAAGTTGAAAAAGAAAATGTCTGTATCAGTTATCAATTTACTGTCTCCCTGTTCCAAACCCACTCTTCCTTGACCCACTTCATGATACTGAATCTAGACCGTGTAAACATGTCTCTTTTGCCAGCTGACACAAGTAAAGCTTTATCTACAGAGGATGCTGGATTAACACCAAGGTGATAGCCGTATGAGCAGACTCTTCTTTCAGATTCTAGTTTGCCATTTTTTATCCAGCATTGCAGCCTAGCGGTAGTCATGGACCCACTCTAATTGTGCCCTCAGGCGACCCTGTCCCCATCTAGTAATCACTTCTGACCCACTCCGGTGGGCTACTTCTTTGCTAGCTCCAATTGCATCTTCAAACCATCCTCTCCCAATTTAGCGGCTGGTTCTGGTTGGCGCCAGTGAGACACTTCCATAGCAGGTGCAGCAACACTCTTGGCAACTGCATCCCCACTTGACCCATGAATTCCAGCAAGTCTTGTTGTTATAGGCAGGTTGCACATCCCTCTTTAGATAAATCTGAGTCTCATGCTTGGAGGCTATAAGGATGTTCTTCTAAGTCCTTAATTGCTTTATTTCTATTTTTCCTCAGCCTAAAAGTAGTAGTTGATATCTTTAACTTGCTTCTTCTAGAATCCTGAGAGTCCTCTTTTATCCGTTAGTAGTTAACTACCTATTACTAGATAACAATTCTTTATATTAGGTTTTCAGTTTCCAATTACCAGTATATTTTTTATCTTCTGGCTGGACCCTGACTTATCTAGTGTCTCTTGGAGTGGTTTAGTGGTAAAGGGAAAGTAAGAAGTGAGAAGGTGAAAAGAGTTCTACAGAAATAATGGGAGACTCCATCACAAAATCAAGAGCATCCCTCTCCCCAAATAGACACCAATTTTTAAAGAAAGTGTATTTTGCTCTATAAAAAAAAAAAAGAACACAGCAAAAATACATGGCAAGTCAATCAACTCCTCTCTCTCCTCCATATAAACCTCTGCTATTGCTGGTCTAGAAAATTCCCAAAACATTTTAAAAATAAATGGAAGATATCAGGAAACATTATGCAAAGCTGCTGCAGAAAGAAAATAGAAGTTGAGAGTCAAAACTTCCAAATGATAAAAAAAAAAAACATTCTCCCCCAAATCAACCATGAAGCAGAGGCAAACTGTAACACAGTGCCTCAACATGAATTAAATATCATTTAAACAGCATTTGTGGAAGAAAGATCTCTTTCAAACAGAAATTCAACATCTCAATACAGACTTAGAAAAAAAAGACATAAAATGAGAGTTGGCTGGACATGAACTTGGCAAAAAAAAAAAAGAAAAACAAACTGAAGAAATCAGACAAAATCTTCTCAGAAATGAAGACTAGACTATAAAGTGTTCAGGTGAAAATAGATTTGGTTGAAAGTATATTAAGTGCAACTGAGAAGAGGGATGAAAACAGCTAAGAGAATGATGAGAAAATAAATAGGTAAAAAGTTTTAGAGAGAAAGTAATATATGGAAGATAAATAAAGAAGATCCAACATATGTATAACTGGAGATTCCATACAGGAAAGCAAGACAAACAAAGCAAAAATATCTAAACTACAATGCAAGAAAACTTTCCAAAAATAAAAAAAAAAAAAGAACTGAATCTACATGTTCAGAGAGTCTATATTAGATCTCAAAACACTGGAACCCAAATAATGAACACTAGGACGTAGCCTGGAG
This sequence comes from Okapia johnstoni, assembly GCA_024291935.2. Taxonomy (NCBI): domain Eukaryota; kingdom Metazoa; phylum Chordata; class Mammalia; order Artiodactyla; family Giraffidae; genus Okapia; species Okapia johnstoni. The sequence goes on along the minus strand of CM044320.1, from coordinate 20,951,420 downwards.
AAGGCAATGGCAGCCCACTCCAGTACTCTTGCCTGGAGAATCCCATGGATGGAGGAACCTGGTGGGCTGCAGTCCATGGGGTCGCTGGGAGTCAGACACAAGCGACTTCACTTTCACTTTTCACTTTCCTGCATTGGAGAAGGAACTGGCAACCCACTCCAGTGTTCTTGCCTGGAGAATCCCAGGGATGGGGGAGCCTGTCTATGGGGTCGCACAGAGTCGGACACGACTGAAGTGACTTAGCAGCAGCAGCAGGACATAGCCTAGTAAAATTATTAAGACACTGAAGTTAATAAAACTTTTTTCTGGGACTGCAGACGTAAAGACTAAGTCATTTACAATTCATGGATACCAATTTAGCCTCCAACTTCTCAAAAACTCAGCAAAGCAACTCAACAATGAGAAAGCAACATTTCTAATAACTTAAGAAATACAAAATTGATGACTTTTGTACATGTAGATTTCACCTTGATACATCTTTTTTTTTTTTTTTAATGGAACTGAAAGTTAATAGAAGATTCTGGGGGAAATTGGAAGACAGCAACAGCATAGTTTTGTTTTTGTTTTTCAATCTTCCTGAGTCCTCAAACTAAAACAAACACAACTAGACAGCAAAACCAAAAGTTCATAGACAATATGAGAAGAATGTTAAAATAACTAACAGGTGTTTATGGGAAAGCTTGTGACAAAAGATACTGAGACAAAGATTTATTTTTCCCTCTCAGTTGTGGGTGAGTACAAGTGAACTGCAATAGGTTCAAAGGTAATGGAGAAGTCTAGCATCTATAAACTCCCAAAACTGACCACTTTACAACCCTTTCCAAGAGAGACGCAGACTGAAGAGAAATTGCTGGGGTGAGATTAAAATTGAACAGAATAAGGAAAATAAAGGAAAAAATACAAAATAAATTGGGAAAGGGTAACACAGCCAGCAGACTTCAGAAAGTGAAGTGCTATTTTTTCAAGCTACACAAAACCACAGAAGAGAGAGCCTTGTGAAGTTAGAAAGTCTATCTTGACCTGAATATAGCTTTTTTCCTAAAACTTCAGAGAAACTAATTTCATATAAATAAAAGCATATGAAAAGTATTGAGGTCAAATCCCACACAAATAATTATAAGAAAAAAATAAGAATAAAGACCAGAATAATAAGCCTTCCAGGAAAAAAAAAATGCCCACAAAGAGATCAAAACTGTAACCTTCCATTTCAAAATTAACTGAAAGACACTTAAAAGTGATAAAAGAGAAGAATGAATAATATAAATCAGAACCACAGAGAAACTCAGAAGTGGGGCTACAAAACTCAGGGAATGATAACAGAAGAATAATTCATCTCAAAAGCGAGAACTAAACAAGAAAGAACACGTGGGGGAACAAGCACGACAGACAGCTCCTTAAGAGAAATTAGAGGTGAAAAGAAGCAAGCTTTTAAATCAAGTAGGAATAAAGAAAGGAAAAGTGAGATAAAGAGAAAAACATTAAATATAGGAAAAGAAACTGCAGTATACAGATAATAGAAATTCCTGAAGAAAGAAATGAAAGCAAAAGAACATCATAATTGAAAAAAAAAAGATAATCCAAGGAAATTTTCCTGTAAATAGAAAAAAATATTGAAAAAGCACAACTTATATCTGAGCAAATCAACTCAAGCAAGACATATTCGTACAATTACTTGACTTTAAAAATGGGAAATAAAAAAGGAGCAATAACTAGATGAAAAGTGCAAGTGACTTACAAAGGAAAGAAAATTAGATCATTATCAGATTTTTGCCAGCAATGCTTTATGCCAGACAAAAAAAAAAAAACATCGTTTACACTGAATGAATAACAAGTTAAACTCAGACTTCTCAAACAATATATGTAATGTAAGACAGATGCAGTCTTCTCAATAAATTTAAGAAACTTAAAACTTGTGAATTTTACTGCATGTAAATTATACTTCAATAAATAGAATTTTTTTAAAAAAAAAAACTGAACAACAACAACCAAAAAAGATAGTAAAAGACAATGGAGAAACATTAGTAATATAATCGAGGAAAAAAAGAATGACCCAAGGATTTTACATCAAGCAAGACTAGCCTTCAAGGATGAAGAATACAAACTGTTAGTAACATACAAGAACCCAGAGAATATTGTTCTCATGATCACCTCTTGAGAAATCTAGCAGAGAACAAGTTACAGACAACCAAAATGACTATAGCACCTTTTACACAAGCATTAAATATATAAGTTCTCCACCCTTGAAGGTTAGGTGTCCATGGGATAGCAAAGAGTGGATCACGGCTGGAGAGACTCAGCATGCATATACATACAGACTGAATAAGACTCTACCAAAGAGCCTAGATCTATGACCATAAATTTTAAGTAAAATAAAAGAATGATAGGAGAATCTATAGAACAAAAAATTCATTAAAGACACATCATGTTTCTATAAAGAGCAAGACTCATGTTCAGGGATAGAAATCAGGATGATAAAACTGTAAGGAAACACCCAAAAAGTTGAGATAGTGGTTGCTTGTTGGAGAAGAGAAGGGAGTTCCAGTTGAGACACAGAGCTTGGAGGAGGTTCTGAGATAGGTGAAAAGTGAGTTAGTTGCATAGTGGTGTCCGACTCTTTGTGACCCTATGGACTGTTGTCCGCCAGGCTCCTCTGTCCATGGAATTCTCCAGGCAAGAGTATTGGAGTGGGTTGCCATTTTCTCCTCCAGGGGATCTTCCTGGCCCAGGGACTGAATCTGGGTCTCCTGTATTGCAGGCAGATTCTTGACCAACTAAGCCACTAGGTAGCAAAGTTTTATTTCTTGACCCAACATAGAAATAGACCTTGACATATATTTCAAAGATGTTTGCCTTCATTAATTAATGCATTTATTTTTGTGGTATTCCATATCTGTTTTTCACCTATGAAATGTTTCTGTTTAAGTTGGGGGAGGGAAGTTAGTTAAGTTAAATATTTAATAAATAATCATTCAGGCAACATGTGGATTTGAAACATGAGGGTACCTAGCTGCCTAAGGATAAAAGAACACTAAAACAGTGTTTAAGAGCTCAGGTCCTGGAAAGCTGCAAACTGGGGTTGAAATTCCCATTTTGTTAACTATTGACTGTATGACCTCTAAGCTTTGATGTCTTCACCTATAGAATCAATATAATAATTATAACCACCTAATAGAATTGTTACAAGGTATAAATGACATAACCCACATAAGGCACTCAGCCAATTGCATGCCACATGCTAATCACTCAATAAATGATATTGGTTGTTACTGAGGTTATTGTTTGGGGTAATGATAGAAACTTTTATCCAAGCATCATGTTCATGGATCACTGGGGACTCTTCAAGATCACTTTTGATATCTGTTACAGCAACTGAAGTATTTTTCCTTCTCTGCTGCTCCAATGATAGTCCTGAGAAAATTCTGACTTCATTTCTTTAAACACTAAATGCTTTGGGATACATAGGAAAATGAAAAGTGTTATAGATTTCCAAACTATATTAAACCAATATAACTTGTTGCCCAACTGCCACAGGGACCAGCATGGCAGTAACTACTAGACTGATGGGGACCAGAGGATTTGTGAGAACTCATTTAGCCTATGGCTAGTATGCCTACCATCTCCCCTGGTATCAGGAGACAATAGTTATGCTAAGTCTCCCGGGTTGGGTCAATATTTGGAGATGTGGCCTCTAAAGCAATTACCCTGCTCAGCATACTTTCCACTGATACATTTGTCAGTTTTATTACATATATATGTAAAGTGCATGGCCCATCTGTATTCAGCAGCCAGCTGCTCCAATTGACCCATCCTGCATAACTGCCTGTTACCTAATTCCAGGAGCAAGTAGGGAGATGCCCTCTGGGATGGAGTGCTTGCAATTAGTTTTGGTCCACTTTGGCCTAAGGTATAAGGTATATAGGGTTACTTTATAAGCATCACCACTTGCTATACCCTACCCTTGGGGGCATACCTTCTATTCCCATTTCCCCTACCTGAATTTTCACAGCCAAATCAGCTCATGTCTGTTCTTATTTCACATCTTTTACTTTGCCTGTTAAATTTTGCACAGTGCTTTCCTCCTTGTCATTTCAACTCTATCAGGCAAGGATTATTAACCTTTTTTATTTTTTACAAAGAATCCGACCACCTGGTGATTCATGCTTGCCCAGACACTGCATTCTCTTACAGGTGAAATTTAAGATATTTTATTTATGTACTTACCTATTTATTTCTAGAATTTTTTTTAACTAATTAATTTTTTTTTTTTGGCTGTGCTGGATCTTTGCTGCTGCATGGGCTCTTCTCTAGTTGCAGCAAGCAGGGGCTACTCTCCAGTTGCAGTGCGTGAGCTTCTCATTGCAGTGGCTTCCCTTGCTGTAAAGCATAGGCTCTAGGCATGAGGGCATCCATAGATGCAACTCCTGGGCTCTAGAGCACAGGCTCCATAGCTGTGGGGCACAGGCTTAATTACTCCATGGCATTGTGATCTTCCAGGACCAGGGATGGAACCCAGGTCTCCTGCATTGACAGGCGGATTCTTTACTACTGAGCCACCAGGGAAACCCTACTTACCTATTTATGTATGTATCTATTTACCTATTTGTTGGTTGGTTTATTTCACACATAATTATAAAGCTATCTGATAGAAAAATAAATATGCAATTAAATACAATCTAAAAACAATTACCAGACATTTTTAATTAGTAATGAAACCAGATTTGAAAGAAAGTGTCATCATGAAAAATACAGATATATTTCTAAAACTCTATCAGAATGCTGACTTTTTCCTTTTCTCTTGGGAATGTATTCCATTTTCAATCCAATTATAATGATTTTTTAAATAGTTGAAACATTCACAGAAGTATGAAAGCTAATGAACACTTGTGTACTCACTACCCAAATGTCATCCATCTTCCCTTCAGATTTTTCCTTTTCTTGAAATGAAGTTCAGAGAAAAGGTTGAAGGCTCCTTAATTCTCTTTTTTCCAGTGTTATTCCTCTCCCATCCCACAACAAACCAGTATCCTGAGGGTAGTTTGTATCTTTTCCATTCATATTTTAAGATATTTACTATGCGTGCATCTATCCATGACTGACATTCATTTATATAAAATCTTTACACAAATGGCATCATCAGCCTGTATATATCAACATACCATTTGATTCTTCTATTCAAGATGATGTTTTTGAGATCTATAATAGGTGAGATTAATTCTTTTCATTTTTGTGTCTATTAATATGTTTGAGCTTATTTATGTCTTACTTTGATTCTTTTGTTTTTCATATTTTTTTGCTTCATTGTCCCTCTTTTTCCACCTCTTGTTAAATTAATAAAGTTGTCTTAGTCCTAATTTTCCTCATTTACTGCCTTGGAACCTGCCTCATCTACTGCCTTGGAACCTGCCTCATTTACTGCCTTGGAACCTTAGATTATATTTCTGGCTTTTTTAATTGTTATTCTCAACTGTTTTAACAAACACCTTATTTATATAAAGCATAAAATTATTTCTATCTTCCTCTTTAACAAAACAAAGACTTGACCATACTTTAACCAACTAGTCAAATCCACCTCCCCCGGCTAGAATTTATTTCCACCTTATTAAAAAACTGGAGTACAGTTGCTTTACAATGCCGTATTAGTCTCTGCTGTACAGCAAAATGATTCAGCTATACATATGTATATATCCTCTCCCTCTTCAACCTCCCTCCCACACCTCACCCATCCCACCCCTCTCAGTCATCACAGAGCACTGAACTGAGCTCCCTGTGTTATACAGCAATTTCCTACTAGGCAGCTATTTTACACACAGTAGTGTATATATGTAAATCCTACTCTCCCAATTCGTCTCACCCTCCCTTTCCTCCTCCCGTATTTCTACTTTTTTATACATTACTGATTTTTAAAACTAGTCCATAGTTGAGTACATTAACGTATTTTACTGGTTTGGGAGCTCGTGTTGTTTTTTGCTTTCTTCTAACTCAGGGTTTCTCAGCAATGGCACTATTCACATTTTGAATGGACTCTTTCAAACATTCTATTAATAGATTCCTTTCCTCCCTCTTTACCTATCCCAATTTCTGTGCCATCCTCAAAATTTGCTTTCTTTGTTAGCACATTTTCATTGGTTTAATAATTAATTTTAAAAACAGTGAGATTCTGCTATGTTTTAGGTCTGGACAAGACTCTTGAGAGTCCCTTGGACAGCAAGGAGATCAAACCAGTCAATCCTAAAGGAAATCAGTCCTGAATATTCATTGGAAGGACTGATGCCAAAGCTGAAGCTCCAACACTTTGGCCACCTGTTGCCAAGAGCCAACTCATTGGAAAAGACCCTGATGCTGGGAAAGACTGAAGGCAGAAGAAGGGGGTGACAGGATGAGATGATTGATGGCATCACTGACTCAATGGACACGAGTTTGAGCAAACTCTGGGAGATAGTTAAGGACAGGGAATCCTGGTGTGCTGCAGTCCATGGGATCAAAAAGAGTCGGACATGACTGAATGACTGAACAACAACAATAAGGCTCTAAGATGAGAAAATATATCCATGATTCAGATGCCAATGGTATTCTGAAGAAGCTTAGCATAAAATAGTAGTTAATGCATGTACAGAAATAATTATAATACACTCTGGGGATGCAGAGAAGGTGGAAGGTTCATGGAAGAGGCATCATTTGAACAAGATCTTAAAGAATGGGAAAGATTTGGACATGAGATTAAAGGAAAAGAATCCAAGTTAAGAAGAATTGTCAGTAATAACACAGTTACCCTTCCTAACTTCAGCTCCCAGTCCTTAGGGATAGGAACCAGATGTCTTAGTTTTGTATCCCTCACAATGCTTTACGTGGGTCCATATAAAAAAGAGTTCAATAGACACTGAATGAATAATGTTATTAAATATAATGTGAAATGTTTCCCCACAGCTTGATCTCTGACTCAGGAAATGTGTTACACATTTATTAATTCATTCTAGCAACATTTATCAGTGCCTAATATATGTTACCCGCATGAAGGGTAATGATGTAGAAATGAGCAAATCAGGCATTCCCAGCAAATATCTCAGTCTCTTGGAGGGCCTCGGGCCCTGAGGCTGGAAGTATGCTGGGAGTTCAGCATTTAGCCCTTCCATGTGGAGGGAGTCAGGGCTTCAATCAAGCAATTGCAAGCCTCTGAGTTCACAGCAGCCCTGGCACTTCCTACTGACACTGAAGAGTCTTGGTTACAAGTATGAGGAATTTTCCAGTGAGAAAGCACCCTAGGGCACAGTTGCCCTGGGCCATCTCCCATTTGGCTTTACCCAGGGAACTGATCGGGTGAGCAACCCCAGGATGAGAGCTGAAGGGCAGCCCTGGAGGCAGGGGCTTTGTCTCCAAGCCACACAACCGCTGTTCTTCAGACACTCTCTGCCTCTTCTGTTTGAACTTGTGTTCTCAGAGGCCATCTTGCTCCCATGCAGCTGATGACATCAGGAAGCCAAAACAGTTATTCAGTTACAAAGATTGTGTGTGTGTGTGTGTGTGTGTGTGCGCGCACACACATGTGTGTTTGTTGTTTCTTTAGCCTAACCCCTAAAAAATATATGTGCCAACAGGCTTTCCCCAATTTTTTACCTAAACCTACCTTCTGTTAAAATAAAAAGGAGACCAGGCTTAAAAATCCGCCAGAGAAAATCAGTTCCGCAACATAAGCAAAATAATCTAGTCTATTTCATGAACGTAAATGAATCTTACTCTATTTATTTTAAATGATTCTGATAATTATAAATAAAACTTAGGTTATCTTCCTGGAATGATAAAAGATAATCGCTTGGAACCAATCTCCCACCATCTGGAAACCCCCATTGTAATAACCAATCATTAAAAAGATTAAATAACTTTCTCCTTTTCACTTTATAAGCTGTCAGGTAACATCATGCCTCTGAGTTTCAGACCAGTTTCACTTTTGAAGTCTCTCTGTTCACAAATGGTTTGTTTGCTGCTAATCAAATATTCATATCAAGTAAAGCTCTCTGAATTGGCTTTGACAATACAGAGGCTCATAAGTTTTTAGCTTGAAAGAATTCTTCATCCACTGACTACACTATATTTTAATTCTGAACACCTCCCTACCAAAAATAAAACCCTTGTATTAAACATGCCAAGCCTAACCTAATCACAAAACACAGTCCTAGGGTCAAGAATGGCGAGTTTTGGTAGAGCAGGGAAATGAAGGCACAGCTAAAATTTGGACAATGTGGGTCTGAATTCAGACTGTGCAACTTTTAGCAGCGTATGTGGATGTGGACTGAGATGATGTGCATGTGAATTTACACTCTCTGGACTTGTTTTTGCATCCGTAAAATAGGAACAATAATGCCACAATACTGACGGGGTAGTTGTGAGGGTTAAAAGCGCGCTCGGTAAATCTTCAATAACTGGTGACAATTTTATTCTTCTTTTTATAATTACGACAGCCGTCCAGCAGCCGGCTCCGGGGCTGCGGGAGCTGTTGGGTCCTCCCACTCTCCATCTGCTTCCTCCAGGATCTGGGAAAGGGGGCCCCTGGGCTCGGACTAGAGGAAGGGGCGTGGTTGGGGTGCAACTCCGCCCAGTCTGCCCCCTCTGAGCGCAGGCTCCACATACCCAAAGACACATCTGGCCCGCAAGACACAGATCCGGGCGGCGGAATCGGCCTCACCAGTCTAGATACCTTCCCTCCTACTGCGCGGTTTTCATCAGCAGGTTGTAATTTATCCAAGCTGCTGTGAATGTGAAAACCCTCAGTTCTCACATTCTTGAAAAGCTGGCCCTGGGTCTTTAAACTAATGACGCCTCCGTGATTCACCCAGAAGCTCACTGTCCCCACTTCCCAGACAACCGGAAGGTGCGGAGTCACCAGGGATCCCACTCCCAGCCCACCATACGGGGTGGAATGTGCTCACCAGGCGAGCGGAGGGGGACCGGGAGGCACCCGCTGTTTCCTGTATCCAGTCCCTCCCTGGCCAGAGCGCTTCGCAGATGGGGTGTGCCTTCTGTCTGCCGCAGCCTGGACGCCGTGTTCTTCACAAACCCTACATGAATTAGCAGCAGACCCTGAAAACGAGCGCTCATTCTTTGCTCTCCCCTTCTTTCCGCCCCCACTCCCAGCCCCTTCTCTCCACCTCAGGCATCTTCACAGCCTGCCTGATTAGAGTCAAGAAAACCCACAAAACTGGCCTTGTGAACATCTGGAAAGCATCTGTCTGCCGTGGTGTAAATGGCTGCAGGTGGTGCTAGGGGGAGAGAGTTAATAATACTAATGAATAAGCCTAACTGATTATGAAGCATTATTAGCCTGGCAATAATACCACCTTGGCATTCTGCCCATCCCTGCGACTTGGTTTCAGGCAATCCTTACTTTTCTGGGGATCAGGAAATGCAGGATGGATCAGAATGTCTGAACTAGAAAACTGCAGCTGACTCTGGATACCAAGAGAAATAAATGTGAGAAATGTAAGTATTTAAAATGTATACATCAATTGCATCCCCAAGGATCTCCAAGCACCGGAGCAGACTGAACCTGACTATGAATTTGTCTACCACCTCTTAACTTCATAGTTTAGCTACATGAAAGTGAAAAGTGAAAGTGTTACTCGATCTGTCCTGCCGGACTCTTTGCTATCCCATGGACTATAGCCCACCAGAATCCTCCATCCATGGAATTCTCCAGGCAAGAATACTGGAGTGGGTAGCCATTCCCTTCTCCAGGGGATCTTCCCAACCCAGGGATGGAACCCAAGTCCCCGGCATTACGGGCAGATTCTTTACCGTCTGTGCCACCAGGGAAGCCCTTAGCTACATGGTGTGTAGCTAAGCCTCATACAGATACACAGTCAACTTGGAGAGTCAGAATGAGCTAGATTCTGCTCACTGCTGTGGTAACAAACATCTCTCACTCCTCATTGGTCTACAGTAGCAAAGGTTTCTTTCTCACCCATTCTACTCGTCCACCCCAGAAGGACAACCCTGTGCTCCCCATCTCTATTCTAGGTCCTAGGTCAACAGAGAACTTCTGGTTGGAAAAAAAATCTCATGGCAGAGGAAGAAGAGATCATTGGGACCCATAAGCTGGCTCTGGAAATTTCTGTCATTTTTCATTTCCATCTCATCAGCCAAAAGAGTCACATGACCAAGCCTGGCAGGTATTCTGGGTGAGGGCCAATTTGCATGACTCTACGTGGCTATGTGCTATATGCATGTTTATCTGTGAGTTCCCCTCCAGGGTGACACATGCTTCTCTGTGTACATCCTGTTTTCCTTCTCCAAGCCTTTTGGAGAAACAGATAGGAGATTTTATTACATGAGAGTACCATACTTTGGCCATAAGTACACTATCATGTGTGATTATGAGGAATATCCAGGCTTCATGATGAATTAGGAAAGGAAAGAGATGCCTACCTTGACCCAGAAAGGCTGATGGTTTGTTCTGTCTGGAGAAGAATGATAAATCTGCCAGATGGTGAATGTCATGAGAAAAGGGCAATCTTACCAGTTTGTGGTACATTGCTGTGGTACCCTGGGGTATCTGATACACCCTACTTTGAGGTCTTCACCTAGATCCACTCAACTTAAATCTTTAACAAGTGTTCCCTTGTATGACACTAGATGATTTTCTTCACGTTGGGCTCTAGAGCATGGACCAGCAACCAAGCCTGAGGGCCAAATCCAGCCCAAGGCCAGGTTCTTTATAGTCCTTGAGCTAAGAATGGTGTTTTATGGTTTTAATGAGAGGAAGAGGAAGAAGGAAGAGGAGGGAAGGAAGAGGACAAGATGGGGTGAAGTTGAGGAGAAGGGGCACGGAGACCATATGTGGCCACAAAGCCTCAAATAGTTACTATTTGGCCCTTTTCAGGAAAATATAAAGAAGAAACTCTTGTAGCAAGTTCATAAAATAGTTTAGGATGAGAATCTATGTTATCTGCAATGACTCATACAAAGCAGATCATTTTTTTTAAGTAGCAATTTTAAAAAAAGAATATTTATTTATTTGGCTGCATCAGGTCTTACTTGTGGCACATAGTATTCTTATTGCCACCCATGGCCTCAGTAGCCCTGAGGCATGTGGGATCTTAGTTCCCCTATTAGGGATCGAACCTGCGTCCCCTGCCTTGAAAGGTGGATTCTTAACCACTGGTCCACTAGAGAAGTCAAACTAGAATAATCCTCCAGAAGAAATGAAAACTCTAATTATTTTTGGCTCACAAAGTCAGGGAGCTATTCCTGTTTCTCTAGAATCAAGTAGTATTTTGCAGGTGACCTCTTAGACACAAACTGCTATCCAGCAGTCCAAGGTCAAATTCACATCTTGAGCCCCTGAGCATCAGGCATAGGGAAAGGCAACCACTCAGAAGTCTGTCAGGGAGCGCAGCCAAACCTGTTGAAGAAGGATTGGAGGTACCCCAGGGGAGATGTATCCCCTCACTGCAGCCTCGGGTTGCAGATATGCCCAGCATCCTTGGCTCCAGCTTGGGAGAAACGGTCATAAGAGCAGGAGTCGTGACATTACAGTCATCTCTGTGCACCATCTAGAGCCTCTTACTGCTCAAATAATTCGAGCACACTCAGCACACATGCCATGATGGGCTAGGCCCATGAAGGGGGCACTCAGGCCTGTGTGCAACATAGAAGCTAAGCAAGATGAGGAATACAGGGAAGCATACACCCGCCAGGAAACCATGGGGAGCCTGGCAACCAAGGGTGACTGTAAATTGTCCCACCCCTCAGGCACTGGGCTGGCTTCAGTTTCCTCTCAGGGAAAAGGTTTGCATTATTTGTCCTGGGTACACCAGCACCCACTCCCAAGAGAAGACATCCCGTCTTGGCTTCTGTGTCTGTCCCCAGGTTCATACTCTGCACGTGGCATTCGGTTGATGTTGTTCTTGCCTCCAAACCTTTCGTCAGTCTTCTTGTGGACACACCTATGGCTGTGCACTCATCTTTCTGTCTACAGCAGCACAACAAAGACAGAGATCACTGCTGGGGCTTCAGCATCATGGGCCATGCAGGGCAGTGATAAATGAGGGGCCTCTCAAAGGATGGCCTGTTTTTTACCCATCCTGGTCTGTCAGCTTCTGTGGCTGCCATAGACACGCTCAAACAGTCATCCAGTAACTTAGCTGTCCTTTGAAAGCAGCTATATTATTTGATTTTGTGGCCTTTACTTGGCCCAGAAACTTGGCATTGGCACTGCTACTTTGGAAACAGAATATCCGTTCTGGGAGCCTTTCTAAGGGTTTCTATTTCAAATAGAGCCAGAGCTCCGGGTTCAGCATCTGCAGCCCCTTGCCTTCATCAACATCTGAGTAGGAAAATCCGGGGCCCTCTCTGCCCTTCTGGGGCCAGGCTCTGATCACCAGTTCTCATATTTGGAAGTTGCTTACCCACCTTTTCCTGGCGTCTTCCTACGACTTGCACACCAGGGGTTGAACTGGTTGTAATTTCCAAAAGTCACCAGTGAAACTCAAAATGCTGTAACTTGAGTTTGCTCATCTTGGCAGGGCTGGGCAGGCCACCAGGGTGTCTTTCTACCCATGCTGTTGTTGTTGTTTAGTTGCTCAGTCATGTGCAGCTCTTTGCGGCCCCATGTACTGTAGCCCACCAGGCTCCTCTGTCCATCAGATTTCTCAGGTAAGAATACTGAAGCGGGTTGCCATTCCCTTTTCCAGGGACTCTTCCCATGTTGTTGTTGTTCAGTCTCCAAGTCTTGTCTGACTTTCTGCGACCCCAGGGATTGCAGCATGCTGAGTTTCCCTGTTCTTCACTGTCCCCTGGAGTTTGCTCAAATTCATGTCCACTGAGTCAGCGATGCGATCCAATCATCTCTTCTTCTATCGCTCCCTTCTCCTTGTGCCTTCAATCTTTCCCAACATCAGGGTATTTTCCAATGAGCTGACTCTTTGCATCAGGTGGCCAAAGTATTGGAGCTTCAACATCAGTCCTTCCAGTCTGGAAGTAAGTGTCTGAATTCAATCCTACAGGAATATCCAAACTCCTCCCTAATTTGCCATCCTGGCCCCTAGCTGCCCTTCAACTCACAGGGAGAAGATTTCCCTTCCCTTGTCCAAAGCACTCCTCTTTCCCTTCCTCAGGATAACCAATAGTAGGAATATTTATTATCTTTAGGGAAAATTCCCACCCTTATCTATGAGGTATAACCCAGCCTTGTGATCAAAGCAATCATGATACTGAGAGAGTCAGTTCTAGGCAGGTTGATAAGAAGTCCGGGGGTCTGCAAGGAGAGAGGGGTCTGGAATTTTCAAGGAGGAGGAAAGGACAAACTTTTTTTTCCCTCTATATTCCTTAGGATTATATAACAATAATGTATCCTGCTTGAGGACAGTTTCTGGAAAAAACCTTCTGGCTAATCCTGTTATCTCAAAATGTAAATTATGGGAGTGGGTCTAGTAAGGTCTTTACAACCTCCAGACATTCTTTTGATTCACTGTAATAACTAATTAAAAAGTATATAACTCCATTGCTAACACTAGCGAGGGGGTACTCTTTCTGCCCCCTTCTGATGTCTATGTCAGAAGTTTTCTCTATCTCTTTTATACTTTAATAAAAGTCTATTACACAAAAGCTCCTAGCGATCAAGCCTTATCTCTGACCCCGGATTGAATTCTTCTCCTCTGGAGGCCAAGAATCCCAGTGTCTGTCATGGTTCAGCAACAACCTTTCAATACTCTGTATATATCTCCCCAGAGGTCAGCTGTCCAATCTGATGTGACACCATATGGAAGACATCTTATCTCCAGTCTGGGTAATGCTAGATCAACTCCTAGAACCCATTCAGTCCTTTTCCAGCATGAGTGATGAGAAACTCAAATCAGCATCCCCCATAGGATTACCAGGATCTGCTATTATCAGCAAATAGTTGGAGATTTCCCCCCAAAATACAGCAGTTTCATGAACAGACAAATCTATACTCATATTAAGAAAACAATCTCATCATTTAGAAGGCTATTCAGGTGAGAGATGCTGGTGACCTGGACCACCAAGGGTCCAATGGAGTGATGAAAAGAAACAGATGCTGGAGAGATCTTAGGGTAAAAATCAACAGGACTTGGCAAGATGGGTTAAGAAGGTACAAACTATTAGGCATAAGATAAACTACCAGGTATAAAATAAATAACTGACAAGGATGTACAATACAAGGAATATAGCCAATATTTTATAATACTTTAGAGTATAATCTATATAATTTGCTATAAAAATCACTTTGGGGAATTCCTCAGTGGTCCAGTGGTTAAGACTCCATGCTTCCAATGCAGGGGATGCAGATTCAATCCCTGGTCAGGGAAATAAAATCCCACATGCCGCATTGTGAAGCCAAAGTAAAGTAAAATAAAATAGTTTTATAAAGATTTGTGACATTTTGACTCCACTTGACTTAGTATGAATAGAATGCTAGATTTCTAATTTAAAAAATAGATACGCAACAAGCAACAAAGGTTTACTGTATAGCACAGGCAACTATAGTCAATATTTTTTAATAACCTATAATGGAAAATTTCAAAAATAATATATGTGTATATGTATAACTGAATCAGCTGTGCATCTGAAACATTGCAAAGCAACTATACTTCAATAAAATATATATATTAAGAAGAACAAAAGAATCTGCCATGCAGGGGACATATGTTCTATCCTTAGTTGGGGAACTAAGGTCTCACGTGCCGTGTGGCAACTAAGCCCACATGCCACAACTAGAGAGCCAATGCGCTGCAGGGAAGATTCTGCATTCTGCAACTGAAACCTGACACAGCAAATAAATAAATAAATATTTTTAAAATAAATAAAATAAAAATCACTTTGCTGTACTCTTGAAACTAATATAATATTGTAAGTCAACTATACTACAATAAAGAAGAATAGTAAAAAAAAAAAAAAAAGCCTCAATCTTATAAAGGCATATTTCCTAAAGGTGTGCACTTTACATTCATAAATAATTTAGCATCTCAGTTTGCCTTTGGATTCAGGTCCGTCATGAATTTACACTTTGCTAATATCTACATAACATGGCCTGTCAGGGCCCCAGTATAAGGACAGCACTACTGATAAAGCTTGTCTTCTATATGTGACCTGTGGCTGAACTATTAAGTGGGTATGCTCAACCAAAGCAGGGTTCTGCCAGTTCTCGTTTGAATGAAATGTGAAATTTATGACCCCCTTCTGATCCTCTGCATGATATAGAGGCACACTCTCTTGAATGGTGCTAATCAGAGCCTAAGTTTTACTCAACAGTTATGCTCTCTTGAATTTCAATAGTTCTTTATACAGAAATGTTATATCAGGTTAAACCATATGAAATTGCAGACATTTGATTTTTTTTTACCTCCAAAAATTGCAATTTCATATGATTCCACATAATAGTCAGAAAAGCACTTGCAGTTGAGAGGCTGGATTCTGAGACGTGGCTGTCCTGCTTAGTAACTGCAAAGATTTAGCAAGTCACTGAACATCTCTCTGAGCTCAGGTTTTCAAATGGAGCAAGCTTATGTCTGTTACATGGGATTACTGTGCAGATTAAAGGACCGATGGAAACTGACATACTCAATACATGGCCACTGAGTTAATGGTAAAACACTCGCTCATTTGTTACTTTATCTGATCTTCACAATAATCCTATGAAGTAGACACAGAAAACACAGTCTATTATTAAATTGCAGAGAAGAGGAAACTTGATACAGCGTAGACTCTAAATGGTCTACACAGGATTATCCAGCTTGCAAGTGGAAAAGCTAGAACTGACATCTCGATATATTTGTTTCTTGATCATGTTCAGTTCAATTCAGTCGCTCAGTCGTGTCCGACTTTTTGCGACCCCATGAATCGCAGCACGCCAGGCCTCCCTGTCCATCACCAACTACCGGAGTCTACTGAAACCTATGTCCATCAAGTCGGTGATGCCATCCAGCCATCTGATCCTCTGTCCTCCCCTTCTCCTCCGGCTCCCAATTCTTCCCAGCATCAGGGTCTTTTCCAATGAGTCAACTCTTCGCTTGAGGTGGCCAAAGTATTGGAGTTTCAGCTTCAACATCAGTCCTTCCAATGAACACCCAGGATTGATTTCCTTTAGGATGGACTGGTTGGATCTCCCTGCAGTCCAAGGGACTCTCAAGAGTCTTCTCCAACACCACAGTTCAAAAGCATCAATTCTTCAGCACTCAGCTTTCTTCACTGTCCAACTCTCACATCCATACATGACTACTGGAAAAACCATAGCCTTGACTAGACGGACCTTTGTTGGCAGAGTAATGTCTCTGCTTTTAAATAAGCTATCTAGGTTGGTCATAACCTTCCTTCCAAGGAGTAAGCATCTTTTAATTTCATGGCTGCAATCACCATCAGCAGTGACTTTGGAGCCCAAAAAAATAAAGTCTGACACTGTTTCCCCATCTATTTGCCATGAAGTGATGGGACCAAATGCCATGATCTTAGTTTTCTGAATGTTGAGCTTGAAGCCAACTTTTTCACTCTCCTCTCTCACTTTCATCAAGAGGCTCTTTAGTTCTTCACTTTCTGCCATAAGGGTGGTGTCATCTGCATATCTGAGGTTATTGATATTTCTCCCAGCAATCTTGATTCCAGCTTGTGTTTCTCCCAGCCCAGTGTTTCTCATGATGTACTCTGCATATAAGTTAAATAAGCAGGGTGACAATATACAGCCTTGATGTACTCCTTTTCCTATTTGGAACCAGTCTGTTGTTCCATCTCCAGTTCTAACTGTTGCTTCCTGACCTGCATACAGGTTTCTCAAGAGACAGGTCAGATGGTCTGGTATCCCCATCTCTTTCAGAATTTTCCACAGATTATTTTGATCCACACAGTCAAAGGCTTTGGCCTAGTCAATAAAGCAGAAATAGATGTTTTCCTGGAACTCTCTTGCTTTTTCAATGATCCATCGGATGTTGGCAATTTGATCTCTGGTTCCTCTGCCTTTTCTAAAACCAGCTTGAACATCTGGAAGTTCACGGTTCACATATTGCTGAAGCCTGGCTTGGAGAATTTTAAGCATTACTTGAGTGTGTGAGATGAGTGCAATGGTGCGGTAGTTTGAGCATTCTTTGGCATTGCCTTTCTTTGGGATTGGAATGAAAACTGACCTTTTCCAGTCCTGTGGCCACTGCTGAGTTTTCCAGATTTGCTGGAATATTGAGTGCAGCACTTTCACAGCATTATCTTCTAGGATTTGAAATAGCTCAACTGGAATTCCATCACCTCCACTAGCTTTGTTCATAGTGATGCTTTCTAAGGCCCACTTGACTTCACATTCCAGGATGTCTGGCTCTAGGTGAGTGATCACACCATCGTGATTTTCTGGGTCGTGAAGATCTTTTTTGTACAGATCTTCTGTGTATTCTTGCCACCTCTTCTTAATATCTTCTGCTTCTGTTAGTTCCATACCATTTCTGTCCTTTATCGAGCCCATCTTTGCATGAAATGTTCCCTTGATACCTCTAATTTTCTTGAAGAGATCTCTAGTCTTTCCCATTCTGTTGTTTTCCTCTATTTCTTTGCACTGATCGCTGAGGAAGGCTTTCTTATCTCTCCTTGCTATTCTTTGGAACTCTGCATTCAGATGGGAATATCTTTCCTTTTCTCCTTTGCTTTTGGCTTCTCTTCTTTTCACAGCTATTTGTAAGGCCTCCTCAGACAGCCATTTTGCTTTTTTGCATTTATTTTCCATGGGGATGGTCTTGATCCCTGTCTCCTGTACAATGTCACGAACCTCTGTCCATAGTTCATCAGGCACTCTGTCTATCATATCTAGTCCCTTAAATCTATTTGTCACTTCCACTAGAACTGACATCTCAATATATTTGTTTCTTGATCATGTAAGCACATGTAACTCACATATCGTGCTTCTTTCTCCAGACCACGGCAAAAAAAAAAAAAAGACAAACCAAGAAAACTCTGCAGGAGTTAACTAAACTTTAAGAAATCCTAAAGCCATGAAGTACACAGCACCAAACTTGAACATTCTTGAATCTTTTTATGAAGAAGAAGAAGAAGCAAGGACTTAGTGTGTATCTTATTACTGTTCTACCCACATTTTTATCCCTTTAATCTCTACAGTAAACCTCTAAGGGGAGTGATAAGTGTTCATTTTCCAAATAAGAAAGTGGTGTCTCAAAGTGGTTTTGATAAATTGATCACACATCCTCACCCATTCTTATACATTCTCAATGACAGTTACTTCAAAAATCAATTTCCACTGCATGGACAATGGCCCAGAATTTCCTGTTCACTAATCCAGTGAGAACCTAAAAGCCAGACTGGGAATTGATGTGGTCTCTGATGGCCGTGCGTATAATTTCATAGACAGGAAATCAGAAGTTCTGGGTTCTTTTGGTTCTGACTCTGTGACCTTGGGCCGATTACTTAACTACTCTGAGCTTGCTTCCCTCTACAAAGTTGTCTTCTTCTAGCTTCAACATAGGGCTTCCCCAGTGGTTCAGTGGTAAAGAATCTGCCTTCAATGCAAGAGCCACAGAAGACACGGGTTCGATTCCTGGATTGGGAAGATCCCCTGGAAGAGGGCATAGCAACACACTCCAATATTCTTGCCTGGAGCATCCCATGGACAGGGGAGCCTGGCAGGTTACAATCCATAGTGTCACAAACAGTTGGACACGACTAAAGCAACTTTAGCACACATAGACACACAGCTTCAACATGATCCACTCTATTCTTTAGAATTTTCCATGACACGAACACCCGCACTTTGCTGTCCACCTGGAAGTTACTTTAGGAAGGACTTGGGCTGCTCTAAGAAGGTTTGTGAACCTGGCCCCCACTGCCACCAGCTGTTACGAGAAGAATACAACCAGCTGTGGGAAGAATCAGTTGTGTCAGTCGGTGTCAAAGACCAAGACAGGGAGTGCTTGGAGAGGATTTTAAGTGAACTCTGGGTTCCCGTAACCTCGAGGAGAAATCAGATAAAAGTCCAAGAAAGAGAATCCCTAGTAGATACCCTGATCAGCTTAATGCTCCAGGGAGGGTCCATTTCCAAACAACTACTTGCCCACGTTTGGGAAATCATTCTGTCTGGAGAAGCACGTCCAGTGATCACCTTCACATTTCCTGCTGCCAGCCTTCATTTAGCATCGTCTGCCAACCCTTGAGACAGGAGACCTCACAGTGGGTGTCACTGGAGGGCACATCAATGCAGCTGGGGCTGGAATAACAAATTCCCCTGGCATCTCATTTCTCTCCTCAATTTTGGGGCCATGCAGCTGTTTTCTAGAGATAAAATGGCAAAATGCCCCAGTTAATTCCATATTGACAACCTATCTGCTCTGTCCCCTCAACTTCTTCAGGTTTCAGAGATGTTGATTCTTTGCTTGGGCTGGTCTTATATATCTTACTGGCATCCACTTACTGATTAACTTATTTGGCAGCCGACCCACCGCTACCCTGATCGTATCCTTCCCTGAGCTCCTGCATTCCCTTTTCTCTCTTCCTCAGATCCTTTGACCTGATGCTTCTCCCAGCATGGCTGAGCAACAGGGACGCTGCCTTTTAACCCATGCCTGGTCACTAGCCTCTTTCTTATTTTTATCTGGATGTACATGACTCTGTGTGGACGCTTGTCAGCCTGCAGGTGTGGCATTGTGGGCAGAGACTATACCAGACCTGAAATAAATGCCGTGTCCTTCAACCCTTGGGCTCAGGGAGCCACAGTAAATTTTCAATCCAAGTCGTGGTTCTGGTGATGAAGAAGGAAGCTACCTAGCTTCTGCCTGAAGCCTGGTACTGGTACTGTCTTCTGGGAGGGCTGTGTTTCCTAAAGTCATCATCCCCAGGGAACGGGGATGCTGGGTGGTAGTAACGCCAAGGTTCTGATCACACTCTGACATGATTAATTAGATTCTCCCAGACCCAGTCACTCCACATTGTCCAGATGGATTTAATTTTCTCCTAATCCCCTTTACTGTGTTTTATGTAAAGTCAATGAAACCTTGCATTTTTCCATTAGGTTCTGTCATCCCCTGGTTGCTAAATGTACTTACTCTTGGTTTTGTTCAGAAATCCAAACCAGAAAATTCAAATACCAGACTTATTTGCAGCCTCTCTAATGATGGTTGATGTTAATCATAATAAATCAAAAGCACTGTGAGATCCTGAAGTATTCTATAAATCATCTAAGGAAGAGAAAAGCACCTTCTGACCCATCCTAGTGATGAAATTATGGTTCTGTTGGTTCATTTATTTAACGAACACCTACCATGTACAAGACATGTGGTGGCATCTAGGGGGCTGACAGAGATGTATCTGTCACAAATTATATATTCAGGGAAATTGTGACTAATTGGTAAGATAAAGCAGATGTAAATGATAATGGTTTAAAGGGGAAAATCATTTCCCCAAAGAGGCAGATATTAAGAATATGAGATTCCATGTGCAAAAGACCAAAAAGACATTTCTCCAAAGGAGGCATACAGATGGCCAATAGACACATGAAAGATGCTCAGTATCTCTAATTACGAGAGAAAGGCAAATCAAAACTACAAAGGTATCACTTCACACTAGTCAGACTGGCCATAATTAAAAAGTCTACAAACAATAAATGCTGGAGACGGTGTAGAGAAAAGGAAACCTTCTTACGCTGTTGGTAGGAGTGTAAATTGATACAGTCACTATTGAGAACAGTACGGAGATTCCTTAAAACCTAAAAATAGAACTACCATATAACCCAGCAATCCTACTCCTGAGCATATACCTGGAGAAGGCTCTAATTTGAAAAGATACATACACCATAAAATTCACAGTAGCCCTATTTACAATTACCAGACACCGAAGCAATCTAAATGTCCTTTTAGATGAAAGGATAAAGAAGAAGTGATACAGATATACAATGGAATATTACTCAGTCACAAAGAAGAGTGAAATATTGCCATTTGCAGCAGTATAGATGGCCCTAGAGATTATCACACTAAGTGAAGTACGTCAAAAACAAATATCATATATCACTTACATGTGAAATCTAAAAAATGACACGAAGAAACTTATTTACAAAACAGAAACATGCTCACAGACCTGGAAAACAAACTTGTGGTTCCCAAAGGAGGGGGGTGATCAGTTAGGAGTTTGAGATTAGCAGATACAAACTACTATATGTATAACCGATAAACAACAAGGTCCTACTGTATAGCATAGGGAGAATTTTCAATATATTGTAATAACTTATAATGAAAAGAATATATATATATGTATATATATATATATATATATATATATATATATATATATATATAACTGAATCACTTTACTATACACAATAATTAACATGGGAGAAGGAAATGGCAACCCACTCCAGTATTCTTGCCTGGAGAATCCTGTGAACAGAGGAGCCTGGAGGGCTGCTGTCCATAGGGTCGCACAGAGTCGGACACAACTGAAGCGACTTAGCATGCATGCATGCATTGGAGAAGGAAATGGCAACCCACTCCAGTATTCTTGCCTGGAGAATCCTAGGGACAGAGGAGCCTGGTGGACTGCTGTCTATGGGGTTGCACAGAGTCAGACACAACTGAAGCGACTTAGCAGCAGCAACAGCATAATTAACATGACAATGGAAATCAAATATACTTCAATAATTTAAAAACAGAAAATATTATAGAGAAAAAGAAAGACTATGAGGTTTCAGAAGAGGAACATATTAGTAAAACCAGGAGGTAGGGGAGAGGGAGAGGTTGAGGAAGACTTTCCAAAGAGGAGGGAACTGACCTGAGTCTTCAGAAATGGACAGGATTTGAGGATGCAGAGACAGGGCAGAAGGAATTCCTCTGTGGGGGGAACACCAGGCATGGAGAAAGGTCAGGATATTTATGAAGAAGAGTGTGAGGGGCACAGAGGGCACAGAAATCTGTGTGAAAATAGATACATTTAGGAGCAATCATGAACAATCTTGAATGACAGCTTTATTCTATGGGTTATGGGAGGTTATTGAAGGTTTTTTGTTTGCTTTGTCTGTTCAATTTGCAGGGTCTTAGTTCCTAAACCGGAGATTGAACTCATGCTCCCTGCAATGGAAGTGCAGAGTGTTAACCACTGGGCCACCAGGGAAGTCTTGTTATTGAAAGATTTGAACTGGGGAGAAATGAGTTGGTCTTCAAGAAGATTAACCCGAAGAGAGGGTAGAAGACACAGAAAGGTTGAAAAGGTAAGGTCATCATCCAGAGAAGAAGAAATTTTCATTCTCTGATAATTGGATTTTATGTCCATATCCAGTTCATCAGAATATTGGAAATTGAAACCACCTCCCCTCAGCTACTCGAGAGAAAGTGAAGTGCTGTAATTGGTGAAGCGTGCGGTGGTGAAAGGTCACACATCCTGAAATAGGACATCCTTTAGTGAGTGTGAAGCACGATCCGTGGTATCACAATGAATTAAGCATCAAGTTATGAAAACCTTCACCTTTCACATTCTGATTCACTTTAAACAATTATTTGGTCTCCAACTTTGAAAAGATGACATTTCATTAAGCCGGAGAGACCTAAAATGCTAAGTAAGGTAGATGAACTCAACAAAGAGCCCTATGACAATTCCAATTCAGAGACCTGTTTAGCTATTGTTGCTGTCATCAGACTGGCGTCCCGCACAGCATGGAGAGATGAGGAATCTAGCTGTAGTTTAACTCTTGGGTTTAAACCACCAGTTTAACTCTTGGGCTTCTCTCTCTCTGCTTCGTGTGCTGAAACAGCTTGAGAAACTGGAGCATTTTTAATAAATGCCATCTATGACTGAATAAAGATATCATACCAAAGCTGCTATTTAAAATAGCTTAGCACTTCATTATATATTTTTAAAAATTTTGTTAAGGTATAATTGATTTACAATGTCATGTTAGTTTCAGATGTACAGCAAAGTGACTCAGTTGTATCTGTCCATGGAATTTTCCAGGCAAGGATACTGCAGTGGGTTGCCATTTCCTTCTCCAGGGGAATTTTTCTGACCCAGGGATCGAAACTGGGTCTCCTGCATTGCACACACTTTATCATCTGAGCCACCAGGGAAGTTTATATATATCTTTTTAATGACATATACATATTATTTTTCAGATTATTTTCCTTTATAGGTTATTATGACATATTAAGTATAGTTCCCTGTGCCATACAGCAGGTCCTTTGTTTATCTATTTCATATATGATAGTGTGTTTATGTTAATTCCAACTTCCTAATTTATCCCTCTCCTTCTCCTCTCCTCTTTGTTAACAGTAAGTTTGTGTTTTATGTCTGTGAGTCTCTTTCTGTTTGTAAATATATTTATTTGTATCTTTTTTTTTTAGATGCCACATATGGCATCTAAAGTCAGCAAAGAAATAAAGAAAAACAATAGAATAGGAAAGACTAGAGATCTCATCAAGAAAATTAGAGATACCAAGGGAACATTTCACACAAGTTCAGTTCAGTTCAGTCACTCAGTCTTGTCCGACTCTTTGCGACCCCATGAACTGCAGCACGCCAGGCCTCTCTGTCCATCACCAATTCCCAGAGTCTACCCAAACCCATGTCCATCGAGTTGGTGATGCCATCCAACCATCTCATCCTCTGTCATCCCTTTCTCCTCCTGCCCCCAATCCTACCCAGCATTAGGGTCTTTTCCAATGAGTCAACTCTTCTCATGAGGTGGCCAAAGTATTGGAGTTTCAGCTTCAACATCAGTCCTTCCAATGAACACCCAGGATTGATCTCCTTTAGGATGGATTGATTGGATCTCCTTGCAGTCCAAGGGACTCTCCATAGGCTCAATAAAGGACAGAAATGGTACGGACTTAACAGAAGCAGAAGATATTAAGAAGAGGTGGCAAGAATACACAGAAGAACTATACAAAAAAGGAGCTTCATGACCCAGATAACCACGATGGTGTGACCACTCACTTAGAACCAAACATCCTAGAATGTGAAGTCAAGTGGGCCTTAGGAAGCATCACTATGAACAAAGCTACTGGAGGTGATGGAATTCCAGTTGAGCTATTTCAAATCCTGAAAGATGATGCTGTGAAAGTGCTGCACTCAATATGCCAGCAAATTTGGAAAACTCAGCAGTGGCCACAGGACTGGAAAAGGTCAGTTTTCATTCCAAGCCCAAAGAAGAGCAATGCCAAAGAATGTTCAAACTACTGCACAATTGCACTCATCTCACATGCTAGCAAAGTAATGCTCAAAATTCTCCAAGCAAGGCTTCAACGGTACATGAATTGTGAACTTCCAGATGTTTAAGCTGGATTTAGAAAAGGCAGAGGAACCAGAGATCTAACTGTCAACATCTGTTGGATCATAGAAACAGTGAGAGAATTCCAGAAAAACATCTACTTCTGCTTTATTGATTACTCCAAAGCCTTTGACTGTGTAAATCACAACAAACTGTGGAAAATTCTGAAAGAGATGGGAATACAAGACCACGTGACCTGCCTCCTGAGAAATCTGTATGCAGGTCAAGAAGCAACAGTTAGAACTGGACATGGAACAACAGGCTGATTCCAAATTGAGAAAGGAGTATGTCAAGGCTGTATACTGTCACTCTGCTTATTTAACTTGTGTATCATGTGAAATGCCAGGCTGGGTAAAGTGAAAGCTGGAATCAAGTTTTCTGGGAGAAATATCAATAACCTCAGTTACATAGATGACACCACCCTTATGGCATAAAGTGAAGGGGAACTGAAGAGCCTGTTGATGAAAGTGAAAGAGGAGAGTAAAAATGTTGGCTTAAAACTCAACATTCAAAAAATGAAGATCATGGCATCTAGCCCCACTTCATGGGAAATAGATGGGGAAACAATGGAAATAGTGACTGACTTTATTTTCTTGGGCTCCAAAATCACTGCAGATAGTGACTGCAGCCCTAAAAGACACTTGCTCTTTGGAAGAAAAGTTATGACCAACCTAGACAGGATATTAAAAAGCAGAGACATTACTTTGCCAACAATGGTCCATCTAGCCATAGCTATCGTTTTTTCCAGTGGCCATGTATGGATGTGAGAGTTGGACTATAAAGAAAGCTGAGCGCAGGAGAATTGATGCTTTTGAACTGTGGTGTTGGAGAAGACTCTTGAGAGTCCCTTAGAGAGCATGGAGATCCAACCAGTCCATCCTAAAGGAAATCCGTCCTGAATATTCATTGGAAGGACTGATGTGAAGCTAAAGATCCAATACCTTGGCCAACTGATGTGAGGAACTGACTTATTTGAAAAGACCCTGATGCTGGGAAAGATTGAAGGCAGGAGGAGATGGGGATGACAGAGGATGAGATGGTTGGATGACATCACTGACTCAATGACATGAGTTTGAGTAAACTCTGGGAGTTGGTGATGGACAGGTAGACCTGGCATGCTGCACTCCATGGGGTCACAGAGTCGGACACGATTGAGCGACTGAACTGACTGAACTGATGGTATCTGTGATGTTTATCTTTGGCTTTTTTCACTTAGTATGATAATCTCTAGGTCTATTTATTATATTTTGATGATCATTTTTTTCTTTCCCCTCTTCTTCTTTTATTTGTTTTTGGCATTCCCCCATCCCATTCCTCCTCTGCTCAGCATGTTGCCGCCTGCACCAGAACAATTTTCAAGATTAAGCCCTGAGGTGTCAATTCCCTCTCTTCCTTGATTCCCCAACTAACTAATCTCCCGCTCTCTCATTACTTCTTCCCTTAATGAGGATAGGTAGGAACATCCTCCAGAGAGCATGCTACCAACATTTATATTTCTTCCAAATGAGAAGAGTAGGCATGTCTCCAGATCATAAAGAATACATTTATTTTAGGGTACAGTGGAGAGAACACACAGAAATTAAAGTTTGCTTAATGAGAGCCTTAGTCGTTTGCAGAAATTGTAGCTTATGCAGATTGCCTCAGCTTCATGTCAGCTCCAGTCTTTCCAACCTGGTGCTCTGGTTCAATAGCCTCATAATCCGGCCATCAGGTATCAGTTTACAGAACAAAGTGGGCTTTCAGAAGCAGAGATAACTCAAGAGACATAGTCTGAGTACAAGTTTCTGTCCTCTCCAGTACTCTGACTTCTCTTGGTATAACTCTCTCTCTTTTTCTTTAAGGCCCTCCTTCTGTTTTATCATCTCTTCATCAAGACCCCTTTCCACTTCTCTGATCTTTAGGCTCATAGGTGTCATTCTGTCCCATCTTATCAGAAGCTTTGAGCTCAGTGACCTTGGTCAAGGACCCACATTTCCAAGTATTCTGGAGTCCTTCATCTGCATTCACTGTGGACATCACTGAACGCATTGCCCCAAGCAAATGTGGAGACTCAACCCATTACGTGCCAGCTGCCAAGTGACCCTGACTTAGGTGAGCTCAGTCAGTCTCCTCATCAACCCTGTG
Source organism: Okapia johnstoni (assembly GCA_024291935.2). NCBI lineage: Eukaryota > Metazoa > Chordata > Mammalia > Artiodactyla > Giraffidae > Okapia > Okapia johnstoni. The sequence goes on along the minus strand of CM044320.1, from coordinate 20,925,058 downwards.
AAATCCATGCTATTGAAAGGAAATTACAAGTGCTGAAGAGATGAAGCAACTTACTGGTTATAGAACTGGGATTCACCTTTTGCACCAGACTGCTGCCTCTTCTGTTCAGAGCCATGTGTTTATCTATGGACATTTGCAAACCTTCTTTTATAGTCTTTAAAGATAGAATGGATGCTTCAGGGGTTTAAGAGGGTTTTAAAAGTGAAAGTGGTATTCACTCAGTTGTGTCTGACTCTTTGCAACCCCATGGACTATACAGTCCATGGAATTCTCCAGGCCAGAATACTGGAGTGGGTAGCCGTTGCCTTCTCCAGGGGATCTTCCCAATCCAGGGATCAAACCCAGGTCTCCCACATTGCAGGCAGATTCTTTACCAGCTAAGCCACAAGGGAAACAGAGGGGTTAAGGTTTATTAGATGTACCATAATAGGGCTTATTAGATGTACCATTATACTGAGGCGATATTCATCTATTTCAGGTCCAGAAAGTATTTATTATTGGAAAAGCTAGAGATTCAAAACATAGATTGGGAAAGTCAGTGATTTGGTAATAAGATAGAGCATTGGGACTTCCCTGGTGGTCCAGTGGTTGGGACTTTCCTTCTAGTTCCAGAGAGCACAGATTCGATCCCTAGTCAAGAAGCTGGGATCCCACATGTATATGTATATGTGTGTGTACTCAGTCATGTCCAACTCTTTGTGACCCCAGGCACTGTAGCCCACCATGCTCCTCTGTCCATGGAACTTTCCAGGCAAGAGTACTGGAGTGGGTTGCCATTTCCTTCTCCAGGGGATCTTCCTGGCCCAAGGATTGAACCCACATCTCCCGAGTCTCCTGCATTGACAGGTGGGTTCTTTACCTCTAGCACCACCTGGGAAGTCCAAATACCTCATGGTCAAAGGACCAAAACATAAAAGAGAGGCAATATGGTAATAAATTCATTAAAGACTTTAAAAATGGACCACATTAAAAACAATCTTTTAAAAATGGTAAATCAAAGCATCTAGTGGTTGGATTAGGGTTCTTTGACTTGTCCTTCTCTAGGGGATCTTGCAAACCCAGGGATCGAACCCACATCTCCTGTGTCTCCTACATTGGCAGGTGGGTTCTTTACCCCAACACCTTCCCACCCCACTGTTAACCCAGGAAGTTTTGCCTCCCACTCACTGCTCTGTCTTCCAAACTTGAGGATGGCCAATCTCTAACCAAATATTAACTCACAACAACTGAGAAAAGACATGTGAATTAATCTTTATGCTAAGTTGGTGTCATCACGACTGCATCAGAGCAAGTGGCCAAAGAAGGAATGAACGTTTAACCAGTGCACTTGGAGGACTGGTATGTGTGAACCCTCATCCCCAGGAGATTAAAACAGTGGTCCCCTGCCCCAAGAGTCTCAACTCCAACCCATGTAAGATCTCAGGGCATTACTCCCTGCAGCTGTAAACCAGGGTGACCTATTCTTTTGATCACCCTGATTTCTCTGCAAAGAAACATGCCTTGAGTCTGATTACCTCACACTGATAAAAATAGCTAAATCAGCTTTGTGCTGCAGACCAAAATAAAAGGAAAAAGTCACATTTCCCTGCAATGCACTTTTTGGTTATATGTGGCCCCCTTTGATTTTTATTTGCTCCTGGCTCTTTGTTCCTATGGGAGCATCTCCTATGTCTTTCTTTCCCTTTGTTCTCTGTTTCTGTTGTGCCTCTCCCCCCTTCATTCTTCTATCTTTTTCCTCTTGGTATATCTTTTTCTCCTTTTTGACTCAGATTAAAAACGAAACTACAGAAGTCACTGGCTGAAGCTGGGGAGAGGCCTTGTGGGATCAGCCGTCACACCAAGGATTGGACCTTCCTGCTTCCCTAGATTCCACATCCTCTCCGACATGCCTGTGGACCTGAGCTCTGCAGATTTTCACACTTCCAGCTGGCTTCTTCACTGAACCAATTTCTTCATGCATCACCAGGGAAATAAAACCTACAGTGAAAATGATAGTATTGGTTTTCCATTTTACTTTACTGGCAATAAAATTGTAGAACTCCACAGAAAGAGCCCCCGCATACTTGAACCACAAACAACACTGGGGAAGGGGGAGTCTTCCTCTGATACTATAAGCCATGGGCCAGTTCCAACCTGAACTCACTGGAGATGTTCCTCAACTCAGAACAATTTGTATTGGGCGAGGCGGAAGCAGCAGGAGAAAATAAAAGTCTTCCGAAAGTGATCCGAGACCACCTGAACTGATCTTCTATGCTGAGAAATTGTGAAGTAGTAGGAGTGGAAGTGTTTAAATGTTTTTGGAAGAATCTATTAAGATGATGGGGCGTTTCAGGTGGCTCAGTGGTAAAGAATATGCCTGCCAAGCAGGAGACGCGAGTTCAACCCCTGGGTGAGGAAATCCTTTGGAGGAGGAAATGGCAACCCACTCTAGAGTATTCTTGTCTGGAGAACCCCATGGTCAGAGCAGCCTAGCGGTCTATGGTCCATGGGGTCACAAAGAGTCAGACATGACTTAGCACCTAAACAGCAACAGCAGAATTAAGACAATGAATCAGTATGGAACTTGACTGAAATTTGACGCTGGCAGATGGAAAAAGAGCGTTTTAAAATCTGCTCACACGGCTAGGTTGTTATGTGATCTTCACTGTGTCGCTTAACCTCACTGGACCTCATTTCCACTGTTTATAAAACGGAGAAGAAAATGTTGGGACTGATGATTTCTAACAACTTTTCTAGCTCTAAAATGCTATCATTCTAATCAGGACTAGAAGACTGTGGCTGACAGTAAAATGATTTAAAGTTTTTCCCTGTAACCACCAGGGGAGTAGTAGGTAATAACAGAGGTGAAGCCTCAGCAATCGTCTTGCCCCTTCTCATAAATCTCTGGCTTCTGGATGATGATGCTAAGAAGTGACTTGTTTATCCTAGCCTTCCCCTTCCTACCTATGCATCCAACCAAGCAACTGATGAACGAACTTGCTAGTCAACTGCAGGAATCAAAGAGAAAGGGAGGAATGTGGATGGGTGGTCCCAACTGAGCCTGAGGGAAGTACTCTCTGCTCCAGACTCAGTGGGCCTGCAGGAAGAAAGAGTAACAAAGAATGTAAAACCTGATAGGCCTCTATGTCTGTGTCTCTATTTCTGCTTTGCAAATGAGATCATCTCTACAGTCTTGGTGATGCAAGTTGATGTGGGTTCTATCCCTGGTTTGGGAAGGTCCACTGGAGAAGGAAATAGCAACCCACTTCAGTATTCTTGCCCGGGAAATCCCATGGAAAGAGGAGCCTACTGTCTATGGGGTCACAAAGAGTTGGACATGACTGAGCATGCACATACAATTTTTCTAGTTTCCACATATATATGCATTAATATACTGTATTTATTTTTCTCTTTCTGATTTATTTCACTGTCTATGACAGTCTCTAGGTCTATCCATGTCTCTACAAATGACCCAATGTCATTCCTTTTATGGCTGAGTAATATTCCATTGGATATATAAATGCAGAGATCTAATGTAAGGATACCAAGGGGAAAGGAGGATAGTGGTATGAATTGGGAGACTGGGGTTGACACATTTACACTCCTGATACTAGGTATAAAATAGAGCTTCCCAGGTGGCACTAGTGGTAAAGAACTCACCTGCCAGTGCAGGAGACATAAGAGATGTGGGTTCCATCTCTGGGTCGGGAAGATCCCCTGGAGGAGCGTATAGCAACCCACCCCAGTACTCTTGCCCAGAAAATCCCATGGACAGAGGAGCCTGGCAGTCTACAGTCCATAGGGTTGAACAGAGTCAGACCTGATTGAAGCAACTCAGCATGCACACGTAAAGCAGGTAACTAATGAGAACCTGCTATACAGCGCAGGGAATTCTATTCAGTGCTCTGTGGTGACGTAAATGGGAAGGAACTCTAAAAGTGAGGAGATATATAGATGTATGGCTGATTCCCTCTGCTGTACAGTGGAAATTAACACATCATTGTAAAGCAACTATACTCCAATAAAAATGAAAAATTAAAGTTTTATAAAACCTGATAGGCTCAAGACAAAAGAATATAACTTCCGGAAAACAAAGAGGGAAGTTGGAAGCAACCTTCCCCACTTAGAGGAAACACTTTTTAAGAGAGCTGAGATTCTGTGTTGGTCATTTGCCTGTTTGCTCTCAGATGCATTCCCTGACTTTCTCTCACACAATCTATTTCCCAGGCTCACTTGCTAATGGTTTTCTCACTAGGATCTGCTCACAGAAGGTACTAGCAGGGGCCTAGAGGAGAGGATCAAGGAAGAAGACAGAATCTCCCCCTCTCTCTGATTCCCATCCTTATGCTGGGGCTGCTCTGTGATCCAAGACAGACCACTAGTAGGTCTGTCCTCTGGCCACTGATAATAATTGCCTCCCCTGTTCTCTCCCACCCAAGGGGTGGCGACTGACTGTGAATGTTACTGTTCCTGAGTTGTCTCTCTATTCTGTCCAAGAGAGAGAGACTTCTCAGCCCCTCCATTACCTTTGACATGCACTCCCCATATTACATCTATTCTGCAGGATCCCCTGGCCTGGGCCTGGGCTTTCTTTTCCTGACCACCCGCTGGCTAATACAGATGCCTGATTCTGACCGTGTGCTGACTTTGACCTGTCGTCTGTAGGCAGGAATACTTCGGGTACTACTATCATACTTTCTGGTACAGTTCCCAGGGACGTCATCTCCTAAAGCCCCCCTTGGTGAGAGAAAGACGGTCAGCTCAGGGCCTCAGTGGTGATGAAGGGACACCAACAGTGACAAGGACAGGTGGGCCAACTTGGCATCTCTGTAAGTAGCACACGGAGCCCACCTGAGAAGGTACACCAACTGCCCTTACAGGAAAAGTTTAATGTCTGCTTTTGACTGCCGGTCACCTGGACAAATCAACCCAGAAAAGAAGGACAATTTGAGAGGTTCTCACAGTCCAGAGCCAAGTACTAAAATTATTCCCACAACCCTTGACAGTTCTCACTCACAGTGCTATTTTCTAGGAGAGACAAAATTCCAACAATAATTTGCAAAGCATTTTCCAGCTTTTATATCATTTGATACTCACAGCCATTTCAAATGATGGTTTAGATTTTCCAAAACACTGCAAGCTATTAAGTAACACAGGTTAAACCCAAATGAGAGAGTTTTCTGACCCAAGTTTCCGTGCTTTATGAGAAGCACATGGCAAGTGACAGTGAGGAATCCCAATAGGTTGCCAAGAACATACACAGAGGACGTGGGGATTCTGGAGGCCAAGTTCAACCTACACACATGTTTAGAGCAATCTCTGCCATGCTGAATGCATACTTAGATATTTCCATCTCTGTCTAGATTGTGAGCTAAAGAGCAGGGACCAAATATTAGTCCACTCGAACTGCAGCGTCTATCAGATCTTAAGGTCTGGTAGTGTGTTAGTGCTAGTCTCTCAGTCATGTCAGACTCTTTGCGACCCTATGGACTGCAACCCACCAGGTCCTCTGCCCCTGAAATTTCCCCGGCAAGAATCCTACAGCAGGTCTCATTCCCCTTTCCAGGGATCCTTAAGGTCTGGTAAGTAGACAGTAAACATTTGTTGGCTGCAAGGTGAATGAGGGCAGAGCAAGCCACTGACTAGGCTGATACAAATATCAATGGAATTTGAAGTCAGGATGTGATAATAGAGTCAGTACAATAAGTGGGTCTTGTGGAAATAAATGGCTTCCTAGATCTTAGGATGTAGCAGGTCTCTTAAGGTCTCACCTTACATCTCCTCTTGGAACGAGAATTCAACCAGAAGACACCCAGTCCTTTGGTTCTTGAGAGTCTCTGTGACACAGCAAGTGTCTCTGAGACCGGGAATAATGATGAGACCAACTGAAATATAAAAAATAAAAGAGAGCAGATTCTGAGCAGTCCTACTTTGGGTATTTGCCTTACGTATACACCTGCTGGTGGCTCAGAGGGTAAAGAATTTGCCTGCAATGCAGGAGATCCAGGTTCGATCCCTGGGTCAGGAAGATCTCCTGGAGAAGGGAATGGCTACCCACTCCAGTATTCTTGCCTAGAGAATCCCATGGACAGAGGAGCCTGACAGGATACAGGCCATGGGGTCGCAAAGAGTTGGACAGAACTGAGCAACTAACACACCCCCTACACACACACACACACACACACACACACACACACATACACCTGCACACATATGAAATGAAGTATTTCAATGTTGCAACAATATTTTTAATTGTGACAAGAGTCATAGACTATAAAACATACTATTTTAACCCTATTTAACTGTACAATTCAGAGGTACTAAGTGCATTCACAGTGATGTGCAACTCGCACCATCATCCATCTCCTGAATTACTCAACTTCCTAAAATGAAATTTTGTCCCCATTAAACATTAAGTCTCCATTCCCCCTCCCCACCCACCCCCGGCCCCTGGAGTCTACCAATGTACTTTCTGACTCTATGAATTTATTCTAGAAGGTACCTCATATAAGTGAAATTGAACAGTGTATGTTGGTGCAACAATACTTTTAATGGTAAACTGTTGGAAACCCCCCTGCCACCACCAAAGGAGTTGGTTAAATAAACTGCAAGACTTTTCATGGGTTTATTTTTTAAAAAACAGAATGAAGAATCTCTTTATTGGTTAATACAGAATCATCTCTAGGATATATTGTGATGAAAATAAACCAGGATGGAGACAGGACTTAATGTAAACTTTTGTGTAAGAAAGGAATGAAATAAGAATATGAATTCTTATCTTCCTTGTTTACATAAAATAGCCCTGGGAGAATTCAAAGAAACCAATACAAAAACTTACCTATAAGAACTAGGAGTAGGGGATGGGCTGGAAGGGAACTTGGTGAGAGTAAGACTTATTATGTGTCACCTGAAACTGTTTTGGGTTTTGATCACTGGAGTGTATTAACTAATCCAAATTCTAAATTCAATTTACTTCATTTCATTCATCAAGGACAAGCTATTAGCACTCTGGAATTTCTCTCCCTCCCTTGATCTCCCAGAAATACATGATAACCTTCCCCAGTTGGGGGCCGGGGGTGTCCATCCTTACCCCATTATTCCACTTGCTAAAGTTTCCAGATACTGGAATTATTGTGCCTCCCTCAATTATCAGTGGATCTTTCTCAGTCACCGGATTGTCATTCCCTAGAGAGCAGAGTACATGACTGACTCTTCTTTTTCGTTCCTGTCGTTCACAGCATATAAAAGTACTTTAAAATTAAATAAATCTCTGTTAAATGGAATTGAACTTTTCTTCTGCCAAATCTAATTCTGCCTTCAAAATCCTGAGCACGAGCCAGAGATTTCTCCTTCCTGCTCCTCAAATAGCAATTTTAGAATTAATTTAGTGAAAGCACATTTGTTGGTTTCTGAAATGGCTTTCATAGTCCCCCAAAGTGGAAGGGGCCATCTTTCTATACTACAGACAGTGGTGGTATGGCAGACATCTTGGATAAAAAAGAGGCAAGTGACTGGGAGACCCTTGTAAGCACATGCTTGCTCGAAAAAACTGAATTAACTGAATTGCTGCAAATGATAGAGAGCCCAAGACTCAAAGTCCAAAAGGACGATGTCTTTCAGGTTTCGTCTAGATGTAATTGACCAGGACCACATGGGGCCTTGGGGTGGGGGGCAGGCCCTTCCCCACATCCTCTGCTCTAGCTCCTCTCTGAAGTACCTAGATAGCAGTATTTGATGCACATTTCCTGAGTTGTTTTGCAGATGTAAAAAACCTTCCCATCTCCAACAAATGGAAGATGTTAACTACTTGATGACCATGAAGACTGCAGCCATGAAATTAAAAGATGCTTTCTCCTTGGAAGAAAAGCTGTGACCAACTTCGACAGCATATTAAAAAGCAGAGACATTACTTTGCTGACAAAGGTCCATCTAGTCAAAGCTATGGTCTTTCCAGTAGTCATGTATGGATGTGAGAGTTGGACCATAAAGAAGGCTGAACGCCAAAGAATTGATGCTTTTGAATGGTGGTGTTGGAGACGACTCTTGAGAGTCACTTGGACAGCAAAGAGATCCAACCAGTCCATCTTAAAGGAAATCAGTCCTGAATATTCATTGGAAGGACTGATGCTGAAGCTGAAGATGCAATCCTTTGGCCATCTGATGCGAAGAACTGACTCATTGGAAAAGACCCTGATGTTGGGAAAGATTGAAGGCAGGAGGAGAAGGGGACGACAAAGGATGAAATGGTTGGATGGCATCACCGACTGGATGGACATGAGTTTGAGCAAGCTCCAGGAGTTGGTGATAGACAGAGAAGCCTGGCGTTCTGCAGTCCATGGAGTCACAGAGTCGGACATGATTGAGCAACTAAACTGAACTGAAGAGAGGACCATGAGCACATAGCCCTAGGCCTCCTGGAGCTTAAGGACTGATAATGTTCACCCTGGTGACACCACCCTGCTGCCTCACCATCAGCCAATCAGAGAATTGTACACAAGCCAGTCACAAATCCTGTGACCACTCTTCCTCCCTCTGGCTTCTAAAAGTGCTTTGCAGAAAGCTTTCAGGGAACTGGGGGCTTTTAGGGCATGAACCACCAGTATCCTTGCATTACCCTGAAATGAATCTTTTTCTGGGGTCCCCAGGTGGCACTAGTGGTAAGGACCCCACCTGCCAGTGCAGGAGACACACAGAGAGATGTGGATTAAATCCCTGGGTCAGGAAGATCCCCTAGAGAAGAAAATGGAAACCCACTCCAGTATTCTTGCCTGGAGAATCCCATGGACTAAGGAGCCTGGCAGGTTACAGTCCATGGGATAGCAAAAGAGTCAAACATGACTTAGCAACTAAACAACAACAGCAACAAACCTTTCTTCATTTGGCACTCAAGCATTTCAGTTTGTTTGGCCTCGCTGTATATGAACTTGCATTAATACAGATAGACAAGTGTCCTTCTAAAAGGCTCTCCCCAGTGAGGGGACATAGGAAGTCAGAAAGTGTTTCTGTTCATTCATTCATGTATTCATTGACTATCAACTACATTCCAGGTAGGATGGAAGGTATTGGGGTTTTAGCATTGAACCCTGTAGGACATGCTCAAAGTCAGGCAGGCAGTTGGAGCAGTATTACCAGCAACTGATAACTTCATATTCCCAACCAGGGCCTGAGTCTGGAGAAAGCAGAAACCAGCCACCTGTCCTCAGGGTATGAGCCGGTGGGGGCTTGGTAGGGCATCAGTGAAAATATTAGGCACTCAGTCATGTCTGAGTCTTTGCAACCCCATGGACTGTAGCCCGCCAGGCTCCTCTTGTCCATGGGATTCTTGATGCAAGAATACTGTAGTGGGTTGTCATTCCCTTCTCCAGGGGATCTTCCCAATCCAGGAATCAAACCATTATCTCCTGCATCACAGGCAGATTCTTTACTGTCTGAGCCACCAGGACATCAGGGTCCCAGATAAATGATTCAGTATTCAGGCCAGGGCTCCAAATGGAAACCCAATCATACAAAGTGATTGCTGCAGTCAAAGAAGGCCAAAGAGGGCAAGGACTTGATGGGTATAGAATTTCCCACAGTTCATATCAGATACTTGATCCATGATAGCAAATGCTGGAACCCATTACCTGGTGGCCTGAGACTGTGGACAACTAGTCAAGACTGGCTTGTGTACTAGACAGAGGTAAGCTTCTGGGAGGAGGAATGAAAAAGACAGAGTTGGAGCCTAGAGCCTTAATACACATGTTCTTATCTTATATACACCACTCTTATATACACCCCTCTCCCCTTATTTCCCTCCCATTTCATAGTGCCCTTTTGTGCCCACTTCCAGTAAAAGCATCTGATTTTATCTTCATAAATGTGGTGATGGGGCAAAGGGGAGAGTGAAAAGCCTCACAGCTTTACCAAACACACTTTCGTTCCTTTGATGTTTCTTTTGTAAGCTTACTAATATGTTTTCAAATCTAGAAAACAGGAAGTCTACATACTGGGAATCAGGGCTTCTTTGGTGGCTCAGCAGTAAAGAATCCACCTGCAATGCAGGAGTCACGGGTTCAATCCCTGGGTTAGGAAGATCACTCAGAGAAGGAAATGGTAACCCACTCCTGTATTCTTGCCTGGAGAATCCCATGGACAGAGGAGCCTGGTGGGCTACAGTCCATGGGGTCACAAAGAGTCGGACAAGGCTGAAGCAACTGAGCATGCTTGCACGCATACCGGGAATCACAGGCGGTGACCTTAACTACTTCAACATTCAAAATCAGTAAGCACAGAAGGCTGAAGATTGTGTCCTGACTCAGTCACTAGCTAGCTAAGTGACCTAAGGATATCAATGAACTCTGATTTGTCCCATGTGAAATGGGAGCAGCCATGCCTGCTTTGACATATAAGGAAAATATACTTGATGTGAAATTTCTCCAGAAAGGAACAAACACTATACAAACATGTAACTTAAAAAAAAATCATTACATTCTAAGTTATATAAAAGTAAGGCTATTTGAGATGAATCTGATAACATTCTCTTTGTGGCAGCAAGGTGGGTGCCTGGAAAGACAGGTTAGAGAACATTATTTGGTGTTTTTAAAAGCTGCCTTGTTCATTATCTGTGACAATAATAGATTGCTTGAGGACTTAAATATCTTCCTGTGTTAAAGATTTTTGTTTTTATACCAGATGCTAGGATAAGACACAAAAGCAGTCAGTGCACAAGGTTGAAACAAAGCTGATGGCTTTGCTACCTCTGAATATTTTTAGCTCTACTCTACCACCTTCAATGTATCTGCAGACAGGAGGGACAAATATATTAGTGACTCAGAGAAATGGCTTCAGAAATAATCAAAGCATCACATGCAGTATCAGGAAAAATTTAGAGATGTCCTTACAGGGGCATAGACAGTGTTTTATGAGCAAATAAAAAACACACAAATATCAAAAATATTGATGTTGTGTCAAAAAGAGCTCTGCCCTGAATAAACAGACGTTGTAGAACGACACCACATAATTTAGGGGCAAGCCCCTCCCCTCCATAGAGAAGTCTCAAACACAGACTTAGACCTAATTCATTCAGCACTGTTAACTGAAAGCCTTCTAGGCTTCAAGCACTGTTCAAGGTGCTGAAAATTCATTTGTGCACAGAGTCTCTCCCCTCAGGAAGCTTATATTCTTCTAGGAGAGACAAAAAGAAACAAATATTACTCTAATGTATGTAGTTAGAAAACAAACTTACAGTTACCAAAGGGAAAGGGTGGGGAGGGACAAATAAGAAGTTTAGGATTCCCTGGTGGCTCAGATGGTAAAGAATCTGCCTGTAATGCAAAAGATGGGGGTTCGATCCCTGGATCAAGAAGATCTCCTAGAAAAGGGAATAGCAACCCACTCCAGAAGTCTTGCCTGGAGAATCCCATGGAGAAGCCTGGTGGACTATCGTCCGTGGGATTGCAAAGAGTTGGACGTGACTGAGCAGCTAACACTTTCACTTTCATATGTAAAATAGATAACCAGCAAGGACCTACTGTATACAGGGAACTAGACTCAATGTCTTGCAATAACCTATAGTATAAAAGAACCAAAAAAATATGTATATATAATTGTATAATATACACCCAATATGTGTATAACTGAATCACTTTGACATATACCTGAAACTAACACAATATTATAAGTCAACTATATTTCAATAAAAAAAAGAATTTAAAACATACTGTAGAGGGAAATGCTATTTTAAAATATAGCTGAGCATAGAGATAGAGTAAGGGATGCTATGTTTAAAACAGTTGTCAGGGAAAGTTACTCTGAAAAGGTGATATTTGAACAAGAGAAATGATGGAGTGAGCCATGGGAGAGTTCCTATTTGGCTGACATAAACATTTCATCTCAGGACAAGAGACCCTCAGCACATCACCAAAAGGCATTTGACTGCAAACAAGCAGTCTTTAGAGAAGGCTGAAAACATCTTCAAAATGTGCCGGTGGACTGGGGTTGTATTCTTGTGCCTCTGCCATCACTATGACAAGAGCTTTCCCTGGGTCCTGGCTGCCCATCCATGTAAGCCCCAGAATGGAATCACATGGAACGCACCTAGTCCTACCTGCCAGGAGAAGGACAGACAGGACCTACAGCTGGAAGCAGAGCTCGAAGCCAACCTTGGCCTCAGCTGACTCACAGATGTGCAAGCATGAAAAATAAATGACTAATGTCACTGAGTTTTGAGAGCCTCATACTCAGCACTAGCCAACTTTCATAGTGTGAAGACAATGGCAAGATGGTGATAAGTCCCAAGATAAAAAACAAAAGAAGGAAGCAGAAAGGGCAGTTTTCAGTGGGAGCCTGATTTATTGAAGATTACCAGAGATGGACTCAATAAGAAAGTGATGTGGGAGAAAGATCTAAAGGAGATGAAAGAACGAGCCTCTCAGATTTCTGGAGGAAGAAGATTCAAAGAAGCGGGGGAAGCACGTGGAAAGACCTTGAGGCAAGAGTGTGTACCACTCCATCACAGAACAAGGCAGCCTGGGTGGCTGGAACAGAGTAAGTGCAGTGGACAACGGATAGAGGCGAGGTCAGGGAGGAAAGAAGACAGGTCATGTGGGGCCTCTTAGGTCCCAGGTGTAAAGTTTGAGCAGGGGAGTGGCCTAGTCTGACAATTCTAAGAGGATCATTTAACCTCCTTGTGCTATGAACAGGGTGTACAGTGGACCTAGCGAAACTGGTTGGGAACCAATTACAATAATCCAAGGGAGAAATCATGGCAGCTTGAATGAAGGCGGCAGCAGCAGAGGTAATGGGAAATGATCAGAATGTAGACACGGTTTGAATGTCAAGCTAATGAGACTGCAGTTGTCACCAATATGGATTATGAGAGATAGACTTCAGGAACAACTCCAGCAATGAGAAGGCTGCAGTTAGCACTGACTACGATGGGGAAGACTGCAAAGAGAGTACATATGGGAGAAGGACCTCAGCATCTTGGGTTGATGATATTAAATCTGAGTTATCCATTAGTCATCCAATGGGAAAGAGAGGAAGGCAATTTGACATCTGGAATGAAGATGTTGACTCATTGGAAAAGACCCTAATGCTGGGTAGGATTGGGGGCAGGAGGAGAAGGGGACGACAGAAGATGAGATGGTTGGACGGCATCACTGACTCGATGGACATGGGTTTGGGTAGACTCCGGGAGTTGGTGGTGGACAGAGAGGCCTGGCATGCTGCAATTCATGGGGTTGCAAAGAGTTGGACACGACTGAGTGACTGAACTGAACTGATGAAGATGTCATCCCAACTGGAGAGTCATCAGCATATGGATTAAATTCTTTCCCATGCCAATAAAGAGCTGAGGGAAGGGAGGAGAGACCAAAATGGAAAGCTGAAATTTTCAAGAGCTGAATGGCTAGTATTTCTCCAGGCTCTTCTCTAGGCCAAATGCAAATAGTTTAAATACCGCTCAGTTTAGCTCTCTTTCTCTGGCTTTGCCCTGGTCTGGGCTTGCCTTCCTCTCTGCTACACTTGAATGAGTTTCCCCCAGCCAACTGAGGCAAAGCCCAAACTCAGAGTTTATGAGACATGCACGACTCTGACTTCCAATGTCTTATTAATTAGGACTGATACACTGGAAGCTTCGTATTATACTGAGAGGAAAGAGAACACTGCCTGGCTATGTTTGGGGCTAGACCTTCCTGAAGAGGTGTTGTCTCCTCCATCTGTAGGCGGAGGAGACTGGCTTTAATCTGTTCATAACCTATAATGGATCAGAGAGTAAGAAACAAGGCAACATTGCCCTGTTTCAAAAAGTGATACTCCCAATTGAAAGATTGGGATTGACATATACACACCAAAGGGAATGGCAACCCACTCTAGTACTCTTGCCTACAGAATTTCATGGACAGAGGAGCCTGGCAGGCTACAGTCCATGGGGTCACAAAGAGTCAGACATGACTGAGCAACTAATACTCTCACTCTCACTTTCATGTATAAAATAGATAACTAATGAGTAGGTGGTGGCTCAGCAATAAAGAATCTGTCTGCCAATGCAAGAGACTCAGGTTTGATCCCTGGGTCAGAACGATCCCCTGGAGAAGGAAATGGCAACCCACTCCAGTATTCTTGCCTGGGAAATCTCACAGACAGAGGAGCTTGGGGGACTACAGTGCATGCGGTCACAAAAGAGTCAGACACAACTTAGCAACTAAACAACAATGACTAGGTGCCATGTAGCACAGGGGGAAAAGGGAAGGTACAACCTATGGGACATCTAGTAAGTTAACCTTAAAAATGCATTCCAATATACATTAGGTGTGGAAAAATACAGTTTGGTTCCACTTATACAGGGTACCTAGAACAGTCAGATTCATGGAGTCAGAAAGTACATTGGTAGATACCAGGGGCTCCAGGGGAGGGATATGGGAGGGGTGGGGAGTTGTGTTTAATGGGGAGAGTTTCAGTTTAGGAGTTGCACAAAATGTGAATGTACTTAGTGCCACTGAACTGTACTGTTAAATGTGGTTAAAATAGTATGCTTTATATTATGTAACTTTTACCACAATGAAAAAAAAGAAAAAAGTGATACTACTCTGCCCAGCTGAGACACCAAAGTTGGAGGAGAAATCTATAGAGAAAACAAAAGTGACCAACCTATGGCATGAAATGATAACTGCAAAATAAATGCCCACAAGGTTGTAAAATCTCTCCAAATACAATTGGTCAATACCTCAAAGCAAGTTTTAAAATGTGATTCTGTTTTGCTGCCATAATCACAGATCTACTGCCAAGAAGCTTCAGCCTCATAAACTTGAAAATGTTTTGTTTAGTTTTCAAACTTGGTGACCTAGTAAACAAACAGGGGCTACAGGGAATAAATGTTATAAATTTTTTATTTATTTATTTGGCAGTATTGGGTGTTAGTGGATAGGTTTCTCTAGTTGCAGCACACAGGTTTAACTGCCCTGTGGCTTGTGAGATATTAGTTCCCCAATTAGGGATTGAATCCACATCCCCTGCATTGGAAGGTGGATTCTTAACCACTGGACCACAGGGAAAGTTTCACAAACACTGAAATTAAAATGATCAAAAATGGGCTACAAACTTTGCCTTGGAAGTAGCCAGTGGACAAAAACTCTATTGAGGGAATAGAAGCCACTGAGGAGATTAACTTGGAAGAGAAAGGTCACATTGAAGAGTCAGGAGAAAAAGATGCTCAATCCAGTTTTTGAATCACTGCTGAGTGTCCCCTTCACAAATCTCTAACACTGCTATAAACTGGATAGTGTGTCCATTTCCCTTTCACCTTGGGATAAATAGAGACAATCTTAGAGTTTCCTGGCTTTGCTCATACTTGTAACATTTCACCATTCCTAAATTATGACAGCATCCTTAAAGGCTTAGGCTAATCAGGGACTTAGCATTTCAGGTACAGGTGGGAGTAGAAATCTGTACTACCCTCCAAAGATACATTGTAACCAGGCGGCAAGATTACAGGTTTAGTGCGCACTGGCCCCAGTGCAGGATGCCCAGTTAGGGAGCATCTCAGTTGGGTTCTCTTTGGGCCTTTGCCTCTAAAATAAATTAAACCCAAGTAAAGGAGATTCAGACAGCCAAGCAAGCCCAAGACTTCTACTCTCTGGAGCATCTTCTAAGGATAATTTCAGTCTCTCCCTGGCCAACAGAGAAAGAGAAATATAAGAGAAATAAATGTGGTCCTTGAAATCATTCATAAAGGATGAAAATATTTTTGAGAGGAAGAAAAAAGGAACACTGGTCAGCCGGTGTGTTTGTGTGGGGGGTGGGGGAGGGGGGTGGAGCAGACAGAAACACAGAAATCATTTCCATAAGGAAAGAAAGATTTTTTCTGAGAAAATTATTCAGTGGTGGAAACAGCTTCCTCAAAAAGCAGAGAGCAAAACTACTGAGGGTGTGGGTTTCCCTGGTGGCTCAGTGGTAAAGAATGTAGGGGACACAGGTTTGATCCCTGATTCAGGAAGATCCCACATGCCTTGGAGCAACTAACCTCGTGCACCACAAGTATTGAGCCTGTGCTCTAGAGCCCGGGAGCCACAACTGCTGAGCCCACACACCCTAGAGCCTGTGCTCCGAAACAAGAGAAGCCACCACAATGAGAAGCCCGAGCACCACAACTAGAGAGTAGTCCCCACTCTCTGCAACTAGAGAAAAAAGTCCATGCAACAATGAAGACCCAGCACAGCCAAAAAAATCCTACTACTGAGGGTGTATTAATCCCTTTCTTTCTTGTTTTTAGACACAAATTTATTTAATAAACTCTATCATGAACCAGACACTGTGCTTTCATCTATATTATGTTGTGTATGTGGTTCTTGCCCCCCATTCCCACCCAGGATATACTGAACCACATGAACTTCTATTCAGTCTTATTTCCCTGTCCTGAGCACATATATTAAACATGTCTGTTGGAGGGGGAATGGGAGGCAGGGAGGAATCAACTACGGATGGGATTTTTGCATTGTTGACATGATTGGATTAGTTGAAACATTATTAATTTTAATCACATCCACCAACACAATATGGAAACTACTACTCTAAAAAAAACACTTGAAATGATAATTTTCAAAACTCGAATAAATGAAGGTGGAAGACGCCTTTCCCATTCCACATACTTTGGTTAGACAGAATTCAAACCCTGTCTGCCCAGATATCAAGGAAGAGTACTACCTGTTGGATCACACTTGAAAATAAACGGGGCAATACTTTGCTTTCTCCTCAGTTAATCAGGTTGTCACCAAGTATGAACCTCTGGGAAACCAGTCAGGTTTTTTTGTGCCTGTTTTCCTCTTCAAACTATGATCCAAGCTTCTGTGGCAGAAAGGGCCTCCATCACAGCCATGGAACCCCTACCACATCCTCCCTAAGTGATGGAGAATGCATCCCAATGAGCTCAGTAATCCATGGACTCACACCACGTGAGCATTAGAACAAGCCCTGAAGCCTTCTGTTCAGAGAGCATCAGAGAGCATGGGACCAAGACCAAGAATGGAGCATCTTTTCTTGTGCCACGGCAACCCCTCATTTCCACACAACTTGGGCAAAAATAAATGGACCACCAACTCTCCATTCGTAGAGCTTCCCTGGTGGCTCAGATGGTAAAGAATCTGCCTGCAATACAGGAGACTCAGGTTCAATCCCTGGGTTGGGAAGATCCCCTTAGAGAGGGAATGGCCACTCACTCCATGGAATTCTTGCCTGGAGAATTCCATGGACAGAGGAACCTGGTGGGCTATAGTCCATGAGGTTGCAAAGGGCTGGGCACAACTATGTAACTAACACTTTCACTTTCCTTTCACCCTCCATTCACCCTCTGCTTCTTGACAACTTTTCCATTGTTTTCACCCATCTCCGTTTCCATCTCAGGACTTTTCCCTCCCCACAGGCACCTCTACATAGGCTGCTGAGAGCTGTCAGCACAGAACTGACTGTTGTCAATAGAGTCAGGCAGTGATGAGGTGGATGTTGAAGGCAGGATGCTCTCTTGACCCCACCACCATTAGCAGCGCTGGCAAGCAGGGGCATGGAAAGAGCCATGGGTAATTGGCCAGAACTGCTATGTATCCAGCCACAGGGATGTGTATGATTACTGTCCCTCTGGCTTATCCCTTCATTTCCTAGCTCTACCAAATCCCCACCTCCATCTAAAAGAGTCTCCTCCCAGCCCAGCACAGAACATATCTGCCTAAGCTAAGCCATTACTGAATTCTTTCAACTCACCCTCAGCAATCATTTTTATTTAAAATTATCTCCTGTTTCTAACCTGGTTGTTAGCCATCACTGCTGAGAGCAGACTGGCTGCTAAATGAGTTGGTGCTCACGGATCCTGTACTCCTTAGGTCTCTCTTCCTGTGACAGAGGACTCATGAAAGTGACTGCATGCAGTGAACACAAGGAACTCATAAGTGTAAGACCTCAGATTCACACCTTGATGATTCTGCCTGGCTGGATGAGTTTGGGGGTGGGCACAAAGATGTTTTTCTGTCCAATTAGTATAAGAAACATCACAAACAGCCTCCATCATTAGGCCACTTTATTCTGCCTTTTGGAGTCATCCAAACATTCTCAGGGCTTCCCTGGTAGCTTAGCTGGTAAAGAATCCGCCCGCAACGTGGGAGACCTGGGTTCGATCCCTGGGTTGGGAAGATCCCGTGGAGAAGGAAAAGGCTACCCACTCCAGTATTCTGGCCTGGAGAATTCCATGGACTGTATAGTCCATGGGGTTGCAAAGAGTCAGACATGACTGAGTGACTTTCACTTTCACTTTTAAACTTTCTCAAAACTGGAAGATCTCAGAACACACTGTTTTATATAACCTTCTTATTATAGATGGGAGGAAATTTGTCTTCACAAGAGATCTTTTCAGAGATTTTGATCACTCAGGTTTTTTAAATTACAATTGTGAATCCCCACACCCAATTTAGAGGTGACTGATCTGGGAAACAGAATAGAAGAATCCTGGGTTATTTTTTGGGTGCTACTCACTATAAAAGGTGAAGCAGGAGTACACACCCAGTATGAAATAAGTTGTCTCAGGCCAGATCTTATGGAAGTGTGGCATAGAAGGGATTTCCTCTCCCTTCCTTTCCTAGGGGAGCAGGAGCATTGCACATTTTTTTTTTTGGATACAAAAGTGGTGTCCACTCACTGCGATCTTCCCAAAGACCAGGTCAGATGAACTCATTTTCTGGCTCAAAAATTCAGTGATTCAACCCTGAAAATGAAGGTGTTAGTCATTAAGTCATGTCTGACTTTTTGTGACCCCATGGACTGTAGCCCTCCAGTCTCCTCTGTCCATGGAATTTTCCAGGCAAGAATACTGGAATGGGTTTCCATTTCCTCCTCCAGGGGATCTTCCCGACCCAGGGATTGAACCAAGGTGTCCTGTATTGCAGGCAGGTTCTTTACCATCTGAGCAACCAGGGAAGCTCTACATCCCAATTAACTTCTAAACTCCTTAGTCTTTGCAATCTAACTTTACATACTCTCCATCCCGCTTCCTAGCCCTTGTTTACAAACTGAACCAGCCAAACTGAACTATTCTTACTCTTCTTTCCCTATTAAGTCCCACACTCTCCCACCTTTATTTAGGCTTTGTTCAAGCTGCCTGTAATGTTCTTCCTCACCTCTGGCCCATCTCTACAGGTCCCCATCCCCTTGTCCTTCAAAAATAACAAGAAACAGAAATTGACTCAAAAGGAATTGATTGGAAAGATTGAAGGATATCTCATGAAAATGAAAAGGACTGACTACAATTACATCTTACAAGGGATTGGACACAAGAGACACAAGAAAGCCACAAGGAGCAATGATTCATTTCTCTCACTCTGCCCCTCACTCCCATCCTAGCTTTCCTTCCTCACTAGTCACATAGGCTCCATCTCTACTTCCTCACATGAGTCTGCTCTGCTGCTTTCAGACTCTGCTGTTTCTACCTTTCCATATATATTGACCAAACATGGCCACCGAAGGCTTTTCCACGATTCTCATCTCCAAGCCCACCAGCCAGTTAACCAGCATCCTGCCATGTATTCCCATTCCCAATGGATGGGGAAGGAGGTGTCATTGAGTCAGCTTTCCCAATGGACTATCAGCTGTTGGACTCATCTGCCCAGCTCTGGCCAAGGAAGGGAGAATCATCAAATATAATGACTGAACTTCTGTACAGGTATACCTGTGATGCTATGATGGAGACAGTCTCATAGCAGACTCCCTACTCTAGCTCCATCTCAAAACTTTCTCTGATTCCCCCATCTAGTCCTCTCCTCCCTTTGAGCACCTGCATCACCTGGTGATGATGTTTGAGATCCTTTCTCCTGAGCATCTTTCCCCTCCATGTTTCTCCTTCTAACAGATCCCTCCTTCACCCCCAGACTCAGAAGCAGACAAAGCCACGTGTAGTTACTCACCCACCTTGCCTCGATACAGTGCCCAGAAACAGGCTGGTTAGGAGTGACAGCCCCCAAGATATGAAATAATGTGAGCTGGTAAAGTACAAGGGGAGTATAAGCTACTTCCTCCCAGGCTTGGATGTCAGAGTGTCCTCACTGCTTCTGGTAGCCTCTCATAAGTTACTCTAAGAAAAAGGCACTGCAAGATTGGTGCAAGCAGACCTGGGTGGAAGAGAAAGAAGTAGCAACACGATGTGGTTAGAGTTTAAGGCAGAATCCTAAAAGTTGTGTTCCTATTTAGGCTTCCCAAGAGCTGTCCTTAATTCTGTCATTCGAAGTTTAATCTGTGATCACACAATCCTAACAAATCTTTTTTTTTTTTTTTTTTTTTTTTTGCTTACAGAGGCCATAGTTTGCTTCTAGCCAATGAGAAGTGGGCATACACAGTTATTTCTTTTTTTTTTTTTTAAGCTTTTTATTTTGTATTGGGTGTATGGTTGATTAACAATGTTGTGATACTTTCAGGTGCATAGCAAAGGGACTCAACCATACATACACATGTATTCATTCTCCCTCAAACTCCCCTAACCCCCATCTAGGCTGCCACATAACATTGAAGAGAGCTCCACGTGCTACACAGAAGGTCCTTGTCGGTTACCCATTGTAAATATAGCAGTGGGTACATGTCAATTCCCAAACTCCCTAACTATCCCTCCCCCATCTTTCCCCTTACCACCCCCCCCCAACTGTAAAGGGAGTTTGTAAGTTCATTCTCTTAAGTTCCTAAACTTTTGGTATGATGCTAATTACTTTTTCCATTGAATTGTCCTTATTTGTTGCATGTCTTCTTTCTGCC
This sequence comes from Okapia johnstoni, assembly GCA_024291935.2. Lineage (NCBI taxonomy): Eukaryota > Metazoa > Chordata > Mammalia > Artiodactyla > Giraffidae > Okapia > Okapia johnstoni. Next base: position 20,904,322 of record CM044320.1, on the reverse strand, counting down.
GTGAGTCTATGATATCCCTAAAGACAAGGCTTTCTAAATGTTTCCAAAGTCTCTATCATGGAACAAAATGAAATTTTATAGTATGTCCACTAAATGAATGAATGAATAAGTGAATGATTAGAAAATGTACAGTGTCTTATTCCTATGACTAGGCACCTCATGAATTTGGGGAATAGCTGTGAATAAAAGGAAGTGATCTCTGTCTGAATCAGTGTTGTAGAGGATGGTGATACAGTCTTCCATCCAGTTCCTGAGTTCCCCTTGCCTGTCTCCTCCTACAAGTCTGTGCCCGGGGAAGTGCCAGGATAAAGAGAGGTGTGGCCTTTGGTTTAATAAACCTAGTATTTGACATGCTCCTGGGAGAAATAAATGAGAGATGACCCTTTACTACACAGAAGAAAAAGAACATTTTTTCTGTTTGCTTTTTTTATTTTTAAACAGGCTCCTCTGTCCATCGAATTCTCCAGGCAAGAATACTGGAATGGTTTGCCATTCCCTCCTTCAGGGGATCTTTCCGACCCAGGCATCAAACCCGGATCTCCTGCATTGCAGGCAGATTCTTTACCATCTGAGTCACCAGGTAAGTCCAAACTAATTTTAATTGGAATATAATTGCTTTACAATGTTGTGTTACTTTCTACTGTACAGCAGAGTGAATCAGCTATACATACACATGTCTCCTCTCAGAAAGAGTGCTCCTATTTCCCCACAGGCATGAGAATTGCCTCTTGAGAATCCCAGTCTATCACATGCTGAGCACATGATCTTGGTTTCAGCATGGTTCAAGATAAGCCCAAAACACAACCAACTCCTGTCCAAACACCACAGATACAATGGTTTTACAGAAGGTCCTGGGCTTATGTCCACTTGCTTCTGGAAAATTCCAAGGTGCCAGGAAAAGTGCACTGGAAATTTAGAACTGGGGTAGGAGTCCTAAAAATCTTGTCTAACTTTCACCTTCCTGCCAGCGTGTGTTCCTCTTATCAAGTGTGCTCAAAACCCCACTGAATGATTCAGATGTGTCCTTCGTGGTTGAGGAAGCTGCTCTCTCCAGACCCCTGGAGGTGCTATAGAATCTCCATGCCCAAACTCATCTGTCAGCCTCCCTCATCACCCACAGAGCCCAGGCTGGCAGGGCCAAGCCAGGAAGTTTAAAAGGAGCTTCACACCACCCTTCCCCCACATCAGGCCTCTGCCCTCAGCTTGCTCTGAAACAAGCGCTCAGGCCATCTTGGGGGCACCCATAGTGCCAGCCCCTGGCTCTCACTCACTCCCTCCCTCCCCAGACCTCAGCTGGCCTTTATCTTCCCACAGCTTGGCATCTGACAAAGCCGTCTCCCTCGGGACCATTCAGCTGTGACATTTTCCCAGCGTGTCTTCTCCTTGTCAACATGACACAGGGCAGGCAGGCTTTCAAAGAGAGAGAAAGAGGCCGGAATGCACAGGCATGCGCACACTCGTGGAGAAGGGAGCGGGAGAGAAAGACCTCAGTGAAAGAGCCGCCCAAATGGGAATGTGCCCTAAGTAGCAACGGTTCAGCTCCGCACATCCTTCCGATGGAGAAGACACGGAGGGTGGAGCCTCTGAACGCATTTCCCAAAAGCCCGGAAGGGCCGGGAGCCATCTTGGTGGGGCTAAAACAGAGTCATTCTTGAGACAAAGCTTCCACTGGCCTTAAGGCTGCTTCCCAAAGATGACGCTTTCTGCCGTCTGATTTCACACCATGCCCCTGCCTCGCCAGGCCGGGGGTGGGGGTGGGGGGAGGCAGCCAGAAGGGCATGAAGGCTCTGGGGGTGGGGGATGGCAGGCACAGGTGGCCCAGATGATCCAGAAATTGGATTAAGTCAGCGGAAGCAAGATCTCAGAGTCTGAGGTAACCAGCAGAGGAGTAAGTTTGTGTATAAGTCTCTCTGGGGAGACTAGGAGAGAAAGTGGAGCCCCACTGCCCAAGGAATGAAGGTCCCAGGCCAGTATTATTTGCATTTCAAAGGAAATAGCTAGCACCTGGGTCATGGAGGTTTATCAAGTCCACCACTTACCTGTGTCTGTGTTCAGGTGTGTCCACGAGTCCTTAGAGTGGACTAGGGGAGGGACAGGGTAAGAAGAGCCCGGAGTTGGAAGTTTAAACAGGTGAATCTGAGTCAGCTTGGCTTCCCTGGTGGCTCCGACAGTAAAGAATTTGCCTACGATGTGGGAGACCCATGATTGATCCCTGGGTTGGGAAGATCCCTTGGAAAAAGGAATGGCTACCCACTCCAGTATTCTTGCCTGGAGTACAGTCCATGGGGTTGCAAAGAGTCGCACGTGACTGAGTGACTAACACTTTCACTTTCTGAGTCAGTTTGGTCACTACTCTTGGATGAATCAGTGAGTTGATCTGGTCCTTGGCTGCCTCACATATAAAATATGAGCCTGAACTAGATAAACTTGATGATTCCTACCAGCTCCAATTTTTCAGGGGACACAATCTGCCATCCCACTGTGCCCCAACCATTTGGGTTCATCCTTCCCCCATTAGCTGACTTCCCTCTGCATTTTTGTAAAGTTGGTGAGCAATGTCAGGGCATCTCAATGCCCTGACGTGAATCCACTGTTCCTCCCCCCACAGAGATGGAAAGTGGAAAGAACCCCTCTGCTCCTGGACCACAGAGCAGCGTGGCTGAGGCACAGACCAAGTTAGAGCTGAAGTGGGATAAGTCAAGTCACTCCACACAGTCATCTCCCAGGTTATCAACAAAACCAGCCCCAGACCCACATCTGCCTTCTGAGTTCCCCACCCTGTGTCATACCATTAGTTCTCTTCCTTCTCTCATTGAGTATTTGTTCAATAGTTGCTAAGACTCAGGAATAAGGAATCAGGGAGGTAAAATTTTCGGGGATAAAAGAATGTAAGATAAAGTGCTTTGCCTGAGAATTTGCAATGGAATTGGAATCTCTCCATCTCCCAATCACTTTAGTAATATTTTCCTTAGCAAGTAGTGGGATTTTCCTGGAAAGCTATTAATTCAAAAACATTCTCATTAAGTACCAGCCCTATTCCAGCACTGTGCTATCTTCTGAGGATAAAATGGTGAACAAGATAAGTTCTTTATGGGATTTATAGGCTACAAAGGGAAGATAGACCTTATAAAGTAGCAACTATACCACTTCAGATAATCAGTTATAACTGTGGTGTGTTGTTATGTATAACAGGGGGATTGTAATAGTTAATTTTGCGTGTCAGCTTGACTGGGTCATGGAGTACTCAGATATTTGATTAAATATTATTTCTGGGTGTGTTTATGAAGATGTTTCTGGATGAGTTTAGCATCTGAATCTAATCCAGATTGTCTTCCCTATGGTGCGTGGTGGCTTAGATGGTAAAGAATCTGCCTGCAATGCAGGAGACCCAGTTTTGATCCCCAGGTCAGAAAGATCCCCTGGAGAAGGGAATGGATACCCACTCCAGTATTCTTGCCTGGGAAATCCCATGGACAGAGGAGCCTAGTGGGCTACAGTCCATGGGATTGCAAAGAGGCAGACACAGCTTAGCGACTAAACAACATCAATGCATGAGAATCATTCAATCCATTGATGACTTGGTTAGAACACAAAGGCAGAGGAAAAGAGAGTTCTTGCTCTCCTGACTGACTGAGTTGGGACATCCATCTCTCCTGCCCTTGAACAAGGATCAACATCAGCAGTGCTCTTGGCTCTAAGGCTTCAGACTCAAATTGGAAGTACACTACCAGCTTCCTGGGTCTCCTATTCACAGACAGCAGATGTGACACTTCTCCACCTCCATCATTACGTGATCCAACTCCTTAGAGTATCTTTCTTATAGGCTTATTATTTATTTTACATACAGCTCCTGCTGGTTCTGTTTCTCTGGAGAACACTGACTAATACTACAGCCCAGGGTGTCAGGAAAGTCTTCCTTTTATGCTGTTGTTCATGGACTGCAGCACACCAGGCTTGCCTGTCCTTCACCATCTCCCAGAGCTTGCTCAAACTCATGTCCATTGAGTCAGTGATGCCATCCAACCATCTCATCCTCTGTCTTCCACTTCTCCTCCGGCCTTCAATCTTTCCCAGCATCAGGGTCTTTTCCAATGTGTCAGCTCTTTGCACCAGGTGGCCAAAGTATTGGAGCTTCAGCATCAATCCTTCCAATGAATATTCAGGAGTGATTTCCTTTAGGATTCACTGGTTTGATCTCCTTGCTGTCCAAGGAACTCTCAAGAGTCTTCTCCAGCACCACAGTTCAAAAGCATCGGAAAGTGTTCCTTAAAAACGTGAATTTAAGCAGAGATCTAAGTGGAATGTGAGTGAGCTAGATGAAGGAGGGGGAAAGAAAAAGGGAATGAGCAAGGGAGAGGAATTAATGTGAGCAAAGGCTATGGCTGCTTTGGAGAGCTGGAGGATAAGTGGCTTGGCTGGGCTGTTGAGAGCCAGGAAAATATTGATGAGAGAAAACCAGAGAAATAGGGACCAGACCATGCAGGACACTATGGGATTGTTAAGAATTTAGGACTTTATCCAGAGAGCAGTGGGAAGTCGTTTACAATTTCCAAGGTCTCCATGAGTTACAAGCATCCACCATGTTTGTTTATTTCATTACAGAATCTAGGCCAGTCTTGGTTTGAAGTAATGCCAGATGTACTGTCTCCTGAAAAGCTCCCCCGGGCTTCTAGAAGGCACTGTGGACTTCCTCCCGTCACAGTCTGTCTTTCCACCACTGAACCCATTCACCGTGTGACAGACTGTGAATGGCAGGAAGGCGAGCTGTGAGGTCCAGCGGTGGGATTTCTCTTGACCTCTGTGGACTCCTGTCTGCTGACTGTGGAAAAGTCTAAGACCTCAGGTCTCTGTTTTTTTTTCTCCACACCTGAGTCTGCTTCACATCCCTTGGATGTTGGGGGAATAAATACGTGAAAGATATGTGAGACATTCTTGGGTGTTGAGGTTACAGCCAGTGCTCATGTGGAGGACATATGGCCACAGGGCAGCCCCTGACAGCACCCCTCAGTGGAGCCCATGAGAGTGGCCTGCTGGCCCGGGCTGTGTCTGTACGGCTGCAGCCTCACTCACGCCCACAGAGAGGGCAAGGAGAGTGGAATGGCTTTTCAATAAAATGTAGTACCAACTGTGTGCTGGGCACAGGAAGGTGAGCAAACAGATAACTTCCCTGAGGTGCAGAGTGAATTGTGGTGAACCATAAGTCTTTCCTGGTGGCTCTGACAGCAGAGAATCCACCTGCAATGCAGGAGATCCAGATTCGATTCCTGGGTTGGGAAGATCCCCTGGAGAGGGGAATGGCTACCCACTCCAGTATTCTTGCCTGGGAAATCCCATGGACAGAAGAGCCTGGCAGGTTACTGTCCATGGGGTCACAAAGAGTCAGACACGACTGAGGAACTAATATTTTTTCATAGAAAGAAAGTGAAGTTGCTCAGTCATGTCCAACTCTTTGCGACCCCATGGACTGTAGCCTACCAGGCTCCTCCATCCATGGGATTTTCCAAGCAAAAATACTGGAGTGAATTTCCATTTCCTTCTCCAGGAGATCTTCCCTACCCAGGGATTGAATCCGGGCCTCCTGCATTGTAGGCAGACGCTTTACCATCTGAGCCACCAGGGAAGTCCAACCACAAATCAAAAAAAAATTTTTTTTAAACAACAATCAAAATTTCCCTGGAAGTGTGAAAAAATATATATATATGTGTGTGTATATATACACATATATATATATATAATATATATATATGTATAAACATACATATATACACAGGTTTCCCAGGTGCCAAGCAGGAGACATGGGTTCCATCCCTTGGTTGGGAAGATCCCTGGAGTAGGAAATGGCAACCCACTCCAGTATTCTTGCCTGGAAATCCCATGGACAGAGGAACCTGGTAGGCTACAGTCCAGGGGTTGCAAAGAGTCAGACAGGACTCTGTGACTATACAACAAAATATATTACATATTATATATATAGATAATACATATGTATGTGAATGGATAATATATATGGATGGATACTACATATGGATAATACATATATATATTTGGATGCATCATATATATATATATGGGTAATACACATATACATGGATGGATACATGTATATAAAATACATACATATGTATAAAAATGTGTTAAAATTAGGCAGAATAATGGCTCTGCAGAGATGTTAACATTCTAATCCCTGGAGCCTGTGATTTTGTGCCTTCCAATGAAAAAGAGACTCTGCAGATGTGAATAAGTCCAAGGACCCTGAGAGGGAAAACTTTCCCCTGCACTGAAAGTGTGGAGTCTTAACCACTGGACCACCAGGGAAGTCCCTGGAAGGTGCTAAATCTGAATGGATATGATTGGTAGCTAGAGAGAGAAGATTCAGAACTCTTAGGACTTTTCAGACTTGGACAACCAGGGAGTAGCTCTTGACAGTCACTAAAGTGGAAAATTTAAGAGGTTGGGAAATACAAGGAGAAATTTCAGGACAAAAAAAATAATTTTTGCTTAGACCTAATTGCAGATACCCATGGGACACACAGATAAGACGTCCAGGAGGAAACTGGACACTGCTGTTTGGAGCTTGGAGGGGAGCTGGGCTGGAGGCATACATTCTGGGTCAGCATAGGGATGACTGAAACCCAGGGCTTCAGTAAGATTTCTCAGGGAGAATCTGAAAAAAAGAGGAAGGCTGAAGACACATCACTGGGCAAGAGTGATATTTAAGGGCAGTGGAAGGTACCATGGACTTCAGGGGTCCTGGGTCTCGCCCCAGGTCAATGGTTTCAGTTTTACACTAGTCCCAAACAAAGATGAGAGAAGGTTAAGGTATGCTGTGTGAGTCTGTGACTGTGTCTACAACTGAAGTCTCACCCTACTCGGACTACCATTTCCTTCCCTGGACTCAAGTGGACCAAAGCAGCCAACTACGGCTGGCCTGCCCTGCCCTGTGTCCCAATTATAAGAGGCACTGTGCTGCTATGGTGACCATAGCTTGTACCATGTAGCTCTTTCCAACTAGGGAAGACTGATGAGACAAGGGCTATCAGTATGGATCTGGCCCTCAGCATACGGCCTTCAAAACCTTGCATAAAATACAGTAGTTATGTGGGAGGGGGTGGAATAGACAACACTGGAAGACTGGGCATTTGGTGTTTAGGGCCAGTAAGAACACACAACCAAGTGCAAAATGAAGCTCTCCAGCCCCAGAACACTACAGGCCGACAGAAGAACTGGTTAGTAAAGAAAAAGGAACATGTGTCAGAGAGAAACAGAGTTTCCATGAGCCTTACTTAGCTGGGTATGTGCAGGGCTAGACATCAAGTTCATCCCGATAAACCTGGACACATTAAATCTTCATCATGATAGACCTGACGTACAGTTACCATGGGCAGATCTTTACAAACACTCCTCACTGGTATAAGTATAGGCACACACAGACATGCAGACTCTATTTTTATTTTTGGCCGTGCTAGGTCTTTGTTGCTGCATGGGCTTTCTCTAGTTGCGGTGAATGTGGGCTACTCTCTGATTGTGGTGAGCAAGCTTCTCATTGCCGTGACTTCTCTCGCTGTGGAGCACAGGCTCTAGGTGCTCAGGCTTCAGTAGATGCACCTCACGGGCTTCAGTAGTTGTGGCTCACAGGCTCTAGAGCACAGGCTCAGTAGTTGTGATGCCTGGGCTTAGTTGCTCCACATCATTTGGAATCTTCTTGATAAGACTCTAAATCTCCATGAAGTGATGCATCAATTTAGAATCTTGGTGGTGGAGATGATATTGCAGGTGTGTGTAACTTGTCCAAATTCATCCAGCAGTTGTAGGGTTACGATCCTCAGGCAATGCTGCTCCAGCCACCCCACACCCAATTTTGCCTTGCAGCAACTCAAGTCCAGGCTGGTGGAACATCACGAAGAGGTTCTGTTTGCTGGAATTATGCCAACGTGTGGTAAATATCTCCCCACAGTGACTTTTCACTTTGCCAGCTCTTGCAGCAGAATCCTTCCTGTAATTAACACAAGGATAAATGCAGCACGGATGGCCCTCTCCAAAGGAACCCAAATTCTAAATTAATGAAGTCTGAATTAATGAGGTTTCATAAACATATCACAGGCGTGGAGCTCACCTCTGTAAATAGCAATTGGCAATTTCATTAATTGGGGTCAGGATCTGGTCTGTACTTCTCTTGCCAAATGCAATAAGTCATGGCAAGTAGGATCTTCATTTATCATAAACCTGGTGTGCTTCTAAGTCAGAAGCTGTGTACTTGAGTTTCCCAGGAATGTAGTAACCAGTCTCAGCGATATCTTCCTGGAGTTAAAGTTCCCACCAAAACATAGGAACTTTCTTGGGCAAGTGAGTAATTATCTTTCATGAGAGAGGATAGATAAAGAGCTCTCTGAGAAATAGATGTGCAACAGTTAGTGCCAATTTATTTTGGATATTCGTCCAAAATCAAGGATAAAAATGCAGAAGAAATTCTCAGTAAATGTTGTAGTTGAGAACATAGGACCAACATCTCCCTAGGAAGTGAAGTCAAAGTCACTCAGTCATGTCTGCCTCTTTGAGACTCCATGGACTCTACAGTCCATGGAATTCTCCAGGCCAGAATACTGGAGTGGGTAACTTTTCCCTTCTCCAGGGGATCTTCCCAACCCAAGGATAGAACCCAGGTCTCCCTCATTGCAGATGGATTCTTTACCATCTGAGCCACCAGGGAAGACCTAGGAAGCTAACTATTAAATCAGACTTTGGCAATAGGAGCCTATTATGGTCAGTGGGGGACAGGATTGACCTATGGTATATCTGAATCTATAAGTATGAGTTGCTCTAATAAATATATGTACAGCTTAACTGGATATGTTCGGGGCAGACTTCAAGTTTATCCCACTACGCCAGGATACACAAATGCATCATCATGATACACCCAACAAACACTTGCCATGAACAGATCTTTACAAAAAAAATCCTTGCTGATATCAATGGAGGCACAAACAGACATACAAATTCTATTTTTAAATCTCCATGCAGTGTTGCATCAGTTTAGAACCTTGATTGTGGTGATAATATCATAGGTGTAGGCACATGTCCAAACTCATCAAGATGCGTACATTAAATGTGTGCAGTTTTTACATATCAGTTGTACTACTAGAAAGTATATTAACACTCTTGAGGGTTCCTTGGACTGCCAAGAGATCAAAACAGTCAATCCTAAAGGAAATAAACTCTGAATATTCATTGGAAGTACTGACACTGAAGCTCCAGTACTTTGGCCACATGATGCAAAGAGCTGACTCATAGGAAAAGACCCTGAGGCTGGAAAAGATTGAGGTCAAAAGAAGTAGGGGGCAGAGAGGATGAGATGGTTGGATAGCATCACTGACTCAATGGACATGAGTTTGAGCAAACTCTGGGAGATAGTGGAGGACAGAGGAGCCTGGCATGCTACAGTCCATGGGGTTGCAAAGAGCTGGATAGGACTTAGGGACTGAACAACAATAATAATATATATATATATATATATATATATATATATATATATATAAAATGCTGAGCAAATAAAAGAAAGATGCAGAATGATATGTACAGTGTATGACAATTTATATAAAATTTAAGACATGAAAATCAAGTGCATATATTTTTATGACCATATATATAGTAAAAGTTTTTTTTTTAAGTGTGGAATGATAAACACCTAACTCAGGGTGTTGGTTACTTCTAAAAAAGGAAGGAGAGAAACAAAATTAGGGAGGAGTACCAGTGGATTTTAACTGTATTCATAACATTTTCTTTGAAATAAACCCTTCTGAGATAAAGAAAAAAAGTGTTGTGTGTCTGAGTATATATTTCCACACACATAATGAATGGCTCCTAGATATTCTTCAGTGGTTGAGACGTACCTGTCAGAACTGAAACCTTAAAGTCTATGTGCAGGCAGAAATAGAATACCTGGTATTTACATCTCACCTGGCACTTTTCAAAGCATTTTCATCATCTTAGATATTTTAAAATCGTAAGTAGGCAAGTTCTGCAGATGTCATTATGCAATCTGACAGATGAAATACAGAGAGGTAAAACAGAAGGATGAAGATGGAGAGCTGAATTTTTCTCGATTCACAGGAGTTTTTCCTAAGTTGCCAATAATCACAAACCTCCTCCTTCCCATACACAGCCTCCAGCATCCAAGTGCCTCCAGAGAGGAAAGCAGGCCCATGTCACTCTGAACTCCAGTAAAAGCATTTCCCCAAACAGTGATTCTAATGCTATTGTTTATCACTAAGTCACGTCAGACTCTTTTGCAAGCCAGTGGACTGTAGCCCACCAGGCTCCTCTATCCATGGGATTTCCCAGACAAGAATACTGGTGTGGGTTGCCATTTCCTTCTCCAGGGTATCTTTCCCAACCCAGGGATCGAACCCATGTCTCCTGTATTGGCAGGCAGACTTTTTTTGTTTTTTTTTAAACCACCGAACCATCTGAGAAGCCCCATTGATTCTAATACTGGGGGCCAAATGTCTGATTGGAAGCCACAGTTGACCCTTTTCCAATAGAGCTTCAAGAACTTTAGACGTATTTTGAAAGTAAAATTGTCTCTTAAAATGCCAGTGTGTGTTGTGAAAAGGATGTTACCGTGGAAATCGAGATGAATTAGATCAGTGGAATGAGACTGAGAATTTCTTTTCCACATTTGGAAAACCTGCACTTATTGAGCACCCACTGTGTACCTCACATCCCTGAGCTACCTGGACTATATTATAGTGAAGGGGGGAGATACTCAAGTGAAATAAGCATGGGTCTTCCCTTCAAGGAATGTTCACACTAAAGGAAATAGGGTTCATAAATAACTGGAGAAACAGATGCAGTTGCCAGAAGGGGGCAGTGTGGATCCTCTAGGCAGGGGGCTCCAACCTCCAGGCCGTGGACTGGTACCTCCTGTCAGATCAGCAGCAGCATTAGATTTGAAATAAAGTACACAATAAATATAATGCACTTGAATTATCCCCAAACCATCGCCCCACCTCCAGTTGATGGAAAAATTGTCTTCCATGAAATCAGTCCCTGGTACCTGGTTGGGCACTGAAGTGGGTTTGAGGCAGGGTCTGCACTGTGTGCACAAGAAGAAGGTAAGAGGAGAGACTGACTGGAGAAAAGGCCTCAGCAGGACCTCAGAGCGGAGCCAAGAGAGTGAAGGTCCTGGGGTTTTCTCAGTCAGGTTCAGGGTCCTCTGTCACACGGGTGAAAACTAGAGCTTTGCTGTCAACAGAGACTAAAGCCACAGACCTGGACCCCAACAGGAATGCTCTTTGAAGAGGAACAATTATATATATATATTATTGTTATATATATATATATATACATTATTGTTATATATATATATATATATATATCATTAGCATCCTCATTTTTCAGTACAGGAAAGTGAACCCAGACTGGTTAAGCCATTAACCTTATAGCACAGAGCTGGTAAGTGGTGGCCCTGAGGTTCTGCCTCACTCTGGCTCTGGAGTCTCTCCTCTTCATTACTAGAATGGCCACAGAGACGTATTTGGGAAGCCTGCTCAACCCATGCTGTTTGCTTTGGAATTACCAACCTGCCCAAGACAACTGGACCTGGAGTGGACAGGTCCTGTCGTGGACTGGGATCAGCCAATCAGATTCTCACCATGAAAAACAGAGAATGATTTCAGTCCCTGACTTTCCAGTTTCAATCCTAACCAATCCTGTTCTTGGATATCTGTTAGACTGTCTGAGATCCTTAAAATAGCCAGCTGCCCTTCTCAGTTGAGTGGTTTCTGTCCTTGTAATCTGATAATGCCTGTTGAAACCGCATCCTCACAACATCCCCGAAGCGGACTTCTTTTCAAGATTGCTGATCATCGCCTCTTAACAATGGACTCCAGTAGATCTTAAAGGCTCTTATCACAAGAAAAAAATCGTTAACTGTGGGTGATGATGGGTGTTAACTGGACTTCTTGTGGCAATCATTTCACAATATATACAAATGTCAAGTCTTCTTGCACACCTGAAACGAATATAATATTTCAATTACATCTCAATAAAAGAGATTGACTCCAAGGGCTCTTTGTCCTGTTCTGCAATTGTAGCTATGTGCCGAATCACTCTGCCTTACCCACTCTGTCTCTCCTCTGAGCCTATATGTCGTCCCTTCACTGATTTCCTATTAGGCTGGCTACCTCTATATCTTGGCTATATCTATAACTTGGCTCAGGGAAGCTTCCATGTTTCCTTAAGGCTGGAAATGCCCTCTTCTGTGCTCCAGGGTCCCTTCTGCAAAGGTATGTACCTCTCATATGAAAGAGATATGACCAGATATTACATCCAGGCATGTGCAGTCACTAAGTCATGTCCTACTCTTTGTGACCCCATGGACTGTAGCCTGTCAGGCTCCTCTGTACGTGGGATTTCCCAAGCAAGAATACTGGAGTGGGTATCCATTCCCTTCTCCAGGGGATCTTCCCAACCCAGGGATCAAACCCATGTCTCCTGAATTGGCAGGTGGATTCTTTACCACTGCACCACTCAGGAAGTCTGGATATTACACACTCCTGAGCAAAAATAGCAAGCTACAGAAGACAGTGGATCATGTGCCCCCTTTTATGGAAAAATTCTAGATGTGCATGTAAAAAACATAAGCAGGTCATGTCATCACTTGTGTAAATCTTCCACTGATGTTCAATCATATATAATAACAAAATGCAAAGGTCAGACTTAGCTTATGAGACCCTGGGGGATAGAGTGTACCCATCCCTTCATCCCCACCTCTATTTGTTTCTGTCTCACTGACTCCTTTTTAAAGGCTCTTTGACTTCTTAAATTAATGAAGGCATAAGGATATTGGGGAAGTTCACTACCTATTTTCACCCCCGTCCCTGCGTCTAGACTTTTGACTCTTGTGAAACTGAAATGCATTGTGTTATGCTTTCCTCTTGGACAATGGGCAAATGGATACTCCCCTGAGATCCACTGTTGAAATGAACACATGGCAAGAGGTTCTTCATCAGAAGAGGATCGGCTCCTAGGTGATGTGAAACAAAAGCGCAGCAAATTTTAAATAAGTAAAGATACCAAAAATATACATGCATGTACATGCATGGATACACGGTTACAAAAATATTACAGTAGGTTGTTTTGGGGCAATGGGATCTCAAGAGATGCTTATTTTCTTTCTCTATCATTTAAAGATTTTACCAAAAAATTTAACACTTATAATAGAAAAAAGTGCTTGGATATTAAAGGAAAAACTGCAAAGGTCTGGGGAGGGGGCAGAAGTCTGTTCATGATATTCTAACATCTTTGTGTGGTTGTGTCCTTTCTTGTTTCATGTATGTACTGATACCTTTTCATCTCTATTCTGTACACATGTTCTCCCCCACAGGAAACAGCTCTTATACATTTGACATATATCTTTACATCTGGATAGAATATTGGAGTGAGTAGTCATTCCCTTCTCCAGGGGACCTTCCTGACCCAGGGGTCAAACTTGGGTCTCCAGCATTGCAGGCAGATTCTTTACCATCTGAACCCCCAGGGAAGCCCCTTTCACTTTTCACTTTCATACACTTACAAGGTACACAGTGCTATTTTGTGTCAGTACATATTTTTTATTTATGTAACTGTTTTCACATATTTATTTGTCCTAAAGATTCTATAAACTCCTCCCCACAAGGAGTGAGAATTTATTTATATTTCTATTCTGTGGTCTAGTACGGCATTTGGCATAGAGGAATAGCACAATAAATATTTGTAAAGCTGAACTGAAATTTTACCACCCTTTTTCCTTAAAATCTCACCTTTTCTGAGCTTCAGGAATACTTCCTTCCCCTGGCTTCCCTCCTGCTTCCCTGGTTCCCTGAAAGATTCCTCCTTTCTTCCCATCCCTTAATTATGTCCCGTCCTTGTGTCTCTCCTGCTTTCCTTCCACCTGACCCACCATGATCCATCTCTTCCATGCCCGTCACTTTCATTATGATGTTGGCATAGCTGTCTCCCAAACTTTCATCTCAAGCTTTAATTTCTTAGTCAAGCTATCGACCCACATCCTCATCCAACAGCTGGAATTCCCACAGGCATCTCACACTCAATGTGAAATCATCACCTTACCCACCTGCCGACTTGAGACTCTACTTTCTCCTTTGTCCCTTCTCCTAGGGCAGGCATTAGCATTCTCCAGTCCCTCCATCTTTAATAAAACCTCTCCCTTCTCCACTCTGTATATGGGATAACTCACCAGAACCTTTCATTTCTACCTAACAGCTAACACTATCATTCATAGCCAGGAGCTTTACTTGGTCCTGAGAATACAGGGGTGAGCAAGACAGGTAAGTTTCTGATTCTTGGCAGACAGACAATAGACAGGTAAGTAAGCAGTGTGTTGCAGTGTGTGGTCAGTGCTGTGAAGGAAGGATGCAGGGTGATGTGAATAACTGGGGCCATGAGGGTGGTCAGGAAGGGCATCTGCATAGGATGAGAAGGGAAACTCTCATCAACAGACCCAGGAAGAACAAGCAATCCAGGTTCCAGAACCAACAGATGCCAAGGCTACAGGCAGAGAAGGAGCTTCCCATGTCCAAGGAGCAGCAGTAAGTCCTTCACGGCAGGTCTTATGGAAGGGGGAGTCCCCATAACTAGATTAGATTGAGTGGGACCTGAGATTAGAACAGAAAGGGCCTTGGAGTCCATTCAAGGAATTTTCATTTTCTTCTAAATGTGATAGGAACTCAAATAGCAGCATTTAAACAGGGTATAGGGTCAGAGCTGATTTATGCTTTTCCAAGTTCACTTTCAAGGATGGGGATTAGGTGGATTATGGGGCTGGAGTAGGGAAGCAAGTTCAAAGCTTTTGCACAAGGCCAGGTAAGAGATAGTGACAGCCTGAATTCCAGGATGCCAGTGACCGTGGTGAGTGATGAACCAATTTGAGACACATGTTGGAGGAGAAACTGATAGGACTTGCTGATGGACTGGATATGGAGATGGGGAGAAAGGAAGAATTCAGGGTGACTCAGGGCTTCTGCTATAAGCAACTAGGTGGATGATAATGCTGTTTCATGAGTTGGGGACATACAAGAAGGAACAGGGCCAGCTGGCAGTCGAGTACAGCAGGGAATGAAGAGTTTGTTTTAGACGTGCTAAATTTAAGATGCCAGTGAGACATCTTGGTGGTGATGTCAAGTTGACGGTTGGATACAGCAAGCTGGAGCTCCATGGGGAGCGGTCCATTTAGAAGACATTATTGTAGAGATGGTATTTATACCACAGGAGTGCACAGATGAAGGGACGAGAACAGACAAGCCAGGAAGAGAAGAGGGAAGGAAAGAGGATGAGTTGGCAAAATTGCATGAGAAGCAGAAGGCAGTGATTACAGAAAAAATCCACAAGAGCTTCTTATAAAACTAAGAAGAGTGTTTCATGGGAGGAAGGGGTCAAGTATGCCAAATATTACTCAAAGACCAAGAATAAGCCAGAAAACTACCCATTTGGGCTGAGGAGGTTAGAGATTCCAAAGTAATTTTGGCAATGCAGTGCTGTGAGCCAGACTGGCGCAAACTGAATAGCAATTTGTAGGTGAAGAAATAGAAGCAATATGTGCAGACAATACTTTGGAGAAGTTTTACTATAAACGGGGCTAGAGGTAGGGAGGAATGTAGCATCAGTCGAAGCCTTGGTGGAGATAGGGAATAACAGAGCAAGCTTGTGTGTTGGTAGGAATGAGTATTAAAGAGGGAGAGACTGATCATGCAAGAGAGAAAAGAAGAAAAACCTTTCAAAAGAGCACAGGGGAGGGGAGATCTCTGGTGGTCCAGTGGCTAAGACTCCACGTTCCCAGTACAGAGGGCCTGAGTTTGATCCCTGGTCAGGGATCCCATATGCAGCAAACTAAGACCCAGCACAACCAGATAAATAAAATTTCAAAAAAGCAGAGGGGAGGCACTGACCTCTGACAGGGGGCAGTTTTTGCCTCCCAGGGGGAGGAAAGATGGAGACAAAGGTATCCACACAGGTAGAGGTACTGACCTGGTGGCTGGGAGAAAAGGGAGCTCTCCTCCAATAGTTTCCATGTTTCAATGAAGAGTGATGGGAGATCACCAGCTCTGATGACAGTGGAAGAAGGGAAAGAGATGGTGGGAGGGGGAGGAAATGCAAACATAAAGCCCCTCCTCCTGGTTTCTCTCATTCTCTTTCCACTCCTAGGGCGACAGTTCTATTCAGGACCTGACTGTCTCCAGCTCCACCGCCATGACGTCCTCCTAACAGATCTTCTGTCCTGGCAACCTCCTATATGCCCATCTTTGAAAGAATCCCCCAAACCACAGATCTGTTGTGCCATGGGAACCTTTGATAGACTTTACTGTGTAAAGGCAATCCTGGCTCCTCATCCAGGCAGGCAGAGCGCTCCATCTTCTGGTCCAACCTCCCTTCACTTCCTTGCACTCAGGCCATCCCTTCCTCTATACCTGCTGCTGAACCACAGCTGCCTACTCATTACTCTCCCCAAATACTATGAAATCTCTCACTTTTATGTTTCTGTTCAAGCTCTTTTTTCCCTCTAGACAGGCCTTGTTCCCCCTTGCAGAAGCCCTACCCACCCCTTAAGATCCAACTTATATCTCACTCGTTTCAGGAAAGTCCCCAGAGCCTTCCATTAAAAGAAATTCTCATAGCTCCTTACCCCATTAAAACATGTTATCTGGACTTCTCTGGTGGCTCAGATGGTAAAGAATCTGCCTGCAAAGTAGGAGACCCAGGTTCAATCCTTGGGTCAGGAAGATCCCCTGGAGAAGGGAATGGCAACCTACTCCAGTATTCTTGCCTGGAGAATCCCATGGACAGAGGAGTCTGGTGGGCTACAGACCATGGGGTTGCATAGAGTTGGACAAGACTAAGCGACAGACATGACTGAGTAATTGAGACACACAGACACATAAAAGATCAAAGTCCATCTTATAGTGTCAGCATGTCTTCATGCTTGTATAATTTTCTATATGTGTGCTCACATCTGTCTCTAAGAAAGGAAGAAAGAAACAGAGGGAAGGAGGGAAGAGAAGGAGGGACCAGAGAAATAAAGAAGGGAAAGCAGAGGTGCCTCCAGGGCCTCTGCTGGTTCGTCTCACTGTCTTGCATCAAACCACTCAGCAGTGCGTCCCAGGACTGGCAAAGCCTTGGCCAGCCCCCAGGCTCTCTTCATGAACAAACCGCTGGCATCCTGGGCAGCCACATTCTCCCTTCTCCCTTCTGCTCCCTCTCCTCCCTCCTCCCGCCTTGTGCCTCCATCTTAGATGCCCAGTAATTGCCTGAAATCTTAAGCAGCTCCACCTCTGAAAAGAGCAGTGGGAGGGAATGGAGAGAAATAGGCAGAGAGATGAAAATGTAACGTTGAAAAATTCATGTTAAAGGCAGCACGTGCTCCACCCCACCCCACCCCACCACCCCACCACCCTCCACACTCCTCTGCATCCCATCTGATAAAATTCTGGCGGAGACCAGGCGAGGCTGGGCCAAGTCTGTCTGGGGTGACAGAGCAGTCACTGGTGAGCTGCGAGCGTCCACGAGTGTGCAGGAGGAAAGCAGGACTTCGCTTCTGGGGGCCTGGGTTGTTGGGGATGGGGATGCGAGGGGGCGGTAAGAAGACAGGGCTGGGAGAGAAGTCCTCCCCTCCTAGAGCAAGTGCAGCCCTCCTCTCCCCATGAAGTCAGGCCTGGGGGGGTGGGGGTACTGCCCTCTGCAGAGTCACGGGCCCTGTGTTTTCCCACGCCTGTATTCCTTTCAGGAATCCTGAAAAGGCAGGGCACGACCGCGGGCCAGGGCGAGGGGCTGTCCTCGCTCCTCTTGATGGAGCACTGTTTGCTCTGAGCCCAGGGCGGAGAGTTGAGGCGGATGGGCTCTAGGTACCTGAAAAAGCCCGATCTCGGTTCGCAGCCCTGCTCTTGCACTCCCCTCGCTGAGCACTGCAGAGCTGCGGCCTGATGAACGCCGCTCGCTGAGATCGACAGGAGATGGGCTTGCGATTCCCGGCAAGCGGTCCCTGCGGAGTGGAGGCTCCGCCTGTTCGACCGCGACCCCTGGCGGCCGCCAGAGAAACTCTCCGCAGAGCTTCCAAAGCCAACGGGGCGGCTGGACAGGAAGCCGAGGGAGGAGTTTCAAAAGAAATAGGGGCAAGAAATACACGGGCGCACACACACACACTCCGCAGATGCTGCAGGCCAGGGAGGTGGAGAATGAAAAGAAAGCCAATTTTTCTTACTTGTAACCTAAACAAGAAGGCAGGGAACAATCTGTTAGAGATGGTGGGGGCTGATGGGAGGGGGTGGGGAGGGGGAGGAGGAAGGTGGAAATGTGAAAATCTGTTTACAGTTGGAACAGAATCTGTTTAATATGATGCTTACACAAAATAAGACGTATACGTTTTTCCCTGCTCTGAACTCTGCTTCCTTCTTTATTTCAACTAGCAATGGGCTCTGATCCGATTTTTTTTCTTTCACACTCTCAAACCAGCTGTATTTTGGAAGAGGCATCTATTCAGGGAAATCAAACATACTTTGGCTTCCTCCAGGGAGCCTGAGTCACAGGAGCCGATACAGGACAGGAGTCAAGCGCCTGGACACTGGAGCCAGAGTGTAAAGCCTGAGTGTAAGTCCAACATAGGTTATTCACTAGCTGTGTGACCTTGGGCAATTTGCTCAACCTCTCTGAACCTCCATCTCCTTGTCATGAAAATGAAGAAGAAGCCAGATGCTCCTCCAAGATTCTAATGATGAAGAAGTAGTGGTGACTGTGGTTCTCCTCCCCTCATTTCGACACTCAGGGCAGAGAAGCTACCCCAAGCTGGTTCTGCCTTCTCTTCCCGGGCAGGACCCCTTTGAGCCATAACTGTGGTACACTGAGTTCAAGAACAGGCCACGTGCCTATGAGTAGCAGGCAGCTGACTCCTCCATCACTTTCCCTGACTCCCTCCCTTTCTTTCCCATCAGTTCACACAGCCCTCAAGCCCATGCCTTGGGGGCTGGGCAGCAGACTGGGCAGCACCCACAAAATGATAAGTGTGTGGGCACAGATGTGTCTGGTGAGCATGGAGCTTCTTGGCATGGAGCTGACCCCAGCTTACGATGAGGCCTAACGCCTTTTGCCAGCTTCTCAAGGCTCTGATCAGTGTCCTTCTCCTTGGTGTTAGCACTGCCAACATGCAGTGCTTTGAAATGCAGGGCACTCGGCTAGGGGCCACATGAAGAACAGGTTCTGTGGAAGGCCCCTGCCCCTAAAGAGCATAGTCTAGTCAGAGAGGTGTGATGTCTACACAGGAGAGACCAAACAATAAATAAGGATTGTACACAGCATGTTGTTGTTGTTCAGTCGCTCAGTCATGTCCAACTCTTTGCAACCCCATGGACTGCAGCATGCCAGGCTTCCCTGTCCTTCACCAACTCCCAGAACTTGCTCAAACTCATGCCCATTGAGTCAGTGATGCCATCCAATCATCTTGTCCTCTATCATCCCCCTCTCCTAGCAGGTGTTAAGGGTCAAATGAAGACACTCAGCACTATAGGAAACTAGAGGATGGAAAATGGATTCAGATCAAAGTTGAAGGCTTTCCTGAGCCCCAAGAGCCATGGAAAGTGGTCCTGGTGCTTTGATGAAGGGGGAGGCGAGCTCGTGCCTCTAATTCAGGATACGCCCCTAGAAGGTTGTACTAGAGGATCTACCATCCATGGTGGGGGGTACATATACAGAAAGTCCAACTCCTCGAAGTCTCCCAAAGGTTCTGGACCCTTTAGTCCCAAGGGCCTCAGGGCTGACTTTGGGACTTAGAAGTCTCCACAGCTAATAGTGTGCAGCCTCCTGCCCCTTCTTCTGGGGGGAAAAACTGAGTTGCAGCTAAATTCCTAGGGAGAAACAAGAGAAAAGAAGATGGGAACCCAGTTCCTCATGATTCTTTATCCATGCATTCATCATTTCTCTTACATAATTATCCATCTATCCATTTACTCACTCAATCCTTCATTCATTGTTATATTTAGCAATGGTTATATGCCCAGCCAACCCACTCCAGTATTCTTGCCTGGAGAATTCCAGGGACAGAGGAGCCTGATGGGCTGCCATCTATGGGGTCGCACAGAGTCGGACATGACTGAAGCAACTTAGCAGCAGCAGCAGCATATGCCCAGCACTGTGTCCCAGGCTATGAGTCCAAAATAATTACTGATTTCCTCTCCTTCTTCTACCCTAAGCAAGAGTCTGCGTTACCCCAATTTTTAAGAATCTCTTCTGTCCCACCCCATCTCAGGGACCAGATGTACCATGAGATTCACATGACTCACTCCATGGCATTGGCAGGACCCTAATAAATGCAGATCCCAACGCTCTGGTCAACAGACTCTCTCATATTGAATCGAATAGTTTCGATTTTACAGATCCAGATCCACCCACTACTTCGTGAAGGGACAAAGAATAGGACCCAATGTGCTGGCTTCTTTGAATCAGATACAGAGCTGTGTCCAGCTCTGGCCTCTCACTGGATGTCTGATGCCTGACATGCCAACTGATTCTAGCCTACCCCTCACAAGCCCCTACTCCCTGGGGCTGTCCACCTAGAATCATTCCAGTTGCCTTTTATCCTTACCTGCTGCCTTTCCTTCCCACCCCCTGACTTCACAGGTTTGTGACAATCGTGCTCTTTAAAATATTTCCTGGAGGATATTTGTGTATCTTTAGTGGTGGCAGAATGCCGTATAATTATCTCCCAATTCATCAGGCTCCTTAACAGGCAAATGCCTTTTTTTTCCAATAAGTTTTTCTGGCTGAGGCACCAATAGGCCTTGTTGCTACGGAAACCAGAACGGTTCCGTCTCTATTTTAATGGTATGCTGAAAACCCTGTGTGTCTGTGCATCACACATATGGCAGCTGTTCACTTTCTCAGCTCTTTTTTCCCTTTCCTTCCTCTGCCGGCCTGTCCGGCAGCCCCCCTACAGCCCCTGTTTCAGAACATGTCCTCCTCATCCACAGCTCCTGCCCGACCTCTTCCTGCCTTTTTCTGTGCCTCCACCTCCCCCTCCCCTTCCATCTGGTGTTCTCAGCTGTTTAGAAAGAAACACCAGTTGGCTTGCCTGAAATCTCAGAGAGAGAAGAAATGGGTAATGGTGGGAACAAAGCTTTGCAAAAACCTTTGACCAGCCAGGTGTTTCCTGCTGTCAGACTCATGGCCCCACTTGGCCACTTTCCTGGAACAGAGGGGGCTTCTTTGGAGGAGGAGAGGAGATGGAAAGTTCAGCTCGGGGCAGGAGTGATGGGAGGAGCATCTTCAGAAGTACCATCTGCTGCTGCTCCTGGGTGTGGACTAATATCCTCCACCCAAGTCACCAGGTTTGGTTCAAAGACTGTTAGAGGGGGGAGGGCCCCGCTGAAATGGACTGTTTATGCACTTATTCCACAAACATTTACTGGACACTTAAAACATGCCAGACACTATTCTAGGCACTGGGAATATGCCAATGGTCCCTGTCCTCAACCAGCAAGACTAGTTTATGGATCACTGTTAAGACAACATGATAGGTGGTGAGAGGTGATGTCATAGTGAGGGACTAAGGATCTGGAATCAGACAGACTTGACTGTCAGCCTTGGGCCAGCATCTTCGACCTGTAACCTTGGATAAATAACTAAACCTCTTTAAGCTTCAAGCATCTCATCCATGAATGTAGCATTCTAATTAAATTGTTTTCGATGATGCTAGAGATGACTCTTGAGAGTCCCTTGGACAGCAAGGAGATCAAACCAGTCAATCCTAAAGGAAATCAGTCCTGAATATTCACCAGAAGGACTGATGCTGAAGCTGAAGCTCCAAAACTTTGGCCTCACCTGATGCAAAAAGCCAACTCATTGGAAAAGACCCTGATGCTGGGAAACATTGAAGGCAAAAAGAGTAGGGGGCAACAGAGGATGAGATGGTTGGATGGCATCAGCAACTCAATGGACATGAGTTTGAGCAAACTCCAGGAGACAGTGAAGGGCAGGGAATCCTGGCGTGCTGCAGTCCATGGAGTTGCAAAGAGTTGGATATGACTGAGCAACTGGACAACAAACTGATGTTGAAATAAAATAACGAGTCTATATGAGCACGTTGCCCATCACACAGTCCACCCTCAATCTATCTTCATTACCATGGTTGTCATTGCATTATTATTACCATCGTTGAGGTGGTCAAGGGATCATGATAACACAGAAGGTGGCCGAGAAGAGGGGTTGGACTGGAAGTAAGAAAAGTGGGAAAGGCATTCCAGTCAGTGGGACAGGGGGTGCAAAGGCAGGTGGCATGGACAGGAAAGTGCTTCTGTGTGGCTGCAGAGCCAGCTACCTGTGTCTGGAGACAGGGACATGAGGGACTTGTCCTGGGCTGTGAGGAGATGGATTGGTACCCTGAGGGGATACACTTCACCAGCCCCCTTAGTGGAAGCGAGCAGGAGGCTCTTAGGTTTAAGAGTGACACAAGCAGATAAATTGTCCAGAGGGTTTTTCCTTGTGATACACAAAAATGCCAACATTAAGGGACTCCCAAGTCTTTTCTTGCTTTAAGAGTAAGTAGTTCCAGGTGATCATGGCCAGCACCATGGATCTGTGCATCCCTTGCTCCAGCACATTCCAGGTCACCTGGGCATCAGGACATCAGTGCAGCAGCCCCAGCTGTGTGGCCTTGAACTAAGCACTGATACGATGGGTGGAGTATATAAGATGACTCTGCAAAAGGGAGGGGATATACGTATATGTACAGTTGATTCATTGTGCTGTGCGGTAGAAGCTAACACAACATCGCAAAGCAACTATACTCCAATAAAAATTAATGAATAAAAAAATATGACCCTGAAGTCTCTTCTAGCTCTTGATAACATGACTCCACAAAGAATTTAAAGGAGTGGTTGATGGCACTGAAGATGGAGTGATCCACAAAGGACAAAGATGTTGTGTGTGTAAAGAATAGTGTGATGAAGACATAGAACACAGATCTGTGGTTGCCAAGGGGAAGAGAGGTGAGGGAGAGGTGGAGGGGGAGTTTGGTATCAGCAGAGGCAAACTATTATATTTTACAATGGATAAACAACAGGTCCTATTGTATAGCACAGGGAACTATATTCAATAACCTGGAATAAACCATAATGAAAAAGAACATGAAAAAATGTATAAAAAATAAAGCAAGCAAGATTTTGAAAAAAATAAGAGTAGTGTGATGATTGGAGAGGCAGCATAAAGGGTGGAGCAGACTTGAGGTGCAGGAGGAATAGGCGTAATTCGGTGACTGAGAAGGTGCAAGAGAGGAAGGAGGAGAAGGGTCAGGGATCACTTGGAGGCTAATTCTATTGTGCTTGGAAGCAAGTCAAGAGTAAGACTGGATGCTCTGGGTCTAAAGAGAAACAGCAGAACTGCAAGATCTGCTTTGAGTCACGTGGTAACATCCACTCTCCGCCCTCCACACTGAGCAAGCATTCTTGAACTTTGCAATCTAAAATGATGCCAAATTTTCTTTAACCTTGAGTTCAACGTAAGACAATAATATCTGAAAATAAGTGTCAGCCTGGATCTTCAGAATCAAAAGGAGATCAGAGCTGACCAAAGGATAGGACACAGGGTCACATAACCTACCCATCCACAGCCCCTCACCCTTAACAGTGCTCTGTAAGGGTTACAATGAATGCTTATATCTCTTTATTGAAGTATAGTGGATTTACAATGTTGTGCTAATTTCTGGTGCACAGCAAAGTAATTCAGATATAAATGTGATGCTATGTGATGCTATGGACTCTAGCGGAGAAGGCAATGGCACCCCACTCCAGTACTCTTGCCTGGAAAATCCCATGGACGGAGGAGCGTGGTAGGCTGCAGTCCATGGGGTCGCTAAGAGTCGGACGACTAAGCGACTTCACTTCCACTTTTCCCTTTCATGCACTGGAGAAGGAAATGGCAACCCACTCCAGTATTCTTGCCTGGAGAATCCTAGGGACAGCAGAACCTGGTGGGCTGCCGTCTATGGGGTCGCACAGAGTTGGACACGACTGAAGTGACTTAGCAGCAGCAGCAGCATGGACTGTAGTTCACCAGGCTTCTCTCTCCATGGAATTCTCTAGGCAAGAATACTGGAGTAGCTATTCCCTTCTCCAAGGGATCTTACCAACCTAGGGATTGAACGTGGGTCTCTTGCATTGCAGGCAGATATTTTACTGTCTGAGCCACCAGGGAAGCCTATATATATATATATATATATATATATATATATATATATATATAGTTTCTTATCTTGGTTTATTACAGGATGTAGGATACAGTTCCCTGTGCCATACAGTACAACTTTGTTGTTCATCTCCTTTATATATAGTACTTTGTATCTGCTAATCCCAAATCCTAATTAATCCTTTTCCCTTTGGTAACCATAAGCTTGTTGTTTATGTCTGTGAATCTGTTTCTATTTTGTAAATAAGTTCATTTGTGTCATATTTTAAATTTTATATATGAGTGACATCTTATGGTATTTGTCTTTCTCTGACTGACTTCACTTAGTATGATCATCTACAGGTCCATCCATGTTGCTGCAAATGGCATTATTTCTGAATGTTTATATTTTGAGGTGTGCATTTTCTCTTAAGAACTCACAGGGAAGAGAGGTTTTTTTTTTTTTGTCTATTGACTGATTTATATTCTGCATTCTTTCAAAACCATTATAATGAATTACTTCTGGTGATTCAGGAAGAAATGTATACACATATTTTTTAATGGGCTTGATGAAGCTTCAAAAAATCTATGGTACTTGTGCATTGGAAAGTACACCATAAATATTTATAGAATTAATTATCAAAGCTTAAGGAAAAAAGATCTATGGTAAAATTGTCCCTAAAGTGAGGAAAGGAAGCCCTACCATGTGCAGAGCACCTGGTGACACTCTCCATTTATATAATCTCATTTTGACCTCACAACATCCATCTAAGATAAATATTCTTATACCTTTTGACACACTAGGTAAATGAAGTTAAGGTCAGTTGAAAAACTTGCCAAATCGGTGGGGGAACCCTGGTCACGTCCATGTTTGCCTGACTTCAAAGCCTCCAGTAGATTCACCATGGATCCTACAGAAAAGAATGAGAGGACATTTCTTGATCAATAACAGGGTTGACCCTTGATGCAAATTCACAGAAATCAACACTTCCACACCCTGAGGCCCCTCCCTAGAATCTGGCTGGTCACCAAGTCACTTCACCCTGTCCTCTCATCTTCCAAATTTCCCAGGCTCCAAAGTTATTTTTCTCTCTTTCTCTGAACTCCAGCTTATAGCTCTAGACTCCTGTTTTTAAAAAGTAAGTCAACTGATTTAACTGATACAAGAATGTGAGAATTCGTTGACTGTACTTGCCCTTCCCTGGTAGTATTTACTTCGTAAAATCTGATAGAATCAAATGACTTCTGATAAAAGAAGTCGAAGACAGTGAAAGAAAACAAAACGATGAGTTTCAGGCAGAGGAAAGGGACATATTTGGGGCCCAGTGGGGTTTTTTAATCAGCTTTTATCGAGATGTAATTGACATACGATAATCTACCTGTATTGAAAGTGTCAATCTTTGGGGCATATGTAGACATCCATGAGGGTTTCCCATGGCTCAGCGGTAAAGAATCCGCCTGCAATGTAGGAGACCCAGATTCTATCCCAGGATCAGGAAGATCCCCTGGAGGAGGGCATGGCAACCCACTCGAGTATCCTTGCCTGGAGAATCCCTTGGACAGAGGAGCCTGGCGGGCTACAATCCACAGGGTCACAAAGAGTCGGACAGGACTGAATCAACAGAGCACACACGCACACAGACAACCATGAACCATCACCACACTCAAGATTATAAACCTCTTTGTCATGCCCCCAAATTTTCTCCTGTGAAGCAAGAGAATTTTTAATTTCCCAAAGTCGGACCAGTTTCTAAGCAAGGTGACTTTGTGGATAAAAGTGGCTCTGGTGACCACTGCAAAGCTCAATGACATTTTTGTGAACTAAACGTAACTTCCCAACCAAGTGATTTTTAAATCTGTTCACAACTGTGAAAATAATTCTGGGGGAAAAAAATGGGCTGTGGACCTATTTAAAAATAAAAATCATGTTAGGGTCATAATCTCCAAAAAATACATACTGTACCTGATGATATATTCTACACAAATGCTTGTTAAGAAACTACATTTGTGCTTAACATAGGTAAACTATTTTCATTGGAAAATTCTAGCAGAAGTGAGTCTGCTGTCCAGCCCCATGAGCCAACCCAGCAGATGTCAGGTTAAACTCAAGATTGAGGAAGAACCTATCACTGGACTGTCCATTCCTCAAGGACAGGAGGCATGCTTATTTAACTTGGTGTTCCTGACACCTGTATTTCCTAGCTCAAGCCCAGAAGTGTTTGCTGGAAAGAAATGCTGAACTGTTCTTTGGGATACTTAACCAGCTTCCTTGGTGGCATAGTGGATTAGAATGCAGAGAACACAGGTTCAACCCCTGGTCTGGGAAGATCCCACATGCCACAGAGCAATGAAGCCTCTACACCACAACTACTAAGCCCACATGCTACAACTACTGAAGCCCAGGTACCCAGACCCTGTGCTGCACAAGAGAAGCCACCATAGTAAGAAGCTGACGGACCATAACTAAACAGTAGTCCCTGCTCTCCGCAACTAGAGAAAGCCCACATGCAGCAACAAGGACCCAGCGAAGCCAGAAAAAAAATAAAGCACTGAGTACATGTCAAAAAAAAGAGTTGTTTTAAATGCAATGCTCTCTGGTTTCACATAGGCGTGGGAATTCTCAGCGTGCTTACTCACAGAAAACAATCCACACACACACACTCTAGAGGTAAGCTGGAAAGAAACTCCTGGGAGAAAGGCTCTTGCTAGGATCTCGGAGTTCTGTGGATTCCTCACACTGAGCACCGACTACCATCAGATACTGTGCAAGGTCATGCTTTGGTGGGGGCGACAGCCAAGCACCCAGGCAGGAAGATGGGAGCTGAATGCAGGTGGAGCATCTAACTCACTGTGGGGAGTCAGGGAAGACTTCCCAAAAGCTCTGACCTCCACCCCTCATCCCAGCTCCCGGACCAAGTGCTCCCTGATTCTCACCTTGGTCATTGTAGAGTTTGTAGAACATCACGCTCTACCATTTAGCTTCCTCACCTAGAATAATGGCCCACTCCAAGAATTAATACACTGATCTTAAGAAAATCAATCTTATTCTGGAGTGAAATAGTGCATTGAACAGATGCCAGGTGAATAGCAACGCGGGACGGGAGGTGAGAGCCACCGAAGGGCCCAAAGTTGGATAGATGGGGGGTGGGTTCCTCAATAAAACAGTTCTGAGTTAAGTTCTTGTTTTTATCAGAAGGCTGACATCTGTCTTAAAATATGTTTCGAGAAAGCTTTGTGGAGAAGAAAAACAATGAAATGGAGAAAGTAAGATGATAACAAGGAAGAGAGAATAAAGAATAATGTATGCTTAGTCACTCAGTCCTGTCTGACTCTTTGTGACCCTTTGGACTATAGCCCGCCAGGCTCCTCTGTCCATGGGATTTCCCAGGCAAGAATACTGGAGTGGGTTGCCATTTCCTTCTCCGGTGGATCTTTCTGACCCGGGGATCAAACTATTGTCTCCAGTGTCTCCTTCATTGCAGGTGGATTCTTTACCCACTGAGCCATCAGGGAAGCCCAAAGAATAAGGTGGTGGGTAGGATACAGAGAAGAAAGGAAGCACAAGAGAGAGAAGAAAGCAGGTTGGAGGGTAAGGAAGGAGAGAAAGAGGCCAGCAAAATGCTGCAAATTAGAGAATTAAAGAGACAACAAAGATAAAAGGAAGAACCTACATTGATGAATACACATTAGGGGAAAAACGGGACAAAGAACAAAGAAACTGATGGCCTGAGTGGGCCGAGGAGGAGGCAGCAGATCTTGGGCAGCCTGGTCCTCTGCACCGCCGCGGGGGCCATCTGCTGCCTCTAAAGAAAAGTGTGGAGCTCGGGGCACAAGAGGGCTTTCACAGATTCGTGATCACGTCGGCGTGACCCAGAGCCCCCTCTGAATATTCCTGGGGGCAAACTGCAGACAACCACTTGTGTCACAAGAGCCTGCATGAGCCCTGCTCCTAAGGATATCCTTATGCATCCTTCACCAGCTCCAGTATATCCTCTGGTGTTTAAGACCAGATGGCCAGGAGAGGCCAGAGGCTTCTAGAAGTCTTCCGGGGCTGGCCTCTTGACACTGCAGTGAAATCTCCACCTCGGCGGGCTGTGTCCAATCCAATCAGGCCAACCTTGAGAACAAGTGCCTGGTGAAGATTTTTCAAGTGTCCCCAAGACAGGAGGACTGCCTGACACTAAATTGTCCTCCAGCTATGCAAATCGTGAAATAGCAAATGTTCCCCCTTAAGAGTCTCTTTAACTTTTTTTTTCATTTACTACCTCCTTAGCCTGTTTGCAGTTAGAAGACATGAAAGCCATTCCCTGAATGGTGGTGCAGTTGATTGGAGAATGCCATCATGCTCCTCACGGCCAAGTCTGCATTCCTAAGTCATCAGTACAGATGAGAAACTAATATCAAGAGTTGAACGATATGGCTGTGTTTGAACAGGAAAATAGGACCACTGCAATTAAACAGAGAACACTAATAGAATTAACCAAATTTACCAGCTATTATGAGGTCATTGTTGCTCAAATCTAAGAGTCTCGTGGGAGAACTCAGCTCTTCAATTCCCCTTACTTCACTGCCAGGGAGCGTGTGCTGTGTGCTAAGTCGCTTCAGTCATGTCCAATTCTTTGCTACCCTATGGACTGTAGCCGGCCAGATTCCTCTGTCCATAGGATTCTCCAGGCGAGAATACTAGAGTGGGTTGCCATGCCCTCCTGCAGGGCATCTTCCCAACCCAGAGATCCAACTCTCATCTCTTATGTCTCCTGCATTAGCAGGCAGATTCTTTACCACTAGCGCCATCTGGGAAGTCAGGGAGGATGGTAAACATCAAAGATAATATGACATGCTGAGGGTACATATAGCTGGTCATCCTGTCAGAAGATGGAGTGCTCAGTGGTCAGAGCAAAGGTGATACCATTTCTGTTTAATTCCATCTCTTGCTAAGGGTGGTTAAGACAATACCCAGGGCTGCCCTTTGGAAAGGATTGTCTACCCTTTGAAAAGTTAGATGAGATCCAGGGGACCTCAGAGGAAAGGGGACAACCCCACTAAAAGAAGGCTCAGGGAGGCCTAGTCAGCCAGAGACAGGACAGGATAGAGCCAGACTGACCTCCACCATAACAGGGCACTGTTCTTTCTGGTGCTTCAATAGCCCCTTGGGAGGTATTTCCTGGTAGGATGATGATAACTCCTGGGATAAGAGTAACTCAAGTTCCACCTGTTGGATTGGTCGTGTTTGCTCAGCAAGAGAATGTAAGAGACCAGGACCACGCGTGTCAGGATGCAGAACCCCACGGTCCCTTCAACTCTAAGAATCTATGACCATGGAGGAGGGACACTTGACCTCTTCCCTAGATCCCAGGGAGCCAGCCAGTATCAAGTCAGAGAAGCAAAGAGCATCAGCTCAGAAACAAAAAAGACACAATTGAAGCCTACATGCTATTGCAGCTCCAGGACAAAAGTTTATTTTTTAATCAATTATTGAGTGTCTTCTATGTACTTTTAAAAATTGTTTACTGAATGAAAAATAGAGTTGCCCTATGACCCAGCAATGCAACTCCTGGGCGTATACCCAGAAAAGACTATAATTTGGAAAGATACATTCACCCCTCTGTTCATAACAGCACTATTCACAATAGCCAAGACATGGAAGCAACCTAAATGTCCAATAACAAAGGAATAGATAAAGAAGCTGTAGTACACATATACAATAGAGTACTGCTCAACCATAAAGAGAATGAAATAATGCCATTTGCAGCAACATGGATAGACAGAGATTATCATACTAAGTGAAGTAAGAGAGAAAGAGAAAGACAAATACCATATGATATCATTTATATGTGGAATCTAAAATATAACATAAATGAACTTATCTGTGAAACAGAAACAGACTCACAGACACAGATAACAGACTTGTGGTTGCCATGGGGGAGGGTTCGGGGCGGGGGGGGGACGGACTGGGAGTTTGGAATTAGCAGATGCAAACCATTATACATAGAATGGATAAACAACAAGGTCCTACTGTATGGCACAGGGAACCGTAATTGATACCCTGTGATAAATCATAACGGAAAAGAATTTTCAAAAGAATGCATAACTGAATCACTTTCCTTTACGGCAGAAACTGACACAACATTGTAAATTACCCATAATTCAATTAAAAATTGTTCATTGAGCGTCTGCTAAGTACTTTATATAAACTATATCATTTAATGTTAGTCGCTCAGTCATGTCTGACTCTTGGACTGTATGTAGCCTACCAGCCTCCTCTGTCCATGGGATTCGCCAGGCAAGAATACTGGAGCGGATAGCCATGCCCTCCTCCAGGGGATCTTCCTGACTCAGGGATCAAAGACAGGTCTCCTGCATTGCAGGCAGATTCTTTACCATCTGAGCCACCAGGGAAGCTCTACAAGATAGCTATTATTATAGTTAATTGGCAGGTGAGGGAACTGAGGCACCAGGAATTTAAACATCTTGTCCAAGGTCTTAAACTAGTAGGTGGCTGAGCTGGGGTTGGTGTGACTTCACAGCCCAGGACTGCCACACTGCCTGTCTTGGAGAACATCCACAGACCATGACTGAGTCTGTCATTCGGGTCCCAGAGCATCCCCACCCCACCTCCCAGCCCAGCCCTGGACAGCTGCACACCCTTCTGACTCTCACTAAGGGAATTTTTCCCAGGCAGGTGCACCCTAGTTGGCCAAATGAGACATGATTGGGGATAATTGTGACATGACATGGTCTGGAATGAAGAGCAGATGGGGCTTGAGTGCACAAAACCCTTTGGGGTCCAATTTCAAGGGAAGGAAGTGTGGCCGTCTTAACGATTTCCAGCACGCTCTGGCAAGAGCAGTCAGAGAGGAAGGGTGACAGCCATGGCTGATGTGGTTTGCAACAGTTGCTGCCGAAAACCATCTTCTGCCTACCCTTGTAAGTCATCCTTCCAGGCATGACTTGCCTGGGAGCCTGGAACCAAGAGGGGTCATATGGCAGAGGCTGAGAGATAACGCTAGGGGTGGAGAAGGGGCCTCTCTTTGGGAAAGTGCTAACCATCACCAATACGAACCCATCGCATTTCAGACCTTGCAGCAGTGGTTGAACTGAAAGCAGAGGAGAGGGGCAATGGTGTGTTGAAAAGAGCATTGAATTGGGGGATCTTCTGAAGACCTGGTCCCCAGCCTCACTTCTACCCTAACTAGGTGTTGACCCTGGAGAAATCACTGACTCTCTTTGAGCCTTGAGCAAGGGGGATAAGACCCTTATAACTCTAAAATATTTTTAAATCAATTTTTATTGGAATATAGTTGCTTTACAATGTTGTGTTATTTTCTGCCATACAGCAAAGTGAATCAGTTATACATAAACATTTATCCCCTCTTTTTTGGATTTTCTTCCCATTTAGGTCACCACAGAGCATCGAATAAAGTTCCCTGTGCTGTAGAGTAGATTCTCATTAGTTATCTATTGTATAGTCGAGAATATTCTAACCTGAGCCAACCCACTCCAGTGTTCTTGCCTGGTTGTCACTTACAACCCACGTGATCACTGGTAAGTGACTTCACGTCTTTGAGCTTAGTTTCACCATCTCTAAAATGGAGCTGGCTATTCTCACTTCCAAGGGTGGACTGGAGAGTTCAGTAAGAAAACATTTGCAAAGCAACTTGTAATTGCATGTGGCAGACACACAGTAAGTGGTCCTGAATGTCTTAGGAAAAAAATCATAGACCCTCAAAGACTTGGAGATTACCTAGCCCAATCCTCTCCTGTTTGTCGAAAGAAAACAGAGCACCACAGGGATGAAATCTGGTCCCCAAAGGGTCCCTGAGGTTCCCCATTGGAAGGCACAGCTGCCATGATTAATCACATGAAAGATGCACTCATCATTGCATGCCCTGCATAGCATCCACATCGCTGATAGCGCTGGTGCTTTAGAACTTCTCTTTAGGCCACATGGCCCAGGCTCTGACGATGATCAGCAGTGATCACCAGCCATCAAGATGGTGTTCTTTTCCTGCACTGATATCATCGGTCGCATCATGTGGTACTACTTTAATTGCAGTCCTATTTTTGGAAAAATAGATGGCTAAACATAAGCAGCTTTTTTTCTTAGCATTTTTTTTTTTTTGGTTACTGAAGCAAAGTGCTCAGTAAATAAGGACTGATTTGCATGACATTTTGCATGAATAGCGATGTTGAATGAACAAGGTAACAGACTTTGAACTTTCATAGGCATTCTATTCAATGTTAAAAAAATTTTTTTTTTTTTTTTGGTTAACTCCCAGTAGATTTCCACTGACATTAAAATCGACCACAATTTGGGAGGCCTCTGGTGGTTACAATGGGAAAATACAAAACCAATTATAGACCTGTGTGTCTTTGTTAGCTGGGTGAGGTGAGTGCTTGTTTATGCACATGGGGTTAGAAAGATTTTCCAGGCATGGGGACCCTGGTCATGCTTGAGGCACCATCAGAGTTTTGTGCACTAGCAGGGTCTGCTGGGAGCTGAAGAGGACCCATGCTATGCTTCCTCAGGGCAGAACTGGACAAGACAACACGCACAGACCTTCAAGGGCAAGAAAACACAGTCCAAATTAACCACAAAGCTTATATTCTAGAGACAGTGATGTATTCCATCTGGGTACAAAAAAGATAGCAGGTTCTACTCAAAGATAACTAAATAAAAGACTTTGGGTGTCTTTTCCACATCCACAATCAGAACCCTCCATCACTTGATAAACTTACCCAGCATGACTGTTCACATAACTCACCCCAGGGCCTAATTGTAGCGCGTAGCCATGACAAATAACTAGGAGAGAACAAATAAAACATAATCATAATTCTACTCTGGATTTAAATAATGCTTTTCCTCCCCAGAGGTCTAAGTGTTTTCACATAGATTAGAAGGTAGACGTGAGTATATGACCCCCATTTGTGGAGAAAGACATAGAGTCAGAGATGTAAGTTGTCTGTCCAGAGATTCAGAATAAAAGCCTATTAGATGTGAATAATCCCTTATCTACACGTAACCCCCTCATTTCTCAAATAAAGAAACTGAAGTCAGGATGGTGGAGTGACTTTGCCAAGGCTGCGTCATTGGTGGCCACACCTAACCCTTCCTGGAGCCAGAAACAAAAGTTAAGTCACCTGACAACCTGGTAAACAAGCTGTTCCAGCTTTTTCAGGAACACAGCACCAAAACTGGGATTTCCCAACCAGCAACCCAAGAGCCGAGTCTCCTCGGGCTCACCAGGGTCTCGGTCAGAGTTGACATCTACCTCCAGAAAATCGGACAGGACCAGGCAGGGAAGTTCCTTCGCCTCAAGAGTAAGCAACACAATAACTGAAGAGATCCCAAGGGAGCAAACTTGCCCAAAATTCATATAAGGATCTCCTCTCCAGGTCACCTAGGCTTCCCAGGTGGCTCAGTGGTAAAGCATCTGCCTGCAAACGCAGGAGATGCAAGAGACTCTGGTTTGATCCCTGGATCAGGAAGATCCCCTGGAGAAGGAAAGGGCAACCCACTCCAGTATGGAGAATCCCATGGGCAGAGGAGCCTGGTGGGCTACAGTTCATGGGGTCGCAAAGGGTCAGACAGGACTAAGAGGCTGAGCACGCACTCCGTGTTAAAACACAGCATTCAAACTTCCCACCCGACTCCATCTTTCCACCAGCCTCAGAGTCACCCACATCCCAAAAGAAGATGATGGGATGTTACCAAGAGCATGGGATGAGCCTGGGTGGGTGTTTGTTCTCCGGGATTCTCTTCTCTGAGGCTCTGATGCACGTGACATGGAGGCCCAGGCGCCCAGCCTACGGAAAGTCCCTCCAGGATCTGGAGATCCCCGAAGACTGTGCTCTAGGGTTGTGCTGAGTGTGGCACGATGCTTCCATGGCTGGGGCATTGCTCATGGGCTCTTGGGCTGCAGGAGGCCTGAGGAGCAGCTTTCGGGGGTGAGCCGTCACAGGCTGTGGAGGAATGGGCCGTGCAATGAGATAGGAAAAGGAGCTGTGGCACCATCTTCTCCCATGAGGTGCTGTTCCAACAGCAGACAAGGGTTTGAGCAGCGGCTGAAGCCTCACAGAGCCTGGCCTACTATCACCTCTCTCCCCTTGCCAGGGGCTGGTCCTCTTTCTCCACATGCCCTGGCTGCAGACAGTTCTTTCTGCCCCGGAGCATCTCCCTGGGGCCTGGGGTAAGCTCTGTGTGTACCTACCACCGAGGAAGGTAGAGGACTTCTCTGACGGTCCAGTGGTTAAGACCCCACGCTTCCAATGTTGGGGATGCAGGTCCCACCCTGGTCTGGGAGCTAAGCTCTCACAAGCCGTGCAGTGCGACCAATAAATTAATTAACTCAATTTAAAACAAATAATAGAAAAGTGGGAAAAAAAAGGTAGAAAACACTAGTTACTCTCTGCAGCCCCATCACCCCCACTTGTGTGTGTGTGTATGCTCAGTTGCTCAGTTGTGTCCAACTCTTTGTGACCCCATATGCTGTAGCCCACCAGGCTCCTCTGTCCATGGGATTTCCCAGGCATGAATACCACCCTCAATTACTTCCTTAGTCAAAACCCATTCCTTCTACTGATGAAAGAAGGAGCACTCATGAGACTGCACACCAGCTGCTGCTACTGCTGCTAAGTCGCTTCAGTCGTGTCCGACTCTGTGCGACCCCATAGAGGGCAGCCCGCCAGGCTCCACCGTCCCTGGGACTCTCCAGGCAGGAGTACTGGAGTGGGTTGCCATTGCCTTCTCCGACTGCATACCAGGGCTCCTCTCAAATCTAAATGTTTTTCCCAGGGTCCTGCATCCTCACGTTTAGAACTAGAACCTACTTAGCAGAAATGAAAATGATAAGGAATTTCCAACTAAATCACAGTATGTTCTAAGATACACGGGGCATGCATGACATCACCACTAATTCAGGTACGGGGCTTCCCTGGTGGCTCAGCAGTATAGAATCCAACTGCAATGCTGTAGAAGCGAGTTCAATCCCTGGGTCAGAAAGATCCCCTGGAGGAGGAAAGAGCAACCCACTTCAATACTCTTGCCTGGGAAATCCCATGGACAGTGGAGCCTGGCAGGCTGCAGTTCATGGGGTTGCAAAAGAGTCAGGCACAACTTAGGGACTAAACAGAAACAACAACAGCAGAGACAGAGAAGATAAAGGACTTCCAGCTAAATCACAACATGTCCTAAGTTACACAGGCATGGATGATATCATCACTAATTTGGAGAATTACATAAATATTTACCACCCGAAGTCTCCTCTCCAGAAGAGGAGGGGAAGGATGATGGTTACGGAGTTGTTTTTTTAATTTCTTTACCCCACTAGCCCAGTTTAGCTCACCCCAATTTTGTTCCCATGTTCCCCATGTAAGCCTCCCCAACAGGGTATTTTGTCAAACTTCTCGAGACCTGTAGACTTTGTAGGGTGCTCTTGAACTCTGAAATTCAATGACATCTGCACCTATTATGCCCCAGAATTCTACCTCCCATCCCTTCTCCATGGGCTTCCCTGGTAGCGCAGCTGCTAAAGAATCTGCCTGCAATGCAGGAGACCTGGATTTGATTCCTGGGTTGGGAAGATCCCTG
Organism: Okapia johnstoni; assembly: GCA_024291935.2. NCBI lineage: Eukaryota > Metazoa > Chordata > Mammalia > Artiodactyla > Giraffidae > Okapia > Okapia johnstoni. Next base: position 20,868,534 of record CM044320.1, on the reverse strand, counting down.
GAGGGGGCATGGCAACCCACTCCAGTATCCTTGCCTGGAGAATCCCCATGGACAAAGGAGCCTGGTGGGCTACAGTCCTTTGGGTTGCAAAGAGTCAGACATGACTGAGCAACTAAGCACACACACACACACACACACACACACACACACACACACACACACACACACACAGCACATCCTTTCTCCTGGTCCCCACCAAAATGACAGCCAAGATGGGAATTACACAGACATTGCAAAGCTCATTTTGGGTTTCTTAGGAATTTAACATCTATGTGGATAATTCTCCAGACCCCTACTTTTCCTTTCTCTCCCTCTTGCTGTCCACTTTTGGGCCATTTCACTGCTTGTTAACACTTCTGGTAAGAGGACGTGAAAAATTAGATGCATAAATCTGATCAGTCTATTGTGCTATTTTCCAGAAGCTGAGGTGAATGATGGGTTGCAAAAGAAAGCAAAGCTATTAGCTACTGAAATCTGTAGATTTCAATTAACCTTATTTCCTCACAGATAATTGTGAATTGACAATAAAGTTTTTTGGGTTTTTTTTTTGCAACATTCTTCAGAAAGAAAAAAAAAAATTCATTTCTGATGTGGAGTTCCTGCTGGGTTGAGATGTCGACTTCCTGCTGGGTTGATGGAGACCCATTAGCAATCCACACTGCTGGTCAGAGCTGGGAGAGGGAGCCCTCAATTGAAGACAACCTGCAGTCTCTGGGATCCCAGGGCTTCTCTGGTGGCTCAGCGGTAAAGAATCTGCCTGCACTGCAGAAGCTTAAGGAGACCTGGGTTTGATCCCTGGGTCAAGAAGATCCCCTGGAGGAGGGCATGGCAACCCATTCCAGTATTCTTGCCTAGAGAATCCCATGGACAGAGGAGCCTAGTGGGCTATAGTCCATAGGGTCACAAAGAGTCAGACACAACTGTATCAACGTAGCACACACAGGGAAGTGAAGTCCACCCCACCCTCCCTTCACTGTGTTCTTTGTGTCCACATGTGCCACCACCAATGCCATGTCATTCCAGCCTGCCAGCTCCAGGCCAGCCCTCCTGCATGGGCTTGAGGCCCCCAACCCCTTCACCCAGTCAGACAGGCCTCTCACACCTTACCTGCTCCAGCCTCCACTTCTTTCTTCCTTCAAGGCCCCTGCCTGAAAAGCTCAATTCCTGGGACTTCCCTGGTGGCCCAGGGGTTAAGACCCTGTGCTTCCAATGCAGGGAACATGGGCTCGATCCCTGGTCAGGATATTAAGATCCCATGTCTCTAGGTGTGGGCAAAACGTGAAAAAAAAAAAAGAAGAAGAAAAAAAAGAAAGCTCAACTCTTTTCCCAATCTCAAGCCATCAAGGCCTGGTTCAAGCTCAAAAGCATCATGTTAACCTCAGGATCATGCCAGTCAGCACTGCTTTGAATTCTCCCCAACAACCCCATCTTCTCCTTAGATGCATACCATGGACAAGTCCCGTTGTTACAGATTCAAACAGGCACCAGAAAAAAGGAAGAAGAAAAAACAGGCACGTAGGACAAGGGCAGCAGCAGCCATGTGCCCGGAGGCCAGGCCCGCCTGGTGCAAACCCAGCCTGCAACTTCCTCAGTCTGCCCACAAGTTAAGTCCGCCTCAGTTTCCTCTTCTGTAAAATGAGACTGGAGATAGAATCTACCTTCCAGATGTATTCTGAAACCTAAATAAGAGAAGATTATAAAGCCCTTGGCAAGGGTCAGGCAGAAAATAAGTCCTGGGTGCATGGTGATTACGGCCACTGTTAGCCATGTTCCCACCACCCCAGTGCCAACTTCTGCCAGAAGAGCCTCAAGGTTGTATGGCTTGTAGGCTTGTACCTCCCTGCCTCCTGGGATTTTAGTAAACATCTCTTCCGGTGGGGTGAGGAGGGCATTAACAGATTCCTCTCTCTTCGCCCCTGCAAGATGCAGACATGTGTTCATGATTCAGGAGCCACTTTCAAGTCATTCCAACAATGAGAAGGGATTCCTAGGTGGTGCTGCAGCACTAGTGGTAAAGAACCCGCCTGCCAATGCAGGAGATGCAAGGGACGGCGGTTCGATCCCTGGGTCAGGAAGATCCCCTGGAGGAGGAAATGGCAACCCACCCCAGTATTCTTGCCTGGAAAATTCCATAGGCAGAGGAGGCTGGCAGGCTAGGCAAAGAGTATGGACACATCTGGGACGCTCAAATGAGCACAAAGTGATGCAGGACCAAACTGGTCCTGCTCCTCAAAGCTCCGTCTTTTTTTGGGAGGAGTTCGTCCCAGAAGCGGCCTCAATCTCATGCAAATAGGCTACCAGGAGACCCAGCTCATTCAGTTCTGGTATCTCCAGATGTTCCCCATCTGAACATTCTTAGATTTTGTTCCCGCCTCAAAACAATTTGAATTCAATTACACCCTCTTTGAAATTGACAGTTTGTTAGAACCATTAGAACTAGGCCATGGCCACTGCTCAGTCGTCCCCACCATCCCTCCACCCTACGTTCCCATCCTCCTCCCCCAGCTCTCTCCCAAGGATCCTTCCCATTCTCCCGCAGGGAACCACCCCTCCCTCCCAAGCTATGCAGGCAGTGCCACTTCCTGGACTCAGGCTCAGCTGCACCTTCTTCTTCCAATGGCACAGGTCAGAGGTCAAGAGCTGGTATGGAAATCCATTATATGTGGAATCTAAAAAGAAATGATACAAATGAGCTTACTTGTAAAACAGAAAGAGACTCAAACACTTGGAGAATGAACTTATGGCTTCCTGTATTTAAGATGGATAGCCAACAAGGACTTACTGTGTAGCACAGGGAACTCTGCTCAATGTTATGCAGCAGCCTGGATGGGAGAGGAGTTTAGGGGAGAATGGATACACATATCAGTATGGCTGAGTCCCTTGGCTGTTTACCTGAAACTATCACAACGTTGTTAATTGGTTATACTCCAATAATAAATAAAAAGGTTAAAATATGGAATAAAAAAATTTAAAAATATAGCTGGCCTGGAATGAATGGGTCTTCTCCCTCCTGCTAGCCCTCCATTAAGTGGACAGTTCGGCTGCAGTTTTGCAAGAATTCATATTTTCCATTTAAAAAGCAACAAGGAACCTGTTGCAAGGGAAGAATGAAAGGCCACACGTAAACAAGTCCTATAAATTAGGAAAAAGTGGTTCCATTTTAGACAGTCTCCTACCTTAAAAATGTGAAGTGTTAGTGATGACTACACATTTACATTCCTTTTTTCATATCTTTTTCTTTTATGCAACCTCCTATGGGAAAGTATCAGCTTCATAATCTGACATTATGATACACCATTTGCCTTGGGATAAGAATAATTATTGGAAAAAGGACATGGCAACCCACTCTAGTATTCTTGCCTGGAGAATCCCTTGGACAGAAGAGCCTGGGGGACTACAGTCCATGGAGTTGCAAGAGTCGGACATGACCAAAGCCTCTTAGCGCACACACAGAAATAATTTAGTCTAGAGATGCTTCCTAAGAAAAAGACAAAAGGACATAAACCCTCCTAGCGATGTCTAGAAGCAAGCTTGGGTTCCTCCCTTAACAGTAAAGCCTTGTTAGTATGGAAAAACAAAACAAAACAAAAAAATATCTTATGGACAATGGCTCGTTCTTCCCACCAGGTCTCAAGAAAAAAATTCAGGATGGTTTCCTAGCTACCCTGTTAAACTATAGTTTCTATTTAAGAGTAAGTCACCTTAGGGGTAGGCAAGGTCTTTTTCTTCTGAAAAGAGGATTTCCAGTTGCAGTTTTCCTCTCAGTGGTGTTGAATTTATTATTTGCAATGTATCATGCTTTGTGAATAAGTAGTTACATTATTGGCAAGTTTAAATTATCAGAATTGATGACAGTAGTAGCTGTTACTGAGCACTTGCTGAAGTATTTTATTCTAAAATCCATATATGTCTTGCATGGATACTAAGTCACTTCAGTTGTGTCTGACTCTGTACGACCCTATGGACTGTAGCCTGCCCGGTGCCTCTGTCCATGGGATTTCCCAGGCAAGAATACTGATGTGGGTTGCCATCTCCTTCTCCAGGGGATCTTCCAGACCCAGGGATCAAACCTGCATCTCTTACATCTCTAGTATTGGCAGGTGGGTTCTTTACCACTACCGCCACCTGGGAAGCCCATGTATGTCTTCAGTTCAGTTCAGTTCAGTTGCTCAGTCATGTCCGACTCTTTGTGACCCCATGAACCACAGCATACCAGGCCTCCCTGTCCATCACCAACTCCCAGAGTTTACTCAAACTCATGTCTATTGAGTCAGTGATCCCATCCAACCATCTCATCCTCTGTCGTCCCCTTCTCCTCCTGCCTTCAATCTTTCCCAGCATTACGGTCTTTTCAAATGAGTCAGCTCTTCACATGAGGTGGCCAAAGTATTGGAGTTTCAGCTTCAACATCAGTCCTTCCAATGAACACCCTGGACTGATCTCCTTTAAGATGGACTGGTTGGATCTCCTTGCACTCCAAGGGACTCTCAAGAGTCTTATCCAACACCACAGTTCAAAAGCATCAATTCTTCAGCACTCAGCTTTCTTTATAGTCCATCTCTCACATCCATACATGCTGCTGCTGCTGCTAAGTCGCTTCAGTCGTGTCCGACTCTGTGCGACCCCAGAAACACAGCCCACCAGGCTCCCCCCGTCCCCGGGATTCTCCAGGCAAGAACACTGGAGTGGATTGCCATTTCCTTATCCAATGCATGAAAGTGAAAAGTGAAAGTGAAGTCGCTCATTCATGTCCAACTCTTCCCAACCCCATCGATTGCAGCCTACCAGGCTCCTCCTTCCATGGGATTTTCCAGGCAAGAGTACTGGAGTGAGTTGCCATTGCCTTCTCCAATCCATACATGACTACTGGACAAACCATAGCCTTGACTAGACGGACCTTTGTTGACAAAACTAATGTCTCTGCTTTTTAATATGCTGTCTGCTGCTGCTGCTGCTGCTAAGTAGCTTCAATCATGTCCGACTCTGTGTGACCCCAGAGACACAGCCCACCAGGCTCCCCCTGTCCCTGGGATTCTCCAGGCAAGAACACTGGAGTGGGTTGCCATTTCCTTCTCCAATGCATGAAAGTGTAAAGGGAAAGTGAAGTCACTCAGTCGTGTCCAACTCTTCGCGATCCCATGGACCGCAGCCCACCAGGTTCCTTCGTCCATGGGATTTTCCAAGCAAGAGTACTGGAGTGGGGTGCCATTGCCTTCTCCAAACATGCTATCTAGGTTGGTCATAACTTTCCTTCCAAGGAGTAAGCATCTTTTGATTTCATGGCTGCAATCACCATCAGCAGTGATTTTGGAGCCCCCCAAAATAAAGTCTGTCACTGTTTCCACTGTTTCCTCATCTATTTGCCATGAAGTGATGGGACCAGATGCCATGATCTTAGTTTTCTGACTATTGAACTTTAAGCCAACTTTTTCACTCTCCTCTTTCACTTTCATCAAGAGGCTCTTTAGTTCTTCTTCACTTTCTGCCATAAGGGTGGTGTCATCTGCATATCTAAGGTTGTTGATATTTCTCTCAGCAATCTTGATTCCAGCTTGTGCTTCTTCCAGCCCAGTATTTCTCATGATGTACTCTGCATTTAAGTTAAATAAGCAGGGTGACAATATACAGCCTTGACATACTCCTTTTCCTATTTGGAACCAGTCTGTGGTTCCATATCCAATTCTAACTGTCGCTTCCTGACCTGCATACAGGTCTGTCTCAAGAGGCAGGTCAGATGGTCTGGTATTCCCATTTCTTGAAGAGTTTTCCACAGTTTATTGTGATCCACACAGTCAAAGGCTTTGACATAGTCAAGAAAGCAGAAATCTTTCCAAAGTTATAACCCTGGATTCTTTCCCCTGGTTCTTGCTGCCCTGAGAAAGGCAGGGAGGGTTAATCATTGAACGCATCTCTAAGGACCTCAGCAGATCTTTTCAGAATCTGCTGAAATGAACATGGGTATGTGTGTACATGCGTTCTTATGACAAGGTGGCCGTAATATCTCTGATGCAACAGATATTCAAAACTTAAATGACTTAATGCTGTTATTGCTGCTAGCATCCAAGTCCTTCCATTAAGGTATCACCTGATTCCATAAACTATGCTGAGCAGCTCCCTATGCCAGGCCCTGGGTAGGGCCTAGCATGTCATCTTGTAACACCCCTTTCAATAGACCCCACAGTCCCTGCCCTCAGAAGGTTCAATGTCTAGCCAAGTCCACAGCCATGTGACCAAATCATTACAATACTGTGGAATATGAATTCAAACATAAGAATGTGCTGGGTTCAGTGGCAAAATAGAAAGCGAGTAAGATGTTTAGAATAGACCTTAAAAAATTAGGAGAAGTTCACAGGCAAACAGTGAATGTGTCAATTTGGCTGGGCCTTGGTGCCAGGATGTGTGGTCGGACATTATTCTGGATGTTTCTGAGAGGATGTTTTGGATGAGATTAACATTTAAATCACTGGGCCCTGAGTAAAGCAGATTGTCCTCCAAAATGCAATTGGTCTCATCCAATAAAATGAAGACCTGAATAGAACAAAAGATTGATTTTCCTGAACAAAAGAGAATTCCTGCCTGCAGATGAACTGCAGACTTGAACTGCAGCATCAGCTCTTCACCTTTCAGATTTAGGGCATGCCCACCTCCTTCCATAATCATAAGAGCCAACTCGTTAAAATAAATAAATAAACTATTATATATAAAAGACAGACAACAAGGTCCTGCTATATAGGAGAGAACTATTCAGTATCCTGTGATAAACCATATGGAAAAGAATGTGGAGAAGAATGTATATATATATATATATACACACAGACATACATGCACAACTGAATTACTTTGCTATACAGCTGAAATTAACATTGTAAATCAACTATACTTCAATAAACTTTAAAAAAAAACACTATCTTAAAAATAAATAAATGAGAGATGGGGGAGAAATATGTATATATTTCAGAATATACATATATATTGTTTCCATTGGCTGTGTTTCCCTGGAGAACCCTGATTAGTACACAGTGTGAGTAGGGATATTCTGGCAGAAGTAACAGCATGTGCAAAGGCAGCCCTGGGCACCCACAAGTAGTTCAATCCATTTTTGTTTTTTGTTTTTTACATGATGAATCTTTAATGCATATTGCTAAGTGAGTGAAGCCAGTCTAGACGGGATACATACTGTATGATTCCAACTTCATGACATTCTGGAAAAGGTAAAATCAGAGAGACGACAGAAAGATCACTGATTGCCAGGGCTCTGGGGGAAGCGTAAGGGGAAGAATAGGTAAAGCACAGAGTATTCTTAGGGTAAAAAGCTATCCTGTATGATACAGAAATGGTGCATACATAACTCCATGCGTTTGTCAAAACCTGTACAAAGAGCAACACAAAAAGCAAACTAATGTAAGCTATGAACTTCAATTAATAACAAAGTATCAGTATCAGCTCATCAATTATAACCAATGTACCATATTAATGCAAGACGTATGTGAAGTGAGGAAGGGATTTATTGGAATCTCTATACTTTTGACACGACTTTTCTGTAAACCTACAACTGCTTAAAAATATTCTATTAAAATTAAAAAACAGTAAGAAAAACTATGCTTTCTTGAAATGATTGACCTCTGTGTGTGCTGCACACTCAGTCTCTCAGTCGTGTTCAACTCTCTGTGACCCGATGGACTCTAGCCCACCAGGCTCCTCTGTCCATGGAATTTTCCAGGCAAGAATACTGGAGTGGGTTGCCGTTTCCTTCTCCAGGGGATCTTCCTGACCCAGGGATCAAACCTGCATCTCCTGCACTGGCAGGAGGATTCTTTACCACTGAGCCACCCAGGAGATTAGTTGACCTCTAGGGCCATTCATTCCCCTAACCCATTAGGGAAGACCCTCTAAGCTTCCTTCCTTGTCAGTCAGTTTATTTAATCCTGTTCTGAGGCACAGTCTTACTGATTGGCCTGATCACACTGTGCTTTGCTTCCTCAAACTAGGTTCTAGGAATTTGATCTTTTTAGTCTGATCATCCTAGTGCTTTTGAAAGTGAACACATTGCTCAGATTTCCCTAAAATAATACTTCTCAAGGAACAGTTGGAAGATTGATCAATTGGAATGAGCACAAATTTTATCCGTCACCTTGGCAGAGGCACGTACAGCTACCACTGCCAGGAACAAGATGTTCTCTGGACGTGGTAGTCTTTTTGCCACAATTTTAACATCAATGCCCCTTGAGGAAAATCTATATCAGTCAAGATTATCCAGAAAATAGAACCAACAGGATGTATGCAGTTTGAGTCCTGAGGCAGTCTGCTGGCAGAATTCCTTCTTGCCCACCATCAAGCGACTCAGGGAGACAGTGAGATGAGTCACAATCACATCTTGTCAGAGAGTCTCTTTAAAGGTATCCAGGGACTTCCCTGGTGGTCCAGTTGCTAAGAATCTGCCTTGCCATGTAGGGGACACTTGTTCGATCCCAGGTTGGGGAACGAAGATCCCACATGCTGCAGAGAAACTAAGCCTGCAAGTCACAACTGCTGAGCCCACATGTGCCAACTAGAGAGTCTGTGCACAACATCCCGCATGCTGCAATTAAGAACTGACACAGCCAAATAAATGATAAAAATAAATAAATATTTTTTATCTGAATGTGTGTTTGTGTTGTGAGATTGAAGAAGCTCATGAAACCCTTGAAAATGTTTGTAAAATTGTGAATGCATGTACAAATATCTGGAGAAAGGATTACAGCTTTTATCATGTCTTCAGTCTACACTCAACCCCATCCAAAGAAAATAGATAAACAGGATTAAGAAGCTTTAACCACGTATAGAATCATGTCATCTTCAAACAGTGAGAGTTTTAATTCTTCTTCTCTGATTTGGATTCCTTTTATTTCTTTTTATTCTCTGATTGCCATATCTAGGACTTCCAAAGCTATGTTGAATAGTAATGGTGAGAATGGGCACTCTTGTCTTGTTCCTAATCTTAGAGGAAATGCTTTCAGTTTTTCACAATTGCTGTGGGCTTGTCATATATACTTCAATAAAAAAAACTTTTTTAAAAAAGAAGCTTTAGGCAGCAAAAGATCATCTGGTTATATTATAAAAGGATAGACCAGAACTACAGCTCTGTGACCCAGGTAACTTGACATACATGTTCAATGACGTTCCAGAAATAATAACTTGTGAAAACTGATTCCTAGATTGCTACAGCTTCATTCTTCTGTTGGATTCTGTCTCCTCTCGAAGTGTTTGACCAGATGAACATGTTCCTTTTCTCCTGCCACGGCAGCATCAGGATCAAGGACCAAGCATTAGCAGACTTGGATTCAACCTGGTCTTGGCTCTGACACTTACCTGCTGTGTTTCTGACAATCACCCTGAGACTTGCTACATCGCAAGTGTTGGGTAGATAATCTCTCTAAGGTCCTACCTGACTCTCAGGTATTGTCAGCAGTGATTTTGAATTACTGTCACCTGCATGTTGCTGGCATGGCTTCAGGCTGCTCTTCAATTCTCTGGACAGGTGACATCTACCTGCCCCTCTAATAAAGCTAGACAGCCATGCCGATTAGCAAAAACCATGCAAATTATTTTGACTGGGAAAGAAATGCTACTCTGCAAAAGGAAGAATTTTAATATAATTCAAAATTATGAAGCACAGAATGTAGCCCAGGATTCTTGAGGCTGTGAATACTCACTGCTATTAGAGGAGCCATCACTGAATGATTAGGAGCAGAGAAAGACCAGTGCCAATCTTGCAGGATAGTTTGAAAAGTGTTCTGATTATTATTTTTATTTCATATGGCCCGTTAAGTCTGTTCAAAAGAGTCCTCCACAAGAAGTGAACCATAATCATTTTTATTAGCTGTTCCACATCTCATACATGAGCTTTATTTCACAATCAAGAAACCAGTCGCTACAATGAAAGCCATGGTTTGAGGCAATGAAAAAGAATTAGATTAGGAGTTCTGAGACCTGAGTCATGATCCCAGTTCGTCCATTAACTAGCTACGGACACAACTCCACGTACGATGACCAGCATGAATTTGCTATCTTTCTCTCCTACTTAACTAGCAGTTTCTTGGGGTCAGAGGCCTTATCTCATCTACACTCATCTCTGTACCCTGGCTTCTAGCACAATATCTGTTACTTTTCAGGCATTTAGTAAACTTGCTGGCTGAGTGACAGAGAGAACAATGGATGAGCAAATAAAATTGCACTCTCTTTAGGGCTCAATTTTCTTATCTATATAATATCTGCCACATAAGGGTGTCTGGACAATCCAGTGAAACACTCTATGTGAAGCTTCATCCTGCCCTGGTATCAGAAGAGACAAGATCATCCGAGAAAACCAATCTCTGCTGACGGACTCATGGTTGATAACAAACCGCGGGGTTGAGGCATTAATCCTCCCAGAGGATGTCAGAATCTTTGAACTTTGTTCCAAAAGAGTCATGAAGCTTGTATATTCACATCCTCAGATTGAGGGAGACATCTGGGGACAAATGTCTCCTATTCCCACCAATTACTCCATGGTGGACACCGCCCTCGACCATCTTATCTCCAGATTCTGCATCATACTATTTTTTTAAGATTTTTTTTAATGCGGACCATTTTTTAAATCTTTATTGAATTTTCAGGTGGCTCTAATGGTAAAGAACCAGCCTGCCAATGTAGAAGACGTAAGAGATGAAAGTTCAATCTCTGGAAGGGGAAGATCCCCTGGAGGAGGGCAGGCAACCCACTCCAGTATTTTCACCTGGAGAATCCCATGGACAGAGGAGCTTGAAGGGCTACAGTCCATAGGGTCGCGAAGAGTCAGACACGACTAAGCAACTAACTCTTTTTACAGAAAGTGATCCCGGCTGCTGGAGAACACATGTAAGTTGCAGGAATGACCTCTCTGGGGTGAATTCTCTGCAACTGCCTCTGATAGGCCTTGTCTGAACTCTTGTGGTGGGCATTTTGGTTGCCTCTCAACATCCTCTCAAAAATATCTATTCCAGGGACTTCCCTGGTGGTCCAGTGGTTAAGCCTGCCAGGGAACATGGGTTCAATCCCTGGTCTGGGAAGATTCCACATGCTGCGGGGCAACAAAGCCCATGTGCCACAAAAAGAGAAGCCACCACAATGGGAAGCTTGTGCACTGCTACTAGAATGTAGCCCCTGCTCACTGCAACTAGAAAAAAAAAATCCTCAAGTAGCAACAAAGACCCAACACAGTCAATACATAAAAAAAATTTTAAAGGTGCCATTTTAAAAAAATTGCCAAAGTGGCCATCTAAAAGAACATTACATGTATCTATCTATATACATATATATATACACACACATATACACACACACATATGTATATTTCAACCCCTCCCTTATTCCAACTGTGAAACACTCAGGGATTTTGTTTGAATACACCCAACTCCTGGCTATAAGGGTTAGCCTTGATTGGAGCCGTTCACAGTGAATGACTCAGTACTGGACAATGAGTTGAGGTATTAAGTCAATTGGCACATGTGAATCCCCTGATCAATCAGTTCTAGCACATGTCACCTTGGGCAGAAGATCCAAGGTAGTTTAAAAATAATAATAATAGAATAAACAAAAGGAAGCTGCAGGACCCTCCTTCCCTCTAGCCCTGGAGGAAGCTTTGGTCTCTTTGCTGCTGGGAGTCATTCCTTCATTCATTCTTCCCTCCAGCCTTGTTGTTTATTTTTTTTTAAAGATTTTTTACTTTATATTGGGGTTTAGCCAATTAATAATGTTGTGACAGTTTCAGGTAAACAGTGAAGGGATTCAGTGATACATATATGCACCCCACTCCAGTACTCTTGCCTGGAAAATCCCATGGATGGAGGAGCCTGGTAGGCTACAGTCCATGGGGTTGCTAAGAGTCAGACACTACTGAGTGACTTCACTTTCAGTTTTCCCATTCATGCACTGGAGAAGGAAATGGCAACCCACTCCAGTATTATTGCCTGGAGAATCCCAGGGATGGCGGAGCCTGGTGGGCTGCCCTCTGTGGGGTCACACAGAGTCGGACACAACTGAAGTGACTTAGCAGCAGCAGCAGCAGCAGCAGCATAGAGGTATCCATTCTCCTCCAAACCCTGCCTCCTATCCAGGCTGCCATGTAACATTGAGCAGAGTTCCCTTGCTATAGGGTAGGTCCTTGTTTGTTATCCATTTTAAATATATCCAGCCTTGTTTTATCAGTGATCTGTGTCTCAAGCACAGTTCAGTTCTAAGTGTTGGAGATATTGTGTCTTCAATCTCACAATCTAGTGAAAGAGGCAGAAAATAAAGAAACATATAAATTCATTGTATATTGTGAAGTGAGAAGGTCTAGGAAGAAAGAAATAAGCAAGGTAAGACAACAGAAAGTTATGGGGTGTGATACTTATGTAATTTAAGAGATATGCAACCAAAGAAACTTGAGTGTCTTGGTAGAGCGTGGGGGATTAGCCTGAGCTGAGGAATCCAGGAGGAGACATTTGGAAAAGCCCGAGAGAAAATAGGAAAAAGAGATTGAACATGCAAGACATTTTGAAAATAAGTCCATTACTTAATGTCTGATAAGATTTGGGAGTTTAAAAAGAAAGATGAATCAAAAATTATTTAAAAGAGTATTTTTAAAGCTGCCATTCATATATTCTTAGTGGATCATAAAATCAATTTAATGGGTCATGACCACATTTTTTTAATGGAGTAGATTAGAATAAAATGGATTAGAAAGCATCACACATAGTGAAGGTAATTACTATTTTATGAAATTTAGTTTCAGTTGTATGTGTGTGTTGCATGTGAATGTATAACAGTCGTGATGTAAAATGTATTTCTTACAGTGGATATGGTAATTAAAAAAAAACTGAAACAATTGAGTTAGAGGTTTTTAACCTGCATCAATGTAAGATGCCAGTATCTTTAAAAAAAGTAAAAAAGAAAAAACAAAGACCTTAACAAATGCCAGTGGCTTTGAAGATGAAAACTTTGAGTTTGAGTTTAAGGTTTCAGCTGAAGATCTAAATAGAAAGGTGCAAAGGCAGTTGAAAAAGTGAGTCTAGTAAGGGGAGAGATCAAGGCTAGAGATAGGAATTTGGGATTTACTGCAGAGAAATTTCTTTGCATTGATTGCTGAGGAAGTCTTTCTTATCTCTCCTTGCTATTCTTTGGAACTCTGCATTCTAACTCTGGGAATATCTTTCCTTTTCTCCTTTGCTTTTTGCTTCTCTTCTTTTCACAGCTATTTGTAAGGCCTCCTCAGACAGCCATTTCGCTTTTTGGCATTTCTTTTTCATGGGGATGGTCTTGATCCCTGTCTACTATACAATATCACAAACCTCTGTCCATAGTTCATCAGGCACTCTGTCTATCAGATCTAGTCCCTTAAATCTATTTGTCACTTCCACTGTATAATCATAAGGGATTTGATTTAGGTCATACCTGAATGGTCTAGTGGTTTTCCCTACTTTCTTCAATTTAAGTCTGAATTTGGCAGTAAGCAGTTCATGATCTGAGCCACAGTCTGCTCCCAGTCTTGTTTTTGCTGACTGTATAGAGCTTCTCTATCTTTGGCTGCAAAGGATATAATCAATCTGATTTCGGTGTTGACCATCTGGTGATGTTCATGTGTAGAGTCTTCTCTTGTGTTGTTGGAAGAGGGTGTTTGCTATGACCAGTGCGTTCTCTTGGCAGAACTCTATTAGCCTTTGCCCTGCTTCATTCTGTACTCCAAGGCCAAGTTTGCCTGTTACGCCAGGTGTTTCCTGACTTCCTACTTTTGCATTCCAGTCCCCTATAATGAAAAGGGCATCTTTTTGGGAGTTAGTTCTCATAGGTCTTGTAGGTCTTCATAGAACCGTTCAAGTTCAGCTTCTTCAGCGTTACTGGTCGGGACATAGACTTGGATTACCATGATATTGAATGGTTTGCCTTAGAAACGAACAGAGATCATTCTGTCGTTTTTGAGATTGCATCCAAGTACTGCATTTCGGACTCTTTTGTTGACCATGATGGCTACTCCACTTCTTCCAAGGGATTCCTGCCCACAGTAGTAGATATAATGGTCATCTGAGTTAAATTCACTCCTTCCAGTCCATTTCAGTTCGCTGATTCCTAGAAGGTCGATGTTCACTCTTGCCATCTCCTGTTTGACCACTTCCAATTTGCCTTGATTCACGGACCTAACATTTCAGGTTCCCATGCCATATTGCTCTTTACAGCATCGGACTTTGCTTCTATCACCAGTCATATCCACAGCTGGGTATCGTTTTTGCTTTGGCTCCATCCCATCATTCTTTCTGGAGTTATTTCTCCACTGATCTCCAGTAGCATATTGGGCACCTACCGACCTGTGGAGTTCATCTTTCAGTGTCCTATGCAAAGAAATAGAGGAAAACAACAGAATGGGAAAGACTAGAGATCTCTTCAAGAAAATTACAGATACCAAGGGAACATTTCATGCAAAGATGGGCTCGATAAAGGACAGAAATGGTATGGACCTAACAGAAGCAAAAGATATTAAGAGATGGCAAGAATAAACAGAAGAACTATACAAAAAAGATCTTCATGACCCAGATAATCACGATGGTGTGATCACTCACCTAGAGCCAGACATCCTGGAATGTGAAGTTAAGTGGGCCTTAGAAAGCATCACTACGAACAAAGCTAGTGGAGGTGACGGAATTCCAGTTGAGCTATTTCAAATCCTCAAAAATGATGCTGTGAAAGTGCTGCACTCAATATGCCAGCAAATCTGGAAAACTCAGCAGTGGCCACAGGACGGGAAAAGGTCAGTTTTCATTCCAATCCCAAAGAAAGGCAATGCCAAAGAATGCTCAAACTACCACACAATTGCACTCATCTCACATGCTAGTAAAGTAATGCTCAAAATTCTCCAAGCCAGGCTTCAGCAATACGTGAACCGTGAAATTCCAGATGTTCAAGCTGGTTTTAGAAAAGGCAGAGGAACCAGAGATCAAATTGCCAATATCTGCTGGATCATTGAAAAAGCAAGAGAGTTCCAGAAAAACATCTATTTCTGCTTTATTGACTATGCCAAAGCCTTTGACTGTGTGAATCACAGCAAGCTCTGGAAAATTCTGAAAGAGATGGGGATACCAGACCATCTGACATGTCTGTTGAGAAACCTGTATGCAGGTCAGGAAGCAACAGTTAGAACTGGACATGGAACAACAGTCTGGTTCCAAATAGGAAAAGGAGTACGCCAAGGCTGTATATTGTCACCCTGTTTATTTAACTTATATGCAGAGTACATCATGAGAAATGCTGGGCTGGAAGAAACACAAGCTGAAATCAAGATTGCTGGGAGAAATATCAATAACCTCAGATATGCAGATGACACCACCCTTATGGCAGAAAGTGAAGAAGAAATAAAGAGCTTCTTGATGAAAGTGAAAGAGGAGAATGAAAAAGTTGGCTTAAAGCTCAACATTCAGAAAACTAAGATCATGGCATCTGGTCCTATCACTTCATGGGAAATAGATGGGGAAACAGTGGAAACAGTGTCAGACTTTATTTTTTGGGGCTCCAAAATCACTGCTGATGGTGATTGCAGCCATGAAATTAAAAGACGCTTACTCCTTGGAAGGAAGGGTATGATCAACCTAGATAACATATTGAAAAGCAGAGACATTACTCTGCCAACAAAGGTCCGTCTAGTCAAGGCTATGGTTTTTCCAGTAGTCACGTGTGGATGTGAGAGTTGGATGGTGAAGAAAGCTGAGCGCCAGAGAATTGATGCTTTTGAACTGTGGTGTTGGAGAAGACTCTTGAGAGTCCCTTGGACTGCAAGGAGATCCAACCAGTCCATCCTAAAGGAGATCAGTCCTGGGTGTTCATTGGAAGGACTGATGTTGAAGCTGAAACTCCAATACTTTGGCCACCTCAAGCGAAGAGTTGACTCATTGGAAAAGACTCTGATGCCGGGAAGGATTGGGGGCCGGAGGAGAAGGGGACAACAGAGGATCAGATGGCTGGATGGCATCACCGACTCGATGGACATAGGTTTGGGTAGACTCCGGGAGTTGGTGATGGACAGGGAGGCCTGGCGTGCTGCGATTCATGGGTTCGCAAAGAGTCAGACACGACTGAGTGACTGAACTGAACTGAACTGCAGAGAAATTATATTCGAAACTGCTGCAATGAATAAGGTTGCTAGAGGAGAAAGCGTAGGAAACAGGGAGGAAATGTCAAGGATAAAGCCTTAGGCAATAATAGCATTTGGAGGAAAAGGGTGGGAAGAGAAAGCTACAAAAATGTTAGAGAAGGAACAGCCAGAATTTCAAGGAAAACCAAGAGATGAAAAACCAGGAGAGCCAGAAAGAATAGAATCTTAATCATGTCCAATGTTCTGAAGAGTCGAGGAGGAAGATGTCAATTAAGAAAAGGCTGCTGGACATAGCACATAGCAACTTGCAGAATACTGATGGTTTTCAAGAGAACTCTTCTGCCAAGTGATGGAGCTACAAGCCTGGGTGATTAGAAAGCAGAATGTTTTGTAGCAAAGGGAAGCATATGGCTTCAATTTCCAGCTTCACCAGATATTTCCAAGGAACAGATCTCAGAGTCATGGTTACACACTTATTTTGAGCCCTGGACCATTTCTTGAAGCACCTCAAATTTTTCCTCCAGGTGATGATCATCAACAACATCAAACAAGCTCCATGGGTTCAAGATAAGTGTGTCTCAGTCAAGGGATATGATTTTGATACAATTAATGCTAGTGGAGAAGTCCTGAGCCTCTGGAGGGTCTCCCACTTCCTGCAGCCCTAGCTCCATCCTGGGAATGCAAGGGGAATTCATCTTTGGCAAGAGACTGTTGTTTCGCTTGGGAAATTCTTGAGTGGGACTTGTGGTCATGCAAAAGTGTACTTCGGTCCTCAATCTGGATGAAGGGATTAAGATCATAAAGACCCAAGGCATCTACATAGCAAAAGTGGAAGGTTTGTCTATCTTGAGTGCAGAAACTGTCCTGGTGTTTCCTTATTCTTGGCTTCCTCAGAACTCAGAGATTGACCCTGTGGTCCAGGATGGTGGTGGGGGGAATGGGAGATGAGAGAGAGGAGTATATAAATGAGGGAAGTGTGGGCTCCAGCAA
Source organism: Okapia johnstoni (assembly GCA_024291935.2). Classification (NCBI taxonomy): domain Eukaryota; kingdom Metazoa; phylum Chordata; class Mammalia; order Artiodactyla; family Giraffidae; genus Okapia; species Okapia johnstoni. The sequence goes on along the minus strand of CM044320.1, from coordinate 20,851,427 downwards.
GACCATGGAGACTGAGGACTAAGGAAAAAAACAACCCGTTGGAATCTGTGGATCAAGAGAGTGGCCAATGATGGGCTAGAGATGAGCATACTAAGTGAAGTAAGTCAGAAAGAGAAAGACAAATACCATACGATGTCACTTATACGTAGAATCTAAGTGAAAGTGACAGTGTTAGTCGTTCAATCATGTCTGACTCCTTGCAACACCTTGGACTGTAGCCCGCCAGGCTCCTCTGTCCATGGGATTCTCCAGGCAAGAACACTGGAGTGGGCAGCCATTCCCTTCTCCAGCGGATCTTCCCTACCCAGGGATTGAAACAGGGTCTCCTGCATTGCAGGCAAATTCTTTACTGTCTGAGCCACCAGGGAAGCTAAACTATGACACAAATGCACTTGTCTACAAAACAGAAACAGACTTGAGAGAACATAGAGAACAGACTTGTGATTGCCAAGGTAGGAGAGGGATGGACTGGGGCTTTCAGGTTAGCAGGTACAAACTACTTTATATAGGACGGATAGCAACAAGGTCCTATTACATAGCACTGGTGACTATATTCAGTAACCTATAGTAAACCATGAGGGAAAAAATATGAAAAAGAATACACATATGTATGACTGAATCACTTTGCTGTACAGCAGAAATTAACACAGCATTGTAAATCAACCATACTTCAATCAAATTTTAGAGCGAGGCCGATGAATTCTAGCAGTGTCAGTGTCTCATACCCAGTTTCACACTCTTCTTCCCAAAGCTATAATTTTCCTATAACCTAAAGTCTTCAGTAAAGTTGCTTCACAGTTACAACCTATCAGTAGTAATAACCAACATCTATTGAGGGCTTACATTGTGCCAGCTGCTCTTCTAAGGGTTCCATATATTATTAAGCCATTAATCCTCATGGCAACTCTGGAAGGAACTATTATTATCATCCTCATTTCACTGAGAAAGAAAGCCAGGTACAGAAAGGTGACATTACTTACTTAAGACCATCAACCAGCAAGGGTCAGAGCTTGAATTTCAACTCGTGAAGTCTGACTGCAGAGCTACTTTCTGATCTTTGTTTAGAGTCATGTTTGCCGGGGAAATAAATAAAGGAAGGGTCTGTGATGCCATTTTGGGAAGGAAAGTACCAGACATGTTGATGCACCATGGAGATGTAGAAATGAGTTGGCAGAGAAATCCGGGCTAATTTGGATGCAAGAGTTTGGCAATGACATTAGGAGAATATAAGCAATTCCTGGAGAAAGAGGGTACAGTGAATTGGGAGATTGGGATTGACATACATACATGACTGATACTAAGCATAAAGTAGATAACTCATGAGAACCTACTGTAGAGCTCAGGGAACTCTACTCAAATGGGAAGGAAATCCAAAGAAGAGGGGATATATGTATACGTATAGCTGATTCACTTTGCTGTGCAGTAGAAACTAATGCAACATTGTAAAGCAACTATACTCCAACAAAAATAAATTTAATAAGAAAAAAAAAAAAAACAGACACAAAAGCAATTCCTGGGAACCTCAGAAGCCCTCGGGAAGGATGCTCAGCTCCTGCAGTACAGGAACAGGGACTCTTCCTGGAGGAATCTGCACGTGGAACAGATGAGTCCCCCCCAACCCTGTGAACTGTGAAGACACAGGCATCATGTCTGTCACAAGGCTCAGACGCTCAGTAATGGATTGCTATGTGTTTTAAGTCTTCCTGTCATTCTTGGAGCCTCTTTCTAACATCCCTTGAAGAACAATCCAGATTTTCACTCAATTACTATGATTCAGCTCCTCTTCACTGTCGATAACTGGCAAGTCAGCAAGATGGCTCTGTGACGTAATGACTCCTTTTCTATCAGCGTTACTTCTCAGGCATCTTCGCAGCCTCCTAAGATGCTTTACATTCTGCAAAAATAATTCTGTGTCTACAGAGATAAATCAACCAGGACAAAATCAGTTTTGTCCCACTGGGAAAAAAGATTCATGTAAATATGACTTTTGATCAAGGGAACTGAAAGCGGATGGAAGAATAGGAAGTTTGTATGAGCAGTGAATGGTCAATTCAGCAGAGGTGAAGTGTGGTGGACCTAAACAAACATGGGGCAGGATAATATGTGTTCACTGTCTGTGTGTCTGTGGAGGAGGAATGCCGATGAGAAACTTCGGTGTGGAAAGTGAAGATAACTGCCTTCCCCCCAACTCAGAAGGAAAATAAACTGCTTATCAGGCAGGGTGAGTCTATGGTATACGGTCAGCCTCATTAGCATATCTTAATTGGAATTAGACTGTCATCACAGGACACATTGTACTTTAGAAACTTAGGAGACAACATAGTTCATTTAAATTCCGAATGCACATCTCCTTTCCTACCTATTTCTTGAGTGTTTCCCTTTTGCTTTTCCTTTTCCCCACTTAATTCATCTTCCTTCTTCCATCTACAGTCACACTCGCACTGTTTCTGTTCACTGTCCTAATCCCTTCCTTCCTACCATTATATTTGTGATATATTTCTGCAATTACCAGAAACCACTGCTTCATGTCTCTCCCTTCTCCGTTTTCTGTTGCTTTTCTTTTATCTTTCCTTCCCATTATTCATCCTCATTCATCTTTCTGTTTGTCTTCCCTGCTTTCTCTCCTCTCTCTCCGTCTTTTCCTCTCTACCCGCCTGTCACTCATTCACTCAAGCTCAAGCTGACACAGGAATTAGTTTATAATTTAAAAAATTCTCTGCTGGTGACAAGTTCTATTCATGGAGCTTATACACGGGATGGAGGGTGGCATAAGATTGAATGCTTCCCACAGTCGTTGCTCTAAGCTGCAAATGTTTTTTTTTTAATTTTTTGGCTACACTGGGTCTCTGTTGATGCACTTTGTTGCTGCGCTGTGAACTTTCTCTACTTATGGCAAGTGGGGCTACTCTTCATTTTGGTGCCCAGGCTTCTTATTGCAGTGGCTTCTCTTGTAGCAGAGCAGAGGCTCTAAGCTGGCAGGCTCAGTAGTTGTGAAGCACAGGTTTAGTTGCTCCATGGCATGTAGGATCTTCCTGGGATCTAAATGGTGTCCCCTGCATTATCTTTAGAACAGGGCTGAGAGGATCACACCGCTGAATATACATTTGGCCAAGACAGCGTCTCTCTTAAGGAAGACATTCTTCACCTTCAGAATGGAGCACAGAATCACAGAATCACAGCCTCATCTAACTGTGCTTGCGTTGCTCTGCAGTTGGCGAGCTCATTGCGGCAAGTGCCTGGTGGGTATCCTTGACCCTGAACACACAGGAGAGTAGTGAAAGCTATTGAACTTGGCTCCTCTACAGACTAGGAGAGAGCACCCCCAGTTACTCCAGGACCCACAGCAGTACTGGTGGGCGGCGTGCTTGAAAGAGACTTTCAAATAAAGCAGAATAACCATACACCGTACAACTGTTTCTCTCATAGACTCAATCTGGTTGTAAGAAGAATATGGGGAGACATGAAGTATTTGGCAGGGAACACAGAAATGCTATAAATGGAGGTTTCTGCTTGATCCTCCTGGGTGGTGGTCTAAACTCCAGAGCCATGCCCAGGAGCTTGTGTCTGCTGGGAACAGGGTATTAGTTATACACTGTCTTATTGGTAGAGAGCGGGGCTGTTGGAATAACTCTTCCACAAGTTTGCATAAGCATGAAAGATCTGACCCAGGGTGGGTCTCTGGGAGCACTTTACTCGTGGTGAACTAGAGGATGCCAAGTTCCAGCTAGTGCCCTCCAGAATCTCTGGACCTTGGCCCAAGGATGATTTTCAGGGTCTCCAACAGATCACTGCCAAGCAAAATTTCTCCTGAACAGACACAGAGAAGTTCCACTTAACTGGCCTTCAAAGTACTTAAGATCCAAGATTGGTTTAGGATTATTTAAAAGCAAAAACAAGGGACTGTGGAAGCCTGCATTAAACCCACCAGACTCCAATTTCTCTAAAAATGACACTCAAGTATTTAGTTGACGGGGCTTCCCAGGTGGTGCTAGTGGTAAAGGACCCAGTGCTTGCCAATGCAGGAGACATAAGAGATACAAGTTTGATCCCTGGATGGGGAAGATCCCCTGGAGGAGGAAATGGCAACCCACTTCAGTATTCTTGCCTGGAGAATCCTATGGATATAGGAGCCTGGTGGGCTGCAGTCGCAGGGTCGCAAAGAGTTGGACATGACTAAGCTACTTAGCACACACACATTTAGTTGACATGGCTATAAGTCATAGGGCTAAGTGTTTATGTCTCACTTACTACATCACATGGGGAAAGTGGTTGTATATAGTATTTGCTGTTCAGTCGCTCAGACTCTTTGAGACCCCATGGACTGCAGCATGTCAGGCTTCCCTGTCCTTTACCATCTCCCAGAGTTTGCTCAAACTCATGTCCATTGAGTCAACGATCTCATATGACCATCTCATCCTCTGTCGCCCCTATGGTTGGTCCCTTTACTCCTCAGTAGGACATGCCCATGAGAAAGTGTATTTCTCCACCCAGAAATGGAGACAGAGCCCCCAAATACTGGCTCAGTGGCTCCCAACAGTCTCTCCAGATGATTTGGGTCTCCCATTGAGGTTGTGTTGTTGGGACCTGGCCTGATATTACCCTGTGTACAGAACCTGACAGTGGGTATTCCACAACTAGCCTCCTGCTGCTCCCTTATGAACAAGAAGAGGATCTTATGCATAGGAATTAGGTATGTCAGCAATCAGAACAGTAGTAAGGCTGTTGTCTGAGTCCAGAAAATGTCCTCTCTAAGGGCCAAGAAAAATCATAGAAGACTATGCACCATATGATGCTGGTCTTGGGATGTAGGTCCAAGAAAAACAGATCCCAAGTACATAACTTCACATTTGATTTTTTCTAAGATAATTGGCATTTTTCTGAAAAAAAAATGTTCAGTTTTGTTGATATGTTTCAATGACTTCATTAGAAGCCTAATTTGATGGTGATATTAGAAATCAGATATTTCCAAATTTCAAGTGAGAAAACTGAGACAAAGGTCATTATGGACACAATAAAGTGACTCAGAGAAAAGACAAACTTATGTATCTGGTTACTGACTCTCCAGGACTGTGTTGTGTTCATTAGATATTCCTGAGTACTTTGTCTAAAGATTAGTTGAGAGATTATACCATAACGTAAGTCTTGTCTATCTCAAGTACTTGTAATATAAAGCTACCTTGGGATAAGAAGCAAAGAAAACAAAACTCAATTAAATCTGGGGAGAGAGTGTTGCAGGAATGCAGTTTCCCATACCTATGTGATCAATACCCTAATAATATCACCTTTTACATTTGTCCTTTATTTTGGCTCATCAGAGGATAGATGACAGTATGCCCAGATCTTCACTTCCCTCCTTTCAATAGAAATAAGGGGATTCAAAAATGATTGTGTTCATCACCCCCCTAAAGGAGGCAGGGCTCACTGGACCCCAGAGGAGACTTGACTTCTGGTGCAGGGTGACTGTGCATACCAGATCGCCCAAGACACTTCTGTCTTCAAATATCCTGTCCCAATATCACCATATGTGCCCTCTCACTTCTTAGACCAGCTTGGCTGGGCTCCAGAAGACATGGAACCCAGTCTCAGCATTTATATCCATCTACACATTAAGCAAGTGTCATTGACCAGCTATGCCCATCACAGTGTAATCAGCAAAGAGCAAAGCAAACACCATCTCTGCGTTAAAGGAACTTAAAAAAGTGGCAAAGACAAGTCTGTAAAAAAAAAATCATACCGATTATAAGGCATATGTAACTGTGATTGTGGAAACATGAATAGTGGTGTATGGGCACCATGGATTTCAACACGAGGGTAGGAGAGATCAGTTCACGGGAGTCAGCATTTGAATTGGCTTTGAAGGGTGTGGGATTAACCTGGCAGGTGAACATGAAGGGAGAGCATTTCCAATGGGGAGAACAACATGAAAGTCGATGAAGTAGAAGAATGTTTTTGGAGAAAAGTCAAGGTACCATACACACGAGAATGTGTAGGAGAGAAAGCATATGAGTAGAAGAGACTGTAACTGGAAAGGCAGATTTTGCCCAGACTTTGAAGTACCTGGGACGCCAGGCTGAGGAGATAAGACTTCATTCTTCATACAACAGAGAATCATTGAGTGTTTTCTAAGCAGACAAACGGCGTGACACAATCTGAATTTAAGAAAAAAAGATGGCAGGAGAATGAGAAAGGGAGATCAATTTAAGGGTGATTTCTGAAATGGCCACCAGGGGGCACACTTACACTGACAATTTGGGACAGAAAAGAAGCAGGCCCGGGGGGGTGGGGCGGGGCCCGGGGAGGGCGGAGGGCGGGGGGCGGGGCGGGGCGGGGCGCGGTACAGGAGCCAAGAACTGGAGCAGAACACGGATGGGAAAGGGTGAAGGCGAGTAGGATAATCTAGGGGGAACTTGGAGCCAGAGGCATGAAATTTTATCATTTTAGGCAACTTGAGATGGATTTGTTATATGGGCAAGAGATAATGGAAAATCACATTTATTGAATTCCTAATACATACCACTATTGGAGAAGGGAATGGCAAACCACTCCAGTATTCTTGCCCGGAAAATTCCATGGACAGAGGAATCTGGAGGTCTATAGTCCATAGGTTGCAAAGAGTCGGACACGACTGAGCAACTAACACTCAACAGCAACACACCAGTGGAGAAGGAAATGGCAACCCACTCCAGAATTCTTGCCTGGGAAATCCCATTAGTAGAGGAGCCTGGTTGGCTAGAATCCATGGGGTCACAAAGAGCAGGACACGACTGAGCCACTTCCACTTCAATACATATCAGAAACAGTTGCTAGGTGCTTTTCTTTATATATATATATATATATATATATATATACATATACATATATACATACATATATAATTTTTATTATTTTTTGGCTGCACCAAGCAACATGCAGGATCTTTGTTCCCCAACCAGGGATCAAACCCATGCCCCCTCAGTGGAAGCACAGAGTCCCAGCCACCAGACCACCAGGGAAGTCCTGCTTGGTGCTTTTCTACTATATCTATACATGATTTCTACATGATGACTACATACAGTCTCATTTTATAGCCAGTAAATCTATCTGAAAAGTTCATTCACCGAGACAGTTATTGAGCATCAACACTATGTCAAGCACTCTTCAAAGCCCTTGGGATTCACTAAGTGAGCGAGATAACCCCAGCTCTCAGGAGGCATATGGGACATGGTGGGGAGTGGGTGTCAAAACAGCAGTGAACAAATGAACCAAGTGATTCGGATAGTGAGAACTGCCATCCGGATAACAGCCTGGTAGTGTGATCAAGTCCAGCAGAGAAGCACTTCCTATAAACAGGTTGATAAATGAAATCCTCTCTGTGCAGGGACCATTGAGCTGAAATCTGAATGGTGAGAATGAACTAAGAAGTGAAGACCTTCCAGGAAAAGAGGATTCCAGGCAGGGAGAACAGTAAGGGCCAAAGACCCCACGGAGGGAATAAACTTAACATTGTCCTGGGATAAAAAGGCCCGAATAGGCCAGTGTGTTGAGAAGTAGATTGGTAGCTGAACTGGAGATGTAGGCGGTAGACCAATCCCAAAAGGTCCTATAGGTTAATAAAAGGAATTTGAATTTTACTTAAACTTATAAGAAGTGTCCAGGTTGATACTCAACATTTGCAGGGCTCAGGACAAGAGGCTTTTTTAATTAATTTATTTTATTTTTGTCTGCACTGCGTCTTTGCTGTTGTGTGGGGGCTTTCTCTAGTTGTAGCAAGCAGAAGTTACTCTTTAGTGGCAGTAGGTGGGCTTCTCCTCGTGGTTCATGGGCTCTAGAGCACAGACAGGCTCAGTAGCTGTGGCACACGGGCTTAGTTGCCCTGAGACACTGTGGAATCTTCCCAGATGAGGGATCGAACCCATGTCCCCTGTATTGACAGGCAGATTCATTACCACTGAATGACCAAAGAAGTCCTGGACAAGGGTTTAAGGGGAAGCCTCAAGCTTCCCAAATTTCTCTTCCACTCTGCTCCATCCTGCACCATAAGTGGTTTCACACATACGTGTGTGTAGACACCCTTAACCCCATGTGTAAGCTCTGTCATCTGTCCCCTCAAACAGATATCCCTTGCTCACCCCTCAAGCCAAGAGTCCAGGTGGTCCATCCTTGGGAGGATAAACCTGGTGATGAGAAAGATGCATCCAAGAAGGATGCTTAGGTCTCTTTGGGCAGAAAGTCCCTCATACCCAAAGGGTGGTCTAGGAGGGGCTTGGGCTCCAGGCAAGAATGTCCCCTTGGCCTCTTGGACTTCCCCCAGAACAGAGCCCTCTAGAGTTTCAGGACCCAAGACACAGACTCAGGTTGTCCAAGTCTAAAGGGATATTACCAAGGTCTATGTGACTTCAATTCCCAGCCGCTTTTCACTAAGCATGTTTACCATGTTAGTGGGATCTCCTCTGAGACTCGGGTTCACGAAATCTAACATGCCCAGACATCCCATAAGCACAGGAAGTTAAATGGTGGTGAGCTGGACATTCTGGGCCAACACCTAGGTCTTTACGAGCTTCTGGCCCAAATTGCAAACTGGCAAAAAACATCTGTGTAGAAACATAGGTAGTGCTCAACCCAAAAGTGTTGACAGCTTTCAGTTTTTCAGAGTTTTCAAACCCTCAAACAATTCCTTTTTATATCCTACATTGTGAACTCATAGACATCCTTGCTAATTAACACTCCCAGGAATCCTCTCCCTAAAAGTGACTTAGTAGAGGTCTCCTTCAAACCATCAGCCCCACCACTCGCCTCCACCCTGGCACAGATACCACACCACAAAGTCTTTTCATCATCCATATACACTGTTAGAGTACTAATACCTGCAAAAAGACATCTCTACTAACATCTAGTGGGCAGCTGAATGCCAGTGAAAACTGGTCGACTACATGAGGAAGCTAAGACACTTCCAGCTGTCAGCAACAGAGGGCGTAGCTCCATCACAGTGGCCCCTGAGTTCAGTCTGCAGGGCAAACTTCATCCACAAGACTTAATCAGTAGACTATTCTGTGAGAAGTGGAGCTCAGAGCCTTGATTGACCTATTGGAGGAAGAATAGGTGAGGAAAAGTATATTAGTTGCCAACTGCTGTGTAACAAACGATCTGAAACCTAGTGGCCCAAAACAGTGATACTTACAATTTCACGTAGTTTCTGAGGGTCAGGAGTCTGGAAGTAGCCAGGGTGGGTGGTTCTGGCTCAAGGTCTTTTATACGGCCGTGGTCCAGATTTTAGCCAGAGCTGCTATCAGGTTAGACTGGGGCTGAGAATCTGCTTGTTAAACAGCTCACTCACTCACGTGACTGGTGAGGTGATGCTGAATGTGGGCGGGAGGGTTCATCACTATGTGGAGCCTTCATTGGCCTGTTGGAGGGCCCTTACGACCTGGAAGGTTGTCATTAAACTCCATAAAGATCATCTCTGGGTGGAAGAGAAAAAGCACAGATGGTCCTGTGGGAGCTCAGGTTGAGTAGAAGAAAAGGTAAGTGAAATGAACCCGCCAGATACCTGTCAATACTTGGGCAAGTTACTTAACATCTCTGCCACTGTTTACTTATCTGACACATCAAGCTCATACCGGTACCTATATACTTAGTAACATATGCGTGCTCAGTATGTGTTGGAATGGACTATAGCCCGCCAGGCTCCTCTGTCCATGGAATTTTCCAGGCAAGAATACTGGAGTGGGTTGTCACTTCCTCCTCCAGGGGATCTTCCCAATCCAGGGATTGAACTCGAGTTTCTTTTACCTTCCAAATTGGCACGCAGATTTTATACCACTGTGCCACCTGGGAAGCCCCCATATACTTAGTAGGGTTGTTTTAAGGTTGAAATGGATTGACATAGAAAAATCCTTAGAATGATGCCTAGCATATAGTATGTGCCATATGAGTGTCTTGTACAAATATATCAGTAAATATAAGTCAGCAAATCCATCAATAAATCAATAATACTGATAACCCTTCATATTTTTATTCTTGTCTGAGTAATCCTCTAATCCGAGTTACACTGGGAAATTGCCTCTACTGTTCGTCCCCATCAATTTTTTATCTGAAAGTTCCAGGAGGATAGAGTTGTCAAGATTGCTATATAGGACAACTAGCAATCGTTGTAAATATCTCTCATGAACTTGGAATGATTTGCTGGCATGTCTCTATTCTGTCTTCATTGTGAGCTTTCACAGAAGCTCTGTTTTCTTTTCCATGCTCCCTGTGCTTTGTACAACATCCAGCTCACAAATAAATGGACACACCCATATGACATTAATAATGCTATTTTTGATGATGATGATATAAAGGCTTCCAGAATCACCAAGAGGCCTCCTGGAACGTCTTTCCACAGGCGAGGCTGCAACACCACTTCTGGGTGGACCCTCCTCCTGCTGTGGGAGTACTATTTTTAACTAGGGAGGGTAGATGACTGGCTATTTCCAAAGGGTGGTTGAGAATACGGTGGCCATGACCCTTTAGAATTGGAGGTGGTGGGGGAATGTACATAATGAGGAAAACTATGTCCCTTTTTCTGGCTTTGTTCTTTGCCACCGTCCTGCCTGATTCCAGTTCCCTTATATTGCCTTCTTTCAGGTCAAAAATTTTTTTAAATAGAAAAAGAGAAAAATGCTTTGAATGTGGCATCCATAGTAATGAAAAGGCACGTTTTTTTAATTACATCAGAAAGCCGACTAAGGGGCTGAGAGCTTTGGGAATCTGGCAGTATAACTAAAGCAGGTTAAGATTTAGCTATTCTGCAGTAAAACCACATTTTTACTTAATATCATTTAAAACAAAATACCAGTTTTACAAAATGAAAAGGAACTACCACAGAGTATTGGAATGATCTTGTGAGACTTTGATGTAATTTTTAATTGGTTTGGGTGTTTCCTAATTCATTAATTAAAAGGATTATAGGAACATGACCATGTTATATCTACCGACTTTTTTTCCTAGGTAAATTGAATATCTTTTATAATAAAGTTGAATTGATGGTTCTCCCCTCCCACCACCACCCCCAAAAATATATTTCTCCGAAATGACCTTGATCTAACCCTTTCTATAAACTAGATCCAGCTGCATCTAGAGTATGTCTAACAGAGCACGAACAGGGAGGTGATGTTTTTACTTAAGAACCCTGGTGTCCCTAGTGGCTCACGGTGGGAAATTTGCCAATCTTCAACATCTGATTTCTCTCTGCAGGCAGCTTTCCTTTCTGCTGAAGTGGTGTGAGACCTGCAAATTAGAACGCTAAGTCTTTCCCTGACATCTAGTGTCAATGTGTGAAATAACAGACCGGGAACCAGCAACTCTTTAGGATGAAGATACTCATCACGGAGCACTCCTTAAGAGTTGGCTCTTGGCCCCAGCCCTACAAGATCCATCAAGAAGCAGCTGGCAACTTCACACCTCACGGCTGCTGCTGCTGCTGCTACATCACTTCAGTCATGTCCGACTTTGTGCGACCCCATAGATGGCAGCCCACCAGGCTCCCCCGTCCCTGGGATTCTCCAGGCAAGAATACTGGAGTGGGTTGCCATTTCCTTCTCCAATGCATGAAAGTGAAAAGTGGAAGTGAAGTCACTCAGTTGTGTCCAACTCTCAGCGACCCCATGGACTGCAGCCTACCAGGCTCCTCTGTCCATGGGATTTGCCAGGCAAGAGTGCTGGAGTGGGGTGTCATTGCCTTCTCCGTCACACCTCACAGGTAGCCCTAAAACAGAAGGAGCAAGGAGGGACCTGAAACATGGAGATGCATTAATTTCCTTCTTGTAAAATATGCCTGATTGACCCAAGACTGACATAGCACCCTTTGGGCTTATTTACCTTCTGGCTGGAAAAAAAAAAATCAGAAATCATGGCTTCTGTCTTCATCAACTGTTTTCTTATTGCAGGTCCTTTTATTCTGAGTCCTCTCCAACTCATTCTCTGCCTTCACCTGACCTTTTTACTCTTGATTTCTCTGCTATATGGAATTTTTATAGAATGCACAATATAGGTCAACAGATGTCAGTGGAGAAAAAGATGGGTGAGAGTGGTTTCTGACTTCTGTTTCTTGACACTTGCTATCTAGCACCAGTAATGATGCACTATATTTTTTAGCAGAAGGATCATTGGCCCCTTATGTTTTAGTTCTTCAGCCTCCTTGGCCAATGACATCGTTGATGTAATTGAGAAGGTATCATCTCTGCTCTGAAAATGACTGCCAGGACCATATTGTCAAAAATGCTGCAGGACCCAAGGCTCCTGTACTGCAGTGACCGTAAGGAAATTAGAATCATCTGGGAAATAGACACAGCCAGTTAGGGGAGCAGGGAAGAGGTGAAGCTTCCTGAGAATCAAAACCAACAACATCAAGAGAAGAATGAGAGGCTGTGAGTAGCTGGTCTGTGCCCTCCTCCAGGCAGCCCACTGAAATCACTTCAGCACAGTTGACATGTGATCACGGGTCTCTTTAGATTACATGAAACTGACTCAGCAACCCATAACAGACTTCAACAATATTCCCTACCAAGAAACCCCCTGCAAATACAGCCTGTATCCCTGATGCTTCAATGGAAGCCTATTTCTCCTTCATCTGAAGTTAAAATTCTTTCATCCTTTCTCTTCTTTAATCGGTTTGATGAATATTTATTCAATGTCATCTTCTACATGAGCTAGGCAATGTGGTGGACTGCAGGCAAACAATGGAACAAAAAGTCATTGAACAAGCACTCCAGGTACTTACAGTCAAGGGTGGGGATGGGGGTGGGGGGAAATATTTGGTGTTAATTAGATCATGGGTCGGTAGTTTTTATGATCTGGCCCCAACTAAGAGCCCCTCAAGCCATTATTTCTCTGTTTCACAGCCCAGAGATCTCTAAGGCTCTCCTGGCTGCTTTTTCCAATCTTTTGCTCAGTTTCTGTCTCCAAATAATCATTATCAAGTCTGGCAGGAGGCTCCACCAGCTTCTGGGCTCTGTCTATAGATTGGTCAGGTGAGCCCGTGGTCCATAGGCAGACAGCATGGCTAGGGTGGGCAGGTCAGGCGAGAACGCCAACCCCCTCCCTCTGAGTTACAATGTTTCTGCCTGATGGGGAATAGGGTTGGGTCTATTCTCTCTGCAGTCTTGACTCTGATTGTTCTAGAAGTTACCCAACGGCTACTTCAGGTAGACATCCCTACACACCTGTGTGATGGGCAGCAAGAAGCCTCCTCCAATGACATCTCATACATTTCTCCTGGTGATCAGCCTGATCCACATCTATGACACAGCATGTTGCCTTCATGCATGTAAATCATAAATTCTTTAGCCTTTCAAAAAAAAACAAACACAGCAAATTTCCTAACAGCAGCCTTGTTACCACAAATTTCAGGAAGCTAATTCCAAAAAACGGAAGGGGATGCAAAGAATATAAATAAGGAAAAGATAGGAAAGTCAATAAACACTAAAGGTCAACAACTGTCCCCAGAAAACAGCAAAAATATCTTTGAAGAGTGATTTTTTTTTCTTTATTATTTTTCAGAGATGAAACTTCAAGTGAGTATATGTAAGTCTCTCACTTGGACGAACATGATGAATTTGTCTAAAATATGGTGAAAATCGTGTTGACCTCATTGGAAGAAATACCTTTTTTAAAATCCCTCTGTATTTCAAATTTAGTGACTCCAGAATGCATGTTTGTGAGCCAAATGGCACAGAGGAAGACGCCCTTGAAACTCAGCATAGGAAATTCTTAAGGTTTTTTTTTTTAAGCACAATTAGTTCTTTTTATTTTAGTTTAATCCATTTTGCAATCCAAAGGCTTTCCTTCAACAAAACAAATGATGCTAGTCATCATTAGAAAAGCTAGAGAAAGTAGAGAAGAAAATACAGATATTAAGTTGAAGTACATGCCACTTTTTTAATTGTCCTGATGGATAGCCCCATATGTTTAGGGCATACATGGCAAAAATAGAAACTCAGATCCTCGGGGAGAGAGGAAATATATAAACAACTAAAGTTCAAGCAGTGTGATTTGAAAACCAGCATCTGTCCCTCTGGTCCAGAGCTTCTCATAATTTACTACAGAGTAAACAGCAAGTATTGATTTCTGCCCTTCAGCTTTCTGATCTGCCATTTATCACTGTTTACCTCCCAGAGACTCGATGTCAGAAAAGCACTGTTCATCTGGTCTTTTCGTAACAGCATATTAAAAGCTACAGAAAAAGCAGAGTTCAATTAGCTTTATTAGTGTGTCATGATGCCTTCCCCAGCCAGTCAGCATTCAGGGTCAACCTAAAGCCAGTTTTTCTCCTCCTGAACCATTTTTTCTATTTTTTTAAAATTTTCCATTTCTTTCTTTATTTTTGGTTGCACTGCGTGGCACGCAGGATCTTAGTTCCCCCACTGGGGATGGAACCCACGCCACCTGCGTTGGGAGCACAGAGTCTTAACCACTGGACCACCAGGGAAATCACCTCCTAGACCATTTTAAAAGGGAAGATTCTTGAAGAAGCTCTTGTAACTAGCTCTATCAGTATATTTCTTTTTTTTAATCCATATATTTCTTTTTGCTCAAGCTTCTCAGTATTATGAGAATTTCTAGGCTGACTCTGAAGAGCTTTTTTGAGAGGACAACTAAACTTTATATGAAAACATAGTAGCAAACTTCTCCCCACCCCACTCCCCATTCCTTAACTAAAAGTGTTTCAAAGATGTCCCACTTTGCTCAAAGGGCCAAGATCCATTATCATCTATACACTGTGTCCAGTTCTCAGCAAACTCATTTAACCAAAGATTTAGTAGAATCAAAGTTATAGAAAGAGGTTGGAAAAAGCAGCAGATAAAACTTGCCTCAAAAAGTTAAATGTCTAAACCTAAAGTTGGAAAGGGGTTTCTTATGTAAAAATTTCAAAGGACTGGTAGAGGCTCCCTGGAACTCCAAATGAAGGAAGTTTGAGGGCTGGCCCAAGCTCCACAGACAAGAGGGATGTGATTCACTACTATATATAAAATAAATAACTAATAAAGACCCACTGTGGGGCTTCTGTGGTGAGTCAGCCAGTAAAGAATCTGCCTGCAGTGCAGAAGACAAGGGTTTGATCCCTGGGTCAGGCAGATCGCCTGGAGAAGGGAATTGCAATCCACTGCAGTATTCTTGCCTGGAGAATCCCATGGACAGAGGAGCCTGGCGGGCTATAGTCTGTAGGATTGCAAAGAATCAGACATGACTGAGAGACAGCATAAGAAACTCTACTCAATACTCTGTAATGACTTATATAGGAATAGAATCCTAAAAGGTGGGTGTATGTATAACTGATTCACTTTGATGTATAGCAGAAACTAACACAACATTGTAAACCAACTATACTCCAATAAAAAAATTTTTTTTTAACTTTTGAAAATAGATATAGTTAGACAGAGAGATATCTAGTTTTTTCTCTCTTCCAGAGAGATTTGTACCATTCCCCCCAGAAGTGTATGAGAAGTCTGGCCACTCCATTTCCTTACCGACATCTGAAAACGCTGTCTTTTTCATTTTACCCAGCCCTGTGAGAGTTGAATAGTATCATTTATGGTTTTACTGATTATTTCCTCACCAAATGAAAAATACTGAACTCCACCCCCCGCAGCAAAAGAAAAAGGGTGTTGTGATTAATTGGTAGTGTCTGCCAAGAGTAGGGCAAAATGTTGACTTTGGTCTAAATTATCCAAGATGGGGCACTTTTTCTTCTCTTAAGTTTGCTCCCAATCTTCCTCCATTTTGAATTCTAGTCCTATCTTTCCATTATCCCTTGTAAATCCCTTGTAAAAACCTTTCAGAATCATGCCCCACCTTAGTCGTCTCGTCCGGAGACAGCAAAAAACCTTTTCATCTTTCATCCTGGTACCTATTTCCCAACGCTTTAATCATCTTTGTTACATGTTCCTACAGTCATACCAAACTCTGCAAATCCCTTTGAACTGCAGTGACCAATGCTGAACACAGTCCTCTAATTCAGACTATAATCTGACTAATTCTGTATATAGGGAAACTATTGCACTCATTTGCATATTTCTCCATACATCCTAGTATCACGTGGGCTTGTTCATCATATCACCTGACTCATGTTCATGCCAGGTTCCTGTTACCTGTGTCTAGGCATCATTCCGGATCCCACATTGGTGAGATGGATGTTCAGAGGTTTAACATCAAAGTAGGTTGTCCCAAAGTAGTTTGCCTCCATTTTGAGGATAACAGTATTTGGACAAAAGTAAAAGATGTCCTTAAAAAGGAAAAAAGACAAACACTTTTAAAACAAAAGCAGATGTTAAACATGTCCAAAGGGAAAGTTTGTAAAAGGTAACATTTCTGAAAAACAAATTTAAGCAAATCAGATATTTTAACAAGAAGTTTTGTAGGATACCAAATTAAAACTCCAAGTGTGCCCTGGATCCATGCCCTGTCCTCTTGTCATCCTTCCATGGTTACCCCACCTGAATGGCCTTGTTATCCCATGGAGTAACAAAATTGGGTCTAACACAAAGAAATGACACTAATTTGAGGAAGCTAAATGTGGCCATAAAATCACTTAAAAGTAAAATTTTAAGGGAGTGACAGCTGAATTAGAACAGATATAAGAAGTGTTCCCGTCCCAAGCAAGTTGACCCAGAATTGACAAATGTGCCCAGAAAAACTTAACTATCTAGAGTTTACACATGAGAAATATGCATACTCCCCAGAGCATGCTTCAGAGACCTCCAGGACTACTCTAGAATGGAACTCTTCAAGAGTTTTCTAGAACCTCTTTAGCCTTGAAAGGGTGTGTGTGTGTTTGTGTGTGTGTGTGTGGGCACACGCGCGTGTGTGCGCACTCAGTCGTGTCTGACTCTTTGCAACCCAGTGAAGTCGAGAGCTTCCTAAATGGCCAGCTTCCTCCTTATACTTTTCAAGTCCAGATCTGAGATTATCTTCTTCTCCCACACATCAATTCTTCTTCCAGCTTTTCTGTTTCATTAACAGCATGGCCATTTTCCCAAAGTCCAGCCTCGTAACATCAGGATAATCTTTACTGGCTTCTCCTTGAATTCCTGCTAAGTCACTGGTGACTAAGTCATGTCTTCTGCCTAAAGCTCTCCATCCCCACCCATCCACTCTGTCCAGTTTCTTCAGTTGTGTTTCTTTCATCAACCACTGCCACCACCTTTTCCCATCTTATTTCTTTTGCTTTGGAACCCACTCAATCATCTGCCACAGTCATCCTCTCAAAGCACACTCCACTTATGTCATGTCCCCCACCAGAAAAAAAAAATTAATTGCTTCCCATGATCCCACCCAGTCACTTTCAAATTCCCAACTCTTTGAGAGTCGGCCCCTTTTGCAGCAGAAACCCCGATCTACCTTTCCAAATAAGTCACTTGCTCTAGCCAGCTTTCCCACCCCCATGCTTTTTTCAGCCCATCCTTCTGAACTAGCTTCCTTCTTTCTCCCATAAGTACAACTTCCAAAATTTTACCTGCCCTTCAAATTCATCTCAGATGCTCCTCAGAGGCATGAGCCCACAGAGCACAGGTCGGTGAGGCTCAGAGCAGATTTCTCTAAGACAGTAGCCACTTTATCCCAGGTCTAAAGGGATGTGTTATATAGGAAATCCATGGATGGCTCCAGGGGAATTTGTCAGTGTCCTAAATTTCATGGAAAAAAAAAATAAGTATGCACATTTTGCAGAGATGGATTTTTTTTAATCAAATTTAATGACCCCAAGAAGGTTTTTAAACACCTACCTAGGGGCATCTTTGGGCATCCCTGGTGGCTCAGATGGTAAAGAATCCACCTGCAGTGCAGAAGTCCTGGGTTCAATCCCTGGATCAGGAAGAGCCCCTGGAGAAGGGAATGGCTACCCACTCTAGTGTTCTTGCCTGGAGAATTCCATGGACAGAAGAGCCCAGCAGGCTTGAGTCCACGGAGTCACACAGAGCACGACAGACACGACAGAGCAACTAACACACAAGAGCCTATATCCCCACTTTCTTCTCAGTATTAATCACGCAACGCCTGCATTGGAACAACTTGTCCAATTCTCCTTAGATGGGGTCTGTCACCCATCAAGTTACCCCCCAGCACCTCCCCTGGCATCTCTCACACAATGATATTAAACATCTGCTAATTGCCAGGCAGAGTGCTACATGCTGACAGTAATAAATGATAGATGGATTCCCTGTCCTCGAAAGGAAGACGTGGAGTTAAACCCACAATTAAAATAGTTTGTGAAAAACATCTGATGGAATATGCATAGGGTATTATGAAGACATTGACAAAGGGCATCCCAGTAGGGCCTGGGGTCTGCCTGGCCACTCTTCCAGAGATGAGGAATATGCTGAGTCTTGAGGAATCAGAAGTGGGGAGCCAGATATGAAGGAAGAAGGGAAAAGGGAGTAGCGAGGGGAAAGACTCCCCAAAGTATGGAGTAAGCAGTACGTTTTAGTTCCAGGATAGAATGAGTTTGGGGAGGAATGGTAGCGATGGACAGGTTCTGAATTTTATCATGAACAACATGAAGGCACCAAGGAAGGATTAAAAGCAGGGGAAGGACACAGTGGTATTTGCATTTTAAGCAATTATCTTTGCAACAGAGTGGAAAATGAGTTAGAGCCGTGAATTCTTAACAGACTTTTCAGCTACTTTAAATAAGTGCTATTAAAGGTCTAAACTAATATCACAGCAAAAGGGTTAGAAATAAAGAGAACGAGTCTAGAAATATTTAGGAGTTAAAATCAACAAGATGCAGTTACTAATTGGATGTAAAGAATGAGGGTGAAGGCGGAATCATGAATGATACTTGGGTTTCTAACATCTAAGAGCATCTAAGCAATGGGTGGTTGTTTCCTGAGACTAGGAACACACAAGGAGGAGGAACATACTGGGTTCCATCAAATTCTTGGTGCTTATGGGACTGGAGCCAGAAAATTGGTCTGAGTTGAGATGCAGGCTTTGAAATCATTACAAGATCAGTGGTGATTCATTGTATGAATTTTAATTAAGTCTCTCATGCAGAATACAGAGATAAAAGGAACAGGGGGTCAAGGAAAACCAACTAAACAAAGAAAGATTGTTCACTGGGCTAGAGAATCTAAAGGATCCATTGACCCATAGGAGACGAATTGTTTTAGAATGATGAGGGGAGAAGCAGATTGGCTTGAGTGAGGCTGTGAAAAAGTGAGTGAGGAGTCAGGCTGGAAAAACCAGTGCCCTTAGACCAGGTGAGAAGGCCTTTCCCAGGCCAGTGTATTATGGCTCTCTCTGCCCTTCCCCTAGCCACACGTCTACATCGACAAGAAGTCCTTGGACTTGGAGCTAAAGGAGCATTCCCAGTGGAGCCCACACTCTCCTTCCAGATTATATTCTGATTATTCAGGACCCCAAGCTCACTGCCCAGAAGTCTCCAAGCTCACTTGTAGCCTCCCTCCCCTGAGCTTCCTCTCAAGTCCACTCCATACAGAAGCCAGACCAAGTCACAAGTGTGCCTGCTCTTGGCCCAAGAACTGGCTGAGGGGTGGCCATTTGCAGGGTGGGGAAGAGAGGAAGGCTGGACTTGGATGTGTGGACCAGGGTCTCCACAGTCAAGCATGCAAGGTGCCTCAAGATGATGGATGCAGCCATAAGTGAGGGGTAAGGAAGGCAGGCTGGGAGCCAGAGACCAAGCACCAAGCCTCCTCCGCAAAACTATGTGCTACCCCAGGACCCCAAGGACTCTGACAATTCTAAACCTGATCCTGACTTTCTACACATATATTTACCAAGGTAAAACCATAGAACACACACTTCATTTAGCAGCTCATTAACTTGATGTGTAATGTTTAAATATTTAGACATGGGAATTCCCTGGCAGTCCAGTGGTTAAGTCTCCACATTTTAACTGCCAAGGGCCAGGGTTCAATCCCTGGTTGGATAACTAAGACCCCACAAGCCGCAAAATGCAGCTCAATAAATATTCAGGCAAGGTGTGCAGACCTCCATTTGTGCTCTCAATTGGGGCCCACAGACAGCAAGAGGTAAAGTATTAGGGTAGAAAAGGGTGTTTTGTTTTCTTTTGCTTATGACAAGATAAAATTAAACATATTTTATCCACAAGAGAATGTTTCCACTAAAGAGAAGAGAGAGGTTGGAGATACAGGAAGAAGGGATGTGCCAAAAAGTATCCTTAAGGAATTAAGATAACATGAAATTCAAAAACTAGAGGTGGGAATGGGAAGGTTCAAGGAAAGGTCATGGGAATGAGTGGCTGGAATGAAGTTAAGAGTTGTCTGCAATTAAGAGTTGTCTGCATTTAGCAATATTCACAATAGACAGGACAGAAAAATGGATAAGATGTGGTACATATGTACAATGGAATGTTATTCAGCCATAAAAGGAATGAAATTGCATCATTTGCAGAGACATGAATAGACCTAGAAACTGTCATACTGAGTGAAGCAAGTCAGAAAGAGAAAAACAAATATCATATATTAACGTGTACATGTGAAATCTAGAAAAAAGGTGTAGATGATCTTATTTGCAAAACGGAAATAGAGACACAGACATTGAGAACAAATGTATGGATGCCAAGGGGGCAAGTGTGTTAGGAGATTGGAATTGACATATCTACACTATTGATACTAAATATAAAATACATAACTAAGGAGAACCTGGGATTCCCTGGTGGCTCAGACGGTAAAGCGTCTGCCCACAATGCAGGAGACACAGGTTCGATCCTTGGGTCAGGAAGATCCCCTGGAAAAGGAAATGGCAACCCACTCCAGTATTCTTGCCTAGAAAATTCCATGGATGGAGGAGCCTGGTGGGCTACAGTCCATGGGGCCACAAAGAGTTGGACACGACTGAGTGACTTCACTTTCACTTTGAGAAGAACCTACTGTACACCTCTGAGATCTCTACTCAGTGCTCTGTGGTGACTTAAATGGGAAGGAAATCCAAAAACAGAGGGGATATACGTATACATAATGCTGATTCACTTCACTGTACAGTAGAAACTAACAGAACATTGTAAAGCAACTGTGTGAGTATGCAATGGTGTCCAACACTTTGCAGCTCCAAGGACTGTAGCCCACCTCTGTCCATGGGATTCTCCTGGAGTGGGTAGCCTTTCCCTTCTCCAGGGGATCTTCCCAACACAGGGACCAAAGCAGGGTCTCCAGCATTGCAGGTGGATTCTTTACCATCTGAGCCACCAGAGAAGCTCTGTAAAGCAACTATACTCCAGTAAAAATTAATTTAAAAAAAAAAGAGTTATCCACATTGATCTTTTATCTGTCCTTCCAGGAGTTCTCACAAACATTAAACACAATGAGAGGTAAAGAATGCTAATTACTCTGGAGAAAGAAATTAGTAGAGTCAGTTCAAGTGAGTTTGACAACTTGGTTTATGGAAGCAAACCTGAATTTAAATATCACTGCCAGAATGATTTTAACTTTTTAAAAACAAGGTGACCAAATGTCAGATTCATTTGTGTAATCGATCGCATTCATAAACCCAGTGTTATAATTCTCCAACTTGATTTTGCAAGGCCTAGTTACCTCAAGAGCTCTTGCAAATTGTGTTCAAATACTCAAAACAGGTTTACTTCTGATTCATCTTCAAAATTATAGATATGTGTGCCCTTTGTAATTATTTTATGAGAGCGAGGGAAAGTTGTGAAATCAAACTAAAATAGTAAGATTTCATCATTTCCAAAAGCCTGTCAATTATTGTACCAAGGAATAGGAATCATTCTAACATTCCTAGGTAAACTGGATTTAAGCTATTGATATGCTAATAAACGTGGGGAAATTAAGGTTGATTCTAAATCATGCAGTTGCAGAATAGAACAAGCAGTCCCAGTTTAAGAACCTCCAGTTTAAAAAAATTATATATTTGAAGCCAGTCAGACTCGTGTACATACCACATTCTCCTATATTCAAAGGCAAACTCTGACATGACCAGGGAAGAGTGATTCCCAGGCAGCCACGCCCCCTTGGCGATTGACCCCTATTCATTTCCCATCTCTGTCTCTATCAGATACACTCCTCTTGCAATGAAGGGTCTGGAGGGGCAACAGAGGGGGCCACGTTTCAAAATCTGACTAACTCATTTCCCATTGAAGATAACAATAATAGTTTAATCATTATTAGACTTATTTTCCAGGCTAGACTTACAAAAGTCATTTTGTAAGATCATTTCAAATTGTCTCTATAGACAATATGCTGTGAGTTCCAGACAATCAGCTTAGGAAGATAACTTTTGGAACCAACGCACATAGGTCTCTAAGAGGCTATCAATAATCAATGCAATTTGATTAATTTAATTTAAAAGATGTCAAAGTCTTATTTTCAGCTTCCATTGTGTGGGGGTTTTGTGTGTGTGCTTTACTCTGTGCAGTGATTTCATCCAAGGTCCCTAGGAACTGAAAGATGGCCTACTCCACATTGAAAGCACTCATCATATTGGTGTCAACATGAGACTGGGGTATGCAGCATCAACTGTGCTTTCCACTCTTAATTCCAGTCCTCACTGCACCCAGAAAGCCTCAGTGCTTTCCTTCTATCATACAGGTACGTCCCAGGTTGTGCAATGAATGGATTCATGCAGATGTATGTGATACACACCTTTGTGAATTGCTTTATATGTTGAAGACACATTAGTGGAGTTGGCTATTTCAAAGAAAATTAGCAAGTGTCTCATTTCTTAATATCATAAGCCATTCTAATTCAAGATAATAACCTCTCTCTAATAGTTTGTGAAGTTCCTTTTTTTTTTTTTTTTTTGCTTAAAAAGCTTAATGAAAGCAAGATGAAAGTATAGTAACATTCAGTTGTCTGAAAGAGTTATTATATAAATGCCTAATGCATTACCAGAAAGTAGCTTATGATATCAGATAAATGCCAAGTTGTCCAAATCAAACTGATTGACAACTTAATTAGGGGAAAATGTCATACATCTTTAGAAAGAAAACACCCACACAGTGTAGGGAATCAGAATCTGTTTTTATATGCCTAGAGTTATAAACATTTGTATCAAAATATTTACAATTATAGTATATGAAATATCAATCTATTAAAGAAGAAGCCAAATACAGTACTAGAACAACCCACCAATGTAATGTAAATTACATGAGACATAAATGGCACAGAAACAAAGTAAAAGATCAGGGAATACATGGTCACTCCAGTCATAGTTTAACTTTTTAACACAATGCTAGTATCTCTTTTGGATATATCTGATATGCAAGTCTGCCTCTGCACTCAAGACAGCCTTCTATAATAATATGATCACTAAATCACAATTAAAAAGTTCATCAAAAAAAAAAAAAGTTCATCATCCCACAGTTTTTTGCTTTCCAACCCATTTACCCCTAGTCCAGATAATTTGGTGGCCCACCCTCCACATTCCCCTAACCAGAATGAACATAAAGAAATAAACTTAGTAATAATCCTTTTATATAAATACCAGCAATTGTGGCATAACAGCTCCCCAAAAGGAAAACTATATAAGAAATGGAATGAAGGGGGAGCTAGAAGAAGAAAAGTAGGCAAGATGTCTCAGATTCTCCCTAGGGTAGATCTTCTCAAATTGATAAAGGAAGAGTCTTCCACCAAAACAAAGAAACCCTTTAGCCAGAATCTGAGATGGCTTAAAAATAGCTGCGCCAGGCCAGAGCAATGACTGCTTAACCAGGATTACCGTACTAATACCATACTTCTAAGTCCTACAGAGAAACACTCTTATGGCAACAGAGAAGCTCAGTGACCATCAGACTGGGCACCACAAGAGTTTTTAGGGGGGTTTGCTTTTCCCTTAAAGAAAATATCTGCCCATCACCTATATTTTTATTTCCCTCACAGAAATTTTCTTATTTTCCTGGAAGTACAGACACTCTGTTCTTACTGTGACTGAAATCTAGTATGCTTAATACTTGACAATTGTATAGCACCTTTCACTCAAGGATATGTGGTTTGGTTTGCATGTGTTTTAGAAGCTTCCAAAATTGCCTTGCCTCATCCGTATTGTGGGACAGGCAGGACCTCTGAAAGGCGACCCCTTCAGCTCATTTCAAAGCTAGAGCCATCTCTGAGCCCAGGAGCCCTGATCCCCAACTTGGCTAATTAGATAAAACTTCCTCAAAAGGGGATAATTTAGGGGGAGAGTAACAGATAGAGTTGCAAGGATCTATGTCCATCTCTCTCACATCTTATACTTAAACATTGACTGCACGGAGAGAGGTTCCTAATAACATAACCCTAATATAATCCTGCTGTAGGACTGCCCCTTTTCCCCATAATTTGTTTGGTGCTCCCACCACTGAATTGATTGTTAGTGGCTTTACAGAAATTCCAGAGTGCTGCCTTGGCTTTAAGCGAGAGACCAAGCAAAGTCCGCGGCAAGAGGTCTCCACAGGGGACAGCTGTGTGAGGCCTGGTCTGGGTTCTGACCACGCCCCAGGCCTTCCACTGTGAAAATGTCTTTCTCAGTTTAGCTAAGCCACCAACTTGGCCTTAATCACTATGTTTCTTCTTCCCATTTTGTCACAAATACCACAGAGTTAAATCTCTGCTTAACAAAGAGGGATCATGGCACACTGGCCAAAGTCCTCCCTCGAGCCCTTCACATGGTGATGTTTTGCTTTGGGTCAGAAGGGCGGGATGGCTTCCAGGCTTGGCTTATTCCGCACAAAAACAATATCTGCCCTGGCTGGAACTTGTACCGCTGTGTTAAATGGGTGCAGTGGGTCTGAAGACTGAATTCACCCTTGGAAGTGGAGCCAGTGATGTGGCAGCTGCTGGGGCCCCAGGCAGTGTGTGTAACAGAGAACAGCAGGAGGCCAAGCCCGGTGGCCGAAGGGAGGCCCCCTGGCCCACATCCAGGAAGCACCCGTCCCAGCCAATGGATTTCTGCCAGGGCAGGGGCTGGACAGTACGGGACCCCCTCTATCATGTTTGGGTTTCAGCCCCTCCCCCTTTCCATCCCCTCCCCCCCCTTCCCTCTCCTGGTTTTTCCTGCTTAGCAACTTCCACTCCCCTCCCAGATTCAAGGGCTCCCTCTTCCCCACCCCCCAGGTCCCCAGTAAATGTGTTCAGCCTTATTTCTTTCTCAGGACCAGATAAAGGATGCCGATGATGAAGCTGAAGCAGAAGCAGATCCAGGTCAGGATGAAGGAATAGCCGTGGTGACTCTCCGTGTAGCTGTTTTTAGAACTGTTGGCATAGTGATGAGTGTAGATGGAGGCCCCCACCATGATGCACAACCCTGCAGTGGGGAAAAATGATTCACTGTTGGTTTGATTTCTTAACATTCAAAGCAAGAAAAAGATTTATAACTTTAGAAAGATCCTATGTTGCTCGTGGGCGATGGGAAAATGAAATCTGAAATTTGGCCCCCAGCGGTGGTTCTGTTGATTGGCCCCAAACCAGGCTTGATGGTTATGTTGCTGTACCATTGGTGTTCGAGTTCTCACACCTGCACTGGTTTGTGTGGCTGTGAAGTAAAACACAGCTTCTCTGGTCTTTCCCCCTCCTCTCCACTGGGTTTCCCATCTAGACCCCAGCACACAAGGACAGGCTGCCCTGGGGTGATGCAAAAGAACACACCTTCCATCAAACTGTGTGTATTGGGAGAGAGGGGAACGGCCATCAGCAATTTCATCTATCTAAGGACTCCCACATCCCCTGCGCCTTCAACTGTCTTGTATACAAGCTCTGGCTTCCCAGGTAGCTCAGTGGTAAAGAATCCACCTGCCAATGCAGGAGACACAGGTTTGATCTCTGGGTCAAGAAGATCCCCTGGAGGAGGAAATGGCAACCCACTCCAGTATTCTTGTCTGGAAAATCCCATGGACACAGGAGCCTGGCGGGCTACAGTCCACCGGGTCACAGAGTCGGACACAGCTGAGTGACTGAGCACAAACCCACACAAGCGCTACAGCTGAGCAGACCCCTGCTGCTTGGTAGGTGCCCAGGAGCCCCAGGTTTAAACAGTGAAGCCGATGAGGGTTCTTGTTTCAAGTAGCTGTCAGGGGTTCTCCCCAAGAGCACAAATAACCAAGCCAGTAAGTTGTACAAGGCAGTTTCACAGCCCCTAGTGCTCAGCTGTTCAAGCCAGTGAGAGCCCCCAGGGTAAGATCTACAGGAAAGCGTTTTCTTGGTAAGCTGATACTCACAGCACACCAGCATGGTGGCCCCGGAGAGGAAAAAGCGGTTGCCTTTCTCCATGGTGAAGAGCTGGAACACGAAGACCACGAGGGAGATGACGGAGAATATGATAGACAGGATCATGAAGGCCTGCACCGCCTTGAGGGCATCTGTGGACGGAGGGCGGGGGGAGTGAGGACATCAGGCCACCCAGTCCCCAAGGGGCTGGCCATTTCCTCAAGTGCACTGGGTACGATATCTTTGCACGTACCTTCACCAGCATAGGAAAGGTTGTCACCACAGCCACCAATGGTACAGTTTTTCCAGAGACCTACTGATCCTGCTCCCAAATCTGACACCATCCAGACCTGAAATCAAAAAGACATAAAGGAACTCTTCTCAGTACTCTGTTAGGTGGGGAAAGAATATGAAAAAGAGTGGATATATGTATAACTGATTTGCTTTGCTGTGCAGCAGAAACTAACGCAACATGGTAAATCAACTACAGTCCAATACAAATTTTAAAAAAAAAAAAAAATTTAAAAAGTTGTTTACAAACTAACTCCCTGGCTTGAAAGAAAAGGAAACAACCATCAGCTTGTGTCTGGACTAAATCTTAAGCAAGATGCCATATTTAGCCATAAATACGGCACTCAATGGACATGGGTTTGGGTGGACTCTGGGAGTTGGTGATGGACAGGGAGGCCTGGTGTGCTGTGGTTCATGGGGGTGCAAAGAGTCAGACACGACTGAGCAACTGAACTGAACTGAACGGCTAAGAAGCTCATCTCTAGGTGGAAATGATGTCTTGCTAAAACTGAAGTCACAGAGGTCCCAACAAAAAAAAGGAGAGAAGAATGTACGACCGAGGAGAAGTTACCTCACTCTCTGGACTTCACATCTCTCATTACTTGTAAAAGAAAGACGTAATTCAACCATTGGGTGTTTGTTTTTTTTTTTATGATCATTCTAAGGCTCTAAGAAATGGAAACCCTGCATGAGGAAATTGATTTTAAAGATGTACAATTCATCCACCCTACCAAGATTGTTTCGAATAAAGGGCCTGGCAAAGAAGGTGAAAAAAGTTAAGGAAAAATGTTCAACTGGAAAAAAGTAAGAAACGTAAGGGCAGCAAAGAAAACAGCCTTGAGACTGGGAGATCAATAAGCCACTATCATCTAAATAAAAGGATAAACCTTGATTGTCACAACATGAAAAGTAATTTCATAATAACATAGTCCGGTCAGAGCTTTCCTGTGGGGGCAGCTGAAAGTAGAAAAACAACCAAAATGTATTCACCAAGGCTCACCACAGTGCCAGCACCCGCTCCTTCCAGGCCCAAGAGAAACAGTTATCCTTCTGGGATGAAAAACAAACACCCAGCCCTGTCTACATAGAGTGTCTGTTCAAATGTGAGTTACTGGAAAAGCAGGGCCAGGATGTCCAATCGCCTGCCCATTCTTGATTTAATAAACAGCTGTGTGTTCAGCCCCATGTTAGAGGCTGATAATTCAGATTTCAGCACTGGGCATCCACTAAAACAGTTGGAGGCCATTTATTGGACCTGGTAAACTGAGAGACTTGGGGGGGTGTACAGAACAGCTAAATTCAAGTTTGGAGGCATCCACACGGCGAGGGGTCTGTCATCACAGTGATGTTTCATTGAATCTTGCTTATAATCATACCCACCGATGCTAGCAAAACTCTTCTCTCTGAAATTTAAAACTCACTATCCTTCAACTGTAACAAGGGCCCGCAGAGATTCTGGGGTCATATTTGTTTATCTAGTGATGCATGGCCTTGGTTTTTAGGTCCAAGGAGTTGTCTTGTTTTTGTTTTTTCTGAGAAAAGCACAATAAAAGCAAACTGGACTCTGCAAACTACCACTAGAGGTCAGAGTAGCCCCGGGTTCAGAGAGAAGAGCCTATGGCTTACTCCATATTTTCAGTTAGTCTTTTTTTTTTTTTTTAGTTAATTCAGGCAAATGAGGTTAATCTTGCATAATTCCACTCTCACGTGCTACTCTCTGCTCAGAACTTGTTGGTCGGACCACCAAAGCATCTCATCATCTCACTCCCATTTCTCCTTCTAATCAAGGTTCCCAGGAGGAAGTTTGGCCCTACCACATGGTGTCTTCATTATGTCCTGAACAAAGCCTGTCCCTCCCACCTGTACTCCTTGGCTGGGCACACCTCCTGGATTGTTTCCCAAGTTCCTTTCACTCTGCATCTCTAGCAGAGAGAAACCCCACCCATCTACCCATCCTCCAAGCTCCACCTCCCCTGAGAAGCCTTACTGTATTCTCCAACCTGGTGAGATTACTCATTTAGACACTTGTTATTAATATTTAGTTGTTTGAAGTGCAAGAATGTGTTTAATTTTTTCCACAACGAAGCTGTAAATTTACAATGGCTTAAACATCTTTTGTAGCACTTTGTGTAAATATTAAAATAACTTCCAAATGAATGAATGAACAGAAGAACAGGACTCACGTTGGCAATGGTAGAAACAAATAACATGATGACGGTGGCAATGTGGACCACAAAGATACTCGCCAGTAACACCAACATCTTGGCTTTTTGATGGCTTGAGGGTGAAGAGAGCTCTGAAAAGAAAGGAGAACATGAAAGGGAAAGGAGAGGTTACTCGCACATTCAATGCGTTATTTCAGCTTTCCCACATGGGTGGGTTCTCTGCTAAAATCAAGAGGAGTTGCAGTAAAAATCATCATGATTCCATAAATTCCTGCCAACACCTAGTTAGTTAGCCCAGTTCCCCAAGTGCTTGTTCATCTGTTTACATAGATCTAAACAGAAAGAAAATTCCACCTCAGGTATTTATATGTTCATCCCTCTAATACAGCCTATTTGAAAACAAGAAAAAGTTTATGGTAACTGTTATTATTTTGTTTTCATTGTACAGGTCAAAAGTAGGACTTTGGTTTTTAAAAGTCCTTTCACAGCTGTCATTTCCAGGTCTCTAGGCAACAATGTCATATAAATTTCCATTTTCCATTAGGGAAGTTGTTTACATTTCTATCAAACTGCTCACCCAGCAATTTTAATTGAAGCGGATGCCTTCCGAAGACTGGCAGCTATTACTCAATGCCCAGAGACCGAATGGGCTACTAATTTGATCCCGTATGAAATATAAAATGTGAGAGCCACAACTTCCACTATAATAATGCTGTTGGATATTCAATAATTATAACAACCCAATTACAGTTTAATGGTCTGATCACCTACTGATGAAATATTTTAAGACTTGTGTTGCTGCACCTGAGCCTTTGGGATACATCATGGTAGGGACTCTGCTATTGGTCTAGGGGCAGAAGGTTGTATTTCCTATGACTCAATGTGACAGTTCTGGGGGCTGAATGCAGCTGGAGGAACCAAACGTGCCTTCGGCTTGTGTGTGACATTTACCCAAACGCCAATCCTTCTGGACTCAGTACAGCCCATCAGCAGATGCATCCATCACACAGTGGATGGGAGGATGGGGAACTAACAGATTAAGAATGTGCATGGGTAAATGGAAGCATTCAGTCATCATCTCAGCAGAAGTGATGAGGGGAGCCCATGGATCATCAAACCTAGAACATAAAGGAAGTGTGAAGGATGCATCAGGGGGCGGCTATTCTGATTGATGTCAGCAGCAGGAATGCTTTGTCACACCCAAGACAGTTAAGAGGCAGTGCAGGCTTGCTGGAACTTCAGAAGGAAAGGGCTCAGGTTACTCAAACCCTAGGGAGGGTGGATGTGTGGCTGTCCCCTCCCAGGGAGGAGTTGGCTATGCACATCCAGTAACTGTGTCCCACTTCTCTCTCTCTCCCTCCACCTTGTTTAATTAAAGCTTTGAGCTTGAGTCCCTTCCACTTCAGACAGGGTACTTATTGGAGAGCGTGGATACAACCATTCCAACACTTCCAGTGCTTTTGATCTCTCCCTTTCCTCATCAGGCACTCCAAATCCAGAATGATCTACTCTACCCTGGTCGGGGGAGGGAGGAAGTTGATGGTTGATGTTGACAAGCCAAGAATGAAAGGCAGACACTTGCCTCCACTGCCCACCCTGACCCATTCCAACCACTCCCACCCTCCTTCACCATCTAAGCACTTCCCTACCACCCAGACTCTTTCTGTAGAAATTTCTCCAATTGTGAATGATCAAAATGATGACGTTTACTGCTTGGCCTCAGGGCAGAGCTTAGAGCTTTTGTGCCTGTTATTCATAATCTCTCCATACATTCCAGTGCATTTTTGCTTTCCTCAGATCCTTGCACACCTCCTCAATCACACCTCCTCAATTTTCTGCTTGACTTTAATGCACAGTGAAAAGAGATTTTTGAATTAGACAGAGGTTGAGTTAGAATCACATAGGGTTGTTTGACCTTCCGGTCTCAATTCCTTCCTATGGAAGGTGGGGGTTGCAATGCTCATTGTCTGGTGTTACATTTAATCCTAGATGGAGAACTCCCAACACAGTGCTTGGTGCTTGGCAGATACTAATGCGGTTGCAGTTCTTAGTATTACTATTGCTATTATTATAATTGCTATTATATGAAACTGAGTAGCAACCGAGTCATCCAGTAACCAGGCTGCCCCATGTGAAGCAATAGGATACCTGCTATCCAGTTTACACGGCAGTGTGCATAAAGTCATTTCGGTCTTCTTGGAAATTATCTCTACACCTAATCCTTGTGCCTTGCAGGGAGGGACCACTAGGGACCACCCTTGGGGATGAAGGGGAGAAACTTACTCTTCTCATCCCTGTGCTGGTCACCCTCTCAACTCCCCCCAGACTCACACCATCACTAGATCCTGATCTCACCCCTCATGGGGAAGGGAGCAGGCCTGAATTAATTCTCTGAATGCATGGAATTAAAACATTATATAAGGAGATTGTGCTTAATCCTCCTTGGGCTGTAGAAATGACTTTTTTTTTCCCTTTGCTGTTAATTGACAAACATCCTCCTCCTAATAGGGGTTGAGGGGCCAGAGACGGAATACAATACACCAAACAAGGCCTCTTAAATGAGGTCAAGGAGAATGTTAGGAGTTTCCTTTCTGACACACTGTTAGGGATCCAGCAGAATTCTCTGTCTCCTTAGACTGCTCTGTAACCCTCCAACGTTTAGCCTGATTCTTTTTGCCCCTGCTCACACTCTCCATTTTGATAACTTGTACATTCATGCTTTCCAAATACCCTGCTCATCCACCTTGGCTAGTCTACCGCCTCACCACCACCACCATCACTCCACATACATGAGTTCCTGCCCACTAGTTCTCACTTCTTATCTAAACCACAGCCTCACCTGATCACTATTCCCCTGTGAGATTCAGGCAGGAGTGGGTGAGGGGATCAAGCAAGATAGCAATTCTCTTTCAGGGTATTTAGATTTCTGTAATCACACCATGGTTTTTCCAGTAGTCACGTATGGATATAAGAGTTGGACCATAAAGAAAGCTGAATGCTGAAAAATTGATGCTTTTGAACTGTGATGTTGGAGGAGACTCCTGAGAGTCCCTTGGACAGCAAGGAGATCAAACCAGTCAATCTTAAAGGAAATCAGTCCTGAATATTCATTGGAAGGACTGATGCTGAAGCTGAAGTTCCAATACTTTGGCCACCTGATGCAAAGAACTGACTCATTAGAAAAGACTCTGATGCTGGGAAAAATTGAAAGCAGGAGGAGAAGGGGACAACAGAGGATGAGATGGTTGAATGTTATCATGGACTCGATGGACATGAGTTTGAGCAAGCTCTGGAAGTTGGTGATGGACAAGGAAGCCTGACATGCTGCAGTCCGTGGGGTCGCAAAGAGTCGGACATGACTGAGTGACTGAACTGAACTGAATCACACTATATCTTTCCGGCAAAGAAAGGAACAAAATGCCTTGGATTAGCAAGTGTTCTTAGTGCACAGAACATACAATATTCTCTGCTTTTGGCTGTTGTATCCAGCCAGAAGTTGAAGCTGTTGACCGGAGCTATCACATAACACAGGTAGTAGCTTCTCTATCTTTTCATTGCCCGAAATTTGTCAGGTTTTCTTGGGATCATCCATTGTCAGCTTAGAGGGGCTTCCTTGAATTTCAATAGCCCTCCCCAAGACATTTGGAAGCAGATTGAACTATCTTCTTAAATGTCTGTCCCTATACTATAGGTTTCCCCCCTCCCAGCAGAGAAACCCCAAGATGGGAAGATGGGAGGTAATTCTTGAGATCTTTAGGGACCAGCGTGCATGTGTGTGCTCAGTCGTGTCTGGCTCTTTGCGATCCTATGGACTGTAGCCTGCCAGGCTCCTCTGTCCATGGGAATTCTCCAGGCAAGAATACTGAAGTGGGTTGCCCTTTCCTCCTCCAGGGGGTCTTCCTGACCCGGAAATGGAACTCTTGCATCTCCTGCATTGGCAGGTGGATTCTTTACCACTGTGCTGCCTGGGAAGCCCACATACTTAACAAGTGAGGGGGGACCTATCAAATTGGAGAGCAGTTTGGGTAGAGGACCCTGCGCTCTTGAGACATCTACCCACCCATCACATGCAGGCCCTGCCCTCATGTGACTCTTGCTTCATACAAAAGTAGTGAAAAGAGACCATTTCTGAGCATTTATATCTTTGGAAGTATTGGCTGCTACAACTTTCTGTCCTGGCAGTAGGTTTCACTAAAGCTATCACTGATTTCTCTCTCTGACCTCTCCAAAATGCTATGGACACATCTGAATGTAGTTCTATTGGTGACAACAATTGAATGATACTCATAAAACATAACTGTTCTTGAGTAACTAATAATTATCAAAGAGTATAATTGTACATTTAGAAATTAAAGGATTATAATTTTACCGCATTTGAAATGAAGCATTTTAGGGAGGTTCAAGAGGGAGGGGACATACGTATACCTATGGCTGATTCATGTTGATGAATGGCAGAGACGAACACACTATTGTAAAGCAATTATGCTTCAATTAAAAATAAAAAAAAATTTTAAGAGTGAAAAACAAATTCTGTTTACAGCCCTCTCCAGTGGAAAGCTGACACTTTGTCCTACTGGGGAGCTCCAACCAGATTGCAATGGAAAACAGCATGGCATTTCTGAAGATCTAAGAGACACACCTAACCCCTCATAGAGCATGGAAGCTCAGGGCAGTCGCAAAGTTCATCATATTGCTGTTGGGGCTTCCATAACAACGTTATCTGTGGTGCTTGGAGTTGGACACAGGCCACCAGAGCTATGGAATCCACAGCATTCTCAAGGGATAGGATGTCCACTGACTGTTCTATGAGGGTGCCAGGAAAAGGTCTCCCCACTGGAAGCAGGGTAGGATCCCCCTTTACCCTCGCCCACCCAACAGACACGGAACAGGGTTGGTCAGGACTCCATGGGGGTGGGTGGGAAACTGAAAAAAAGTATTGGAGGATGAATGCTGACTCTAGCAGAGAAGTGACTGTCAAGAAAAATGGAGGTTAGCCACTTAGAGTTACACACAGGTTCTTTTTATCCCTCTCCTGTTCCTCTCTCTTCCCTAATCGACAGGCCTGCCAGTTCTCTTTCCTCCACTGCCATCCTTGTTTCTGACCACACTTCCCCTTTCCTTCCCACATCGCTCAGACCACACTAGGGCAACGGTCTCTTTACACTTCTGTCCCTGATACAAGCCTCACCGCCACTGACCATTCCAGATCTGGATGAAGACCTTTGCTAATAGGACATTCATTGCAGTTAGTTAAACTGAACCTGAAAATTACGCTTACTAGTAACTGGAGCTGTAAATGCCCAACTGATGTGGGGGAAGGGCTGATGGCCCTCTCTAGCTGACTCCATCCACTTCAATATTTATTGGTTTCTTATCTCCTCCCACAAGATGAAAGAAGCAAAGCAACAAAGCCCTGAGACTGCCTTCTATTGCCTCTTCGCCCTTTGCAGGCAATGTAACACTTTTAGGGTGGTCTGACCATGAGAAGGGCTTCCCTTGGGACTCAGTGGCAAAGAATCTGCCTGCAATGCAGGAGCCGCAAGAATTCCGGGTTCAATCCCTGGGTCAGGAAGGTCCCCTGGAGGAGGGCATGGCAACCCACTCCAGTATTCTCATCTAGAGAATTCCATGGAGAGAGGAGCCTGGTGGGCTACGGTCCATAGGGTCACACAGAGTTGGACACGACTGAAGCGACTTAGCACACAGGCACAACCATGAAAAATTAATCAGATCTCTGTGGACACCTTTCCTTCTCTGATGGGTAACTCATAGCAGAGACATTGAGAGTCATCGACTTCTAGACAGACAGTCGAGATGTTGGTAATTTGGCTCCATGATCACTAAGCCAGGGGTCAGATTGCTGACTCATAATTTCTTTGGACCCTGGAGTCTGTGTGTTTATTGAGCAGCCACCACAGTCTGGGGGAAGCAGGGCCTTTGAGTGGTCTGAGGAACAGTAATTGGGAACAATACAAAGAACAGAGCCCCCAAGACCTACTTCTCCAGCAAAGGAAGTGATGGAAATCCTGGGCTTGAGTCACTGAAGAACTAGCCAGAGACTGGGGGTGTCACATGATCAGAAACAATGGGTCGGGGGCTTGTGTCAGTGATGGGAGTAGGGGGGCGTCCCACAGAGCTCAAATGTCTGTGATTCACTCGGAGTAGGTGAGAGTCTCCCAGACAAAGGCAAAGTGGAAGCATCCTCAACCAGATGGCACAAGATAACTTTCTGAGAAGCATGTGGATCTGTCTCGAGAGCCAGAAGACAGTTTAGTCATTTCCCTGGCAGCCAAGACAGCCCAGACTTTTCTGGGGAGACAAGAGCAATAGTGACCAGCTGCCAAAGTCCGCATTGCTCCTTCCTCTCATCCCAGTTTTACTGCCGAAAATAACACAGTCAGGTCATGCATGCTTCCTCCAGTACTTAGCTCCTGCGCATCCTTACTTTCCACTCCCACCGCCATTGTCCAGTTCGGGACCACCCGCCTCTCCCATGATCCTCTTTCTGATCCTCCCTCTTAAGTATATCCTCAGTACCACTGGGTTATCTGACCAAGTCACTCCTCTTCTCAGATCCCCCAGACACACCACCACCCCACCACCAATCAGGAAAGAGGCTCCAAACTGGCCCTGGGAATCCTAGGAATTTTAAACCCTAGGATTAAAAACAAAATTTTTTAAAAGATCTGTTTTTATAGCCTTCCTCCAGTTAACTATCACATTATTTTCAAGGAAGTTTAAATTCTGCCTCCTCTAGGAAGCCTTCTCTGATACAGAGGTCAGAAGTAGTCATTTTTCTACTGTTATTAAAATCATTAGTGGCAGCCCACCTGGTAACAGAATTATTTGTGGAAATGTTTGGCTCCCTAACCCCCAAGATTCTAAGTTTCTGAAAGGAGAATCTTGTCTATGACATGTGCCAAGTATCTATTCAGCCAGCAAATAAAAGAATCAAGAAAGGCAATATTTTCTTCCCCGTAGAAAAACAATGAATGTCAAGGTGACTGAAGTCTTCATAATAAACAACAGAATTCTTGAGAGAAAATGATTCCCCCCCCCCTGTTTTTTTTTATCTAGGTGAACTTTAGTCCTGTGTTATTTTTAGAAATTATTTCTATACCCTGACGCTGGGAAATATTGAGGGCAGGAGGAGAAGCAGATGACAGAGGATGAGATGGTTGGATGGCATCACTGACTCAATGGACATGAGTTTGAGGAAACTCCAGGAGATAGTGAAGGAAGGGAAGCCTGGCGAGCTGCAGTCCATGGGGTTGCAAAGGGTCGGACACAACTTAGAGACTGAACAACAATACGTATTGAACATCTTACTATATACAAACTTTGTGAATATTTCCTGAGTATCATTGACATTTGAATATGCAGGTTATATGTGTGTTTGTTCCCTCTCATTCGAGAAGAAACAGGTAAATGCAAAGAAAAAAATTTGAACTTCTAAGTACTATTTTATCTACAGATTTAACTTTCATATCTACTTCCTTCAATTATAGAAACTCTGGACTGAAAGGAGGCTTTGAAATCCCTCCCCAGAACATGAAACTCATCTACAAATCTACAACCAGGAACTACCTAAATCATGCTTAAACTCCTCCAGTCACGGGTAATTCACTATCTACAAAGACTTCCCCACTCTTTCATCAGAAAGGTCCTGACAGTGCATTAGAGGCGGCTCTTGGCAATGACTACCTCCATCTTACTTCTGCCCTTTGTCTAATGATTCCTTTACAGCATTTTTCTGAAGTGGTCACTTTGCCAGCAGAACTTCTAGGTTATCAGAATATTCGCCAGAGATCCCCGATCTTGAGTAAATCATAACACAGTCCTGAAATGACCCAACAGCCGGACAGACTCTGTCTTTTTGTCCATTGATGCTTTCAGTGAAATTCCCATCTCTTCTGGATAACTGCAGACTTTGAAGAACGCTTTCTCAGACCAAGACACAATGCTTTCTCCAAGGCACAAGATGAAAGGCAGAGCCACTCCCAGTCGTACGATCTCCATGAGTCAGCCCACATCTGCCCATCCTCCTTGGCGTCACACCCAAAAGTGCAGCTGTGCTTCTCCTAGGAACACGGTGCAGGGTGGTGGCACGATGCCTTTCTGTCCTCTACGCATCAGGATCGTTTTGCTTTTGTTGGTTTGTTTTGATGTGTTTGTTTCCCTTCTGAGGATCTTGTGGGTTGGCAAAATGAATATCCACTGAACGCAAAAGCAGAAGAGGAAATACTGTCTTTGGGGAGCAGCCGTAGAGGATGTATCCGCAGGAGGAAAAGGCTGGGATTAAAGACAGGCTCAGTGAATGAGACCTTGGATGAGCTTTTCTGACCATTGTTCTTGTTGTTTTATATCAAGTGTACTTTTCCATTCTAAATATTGTTTTTACGTGAGAGTGGGGAAGGGGAGCATTAATTTCTCCGTGGGAAACACGTGGAAAAAAATAATCCTAAAATACCATCTCCTCCTGCTTCTGGATGTCTGGATGTTTGGTGTGGCAAGAAAGAACTTTGGGCTGTAATTCACTGCATACACTCATACTAGGGTCTGTTTCTTTTAAATGTGGGGCAGTTTTTTTATGACCAGGAGAAATGTCAGCAGTCAAGCAGCAAAAGCAACAGGAATCTACATGCTCCAAAGAAAACAACTTTTTTTTTTCCATCATCCTGGGGGTGAGGGAACTGCACCTCCCAACTGTGAACAGGGTTTATTATAGAAAGGGTGGCGCTTATCTGGCCCTGGTATAGACTGGCATGATTCTCACATAGTTAGGGATAAGGAACTGGAGGTGGGGGTAGTGGGACAAGCATGTTATTTAAGGGGAACCAAAAGCAAGAAAGAAAAAGAGCACCTCTTTGAAAACCAGATTCTCATAAAAAATTCTGACTCTGCTGACTTTGGGAAAATGACATATCCTCTCTGGACAGTAGCTCCTGGAGAGACAGAGTACTGAGTAGTGGGAAAAAAAAAAAAAGCACCCCTTTTTTTAAAAAGTTCAGGTTTAATGGGTATAGTTGGCACATAAAATTGTCAGCTATTTCAAGCATATATCGTGGTGACCCCAGCCCCTTTTAACTATCATCTGCACACCTCACAAGCCTTAGCATGAGGATCAAAGGGCTTGTGCCTGATACACAGCAAAGGCTGCACAGCTGCCGGTTATTCTCTTTGTTCCTTTATGGATAAGGAGAAATTTAGCCCAGTGAAATGTGCTCGAAACTTCTCAGGCAGGATCCGAGGGCCAGCAACTCTGCTAAAAGCAAACAAGAAGCTTGAATCTTGTTTTGGCAAATGTTCCCAGAGAGAATAACCTCTCTCTCCCTCTCGTTCTCTCTCTCTGGTTTCCCCTTGTCCTCCTTTGTGTCCAGGGAGGGGCTGGGGCTGGGTGACATCTGCCAAGGCCAAGGCCAGACCTGGGTGGGGTGACCGAGGCCAGCCCCCACCCCCAGACCGCAGCTGGTCAGGCCATCAGGCGATGTCCCCAGGGCAAGGATGGAACCTTCGCTGTCTTCTGCTGCTGACAAAAGAGGAGTGTTCTGGCAGCCAGAATGTCTCTGAGGTAGAGACTGCCAAGATAATAACTAGGGTTCTGGAAGAAACTCAAGGTGTGGCCCAGCCTGGGGTTGGGGGTGGGGTGGGGGCACTTGGGCGGGTCTGACAGTAGGTGGCAGCAACAGGCTTCAACCAGCAGGGCTACAGTCTGGGAGGTAGTGGGGCCCCTAGGGACAGACGTGGGTGCAGCCAGGGGCGCCCCAGTGCCTGGCATGGGCTGTGGGCATTGTGGCTCTTTCTGCAGGCAGTTGGTTGTTTAGAGGCTTAGCAGGGTTGAAGTTACTCAGTCCAGTTCCTTGACAAAAGTGGGAAAACAGGTCCCCAGGGTGAAAGCAGAATCGGGGTGAAGCCCAGTCCCTCACATCTTCCAGGCCAGGCTTTCCCCACTGCAGCACAGTGTCTCTCTCCTACTTCCGGCAGAATTCTAGAACTTCTACCAGACCTAGTGCTTCATTCTGTTTCTCCAACCCCTCCTAGTTAATCAGAGGATCAGCACAGACTCTCCAAAGTGATGCCACTGGAAAAAACAAAGGGCCTTTGGAGGGTCACCGCTTCTTCCTACTGAGTTGCTGAGAAGGTCAACCAGTAGAACCAGCCCACCCCACTGGCACTGCTGGCCCCAGACAAGCTTCAAACATTCCACCCTGGCCCCCACCCACAGCACAAGGTCCCCTCCCCAGAAGTGAAGCACGGCCAGCCAAGGGAAGCTTGAGGTCTCAGCTTCGCTTAAGTATGGACACACCTGGCTGGCCTGACCTCTACAACCTCTCCCCAACTCCCGGCATCCAGCCTCCTAGGCAGGGTTCTTTGATTATTTGAAAGAAGACATCAAAGTATCAAGGACCTCATTCTGCTGTCAGTCCTAACCTGACCCTTCTGGAAAGGGAAAAAAAAAAATATCCCCAGGGAAAGATGACCACTGCACAAGTAATCCATAGCAATTCTAACATTGCCTCCTTAACAACAGAAGGTTCTTCACAGCAGGGAGAGAAGGGGTGAGACAAAGAACGAAATTCTTGGCCCCAAGGACTATCCTGACATTGAGGGTGGGTGGTCCCCAAACCAGAGGGGAGGGAGTCAGGGACACAGCATCTTCACACTTCTGCCCTCTTCTTTCGCCCTCTCCCTGGCTTCCTCTTTCCAGTCTCTCCCTCTTGTTGTTGTTTAGTCACTACGTCGTGTCCAACTCTTTGAGACTCCATGGACTGCAGCAGTCCAGGCTTCCCTGTCCTTCACCATCGCCCAGAGTTTGCTCAAACTCAAGTCAACCATCTCATCCTCTGTCGTCCCCTTCTCCTCCCACCTTCAATCTTTCCCAGCATCAGGGTCTTTTCTAATGAGTCAGTTCTTCGAATCAGGAGGCCAAAGTACTGGAGCTTCAGCTTCTGCATCAGTCCTTCCAACGAATATTCAGGACTGATTTCCTTTAAGATTGACTGGTTTGATCTCCTTGCAGTCCAAGGGACTCTCAAGAGTCCTACAGCACCACAGTTTGAAAGCATCAATTCTTCTCCCTCTTCTAGGCCTTTCCATCTGCCCCCCTCCCTCAGCCAGCACACAGGCCTAAGAAACCACGGGCAGTCCCCTTGCTCCCCACCCCTTTCCTCCTGGCACCTCCCCTTTCCTCCTCGAAGCCCAGCTCCCCATCCGCTCCCACCCACACCTTTTGGCCACACCCTCCTTGAAAAGAGGGTGAGGTTCCTTCCCCAGAACCACCTTCGCATCTCTGTCTCTGGAGCCTGGTCTGGGTTCATTGGTGGATCACTTGCTGTCATCAGTGTCGCCACAAAGCTTTGCTAACCCGGCACTGCTCAGGTTTCATAAATCAAACCTCTTTCTTTCCTTCGGAGAGCTGAGTGAATGCTCACTGCTATCCAGTGGTAAAGCCCTCGGACACCTGTACCCGGAGAACCTCTAAGCGGCTGAAGCAGAGGAGTCCACCTGGATCCTCCATCCTCTTGTTTCCATGCAGATGTGTTACATCATTTCACTTTCCTACCAGTGTTAAGGGATTAAACTTGCTGTTAGCATGAGCCACGGGATTTCTCAGAACAGGAACTATTTGATCTTAGAATGATAGGGTCTCAGAGCCACAAGGGTCCGTGGAGACCATCAAGCTCAGTTCCCTCCATCAAGAAGGCAAATGTCCTGCCCGCGTCACATGGCAGATTCGGGACAAGACCAAGCCCCTCAAGCCTCCTATTTAGCCATCTTGCATCTATCAGAGGGTTCCAACAACCAATTTCATCTCAAGCCTAGCGGGTTCTCAATTTTAATTACCCCATCGAAAGAGAGAATTCATGAAACAGGCTTGGGAAATATGAAAACTGCCACATCCTCAGTTAGGCCAGGGATGCCAGTAGAGGGGTCCAATTTAGTTCCAGAGAAATGCCTTTTCCACAGCAGAGAAGGAAAGAAAGAAAGTGAAGTCGCTCAGTCGTGTCCAACTCTTTGCGACCCCATGGACTGTAGCCCACCAGGTTCCTCCATCCATGGGATTCTCCAGGCAAGAACAGTGGAGTGGGTTGCCATTTCCTTCTTCAGGGGATCTTCCCAACCCAGGGATTGAACCTGGGTCTCCTGCATTGCAGGCAGATGCTTTAACCTCTGAGCCACCAGGGAAGCCCGCAGAGAAGGAAACGTGGACCCAAATGTTGTGTTTAAAATGAAGAGAGAGAAGCAGCAATCCCTACATGGGCTTCTGCTTTCATCTTTGTGGTTCAGTATCAACGGATCTCTCAGTTAAACTAAGAGAGATGACTTGTAACTGAAGTGTTATTTAGCGTGGTTTTGAGACATGTGTATGGAGTATAGGGTATTGGGAATCCAAGCAAACTCCTAATTAGAAGCGTATTTCTGCTCCTTTGTTTACTGAATAGGAATCCAGGGTCATCTGGGCAGAACTGAAAGGAGTATGGGAAAAGGGAAGTTTATGGTCAGAAAATTCCAGTTCTACACTACTTAAGGATTATGAGCCCTTTCCAAGGGGATGGACATCCAGATTGCCTGCCGGCAATTAGACTGAGGTTATATTGACTGGCAGCCTGTTGCTGTACTTACCATTATAGAAAGTAACAGTGGCAAGGCGTGGGCTCCATGAACTATGGACCAAGTTAAGGGACCAGCCCCACAAGGCCAAGTTAGGAGCCTGTGTTTCTGGCATTGCATTGATTTAACCATGACCTCATGGTAGTCACCGAGTGTCCCTCTGAGTACCTATATCTGAGAGTCCCAGGTGGCTCTGAGCTTTTGTGCTAGGCAGCTATGTATGCGGTCAGTTCGAAAAGAAACCACACACCTTGCTTAGAAAAAAAGAGACCTCAGAATCAGATCACCTGGGTAGGGATGAGTATGTACATAGCCTCAGAGCTTTAGCAATGCTCCCTGCTCTTTCTGAATCTTAGGTAGTCATAATAGTAATAACAGCAGCACAGATCTATCAAGTTTTATCCATCAAATACTAAAGAAGAGTCGAGTGTTTAGAAGATAAGGAGCATTGGATGGATCAACAGCAACAGCAAAAACGGAATAGATATTTTCAGGACTGGAGAACTCAGAAGAAAGTATAGAAGTTATAGAGAAGCCAATTTTGCTAGATCTAAGAAACTCTAGCGATGAGAGTTGTCCAGTGAAGCAGGGTGGACGTGGAAGTACTCCCTAAGGTGCCAAGTCCCTTCTCTGGAAATTTCAGGGAAGCATAAAACACTCATCCATCCAAGGTGGTGTGAAAATAAGATTTCTGCATATGGCAGGAGGATGAACGGGTTGATCTCCAAAATCTGTACCAAACTCAATGCACAAATCAAGGATGACATGTAGCTGTATTTGCCCTGTGCCTTTTTCTGAGGCCATTTTTCAGATATATTCCCTATCTGATGCCGAGATGCCTACAGAAAAGCTGTTTGGTTCATCTCTCAGCCTTCTGAGGCGCTGGCTGCTTTCTCTCTACTGGTCCCAGTGCGTCCGGGTGCCAGCTGAAAACCCAAGAGCCATGCAGACCAAGCGAAGACAGTCTGCATCCCCAGGGTGGGCTCTATGGGGCTCCTTCCCTCAGTCCCCTGGAGTCTGGATGTCTCTGGGAACTGGACAGGCCAAGTCTGGCCTAGGAGGGGAGCAGGAAGAGAGGGGACAGACCCAGTCTTTTCTGTGGTCTGTGGAAGGGATGTCTCTTCCCCTCTGAGGCCTGAGGATGTCTCTTCCCCTCCTGGGAGGGAGCCACCGCCTGCCCTGGGATGTGATCTGCCCTGGGTTGGTCCTCAAAGGCCTCCTGCCAACTCCCAGGACAGTTTCATACCCTCAAACAATGTAAAATCCGGGGCGTCCTCAGAGCAGGACGCCAGATTGGACATCCTGTTGGCCCTCCGGCCAGCCCCAAACCCCTGCCCCAGTCCTCAGAGTCTGGGGTGAAATTCAATCCACCCCCGAGGGTGGGAGCCAGCAGCAGAAAAATAAAAACAAAAAAACTCCCGGTGCAGTCTTGTCGAACATACATAGATGAAATCCAGAAAAACCCCCACAGCCAAGGAACTCTCTCACTACTTATGGGAGGAAGATGGGAAAGCGGGTATAAGAACAGCATTTTTTAAACTGCCCTCAAACTCCAGGCAATAACACACAGCACACTTTTCTCCATGCATAAAACTCCGGCGTAAAGTGAGACGCTGACACCGTACAGATAGTGGGATTCAGCACCGTTTACGTGCCCACAGTTGTCAGTGTTTTCTGTTTCCTGACTGATTAAATCTTTCTTACTAGTTTTAGCCTGCACAGACTCAAAGATTTGTCTCTAGCTTCCCAGGATATCATTAATGACAATGGCCTCCCCAGTCTAAGTCAATGTAATCTAGAAATAATCAACACTTCAAGCAAAGGTGGGAGTCCCCTGCACCTTGAAAAGTTGCCCTTGTACTAACTGAATCATCCCCTGGAGGGCAGTTTTAGCAGGCGCCTTGCCTGTACCCAGGCTGATTATGTTTGTATCTTCTCTTCCAACGAACCACATTTCTAAAGAAAAAGCTTAATTTCATCAGGCAAGCTGTATCCTGTCATTCTCCTCGTGTTGTGTGTACAGCGGGGTGGCAGGGCAGGGAGATACACCAGTATCTATGTTGAAATGGGCCACACCTCAACCAACCAACATGCTAACCTTGAAAAAAAAAAGCAAACAGAAATCACCTTTCTTCCTTTTCCAGATCCTTTCATGATTAGCAGGAGTGTTTGTATTTGTACGGCCATGTTTTGGAAAGAGTGAGAAGATAAACATTCCAAAACAATCACTGCCTGCCATGCAGGAGAAAAAAAAACATCTCACATCTACCTAAGACATAAAAATTATTTTAACATTTCTGATAGGCTGTCTTTTTGCTCCACACCGAACTTGGCTGCTTCTGGGATAAAAGCATAAAGCGATGCAGTGTTTTGTTTTATCTTTAACAAGAACAGATGAAGTTCCCCCAGCCCCACCCTGCCCTCCAAACCCAACTCGTCCCTTGCCTCTCCCCACCCTCCACATCTGGCCCGGGGAGAGAGCTCTGAAATCCACATCAGGCACCAGGAGCCCTCCTGCCTTACATTTCAAACACCACTGAAAGAGAGAAAGTTTCCTTTCTCCTTCCCTCTCTCCCTCTAACGGTTTTCTTTAAACAAGCCCACCCGCTCTCCTCCTATCCCGTGGAAAGAAAAAACAAACAAACATTTACACTTAAACAAAAGTGAATAAACAAGCCAAAGGATAGCCCCGTTAAAGACACCACAAAAATAAACTGAAAAGCAGATGCTGCCCACCCTCACCCCCAAAAGACTGGCAAACAGAGAAACAACTCAAGTCCTGAGCAATTTAAATCACAACAGAGCAACTGACAAAGTCTGGCAAGCAGGCCCGCGGTGCAGTCTGGTTTCAAAGGTACGTCGGGTTTCCTCCAGAAAGAAAACGTTATACTCTTGTGTTCCAAAAGTTCCTGCTCCCAGCACACTTTCAGAACAAGAACCCCGTTCCTTCAAGACATAATCAGGGCCCAGACAGACTGACTGCCCTGACCCTCAGGGCCCCCGTCAAACTAGATTTTACTGAACCTTAAGAGCTGTATCAATGCCCACTTTTAGCTAAAAAGCTTGAAGGACTCAATTCAAGGAGTCCTAGAAAAATAGCACAGGAAATAAGAAAAAGCTTCAATGAGGTCAGAAGGAGGAGAGCAGTGGGAAGCAAGGAAAGTTCTCTGGGCTTCCCGGCAGTGTTGGGAACTGTCCTACCTGAGGGTCCGGTGACCAACCGAGGCGCCCTGAGTGGCAGGAGTTGGTGGCAGGCGTCTGCTCTCCTGGAGGTTTGTGACCACAGTGAGCAGCGGGCTGGCCTCCCGAGGTTATAAGTTTCCTGAGCTGGTGTGCTGGGGTGTGTGATGGGCGGTTTCTTTTCACTGTGTTTTAAAGGAGTTTCTATGAATCAGTCCGGCTTAAAAAAAAAAAAATGTGTTGGTAAGCTACGCCCTGCTCAGTTGGCAGTCAGTCAAGACAGGCTGGGAGGGAGCCATCAATTCAGAGAAGCCAGTTTAGGCTCCCTGTGACTCAGACACACAGACCACAGTGGAAAAAGGAGTGACATGGCTTCAAATGAGTAACAGGAGTCACACAAATAGATCTGTTTACTGAAGCCCATACCTCCTCACCATAAAGGAGAGTGGGTTGCTGTGGATACAAGTAAAACACAGGTGATCAGCCCACACTTTTATCTGGTGGGGGCAGGAACAGGGGGACTGCAGTGCCCTGCCCAC
This sequence comes from Okapia johnstoni, assembly GCA_024291935.2. Lineage (NCBI taxonomy): Eukaryota > Metazoa > Chordata > Mammalia > Artiodactyla > Giraffidae > Okapia > Okapia johnstoni. The sequence goes on along the minus strand of CM044320.1, from coordinate 20,806,511 downwards.
TGACATCCCAGCTAATCATCCCACAAGTGTGCCATTATTCCTCTCCCACTGAACACATCCACAGCTGCTCACTGTCAGGAATGATCAGGCTCACTTCTGGTTACTTCCCTGCCTGACCCTGGGCACTCTCCTGGGAATGTGCAGGGGTGAAAAAGGGAACACACCAGGAGCCCTAGGAAACCTGCCTCTGAATGATGGAGGGCTGGCTGAATGGCCCTGTCATTCAGCTCCAGGAATGCCCAGCCGGGCTTCTCACATTCACAGTAGTCAGGAGGAAGTCGTCTAGTTAAGAACTTTGCTCTCTGATCTCTAAGTAATAATGACCTGGACCTTGCTCCACAATTGAGCACCTCGTGCATAATTGTCCCAGCCATCTCCCTGTCTCACTCCTCTCTCGCTTAGCACCAGAGCTGGGAGGGGCCTTTAGGAGTCATGTCTCCCCAAGGCCAGGCATCCACTGGAGCCCAGAGTCCAGCTGGTCTCCACTTAGCTATGTGACTGTATGCCTCTATTTCCTGGGGCGTAAGTGTGGTAGACAGTACCTCTCATGGAGTTATGGTGAGAAATACAAATAGAGAGCTTACCACATGCTTAGCACCTAATAAGCCCTTGATAAATATTAACTAGAATGAGTATTTTACTGAAGATGGAACCCAGGCCCAGAGAGGTGAAGTAACTGATCCAAGAAGAACAGCAAATTAGCAGGAGCAGCTGAGTCACAAGTCAGCCACACCCAAAGCAACTCCATTTCTGCTGTACTCTACTGTATCACAACAACTTATTTCAATTCAAACTATTCTTCTAGAGTTTACTGATCCAGCCAGTCTATATGCACATAGCCATGCACTAGAACACTGTTCAGAGCACGGGGTCGCAGATGTGAGCAAGATCTCTGTCATCTTGCGATTTATATTCCATAAAAGAATAGAGTAGGGACTGATGGTTGTTCAACTAAATGCCGATGAAACAAGGTGGTAAAATCATAGGTGGATTTTAGTTTCTTCTGGGATGCATTTCTGTATTTTCCAAATCTTCTGCTATGAATCTACATTACTTTGGCTTTTAAGACAAGGTTTTTTTTTTTAATATTTAGAAGGGAATATTATCTGTCATGATTGATGAAGAAAAAACACAAATGCACACACACTTACTCCATCACTCATCTGATAACAAAAATGCCTCTTTGAGAAACCCCTCCAGCAGCGGTTCAAGAGCAGCCTAACTCTAGGGAGCAGGGGTGTCTGATGAAGAGATCTGGAGATTCTCATGGCTGTAAGGCAGAATGAAGGCACAGCATCCCCGAACTGCAGTTTGCCAGGCCACTCCACCTGCAGGCCTTTCCCCCACAATTCTGGGGCTTGCCTTTCACCTCCAAGGCTTTCTGCCAGTTTCAAACTCTCCCATGCCCCAGCGGCACGCAAAGGGGGGCTGGGTCCAGGAGAAGAGTCCAGGGATGCTGAGGGGTATGTGGTCTGGTTGCATTTTTTCAGAGAGAAATCTGGGGCTGGGGAACAGTGGGGAGGAAACCATCTCCCTCCTGCCTCCCTCTCACAGTAAAGAAAGGGAAAAAAGTCAGAAACTTTCCTTACAGTGCTGAGCAGAGGAGTCATTTGGTCCTTCTGGACTCTTGAATTCCCATACTGGGTCTGCAAAGGAGAGGCAATGGATTGAGAAAGGGGCTCTGGGGACTTCCTCCGTGGTCCAGCGGTTAAGATCCCTCCTTTCACTGCAGGAGGCGTGGGTTCGATCAGGGAACTAAGATCCCCCATACCCCAGGGTGCAGCCAAAAAGAAAAAGAAAGGGGTTCTGAGGACAGAACTCAGAAAACATTTCTAGTTTTCCTCTCCCACCAGCTGGCAGTGGGGAGGCAGGGGAGTGGGTCAGGGAATGATAGCTGTCCTGCAATTCAACCTTAAAATGAACCCATGTCGTAGCTTCCAAGTAGGCCTGGTGAATCTCACATTCCTTTGTACTTTGGGAGACTTTCAGAGCTTGGAGAGAAAATGTTAAATACTTTGATCTCAATATATACACACACACAGTGGTTGTGTAAATACAGTTGTCCTTGGAATCTAGTGAGAAGAGTGGTTCCAGGACCCTAAAGATACTAAAATCTGTGATGCTCAAGTCTGTGATAGAAAATGACATTCAGTTCAGTTCAGTTGCTCAGTCGTATCCAACTCTTTGCAACCCCATGGACTGCAGCACGCCAGGGTTCCCTGTCCATCACCAACACCCAGAGCTTGTTCAAACTCATGTCCATCGAGCTGGTGATGCCATCCAACCATCTCATCATCTGTCATCCCCTTCTCATCCTGCCTTCAATCTTTCCCAGCATCAGGGTCTTTTCCAATGTGTCAGTTCTTCACATCAGGTGGCCAAAGTATTGGAGTTTCAGCTTCAGTATCAGTACTTCCTTTAAGAAAGGTTGATTCCTTTAAGATTGACTGGCTTGATCTCCTTGCAGTCCAAGGGACTCTCAAGAGTCTTCTCCAACACCACAGTTCAAAAGCATCAGTTCTTTGGCACTCAGCTTTCTTTATGGTCCAACTCTCATATCCATACATAACTACTGGAAAAACCATAGCTTTGCCTAGACGGACCTTTGTTGGCAAAGTAATGTCTCTGCTTTTTAATATGTTGTCTGGGTTTGTCACAGCTTTTCTTACAAGGAGCAAGCATCTTTTAATTTCATGGCTGCAGTCACCATCTGCAGTGATTTTGGAGCCCAGAAAGAAAGTCTGTCACTGTTTCCATTGTTTCCCCATCTATTCGCCATGAAGTGATGAGACCGGATGCCGTGATCTTTGTTTCCTGAATGTTGAGTTTTTGCATGTACTCTATGAACATCTTCGCATATACTTCAAATCATCTTTAGGTTGCTTATAATACCTGTGCTGTGTGCTATGCTATGTCGCTTCAGTTGGGTCCAACTCTTTGCAACCCTACAGACTGTAGTACTCCAGGCTCCTCTGTACATGGGATTCTCCAGGCCAGAATTCTGAAGTGGGTTTCCATGCCCTCCTCCAGGGAATCTTCCTGAGCCAGGGATCAAACCAGCATCTCTTACATCCCCTGCATTGGCAGGCAGGTTCAATACCTACTGCAACGTAAATGCTAAGTCAGTCATTGTAAATACAAGTAAATGCTACCTAAATAGTTACCAGCACACAGCAAATTCAAATTTGCTTTTTGGAACTTTCTGGAGTTTTTCATTTTTCTGAGTATTTTCGACCTGCAGTTGGTTGAATCCATGGAGGTGGAACCCTCAGATATAGATGACCTACTGTATTTCTAAAAGATAAAAGCCAATCAAGGATTTCTGTTGTTGTTCAGTCACTCAATCATTTTCAACTCTTCAAGACCCTATGGACTGCAGCATGCCAGGCTTCCCTGTCTAGGGATTTCTTAAGGCTTGTAATTAACCCTTGCCATGTCACTGAGCTCTCTTTATAAAATTAGCAAGTCCAGGCAGGAAACTGGATCTGTCCCAGCTGAGGCTCCAGCTTACTCTGCCTCTGGATGTAATGAAATAGTCAGCTTGATTCTCTTCCTGGCCATGAGCTGGACAGTTTTGAGGCTGCAGATGGTCAAAGGGCATAGAACCATGTGGGGCTGAAGGATGCCACCCTGACTGCCACACAGTTTCAAATCATTTAGGGTGATCTGCCTGTCTTCTCTCAGTTCCCATTTCCCCCACTTGGCTTAGACACATTGGTTTTCCACATGGGTAAAGAACTGGGCAAAGTTTCATTTGACCTCAGTAAAGCCCTGGAAAGGAATGTCCCCTCTTGCCCATTTGCCATACCATCGTGCTCACACACAGGAATACATCCCCCCCTCCTCTGAAGCAACAGGCATCTGCTTCTGGCACAATGCCATCTGGGGCAGATTTTCAAATATGAACTGGCATAAATACTTTAAATGGATGTGTAAATTCAGGGCTTTTCAGGACAAGATACAAGGATAGATCGTCTAAGTTAGGTCTGGCCCCTTGTTGCTCCCAGAGAAGAAAAATCATAAGAGCTTGAACTTGCTCAGTTAGCCAAAAAGAACCTCAGACATGTTCCCCAAAGCTATTATAGTGGTAAAGAATCCACCTGCCAATGCAGGAGACGTAGGAGGCGAGGCTTCCATCCCTGGGTTGGGAAGATCCCCTGGAGAAGGAGTGGCAACCCACTCCAGTATTCTTGCCTGGAGAATCCCATGGACAGAAGAGCCTGGCAGGCTACAGTTCATGGGGCCGCAAAGAGTCGGAAGCAACTGAACACAAACAAAGCTATTGTAGGTGCTGGGAGTGTCAATGTTCATTTTAGCAAATGCTGTTTGAAAGGTAAATAGAAGTAAATGAAAGTTATATTGTTGCTGTCGTGGTTCAGTCGCTCAGTCATGTCCGGCTCTTTGCAATCCCAGGGACAGAAGCATGCCAAGATCCCCTATCCTCCACTGTCGGTTGGGGTTTGCTCAGATTCATGTCCACTGAGTTGGTGAAGCTATCTTCTCCTTTTGCCCTCAATCTTTCCCCCAGAAAAGTTATATAGTATCTCCCAAAGTCAAATGAATGTTGTTCCTTGCCACTCTGGTTTAAAATTTTAGGATTTACCAAAAATGTCATATTCCTCCCTCTTCCCATCTTTCTGCTACGCTTCTGCCTTCATTCCTTCCACCCACTCTTTCCTTCCTGTTCTTATTGTTTACTTTCCTAAATTCCTCTCAGTGAAATATTTGAATGTGATTTCATGAAATGAGAGGTCTCTAGGTATCCCCTGCATCTTCTCCATTTTTGTCTCTGAGCGAGCCTATCCTGAAACTGCTTTTGAAAGATTAAGCTGATGAAACTCCAAGAACTTCCAAGAGTACAGGCTCTTGGCTGAGTATTTCTCAGCTGTGTGGAAAGTCTTGCTAGCAAAGTAGTATGATGCAGGTATTAATAGTTATGGAACAGGGAGGACTGTGCTGACAATGACATCTGAACTTGGCCGGGGAAGTGAGCCGACCCTGCCACCTTGGACAGCTGTTATTGTTGCTGAATTGTTAAATCGTGTCTGACTCTTTGCAATCCCATGGATTGTAGTCCGCCAGGCTCCTCTGTCCATTGGATTTCCCAGGCAAGAATACTGTAGTGGATTGCCATTCCCTTCTCCAGGGGATCTTCCCGACCCAGGAATTGAATCCTCAGCTCCTGCCACTTCCCCTGCATGGCAGGCAGATTCTTCACCGCTGAGCCACCTGGGAAACTGAACAATTACAATGACCAGACTGTTACTAAATCACTGTGATCTATTCTTCAGGATGTGCACAGATGGTCGGAATGGCTAAAAGAACAGATCTCCTGATCTGCGGCTGCTTGGTTACAGATTCATTACTAGCAAACAAATAAGCAGTTGTGACCAAAATAAAAAGTGAAAAGATTCTGCCTCTTTCCAACTAATGCCAACGGTAGTCCATTCTGGAAGGTAAATATTAAAAGTATGTCACCTTCACCACTTGGCCTCTCATGAATACATTATCTCTACTGCTTAATGGACCATTTCAGGTAAAGGATTGAATATTTATAAGGAATTAAAGATTTGACCATCTCTCCCTTTGCCTTGAAGGCAGCAAGCCCAGGGGTTGGAGGCTGACCACATAACCTGTGTTCCATTAAAGTCAACCAAGTGTCCAATCCCCAAGTAAAGGAATCTCATGTCCTCCTTCAAGATTTACCCCTTGAACTCCAATACTGGTCAGAGCAAACCTGCTCACTAAACCCCCGTCACTGTGAGAAAAGCAGTTAGAACATATCTTTGAATTTTCCTGAAGAAAATTGTCAGAGGAGGGGGTATAAACCTGGACAGTCCTGCCTGAAAGTCTTAGAATGTATTTCCCACTGGGATTGTGTGATCAGCAGAGCACACAAGACTTCAGGACCCTCTTGAAATGATCTTTGAGACCAAGCTATAACACTTTCAGAGACCCAGATCATTTCTTGGTGAAAATAAAAAAAAAAATACTGAGTGAAGTGACTCAATCCAACAAAGGTCTGTCTAGGCAAGACTATGGCTTTTCCAGTGGTCATGTATGGATGTGAGAGTTGGACCATAAAGAAAGCTGAGCACCGAAGAATTGATGCTTTTGAACTGTGGTGTTTGAGAAGATTCTTGAGAGTCTCTTGGGCTGCAAGGAGATCAAACCAGTCAATCTTAAAGCAAATCAACCCTGAATATTCATTGGAAGGACTGATGCTGAAGCTGAAGTTCCAATACTTTGGCCACCTGATGCCAAGAGGCAACTCATTGGAAGAGACCCTGATGCTGGGAAAGATTGAAGACAGGAGGAGAAGGGGATAACAGAGGGTGAGATGGTTGGATAGCATCACCGACTCAATGGGCATGAATTTGAGCAAGCTCCAGAAGTTGGAGATGGACAGGGAAGCCTGGCGTGCTGCAGTCCATGGGGTCCCAAAGAATCGGACACAACTGATCGACTGAACAACAACAAAAGTGACTCAATAATTCAGCCTCACTGGAAATTCTTTCTGGTTAAATTTTAGGGTAATTGCTTAGGATAATATTTTTAACTGTTAAGTCTTGCAGGACTAAAGAGATTTCTTTCAAACCCTGATGACTTGCACACGTGCACACACACACACAGACACACACACACATACACAAGGCGATCTACCCCTCCAAATGTACAGACACCGGGCCACCTGACTCTTTGTGGGTAGTAGGTAAGAGGTGCCTCAAGGATTTGGAGGTGCCTCAAGGCAGAGCTTGCAGCCACAGAATTCACAGCCATTCTTCCCTAGCAAAGCTAGGTAAATGCTGACAAACACACAGAGCTCCTTTTCCAGACCCTTTGCTGATCATCCCCACTTTGGTTTCAACTATGCTTCATCCAAATTCCAGGGCTATCCCGTGCAATTTATTCCATTTCATCTTTCTACTTATAAATTCACTTTAGCCATTCTGGTCTGTGACCCAGCATCTTAATTACAGTTGGGGGATACCTACATCTCCTCTGCCACTCATTGGTGACTCTTTGTAGAGTGGTCACATCCACAGACTCAAACCAAATACCCCCAGTCTACCTAATTTTTTACTCTTAAATGGAAGTTTATCTCAATGTCTTGGGGACCTCTTAATCTACTCCTGGTCATAACAATTTCCATTTTAAAATCCATCATGCCCTCCCTAAAGTTATTTTTTCTGGATGGTATGCTGGAAAGCACTTGCTGAGTTTTGAGGGGAGAGCAACTCCAAACCAGCCAGATGTGGGGACATTCACTGTCTGCCTCCTGCAGTCCTCACAGGATCCACGACAGCAAGGAGGATGTCCAATTTAATCAGCTTCTCTGATTATAAAAAACACAATTTCTGAACAAAAGTTCAACAGTGCGTGAAAATGTAAATAAGAAAGTTAGAAGTCATCCAAAATCTCACTCCAAGATAATTATTACAAAGACTCCTTTTTATCTATTCATACACATATGTGGGCTTCCCCAGTGGCTCAGCGGTAAAGAATCTGCCTGTAATGCAGGAGACGTGGGTTCTACCCCTGGGCTGGGGAGATTTTCTGGAAGATGGCATGGCAAACCACTCCAGTATTCTTGCCTGGAGAATCCCATGGACAGAGGAGCCTGGTGGGCTATAGCCCATAGGGTCACAAACAGTCAGACATGACTGAGCAAATGAGTACACACACACACACATACACATATGCATATGAACTTTTACCCAGGGTGATGTATATGTTGCATTGACACCTGCTATTCTCACACAACAGAAAGTCAACAGAAGTGACCTTCTAGCTAAGCCCCACAGCTTCCCATGTCAATAAATGTAGATACACATAATTGTTTATTGTTTTATTGCAGTATAGTCATCACAATAAGTCCCCTACATAGGAGCCATCAAGTTGTGAACTTTCAAAGATGCAAATGTGTGTCCGCGTGTCCAGTCACGTAAGTTAGTTCATGTGTCTGGCGCACATTGTCATGCGCACGCATCCTCTACAAGTGGTTGTGCTTTTGTGTACTGTACAGTACAGTATAGAGTAGGGCTTCCCAGGTAGCTCACATGGTAAAGAATCCTCCTGCAGTGCAGGAGACCTAGGGTTTGATCCCTGGGCTGGGAAGATCTCTTGGAGGAGGGCATGGCAATCCACTCCAGCGTTCTTGCCTGGAGAATCCCATGAACAGAGGAGCCTGTTAGGCTATAGGTCGTGAAGAGTCAGACACGATTGAGTGACAGAGCACAGGAGTGCACGTGCACACACGCACACACACACCACACAGTATAGAGTACAGTAGTACAGTATCTTTATTTCAAGCCCAGGATGTCTAGAAGCAAGCATAAAAGCAGTGGTGATGTAGCTGGTACTACTGTACTTTTCAAGGTACTATACTGTAAGATTAAAAATGTTTTCTTTATTTTTTGTGCTTGTTTTGTATGTATTGTGTGAAAATTATTATAAACCTATTACTGTACAGTACTGTGTACCCAATTATGTTAGTTGAGTACCTAGGCTAACTTTGCTGGACTTAACGAACAAATTGAACTCTCTCAGAATGGAATTTGTTTGTAGGTAGGGGACTTACTGTATTTGTAATGCCTACAAAATATTCCATCACATGCCTTCTATTATGAAGTATTTAAACAATTCCCTATTAATGGATAAATGAATGTTTATGTTGCTTTGATTTTTTTTGTCACTAGAAAACAGTACTGCGGTAAAACTCTTTAAACATAGCATATCTCTACATGGAATGTCATATTTGCCATCTTGTTAAATATTCGGTCCCTCATTCACTGGACAGGCATGTAGGATTGATTTCATCCCTCAGAGGTGTGCATGCAGACTTAGCAAATGTCTTAAAGTTCTCTGGATCCTGTTCCTCATGATTTGGAGGGCGCCTGTGAGGCTCAATATTTTATGGCCCCTTTCCCAACTCTAAAAGCTCATGCAAGACATGTATGAATAGATGCCAACCAGCTTTCTCTGGCCTCTACCTTCTCTTTTTATCCCATAAACAATGATGGACAGTTCATATTGTTGTTCTTCTGATCTTTCATCTAAGAAAATGGAGCCAAATCAGACCGCCCAACCCTAATGATATAAATCTGGGTGGCTGCCAGGAATTTGAGATTTAAAAGATTCTGTGGCTCTGGCTACCTCTCCATTCGTGTTCTCAGCTGGAAGACACCCATTTCCCGAAATTCCAGGCTCATGGCATCATCTCACGCATTTTATGCCTTCATCCCCTGTTTCAGGGTGTGACCCTTGTTAGATACACAAGCTACAGTGCACACAGTTCTAGAGGGGCCACAGGAGGTGAGCCAGTGATCTGCCTCTGACCAACTTCTAGCTCTTTGTCTCTTGGTGCCGTGGGGTGCCCTCAGCAAACTGGGGGCAGGGAGACAGACCAGTCTGTGCTACTGGACCCCTTGCCAGGGGATTTCCAGCCTTAGCTCAGAAGTAATAAAATGCAAGATCCCTGTTCTGGTGGCAAGGTGACACTGCATGGATTCCTCAGCCCAGGGCTGGTGAGCAGGGCAGGGGGTGGTTCGCCGGACACTGGCTGTTGGGCTGTCCTTGGCTGGTGGAGGGGGAGCCCTGGGGCAACTCTGAGGATTCAGGTCCAAGGCAATTGTGGACTCCAGAAAAGAGGCCTGCTGAAGATGACAACAGTCAAAAACACATTTATTTGTATAGCATCTTCTAAATATATTTTCTTTGCATTTAACATCTTCCTTTTCTCATGTTATTTAAAGGGTGAAACTGAGGCTCAGAGAGGCCAAATAGCATGATGAAGACCACAGAACTATTAAGGAATAGCATTGGGGTCTCTTAGGTATGTGGGAAATGGGCCTTTGTTTATTTATTTTGGGCTGTGTTAGGTCTTTGTTGCTGCACGAGCTTTCTCTAGTTGTGGAGGGTGAGGGCTACTCTCCAGTTGCGGTGCATGGGCCTCTCACTGAGGTGGCCTCTCTTGTTGTGGAGCAGGGGCTTAGTTGTTCTGCAGCATGTGAGATCTTCCTGGACCAGGGATTGAACCCGTGTCTCCTGCATTGGCAGGTGGATTTTTATCCACTCTACCACCAGGAAGTCCAGGTCTGTTGTTTTTTTTTTTTAACTCTTTGTTAACTATTACTTTTTTTGTTTCCCCTATGTTGCTGAGTTTTTTGTGGTTCTTGGAAGCTATAAAGGGTCTGCTACAGATCCAGGATGGTCCGAAAGGCTGCAGGATTTCCAGACATGTGAGATGGTTTTGAGCTACTCCAATTGGACACTGTCCAAATTAGAGCTTTCTAGACACTCACAGAGCAGCTGTGACTCCAAGAGGTCTCTAAATTCAAGTTCTCTGAGTGAGGAACTCTCTCAGCACAAATGACCCTTGCAGGCTTATCTTGGTGATCCTGGGCCTACCTTGCATGCCCTGTGATCTGGTGGGGGTCAGCCTCCCCAGGGACCTTTGCCTGAGTATCCTGCTTTACCAAATTCACATCAATGAACCAGCTCAAGCTTGGGTTCCAGGCATGCTTTGGACTACCTGGAGACCTACCCTCCACCCCCCTAGAAAAGACTCTTCATTGAGGACAAAGAATGAAAGACTATAAGGTCTTTATCACAGAAGGTACATCTGGTGGGTTGGTCCACAGGAGGGTTTAAAGACACAGTTAAGGTCTTCTCTGGTGGCTCAGAGATAAAGAATCTGCCTTCCAGTGCAGGAGATGCAAGTTCGATCCCTGATCTAGGAAGATCCCACATGCCGCAGAGCAACTAAGCCCTCACACCTCAACTACTGAGCCTGTGCTCTAGAGATTGAGAGCCACAACTATGAAGCCCACATGCCCTAGAACCTGTGCTCCACAACAGAAGAAGCCACTGCAAGGAGAAGTCCAAGCACTGCAACTAGAGAGTAGCCCTGGCTTACCACAACTAGAGAAAGCCTGTGCAGCAACAAAGACCTAGCACAGTCGAAAATAAATAAGTACAGTAATTAAAAAAAGACACAGTTAATTATCTTCTCAAAAGAGCATAATCGTTTTCAGAGTATTTTGAGGAGCGGCCTTCTAGTTAGGGTCCAGGAAAAGGCTGTAACCTTGATATTTAGAGCTTGAGCAAAGTACTTAAGGTTCTTTTGGGAACAGTGGCACTCCAGCTGCTTGGGTAAGAAGCTGGCACACTGCTGACAATCCATGGTCAAGGATTGGAGAGTCTCAGATGAGGGAGAACACAGCCTCCCTCTTGAGAAAGAGCTGGAGGGAACATTCTCCTGGCTGGGAGGTGCCCATCCATCTATGCACACCTCCAGAGAGCAATAGAGAAATCAGCAAGAGCTAAACCATTTAGGCTGCAGGGGAGCCATGCTGCATAAGCATAGGAGTCCTTCTCTGTTCAAGGATGCATTCCAAGCACCTAGGACAGTTCCTGGAACAGTTACTGTTTTTCAGTCGATAAATGAAGTCTGACTCTTTGCGACACCATGGACTGTAGCATGCCAGGCTTCCCTGACCTTCACTATCTCCCAGAGTTTCCTCAAACTGATGTCCATTGAGTCAGTGATGCTATCTAACCATCTCATCCTCTGCCACCTGATAATTATTTGCTGAATGAACACAGAAGGCGCCTGATAATTATTTGCTGAATAAATGAAGCGAAACCTTGCCTGCATTTGAAAAAGAATATGGGGTGAGCAGAGGAAGGATGTAGAGCGAATAACAGCACAGAGAATTTTCCCCTTAAATATTTACATTTAAAAAACCCTACAATAATAATCGTTGCTTGTTTAGTTGCTTAGTTGTGTCTGACTCTGCAATCCCGTGGACAGAAGCCTGCTAGGCTCCTCTGTCCATGAGATTTTCCAGTCCAGTCAAGAATACTGGAGTGGGTTGCCATTTCCTTCTCCAGGGCATCTTCTCAACCCAAGGATCGAACCCAAATCTCCTGCGTTGGCAAGCTGATTCTTTACCGCTGAGCCACCAGGGAAGCACAATAATAGTAATAATACCTAAAAGAAACCAGATCGTTCACCACAACAGCAATGAGCAAACTGAAAAAAAAACAAGCCCAGGTTCCTTTTACAAATATTGCAACACCTAAGATGAATAGCTAGAGGGAAGGGAGGCGGGGAACCCAAGGATGACACAGGTCACGTCAGCATCTTTGGTACTCTCGGCCGTGTACCCACTTGCTCTGACCATTTTAACAAAGGGCAAAAGGAAAACATGATGCAAGAAAGGTATGTGTCGTATGTCTGGACTTTTCGCTGTCACAGAGTGAAAAACAACAGAGAGAGGATCAGATCACAGAGGAGATAGACTGTAGATAAGCTTCAGCTCAAACACATTCCAAATCAGACTCGCGATCTCTCTTGCACGTGCACGTCTCTGGTTTCTTTTATCAGCAGAGCCAGCCCGACATCTCGCTAAAACCGGGAGAGGTGCCCCTCCGAGTCCACAAGCCCCTGTGCACCTTCCCTCCAACAGGCCTCCTCTCTAAATTCCAGCTCCTCTCAGCAAGGTCCTGTGTGTGTTAGTCCTTGCTGTATCTCAGCTCCCAACACAATATCTTGCATCTAGTAGATTTGTTGTTGTTGTTCAGTCGTTCATGTCTGGCTGTTTGCAATCACAAAGACTGCAGCACACCAAGCTTCCCTGTCCTCCACTATCTCCCAGGGTTTGCTCAAACTCATGTCCATTCAGTCAGTGATGCCATCCAATCATCTCAAACTCTGTTGCTCCCTTCTCCTCCTGTCCTCAGTGTTTCCCAGCATCAGGGTCTTTTCCAATGAGTTGGCTCTTCACATCAGGTGGGCAAAGTATTGGAGCTTCAGCTTCAGCTTCAGTCTAGTAGACAATCAATATCTAATTGTCCCCAAGTTAAATGAATTAATGAGTCCATCATTTGCCCAGTCAACCTGGAGTCCTCCTTCCAGCCTCTACGTCCAAACTCAGCAGGTTCTTCATTTTTTAAAAATATTTATGTATTGTATTTATTTGGCTGCACCAAGTCTCTGTTGCAGCACTGAGGATCTTCGGTCTTCACTGCGGCAGGCAGGATTTTTTTTTTTTTTTCCTGGTTGCAGCATATGAACTCTTAGTGGAGGCATATAGGATCTTGTTCACTGACCAAGGACCAAATCCAGGCCCCCTGCATTGGGAAAGCAGAATCTTAGCCACTGGACCACCAAGGAAGTCCCCAAACTCACCAGGTTCTATTTGAGTCAATTTTAAAGTAAATATTTCAGGTCTGCCTCCTCTTCACATTGACCGCTATGATCTTTGCTCAGGCCTCTTATTCTGTCTCGACTAGTACAGTGGCCTCCCAATACTGGTTCCTTTGTCTCTACAAGATCTGTATTACAAGCCAGCCTCTATACCAGAGGTCACAAACTAACAGCCCACATACACAATTGATTTGGCCCAGAAAATGTTCTAAAAACAATCCTCACCTTTAAAACCAGAAAATGTCTATTAAAACTTTGGTTTTCCAAAGTCTTTTTAAAAATCACAGGGAAAGGCAGCAAAGGGCCTAGATGAGCTAGGAAGAGCTGGAGGTGTGAAGCCTGCCACCCTCAGTGGGGGAGGGGACATCCCGTCCCCCGTTAAGCCTGATCCTTTGGTTTTAGGGGCTGGTCTTCTGTAGGCATGGATATTTCCAGCCCCTGCTCTGTCCTGCCATCAGTTATCTATGTGGAACACAGATCGGATCAAATCAGATCACATGGCTGCAATCTAACTTTGCAAGATAAAATCATGCATGCAAGACTCATCACACACTGGCCCAGCCTACCTTTCAAGCCTGGGCCCTCCTCAAACCCACTCCCCACTTCAAGGGTGCTGGTCCTGTTTTCTGAGACTGTGTTCAAGCTCTGTTCTTTAGTTTGAGTACCTGGCCCTGTGCTACAGTGATCAAAAAAGCATGCTGGAATCAGACTGCTTAAAGGCAAACCCTCCCTAAGCCTTCACTTCCTCAAATGAGGATGATACCAGTTGACACTTCATGGTTTTATTGGGAGGAGCAAAGAAATAATGTCTGTAAATCTCTTCACACAGGGCCTGGCAATAGTAAGGGTTTAGCAAGTGATACCCATGGTGTTATTGTTGTTGCTGTCCAGCCCTTCTTGCCCTGAAGAAATGCTGTTTCACCTCTGTAGCCAGTTCAAATGTCAGTTTCTCAGTGAAGCCTTCCTCATCCCTCCAGCCCACCTTAGCAGTGTGAGTAATCCCTGCCCATGAGCCAGGAGGCTCAGCACATACCTCTAGGATGGCATGTGCCATGCCATCTTACCTTTGACTGCACAGATCCATCCCCCCTGGGTACCACTCACTCTCAAGGGGCCAGGATGGGCATCCTCAAATACCCAGTGCCTGGACCCTGTAGGTATTCATGTTTCCTGAATGAGGTGAGTTGGATATGAACAAAAAGCAGTCAGAGAGTCAAACAATTTTTTTTCCAAAAGGTCACCAGGTGATGCCACTGCACCTAAATGCAGTCCATAAAAGACAACAAAAAGGGAAAAGATAAATTCAGAGTATTAACAGTAAGCTACATCACTTATTTGAATGATTTTTGTTTCTCTGAGCCTTGGTTTTCTCATCTGTGAGATGGAGATAATGCCTTTCCCACCTCAGTGGAATAGATGAGGGTCTAATATGGGTAATGGACTTCCCAGATGGCACTAGTGATAAAGAACCCCCCTGCCAATGCATGAGACATAAGAGATGTGGGTTCGATCCCTGGGTTGGGAAGATCACCTGCAGAAGGGCATGGCAACCCACTCCAGTATTCTTGCCTGGAGAACCCCACGGACAGAGGAGCCTGGAGAGCTACAGTCCCTAGAGTCACAAAGAGTCAGACATGACTGAAGCGACTTAGCACACACACACACAATATAGGTAACACAGGTGACAACATTTTACAGAATATAAATCCTTGCATCCAATGCCCAACACAATCTGAACCCTTATTCAATGACAAGAACTGGAGGGCACAAGAATGAACTTCTTAAAGAACATGGATTATTAACCAACAATTAGTTATAAAGTGTGGATGTGGGTGGGAAAGGGAATAATTAGCTCTTCCAACAAATACCAAAAATCCAGGATGGGACTTCACGGAGAGCACTGGGCTTGGTTTGCAGCCCAGCTTTGTCACTCTGAAGGACTCTGAGCAAGTTCTTCATCTTTCTGAGCCTCAGCTTCTTCACTTCTAAAGTGAAGAGAATCAAAGCCATCCCAGAAGGTTGAGAGGAAAAGAAATGACTTGACCTACGTGGAAACTTTGAACAGAACTGCCACTGTCTCAGTCATGTCTGTAGACTTATACTCTATTGGTAATGATCAAAGGTCATTTGTTATAAGAACACTAGAAATACCAGTTTGAATTTAAGGATGATGCTAATAACACTAAAATGAAGGCTTAGTATGTGTTTTCTGATTTGGGATGGAGAGAACTTGAGTGTTTAAGGCTCTCTACCCAAATCAAATCTGCCCAAAACACAGCCCTGGTGCTTGGTCACTCACCCAGATCTCTGTGATCACTCCCTATCTTGTGTCCTCTCCCCAGCTTGTCTCCCCTCCCCATTAAAGGTGCACTGTTCTGATTTTTCTCTGCTCTTCTGAGTGACCGTCCAGGGCCACCATGTCTCTCCTCTATGGAAAGGCATTTCATGGCACCCCCCTGTTGTTGCTAGGTTACAACACAAACCCACTACTCGGGCAGCACACAAGGCCTTTCATGTCTGATCATACCTCGGTCTTCAAGCCTCACATCCCAGCCACATGCTTCCAGGTCATCTCTAAGCCTTCAATGTCTCATCTGGATGAAATGCTTCTTCCCTCTGACCTGGTCTTCAAGACTCAGCTCAGTCATCAGCTTCCTCAGGAAGATACCCTCTGCCCCAGTGAGGATTTGGTACCCCTCCTGGGAGCTCCCGCAGTCTCCAAGCACACCTGTCTTAACACTCATCACAAGGAGATACAATACCCATTTACTGGTCGGTCTCCTCCTTTGCAAGATCCTAGATGACAAGAATTGTCTTTTGTGTTTGAATCTTCACTCATTACTTGGATATTCCCTGGTAGTCCAGTGCCTAGGACCCTGCACTTCCATGACAAGGGGCATGGGTTTGATCCCTGGTCGGGGAACTGAGATTGAACATGCCAAAAGAAAAAATATGAGTCCTCACTAATTATCAACCATGCCTAAGCATGGTTGGTGTTCTATTATTATTTTTGCATTTTAATTGAAGAATAGTTAATTTACAATGTTGTGTTAGTTTCAAGTATACAGCAAAGTGATTCAGTTTTACACATATGGATCTATTCTTTTTCATATTTTTTTCCATTATAGGTTATTATACAATAGTAAGTTTAGTTCCTTGTGCTATACAGTATGCCCTTGTCGTTCACCTGTTTTATACACAGTAGTGTGTATATGCTAATCCCAAACTCCTAATTTATCTCTCCTCTCACCCAGTGCTGTATTATTTTTATTGAACAAAGCTTGCTTATAAGTGAATGGAAGATTGAAAATGTACTACGAATACGTTCATCTCCCTGCTCTCTTTAAAAAAAAACAAATCACTCATCTCCTGTCTAAAAATTCACCTTTACAGACATAAAGAAGTCTAAACTGAAGCAAGGGTAGATGGTAAGGCTGTACAGCATTCTGCTCAAGCACAAAGACGTTGGCGTCTGAGGCTACTAACCCTCAGGCCTGCCTATATTGTGTAACCTCTTAAAAGCTCAGTTTCCTTCTCTGCAAAACAAATATAATAAGAGCACACGCTTCATAAAGTTTTTATGAGAATAAAACAAGATAGTGCAGGTAAAGCACAATGTCTAACACATAATAAGTGCTCAATAAGTGTTAAAAAGAAATGATGGGTTAAGCAGTCCTAGTAACGGCCTTGTCGATCAATGCATCAGCAAGTAATTGAATGCCTGTTAGACAGACCTGTGTGAAGCCAAGAGAGGCCCTGGCACCATGATGATACAGAATATCTGGATGGTACATGGGAGGGACCATGTGCAAAGCCTTGAGATGCCTGTCCCCTGGAGACCAGGCCTCAGTGGGAAGCACGCATATTGGCAAAATGGCTCAAACATTCAAGAAGCCCCAACTGGGAGGTTTTCCTACTACCCAGAAAGTCACAGTCTCCATCAGACCCCTCGGACTTTTCCTTTGCTCTGAAACACTCTGCTCTCTTCTCCCCGAGCTTTATTTATGAACCGTCCCAGTGCTGTCTGCCCTTCTTTTTTTCTTTCTTTATTTATTTATTGGTCAAATCATGCGACATGAGGGATCTTAGTTCCCTGACTGGGAATCAAACCTGTACTCCCTACAGTGGGAGTGAGGAGTCTTAATCACTGGAGCACCAGGGTAGTCCCTCTGCCCTTCTTGACTCCATCACGAGGGCTTCCCTCAGGCCTTCTCCAGGCCAGTTTTAAGTGCCTGAAACTTCTCAGGGTGTCCTAGTTGGGTTTATCAGGTTTTTATCGTGTGGCTTTCGAAAGTTCACATGGGCGAACTGTCAAGATCAGGAAGAGAGAGGAAGAGATACTGCTTGGCGAGCCCAGAAGTGCCCAGGCCAGCTCTTGCCAGGTCTCATCCTGAGGGACCCTCCCAGGGAAGGACTGATAGGCAATCATTGACTCTGCGATGCCGATGAAGCAGCACCCGCTATGGGAAGGCTTCCAGGAGCTCACCGCCCCATGGCTGACGTCCCATCTACCTTCTCCCTGCCTTTTCTCATTAGCAGTGGAGTCAAGGCCCTCAAAACGCTTTCTTCCCTGAGGGCCCAGATCAGAGTGTGCAACCCAACCACATACTCCCCGCACCCTCACGCCCGGTGTCTAGTGACAACAGTGCATCATTTAACCTCTCGTTGTCCCCCCACTTAGTCACTCACGCCAGGCTGAGTGCTCTCCACTGAAATACACGTTTGACTACTGTTAACATCCTTCAGACTTATGACAAGATTCCACAACAACCGTAAGAGGCCATCTCTTTATTTCACATAGTCATGCAATTTCATGACATCACTAATAATGGGACTTTATGTATATCTCTTACAACAGCTTTGTTAAAATAAAAAAAAAAAAGCTGGTATTCCCAATTTCAAGATGAGGAAACTGAGACTCAGAGAAGGAAGTATCATGTCTGGATTAGGAACTGGTCGAGCAAGACTTGAACCCATGTCCCGAAAGCTGAGAACAAAGCCTGTGCTCTTCCGCCCACACCACCAACCCAGCGAGCACCCCTAGAGCAGGGAATGCTCCCACACCCATACTGCCTTCCAGTCTCAGATGTCAGGATGGGCACCCCGGGACATCCCTGGTAAATTTCTAGATCCTGATGTATCTATCCAAAGGGTGTAATTATGCAATATAATCATTTTACTTTAAAGTACTGCTTTACAATGTTGTGTTGGGTTCTGCCTTACAACCATGTGAGTCAGCAGATGTGTTCTCTTCAATGAAATCATCTTTTTTCTGGCTCCAGTGATTACTATTTTTAACCATGTTGAATGGCCAGGAAGACCCTGAGGGGAAGGTAACCAGAGCTGCAAAGACCAAGCCCAGGCATTAGTTTCCTGTTTGACAGAGGAGAGCTGTGTTGGGCATGTGGGGAGGGCTGTTAAGTCTATCACAGTTTAAATTTTTTGCAACACTTTAAGAAAGAGGAAAACTTCAGCTCTGCCCAAGCTCACCCCTCATAGCAAAACTTCTGCTGACAAGGGTAAAGAGGTTGATAAGCCAGAGTGAGAAGAAGGAGGAAGAGACAAAATGGGAAAATACTAAGCTTTAGTGAAACAGGCTGTACTTAAAATTCTCCCTGTTAGCCGTGCAAAAACTGGCCTCTCTATAGGTGTGGGAGCCTCTGCGATTTCATACATATTTATAGTATTGGGCAAATTTGTGAACACAAGCCTAACAATGTATTTTAAATGAAGCTAGATGAGATGCATTCCTAATCCATGGGAAAGTTCTTTTTTTTTTTTTTTGGTTATAATATGGTGTGGAGAAACGATGCTGGTTGAAGGGTCACAGAGAATCACACAACGTGAAGCTAGCATGAGTCTGGATGGGAAGCTGGGTGACCCCAACCAAAGTGGGGCTCCCCTGAAAAGATACAATCATTCACACAGGCCTGATCATCCCCAGATCCTGGAGCCCCCAGGAGCAGGATGTGACTCCAGGAACCCCACCCCCAACCCCACCCCCATCCTCTGCCCACCACGTTTCCCAGTGGCTTTTTAATGACCTGAATCCCTCCATCCAGATTAGACTCACTGCAAAGTAACTCTCTGTCCACCAAAGGTCTCCAAGAGTCAGATCTTTCTAGAATCAGAATGCAGAAGTCATGAGTCCAAACCTTGCATTCTGCTTCCTCTGATCTCCCCGTAATTTTACAGAAGTTTCTGTGACTGAACCTTAAAACTTACATTTTTCTCTAAATAAGATAAGGGCCTGATTGAACTTCACTAGCCCACTTGAATTCTGTATTTACAGCTTCTTTACAGATCTGGGCCTGGGTTTCCTTGTTTGTAAAATAAGGATACTGGACTAAAGTGTTTTCCAACTCAAAAATTCAGAAAAGATTCAGCCAAAACACACTCAATATCACTCCTCCGTAGTCTTCCCCACCCCCACCCCCCCTTTTTACTGAGTCCTGCTAATTCTTTCTCTTTCTCACTTCCTGTTTCGAGGTCTTTTCCTCCATTCCAAAGGTATCATCACTGCTTCATCCTTTAAACTTCTTCAGTTCAGTTCAGTCGCTCAGTCGTGTCCAACTCTTTGTGACCCCATGAACTGCAGCATGCCAGGCTTCCCTGTCCATCACCAACTCCCAGAGCTTGCTCAAACTCATGTCCATTGCTAGACATGACACCATGTGTAGTATTTTGTTTTCGATTTTTTTTATTAAATGATATCACGTGTAGCCGGTGAGAATAACCAGCGTCAAAAACCATTTCATACCTGATTCAGGACCTGTGAATGGCTTCTTCCTCCTTTAACCCTGTGGTGCTGGAGAAGACTCTTGAGAATCTCTTGGACTTCAAGGAGATCAAACCAGTCAATCCTCAAGGAAATCAGTCCTCAATATTCATTGGAAGGACTGATACTGAAGCTGAAACTCCAATACTTTGGCCACCTGATGTGAAGAACTGACTCATTGGAAAAGACTCTGATGCTGGGAAAGATTGAAAATAGGAGGAGAAGGGGACAGCAGAGGATGAGGTGGTTGCATGGCATCACCGACTTGACGGACATGAATTTGAGCAAGCTCTGGGGGTTGGTGATGGACAGGGAAGCCTAGTATACTGCAGTTCATGGGGTCACAGAGTAAGACACGACTGAGCGACTGAACTGAACTCCTTTAACCCCATCATCATCTGCTTCAGCACAAACAGCCCTACAGGTCTAGTCTGCTTCTTTCTTATCCAGCCCTTCATGCACCTCGGAGATTCCCATCCCTTTGCCTGAACAATAACATTTCCACGTAGCTTCCCTCCTCTCTGAACCATTCTTTGTCCGTCCTTCCTTCAAACCTTGACCTGGCTATACCACCAGGAGACCAACACCCATTCATTCCCTTCAGTGTTCCTTCATACTCTTCTTTGCCATTTTGATGACATACGCCATGTCATTCTCTACTTGCTTCGTGTTTATTTATTGACCTTTACTCTAAAGAAAAGTATGAGACCCTGCCTGCCATTTCTTCTGTACAAGTTAAATGTAGAAATGTCACAGCCTCTCCTTTCCCTCCTTGGTGTCCAATGCCATCCATGGCATATAGATGCTCAATAGTATCATTGGATGATGGTTAATGGTGAAAGAACCCAGCTGATCTTGAACTCTTAACTAATTCAACAGCAATTAGACTCACTCCATTCTGCTAACTACACATGCTCCATTGCAATGAGGTTGCTTATCCAGGGTTGGGAGTGCAAACAAGTCTCATGTCCTGAGCCCAGGGCTTGGATCTGGATGCCAGGTTAGTGAAGGCTAAGCTCTCATCATGTTCTGCTGATGACTTATTCCTCAACTGTGACCTCTCTTGGTTTTTGTTCTTATCTCTGCAAATTAGGGGTCAGAGGACCAGGCCAAGAAATTCTATGATGAAAGACTCTCCACAAAGGTATCATTTCATTTCTGTAAATATGATACTGTCTGTAGAGTCAACCAGTAAAGCAGTTTATATGGGGTGATAAGGGTTCCAAGATGTTTGCTCATATTTCCCGAGCAAACTTCATATTTAACCTGAAGAACAAGAGACTTCAGTCTCTCTCTCTCTTAATACCACCCCCATCATTGGCAAAAAAAAAAAATGCCCAGAAGGAAGATCCTGGAAGGATATGGCCTTCCCTCCTTGGTTTACAGTTAATAAAGGATGAAAAATCGCAGGAGACGTGGGTTTGATCCCTGGGGCAGGAAGATCCCCTGGAGCAGGGCATGGCAACCCATTCCAGTATTCTTGCCTGGAGAATCCCATGGACATAGGAGCCTGATGGACAATAGTCCATAGGGTTGTAAAGAGTCAGATACTGCTGAAGTGACTTAGCAGGCATGCACAAAGGATGATAAGGCACTTTCCTAAAAGTTTGTTTTGAAGGCTGAAAAATTCAACCTTTCCTCGAGTCTTTTTGGATTCAATCTCCTTGATCCCATGAGAAAAGTTTCCTGTGCATTCTCCAGAAATACCAATTCTCACAATAAGACTGCTGAGTTAGCTTGTGACTTTCAGCTTTGGGGCTTCTGTCAGAGGACTGTGTGACCCTCTCAGGACTGTCAGCAGAGTCATCAACGGCAAAGTCTGCAAACATCACTGGGAAAAATGGCATCGCCAGAGCCTCACAGTATTATTTGTGCAGCCTCAAGTACTCTGTGGAAGGAGGCAGGATAAAGCTGTAAACCTACACTAGACCATGCTTCTCTAGACTTACACAGGCTTGTTCTCCAGAGGCCGAGAGGGATCAGTGTCCAGGGTGTCAGGGGGTATGCACAAGGAAATAACGTTGATGGGTAAGTGGTTTGTATTTTCTTGCAATAGAAAGCACCATTTTGCTACAAGTTCTAGAAAGAATATCTGCCTTTTCAATTGTTCGATGAGGTGAACTTCCAGCCTTTGTTCCTGTGCATCTCACTCGGTCTTTGTTCTGCCATTCAGGACCTGCCAGCTCAAGACTCTACATCCCCAAGAGCAGGGTTATGAACCTAGAAGGAATCTCCCCCATCAGGTTCAGCTGCAGACTTAAATCCATCCACCAAACGAAAGGGTGGTGGCAGGTTCACACACCTATGGCCAAAGTCATTCTAATGGAAACATCTAATGTGTAACCTGAAGTCTTCCTTCCAGTGTAGAGAGGGTGATTTCCAACCTTTCAGGCTATAACACTCTTCTCCTTCCTTTCACTTTATTACTATGAGACCTATAAGCATTATTGTTTTTATTAATACACTGAATTAAAACAGATGAGTTTGGCCATTTGAGAATTTCTTGAAATAACAGAAGACCTCTTGGGGTACCCTGAACTAGAACTAAAATTCCTTGGAGAAGATGCTCTGGAGTCACATGAACCAGGTTTCATCTGATTTCCAGCTGCAGGGACTTGAGCAAGGCATTTAGCCACTCTGAGCCTCAGTTTCCTCATCTGTAAAATGGGGAGAACACTATCTAGCTTGTTGGGTTGTTAGTAGCAATAAATTTGATAAACATGAGTCAATTTCTTGGCACATAGTTATATAATAAATGTTAGATTTAGCTCAATGTAATCAGCTCAGTTCAGTCGCTCAGTCATGTCCGACTCTTTGCGACCCCATGAATCGCAGCACGCCGGGCCTCCCTGTCCATCACCAACTCCTGGAGCCTACTCAAACTCATGTCCATCGAGTCTGTGTAACTCAGTGTAATAGGAAAGAGCAAATCTGACTTCAGATTGGCTCTGTTTCTTTTACTTTGTGTTCCATGACTTAGAATGTTGCCCTAGCCTGAAATGTACAGGAGAGCCCATTCTGAAGGCTCTCACCTTTCAGGGTAAAACACTTTTCTATTCATATAGAGATTAAAAGTTGCAGAACAGAGAATACCATTTGTCCTGTTGGAGGTTTATAGGAACATTGTGACATGACCCACATGGACAGCTGTAAGAACAAAGAATTCTGATGCCAAGAAGTTTGCAAAAACCAACAACACCCCTTCTTCACCTGGTCTTTAATAATGTTTTGCTGGAACACTTTGGGGGTTTGGGGGGTTTAGGAACATGAGCCACCAGTCTCCTTGTATGGTCCAGCAACAAACACCTCTCTTCTCCAGACTCCAATGTTTCGGTTTGTTTGTCCTCACTGTGCATCAGGCACCTGAACGTGTGCTCAGTAACACCCGTGCATTAATGTCAGAGGAATAGATGCCATAGCAGGCAGGGGAGAAAACTCGTGGATGGCAAACAGTTTATTCCTGCGGCATTTTCTCTAGCTTAGGTCATCAAAGGATTAGAATTAACACGTATGCAAGGGTGGAGTTAAGCATAACAGATAGGTGAAAAGAAAGGAGAACAAGTAAACAGAAAGGTGCATTCCAAATGAAATTACACAGGTGGAATCCAAGGACAAGGGCTAGGCTTTTGAGCCTTAGTCACCACTGAGGAGTAATGGGCTGGGATTCTCTCTCCAGCAGGGGTGGAAGTTCTGATAGGAGAAAAGCCTTATGCTTTCTCCCTGAACAGGCCTGCTCAAACCAGGGTAGTAAGCAAACCTGAATGCCATCACTCTTGGAGCAGATGTGTGACTCTGTGGAAAGCCCAGAAATAGAAGGTGGAAAAGCGTGATAATCCAAAACTTGAGCAAAATGCAATGATTAAGGACCCCCAGGGCAGTACTTGGGGGCAAGGTAGGCTACTTATAACACCAGGCTTTCTAGAATCTATCTAAAACAACAATAATACAACCAGCTTACAAGAACTTTCAACCAACATGGCCACCCAAAATGCCAAACAGAAATCTGTCCGATTCAGAAGCATGGAATACGTAAGTTGGTGGTTAAAAACCAGGATGAAGTGTAGATATTTTCTGAGCCACATACTGAACTTAGCCTAGCTTTTTATTTGCCTAGGCCTGAAGCCAATTCTAAGTAGGTTTACATATAAAAACTTAAAGATGTACATTCTAGTGAACCAGGACAGAATCAATTTTATAAAACTGGACAAGGTACTAATTGTAATATCACATTACCCTTAGAATCAAATATAAAACAAACAGTAGCTTGAGAATTTAACTCAACTTAGATTAAAACAAAGAAAATCGGGCTTCCCTGATGGCTCAGTGTTAAAGACTCCGCCTGCCAATGCGGGAGACACAGGTTCAATTCCGGAGAAGGCAATGGCAACCCACTCCAGTATTCTTGCCTGGAGAATCCCAGGGGAGCCTGGTGGGCTGCCATCTATGGGGTCGCACAGAGTCGGACACGACTGACACGACAGCAGCAGCAGCAGCAGCAGCATCAGGTTCGATTCCTGGTCTGGGAAATCCCACGTGCCACGGAGCAGCTAAGCCTACACGTCACAACTATTGAGCCTATGCACTGCAACTACTGAAGCCCACAAGCCCTAGAGCCCGTGCTCTGCAATAAGAGAAGACACCACAATGGGAAAACTGAGTACCCCAACTAGAGAGTAGACCCTGCTCTTCGCAACTAGAGAAAAGCCAGTGCAGCAAGGAAGGCCCAGCACAGCCAAAAAATAAATAAATAAAATGAAGGAAATAAAGCATTTGCAGTTAGCCAGCAATGATGATGATGGTGATGATGATAACGATAATGATACTGTTACAGAACCAAACTTAGATCCACTTCCTGTGCACAGTAAAGTCAACGTACTGACAATGGGTTGTGGTGAAGGAAAGTGCATTGTTAATGCAGGTCCAAGCAAGGAGTCCAGGACAGCTAGTGCTTAAAAGATGTGGGCTTGCCAAAGGGTTTCAGGGAAAGATTTATAAAGACAGGATGAGGGAGGTGGGTTGTGAAGTGTGTGATCAGTTTGTGGACATTCTTCTGATTGGTTGGTGGTGAGGTAATTGGGAGTCAGCAGCTTCAGCCTTCTGGTTCCAACTTATCTGGGGTCTACGTGCTTGTGGGCAGCGTATAGTTAACTTCTTCCATCGGGTGGGAGTTTCAGTTTCTGAAACAGCTCAAAGAACACGACTCAGAATGTTACCTATAGTCCTTGAGGGAGAACTAATGGCCCTTAACTTTGTTGAATGGCTTAACTATTATTATTTTGTCTTGCTCGACTGTTTTCCTTTCTTCCTGCATTTCCTCAGTTCTCTGATTGAATTTATTCTTTTTTGTAAAGTTTTTCTAAAGACAAAAGGCAGGCCGAGGACATTGGTAGGGCTCTATTCTGGAAAGGCCTCATAGGGCCCTGTTCGGTTACAGTCATGTACTTCTTGGTACTTGATTCCCAAAGTAGTGACATTTATCTCTGTACCCAGGGTGCACCACTCCTAACTTTACTCTGCAATGACCTCAGTACTTTGTAACTGGATAATCTAACCTCTAACTGATGTGGGCTTTGAAAAATGTGTTGGGCTGCAGACTCAGGGAAGACTAGATACCACAT
Organism: Okapia johnstoni; assembly: GCA_024291935.2. Lineage (NCBI taxonomy): Eukaryota > Metazoa > Chordata > Mammalia > Artiodactyla > Giraffidae > Okapia > Okapia johnstoni. The sequence goes on along the minus strand of CM044320.1, from coordinate 20,780,902 downwards.
AGGAAAACAGATTAACTAATAAACTAATTAACTCTTTTTTTTTTATTTTCTTAGAATATTTTATTATTTTTTAATTTAATTTTTATTTTATATTGGAGTATAGTTGATTTACAATGTTGTGTTAATTTCAGGTGTAAAGCAAAGTGAATTAGCTATACATATACATGTATCCATTCTTTTTTCAGATTCTTTTCCTATATAGGTTGTTGCAAAGTATTAAGTAGAGTTCCCTGTGCCATACAGTAGGCCCTTATTGATTATCTATTTTACATATAATAGTGTGTTTATGGGAGAAGGCAATAGCAACCCACTCCAGGACTCTTGTCTGGAAAATCCCATGGACGGAGAAGCCTGGTAGGCTGCAGTCCACGGGGCCGCTAAGAGTTGGACACGACTGAGTGACTTCACTTTCACTTTTCACTTTCAGGCATTGGAGAAGGAAATGGCAACCCACTCCAGTGTTCTTGCCTGGAGAATCCCAGGGAAAGGGGAGCCTGGTGGGCTGCCGTCTCTGGGATCGCACAGAGTCGGACACGACTGAAGCGACTTGGCAGCAGCAGCAACAGTGTGTTTATGGCAATTAACTTTTTCAACTGAGCATTCATTGTGTTACTAGCATATTGGCCAGAGATTGTGACTGTGTGCGCGCGCGCACGTGTGCGTGTGTGTGTGTGTGTGTGTGTGTGTGTGATCAGTATGTAGGGGTTGTTACATGTGCACATGTTTTAATAATATAAATAATTAACAACTTAAATGTACTCATTTTGTTGGAATGTGTTCCTCAGATTCTGGGACCCCTTAGAGGGAAATAGAAACATGGACCCACTAGTGGGGCAGAGTGAGTTATTCGTGTTGCTGAAACATATTGCGAAGGGTAAGAGCGAATGCATGGCCAAGAGTAACATGGACTCAGGAACTTGAGGATGGTCCTTACGTGGAAGGAGAGGAAGGTTTGGGAGAGTGGCGGGGCAGGGGGGTGGGAGTGGTGTGCCGAGAAACAACAGGACGCCAGGAGCAGTGATCTGGCACGTCTTCCAGGAGAAGGGAAAGATGCTGACCGAGGGAAATAAAGGGGGTTAGTCCCTGCAGCCAGGAGTTGGACAATGGCTCTGGCTTTCACTGATTCATTGGACATGAACTTAAGCAAACTCCAGAAGATGGTGAAGGACAGGGGAGCCTGGCATGCTGCAGTCCATGGGGTCACAAAGAGTTGGACACGACTTAGCAACTGAAGAACAACAACAACTGCCTTTCAGAGATGTGACAAACCACGATGACTCGGCGCACAAGATCTCTGTTTTCTGTGCAGATTTACTCATCTGAGAAACAGGGGATGTCCCAGCCCTGGTGAAAAAACAAACCAGGTGAGGCCGGAGAAAACGAGCTGCTGATTCAGACGCTGGGGGAAGGAAGGACCAGGCAGTTTCTGGCTTCTTCCGCATTCCGGCCTTGGGTTCCCTTCTGCCCTGTGCAAGACTCTAGGTGCCTGACCTGCCCTGCAGCCTCACCAGGAAAACTCCTCTGTGGGGCAGATCAAATTCATTCAGCGACCTGAAGGCACAACACCTTCTCTTTTCTCTCCAGCAGCACAGTCTGAGGTGTGGCCTCCACACGGACCACAGATTGGAAATGTCAGCTCACGTGGGAATGGGCACCTCAAGTTCGTCTGGTCCTGGGTTGCAGAGTTGAGCTTGGATTCCGTTCCCACTCATCTCTTTCCTCTTCCTCCTGTTCTACTTTCTCCTGTGGCTGCAAGCGGTTTTTCCATTTCATCCTGCAGACATGTAAGGCCACTCGCTCCCCAACCTGACTCTCCCACACATCTGGAAGAGCCATGTCCACATCTGGACTCCATCCTCATCTGGGAGATCTCTTTCGACATTCTTTTCTTTGAAACTCAATCCATGTAACCTCTTGCTCAAAGGGCCTCTGAACCACTGGGATCGTTTGCACAGGCTCGGGAAGAAGGCTTTAGATGCAGCCCTACGTGGTGGAATTTATGATTCAAACCAAATCCAACATGATGCGTCTGATGGCTTTTTTTTTTCCTCCATAGTCATTAGTTTTTCTTAGCTTCATGTTGAAAAGGGCTGAAAGTCTAGCCTAGATCACATATGAAAGGAAGATGGGAGTGAGATGCTGGGCGATCAGAAGGGTAAGCAGAGTTTAGCAGCTCTGTGACCTTGAATGAGATAGTCATTTCCTCATCCATAAAACGGAGGCTTATTGCTTAAAATGAGATTAATAACCCCAATTTGTTACCCCCTAGGATTCTGCAAGGATGAGGTGGGAGAACGAATCTGAGCATGCATGGTCGGGGGAACCTGGGAAAATCAGGATGGAGATAGGAGAGACTGGCTGTGCTTTTGCGCACAGACTTCTCTATAAATCCATGGAAGACTGCAAGTCTATGGCTCTGTGATGCTCCACTGACCAGGGAAAGGCAGGATTCCGTGGGACACCAGTCCCATTGTCAGCCAGGTGCCCTCATTCTAACCAAACTGACAGTGGAGTATCTGATCCAAGTCTCAAACTTAATGTGCACACAAACGACCCAGACATTCTGACAAAAGGCAGATTCTGGGTCACAGGTCTGGGGTGGGGCTGAGGTTTGCATTACTAACAAGCTCTCAGGTGATTCCTCTGCTGCCAGTCCCCAGGTCAAATTTTGAATGACATGGTACTAGGAAGGTGGATCCTCAACCCTCAAACGCCACCTCTATTAACTAGGGAGTTTGTCATTTTTTCAGAGTCAAGGGCAGGAGAAGCCTAGAGGGAAATGAACACATTCCTGAAATGCACAAAGACCTATTCAGCTCAATTTTGATCCTCTCTGCCAAGAAGGCTGGGAACCATATGGCCTCTTGGGTGTGAAGGGGAAGCTACCTACTTCACACCACTCCCTGCCTTTGAATATTTCCCCTCCTGAGTCAGGTTCATGCCTAGAGGAGAGAATGCCACAGCCATGGATGGCTGCCTTTGACCTTCAGCATGTTGCCCATCTCCCAGAGTTCCTTACCTGGGCACTTCCAACCAAACTCTTTTGCCCCTGAGCTATGTTGCCTAGCAACCAGAGGCAGAAGAAATACAAGGAGGTAGGTAAGAAGGCAGGGAGGAAATCGTGGTAACTGGGGAGACAGGGCTGAAACCATCTGAGAGCTCCTAGCCACACAGACACCCACACCCAGCACGTGGAATGTTAATTAGCCTCAGAAGGAGGGCACCCCTGGGTGTGAACCTAGAAAGCAGGAGGCCGGAAGTTTACAAACACTCATTCTTTCCATTATATTATTTTAAAGCTATTAATAATAAAAGAAGGAGGGAGAAAAAAATCCTACTTCTTGGATGTGTTGGCAAGACAGGAGGAAAAAACTGAAAAACTGCTTATAAAAACCAGGAGAACCATTTGAGGGTGTGGAAGGGGTACAGAGAAGTTGGTAAAAATCCCATATGAAAAACTAAAACATGGCTTTAAAAGTAGCCAAAAAATAGTTTATAGAAAGTCTAAAAAACTGAACTGAGACGCTGCCCAGGCGTGGGCTTCTAGTGGTTCCCTGGGGAGGAGAGGCTGCAGTTCCACAAGGCCACCCTGCCGCCCCCAACATGAGGTCCATCAGTGCAACCCCGGGGTGAGGACCACCCAACCAGAGAGAGGGCGCTGAACCGCAGACAGCAGCAGGCCCGGGCAGCAGCTAACGTGGCAGGACTTTTGATTCCAGTCACTGGTATGAAACTTCAGTTTCCTCCCAGAATGAAAGCCTTCGTTCAGACCCGTAGATGGTTGTAGCCGGCGCTGCTCTCCTCCTCCATCCTCCGGCTTCCTGCCTTCCCAAACTCAGCGCCCGTTTCACATTGCAATACGGATGCGCCTTCTAGAACACAGATGGAATCACGCGGCTCCAAAACTTTTCATCGTTCTGTTGCCAACAAAGGAAATTCCAATCTATTTAGCGTGGTGTTCAATGCTTTTCACAGCCCTGCCCTGGTCTACTTTTCCAGAGTCATCTCCAGCTTCTCCTACTTACCCCCAACCATCCTCCAGTTCAGTCCCTTAAGCCATACCGACCTCCCCCAAGCCACAGACGTTTTCCTCTTCCCGGCCTTTGTGCCTTGCTGTAATTCCTCATTTAGCTTATCCTCAAAACAAGCCCTATTCATTATTTTTAAAATACAAAGAAACAGAGGCTTCCCTGGTGGTCTAGTAGGGAAGACTCCATGCTCCCAATACAAAGGGTCCAGGTTTCATCCATGGTCAGGGAACAAGATCCCACATGCCTCAACTAAGAATCCTGCATGCTGCAACTAAGACCTGGTACAGCCAAATAAATTACTTAAATAATTTTTTAAAAAACACAGCAAAAAATTTTTAAATTTTCAAAGGAATACGTGCACATGATTAATTTTAACTCTTGCCCTCCTCTTCCCTCTGCCCCTGAACTCCCTCAACTAAACCACCTTTCACTCTTAAAAATTTTCTGTCCTTGTGGTTACATTCATTTCTCTAGGAACTATTTTTGGATTTCTAGAAAGTCATTTCTTAATTTAGCAATTTTGCATAACTTTTTTTTTCTGCGTTCTGACACTAACAAGAGTGCTTAGCATGCACAACGCATACTAAAATTTTTATTTTCCTGGTGGAAACCATATATCACTTTAAGTTATGAGCAGAAGCAACATAAGATAAAAAAAAAAAAAGTAAGTGTTCACTCTCTGAAGTTAGACTAATTGGGTCCAGATCGCCAGCTTCAGCTGACTTAAATTCTGTGTTTATGATGTCTTTATAAATGGCAGAAAATACAAATCCCAGTTTCCTTCAGCTGTAAAATCTGTACTGATCTCTCGTTAGACCTACAGCAAAAATGTCATCTACATTTCTCTTCCCTCCTGTCCAAGTTGCAGGTACTGCTTCCAGAATCCTACGTCTCCTTCTGGCATGCTTTATTCTCTCTTTTTGCAGAGCTGTGTCCTCAAATGACTTCCTTCAAAAGATGTGTGGAATTAAGCCTTTTCAACACTGTATTTGTCTGAAATGTCTTTTCTTCTACCTTCAAAATTCACAGTTATTTTTCCTGGGTATAGAATTCTAGTGAAAAGGAGCTTTCTTCATCATATGAAGCATTTCATTATAGTCTATCATCTAGAGTTGCTCTTAAGCCTTCAGTGCCCATTTATTTGTGGGTTGTTGTTTTTTTCTTCATTTCTCTCCCTGTCTCTGTCTCTGTCCATCTCTGGAAGCACTTAAGATCTCTCTTTTAATATCAACATCTGAATTTTTAATGATGCTTGTGCTATTTTTTATTCATTATGGTGGGGAGTAGGTAGACCCTTCTGTCTTAACTGTTGTATCCTTTGACTCTGGGAAATTCTCTTGTAATATTTCTTTGTAATTCCTTCCCACATATTTTTCTTTTGGATTGTCCATCAGCTGGATATTGAGCCCCCGGGTTACTTTTAAATACTTTTGTTGTTGTTCATCCTTTTATAATCTTTTTCTTTTGGTTTTCTCTATTTTATCTTCCAACATTTTAATTAGCATTTTCATAGCATCTTCTTGTTTAATTGATGTGCTGTCTTCATAAATGTCTCTGAGGATACAAATTCGTTTCTCTCAAGCTCCTTATTTAGCCTGAATTATCTCTTGTGTTCCTATGAGATTATTTCTCTATTCCACAATGTTTCCTCTTCATGTATTACAGTTCCCTCAAGTACCTAATCACTGGTGGGATTATTAAAGCTGACTGTGAACTCGATGTGGCACTGTTGGCTATTGGGTTCCATCTCAGGGTGAATGGAAATGGAGCCCAGATGTGGCATTAGTTCCCACACGAAGAACAGGTTGTTCATTTTCTTTAGACAGGGACGAACCTGTGGTTTTGAACCCAAGTTCTTGTGCCTTATGCACAGTGAGGCCAAACAAATGGGAACCTCAAAGTTTGGGGCCCAATATGCTACTGGAGATCAGTGGAGAAATAACTCCAGAAAGAATGAAGAGATGGAGTCAAAGCAAAAACAGCGCCCAGTTGTGGATGTGACTGATGATAGAAGCAAAGTCCGATGCTGTAACGAGCAATATTGCATAGGAACCTGGAACGTTAGTTCAGTGAATCAAGGCAAATTGGAAGTGGTCAAACAGGAGATGGCAAGAGTGAACGTCGACATTTTAGGGATCAGTGAACTAAAATGGACTGGAATGGGTGAATTTAACTCAGATGACCATTATATCTTCTACTGTGGGCAGGAATTCCTTAGAAGAAATGGAATAGCCCTCATAGTCAACAAAAGAGTCCGAAATGCAGTATTTAGATGCAATCTCAAAAATGACAGAATGATCTCTGTTCGTTTCTAAGGCAAACCATTCAATATCATGGTAATCCAAGCCTACGCCGTGACCAGTAATGCTGAAGAAGCTGAAGTTGAATAGCTCTATGAAGACCTATAAGACCTTCTAGAACTAACACCAAAAAAAGATGTCCTTTTCATTATAGGGGACTGGAATGCAAAAGTAGGAAGTCAAGAAACACCTGGAGTATCAGGCAAATTTGGCCTTGGAGTACAGCATGAAGCAGGGCAAAGACTAATAGAGTATTGCCAAGAGAAAGCACTGGTCATAGCAAACACCCTCTTCCAACAACACAAGAGAAGACTCTACACATGGACATCACTAGAGGGTCAATACCAAAATCAGACTAATTATATTGTTTGCAGCCAAAGATGGAGAAGCTCTATACAGTCACCAAAAACAAGACCGGGAGTTGACTGTGGCTCAGATCCTGAACTCCTTATTGCCAAATTCAGACTGAAATTGAAGAAAGTGGGGAAAACCACTAGACAATTCAGGTATGACCAAAATCAAATCCCTTATGATTATACAGTGGAAGTGACAAATAGATTCAAGGGATTAGATCTGATAGACAGAGTGCCTGAAGAGCTGTGGACGGAAGTTCATGACAGTGTACAGGAGGCAGGGATCAAGACCATCCCCAAGAAAAAGAAATGCAAAAAAGCAAAATGGCTGTCTGAGGAGGCCTTACAAATAGCTGGAGAAAGAAGAGAAGCGAAAAGCAGAGGCAAAAAGGAAAGATATACCCATTTGAATGCAGAGTTCCAAAGAATAGCAAGGAGAGATAAGAAAGCCTTCCTCAGTTATCAATGCAAAGAAATAGAGGAAAACAATAGAATGGGAAAGACTAGAGATCTCTTCAAGAAAATTAGAGATACCAAGGGAACATTTCATGCAAACATGGGCGCAACAAAGGATAGAAATGGTATGGACCTAACCAAAAGCAGAAGATATTAAGAAGAGGTGGGAAGAATACACAGAAAAACTGTACAAAAAAGATCTTCATGACCCAGATAATCACAATGGTGTGATCACTCACCTAGAGCCAGACATTCTGAAATTCGAAGTCAAGTGGACCTTAGGAAGCATCACTACGAACAAAGCTAGTGGAGGTGATGGATTCCAGTTGAGCTATTTCAAATCCTAAAAGATGATGCTGTGAAAGTGATGCACTCAATATTTCAGCAAATTTGGAAAACTCAGCAGTGGCCACAGGACTGGAAAAGGTCAGTTTTCATTCCAATCCCAAAGAAAGGCAATGCCAAAGAATGCTCAAACTACTGCACAATTGTACTCATCTCACATACTAGTAAAGTAATGCTCAAAATTCTCCAAGCCAAACTTCAAAGGTTCGTGAACTTCCAGATGTTCAAGCTGGTTTTAGAAAAGGTGGAGGAAGCAGAAATCAAATTGCCAACATCCGCTGGATCATCAAAAAAGCAAGAGTTCCAGAAAAACATCTATTTTTGCTTTATTAACTATGCCAAAGCCTTTGACTGTGTGGATCACAGCAAGCTCTGGAAAATTTTGAAAGAGATGGGAATACCAGACCACCTGAACTACCTCTTGAGAAATCTGTATGCCAGTCAGGAAACAACAGTTAGAACTGGACTTAGAACAACAGACTGGTTCCAAATAGAGAAAGGAATACGTCAAAGCTGTATATTGTCACCCTGTTTATTTAACTTATATGCAGAGTACATCATGAGAAACTCTGGGCTGGAGGAAGCACACGCTGGAATCAAGATTGCCAGGAGAAATATCAATAACCTCAGATATGCAGATGACACCACCCTTATGGAAGAAAGTGAAGAAGAACTAAAGAGCCTCTTGATGAAAGTGAAAGAGGAGAGTGAAAAAGTTGGCTTTAAGCTCGACATTCAGAAAACTAAGATCATGGCATCTGGTCCCATCACTTCATGGGAAATAGATGGGGAAACAGTGGAAACAGTGACAGACTTTATTTTGGGGGGTTCCAAAATCACTGCAGATAGTGATTGCAGCCATGAAGTTAAAAGACGCTTACTCCTTGGAAGGAAAGTTATGACCAACCTAGACAGCATATTAAAAAGCAGAGACATTACTTTGCCGACAAAGGTCCGTCTTGGCAAAGCTATGGTTTTTCCAGCGGTCATGTATGGATGTGAGAGTTGCAGTATAAAGAAAGCTGAGTGCCAAAGAATCGATGCTTTTGAACTGTGGTGTTGGAGAAGACTCTTGAGAGTCCCTTGGACTGCAAGGAGATCAAACCAATCCATCCTAAAGGAAATCAGTCCTGAATATTCATTGGAAGGACTGATGTTGAAGCTGAAACTCTAATACTTTGGCCACCTGATGCAAAGAGCTGACTCATTTGTAAAGACCCTGATGCTGGGAAAAATTGAAGGCAGGAGGAGAAGGGGACGACAGAGGATGAGATGGTTGGATGGGATCACCAACTCAATGGACACGCTGCTTCAGTCGTGTCCGGCTCTGAGTTTGAGTCAACTCCAGGAGTTGTTGCTGCAGTCCATGATTGGCAAAAGAGTCGGACACGACTGAGTGACTGAACTGAACTGAAAGTTTGGGGCAGAGAAAGAGTCAAGTAGGGAGGATAGGCAAGTTATGCTCAAAAGACCCAAATATCTGATGATTTTCAGGATAGAGTTTTTAAAGGTAAAATCTGGGGTGAGGATTATAAAATGTATGACTTTTTCTAACGGGTGCTTCGCAGGTGGCTCAGTGATAAAGAATCCTCCTGCCAACTGCAGGAGACACAAGAGATATAGGTTCAATCCCTGAGTCAGGAAGAGCCAGTGGAGTCAGAAATGGCAACCCATTCCAGCGATTCTTGCCTGGAAAATTCCGTGGACAGAGGAGCCTGGTGGGCTACAGACCAGGGGATCACAAAGACTGAACGACTCAACAACTGAGCATGAAGTAATTGGATGGTGTCCCAGGAACCTCGCGCTCAGCCTGAAGTTACCATCCTCCACCTGGGTAAGAACCTTAGTTCCAATAGAAGAACTCTATAGGATTTGTATTAGGTTGTTGTGTGTCAGTATATCCCTTGAGGAGGAGCTATCACTCTGCTCTATTGCTGCGCTATTGTTCCTTGCCTGCTTCTCCTTTGTTTCTCACTCCCTCCCTTCTCTAATTAGTAACTGCTGGAATCTGCCCTTTGGAACTCAGGGAAGGTCTAGGAGACAGAAATCTTTTTCATACAAGCAAGAATATAACCCAATGAAATGAGATTCTAGAAAAGGGAAATCTAAACTATAGGGAGAGGAAATAGTTGCGCAGTTGCCTGGGGCTGGATATGGGGACAAAAGATTGGTTACAAAGGGGCATGAGGGAATTTTGTGACAGAACTGTTCTAGGTCTTGATGATAGTGGTGGTTACACAAAGGTATAAATTTTGAAACTCAATGAATTGTATTCTTAAAACGAGTGCATTTTATTGTATGTAAATTATACCACAGTTAAATTGGTTAAAAAATAAATGACAGTACACACACACACGCACACACACAAGAAACTGGGGACATGGCGTGGGGGGGGGTGGGCAGTGTACTTGGAAGGGTTTTTCAGGATGCTACGCGGTTTCAATCCTTCCCCATGACCTCAGGGTGGAGAAGTTGGGGGTTTCTCAGCCTCTCTCTCCCTTTTGTGCTAAATCACATCAGTTCTGTCTGACTCTTTGCAACCCTATGGACTGTAGCCAGCCAGGCTCCTCTGTCCATGGGATTCTCCAGGAAAGAATACTGGAGTGGGTTGCCATGCCCTCCTCCAGGGGATCTTCCAGACCCAGGGATTGAACCTGTGGCTCCTGCGTTACAGGCGGATTCTTTACCCATGAACCACCAGAGAAGCCCATGTCTCCCTCTTGCCCAACATCCAATCTAGAGTCCTGAACCCTTTTAGGATTATTCGAGAAAAACCTCCACTGACAGTCACCCACACTGCTTATGTTCTTCACAGCACCTACTTCTGTCTACCTCAGCTCATGAGCCCCCAAACCTCCTCCCCAAACCAAGCTCCCCTAAGACCAAGTTCCCTGGTGGAGTTTACAATAACTTCTCTATCCAAAATTTAATTCCCTTTCTTGTCCTGCCCCTGTTCCCCCTCAGGATTGAAGAATATCAAAGAAAAGGAGGATTAAAATTGAACAGGACCCCACAGCACGCTCCTGGGCATATAAGTCCCCCTGAGTCCCTTGTTTATTGTTTGCAGAAAAATGCTTTAGTCTCCTAGGCCCTCCCTGAGTTTCTCCTTATCAGAGAAGTGAGGGATTGCAGAAACAAAGAAGCAGTCAAACAAGAAAAGTAATGATTGCTTAAACAATAGTGCAGCAACAGAGAGTCCTAGTTCCTCCTCAAGGGATGAAATAACAATCTGACATATTATCTTTGCGCTGTTCTGCAGAAACTAAGACCCCCCGGCTAGGTGAAAGATGGAGACTACATGCTGATCACAAGTGCATAGACCTCAGATAACCAGAAGGTTCATGATTAAGATTCCCCAAACATCACCCTGTTCCCTCACCACCAACCAATCAGAAGAGAATCATGCACCCCACAGCTCTCACCCCCAAATGTTGCCTTAAAATATGCCTCCCTGAAAGTCATCAGGAAGTTCAGGTCTTTTGAGAACAAGCTGCCTATTCTCCTTGCTTGGTGCCCTTTGATAAACACTTCACTTGCCTTCACCATGGTGCTGTGTCAGTATATTGGCTTTGCAGCACATCAGATGAGTAGACTCAAATTCCTTTTGGTAACAGTCCTACTTCCTATAAACCACAAGTCACATAATTGTCTATCTTCTGAACTCTTTCCATGTTGTCTACGCTATTGGAAGTTTGTACTATATTTTTATTCCTTTGCTGTCATGTCATGGGGCTCAGAAAGTAAAGAAAGTAAACGTATTTTAGGAAACCAAAAATGATAATTTTAAAAGTTGCCAGAGAAAAGATATAGATCACCTAAAAAGAAACAGGAATTCTTAATATCTACAATAAATGCTGGCCAAGAGAATAACTTTTTCAGTGTTGAAATTCAAGAACCTTCAAACTAGAATTTTAACGCCAATCAAACTGTTTAAAATTGGGGACAAAATTAATGGTATAGCAGGCATACATAAGACTTATCTTAATATTCTCTTGGAAGAAGTACTCCACTAAGAAGAACTCACTATGAGACTTATGTCAATTGATAATAAATAAGCAAACACCATATATATTTTTATTTTTTCTAAAAAGAAACAAAAAAGTGAAAGCTAAGGTATAGAGTTGAGAAGAATTGAAAAGAATTACAGAGTGTTATTGCTATACAACATAGATAAGCAGAGGAATCCATAACCTAATGACATTATAATGAATTTTAAAAGTGCAAAATTATATGTAGAATCCAAAAAAATGATACAAATGAATCTATTTACAAAACAAAAATAGACTCACAGACAGAAAACAAACTTACGGTTACCAAAGGAAGAAGGGAAGTGGGATCAATTCAGAGTCTGGGATTAAAATATACACTCCACTATATATAAAACTGACAAACAATAAGGACCTACTGTACAGCACCAGGAACTATACTTGCTGTCTTGTAATAATCTATAAAGTACGTGCTTAGTCATGTCTGACTCTTTGTGATCCTACGGACTGTAGCCCACCAGAGTCCTCTGCCCACGGGATTTTCCAGGCAGGAACACTGGAGTGGGTACTTTTCTCCAGAACCTATAATGTAAAATAATCTAAATAAGAACAGATACATACATTGTAAATCAACTATATTTTAATAGAATTTTTTTAAAGAATGTGAAAATACACAATTTAATAAGATGACGTTTTATGTGACTTAACTGAAAAATAATAATTAAAATTTTAAAATAAAGACGTTGAAAAAATAAAAGTATCAAATTAGCAAAGAATAAATGTAATACTTGCATAGATAAATAACCTTTATAGAAGTGAAAATGTCAAACACTTTATGAGGCTAATAAGTAGAACCGTGATTCAATAACTGAATGAGAACAGCACAAATTGTAGTATCTACACTGTATATAATTATATATCTAACTCATATGAGAAACTCTTGCAAATCAACATGAAAAAGATTGTAAATCCAAGAGAAAAATGAGAAAAACATGTAATATACAATTTAGAGAATGGATACCAAGGATGAGATATGTATTTCCAGGAGAGCATAGAAATCAGAGAAATACAAACTTTTAAACGGTAAAATACTACTTTATTCATATACACATACACAGTGCACAAAGATTACAAGGCTGGGTAATACCAAGTGATGGAGAAGATTTAGGGAAACAGACTTGTCCATGCATTTCTGGAGCAGCATCAAACTGGCACAAACGTTCTAGAAAACAACAAAGGAGTATCTAGTGAAAATGAAGTACTCATATACCTTATGCCCAGCAGTGCTCTGTGCTTCTTGCAAAAGTCGTAGGAACACAGGTTCAAGGTCGTATCATTGAAGACTATCAGATATGAGTCAGTGATTGGCATTTGGGGGAAGTGGGAAATGAGAAAGGGAGTGGAAGGGAAATAGGAGTGATGATCAGGAATAAAGGTAGAAACATCCAAGATGAAACCAGACTCTGACCTTGCACAGCCTGTGAATGAATGGAGGAATGTGTTCAACTCTGTATCTGAGGATCCTATCATGGGTCAAGGCATGTGTACTAGAAAAATAAATGAGTAGTGGCCACCTGACTGCTCCATTTGCTTTGACCAAAGAAGTGAGCTGTGCAGCGGAGGTGACACTCTCTTTGACCTTCTGACAGGCTCCCTCCCCTCCCCCCCATCCATTCAGCTGGTCTCACCCTCTACAAACAAACCCCTCCCTAGTCCTCAGTAATCTCCAGGCTTAGGGTTTCCCACCCAAACCTCATTTCCTCCCACAGAACACTTGTGGAGTAGGTTGCTCAACCCCTGAGTAACCCTGCCCACTTCACCCGGAGTCACATCAGACTAGTGCCCACCTCTGTCCCCTAAACTCACCTGAGCCTCACTGCAACCATCTCATGGGGTCTCCAACCCTCGTGCAAAAGAAGCAATAAGGAACCAGATGGAGGGAAGATCCTGTGTTTTCTGGGGAAAAATAAATTATTTTCTCAGCAATTACTTGTGTACCTTTCTAGGTAATCAAACCAGGCAGCTGGATAGAGAAGCCCTGCCCCCACACAGATAAGGATCAGAATGGACTTGTTGAAGTGAGTTGGTAAGACAGAAAAGGCAGCACAAAGGTGAACTCTAAGAGCTGGAGGAGTTACAAGAGACAGTGTTTTATGGGAACATTTCTTGTCCATATGCCTGCACCAGACTACTCTTTCAGACCAAATCCTCAGTCCTTTTTCCCCTGGATGTCTGTCTCATGGATCTGGCTTCACGCAGTTCCCTGGCAAACACATGCTGTCCCATCTTTCCATTTCCTGCAGCCCACCTGGCATGGGAACCCTCAATCTGGGACTTGGCCAGACTTCAGACCACAAATGTTAGAAAGTGTTAGTCGTTCAGTCGTGTCCGGCTCTTTGTGACCCCATGGACAGTAGCTCACCAGATTCCTCTGTCCCTGGAATTTTCCAGGCAAGAATATTGGAGTGGGTTGCCATTCCCTTCTCCAGGGGATCTTCCTGACCCAGGATTGAACCCCAGTCTCCTACATTGCAGGCAGATTCTTTACCATCTAAGCCATGGTCCTAAATCCTTTCCCACTTGCATGTCCTCAGCAACCAAATAAGATAGCCAATCAGCAGTCCCGATGAAGCTTCTCTGGTGAGCAAAACAGCACCCTGAGCCCTTAACAAGGAAAACCATAGAAACAGAAGGAGCTTCCCAGGTGGCTCAGTGGTAAAGAATCTGCCTGCCAATGCAGGAGACATGGGTTCAATTCCTGGGTCGGGAAGATCCCCTGGAGAAGGAAATGGCAACACACTCCAGTATTCCTGCCTGCGAAATTTCATGGTCAGAGGATCCTGGTGGCCAACAGTCCATGGCATCGCAAAGAGTCAGACACAGCTGAGCGCCTGAGCACTATAGAAACAGAAGTTAAAGACACTGCCCTTAAAGAATGTGAGCTAGTCTGTGGGTCACTTGTTAAGTGTAAGCCATTATCCTAAGCACTTTCATAGATTTCACTTGATTTTTTTCACAATGACCCCAGCAATTAAAGCCCCATTTTCTCTGTTTTCCAGATGAGTAAACTGAATCTCTTCAAGGCTGAGGAATGCGTCTCAAGTAACAGCTGGTGAGTGACAAGTCCAATACTTCTGATTCCAAGCCCAGGCATTTTTCAGAGCACCAGAGTTGCATTAAAGAGAATCCATCCTGCTTACAAATACAGAATACTGTGACCTGAGACAGAATATGTGCAAAAGAGCATATCAACAAGAACAAATGCATGAAAAAAATCAACTCCAAGCCTGTGTGTTCTGGTCTCGCTGGACAAGAGGGGTTCAACAGGTTCTGAAACAGGTTCAGAAGGTTCTGAAAGGTTCAGAAAGTCACTTCAATGTTTGAAATCTAGTTGGAAGGGGGCTATAGATTGGCAGGGAAGAGAAAAGAAAGTTGGAATAAGCACCTTCCCTTAGATATTCCTGCTGCCATGAAATGAATTTTCCAGTCTGTCTCCCAGGGTAAGAAAAATCATGCTGAAATGTGGCAGGGTGAATTCAGGTTACAGAAATATTTCTGGTGATGAGGTGGTTAAATACCAAACCATTTCGTTAAAGGAAGTGGTGAAATGCAGATTCGCCCCCTCCCCCATGGATGATTTTGGCTTATTCCTGTTGGAGACAGGAGCTAAAATATATGAGCTCTAGAAACCTCACTTGGAGATCACAATTCTACAGCTATAACTTAATTACGCTCGCATAAAAGGGCTTCAGGGCGAGCCATATAACAACAAACTATGACTCAAGCCCAGACTCTCCCAGAGAGCTGGTGTATAGCTTTTCACCTTTCCTCCCTGGTTCTCATACTCCAACAAGCATGAACCAGAAAGGGCCTGAGTCACCGGGTCACATGACTGAAAGTGCATTTGGGGCCTCTCCACTGTTGGCAGGGCCACATGAAACCAAAATCGCCGTGCTCTGCGAGCCTGGGAGCACCAGACACTTACAGGTTCATGTTCAGAAACACCCCGGGGCGGCCGTCCAGCCATTGGAGCTTTAGAGAAAATCCATCCCTGGAAATACTTCATTCCAAGGCACACTGGCCTCGCTGCAAGACCAGTCTAGCTGGCCACGTACATTACTGTCACTCATACGTGGGATCCACTGAACGGCTACAGGTCCGGGGTTGCTGGGGGTATCTCAGTATGCCTCTATTTCAGCATTATTTGCTGTTTTTCACAGAAGAGGATGTTTGCAAGGGTTCCATTCCCACCCATTCAGGTATGTGTTGGCCAGTCAGTTGATTTGTTGGGTAGTTAGTTGGTTCATTGTTTGGTAGGTTTGTTCATTTCGTAAATAGCACAAAGGCACAAACCACCTCCAAAAAAATGATGTTGTTGCACAGACTCATTCATGATTTCACTGCCCCCGCAGGAAATCAGAAGAGGCCTTGAACAGGAAGTCCGCCTGAAGAAATTTTTCTCTTGCTCTATGATTTCCATTTTCCTACCAATGAAGGACTCAGAGATGATTTGGGTTT
Source organism: Okapia johnstoni (assembly GCA_024291935.2). NCBI lineage: Eukaryota > Metazoa > Chordata > Mammalia > Artiodactyla > Giraffidae > Okapia > Okapia johnstoni. Next base: position 20,764,913 of record CM044320.1, on the reverse strand, counting down.
AGTCAGACCTTAGGAATCATCTAGTACCATCTCATCATCCAGGAAAGGAAGCCCAACCCTGGAAAGATGGAGGGACTCACCGGGTCACGTATCTGGCCCGTGCCCTTCACTGGGGAGCAGACCAGCCCACACCCAAGGTGAAGGAGGAGGAAACAGTCCATTTCCTGCTTGTGTGTCAAGTAACACAGTGCCCTTCACCTGTCCATGTCCCAACTACTACCATCATCACCAAATGCCCACCTAAGTTGCCTGCCTTACTGCTTCTAAGAACTCATTCAGCCTTTGATTTCCAGAAGACTTTAAATATATAGGCACCATGGTGTCCCTTCAGTAGACATGGAAATGGCTTCCTGAGCACAGAGGAAGGAACCATCCTCAGCAAGCTAAGACTGGATGGCAGTTTTGTGTCATTGCTTTTGTCATTCACCTTTCCCCCCTCATTTTTGCCTCTCAATTCCCAGAACCCACCTCCTCAGCACTCAAGTGGATCTGCCAAGTATAGATTTTGGGGGTGGTTGAAAGAGCTGGGGTTTTCAAATCAAAAAGCCTAGATAGTAGTATCAGCTGCATGGTCTCACTCCAGATACTTAGTGATTGACATCTTTAAATTGGAGACAGTAATGCTATGGTGCATGAGAATGAAATGACATCATATTTTGGGGAAGCCGGTTTGAAATTGTTGAGAGGAAGTGTAAAGGATTTTCCTCCCTGCCTTCAAGCTGCCCCAGGCCTGATCATTGGAGTAGAGTTCACAGCCCAAAGGAAGGGTGTCAGCAGCTGGGCTGGGCAGAAGGCAGGGATGGAGATGGGAATGCGATTTTACTCCACCTGTGTGCACAGGAAAGAGATGCGTCCCACAGTTCTCTGAGGGGGTGTGGCCAGGGGCGTGGCAAGGCCTCGAAGGGGCTGGAGCCCAGAATGCACTGGGGCTGCTCCAGTCAGCCCCTGAAGCTGCTGTGTGTGTGTGTGTGTGTGTGTGTGTGTTTGTGTCTGGCGCGCACTCACGCTTGGTTCTCATGGCTTCTGGAGCAGTTTAAAGAGGCTGCGTCACTGCTGGCCTGGCAAACAGGGAGCTTGCTCTAGGGCAGCAATTCATTTTTTTCCCCATCCTGAGCTTATGCAAGTGGAGAATATCTGGCGTGTGGACGCCTCTTCCTTCTTACTCCAGGTCTTCCAAGCGCTCAACTCTTCCTCCCACTCTACTATCTTCAGCAGTCTTGACTAGAAATGATCATCTCCTATCTAAGACGAACGTCTCACCTTCCTTCTCCAGCTCCAAAGACTTAGTTCCTTCCAGAAAGAGCATCCTCCTTTTTTAAAAACTTGGAAGCAATAATATAGATTTAGCCATGACAATGATGAGGGTTAAGAACAGTCTCTTTACTAAAGAGGAAAAGTGGTGCTGTGCTGTATTAGACGTGTCTGACTCTTTCAAATCCTATGGACTACAGCTTGCCAGGCTCCTCAGTCCATGGGATTCTCCAGGCAAGAGCACTGGAGTGGGTTGCCATGCCCTCCTGCAGGGGATCTTCCCAACCCAGGGATTAAACCCAGGTCTCCCACAACTGCAGGAGGATTCTTTACTATCTGAGCCACCAGGGAAGCCCAAGAATACTGGAGTGGGTAGCCTAAGAATACTGGAGTGGGTAGCCTATCCATTCTCCAGGGGAACTTCCCAATCCAGGAATCAAACTGGGGTCTCCTGCATTGCAGGCGGATGCTTTACCAGCTGAACTGAGGGAAAGTGGGGTGAAGGGTAAATTAGGAATTTAGGATTAACATATATAAAATAGATAACTAATAGGAACCTACAAACTCTGGAAAATTCTTAAAAAGATGGAAATACCAGACCACCTGATCTGCCTCTTGAGAAATCTGTATGCAGGTCAGGAAGCAACAGTTAGAACTGGACTTGGAACAACACACTGGTTCCAAATAGGGAAAGGAGTATGTCAAAGCTGTATATTGTCACTCTGATTATTTAACTTATATGCAGAGTACATCATGAGAAACTCTGGGCTGGAAGAAGCACAAGCTGGAATCAAGATTGCCGGGAGAGATATCAATAACCTCAGATATGCAGATGACACCACCCTTATGGCAGAAAGCAAAGAAGAACTAAAGAGCCTGTTGATGAAAGTGAAAGAGGAGAGTGAAAAAGTTGGCTTCAAGCTCAACATTCAGAAAACTAAGATCATGGCATCTGGTCCCATCACTTCATGGGAAATAGATGGGAAGACAGTGGAAACAGTGACAGACTTTATTTTGGGGGGCTCCAAAATCACTGCAGATGGTGATTGCAGCCATGAAATTAAAAGATGCTTACTCACTGGAAGAAAAGTTATGACCAACCTGCTGCTGCTGCTGCTGCTAAGTCGCCTCAGTTGTGTCCGACTCTGAGCAACCCCATAAATGGCAGCCCACCAGGCCTCACCGTCCCTGGGATTCTCCAGGCAAGAATACTGGAGTGGGTTGCCATTTTCTTCTCCAGTGCATGAAAGGGAAAAGTGAAAGTGAAGTCACTCAGTCGTGTCCGACTCTTAGCGACCCCATGAACTGTAGCCTACCAGGCTCCTCCGTCCATGGGATTTTCCAGGCAAGAGTACTGGAGTGGGGTGCCATTGCCTTCTCCAATGACCAACCTAGACAGCATATTAAAAAGCAGAGACATTACTTTGCCGACAAAGGTCTGTCTAGGCAAAGCTATGGTTTTTCCAGTAGTCATGCATGGATTTGAGAGTTGGACTATAAAGAAAGCTGAGTGCCAAAGAACTGATGCTTTTGAACTGTAGTGTTGGAGAAGATTCTTGAGAGTCCCTTGGACTACAAAGAGATCCAACCAGTCCATCCTAAAGGAAATCAGTCCTGAATTTTCATTGGAAGGATTGATGCTGAAGCTGAAACTCCAATATTTTGGCCACCTGATGAGAAGAACTGACTCATTGGAAAAGACCCTGATGCTGGGAAAGATTGAAGGCAGGAGGAGAGGGGACAACAGAGAATGAGATGGTTGGATGGCATCACCGACTCAATGGACATGAGTCTGAGTAAATTCCAGGAGTTGGTAATGGACAAGGAGGCCTGGCGTGCTGCAGTTCATGGAATCGCAAAGAGTCGGACACAACTGAGGGACTGAACTGAAGAACTGTACAGCAAAGTGAATCAGTTATACACACACACACACACACACATATATATATCCATTCATTTTCAGATTCTTTTCCCATATAAGTTATTACAGAATATTAAGTTGAGTTTCCTGTACTTTACAGTAGGTTCTTTAGTTTCGTTCAGTTCAGTTGCTCAGTCGTATCGGACTCTTTGTGACCCCATGAACCGCAGCACGTCTGGCCTCCCTTTCCATCACCAACTCCCAGAGTTTACTCAAACTCATGTCCATTGAGTCGGTGATCCCATCCAACTATCTCACCCTCTGTTGTCCCCTTCTCCTCCCACCCTCAATCTTTCCCAGCATCAGGGTCTTTGCAAATGGGTCAGCTCTTTGCATCAGGTGGCCAAAGTATTGGAGTCTCAGCTTCAACATCAGTCCTTCCAATGAACACTCAGGGCTGATCTCCTTTAGGATGGACTGATTGGATCTCCTTTCTGTCCAAGGGACTCTCAAGAGTCTTCTCCAACACCACAGTTCAAAAGCATCAGTTCTTCAGCCCTCAGCTTTCTTTATAGTCCAACTCTCACATCCATACATGACCACTGGAAAAACCATAGCCTTGACTAGGTGGACCTTTGTTGGCAAAGTAATGTCTCTGCTTTTTAATATGCTGTCTAGGTTGGTCATAACTTTCCTTCCAAGGAGTAAGCGTCTTTTAATTTCATGACTGCAATCACCATTTGCAGTGATTTTGGAGCCTAAAAAAATAAAGTCAGCCACTTTTGCCACTGTTTCCCCATCTATTGCCATGAAGTGATGGGACCAGATGTCATGATCTTAGTTTTCTGAATGTTGAGCTTGAAGCCAACTTTTTCATTCTCCTCTTTCACTTTCATCAAGAGGCTCTTTAGTTCTTCTTTGATCTCTGCCAAAGGGTGGTGTCATCTGCATATCTGAGGTTATTGATACCTCTCCCAGCAATCTTGATTCCAGCTTGTGCTTCCTCCAGCTCAGCGTTTCTCATGATGTAATCTGCATATAAGTTAAATAAGCAGGGTGACAATATACGGCTTTGACGTACTCCTTTTCCTATTTGGAACCAGTCTGTTGTTCCATGTCCAGTTCTAACTGTTGTTTTCTGACCTGCATACATATTTCTCAAGAGGCAGATCAGGTGGTCTGGTATTCCCATCTCTTTCAGAATTTTCCACAGTTTATTGTGATCCACACAGTCAAAGGCTTTGGCAGAGTTAATAAAGCAGAAATAGATGTTTTTCTGGAACTCGCTTGCTTTTTTGATGATCCACCGGATGTTGGCCATTTGATCTCTGGTTCCTCTGCCTTTTGTAAAACCAGCTTGAACATCTGGAAGTTCATGGTTCACATATTGCTGAAGCCTGGCTTGGCGAATTTTGAGCATTACTTTACTAGCGTGTGAGATGAGTGCGATCGTGCAGTAGTTTGAGTATTCTTTGGCATTGCCTTTCTTTGGGATTGGAATGAAAACTGACCTTTTCCAGTCCTGTGGCCACTGCTGAGTTTTCCAGATTTGCTGGCGTATCGAGTGCAGCACTTTCACAGCATCATCTCTGAGCATTTGAAATAGCTCAACTGGAATTCCATCACCTCCACTAGCTTTGTTCGTAGTGATGCTTCCTAAGGCCCACTTGACTTCACATTCCAGGATGTCTGGCTCTAGGTAAGTGATCACACAATCATGATTATCTGGGTCATGAAGATCTTTTTTGTACAGTTCTTCTGTGTATTCTTCCCACCTCTTCTTAATATCTTCTTCTTCTTTTAGATCCATACCCTTTCTGTCCTTTATCGAGCCCATCTTTGCATGAAATGTTCCCTTGGCATCTCTAATTTTCTTGAAAATATCTCTAGTCTTCCCCATTCTATTGTTTTCCTCTATTTCTTTGCACTGATCGCTGAGGAAGGGTTTCTTATCTCTCCTTGCTATTCTTTGGAAATGCATTCAGATGCTTATATCTTTCCTTTTCTCCTTTGCCTTTCACTTCTCTTCTTTTCACAGCTGTTTGTAAGCCCTCCTCAGCCAGCCATTTTGCTTTTTTGCATTTCCTTTTCTTGGGGATGGTCTTGATTCCTGTCTCCTGTACAATGTCACGAACCTCTGTCCATAGTTCATCAGGCACTCTGTCTATCAGATCTAGTCCCTTAAATCTGTTTCTCTCTTCCACTGTATCATCATAAGGGATCTGATTTAGGTCATACCCGAATGGTCTAGTGCTTTTCCCCACTTCTTAATTTCAGTCTGAATTTAGCAATAAGGTGTTCATGATCTGAGCCATAGACAGTTCCCAGTCTTGTTTTTGCTGACTGTATAGAGCTTCTCCATCTTCGGCTGCAAACAATATAATCAGTCTGATTTCGGTGTTGGCCATCTGGTGATGTCCATGTATAGAGTCTTCTCTTGTGTCGTTGGAAGAGGGTGTTTGCTATGACCAGTGCGTTCTCCTGGCAAAACTCTATTAGCCTTTGTTCTGCTTCATGCTGTACTCCAAGGCCAAATTTGCCTGATAGTCCAAGTGTTTCTTGACCTCCTACTTTTGCATTCCAGTCCCCTATAATGAAAAGGACATCTTTTTTGGGTGTTAGCTCTAGAATGTCTTGTAGGTCTTCAAAGAGCTATTCAGCTTCAGTTTCTTCAGCATTACTGGTCAGGGCGTAGACTTGGATTACCATGATATTGAATGGTTTGCCTTGGAAATGAACAGAGATCATTCTGTTGTTTTTGAGATTGCATACAAGTACTGCATTTCAGGCTCTTTTGTTGACTATGATGGCTACTCCATTTCTTCTAAGGGATTCCTGCCCACAGTAGAAGATATAATGGTCATCTGGGTTAAATTCACCCATTCCAGTCCATTTTAGTTTGCTGATTCCTAGGATGTCGATGTTCACTCTTGCCATCTCCTGTTTGACCACTTCCAATTTGCCTTGATTCATGGACCTAACGTTCCAAGTTCCTATGTAATATTGCTCATTATAGCATCAGACCTTGCTTCTATCACCAGTCCCATCCACAACTGGGTGTTGTTTTTGCTTTGGCTCCATCCCTTCATTCTTTCTGGAGTTATTTCTCCACTGATATCCAGTAGCATATTGGGCACCTACCGACCTGGGGAGTTCATCTTTCAGTGTCCTATCTTTTTGCTTTTTCATACTGTTCATGGGGTTCTCAAGGCAAGAATACTGATGTGGTTTTCCGTTCCCTTCTCCAGTGGACCACATTCTGTCAGACCTCTCCACCATGACCCGTCCGTCTTGGATGGCCCCACACGGCATGGTTCATAGTTTCATTGAGTTAGACAAGGCTGTGGTCCATGTGATCAGATTGACTAGTTTTCTGTGATTGTGGTTTCAGTCTTTGCTGTACACCTGAAGCTAATAGAACATTATAAATCAACTATTCTCCAATATAAAAAATAAAAATTAAATTTACAAAAATTTAAAAGCACATCCTCTTTTACTCAACTCAGCCACATACCTTTTTCATCACTTCCTGAATCCTCCTCCCTCAATAAGCATGGCAGACTCCACCTTCAATTTTTTCTCTCCACAGATTTTTTTCTCTTCTGCTTATAAGTGCATTTAGACTTCTAATAACTTGAGGAATGTTCCTCTATGCTTTCTCCATGATTACAGTCCTATTTTTATTTTCTTTCCATTGCTCCACTTCTTAAATCAGTGAGCTATATAAGCACTCTTTTCTTCTCTTGAAATTTTGCCCCACTTCATGCTCTATAAAATCTTTCTCCCAAAGGTCGCCAAGGAGCTGTCTAAAGGTCAGTGACTGATTTTCTGGCCTCATTCTTCTTCTGCAATATTGATGTTTCATTCAATGGGATTCACTCTCCCCGTGGCTCCTACGGATGACTCTCATCTCTATTTCTCTCGGCTCCCATGTCCCCCTGGTCAATTCCCCTTCCTTTTACTGCCTCCTTAAAATAGATGTTTGTTCTCAGGGCCTCTGCTGCTCTGTTTATTCTCTTTCTCTTATCAATTTCATTCACTCTGTTGAATGGATGTTTGTTTCATTCCAAAGACATGTCCAAACCCCCCTGTGGGGGTTGGGGCAGGATGCAAAAGTAGGAGATGAACTAAAAGATGCTGGGTTTCTCCTAAGGTCATGATAACCTTCTAAAATTGACTGTTGTGATGGTTGCACTTATCTTCGAATAGTCTAAAAACATTAAACTGTAGAAATACTTAAAATGAATGAATTGTATGATACATAAACAACATCTCAAAAAAGCTGCTAAAAAGTCAGAAGTCTGAAAGTAATAGATAATTAGAAAGCTTAATGGAAAAAATATCAACCATAAAGTCAACAAAATCTAGAAATGAATAAACATTTTGTAAAATCTTTATTTTAAAAATTACAATAGTGTAGTTCTTAAGAAAAGACCTGAATGAATGGAGAAATAAAATATGTCTGTGAATGGAAGATACAATATTGAAAAGACATTAATTCTCCCTGAATAAATCTATAAAAGAAATGAGACTCTATTCAAGTATTTATTCAATTCTACAATTCACATGTAAGGGAAAGGGGTTGAAAGGGTTAAGACACTCCTAAACTAGATATAAAGTGAAAGACACGCTTGCCCTACTAGAGATCAAGACTTAGCTGTAAAGTCAAATTATTGAAAGTATATTAGTGAGAAATGGACAAATAAGCCAATAGAAGAGAGTAGAGAACTCAGAAGTAAGCTCACTTTGGAAGATGGTAACGGTAACCCTATATGTGAGACAGAATAAGAGACAAAGATGCATAGAACAGTCCTGTAGACTCTGAGGAAGAAGGTGAGGGTGGGACGTTCTGGGACAATAGCATTGAAACATGTATATTGTCATATGTAAAGTGGAACACCGTTCCATGTTCTATGCATGGGACAAATGCTCAGGGCTGGAGCATTGAGATGACCCAGAGGGATGGGATGGGGAGGGAGGTGGGAGGAGGGTTCAGGAGGGGGAGCACATGTGAACCCATGGCTGATTCATGTCAATGTATGGCAAAAACTACTACAATATTGTAAAGTAATTAGCCCCCAACTAAAATAAATAAATTTATTAAAAAAAAAGAAGTAAGCTCACATGTAAATTAAAACTTGATATAAGAATAAATGACCTTAAAAGAAATCAATGGAGATATTTAAAGAAACGATGGGATATTTAATCAATGATCCTTATATGATTAGTTGCCCACAAAATTATCTCTCTCTCTTCCACCAACCATGGAAATAAATTCCAAGTGAATTAAGGTATAAACTTAAAAAGAAAACCTCACAACTTTTAGAAGAAAATTGGGAGAATGTCTTCTTGATCTGAGTAGAGATTTTCTTAAACAAGACAAAAAGCATGAATTTTTATTTTTAAAAAAATGGATTGTGGTGATGGTTTAGTCACTAAGTCTTGTCCAATTCTTGTGACCCCATGGACTGTAGCCTTCCAGGCTCCTCTGTCCACGGGATTCTTCAGGCAAGAATACTGGAATGGGTTGCCATTTCCTTCTCCAGGGGATCTTTCCCGTCCAGGAATTGAACCCGAGTCTCCTGCATTGCAGGCAGATTCTCTACAGACTGAGCTTTGAGGGAATTTGATTAAACTGGTTTTCCAAAAGTCTGAACTATTACAAATATGAAAACAAAGTGAAAAGGCAAGTCATAGCCTGAGAGACTATATTTTTCAATGCATGTTATCAGCAAAGGATTAATGTCTAGAAAATATGAAATGCTTATATAATTCAATATGAAAGAAGAAGTAACCAACAGAAAACTGGTTAAAAGATATAAATAGGATATATACTGAAGGAAAAATCCAAGTGGCCAATGTATTTATGAAATTATATTCAATCTCACTAGAACCAGGAAAATTGAAATTTAAAAAAAAATGATTAAAGCTTCTCAAGACCAAACCTTCTCAAAGGTGCAGAGAATTGGGAACTCTCGTTAATCGCTGGGGAGAAGGTAAATTGGGACAATCCACTATGGATTAAAATATGGCTGCATGTAGTAAAATTGAGGATGTAGATTCTCTAAGACCCAACAATTCTCCTTCCAGGTGTATATCCCTTAGTGCACCAGGAGGCTTATTTTAAATTTTTTTGTATTATCTGCAATAGCAAAAAACAAAAAATGCTAAATAGAAGAATGAATAATTATGATTAAATATCTCTAGCAGTTAAAGTGTTTTGACATGGCTAAATCCTTAAAAAAAAGATTAATTTGGAACAAAAAATTAAAGAGAAACTGCCTCCTGAATGACACATACAGTATGATACTGTTTATATACATTTTTAAAACATGAAAACATCTTTAAAAATATATTGTTCATAATATCTTAAAACTCATTATCAAAGAAATTCAAATAAAAATAAGTAGATATGATTTTCCCATATTAGGTTATTGGAAATATTTTTTCTTGGTAATAATATTGGCAAAGGTATGATTCCATGAATGCTGATATACGTCTGGTAAAGGTATGACTTATAACTAATATTCAGAAAAACTATTTGGCAATTTGGATAAAAGTGTCCATAGTTTTTTACTTTGTAATTATACTCCTAGTTACTTATTAGGAGCAAAAACAAGGTTTGTGCTCAGAGATGTTATTTATAAGAGCCAAAAAGGAGCAAACAGAAAATATCAAAAATAAGGTAATGTTTAAATAAACTGCAGATTATAGCTTATCTGTAAGATAGACTATTAGTACTCATTTACGTACAATGATGTTTATAAAGATTTCTTAAAGACATTGAGAAATAACTGTCCTTAGGGTTAAGTAGCAATATAGAGTATAGAGCTGTATTAAAGTATTATCCCCACTATGTAAACATATACAGGGGTCCTCATTATCTACATAGTCATAATCTAAGTCATCAGAGTTACAAGACTTAATGAAATGAGAGAGAGTCTGGAAAGCACAAAATCACTTGCAAAGCTGCTAGCAGATAAGAATTCAGAGAGTTAGACCAATAAAAAATTGAAGATAAAGTTAACAAGGGTGATGAGAGACCATTAAGGAAATTGATGAACTCTTCAAACATTTCTTCAAAACTGGTCCTCTTTATGCCTGTTTCAAAATAATCCAATATGAATTGAAATGTGTAATCTTAAACTATCTTTCGTTTTCTTTGGAAAATTATCTCCCAATCCCCTCCCCTGTCACTTTATTTATCGATATTTTCTTCTAGAAACTGGTGTATAGTTGAAAGTATAACATAAATTTCATTTTAAGAAGGCTTATTATAAAATTACTTTTACATCTTTCATTACACTTTCAAGATGAAAAATCATAAGGATCTTTTTTAAGAATTGTTATAAGTTTCCACATATATGTGTTAATGTGCAATATTTGTCTTTCTTTTCCTGACCTACTTCACTCTTATGACTCTTGAGAGTCCCTTAAACTGCAAGGAGATCCAACCAGTCCATCCTAAAGGAGATCAGTCCTGGGTGTTCATTGGAGGGACTGATGTTGAAGCTGAAACTCCAATACTTTGGCCACCTCATGCGAAGAGCTGACTCATTGGAAAAGACCCTGATGCTGGGAAAGATTGAGGGCAGGAGGAGAAGGGGACGACAGAGGATGAGATGGTTGGATGACATCACCGACTCAATGGACATGGGTTTGGGTGGACTCCAGTAGTTTGGTGATGGACAAGGAGGCCTGACGTGCTGCGGTTCATGGGGTCACAAAGAGTCGGACATGACTGAGCAACTGAACTGAATTGAACTCATGTCATTTAGGCAAAATTAATTTAAAATATATTATAGTTAACACAATTTTCTAAAGTATTATAATTTCTATACATCAGTTCAGTTCAGTCACTCAATTTGTGTCCAACTCTTTGCAACCCCATGGACTGCAGCTCGCCAGATTTCCCTGTCCATCACCAACTCCCAGAGCTTGTTCAAATTCATGTCCATCAAGTCAATGATGCCATACAACCATCTCATCCTCTGTTGTCCCCTTCTCCTCCTGCCTTCAGTCTTTCCCAGCATCAGAGTCTTTTCCAATGAGTTCTTCACATGAGGTGCCCAAAGTATTGGAGTTTCAGCTTCAGCATCAGCCCTTCCAATGAATATTCAGGACTGATTTCCTGTAGGATTGACTGGTTGGATCTCCTTTCTGTCCAAGGAACTCTCAAGAGTCTTCTCCAGCACCACAGTTTAAAAGCATCAGTTCTTCGGCGCTCATCTTTCTAGTCCAACTCTCACATCCATACATGACTACTGGAAAAACCATAGCTTTGATTAGACAGATCTTTGTTGGCAAAGTAATATCTCTGCTTTTTAATATGTTGTCTATATATTTCTATACATCATCAATTTAAAAATTATTAGTAAATCTAATAGTAAATAAATTTTACTAACTCTCCAACATACAGCACGTATTTGACACTTAAAAGCATCTCAATTTGGACTAACCTCATTTCAAGTATTATATAGCTCAGGTCTAGAAGGAAATGCATATAAAGTGGTTATGTACAATTAAGGGATTAGATGCGAGAAAATATTTTCAGGATTAACATTTTTAAACTTTGGCTTCAAGTATCTCAGATTTTTAGCCTTCTTTTTTCTCTTACAAAGGGTAGTATTTTTTCTGCATCTCTCATTTATGGCTTTGATATTTAAACAGTACATTTTTTAGTGCTGTTTTTTCCTTATGTTCTTCACTAGTTGCATTTCATTTCCTACTTTGGCTTTTCTGGTTTTCTCAGCGAATTATTTCCATTTTTTTCCATCCTTTTCTCTGGTAGCCTGGCAAACTTCCACTTCTGAGATCATTTTACAGCAACCCTTGGCCACACCAAGTTAATTTCTCTCTACCCTTCCCTGCTTTCTCATGGGTCGAGATCTTTTTTTCATATCTTATTGAAACCATATTGTTTTCTTACGAAGCAAGCAGTTCTCTTAGATGTCTATGTCTTTTTAAAAAACCCTTCCCAGGAGACTCTTTAAGCTACTGGAATTCACTTTGTTGATTTTCACTCTTTCTCTCCTTCAGGTTTCCTCCTGTCCTTCAGAATCACATGTTTTAGAATGCATCAGCTAGGTTGCTAAATTAAAATCTGAAATACTTTATCCCTGAACACGAGTATCACGTCCAAAGTTCTGTTTCCAACCCAGTGCTTTAACTTCTCTACATCTTGCCATAAAGGGAGGGCTATTTCTCATTCAATGAGCCCGAGAACTTATTTTGTATCACTTCCACACTATCCCGTTTCACAGAGAGACATGCGGAAACTGCCGGGCTACACTATTGCATTCTGTATTGAACATTTGGGGGTAAGTCGTTCAAAGAAAAATGGAGCTTGGTCAAGAGATGGTGTATCATTTTCTTGAGGGTAAATTTCACTTGTCTGATGTCTCTAAAATCTCTGAGTTAGATGAGAAAAGCACTGTCAATATATGTATTGGGTTGGCCAGAAAGTTTGTTCAGGTTTTTCTGTAGCACCTTATAGAAAAATCCAAACAAATTTTCTGACCAACCCAATAAAAGCAAAATAATGTTGAAATCTTCCTAATATATTAGGACATATATTTTTATGTAATATATTATTGATTGTACATCAGGAATGATATATTCTTTACATATCATTAGAGCTTTCCCTGTGGCTCATCGGTAAAGAATTCGCCTGCAATGCAAGAGATTCAGGAGGCCCAGGTTCAATCCCTGGGTGAAGATCCCCTGGAGGAGGAAATGGCAACCCACTCCAGTATTCTTGCCTAAAAAATCCCATGGACAGAGGAATCTGGCAGGCTACAGGCCATGGATGGGATTGCAAAAAGTCAGACACGACTGAGCACATTCCTTACATATCATTACCGCAAGACACTACACACTCAGAATATAGAAGGTACTTGTATGTGCTGAGCTTAAATAATAGAAAAGAACAGAAAGGGGAAAAGTAACAGAGGTGCTAAGGAGAGGTACTCAGGTAGCAGCTTACTGAATACTAATATATTCCTGAATACTAACAGCTTACCAAAATGATTCAGACACAACTTTAGAGACGAAATCTAATTCTCAGAACATCTGCTCGGAAACCCTCAGAGGCCACCCACAGAAAGCAAGATCTTTTTTCTCCCCTCAGAGCTGGGAGAGGAAGACTATGAATAATAGCTTCTTAATGAAGGAAATGGAAAAATAAAATAGAACAAACACTTGAATTTGGGGTGGAGTGAATTCATGATCATTTATATTTGATACGTGATGGTGCTCCGGTGCTCAGTATTGTCCGACTCAGGACTGTAGCCTGCCAGGTTCCTCTGTCCATGGGATTCTCCTGGCAAAGACACTGGAGTGGGTTGCCATTTCTTCTGCCAGGATATCTTCCCAACCCAGGGATCGAATGCATGTCCCCCGCATTTCCTGCATTGACTGGTAGATTCTTTACCACGCGCACCGCCTGGGAAGCTCCATTTGATATGCATTGTGGGTGAAAGTGGTGAAACAGATCAAATGAGGTCATTTGAGAGAAGCGCATTATCTGTTTATTTTCTGCCCCTCTCTATTTAAGGCTTAAGGAGACAGGTAGTCACGCTGAAGATGGTAACATTTTGTACGCATCACTATTTAGGAGCGGGTGGGACTGCCCTGGTGGTTCAGTGGTTAAGCCTTCGCCTTCCAACGCAAGGAGTGTGGGTTCAATCCCAGGTTGGGAAGCTAAGATCCCACATGTCTTGCAGTCAAAAAATTGAAACATATAAAACAGAAATAATACTGTAACAAATTCAATAAAAGATGTTAAAAATGGCACCCATTCAAAAAAATAATAATAAAGTAGAAACTTTAAAAAATATACCTAGGAAGAGGTAAGAAAGACAAGAAAAAAGAAAGAAAGAAGGGGAAGGAAGAGAGAAAGATAGGAAGAAATTTCAGTTAAGTATATTTCATTTGTAGAATAGGTTTCCTGGAGGGGGGCGGATAAAGCAAGACAAAATATCGGTTACCATTTGATTAAATTAAAAAACATTTATTCAGTACCTGCTCTGTCCTAGGGCTTCCCTGATAGCTCAGATGGTAAAGAACTCACCTGCAATGTGGGAGACCTGGGTTCGATCCCTGGATTGGGAAGATCCCCTGAAGAAGGGAATGGCTGCCCATTCCAATATTCTGGCCTGGAGAATTCCATGGACTCTATTGTCCATGGGGTCGCAAAGAGTCGGACACAGCTGAGCAACTTTCACTTTGCCCTGTCCTAACTCATGCTGGGTGCCAAGGAGTGTCACGAGAAAACCAGTATGAGAAGATCTCCACGTAACGCATATACATGTCTTCCTTCCCTCCGTCGCACACTTGCAGAGGGTGGTTTAGTTTTTACCCCACCACAAGGCAGGAATCCACATCAGGATGGAGATCAAACCAATGCCAGGTCCCTCTGAGCAAGACCCATCTGGGGGAGCCTCAGAAGGAAGGCATGATTCCAGAATCCATCTGCGTCTTGCAGAGTCAACTTTAATCTAGAATTATTGTCAGCTCGTCTAAAAGTCGTCTCTGACCATTTCCAGGATTCTCCCTGTCTTCTCATTAATCTCTAAGCCAGCTAGCAATAAGCTCTGGGGAATGACTCAAGCCAGAACAGAATGTTTAGGAAAATGTATAAAGCATTATATTTGACTAGTAGGTGCCACCTACTTGTGGCAGGTTACTCTCTTCCCCAAGAAAGAACAAAAGTGCTATAAGTTAAGGGAAACTGTGTAGTGCCAGGGCTGAAAAAAGGAAGAAGAGGGACTTCCTGGTGGTCCAGTGATTAAGAATCACTTTCCAATGCTGGCATTGTGGGTTCTATCCCTGGGCAGGGAATTAACATCCCACATGCCATGGGGCAACTAAACTACAGGCACAACTAGAGAGCCTGTGCGCCACAACGAAAGAGCCCATGTGCCACAACCAAGACCTGAGACAGTGAAATAAATACATTTTTTTTTAGTTTAATTAAAAAAATTTTTTTTAAAGAAAGGAGAAATAGGGTCTGGGGAAAGCCAAGAACCCTGGATTTGGGAGCCAGTCACCAGCTGTGCACCATTAAATAAACTACTCAACGTTTCATGTCTGTTTTCTCAAACTCCAAATGATAATATTACCTATATTACTGATGATTAAATGAGTGAAGAGACCTGAATATCCCAGAAATGTCTAACATAGATGTTAATTAATATTTGTGATATTATGAAAGAGATATCTGGGTGGGTGAAAGGATCAATTTCTTAACAGCAAAGGGAGTGAGCTGGAGAGACCAGACTTCTAAGAGAGCCTCTGGAGACAAAAAAAAGGACTAGACTCAGAAAGTTGGAAGCAAGCACCTGGCTTAATGCATCCCAGATAGAAGCTACCCAAATAATTAGATGCTGCTCTTTAATTTGGGAATCTGGGATTGTATAATCCTATTGGGTCTCAACTCTACATGCTGTCTGTGATAGAATTATAAGCAAAGAACATCAGAAGGGAGCCTAGAATCCACCGCTGTCAAGGGCTTTACAGCCTGGGGAGTGTTGTGTTCCAGAAGTAGTAAACATGGCGGGAGGGAGCTGCCTGCTGACAGCCACCTGGCTGTAGTCCCACCACGCCCTCATCCCCATCCTGTCTGAAACTGCACTCCTGGGGCTGGCCTGAAGCTGGACCAGATTCCACGTAAGCTGGGGTGCAAAGCACCTTTCCCTGGACAATCCAGGGAGACTCGGTATTTCTTCTTGGGTCCCAGTCCTGGGTTTCTTTCCTCCTTGTCCAATTGTTTAATTTTGCCATTTACTCTGTTGCATCTTTTCAGCCCACACAATAAAGCTGTGAGGAAACCAGTCCTGAGCTGACAAACAGGGCTGCAGAATTGAGCTAAAATGGTCCTTTGGATCCCACTCCTGGTAAATCCTAGAATGACCAGCTTTTCCCTTACATCTGTTTCCTCCTGTCAACTAAATGCCAACAAGGACACATAGCCTCAAAAACTTACTTCTATTTTGCAGACGGTTGCAGAATTCCAAGACACTGTAAGAATTTTGAACCACCTAAAGTAGGAATCATTAAAAAGCAAACTGCAATTGGCTTTGGACAATTAATCCATGTCAACAGGGACTTCACTGGTGATTTGGTGGCTGAGACTCTCGCGCCCCCAATGCAGGGGGCACAGGTTCAATCCCTGGTTAGAGAACTAGATCCCACATGCCATAACTAAAGACCTCACATGCCACAAAGACTTGGTGCAACCTAATAAAAAATAAATATTTTTAAAAATCTGGGTCTATAATAAGGTGATAATATTTAATGTTTAAATAGCAGGGTGAAGTTTATAAAATGTGTTATACCCATTGCCTCATTTGATGAAAGCTGTATAGGTGAGGCATGCGTTTGTGGTAGGTACCCCCTGATGTCTCAGAGGGATTCTAGACTCCTGGTGTTCTTGCACTTCTTTAGCCACTCCCACATTGAATAGAGCTGACCGCCATAAGAATGTTGCAGAAATGATGGAGTGTCACACTTGATCAAGACGTTGTAACTTTCATCTTACCCTACTCCTGGATCACTCTCTCTGGGAGAAGCCAGCTGCCATCTTGTGAGAACATGCAACAGCTCTGATGCCTAATTTTATGTTGTTAATTTGATGGGGCTAAAGGAATGCCCAGATAACTGGTAAAACATGATTGTGGGATATGTCTGTAAGAGTGATTCTGGAAAAGATTAGTATTTGAATTAAAAGACCGAAGAAAGAAAATTGCCCTCACCAATGCAGGTGGGCATCACCCAATCCATTGAGGACTCGAATAAAACAGAAAGGTAGAGGAAGGGCAAATTTGATTTTTCTGCTTGAGCTGAGACATCCATCTTCTCCTGCCTGTGGACACTGGTGCTCCCCATTTTGGGGCTCTTGGGCTCAAACTGGGATTTATACCATTGGCCTCCTGAATTTTCAAGCCTTTGGGCTCTGAATAACATCATGGGCTTTCCTGGTTCTCCAGCTTGCAGACAGCAGATATTGGGATTTCTCAGCCTTCATAAATGCATGAGTCAATTCCTATAATAAAATAAATATCTTTCTATGTCTGTATAACTATTGGTTCTAGTTCTCTGAAGAATGCTGGGTAATTCAGCAGCAATGAAGAAGTCTAATTAATGAGGAACAAGGGCCTTCTGACGACAACCAGGAGCAATTTGAAACTGGATTTTCCAGTTCCTGTCAAGAACTCAGGTAATTACAACTTCCCCCTACATCTTTTCTTAAATAACAGCTATATTGAAATATAATTTACATCTTGTACAACTCACCCATTTTAAGTGTACGATTCATTTAAAGTGTACAGTGTCTCTTAAGTACATTCACATATATGTGTAACCATCACCACTGTCAGTTTTAGGATATTATCATCACCTCAAAAGACACTTTAGCTGTTACCTCCCTATGACCCCATACTCCCCAGCCCTAAGCAACTAGTAACCTATATTCTATTTTGGGACATTTTATATAAATGTAATCATATAGAATGTGGTCTTTTGTGACGGGTTTTCTTCACTTAGCATAATGTTTTCAAGGTTCATCCATGTTGTAGTATGTATCATTACCTCAATCAATTTTATGGATGAATAATATTCCATTGTATGGATATACCACATTTGTTTATCCATTTATCAGTTCATGTACATTTGGATTATTTTCAAATTTTGTCTACTGTGAATAATGTTACTATAAATATTCATATATAACTTTTCATGTGGACATATGTTTTCATTCCTTTTTGGAAGAAATGAAATATATACTCCATCATATATATAGGAGTGGAATTCTTGGGTCATATGGTAACTTTGTGTTTAACCATTTGGGAAACTGGCAGACTGTTTTGCAAAGCAGTCAAATTATTTTATATCCCTAATGGCAGTATATGAAGATTCTGATTTCTCTACACACTCATCACTTTTTGGTTCTAGTTACCCTACTGAGTGTGACGTGACATTTCACTGTAGTTTCGACTTGCACTTCCCTAATGACTAATTATGTTGAGCATCTTTCCATGTGCTAAGTGGTCATTTATACATCTCCTTTAGTGATACGTCCATCTGTTCAGTTTCTTTGCCCTTTTATTAGCTGGGTTATTTGTCTTTTAATATTGAGCTGTAAGAGGTCTTTACATATTTTAGACACAAGTCTCTAAACAAATATGTAATTTGCAAATATTTTCCTCCATTCTGTGGTTTGTCCTTTTACTTTCTTGACAGTGTTTGTTGAAGCACAAAAATTTTAATTCTTATGAAATCCAGGTTATTAATTCTTTTCTTTTATGGGTTGTGCTTTCAATGTCATATCTAGGAATCCATTGCCAAATTCAAGATCAGGAAGATTTACCCTTGTGTTTTCCTGTAAGAGTTTCACAGTTTTAACTTTTACAGTTAAGTCTTTGATCTGTTTTTAGTTAATTTTTGTATGTGGTGTGAGATGAGTCCAATTTCATAACTTTTGTGAATATTCAGCTGTCTCAGTATCATTAGTTGGTGTGTCACACACACACACGGCTCTCTGAATAAAGGAGAAACTACACACTTAACTCTCCTCATAATGCCTATAGTGGAAGGCTCAATTGACTAGGGCAGGCACTGGTGGTTTAAAAATAAGCAATAGCCCAGAAAGCTGAGATAATGCTTCCAAAAAAGCTTCCTCTTATTTCTCAACTGAAAAACCAGAGCATACGCCCAGATGTCTCCAAGTAGCCATTCTCAGGGCCAGAAAGAGAGGCTCAGACTATACTCCCCTGTGACCTGAAGATGAAGAGAAGGCTGAGAGAAGGACCATGGACGATAAACAACCTTTAAGGCAACTTGGCTTCCAAATCAGGAATGTCAGCTTCTTATCACCATGATTCAACCAGGGAATCTCAGAAGGTGGAAGAGTTTGGATCCATTTCAGAGAAACATGTAGAAAGAACTAACTGGCCACCCAAAACCTTATCTGAACCTAAAATATTCTGCAGAATTGGGCAACAAAGTTGAAAGAAACAGCCTTTTCCTTGCAGTCTGTTAGTGCCAAGACTCCTTCTGGTACACTTGTAACTGAGTGAATACGGGAGCCAAGAAAATTAAATGGAATTTTTGGAACTCGAGACTGGGTGTGCTGCAAGCTGAGGACAGAAATATTCAGGTTGATGAAAGTGGGGTGTAGGCTTGTTTTCTTTAGGGTCCTTCCCATCCTCTAGCACTTTGGCCAATGTTCATGGAGTCAGGCTGGCTTTCAGGCTTCCTTGAAATGACCAAAGTTCAAAGTAACATGTCCCCAAACTTCTCCATTTACAATGGAGAGTATTAACTGACAACCCCCTTTAAGACAGACTGGGTTCCGAAACTCCATATACCAGGAAAACTGGTTCAAAAAACTGAATTTGACACCATATCAAAGAAACAAATGCAAAAGTACTGAGAAGATAGTGATGTGGGCAGACTCAATGGGTACTGCAGAAGGCAAAGAAAAGGCCAGGGTGCAGGCCCTACATCTCCCTTCAGTCAGAACACACAGCTTTCCCTTTTCATAAACATGGGCTCTGGAAAAGATTTAATTTGAGAGGAAAGGATTCAGATAAATGAAATGGATAGGTGATAGATAGATAGATGATAGACAGATATGAAATCCATAAAACATAAAAATCTCTGGTGGTGTAGAAAGAACACTGCAGTGAGAGTTAAGAGACCAGGCTTCTAGTCCAGGCTGCCGCTAGGTGCCAGCTGACCTTCAGCAAGTGATCATAACATCTATGGTGCCATTTTTTTTAGCTGATAAATGCCCAGTGTGTGCTAAAAGTTCTCTAATAATCTTCAGCTCCAACTCCAGAGTTGATTCCCTGACTGCAAGAAAGCTCTCTCTGCCTTTAGCGACCACAGTTTAAATCCTACCCTAGTCACCCCCTCTTGAAAAGATGGAGTTTTACATGGAGATAAGCCTGAGAACTGTAAGTCATCTCTTGGCTTAGAAGACCCCTGTAATGGAGCACAGAATTCAGTTTACAGATGGAATCAGCACACTGTACTTTAAAGAGAACTATATGGTGCCCCAGGCCGTAATAATCCCCCCAACAATGGTAATAATAAAAGCATACTGTTATTGAGAACTCACCATGGGTCAAACATGGGGCCCAACATCTTATACTTATTGACTCCTTTAATCCACAACAGTCCCATAAAACTAGAACTATTAGCATTCCCATTTTACAGATGAGGAAACTAAGGCTCCAAGTGGTTAACTGGCTTATCCATGATCACAGTGCTGCTAATAGCAGGAGCAGACTTCAACACCAGATAGGATGATGTCAGTAATCTTGATGACTGCCCTGTTCAAAGTGGAAACCAAAATAGCGACCCTGTTGATATTTTAAGATTCATGAGAGGAGGGAGGAGAAATTGTAAAAGCAACAAAATACATTGTCTAGCAAAGAGGGAGCTACTCAATAAAAATTGAAATCCAGGGGGATGCCTCAGAGATACTTCGGTATAGGCTGCTTGGACACACTGAGTTATTAAAGAGCAGTGGCTCCAAGGACAGTGGACAGACAGACTGAAAAGGAGTTCTCCAGAGAAATGATGAAATCAGATTACTGACTATTGGCAGAACAAGGGAAAGATAAATAGGCAGGCTCCAGCAGACAGGATGAGGGAGGCATGTTGGCAAGGGGAATTGCCAGAAATTCACACCAAGTATCCAGGAGTCTATCTGCATTGCTTAATGGATCTAGGACAATTTGAATGGGACTTGTACACTACTGGATTCCTGCTTAGATCTAAAACAGGGTTGGTTCTAGATCAAGTGAGCTGACAGAGAGCTCTCTCTTCACCTGCTGAGGCAGCTTGTCTTCCATATTTGTGCTGAATTTTGGTGGAAGAGGAGAAAGGGATATAACATGAGTTAACATTTAAGACATTCCCTCTGACACTGGACTGAGTTTCTAAGACATTCCCTTCCCTGGACAACCTTCAGCTTCTCGTCCAGGACTTCTACCATTCTAATCTTTCCCTCGCTCCTCCTGAGGTTAAATGTGTATTCCACATGGCTTATTCCTTTTGAAAAACTTCCATCTCTTGCTTCTTTCCAACCTTGGCAACAAGAAAGCTTCGTTGTCTTTCTAAAAGGGTCTGGAAAAGCTAGTCTGCCGGACAGAGAGAAAGGGTCCACCCCAGGGCTGAAACTAATCAGGAGCTGATGTCAGGCCTGGTGCCTCCCAGGTGCAAATGACTCAAGTTATATTTGTAGGAAGGAAGGAAGCAAGGAAGGAAAAGAGGGAGGAAGGGAAAAAGAGGGGAAGGAAAGAAGAGTTATTTTGAGTACGAGTTATAGCTGATTTAAGGATTTGATGATCTCCAAACCATACTAAGGGACTGACAGAAGCCACTGAAAATTATAAAGTGAATTAGGTGCATGCATGATAAGCCCCTTCAGTTGTTTCCAACTCTTTGCAACCCTATGGACTGTAGCCCACCAGGCTCCTCTGTCCTTGGGATTTCCAGGCAAGAATACTAAAGTGAGTTACCATGCCCCCCTCCAGGGGATCTTCCCAACCCAGGGATCAAACCCATGTCTCTTATGCCTCCTGCATTTGCAGGTGGTTTCTTTACCACTAGCACCACCTGGGAAGCCCCAAAATGAGTTACATAATACATTCTATTTACGACCTTGATGGCTGCTCTGTACAGTTTTGTTTCTTCAGCTCTAAGTCTAGAAATTCTCCAAATAACAATCTAACTTTATCTTCCTCAGCTCCTATAGGAAACCCTGTTCTCCAGCCAAGTCACTGGATTGGATCTGTCTTTTGAGAATTATTTGCATACTAGTCTCCGGCACTAAAGTATAAGCTTCTGGAGGCCAATGTGCTAAAACATTTTCTATTTGCCCCTCCAGGTCCACTTTCCACCTTTTTCCACCCTCTCCTGGAGAGGCTGAACTCTTCAGGCTATTACCTAGACTCCTTGCACCTCTGGCTTCCAGCAGGTTTGGCCAATGGGAGATACAGATGAGAGACTGGAGGGTGGGGAGTCATTCCCTCCTGCCGAGCCATGTTCATTCTGCACATTGGAGCCTCCCTTCCTGGTTCTCTGAACCTCATCCCGCAGCTCTGCAAACTGTCTATTCATGAAAACTCCACTCACAATTTTATTCATCCTGGATCAGTCACGGTGTGGAGCTGGAACTGCTGGGCACACCCCAGTCTGGTGCCGGAAATGAAGCCCACTTTATCACTCCCTCCGACCTGCTAGGGCTCCAGAGCCCCCACCCTAGTCTCACAGCGGTACCTCCTACCTAATTCCTTTCCCTTTACTGGGTTTCTTTTGAAGGTGATTCATGTATCTTTGAGTTCAAGCTTATAAATCTCTCTTACAATGTACACATGGCTTCTGGGAGGAGCACAGTCTTATTTTGATCATTCTGGAAGTGAGCAAGCTTATCAGACTCATAAGAGAGAGTGAATAAATATGACATATTTTGAGATCCCGTGATTATTGGCCATTATTTAAGTGCTATTGCTTATGGGAGTCCCTAAAGATGCAATACAGAAGATGATGCTTTGGAGTGGGACAAAGGCAGGGAGAGACTGGTGAAGGCAGAGCTAAGGAGGTCCTGAGGGTGGGTGACTAGAGGAGGGCGAGGACATGGGGAACAAGGAAAGGGGATCATGTCCAAGGATAGGAAAGGACCCTGGAAAGAAACTGGATTCATTCACATATTTGTACAGGGCTGGGCTGGCCCCACCCTTTCCTTCCTCCTCTCCACCCACCATCACTTCTCTGTTTGAGCTGCTGCTTCCTCCCCCTCCTCTTTCCCTCCTGTGTCCTCAGTTGCCACTCATAGAATGCATTGTCTAGGTGACAGAGGAAATTCACATTCACAATTGCTCAGAAAGGTGCCGGGTACCTCTTGTGTGGCATTCAAACAGCTGAAGGTCTGGGAGGGGAAATTGGGAACACTCAGAAACCTGGAGTGCTAGGCTGGTAGCACATGGGTTGGCCCCACCTTTCCCTGGCATTTAAATAAGCCCAGTGCTAAAATTATCACACTGATATGGGGGTTGGTGACTTTCTGGAGGGCCCCTACAACTGTTCCATGATTCTCTGAGGCACAAGTCTCTTTGTTAAGAAGCAGAGGAGAGAAGTAAGGGTGTGTTCACTCTCTGACCACATGTACAGTGCTGAATTCTTGCTTGTGGGATTTGCACCAGAGGCTGCTAGTTGCCTACTATAGCATCTATTTTCACCTTGTCAAGAAATGACAGCATTTCCCAGGCTCCACTAAGTTCTGACCAATGCATTATAAGCAGAAGCGGTGAGTGGCAGCTTCCAGGAAATCTCTGTAGGACAGGTGCCAGGTGCCATTCTCCCCACCTTTCTTAATTGTTCCTTCTTTCTGCTGTTGGGAGTGTGGATGTGATAGCTGGTGCTTGAGCAGCCACCCAGGGCCATGAGATGGAAACCACATGCTGAAGATAGCAGAGTATTAAGACCAAAGTCTGAGCTCCTGAGACTGTGCACGATTGTACCAACCTTAGACAGCTTATCCCTAGACTTCTTATATTTAAAAGGAAAATAAATTTCTATTTTATAAAAAACAGTTATTTTGATTTCTTTGTTATATGTGACCTGATCTGATTCTAATTGATAAAGCCTCCTTCCAGGCTTTAGCTAAAATACCTAAGGTGCTCAGCTGTGTCTGACTCTGCAACTCCATGGACTGTAACCCACCAGGCTCCTCTGTGCATGGAATTTTCCAGCCAAGAATACTGGAGTGGGTTGCCACGCTCTCCCACAAGGGATCTTCCCAACCCAGGGATCGAACCGATATCTCTTGCGTCTCCTGCACTGGCAGGTAGATTTTTTACCACTAGCACCACCTGGGAGGCCCCAGAGAACACCTAAGTTATCTTTATAAACACTTGTCCAAAAATTTCATTGTCACTTCCTTAATTTCTCCAAGGGTTCTAAATAGGAAAATCTACTTCCCTTGCTTTCCAGGGATGTAAAAAAGGCCACATTTGGTTCCAGAAGATGCTCACCTCACAGTCTGAAAAATAAAGCAGAAAGTGATATATTATCTAGGCTCCCATCTGAGCCAAACTCTGGTCCACAGATTCCCAGAGAGCATCCGTATTACAGTCTAACTACTAAATAAGCACACGAAACCCACTGACATTTAGACCATTTACAGTGAGCGTAGTAGTGATTCAAAGTTCCCGGATGACTTGGTGACCCTTAGATGAAAAGAGGCTTGGGAAATAGAAACGCATCCTTTTCAGCTAGAGAACACCACGCAGTGAGTCAGAACTGGTACAGCAGGGATGAGGCAAAGAATGGTTTCTCTAGTTGTTTCAGGAAGTAGTTAACCCCGGAGGGAAATGGTCAGTGATGAGAAGGGAGGGTGGAGGCTGGCAGGCTGGGAGGGAGCGAACACAATGTTCCTGATCTCTCTTCCCTCCAGCTATGCTAGCCACGAGATATGCTATGGTCCTTCATGGTCTTGCCCTAATGAACCTTTCTTCTTCAGTAACTCTCCACCTTCTCCACCACCATCCTCCCTGCCCTAAACATAAGCTCTAGATCATTCCCTGAAGAAACTCGGTTCTCCCATAGCTACAGGTCTCTGTGCATGCTATTCTCTGTGTTTAGAATGCTTTTAACGCTCCACCTGTTTGAGTGACACCTCCTCGGGGCAACCTTCCTAGACTTCCTACCGCAAAGTTAGAACACTGTTACTCTGTGCTTTCAGAGCACTTTGTACATTCATACAAGTTTCCATCTTAGGGATAACGAAGGGCTGTCTCATATGCACTCTAACTTGGGAGGATCTAATTGCACATGTTCAGTAAACAGAAAGAGGGAAAAGAAAACAAAGAAAACCCCCTGAAAAATATACCTTAGATTCATAGAATTAAAAAAAAAGGAAGTTCTAGCTGAAATGCAAATAAAAGTGCAGGAAGTTTCTTAGAGCCGGTTTCAGGGATTTTGGTGGGGTGACTTCCCTTGGTCATTTCACTTCATGTGCTGACTTTGGACTAAATCTCTGAATAAGATGTGACACTTCTGCACAGCAGCCTGTGGTGACTTCTCTCTGAGTGTCCCCAGACAGGGGGCTCCAGGCTATGAGCTTCTGAAGGATAGCAACTTGTGTTCTTCATTTTGGGGTCTCCTGGGCTTAGAACAGTGTTTGGTAGACAGTTGATGCTCACTTAAGGTTTGTTGGAAGAAAAGTTGATGGATTCCTATTGAAGCGTTTCCTATTGGCTACACTATTGTGTAGCAAAGCTGTCACCCTCGTCTGTAAATTTGTGTCCGTGATCTCCACAGCAACGGATGGACCTTGGGATCCCACTTGCTGTGGCCTCCACAGATTGCCTAGTCCAGCAATACTCAAGATGAGGAACTAGCACCAGAATGTAATCACAAACAGCTTCTTTCACATAGCGCAGAGATTGACAAACTACAGCGTCTCCCCAACTCCAAGCCACATTCAACCCATTTTCCATTTCCTGCCTGTGCCAACTTCTGTTTTTGTTGTTTTTTTTTTAAATCGTATTGGAACACAGTCACACCCATATGAGGTGTGTCATCTATGACCATTTTAGAGGCATTGACTAGTTGTGATAGAGACTGTTCAGCAAAGCCTAGAATTTTTTTTTTTTTTTGGCCACACTGCAAGGCATGTGGAATCTCAGTTCCCCCACCAGGGATTCAACCAGTGCCCCCCTCAGTGGAATTGTGAAGTCTTAACCTCTGGACCACCAGGGAAGTCTTCCTAGGATATTTTTCTACCTGGCCTTTCACAGAAAAAGTTGGCCAACCTTTGATCTAGAGGTCTTATTCTAAAATGTCAGTAGAACCTAGCAGTGTGCTTAGTGACGTGGGTGGTTGGCATTTTTGGTGCAAGCTCCTTCCGTGGGGTAGACCTAGACTACTAGGGGTTTGTGGACTGGCTGCCTTTGACACTTCCAGTCAACCGAGCAGTGGGGGTCGCTACTACCCACCTGTGGGTTCAAAGCTCAAGCTCCAAAAATGCAGAGCCACCACTCTA
Organism: Okapia johnstoni; assembly: GCA_024291935.2. Lineage (NCBI taxonomy): Eukaryota > Metazoa > Chordata > Mammalia > Artiodactyla > Giraffidae > Okapia > Okapia johnstoni. The sequence continues at coordinate 20,738,745 of CM044320.1, read as the reverse complement.
CCCTCATAAATGCAGTCACCGGGCACTATGGACGTCTAGAACACTCCGCCATCTTAGGCACCATATTTAAAAGATAAAGGTGCTGAGAAGCCGCAAAGCAAAGGCCCTGCCTGCAGGTTATCTTGATGAGAGGAGCACTTATGTGTGTTTATGCTTGTTTATCTTCATTATAATTAGGCTGCTAACTCCTCAGGCTAAAACTTGTCTAACCATAAGCTTCTGAGTATATACTTCATTACTAAGGGTAAATAAGTTAATAACAGGAAACCAAACTCTTTACTAGGAAAAAGTTTATTTTTATTCAATGCAAACTTTTGTGAAGTAATGGCCAGTAATAATAATCTGGGTATAATCTGCCCAGTGTCTCCCAATTGTAGGATCTAATTAATTTCCTGGATAAAATGGTGTGAGAAGCTCTAGAAGAGATGGGATGTTGTTTGCTTTGTTTCTTGGTGTGTGTGTGTTTTAAATCAGAAGTGGCAAGTAGATTCAGAAATACAGTTTAGATTGCTTCCGAAAGTGAAAATGTTAGTTGCTCAATCATGTCTGACTCTGTGCAGCCCCATGGACTGTATGTAGCCCACCAGGCTCCTCTGTCCATGGAATTCTCCGGGCAAGAATATTGGAGTGGGTTGTCATTCCCTTCCCCAGGGGATTGTCTGGATCCAGGGGTTGAACCCAGGTATCCTGCATTGAAGGCGGATTCTTTACCGTCTGAGCCACCAGGGAAGCGCCACATTGATTCTGGCTCTGGTTCTAACTCTGGCTCTGCACAAGCTGTTCAGTTCAACCCTCTCTGGCTTCCTGGGCCCACGGGCTTCCCTGACACAAGGATGACCTTGCCGGAATGCTGTCCTGTTCTGAACCAATCCCTCTCTGCTTGGTCAGATTCATCTCCCTGTCCTGACACCCATGGTGTACTTGACTCACTCCCCCAACCAGGCTGCAGCAGGGCATGAATGCCTGGAGGAGCTCTCTCACAGCCACGCCTCCTGCAGCCCTTCCAGAAAGGCCCCTCAAGGATTCCAGCAACCAGCCCTTCCAGTTGGGCAGAAATTTCCTGCCTAGGCAACTGAGAGGCATTATGTGTTGTTTTATTTTAAATGCATGGTACATCCCCAGGCAGCCCCACCCTTTGTTCTAATTCCATTAAATCGATTCCTTTTGGCCCTTTATTTTTATGCATTAGAAAGGGGCCTGGGAGAGAGGTGGGGCTTCCCTGATGCTCAGACAGTAGAGTCCACCTGCAAAGCAGGAAACCTGGGTTCAATCCCTGGGTCAGGAAGAACCCCTGGAGAAGGAAAAGGCTACCCCCTCCAGTATTCTTGCCTTGAGAATCCCATGGACAGAGGAGCCTGGCAGGGTACAGTCCACGGGGTCCCAAAGAGACACGACTGAGTAACTACCACCACTTTGGGAGAGAGGTAGGGAGAGAAGCTAAAAAAAGAGGGTTCTCCATAAACAGATGAGCCTTGAGGGTCCCTTGCGCTCCTATGCTCTTTACTTTCTCCTCTCTTGAATGTGTCACCACCTCTCATCAAACGGCAAGCTTGTGCCTGGTCTCCTCACCCCAAGGAGTATGGGGCTGCCTTAATTGAGCTGAAATATATAATGTCAAAAGAGTTGGCAATAATTAAAGGACAAAGAAGACATCTGTGTCTTCAGAAAATAACACATATGCATACTGCTTTTAATTTCAAACTAATAACAATGTCATGTTAATATAATTAATGTCTCATTTATCAGGTCTAGTGGGAAATGAACTGTTCTACATAACTGATTCTCCCAGATTCCTAGAGTCTAAAATGTGAGGACTCAATTTCTTTCAACATTTTTCACTGGGATGGAACTCTTTCTAAATATATGGCATCATACTCTATCTTTCTAAATAGAACTCACCCAATCATTTATTTATAGGTTTCCCTGGTTACTCAGCAGCAAAGAACCCGCCTGCCAATGGGGGAGACTCAGGTTCAATCCCTGGGTTGGGAAGATTCCCTGGAGAAACAAATAGCAACTCACTCCAGTGTTATTGCTCAGGAAATCCCATGGACAGAGGAGCCTGGGGGCTACAGTCCACGGGGTCACAAAGAGTCGAACATGACTTAGCAACTAAACAACAACAAATAATATATTTACCCTCCATAAGTGAAAATGAAAGTCGCTCAGTCGTGTCCGACTCTTTGCAACCCCATGGACTGTGAATTCTCCAGGCCAGAATGCTGAAGTGGGTGGCCATTCCCTCCTTCAGAGGATCTTCCCAACCCAGGGATCGAACCCAGTTCTCCCGCATTGCAGGCGGATTCTTTATCAGCTGAGCCACCAGGGATAAGGACGGAACCATTCCTGTCATCATGTATCTCATACCTGGTGGCATACCCCGTCTTCCAGTATATGTTGGTAGAGCAAATAAATAATTATAACCTCCAGTAGTGAACTCAGATGTCCAAAAATAATGAACTGTTGGGCCTGAAAATTATAGAGGGCTATTTGTTTTTACCTTGAATTATGTTTCTTGCATTTTTATTTGTGCTTTTATCATTCTTCTGTCTCCTCCCTCGCCATAAAGTTGCCAGCTTCTTGCTTCTGTTTCTAAAAATTTCTCCCTGCCCCGTGAATGCACTGATTCTAATCTGCTGTACAGCAGAATTAAGCTTATTAGGTCATGCCTGAAATAAAACAAAATAGTCTCTAAGAGAGGAGGAATCGCTCTATGGATTTTTGATGCCCTTATTGGCCACCCCAAGCCCTCCCCCCCACCCCCTGCTTTTTTTTTTTTTTTTTGCTTCCTTCCGGTTTCTCAGCTGTGTTTCAGATGGTTGCATCTGTTGTATGAGTAACTCCCAGGTAACTCAAGCATTACCAGAAAAGCGATGATAGAAACTCATAGTAAATGTGTCTTACACAGGTTAGAACCTCAAACTATCCAGGAAAAGAATGCTTCTGATCATAGGATCAGACAGCTAAATTAACTGGTTCTTCCAGCTTTATGAACAAAAGCCAACAGAAGTCACACCCCAAACAACGAGGGGGCCCTGATAGGCTACACGGATCCTCAAAATTCAGAAGTAAACCAAATCTTCCATTTCTTGGTGCTTTGAGTCTACTAGGTTTTCCCTCCCTGGGTCCTGGAGATTCCACACTTATCATGCCATCAATCCGGCAGTACTGGGCACTTCCCAAATTTCCGTGGAATGGAGAGAATCTCTGTGCAAAAAGACAAAACAGATGAAAAGCACATGGGTGGAAATCCTGATTTTGAGTTCACCAAGAAAATTATTTAGGCTTCAATCATGCATTCTTTCACTCACAACAAGTTCAGTGAAGACAGAAGAGAACTGGCCCAAAATAATGAGGGAGGAAGTGAGGAGGTGAGATTAATATCGGCCTCGTTGGATCCTACCCTTGGTGTGCATCTTGTATCATCTTGGTTCCAAAGCAGACTGGCTAAGGCATGAGTTTTCTCCCCCCTTAATTGTCTGGTTTAGCGCCAGAGAGTTCCTTGTTGGTTAGAATAAGTGAGAGGAGGGCAAGGACCCAGAACTCAGGCCTCAGCACTGTGTCAGTGACTGCCCTACCAGGCGACCCTGGGCTGGCTGTCTTAGCACTTTTGGAGTCCAAGTCTCAGTCTGTAGAGGAAGTAATGATTGTATCCATCAGCTCCCAGGATGATGGTGACTTTGTTCATTGGTGTTTGGAAAAGCTAACATCATTGGATGAAGGCATTTACAAGTTTTGAGCCCTACTCTTAGCTGAGTTTCTGTACAGTTGGATTTTCTTGGCTGTGGTAATGGGGCTCCTATAATTTCCCTTTGGAGAACTAATTCCATGACCCTAAGAGTGTCATGGTGAACCGATGCCTTTATAAGCATCTTATGTTTCCCTCAGATTCATTTTTCATCCCATAGATGATCAACACCACTCCTTCAACTCTAAGAAAAATTCTTTGAAAACTTTTTAATTCTAAAAATGTGTGGTATAAACTAGATTTTTCTGGATTGAATACAGGAGTAAACTGTGCTTGCTTAAGATTTTAAAGTTTGAATCTTTTAGACATGATTATGTTTTTCTAAGTGAATAGCTATCTTCTGCTATCATCTTTTTAACAGCCATATTGGGATACAGTTGACATGTAATAAAATGCACTGTTTAAATTGTACAATTTGAAAAGTATAGACAAAGATATACATCCACTGAGCCATCACCCCAATCCACATAATGAACATACCCGTCGCCCCCTAAACTTTCCTTGTGCCCTTTGTAATCCCTCACTGTCTTCCCTTCCCCCATAGTTTGCATTTTCTAGTATTTTATGTTAATAGGGGAAAAAAACATGTGCTTTCTTTTGCCTGGATATTTTCATTTAGTATAACTATTTTGAGATTTATCCCATGTTGTCTGGTATACCATAGTTCATTCCTTTTTATTGCTAAATAATATTTCATTGTATGGATATACCACTTTTGTTTATTTCTTTTGAGTATTATGGGCTTCCCAGGTGGTGCTAGCAGTAAAAAACCTGCTTACCAATGCAGGAAACATAAGAGATGTGGTTTCGATCACTGGGTGGGGAAGATCCCCTGGAAGAGGACATGACAACCCACTCTAGTATTCTTGCCTGGAAAATCCCACAGACAGAGGAGCCTGGCAGGCTATAGTCCATAGGGTCGCACAGAGTCAGACACGACTGAAGCGACTTAACATGCTTGCTCATGGAGTATTATAAACATTTGGGTTGTTTCCAGTTTGGGGATATTATGAATAAAGCTGTTATGGACACTCATGTATAAGTCTTTGCATGGATGTATCCTTTCATTTTCCTGGGAAAATAGGAGGAGAATGGCTAGGTCATATGGTATAATATTATGTTCTGAATAGATCCTAAATAGATAGAGACTGTGGGCTTCCCAGGTGGTGCTAGTGTTAAAGAACCCACCTGCCTGCAATGCAAGAGATATAAGAGACTATGGTTCAATCCTTGGATCAGGAAGTTCCCCTGGAGGAGGGCATGGCAACACATTCCAATGTTCTTGCCTGGAGAATCCCATGGACAGAGGAGCCTGGCGGGATACCATCCACATGGTCACAAAAAGTCAGACAAGACTGAAGTGACTTAGCATGCATGCAGGAAAATAGAGATTGTGTTTGGAGAAAATCAGGAGCTCTTACATATAGTTCTCTTGATGCCTGCCAGTGTTTACCATGAAATTTAAAAAAGTATACTTTCTTTTTCTTTCCTTATATTATGATAATAATAGATTTTGCTTTTGTGTTGCACAAAGCAATTTACAAAATGCCTTTGCATATGTTGTCTTAACATATCCTCACAAATAATTTCTTCTTCTGTTTCTCTGATTCACTCCCATTGATTATCTCTCCCTGCACAACAATGACATCTCCAAGACTGAATAAAATATTCCAGATGTTTTCTCAGAAGAGCTACATGTTCAAATTGCTTTTGCTCCCTTTTTTCTCAAACCTTGGGTCATACTCTCTTGCCAAAATGTACAGTGTCCCTACCTCAAAAGTGACTCCACGAGGTGTAGACCAGACCCCCCATTTGCCTGCTCTCAGCTGCTGTCTTCTTTCTCTCTCTCTCTCTCTCTCTCTCTCTCATTTCCATGGCTACAGACTCATTAATCAATAGCACTCCAGATTTTATCCTACAAACTTCATATTTGGGTTCTAACTCATTCACAGACATCACCGCTAAAAAGTACAGATGCTGCAATTCCCAAACTCTGAATCATCTTACCATGCTGTTTAAGTTAGAAAACAGTATTATTTAGGAGATGCAACTAACCCTGCATGTTCACTGTTCTATGCCAGGAATCATTCCATTCAGTTCTTGCAGAAAATTTTAGAGAGACCTTTAGAATCTCCACTCCAACAATCTCATCCACCCTCTCTCCATCCCCTCTGCCCTACCTTCTGCCTTTTCTCTCTTCATTCTTCCAACTTCTTCTACAATTTGGAGCAAACTCAGTCAAAGACTACAGCAGAGAATTCTAAAAAGAATGTTTGGCTCTGGGACAACTGGTTTCCACATGACAAAAGCTAGATTATATCCCTCCCTATTCAAAAATTTAATTTAATGTGGATTTAAAATTTTCTACGTAACACTACCAAAGCACTGAAACTATGAAATGTAAGAAGTAGTACTAGAATGGGAGACATCCTCCTAAGCAAACATAGCACTGAGAATGAATAAAGAAAATTTTTGATAGATTGACTGTAAATTTTCCATTTCTGTGTGTGAAAGATATCATAACAAAGTTAAAAAGTAAGAGGGAGGTTGGGAAAAAAATACCTTGTATATATGTGTGTGTGTGTGTGTATGTGTATATATATATATTTAGAAAGATTGCTACTGTTAATATACAAAAAGCTCCGTGCACTAAACTGTACCCTTATGATGTGTGCATTTTACTGTTTGTAAATTTTTCTTCAAAAAGTAAGAAAGCCTGTAAACAAATATTAAAGTCTGTTATCGATAAACATCTAGAGTATTTAGAGTACAGATCAGTTCAGTTCAGTCTCTCAGTCGTGTCCAACTCTTTGCAACCCCATGAATCACAGCACGCCAGGCCTCCCTGTCCATCACCAACTCCCAGAGTTTACCCAAACTCATGTCCATCGAGTCAGTGATGCCATCCAGCCATCTCATCCTCTGTCGTCCCCTTCTCCTCCTGCCCTCAATCCTTCCCCAAATCAGGGTCTTTTCCAATGAGTCAATTCTTCACATGAGGTGGTCAAAGTATTGGAGTTTCAGCTTCAACATCGGTCCTTCAAATGAACACCCAGGACCGATCTCTCCTTTAGGATGGACTGGTTGGATCTCCTTGCAGTCCAAGGGACTCTCAAGAGTCTTCTCCAACACCACAGTTCAAAAGCATCAATTTCTTGGTGCTCAGCTTTCTTCACAGTCTAACTCTCACATCCATACATGACTACTGGAAAAACCATAGCCTTGACTAGACAGACCTTTGTTGGCAAAGTAATGTCTCTGCTTTTTAATATGCTGTCTAGGTTGATCATAACTTTCCTTCCAAGGAGTAAGCGTCTTTTAATTTCATGGCTGCAATCACCATCAGCAGTGATTTTGGAGCCCAAAAAAATAAAGTCTGACATTGTTTCCACTGTTTCCCCATCTATTTGCCATGAAGTGATGGGACCAGATGCCATGATCTTAGTTTTCTGAACGTTGAGCTTTAAGCCAACTTTTTCACTCTCCTCTTTCACTTTCATCAACAGGCTTTTTATTTCCCCTTCACTTTCTTCCATAAGGGTGATGTCATCTGCATATCTGAGGTTATTGATATTTCTCCCAGCAATCTTGATTCCAGCTTGTGCTCCTTCCAGCCTAGCGTTTCTCATGATGTAGTCTGCATATAAGTTAAATAAGCAGGGTGACAATATACAGACTTGACATATTCCTTTTCCTATTTGGAACCAGTCTATTGTTCTATGTCCAGTCTTAACTGTTGCTTCCTGACCTGCATACACGTTTCTTAAGAGACAGGTCAGGTGATCTGGTATTCCTATCTCTTTCAGAATTTTCCACAGTTTATTGCGATCCACACAGTCAAAGGCTTTGGAATAGTCAATAAAAACATAGATGTTTTTCTGGAACTCTCTTGCTTTTTCGATGATCCAGCGGATGTTGGCAATTTGATCTCTGGTTCCTCTGCCTTTTCTAAAACCAGCTTGAACATCTGGAAGTTCATGGTTCACATATTGCTGAAGCCTAGCTTGAAGAATTTTGAGCATTACTTTACTAGCGTGTGAGTACAGATAGTGACAACTTATTTTGAAGTACACAGAAATAAGGTGGCTTGATAAAGAATAAAAGGATGGATGGAAAGATAAGTGATACAGTAAAATAGCAAAATGTTAATTATCAGTTTTCAATAGTGGGTTCATGGATGTCTGCTACATAATTCTTTCTGTTTTTCGGTATGCTTGAAATTTTTCACAATAAATATTGGGATAAAGCCCCTGAAAATAAGAAAATGCATATAACTCCAAAGAACAGTAAACAAAGCAAATGAACAATTTGAAATAAAGAAAAACAAACAGACCGAAAAAAAGGAGGGGGGATGTTTAATCTCACTCAAATCAGCAACAAGTTAAAAGGCTTGATAACATCCAACAGAAATACACACACATAGGAAAAATATATGTGTAAGGACTTTTATCAATTTTTTTGTTTAAAACAGAAAATATTAAAAAAAAAAAAAAAGGTGGAAGGGGAGGAAAGAAACAAGCCAAACACCCCTCCCTGGGGAAATGTTTAATTAGTGACAACATCTCCATGGTACAGAGGAGACTTAAGAGACATGGGTTCCATCCCTGGGTCAGGAAGATCCCTGGAAGAGGGCACAGCAATCCACTCCAGTACTCTTGCCTGGAGAAACCCATGGACAGAGAAGCCTGGTGGGCTACAGTTCGTGGGGTCACGAATAGTCAGATATGACTGAACGACAAAACACATACTATGATAAACCAAAATGGAACAGAACGACTAAAAGGGCTGAGCACTCCATGGTATAGAAACCTTGGCAGTACTGGAGATGAGTGAGGTAGTTCTGGCTGCACTGACATGAGATTTCCAAGGTCTGTTGAAAACTTGAACATCACAGAGTGAATAGTATAAAATGACCATTTACATAAAATAATAATAATAATAAAATTATGAACATATGCAGATGCACAGAAAAGAAAATGTCCAAAAGGAGAGTCAATCTGTGATTCATCTTAGGAAAGAGTAAAATTGGAAGGAAGGGAGAAGAATCTAGAAGAACATGAAAGTTTCTACCCTGTAGACTCTCATCTTATTTGAATTTTTTACAACAAGTTGGCAAACTTTGGTAACTTTTTAAACTACCTAAATCGATCCAAAATGCTAATAATGACTATTCTCTAAATATCCCTAAAACACCCTGTGAAGTTGCAAAATTCTGTCGAGAATCCACACATTTTCCCGGGCTAACATCAAAAGCCTGAAGTCGCACAGACAAAACATCTGGTGATCTTTCATGGGATTTTTCTTTACTTTTCGTCTGAATGTCTCGGCATTCATGTCTATTAAGTCAAAATGGTCACAAGCCTATAAACCACGTGAAAGTTCTTTCTTCTCCCAATTACTCTGCCCGAGGGCTGAATCCAACCCTAGACGCAGAGCCTGGTCTCAGAAGAAACTCCACTGAGAGAAAAAAGTTCTGTATTCTGAGCTAAATGCCAAAGAGTAGATGGGTCAGGGCGGGGGCAGTTTTACAACAACACTGCATGTCAAAGGAAAGAGAGGCAGAGATGAAAAGTGAGAAGGAACAGAAGGAAGAGGGAAGTAGAGACAGAAGAGAGTGAGGGCAGGGTTTTGATTTTAAAGGGTGAAACATTCTGATCTGTGAAAGAAATTTGGGTGGAATTTCACCACCTTGGCTCGCACGTGTGCTTGTGCATATTGGCTCCATTCAGGAAACCAGAAGGGACTTTCCGGAGGTTTCAGTCATGTCTGACTCTCTGCGACCTCATGAACTGTAGTCCACCAGGCTCCTCTGTCCATCGGATTCTCCAAGCAAGAATACTGGAATGGGTTGCATGCTCTCCCAACTCAGGGATCAGAACCCACATCTCCTGTGTCTCCTGCATTGCAGGTGGGTTCTTTACCACTAATGCCAGCTGGGAAGCGCTTCTGGAGGCAGGTGGAATGGTAAATCAAAGTGAGGTTTCTATCCATGCAAATATGCAGACATGGATAGAGGAGGAGAACAGCTGAGCAGGAATACACTCTCTGAGAGGTCACGTGCCCATGATGAACAGGCTCTCTGCCCAGGAAGAACCTGAGCATTTCACAAATATTTTGTCATGAGTGGGGAGGGCATTCAGCTTCTTGCTCCCCTGTGGCTTCTCTGGAGCAGATTGGATGGCTTGCATCTAGAATCTGCCAAAAATACCTCTGTTCAGGTGAAGATGTGATGAAACCAGTACCAGAATGTCTGTCATTCCCAGAGTACGTGTCTCTGCTGAAGGAAAAACTCCCCCTGTGCTTTTGAGGGAGGCAGGGGTGCCCAGGTCAGCAAGTCCTCATGTTACACCTCAGTTCACTCAACACATGTGTACTGAGTGCCTAATTAATGCCAGATACTGCGCTTTGCTCTGGAAATGCAAAAAAGAGTGGCATGACCCACTCCTCAAGAATCTCACGGTCTGCTAGGTAAATATTTGCAATACGATGGATGTTTGCAAAAGGTGCAGTGTCAGTACAAAGTCAACAGAGAAGGGGAAGGGAAGAGATGGGCCAAATGTCACAAAAGGTAAACGCTGAGCTACTCTTTAAAAATGAGTAGAAACTCAAGAGAATGAAAAGATAAGCCAAAGACTGTGAGAACATATTTGCCAAGGACATGTCTGATGAAAGACTGTTATCCAAAATATACAAAGAACTCTTAAAGCTCAACAATAAGAAAAGAACAACCTGATTAAAAAATGGGCAAAAAAATCTGATCTGACACCTCCCCTAAGAAGATATACAGATGGGAAATTAGCATATGAAAAGACGCCCCCCCCCATCATATGTCATTAGGAGAATGCAAGTTAAAACAATGAGATACCACTATGCACCTACTAGAATGGCTCAAATGAAAAACACAGAATGCCAAATGCTGGTGAGGATGTGGATAAAAAGAACCTTCATTCATTGTTGGTGGGAATGCAAAATGGTACAGCCCCTTTGGATGACAGTTTGGCGGTTCCTTAAAAACTAAACATACTTTTTACCAAGTAATCCAGAAATCACAATCCTTGGTATTCACCCATAGGAGTTGAAAATACATGTGCACCCAGAAGCCTGCACATGGATATTTATAGCAGCTTTATTCATAATTGTCAAAAACAGGAAGCAACCAAGATGCCCTTCAGTAGGTGAATGGATAAACAAACAATGGTACATCCAGAAAATGGAATAGCATTCAGCACTAAAAAGAAATGAGCCATCAAGCTATGAAAAGACGTCGAGCAATTTTAAATGCATACTACTAAATAAAAGCCAATCTTCTATGATTGTATGATTACACTGTATGATTACAACCATATGATATACCGGAAATGGTAAAACTATAGAGACAGTAAAAAGATCAATGGTTGCCAGGGGTTATTAAGAGGGAAGGATGAAGAGACAAAGTGTTAGTTACTCAGCTGTGTTCAACTGTTTGGAAACCCATAGACTGTAGCCCGTCAGGCTCCTCTGTCCATGGCATTCTCCAGGCAAGAATACTGGAGCGGGTTGCCATTTCCTTCTCCAGGAGATCTTCCCAACCCAGGAATCAAACCCAGGTCTCCTGTATTGCAGGTAGATTCTTTACCATCTGAGCCATCAGGGAGGCCCTTCAAAAATGAACTTTTAGGGCTATGAAATTGTACTGTATGATTCTCCATTGGTGGATGCATGTCACTATACATTTGTCAAAACTCATAGACTGTACAACACCAAGAATGAACCCTAATTTAAACTGTGGACCTTGGATGATGATGGTATATCAAAGATGGTTCATCAGTTTTAATAAATGTACAGTTCTGGTGTGGGCATTGATAGTGGGGGAAACTGCAAGGGAGAAGCATGGAGGGTACAGGAACTGTCTGTACGTTCCACTCAGTTTTGCTGTAAATCAAAAACTGCTCTCAGCAATAAAGTCAATTGAAAAAAAAAAAAAAAACATGAGTAGGAGGTACAGCACAGTTACCACACGTGCCAGCATGGGCTCTTCCTGTAGGTAAGAGACCCAGGCAAAATCAAGTCCTCTAGACTGTACATGAAGCATTCCCAATACAAAGATAGATCTTAAAAGATGATAATTATATTAGAAAAATCATATGATATCGCTTACATGGAGAATAAAAAATTATACAAATGGATTTATTTATGAAACAGAAACCAACTCACAGACATAGAGAACAAACTTATGGTTACCAGCGGGGAAAGCGTGATGGGGAGGAATAGTTACGGAGTTTAGGATTGACATGTACACATTGCTATATTTAAAGCAGATAAACAACAAGCACCTGGTTCTCTCTATAGCATAGGGAACTCTGCTCAATATTCTGTAACAAACTAAATGGGAAAAGAATTTGAAAAAGAATAGATAGGTGTATATGTATAACTGAATATACGCTGTACACCTGAAACTAACATGACATTGTAAATCATCTGTACCCCAATATAAAATAAAAAGTTGAAAAAAGAAATAGATAGATAAATAAATAAATTTCCTGAGATTACAAAAAATATATGACAGTTATATTTGATGAGCTGGGAAAAGGCAGATCATGAATGTAAAACACTTAGCGTTGAGAACAGTACACAGTGGCTGGTATGCTTATTACCACCCTCCTCTGTTTCGTCATCCTCCTCCTTATTATGAACACCATTCCAGAAAGGGGGAACGTGTTTAAGGCACAGAAATAGAACACTCCACAAATCTCTTGGGACTTCACAGCCCATGTTGTGTCTCTGGAACACAGGAATGGAGGTAGGAGCAGGAGGAGACAGGCCAAGTCTTGCTAAGCTATAATTACTCCCAAAGATCTTGGAGCTTTATCCTCCACCTAAAAGAGATGGTCTTAAGCAAGAGAGTCCAAGAGATCAGATCTGTGTTTCTGAAAGACTGGAGGTGGGAGCCAGCCCCAGAGGGTGCTGCCATAGTCTAAGACAGGAATTATGCTCTTCTGGGCCAAGTAGCAGAGATGAGAGAAGAGGGAACGAAGGCTGAGCTGGTGATGCTGATAGACTTTCAAGACCACTTAGATGTCAGAGGTGAGGGAGAAGAGAGGTGGCTAGGGTGGAACTGGGGTTTCCAATTTTAGTGGACAAGAATGATGGGGACCTTAAGGGAAGGCATGGATCCAGACAGGGCAGTGAGATGAGGGGAAATGAGTGAAGGGCATAAGAGTTCTCAGTCCTTGAGCACTTCCTGGATGGCCGTGGGCATTATGGCCCCACCGATGATGGGCAGAGGCAGCATTTAGGGAGCTCTGAACATGGTCCCACCATCCTGCAAGGCTTCTGCCTGCGTTATCGCGTTTAATCCTTCCATCAACCTCATGAAAGGGGATACTATGGTTATCCTTGTTTACAGAGGTTATCCTTGTTGAGGCTTCAGTTGCCTAAAGTCATAAAAAGTAAGTGGTGGAGCAGAAATCTACACCCCTGTCTCCCTGACTGCAAAGCCCACACCCCCTAAACCAAGACACTCCACGGACTCCATGAATCATCATCACCTCCAGCCCTTTCTCCTCTGTGTGACCTAGAGACACGTGGCCTCATCTTCCTAGCAGAGCCAGGCCCCATCTGGATGCATAGCTTGGTGAGGCAGCCCCCATCCTGAGCTGGGGACCCCTGACAGGGCACAGTCTGCACAGCTGGACTCGGGGTCCCCCAGCCCCATTTCCTAAGCATGGTTCCCTTGCTGACACCTGGAGCAGGATCAGGCCCCAATGAGGACATCATGAATCTATGAAGGGATTTCAGCGGCTATAGGGCGTCAAGTTTCACTCTGGTTAAATGACACTTCCCAGAAGAGCGTTCCTTTTCTGAACCTGCTGCTTGCTACCTCCCTTGCCTGGGTGGTGTGCACTGCGCTGGGAACTAAATAAGCCCTGGCAATGGGGTAGGGTTTTAATTTAAAAGTGAGAAGTAAAACTAGGGGATAAAAATTGGACCAAGAAGAAATAAAAGATAGCTGTATATTTGGTACCTTGGTCAGGAAAACCTTTGGGACTGTGAAATTTGCTTTCCTCAGCAATGTGGAGCAATAAAAATTGCTCCAGTTAATTAATGGTTCTGACTTTTAGCATAGCAGTTTCTAAATGCCAGTCCTCAGGCCAAGTAAGTCCACGATGAAGTGTCACGGCAAGATGAAATGGGAAAAATAAGGGCAAAGCAAAATGCATATATGTGTGTGTGTGTGTGTGCACGCGTGCGCGTGTGTGGACTATAATATACAGATTACTTACATTTATCCATGTCAGTCGGGATAAGTTTTCCAACTGCCTTTCTTGGAAAGAACTCTCCTTTCTTCTCAGACTATTATCTTCCCATTTTTAGACGATTTTTTTACATTCCAAGCAAGAAGGCCAAGATTCTGGAACAACGATTACAGTTAGCAATCCTCATTTAATCAATTAGCCAACATGCATTAAACATCTACTGTCTGCAGAGCTCTGGGTATGTCCCAGAAGGCAAGACCAACCAACTGCTGCACTCACAGAGGTCACCCAGTGAAAAAGCTAAGTGCTGGCGATGTCATCAGGAGCATAAGGAATACAGTGAAGGAGAACATGGGGCATGACAGGAACATGTGACAGGCAGCTATGCCTCGCTGGAGCTCGGGGGAGGCTTCATGTAGAAAATGGCACTTAGGCTGAGCCCTGCAGGATGCGAAGGAATTAGCTGGATGTATTAACCTTAAGTGACTGCAAAGAGTGAAGCGATGTTGGAATATTACTCAGTCATAAAGGAACAAAACTGGGTCATTTGTAGTGATGTGGATGAACTTAGAGTCTGTCATACCAAATAAGTCAGAAAGAGAAAAACAAATATTGTATATTAACGCATATATATAGAATCTGGAAAAATGGTATATATGAACCTATGTGCAGGGCAGGAATAGAGACGCAGATGAAGAGTATGGAGGCAGCTGGGGGAAGGGGTGGGTGAAATGAATTGGGAGATTGACATTGACATATATACACTACCAGGTGTAAAATAGATAGCTAGTGGGAAGCTGCTGAACATCATAGGGAGCTCAGCTCAGTGCTCTGTGATGACCTAGAGGGATGGGATGGAGATGGGGGGGTGGGGAGGGAGGCTCAAGACAGAGGGGATATATGTGTGCATATAGCTGATTCACTATGTTGTACAGCAGAAACTAACACAACATTGTGCAGCAATTATACTCCAATAATAAATAAATAAATAAAATTTTTTGAAGAGTAAGGCATTTTTTGAGGAATGGAGGAAAGGAGGTGAGGCTCAGTACCTGGAGGCTGGCTGTGTCACAGGAGCACTTTACTGGTTTACATCAGGGTTAGACCATATGAAGCACTACATATAAAATAGATAAGCAACAAGGACATCTTGCAGAGCACGGGGAATTATACCCATTATCTTGTAATAACCTGTGGTGGTGGTTTAGTCACTAAGTCATGTCCAACTCTTACAACCTCATGGACTATAGCTTGCCAGGCTACTCTGTCCATGGAATTCTCCAGGCAAGAATACTGGAGAGGGTTGCTATTTCCTTCTTCAGGGGGTCTTCCTGACACAGGAATCCAACCCAGGTCTTCTGCATTGCAGACAGATTCTTTACCAATTGAGCTATGAGGGAAGCCCTGTAATAACCTGTAATGGAGTGTAATCTGCAAAAAAATACTGAATCGCTGTGCTGCACACCTAAAACTAACACTATATTGTAAATCAACTACACTTCAGCATATAAATTAATTCATTTACTTAAATAAGAGGGTCAGGTTAAATAAGCTCTAAGGTCTACCCTGGGCAAATGTTCCATAATGATGAATACATAACAGCTGCCATTTATCAAACATTTGAAAATTGAGGTCATGGTGGTAGGTGTTTTATGTATGTTATCAACTGTCCACATCACAGCCCCATGAAATAGGTGTTACTACTACCATTTTGCAGATGAGAAACTCTGAGACATAGAGCAAAACTTCCCAGGTCATCCTCTAGTACCTAGCAGATCCAGGATTCAAACTCATTTCTGATTGATTCCCAAATTCATGCTCTTGCTATGAATTGTTGAGCACACTACCATTAAATCTTACCATGCTCTATAATTTAGTGGTTGTCTCCTGGGTATTCTGCAACCTGGCATTCAGAGTCTCTTCTGTGACACTATTCCCCTTGGCGCTAATCACCCTGGCCTCTGGGTTGGCCCAATATTTCCATCCCCCTGCAGCACTATGCTCATACTGTTCATCTTCCATCTCCCCATCACCTCCTCCCTCTCCCACTGGAATGAAATCAAGTAAGCAACTGGATGATGACCCAGAAACAAAACACATTTGACACAGACATACAGGCACATGGGAGGAGATGTTACAGGAAAGGATATTTAAAACCCAACTGGTCTAAGTGGCCTTAGTAGAGGGAATGAGATGACAAAGCTCTTGGTGGGCAGGTCACTATCAAGAGCTCCTGCAACTGTGACAATTGGACCAAATACAGTGGGGTAGAAGACACCCAGAGTCAGGCACGATGCTGACCAAGCAGGGGAAATGGCAGTGGAATTCCTGAGACTGTGGAACTGGGTTGAGAACCAAGGCAGGCACGTCTGCCATGAGGAACAAAGCAAGAAACATCACAAGAATGGGGCTCAAGATTAGGACCTGGCTCCAAGGGGGCAAAGAAGGAGCCCAGTCCTTGATGAGGGATGCCTCGTATGAGCCAGACCAGCAGCAAAACTCTCCAAGTAGGATGAGGGCTGGTTCTACGTGTTGGGAGAAATTTGAGTCTGATATCTTAGGGAACCAGGGAGACCATTTCAGTGATCTTGGCTGCTTTGGTTCCAGTCTTAGCCCTGATACTAACTAGCTGGGTAACCTTGAGACAGCCATGGAAGACAGTTCTTCTCGGGTCTCTTGTAAGTTTGCACATCATATGAGAGAGGCACTGACAACTCTTTGTTCCAGATTTATCTTTTCAAAGACATTGATATAATATATGGCCTTGGAAGATTAGTCTCCCTTTGGAACAAAAATCAAGTCTTATTCCCCATCATAAAAGATTTGGGTTTCCTAAGCTCAAGATTTCTCTTCTGTAATGAAACCTGCTTTGTGCGCAGGTGCCATCCAGTCCACTTGACATATTTACTCAACAAATTCTTTGCCTTCCTTTCACCATCTGTTTCAGAGAGACAATACAGAGATCATAAAAAGAAGTCACTGTAAATACCAGTGGGCTCCATTATTATTATTAATAACACAAATTCTACAACTTTTCCAAGTTCCAGCTCATTTCTTCATCTCCACCATGACCTTCCCCAGCCTTCCAGGACAGAGATTAGTCACACACTTTATTCATATCGTCAGACATTTTTATGTTTACTTCTTGAGTGTTATTTTTAACTCCTGGACTTTATTAGTGTTTGAGGGCAGAGATAATATCTCCCATCTCTTTCGGATCCAGCATTTGCACTTAGCTTTATGGTAAAGATGACCAGTAAACATTTGTAAATTGATGTCACCATTCTATGTACCTATTACCGGGAGAAGCTTAAGAAAAGTCAATAAGAAAGAATGTTAATTGTTTTTAATCAGTTTTACTGTCTCTGTGATACAGGTTTTATAGCCCGGAGAGAGGGCAGGCTGTTAAAATCTGTTTGTGGGATGACAAGCCCATTGAACTTATCTGAAAGGCTGATTTAACAGCTCGTGTGTTCATGGGATATTTACATCAAGGGTGTTATTAGGCTCAGACTTAAGTACTTATATATGCAAAGTAGAATGCAATAATTCATATAGGTTCCTTTCAGCAACTCATCATGTGGAACAGACCATCTGCCCACCCACAGGAAACAAGTCAGGGTCAAACCTCAGAAGCCACATATTTACCCTGTTCCTGGGATCTCTGAGCCACAAAGTGTGTCATCTATTCAAAAACAATGTTAATGGAATTAAGTTCTTCGCTATTATGGTCAGCAAGCAATTACTCTTTTGAGCAAAAGCAAAACTAAGGCTATAAGAACCAAAATTAAGCTGATACTACAAATATTTATTATGCTATTGACATCATTATACACGTTCAGGATATTCAGACAGCTTATTGTCTCTGAGATACTTGTCCTGCAAGGTGGGTAGAGGTACCCTGATCACAGCCTCAATGTCTAACAGTCATGCATCTCAGACACATGATTTACAAAGTACTGAGAATGTTCTCTCAATGAATTGTGCAAAGGTGCTAAACTATTTCTACAGAGTCACCAGAATGCAAAATGCTACTGCCATCAGGTATGACAATCCACAAAGTAATATGAGTCTATCATTTCACAATCCTGAAAAGGAGGATTTGCACTCCCCAAGTGTTAGAATCTGACCACATGACAGCATCTCCCTCACCTATGAGCAGAGAGAACTGCGGAGGTTCCACAGAGAAAAACTTCCTGTCCCCTTATCTCCTGAGTTCTGGTCTAAAGTGCATATCATCTCCTATGTTCCTTAACTTGGATTTTCAAAAAATACCAAGGTTCTCAGGAAACGTCACAACCTGTGAAATTAAGTGAAATCATGTATATAATATGTCTGATTCATTATAAGCACTCACCAAATGTTAATTCACTTCTCTCTGTTCTTATCCCTGAAGAAACCAGAAACTAGGAATAAGAATGTGCCACCAAGGTACTTGGGCTTCCCAGGTGACACAGTGGTAAAGAATCCTCCTGCCAATGCAGAAGACGCAAGAGACATGGTTTCGATCCCTGGGTCAGGAAGACCCTCTAGAGAAGGAAATGGCAACCCATTTCAGTGTTCTTGGCTGAGAAATCTCATGGCAGGCTACAGACCATGAGGTCACAAAGAGTCAGACACAACTGAACAAGCGCACGCACACACACACACACACACACACCAAGGGACTTCCCTGGATGTCTAGCTGTGAGGACTCTATTCTTTCACTATATGGGGCACAGGTTTGATTCCTGGTCAGGGAACTAAGATTCCACATGCCATGTGGAACAGCCAAAAAAGAATAAATTATAATAAAAAAATTTTAATTAAAAAACTAAAGAATGTGCTACCATACCCTAGAGAGCAGTGAC
The DNA here is from genome assembly GCA_024291935.2 of Okapia johnstoni. NCBI lineage: Eukaryota > Metazoa > Chordata > Mammalia > Artiodactyla > Giraffidae > Okapia > Okapia johnstoni. Next base: position 20,719,912 of record CM044320.1, on the reverse strand, counting down.
AGAGGCTACAGATCACTTCATCAAATGCTCCATCCCACCAGCCACGCGTGGAGCAGGGGGGCAAGAGGAGCCCAGGCATTTGTTGCCACTGAAGATGGGAACACACGTCTTTGAAAGTCTGCTGCATGAAGAGATCCACCCAGATTAATAGAATCTTTCCTAGAGGGTCAGGTTATCTATCCCCAGGCAAATGGCAAATGACATATCCTACTGGGAGTGTTCACGTGAGCCAGCAGGAAATGGAATTTTTAGCATCTCTTTCTTTCACCAGATCACGAAGGATTTGCAATGTGATTGAATACAGCCTCTGACCATCACAGTTGTGCATGTGACAACCTCCAAATCACCCACTAAGCTGTAGGGAAGCAAAATTTGCTCCCTCCCCCAAAATGTACCTCTTTGGCCTGAGGATTAATTTAGGCTGCTTATTTTTAAGAAACAGAAGACTCAGGAACTTTGATCTTCCCCATAACTGCCTAAAACGATTTAGACAGAGTGACGTTCCTGGTGGCCTAGTGGTTAATACTCCAGGCTTCCACTGCAGGGGGCATGGGTTCCATCCCTGGTCAGAGAAATTAAGATCCCACATGCTGTGTGGAGCCAAAAAAAAAAAAAAAAAAATTTAGATAGAGGCCTGTTCCTGGAATACAGCTGTCACCAGAGGGATCTGTGAAGAGTATGGGCTGAGTGGGGGAAATTCTGCAGAGCCTGGAGAACAGAGTCCACTTTGGGTCCCATTGTTTCTGAATGCCCCAGCAAACAATGGTTTACCAAGCATTTGCTTTTCTAACTCCATGTGAATTGTTTTCCTCCCCTTCAAAATCCCAAATCCCTACCCCCAACATTCTCTTTCATCTTTAGCTGAAGATGAAATCCTTCTTTCAGCTTCCCTGGTGATTCAGACAGTAAAGAATCTGCCTTCAATGCAGGAGATCTGGGTTCCATCCCTGGGTCAGGAAGATCCCCTGCAGAAGGGAATGGCAGCCCACTCCAGTATTCTTGCCTGGAGAATTCCATGGACAGAGGAGCCTGGTAGACTACAGTCCATGGGGTTACAAGGGAAGGAGTAACACTGTGGTGAGTTACTTTGTTTTCCTGGGTCTCTCCCATGTATACTTGTTATTAAACTTTTGTTTCGATTTCATTCTTGTCAACTTCATTCTTAGACAAATCAGAAGTACCTAAGAAGGGTAGCAGAAAATTTCTTCCTTCCCAACAATGCAGTCACTTCCTTCCATCCATGCTTCCCAGAGCTGGAGCCAGAACAAACCTCCAGCATTTCCTTGATTGAAGAACTTTGCAGAGTTAATGAAAAATCAGAAACAATGAGACTGATCTCACAAACCAATATATCATGCTGGTTGTTGTTTATGCCTAAGAGGTGAAATTCTAACCCTGGGTAAGTCAAAATACTCTCTCTATAAATTATGTGCAATTATGTCTGACAGCAGATAGAGCTACGTCAAGAATAAAGAGCTGTGAGATCTTGAGATGAAAGGACAGTTCTCTTTGCTGTTTGTGATGCTATTTTGCAGGAATCCCAAGTGACTACCTTTGTCCCCTTTTGTCCTGCACCTTCCTTTTCTCCCATCTGAGGAGATGGAGCTGGAGGGAGTGCTCAAAATCTTTGTCTCTGGTTTTCCAGAAGGGAAGGGGAAAAAAAAAAAAAAAAAAAAGACTCTGGATTCAGCTTCAAAATTTAAAGATTACTTAGAATAAGCTTTTAAAACCAAAACTTCAGATAACAAACAATTACTACAGATAATAAGCTCTATCAGAAGGATTTCTTGTACCTGCCATGCAAGTGTCCATGTTTTAATGAGTGTTTTGGCTTCATTTATTCAAGGGCCTTGGAATAATTCTTTAGCATGAGAGGCCCCAGGAGCCTGAAAGGGATTAATGACAGGCTTTCGGTGTTACTATCTTCCCACTAACACACCTGCAATCTAGGGGCAAAGGTGAGTCTCCAGCCTGAAGCACTCAGATGAGCTGTCGTTTTTGCTGCTTCAGAAAAGCTCTCCAGCTTTCTTCTACCAACAGCATTAAGAAAAAAGAAGGGCAGAGACAGTAAGGTGAAGTGTTAGTTGCTCAGCTGTGTCTGACTCTTTGCAACCCACCCCATGGACTATAGCCTGCCAGGCTTCTCTATCCATGGGGACTCTCCAGGCAAGAATACTGGAGTGGGTTGCCATGCCCTCCTCCAGGGGATCTTCCTGACCCAGGGATTGAACCTATATCTCCCGCACTGCAGACAGTTTCTTCACCTTCTGAGCAACCAGAGAGAGTAAAAACGCTTATAGTAATAATAGCACGGGGGAGACTTCCGTGTCAACAAGTGCTGTCCTCAACACCTTTAATCCTGACAACAGCCATAAGATTTTACATTTTCCAGACGAAGAAACTGAGGCACAGAGAGAGTAAGTAACATGCTCAAGTTTAAACATCTTATAAATGGTCCAAGACAGGATTTGAATCTAAGTTGGCTGAGTCTGAAAGCTAAGCCCTTGACAAGATAATCAGTCAAGGCTATTGAATCCTGTCCATTTCATAAACGGCTTCACCAGCTCAGTTGAGTTCAATTCAGTCACTCAGTTGTGTCCAACTCTTTGTGACCCCATGGACAGCAGCACACCAGATTTCCCTGTCTATCACCAACTCCCAGAGCTTGCTCAAACTCCTGTCCATCGAGTCAGTGATGTTTGACCAGCTCAGGTGGTCTTTAAGCCTTTGTTCCTCTGTCTGCACCTCTGTTCTCATCACTGATGTACACCAATCCTGCCCACCATGTCCAAGAAAGCACGTGAATGTGTTGCCAGCCAAAATCTTGGCTCTCTCTTGCAACAAAAGGAAGCTCAAGAAAATAAGAGGGTATCTGCTGAGCCTCTGTTCTCAGGTCTGTCTAAGAAGCTGCTGTGTCAGGTCAAGGTGGGAGATATAATAGCTGAAGGCTAAAGGAGGACTGCTTTTAGCTCCAGGCAAACACTTTCAAATACAGACAAAGTGGAGCTCTTTGAGAAGAGCAGCCCAGGTGGCAAAAGACCAGGAGACTACACAGAATAAGGAATTGCCAAAGGAACTAGAGCGATCTAGCCTGATGAAAAAAAGACTCAGCAGGACAGGAGAACTATCTTCTTCTAACACCAGAGCTGTTCCTGTGGGAAGAAAGTTGAGGTCCTGCCTGATGGCTCAGTGGAGAGAACCCACCCAGAGGCAAAGAAGCTGATTTCAGCAAATGCTCAGATCTGTCCAGAGACGAATGCACTGCCAAAACTGGGCAGGACCCTATGGGACCTTCCCAGGTAGAAAAGACTTTCCGTGTCTCAGTTTCTTATCTGGAGAGAAGAGGCTTCAGTCTCCTAGACCCTCTCTGAGTTCCGAAGGGCAGATTCAAGCAGTTACTAATTAGGGAAGGGAGAGAATGAAGAAACAAAGGAGAAGTAGTCAAGAAACAATAACGCAATGGTGGAGTAGAGTCTTGGTCCTCCTCCAGGGATGGGCATAACAGTATCTGTGAGTTCTTCTGCAGGACCTAAGGCTCCCATGCGGGTGGAGGATGGTAACTTCGGGCTGGGCACACGACTCCTGGCACATTGCCTGGTTACCTCACCACCAACCAATCAGAAGAAGATGACACACCCTGCAGCCCCCCCTCCAAATGTTGCTTATAAAAACCCTTCAAAAACCGTCAGAGAGTTTGGGGGTTTTTTGAGCATCAGTTGCCTATTCTCCTTGTTTGGCAATCAACCTCTCTCTGCTCCAAACTCTGACATTTCAGTTTGTTGCTTGGGCCTCACTGTGCGTCAGGCACATGAACTTGAGTTCAACAACACCACCTAGCCTTGTATTTAAGTACACACTAGAAGGCCACTGGCGTCTTCGATAGCAATGCATTCTTTCAGCTGGTTTGGGTCTAAACTGTTACCGAAGGGAGATCCTTTCCAGAGCCTGAGAGTAGGGTCTTGTCTAACACTCCGAAACGAATTATCCAAGGAGACAGATGTACCGAGAAAGCAAAAGGCTTTGTTGGGGAGGGGCACCCAGGCAGAGGGCAGCAGGGCAAGAGAACCCAGAAGAACTGCTCTGCCATGTGGCTCACAGTCACAGATTTTATGATGATGAGGTTAGCTTTCTGGGTTTTCTATGGCCACTCATCTTGACTGTGCCCACATCTGGTCCAATTCAAAGCCCTTCCTGCTGGCGCACACATCTCTCAGTCAAGATAATTTCCCAGCATGAGCGTTTTGGGGAGGTTGGCAGGACATCTTATGGACTGGCCTCTCCTCCCTCCTTTTGGCCCCTCCCAAAGTTTCCTGGTTAGTTTTCCAGTGGCAGCACCATGTCCCTTATCACAACAACTCATGCAAGTGGTTATTTTCATGCCTGGCCAAGGCAGGCAGTTTCGATCAATGGTTCCCTAACAAAATTACTGGTCACCAGAGGGAGAGAACACAACCCTTTGGCTCCCAGATAACTTGGGTAGGTTGCAAAACATTTCCAAGCATGTAATTTTTAAATTTGGATGTACCAAACTTTCTGAGATAATAATCCTATGAATGATTTGTAACTATAAGGAATATACTCTGTATCTAGTTTTCCATTTTTTCCATTGCGGTAACTGAGCCCATTCCTTCACAGGCTTGTCCGTTTTCCTCTGTTTGTGAGCTCCCTGCCAGCAGAGAGAGGAAACAGCCCTGGAATGTTGTGCTGAATGGAAAAGGCAGGAAAGCACTGTTTGACTTGGAATTCCACGACATGTGGCAGGCAGGGTGGAGGAGAGACCAGGCTCACTGAACAGGGTGTTCTTTGGGGTCTAGGGAACTTGGTGAAAGAATCTAAGTTCAAAACAAATGGGAGGGAAAAGCAGAAGGGATGAGCAGGGACCAGCCTGGTGTCCTGACATGCCTGTGGGAAAACAGCGCTTGGGATGATGTTGCCTTGCCACATGGCTGCACAGCTTTGTTTTGCTTCATGCCTGTTTTTTTTTTTTTTAAAGAAAATACATCACAAACCTAGGGACTGAAATAGTTATATTTAATTACAGTATAGGGAGGGAGGAACTAAGAGTAAAAGCAAGCAAAAAAGAAAGAGAGTGAAAGATAGGCTTACAAGAGACCTCATTGAAAGAACATCGTAAAGGAGGATGAAGTAAATGGATCTGTACCCAGTCTGGGTACCAGGTCGATGCTGCCTCGATCGGGAGGTATAGCCGAAGCTCTGTCAGGTTCCCTTCTACTGTAAGTAACATGCTTTGATTATTGCAAGGAGGAATTTCAGCCCCTCACAGTGTGAGAGAGCAGGGAGTGTGTGGCTGGGAGCCACTTCATCCCCTGCTTTGCTACGGTGCTTTAACTGAATCCCCTCATCTTTTTGAGGCTTTGAGCCCATGTGTATCCACATGAAACTTTGCAAGGCGCTTTCTTACTCTGAAGTTCAGTGAGTCAAAATTTAAGGAAATGATCATTTTTTCAAAATAATGTCCTCACTTTTTTTTTTTCATTTGAAAAGTCTTTGTTGAATTTGTTACAATATTGCTTCTGTCTTATGTTTTGGTTTTTTGGCCATGAGGTATGTGAAATCTTAGCTCCCTGACCAGAAATCGAACCAGCATCCCCTACATTGAAAGGGGAAGTCCCAACCACAGGACAGCCAGGGAAGTCCCTAAAGGAAGTTATAATGGCCCTGGAAATATCTTCCTCCAGGTAAAATGAGGAAATGGAGAGAGCAGCAGGAAGGGAATTTGTCCCATGAGCGTCTTGGTGTGTTTGTAAAAAGGAACAGAGTCGATGAGAAATGTAAGCAAAAAAGTCTCTAGACTTTTCCAGGGGATCAGTTACCTCTGTCTACTATTTTCTTGGGCTTCCCAGGTGGCTCAGTGCTAAAGAATCCACCTGCCAATGCAGGAGACACGGGTTCAGTCCCTGGGTTGGGAAGATCCCCTAGAGTAAGAAATGGCAACCCACTCCAGTATTCTCACCTGGGAAATCCCATGAACAGAGGAACCCGGCAGGCTACAGCCCATGGGGTAACAAAGAGTCAGACATGACTTACGGACTAAACAACAACAATTCTTGTCTTCTATGTCCAATGGGAGGAGCAAAAGCAACCTCAGATATGCCCTTCTCTTCTGGAAATTTCCTTGATGGGTGATAATAGTGACAACCAATAGTGTCCCTTCTTCTGAGGGACCTAGGAAGACATAACTGACCTACAACACATCAGTCACCAGTTTTGTCATTGGCCAGGTCAGGGGTCATATTCCAAGCACCCAGGTGTGCTAGTGGGTCATCCAAACCAAGAGTGAAAGCAAAGAATCCGGAAGATGTCTGAGGAAATGTGGAATGGCCCGGGGGTGGGTAGGGTACAAACACTCATAGAAGTATGTGGAAGACAAGGAAGTCAGAACAATGAGGGAATGGTTATCCTCCCACAAGGAAATTCTGCTCTGGGCTCCTCAACTGCACCCCGAAGTACAGCCAGGTGCTGCCTAAATGCTTGCCCTTGGCCGCAGGCAACACTAAGCAGAACAGTGTCTGGTCAGTGCCGAAACACGAGGTTTGGGTCTGGGTTGCTTTGGAAAAATTGATAGCACAGTCTGTGAGCTGGAGAGAGCACAGCCCTTGAAGCCCTCTGGATAGCAACCCTTCCTGGAAGCCAGTGGAGTCCTCGATGCTTCAGAAGTAGCTGATGATCATCTCTGAGCAAGAAGCCACCAAAAAGACCCATGCCCGCAGGGGTGGGTGACATCATAACAGCACCTTTGTGAACCCCATTCTGTGTATCAGTGTACATTGCTTTTATGGACGCCTTCTCACTGGTACTTGGGACAACCCCAGGAAGCAAATAGAACTGATATTATCACCTCTGCTTTAAAAATAAGATGGAGGCTGAAAATGACTTGATGACACACTCCAGCTCCCACAGTTAGGGAGTATCAGAGCCTAGACTAAATTAATGTAAGGCACGACTTCAAAAAAGAAAGAAAGGAGGCATAACTAGTCCTTTGGACTTCGCTTCAGAATTGCTTTCATTCACACCGCAGTGGATGTAACCCCAGGGAGAGAAGTGCGTGCTTTCCCAAATAAGAGGCTCCCAAACAGGGAAGCCTGGTCTGCTACAGTGCATGGGATCCCAAAGGGTCAGACACGACTGAGCGACTGAAGAACAACAATCCTGGCAGGTCTTTAGCATCTCCCTTGCTGACTCCCCACATCCCCTACACACTACTCCCCAGAATCACACTTGGTGGAAAAGTGAACAATTTCTGCTCTACTCTGGCACCAGTGAGTAATTAATAGATTGAACACCCACGCCATTCTCACCAAGCCCCACCTGCTCAGTGGCCACCAAGGAAATGCTGTCTTTATTCTCAAGGAATTTGCAGTCTTAACAAGTAAAAGATGCATATCAAGTTACACACAGAGCAAAAGGCTTCACAAAATGTCAGGATTAGTAGGCATACATGAAGTCAAAATACAGATGGACAATGTCTCAATTAGGGTTTTGGTCGTACTTCTACGTCTAAAGCTAACTGCCTGAACGAGCATCTTTGCTTTGCTCACTGTCACTAGTTGATAAAAACGTGTTAGCATGTTTCACAGGCTTGCTTAGATATTGCTAGCCTTGTACCTACTACTGCTGCTACTGTTACAGAAAGGTGGGATCCAGCTGCTCTCCACTCAAAAGCCAATAAACAGGCTGGGTTGGTGGAAAGGAAAGTTTGTTTTATTTCAGATGCTGGCAACTGGGGTGAGAAGGGCGGTCATCTGTCCAAAGACTGACTCCTCCTACCCTGCTAAGCAGAGGGTGACAGCTTTTATAGGTTAAGGGAGGGGCTACAGGCAGAAACAGCACAGTCAGCTCTGACAGTCATCTTCAAATTGGTCATCGGTGGTCTGATCAGCATCATCTTCATTATTTTGGGTACAGTTAATCTTCAGTTTCGGGGCCAGTTTGCTTCCATTTCTTTGAGGCCAGTTCTTGGAATTGTGGCAGCTTATGTCACAGCTACATTCTGGTCACCATGCAGTTAGCTCTTCCAACTAGTGGGAGTTTCAGGATCTATAAGACAGCTAACAAGACATAGCTAAGACCCTTAAGAAGGAACTAAAGGTCCTTGACTATGCTTAACGTCATTATTAAGCATAATAATGTCATTATTATTATTTGGTCTCCTTGGACTGTTTCCCTTTGTTTCTGCATGTCTTATTTCTTTGATTAAACTTACTCTTTGACTAATGTTTTCCACAGACAAAAGGCAGGCATAGGGCATGGAGGGGAAGGATCATAGGGTCCTGCTTGGTTTTACTATCATGAGTAAGATGCTGTACAATTCCTTTTAACCGTTTAAATTCCTTGTATATCAAGTATGACTCAATAGCTTCCATGAATGAGATGTTTACACCTGACACTATTAAATGCTTTATATGGGTTGTCTCATTTCATTGCTTCTAAGACCCTAGAATCTCCACTGTTCAGACACAGAAACTAGACTAGAGAGATTTTGAATAAACCAGCCTCCAAGTTCTGTAAGTGGACCAAGTAGATTAGAACCCAGATCTGTCTAAATCCAAAGCTCTTAAAAAGTTCACATTTCCTCATTTTAGCTTTACAACATACTCATGAAATAAGTAGGAAAGATTTTATTAACCTCATTTTAAAGACAAGGAAATCGATTTAGTCAAAGTGTCAATGACTTAACCTAAAGAGTTTTGGCACTAACCCTATAATTCCATTCTACCTATGATCTATTCCGTCATCTTTATACAGTGCCAGCAACAAGAGGGAAGGACAGACTATTATAATTGGCTTGGAGACTGAAGTATCAGCTGCATTTTAAAAAATTATTTATTCACTCGTCTAGGCTGTATATTGTCACCCTGCTTATTTAACTTATATGCAGAGTACATCATGAGAAACGCTGGGCTGGAAGAAACACAAGCTGGAATCAAGATTGCTGGGAGAAATATCAATAACCTCAGATATGAGGATGACACCACCCTTATGGCAGAAAGTGAAGAAGAACTGAAGAGCCTCTTGATGAAGGTGAAAGAGGAGAGTGAAAAAGTTGGCTTAAAGCTCAACGTTCAGAAAACTAAGATCATGGCATCTGGTCCCATCACTTCATGGGAAATAGATGGGGAAACAGTGGAAACAGTGTCAGACTTTATTTTTTTGGGCTCCAAAATCACTGCAGATGGTGATTGCAGCCATGAAATTAAAAGACGCTTACTCCTTGGAAGGAAGGTTATGGCCAACCTAGATAGCATATTTAAAAGCAGAGACATTACTTTGCCAACAAAAGTCTGTCTAGTCAAGGCTATGGTTTTTCCAGTGGTCATGTACAGATGTGAGAGTTGGATGGTGAAGAAAGCTGAGCGCCGTAGAATTGATGCTTTTGAACTGTGGTGTTGGAGAAGACTCTTGAGAGTCCCTTGGACTGCAAGGAGATCCAATCAATCCATCCTAAAAGAGATCAATCCTGGGCGTTCATTGGAAGGACTGATGTTGAAGCTGAAACTCCAATACTTTGACCACCTCATGCGAAGAATTGACTCATTGGAAAAGACCCTAATGCTGGGTAGGATTGGGGGCGGGAGGAGAAGGGGACGACAAAGGATGAGATGGTTGGATGGCATCACCGACTCGATGGTCATGGGTTTGGGTAGACTCCGGGAGTTGGTGATGGACAGAGAGGCCTGGCGTGCTGCAATTCATGGGGTTGCAAAGAGTCGGACATGACTGAGCGACTGAACTGAACTGATTTATTTGGCTGTGAGGGGTCTTAGTTGCTGCACACATAAACTTTGATCTTCATTTGCAGCATGTAGGATGTTTAGTTGTAGCACTTGAACACTTAGTTGTGGCCTGTGGGATCTAGTTCCCTAACAGGGATTGAACCTGGGTCCCCTGCTTTGGGAGCATGAAGTCTTAGCCACTGGACCACCAGGGATGTCCTCAGTTGAATTTTTTAACCATGCATTATTGTTTAAACTGTTCTTTGCTACATGGCTATCACCTCCAAATGTTTAAATTCTACCCTTTACTCAACAGAGGTTGTAGATGGTTTAGAATCTTCAAAGCTAAGCTAGAAATGACCTACATTTGAGAAAACTCCTCTCCTGGCCTCTCTCAAAGCTACATGATGCCCGAGATGGTTGGAACCCTGAGCAGACTTTCTTGAGCCCTTATCCACTTAAAACTGGTTATTTTGAAATCACTCATGACTCAACTGACTCCAAATTCCACTGGAATTCCTCTCTGAAATCCCTGTCCACTATCAGTTTGCCTCCATGGAGACTCACCTTCTCTGAACTTCTGCCAAATCTTTTAATCACCCAGCTAAGCTGGGCAAAATGTGTGTCCAGGTCATGCTTGCATAGCCTTCCTCTTAGATCTGCAACCCTACCGTAACTTATCAGAAAGGCTTGAGTCATCCTCATGGTCACATCCTCAAGGTCATCCACACCAGTAAAACAATATTAATAAGCCTACCTGGCTGCTGCGTGGGGATTAAATGACAATGAGCCAAGTTAATGACGAGGAGTTTAAGTATATTAACTTTTATTAAGGAGAGTATGACTAATAAGTGCATGCAATCAGATTCTTCTTTTAAAGTCTGAATTAGAGCCTTGCTCAGCCAAATAATGATTTAAGAAAGAAAAAGACAGGAGGTAGAATTATTTACAGAATCATTTTGGATCACCTTGGGCCCCTGATGTCTGGATGGATCAGAGAGAGAAGGCAAGGTTGGGAACTACCTAACTTTCCACATTAGAGGGAGGAAAGGTTGGCATGAAGAGATTGTATTTTGCAGACCTTTGCATGTCCCTACATATTCTGTTTTCCTATGTTATAAATTACAAGCAATAAGGCACAGGGACTTCCTTGGTGGTCCAGTGATTAAGATTCTGAGCTCCCAATGCAGGGGGGCCAGGTTCGATCCCACTTCAGGGAACTAGATCCCACATGTCGCAACTAAGAGCTCACACGCCATAACAAAAGATCCTGCATAAAAGATCCACTAAGACCTGGTGCCGTCAAATAAACAAATGAATAAACGTGTTGTCCAGTCGCTAAGTGGTGTCCGACTCTTTGTGACCCCATGAACTACAACGCACCAGACTTCCCTGTCCCTTCACTATCTCCCAGAGTTTGCTCAAACTCGTGAATAAATAAGCAATAAAGCACAAGAGAGGACACACCTTCCTGAAAGAATGTGTATAAGATGAGAGGGTGAGGATGGATGTTGAAGTCATATCACTGTGTTAGTTTCTGAAGGCTCCTCTAACAAATTAACACAAAACTTAAAAGCCTAAAACAGCAGAAATTTACTTTTTCAGATTTTTGGAGGCCATGAGTCTGAAGGTCGTTTCACTGGACCAAAATCAGGATGTCGGGGACGGGGTGCAGCATGCTCCTTCCAAAGGCTCCGGGGAGAATCCTTCCCTGCCTCTTCCAGCTCCAAGGGTGCAGCTGCCAGCATTCCTTGGAACATCACTCCAGTCTCTGCCTCCACGATCTTGTCATCCCCTTTTCTCTGTGTGTCTAATTGCCCTCTATTCTTTCTTATAAGGAGTCATGTGATTGCATTTGCGGTCCACCTGATGATCCAAGGTCATCTCCCCATCTCAAGATTCTTAATTTCACCATATCTGCAAAATCTTTTTATAGGATATTAGGCAACATTCACAGGTTCCAGAGATTACCATGTGATATCCTCTTTTGGTGGGAGGGGCGCATTTTAGGCTACCATAACCACTTTATCTGCTGAACACTGCACCCAGCACTACTGATACCACTTTAGCCAGATCCAAAGAGGAGATCTTGGAGCTGCGGCTGACTAGACAACTCTCCTCGACCTTCAAGAGGTTTTTCTCCAGACCATGCCACGAAAGTGTCAGATACTAATACTACTGGGTTGGCCAACAAATTTGTTCAGATTTTTCCTAAGACGTTATGGAAAAACCCAAACGAACTTTTTGGCCAGCTCAATAGACCAGTCTGGGCCCATTCAGTTAATTTCAAGTCAGCAAATGATAATTGAGTAAGTACACTGTGGGGATTTCAGAGACAACTAAGGTTTGTTCTTTGCCCCCAAGAAGGTAAACTAGAAGGTAAACCAGACAAACTAGAGGGAACCATGGTTCCACTTTCCTTTGAACAATAACACGATAAATGAGAGATCAATAAGGATAAAGACCAGGAGTCACAGAGGGACAAATGCCCTGTTCCAAAGAGGTTTAATGGCAACCCCGGATGTATTCACACCAATTCCCGAAGCATAGCCAAGAACTGTTTAGGAGTCTCTAGAACTTTTAACATTTTTTGGAAGGGTGAGAGGGGGACGGAAATAATTTAAAATTCACGGGGAAATTGCAGTATAAATAATACAAAGAATAGTTATCTTTCCCCAAATATAATCTATTGGTATAATTTTATCTTATTTGCTTTATCATGTGTCCTCTCTCTCATTTGTAAATAAATTCTCTCTCTCATAGATAAATAAATTTTTCTAAACCTTCTGGTAATAAATTGCTTACATCAGGACCCATTCCTCCTGAATACTTTATTGTTTATTTTGCAAGAACAGGAATATTTTGTCACACAACTGTAATGCAATTAACAACTTTAGTACATTTAGCACTAATATGATACTTGTATTTAATCAGTTATCAGATTTTCAATATTGGCTCAATAAAGTCGTTTATCATTAGTTTTTTTTTTTTTTCTCCTTCAGTACAGAATACAGTCTAGGATCAGAGATTGCATTTGATTGTCATGTCTCTTTAATTCCCCTAATCTGAAATATTTCCCTAGATTTTCTTTCATTTTTATTGACTCAGAAGTTTCTAAGGAACATAGCCCAACTTTTTAAAATAGAATGTCCTTTTTTTTTCAGTCATGTCGTGCATCATATGGGATCTTAGCTCCCCAACCAGGAATTGAACCAACATCCCATCATCTACACTAGAAGGCAAAGTCTTAAGCACTGGACTGCCAAGGAAGTCTGAAAATAGAATGTCATTTATTTATCTATCTGCTTATGTTCTTATCAGTTCAGTTCAGTCACTCAGTCGTGTCCGACTCTTTGCGACCCCATGAATTGCAGCGTGCCAGGCCTTGCTGTCCATCACCAACTCCCGGAGTTTACCCACACACATGTCCATCGAGTCAGTGATGCCATCCAACCATCTCATCCTCTGTCATCCCCTTCTCCTCCTGCCCCTAATCCTTCCGAGCATTAGGGTCTTTTCCAATGAGTCAACTCTTCACATCAGGTGGCCAAAGTATTGGAGTTTCAGCTTCAACATCAGTCCTTCCAATGAACACCCAGGATTGATCTCCTTTAGGATGGACTGGTTGGATCTCCTTGCAGTCCAAGGGACTCTCAAGAGTCTTCTCCAACACCACAGTTCAAAAGCATCAATTCTACGGTGCTCAGCTTTCTTCACCATCCAACTCTCACATCCATACATGACCACTGGAAAAACCATAGCCTTGACTAGACGGACCTTTGTTGGCAAAGTAATGTCTCTGCTTTTAAATATGCTATCTAGGTTGGTCATAACCTTCCTTCCAAGGAGTAAGCGTCTTTTAATTTCATGGCTGCAATCACCATCAGCAGTGATTTTGGAGCCCAAAAAAATAAAGTCTGACACTGTTTCCACTGTTTCCCCATCTATTTCCCATGAAGTGATGGGACCAGATGCCATGATCTTAGTTTTCTGAACATTGAGCTTTAAGCCAACATTTTCACTCTCCTCTTTCACTTTCAACAAGAGGCTCTTTAGTTCTTCTTCACTTTCTGCCATAAGGGTGGTGTCATCTGCATTTCTGAGGTTATTGATATTTCTCCCAGAAATCTTGATTCCAGCTTGTGTTTCTTCCAGCCCAGCATTTCTCATGATGTACTCTGCATATAAGTTAAATAAGCAGAGTGACAATATACAGACTTGATGTACTCCTTTTCCTATTTGGAACCAGTCTGTTGTTCCATGTCCAGCTCTAACTGTTGCTTCCTGATCTGCATACAGGTTTCTCAAGAGACAGGTCAGATGGTCTGGTATTCCCATCTCTTTCAGAATTTTCCACAGTTTATTGTGATCCACACAGTCAAAGGCTTTGGCATAATCAATAAAGCAGAAATAGATGTTCTTCTGGAACTCTCTTGATTTTTCGATGATCCAGCGATGTTGGCAATTTGATCTCTGGTTCCTCTGCCTTTTCTAAAACCAGCTTAAACATCTGGAAGTTCACAGTTCAGGTATTGCTGAAGCTTGGCTTGGAGAATTATGAGCATTACTTTACTAGCATGTGAGATGAGTGCAATTGTGCAGTAGTTTGAGCATTCTTTGGCATTGCCTTTCTTTGGTATTGGAATGAAAACTGACCTTTTCCAGTCCTGTGGCCACTGCTGAGTTTTCCAGATTTGCTGGCATATTGAGTGCAGCACTTTCACAGCATCATCTTTCAGGATTTGAAATAGCTCAACTGGAATTCCATCACCTCCACTCGCTTTGTTCATAGTGATGCTTTCTAAGGCCCACTTGACTTCACATTCCAGGATGTCTGGCTCTAGGTGAGTGATCACACCATCGTGATTATCTGGGTCGTGAAGATCTTTTTTGTACAGTTCTTCTGTGTATTCTTGCCACCTCTTCTTAATATCTTCTGCTTCTGTTAGGTCCATACCATTTCTGTCCTTTGTTGTGCCCATCTTTGCATGAAATGTTCCCTTGGTATCTCTAATTTTCTTGAAGAGATCTCTAGTCCTTCCCAATCTGTTGTTTTCCTCTATTTCTTTGCATTGATCGCTGAGGAAGGCTTTCTCATCTCTCCTTGCTATTCTTTGGAACTCTGCATTCAGATGGGAATATCTTTCCTTCCCTCCTTTGCTTTTCGTTTCTCTTCTTTTCCCAGCTATTTGTAAGGCCTCCTCAGACAGCCATTTTGCTTTTTTGCATTTCCTTGTCTTGGGGATGGTCTTGATCCCTGTCTCCTGTACAATGTCACGAATCCCTGTCCATAGTTCATCAGGCACTCTGTCTATCAGATCTAGTCTCTTAAATTTATTTCTCACTTCCACTGTATAATCATAAGGGATTTGACTTAAGTCATACCTGAATGGTCTAGTGGTTTTCCCTACTTTCTTCAATTTAAGACTGAATTTGGCAATAAGGAGTTCATGATCTGAGCCACAGTCTGCTCCCAGTCTTGTTTTTGCTGACTGTATAGAGCTTCTCCATCTTTGGCTGCAAAGAATATAATCAATCTGATTTCACTGTTGACCATCTGGTGATGTCCATGTGTAGAGTCTTCTCTTGTGTTGTTGGAAGAGGGTGTTGGAAGAGGGACCAGTGTGTTCTCTTGGAAAAACTCTATTAGCCTTTGCCCTGGTTCATTCTGTACTCCAAGGCCAAATTTGCCTGTTACTCCAGGTGTTCCTGACTTCCTACTTTTGCATTCCAATCCCCTATAATGAAAAGGACATCTTTTTTGGGTGTTAGTTCTAAAAGGTCTTGTAGGTCTTCATAGAACCATTCAAGTTCAGCTTCTTCAGCATTACTGGTCGGGGCATAGACTTGGATTACCATGATATTGAATGGTTTGCCTTGGAAACGAACAGAGATCATTCTGTCATTTTTGAGATTGCATCCAATTACTGCATTTCGGACTCTTTTGTTGACCATGATGGCTACTCCATTTCTTCTAAGGAATTCCTGTTTTTATCAGTGGGAACTTATTAATTCCTATTTTTTCAATGGTTTATCATTCAGTGCTGTGCTTAAATTATTTTGGCCTCAAATTGTACCAGATTTAACTGGTAGGAATCCCTTCAAGGTGTTTCCTGTGTCCTTGTGAATACCTCATCAGTTTTTGTTTTTCAAGAATTTCTTTGCTTTCTGGCAAATGTTCAAAGTTTATCATGTACCTACCTTGTCTCAGTTCTGGAATTGGCCATTTCTTTGAAGAACTCTTGGAATTAGAGACCAAGATTTTAGTGTCAGGTGCTCATTGTTACTGGGGAGTCTTTGCTCCTAGGACCTTTCAGTAGACAAAACTAGAAAATATACATGTATTTACATACATACATGGGCTTCCCTGGTGGCTCAGAAGTAAAGAATCTGCCTGCCAATGAAGGAGACACGGGTTCGATCCCTGGGTTGGCAAGATCCCCTGGAGAAGGAAATGGCAACCCATTCCAGTATTCTTGCCTGGAAAATCCCATGGACAGAGAATAATGTCCATGAGAACAGAAAGGCTACTGTCCATGGGGTCACAAAATAGTTGGACACGACTTGATGGCTAAACAACAACAAATATACATACATACAAACATAATACCCATATACCTAGTGTATATATATATATATATATATATATATATATATATATATATATATATACACATATGTGTGCATGCTCAATCGCTCAGTTGTGTCCAGCTCTTTGCAATCCCATGGACTGTAGCTCTCCAGGCTCCTCTGTCCATGGAATTTTTCAGGCAAGAATACTGGAGTGCTTGCCATTTTCTCCTCCAGGGGATCTTCCCAACCCAGAGTTGGAACCTGCATCCCCTGCATTAGCAGGTGGATGCTTTACCACTGCACCACCTGACAAGCCTCTACATACATGTACACAAATACATATACATGTGTATATATTCATGTGCATATGTGTATATACATGTATATGTATACATATGTGTGCATGTGTGTATGTATGCATAAAATCATGAGTTAACCTGATGTCTCTAACTTCAGTCCACCCCCATAGGGTTCCTTCCTGCCTTTCCCAGTTCACATTTTGATGTCTGTTGACTGAGCAGTATCACTGGTGGCTCAGACGGTAAAGTGTCTGCCTAAAATATGGGAGACCCAGGTTTGATCCCTAGGTCAGGAAGATCCCCTGGAGAAGGAAATGGCAACCCACTCCAATATTCTTGCCCAGAGAATCCCCATGGACAGAGGAACTTGACGGGCTAGAGTCCATGGGGTCGCAAAGAGTCAGACATGACTGAGTGTCTTCACTTTCCCATATGGAGTTTCTCACTCCCAACTACATTAGCACATTCCTTCACTTGCCCAACACCACAGTACATCTAAAATAGTTTCAGAATTGCTTGACCTATCTTACCATGAGATAATTAAGAATATATACTAAGACAAGTTCAAGAGTTGGTTGCAGTTCTACCCGCCTCAACCTCAGTCAAGACAGAAGGTAAATAGTCAAGCAACCTGTTCATGAATTACTAGATTCGTTCCTTCTTTTGCTTTTTTCCCCTTCAGTGTGATGGAGATACAACTGGATTCATTCATTTTCAGTTTAGATTATTCTTTCCCTTCCCGTCTTGCTTTATTTTTGAGTATGTAGAAGGTTAACATGCTTTCAGAAGTCAAACTATACAAACAATATTATTCACAGAGAAGTGTCACTCCCTCCTGAATCACTTCCAACCCCTCCCTCCAGTAAGTAATCAAGCTGATTGTTTTCTGATTTATCTTTCCTGTGTTTCTTTTGGTAACAATAAGGTATACGTATGTTTTATTTCCGTTCCCTTTTTACACAAAAGATGGCGTACTATGTATCCTCTTTTGTACTTTCCATGCTTTCAGTTAGTATTTCCTAGAAATCATTTCATATTAATAGTTCAGAGTAATTGCCCTTATTTTGTGTTGTTTTTTTTTTCAAATACATCTCACAGTATTTCATTGTGTGTATATACCATAGTTTATTCAACCCTTTTCCCATGCTTGGAGATATAGGTAGTTTCCAGTATTTTACAATTACAAATAACACTGCAGTGAACAACTTTGTGCATATTTATTTTCATACCGTTGAGGTGCAACTTCAACAGGAAATTCCTAGAAGTTGAATTTCTGTGATCAAGGGAGCAAGCATGCGTAGTTTTGTTAAATTTTGCCAAATTCTGCTTCACAGGGGTGGTACCATCTTGGATTTCTGCCAACAGTAAATGAAAAAACCTAGTTTCCCAGAGTATCATCAACAGAGTATATTGTCAGGCTTTTCAGATTTGCCAATCTGACAGATAAGAAATGATTTTCTTGTAGTTTTAATCTACATGACTCTTACAATAAATGAAGTTGAACATCTTTTCATGTATTTAGGGCCATTTATATGTCTATTTTTGTGCCTTGCCTGTTTCTGAATTTTGCCAGTTTTTCTATAGGAATTTTGGCCATATTCCTTCCTTAATTTTTATAATTTTTTCTATTATATTAGAGTTATTAATCTTCTATCTGTTATATGTACTACAGATATCTTCTCCCAGTTTGTTTTTTATTTTGCTTATGGTGATTTTTGCCATGAAGTTTGTTTTCTTTGTTTTGTTTTTCAGTGTAGTCAAATCCATCTTTTCTTATCTAATAGCTGTATTTTTAGACATAGTTAGAAAGCCTAGTGGCTCAGACAGTAAAGAATCTGCATGCAACACAGGAGACCCAGGTTAGATCCATGCGTCAGGAAGATCCCCTGGAGGAGGAAATGGCAACCCACTCCAGTATTCTTGCCCAGAGAATCCATGGACAGAAGAGCCTGGTGGGCTGGCAAAGTCCATGAGGTCGCAAAGAATCAGACAGGACTGAGCAACTAACACTTTTATTTTTCAAAAAGCCTTTATTTACATCTAAGTTGTAGAGAAATTTACCCATGCTTTCTTCTAGTATTTGTACAATTTCATTTTTGCATTCAGATCTCTAGTTTGTTTGGAGTTTGTTTTTATATATGGTATAAAAATGGATATAATTTATATTTTTCTAAATGGCTATTAGTTTGTGGTAACACTATTTGTTAGAAGATCATCTTTGCTCTGGTGATTACAGACATCAGCTTTGTCAGATGCTGGATGTCTCTTTGTAGCTGTGCTTATTTCTGGACTTGCTCTTCTCTTCCACTGGTCTGTATATCTAGCCATGCACCAGTCAGTACCATGTTATTTTAAGTATAGAATCTTTGTAGCATGACATATAGGGCTAATCCCCCTCTGACATATTAAAGCATGCTATAAAGTCTAATGGCGAGGTAGTAAAGAATCTGCCTGCCAGTGCAGGAGACACAAAAGACATAGGTTCAATCCCTGGGTCAGGAAAATCCCCTGGAGGAGGAAATAGCAACCCATCTCAATATTATTGCCTGGAGAATTCCATGGACAGAGGAGGCTGGCAGGCTACAGCCTAAGGAGTCACAAAGAGTTGGACATGACTAAGTACACACACACAATCCCCCCTCTGAGCTCTTTCTTTCCAGTGTTTCCCTAGCTAGTCTTGTGCATTTATTTTTCCATAGGAATTTAATATCAATCCATCTTCCTCTTTTTAAATGTTCCTTGGTATTTGTATCAGGGTCCCATTAAATTTATAAATTAACTTAGGGAGACCTGACATCTTGATGAAATTGAGATGTGTCAAGAACAAGGCATGTTATTCCTTTTGTTCAAGTTATTGCTATTTTTAGATCTGATGTTCTCTCTTGGACATTTCCTTAGGTATCAGTCCATTCAACAAAATAATATTTGTTGAGCAGCTATTACACCTTTAGCACTATATTAAGCACAATAGAAATAAAGAAGTAGGTTCTGTCCTCCAGCAGCTTAGAATTTCATGAGTGAGGTGGGCTAACATTCCTGAAACAAAACAAGTAGTGTGAGAGCCTGTTTCCGGAAGAAAGCCCCCCATAGCACAGCAAGACCGTCCATGCAATGCAGGCTCTGAGGGCGGGCAGAGAAATGATGGCTAGAATAACAGGGCAAGACTTTGGACTGAATTTAGGGTAGAATCATATGCCTTGAAGGTCATGTAGGGCTTAGGTGGGGTGACAGGCAGGAGAAGGAGTCTCAGTGGGGGGCACCTAGGTAAAAACTCAGAGATGGACTAAGCATGACACTGCATGGGGCAGAAAGCCCCCAGCAGGACCCTTGGTTGGAAAACACTCTTCAAGCCTCAGTGTTAACAGCTCCAATCTTCATTATGTACTTATTAAAATAACATTAGTGAACATCTACTACTTTCTTAGTTCTTTAGAATGCTAATTTCTGTCCATCATGACTTTCTCTGGGGATGCTCCAGAGCTGAGCTGTCCAGTAGCTACCAAGCTCTTTAAGCCCTTGGAGGAATGCAACTGAGGCACTGGATTTCTAATTTTATTTCATTTTAATTTACATTTTAAAAATGGAAGCAGGACTTCCATGGTGGTCCAGTGGTTAAGAATCTTCTTGCCAATGGAGGGGACACAGTTTCCATCCCTGGTCCCAGAAGATCCCACGTGCCTGCCACAGAGCAACTAAGCCTGTGCACCACAACTACCGAGCCCAAATGCGTGGAACCCACAAGCCACAATACTGAGCCATGTGCCCTAGAGCCTGTGCTCTGCAACAAGAGAAGCCATGGCAATGAGAAGCCCTTGTTCTGAAACTAGAGAGTAGCCCCACTCGCCACAACGAGAGAAAGCCCATGAGCAGCAACGAAGACCCAGCTCAACTGTAAATAAAATAATATTTTTTAATAGAAGCTCCTAAATCCTCGTCATGTACTTATTAAAATAGCAAACTAGTCTAAATGAACTAGAACATTTACTAGTGTAGATGACTTTTCCATTGGACTCAACTTTATTGTTTGAGGGAGGCCTGCATTTGACTTCAACAACAGCATTGCATAAAATATCATTGTTAGATTGCAGTGTGTGTCTCAATTTTACTTTTTTTTCAATGTGGCTACTGGGAAAGTTTAAATTACATCTGTGGCTCATATCACATTTCTCTTGGACAGCACTGGTCTAGGGTCTTACAACCCTGTGAGGGCTGGTCAGTGTCCCATGGGAGCCATTCCCAACTTTCAGAAGCTGATAGTTTACTAAGATGCCCAGGTGATTCTTATGCACAGCAATAAAGGCATAAGCTCTGGAGGACACAAAAGACATGCTAGCCTCTGGAAGGTAACCCCAGAGTGGCCCCAGTCCTTCTGAGGGTCGGGGCAGGAGGCAGAGTGAGCGGCAGGGAGACCCCTGCCTGCCACTGTGATGTCACAGAGGCAACCTCCTGGGTCAGCCAGCCCCACCCCAGCGTGTCCTGGTTGCAGGATAACTTCTCCATCCTCTCCAGCCTACCTCATACCACCTGACCCCTCTGCTGGCAAGAGGGGATCTGATTCATCTTCACACTCAAGGCTCATCCCACACAACCAATTAAGACACAGCAGAAGAAACACTGAAACCCCTCTGCCTCATAACTTCAAAAGTGAATGAGCAGTTCCTCTCAGCTGATTCGAAATGTTTGTCTCACCCAGAAGGTAGGTACCTTAAATTATGAAATCTCATGACTATCTCATGTGTAGTCCCCTTACTATTGGATGTGTAATATGAGTTATACAAATTCATCGTAAGGAGCTTGAGAACACTTGGTAGGATTATCCAAATTGGAATAAAAATGTGTTACTCGAGCCCAGTTTTTATTGATAAACCCAGTGATGCCCATACTTTGACCTCTTGTTCTTTCATCATCTTCCATTAAAACTTCCATTTCTTTCTCCTTTGTCTCTTATCACACCTTTCCTCTGTTCCCAGGGCAACTTAATGTCGTGTAGGTCTTTTTTCCCTCTCCATCTGTATGATTTCTACTACAAAATCGAGTCCCTGGAAAAGGCCCAATGGCACGGAAGTGATAGCAGTGATCAACTGTCTATTCACTCCAGTGAACTGAAAGAGATGCTGAGGCATTCCCATGACCAGCTCCAATCCAAAATCTGCTGGAACTAAGAAAGGACAGCACAATCTTAGGCTCTTCCTGGTCTCAGAATCTGCAGAGATACTTCCAGACCCAGAAAGACACTCATAGCCAACAAAGACGTCTTGCCTTGTTTAACAGAGAAGGCACATCTGGAAGTGACTTGCCTTCCATTTTGAGAAAGTTGGCAACTCCCAACTTGCAGCTCACAGGGTTACTAAAAAGAAAAGAAAAAAAAACGATGTTCATTATTCCTACATCTTACCTTTCCCAGGGGAGAAAAACGAAATTTACCATTAGTTGAGAAATAAAATACACACACACACACACACACACACACAGAGCAATGTGGTGTGCTGTTTATGGGCTGGAAGTTAGAGATCTCAGAAGAAAGGAGTTTCTTAAAAAAAAAAAAAAAAAAAAAAGACATTTCCAGAGCCTCATAGAAGAGCTCACAGTTCTGAAGAACCACCAGATTATGGGCTCAGCCCACTTCTCTAGTTCAGAATCTCCCTAAGCGATTAGATCATAACTAGGCCAACCCTCAGAAGTGAATACAGCTAGGACTAGCCCTAGTGACAAAAAAAATTTATTGGTTTACGAGGAGAGATGCAGAGGAAATGATGGCAGAGTCCGTTTATCAGTATACACCCGTGAGGTTTAAAGGAGGCGATCTGTTGCCTCATTCTGAGTGTGCTCTCGTAACTCGGCCTCAATCTGTGCCACGGGTAAAGGTGACAAGGCCTCGCTTTGACCGAGGGGCAGCCTGGCCTTGACTCAGGAGGTTTCCCAAGTTGACTCTGCGTTTACGAGCGTGTGGCCTTGAGGAGTCGGACACTGGGGTTCTGACTTCTCCGGGTAGTGAGGATTAAACTTCTGTAGAGGGACTGCCAAACCATCTGGGACAGGGACGGGGTAACCGGGGAGGACAAATTTTTAATTTGCCTCCGAGAAAACAGTCGCTCAGGGAGGTTAGGGAACTTGGCTAAAATCTTTAGCCAGGTCGTGGGGTAGGGCAGGGACTAGAACTCAGATCTGCTGTGGGTTGGTGGCCCCGAGGTTACGTCTCGCAGACCCACGAAATGAGGCGGAGACAAGGCCTTTCTGCAGAACAGAAGCCGGGGCGTACCTTTAGGGGAAGGGGGCAGGGGGCAGGGGGCGCGGAGACCTTAGACTTGGGTTTCAGCTCCTCCTGACCCTCGGCCCACCGGCTTGTGAGCGGAATTCAGGGGATGAACGAGGATCTCCGCACTCCCTCCGCCCACCCGCCTGGGAGGACCCTCGGGACGCTGTCTCCGTCCCCCCAGGAAGATGGCGAGGCCCCGGGCGGGGAGCCCCACCCGCTCGGGACATCCCGGCGCTCCGCCGCTGGGCTGGGCCTAGCCAAACAATTCAAAGCAGGCTCCAGCGCGTCACCTTGGCAACGCTCTCCCGTTGCTAGGCGACCGGGCGCCGTAGTAAACCGAGGGCGGGCGTGTTACTAGCGGATGGGAGGAGGCCCGCGGGAACTAGCCGGGCGCTCCGGCACTGCAACTGCCAGGGGAAGTCTGGGGAGAGGGCAGAGAAGGGAGGGAGGGACGGGGTAGGGGGCGCATGCCGGATGCAAACGGGGCGCCCCTTGAGAGGCCACTCCCGTTAAGCCCCTGCCCCGCCAGTCTGTCCCCGACACCTCACCACCCCCACCCCGCTCCAGCAGTCCCCGAGAGCTCCGTCACCCCCGCGTGAGCGATTGCCCCACAGGATGCCCAGATGGGACTGCCCCTCTGATTCACTCCAGCTGCTTGAGGCATGAAAGAAGGCGGCTTCCTCTCCTGGAAATGACTGCATTCGCAAAAGCCCTCAAACAATTCCATTAAAAAGAGGAACGGGAAAAGCCACAGAGAGGAGAGCCCCCGCAAATGATTTTGTTTGGCCCTCCCCACTACACAGAAGTAGGTGTTCCCAGAACTCGGGACCCATGTTAGGAAGACTGGAGTCGTTTTCTTATTCTGTGAGCGTCTGGGGTCATGTGGACATAAAGCATGGTTACATTAGGAATTAACCTGAAGCTGAGAAACCCCAGAGCTCAATGTCCTGCAGTGGCTTTAGTATTTTGGACACTCGGCATGGGCATTTTAGTGATATTAGTCTTCCCATTAGATCTGGGAAGTGGATATCAAAATGTCCTGAGCTAACATTCCTATTCGTCCTTAGCAAATGTATCACGTGTGAGGCATTGAAGTAACAATTGTAATTAGGGCTACAGAACCTCAGAACTTTGGACATTCAAGATATACCATCCGAAAGGGCTCCAACCTGGAGGGAATCACAGGGCTTGGGAAAGACATAACATTTCCAGTCTGTCACTGGCTTGTGATCAATCTGATTTAACCCTGGTCTCTGTGAACTGAAGATAATACTTGCTCATGAGATCACTGCTGTTTTCTGGGCTTGGTGCATCAAACAGCAGGAATGTTTCCACAGGTGGGAGGAAGCGTATTGGCACAGGGTCTGTTTGATGAAACTCAGGGTGCATCTGTGTAGAAACGCCTAGGGTGTGTTTGTGGACCCTCTTTGCAGCTTCTCCCTGCTCTTTCATATGTGAAGCAGGAGGATCCCTGTCCCTTTCACCATAGAAGGCTGTTTGGACACTTTTCTTCAAGATCTTATCTTCAGCCATAGTCTTCCTAATTGTATTCGTGAGCTGGGTTTCCATTATGCACTTCCTTCATTCATTCCATTCATTTGTGGCTGTTAGGGCTAGGCTCTGAGGATCAACAATGAATAAGACATAGTTGCTACTGTATCTAGAAAGTTAGTCAAGTGCATAGAAGACCCAAGTAAAGCATGGGATGAGTTACAGGAGAGGGGCACAGAGAACAGAGCAGTGTAAACCAGAGCAAGTAACAACTGAAACTTTTACACTGTATTCAGCCTTCCGTCTACTTAGTAACAGAAAAGAATTAGTTAATAGGGCCTGGGTCAGAAATCTGACTCCTGGGAGAAGGATAGAGAGAGTACTATCTCTGTCCCAAACTAAAGGAAAGCAACCCTGAATATCATTGGAAGGACTAATGCTGAAGCTGAAGCTCCAGCTCTTTGGCCACCTGATGCAATGAGCCAATTAGTTGGAAAAGATCTGGATGCTGGGACAGATTGAGGGCAAGAGAAGAAGGGACAACAGAGGATGAGATGGCTGGATAGCACCACACACTCAAGGGACATGAGTTTGAGCAAACTCCGGGAGATCGTGAAGGACAGGGAAGTCTGGTGTGCTGCTGCCCATGGGATGGCAAAGAGTCAGACACGACTGAGTGAGTGAACAACAACTGTCCCAAACAAACCTTTCTCGGGACAAGATGCCAGAATGGATATATGAGAAAATTAAAAAAAAAAAAAAAAAAAAAACCTGGATTCCATAGCCCCAGGCTTGGACCTGAGGGAAGAGCTGTGCTTTACAATCTTCCCTGGTTCAGGGAAGCCGGGTGTGCTGCAGTCCATGGGATGGCAAAGAGTCAGACACAACTGAGCAACTGAACTGAACTGGTTCAGCATCACAGCGTTCTTACCCATTGTTTTAATCACTTCTAATCTCCAGAGTAGTCACAAAAACCAAATTGAATTCCTGTTTACAAAGTATGTGTGGGTGTCCCAAGACCAGTTTCTCTTTTTTTCATACCTAGTAAATGTGTTTTTGGACAGTGCATGGCACAGTGATTGAGGACCTTAGCAGGGATAGGTTGGTACCACCCCTTGGCTTTGAGATTTCACAAACGTTCGGTTGCACATACATCCCTGTGGGAGTGTCCTGAGGGGGTCAGGGTCCAACACACCAAAGTTCAGTAAGGTTCCGAGATGTGGAATCTTCTTGTCTGTGTTGAGTCAGGAGCTTCTGAGCCTAGTCGAATTATATTTATGTGGCATTGACTAGCAATTACTTTAAGAGAAGAAAGAGAAGGAACAAAAAATTAATATGCTCAAATTACAATGAAAGGAAGAGAGTGGGATACTAGGCTCTGATTTTTGTGGTCAGGCAGAGAAAGTCATGCTTTGTCAAAAAGAGGAAATTGGACGTTGTGGCCCAGGGTCCTTGGGGAGGGGATGGGGGGCAGGGGGTGGGTCTCAACATTGATTGCAGCTAGGAGCCAGCCAGTCAAACAAGTACGCACACTAAATGCACAGCCTCCTACGGGTATGTGCATGTTAAGTCACTCGTGTCCGACTTTTTACAATCCCATGGTCTGTAGCCCACCAGGCTCCTCTCCCAGACCTAGGCCTTAGTGTTAATCTCTCAGTCGTGTCCAACTCTTTGTGACCCCATGGACTGTAGCCCACCAGGCTCCTCTGTCCATGGATTTCCCAGGCAAGAATACTGGATTGGGTTGCCATTTCCTTCTCCAGGGGATCTTCCCTATCCAGGGATTAAACCCAGGTCTCTTGCATTGCAGGCCCGTTCTTTACTGTCTGAGCCACCAGAGAAGCCCAGAGCTAGGCTTTGGGAAGGCCTAAAATAATATAATTTGGGAGGCCCTCTTTAAAAAAAATAGTACACAATGACAAGTACAAATTAAATAATAAGCCTCTTGGAAGGGGCCTGAGTGAGAGGGGGACCATAAGCTGAAGTTTCATCAGCTCCACTCTCTAAATCTACTTCTAGACTTCCTCACATAACCCGTCTGAGACTCTACTGCCCCCATCTCCTTTTCCCTGGAGAGGGCATATTTCGGGCTATTAAGGTACAGGGGGCGCAGTTTATGAGCAGAGGCAATAAAAACCAAAGACAGAGGACTGTGCCAAAAGGTGACTCAAGCGGGATATGAGAAGTGTCTCCAAGTATTTGCAGGGTGGAAGCAGAGAGAAAGGAAAAGAATTGGTCACTGTTCTGGGGTGGAAAGGGAATGAGGATACGATTAAGTCAAGAAAAATGTGCACAAAACTCATCAGGAAACATTGTCGAACAGTATTTTCTGATACCGCGGAGCTGTATTTCCCATGGGAAGTATTTGAGGACCTACTGAGTCACTGAAAACTAAAACTGGCCACAGAAAAATGTGCCACAGAAAACAATCTTACAAGATGTCCTCAAGGGAGCAGCTGGATGGCCCCAGAGTTCATTGTGAGCCCTGAAATCCAGAAAGCAGACACATGGCTTCTATAGATGACTGTGTGGGGAGGAGGCCAAGGCAAGAAAAGAGGGTACTAGCCTGAGGGGTGGGGCAGCCACCTCCACCCACCTTTGCTGCTGGTTGGGGGAGGCGTGTGATTGAAGAAGGAAATATGGGAAGATAGTGCCACCCAGCGTTGAGATGAAAACTGCAGCCAGAAACCAACAGCCAATTCAATGGCAAACAGGAACCAGAAATTCCCTGCTCCCTTTTCTCGAAGGAGAGGAAAAGAATAAAGGGTCATTTGGGTGATTCAGACATCACCCCTGTACTGAAGCACACGTGTGTCAAACAGGGTGTTAAGTAAGGCTGACAAATAAGGAGAAATATGGTATGATACCCCTTATATGTGGAATCGTATAGTGAGTGAGTGAAAGACACTCAGTCGTGTCTGACTCTTTGCTACCCCACAGACTATACAATCCATGGAATTCTCCAGGCCAAAATACTGGAGTGGGTAGCCTTTCCCTTCTCCAGGGAATCTTCCCAACCCAGGGGTCGAACCCATGTCTCCTGCATTGCAGGCAGACTCTTTACCAGCTGAGCCACCAAGGAAGCCCAAGAATACTGGAGTGGGTAACCTACCCCTTCTCCAGCAGATCTTCCTGACCCAGGAGGAATCATATATGCAGAATCTAAAAAGAAATTCTACAAATGAACTTATTTATGAAACAGATACAGACTCACAGACTTTACGGTGGAGGGGGAATAGAAGGATCAGGTGAAGGGATAGTTAGGAAGTTTAGGATCTACATGTACACACTGTTATATTTAAAACAGATAATCAACAAAACCATACTGTACAGCACAGGGAACTCTGCTCAATGTTACCTGGCAGCCTGGATGGAAGGGGAGTTTGGGGGGAAATGGATACAAGTATGGCTGAGTCCCTTTGCTGTCCACCTGAAACTATCACAACCTTGTTAATTGGCTATACCCCAATATGAAATTAAAAGTTTAAAAAAAATAGAGTAGAGAATATATTGGGTGACAGGATCGAGATCAAAGGAGACTAATAGGCCAGACTGTGGACTGATTCACATGCTCCAAGGGGAGCCTGTCTTTGAGTCCCCGAACCGACTGCACAAACTTAGAATGGGAGGATCATGACTTGGTTGGCGGCAGATCTGGTCTACGTGGCGGAAGGGCAGGGCAGGGCAGAGAGGCTTTCGCTAAATGTCAGCCCAAAGTGAGTCAAACAGGTGTGATTTTTATGGCACGTTAATTCCCTAATTATATAGTTTTCAGTCTGTTCAGTTTTTTTACTTGTGTGGTCAGAGTGGCAACTCCCAAGTTCCTCGCATGTGGAACCGGAAATTCAGAAGTCCAGCCCTGGGTGTATGCAAAAAGTTTTCTAAAATTACAGGTTCCTGGGTATCATCCCAGAACCACTATGGCAGCTCAGGATGGAGCCTAGGAACCTGCATATCTTCCAAAGTTGCAAAGATGGTTCTGATGCTTGGTCAGAATTGAGCACTACTGCTCTCGAATATCAGAGAAGCCAATGGCAGCCCACTCCAGTACTCTTGCCTGGAAAATCCCATGGACAGAGGAGCCTGGTAGGCTGAAGTCCATGGGGTCACTAGGAGTCGGACACGACTGAGCGACTTCACTTTCACTTTTCACTTTTCTGCATTGGAGAAGGAACTGGCAACCCACTCCAGTGTTCTTGCCTGGAGAATCCCCGGGACAGAGAAGCCTGTCTATGGGGTCACACAGAGTCGGACACGACTGAAGCAATGCAGCAGCAGCAGCAGCAGCAGCTCTCAAATATGGAGCCGACTTTGAGGACTTTACAATCAAGACAAACAGTTGGAATATAGACAGCATCATGGGAGGGGACAAGGACAGAGAGGAGGGAACGGTCCTTAGGAAGAAACATTTTCAAAGAATGAGTGACCTGAGTTCATCTTGACAAGCAGCAGATCCTCGGGTAAGAAGAGAAGACATTCCAAGAAGAGGGAAGGAAAAGCATCTGCCAGGATGAGGAGGATGAAGTCCTTGGGCATTCAGGGGAACACAGCAGTCTCCCCACCTTCTCAACCCGATTAATTGGTACAGTTTTTGAGCACAGAAAGCACCATTTGTATTTCTAGGGGACTGATGACAAAAGATATGCAATCAAACCCTTATTGATTTACCAGATTCATTTGCTTTTGGTTTGTTCAAGTTTTAGAAATGTACTTTAAAAAAAAAATTTATACCTTTGCCCAAAGATTGGGAGAGAAATGGTAGATAGCCACAGCATTGCTAACCCAGGGATTTATTTCTCTCCAATCCTCCTCTCTCTGCAGGCTTACCCCCAGCACTACCTAACACACAGATGGTCTCAGAATGTTATAATAATCCTTACTAATGTCACTCACTGGAGAGTGGAGACCATCCGTGACACCAGGAAGCCTTTCCATACCCATGGCTCTATGAGGCCGCTGACATTGCACATCACAGGGCTTATGAAGGGGATGGAAAACCCGACACAAGGGAATGGGAACTGACAAAATTTACTACAAAGCAATGGTGACTCAACAATGTTTTGTCTGCCATAAAATCAAGCCAAATCCATTCCCACCAGTTACCTAGGGAGTGGCGGTGAGATGGACACCAATCACTGTGCACTTTTGTAATTTATTTTTTAATTGAAAGATAATTGCTTTACAGAATTTTGTTATTTCTTCACCCTGCACACGTAGGTCCTTGCGTCTTTGTGCTGAATCCCAGACCCCCAGTGGCAAGCTTTTCTGTGTAAATTGCTCAGGACAACTGGACCATGAGTGCCTTGTCAATTTTTAAATGCCCAAGTTCCCTGCAAGGCAGCGTTTAATCATGAAGCACTCCAAAATATATGATAGAGGGGAGGGATGGGAGGAGGTGGGAGGGGAATGGAAAGGGAGTCTTCCTTCTTTCAACACTAAACCAAAGGGATTTGGAGCACAGATGGCATCTGCAGTCATTCTGGACAAGCTGTGAGACAAGGACCATGGTCAAGGTAACCAGCTTCCCTCTCTTATTGTTTGGAACATGCATTTCATAGCTGTTTTGCTCCTGATTCTTTTAAGAGATGTGCCAGTCTCATCCATTTGTTGTCCTTACCTAGTCTGTGTTAATCCTGAGGTTTTGCCATTAACCTATGTTGATGGAAGAATCACGGAAAATTGATAGAAGTTAATTATTGAAAAGTATAGATTTTCAATCTATATACTTCCTAGTGGTCTGAGCCTGTGTCTGAAGCCACACACTGTCCCTTTTTTAGAGAGTGAAGAGTCCCCTTGGCTTGGGGCTTGTCAGTACATGCAAAATAGAACGTGTCTTGAAGCTGCTATTTCTTCTCCATGATCCCCTGAAGGAAACCACTGCCAAATTAGATTGTTCTTCTAAATCAAGAGAAAGGCATTTTTAAGGGGAAGATAAAATATGCAGTGAAGGGTATGGCAGTGTGGGTGTTGAAGACAATTCTTGAAGATTCTTGAATGGATTCTCATTCAGTTGTCAAGATAATCATTGAATGAGGTTCCTTGAGTCTGTCCTTGGTAGACACTTCTGGAAACAGTGTCTTTGGACTTCATTCCAAGCTCTTTTTCTTCACTTTTCAAAACTTTTTATTTTATATTCGAGTATAACTGATTAACAATGCTGTGATAGTCTCAGGGGCACGGTAGAGCGACCCAGCTATACGTGTATCCATTCTCCCCCAGACTCCTCTCCCATGCAGGCTGCCACATAACATGACGCAGAGTTTCTTTGCTATACAGTAGGTCCTTGTTGGTTATCCATTTTAAATATAGCAGAGTGTACATGTCCGTCCCAAACTCCCTAACTATCCCTTCCCCCTACCCTTCTGGTAACCGTAAGTTTGTTCTCCCAAGCTCTTTTTCATCCTTTGTTTCTCAACTTCTTAAATTGGTTGTCACCTTAGTGCTGCTACAAAGTGGTTGTACTGTGGTGAGGGATTCATGATTCTTATTTCAGAATAACCTGATGAATAATTTATGAGTAGGTATGCTTTTAAATGGATCGAGGGTAAAATTAAAATCTGATGTGATGGGATAGTGGCTAAATCTCCAACCCATACAGGGTTGAAAATAACGTTGTCGAAAATGTAGAATTGCCTGAATCCTTAGTTCCATCTTTATACAGAATAATGGATGAAGATGTTGTACCTTGAAGTCTATTTCCTATTCAAGCAATGGATATAAAAATAGAAAGGGTAGCTAACTAAGAGTAGCAGAACAATGACAAAAACCAATAGGATTTTCAAAACTAAAAAACAAGATGAAGACATTCTTTTGGGGGAGGAAAAGGGGCTCATAATGACTTCCATATCTGGCAATATAAAATCACCCCCCCTTCCAGATATCATGGCTTTTGAGTCCTCACCAAGGTCACCCAGAGTCTTGAACCAACAATTCTTACTGGAGTTAATTTGTTGAGTGCTTTAAAAAAAA
The DNA here is from genome assembly GCA_024291935.2 of Okapia johnstoni. Taxonomy (NCBI): domain Eukaryota; kingdom Metazoa; phylum Chordata; class Mammalia; order Artiodactyla; family Giraffidae; genus Okapia; species Okapia johnstoni. Next base: position 20,688,590 of record CM044320.1, on the reverse strand, counting down.
AAAAATCTTATTAGCAAATTGCTTTACAGAAGCTGTTTTATCATCCATTTTGCTTATTGGCTTCTATCTACATACGAATCGGGTATATTTCTTATTGCCATAAAAAAACTGCACTTTGTCTGTGGTATCTACTGTTTTAGCCCCTAAAAATTATAAAGAACAAACTGTTATGATTCTAAGATAAAGTTGCCTGTTTAATGTAGAAAATGTTCAGCTGGAGATGATGAGAGAGGCAGATTTATGGGCCTGCCTCATTTAGCTATGGTTTTATTTCCATCTCTTAAGCTAAGCAGATTTGGGTCTGATTAATTCTGATGTAAGTGATTCCCCTTAGAAAGCTCAAGATGGTTTACTTTAAGAATTGTCTGTCAGCAACTAAGTATGGGCTTCTTTTCCATTCAGTATATATTAATATAACAGTACAAACTGCTTCGTAATGCAAAGTGTGAGACCCGTCAGATCCCTTGATTTTTCTATTAATAAATAAAATTCAATCTGGCTCCACGCCGCCACTCCCCAGCACTGAAACATCTAACATTGGACATTTTCATCTCACCCTTCTTTTAGGTTAAAAATGACAAGGTTAAGGGTTCCAGCCAAAGCCATGGGGCTGCATTCATTCTGCAGCCACCCACCGGGTCACCCCCAGGCACTGCAACTGCGCTGGGCTGTGGGGCTGCACTGGCAGGTTCCTTGTCCACCCTCCAAGGACACCCTCCCTGTGGCTCCAAGGCCAGAGCACTCAATGTCCAGCCTCCATGGGTACCACGCGGCCACCTTGCATTTGAGATTCTCTCAGCTCAGGCGTAGTGGATGGAAGCTGAACTCAGATCACCACCTCTCTCAAAACCCATCACTCTATTTCTTCTCCAAGGGTTGCAGCATCCCAGTGGGTCCTCTGCCCTCCTACCCTCAAGAGCCCAGTGCCTCTATCTGCTCCCCTAGGGAGCATCCTCTTTAACATTCATTAATAGGATAAACTGAACTGAACTGATGGCTCAGATGGTAAAGAATCTTCCTGCAATGTGGGAGACCCAGGTTCGATCCTTGGGTCAGGAAGATCCCCTGGAGAAGGAAATGGCTACCCATTCCACTATTCTTGCCTGGGGAATCTCATGGATATATGCCCCTTTACTTCTCTCAGAGGAATCTAACACAGGGAAAAGCGAAAGTGTTAGTCACTCACTCGTGTCTCTTTGCGACCTCGTTGACTGTAGCCTGCCAGGCTCTTCTCCATGGAATTCTCGAGGTATGAATACTGGACTGGGTTGCCATTCCCTTCTCCAGGGGATCTACCTGATCCAGGGGTTGAACCTGGGTCTCCTGCATTGCAGGCGGATTCTTTAACATCTGAGCCACCAGGGAGGAAGACATCAAAACCTTATATAGGACAGTCATAAATTAAAACCCATTTATAACTAAAAGGAGTATAAATGTTTTTTGTTAGATTGGAAGAATGGGGAATTTAACATGTGAGCCATTATTATATGCCAGATAAGTGCCCAACATTTTGTTTGTATTATTTAAGTAAATCCCCGTAACAACAAAAATAACAAATACCTCCCCACTACCTTTCCCTGAAGACAAACCCAAAGATTACCATCAGGAACATCTGGTGAACGCCCAATCCTTTTTCTCAACCAGATACACACAGCTCAGTGGCTTAATCACATTACTATCTGATGCTTGTTCAGATTATCCCCAATAAGCGTTTTACTGTAATATGGTCCAGCTGAAATAAACATCATCACTTCAGCGCCTGCTCCAGGCTGCTCCTGGAGCCAAGCTCACCCAAGGCTACTTGGAGAAAACTCCTAAGGGCTGGTCACGCCCATTGTGCTAGAGAAAGCTCCATGGAGTTTAGGGAGCCTCAGGGGAGGGCACTGATCTCAGATCTCAGATGAGGCTCTAACATCAGGCTCCCACATCTGTGTGTCTTATTATAGATGGGGCTCCCGAAGGCCTTCTCTGGCCAACGGACATGCCTATCTGCCGTCCTCAACATGCTATCACTCAGCCTCTCCACAGCATCCCTGCTCAGCAACTACTGGTTTGTGGGCACACAGAAGGTGCCCAAGCCCCTGTGCGGGAAAGGTCTACCAGCCAAGTGCTTTGACGTGCCAGTGCCCCTGGATGGGGGCGGCAGCAACGCATCTTCCCAGGAGGTGGTGCACTACAGCTGGGAGACCGGGGATGACCAGTTCACCTTCCATGCCTTCCGGAGTGGCATGTGGCTATCCTGTGCGGAGATCATGGAAGAACCAGGTAGCCGCCTCACCCTTAGCTGCCTAATTGCTTGTCCCCGCCGCAGGGGGAAGTGTGTAGCCCTCACTCACACCAGCTGGGCTCACCCCTAGCCTCATAATCTTCCCCCTCTCCATTGTGTCCCTTCCCCATCAGACTCCCTTGTCATAAGGTCCAAAGTCCATCCATCTGGCATTTCACCTCCAGACTCGCTGATTTTAAACAGCATCCCCCTTCAACGGTCTCATGCAGACTTTGAAGGTTATGAGACTTCCCATTCCTGCCAGCTAGAGTTGCCATTTAGAGACAAAGCAAGAAGACTATCGTAGAAAAAGCCTGGGCTCTGTCCAGCTGTAACCTTACAGGAACAACTTCACTCCTACAAAGTTTGATTTTCTCATTTGTGAGATGCAGGTATCAGAGTAGATGGCCCTTAACGCATCCCAGAAGTGTGTTCTCATTCTAAGTGTTACTGTTACCACTGAAAAGGCAGGGGAAGTGAAGCCCAGGGAGGATAACTACATCGTGGAAGTTCTCCCCAGAGGAGCCGCAGACAGGGCCTCTCAGGTCTCAGGTCGCGAAGTGTACACTCAGAAAGCAGGTGCTGTGCCAGCATGTTAGGTAGGGGCTTGTCCTCGGGCAAATAGCAGAGGACGCTCCCTCCTCCCTGCTCAAAGCTTGCAAAGATCCCCCTGTGGTGAAGTTTTCCTAAAGCCCAGAACTGTGTACAATTTGCAGTCTGCTGCTTCTCCCAATTTGGGCTAAGGCAAAAAGGAGATGGGAAAGGATTATAAACTCCTGGGTATTTCCACTTATTTTTACATTTTTAATTAATTTACTTATTTTAATTGGAAGATAATTACTTTACAATATTGTGATGGTTTTTGCCATACATCAATATGAATCAGTCATGGGCATACATGTGACCCCCCCATCCTGAAGCCCCCACCTTCCTCCCCACCCCATCCCTCCAGGTTGTCACAGAGCATTGGCTTTGGGTGCCCTGCATCATATATCAAATTCCCACTGCTGCTAAGTCGCTTCAGTCGTGTCCGACTCTGTGCGACCCCATAGACGGCAGCCCACCAGGCTCCACCATCCCTGGGATTCTCCAGGCAAGAATACTGGAGTGGGTTGCCATTTCCTTCTCCAATGCACGAAAGTGAAAAGTGAAAGTGAAGTCGCTCAGTCGTGTCCGACTCCTAGCGACCCCATGGACTGCAGCCTACCAGGCTCCTCCATCCATGGGATTTTCCAGGCAAGAGTACTGGAGTGGGCTGCCATTGCCTTCTCCACAAACTCCCACTAGCTATTTTACATGTGGTAATGTATATGTTTCCACATACACGTAAAGTACAGACTTTTGGACTCAGTGGGAGAAGGAGGGGGTGGGATGATTTGCAAAAATTCCATTTATATTTATTATTGTGCCATTTAGCACTGCTGTGACTCCAGTCCAGGAAACAATTTCGAGCCACTTAAGCCAGCAGCAAGAACAGAAGGAGCTGGTGAACCAAAGCTGGGAACATCCCCTGGGTGACTCAGGGAGTGTCCTCTTCATAATAAGGACTTGAGGAAGAAATTAATCTTGGATGACTCTGGCCTATTTTGTTCATCCATCCTTGCATCCTTCCCTGCTTCCAAAGAGACATTTATAGCCTGCCTCTCATGGGCTGGGCAAGCCCCCAGGATGGAATTAGGAAAAGCCTGTGTCCCTCAACCAGGGCAGCACCTCACCACCTTGTACCTTGTCTATTTCAGGGGAGAGGTGCCGAAGTTTCCTTGAACTCACACCACCAACCGAGAGAGGTGAGAAAGGACTACTGGAATTTGCCACGTTGCAAGGCCCACGTCACCCCACTCTCCGATTTGGAGGGAAGCGGTTGATGGAGAAGGCTTCCCTCTCCCACCCTCCCTTGGGGCTTGTGGCAAGTATGTGGGTTTGATGATAAATTTAGTTGCCATTGAGTTGGGCCTCTGGGGATCTAAACTGTACTGTGATCTCCTGCTTTTCTTTTCTTCTGAGCCCCACAGGGTGATACTAACTCCCACTAGGCTGATTCAAACTCCCACCTGGCTGACACCCATTCCTAGGCAGGAACGCAAAAAAGCAACAGCAGGGACAAATAAAGTTCCCAAAGAGAAATATATCAACAGCTCTAACCTACTTCTGTTGCCAAGTAACCGTGTAGAAAGCTTGAATTTTTCCTTTTTTTCCAATTTTTTTTTCATTTCATTAACTTTATTGAAAGGTATATATCCCTTAGTACTAAAACATAATGATGGTTGGTTAGGTTACCTCTGCCAATGCAAAATTAACACTGATGTAATAATTTTTTTTGTAACATAGAAAGAAAGGAGTCAAGGCGGGAGGGGAGGAAGAAGAGAAACAAAATAGATGGTTCCAGAATTAAATTTTTTAAAGAAGAGAAACAGAAATAAGTAGCAAAAGTTACATCCCTAAAAGATTTGGTGGAAATTGGAGGATTTCTTCTCCAGTCTCCCTAAGAGTAGTTACAGTGAGTCAAGCGTGGTTGATTGTGTATGGGGTACTGAATAGAGTGAGAACTTAGAGCCAAGAGACCCCTGGTCAAGGACTGTCCCAGCTGCTTTCAGCTCTGTCTTCTCTTCTGGTGCTATGAGGCTCTCCACTTCTCATGGGCAGCATTTGTTCACCGCTGGTTCAGTTATTTAACTGTCAGGGTGAGGGTTCTTCTTCCTCTGGTTTCTGACAGAGATCCTATGGTTATCACTGGGAGCCCAGTTCGCGTACATCGGACTTGAATTTATCAGCTTCCTTCTGCTACTGATGGACTTGCTATTCACGGGGAACCCTGGCTGCGGCCTCAAGCTGAGCGCCTTCGCCGCCATCTCCTCTGTCTTGTCGGGTGAGCAGCGTCTCAGGAGCTACAGAGAGGGTGGGTGTCCCCTGTTGCCTTTGAAGCCAAGCCAGCAGCTGGAATTTCTGTCCTAAGAGAAGGAGCCCCGAAGAAAGCTAAAGAATGGAGCCAGGAGATACAGCACAGGCGTCTTTAATTTTAAATTGAAACAGCATGCAAAATGCTACATTAAGTCATTACGTACTTTGCAAAATGATTTCTCTCTGGGTTCTATTTGCAAGTTTTCTCGTTATGTACAATATGATTTGGTTTATTACTTCTGAGTCGTGACGTATACATGGCTTTGCCAGACTCTGTTGGATCAAGTAAGAGATGTCTGTAGATCAGTGGTCCCCAAGCTTTTTGGCACTAGGGACCAGTTTTATATGGAAGACAATTTTCCCACAGTCTGGGGGCAGGGGGTGGTTTGGGGATGATTCAAGCACATTACATTTATTGTGCCCTTTATTTCTTTTATTATTACATCAGCTCCACCTCAGATCATCATTAGACCCCAGAAGCTGGGGCCCCTAGTGTAGATGATGAAGGAAAGGGTTCACGTTAGGGATGCAGATGGAAAAGACCTAAAGAGAGTAGCAGTCCAGTGTGCAGCATTGACTAGAAACGTTTCCACAGCTCAAAACCTAACGTCTGGGGAACCAACAGCAAATACAGCTTCAAGGAGGAGCCCCAGTGCAGGGTAGCCCTGATGCCAGATAGGGAATACAATTTGCTCCCAAGTCGTATTCCCTATAGATAGATCGCAGCACCAGCCTAAGGGTGCCGCCTCCCTGTTTCTTTTGCAGGCCTTCTGGGGATGGTGGGCCATATGATGTACTCACAAGTTTTCCAGGCAACAGCCAACTTGGGTCCAGAAGACTGGAGGCCCCACGCTTGGAACTACGGCTGGGCTTTCTAGTAAGTGCTTATCACCTCTGCCACCTTTCTCCTCTTCCCCGGTCCACCTCCATTAAATGGCAGCCTTCAACTAGGCACTTGCTCTCTGTCCTCCTTCCTTCTCTCCATCCTTCATCCCAGACACCTGTCAATCATCCAGAGGGCTGGACCAGCAGCCGCACCCATTCTCTTCCCACCTTCCAAGGAGAGGGGCAGAGTGGATTCCTCCAGCTTATTTTTCGTGAGGACGTTGTCAAGTTTCTCTGCTGATAAAGCTGTTAATAAGTGCTTCTACACCTGACATGTAGGACGTCCTAGGGAAATGACACTGATTTTGCATGGTTTATGGAAATGAGGCTCTACATTTTATATATTCTGTTGCCCAGAAAGTTCATTCAGATTTTTCCATAAAAGCTTACAGAAAATCCCGAACAAATTTTTCGGCCAACCCAATATTTTATGATTCAAAATACTGGGAGACAGAGAAATGAAGAAATAGCCTTGAAATCTGGATTCCATTTCTGTGAATGGCTGCCCACTCTCCTCCTATAATGAATAACTTCATCCTGCCTCCATTCTTATTCCACCAACCTGTGTTAGAAATGAAACCGTCTCCCTCTAACCCTTAAAGTACGAAGGGCTCAGTTAGTTTAGACTTCTCTTTCCTCATGGTATAATATGGGCTATTGGATTCGGGCGTCTTTGATCTTTCCATCAGCCACCCTATCACACTTTAGTTCATTTTCCAGACTCATCATTTCTCACCTTTTGTCCATTTTTCGAGCCATCCTTGGCATTTCAACTGCAGGGCTCAGACTTCAAAACTCCCACCAAAGTATCTTCGGCCTGAGTCTAGTCCATCACAGGCAGCAGAGGGGAACACACAGCAGCAGTGAGTGGCCTTTCACTGTCACAGCCTCATGAAATCCACCCCCCAACACCCCCCCCCCGATGTCCTGGGCTTCCCACAATCGTGGGGAAGTTTGACTTTCCCAGTTCTTAGGAGTGTGCTTGATATGGTTCCCTGGTGTCTTTTTCTCTTTGTTGAATCCACCCAGCTTCTCTTCCATCCTTTACAAACTCCTTTGAGCCAAGAACCACACTGTTTGCATTGTAGGGCTTGTTTCCACTAGAGCAATCTATACTAATGCCTCTGGATGTGTACTCAGGGTTTCCTGAATGCCTCCTAGAGGCTCAACTCTGGGGACCCTCCGACAGCTAGGCTGAAAACCAAGGAAGACGGGAGAGGTGTCTGAGTGCAGGAAAATCTTTGGCAGGAAACGTGTGTGTCAGGCTCCCCTGGTGGCTCAGATGGTAAAGAATCTGCCTGCAGTGGGTTCAGTCCCTGGGTCAGGAAGATTCCCCTAGAGAAGGGAATGGCTACCCACTCCAGTGGACTGGCCGACTATAGTCCACGGGGTTGGACACGACTGAGCGACTCACACAAACACACACACACAAACACACACACACACACGTGTGTGTGTCAGGGAAAGAGGTAGTGCATTGGGCTTGCGTGTACTGTGTCCAGCTGAGCTATAGGTCTGTGGAATTGTTGAGATTATATGAGGGTAACTGCAGCTTGGAAAACTGCAATAGTTCAAAAAATTGTGTGTGGTGGGGCGGGAGTGAGTGTGTGTCTGTGTGTGTATATACACATATACGCAGAGCTTCCCTGGTGGCTCAGACGGTAAAGAATCTGCCTGCCAATGTGGGAAATTCAAGTTTGATCCCTAGGTGGGGAAGATCCCCTGGAGGAGGGAAATGGCAACCCACTCCAGTATTCTTGCCTTGAAAATCCCATGGACGGAGGAGCCTGGCAGGTTACAGTTCATGCGATCGAAAAAGAGACAGACACGACTTAGTGACTAAACAACAACACACACACACACACATACACATATAAAATAGGCCGCCAGGTATAAAACAACACAGCACTTACAATGAATCAGTGCAGTGAAAATGAATGTTAAACTCCTGACTTTAACACCATATAAATCATGGGTTTTTACTACAAAACATTCAGAACTTACCCTAGGACAGACCAAATTCAGACCTCTTGCCCACCGCTCTTCTATCTACAACATGTGAAAGGTGACACCCTCATGTTCTTAAATCTCTAAGAGGCATCCCTTAGTTGACTAGTAGGAAGGGACCTTGATATTTTTCTTTCAAACCCGTAAGAAAGCGTCTTACTTTCCCATTTCCCATGTGTGTGTCCCTAGCACGGCCTGGGTCTCCTTCACCTGTTGCATGGCATCGGCGGTCACCACCTTCAACACCTACACCCGGCTGGTGCTGGAGTTCAAGTGCAGGCACAGTAAGAGCTTCCGAGGAGCCCCAGGCTGCCAACCGCATCACCACCAGTGCTTCCTGCAGCAGCTGGCATGCACAGCCCACCCGGGGGGCCCCATGACCAGCTACCCCCAGTTCCACTGTCAGCCCATCCGCTCCATCTCCGAAGAGATAGACTTCTACTCAGAACTACATGGCAAGGAACTTCAACAAGGCACCGGCCGCAAGCCTGAGGCCGAGGCGGCTGGCTCATCTGTAGAAGAAGAGTGTTAGGAGTTAGGGGGTTTGGGGCACAGGCTGAAGTCCTACTTTACACGTCGCTCTGTGATCAACACGCGCTCAAGCCACAGTCTGTTTCCTGAGTGTGACTTCCAGAGGTTAAGAACAAGGGTATTGAAAGTCTAAGTCCAAGGGGTGCACGCCCAGGTGCCCAGCGCCCTGGCTCCCTTTTCCGTCACAGCTCAGTCTCACCGCCCCCACCCCATCACCCCCCACCCCACATCTCACTCATTCAGAAGTTCCTTCTCGATTCCTCTGATGGTTCATTATATGCCAGGTTCTTGGAGATAAAAAGAGGAGTAAAATATAGATCCTGCCCTTTAGGGGCAATCAGGCTGGTCAGAACAGAGATGGGTGGTTGATGGGGGCTCAGCTCAGCCGTGGCGCACTTGACTTTAAAGCCACACACTGGGAGGCAGTACTAGGAGCTACACCATGTAGAGCAGGTGTCCTCCGTGCTGCCTGCCTCGGCTTCCTGCATCCATGTGGTAGGGACCACATCACACTATGTTAATTACACATTATCCTTGGAGAAACCAGGAGACCAGGACACATGAGAAGGCTCCACAGCCTGCAGGGACAAGCCACCCCAAAAAGAGCCCCCCTGAAGTCCCCTGGGGGCCTAATGCTTAGGATGCCAGGCTTTCAGTGCCATGGCCTGGGTTCAATCTCTGGTCAGGGAACTGGATATCCAACAAGCAGTGGGTGCAGCAAAACAAAAACAAAAAACCAGCCCACTGAGGCCATGGCGGTTCCCGAGTGGAGAATCCAAGGGGACATTTTGCCAGCGACCAGGCTGCGGTCGACACTCCTCTCTGAGCCCCCAGCTCACATCCACCCCCTCGCCCCTTCTCTCTTCCATCAGGGAGAACACACCATCCTTGACGGCTGGGAAGAATGTGAGCAGCACACACGTATGCTCCTATACACAGTGTTTATTTGTTCTGTAACAATTCACATTTTAAATAGTGCTTCCTGACAACGTACCAGCTGGCTCTCCTTAAACACGGGTACTAAGGATGGCAATTCACATTCGAAGGGGCGGGGGGGAACCACCGGACCACACGAGGGAAGGTGGCAGAGACCCTCTGGGAGGGGGTTGGTGGGGAGGATGTTATCTAGGGTAGAGGGTTCATAAGGGATGTAAAAAGGAGATGCTGGGAGAAGGAACAGCCTTGTGTTCTCAGAAGTCAGTACCCTTTCTAAGTAGTAGCTGATGGGCTCTGCTGGCACCCCAAGTGGAGCGCAGGGAAGGAGAGGAAGCCCTTCCTGTCTTAGACGTCTGGTCAGGGGGTTGCCTGAGAAGAGAAGGAAGTTCAGGGACATGTTTGACAACAGCCCAGCACCCACACCGGTCAGATGAAGCTTCCTCGATCTTCATCCACCATGTATACCCCACTGTACTGGCTGCAAGAGGAAGAGGGAACCTGTGTCCTGCTGTTATAGCTAGAGAGAGATTCAAACTGATCAGGGTCAAAACAGTCTCTGTTAAGCTGGTTTGCAAACACACCACAAAGAATTTAGGGACTTTTTTTCCCCTGACTGCTACTGATGTATTTCTGGGACACGCCCGGCATAAATACAGTCTCCTGCCCTCAACAGTCCCTCTCAAACCAGATTCTCAATAAACAACTCTGCATTTGACTCTTGCCTAAAGTGGGTGGCTTCCCAGGAAGCCTCCATGTGGCAGGGCACCAGATGACCCAGCCCCAGGCCACAGGACGGCCACTCAAGCTTCAGGTATTCAGTTGACTGTGAATTAGTCCTTAGAATTCTCTCCTAGACCAAACTTGATCCTACACCCTTCTAGCCAGGCAGATTCAAACCCTAGAAGTGAATCTGGAATCAATCCCATGCTCCTGGGTGTCTTCTAATTGTTCCCCTAAGTTTACAATAAGCTGGACCCACACATGCCTTTCAAAGAGCTAGAACCAAATTTGCTTTCAGGGACTTAAGGCAGAGGGGATGGGAGGGCAGAAACCTGGTCAAGACCAATCTACAGGCGGGGCACCATGGTTGCTTACAGCTCTGGCTACCAACCTTCTGTTAGGTCACAACGCCTACCAGTGGGCAATTCAGACATACCCCTTTAAATCTGGCATCCCAATTTTCTGTAATCTCTAAAGTCGACGAATCTATTAACACACGCTAAAAAGACACAGGTTTAAGTCAAGAGAGAACCTGAGTGTACTCAGGGATGACTTATCAAAACTATTCCAGAACAAAAGTGGTTCTCCTCTGGCTCACGTGGGATTCCCTGCTGTATGAACAATGGTCTAGACATTTAAGAGAGAACCTGATAAAGTAACGTATTCATACAGAAGAAGGAAGAAGTAAGAGCTAGAGATAACTCTAAAGAACTTCACCCACTTATAAAAGCTATAGTATGTACAGAGACATTTTCTCAAAATACTCCGCTTCAAGGGCTCTACAGGGAAGAGGAGGGCACAGCGCTGAATGGTTGCATGCTGGGCTCAAGGAGCCAAAGTCCAGAAACAGCTTGGCTCTTGTGCAAGCAAAGCAGAAATATCCCTGAATAAAAGAGCAGAATGAGAGGCAGAAAGGAAGATGCCCATGAGGAGAAGATGCTGAGAAGGCAGGGTGGAGATGAAGGGGGCTGAGGCTGCCTGCCTCAGTCGTTCCTGACTTGTTTTCCTCTAAGCTGAGGATGGCATACACATAAGCACATCCAAAGTAAACATGATAAAAATGACCATGACGGGCAGAACGGTATCAACCGAGACATAACCTCTGGACCTTGTGGCGGTGGGGGCGGTGGAGGGGGCGTATTTAAACCACTTTTGTTCCCCTTCCGATAGTCAGAATGGGAGAAAATTACTGCAAACAAAGCAACTGACAAAGGACTAATCTCCAAAATATATAAGCAGCTCACACAGCTCAACAGCACAAAAACAACCCAATCAAAAAATGGGCAGAAGACCTAAACAGACATTTCTCCAAAGAAGATATGTTATTGTTGTTCAGTCGCTAAGTCGTGTCTAACTCTCTACAATCCCATGGATTACAGCACACCAGTCTTCCCTGTCCTCCACTATCTCCTTGCTCAAATTCATGTCCATTGAGTCTGTGATGCTATCTAACCATCTCATCCTTTGCTGCCCCCTCCTCCTTTTGCCTTCAGTCTTTCCCAGGAAGAAGACATACAGATGGCCAATAAACACGTGAAAAGATGCTCAATGTCACTCATTATTAGAGAAATGCAAATCAAACCTACAGTGAGGTATCACCTCACACCAACAGGGTTATTCTTACGGTCACTACATCTAGAGAGAAGGAGTATGTGAGGAGACGAGACAGGAGCCGTAAGATGAGGAAGAAATGAGAATGCTGGCTGGCTCACACTATCCCCATGTCAGTCTTTCTTGCTGCTGCCAAGGTCAGGGGGCAGGCGAGGTACCAGCGGGGGGAGAACAGGGGAGAGATGCCAAGGGGCCCTTCAAGTCAGAGGTAGGCTACCTGTCTCAAGAGGACCCAAACCAACAAGATGTGTTTCAGACGGATGAGAACCTGGGTCCCTGGGAGCTTAGGATGTGCGTATCTAGAGAAAACCTCATCACCACATGAATAGATAGATACACACTCAGGGCATTAGGCACAGCAAAAGGTTCCAGGGAAGGACTTCCCTGGAACTTCCCAGCCAGGGTTCATAAATTAGACAAACAAAAAATAAAACAGGAAGATTCACAGTTCTAAACCATCCACACAGAGTGCCTAGGAGAAGGGGTTAATTCAGGGGTCGGATGGGCAGGTAAGGTACCCCAGCCGAACGGGTGGTGCTGTTGTTGAAGAATTCCAAGTGCCTTTCCAAGTGCCTGGCGATGGTCACGCAGAGGAGGTAGAAGGGGGTGACAGAAGTCCTCCTCTCCAAAGAACTATGGTTACACCCTCTGGGGAGGGATAGTACCACTCCGTTCACGTCTTCTGGAACTGAAGAGTCCAGCAGCCTAGATCTAGGGAGAAAAGGGCACGAATCAGTGACTTTAATTTTTTTCATGGTGGAGACATGGAGTGACTCTCAAGGTCAGAATATCCCTCTATTTCCCTAGCCTTTTGTTTAGCCTCCAAAGTTTGTCAGTGTTCCTCCAGAAAGGCCCAGAGACTCTATCATTTTCCACGATACATTCTGGAACATTGAACTAGGCTGTCGTATTGAGGGAGGGCAGGGGGGTGCATTTTGAGCAAGATAACCAGTCAGTCCTACAGGAATTCAACCCTGAATATTCACCGGAAGGATCGATGCTGAAGCTGAAGCTCCAATACTTTGGCGACATGATGTGAAGAGCTGACTCACTGGAAAAGGCCCTGATGCTGGGAAAGACTTCAGGGCAGGAGGAGAAGAAGCTGGCAGAGGATGAAATGGTTGGATGGCATTGTTGACTCAATGGACATGAGTTTGAGCAAACTCCAAGAGATGGTGATGGCCAGGGAAGCCTGGCATGCTGCAGTTCATGCGGTCAAAGAGTCAGACACGACTTAGCAATTCAACAACAACCAGAGTTCTTCACAGTAGGTAACTGCCACAAGCCCTGCACAAGGCTGGCACCACCAGCCTTACCCAGAGTAACAGTAAAAGCCATGACCTCACACTTCCAAATGTCTCCTCTAAGAGAGAAGGTACCATATCCAGCTCAGAACAATCAAACAGTAGTTCAAGGTCATCACTCACCCCTACGAAATAATGCTGGTCCAAAACAGCTGTTTCCTGATACCTAGCAACTCAAGAAGGTGCCCACCCGCATCCTTGACCTTCTAAAGAGCAGACTGAGTTGGTTGTGTTTGCCCTTCACCCTCAAAGAGTAACCACACACTTTCTTTCCCAAGCTCGTCACCTGGTAGGGAGAGTCGACAAACTTTATCCTCGAGAGGAATCTGCGCAGCTCCCCGCGGCCAATTTTGGGGGTGGTCTCCTCCAGCTGGACCATTTGGCCCTCCATCAGCGCCCACCGCAGACTGAGCTTGCTGACCACCAGGGGTGCTGGGTGCCCTTCGGAGCTGGGCCCTGTTGTCCTGGTAACATAAAAGGCGTCTTTCCACAGGTCGTTGATCCCAACTGAGGAAGGATACAAAGGAGAGCAGTCAATGAGGACAGAAGACTTGGGCTCACAGGAGAGTGGTTGGGCTCAAGATTCATTCACTCATTTCCTCCTTTGCTGACTCATACAAGACGTTTACTGAGCACTAATCAACACAAGGTACCGACTAGACAATGGGTGCACATTGGTGAGCAGCTGGTGGCCAGCGAAGCGGCAAATTCTCTGTCTCTATACCTGTGCTTCTCCAAAGCTACCTTTTTTTTCTTAATAATTTATTTATTTTGGCTGCGTTGGATCTTCATTGCGTCTCGTGGGATCTTTCACTGCAGCACATAGACTCTCTAATTGTGGCCCATGGACCCTCTAGTTGTGGTGCACAGACTTCAGTAGCTGCGGCACACGGGCTTAGTTGGAATGTGGCATGTGGAATCTTAGTTCCCTGACCAGGGGTCAAACCCATGTCCCTTGCATTTCAAGCTGGATTCTTTACACTGAGCTACCAGGTAATTCCCAAAGCTACTTCTGAGAAAGCCCAAGATCAAGAAGTGAGGGGACTGGCCAACTGTGGTAGAAAAGGGAGCACAACAAACTAGAAATTCTGATAACTCCTAGATTGTCAGTACGTCGTGGCCTAAGCTGTGTACCAAGTTAGTGTTTGCCTCATCTATAAACCAGGTGTTCCAATAAAAATGGTCTTGGTTCTTAACTACCATCATGTTATGTTCATTGGAACAATGATTGGTTTGAAATTGGAAAAGGAGTACAACAAGGCTGTACACTGTTACCCTACTTATTTAACTTATACACAGAGTACATCATGCAAAATGCCAGGCTGGATGAATCACAATCGGTAATCAAGACTGCTGGGAGGAATATCAATAACCTGAGATATGCAGATGACACCCTAATGGCAAAAATCAAAGAGGAGCTAAAGAGCCTCTTGATGAGGTTGAAAGAGGAGAGTGAAAAAGTTGACTTGAAACTCAACATTAAAAAAACTAAGATCATGGCATCTGGTCCCATCACTTCAAGGCACAAAGAAGGGGAAAAAGTGGAAGCAGTGACAGATTTTATTTTCCTGGGCTCCAAAATCACTGTGGACAGTGACTGCAGCCATGAAATTAAAAGATCCTTGCTCCTGGGAAGGAAAGCTATGACAAACTTAGTGTATTAAAAAGCAGAGACATCGCTTTGCTGAGAAAGGTCAGCACTGTCAAAGCTACGGTTTTTCCAGTAGTCATGTATGGATGTGAGAGCTGGACCATAAAGAAGTCTTGAACACCGAAGAACTGACGCTTTTGAAATGTGTTGGAGAAGACTCTTGCGAGTCCCTTGGACTGCAAGGAGATCCAACCAGTCAATCCTAAAGGAAATCAGTCCTCAATATTCACTGGAAGAACTGATGCTGAAGCCGAAGGAAGCTTCAATACTTTGACCACGTGATGCAAAGAGCTGACTCATTGGAAAAGACTCTGATGCTGGGAAAGACTGAGGGTAGAAGAGGGCAGCAGAGGATGAAATGGTTGCACAGCATCACTGACTCAGTGGGCATGAATTTGAGCAAACTCGGGGAGTTGGTGATAGACAGGGAAGCCTGGTGTGCTGCAGTCCATGGGGTCACAAAGTCGGACAGAGCTCAGCAACTGAACAACATGAAATAGAACACTTGTAAATGTTAACAGTGGTTATGAGTGGTCAGATTGCACTCACTGAAGATTGATTTTTCTTCTTCCCTTTTCCTCCTGGCTCCAGTTTCCATGCACTTGGCCTGTGCAGTAAGTCCAAAGAAAGTCTCTACAGAGCCTAACCCACTCCAGTATTCTTGCCTGGGAAATCTCATAGACAGAGGAGCCTGGAGGGCTACAGTCCACGAGGTCGCAAAGAATCGGACATGACTGAGCATGCACTGAGCCTAAACAAATGCCCTGAGGAAATATCCTGCCTCTGTTTTATTCTTTGCAGTGAGTTCTGGCTCCTAAGCTCCTACAGAGTTGAGAAACTACTCTGATTTGTATTCCCAGCACTGGGTGCAGTGCCTGGCCCATGGCTGATGACTGGTAAACGGCTGCTGAAACATTAGCTCCCTGAACCCTTGGGGATGGGATAGCACTGCCCAGTAGCTTCTAGCATTCCAGCATGTTCAGGGACAGGGGGTTCTCACCCCATGAACCAGGTACACCCCAAGAGGGCGCTCTTGGGCGCTGGCCTCAGGCGCCATGGCACCGAGGGAAATGCAGGGAGCCACTCGGGGCACACATCCTGCTGTCATCCACAGCACACACCTTCATCCCCCCAACCCAGCCAGCACGTCCCCTCCCCTCCTCTGCATCACCCTCTGGGACTTACCCTCTGAAGCCGTCACGGTGCCAGTGGCATTGGCCAAATCCAGGAGGATGGAGGGGAAGGCAGGATGCAGGAGGTATAGGTGGTGAAGGCTGGGTGGCTGGGTTCCCAGGACGACATCCTGACGAGAAACAGGGAGAGCAAAGGTCAGTCCACACTCCCTCATACAAGGTTGTTCAGATGAAAGGATGGCAGAGACGGTGGGGGTTCCTCATCCCCTACCAGGCCAAGACCCGATCCCACACCAGGGCGTGTGTGGGAGAAACTCCCACGTATGAGAGACGTGTCATTTCAAAGCTCAAAACACTGACTAAACACTAACTTCATCAAACCTCCAGAGCTGGAAAACGCTTTCTCCCTCACAGGAAAAAGAAAGGAAGAAAGAAAATAGGCATGCCCCAGGAGAGCAAATAATGGGAGCCCTCACGGTCTGGGGCCTCTGGGAGTATCAGGAATGGTTCTTCCCTGGCAGCAGGTGGGGCTTTGTCAAGGGAAAGCCTGTGTATAAAAACATGGTGAACCAAAGACCCCTGCTTTCACTGGATAGCAAAGGCAACTGCAAATGTCAAGCTAAAAAAAAAAAAAAAAACTACAAAAATCTTATCTATTCCTGAAATAACTAAGACATGGATCAGACACACTCATTAATTACAAAAACAAAAATCCCAAGATCTCAGTGTCAGTCTCCCAACCCCCTAAGGCAGAAGCAATGCACATCGGAACTCTCTTCACCATCTGACTCTGTGCAAGGTTGATATTCTGCAGACACAAGGCCGTAGAGCACAGGAACCCCATGAACGGGTTACCCAGTACCTCCCCTCCTCCGGGACCATGTGGAGTGAGTGTCAGTCCGGCTCCTCCACTGTCAGCAGGGAGGGGTCACTTGGGTGGGGGGCTCACAACCCCACTCCCACCAGTGCCCACAAAGCAGAAGAAGGCATTCCTGTACCCAGGATCCCAGCACCACAGGCAGGTCACATGACAAGCAAATAGCTTATTCATGACACAGACACCTAAGTTACGAGAGGAGAAGGCTAGGGGGAAGGGATAGCTAGGGAGTTTGGGACTGACATGTACACACTGCTATATTTAAAATGGATAACCATGTGTGGCTGAGTCCCTTTGCAGTCCACCTGAAACTATCACAACACTGGTAACTGGCTATACTCCAATATAAAAAGTTATTTAAAAAAAAAGGGTAACACACAAGGGTGTACAGTATAGCACAGGGAACTCTGTTCAACATCCTGTAACAACCTAAATGGGAAAATAATTTGAAAAAGAATAGATACATGTATATGTATAACTGAATCTCTCTGTTGTACACCTGATACTAACACATTATTAATCAACTATGTGAAAGTGAAAATGTTAGCCGCTCAGTCATATCTGACTCTCTGCAACCCCATGGATTATAGTCCGCCAGGCTCCTTTCTGTCCATGGGACTCTCCAGGCAAGAATACTGGAGTGGGTTGCTATGACCTTCTCCAGGGGATCTTCTCGACCCAGGGATTGAATCCAGGTCTCTCACATCTCCTGCACTGGCAGGCAGGTTCTTTACCCCTAGCGCCACTCCAATATAAAATTAAAAGTTAAAAAAAAAAAAAAGAAAGAAAGAACATAGCCAAAGTCCCTTCTCACTGCCTACAGAATGGAGCCCAAACTCCTTCACGTGAAAACCAACATCTTACACCATTTAACCCAAATCAGCCTTTCCCAGCCTCCTACGATTATTTGCCTGCACATCCATGCTCCAAGAAGGTCTGTGAAACAAGCTCACACTTCACTAGGCTTTACCTGTCCTTAGCTGATCTCATTTCCCCTTGGACGTCATCCTCAAGAGCCATGTCGACATTAAAACACTTCTTGTCACAAGGTCTCCAACTCGATGCCACCTCTTTCGTGAAAAGCTCCCTAATCGCCGCCCCCCTCCATAAAACGAAGACCCTCCTCCTTTTGTGCTTCCATCCAAACTTTGTATCTGCACCTCCTTAGAGCATTTGTAACCTGCTTTTGTTTTGTGCTTTTTTGTAGATGCTTACATTTAAGAGTCATCTGGTCTGAATCCCTCATTTTATTAAATGAGGAAACCAGGAAGTTAAATGTTAGGTAGAATGTTCACGGTCATACGTCAGGGAACTTCAGAGTTAGGACAATCACCTTTGGAAATCTGATCCTAAAGGGAGGGACTGTATTAGCATCTGCATTAACAGATAAAGAGCATGAGACTTAGAAAAGGTAAGTCCTAGAGTGCACGGCTGATGAACTAAGGACTCCCCCTATGTCAATTCCCCATCACCCAGGACCATCTGCATGTCCTCCAGAGGGCAGCACTGTCCTCAGTTTACCCTGAGGTCCCTGGCACACAGTAGGTGCTGGTCAACTTGTGTTTAACTCAACTAAATCAGAGTGAGTCTTACTCAAAACCCCCTGGCACCTGGCAGAGGCAGCCCCCCACCTCCTCAACCCCATTAAACCCCCACAGGATAATATGTAAGATGTTCTCAGGGCTTCCCTGGTGGCTCAGTAGTGAAAAATCTGCCTGCCAATGCAGGAGATGTGGGTTTGATCCCTAGTCTGGGAAGATCCCACGTGCCAGAGTGCCGTAACTACTGAGCCCATGCACCACATCTACTGAATTTGTGCTCTCGAGCCCAGGAACCACAACTACTGAGTCCACGTGATGCAGCTACTAAAGCCCGCACACCCTAGAGCCCATGCCTGCAACAAGAGAAGCCACTGCAGCTAGAGAGTAGCGCCTACTTGCTGTAACTGGAGAAAAGCCAGCAACGAAGACCCAGCACAGCCAAAAACTAAGTAATTAATTAAATCAAAAAGAAATCTGTTCTCAACTCTGCCTTCTGCATATCAAAACGTCTATCCCGTGACCTCCCAGGGGAACCTTCATCTTCAGCCGATGGACAAAGTCGGCGATGACTTAGCAACTAGAAACAAACAACAACGTGGTTTCCTCACAACATTGAGATAGTTTCTGCTGTACAGTGAAGCGAATCAGCCTTATGTACACATATACGCCCTCCCTTCTGGGTTTCCCACCCACCCAGGTCACTGTCTCTACCCATAACCACTTGGAAGACAGCAGGTCTAATAAAACCTCCAGACCCAGTTAGCCTCAAAAGCAGGTGCCATCTGACATTAGGCTCACTCACGGGATTGGGCGATGCAGCTGACAGCCCTTCGGCCCAGAAGAGGAAGACAGACTTCTGCTCCACAGTGGCTGCTGACGTGGCCGGGGTTTCTTTCATGTGACACGGGATGCTGTAACTCCAAGCGACCAGGCCAGAGTCTCCGTCCACCACCATCACCTGCAGAAGAGAAGGTGGTGAGTACAGCAGAACACCGAGACACAAAACCGACAAAAACCCACAGACACGCAAACAACACATACATTAACAGGTGGAGCTTAAATCAGATGCAAACAACGGGGTGTTCAAGGAGCGTTATGTAACAACTAGGTCCAGGAGTCTGGACAAGGACATGAACTTGGGCAAACTCTGGAAGACAGAGAGGGACAGAGGGGCCTGGTGTGCTGCAGTCCATGGGGTCAGAAAGATTCAGACATGACTTAGCAAGTGAACAACAACAACCAAGAGTCTAGACAAGAGCCTAAAGGACCGCAGAATTCCTGGTGGGAAGTGACATTATAAATCATTGAGGCCTCCTCTCATTGTCAGATGAGGAAATGGAGGCTCAGAGACAGGAAGTGACACCAATTACTCTGTACTTGGGACGGTCCTGGGTGGAGCAGCCACTCTGCCGTGGAGGAGTTAAAACCCACGCCTCGTCTCTGTCCCTTCCTGCTGGTGACTGAGGCCAACCACAGTTAGGGGAACACGATCAGGTGACAGCTCAGTCCTATCCCCTGTGCTAAAGTGTTAGAGTCTGACTCTGCCATGTGCATCCTGGCAGGTACAGCTCAGACCAAGGGGAGCCTCAAATTTAAAACAGCAAACTCTGAACAGGCAAAAAAACATAAATTAAGAGAAAATACACTCAGTTGTATCTCTCAAAAGATAATTAAGGGGAATTCAAAATCCCTGGCTGCATGTATATTTCTTCATCACCCCAAATCCCTCATATCGCACAGTTCTAGAACAAAACAGCTTCTCATCTGCCAAAATCCCAGGGACTTCCCTGATGGCTGAGAGGGCAAAGAATCTGCCTGCAATGCAGGAGCTGCAGGAGACTCGAGTTCAATCCCTGGGTCGGGAAGATCCCCTACAGGAGAGCATAGCAACCCACTCCAGTATTCTTGCCTGGGGAAACCTATGGATAGAGGAGGCTGGCAGGCTACAGTCCATGGGGTCACAGAGAGTCAGACATGACTTAGCGACCAAACAACACTGGTGACCTTGGAATACACTCTACCATCCATCTCAGGGACTCTGGAGCTCCTGAGTGGATCTGCCCCTCTTCTAGAAATGCAATTCAACTGCCAGGCCCTGATCACCTTTCCCTCCTTCATGAAGTCCTCCATGACAACCCAGCACCCCAGTTGGCCCACCTTCTCCAAAATCTCAGAGGAGTATATAAACTGAAGTGGTACATTTATTGATACCTGCCTTTCCCCAACAAGAGACTTAAGAAAGCACCTGGACACCGAGAATCCACAAGGAACTCCTGCACAAGGAGTAGGGCAGAGAGAAAAGCTTCTGCTGCTGTAGATGTTAGCACTGCATTGTGACTGTTCATTTCACCCATCTGCTACACTTGGAGTTCTTAGAAGGAAGGGACCGTGTTTTAAGGTTCTTGCTATTTTTCACGATGCCAAGCGCAGGCCTGGACACCAAGTTCATCCTGGATATATGTTCTGATTGATCTTCATCCCCAGGTTTTACCTTTTTCATCCCAACTCCATTTGGTATCTGCAGAAGGAAGTCTATCGTCTCATCATCCGTGAAATACCCCGGAGTAGGCTGGCTGCAAGTGAGAGCAACGTGAGTGATGAGAAGTGAAGGACCAAAAGGGAAGAATGGGACCCCCCCCCTCCTTGCACTGGCTCCAGATATTAACATCAAGCAATGGTTCTGGGCGGTTTTGAGTGAGTAGGAGCATGTCACTAACCTGTGCAGGCCTTGGAGGCCCAAGGTCCAGGAAGGGGTGAGGTTCTGCCCCCGAAGCAGGACGAGGCCTTGTCTGGTTGTGATCAGAAGATTGCTGCTGTTGGAATCTGGCACCTTCACCATCTGGAGGAGCTCCACCCCATTGCTGAGTTAAACGAGAAACCCCAACAGTTAGTCTCAGGCTGGGGTGAGATTCCTGCCACATATTCTGGCTAATCCTCTAAGTGCACGTGTCTGTACAGACCCTTGCGTTCATCTTCTACCAGTGTCTTGTCAAGAGGGGCGCTCTCGGGACTTCCCTGGTGGTCCAGTGGTTAAGACTCCATGTTTAAAATGCAGGGGACATGTGTTCGCTTCCTGGTAGGGGAAGTAAGATCCCACATGCTACATGGTGTGGCTAAAAAAAATTTTTTTTTAGAAGAGGGGCACTCTTGCTGTTTCATTTGAATCTCTTTTTCCTGGTTTCTTTAGAAATCAAGGAGCCCTAGAAAATTCACGCAATTTCAGAAGGAACAGACAGGAGAAGAAGTGCCTCTCAAACTGGATGCTCTGGAAAGATAACAGAGCCAAGAACAATGACAGGGAAGGAGGCAGAGGTCGGGACAGGATGCCTGAAACTGTCATTAAGCTTGGACAGCAGCTCACACTCGTTGTTGTTCAGTCACTAAGTTGTGTCCGACTCTGTGATCCCATGGACTGCAGCATGCCAGGCTCCCCTGTCCTTCAGCATCTCCCAGAGTTTGCTCACACTCATGTCCATTGAGTCAGTGACGCTATCTAACCATTTCATTTTCTGTCGCCCCCTTCTCCTGCCCTCAATCTCTCCCAGCATCACGGTCTTTTCTAATGAGTTGGCTCCTCTCATCAGGGGGCCAAAGGATTGGAGCTTCGGCACCAGCTCACACTCAATACTTCATCAAATTATTGGGTTGGTCAAAAAGTTCATTTGGGTTTTTCTGTAAGATCTTAAGGGAAAACTCGAATGAACTGTTTGGCCAGCCCAATATTTCTTCCTCTGTACAACTGGGACCACTCTATTTAACATCAGTCAAATACACTGACACAATGTGATACTGCCTAAGAAAACGCTGGGTTTCCCCAGTGGCTCAGCAGTGAAAAATCCACCTGCAATGCAGGAGACATGGGCTCAATCCCTGGGTCGAGAAGATTCCCTGGAGAAGAAAACAGCAACCCACTCCAGTATTCTTGCCTGGGAAATCCCATGGACAGAGGAGCCTGGTGGGCTATAGTCCATGGGGTTGCAAAGAGTTGGATAGGACTGAGTCAGACACAACTTAGCACTAAACAACAACAAAGAAAATGCTAGAAGGTGATATGAAGCTTCTGGTAGAAAAATAACAAAGATAATTATTACCCAGGCCCAGGGTGAAATGGATAACATCCACTGTATATGACAAATAACACGCTTTTGGTTAAGGAAAAAATGAGGGAAAAAAAAACAAAAAAAGATTTCATGGATGTTATTTTTGCCTCTGCCACAACGATTCTTTAAGAGAAAAACACAGGAACAGAGCAGGGCTGATCCTTCAGCAGAGTTTCACAAGCAGTTCTGTTAAATAAATCCATTTCCCTACGTGAGGTTCCCCGGTCTCAACTGCCCTGCTCTGACTCCCACTCCAAACAAATATCCTTCTCTGCCAGCTGTGTGCAAAGTGATCACCCACACACAGACATCAACACATTATGTAGCCAGGAGAAGAGCACTTCTAACTCCCTGCAACCAGATCGGGAGGTGGTCCATGAAGGCCAGCACCATTTTCCCCCCAAACCTCTGCCCACATATCTGCCAGCCCACCAGACACCGAGATTCCAGGCATGCATGGGCTCGGGTCTCACAGTGGCAGGACTAGATGGCTGCCCACCTGTAAACATCAATGAGCTCAGACAGGTTGACGGATCTCCGCTTCTCCCACTCGGGTTCCTCTATCTGCAGGGAAGGTGGTAAGCTGTCTCGATTTTGGGCCTGAACGAAAATGTCCCGCAGGGCAACAGCCTGGATATTACCTAACAGCACAGAAGAACCAACATGGAGAAGCTGAACTCAATAGAACTTTCCCAGAGGGAGGACAGGCGTGGGAGACCCAGAGCCTGGACGGAGGGATGGATTCACACAGGGAGCCAGTAGGGAGGTGGCTAAGCAGGTGCTGGGCAGTCTTCTCACTGGAGAAGGTGGCGAGGGACAGCAGAGTGAAAACCCTGTAGCAGGGGGTCCCCGGCAGAGGAGGTGACAGAGGGCTCGTATCAGAGACTCCAGGATTTCTCCCCATTTCCCAGGGAGACTTCACCACATACCCATGGGAACAGCAGCAAACATGAGCCTTGCTTCTTACCAAAGCCAAACAGGATGTAGGCGGCCCCACTGGTGGTGATGTACACCTGAGGGCCAATCAGGTTGCCAACTCCCACGATGTTGTACTTCACAGGTCGGCCCACGGGGCTCCCTGTCCGGCCAGACACCAGCAGAAAACACAGATCTGGCTGATAAAGTGAAAGACCGGAGTTGAGCCCATAGAAACCCTATTGTTACCAAATCAAGTCATTTCTACACAGTCATTCCTTCTCATTAGCTAAGGGGTCAGAAACACCTCCCAAGGTTGAAAAGCCCAAGGCCATACCTGCTTTGCTGTATTTCCCAGGAAGCTTGAAAGTGAAGCAAATGCCCCATTCCCTTGTTAGATACAAACCAAGGGCACCTGCATGGTGACTTGGGCAATTTCTCCAAAGCACAGCTGTTGCTGAGGAGCAGTCTTCTGAAGCACAGAACTCTAGCCTAGAGCTAAATACAGGACCCACCAGTCACTACCCACCCCTATACCCATAAATCCTCAGCAATATTTGGTCCCATGAGAATCAGTGCAGGCCATGTGCTCCCATTGTAACACACATGTCTGGCCTGGCCACTACTGATCAACCTTACTCTCAAGCAGAGATCAGCAAAACTTTTCTGGCAAGACAGTAAATATTTTATGTTTTGCCAGCCAGGTAGTTTCTGTAGCAACTACTCTACTCCACCACTGTTGTGTAAAAGCAGCCATAGACAATATGTGAATGAACAGGTGTGACAATAAAACTTTATTTACAAAAACAAATAGTGGGCCAAATTTGGCCTGCATGCCATGGTTTGCCAACCCCTGCATGAGAGGGTTTTCTTTTGGGAATAGAGGCACTGGTTGAGAAATACAAGGACTACATTGCTGTCTTGATTTCAGTAAAGCTTTTGACAAAGTTTATTGTCATGATACTTATGGACAAGATAAAGAGATATGGTTCTCAGTGTACCCCAAGAAGGGGCCAATGCCAACCCAGAAGGAGTTTTAGTGGAATGTCACCTCACCCAGCTATTATCTTATTCCTATTATTCATTCTTTAATCAAAGACATGAATGAACAGAATTCAGGTTTATCACAAAGCTGAGAGAGATAGCTAGTACGCTGTATGACAAACTGAAAATTCCAAAAAGTCTTAGGCTGGAAGATGGGTCAAAATCTGGAAGAAAAAACTGGCTCATTAATTAAAAGACATGGATATTTCATGGTAACAAGACTTACTGTGGTGATCATTTTGAAATATATAGAAATATCAAATCGGTATGATGTACACCAGGAACTAACATAGTGCTGCAGGTTAATTATATTATACTTCAAAAACAAATTCATAGAAAAAGAAATCAGATTCATGATTACTAGAGGCGGGGGGTGGGAGGAGGGGGTATTGAAGGAAGGTGGTCGAAACTGACAAACTCCAGCTATAAGGTAAATAAGTATTAGAGATGTACTGTACAACATAATAAATATAATTAACAGTTATAAGTCATACATGCGAGTTAAGAGAATAAATCCTAAGAGTTTTCATCACAAGGAAACATTTTTCTATTTCTTTACTTTTGCATCAGTATGAGATAACGGATGTTCACTAAACTTATTGTGGTCATCGTTTCAGGATGTATGTAAGTCAAATCATTTTGCTGTAACACCTTAAACAGTGCTATATGTCAGTCATACAGTGCTATTATGTCAGCTATATCTCAATAAAACTGGAAGGAAAAAAGAAAGAAAGAAGTAGTGGGAAAGATATGGGTGCTCTAACTGATTATAAACAAAAATAGGAAGGCTATCACCATCTTTGGCTGCATTTATAGATATATGGAGTCAATATCAGAAGTAACAATTTCCTCATTTGATATAACTGGTTATATTACAAACAGAATACTGTTCTCATTTATGGATACCACATAAAAGAGATATGGACCAAGTGGAGTGAAAAAAGAAAGAAATCAAGAAAGAAGGGGTCTGGATCATGTTGCATGAGGAACAGTATGAGAAACTAGCTATTTAGACTTCTCTGGTGGCTCAGACGGTAAAGAATCTGCCTGAAATGTAGGAGACCTGGGTTCGATCCCTGGGTCAAGAAGGATACCCTAGAGGAGGGAATGGCTATCCACTCCAGTACCCTTGCCTGAAGAATTCCACAGACAGACGACCCTGGTGAGCTACAGTCCAAGGGGTCACCAAGAGTCAGACATGACTGAGCAGCTAACAGTTTCTCTTTCTTTTCAGCCTTGACAGCAGCAGGCTCTAGAGGGACCAGGCTTCCAGCAAAAGAGAGTTCATGTAGAAGAGGATTCGATTCGCTCAGTGTTCTACGGGGCTGACGTGGCACAATGAATGGAAGGTAGGAGAAAGCAGATTTCTCACCCATAAGACAGAATTTTCTAGAGCGAACCAAGAATGAAATAAACTATGTCACAAATCAATGCTATTGCCATCAGCCTGAGGACTCAGAGGTATGGCTGCCCATGTGTCTGGAACAGTATATCAGTGACTACAGCACAGTGTGAGAGCATTAATGTCACAGCTTCCAAGGTCCATTCCCTTTGACGTGCTAGCCCAGATGCGCTCTCTAACCCCAGCCAGGTCCAGACGTCCCAATGCTGCCTCACTCTAAGCCCAGATCTAAGAATGCCACCCCTCGAAGTCAAAGACTTGACACACCTCATTCCCCCTTCCATGTCTACAGTGGACAGTGAGCATGTTCCTCGGGTTCTCTGTCGCTGGTACAGAAATCAGAAAGGTCAGTATGAAGATGAAGCAATGGCTCTGAACCCACCACTTCTCCAAGACTTTGCTACTCTTGTCTATCACTTTCCAGACAGAATGGAGACTGGTCCATACCCATACCCCTACCACCAAAAAAAGAAAAAAAGGCAGAGCGTAGGAGTAGATGAGAAGTCACTCTTCTAACAGAGCCTCCTCACCATGGAGGGTCCCTCAATCAGGTCCAAACCATCGTCCTGTCCACCACTGCTGGCAAGTAAGAAGCCAGATGGAGGAGTCAAGGCCAAGATTTGTAACCTTGTCCGGGACATGTAAATCTGTTCAATGTTTTGCTGTGCTTCTGCTAACCATAATTCCTTAAAAAAAAAAAAACTAAACTCCCCATACTTCCCACTCTCTGACAGATGAACATCCTGAGACTCACTCCCTGATGAATGGAATTGTTAAAATATTCCCAACTCCCCAGTCTCTTTATTCACAGTGACCAGAATGAAAAAGATTATGTGCAGAATTCCAGACATTTTGGTTCAATCTTCTCTGAGCCCAACTGGCCAGCTGAAGAAAAACAAACAGAAAGGACTCCTAAAAGTGACTCATCTTTGGAAATTTCCCTCACGATCTGTCTTCTTTTCTCTCATCTCATGAACATAAAGCATCATCTGAGGTACTAGCGCAGGGCTCCTGAAACTTGTGACTGGTAGGGCACTCTGAGTTAGTTTATGGTGCTCTTGACGAAAAACCATCCAGTAATGACAAATTTAATTTCATTCTAAATAATTTCATATTGCATATTTTGTACTAATAACTCCGTTTCCATGTATGCATTACAAAAATCATGGTATAGTCAAATTACAACAAGCTACAATGTTCTATAGACACATTTGTCCACAAATATTCTTGGCCAATTGTTCAGTTCTTCTGTCCATGAGCCTTTTCTGGCAGATTCAGGCTAGACAGTCCGAGAAAAAGTCTAAGAGAAAGTCTGACAGAAGTTCTGAGAAAAGCTTCAGGAACAAAAAACTTAAAACTGAGACAATTCTGTCCATTAATATATTCTTTCCTGTGATTTAGGGAACATACTATTATTTTATCTGTGCAGAGAGTAACTAGTTGCCGGGCACTGGAATTCCAACAAAGCAAAAATTGAGGAGCAAAATTTAGGGACCACTGTACCAGAATCAGTCTGCAGTCACAGCCTAAACAACAACTCTTTTTTTTCTGGTTGCTGTTGTTATTACTTATTTCACTTACAATTTTATCTATCTATCTATCTATCTATCTATCTATCTATCTATCTATCTAAACCCTATGGACTTTCTATCAATCTGTCTCATTGTTTTATAGTTGCAATAAAAGTTAAACATATTAATATATTTCCATTCCTTCTGTCATGTATGACTGAATGTGATAAGATAATAAGAGACCAAACCATCATGCCTCCACAAACCTTAGTTTCTTCACTGGCACATTTTTAACTGGTTAATGCCCAAGTTCACATGTCAACCCTTGTATGTCAAATACGAAGAGACAAAGCTTCACTGTAAAATCAACAATACAAGACATACTCTTGGTGAAAAATAGGCACTCCAGCCATTTCAAATATGTTAGTTCTAATTTTCATAACAATCCTGCAAGTAAGACTAACATCCCCACTTTACATACGATGTAACCAGAGCTGGGACAGGTTCTGTGGTTTACCAAGAGCACAGAGCAGTAGAGCAGGAATTCAAACACAGACTATTTGTCTCCCAAGCTCCACCATGCACGTCAATGGAACCAGGTGAATGGGTTCATACTGGCAATTTATTCACCTGATCTCACAAAGAGAATTTATTGAAAGCTAAGCCCTTGTAATGAGGCAGTTTCAAGCAGCGTTTCTAATAATGATACTAGGAACTGACAGAAGTTGCCTTCCCTGTAAGAGACAAGGACCACTGAGCATGGTGCATACCTGCAAATCCCCAATGGCCAGAACCGTGAGGTCTCTAACACCATCTTCATCCACGTCCGGCAGCACCACGGCTGGGGCAGCCAGGGTCCCGTTGGATAAGTAGTTTGGGTTTAAAGTCCACATGGCTTTCCCTGGGGAAGGATAAATACGCTGATCACAACCTCTGCAAAAGGCAGATGCTAGGCTCCCAGGCCAGAAAAGAGACTCAGTGGGCTGAGTGATAGACAGAAACTCCTACACACTTTTCCCTTTAGTTTGTATCTCGCTGGGGAGAAAGGGAGTGTGAACTGAAATCTGCAAGTATCTGGCTATCAAGTCCATGTAATAACCCAACACCTGGGTTTTTAGGTAATATGGACATGATGAAGTTTGTTCAAGAAAGAAAAGCCCCCTCGTCTGGAATGGAGGAATTGATCTGTTAAAGATGATTCCAACTACCAAGGAACTGTCCAAGGACAGCCAAACAGAAGCCCAACCCACTCCTTCTGGCATATGTTCAGAGGAGTAGAGAAACCATAAAAGACAACTTCAGTTCTGGAGTTAACTCACATGTAAAATTTTTTTTTCACTCAGAAGAACCCCATTCCCAGACTCCAATCTTTATACCTAGGAAGGAGGCTACTTATCCAGTTTTGTTTGAGTCTAAGGTTAAGAGCACAGTGGAAGTGTAAGACTCTGTAAGGAGCCTTCATAATACTTGATTTTTGTCTATCTCTTTTGTCATGTATGTCTGAATGTGATAAGATGAAAAGAGGCCAAACCAACACACCTCCACAAACCTTAAGTTTTTTCACTGGCCTATTTTTAACTGGTTAATGCCCAAGTTCACATGTGAACCCTTATACAGCAAATACAAAGAGACAAAGCTCCACTGTCTTCTGTACAAAGAACACAGTAGGGAGATTATTTCAAAACCGAAAGCCCTGGGGCAGTTTCTGTTTGGATAACTCAGTTTAGCCGTATCCTATCATCAAACAGGTTGAACCATGAATGTGGTACTCTACTTAAACCTGTTCTCTTATTTCCCTTAAAATCCACCTTCCAGAGCAGGAGATCAGACCTCCCACCATGGGAGAGTGGAACAGTCTCTTCCCTACCAGACTGTTCTAATCCAAGATGAGGGCTCCCAGGAGCAGGGACCTCTCATGGCCAACGATCTTTACCTGATGTCCCATTGAATGCACTGAGCATCTTGTGTGTCCCCGTCACTAGGCAGACAGTTTTGGCCATGTTCCCTGGTGTCAGATCCAAACAGGTAATATCTCGGGCCTCCTCGGGGAGGGGACTAGACCACAGCGTGCTGCCGTTCATCCCCGAAAGGCACACAAGGACAGCAGGTGGTCTTGAAACACCTAAAAGCACACAAGACATGATAAAGGGAGGAAGCCAAGGAGATGAGAAGGAGATATGAGCAGGGGACCAGAAAACCTAAAGGACCTGTGTGCTCAGCTCCCTCCCATATTTCTGGGAAAAAGGTCTGCGAACAGGGCACCTGTCACATCTGTGCAACACATCTCTCATGGAAGGTGAGCTGCTGTGACCTCTTCCAGGTGACCTGTGTGCACCTTCATTCTCACAACATGTCTATTGACATGTCTGTCACCTTAGCCCTGCTAAGCAGGGGTATCCTTAAGGCTAAAGCCTGTTCCATTCATTTTTGTATCCTTAGTGCTTTGCAAAGCACCTGGCATATAAAGCAGCCAACTGCTTTCTGAATAAAAGGAGCAAAATCAAGAATATGAAAAAGGAGTGGCTGGAAACAAAACAAACAAAAAACCCAGAAGGCAAGGTTATGCTCAAAAATTCAAGACTGATCTAGGGACTTCTCTGGTGCCCCAGTGGTTAAGACTCCAAACTTCCAATGCAGGGAGTACAGGTTCGATCCCTCGTTAGGCAACCAAGATCCCACACACTGCATGGTGTGGCCATAAAACACAAAAATTAAGACTGATGTAGAATATGTGGAGAGCAGGGAGCAAAGTGCCTGAATCATAATCACTGCTAGCAAATGCTGAGAGCAGAAAAAAATCTTTTTTAAAACTAAACCTGAAGATGACACACAGTGATGATATCAGGAGGTCCCCTGGTCTAGAGTTCCATGGACTCAGCTGATCTGGTCCCAGCAGGCAAGAATACTTGGGCAAACTTAGTACTGAGGTCCAAGGATGGCTGATAAAGGATAAATGCAGCTCACTTCTTTAACAAACGATCCTCTACGTCACGCAGCAACCCTATCAGAAGCATCATGTTCTCTCTTGCCAGTTTCACATTCACTTTCACGATAGGCAGACGGCCCAACTCACTTCCCCACTTCTAGCAACAGCTAATAAGGACTGGACATGTAGGTTTTATAGCTTCACTGTACCTAGTCCTTGAAACTGTTAATTAAATATATACAACCAAGGGGACTTACTGGGGGCGTGGAATAGTTAAGAGTCAGCTTCCACTGCAGGGGTCACGGGTTCAATGCCTGGTTAGGGAACGAAGATCCCACATGCCACGTAATGTGGTCAAAAAACTGAAATAAACAAACAAGCTAAAAGCAAATAACAAACTGGCTCACTCTTTCAGACCTTGTTGCCAGAAGCAGCAATTTACATGGTAAATCATGGCAATACATGTCATCTCCCAGGCTTCCCAGGGAGGCTCTCATTAACAGACTTTGCTGTCCTTCCCTCTTCACGTCCCTATCAACTCCACATCAACTGTGTGACTCATCTTCTGGGTGGTGATGGGTCATCCCTTCTCTAGCAGACCACAACTCCTTGAGGCAGAGACCACACTCCTTGTTAGCTCAACAGAACCAGTGCAGCTCTAGGTAAGGTGCACAGCAGGTCAAATAAGAAATGCAGACCTCTTCACATCCAGTGGCACAGATCTTTGAATCCACTGGCTGGGGTTATGGGCACAGCAGTCTGACAAAAAGGTCAAGGTCATGAACTCCCCAGAATCTCCAGCCTGTACCATTTGGATCCCAGTTCTACCACTGCCAGCTGTGGGGCTTCAGGCAAGTTCCTTCACCTCACTATGCCTCAGTTTTCCCCATCTGCAAATGGGGATAATAACATTAGTCTGTCTTACAGGAACACTGAGGGATAAATCCATTCATAATATGTACATACAACAGTGCATAGCACATACAAAGTATCATGTGTTCACTTTATTATTTTTTTTTATAATCTATAACCAAATCAGGCTGGTCCATCTTACGTCCAAATTCATGGCCTTACCTCTGAGTCCTGATATATAGCAAACCGTGCAAAATACCAAATGACTAAAAAAAAAAATCTCTAAAAGTGAATGGGGGGAGTTTTTACTTCAAAAGCTGATCAGTCATAAGTGGAAAAAATATATAAATATAATTAAAGTTCAATCATATAAGTCAATTTCTAGGTTAGAGGTTCTTCCCATTACAAAAAAATCATACCCAAATTGCTTCTACATATTGCACAAGCCCTGGGAAAATATTTCTAACGCTCTCTACAATGTACCTAAACATTTATTTCAGGGCCTGAATGATTAAAAAGTAGCTAGGAGGTTGTGCATGTGTGCTCAGTCACTCAGTTGTGTCCAATTCTTTGTGACCCCATGGACTATAGCAGGCCAGGCTCCTCTGTCCAAGGAATTTTCCAAGCAATTTTCTCCTACTGGAGAGGGTTGCCATTTCCTCCTCCAGGGGATCTTCCCAACCCAGGGATCGAACCAGCATCTCCTGTGTCTTGTGCATTAGTGGGCAGACTCCTGGGAAGCCCTAGGAGTGCATTCTCTGCCTCCAGCCATAGCTACTGTATCAGTTTACAGACTGCAGTTTCAATCCACTTAAATGAAGGCTGAAGGACAAACCCAAAGGCCCCATGTACCTATACTGAAAATGTAACTTGTTTGTTTCTGCAGCTGACATGTATCAGCTGGGGTTCCCCCAAAAAACAGCCCACTCAAATAGGGTAAGTTGTGAAGGTTTAATAAAGACATAAAGATGTGGTCAGGGTGTAGAGAAATCACAAGAGACAGTACAGCCCATCAGAACTGTGACCATTTCCAGGGCCCAAGAGACAGGGGAGGAAGGGATTCTTAGAAGCCAGAAAAACAAGGTCTGTAGGAGGATCACCTTGAGACAGACTGTGACCTCTGATCAAGGAGGCCCAGCGGGGAGAGCCCAGGAAATAAATACTCTCTGGTTACTCTCTGCCTCTCCTCCAGATTCTGGCCTGTGCTCCTCACTGGCCAAACCTAATGGAAGTCTGCAGACTGGGGAACCTGCTGACTTAATGCATACTGGGTCCGCTTCTCATCCCCCAGGGAGCAGGATGGGAAGCAGAGACAGAGGAGCAAACAGATGGGGTCAGAGGAAAACACCCAGGCAAGACATACATGCATAAGGATATGTTGGAACATCGGTAAAAGCTTTCTGCCAGGGATGAGAGCCTATGTTTATTATCATCTAAGAGGCCGGGGAGAACTGACTCAGGGAAAATTCAAGCAACCTAAGTTGTGCTGGTGCTATTCAGGGCAGGCGTGTGGCCAAGAAACCTTGTCTCTGGATCTCAGGGTCCTCGCTGAACAGGGCGGCCACTGAAAGTGCCCTCCAGCTCTCACTCGCCATGACTTCTTGAAACAGGCATTATGTACAAGCTGCTGCATGAACTTGACTTATGTTTAATGCCCAGGGATTCTAGCTGCCCTTAGTGAGAGGCACCAGGCAGAAGTGGGTCTATGTATCTTATCCTATCTAGGGATGACCAGGCTCATCGGATACGAGGGATTGCCAAGGGCTTTCTCCTCACTGCAGGCCCGTCAGCTCGCAACCCCAATGCCTCCCTTATCTCACACCCTCCAATCAACCAGCTCCTCCCATCCAGGCCTCCAAAAGCCACCCTCTTACCGGCCGCACTCCTGTTCCCTGATGGCACGAAGGAGAGAAGCACGTCTCGCAGGCCATCTCCATTTACATCCGCCAGGTCCAATGGTGACAAGTCCCCGCCTGATGGACACAAGAGACAGAGCCCTCAGCAAGTGACACAGACCAGCTCCCTGCTCCAGGCTGGATAGGGAACGCTCCATAAAAACCAGGCAGATCTCAGCTCCTAGATGAGAGACACGGACCCAGTTCTACCTGTGCCTCTCATTATGGACAGCTAGAATCCCTGGACATTAAAAGTAACTCAAACATGAGAAGATTCAGGAAGGTGGAAAGAAGGCAGATCACCTGGGGATGGTAAGCCCCAAGGAAGGACAATCTGGGGGTTCCCCTGGGTTTTCTTTGACCTCATATATCCCAGACAGGGTGCTGCAGAAACTGGCACCCCAAAAATGCCAACAGGGACACACAGGAAGGCCCCAGAAAAGCTGGTCTCCAGCCAAAGGATAGGAAAGGCACAGACCAGCAAGACGGAGAAGTTTTCAACAATAACCGTTCTACTCCAAGCAAAACCCACAGATAAAACTGTGGCCCCACCTGGCGCCACAGGACAGGCCAAGTGGAAACCCTTTCCGGGTAACAAGGCCCCTCTTGCCCCACCAGGGTCATGTCAGAGAAGTCGGGTGGGAGGCTGGACTCCCTTCCCTGCCCAGCAGCACTCAGGCCTCCACACACAAGGGAAGCCCAGAGTCCTACCTCCACCAAGCATTCATGCGGCAGCCCCCTCCCCTGGTGTCCTCAGAGGCCTGGACTTCCTCCTCCACTGAGCAGGGACAAGGTAGGCAGCATCACCCCTCCACACACACACACACACACACACACACACACACCTCCAAACAGTGTGCAGAGGTGACTGTCAAATTTGGAGAGAATTCACACATGGCTGGTAGAAGTGTAAACTAGTACAACCACTATGGAAAATGATTTAATATAAATTCCTAGACATGTGGGCTTCCCGGGTGGCTCAGTGGTAAAGAATCTGCCTGCAAAGCAGGAGACACAGGTTTGATCTTGGGTCAGGAAGAGCCCCTGGAAAAGGGAATGGCTATCCACTCCAGTATTCTTTTTTTTTTCACTCCAGTATTCTTCCCTGGAGAATCCCATGGACAGAGGAGACTGGTGGGCTATAGTCCATAAGGTCGCAAAAGAGTCTGACACAACTGAAGCGACTTAGCACGCATGCCTAAACATACAACACACCCTGCCAACCAGAAATTTCACTCCTAGGTTTACGCTCAAGGGAAATTCTTACATATGCCATCAGGACAGACATTCAAGAATCTTCTTAGTGGTACTGCTGCTGCTGCTGCTTAGTTGCTAAGTCGTGTCCAATCTCTTTTGCAACCCCATGAACTGTAGCCCGCCAGACTCCTCTGTCCATGGGATTTCCCAGGCAAGGATACTGGAGTGGGTTGCCATTTCCTTCTCCAGGGTAGTGGTATTACTTACTTTTAAAAAACAGAAGCCACCTAAATGCTCACCAACAGTAAAATGGATTGCTAAATCAGGATATTCATACCATGGAAAATTAGTGGTGAAAATAAAGAAACTCTAGTGACAGTACATTGATAACAGATAAACCTCAAACATTTTCTTTAAACATGCTGAACAAAAAAGCAAGACACAGAAGACTACATGATTATATTTAGATGACATTCAAAAACAGGCAAAATTAAAGGATGGATCATTTAGGCATACAAATCTATGTGGCAAAACTTTAAACATAAGTAAAGGAATACCAACAGGAAACTCAGGACAGCGGAACTCTTTGGTGGACAGAGGGGGATAAGGTGAGGAGGTGAAGGACACATGGGGAATTACAAGGTCATGTGTTTTAA
The DNA here is from genome assembly GCA_024291935.2 of Okapia johnstoni. Lineage (NCBI taxonomy): Eukaryota > Metazoa > Chordata > Mammalia > Artiodactyla > Giraffidae > Okapia > Okapia johnstoni. Next base: position 20,653,732 of record CM044320.1, on the reverse strand, counting down.
ACTAAGCGGTGGATACACCAAGAACATGTTATTAGTCTTTACATTGTATGTAAAATTACAAGAGCTAACGCAGAAAAATCAAAAAAGAAAGGAAGAGAGGGAGAGATATTCTTTGTGTAGGAACATATCATAAGACATATCCACCCAGTTTTGCCATTTGAGACAGTAAAGCTGAGAACACAGAACTTATTAGAAGCTAATTCAACTAGATCAGAGAGGGTCAGAGGGACAATGTTTCTAGATCAAGATGACACAGGGGTGTGGGTATACTGCAGGGCACACTACCCTCTTTAGGTTTCTAGCTGGAATTGACTTAAGACAGATGAAAAAGAGAAGAGCGCGCAAACTTTATTTATTAAAATTGTACATGCACCTGGGAGTCCCCACATTTAAATGAAGACCCAAAGAGGTGGCCAGGCCTCAGTGTTATATCCCATATTGCACAAAGAGTGGTCGCTGTGGAAAAGAAACTGAAATATATGATGCTGGGAAAGACCAAAGGCAAAAGGAGAAGGGGGAGGCAGAGGATGAGATGGTTGGATGGCATCACTGACTCAATGGACATGAATCTGAGCAAACTCCAGGAGATGGTGAAGGGCAGGAAAGTCTGGCGTGCTGCAGTCCATGGGGTCACAAAGAGTCCAACACGACTTAGTGACTGAACAACAATGAACAGGAAGATAGGAGTTATTCTAACAAGGTCTATGTACACAGATTTCTCTCAGCCTCAACCTCAGATGATAAAATTGTTCTTTTCTCCTGCTATAGGGAGAGCATCTTTCACCTGGGAGTTTCATCTGCTGCTTGTAGGAAGACTCGAAGGTCAATGGCCCTCTTGCACATGCTGTTGTTCAAATGCCTTTAACGCACAACAACCAATCCACCAAAGAGCCACAGTTGGGCTTGTGTGTTCTGAACCCCTTTTGCCTGGTACAATTTACAAGACAGGACCACTCAACACTAACAGTCAGATGGGATCCCCAGTCTTGACTCAGAGTAAGCTGTGTTAAAGCAACCTGCTCTACCACCTAAGTGTCCATCAACAGGAATGGATACAGTTAAGATGTGGTACACTACTATATTCAAAATGCATAACCAAAATGGACCAAGTACAGCACATGGAACTCGACTCAAATTATGTGGCAGCCTGGATGGGAGGAGGATGTGGGGGAGAATGGATACATCTATAGGTATGGCTGAGTCCCTTGGCTGTTCACCTGAAACTATTACATTGCTAATCGGTTATATACCCCGATACATAATAAAAAGTTTAAAAAGAAAAGAAGATGTATAGCCTGTATACATATATGCATACATATATACAACAGAATACTACTCAGCCATAAAAAAGAATGAAATTTGCTATCTGCAACAACATGGATGGACTTGGAGGATATTATGCTAAATGAAATAAGGCAGATAAAAGACAAATACTTACAGTATCACTTACATGTAAAATCTCAAAAAATACAACAAAACAGCAACTAAAACAAAAAAGAAGCAGACTCACAGCTACAGGGAACAAACTAATGGTTACCAGTGGTTAAGCGGAAAGAAGGGCAGAGCAATATAGAGGATTTTTAAAAGGGGGTTATCATGGGATTATAGGAAACTACAGGTGAGAAACTTCTGAAAACTGTAAAGCACTGTAAAATTTAAAGAATCTCTCCTTCAATAAAATATATAATAAAAATAAAAAATAAAGAAACCTGCTCTAAAATGAGTCAAAATAACCAGAATTACTTGGGTAGCACCATCCCAACCATTAGGAACAGGAAAAAAAGTTACAGCAAGAAAGCAACTCTCTTTTTTCTTGGAAAGAAATAATTTCATAAACAACAATGTCCTACTGTAGAGCACAGAGAACTATATTCAATATCTTACGATAGCCCATAGTGGAAAAGAATCTGAAAAAGAAGGTATAGATATATAGATACAACTGAATTACTTTGCTGTACAGCAGGAACTAATACAACATTGTAAATCAACTATGAAAGTGAAACTGTTATTCCCTTTGTCATGCCCAACTCTTTGTGACCCCATGAACTGTAGCCCACCAGGCTCCTCTGTCCATGGGATTCTCCAAGCAAAAATACTGGAGTGGGCTGCCATTTCCTCCTCCAGGGGATCTTCCCAACCCAGGGATTGAACCCAGGTCTCCTGCACTGCAAGCAGATTCTTCACTCTCTGAGCCACCATGCTGCTGCTGCTGCTGCTAACTCACTTCAGTTGTGTCCGACTCTGTGCGACCCCATAGACGGCAGCCCACCAGGCTCCCCCGTCCCTGGGATTCTCCAGGCAAGAACACTGGAGTGGGTTGCCATTTCCTTCTCCAATGCATGAAAGTGAAAAGTGAAAGTGAAGTCGCTCAGTCGTGTCCAACTCTTAGCAACCCCATGGACTGCAGCCTACCAGGCTCCTCCATCCATGCGATTTTCCAGGCAAGAGTCCTGGAGTGGGTTTCCATTGTCTTTTCCAAAGCCACCATGGAAGCCCCCCAAATCAATTATATTTCAATAAAAAATAAATTTTAAAAAATTATTCAAAAATTCAATTTAGACCGGGCCTCCACAATCACCGAACACCCAAGTGCCCTAAAGGAGCCCTACATGGCCTCTGGCCTGGCCGGGATGGGAGCTTCACTTTCTCTGTGAATCCTCCCTCCCCCAGCTCTGCCCACCCCTGATCCAGCCTCAGCTGCACATCTGGAGCCCAGCAAGCCAGGGCTCTCTCCTCTCTGCATCCAGTTAAGACCTTCCCCAGAAGAAATACAGCCAGACATCTTCCCAAGATTTTGGAACCATACAGATCCATCTTTTTGTCTTATTTCCAATCTTAACTTCCAAACCGTCTCTGCACACAGAGGCAGAAATGGTAGGTGACACACGTTAACATGTAAAGACTTGAAGGAAATTTTCACTGTCATCAGACGCTTTCCGGAATGACACGCAATGGAGAAGTTTTACAGACTGAGCAACTAAGTTGTTCCCCCCACCCTACCCCCTCCAGCGGCTCACCTCCCTGGGGACCCAGGTGGCGGCTCCACGTGCTGTGCAGGTCTCGGGGGGGACAGGGGATCAGGAAAGCACACACGAGCACTAGGACCATGGAGACCACCAGCATCAGCAGAAAGATAGATGTGCGCACGTAGGACACGACGGAGGAGGCCGCCTTCTGCTCCAGGGCCCCCAGGGGCTCCAAGGGGTACCCCTCGGGGGTGACCTCGGAGAGACGTGGCTTTCCAGCCCCTGCGACCTCAGCATCCGAGTCAGGCTCCGGTGCCTCCCCCAGCGGGCTCTTCCCGTTCTTGACCCCTCCGTTCTTCTGCTGCAGGTTAAGCACCAGATCATCTTCACTCTCGTCACTGTCAGCCTGTGTGAGGGGATCATACTCTCCCAGGTCCGGGCTTTTCTTCCCTGAAAAGACAGAAAGCCAGACGGTCAAGGGGGACTTGCAAGATAGAACCCTCAGTCAACACGTGGAAACTGGAAATACCTGGGGGAACACACGGAACAGAACAGGTCTAGGTTGATAAGCCTGGACCGTGGAGCCATCTATCAAAACAGATGCCAGTGAAAAGGGGGGAAGGATGGGGGAGAACAAGAAAGAAAATCACAGTGTTCTGGAACAGGGGTCCCCAACAGGGAACTGGGTCACACAGCAGGAGGTAAGAGGTGGGTGAGCAAGTAAAGCTCCATCTGTATTTATAGCCATTTCCCATCACTCGGCTTTCCCCTTGGCTCAGCTGGTAACGAACCTGCCTGTCAATGCAAGAAATGCAGGTTCAATCCCTGGGTTATGAAGATCCCCTGGAGAAGGGAATGGCAACCCGCTCTAGTACTCTTGCCTGGGAAATCCCATGGACAGAGGAGCCTGGCAGGCTACAGTCCATGGGGTTGCAAAGAATCAGACATGACTGAGCGTTTGTGCACACACGCACATACACACTCCATCACTCACATCACTGCCTGAGCTCTGCCTTCTGTCAAATCAGCGGCGGCATTAGATTCTCATAAGAGCGCGAACCCTACTGTAAACAGCCCATGAGAGGGACCTAGTATTCCACCAAACCAGTCCCTGGGGTCAAAAAGGTTGGGCACTGCTGTTCTAGAATTATCACTTTCTTGAGTTTAAGAACATTGGAAAAGAAACAGAAAATAGCTAACTTCAAATACTATTTAGTTTTCTTTAAAAAGTTCTGTTAGTTTGTGTGATTCTCAGTAACGAAAAGACCATGGCTCTTCCATGGGCCTTGCATACACCTAATGTGTATATTTCCTTTGATTTTCTTAAGAGTGGTGATGTTCCAATCTGTCCCATGACTCCTCTAAACTTTTAGAACCATTGTTCTCTGCACACCGCTCCTCACAGGCCAATATGTGTGACTTCCCAGTTGCTTCTGGGCTTCACAGGGGCACTAATGCTAAAGAACCCACCTGCCAATGCAGGAGACGTAAGAGACTCAGGTTCAATCCCTGAGTCGGGAAGATCCCCTCTAGGAGGAAATGGCAACCCACTCCAGTATTCCTGCCTAGAGAATTCCAAGGACAGAGGAGCCTGGTGGGCTACAGTCCATGGGGTCCCAAAGAGTCAGACACAACCGAAGCAACTTAGCACACAACTGTTTCTACGGAAACCACAAAGAAAGTCAAATGCTGAAAGTCAACTAGAGACATCTCACCAAGAACTTAGTTTTGAGAACCTTCCTGAGAGTCTAACACTCTTTCAGTACATGTTTCAGTAAACAGTGGTTACCTGAAAATTGCTATTCTGATCCTGCAGGCTGGGAGTGGTGGAATCTAGCAGGCATGTGGAGATGGAGGACTTGTCTTGACACTGGTTTACACAATAAGCACCCCAGTTTTATTTAGACCATATCTTTGCTGGGGTGACAGGTGGCAGACATTTACGGGGGTGAAGGGGGATAAACCTTCCTCCTCCCAAGCTGCCCCTGGCCCTAACTGCCAGCAACTGGAGGAGTTCGTGCCTTTATTTCAGGCTTATTATGGTTGTTTAGTCACTAAGTCATGTCCAGTTCTTTTGCGACCCTATGGACTGTAGCCCAACAGGCTCCTCTGCCCATGGAATTTCCAAAGCAAGAATACTGGAGTGGGTTGGCATTTCCTTCTCCAAGGGATCTTCCCAACCCAGGGATTGAAACTGTGTCTCCTGCACTGCCTCTCCTGCATTGGCAGGCAGATTCTTTACCAATGAGCCACTGTTATGAAGATTAAATAACACATGCATGGTTCTTGGTGCTGACTTAAGAGTCACACTCAATAAATTTCAGCTTCTCTTATTACTGTTGGTATTCTATTTCTCCTTTGCCCTCACCCCATTTCCTCATCCCCTGGTTAAATATCTCTACCTCTTCAACCCATTACTTGAAGAAGCATTATTTCAGGTGTCCATGACACCCTGGTCCCTCTCCTCTGGACACAATATGTCCATGATCTTCAAAGGACAGTTCCCAGACCTGAATACAGTCCCAGGGGTGCAGTCTGACCAGGGGAGGGCAGAGGGGCCACTACAATTCAAAACCTGTAACTAGGATCAAACCAGTCAATCCTAAAGGAAATCTACCCTAAATATTCATTGGAAAGACTGACACTGAAGCTAAAGCTCCAATACTTAGGCCACCTGATACAAAGAGCTGACTAACTGGAAAAGACCCTGACGCTGGGAAAGACTGAAGGCAGGACAATAAGGGGGGGACAGAGGATGAGATGGTTAGATAGCATCAGTGACTCAATGGACATGAATCTGAGCAAACTCCGGACATAGTAGAGAACAGGGAAGCCTCGTGTGCTGTAGTCCATGGGGTCACAAAGAGTCATGACTTAGTGGCTAAACAACAACCACCACCACCTCGGATCAGGCCAGCTTTCTCGGTCGTCCCATCACACAACTGACTCAACTAAAACTCCAAAGCACTTTCTACATATGCTCAAGCCGTCCAACAATTACATGATTTTTAGCATTAAGTGAAAAATTTAGCATGGACACTAACTGAATTCCATCTTCCTAGTCAGTTTCCAGCCCCTAACAAACACAGCCTAAATCAGCACCTCTGCCAAAGTGAAACTATGACTGTAATACTAGTGAACAAAATGGTTTAAAGGAAATCCATTTTCATTTTATGATATACTATCACAGGGAGGAAGAAAACTTGACTGCAAATGCTGCCGAGACTTGTAAATTCTTTAATAAATCTATAAAAATAAATTATAAGCATTTGTTGAAAATCAAAGCCTCTGTCAAACTGGTCCCTCTAAAAAGATTATGTGCTGCTAGTTAATGATGGCCAAGGATGGCCTTTCTGTCAGTCTCTCCCTAAAACCAGAGGGGAAGAAAAAGAAACAAAAATAGAAAAACAATAAAAAAGGAAACAGCCACACCCCCAAACTGTAATTTATGAAAAGTCATTGCCAAAGGCAATGAAACTTGCATCCAACTGAGGAAGTGTAGTAAGAATAGGGACATACATCTCAGGTCCCCAGCAAGGAGCTGAGTTCACGGAATTAATAATGGTGATGTCGTGGATGACCGATAGAAATGTACTAAGAGCTACTACGCCAGGCCCGGGGCCTTGCGCTTACAGGGGTTACCCCATTTAATCCTCACAACCACCCCAGGAGGTAGGTGCCATTATTATCCCCATTTTATCAACAAGAAGGTTAAAATATAAAGAGGTCAGTTGCCTAAGATCACAGAATTAACAAGAAAAGCCAGGATTCAACCTCAGGCAATTTGATTAGACTCCATGGCTCTAACCTAATCAGTTGCGCTGCCTCCCTTGTTCCCCAGATATAAAGCCAAACCAAATAATCTTTTGCTCGGAAGGACAAAGCTTGGGGGTCCCAGAAGCACCAATGAGTCTCGTTCAACACCACAGCGTGAACAGCCAAGGTAAGAGTGAAGAAGAGAGCACGAGCTTTTCTCTTTACAAGGAGCAGGCTGGCAGTGCGGCAGGTTAGAAAAGGTAACATTGGCAGTTCTCAAGGGGCGGATTTTTTTGGAATCAGGAGACAGAAACCAGACACTAATTCAAAGAGGGCAGTTTCATGCAGAGAATGATTAAACAGTGACAGGAGAGTAAACATAAATCTGGGAAGAGAAATCCAAAAGGTATCCTAGAATGGGGAGACATAGCCTAGTGGTATTTAAAGGGTCCAGATCCACGTTTACAGATCAGACAACAAAAGTGAACGTGGAGCTCAGGGTCAATAAACTGATAACTGGCACAAGAAACAAGGGACTTCCCCAAGGGCTTACAGTGTAAAGAATCCACCTGCAATGCAAGAGACACAGGAAATGCGGGTTTGGTCCATGGGTTGGGAAGATCTCCTGGAGGAGGAAATGTCAACCCACTTCACTATTCCTGCCTGAAAAACCCATGGACAGAGGAGTCTAGTGGGCTACCGTCCATGCCATGGGGTCGCAGAATCAGACATGACTGACCATGCACACACAATAAGAAAAAAAGAAGTAAATGCTAAACCAGCATTCTGAGGCCCTGTGACAAATGCCAGCCTGTGACGAAAGTAACATCCACAAAGAAAGAGCACTGGTGGGAAAGGGATTTGAGCTGACAGCCTAGATTAGGTTCCAGCCTCAGCTGCCCAAATTCATCAGCCTCTGCCCACCAGTCAGCCAAAAGCTGGCTGTAAAACAGCCACCCATCTAAATACGAATAGAAATCAGAATGCAGCCATCATTAGTACTCAGTCCATAAGCTACTGCAAAGTTCTACAAACATTCAAGAAAGAAATTACAACAAAACCCAGCAAACAAAAACCCAGCTACAGAACAAATGCTGGAAAAGTGATACCACGAAATGGAAGAAATAGTGAACAGATACTTCCCCCTAGAATCCAAGAAATTCAAGCAATTGCCTTCTCTGAAATAAGGGCTCACGGGAAAAACAGAACATTTCTAAGAAGAAATGATGATTTAAAAGAGAAGATGAATAGTAAACAAGGAGGACTTGGGAAAATGATGGAAGGAAAGAACAAAACAATCTTACAAAGGATATCTTTATTGGGATCAGCAAAAAGAACCGAAGTGCCTGAAAAGAGCATCAGAGATGTAAAGGTTAGACTGTGAAAATCAAGCAAGATGAAATGGAAATAACAAGGGCTGGCAGTTTTGAGCACTTACTATACTCTCTTTCAAGCCCTTTTACTGCCTTAGCTCAGGAAATTATCACAGCAACTCTTTGAGGCAGACACAATATTATCTCCATTTTAAAGATGAGGAAACTGAGGTTTGGAAGTTTAAGTAACCGGCCCATAGTTAAACAGCAAGTAAGTGATAGTACAAGGATTCAATCCCAGGCAGTCTGGCCTGAAGGCTGGACTATCTCGGTACTTCACAAGAAAAAGAGCAAGGTATTTTAAAGGACTAGAAAGAAAGGGACAGATATAGAGGACAAAAGTGATCCAATCTACACATAACTGAAGAAAAGAACAGAAAAGAGAATGGAACCAAAAATGATTTAAAAGACATACAAATAAAGCTCCTGCAGTTAAGTGTTAGTTGCTCAGTCGTGTCCAACTCTCTGGGATCCCATGGGCTGTAGCCCACCAGGCTCCTCTGTCCATGGGATTCTCCAGGCAAGAATACTAGAGTGGGTTGTCATGCCCTTCTCCAGGAGATCCTCCCAACCCAGGGATCGAACCCAGGTCTCCTGCACTGCAGGTGGATTCTTTACAATCTGAGCCACCAGGGAAGCCCATACGAAAAAGGTTCTTACAGTAAAGCAATACCTGAAACTGCAGAATAAGGTGCCTACTGAGTCTCAAGAAAAACTGATACAGAGCAATCAAAACTGAAATATATTCTTGTAAAGGCAAAGAAATTTAAGGACGAAGATAGAATCCTATGAGCAGCCAGTCAGCCCAAGAGGAAAAGAAGCAAGTCACTAATGGTGGAAACAAAAATCAGGCTGACCTCTCCACAGTAAAACACATTACTAAATGATAGTGTGGCAATATGGAAAAATCCTCAGAGAAAGAAAACGGGACTGCAAAATCCAAGAACTGACCCAGACATGGTATTTCTGAAGTACAGAGGCAAGCACAAAAGATCACATACACTTTCTTTAAGGCATCACAGATTACAACCAGGGCTTGGCCAAATTACAGAGGAAAATAAATATTGACTTTTTTATTATTAATATGTATTTTTCCAGAACGTGCAAAGACAACCTTCCACTTAATTATTACAGCAAGTTTCAAATAGAGAAGTCCTAAGTAAAATTTTTTTTCTATCTATTCACAGAAAAAGAGTGAAATATATAATACATCACTTGCCTAAAGTTACACTCAGGCTGAGGAGTAGACATCCAATCCATGCTTCAAAGCTCAGGGAACTTTACCAACCACTTGTCTGCTGATTTCAGCCACCACCCACATTTTTAGTCAATGAAAGGTTTTCAGAAAATAAAGAAAGGACACTGATTTCAGAATGTGCTCAGACACTCAGTCGTGTCTGACTCTGCAACCCCATGGACTGTGGCCTGCTAGGCTCTTCTGTCCGAATGGTTTGCCATTTCCTTCTCCAGGGGATCTTCCCGACCCAGGAATAAAACCTGTGTCTCTTAACATCTCCTGCATTGCCAGGTGGATTCTTTACCACTAGTGCCACCTGGGAAGCCCGATTTCAGAATACATCAGTGTAAATAAGCTTTCCACAACTATCACTTTTAGAAAGACAGAGGATGCTGAGCAAATAGCAATCCCAAAGTGACACAGAGGAAAATATCAATAGGAAAGAGACGCAACTGTAACAGCCCCAAGTGTTTTCAGGAAAACATACTATAATATATCCTACTCTATGACATGCACTATACTTTACACTCTACTGCAACTAAAGGTAAATCATTCCCATCATGAATTAGTTTATCCAAGGGCACAGGATCATTCCAAGTTACACATAATAAAACAAACCACTACAATAACATTATGCTCTTCTATTCCCTTCAGTGTTTGACCTTTAAACTTTTAAATGGACTAAAAATATATATTCTTAAGAGATAAGTTGCCCCACTGGCTGCGTTATGGATCTCACATTGTCTTTCTGTTACTAATTAACCTCATTCTACGCATGTCGGCCAAATGTCTTTCCATCTTGAGCTTGATGAAAGGATATGCAACTGAAAGACATCCCAGGAAATGTTCTTTCTTCACCAGGTTGATGGACACTGGCCATGAGCACATTACATGAGGCCTCCCTCCAGTGGCCACATTTGTAAAGATCGTGGTGCTAATGATGAAGATAATAATGGCTGACATTTACTGAATAATTAACACATATCAAAAGTCAACAAACTTCCTAAGCACATCCATCTCTTTTACTATGCCAAATAACCCTGCTGCTGCTGCTGCTGAGTCGCTTCAGTCGTGTCCGATTCTTAGCGACCCCATGGACTGTAGCCCACCAGGCTCTGCTGTCCCAGGGATTTTCCAGGCAAGAGTACTGGAATGGCGTGCCATTGACTTCTCCGCCAAATAACCCTACTGTGTGGCTAACAGTGAAAGGTTCCATAACAATATTATTACTACATATGAAGAAACTAAAGGTTAAAGAGAATCTGATAAAGAGTGGATTAATCCAAGTCGGTCTCATGCTCTTCACCACCATTCTATTCTGCTTCCTTACACATAAAAATAGTGAGGATGTCATTGTGGTGATTTTGCAATATCTACAAATATCAAATCATTAGTACACCTGAAGCTAATACAATGTTATATGTCAATGATACTCAATGTAAAGGAAAAAAACAGGATGTTAATTAAAGTAACATGATACAGTAGTCAAAACAGGATAACAGTTTCACAGACCCAATTACAGGGTACCCAAAAAGAGCTATCAGAAAGCAACTTCTATCTAATATAAAAGCTAACAGTTGTATTTGTGGTAGAAGGGAGAAAGGGCAAGAGGGAGAAAAGCAAAAGCACGAGCGAAAAACCCAAAAGACCCACATCACCTAAAAGCCATTGTACCTGAGCCTAAACTCAACATTCGAAAAAGGAAGATCATGGTGTCTGGTCCCATCACTTCATGGCAAACAGATGGGGAAAAAGTGGAAACAGTGTCAGATTTCATTTTCTTGGGCTCCAAAATCACTGCAGACAGCGACTGTAGTATGGAATTAAAAGACACCTGCTCCTTGGAAGAAAAACCATGAGAAACCTAGACAGTGCATTAAAAAGTTGAGACATCACTTTGCCGACAAACGTCTGTATTGTCAAAGCTATGGTTTTTCCAGTAGTGATGTGTGGATGTGAGAGTTGGGTCATAAAGAAGGCTGAGCACCGCAGAATTGATGCTTTCAAACTGTGGTGTTGGAGAAGACTCTTGAGAGTCCCTTGGACAGCCAGATCAAACCAGTCAATCCTAAAGGAAATCAATCCTGAATATTCATTGGAAGGACTGATGCTGATCCAGTACTATGGCCACCTGATGCGAAGAACTGAGTCATTGGAAAAGACCTTGATGCTGAGAAAGATCGAAGGCAGGAGGAGAAAGGGGATGACAGAGGATGAGACAGTTGGATGGTAGCACCAACTCAATGAGCATGAGTCTGAGTAAGCTCTGGGAGCTGGTGATGGACAGGGAAGCCTGGTGCGCTGCAGTCCATGGGGTCACAAAGAAAAGGACACGACTTAGCGACTAAACGACCACAACCTGGGCCTAAAAGTATCAAGAGTGCCTGAGTGCTGAGGGCCCTACTGCTGTCCATACACACAGGTCCAGGACCAGACTGTGCTTCCCCTACCCGGTCAGCTGACACACTTACTGCAGCTGAATACTCCAGAAGTAACGATGAAGCCTCAGCATGCAAAAGAGCTCAAGAGTTTCAAAAGCAGGATTTTTTGTTTTGAATTTCCAGCCTTTGAGAATGACAATTAACTATGCTAGAGGGGGTGGGGAGGAGGGGAAGAATCTAAAAGAAAAGGAGAAACAAAGCTAAATATGTCTGACATCCCACTACCCCTTGGGAGGATGTCTATGCTATACTGAGAGTCATGTCTGACTCTTTGTGATCCCATGGACTATAGCCTCTATCCACAGGATTCTCCAGGCAAGAATGCTGGAGTGGGTTGTCATTTCCTGCTCCAGAGGATCTTCCCAACCCAGGGATCCAAGCCGAGTCTCCTGAGTGGAGTCTTTACCACTGTGTCACCTGAGACACACTGTGTCCTCCATGGGAGGACACTTATCCTACACTAAGGATACACAAGGCTACTCTCTTCAAAATAAATTCTGCAGGTAAAGGGTTATCCCCATTCTATTCCAATGTTACATACAGACTCCAACAGAGAGATCAACATTCCTTCCAAAGTTCTAATGAGACCATATGCAAAGAAAAAGTGTCTGAAGTCATGAAATCTGGGGACAGAAATGCAAATTCATATCAAATTCACAACCAACCCAGTGTCACTCGTGGCACAATATAGCAGACTGGAAACTCCTTGAGAAGAGGGACGTTCCACTGGGTATCTGCCAGACACCCAATCAGCCCTTTCTACCCACGCTGGGGAAGCAACTGCGTTTCTCAGTAACAACTTAAGATTATCAGCAAACAAACAGTTTATAGTTTAATGTTTAAAATGTATTTAGGTGGGACTTCCTTGGTGGTCCAATGGTTAAGACTTTGCCTTCCAACACAGGGGGTGTAGGTTTGATCCCTGGTGGGGGAGCTAAGATCCCTCATGCCTCACAGCCAAAAAAAAAATACCAAAACATAAAACGGAAGCAATACTGTAACAAATTCAATAAAGACTTTAAAAATGGTCCACATCAAAAACAACAACAAACAAACTTATTTAGATAAAAGCATAAATTTTTCTAAAGCCTTAAGATCTAAAATTTATTTGAGCAGAATAAATATACTTTTATTAAAATAGCAAGTTTCCAGCAGGACAGTTCCATCCTGGAGGTTTAAAAGGAAAAACAAAAACTTAGAGCTGTTGCCCCCGAGTACTGAATTAGCTCTGCAAGCTGACTTCACCACTAGTGCCTCCTTAAAAGAATATTCCATCCATTATCTGCAACTTAGTAGTGCAAATAAATTACCTTCATAAATGCTCAGGCTTGAGAGCCTGAGGCTGAATAAGTGGAACCCAAGGCCCATCATCTAGAGTCAGAAAACCCCGCATGTTCAAGTCCAGGCTTTTCCTATGCTGTTTGTGCGACCCTGGACAAATCAATTTGCCAAATAACTTATTTTTTAGGAGAGGAAATACCTGTTCCATCTACCTCACCGCAACATCAATGTTGTCATTAAATGGAGAGCCTGCTCCAAAGGGGTCACTCGCCATCCTGCCGCCCCCTTGCCCCCAACCCCCTGTCCAGCCCAAGAAGGAAAGAGCTGGCGACCCTCCCGTAGGTCTTTCGCGGCGCTCGGGAAAGGATGCTAACCTCATCGCCCTCCCCTGGGGACAGCGGCGACGCGCGCCCTGACATCCGCCGCCGCCGCCGCCGCAGCGCCAGGCCACCATCCCGGCGCGCCTTCAGGGTTCCTCCCCCCGCGTTTCCCAGACTCGCCCCGCGCCGGCGACCCCCGACCGGCCGGGCGCCTCTTTTGCCCCCCTGGTGGCGCGTGGACCCCAGCCCGCAGGGGGCTGCACCGTCTCGCCTCCGCGCGCCTGCAGCTCCGCTCGGGTTTGGGGCCAGGCCCCATAGGCTTCGCCCCCAGGAGCCTGGAGTCCCCACCTCCCCAAGTCCGGCGGGGGCGGGGTGGTCGCGAGGTTGCAGCTTACCGGGGAGCTTGAGCGCCCTGGACAGCACGGTCGCCATGGTGGAGAGGCCCCGGTGCGCGTGCGCGCGCTCGCGTCCTGCCGGGAAGTGTAGTTCGCAGTCGAGGTGCGCGGGGCCGGGACCTGAAAAGGTGGGAGCTGGGCGGCGTGGCGGGGCCTGGAGGAGGCGCCCGCTGCCGCCTCCGCGCCCACGTGCGCGCTCCTGCCCCTCCAGCCCGCCGCCTCCGAGACAGATGCCTTACTGGGCAGGTCACGTCACCGCTCTGAGCCTCACTCTCCTCCTCCGTGAAATGAGGACCTGATACAGCCCACGGGCTTGCAGTGAGCGTTGAATGAGATAATAGATAGGAGGCAAGGGTTGTGAAATTGGCCTGGGCTTTGGAGTCAGAAGGGTTTGAATTCCGCCCGCATCCCTCACTCGCTGGGCCATCTAGGGCAAGTCACTTGTATGACTAAGCTTCAGCTTAGATATGGAGATAATAGCACCTATTTCAGGAGCATATTGTGAGGATGATATTACATAATCTATTTAAACGCATAGCACACAGCAGGCGCCTAGTAAGTGTGTTCTCCACGTTTCTCAGGTTAAAGGCGAGGTTTCCCCTGGAGCTCTAAGCTTCATCTCTCGTTACCAGTTCTTTCCTGGGATCCACTCAGCTCCCTACCCCGCAGCTTCTAGCTTGAAGGGTCTAAGGACACAAAATCAGGCCTGTTTCTTCCCCTCAGGCACCAAGAGGTAGGCATTTTAGTCTACAAATCCTGAAGACATTATTTATCTTAGAACTGAAGCAGACCTTAGAAGCGCCTTGTTTTACTGAAGAGAAAACAGATCTATAGAGGTGATGTGACTTCTTAGTGGCAAACAAAAGTTCTAAGAGATCTCTCACTTGGACTGCCTCATTCGCATGAGAAACAGTCCTAGGACTGTCCTGTAGGGGTAGTCCCAGCATTCTCACAGTTATCCCCACCACAGTTCACCCCACACAAAAATATAATATCACTCATGACGACAGAGGGAAGATTCTGGAGCCAGGATGTGCGTGCATGGGCATGCGTGCTGAGGTGCTTCAGTCTTGTTCCACTCTTTTCGACTCCATGGACTGTAGCCCAGCAGGCTCATCTAACCATGGGATTCTCCAGGCAAGAATACTGTAGTGGGTTGCCATGCCCTTCTTCAGGGGATCTTTCCCACCCAAGGATCAAACCTGGGTCCCCCATATTGTACGTGGATTCTTTACCTTCTGAGCCAACAAGGAAGCCCTCCTGAGAATTAAATGAACACATGCAAAGCACACAGAACCATGTGTGGCACTGCGTGTTTTGTGTTAGCTCTCCTTTTTATTAATAATTTATTACTTTTTGACAATGTAATAACTTAATAATAAATTTAATAATACTTTAAGAGATTAGCACTTTAGTTTATTCTTTGTGTGTACTACCATTCCCAAAATGTCCACTGACACTTCTCTGGAGGGATGATTAAAAACCACGTTTGACATCTATGTGGGTCATCTAAGAAAAGCACCATGATAGGTCACAATAAACCAGTAGAGGCTTACCTGATATCAGATTAGCTAACTGGAACACATTCTTGAGATATCAAGACTGAGAAAAATAACCTTTAAGCTGAGTAGAATCAGTTTCTGCTGTAGGATAGGAACTTGGGTTTCTGGGAGAGAATGCCTGTGAACTGAAATAGCCATAAACACAGGAGAGCAGGGAAGGAGGAAAACCTGTCCATTTTTCTTAGTGAAAGTCCCTTTTTATGTGATGAAAGTAAAATAAATTGTACAAGGGAATTTCTTGGTGGTCCAATGGTTAAGACTCAGGCTTTCACTGCCTTGGACCGAGGTTCAGTCCCCGGCCAGGGAACTAAGATCCCAAAAGCTGCACAGTATGGCCAAAATTTTTTTTATTTTTTAAAAAATTTTTTAAATTTGTACAAAGTTTGATTAAAACTTTGCTTAAAACTGTACTGTTGGGACATCCCTGGTGGTCCAGTGGCTAAGAATCCACACTTCCATGGCAGGTGGGGCACAGGTTTGATCCCTGGGTCAGGGAACTAAGGGTAAACACTCTGCCTGCAATACAGAAGACCTAGGTACGATCCCTGGGTGGGAAAGATCCCCTGGAGAAGGAAATGGCAACCCACTCCAGTATTCTTGCCTGGAGAGTCCCATGGACAGAGGAGCCTGGCAAGCTGCAGTCCGTGCAGTGGTACTGAGGCACTAACACCTTCACTTTCACTTTTCAGGGAACTAAGGTCTTACAGGTTGTGAGGTGTGGCCCCCAAAATAAATCAAATAAATAAAAATAAACTTCTAAAAAAGAAAAGAGAATAATAGCGTGCATTAAAAAAAACTATCATCACCCATAGCATTTACATTTGTGCAACACATGAATGTGTGTAACTGTATGTGCATCCCACAGATATGGCATCTCTAGCCCTTTTTATGCCTAATCTTTTGGGTATTTCCCTGTTCCCCATCATCACCCCAGCTCTGCCAAAATGATTTTCAGGAGGACATATGCCAAGGAGTCCCTCCCTCCTGGCTCCCTGACCTTACCTCCTCTTTGGCTCTCTTAACTCCTCTAGAAATCTCTCCCATCCCCTCCACTTTTTCCCCCCATTTTAACACAGGAACCACAGCTTAAAACAGTGTTTCTCACATTTAATATACTTTCATTCAATTGGAGGAAAAAATTCAAAGGAGCCACCGAACAAATCAGAATACTACACTTTTACCTAAAGAAAACCTGTGACATATTCTCTACACATCTGGCGGACTTAAGTGCCTTGCTGTGCAGACCCTCCCACTGAGGGTGCCCTGGAAAATGCAAACGCCTAGTCTCCCTGGCTTTCTAACCTGAGCTCTCTAGGAGGAGTGAAACAAGTGGGGCTGGGGAGACAAGCTTGAGGACAGCCCACCCTGTCTGACCACTGTCCCTGCCATGAAGATAAGAAATTCTGTATCTGACGGTCACAGCTGAAGCCGCAGAACCTATTCTAGTCTCCCTACAAGGATATGCAGTGGGATTGTTCTTCCTCAACCTTCTAAGCTTCCAATACTTTGTGGTGGAAAACCGTATTTGCTGATTTTTATGACCATTGTGATGCCCAGTGTGTTAGTAGCTCAGTCATGTCCAACTCTATGACCCCATGGACTGTAGCCCACTAGGCTCCTCTGTCCAGGGGATTCTCCAGGCAAGAATACTGGAGTGGGTAGCCATTCCCTTCTCCAGGGAATCTTCCTGGCCCAGGGATTGAACCAGGGTCTCGAACATTGCATGCAGATTCTTTACTGTCAGAGCCACCAGGGAAGTCCTAGTATTGCTCAAAAATCTCCAAGCGTCCTACGTGGGCTCATAAGCAAATCTGATCATCTGGTACTTCCCATTCTCTAGACAATATGTTCCATTCTACTGGTCGTGACTCTCCCACAAGCTTTTACCACTTCCTCTTGAAATCGGTACCTCTGTGTCCACAGCAGCTGCCACATCCCCTCCTGGCACCGCTGGAGCCGCCCCAAGCCTCATGGCCAGTTCTTCCTCCTTTCAGAAACTGTTACTTCTTCCTGTATCTCCCACCAGCCAGTGTCACCTCATATTTGAGTGCTGTTGCAATGTCAAAGCTGTTCAGGGCAGTGGCAGGTGGGGAAGACTGTCCACTTCTTACACTTGATTAGAAAAACAAATGCCATGCTGCCTGTTCTTCAAGGTCAAATGTAGTATTTTCATTAAACAGTGCTAATTGTTTTTACCCAGTGAGCCAGTTGGGGCAAGGTTATTGCCATTATCAACAATCTCAAAACTTCAGTGGTTTTCAAGAATCAGGTCATTTCTGCTCATGGCACGGTCAAGGTGAAGGTGGAGATAATCAGCCCTGAGACTCTATTCCTCCAGGTCATTCAGGGAACCAGCTTCTTTTGCCTGGTGCTTCTTTGTCCCTAGGGCCTTCGAGTCCCCCACTGGATCATCTGTATCTTCCGATCATGCAGGAAGCTTTATGGGCCAGGACTGGAGGTGATATATGTGATCTCTGCCCACACTTATTTAGCCAGAACTTAGACACAAAATGGGCTTGCCTGGTGGCTCAGATGGTAAAGAATCTGCCTGCAATGCAGGAGACCCACGTTTGATCCCTGGGTTGGGAAGATCCCCTGGAGGAGGGCATGGCAAGCCACTCCAGTATTCTTGCCTGGAGAATCCCATGGACAGAGGAGCCTGACGGGTACAACCAATGGGGTTGCAAAGAGTTGGACACAACTGAGCGACTAGCTAGTTGCAGAACAGGTCTGCCAGGGAGGTATGGGTGCAGGAAGGAAAGAAAACAGTTTGGTGAGCTTCGAGCCAGTCTCTGCTACCCTAGTCATCCCATATCCTTACAGGATACAGACCTGAGTCCTCAGTTTCGGAGCGGGTCTTCAGGCTCTGCTCTACTTAGAACTATCCTTCTTTACTAAGGACTAAAGCTTTGCTCCGGAGCTGAGCTTGTTGTCCTGAGTTAGGACTTCCCACTGCATCTAAGGACAAGCTCTCCTGGGAGGCTTCTCAGCCTCTCCACAGATGGCCATTCTGTCAGCAGGGCCAGGACCAGCCTGAACTCTCTGGCAGACTCGCCTCAGGCTCAGAGTATTGTCCCCACTGCTAAAGGCGTGCCAAAGAGATAGAATTAGGGAGCAATACCCATGAGATCAAAACAGAAAAATACTATGGGCTTCCCTGATAGCTCAGTTGGTAAACAATCCACTTGCAATGGAGGAGACCCCGGTTCAATTCCTGGGTCGCGAAGATCCGCTGGAGAAGGGATAGCTACCCACTCCAGTATTCTTGGGCTTCCCTGGTGGCACAGTTGGTAAAGAATCTGCCTGCAATGTGGGAGACCTGGGTTCAATCCCTAGGTTGGGAAGATCCCCTGGAGAAGGGAAAGGCTACCCACTCCAGTATTCTGGCCTGGAGAATTCCATGGACTATATAGTCCATAGAGTTGCAAAGAGTCAGACACAACTGAGCGACTTTCACTGTCTTTCTTTCACTATCGAAAATAGCAGTGATAGCATGGGGACTTCCTTGGTGGTGCAGAGGATAAGAATCCACCTCCCAATGCAAGGGACATGGGTCCAATCCCTGGTCGGGGAAGATCCCACATGCCGAAGAGCAGCTAAGCCCAAGCCACAACTATTGAGCCTGAGCTCTAGAGCCCACACACCACAACAAAGAGTAGCTCCCACTCACCACAACTAGAGAAAAGCGCACAAGTAGTAACAAAGACCTAGCATAACCAAAAATAAAAAAATAAATTATTTTTTAAAATAGCTCACTCTCCCTCTAATGTTGAAGAAATGACAGCTGGGAAATGGAGAAAAGCAAAGGAGGTGTTCAGCAAAGATCCGGGGATGAGATGCAAATGCGAAGGACCCTATCAGTTCAGTTCAGTCGCTCAGTTGTGTCCAACTCTTTGAGACCCCATAAACCACAGCACACCAGGCCTCCCTGTCCATCACCAACTCCCGGAGTCCACCCAAACCCATGTCCATTGAGTCAGTGGTGCCATCCAACCATCTCATCCTCTGTCATCCCCTTCTCCTCCTGCCCTCAATCTTTCCCTGCATCAGAGTCTTTTCAAATGAGTCAGCTCTTCACATCAGGTGACCAAAGTATTGGAGTTTCAGCTTCAGCATCAGTCCTTCCAATGAACACCCAGGACTGATCTCCTTTAGGATGGACTGGTTGGATCTCCTTGCAGTCCAAGGGACTCTCAAGAGTCTTCTCCAACACCACAGTTCAAAAGCATCCATTCTTCGGTGTTCAGCTTTCTTTATATTCCAACTCTCACATCCATACATGACCATTGGAAAAACCATAGCCTTGACTAGATGGACCTTTGTTGGCAAAGTAACGTCTCTGATTTTTAATATGCTGTCTAGGTTGGCCATAACTTTCCTTCCAAGGAGTAAGCGTCTTTTAATTTCATGGCTGCAATCACCATCTGCAGTGATTTTGGAACCCCCTCAAAATAAAGTCTGTCACTGTTTCCACTGTTTCCCCATCTATTTGCCATGAAGTGATGGGACCGGATCCCATGATCTTAGTTTTCTGAACGTTGAGCTTGAAGCCAACTTTTTCACTCTCCTCTTTCACTTTCAACAAGAGGCTCTTTAGTTCTTCTTCACTTTCTGCCATAAGGGTGGTGTCATCTGCATATCTGAGGTTATAGATATTTCTCCCGGCAATCTTGATTCCAGCTTGTGTTTCTTCCAGCCCAGCATTTCTCATGATGTACTCTGCATGTAAGTTAAATAAGCAGGGTGACAATATACAGTCTTGATGTACTCCTTTTCCTATTTGGAACCAGTCTGTTGTTCCATGTCCAGTTCTAACTGTTGCTTCCTGACATGCATATAGGTTTCTCAAGAGGTAGGTCAGATGGTCTGGTATTCCCATCTCTTTCAGAATTTTCCACAGTTTATTGTGATCCACACAGTCAAAGGCTTTGGCATAGTCAATAAAGCAGAAGTAGATGTTTTTCTGGAACTCTCTTGCTTTTTCAATGATCCAGCAGATGTTGGCAATTTGATCTCTGATTCCTCTGCCTTTTCTAAATCCATCTTGAACATATGGAAGTTCACAGTTCATGTACTATTGAAGCCTGGCTTGGAGAATTTTGAGCACTACTTTACTAGCGTGTGGGATGAGTGCAATTGTGCGGTAGTTTGAACATTCTCTGGCATTGCCTTTCTTTGTGATTGGAATGAAAAATGGTCTTTTCCAGTCCTGTGGCCACTGCTGAGTTTTCCAAATTTGCTGACATATTGAGTGTAACACTCTCACAGCATCATCTTTTAGAATTTTAAATAGCTCAACTGGAATTCCCTCACCTCCACTAGCTTTGTTCGTAGTGATGCTTCCTAAGATCCACTTGACTTCACATTCCAGGATGTCTGGCTCTGGGTGAGTGATCATACCATCATGGTTATTTGGGTCATGGAGATCTTTTTTGTATAGTTCTTCTGTGTATTCTTTCCACCTCTTTTTAAAATCTTCTGCTTCTGTTAGGTCCATACCATTTCTGTCCTTTACTGTGCCCATCTTTACATGAAATGTTCCCTTGGTATCTCTAATTTTCTTGAAGAGATCTTTAGTCTTTCCCGTTATATTGTTTTCCTCTATTTCTTTGCACTTATCATGGAGGAAGACTTTTCTCTTGCTATTCTTTGGAACTCAGCATTCAAATGGGTATATCTTTCCTTTTCTCTTTTAACTTTCACTTTCTCTTTTCTCAGCTATTTTTAAGGCCTCCTCAGACAACCATTTTGCCTTTTTGCATTTCTTTTTCTTGGGGATAGTGTTGATCACTGCCTCCTGTACAATGTCAGGAACCTCCGTCCATAGTTCTTCAGGCACTCTATCCGATCTAATCCCTTGAATCTACCTATCACTTCCACTGTATAATCCTAAGGGATTTACCATGCTCAGTAAATCTTTAATCCAATTTTCTGTTGATGGGTGTTCCCAGAGCATCCCTTAATAAAACACATGGACTCAAGGTCACCCTACAATTTGTTCTTACTGTGATATGGAGACAATTTAACTCAGTAATCACTGCGCACATGGTATTGTGGTAGATACTACGGACAAAGGGGCCCAAATCTTCTCCGCTACTTGACTTCTAATTACTGAAATGTTTCATTGCTCAATCTGGGATCTTTCTTCTTGTCTCAGAAATGCTATGTCCATTTCTTTACATCTATTATTCCCCATTTTATCTCCATCTAAACGTCTCCATAGGATTCCAAGCCTATGTGTGCAACTGGCTACTTGAAATACATATTTGGTAATGCAATAGATATCATAATTAACATGTTCAAAATAAAACTGTTGTTTCCCCACTCATCAAAAATAAATAAACATAAAAATAAAACAATAGAGCTCATCCAGCTTAAACTCATACAGACTTCCAGTCTGTAGAGCTTTTTACACTATTTTCTAGACTAGTCTAGTCTAACCTAGACTATAAAATGCTTTCTGGGCCCTGAAATTTAAAGAAAGTCTTCTTAACAAGTCCCTGGCTGGCACATATGTTGAAGAGTGACAGCTGTAAAAAGGATAGCCAACAAGGACCTAGTATAGTACATTGAACTCTACTCAATATTCTGTAACAACCTAATCAGGAAAAGAATTTGAAAAATAATAGATACATATATGTTTATAACTGAGTCACTTTGTCATTACAACTGAAACTAACACATTGTTAGCCAACTGCTGTCCAATATAAAATAAAAAGTTTACCAAAAAAAGAACAACAGTAACTAAGGACAAACCCACCAGAATTGATCCTTTCGAACTGTGGTACTGAAGATTTTTGAGAGTCCCTTGGACTGCAAGGAGATCAAACCAGTCAATCCTAAAAGAAATCAACCCTGAATATTCATTGGAAGGACTGACGCTGAAGCTAAAGCTCCAATAGTTTGGCCACCGTATGCAAAGAGCCGATTCATTGGTAAAGACCCTGATACTGGGAAAGACTGAGAGCAAGAGGAGAAGGAAGAGACAGAATGAGATGGTTGGATGGCATCACTGACTCAATGGACATGAGTGTGAGCAAACCCCAGGAGACAGTGAAGGACAGGGAAGCCTGGCGTGCTGCAGTCTATGGGGTTGGAAAAAGTCGGACATGACTGATCAACTGAACAACAACAAAAAATTGAAAACTATTTGCTTCACTTATAGCATACTAACCAAAGTAAAAACCTCTTCAAAATGGTACCTGATTCTTGACAGGTATTCATTGTTGAAAGTGGCTGATATCTGGCCAACATTAGTTCTAATCGGTTGGGAATTCCTAGCTGATTAGTCAGATGTGTTCTGATTTGTCAGGACATGTACTGATTTGTTAATATTTATATTAGACCTTGGTTGAGTCTTTTTAGTTCTACTCTTCCAGTTCACTGGTTGACTCCTGAGTAATGTTCTCAAAGTCAATAAGTTAGGATACCACTAATTGTGTAACTAACATACTAAAAGACTTCATTTTTCTTCCCTTCTTAGAGGATTTATCATAAGCTGCAGTGTTGTGATGATTTGAATATCCGTCTACCATGTTAAAACTCCTACACAAAACGTTGAGTTATTTAAGAAAAGAAGTGAGATTTTTTTTCTCATCTTTTTTAGCCCTACACAATGAGAAGCACATTGTCCCAGCTGTCTGTTGGATAAATTGGAATTCACGAATGAATGACTATCACATTATGGAGAAGAATAAAGTCAATTTAGAAAAAACAATTTTTAATCAGGGGATACTTTATGTAAACGTTTTCTTTTTAAATTCACATTCCTTGATTCCTGTAATCCAGATATTCTCAAATTCTTTCAGTGCATCTCTTCGTATCAGTGCCCTGTCCAAGCACCCATCTTGTTTGACTTCACGAAACCCAGTCCCACTGCACATTTAGCTCTCAAAAATGCTTATACACTCCATACATGCCTCGTGCCTGCCAACTGTCCCTCCGGTTAGGTGGACTCCACTTTTCTAATAATCACCTCTGGTCATCTCTGCGTCTCCACAAGGCATCACAATAGAGAATAAGCAACACTGACACTTGATATCAAGGGCCCTAGAGTCCACTGGTTATATCCTTCTCAAGAGCTGTCCCTGGCCAATCCTTTCCCCAGAGTTGGATATGAAATAGTGAACAAACTCGGCAAGACCCTTGCCTTCAAAGACCTAGCAATCTAGTAGGGGAGACAGACATTAAGCGAGTTATAAATAGTCTTATCATTTTGAATGATGGTAAACACTATGACTGAGAGGAACCCAGTCCCACGGGAGTCAGTCACACAGGGAACACAGCTTAGGTGGGGGATGGGGGCGAAGAAATGACTCTCTGAGAACTTAAGACCTAGAGAATGGGTTAAAGTTGACTGTGCCCAGGTCAGAAGAGAGCTAGGTTCTATGGAGGAAACCAGCGGTCCTGAAGGACAGCTGTGCGAAGAGCTGGTGGTAAGAAGTAAGAGGTAACAGGAGCCAGATCATACAAATGACCTCAAGGCCTTGACCCTGAAAGACTTTTATCAGTAAAAGAAGTATCATCTTGTTGTTGTGTTCAGTCGTTCAGTCATGTCCAACTCTTTGCGACCCCATGGACTGCAGTACGCCAGGCTTCCCTGTCTTTCACCACCTCCAGAAGTTTGCTCAAAGTCATGTCCATTGAGTCGGTGAAGCCATCCTACCTTCTCATCCTGTCGCCCTCTTCTCCTCCTGCCCTCAATCTTTCCCAGCATCAGGGTCTTTTCCAAAGAGTCAGCTTTTCACATCAGGTGACCAAAGTATTGGAGCTTCGGCATCAATCCTTCCAATGAATATTCAGGGTTGATTTCCTTTAGGATTGACTGGTTGGATCTCCTTGCTGTCCAAGGGACTCTCAAGAGTCTTCTCCAACACCACAGTTCAAAGGTATCAATTCTTCAGCGCTTAGCCTTTTTTATTGTCCAGATATCATCTAGCTGGCTCCTATGTGGAGAAAATAGACTAGAGGAAACCAGAAGTAGAGACCAGGCACAAATTCTGACTCTTTACCTGCTTTCCTGTTTTAGCAAGAAGGAAAATATGGGTGCTGTTTATCTTTCTATTATACAACCTGTTAACACTTAAAAAACTCACATTCCTTCTCCCAGGAGGCTGGCTATAAATGTGAGTTATCTACTCCTAGCCTGACACATGCCTGCCACTCCAGCAGCCAGGCACCCACAGGAGTGAACCATCTGAGGACTGAACCAAATCACATACAGACACCGAGGCTCCCTGGATCTTTCTGCCCTGAGTGATGCCCCGGGCTATTTGGAACTATCACCTTAGATGACAGCCCAACACACATGGAAATAAACTCTTTCCTTCTATATTAATCTGTCACAAGGAAAAGTAAATGGCCATCATATGAGGTATAGTATATAAAAAGTAATTTTTCCTTAACATACAATCATACTGAATACTAGCCATCATTCACGTGCTGCCTGCTGTTGCTTCAGTCGTGTCCGACTCTATACGACCCCATAGACTATAGCCCACCAAGCTCCTCTGTCCATGGGATTCTTCAGGCAGAAATACTGGAGTGAGTTGCCATGTCCTCCTCCAGGGGATCTTCCCGACTCGGGGACAGAACCCACACTGTTATGTCTCCTGCACTGGCGGGTTCTTTACCTAGCGCCACCTGGGAAGCCCCAGCCATTATTCACACTCCTATACAATTAACAGTTTCAGCTCTCCTTATTTGAAACATATTGTAGTGATGTAGGTGTTAGTTGCTCAGTCACATCCGATTCTTTGAGAACCCATGGACTGTAGCCCCCCCCAGGTTCCTTCTGTCCATGGAATACTCCAGGCAAGAATATTAGAGTGGGTTGCTAGTCCCTTCTCTAGGGGACCTTCTAGGCCCAGGGATCCAAACTGAGTCTCCTGTATTGCAGGCAGATTTGTTACTATCTGAGCCACCACAGAAGCCTATATAATAATGTAACTCCTGAATTACACTAAACCTAAAAATTATTTCTCAAAGATTTGTCATAAAAATTATTTTGTAAATATTTATCATCACATTATTCCTTAAATATTTTATTATAATCTATCTCTAATATAATCTGATAAAACGTGATCACACGTATAATACTTCTGGCCATTCTTCTGGGTTTGGCAACAAGCTTGGTTCATCAACCTGGAGTTCATTATGACATAGAACTTGATGTGATGCTTAATTCATTTCCAGGGTGTTATCTGAGGTTCTAAGAGGAAAAATGGCAGAGCCGAGAGGATGTATGTAGTCATAGACTATGCAGAGGTTGTGAAACAAATGAATCTCCTCCACCTTTACCGCCACAAACATTTTCATTCTTTTTTTTCTTTTATTTTGGTTTCCTTCCAAGCACTTGTCCTTAAAGAGCTAAAGGCTCTGAGAAAATTTTCCAGAAACTGTGTGTATAAAGCTGCCTTTTATGTATCCAGTTCTTCAAATCTCATTCATTTGTTTTACTTCTTTCTTACCATAAATCTTTTTTATTTTAGTCATCAAGACCTCTACGTTTTGTTCTTTCATCTAAGTAATTACTTTTTTATTCCCATACCCCAGTCTTAGAGACCACAGGTGGGGACTTATAGATGAAATTTTGCATAAAGGTATTTTCTCCTTCCCAACACAACGGGCTCATCTATTTCTTTGTATGAGTCAATCTTAAAGATTTTATTTATTTATTTATTTATTTGGCTTGATTAGGTCTTAGTTGTGGCAAGCAGGATATTCTGTGGCATGTGGAATCTAGTTCCCTGACCAGGGATCGAACCCAGATCCTTGAATTGGGAGCATGGAGTCTTAGCCACTGGACCACCAGGGAAGTCCTTGTATGAGGCAATCATGAAAACCTGAGTTTTATTCTTCACTTGGACAACTTTGCATGAAGCTAATCTTTCCTCGGCTTCACCAGTCTTAAAATCCAGCATTGGTCTTATTTGAAGAGATACTTTGATATGGGCTTTTATATTTCTCCCCATTACTCTTTGGAGGAACACTTATTCCCAATCGCAGATTTCCATATGGCGACATTTCCGCGAGAGCACCATGGAGGAAGTGTTTTCTGATTGGTGAGATCAGCAAAAAAGAAGGAAAGCATATTAGCATGGCTGCTTCCCCTTTGGTACGTATTCATTCATTCACTTTTTAAATTATTCATTCAACAAATATTCAAGTGACTGCTACTTTCTGGGTTTTATTCTAGACCCTGAGATGTAAGATCAAACAAAATAGTGGAGCCAGGTCAGGGGCGAAATAGGTAAATAAATAAAATATGCAATGTATCAGATGGTGATAAATGTCATGGATAAAAATAGAATAGGGAAGGGGAAATGAAGTGTGGAAGTGGCTGGCAATGAGTGAGGAGGTTTCCAATTTTGAATCTGATGGTTAAAGGAGACCTCAGTAAGAGGGTTACATTTGAACATGGATTCCAACATGGAGGTGTCAGGAATAGCAGGTGAAAGCCCGAGGCATACCTGGACTGTTTGAGGACCAGCAAGAATGTAGCTGGAAAGGATGGTTCTAGGGGGAAATTAGCAAAAGATGAGCACAGACATGGCCAGAGCAGAAACAGGTTATGTGGACTTTGCAGGTATGAACAAAAACTGGCTTTTAGTGTATGTTAAATAGGGAATGATTTAAAGTTTAGGGGCACAGAAGTGTCGATTTTAAAAGACTTAGATTTTCTAGTAAAAGAATGAAACTAGAACACTTTCTAACACCATACACAAAAATAAACTCAAAATGGATTAAAGATCTAAATGTAAGACCAGAAACTATAAAACTCCTAGAGGAAAACATAGGCAAAACACTCTCCAACATAAATCACAGCAGGATCCTCTATGACCCATCTCCCAGAATATTGGAAATAAAAGCAAAAATAAACAAATGGGACCTAATTAAACTTAAAAGCTTTTGCAAAACAAAGGAAACTATAAGCAAGGTGAAAAGACTCTCTTCAGAATGGGAGAAAATAATAGCAAATGAAACAACTGACAAAGAATTAATCTCAAAAATATACAAGCAACTCCTGCAGCTCAATTCCAAAAAATAAATGGCCCAATCAAAAAGTGGGCCAAAGAACTAAACAGACATTTCTCTAAAGAAGACATACAGATGGCTAACAAACACATGAAAAGATGCTCAACATCACTCATTATTAGAGAAATGTAAATCAAAACCACAATGAGGTACCATTTCATGCCCGTCAGAATGGCTGCTATCCAAAAGGCTACAAGCAATAAATGCTGGAGAGGGTGAGGAGAAAAGGGAACCCTCTTACACTGTTGCTGGGAATGCAAACTAGTACAGCCACTATGGAGAACAGTGTGGAGATTCCTTAAAAAACTGGAAATAGAACTGCCATATGACCCAGCAATCCCACTACTGGGCATACACACTGAGGAAACCAGAATTGAAAGAGACACGTGTACCCCAATGTTCATCACAGCACTGTTTATAATAGCCAGGACATGGGAGCAACCTAGATGTCCATCAACAGACGAATGGATAAGAAAGCTGTGGTACATATACACAATGGAATATTACTCAGCCATTAAAAAGAATACATTTGAATCAGTTCTAATGAGGTGGATGAAACTGGAGCCCATTATACAGAGTGAAGTAAGCCAGAAAGAAAAACACCAGTACAGTATACTAATGCATATATATGGAATTTATAAGGATGATAATGATAACCCTATATGCGAGACAGAAAAAGAGACGCAGATGTATAAAACAGTCTTTTGGACTCTGTGGGAGAAGGCGAGGGTGGGAGGACCTGAGAGAATAGCATTGAAACATGTATATTATCATATGTGAAACAGAATGCCATTCCAGTTTTGATGCATGAGACAAATGCTCAGGGCTGGTGCACTGGGATGACCCAGAGGGATGGGATGGGGAGGGAGGTGGGAGGGAGGTTCAGGATGGGGAATACATGTAAACCCACGGCTGATTCGTATCAATGTATGGCAAAAACCACTACAATATTGTAAAGTAATTACCCTCCAACTAAAATAAATTAATTTAAAAAAATAATAAAACTAAGAGTGAAAGACAAAAAAAAAAAGACTTAGATTTTATCACTTCTATGTGGAACCTAAAAAAAATGGTACAAATGAACCTATTTACAAAGCAGAAATCGAATCACAGATGCAGAAAGCAAACTTATGGTTACAAAGGGGGAGAGGGGCAGGGGGAGGGATAAATTGGGAGATTGAAATTGACATACACACACTAATATATGTAAAAATGCTAAGTATTAAGGACCTACTGTATAGCACAGGGAATTCTATTTAATACTCTGTAATGACCTATATGGGAAAAGAATCAAAAAAGTGGATATATGTACATGAATAACTGACTCATTTTGCTGTACAGCAGAAACTAACACAATATTGGAAATCAACTAGGCTTCAATAAAAATAAATAAGTAAATAAAACTTGTTTTACAGGGATTCTTTTGGGTCAGTTTGCTGTTCTGAGAATAGACTGTGAGGATGGTAGAAGTGATGAACAAATTTTGGCCACAGCAATCATTCAGCCAAGAACTGATGGTGGCTCAGACTAGGGTGGTGGTCCCAGAGGTGAAAAGTAGTATTAAGATTCTTAATTTATTTTGAAGGTAGACCCCTGGGGAATTGCTGACAAACTGAATGCAAGGTATGAGAGAGAGAGGAACCAAGGAGGCTTTGAAGCTTTGGCCTGAGCAACTGGAAAAGAGGATCAGAGGAGAAGCAGGCTGGAAAGGGAAGGTCAGAGGTTTGGGCTGGGATGTGATAAACTGGACATCCAGTCAGACGTGCAAGTGGAAATGGGGACTAGGCAGCTGATATAAGGATCTGTAGTTCAGGCAGAAGCCCTAGGGGCTTCCCAGGCAGCACGAGTGGTAAAGAACCTGCCTACCAATGCAGGAGACCAAAAAGACGCAGGTTCAGTCCCTGGGTGGGAGAGATCGCCTGGAGGAGGGCATGGCAACCCACTCCAGTATTCTTGCTTGGAGAATCCCCACGGACAGAGGAGCCTGGTGGGCTATAGTTCATGGGTCACAAAGAGTCGGACAGGACTGAAGCTACTTAGCACGCATGCCTAAGGGAAGATGTAAATTTGGGAGGCATTAGCACACAGCTTATTATTGAATGAGGTCACTAAAAGAGTGAGTATAAAGCAGAGAGGAGGGGAAGCGAAGGGAGGAGAGAGTGGGCCCTGCAGCATTTCAGCATCCAGTTCATGGAAAAGAGGCTGAACCAGCCAGGAAACCAGTGGGAGTAGCCAGTGAAGTCAAAGGATGACCAAGGAAATTTGGTGGGAGGCAGTGTTTGGGGGTGAAATGCTGCAGAGATACCAAGGAAGGGAAGACTAGGAGTGATCTGCCTGCTTTGTGAGTGTGCATTTTGTTCTCCTCTCTGCTGTGGCTTAAGGAACCTGCAGTTTTCCTGCTATGCCTGACTAAGCAAGCCTCTCTAATTCAAAGAAAGAATGTGCAAGCCCTTTTGGCCACAGATCTAAGCTGATACTTTAATCTCCATCTGCCCATCTCTTTGGTCTCTTCTCCCTTGAATCAGAACTCTGCAGAGAACATGGGTATGAATTTACTGGCCCCCAAAACCTTCAGTAACCTCAAATAATCTTTTTGTGTGTCTCGGTTTGATAGATGTGAAGTTTTGTTCTCTTACATTAATATACAGTGGGTTTCCCCAGTATTATTTTCTCTTCTTCCTGCTCTTAGAAAGATTCTCCGCCAAACTACTTTCTTCTTCTCTAGTCCAGTTTTTAACAACCAATGTAGGAGGTACAGATAGGGTTTCTTAGGTGGCTCAGTGGTCAAGAATCCACCTGCCAATGCAGGAGATGTCAGAGACACAGGTTCAATCCCTGGGTGGGGAAGATCCCCTGGAGGAGGAAAGGGAACCTACTCCAGTATTCTTGCCTGGAGAATCCCATGGACAGAGGAACCTGGTGGGCTACAGTCCATGAGGTCGCACAGAGTAGGACATAACTGAGCGACTGAGCACACATATAAGAGGTACAGATACCTCAGTGTGGAGCCAAGGACCATAATCCAGCCATACAGTGATTCTTTCTTCTCACGGGAAGCAGATGAGATTAAGAAACTATTCCTAATTATCATTCTTAACTAACACTTTCACTTTGGGCTTCCCTGGTAGCTCAGATGGTAAAGAATCTGCCTGTAATGCAGGTGACCCAGGTTCGATCCCTGGGTCAGGAAGATCACTTGGAGAAGGAAATGGCTACCCACTCCAGTATTCTTGCCTGGGAAATCTCATGGACAGAGGAGGGGTCGCAAAGATTTGGACATGACTGAGCGACTAACATTAACACTTTCCTAATTATTGTACTTAAGCAAGGTACGCTTAAAACTTCTTCCGAGAAGCCAGGCTGAACAGCAAACACAAGCGTCATGATTTTCTTATACCGTTAAAAGCTGCTCTTTCCAGAAAACACCGAGCTTGTATGTTTTCATGTTTCTAAGAAAGAAAGTAGAAAGTGAAGTCACTCAGTAGTGTCCGACTCTTTGCGACCCCATGGACTGTAGCCTATCAGGCTTCTCCGTCCATGGGATTTTCCAGGCAAGAGTACCGGAGTGGGTTGCCATTTCCTTCTCCAGGGGATCTTCCCGACCCAGGGATCGAACCTGGGTCTCCTGCATTACAGGCAGATTCTTTACCATCTGAGCTACCAGGGAAGAGGACAGGAATAAACTTGCCCCTTGGTGACCCAAATGAAGTAGAGGATGTCATGGCACATCTCCATGAACCCACAGTATCTGCTCTGCCACATGGAGTGAAAAACAATCTAAGTCCTTGGACATGTCACCAGCTCACACCAGCAGACACTCAATTGCCCTCTCTCCTTCATGTCCTTATGGACAAAGACACGCTGAGTCTGGGCGGAGGACCACGGGGAACTTTTTTAATTTTTAGAATTTATCTATTTCTCATTTTTGGCTGTACTGGGTCCATTGCTGGGAGCGGGCTTTCTCTAGTTGCAGTGCCTGGGCTTCTCATTGCAGTGGCTTCCCTTGTTGCAGAGCACAGGCTCTAGGGAACGTGGCGTTCACTAGTTGTGGTGCACAGGCTTAGTTGCTCCACAGCATGTGGGACCTTCCCTGAATTGGCAGGATAATTCTTTTCTTTGCTCTTTTTTTTTTTTTTTTGCAGGTAAATTCTTAACCACCG
Source organism: Okapia johnstoni (assembly GCA_024291935.2). Lineage (NCBI taxonomy): Eukaryota > Metazoa > Chordata > Mammalia > Artiodactyla > Giraffidae > Okapia > Okapia johnstoni. Next base: position 20,622,205 of record CM044320.1, on the reverse strand, counting down.
GACCACCAGGGAAGTCCCTGGACCACTGGGAACTTTAAGGAAGACAACATCAAGCAGAGGACAGGAGTCATAAAGGTCACAATGATGAGAAATCCTCTGAAGGCCTCTAGCTCTGGGGCTCTGAAATTACCATCTCGAGATCAAAAAGCATCAACATATAATTAAGCTGAGAAAGGACACTTGCCCTAATTTGGGAAGAACCTGAAAATAAAACCAAGGAGGATTATTTAGAGAGAAGGTATGGCATGGTATTACTCATCCATGACATTAGACATATTTCTTCTTCACTCTCTGTCTCCTTAACGACCTCAGGCATTTTGGTGTTGTTTTTGCCTCATCAGTATTTAATAGCTTTAAAGACTATTAGTAGGATTCTTGGGCTTCCCTTGTGGCTTAGTAGGTAAAGAATCTGCCTGCAATGCAGGAGACCTGGGTTCGATCCCTGGGTTGGGAAGATCCCCTGGAGAAGGGAAAGGCTACCCACTCCAGTATTCTGGCCTGGAGAATTCCATGGGCTGTAGAAGGATTCTTAGATTTACATGAAGCTATTTTCTTATGGGTTTCCCTGATGGCTCAGCAGTAAAGAATCTACCTGCAATGCAGGAGATGCAGGAGATGCAAGTTTGATCCCTGGGTTGAGAAGATCCCCGGGAGTAGGAAATGGCAATCCACTCCAGTACTTTTGCCTGGAAAACTTCATGGACAAAGGAGTCTGGCGGGCTACAGATCATAGGGTCACAAAAAGTCAGACACAACTGAGTACTTATTACCTTCATATATAGTTCATTTTCATTCAAGTGCCCCAAGAGATAAGATTTTATTCTTTTATACTTCCTCATTCCCATGAAACCTGTTTATTTTTATGCTTCTCTTTAATACCTTGACCTTAAAGTGGTGAAACTCTGTTGTCTTATTGCAGAGATTTTTATTTACATACAACCACTCTCTCCTTCAGTAATAAAATTTTTTAAGACAAGTAGATTTCCGATAGAGACATTTCACATAATGTTAACTTGTTCTTTCAGAATACAAATTTCTTTTCAGCCTTCAATACTGAATGCCGACTTCTCTTACTGAGAAAAATCTGTGTACATTGTTTCTCTTTCACTTTGAAGCTAGGGCCAGAAATGTTACACATTGACGAATTTCACTTCATTGCCGTTTGGCTTTATATTATATAATTCTTTCCAAGTGAAACTCCTGGGTCAGAAAGATCCCCTGGAGAAGGAAATGGCAACCCACTCCAGTATTCTTGCCTGGAGAATTCCATGGACATAGGAACCTGGCGGGATACAGTCCATGGGGTCACAGAGAGCTGGACACGACTGAGCGACTAACATTAACTAACTAACTTCCAAGTGGAATAACAATTTAATTTTCAGTCTGTCTTCTATGACATCATTACCCAGGTTTTAAAATATTAATCTCATTGAAGACACACCATCTCTTCCAGTTTCTAGTACATGCTAAACTACATGTTCTTATGTATAAAGGAAAATAATTGGCCAAAAATTTAGTTTAAAATGGAATAATAAATAAAAGTTTTCTTTAATCTTAATCACACTCAATGTATTTGCCTCAGATGCTATTCATCCACTAACTTTAATTTCATGCCTTCTCTGTAAATCTAGAATGGCAATTTCAGACTAAAGGACAAACAGCCTTCATATAGGGGCAAAGGGGGTTTCTGCTGGGGGTCTGTGCCTCAGGACATCCCAGGCTTTGAAGTTTCTTGGTGGAAGTGCTCTAAATCTCCTCTAGCACATGGGCCATTCCGTAGCACTGCCCTGCCAGCTCCAGTTTCTCTCCTTAGGGTAGCTCTCTGATCCTGCCTCCACTCACACACCCAGGAATTTTGCAATATTTATATATATATTATATATAAGGGCTTCCCTAGTAGCTCAGTTGGTAAAGAATCCGCCTGCAATGCAGGAGACCCTGGTTCAATGCCTAGGTTGGGAAGATCCGCTGGAGAAGGGAAAGGCTACCCACTTCAGTATCCTTGGGCTTCCCTGATGGCTGAGCTGGTAAAGAATCCACCTGCAATGCGGGAGGCCTGGGTTCAATCCCTGGGTTGGGAAGATCCCCTGGAGAAGGGAAAGGCTACCCACTCCAGTATTCTGGCCTGGAGATCGTGGGCTGTATAGTCCATGGGTCACAAAGAGTCAGACACGACTAAGCAACTTTCACTTCACTCCACTTCATATATTTTCTGGCCACATAGCATGGGGGAGCCTAGTTCCCCAACCAGGGATCGAACCAGGGCCCCCTGCACTGGAAGTGTGGAATCTTAACCACTGGACACCAGGCAAGTCCCATGCAATATATTTTAAATCAGACTGCTTGTACTGATGAGTCTCTGCTAGAAATATTTCCTAAGGTCCTCACCACCCTATTCACCAATAGTCTATGACAACAGAGCCACACACCCCCAACACCCACCTCCCCACCATGTCCAGTGTCAGACTAGCTGAAGGGGATTCAAGTGTGTGTTTAACAGCACTGATCTCAATGTTGGAAGGTCTCAGAGGTCTGCAAATCTAATCCCCACCGAGTAGGAATTGCTTCTGTAATCCTCAGTCACTTCATCCCTGCTTGGACATTATCAGCTCCTGAGAGCTGGTGTTTATGCAGCTGAAATCCACTACTGGATTATGTCGTGATGATTACCCATGACCACCACCCCACAATCTAATTTTCCCTCCCAAAGCCACAGAGAAAAAGGCCTAATCCTCATTCCATATGGCAGCCCTTCCGAGGCCTGAAATACTGAGTCAGGGCTCCTAAGAAATTTTGCTTGAAGTTATTTCCTCCTTTCTATCAAAAATATTTTCTCTCCCCTCTCCTTCCTCTTTCTCGTAAGTACATCAAGTTTTGTTTCCCAATGCAAGAAGTTTCCTTTGACATTAATTTCTCCTTCAGCAGTCAAGCCTCATATTCCTTACAGAGGTTTTTGATGGCATTAATTTCTCTTCCCCTTTCGAAATGTTTTCTCTCACTGCTTGGGCTTTAAATCTCTAAAGACCTTCGACATGTATTCTAAAAGCTGAAAATGCCCATTGAAGAGCAAGACTGGATTGCCTAAAGAAGACAATGTACCTGGAGCTACTTTGACCTATGATATCACAGAAATCCCTCCTTGTTTCTGTTTCTGGGTTAATCGCAAAGACCTGCAGTTTTGTTCTCATGTCTAAGAATGAAACTCTTTTCTTCTTTACTAGGCCGACCTTAGATAAAAGAAAGCACCTGAGGGAAAGGCTTTTTGCATGAAGTTTTTCTGCCTATCCCATAGAATCCCTAACGAATTCTTTTTTAACCTTAATTTTAATCCTATATCTCTGTTTTCTTATCTGAAAAATTGTTGAATGTATTTTCCTCCACTCCCCAGTCTTAAAGATAAGGGATGCAAGAGTCTATTTGCTTCCATTAGAAAAAGCATCATTTTCCACACCTCAGCCTTACAGTTCAGATCAGTGGATCTGTGATCTCTTTTAGGGAAGGGACAGAAGTTACAAAACGGCAACTTAGAAAAGAAGAGATACAGTTGGGATCCATGACCAGGTACTACTTCAGTTTACAATGTTTAATTTTAAATGAAGGCATAAAAGAAATCTTAAAAAAGAAGAATAAAAGAAGGTATGATTCACTTCAATTTGATCTTTTTGTATGCCTTTTCAATGAAATAAATATACAATTTACTAATATGTGTAGAAGATGAATTTCAGCTACTCAAAATAATGACATAAATCTAAATGTACTAATATGAGAACATACCCATGATAAATTTCAGAAATAAATCTATAATGATCTATTTTATGTGTGTGCATGTAAAAATGGTTTAATGTGTATAAAAAGATGCAATGGACTAAATATTTGTGTCCCCTTCCAAAAAAAAAATTCATATGTTGAAATAATCCCCAATGTGATGGTATTTAGAGGTGAGACCTTGAAAGGTCTTAGGATTAGTGCCCTTATAAAAGAGCCCTTCAGGGACTTCCCTGGTGGTCCAGGGGGTTAAGAATCCACCTTTCAATACAGAGGACACAAGTTCGAATTCTGGTCAGGGAGCTAGAGAGCCAATGTGTCGAAACTAAGACCTGAGACAGCCAAAAATAAATAACATCCTTTTTAAAAGAGTATTACAGAGCTCCTTCATCTCTCTGCTGCCTGTGGACACGGCAAGTAGATGACCATCTATGAACCAGGAAGCAGGTTCTTATCAGATCTCATCTGCTGTATCTTGATCTTGAACTTTCCAACCTCTGGATCTGTGAGAAACGAATTTCTGTCGTTTATAGCTACCCCATCTATGATATTTTTGTTAGAGCAGCCTGAACAGATTAAGACAGGAAAGAGGAATACACAATTGCCAAGACTGTTTATCTCTGGGAGGTATATTGTCTTGCGTTCATGAAAGGAGAGTTTTATCAGAGAACTCTCACTTTTGACTCCATATTCACTAGTACTACTGGATAATAAGCAGGTAACATTTGTAAAAGAAATTTAAAGTTGCTACCAGGACAGAAATCGAAAAGAAAAAATACTAAGAACCTAGAGTCAAGAGAACTTATATAAAATGTAGATGTTACAAGCTACCAATGATATTTTTCACAGAACTAGAACAAATCATTTCACAATTTGTATGGAAGTATAAGAAACCTCGAATAGCCAAAGCAATCTTGAGAAAGAAGAATGGAACTGGAGGAATCAACCTGCCTGACTTCAAGCTCTACTACAAAGCCACAGTCATCAAGACAGTGTGATACTGGCACAAGGATAGAAATATAGATCAATGGAACAAAATAGAAAGCACAAAGATAAACCCACGCACCTATGGGCACCTTATCTTCGACAAAGGAGGCAAGAGTATACAATGGAGAAAAGACAATCTCTTTAACAAGTGGTACTGGGAAAACTGGTCAACCACTTGTAAAAGAATGAAACTAGAACACTTCCTAACACCATACACAAAAATAAACTCAAAATGGATTAAAGATCTGAATGTAAGACCAGAAACTATAAAACTCCTAGAGGAAAACATAGGCAAAACACTCTCTGACATAAATCACAGCAGGATCCTCCATGACCCACCCCCCAGAATATCGGAAATAAAAGCAAAAATAAACAAATGGAACCTAATTAAAATTAAAAGCTTTTGCACAACAAAGGAAACTAGGAGCAAGGTGAAAAGACAGCCTTCAGAATGGGAGAAAATAATAGCAAACGAAGCAACAGACAAACAATTAATCTCAAAAATATACAGGCAACTCCTGCAGCTGAATTCCAGAAAAATAAACGACCCAATCAAAAAATGGGCCAAAGAACTAAACAGACATTTCTCCAAAGAAGACATACAGATGGCTAACAAACACATGAAAAGATGCTCAACATCACTCATTATTAGAGAAATGCAAATCAAAACCACAATGAGGTACCATTACACACCAGTCAGAATGGCTGCTATCCAAAAGTCTACAAGCAATAAATGCTGGAGAGGGTGTGGAGAAAAGGGAACCCTCTTACACTGTTGGTGGGAATGCAAACTAGTACAGCCACTATGGAGAACAGTGTGGAGATTCCTTAAAAAACTGGGAATAGAACTGCCATATGACCCAGCAATCCCACTGCTAGGCATACACACCAAGGAAACCAGAATTGAAAGAGACGTGTGTACCCCAATGTTCATCGCAGCACTGTTTACAATAGCCAGGACATGGAAGCAACCTAGATGTCCATCGGCAGACGAATGGATAAGGAAGCTGTGGTACATATACACAATGGAATATTACTCAGCCATTAAAAAAAATACAGTTGAATCAGTTCTATTGAGATGGATGAAACTGGAGCCCATTATACAGAGTGAAGTGAGCCAGAAAGAAAAGCACCAATACAGTATACTAATGCATGTATATGGAATTTGAAAGATGGTAATGGTAACCCTATATGTGAGACAGAATAAGAGACACAGATGCATAGAACAGTCCTGTGGACTCTGAGGGAAAAGGTGAGGGTGGGACGTTCTGGGACAATAACATTGAAACATGTATATCGTCATATGTGAAGCGGAACACCATTCCATGTTCTATGCATGGGACGGATGCTCAGGGATGGAGCGTTGGGATGACCCAGAGGGATAGGAAGGGGAGGGAGGTGGGAGGAGGGTTCGGGAGGGGGAGCACATGTGAACCCATGGCTGATTCATGTCAATGTATGGCAAAAACTACTACAATATTGTAAAGTAATTAGCCCCCAACTAAAAAAAAAAAAAAAAATGTAGATGTTAATTTCCACTGAAATTGTTAAACATCTTTTTATATTTTATTGACTTACTTTATGTCACCCAGTTTCATTTTATAATCCACCCCTCCTATTATTTTCATAGTGATCATATTTAAGATTGTTTGTAACTTGTCTATCAAATACTGATGAGCACTGAAATCTTTCCCATACATGCTACAGACTAGGGAAATACCTCTTAAGGACATATGACACTTGTTCACTAATAGTAGAGCTTTAGAGGCCTTATATATAACATTGCTTCATAAAAGTCAGTTTTTTATTTTCTCAGTTTGTAGTTCCCAGCTTAGTTGAATCTTTGTTTTCCTGAACCTGACTCTAATCAGGTTCAATCTCTTTGGGATGTTTTCATAGGATACTTGAAAAGAGGCAATAAACTGCAGTTCCTCTCGTATTTTTTCCTCTTGAAAAAATAAATATTCCTCGCCCTTGTTTAATTTTAAAACTCAAATAGAATTTCTGGTTTCTGCAAAGATAGAAAACTGGCACAGATTTTTGGCTCCCTTCCCCAAAATCAAACAAGAAAGAGCTTCAACAGAACATGAATTCCAGGAACTAATGACATGGACAGTAAGAGACCTCTGGGGAGGTGGAAATGGTACAGCTGAAAGGGGTGGAGGCAGATGGGCTGGCTAGAACCCAGAGCAGAAGACTGGCTGGCAGAAACAGGTTAGTGAAAACAAGTTTACATTTCCTCCAGCCTCTTCCTTACTCTGCTTTGAGGCAATGATTGCCTCTTTGTCTGCCTTGAACTTCAGACTCATCAGTCCAAGACTGTCTACTAAATAACTCTCCTTGGATGTCTAATAGGCATCTCAAACAAAATGCCTCCTCAACCAAACTCCTGATACTCCCTCCAAAACCTGTTCCTTTTGCTCTCTTTCCCATTGCACTAAGTGATAATTCTATCCTTCTAGTTACTGGTTCCAAATCTCTTGGTGCTGTCTTCCATTTGTATCTGGATAAATTCATACAATGGAGAACAATCCTGCTGTGAAAAAAAAAAAAGTTTCCTATGTACCACTGTGGAATAAATTCCATGACACACAGCTAAGTGAAAAAAGCAAGGTGCAAGATAAAACGTATAGTATTCTACCTTTACCAAAAAAGGGAGGAAAAATGCATGTTTTCAAAAATGGAAGAATAAATTAAAATGTAATAGGAAATGGTTGGGATCTTCCCAGGAGGCGCTAGTGGTAAAGAACCTGTCAGCCAATGCAGCAGATGTAAGAGATGCTGGTTGGATCCCTGGGTCTGGAAGATCCCCTGAAGGAAGGCATGGCAACCCACTCTAGTATTCTTGCTTGAAGAATTCCATGGACAGAGAAGCCTGCAGGCTAGTCCATGGGGTCACAAACAGTCATACACCACTGAAGTGACTGAGCACATAGGCATGGGAAATGGTTACTCTCAGGAGGAAAGAAGAAGGAGGTTTAAGGAAACATGGTTAGAAGGTAAACTTCTCTGAAAATACTTTGTTTTATGGCTCTTAACTTCAAAACAATATAAAGTTTATGTATTCATAAAACCAAATTTAAATCAAGATGAGAAAATATTAACCCTTGAAAACTGAGAACAAAAAATCAAATATATCAAAATGATGGCTTAACTATATAGAGATAACTTAATTCAATAACTTCAAAATACAGCAATTTGTACCTTTCCTATAGGGTACAGTCCAAAGGAAAAACAGAATTGCCAAGTTATCTTAAATTGTATTCAGGGGTCATATTGCTAATAATAAAAGTATAAAACTATTAAGCACATATATATACATATAATAGGATAAAGCAAATAAATACTTCATTAATGATGCTTGAAACTATTATATACACACATAGAATAAGGGAAAGCAAATTAAGTAATGAAGCTAATGAGTAAGAGTTCAGTTCAGTTCAGTCGTTCAGTCGTGTCCAACTCTTTGTATCCCAAATGAGTAAGAGTAAAGAAACACAAATATAAAATCAAAGAAGTTAGGTTTTGAAAATGTGATGCTTTATTTGAATTGGAAATATCAGTATTAACTTAGAAGGTATATATGTTTACATAACATATATATGTTTGAATTGGAAATATGAGTATTAACTTAAAAGATATTTTTATATACATATATATATATATGTTTCTAGTGCTGCCCAGGCCAACGACCTAGAAGCAATGACCAGCCCAACGGGGACCCCTAGTGGCCAGACTGTATTATCCAAATACCATTTCCCACGAAAAGGAACCAGCGTTGCTTGGGAAAATGGATGAATTCCTGTCTGGAGCAGTAATGAGCCTGCAAAACCGAGTCATACTAGAAACCAAGGAAGCTCTTCAAGTTCACTGGCGTCATGTCAAAAAGTCCAAAGGAGCCAGTTTGAAGGAGTTCCCAATGGTCAAAACTGAAACAATTTGAAGGGGCTCCCAATAGCCAAAGATGGAGCATTATCAATAGGAGTAATGACTGTATAATGAAATAGACAAATAAATAGAAATTTTGATGAGGAGCAAGATATTTTCATAGTTTCAAAATAAGTCTCCACAAAAAGACTTGTGGTTTGTGGTTACCAGAGGTGGGAGAAAATGGAACTCAATGAAAGCAGTCAAAAGGTACACATTTCCAGTTATACGATAAATAAGTACTAGAGATGCAACATAGAGCATGATAAATACAATTAACACTGCTGTGAGAGCTGTTAAAAGAGTAAATCTTAAGGGTTCTCATCACAAGGAAAAAATGGGTTTTTTTCCTATTTCTTTAATTTTGCATCTATATGAGATAATGGATGTTCATTTCATGATAAACATAAGCCAAAGCATTATGTTGTATGCCTTAAACACATAAAGTGCTGCATGCCCTGGGTTGGGAAGATCCCCTGGAGGAGGAAATGTCAACCCACTCCAGTATCCTTGCCTGGAGAATCGTCATGGACAGAGGAGCCTGGTGGGCTATAGTCGCTGGGGTTGCAAATAATTGGACATGACCAAGCAATTGAGCATGAGCATCATGCCCATTATATATCAATAAAACTGGGAGAAAAAAAGAATAATGACTGTAGTACAGTGAAACATATAAAATACAGTAAAGTCCATAAGTTTATAACGATACTTAAAAAAAAATTACTCATTGATCACATTTAGAGGATACGAAAGAATCAACGAATTTTTCTAAAAACTGGAAATGCAAGAGAACTAATACTCCACAGGGCAATCCTCCTACAAGAACAGGAGTCAGCACACACATTGCTTTCTTCTCTTTCAAGTAACAGTTCTTATGCGCACTCTGCATGACTTCCCAGCACCCATCACAGCACAAAGCCCTAGTTCTCCAGAGGGGGATCCACTCACTGAGGGGCTCTCAGGTCATCTTTTCCTCCTTTCTTGCTTCATTCTCCCTTCTTCTGTTCCCTAGAGGATCATTTTCCAGAACAATGACCATCACCCAAGTCCTTGTTGAAGGCTCTGCCTTTTTGAAGCACCTAGGCTAAAACATGGAGAGGGCAATGGCACCCCACTCCAGTACTCTTGCCTGGAGAATCCCATGGACGGAGGAGCCTGGTAGGCTGCAGTCCATGAGGTCGCTAAGAGTCGGACAACTGCGCGACTTCACTTTCACTTTTCCCCTTCATGCACTGGAGAAGGAAATGGCAACCCACTCCAGTGTTCTTGCCTGGAGAATCCCAGGGATGGGGAAGCCTGGTGGGCTGCCGTCTATGGAGTCGCACAGAGTCGGACACAACTGAAGAAACTTAGCAGCAGCAGCAGCAGGCTAAAACAATTGACCCCTCCGAAAAAGGACTGTGGGACTGAGTCACTATAGGTCAAACTCTGGTAAGGACTCGATTACTGGTGGTAAGGAAGAAGGACCATAGTCTTCAGCTGAAAAAGCCTTGAAGAAAAAAAAGATAAAAATTTTAAAAGATGGGCTCAGGTTAACTGGACGACTCTATACCTACAGTGAAAGTAAGAAAGCCTCCATGACAGTGTTGGAAGAGGTTCTTACCCTTTTTCACAGGTGACTGAACATCAAGTCCAGGATTTAACAGCTAGGCTTCTGTTGTTGCTGTTGTTCAGTCACTAAGTTATGTCTGACTCTGTGAGACCCCGTGGCCAGGTTCCCCTGTCCACAGGATTCTCCAGGCAAGGATACTGGAAAAGTGAAAGTGAAAGTGAAGTAGCTCAGTTGCGTCCAACTCTTTGCGACCCCATGGACTGTATAGCCTACCAGGCTCCTCTGTCCATGGAATTTTCCAGGCAAGAGTACTGGAGCTGGTTGCCATTTCCTTCCCCAAGGGATCTTCCCGACCCAGGGATCGAACATGGGTCTCCCGCCTTGCAGGCAGACGCTTTACTATCTATTGGGCTGCTATTTGCTTCTCCAGGGGATCTTCCTGACCCAGAGATTGAACCTGCGTCTCCTGCATTAGTAGGCAGGTTCTTTACCACTGAGCCACCAGGGATACCAAACTGCTGGGCTAGCAGAGCTCGAAGAACACTGAACAATAATAGCCTAAAGAGGTCTCATGTCAAAATCAAGGACATGATATGATGATAGTGAGAATCAGAGACCTAAGATGGGGATATCTGGGTGCAAGAGCCTAACCACCGTGAACCCCAGTACTTCTTAATCTTCCAGGTTGGCCCAAGCTGCTCCCTCCCCCTTGCTAAAGGAGAACACACTCCATTCAAATGGAGAGCCCCCAACAGACCACACCTGGGGCAGGCAGTTCACAAAATGCAACTTGTTCTCCTCTAGCTCTGGCTCCATCTTGCCCATTTGCCTTCAAACCAATGACTAGAGGCAAGTCTGAGCAGAACCCATGTGAGGAATTCCTCCTCTGGAAGCATATGGCATATGCAGTCTGTGAATCTGAATACCTGGCCAATATGCAGCAACAGGAACTGGGGCATGCATGGGAATGGAACTCAAGGATGTTAGACAGGGACTTCCCTAATGGTCCAGTAGTAGAGAATTCACCTGTCAGTGCAGGAGACATAAGAGTCCGGTTCGATCTCTGGGGCAGGAAGATCCCCTGGAGGAGGGCATGGCAACCCACTTCAGTATTCTTGCCTGGAGAATCCCATGGACAGAGGAGCCTGGTGGGCTCTAGTCCATGAGGCCACAAAGAGTCAGACACGACTGAGTGACTGAACACAATGTCATTAAAATGTATTTCCCAACCCAGCCCATGTATTGAACACATATCCAAACATGTTAAATTTAGAAAAACAATTCACTCTGAAGAAACAGGGGATCTTCCTAAAACAATTTAAAAAATTTCCAGGAGCTGAAGAAGTTATGAAGAAGGAGAAGGTACAAGAAATTTGAAATATTCTAATACTGAAATTTTAATAGAGATCATTAGCAGTTTGTAAACACTACCTATGAAACACAAATTGATGATACAACCTAGACTATTTCCCAAGCTATAATTGGAAACACATAGAATTTGTGGCTGAGAGATAAACTACACATTCAAGCTTAGACTTTTAGCAACTGGTACTTGATGAAACCTGAAGAAAATCATAAATATGCTGTGGCAGGACAATCAAACTAAAACAGAAAGAAAAAGGAAGGAAGACAACGACATGCCCCCTTTGTGGCAGGCCTTTCCCAATGTGCAAAGTGCACCTCCATTATACATTAACTAGATCTCCTCAACAAAGAAGGACAAAAATCTGTGAGGAAAAGTTAACCCCTTTCTTCAGATGCCAGCACTGCAATATTGTAATTCTATGATTAATATATTTCTTTTTCATCTCATAAAAGGGTACAATGGGTCACATTGACCAAAGTCTTGTCTGCACATGCATAATTAAGAAGAAAAATAAAAAACTGTGTTGGCTGAACTATGGATACAATGCTAACCTGCCAATATGATACATAATTTCTTTGTCTCAAAAATGTATGATACTGCATCTCTAACTCCTGATTAATGGAGCAGTTCTCGGAGCTTCTGAGAATCTGTTTCCCAGGTTATAATCTTCAACTTAGCTCGAAAGAATTCTCTTTTCTTTCTTCTTAAAAAAGCAAAGAAATAGGGGGACTTCCCTGGTGGTCCAGTGGCTAAGACTCCATGCTTCCAATGCAGGGGGCCTGGGTTTTACTCCCTGGTCAGGGAACTTGATCCGATATGCCACAACTAAGACTTGATGTGACCAAACAAATAAATAAACTATATTTTTAAAAGAGAAAAGAAATAAAAAGAAAGCCAGAAGAGAAACGGTGTCCTAGCCCAAGTTCATCTCATGGTGGATACAATGGGTGCATAGACCTGCCAGTGGTTGGCAAACCCCTGAGTGCATCCTTAGGATGGATGTATTAATACTTAAAAACAGGAAAACCCTCAGATTTATTCCTTGGCCTGTCCTGTAACAGTCATTATGGTAGAAATGGCCAAGTGAAAGCCTCTGAAATTTCCTGCCTTCTCTTCTACCCATGATAGTGTGGATCAGAATACCATATACTGGGAAGAATTACAGAAATCAGCACCACCTTCAAAGAATTAAAGGAGGCAGAGATGATGGTCCCCATCATATCCCAGTTACATTTACCTTTCTAATTCTGAAGAAAAGAAAAAAGATTGACAGAGGCTGGTTCACTACTCAATGTTAGTCGCTCAGTCAACTCTTTGCAACCCCATGGACTTAGCCCACCAGGCTCCTCTGTCCATGGGATTCTCCAAGCAAGAATACTGGAATGGGTTGTCATTTCCTTCTCCAGGGGATCTTCCCACCCAGGGATAGAACCCGTGTCTCCGACATTGCAGGCAGATTCTTTACCATCTGAGCCACCGAGGAACTCCACAACTACTACTCCTACAAACTGATACAAACCGAAGTAAGGGTTGTCCCAATCACAGGTGCTACACCAGATGTGACACCTTTATTGAAACATAACAACACAGTTTCTGTCCCATGGTACACACTACTCATCTGGCAAGCACATTCTTTTCATTTCCTGGCAATAGAGGACTAAAAGTTTTTCTCTTTTTTTTTTTAACGTGGTATGGACAGCTACTCACTCTCTGTTTTGTCCCAGGGCTGCACTCACTCTCCCAGACTCTGTCATTTTTCATCACAGAGCTGTATTTTCTCCTTTGCCCAAAAGCACAGAGAAGTCAAAGGAAAAGGTCCATCAGGAGCTGAAGGAACTACAGGTTTCTGCTCTAGGCCAACAAGATAAACCAGCAGCTCAGTAATAATGTGTCTGAGTTGCAATAGCAACTGATGCCCTCCACTGACCTTGAGAGCATTAAAAAATGGCTGTTTCTGCAACATAGATGGACCTAGAGGTTATCATACTAAGTCAAGTAAGTCAGAAAGGAAATGACAAATACCATATGATATCACTTGTATGTGGAATCTAAAATATGGCACAAATGAACTTATCTACAAAACAGAAAAAGACTCACAGACAGAGAACAGCCCTGTGGTGGCCAAGGGGAAGAAGGAAGCGGGAGGGAAGACCTAGAAGTTTGGGATTAGCAGACATAAACTAATCCATACATAGGGTGGATAAACAACAGGGTCCCACTGTATAGCTCAGGGAACTATATTCAATATCCTGTGATAAGCCATAGTGAAAAAAGAATATTTTAAAAAAAGAATGTCCAAATGTATATAGTGGAGTTATACACTATAAATGTTACAGTGTATACACTATAACTGTATAGTGTATAACTCTCTCTGTCTGTCTCTCTCTCTCTGCAACATGGATGGACCTAGAGGTTATCATATAAGTAAGTCAGAAAGAAAAGGACAAATACCATATGATATCACTTAATATGTGGAATCTAAAATATGGCACAAATGAACTTATCTACAAAACAGAAAAAGACTCAGAGACATAGAGAACAGCACACTGTTGTTGTGCACAACATTGTGGCACAATGTTGTAAATCAACTATGCTTCAATAAAAATTAAATTATATATAAAAAAAGACTGCTTCTTCCATTCCATCTTTTAAGATCCTACACAAAATTCTTCTATCACCAACCCCAATCTGGAACCACATAAGGAAGGAAATTCTAAGAAATGCAGTTCTAGCTTCAGTTCAGTTCAGTTCAAACGCTCAGTCGTGTCCGACTCTTTGCGACCCCATGAATCGCAGCACGCCAGGCCTCCCTGTCCAGCACCAACTCCCGGAGTTTACCCAACTCATGTTCATCGAGTCGGTGATGCCATCCAGCCATCTCATCCTCTGTCGTCCCCTTCTCCTCCTGCTCTCAATCCTTCCCAGCATTAGGGTCTTTTCCAATGAGTCAACTCTTTGCATGAGGTGGCCAAAGTATTGGAGTTTCAGCTTCAACATCAGTCCTTCCAATGAACACCCAGGATTGATTTCCTTTAGGATGAACTGGTTGGATCTCCTTGCAGTCCAAGGGACTCTCAAGAGTCTTCTCCAACACCACAGTTCAAAAGCATCAATTCTTCGGTGCTCAGCTTTCTTTATAGTCCAGCTCTCACATCCATACATGACTACTGGAAAAACCATAGCCTTGACTAGACGGACCTTTGTTGGCAGAGTAATGTCTCTGCTTTTCAATATGCTATCTAGGTTGGTCATAACCTTCCTTCCAAGGAGTAAGCATCTTTTAATTTCATGGCTGCAATCACCATCAGCAGTGATTTTGGAGCCCAAAAAAAGTTCTAGCTTAGGTGGATTCAAATACCCCACTAATTCTCTTGAACTCCATGGAAATCATAAACAACGGTTTCAAGTTTTATTGTGCAGAAGTATCAGAAGGCCTTGAAGCACTCCATCCTGAAACTTCTTTCTATGGTATCTATGACAGAAATACACTCACCTCACATATATACAACTCCATAGGGGGTGGGAGGGGGTGGGAAATCCATTCAGAACTGAGTAATCAAATTGGAACTAGCATAGCAGCTGTTCAGAGAAATAACAAGGGGGGGGGAAATGGAGGAGAGGAGCTGGAAAAAAAAGAGGGAATTAAAAAATGCCAGAAAAAAAATCTCTATAGATTTGATGAAAATTTAGACCAAACATTTTGTCATGAATCATGATCAAGGAAACTCTTCAGAGATGAAGAGGGGCACTGCATAATGATAAAGGGGTCAATTTTCCAAGAAGATATACCAATCTTCAAGATGTTCAAGTCCAAGCTGAATAGAGAAGTAGACAAATTGCTTTCGATTGTTGTAGTTGGAGACACCAACATATTCCTATTAGTAACTGACAGATCAAGCAGGCAGAAAATTAATAAGGATATAACTGATGTGAGCAGCATTATCAATCACTTGGCCTAGTTAACATTTATAGATTATTTCATCCAACCACAGCAGGAATACACATTCTTCTCAAGCCCACACAGAACACTCACCTCAAAAGAACACATTCTGGGCCATAAGACACATCTTAGCAAATTTAAGACTAAAAGTCACACAAAAGCATTTCTCAGATTATAGTGGAATTAAACCAGAAATTAACAACAGGAATGATACTGAAAAATGCCGCCCCGCCCCCCAAAATCTGGCATAATTTCTGAGATATACAGGCAAATGAAAAGAAAACAATGAACATAAACCATGAGTATAATAGCTATCATTTGTGTAATAAGGAAAGGGGAGAAGACTATATGCGTGTATTTGACTATGTACAAAAAAACCTTAAGAAAAAATATATATGAAACTAACATAATAATACATACTTCTGAGAAAGGGAAGTGAGTGGTTGGAAAAGAGGGGCCAGATGGAAACTCTTTACAACACATCCTTCAGAACATTTTTAGTGTCTGAAATATGTATTTTACTCCAAAAATGTATGAAATTTTAAAAGTTAGTTTCCCTGTTGCTCCCTCCCAGAGATTCTGATTTGGGGCTAAAGAATCTGCATTGATAACAAGCTTCCCAAGTGATACAGGAGATGCAAGGAGCACACTGTAAGTCAAGCCACATCACAGGCCCACACACAAAATTATCATAAAAGAGGAATCACAAAGAAATGAAGAGGGAGAGAGCCAAAAATGAGATCCAGGCACTGATCTCTCAGAATGGGGAGATTATAACCTTGTTCTCAACAGGAGAAGATGGACGGGAAACTTCTCAAAATAAAGGACAATCCATCCAGGCAGATGTAAGTAAGAACCAGATCCTTTCTCCATTCTAACTGCAATTTTAATATAGACCCTGCCTTCAGAAAGAAATAGCTGATACTACACTTGAGTTATGGACATGTCAATAGAGTTCCTCTCTTTGGATTCCTCTTTTTCTCTAAAACTGCTGATTGTGATCAACCTTAAGATTCAAATACAAACTATGCACAATTTTTTCCTTATCTCTTCTAAAAAAAAAAAGTACTTAGGGGCCTTCCCTGGCAATCCAGTGGTTAAGATTCTGAGCTTTCAATGCAGGCGGTACCGAGTTCAACCCCTGGTTGAAGAACTAAGATCCCACATGCCTTGTGGCATAGCCAAAAAGTAAAAACTGATTTAAATAATAATAATAAAAGTACTTGGTATAGGAGAGAATGCTAGACATCAGCACACACATGGACACATACTCACAGTCTCTCCAATAATCATGTTCACGTGGCCAGCTTTTCTCCTGGAGTCCCGCCCTCTCACGCCATCTCACCCTGGCCCACCTTCATTCATCAACAAGCACATATGGGGAACCTAGGTTTCTGGTGCTGTTCTGGTTACTGGGGAACAGAGTCCTGATCAAGGTGCCTCTTCTCATGCTGTGTACATTCTAGGAAGAGGGGGCAGACAGAAGGAAAAAAGTATAGAAATGCATTCTATATGTCTAGATAGTAATAAGTGATCTGTGGGAGATGGAACAGTTCAGGTTCCACCAAGGAAAGTCTCTCTGAAGAGCTGAGCCAAGAGGTGAGAGGAGGAGGAGCCAACCACGTGAACTTCTGAGCAGAAGAATATTCCAAGCAAAGGAAGAGGGATCTGATCACGAACAAGATTCCCTTCTTGAGGAGGGCAGAGAAGATCAGTACAGGTGGGGGATACCAAACTAGAAGGAGGACACTAAAATATTAGAAGAGAGAGACTCTATGTGTGTATGTGTACATACTATAACTCACCTATGCACCATTCCATCACAGTTTACATGGATCGTGCCCTCTTTACCCCTTAAATTCTCTGTGTATATTTCCTAAGAACAAGAATGTTCTCTCACACAACCACAATACAGTCACCAATATGGGGAACTACAAAGCTGGTATATCTATCTAACCTGCTGTCCTCATTCCAAAGCAAATGATTATTCCAGTACTTTCTTTGTAGTTTTTTTCCCTAGACCAAGGTCCATTCCACTCCACAATAGCAGACACCATTTAGTTATCACATTCCTTTAGTCTCCTTCATACATAGTGACTCGGTCATGTTCAACTCTTTGCAACCCTTTGGGCTGTAGCCCTCCTCTGTCCATGAGATTCTCCAGGCAAGAATATTGAGGTGGGGTGCCATTTTCTTCTCCAGGGGATCTTCCCCACCCAGGGATCAAATCCACATCTCTTACATCTCCTGCCTTTGCAGGCAGATTCTTTATCCACTGAGCCATTGGGGAAGCCCTTAGTCTCCTTCAACCTGAATCAATTCCTCAGCCTTCACTTGTCTTTTAAGATACTGGCATTTTAAAAGAATACAGGTCAGTAATTTCATAGAATTTGTATCTATGTGGTTTCTGTTGTCTTTATGGATAGATTCAGGTGATAAATCTATGGCTGGAATGAAAGACCCATGGGTGATTTTCTGTTCTCAGAGTATTGATCCAGAGGCATGCTAACCCATGTTGGTTATATTAATTGTGGTCATTTATGATTTAGGAGAGGTACTGTCCAGTTTCTCCACTGCACTGTTACTCTTCATGGAAGGATACTCTGACAGCATGTGAGGAGGTTTCCATGGTGGCTCGGTGGTAATGAAGAATCCACCTGTGATGCAGGAGAAGTGGGCTTGATCCCTGGGTGGGGAAGAACCCTTGGAGAAGGAAATGGCAACCCATTCCAGTATTCTTGCCTGGGAAATTCCACAGACAGAGGAGCCTGGCAGGCTACAATCCATGGGGTCACAAAGAGTCGGACACAACTTAGCAACTAAACCACCACCACCACCACCACCACCACCACCACCACCAAGTATCTTACTCCTCATCAAAGGAACCCTTTAACTATAAGCACATTCATTTATACCCAGCAACACAGACAATAATTCCTGGGTTCAATTTTCTGGGTTATTTGGAAAAAAAAATTTTAACTTTAGTTTGTTTAAATCAAGCTCCAAAGAGAGTCCATATAATGTGCTATGTCTTGTAAGTTTCTTTCAGTCTATGACCAGGGATCATAAATTCTCACCAATCCTTAAAAGCATGAAATTCCATGATGGAGAAGCATTGTAAACACATGTGCAAGGTCGTGATTCTAGTCCAGCACCTGGCACGTCGAGCTCACCAATTTTTGTTGACTACTGGGGCCTCACTTCCTCCCACGTACACGTCACCTCCTTCTGCAGCAGGTCATGGCCCTGCTGTGGTCTCTCCAAACTCTGAAATCTCACTGCTGAGTGAGGATGAGATCTCGGGCAGAGTTCACGAAACAGCCAAAGTCCTAGCCCAAGCCTGCTCACGACAGGAAAAATATTAGCTTGGCCAAAAAGTTCGTTCAGGTTTACCCAAACAACCTTTTGACCAACCCAATATCTGCGCCACCAACTCAAAGGCCAAAGACATAAAATGGGGATGTCTTTTGGATAGGCCTTCTCAGTCATTACCTCAGGGCTGAGCTACACAAGATCAAGTGCTCCTTGCTATGACCACCGGTGTGGGGAAGAGATTAAATGCTGAGATTTGACTGTAATATACCTACTTGCAGGGTAGGAAAAGAGAAGCAGACGTACAGAACGAATATGTGAGCACAACAGGGGAAGGTGGGGATGGGATGAACTGGGAGAGTAGCCACATATATATATATATATGTTACCATGTGAAATAGCTAGCCAGTGGAAAGCAGCTGTATAGCACAGGGAGCTCAGCTCGGTGCTCTGTGATGACCTAGAGGGGTGGGATGGGGCAGGTGGAAGGGAGGCTTCAGAGGGAGGGTTATATGTATACATGTAGCTGATTCACCTTGTTGTACAGCAGAAACTAACACAACACTATAAAGCAATTATAGTCCAACAAAAAAAAATTAATTAAAAAATTAAATCCCATTATCAGGAATGGTAGATACTGAAAAGACTCACTACAGACACTGCAGTCATGTGTGTGTGTGTGTGTGTGTGTGCTGCCTTAAACGCTTGAATGCCCTTCTGGTGCAGATGGTTTTCTTGGCGAAAAATGCTCACATGGGCAACTTTGACAAACAAATGTGAAGCAGAAACTGCGGTGGGAAAGGACACTGCTTGAGAAGCCATGACTCTAGGGAACCGGAGGTCAGAACACTGTCAAAATGTGATGTTGATGTGAGAGCTGAGGCTGGAAAAAATAAGTCCATTTTTGAGTCTGAATTTAGACTGTACTGTACCTAAAAACTCATGGCTATTTGTCCTCATTTGAACAATTGCAACCCAGAGATGAGTATATGAAGCAAAGGAGAATTTAGGAGAGGCAGATGGACAGACAGCATCAACACCCAGTCCTGAGGAAGGACCATAAAGATCCACCCTCCCACCGCTGCTGTCCTACCTGCTAGATTTTTTTAAATTTATTCACTTATTTTTGGCTGCACTGGGTCTTTGTTGCTGCACACGGGCTTTCTCTAGTTGTGGCGAGCGGGAAGCACTCTCTAGTTGCAGTGCGCAGGTTTCTGATTGCAGTGGCTTCTCTTGTTGCAGAGCATGGGCTCTAGGGCACGGGCTCATTAGCTGCAGTGCTCAGGCTTAGCTGCGGTGCGTGGGCAGCAAAGAATTGATGCTTTCGAATGGTGGTGTTGGAGAAAAATTTTGAGAGTCCCTTGGACTGCAAGGAGATCAAATCAGTCAATCCTAAAGGAAATCAGTACTGAATACTCATTGGAAGGACTGATGTTGAAGCTGAAACTCCAATACTTTGGCCACCTGAAGTGAAGAACTGACTCACTGGAAAAGACCCTGATGCTGGGAAAGATTGAGGGCAGGAAGAGAAGGGGTTGACAGAGGATGAGATGGTTGGATGGCATCACCGACTTGATAGACATAAGTTTGAGCAAGCTCCGGGAGTTGGTGATGGTCAGGGAAGCCTGGCGTCCTGCTTTCCATGGGGTCGCAAAGAGTTGGACATGACTGAGCGACTGAACTGACTGACTGGTGGGCTTAGTTGCTCTGTGGCATATGGAATCTTCCCGGACCAGAGATTGAACCCGTGTCCCCTGCATTGACAGGTGGGTTCTTAACGTCTGAACCACCAGGGAAGTCCCCCTGCTGGATTTTTAAGGTTCTTCATCTCCCAGCTGCTCAGGCTAAACACCTCGGAGGCATCCTCAACACCTCACAGCCCATTTCACCAGCAAAATCCAGTTAGTTGTTCCTTCAAGTTCATCCAGAGCAAAACCACTTCTCACCATCCCCACAGCGCCTACCTTTGTCTAAGCATCAGTATCTCTCTCTGCATCAACTCCAGGGCCAGCTGCCTGGTCTCTCTGCATCAGCCCTTGTCTCCACCACCTGTGATCAACAACATAGTAGCAAGGGAGACCTTTTTCATCCCTCCAGTGGTTTCTCTACTTGCTCAGAATAAAGCCAAAGTCCTTATAATGAATGATGTATGTGAACCTCACCCCCAAAACAGAACCCACAGAAAGCTGCAAATAAGAAGAACATTTATTTGGGGGGCCTTAAGAACTGTAATTCAGGAAACATGGATTTGAGTCAAACTGAAAGAGTGTTCTGGGAAAAAGAAAGAGTCAGGGGCCTAATTCAGGCAAAAGCCACAAAGCCATAATCTGACATAAAAAAAGAAGTATTTGTCCCTAGGGACAGGCTGTCACAGGCCGTTCTAGGGGTACGGGTCTAATAAGTGGGCAGACTGTCTCAGTTGCTTTAGGGAAAGGATTGGTTAAGTATCTTGAGCTTCTAGAAAATTCTGCAGATATTCTGGATGCCTGTATTGACAATAAGTGATTAAAAAGGCAGATTCCCATCCAGGCTGACGTACATAAATCATATGCCCTCAATGGCCTCCGGCTCCATTTTATTTTTTTTAATTTATCTATTTCAGTTGGAGGATCATTACAATATTGTGACGGCTTTTGCCATACGTCAGTATGAACCGGCCATAGGTATACATATGTCCCCCTCATCCTGAACCTGCCTCCCAGAGTCCTCCCCACCCCATCCCTCCAGGTTGTCCCAGAGCACCGGCTTTGGGTGCCCTGCATCATACATCAAACTCACAGTGGTTATCTATTTTATGTATGGTAATATGTATGTTTCAATACTATTCTCTCAAATCATCCCACCCTCTCTTTCCACTGAGTCCAAAAGTCTGTTCTTTATATGTGTGTCTCCTTTGCTGCCCCACCCAGCTCCATTTTAGAGAACTTGATTCTGCAGCACGTATACCAGAGAGCTCTTTTAGCAAAACAACTCCACATATGTTTTCCTTTCACACCCACCAGGTCCTACCTGATCTGCCCTGCACCCCATGTGTATTTGCCAGAACTCGCTGGAGAAACGAACCAATATAAGACACATAGATCTACACACATCCTCCTCAACTTCCAATGTGCCAGGCACCGTTCTGAGCTCTTTGTAATTATTCACCCTCAGAAGAAGCCTACAAGGAAGATATTATTGTTATCCTCATTTTATAGATGATAACCCTGAGGCACAGAGAAGACAAATAACATGTCCGAAGTCATTCAGCTCATAAGCAGTGAAGCTGGGCCTTGAACCTAGGCAGCTTGGCTCCAGGGTCCAGTCTGAGCTATTCTTGCCAATACCTCTCCCCTTCTCCAGTCACACTGGCCTCTTCATTTTCCTCAACGTTCTGGATACTCTCCCACCACAGGACCTTTGCACGTGCTCTTTTCAGTGAGGTGAAAACTCCCCCAGTTATCTCCTTGATTATGCCCTCATTTCTCCAGGTCTGGGTTCAAAGGTCTCCTCTCCATTTGAAGTAGCACACACTGCTGTGTATTCTATTCCTCCTTTTAACAACCTAACTGTGTTGTGTCCACTTCTTTACCATCCTCTCCTGGGGTCTGCCCCCACCAGCCTGCACTGTGACTGTTCTGGCCAAGGTCAAAGGCATTCTTATTGCTACATCCAGTGGCCACTTCCCAGACCCTTTTCCCGTGAATTCTTGGCAGCATTCATCACTGCCCATCACTCCTCTAGGAACATCCTCTTCTCTTGACTTGGCTCACCGCGTCTCTGGATTTCCCCCTCCTTGTGTCACCAGGTTCCCTCATCCTCCTTACCCAGCTGTCCCCCATCGCCTGTCCCCTTGAAGGCTGGTATCCCTCAGTGTCCTATCCTAGGCTCTCTTTTCTTGTTCTACATACACTACGGGGCAATTTCATCACTTCCAAGGTGCCAGGGACTAGCCAAAAATGCTGATGTCTTTTGTATCTATTTCTCCAACCTACATCTCTCCCCTGGACACAACAGTCCTGAGCCTAATTCTCAGTTTCTGCTTTTAAGGCTCAAAAACTTGATTTACCAGCATGTTCAAAGCAACTTTTTCTCTTGGCGGGGAGGGGAAACTAAGTTATAATTGTCACATAGTAAAGTTGCCATAGTTGAGAGGCTACTTTCATTGCATTGATGCTACTGGTGGTGTTGTTAGTATATTATTCATCATCAATATTTAAGTAAAATGCCAATATTTTTAAAGTGCAAGTGATATTTTTGTTGGTGTTTTATAACAATGAAATAACACACTTTAATTCTCAATGTGTCTAATGTTTCAAATCATAATGTACTAAATATTAGGGTTTTAAAAGTTCCCCTATACATTTCTAACTGATAATAAGCATTTTGAATGTTTTGACAACACATTTTAAAGGTCATGCAATAGTTATTTTTCCCATTAAATATTAAGATCACTTGGCATGATTTTAACTTGCATGGTCATTGCAGCAGTGGTTTAAGTAATAACTGTAAAGATTGCAGATAGTATATTTTCCATCAAAGAGAGACTCTTTTTTTTCTCAGGCATTTAAGTAAGGGGCTGATCAAATTAATTCAATCAAAAAGCAAGCCAAGCCAGGGCTGTTTTATTAAGACTGCGGTCTAACTTTGGTACAGTCTTGAAGTAGCTGGGTTCAGTTCTTGGTAGCAAAACGAACTCGCTGGCTGGCAGGAAGGGTGGGGTGGCAGGGAGGGTGGTGGGGAGGGGGGAGAGGGGGTTGGGGTTATGGGGGACAGAGCTGGCAGGGAGAGAGTCTAGCCCTTAACAGTGTACATGGCGCTTTTAAGTACCTGACAGGCTCTTTTAATCCACCCAGCAGCACTGTGAGTTGACATTAAAATCCCAACTTTGCAGATGTAAAAACTGAGGCCTGGGGCTTCCCTGGCGGCTCAGTGGTAAAGAATTTCACCTGCCAATGCAGGAGACATGGGTTCGATCCCTGATCCGGGAGGATCCCACATGCCCATACGACACAACTATCGAGTCTGTGCTCTAGATCCCAGGAGCCACAGCTACTGAAGCCAGCATGCTCCAAAACATGAGAAGCCACAGCAACGGGAAGCCTGTGCACTGCAACTAGAGAGTAGCCCCTCCTCAAGGCAGCCAGAGAAAAGCCCGTGCAGCAACAAAGACTCAGCACAGTCAAAAATAAATAAATAAATATTTTTTTAAAAACCTGAGGCCTGCAATCTTCTGAACAGATGTCTTCTGATTCCTAAATGTTTTTGCTACGTGGCCACATGAAGAATTAGGCCCCTTTTCACTGTACCTAGCTTAGTAACTAAAATAGATGATCAGCTCTAATATCAAGACCAGCTTTGTTAACATTCGACAGTCATTATGGAACCCCTGCCTGTTGTGAGTGAGGAAAAGGCTAAAGCAAAATAGATCTTTACCCTTGAAGATCTTCATTTATAACAAAAGACATGGCTACGAGCAGCCCCTCTTAGGGGTTCTTGAGAGCAACATACAATTTCTTATGAGTTGTAAGCTGCACGCTACTTCACATTTTAATATCTCTGGATGCTGTAAAATCAACCGAACATCACAGTTAACTTGCTAGCATTTGTGTTCTATGTTAATGGGATGTAAAATAACATGCCTCTTATAATCAATGGCATCTTATAAAAGTCAAGAAAATATAAAATAATTAAGTGGCCACTTATTTTATAGCAATCAATATTTGTCAAAAAGTAAGCCTTTTTATCCACAGGTAATAAAGTTAATATCTGTTACCATAAAACTGGAGGTCATTAGTATCACTGATATTGATTCCCACTGCCCCACTCTGGTTCAAGGTCTTTGATCCCAAGATACAGGCACAGCAAGAGGTTCCTCAGTGTTGGTTTAGAAAAGCCTGCACAAAGGAGGCAAACAATTAGGTTGACAATCCCAGATGACAGTGTAACCAGTGGGCAAATATGCTAAAAGCATCCTGGTGTGGAGAGAACATTCGAATAAACAAAATGGTATGATGAGTTCAGAGCGAAGGAGCACAGCATTACTGGAGACACAGTGAAAATTGAATTTTCAGAGAACTCAAGTTTCAAAGAGTAAGTTAGAAGCGGAGGACATCCTGATGGAGGCCTCAGTGAGGCAGAGGCAGGAATATTCAGAGGGTGTATGGAGACCTGTAAAAGGTCACGGTGTCAGGGTTCAATAAATGCATCACGGATACTGAGACTTGCCTGGTGGAACCATTGGTTTAAAATCCACCTTGCAATGCAGGGGCCGTGAGTTCGATCCCTGGTTGGGGAACTAAGATCCTACATGACACGTGGAAGATCTGAAAATCCCCTGTGCTGCAACTATGACCCTGACACAGTCAAGTAAATAAAATAAAAACGCATAATGGACACTGAACCGGAATCACAGATTCAAATCCTGGCTACACCGCCGCATACTAGCTTTT
Organism: Okapia johnstoni; assembly: GCA_024291935.2. NCBI lineage: Eukaryota > Metazoa > Chordata > Mammalia > Artiodactyla > Giraffidae > Okapia > Okapia johnstoni. The sequence continues at coordinate 20,596,925 of CM044320.1, read as the reverse complement.
GGCCTTGGGAAAACCACTTTACTCTTTTAAAGTCACTTCATTGAGAAAGTCATAATTATGTTGAACTTCGGGTTTCTCCTTTGTAAAATGGCTATAAAATACGTTTAGTGGTGTGATGAGGAGAGATAATGTTTGTAAAATATTTGGTAGGGACAGCAGACACTCAATAAACGGTAATAAAATGTTTTGAATAGAAGAAGTAAATCCGAAAAGCTGTGATTTGGGAAATTAACGTAGAATCTGTGACTAAAACGGGTTGGATAAAGAAAGTGCTAAGTAGAAATCTAGTTAATACGCGTTTTCAATCGTCTGGATGAAAGGTGGAAGGGCAGGAGGGCAGGTGGGGGGCAAACTAGGACCTCTATCGGTGGAGATGCCGCAGCCGGGGGTCCCTAGGGGCGAGGGCTTACAAAGACTGTGAACCTGGTACAGTACCTGCCTGGGCACAGAGCCTGGTGGGTGGAGGCCCCGCAAAGCACGAGGAATCTGGAGGGTCTGCAGTTTGGCGCCCAAGTACCAGAGAGAGGACGCGGAGGGGGCACAGTTTGGGAGCGTGGAGGGTCGGGTGTTCACCACCGCTACCTAAGTCCCGCCCTGGGGAGCACCTGTATCCAGGCCTCCAGCAAAAATCTCAGTCAGTACCGGAGGTTTGGACTGGCAGAAACCGGTTCCCCCGCGGGATACTGGCGGGCAGCCGGGCGGAGGCGGAGCACCGTCTCTGCTCCGCCCCTCTCGCCGCGTCCCGCCTCTCAGAGCCCGTTCCGAGGGGGCGGAGGCCGAGAGCCCCGCCCACCTTGGCCACTCCTACTAGTCGCGCCCCGCCCTCCCCGCCACCCCGAGGGCGTTCTGAGGGGCGGAGCCCAGTGCGCTACGCCTATAAGGGCCACGCCCATCCCCCGCGCCCCACTCTTCCGCACTCGCCCGGGAACCCTGCTCGTTCCTGCTGCGCCAGCCCTTCTCAGCTACCCCGCGTTTCCTCTCGCGTCTTGAGCACTGCGGCGACACCATGTTGGGCATGATCAAGAACTCGCTGTTCGGGAGCGTGGAGACTTGGCCTTGGCAGGTCCTGAGCAAAGGGGACAAGGTAGGCCCACAGGGCTGCTGAGGACCGGAAAGGGGGCTCTGCTGGGAGGAGTGGGGGCAGAGAGACAGGATGGGTTTGAGGGGAGAATCCCAGCTTAACGAGAAGGGCTGTGCCTGTTGAATGCACTGGTCCATTTAAACATTACAAACATTCTGAATGTTTGTGTGCTGCGAGGTCTTCGGTTGCAGGAAGGACTGAAAAGTACTTATCCTTAAGAATCTCCCAAACCGTCCTCGGTGGAGAGCGGAGTTTAAAAGAACAAGATCCGCGCCGCGTGGAGGTAACTGTGCAAGGCAGGAGCACCGGGCAAGGAGCAGTCCAGTTCTGCCAGTGGGTGACGATGAGGCCTTCGCAGAGGAAGTGCCTTCAGCTGGGCCTCGGGGATACGCAGGAATGCTCAGAAAAGAGAAGAGCCTGTGCAAAGGCTCAGAGCTGTGAAATGGCTTGTTGGTCAATGGAACTCCCAGAACTGGGCGCCTAGAATACAGGATGAGTGAGGCATCATCGCAGTTTTCCCCCAAATTGACATCAGTGCTCACCCAGGCAGATTGGACTGCTCCCTGAAAACAAGGAATCTGCCACTGGGTGATAAGCTCCTTGCAGACAGGTACTTTGTGCTCCTCCTGGCTGGATACTCAGCTCCCCCAGTGCTTCTTTTGTTAAAAAACCGTGTTGTCTAGGCAGCCAAGGCCAGGTACCCATTACAACGATCATCACACAAAACCCTCAACTAGAGTCTGGACTGTTCAGGCAGCTAATAGCCAGAGGCCTGTGCCTTTGTCTTTATCTGTCTCCTTACTGATACGTAACATGAGCAGTTTAGATCTATCAAAGGCGACCTTTTCAGATGCCTTCAAGCAGCCAGGTGATGAAAACGGGTGACAGACTGAGGCAAGCTGAGGCTAACTGGAGTGAGAGCTCAAGTCCCATCTACAAAGACTGATTCCAGGCAGTTGTCACGCAGTGGTAAAGAATCCACCTGCCAGTGCAGGAGATGCAGGAGACGTGGGTTCGATCCCTGGGTCGGGAAGATTCCCTGGAGGAGGAAATGGCAACTCACTTCAGTATTCTTGCCTGGAGAGAATCCCATGGACAGAAGAGCCTCGTGGGCTACAATCCATGGGGCTGGAGAGTCGGACACAACTGAGTGACTGAGCATGCACGTCATGCATCGATGTGAACCAGGGTTGCCAGGTTTTTAAGGAAAACCAGCAATCCAGACTCTTGTGTGTGAAATCTCTAGATATAAAATTATTCATTCAACAAATAACTGTTTGTTAAGGGCCAAGTGAAGGTCAGGTACTCTTAGGCAGCGGGCTAAAATAGTGAACAAAACTGGAAAAAATCCCTGTCCTCGTGGAGCTTCTGTTTTAGTGACTAATGAACAATTAAATGTCAAATATTTCATGTACTGGGTGGTGATCAGTACTGTGATCAAAAAAAAAAAAAAGCAGGGAAGGGGAGGAAGGACTAGAGAGTGTTAGGCTGAGGCTGTAGTTGGAGTAGGGCAACTGTGTCAGTTTTAACTGTTACAAATGTTTGTAAACACTGCAGATCAGGTGGGCAGAAGGAGGTGTCTATGATGGGATGTCACTCGTGTGCACACCCATCTGTGGACTCAGCCCAGTGACCTCCAGGGTCCTTGTTGGCCTTGACACTGAAGAATCCACCTGCTACTTAAACCTCGAAGAGAACTTTCTTTTCTGTAATAGAATTGGGCTCACTTTGTCTTTGGGGTACAGAATTATTTGCATTGCAGGCTGAGGGTTTGGTCTCCTGGGAGAAAGCACTAGAAGGAGACAGGAGGATGGAAAGCAGGGAGAGACCAGGGTATTTCTCGTCTCCTTCTCCACCCTATGAGGTCTCTGGAACCAGGAGCTTCTCTGGGGCTCCAGCTCTTGCTGGCCAGCTTATCATGGTTCTAGTTTTCACCACATGACCCAGGTATCTGAGCTCAGGTAACAGATCACCCTCCCTCCACAGCCTTGTAGGGCTCTTGCAAACCTCTGGGTTGCTTCACTCTTCTCTGGTGGGCTTCTCAGCTCTTTTGCTAAGTTGTTCAGTCGTGTCCAATTCTTTGCAACCCTGTGGACTGTAGCCCACCAGGCTCTTCTGTCCATCAGATTCTCTAGACAAGAATACTGGAGTGGGTTGCCATGCCCTCCTCCAGAGGATCTTCCCTATCCAGGGCTCGAACCTGCATCTCTTACATGTCCTGCATTGGCAGGCTGGTTGTCTTCACCACTAGCGCCACCTGGGGAGCCCCTTTCAGCTCTTTTAGTATCTGTGAAATCAATTCCTTGAGTCAAGGTGCCTCTGTTCAGAAGTCTTTTTCCTTATTAGCCACTTATCAGTACAGAGTCACTTGCCACTGATTTGTTGTCTCCAGACAGAAATGCACCTCCCTGATAAGCATCTTTCCTCAACATTTGGTAAGAATATGGGGCCAATTTGCAGCAACATGGGTGGACCTAGAGATTACCATACTGAGTGAAGTAACTCAGACAGAGAAGGAGAAATGTCATATGACATCCCTTATATGTGGAATCTAAAAGGAAATGTTACAAAACAGAAAGAGACTCACAGACTTAGAGAACGAACTTGTGGTTGCCTGCGAGAAGGATGAGAAGGAGGAATAGTTAGAGAGTCCTGGATGGATATGTGCAGACTGCCATACTTAAAATGCATAACCAACAAGGACCTACTGTATAGCACAGGGACCTCTGCTCAATGTTATGTGGCAGCATGGAGGGGAATTTGGGGAGAATGGATACGTGTATATGTATGGCTGAGTCCCTTCCCGTTCACCTGAAACTATCACATGTTGTTAATCAGCTTTACCCAAATAGAAAATAAAAAGTTTAAATTAAAAAAGAAAAAGAATATGGGGCCATACGGGGTATTATTACCAAGCGAAAGCAAATCATTTAACCTGAATGAACTTCAGTTCCTGCAGCTTTAGAAGGGGTATCAAAATATCTCCTCCATCCACTCCCAGAGTTGATAGAAATTTTACATTTTTTTGAGAAACATGAAAATGATTTATAAACTAAAACACCCTACAAATGTAGTGATAATGTTAGGTCAGAACTCAGCTCAACTCCATTCTCACTAGCTTCATGGTCCTGGGTAGCTTAATCTCTCTGATGCTGATGAGGGGGGGAAAGTAATTCACATCTTCTAAGAGTGTATTGAAATTTAAATGAGAACCAATTATAAATTGTGCAACAGAATAACTATCACTTGATTGTTAACTTTCCCTTTCTTACAAGTAATTTGGGGTAAGTTACTTAACCTCTCAGGCTCAGCTGGTAAAGAATCTGTTTGCAATGCAGGAGACCTGGGTTTGATCCCTAGGTTGGGAAGATACCCTGGAGATGGGAAAGGCTACCCACTCCAGTATTCTGGCCTGGAGAATTCCATGGACTGTATAGTCAGTGGGGTTGCAAAGAGTCGGACACAGCTGAGCGACTTTTCACTTCACTTTGCTTAACCTCTCAACCTCTCTGAACCCTGAAATTCCTCAACTGTAAGATAAGAATGACAGTGCCTTGTGTGACAATTAAACATTCAAAGACTCTTATAACCCTTTTAAAAAATATATACACTTTCAGGGTGTTATTATTGTGAAGAGAATCTTTTTCTGAAATGATCTCTCCTTGGAAAGAGTCTAAAGTCAGAAACTGTTGTCCACTGTCCTGGGTCAATGGATGGAATACACGGTATGTCCCATGTAGCTTGAGGTTAGGTTCAACCAGATGTTCAGGGCTGATTCCAGGTACCTGCTGGGGGCCCAGGCTGCTGCAGACCTTATCAGGTGCCTTCTGCCTTGCCTGGAGGGAGAGAAAGACATACAGCTCTCTGTGTGGGGTTGGGCGGGACTTGTGGATGCTCAGTGCAGGACTGATATTACTAACCAACATCTTTATGGGATTTGTTTCCAGCCTGTGCACATTGTTTAGGACCCCACTGCCTGGCTTGAAATCCTGGCTCCACTTCTTGCCACTGTATCTTGGGCACGTTGCTTAACCTCATGTGCTCCAGCTTTATCTGAAAATGAAGATGAGAACACTTCACTGGATTGTTGGAGGGTTGAATGAATGGATCCACATAAAATGTTTAAAATAATACAGGACACATAGAAAGTACTCAGCTTGATCATCATTATTGTTATTGTTATTCCCTTATAATGAGAAAGCTGTCTTCCAAAATCAGTGTGTATACCCACCACATCAGGTGGCAAGGGGAAAAACCAGCCTTGCAGAGGACCTTGCAGATCTCATAGCAAGAGGCATTCTTGCAACATCTCTGTCTGGGACTTGACTACGGTTCCCACTGAATGTTGAAAACTGGTGTTTGTGGCGACTGGCCGAAATCTTCATCTAGTAACTGGGAGCATGAGCTAGCTGAATGTAGGGCCAGGAATGGTCATTATTTTGTTCCATGTAGCAAGGAAATGCACTCGAGGTGTTAAATTTGAAGAATCAAATGTGCTAACAGTGTTAACTTAGGTGCTTTATTTTCTGCAGAAATAGAACCTATTTAAATTCAGCTCCCTGGAGAACCAGAGTAGTTGGATAATAACCGTCTCTCAAACCTGAATTTTCGTAGTGATCCAGCAGTTTAGATGAGAAGTTGCAGGCATAGATGCTGTGAAAACAGGGGGTACCTGTTGGAGAACCTCCTTCAGACAGTGTGGTGCAGCCTTCCTCCAAGACACATATAATTAGGCTAGGTGCTCATCTCTCCAGCCATCTATGGTTGCCGAATTCCTTGTCGTTAGAGTAAAGCCAGGCTTCACCCCCATGGCCTCCTTTTCCACAAATCCTTATAGTGACCCTGCTATATATATGAAAGACATGGTCCTCGATGCTGAGAGATAACAGTGGTAAACAATGCAGACAGTCCCTGACCCCATGGGGCTTATGGTTGCCGGTAGAGATTAAACACGTTATTATTCCATTACAATTTCCATTGTAATTATATTCCAGTGTTGTTCAGTTGCTAAGTCATGTTGGACTCTTTGTGACGCCACAGACTGCAGCACACCAGGCTTCCCTGTCCTTCACCATCTCCCAGAGTTTGCTCAAATTCAGGTCCATTGAGTTAGTGATGCTATCTAACCATCTCATCCTCTGTCGCCGCCTTCTGCTTTTGCCTTCAATCTTTCCCAACATCAGGGTCTTTTCCAATGAGTCAAATCCCCTTCAGGGATCAGAGCCTTGTCATGGCGAAGGAGCTTGCATAACTCAGTGAAGCTATGAGCCATGCTGTGCAGGGCCACCCAAGACGAACAGGTCATAATGAAGAATTCTGACAAAACACGGTCCAATGGAGGTGTAAAAGGTGAACCACTCCAGTATTCTTGCCGTGAGAACCCCAAGAACAGTATGAAAAGGCAAAATATCATGGGGCACCTGTTTTAAACTGGGATCCTCTCTGAGGAAGTGACTTTTAGGTTGAGACCTGTTGGATGAGTAGGAGTTCATCACGCAGAAAAAGGAAGGGAATCCCCCAGGCAGAGGGAGAGGCAGGTACAGAGGCTCTGCAGGGATGACCAAGACGTTGACAAAAATAGCAGAAGGCCGATGAGGAGGTGCTCTAGTGTGGCTGGCGAGGTAGGTAGATACTCGGTGGTGCCTGAGCCATCACAGGAAAAACCTTGGTGAATGACACCTTTTAGGTGGGGGATTCATGAACCTGATTAATTTATGTAGAATGCTCTGTATACACTCCCTGGGGCTTCCCAGGTGGTGCAGGTGGCAAAGAATCCGCCTGCAATGCAGGAGACTCAGGAGACTTGGGTTCGATCTCTGGGTCAGGAAGATCTAGAGGAGCATGTGGCAACCCGCTCCAGTGTTCTTGCCTGGAGAATCCCATGGACAGAGGAGCCTGGCGGGCTGCAGTCCTTGGGGTTGCATACAGTCAGACATGACTGAGCACCTAGCAGCACAAGTACATGTTCCCTGGGCAACACAACCTCATTCACAGCTTTGGTTACCCCTCTGCTGATGCATCCCAACTGAGCCAGGCCCTGGCTGAGCTCAGGACCTGTTTGTCCAACTGTACAGTGGACTGCTTGCTTGTAATAAGAGGCAAATGAACTGATGGATTTGTAAGCACCCTTCCAGCTCTTAGTGGAGAGAGCTGGTCATTGGTTTCTCCATTTGCAAGAGAAGGAACTGCACTGAATGACTTTTGATGCCCTTGATCTGAGTTTGACACGGGCCTACAAATGTCTGTCAGAAATACCTAGCTCTGTACCTAAAGAGAGAGGCTGAAAAACACTCATTTCATCCCTCATGGAGCATACAGCCTTGTGACAAATGTTAGACCACTGAGTGAAAGTCGCTCAGTCATGTCTGACTCTTTGCGACCCCACGGACTATACAATCCATGGAATTCTCCAGGCCAGAATACTGGAGTGGGTAGCCTTTCCCTTCCCCAGTGGGTCTTCCCAACCCAGGAATCGTACTGGGCAGGCAGACTGCATTGCAGGCAGATTCTATACCAACTGAGCTATCAGGGAAGCCCCTAGACAAGAGTCTGGGAATTTAAATTCTGGTTCCTGGTTTCAAACACTTAGCAGCTGTATGTTCGTGTTGTTCAGTCGCTAAGTCATGTCCGACTCTTTGTGACCCCATGGACTGCAGCACACCAGGCTTCCCTGTCCATCACCAACTCTCAGAACTTGCTCAAACTCATGTGCATCGAGTTGGTGATGCCATCCAACCATCTCATCCTCTGTCGTCCCCTTCTCCTGCCTTCAATCTTTCCCAGGGTCTTTTCCAAGGAGTCAGTTCTTTGCATTAGGTGGCCAAAGTATTGGAGTTTCAGCATCAGTCCTTCCAATGAATACTCAGGACTGATTTCCTTTAGGATGAACTGGTTTGATCTCCTTGCAGTCCAGGGGACTCTCAAGAGTCTTCTTCAACACCATAGTTCAAAAACATCAATTCTTTGGTGCTCAGCTTTCTTTATAGTCCAACTCTCACATCCATACATGACTACTGGAAAAGCCATAGTTTTGACTAGGCTGACCTTTGTCAGCAAAGTAATGTCTCTGCTTTTTAATATGCTTTTTAGGTTGGTCATAGCTTTTCTTCCAAGGAGCAAGTATCTTTTAATTTCATGGCTACAGTCACCATCTGCAGTGATTTTGGAGCCCAAGAAAATAAAATCTGACACTGTTTCCATTGTTCCCCCATCTATTTGCCTTGCAGTGATGGGACCGTATGCCATTATCTTTGTTTTTTTGAATGTTGAGTTTTAAGCCAGCTTTTTCACTCTCTTCTTTCACTTTCATCAGAGGCTCTTTAGTTCTTCTTCACTTTCTGCCATAAGTGTGGTGTCATCTGCATATCTGAGGTTATTGATATTTCTCCTAGCAATCTTGATTCCAGCTTGTGTTTCATCCAAAGGGAAAAGCTGGGAGAGATAAATTAGGAGTCAGGGATTAACATAGAAACATTACTATATGTATTAAATAGATAACCGACAAGGATCTAGTGTATAGTACGGGGAACCATACTCAATATTTTGTAATAATTTACAAGGGAAAAGAATTTGAAAAAGAATATATATATATATATATATATATATGTCTGAATGATTTTGCTGTACACTTGAAACTAACACAACATTGTAAATTGACTATACTCCAATTAAAAAAAGAAAAGACGTGGATCATCATGCATCCAATCCATAAGGGTAAAGTATTATTTTGTGAAACTTTGCTTCAGACATGTATGTCCATGATAGGGCATGATGTAAAAATGTATTTCTTGTTCTGGATTGAGGTTTTTTTTAAGTTTGAAATCACTGCTTTACTGTATGTTCGGAAATGCAAAATTATATCGTGTTTGTGTGTGTGTGTGCTCACTCATGTCTGATTCTTTGCATCTGCATAGACTGTAGCCCGCCAGGCTCTTCTGTCCATGGGATTCTGCAGGCAAGAATACTGGAGTGGGTTGTCATTTCCTTCTCCAGGGGATCTTCCCAACCCAGGAGTTGAACCGATGTCTTAGGTCTCCTGCATTGGCAGGCACGTTGTTTACCAGTTGAGCCACCAGGGAAGCCCAATATCATAATGAGACATCAAAGGGCAAGGAGGAGGAAGAGGGCTGGAGGAGAGCTGTTTGAGTCTGTAGGGTAAAGGTAATGACTTTAGGACAGAGACTCAATGCAGGAGGAGATCACTGCCAAGGAGGAAGGTTTGAAGGGGAAGTGACAGTGCAGCTGATTTCTCAGGGGATGTGCTTAGCGAGACAGGCTGGGAAGAGGAGTCATGACTGGGAGTACAGTGCGAACAGAACTACGCTGATTCTTCTTGAAAGGCAGTCCTGCTACTAGATTGAGGCTAATCTTGGGGTCTCAGAGTTTTGTGGGATTGTCATTGTATTTGTTTGTTTCCTCCTTTGCCATTTTGTTTTCTCTTTTCCTGCGTGCATGCATGCTCAGTCGCAAAGTCACGTCCAACTATTTGTGACCCCACGGACTGTAGCATGCCAGGCTCCTCTGTTCATGGAATTATCCCAGCAAGAAAACTGAAGTGGGTTGCTATTTCCTCCTCCAGGGATCTTCCCAACCCAGAGATCAAACCCCGGTCTCCTGTGTCTTCTGCATTGGTCGGCAGATTCTTTACCCCTGAGCCACCTGGGAAGTCCTCTCTTTTCCTAGATCTCTTATTATTCAGATGTTGGATTTCTTGGCTTATCCTTTTCCTTTTCTATTTTCTATATCTTTGTCTTTTTACTTGACTTTCTAGAATATTTCCTTCAATTTTATCTTCCAACCTTTCTACCGAATTTTTTCTCCTCTGTTATATTTTTAATTTCCCAGAGCTCTTTGATCTCAGACCATTCTGTTTTTACAGCATTCTGAGGCTGTTCTGGGTGGTTTGGGATGTAATATCTTCTATTATTTCTCTGAGAATATTGATTATATGAAGTTTTTTCATGTTCTTGATAAGGCATGATGTAAAAATATTTCCTGTTATAGATTGTGATTTTTTTTTTTAAGTTTGAAGGCACTACTTTACAATATGGCAAAGGATGAAACAAACCAATACAACACCAATCCCACAAAACTCTGAGGCCCCATGGCTAGCCTCAATCTAGTAGCAGGGCTGTAATTCGAGAAAAAGGAGAGTAGTTCGGTTCACACTATACTTGCAGACGCGACTCCTCTTCCCAGCCCGTCTCATTAAGCGACACCCCCGTGCCCTTGAGAAATCAGCTGCCCTGTCACTTCCTCCCAAGTCCTTCCTCCTTGGCAGCACGCCCCTCTCTGCTGTCTCTAGGTCTGTAAGAGCTCTGAGTCTATTTGTTATGCTCCTTCATACTCCGGCCTGTCTCTTCCACTGTCACCAGAGTTAGGCTCATTATGGAAAGTTCCTTAGCAGTTTGTGCCTCTTGTAACTGGACTTTTACTGCTTCTAGGGGCTTCCCTGGTGGCTCAGATGGTGGGAGACCTAGGATCGATCTCTGAGTCAGGAAGATCCCCTGGAGAAAGGAATGGCTACCCACACCAGTTTTCTTGTCTGGAGAATTCCCTGGACAGGGGCTACAGTCCACTGGGTCACATAGAGTCAGACACGACTGAGCGACTAACACTTTCAGAGTCATCACAGGTTGCTATCTTACACCTCTTCGGTGCTGTGTCTTCTCTGCCTCCAGGGAGATGTCTCCTACGAGGAGAGGGCCTGTGAAGGCGGGAAGTTTGCCACAGTGGAAGTGACAGATAAGCCTGTGGATGAGGCTCTGAGGGAGGCAATGCCGAAAGTCATGAAGTATGTGGGAGGCTCCAATGATAAGGGTGAGTGTCCCTGAAGGATGGGCTCTGGTCACCAGGGCCAGTGCTGCACAGTCTCACGTCATCGATGGGAAACACAGGAAGGGACCCCAAGACGCCTGTCACTACCTGTTTCAGTGTCACGTGATCTTGCTGTACTGTGTGGGCAGGGAGGCTCTGGGAAGACATCATGCCTGCTCAGTAGCACTGAGTTCCTGCTTCTCTCCCCGGTATGAAGACACGTGCTTTGCTTTTTTGTTCATTTATTATTTTTTAACCTTACAGTGCTTGTCTTTGGATTGGTGGACTGGGTAAGCTGTGTCCATGGTAAGCCAGGCCACAGAACAAAGCCGACCTCTGACTTGAGACCTCTGTCCCCAGGCCAAAAATCTCGAGAGTCAGCCCCCTAGTAGCTCAGATTCTATGGGGTTCTGAAGATCAGTGAGTGACGAGTGTGGGTGGTCCCCAGCTCTGTTCTGGCAAATAAAGAGCCTGAGAATTCTTAGTCCCCTTCTTAAACACTTGACAGTCCATGGGGATTCCCTGGTGGTCCAGTGGTTAGTACTCAGTGCCCTCACTGCTGGGGTCCAAGATTTGATCCCTGGTCAGGGAACTAAGATCCTGCAAGCCACCTGGCGTGGTCTAATAATAATAATAAGACTTGGTAGTCCATGCTGGCTGCCTCCCTGTTTTTATGATAAAATAAGAGGCCTGAAGGTGTACCTGTTTGCATGTAAACCATATTTAAATAGGACTTGAACACTTAAGGGCTTCCCTGGTGGCTCAGCTGGTAAAGAATCCACCTGCAATGTGGGAGACCTAGGTTCGATCCCTGGGTTGGGAAGATCCCCTGGAGAAGGAAAAGGCTACCCACTCCAGTATTCTTGCCTGGAGAATTCCATGGACTGTATAGTCCATGGGGTCACAAAGAGTCGGACACGACTGAGCGACTTTCACTTAACTCTTAAGCTCTCTAACTTGGCCTACACTTTAGAATCAGTACAAACCCAAAATGGTTCAGAATACAAGATGAAAAAAAAATGTATTTAATATTTAGGATATATCACAAGTTGATAAATGAGAAAGAAACTTGTATCAAGCTTAGTAATATTTGCTAGAACCAAAGAAATCAGGCTTTGGACATAAGTCAACCCGTAGGAGGTCACAAAGAAGTCTTTTCCTTCTTAGCACTGTCATAAATTTTCTTCAGAAGAAAATATGTGTAAAAATTATTAACTCATCAAACATTTTTGAAAATAACAAAACAGCACCCCAGTCCATCTTTTCTAATGTAATCATTGTCATCTTTGAATGTATTTTTAGGGCTTTTTAATAGGTTTTTAAAATGTAATCATAATAGCATCTTCCCTGGTGGCTCAGATGGTAAAGAATCTGCCCACAATGCAGGAGACCCAGGTTCAATCCCTGGAGTAGGAAGATCCCCTGGAATAGGAAATAGCAAGCCACTCCAGTATGCTTGTCTGGAGAATTCCATAGACAGAGGAGCCTAATGGGCTACAGTTCATGGGGTTGCAAAGAGTTGGGCATGACTGAGCGACTCACACACATGGTATGTAATCATAGTGTTTGTGCAATATATTCTGTTTCTGTTCCTTATTTCATAATTATTTTCCATTGTAGCTAACTAGTCCTAAGCATGATTATTCATAGCTAAATTTAGACAGGAAGTACTCTGTTGTTTAGTCGCTAAGTTGTGTCCGACTCTTTTGCGACCCCATGGACTGTAGCCCACCAGGATCCTCTGTCCATGGGATTTCCCAGGCAAGAATATTGGATTGGGCTGCCGGGATATCTTCTCCAGGTACCTTTTCCAGGGTATCTTCCTGACCCAGGGGTCAAACATGCATCTCCTGCATTGGCAGGTGGATTCTTTACCACTGCATCACCTGGGAAGTAATTAGATACTGATATATTTATAGTCTTGATATATATTGCTAAATAATTTTTTACAGACAAGTTTGAATTACTACCTTCCTACCTCTAGTGTGTACTATTAAGAGGTGCTTTATATGTGTGTGTGGTGATACATGTTAATACATGAAATGCCTATTATAAATTTTAAAAACAACAAATATTGTCTTGAAAGAAGAATGAGACCAGCAGATGGTCCGTGGGCCTGAGCAGGTTCTGTCTGTAACACCCACGTCTCTCTGTGGGGTTTTGTGTTTTCAGGACTCGGAATGGGGATGACAGTTCCTATTTCCTTTGCTGTGTTCCCCAGTGATGATGGGGACCTACAGAAGAAATTAAAAGTTTGGTTCCGGATTCCAAACAAGTTTCAAAGCGACCCGCCAGCTCCCAGCGATGACAGCATTAAGATCGAAGACAGGGAAGGCATCACTGTCTATTCCACGTAAGGAGACAATTCTTTGGGCATGCAAGGGTAGCACTTGATTTCCATAATCACTTCTTGAATCATCTGCTGTGAGCATTTGCATTTAAATTATTTTTTTTTCCAGTTTTGAGCTGTAATTGATATATAATGTTGCATTAAAGTGTGCAACATAATGCTTTGATTACATATTTATGAAATGATTACCAATGGAAGTTAGCATCTTTCACTTGACAAAGTTCCAAATCGTTTTCCTGAGATGTGAAATTTTAAGATCCACTCTCTTAGTAACTTTCAAATACGTAGTGCAACATGCTGCTGCTGCTGCTGCTAAGTCGCTTTGGTCGTGTCCGACTCTGTGCGACCCCATAGAAGACAGCCCACCAGGCTCCGCCGTCCCTGGGATCCAGGCAAGAATACTGGAGTGGGTTGCCGTTTCCTTCTCCAGTGCATGAAAGGGAAAAGTGAAAGTGAAGTTGCTCAGTCGTGTCCAACTCTTAGCGACCCCATGGACTGTAGCCTACCAGGCTCTTCCATCCATGGGATTTTCCAGGCAAGAGTACTGGAGTGGGGTGCCATTGCCTTCTCCGGTCGTGCAACATACAGTGTTGTTAACTGTAGTCACTTTGCTGTACCTTACATCCCCAGAACTAATTTATCTTATAGCAGGATGTTTCTACCTTTTGACCACCTTTACCCATATCTCCCACCCGCTCACCTCCCCACCCTAGTCTGTTCTGTGTACCTATGAGTTCAGATTTTTTTTTTAATTCCACATAAAAGTGAGATAATACAGTATTCCCCTATCTCTGTCTGTCCTATTTCATTTAGCATGATGCCTTCAAATGTTAATCAATGTCATCAGAAACGGCAAGATTTCCTTCTCTTTATGGCTGAATAATATTTTATTGTACATATATACCATGTCTTCTTTATCCATTCATCTCTCTGTGGACTCTTAGGTTATTTCTACATCTTGGTTATTGGTAAATTGATGCTCCTGTGAACACAGGGTGCCACTATCTCTTCAAGTTAGTGGTTTCATTTCCTTCAGATACATACCAAGAAGTGGAATTGCTGGATCATGTGATTCTATTTTTAATTTTTTTGAGGAGCTTCCGTACTGTTTTCCATAATGGTTGCACCAATTTACATTCCCACCAGCTTTACACAAGGATTCCCTTTTCTCCACACTTGTTGCTTCTTGTCTTTTTCATAGTAGCCATTCTAACAAGTTTGAAGTGACATTTCATTGTGGCTTTGATTTGCATTTCCCTGCTGACTAGTGATGTTGAACACCTGACTGTATACCTTTTGCCCATTTGTATGTCTTCTTTGGAAAAATTTCTATTCAGATCCTCTGCCCATTTTTTTAATTAGAATGTTTGGAGTTTTTTAGTCTCAAGTTACAGGAGTTTTTAACATATATTGGATGTTAACCCATTACATATATATGATTTGCAAATAGTTTCTCCCATTTAACAGTTTCCTTTTTCCTTTGCTGTGCAGAAGCTTTTTAGTTTGATGTAGACTCACTTGTTTAGTTTTGCTTTTGTTGCCTGTGTTTTTGGTGTCAAATACAAAAAAAAAAAAAATCATTGTCAAGACTGGTGTCAAGGAGGCTACCCTCTATGGTTTCTTCTAGGAATTTTACAGTTTCAGGTCTTATGTTCAAGTCTTTTATCCACTTTGAGTTGTGGATTTTTGTGTATGGTGTAAAATAGTGGTCCAGGGACTTGCCTGGCAGCCCATTGGTTAAGTCTCAATGCTTCCATTGAAGGGAACATGGGTTTGATCCCTGGTGGGGAAACTAAGATTCCACATGCCACACAGTGTGGGCAAAAGTTTTTTAAAAAAGATAGTGGTCCATTTTTACTATTTTGTATTTGACTGTCCAGTTTTCCCAACACCGTTTATTGAAGAGACTGTCCTTTCCCTGTTGTACATTCTCAGCTCTTTTGTTAAAAATTAGTTGACCGTATATGCATGGGTTTATTTTGGGACGTTCTGTTCTGGTCCGTTGATCTGTGCATCTGTTTTTATGTCAATATCATACTGTTTTGATTATGAGAGCTTTGTAATATAGCTTGAAAGCAGGAAATGTTATGCCTTCAGCTTTGTTCTTCTTTCTCCAGATTCAGGGTCTTCTGTGGTTTCATACAAATTTTAAGATGTTTTCAACTTCTGTAAAAAGAAAAATTCCATTGGAATTTTAATAGGGATTGCATTTAATCTGTAGATTGCTTTGAGTAGTATGGACACTTGAACAATATTAGTTCTAATCCATGAGCCTGGAATATCTTTTAATTTATTTTTGTCTTCTCCAGATTTTCCATTAATGTTTTATAGTTTTGGCTGTAAAAATCTTTCACTTCCTTGGTGAAATTTATTCCTGGGTATTTTGTTCTTTTTGATGCAATTGTAAATGGGATTGTTTCTTAACTTCTCTTTTTAAACTCATATTATTGATGAATTAAGTAAGAAATACTGAGTACTAACAGTTTCTGTCAGAATTTCTTTAGCCTACAGCATACAAACATTTGCATTGTATCTAAGTAAACACTTTTATGTGCTGTGTGTGTGCTCAGTTGCTCAGTTGTGTCTGACTCTTTATAACCCCATGGACTATAGCCCACGAAGCTCCTCTGTTCATGGAATTTCCCAGGCAAGAATACTGGAGTGGATTGCCATTTTCTTCTCCAGGGAATCTTCCTGACCCAGGGATCAAACCCATGTCTCTTGTGTCTCCTGCATCAGCAGGCAGATTCTTTACCACTGTGCCACCTGGGAAGCCCATGTAAATGCCTTTGTCTGTTGCCAAATTGATTTGGATATAGAGAATATCCTCCCAACCCCAGCTGAAGCTGGACACCTACATTAGCCACAGCAGAATTCTGGGAGAATCGGAATATCTAGGTCAATCTGTAGGTTGGGGTCATGAATACCTGGGGAGCATAAAGGGCTAGAGATGTCTCTAGCCCCCCTTGAATTCCCCACATTCCCCTTGAATGCCAGAAGGGCAGGGAGTGTTATTCATGGTCTGTGGGCTTTTAGCAGGGCACACATGCATCCTGTTGTTCTAGTCCTGTTTCCAGGGCCTCACCTGGGGTCCAGGTCCCTTGACTGTAGAGAACAACAGATGCAAGTGTTTTCATGATTTTATTCTTTAGGGCTCAGCCTCTCCTAAGAAATCAAATCTCTTCTGGATAATCAGTGACTTCCCATTTGTTAAAATCCTCCTGTGTGACAGGCATGAAACCAAGGACAAACGAGACCCGGAGTTTCACCAGGGTTCTGCTCTAGAACAAACTCATGAAAAATATATAAATAATCTCCCACTGGACAGTTTTTGTCCACTCCTGGAGTCTCCAAACTTAGTTACTCTTATCTGCCCTGCTCCACCTCCACCCAGGAGGGTGCAGCTTTCAACACTAATGCTGAGAAGGTAAGCTTGGCTGCTCTGGGCAGTCCTAGACTGGGTGACGCAGAGCCCCCCAGAGGACAGTGTGTGCACCAATTCTTTGCAGTTATTATTCTCATTGATGCTCAAATTGTGCCAGCTTTGGCCAGTGAGAGCCTCTTCAAGTTGGTTTCTTGGTCCTTTTGACACGACCCTGGTAATCTCCAGTGGCTTCCTTGGTTATTGGTAGGAAAAGATATTTTAAGCACATCTTAACGTTTCTTGCTTTAGAGCTGAAATTAGCCATTTTGCCAAGGAACCCTGCTACACTATGGTGGAAAAGGGACTCTCTTTAAAAGGTACTTTTCAAGCCAGGTCTGTGGAAGTTTCCTTTACTGCAATTTAAAGGAACTTCTCTCTCCTCCTAAACAGAGGAGAGTGTCTAGCATAGCTCGGTGAATTTTTTTTAACCTGTATTATCTCTGATAGGCTTTCTTGGATTTCAGTCCCTGGGTCGGGAAGATCTCCTGAAGAAGGGAATGGCACCCCCACTGCAGTATTTTTGCCTGGAAAATTCCATGGACAGAGGAACCTGGGAGGCTACAGTCCATGGGGTCACAAAGAGTCAGACACGGCTGAGCAACTAACACTTTGACTTTATCTTTGATGCTTTTAGTATCTGATCATTCCTCCACTTGCCACTTGGTGTCACTGCATAGTCAAGCGTGCATTTAAAAATACCTTTCTGTGGAAGGCAGTTAATGACATAGCCGAAGGCACAAGTACTGTTTCAAATACACATGGGTGCCAACTCACTTCAACTCACTTCAGTCATGTCAGACTTCCACTTCTTCTGCCCCTTCTGACTTGTCGCTTTGTCTCCTCCAGCCCTAAAGCTAAGGACCACCGATGGCACTGCTGCCCCCACCCCCCGCTGTTCGACTCTGGTTGCGGGCCTCGCCTGCCTCTGCCTGACACATACCCCGAGGTTGGGACCAAGCCCAGGGTAGTAGTAAAACCAGATGGGAGAGGGAAAGGCTTTGGGTTGGGTCCTCAAAGGTTCCACCAGGCAGTGAATCCTACCAAGTAAAGAGTCTTGTCGTGGCATATGCTGTCCTCTACAACACAGCCCCACTCCAGGGTTCCACCTGGCCTCAGAGCATCCCATCCCCACCTCCCAAAGCCCCCTTAAACACACACGTACAACATCCACGACCAGACCTTCACTCACTCACCCAGCGCCTCTCAGTCCTTCCCCAGGCTCTGCTCATTGGCAGCTCTGTGAGGCAGGAATTTTGGTCATGATCATTGTCAGCAACACAAGACATGCTCCAGTGATAACAGCTTGATGTCACATCCTCCTTAGCCTCCTCCCCTTCACATTCTAAGTAGGAACCAATCATTCCCTGTTCCTTGCCCTGAGAGCATTCTGTATATACCTCCATTCTAATCTTTTCTCCTGCCCTGCATAATTTTTGTGTTTCTGTCCTGACCACTAAGTTGGACCTTGCCGGGGCAGAAAGACTTCCCCATCATCTTTACCACTCTCTGTTGTCAAGCGTGTATTTCCTGCTCAGTGATGCTCAGCTTGTTAAACCTGCTTCCGTCCGATTGAATGGAATGCCATATGGTGTTATGCTTCTTTCCCATCGACGTGGAATTATCAGGTTTTTGTCTTAGGCTTCTCTTGCCTAGCGCAGGAGCTCCCTGCATAGCAGACTCTCTGCAAATCTGTGCTGACCTGTAGACTGTGAAAGTTCTGGACCACACCGAATGGTCAGGCTCAGAGTCGTTCCATTTCTTGTCTTCCTTGCTGCACTCCCTAAAAGATAACACTTAATCATTTTTTGAACTTTGGACCAAAGCTTCCATCTGCTAGCCCGCCTTCATCATCCCCCTCCACCCCAACTCTTCCAGACCTTTTAGTCAGTTCCTTTTGTATTTCTGGAATCCAGGGCGTGTGTTTTTTTTTCTCTGTTCCCATGGCAACCAAATTCTCAGGAATACTGAACTCTGACGTTGAGTAAGATAAAAAAAAAGACAGCCCTGGAGGTGAGCAGCTTTGAAGATGGAGACTTTGACTCTTATTAACAGACTTGTATACCGTCTAATATATAAACTTCTCATTTATTTCTTTTGAGGATCTCAAAGAGCTTATGAGCATTCCTCAACAGGTGCAAACATGCCCATGGACTTGGAGAATGGGGCACCACATGGTTATCTTCCAAGTGCAGCGTGGAAGCTGAGCTCTGAGGAGCGAGGCAGCCAGAGCTGGGCCTCCTTCACATCTTAGGGCTCTGGGCCTGGAAGGGTTTGGTGTCCTGGCTTATTTGTGCGGTTCTGCGATTGAGTTTTGGGAGGGATAGTTAGACTGGAGGCAGGGAACACACATAGATCTGTCTGCAGCTCACTCAGCTTTATCTGTTTCCTTGATGAAGCAATAGGGAAATTTTCATCCTCGTTATGAGCATCTCAGTCGGCCTGGGAATAAATATCAAGAGTCAAGGGTTTTTATTCCAGTAATGAATGGAAGAATCCCTGAATGATGACGTTCTCCATATCACTCTGCTGGGTCTCCCTGAACTCAGATGGCTCCTTCTCAGTGGCCTTTTCTGAGTCCTCGTCCACCTCCCACCATGTGGAGACTAGGATTCCTGAGAACAGCGCGCCTGTTTGCTCACCACCTGGCCTCGTCTGCCTCTTGGCCGTGACCACAGCCAGCACGCACTCACAGGTGACGCTCAGGTGTCTGTCACTGGACCCGTCTCTTTCCCCTGTTGTTTCTCTGACTCCAGTTCTATCCAGAGTCTGAGATTTCACAATGCCCTCCACGCGCTTAGGGGCACAGTGACTATTGCATGAATGTGGTTCATTCATAGAGACACCTTCATATCAATATGTCCCAAACCAGATGATGAACTCACCCACCTCTCCTCTCCAAAGGGACTCTTCAGAATCCATCTTCTGGTTAGCAGCATCCGTTTCCATTCAGAGACTTAACTGGAAGCCCTCGAGAATCCTTCCTTCTCCCCACCCTACCCCTCACCCTGGCCTCCCTACCCTCCAACTCACCTCCGAAACTTGCCTTTGTCCAGGCTTTCATTGTCTCACATTTGGCTGTTCCTGGCCTCCAGGTCTCCCTTCCCCATCCCTCCACCAGCTCCAGAGGGGTCTCTTCAAACTACAGTCTGATAATGGCAGTCCCTTAACCTTTTTTGGGGGGTGGGGGGCACATGTTGTGGCATGAAGTAGCTTAGTTCACTGACCAGGAGTTGAACCCATGCCCCTGCAGTGGAAGCACAATTCTTAACCACTGGACCATCAGGGAAGTCCCTAATCCCTTAACTTTAAAACCCCTTCCTGAGTCTATCTTTGTATCTAAGGTCAGGCTCAGTGTCCTTAACATGACCTTCAGCATGGCCCTAGTCCGTCCACTTCCTTTGAATTCCCACCACTGTGCCCTTAGTAGGTGCTTCAGATTTTATTCTATGAGTTAGTGAATATGGAGGCCAGTTGACTCAATGCCCTCATCTTTAGGTCTATCAGCCTAAAGACAGCAACTTTGATTGTTTATCGCAAAATTGTTCATTTAGCCAAGGGGTCTAATATATGTGTTAGGTCAGAATATGCTGGTAGACAAAGAGTGACCAGGATCACCGCCCTCATGGGGCCTGAGTCTCCCTACCACGGAACTCAGACCAAAAACAGTGAATAATTTATATAGCATGTTAGAATAAATTATGTAGTATTCAATATGTTAGAAGGTGAAAAGTGCTGAATAAAGAAAAACGTAGGAAAGAAGGAAGGAGAGAAGGAAGGAAGAAATAGAGGAAGGGGAAGGGAAGAATGGGGAAGGGGAGTGCTATTAGACGAGAAAAAGCATTTTGAGAGGAGGCCTCACTGAGAAAATGAGATTGTCATTTGAGCCAGGTCTTCATTATTAGGCCCTGGGTTCAGGATCTTACTTTCAATTGCCATCCTGTCCCTCACCTTGGGAGTCAGGGAATTGAACAACTTCTGAGTGGACTATAAAGTACAATGACAACAATACCTGCCGTTTGCTGTGAGTTTCCTCTGTGATGGGCACGAGGCTGAGTCGTTTGCAGGGTCTTCTCGTCTGTCATCTTCACGACAGTCTTCTGAGATTGACACCCTCATCCCTACTGAGCAGATGAAGGACCAGAAGGCTAGAGACACTAAAGCACTTGCCCAAGACCAGGAGCTAGACAGACAGCAGCAGAGCTAGGATGTGAGCCCACAACTAGCCATTTTGCCTCCAGCTGATGAATGAAGAAGGTTGAGGACCAACCACTGCTTTGGATGTTTCTAGAAACCAGTAGCTTAAAGAGCCAACATCGTCCATTTTCATAGAAAACAGCTCAGTATCAATATGTGAGAGGGGGCTGCAGAGGCACTAAATTCCTGTCCCCCGCCCCATTCAGCATTTGATTGGTTGCAGACAGGTGGTCCTCAATGTATACACATTCTTTGAAAATAAGCCCAGCATCTTACGGGCTTTTATTGCCAAACCAGTTACCTCCTTAATATTCACCCTCTGTCTCCTCATCCAGTTTTATCTCACTGGAGCCTCAGTGAAGCTAGAACTCACCTTTCTCCGTCAGCCTTACACTCTTTCTTGCATAGACTTGAAGAACTAACCGTCACGTCTCCCAAATTGGTCTCAGCCCTCTGTTCTGTAGCTGTTAGGCCACTGGAATAACCAGCTCTTTCAAGATGAAATCCTGGGTATTTGCAGATCAGTAGCCCTGTGATGTACGTGTTGAATGCTTAGCAAGCCTGACTAACCACTCATAAAAGAGCAAAGCATGAGTCAGAGAACCCCACCAAAAATAATGCATTTGGCCGAATCTTGGCTTGGTATGGATTCAGACCTTTGAGTCATAAAGCTTATTAGAAATGGGGATGTCTTTGACTCTAATAAAAGGTTTTAGTGCAGCCCAGATTTAGAGTGGTATATTTAGGGGAGGTCACAGGATGAATTTTTGGAGCAGAGACAATGACGTAAGGAGAGAGTCATAGTCTTTCAAAGACGAGCTTTATTGTTTCTGTGTCTCCACGTTCTGCCATCAAGAGAAACGCCTGATTTAGGAACATTCTCTTTACTTACCAGAAAATGAAGGCTTTCCTGATTTGAACAGAAGGGGTTCATTGAATCTTCCCTGGTAGCTCAGATGGCAAAGAATCTGCCTGCAATTTAGGAGACCCAGGTTCGATCCCTGGGTCAGGAAGATCCCCTGGAGTAGGAAATGGCAACCCGCTTCAGTACACTTGCCTGGAGAATTCTGTAGACAGAGAAGCCTGGTAGGCTACAGTCCATGGAGTCTCAAAGAGCCAGACATGACTCAGCAACTAATACACACACACAGGGATTTATTGGGCTTCCCAGATGGCGCTCGTGGTAAAGAACCCACCTGCCAATGCAAGAGACATAAAAGACATGGGTGTTCAGAAAGATCCCCTAGAGGAGAGTATGGCAACCCATTTCAGTATTCTTGCCTGGAGAATCTCATGGACAGAGGAGCCTGGTGGGCTACAGTCCATGAGGTCGCAAAGAGTCAGACATGCCTGAGCGACTTAGCATGCATGCATGCATGCAGGGATTTATTACAAGTGATTTCTTGGAGCGTGCTTCAAGCTTGCCTTGGAGCCCTCCCAGGGCTTCCTAGGGTCCCTGTCTTTGGCTGCTCTGTATTTTAACAAAGCTGCTACTTGTCCCAGCTGGGATGTGGGAGAAACCAGTGCTCCATCTCCACCCTAACAACCCTGGTCCTCCCCCATCCCCTCCACCTCTCTCCCCACCCCCACCCCAGCTGGAGACAGAGAGGCAGCTGGGGCAGCAGAGGGAGCTAGAGAAAACAATGAAGACTTGGCCTTGGGAAAAGTTGGCCTCCCATCTCTTGGGGAAATTTCAAGAAGGGAAGGGAAGCTCGCCTTTAGTACAGTACTGGTTCCAGGAACCCCGCCATTACCAAAATCCAAGGATGTTTGAGTCCCTTATATAAAATGGCATATAATCTACATACATCCTTCTGTATACTTGAAATCATCTCTAGATTACTTATAATACCTATCACTATAAATGCTATGTAAATAGTTGATGTGTGTCATTGTGCTCAGTCACTCAGTCGTGTCTGACTCTTTGTGAACCAATGGACAGACTGTAGCCCACCAGGCTCCTCTGTCCGTGGGATTCTCCAGGCAAGAATACTGGAGTGGATTGCCACTTCTCCTCCAGGGGATCTTCCCTGCCCAGGGATCAAACCCTTGTCTCCTGAGTCTCCTGCATTGCAGGGGGATTCTTTACCACTGAGCCACCAAGTAGTTGATGGCAGGTGGCAAATACAAAGTTCTGCTTTTTGAAACTTTCTGGAAGGTTTGTTTTTTCCCCTAAATATTTTCAATCTGCCGTTGATTGGGTCTGCAGGCCCAGAACCCACCAATACAGAGGGCCGATGGTACTGTGTTTCAGGTTCCACATTAGTTTTTTTGATACCCATGATTGTAGTTAATGTTCATAATCAATTGGAAGGAAAAGGAAACATACCCCAATTTTGGGTTCTCAGGTGGCTCTAGTGGTAAAGAACATGCTTGTCAATGCAGGAGAGATAAGAGACTCAGGTTCAGTCCCTGGGTCAGGAAGATCCCCTGGAGGAAGAAATAGCAACCACTCCAGTATTCTTGCTGGGAAATCCCATAGACAGAGGAGCCTGACGGGCTACAGTCCATGGGGTTGCACAGAATTGGACATGACTAAAGTGACTTAGCATGCATGCACCCGAATTTTACACAGGATGCTCTGAGGCTCATTGAGCTTCAGTCCACCCCAGTAGGAAGGGGCAGATGCAAAATCTTACCACTATAACCTGCTTGTTGTAAATAAGAGCCATGAGTGACTTTTTTGGGAAAAAAATCACCCCTCTCTCCGAGATTCTGCCCTTTCTTAACCTGCAGCTTGCTCTGTGTCCCCAGGCAGTTTGGCGGTTATGCCAAAGCAGCTGATTACGCTGCCCAAGCCGCCCAGCTACGCTCCGCCCTGGAGGGCACAGCCACGTACCAGACGGACTTCTACTTCTGCACCGGGTATGATCCTCCCATGAAGCCCTACGGACGTCGCAACGAGGTCTGGCTGGTAAAGAGCAGTGAATGAGTCATTGGCTGAACCCAAGCTCCCCGGGTGCCTGCATCTGTGCCCACCTCCCCTGGGAGGAAGCAGCACCCCCGTGCCGCTCCAGCAGAACCAGTTTCCATTCAGAGCCAGTCACTGCCAATTTCCTGAGATAAGCACGGTCCAGATGCTGAGGCTCTGTTTCTCTTGGTGGGAAATAATGTGCCCACGATACACATGTGTCCTTCTAATTGACTTATAGACAATTCAGTGGTAGGCCAGAAAAACCCAGCAGCATTTTTCCAGCTCTCTGGATCCCCTAAAAACAGATTTTTAAAAATCATGAAAACTGTATTTTTGTTAATCCACGAAGAAGTGTGATTTACACGTGATCTTTCATATGTAATTCTTACAAGAGCTTTCTTTAAAAAGAAACCAAAAATAAAGATCTTTGACTTAAAACAGCTGAAACAAATCCTTCAAATTAAACTTCAAACTAAACAAAGTGTTGTATAGTCACTTTCTCTTCTATCCCCAAAAACCCCAAACAGTGGAGCATCATCAGATGATGAAGGGAGGACTTGCAGTCTCCTGCCCCATGGTGAGGACACAGGTAATGGGATGGCGTCAAACAGTGAATTAAGAAAAGATAGGGACAGGAACCAAGGAAATATTAATAGGTTGTTTATCTTCATTCTGGATTAAATAATGAAAAATAGAACAGAGACCCAGGTTGTCAACCTATGAACGAGTAAAGCAATCTTTTTTCCCAGCTTCAACCCACTTTCTTGTCTGCATATTTCCCAAAATAGAGGTTGATGAGAAGACCTTGCTCATCCCTCTCCTCTTCTTGCTAGGGCCTGGAGTAGAACATATTGCCAATATTTTAGATTTAGATTGTTGTATGATTAAGTTGGAAAACAGTAGACAGTAGAGATATTAGCAAATATTCAAACTGTGCTCTAGATGTAATGCTCGGGTTCACAGCCTTAAGGCTGCAGGCTCTGTAGAGCTGCACATACAAGGATGCTCTGCATTCCAGCACAAACCCTCTTCCCATGCCATTACTATTCTTATATGCAACTCAACAACAAAGAACAAACAACCCAATCAAAAGATGGGTGGAAGACCTATAGACATTTCTCCAAAGAAGAAATACAGATGGCCAGTAGGCACATGAGAAGATGTCCAACATCACTAATTATTAGAGAAATGCAAGTCAAAACTACAATGAGGTACCACCTCACACAGGTCAGAATGGCCATCATTAAAAAGTCTGTAAATAACAGAGGCGGGAGAGGGTGTGGAGAAAAGGGAACCCTCCTATACTGTTGATAGGAATGTAAGTTTGTGCACCCACCATGGAGTACAGTAAGGAGGTTGCTCGGAAAGCTAAAAATGGAATTATATGATCCAGCAATCCCTCTCCTTGGCATATATCCAGACAAAACTAAATTTAAAAACCCCTATGTTCATAGCAGCACTGTTTACAAAAGCTAAAACACAGAAACAACCTAAACGTCCATCAACAGATGAATGGATAAACAAGATGTGGTAAGGCTTCCTTAGTGGCTCAGTGGTAAAGAGTCCGCCTGTCAGTGCAGGAGACACGGGTTTGATCCTCAGTCCAGGAAGATCCTACATGCTGCAGAGCTGCTAAGCCCGTGAGCCACAACTACTGAGCCAGTACTCTGAAGCCCAGAAGACAGAACTATTGAGCCTATGTGCTGCAACTACTGAAGCCCTCACATCCTAGAGCATGTGCTCCACAGCAAGAGAAGCCACTGCAATGAGAAGCCCAAGGACCAGAACTGGAGAGTAGCTCACCACAACTAGGAAAAAAGCCTGTACAACAATGAAGAACCAGCACCGCCAAAATTAAATAAAATTATTTTTTTTTAAACTCCAAAACTTGTATTTAAAAAAGGATGTGATGTGTATATATATGTATGTACATATATATACAATGGAACATTACTCAGCTATAAAAAATGAAATAATGCCATTTGTACCAACATGGATGCAACTAGAGATTATCACACTAAGTGAAGTAAATCAAAAAGAGAGACAAATACCATATGGTATCACTTATATATGGCATATAAAATATGACACAAATGAGCCTATCTACGAAACAAGAAATCGCTAACAGAACAGACTGGTAGTTGCCAAGGAGGAGAAGGTTGAGGGAGGCATGGAGTGGGAAGTTTGAGGTTAACAGATATAAGCTATAGAGTGGATAAACAACAAGGTCGTAAGGTACAACACAGAGAACTCTATGTAATATCCTACGATAAACCATAATGGAAATGAATATTTTTTTAAAGTATATGTTTACAGATATATACATATATATGTTGGAGAAGGAAATGGCAGTGTCCTTGCCTGGAGAATTTCATGGACGGAGGAGCCTGGTGAGTTGTGGTCCATGGGGTTGCAAAGAGTCAGACAACTGAGCGACTAACACACACATATATATGTATAAATGAATAACTTTGCTGTACAGCAGAAATTAACATTTCTGTAAATCAACTATACTTCAAAAAAAAATATTGATTAAAAAAATAAAACATCCCTCAAGAAAAAAAATTATCCTTATATGTTTTGTGATCACACCCAATAAACTTTGTCCTGTATATACCACAACATAATTCCACACTCTCCTGCTTACACGAATGCTTAGGGGCCATCAGGTGATTTTCTATACCGTGCAATGCTTGGCTGAGCTCAGGGTCATCACCTTTTTAAGACCTCCTTCATCCACACTCTCCTGCTTACACGAATGCTTAGGGGCCATCGGGTGATTGTCTATACCGTGCAATGCTTGGCTGAGCTCAGGGTCATCACCTTTTTAAGACCTCCTTCATTTACATTTGGCTTCTCCACTCGAGTAATGTTACTTTATCTTGAGCACTGTAATGAAAGCTTCATAGCATGCCACACAGATGGGTATTTATTTGGTTGAATGCCATAGGTTTTGCCTTTGAATTTATATCCTTGACAAGCTCTAGGTTCTCCTTTAAAGTATTTGGTTTCTATAGCAACCATAATTCTCTAGAAATAAGATAGACTGAAGCAATATCTACACATGCAGAATCAGAAACCAATCTGTGTAAGGTGGAAAATGGCCAGAGTAGACTGAAGGTATGGGCTGCATAGAATCATCTCATAATCAAACATGGAGTAAAATCTGAATCACCTTTTCTTGGCAATGAATTAATTATCAGTCACTTCAGTCATGTCTGACTGCAATCCCATGGACTGTAGTCTGCCAGGCTCCTCTGTCAATAGGATTTATAGTCCCCAGTCGCCCCGTAGAGTAAGGGCAAAAAAGGGAATACTGCCTGCCAATCAGTAAACAAAGGAGGTCAAGATCATCAGCCAGTGAGCCCTGGGGGAACTCAGGAAGGAAAAGAATATCTGCCATCTAGTAGCCTCAGACAGCAGCCTCCCCCTATGGTGAGCCATGAGGACACTCAGGATGGGAAAACACAGGATACTGGCCCCAGATAGCTGAGGTGCATATCATATGAATGACTTTAGTGAGCCCAGACTCTTGTATCTTCCCATACAAAGAACAGTGCTAAATTCCTTAACTTATTTTCCTTTTAATTCACAATAATCTCTTGACTGCCTGCCCTTTGTTCAGACTGCTGCCGCTGCTGGTGGTGCTAAGTCACTTCAGTCATGTCCTACCCCACCAGGCTCCCCCCCATCCCTGGGATTCTCCAGGCAAGAACACTGGATTGGGTTGCCAGTTCCTTCTCCAATGCATAAAACTGAAAGTGAAGTCGCTCAGCCATATCCGACTCTTAGCGACCCCATGGACTACAGCCTACCAGGCTCCTCTGTCCATGGGATTTTCCAGGCAAGAGTACTGGAGTGGGGTACCATTGCCTTCTCCGTTTGTTCAGACTACCAGCCCTTTGTTGCAAAACTTCTGTGTAAACTGGCTTCTCTGCCTCCTCAGAGCAGTTCTCTCAGGGTTACTTGAGATACTGCCTCCTGGGTTTGAAGTCCTAAAAATTCCTGCCGAATAAAACATAACTCAACGTTTAGGTTGTGAATACTTTTTAAGTCTACAAGGGTATGTGTGCAATAGATGCTTGGTCTTATTAATGTAGATCAGCTGAATTTTTAAAAATAAGAGTTATTGATCGCTAACATTTATTAAGTATTCACCACATTCCAGGCACTACGCAAACTTGTTACATGAATTCCCTTTTTATTAGACCCCACAATCCTATGAAGGAGTCACAGGCAATACCCCATTTACAGATAAACTAGGGCAGCCCAGAGAGGTTCATTAACATTCTCTAGGCTACACAGATGATACCTAACAGAGCCAGAATTTGAACTTAGAAAGTTTAACTCCAAGACCAAATATACTGAACTGTCAGTTCAGTGTCTGTCTCCCTTGTCTGGCAAGAAAGGTAATGAGGCAGAATGTGACTCTACAAGTGAGTGTATGAGGTGGATGCTCCCTCCTCCCTGTATGATTTATTCTGAGGCTCAGCCAATGTGGCAGTGCTATGATCCCTGTGTCTCTAGGGCATAAGCCGCTGCCTGGAGTGTAGATGAACAAATTCCATGAGCTTATAACTCTAGAAACAGCACAGAGAACCAGCAGCAACCTATTTGCCACCTGTCAAATCAGCAGCCCTGTCTATCCTCTCTCTTGATTAAAAGTCAGATAAAAGAAGTTCTTGTTACCCCAATACTAACAGAGGACAACCATCCCTTCTTAAATAATGTCTACAACATAGGGACTTTTTCTTCCAGTTTTAATGAGATATATTTGACATACAGTACTTATAACTTGAAGGTGTACAATATAATGATTTGACTTCCATATGTCATTAAATCATTACCACAGTAAGTTTAGTGAACATCCATCATCTCATATAGAAACAACTTTAAATGGGAGTTCCCTGGTGGCCTAGTGGTTAGGACTCTGGGCTTTCACTGCCAGGGCCTGGGTTCGTTCTGTCCCTGGTTGGGGAACGTCCCAAAAGTCACATGGTGTGACAAAAAAAAAAACAAAGACAGGAAGGAAGAAAGAAAGAAACAACATTAAACAAATAGAAAAATATTTTTTCCTTTTGATGATAACTGTTAGGATTTCCTATATAACAGACATCAGTGTGAGTTACATTTATCCTTTTGTAGGGCTTCCCTGGTGGCTCAATGGTAGAGAATCTACCTGTCAGTGCAGGAGACGTGGGTTCCACCCGTTGGATCCTGATCCTTCGAAGCGGGTAGGGAAGATTCCCTGGAGAAGAAAATGGCAACTCACTCCAGTATTGTTGACTGGGAAATCCCGTGGACAGAAAAGCCTGGCGGGCTACAGTCCATGGGGTTGCAAGAGTCAGGCACAACCTAGCGACTAAACAACGACATAATTGATTTACTGCTTGTGTTAGTTTCAGGTGTGCAGCAAAGTGATTTGGTTGTACATAACACATGTATCTATTCCTTTTCAAATTCTTTTTCCCATTTGGGTTATTACAGAATACTGAGCAGAGTAACACCATTCATTCCTGTACCCTCAGCTCCCAGCAAAAGCTCAGTGTATGAGTGTCGGATGAATAAATGAATGAATGTGTTTCCCGATTCATGCAGCAGCTGAAAGCAAGCTGGAAAAAGAGGAATGGAGATGAGTACCCAGTCCACCTGTTTGCCATCCAGCTTGGTATATGTCTACAATGCCAACAGGAAGTTAAACATTTTTTAAAAGTACAAAAAGGCAGAAATAAATCTGTAAGCTCCAGATGTATGGATTCAACAATTTGCTTGATGTTTTCACGTAAGTAATTCAGATTTCTCAGACGACACAACCAGAATGGAACTTTTGGTTCAGATTCTTTAATCCCCCCAAATCTTCCTTCCTCCATCTTCCTGGACTCTCTGAACAGCACCACTGTTCACAAACTCACTCAAGTCAAAAAGCCAGAAATCATCCTGAGATCAAGACATTTACCCAAGACCAGAGAGCTAATTCATAGCAAACAGCCAGACTCAAGTCAGAGTGCAAGCAAGAACTCATTTAACGAGGCTAGTATTTTTCAAGCTTTTTTCTTACCCCAATCCACAATCAGAGTTACATTTTACCTTTCAACCCAGTACAAGCACTCACACATGTGTAATACATGTTTTATGAAGCAATACTTTCCATTACTACCAAAGGTAAAGTAAAAGCACAGCAGTGGAGAGAAGGAGGGGTGAATAGATGGAGTATAGGTGATTTTTAGAGTAGTGGAACAATAAATACTATATGACCCTGTAATGATGGATATATGTTATTATACATTTGTCAAAATCCATAAAATTTACAACAGAAAGAACAAGTGTAAACATCATAAACAATAGACTTCAGGAAATAATTCCATGGACAGAGGAGACTTCCCTGGTGGCTCAGAAGGTAAAGAGTCCACTCTTTTGTCCATGGAATTCTCCAGGCAAGAATACTGGAGTGAGTTGCCATTTCCTTTTCCATGGGATATTCCCAACCCAGGAATCAAACTTGGGTCTCCTGCATTGCAGGCAGATTCTTTACCATCTGAGCCACCAGGGAAGCCCTTAGAAAATAATAATATATCAATATTAGTTCATCAATAGTAACAAATGTACCACACTAATTCAAGATGTTAATACTATGGGAAACAAGGGTAGGGAGCAAGAAACGGGGAGAATGGGAAATCTGTATGTTACACTCAATTTTTTTGTAAAACTAAAACTGCTTCTGAAAAAAAAGTCCTTTGGGAATTCCCTGACTGCCCAGTGGTTAGGACCCCATGCCTTCACTGCCTGCCTAGGGCACAGGTTCAATCCCACAGGCCGCACAGCCTAGCCAAAATAAATAAATAAATAAATTTTTAAATTTAAGTCTACTTAAAAAAGCTTGGCAGAGACAACATTGCATAGTATTTTATTGCTATTCATATAGAATATAAAAATTCTAAATAAATAACACAAGCAAAAATTTAGACATGATTGTTATTGAATGAACAGATGTGCTTACCTGTGTGTAAAATTCATTCCAGTAGACTGCCTGAGGACGCAATAACATGTACATCTGGAACACCACTGGACCTGGTTCTTTCCCTTTTTAAATCCAACCAAAATTGAAAACCCTAAAAATTCACCCAAATAGGTTGTTGTGATTGGTAATATAGTACTCTTTAATATTTAGCACTGGAAATTTTTCTTTAATCTTAATCTACACAATAAACATAATGTCAATATAAGAATTAAATGAAGTCATTTATTCTCTTCCTTGTTCAATTGTTGATTCACAGTTTTGAAAAGCAAGTATCTTTTATTCACGTTTTTCTTTCAAGCTTCCTATTTTCCTCTAAAAAGTAATGATTGTGACCTTCAGAGAAAAGCAAGATGTAAAAATGCATATCTCTAACTTTATTTCATTCAAACTGACTTTATAACATTCCATTCTATGTATTGCAATCATGTTGAAAATATGCATCAACTAGAATTACTCCGTTTATAAAGAAAATTTAAAGACTTTGGAATGAACATCCTTTCCGATGGAATGCTGGTGCCTCTGAGATTACCTGATCCTACAGGGATGCATGCCTTTGGCTTCAACTAGGCTATAATAGAACTCTTTAGAAATAAACTTGAACTTGTAGAAAACTCATAGCAAAGCAAGTATATCTTGCATTTGACAAAGACATAAATTCTGTTCAGCGAAGATTTGATTGAATTGCTGAAACAAGAGAATTCATTTCCCAGCTGACTTCCATTCCCGTGTCTGGTCCTTTGGCTACTATTGCTGGGAGGCTAGGATCAGCTGGTGATCTTGACCAGAGAACCTACGTGTAGTCTCTTGTGTGGCTTGGGCTTCTCAGAACAAGGAAGCTGTGTCTCAGGAGCAAGAATCCAGAGTATTCCAAGGGACCAAAACTGAAGCTGGAAGGCACATTTTGCCTTGGCAGAAATCGCATGTCATCACCTCCACCCCATTTCATTGGTTACAAGAGAAACACTAAGGCCAGCCAGAGCTTCAAGTGGAGGGGAATTCGACCCCATCTCTTGATGAATTACAGCCCTCTTTTAAAACTGCCAGGGCTTCCCTGGTAGCTCAGACGGTAGAGCATCTGCCTATGATGTGGGAGACCCAGGTTCAATCCCTGGGTCGGGAAGATCCCCTGGAGAAGGAAATGGCAACCCACTCCAGTATTCTTGCCTGGAAAATCCCATGGACTGAGGATCCTAGTAGCCTACAGTCCATGGGGTCGCAAAGAGTCGGACACAACTGAGCAACTTCACTTCACTTTAAAACTGCCACATTTCTTGGAATCTTCAAATGTTTTTGACATATTAAAATATACCACGGTTTTCTTCCAAAATTGTACTCAAGAATGTTCAAAAAAGCAGTTAAAAGCACGCTTTTATTATCCAAATATCATGTCAAATATTGGCCAAATGAGATAATTTTTCAACTCAAGAAATCGACATCTTATTTCTGAGTTTATGTATTATGCTCAGCTTAGTATTGTACCTTCTGGCAACCAGGAATTCCACCGTGCGCAGTAAGTGGATATAGTCAGTTCCAACATGTGAACAAAATATGTCTAAAAGTTTTGCTCACTGGCAGTTCATTTGATTTCAAGAAATTCAGGAGGTTCAAGTAAAATATCTTTAGGTTACAAAGCTTCATGATGAATAAACCAGGGTTATTAGTCATTTTTAACCATTTTTGATAGCTCTGCCATATTTTTGGTCACATTTGTTGTCTAAGTTTATAACTCCTTTACAGCTTTTCTAGTTTAAACAGTTGAATTAACAATATATTTTTCCAACTCAGAGATCACACCTAATCCAGTGTGAGTGAAATTAAACAGCACAAGAAATCCTCTATAAAAATTGTTTTTTTCACTCATTTCTAATCTCATCAAAAGTGCTTTTATCAAGCTGAATCACAGACTCTACATCACACTGTAATTCATTAAAACATTGCTTCCCTATGCTCTGTAGTAATATAGATTTGATGAACTATTATAGGATACTAAGAGGTATAATTTTTCACTGTTAGCTGATTTACCATTTTATCCTCAAAAATCATATGTACTATTCCATGGGGCTTCCCTGGTAGCTGAGTTGGTAAAGAATCTGCCTGAGTGCAGGAGACCCGAGTTCGATCCCTGGGTCGGGAAGATCTCCTGGAGAAGGAAATGGCAACCCACTCCAGTACTCTTGCCTGGAAAATCCCATGGAGCGAGGAGCCTGGTGTGATCCCATGGGGTCACAGAGTTGGGCACAACTGAGTGACTAACACAACAACATATATCCTGAAAGAATGAATTTTTAGCAGCTGTGTGCCCCGTTTTTTTTTTTTTTTTTTTTGCCACTTAGTATATTGTTGGGCTCCCCTGAAGGTTCATTGGTAAAGAATCCACCTGCCAACGCAGTAGACACAGGTTTGATTTCTGGGTCGGACAGATCCCCTGGAGAAGGAAATGGCAATCCATTCCCGTATTCTTGCCTGGAGAACCGCATGGACCAAAGAGCCTGGGGGGCTACAGTCCATGGACTGTAGGTCCAAAGAGTAGGACCCAAATTAGCCACTGAACACACACACACACACACATACACACACATACACACACAGTATATTGCTAAATAGATGATTAGAATCTTCTTTCATTAATAGTAGATGACAATTTAGAAGTCATTGATAAATTCATGTATTTTACCTTTGGAAATATGTATGGGATTTATTGACAGGATACCATGTTGTTTCCCTGGATATGCTTTTAATTTTGAAGATTTTAAGTTTTCTTTTATAAAAAATTTCATTATAAATTATATGTTGAGTCTCATTTCTGTTGTTTTGCATATTTTTAAATCACATTTAAATAATCTTCATTATAAGATCTTGCATCTACTTCCTCCTTTTCAGAATATAGCTCAAACAAAATAAAAATTTTTATTAATCAACATTTTTCTCAGTATTGTTATGTTTACACTTCCAGATCCAGAAGTTGAACTTTAACGTACCTCTTTATTTTTCCCATTGTCTGCTTTCTTCTAATAATGATAAAACAACCCAATATAATAGCAATATATATTAGTTAGGGCTTCCCTGGTGGCTTGGTGGTAAAGAATCCGCCTGCCAATGCAGGAGACCCAGATTCGATTCCTGGGTCAGGAAGATCCCCTGGAGAAGAAAACAGCAACCCACTATAGTGTTATTGCCTGGGAAATTCCATGGACAGAGGAGCCTTGCAAGCTACAGTCCATGGGGTCACAAAGAGTTGGACATGATTTAGTGACACAACAACAACATATTAGTTCAATTAAAATGTTATAATAGGCAAAAACTGGAGAAAAATGTCAGATAACTTCCCTCATGCAAATACTCTATTAATTAAATAAAACTTGGTTGAGAGTTTTCACAGTTTCCCAAATAAAACACTGCAATTCTTCACAACTATTAATAACTTCGCATTATAATATACAATTAAACTCTACAATATTAACATCCTGAAAGGAAATTGATCAAGTTAGCCATCATATGCCAGAAAATTGAAGAAGATGACCAGGGCTAGTTACATAATTTATATCAGTCAGTTCAGTCACTCAGTCGCGTCCGACTCTTTGCAACCCCATGGACTCTAGTACATCAGGCTTCCCTGTCTATCACCAACTACCAGAGCCTGTTCAAACTCATGTCCATCTAGCCAGTGATGCCGTCCAACCATCTCATCCTCTGTCATTCCCCTCTCCTCCTGCCTTCAATCTTTCCCAGCATCAGGGTCTTTTCCAATGAGTCAGTTCTTTGCATCAGGTGGCCAAGGTACTGGAGTTTCAGTTTCAGCATCAGACCTTGCAATGAATATTCAGGACTGATTTCCTTTAGGATTGACTGGTTGGATCTCCTTGATGTCCAAGGGACTCTCAAGAGTCTTGTTCAACACCACAGTTCAAAAGCATAATTTGCATGACCCAGTGCAAAATGAAAATGTAGTATCCTGCCTGGACTTAAATCAATCCCTCTTTCCAAGGGCCTATCACCCCAACCCATGTAAGAAGGGTAAGCCCAGGTGGAGTGTGGAGGGAATCTAGGGACAGGGGCAGAAATGGGGAAACCTGGGGCCCTGGGGTGTCAGGGAGAGGGTGGCCAAGAACCTGTCCCAGGGAGACAGGCAGGTGATGAGACACAGAAGAGATGACAGGCAGGATCATGTATGAGCCAAGGCTCCAAGTCCCATCTGACTTCACTCATAAAACAAATTCAGGGACTTCCCTGGTGGTTCAAGTGTTAAGACTCCACCCTTCCACTGAAGAAGGCACCAGTTCAATCCCTCATCGGGAGCTTAAAATCTCAAATGCCATAAATAAATTTATTAAAAAAAATTTTTTTAAAGCCAATAGCTTTTTCATTAAAAATAAATAAATAAAACACAAATTCAAGATTAAATTATTAAGAATTTCAAGATGTTGATGGCAGGACATTAGACTCTAAGCACAAGAGCCCTCTGTGTATTGGGCCTAAACAGCTACACTGGTGGCCATCCCATGAAGCCAAACCTGGAAAGGCCAGTGAGCAAACGAATCAATGATGTTCCTCCCGGCCAGATCAACAAATCTCACACAGCTGGTCCTCACATGTTTGCCATAATAGCTGAAGCCCCAGTATTTTGGCCTCCTGACACAAAGAGCCGACTCAATGGAAAAGATCCTGATGCTGGGAAAGGTTGAAGGCAGGAGGAGAAGGGGATGACAGAGGATGAGATGGTTGAATGGCATCACTGACTCAATGGACAAAAGTTTGAGCAAACTCCGGGAGATAGTGAAGAACAGGGAAGGCTGGTATGTTACAGTTCATGGGGTCTCAAAGAGTCGGACAGGACCGAGCGACTGAACAACAACGACAGCTGTTTTGGGATAAAGGGTATATGATGCACTCTCCTAATCAACATTTTTCTTTCTTTCTGATCCTGAGCCATTTGCCACATCTAAGGGCTTATTCCTCTTAGGGCTTGTCCTCACAATATGAAACATGTCGGGAAAGTAACCTGGTACAGCAGCAAGAATGGGACCAGGAGTCAGACACTGCTGGCTGTTTCCCCTAACATCCCATCCCTTGGGTACCTCCCTTCATCTCTCTGGGCCTCTGCCTCCCTGTTGTTAAATTCCTCCTATTATCATGGTGGCTTCCTTATTATTATTAATGAAAGGGTTAGATTAGGTCACCTCTAACATTCCCTCCAGCTCTGTTTCTAGGAGAAGGAAACAACACAAAAAGATGTTTGGCAAAAGGCGTTTGGCCTCTTGACAGTTTTATCTCCATTTTTAATGGACTTGTTGTAATCAATATACTTTGATTCATCAAAGCCTGAGCTGTTTGCTGCGATGTCGTCACTGCATAAAAGACAAAAGGAAAGAGATGTGAGTAATTTGAATGTGTGTAGACAAAGGGAGCCCTCCTTTGCTTAGGGCCTAGAGAAGATGGACTAACTCTATTACCCTAGATTTTAAAACAACAATAATTAGTACCTGAGACAGTTCTTTTATCTAAGGTGCTCAAAGGGCTTTGTGGTCATTAACCCATTAATTCACCTGCCTCAAGCCATCAGGGGGTCAGGAGGAATCTCCTTAGAAGACAAGTATGCCAGGAACTCAAACCTCACAGCAGTAAAGAATGCCCATGACTAAAGCCAAAGGGGTTGACCTTCTCTGTCTCTCCTCCAAAGGTCACCAAAATGGTCATCTTGGAAGAATTCAATGGGAAATCCTCTCCTGCTGGTCTAACAGCAACTTCACCATTCACACATGTCTTTGGGTGAATCCTCCCAGATGTCATATTTCAGCATCTGAAAAATCCCTTTACCCTTAATGTAAACTTTATAGAAAAGCTTTTACAGCTTCAGAGAGACCATAATTGTACCCAAAGCGAGTAAAGGAGAGGACACTTCTCCCTAAAATAGTCTTCTCTCGAAGGAAAAAACAAAAAAAACCACGGCTTTTTAAAGTTAAGGAGATTCTAGATGATAGGATACCACTTCAGAATGAATTTGTCCAGAGTTTGTTAAGATTCTTATCTCAAGTGGCTTCCATTTAAAAGCATGGGTTGGAAAAGCACACTGCTAAAAAGTAACTTCATACGGCCTGGAATTCTATCCTTAGAATCCTTCCATTAATCAGTTCATCCATCACCTAGGAGGTGCTCCCTGCAAGGCCAGGTGCTATGAGGACATAAAATGTGGAGCCTAACCCCCAAACAGCTATAAATCTAACCAAAGGGATGAATTACAAATAAAAGAAATTAATAAATTGTTTTTATTGGAAAAGACCCTGATGTTGGGAAAGATTGAGGGCCAGAAAAGGGGACGACAGAGGATGAGATGGTTGGATGGCATCACCAACTCAACGGATATGAGTTTGAACAAACTCCAGGAGATGGTGAAGGACAGGGAAGCCTGGCATGCTGCAGTCCATGGGATCACAGAGTCAAACATGACTTAGTAACTGAACAACGACAACGACAATTGTTTTTATTATTATTTTTTTTAACTTTTTGTTTTGTATCAGGGTATAGCTGATTAACAATATTGTGATAGTTTCAGGTGGAATGTAAAGGGACCCAGCCCTACATGGCCCAGATCACAAGGAGACTTGAAACCACACTATACATGTATCCATTCTCACCAAACTCCCCTTCCATCCAGGCTGCCACATAGCACTGAGCAGAGTTCCCTGTGCTCTACAGCAGGCCTTTGTTGGTTACCCATTTTAGATATAGCAGAGTGCACATGCTGATCCTAAACTCCCTGATTATCCCTTCCCTTCATCCTTCTCCCCTGATAACCACAAGTTCCTTCACTAAGTCTGTGAGTCTGTTTTATTATTATTTATTATTTAAATTCATTTTATTTCTTATAGTTATTCATAAATTGATTAATACAAATAAAATGGGCAGAAAATATTATTTCCATAACTTTGGACAGTACAGACTGTGAAATTCCCCGAGGGAGTGATCAGTGAGGGCCAGAGTGATGAGGGCAGGTAGGAACGCTCGCAGAGGAGATAAGATGAGCTAGATCGCCGAGGCAGAGAAAGTACTTGGGTAAGAAGCAGGATCAATGGGAATCGAGCACAGAGGATAAATGGAAATAGAATAAAAGGCAGTTCAGCACAGGGACAAGCTCTAAGAAAAGGTGAGCGGATGGGAGGGAGAAAACTGACCTGAATGAAAAACAATATGATCAGATGGTGGCAGTGGGGGTCCAGATCATGGGGAGACTTGAAACCACACTAAAAAGTACTGATTAGGGTCTTCAGAAGTCCTCTGATGGGGCTTCCCTGGTGGCTCCTCAGTTAATGCTCCATGCTTCCACTGCAGGGGTGCAGGTTCAATTCCTGGCCAAGGAACTAAGATGCCACATGCCACTCAGCATGGCCAAAAAATAAGTAAATAATATTTTAGAAGCAAATATCCATATATTCAATAACCCATAATAAACCATAATGGAAAAGAATACGAAAAATAATATATATATACACAGCCAAGTGGTTCAGATATGAAATTAACACAACATTGTAAATCAACTATATTTTCAATTTTTAAAATTAATTATAGATAAGTAGTAGGCACCTACTGTACAGTACAGGGAACTCTACTCAATACTCTATAATGGCCTATACAGGAAAAGACTCTAAAGAAAGAGAAGATGTAGGTATATGTATAATTGATTTACTTTGCTGTACACATAAAACCAACATTGTAAATCAACTATACCGCAATAAAATTTTTTGATTGAATTAAATTAAAATTTTAAAAATGAAACTAAAACCTCCAAACATTTTTTAAAAATGCAAATATCCAGGAAAAGAACCAAAGAGTAAGTAAATTTGAAGGGGGGATTAGGGGTGGCCTGTGGTCAGTATAGCCTGGACCCTGTCCTGAGTGCTGTATTATACATCACCACTAGAACAGTCACTAGAACCACTTGGTTCTAGTGAGAAAAAGAGAAAAAGAATATGTTATACCAATATGAGCTGGAACTGTTAATTGCACATTCTTTTGTCTTGGGCCCTGGGAAAGCCCCAATGAAATGAGACCCAATCAGAGTGCATTCTGATAAGGGTGAGGGGAGCAAGGAGAGAGGGAAGTTATACCAAAGGCCTTGGAAATCCCAGAAGAGCTGGCCTGGGTAGAGCCCCCACCTTATGGGTGGCCAAAGCTTGAGGAAAGACTCCAAAGAAGAGGAAAATGGCAGAGTAGAAAAGTCAAATTTCCCCGAAGTCACAGAGATGGCAACCACTGGACCTTTTAATATGCATGATCCTTCTAATCCTTTATGGCTCAGCCAACCTTTGATTCCTTTGGAAAGGATGCTCCTTTGGATCTTAAGATCAAAATCAAGATGTGGGAAAGACTCTGGAGATGGCTTTGTAGGGAGTAGTGGTGGTGGTTTAGTCACTAAGTCATGTCCAACTCTTGCAACCCCATGAACTGTATCCCGCCAGTCTCCTCTGTCCATGGAATTTTCCAGGCAAAAATACTGGAGTGGGTTGCCACTTCCTTTTCCAGGGGATCTTCCCAACCCAGGGATAGAACCCAAATCTCCTGCATTGCAGGCAGATTCTTTACCACCGAGCCACTTGAGAAGCTCTTTGTAGGGAGTAGGTCAGAAGAAGAATGCTGTGTCCTCATGTGGCCAAGGGAAGGCCTCTTATAGCCCTCCATCACATCGGAGCCTGTCGGGAGGAGGCGGTCTTTCCTAAAACCACACCCCCTTCAGGACCTCCCTAAGGTCAAGTTGCCTCTGATTAGCAGTAAAATGAAAAACAGTTGTTCTCACCAAAGAAATCTCTGTAGACAAGCTGCTGGAAAACTTGAATAGGTGTGTCTTTCTGACCTTCCAGTTCTTTTTATAGGCTCTGTAGGAACCCCAGTGGGTGCCTCTATCCTTCCGCCCATTTGGGGAGAGATTAAAGACGCTGAGGTTGTCTCTTTCTTACTCATTGGCAGTTACAACCTTGCAGCCACTACAGCCTCAGCCTCCAACGTGGACACAGAGGAGGTAAGTGGGAATGAAGGGACCATGCCCTCAGCTGTCAGCCTGGGTCATTCAAGCCAGGTGACTTGGGAATAGCCAGAGGGGATTGGAACTAGGGGTATTCAGCTGCTAGGTACTTGTTTCCAAATGAATATGTGTGATTTTTTTTCTAGACAGCCCTACTCAAGACAGTTTGGTGCTACACTCTCCAAAAAATTAATTGAGGGCAAAGACCACTTTGTAAAATTCTTTGACAAATGAACAGTGGGTATTTAAGCATAATGTGTTGGACTGACTTGAATTAAAAGAAGGAAAAGTCATTAAAATGACTGGGAAGAGCCTATCTCCTTTGAGCAGCACCTCATGTCTTGAATGATCAAATGGTCCATTAATGTTGACAACTCTTGTTCTGGAGCCTGCTATAACCAGAGTCCAGCAATCATGCAGATGTCATCACACACCCCATCTTTATGAAAAAAATTCTGCCTTAGGCTTCAAACACCCTTGGTGGAAATTATGACATGAAATTCATGAATGATCCAGAGGCCTCAAGTGAAGATGGTTCTCCTTTCCTAGCAGGACAGAGCTAGGATAGTTTTGAGGGGTGGATAGTTCTGAGCTATTTCATATTCAATGCGTCCAGGCATCTTCATCTGGGAATCAGAGATATTATAGTGTCCTGTCCAGGACTACCCATCAGATGTTCTCATGGGTGAAGGTAAAGTCATGTTTGTTTCATCTTGGTTCTTTTTTGCAGGGGAACAGAAGACTATTCTGGTGAGGTACTTACAAGTCACCATGTATGAGGACTGCAAGGAGTCCACTGGGGACTATTACTTCCTCTGTGACACTGAGGGAGCATGGGGCATTGTTCTGGAGTCCCTGGCAGCAGTTGGCATAGTGGTTACAGTTATGCTGCTCCTGGCGTTTCTTTTCCTCATGAGAAGGGTCCAAGACTGTGCTCACTGGAATGTCCTCCCCACCCAGTTCCTCTTCCTCCTGAGTGTGCTGGGGCTCTTTGGCCTTGCTTTTGCCTTCATCATCCAGCTCAATCAGCAGACTGCCCCCATCCGCTACTTTCTCTTTGGGGTCCTCTTTGCTCTCTGCTTTTCGTGCCTCTTGGCTCACGCCTCCAACCTGGTGAAGCTGGTCCGGGGTCGAGTCTCCTTCTCTTGGACAACAATTCTGTGCATTGCTATTGGGGTCAGCCTGTTACAGACCATCATTGCCATTGAGTACGTGACTCTCATCATGACCAGGGGTGGCATGTTTGTGCACATGACACCCTATCAGCTCAACCTGGACTTCGTGGTCCTCCTGGTCTACGTCCTCTTCCTGATGGCCCTCACGTTCTTCGTCTCCAAGACCACCTTCTGTGGCCCTTGTGAGAACTGGAAGCAGCACGGCAGGTTCATCTTTGTCACCGTGCTCGTCTCCATCATCATCTGGGTGGTGTGGATCTCCATGCTCATGAGGGGCAACACACAGCTCCAGCGGCAGCCCCAGTGGGACGACCCCGTCATCTGCATCGCCCTGGTCACCAATGCATGGGTTTTCCTGCTGCTGTACATTGTCCCGGAGCTGTGCATTCTCTACCAGTCGTGTCAACAGGATTGCCCCCTGCCAGGCAATGCCTGCCCGCTCCCGACTTACGAACGCAGCTTCAGAGCAGAGAACCAGGAGCTCTCAAGAGGTACTCTCTGGGGGGCTTGGGGAGGCTCTCCTGTGAACAAAGCAGGAGGGAAAACAGGGCCAGAAGCTAAAGCAGGAAGGAACAAAAAGGGAATGGTCAGGTTATAGTGTTAGTCGCTCAGTCGTGTCTGACTCTTTGCAACCCCATGGACTGTAGCCCACCAGGCTCCTCTGTCGATGGGATTCTCCAGGCAAGAATACTGGAGTGGGTTGCCATTTCCTCCTCCATGGGATCTTCCCGACCCAGGGATTGAACCCAGGTCTTCTGCATTGCAGGCAGACTCTTTACTGACTGGA
Organism: Okapia johnstoni; assembly: GCA_024291935.2. Classification (NCBI taxonomy): domain Eukaryota; kingdom Metazoa; phylum Chordata; class Mammalia; order Artiodactyla; family Giraffidae; genus Okapia; species Okapia johnstoni. Next base: position 20,555,153 of record CM044320.1, on the reverse strand, counting down.
CCACCAAGGAAGACCTAGGGAGGTGACTAAATAGCTCAAGCCTAGACAGGCAGACAGAGTCAAAGTTAAACTTTTCTGAAAAATCAGTTCATCCAAAATACAGAGATTCATGAGGAGAGGCCAAAATAGAATGACTCAGAGGTCCTAAATACAGAGGGTGTGGCTCTGAGTATTCTTACTGGATAAAGAAAGGCACCCACTATAAAATCAGTTAGCCAGCCCCAAATTAGGCTTTGGTCATGCCCTTGCATGACATAGTGTGCTAAGTCCAGATGTTTTGGCCATCAAGTGCAAAAGTCACCCCTGGCAGCAGTGACTGACATTTTTAAAATTTAAGTCTCAAAACTAACTTCCCCAAACATCATAGTAGACTGATTCGTACAACTCATCATCTCATTAGAGTCACAAAGCCCAATAACTTCTGGATGTCTACTTTGCAAACCATTCACTTCTTGAGAGCCTTCAAGGTTTACAAAAAGTGACAGGAAGTGCCATTAAGTAAGAATTCTGAGCAGAGACTCAGATGTGTAATCATTAATAGAAATAAAGAACTTGCTTATGTGACATTTTCATAATAATTTCTGGGTCAGATTTGAATCCTTATGTAAGACCAAGTCACCTGACTATACATTGTTAAAGAATAAAATGTATTATCCATGATAACAAGGAGACTTGGACTCCAATAACCTGGGGGAATAAATGTCTAATATCAGTGATCTGGAAATACATCAAAACTCATCAATTCCTTCTGAAACATCTGGCCCGTTATTCATAACCCAATATCACAGTTTTACATCCATTTCTGTGTCTTAATAGGCATCTGATTTCTCACAATGTATTTCTAATGTGCAAAGATGATGTTATTTTACATATTGCATAGCACACATTATGTTCACCAGGCTCAAAAAATTTAATAGAAGCTTTCCTGTTAAGTCATACACTTCTTGAGCTGTAATCTATGGCTAATTACACATTCAAATTAATTCCTGTTCAGATAGCTGCATTCATTAATTCTGTTCAGTTCAGTTGACCACGAATCAGAAATTGAGACTAGACATCTTTCCTATATGAGTTTCTCATTGCTTTTGATGATGTGAGGTTCGTGGCAGAATTGCAGAGGCAATCTTTCTTGAAATGAATTCTCATAGTTCTCACCAAAAAATAGGATAAAACTTCTGTGCCTGCTTTGTTGCTATCATATGTCTCTGGGAAACAAAATCAGAGAGAAAGAGAAAGAGTTCTTAGTGTTTCATAATACTCAAAACACACTGGGACTTGCAACGATCAATTTTCCATCCCCCCAAAGATTAGACAAGTATTTAAAGTGTTCTAAGAAATGTCCCATGGAAAAACAAGAGCTTTCAAAAGCACAGTGTTTCCTTGTAACTGTCCTTATTACTAGAGCATTGGTAGAAAATCTATTTCTTCCAGGGATAGTCATTGTCAATGTAATTTGATATTTTGTGGGGAGAAAAATCAGTGGTGTAGAAAGGAATATGTAGATTGCTCTCCAAAACTGGGCAGAATAACTAGAAACTTAAGCTTAGAGAAGGGAATCAGGATGTAGGTCACCTGAAAAAAAGTACAGATGTCAAAAATTAGAATGATTCAAACTCAGGAAAATGTACAAAATGACACCTAGTTGGGAAAAAACATACAAAGAGATGCAAAATAGATAAGAATCAGAGCAGTACAATGTAATAACAATTATGTAAAAAATTCTAAATGTTGCTGTAGGTCAAGAGCTGGCAGTGGGAAAGCAACTCACGGCTGTGTTTGTTTTTGTCTGCTCAAGAAACAATCACAGTGCTGTGTAGACAGATGTGTGGTCAGCAAGGACAGTCAGGCCTTTGTTCTCAGCATCGGTCAGTCCCTGACAAGAATACCCATTCCAGCTCTGGGATCCACTGAGGAGAAGTGTGGGGATCTGGAGAGGCTTGGTGGAAAACCTCAAAGATGATGAAGGGGTTATAACATTAGACCTAAGTGGGAAGGTTAAGAAGATGAAAGTGAGATGGTAGTTCTTAAGCATTAGGTTCCTTTCTCATGGACATTCAGGTTCTCTCTAAATTCTGTACCAAAACACATTTTGTTCCAGTCTGTGAGGCATGCATTTGTCATGTGACTCTTCTGATTTATAGCTGTGATTGCAGTCACATAATTATTTGATTTACCACTGGGTTCTGAAACCAGAATTAATCAATTAAAAGAAGAATAAGCCAAGAGGGGATTAGCTGGGAATTTCACACATGTGATGACTTCTCCCCAAGAGGCTGCTGTCCTGTTTTCTGTCTCCAGCTAAAGAGGAAGGGTAGAAATAGACTCAAATGGAAGTGCGAAGCATTCAGATTAAATGCAAAGCGTTGGTACACTGAAATGAATCAGCAAAGGGGATTAAGGATTTCATTTCCCTGGAAGTCTTTCAAAAGATTAGCCTTTAAAGATTCTCTCTAAAGTGATTTATGAACTTAGTTCAAAGACATAAAAACATCTAGATGAAGAATAAAAATCCAATCAGCCATATTACTACAAAACACCAAGCAAATGGGTATAGTCTGTGCCCTGCGATATAAACAAGTCCCTGAAAAACTGCATATGGACTGAATTTTTAAAATCAATTTCTCTTTTAACTGAGAATTTTTAATGTGATATCATTTGCAAAGATCCTAAACCTAGAATATCAGGGGAACTTCCCTGGTGGTCCAGTGGTTAAGACTCCATGCTTCCACCGCAGGGAGTGGGGGTTCAATCTCTGGTCAGGGAACTAAGATCCCACATGCCTCGGGATGTGGCAAAAAAAAAAAAAAAAAAAGCAATAAAAATCTAGAATATCAGCCATGAACCTTTTTTTATGAAAGGAAAGCTCCCGTTCTAGTAATACCTACTTTATCTGTTTTAGATTACTTAGAATATTGTTTTATCAATTTCCCTAAAACCAAGACCCATGTACGTTTTAAAGAATCACATTATTGTGGGCATTTTTTTCTATCTCTTGTTTAAATATCTACAGACAAATCTAGTATGATTTTTTGGAAGGTGTTAAGACAGAAACAATGAGGCTATGCAATGTAAAAAACGAGTCAATGAATAGCAAATGATGGAAAAGAGGAGAAAAACGTTCTTGCCAACACAAGCCCTTCAGATCATTTTCCTTACCGCAAATACCAACTTTTGCTCAGCATAGAAAGTGACGGTGAGGCTTCAGCCCCTTCAGTTACTAAGCACAGAGGTACTTCTGCGTACGCAATTGTGATCTGTATGCAACCTTCCTCCGAAGCTTTAACAATGCTCTTTTTAAAATCACAAATTAAAAAAAAAAAGTAGCCTCGGTGGAGAATTTATTTTTAAAGGAAGGAGCCTCTTTGCAAGCCATTAAGACCCATCCTCCTCAGGTGCTGTTTCCAGCTGAACCTCTGACACTAACCCAGACCTTCCCCGCTTTGGCTTTCAGCCCGAGACAGTGATGGCGCTGAGGAGGATGTAGCATTAACTGCGTTTGGTAGCCCCCACTCAGCTGCAGGTAAATGTGCTCATCTGCATTCTCCAGGGAGGGATGGAGGAAGCCCGCCTTCCTTAGGCAAGCTGTCAGGCTTCCTCTCCAATGGCTTTCCTGACCCAGGAGAGGATAGACAGGGCAGGGTCTTTCCTCCAGACATGCAGAGCCTGAGCCATCCAGACTGAATCCACACCAGGGCATAGCAATGAAGCTAAATCGTGCCTTTTGCTTCTTCCCAAACCATTCCCAACCCCCCACTGCCACTGCCATTGACAATAAATTCTGATGCAGGTGAATGTCCCTGAAAGAAAAGGCAGCTTGAAGGGCTCATGTGACAGTGAAGAGGAACAAGCTCACCGCTTTTCGCCTTGGGGACAAGGGGGAGGGGGTTAGAAATATGCATGAGTGTAGGAACTGTTTTTAGCATCAGTTGTCTAAATGCATTTCCTGGACCATGCTGGCTGCCTCTCTGAGTCACTGTCTGGGCCGCCCCAAGAACTGGGCTGGGTCTGTCAGCATCATCTGGACGCGCAGATGGGTGCACCCATTATGCCTGCAAAAATAGGGACACTGCTGAGTAGAACCAGAGGTAACTTACATTGGTGCCGTGATGGCTTGAAGACAAACAAAGCCAAACAGCCAAAAATACCACTTTGGGACACACTTGTATTATGGGGTCAGAAGTCACTAAGATCCAAGAGAGAAAGCCATGCCCAGACTGCTGATTCAATGAACTGTACTAGGCAACTGTAACTAGGTTAATCCCTTTGGTCTGTTATCTGACATTGCCTTTCCCTGGAATGACACACAGGCCAGGACATAGCTATATCATTTGCTGTAATTAAGCCTCCAGAGGGTATTTACACAATGAGAAAATCTTCACTATCCCCGCCAAGAACTTCTTGGGTTACTTTCAACTTCCAGTAATTTTGCAAACAGATTCTTATAAAATGCTAAGAGCAAAAACGATGTGGGTAGACTCAACATTTTTTTTTCTTTTTTGTTTAATTAACAAAGGATTAAATGATGGTGAAATGATAGTATTTCGGGCATACTTGTGCAGAGTATCATCCCCTATGTTGGCTGAGAAAGCTATTGATGGCATTCTTCCATTGCAGATTGTTGATGCCACACAGAAATATCTCATTCCACGGGCTAAAGGAAGCCCCCAGCAAGATGCAGAATTATAAAGTCCACAGAAAACATGAGTTATGAAAACCCAGAAGGTCATCCTAATGTCGCCCTGATGGGCAAGTGGAAAGCCTATCTGCCAACAAAGCATCCTCCCTTCCCTGCCTCCTGGTCCTCTCCATCCATCTGGGGCCCTTCATCAGGACACTGCCCTTCAAGCATAATTACAATCTTTCTGGCCACCCTACCGTGACTATGTGTCTCTTCCTTCATTCATCTAACTGAAAGATTCCCTTCCCCAGCAATGCTGGGACAAACTGGCGCCTCTTACTAATGAGACCAAAAGACCTCAGTTTGATGAACTTAGGGTCATGCTAATGGGACAAAGTACAGATGGCAGTAGCAACTTACTATTGGATTACTCCTCTAGCCATTTTTTAAAAGGGGCCCCTAAATATGATTGACCCAGGGTTTGCAATAAATGTCATAGCAGAACCCTTAGGATCTCCACAAATGTACACTTCATGGGCTTGCAATCCAGCAAGTTTCTCCTACAGCAGAAGAACTCCCATGACAGCAAGTATGGCATAGACACGACTGAGGTCAGTGACCTGCTTTGATGAACCAATAACAGCAAGGTGAGAGCCGCCCGAGTTAATGCTCATTAAGGATTTCAGCATCGTCACCCGTCCTCCTACTTTTCATCCCCAAAATGATGACAACAACACCTTCAACATAATTTTGTTTTGTTTAGTTTCAATGGTGAGAGGTGTTTAAGTCAGCTGACAAATTTCAGTAAACCCTTTAAAGACGTATAGGATGGCTAATGCTGTTTCTCAAGATGTTTTCCCTAAAATTAGTAAAGGTAAAATTGAACTTCTTTGTACCAAATTGCCTCTGAGGCTTATCCTCATTTTATTTTATCAAAATTTGGATCATGTGTTAGTTAGATTTGGGGGGTTGTAAGGCTGCAAAGTATCTCCTTCAGGCTGTCTGAGGAATGGAATTGTAAGGTTACACCTTTCAGGAAAGAGCGAAAACCCTCTCTGGGAACCCTCTACAGTCACTCAGCCAGCTTCATAGAGACGGAATACTGTCAGGTATTGAGGGGACCCTGTTTTCTCCTGTCCCAGTCCCACAACCACTCCTCTTTTAACACTTGGACACTTTCCTCACTATTTCCTTTTGTGGTATTTTTACTTACCCATCCACACACCACCAGCTGACTCATTTTCTCCCTGTATGGCATAATTCAGATGCCTGAGAGAGACTCTGATTGGTCCAGCTGATCACCAGTGTCTCTGATTGGGTGCGCTTTTGCATTGGCCCACCTGTTAATTCATAATCACCCTGTGGATTGGCTGCCCTTGGGCCCGGTACTCACCACTGGTTGGTTCAGCTGTGTTTGGCGTGGTCATGTGGTACAGACTTGACTGCATATGTCTGCTCCCTCAGTGAGACACCGTGGGCAGGGAATTGTGCTCTGGGCAGCTAGGGAACAATAGAATGCACCATGAGTGACCAACTCCTGAAAGATGAACCCAGGAAAATACAATTTTATGAAAATTATAGAATATCGTTTATGAAAATATCAATTCTTTTGAGTTTATGTAGCAATTCACATAACACTAAAAACCCCAATCATCTTCTGAGTTGGGATCCATGAGGAACCACTTAAAAGAACAGATAAAACTATTTATGATTAGCTTGTGTTCTTAGTTGCTCAGTCGTGTCCGACTCTTTGAGGCCCCGTGGACTGTAGACCACCAGGCTGCTCTGTGTACAGGATTTTCCGGGCAAGAATATTGGAGTGGGTTGCCATTTCCTCCTCCAGAGGATCTTCCTAGATCGGGGATTGAACCCACATCACTTGTGTCCCCTGCATTGGCAGGCGGATTCTTTACCACTAGCACCACCTGGGAAGCCCATGATTAGCATGTTGCAGTCAATTAATCAATTCAGTAAGTAGTATTTGAAGATCTAAACACAATTACTGAGACTTCCCTGGTGGTCCAGTGGTTAGGAATCTGCCTTGCAATGCAGGGGATGGGGGAAAGTTTCCATCCCAGGTGGGGGAACTAAGATCCCCACATGCCAACGAGCAACTAAGCCAGAGAGCTGCAGCTACTGAGCCTGTGCACTCCAGAGCCCAGGCACCACAACTAGAGAGTCCGTGAGCCACAGTGAAAGGTCCTGCATGACACAACAAATGTCCTATGTGCCACAACTAAGACCGGTCGCAGCCAAATAAATAAAATATGTGTGTGTGTGCTAAGTCATGTCTGACTCTTTTTGACTCCACGGATTATAGTTCACCAGGCTTCCCTGTCCATGGGATTTCCCACACAAGAATACTGGAGTGGGTTTTCATTTCCTCCTGCAGGGGCTATTCCTGACCCAGGGATCAAACCCACATCTCCTGTGCCTCCTGCATTGCAGGGAGATTCTTTACCTGCTGAGCCATAGAGGAAGCCCATAAACAAAATAAATAAACTCATTTACTGAATGTGAAAGCTGTCTATTCTCTTAAATATTTTAGGTCATCTTCTGATTTTATTTATTTACCAAAAGAAAGTGTATCAGTGAAAAAATTCATTATAAAACACCTTCTTTGTGGAGCATGGCTGACATGCTTAGTAGAGCATGGTGCTAATGGAATACCTTCCCAGGTAAAATTGATATTTTTCACCTTGATGATTTTTTTTCCTGATCCAGAGCATCAGAGATTTGTTTCCCTCCACATTAAATTTCATGATCTCCTCATAAGCTTAAAAGTTCTTGTTGTTGTTCAGTGGCCCAGTCGTGTCCAACTCTGCAACCCCATGGACTGCAGCACGCCAGGCCTCCTTGTCCCTCACCATCTCCCAGAGTTTGCCCAAGTTCATCTTCATTGCATTGGTGATGTCTTTCAGCCATCTCCTCTGATGCCCTCTTCTCTTTCTGCCCTCGATCTTTCCCAGCATCAGGGACTTTTCCAGTGAGTTGTCTGTTCACATCAGGTGACCAAAATCCTGGCACTTCAGCTTCAACATCAGTCCTGCTAGTGAATATTCAGGGTTGATCTCCCTTAAGATTGACTGGCTTGATCTCCTTGCTGTCCAAGGGACTTTCAGGAATCTTCTCCAGCACCACAGTTCGAAGGCATAAATTCTTTGGCGTTCTGCCTTCTTTATGGTCCAGCTCTCACAACTGTACGTGACCACTGGGAAGAGCATAGCCCTGACTCTACGGACTTTGCTGGCAGAGTAATGTCTCTGCATTTCAATACACTGTCTAGTTTTGTCACTGCTTTCCTGCCAAGAAGTAATCATCTTCTGATTTCATGGCTGCAGTCACCATCTGCAATGATGTTGGAGCCCAAGAAGAGGAAATGTGTCACTATTTCCACCTTTTCCCCTTCCATTTGCCATGCCATGCCGGATGCCATGATCTTAGTTGTTTTTAATATTTAGTCTTAAGCCAGCTCTTTAAAAAGGTCTTATGCCTTATTTTAGCCTGTAGTCAGGTCTGGAATAAGATCCCACATGCTGTGGAGCAACAAAGCCTGTGAGCTGCAACTACTGAGCCCACGAACTCTGGAGCCCAAGCACCACAGCATTGATGAAGCTTTCTCATTCACTACACCCATTATTCTTTCTTCTTTTTTTTTTTCTTTTTTCTTTTTCCCTCTCTTTTTTTTTTTTTCTTTCTTCTTTTAAACAAATGCTCCCTTTTCTTGGGATTATATCTACTTCATATTGGCCAGATTCATGCCTTCCCAGCCTTCTTTTCCTCCTTCCACAATCAGTTCCAAATCTACTTTTTCCCAGAAACTCTCTGAAGACACAGGGGCAACAGGGCTGTCCCACATGAAGCCTAACTTGTGGCAGAATGAAAGTCTCTTTTTTCCTTCAAACTCAGATGGTAAACAAGATACTTCTGTAGCCTCTTCCTCAGAATAAGCCTAATCATCTATTTCAAAAGCCCATAATTCATGAGAAATAAACTAGAAAATCTTTTTCTGGTTCCTTGATACAAAAGCCTCTGTATTATGTATATGAAGGAAGGCTTCTCAACATCATTAACTTCTAAGAAGTCATGCTTGACATCTGAAAAAAGAAAAACTTTCTCTTGGAGTTTTTTAAAATGTCCTAGTCAGACATGACTTAGTGACTAAACAGCAACAAAATGGCTCAGACCAGTTTCAAGCTGCTAGCCTCCAGTGGGAGATCTTCTTTGCCTATCTATCTTCAAAGATAGATTAGTTATAATTAAATTTGCATTTTAACATATATCAGAACTTACTTATTCAAAGAACTTCCAAGGCATAAACATGCACCTTTACTTAAAACATTATTAAGATGCCTTTCATGGACAGTCTTCAAGAATATCTCAGGAGGTTTCCCTGGTGGTTCAGAGGTAAAGAATCCATCTGCCAATGCAGGAGATACAGATTTGATCCCTGATCCTGGAAGATCCCACATGCCTCCGAGCAACTAAGCCCGTGCAACACAACTATTGAGTCTGTGCTCTAGAGCCCAGGAGCTGCAACTGCTGAGTTCACGTGCTGCAACTACTGAAGCCCTCACACGCTGGAGCCTGTGTTCCACAACAAGTGAAGTTATTGCAATGATAAACTCGTGCACCACAAGTAGACAGTAGCCCCTGCTCACCACAACTAGAGAAAGCCCTCCCAGCAACGAAGACTCGGCACAGCCAAAAATAAATACATAAAAATAAAATTTAAAAAAGTAACTTATAAAAATGACAGAGGATGAGATGGTTAGATGGCATCACTGACTCAATGGACATGAGTTTGGATAAACTCTGGAAGTTGGTGATGGACAGCGAGGCCTGGTGTGCTGCGGTTCGCGGGGTCACAAAGAGTCGGACACGACTGAGCAACTGAACAACAACAACTGTGGCTGGTAAAGGAGGAGATCAATAATCTCATGGCACCCTTTGGGGTGATGGAAGAAAACAGAGACCAATGAATGAGCCGTGTTCGTGACTGAAAAGACTGAAGTGGGGAACTGGCGGATTATTATCTATGGTCCCTTTGAGCCGTGTAAGGTCTTCCATGGATGCATCCCAATTCTGCTTTAAGATTTTAGAAGTCAGTGTTTCCTAGAGTGAACTCAAAGCATTTCTTTTTTTTAAACTTTTAATTTTCTATTGGAGGATAGCAGATTAACAGGCAATGTTGTGATAGTTTCAGATGAATAGGAAAGGCACTCAGCCATACATATATATGTATCCATTCTCTCCCAAACTCCCTCCCATCCAAGCTGCCACATAGAATTGAGCAGAATTCCCTTGCTATACTGTCGGTCCTTGTTTGTTATCCATTTTAAATATAGCACAGTGTACACATCCATACCAAACTCCCTGACTATCCCTTCCCCACATCCTTCCTCCCTTCCTCCTGCAACCATAGGTTCTGAACTCAAAGCATTTCTATTCACTGCTGGAAACAACACTCTAAAGAAGGAAAGATATTCTGCTGCTCCAGAGTAATTCTGTATTCATATTGGCATTTTACATGCCTGTAAACCTTCCCTAGTGGCTCTGATGGTAAAGAATCTGCCTGCAATGCAGGAGGCCCGGGTTCAATCCCTGGGTCAAGAAGATTCCCTGGAGAAGGGCATGGAAACCCACTCTAGTATTCTTGCCTGAAGAATCCCATGGACAGAGGAGCCTGGTGGGCTATTGTCCATAGGGTCACAAAGAGTCAGACACGACTGAAGTGACTTAGCATGCAAAGTGTATCTAAATACTCTTGCCTAAAACCATGCTTGTCCACCAAGTAGTCAAACAGCATCTGACCGTCCCTGGCTGACTGCATTTGCCCTGTAGTTTCTAGCTCTTCTAACATCTTCACAGTTGGTTCAGTTTCTACCTGAAGCTGTTTCAGTTGTTCAATAATAGTGGTTCTTTTTTTCTCCCAATGCATGAGGAATACCCTCAGAATAAAGTATTTTTATACTTCCATAGCAAAGCCTACCATGTTGGTACCACTAAGATCCTGTTTACCTTGTGACAATTCTTTCTCATTATTTAATCTCCTTTACAGAGAGAAATTCAAGCAATGGAAAGACTAGGTGCTGACCCAAAAAGTGCATGATGCTAGTAGTCAAGTCATCCCCGCCATCTTGCCAAGGAAAAGGATAAACTTTTAATACTGATCTCATCCATTGCTCAAAGAGCTACCAAGTACACTTTGGAAATACTATTGTCCATCTTTCTAGATTTTTCTAACGCTAGTGGAACTATTAGAATTTGAACCATATTTCAGTTCAGTTCAGTCGCTCAGTTGTGACCAACTTTTTGCGACCCCATGAATCGCAGCACACCAGGCCTCCCTGTCCATCACCAACTCCCGGAGTTTACCCAAACCCATGTCCATTGAGTCGCTGATGCCATCCAGCCATCTCATCCTCTGTCGTCCCCTTCTCCTCCTGCCCCTAATCCTTCCCAGCATCAGGATCTTTTCAAATGAGGCAAATTTTCACATGAGGTGGCCAAAGTATTGGAGTTTCAGCTTCAACCTCAGTCCTTCCAATGAACACCCAGGACTGATCTCCTTTAGAATGGACAGGTTGGGTCTCCTTGCAGTCCAAGGGACTCTCAAGAGTCCTCTCCAACACCACAGTTCAAAAGCCGAATTTGATCTCCTTTAGGATGGACAGGTTGGGTCTCCTTGCTGTCCAAGGGACTCTCAAGAGTCCTCTCCAACACCACAGTTCAAAAGCATCAATTCTTCGGCACTCAGCTTTCTTCACTGTCCAACTCTCACATTCATACATGACCACTGGAAAAACCATAGCCTTGACTAGATGGACCTTTGTTGACAAAGTAATGTCTCTGCTTTTTAATATGCTATCTAGGTTGGTCATAACCTTCCTTCCAAGGAGTAAGCGTCTTTTAATTTCATGGCTGCAATCACCATCAGCAGTGATTTTGAAGCCCCCAGAAATAAAGTCTGACACTGTTTCCACTGTTTCCCCATCTATTTGCCGTGAAGTGATGAGACAAGATGCCATGATCTTAGTTTTCTGAATGTTGAGCTTTAAGCCAACTTTTTCACTCTCCTCTTTCACTTTCATCAAGAGGCTTTTTAGTTCCTCTTCACTTTCTGGCATAAGGGTGGTGTCATCTGCATATCTGAGGTTATTGATATTTCTCCCAGCAATCTTGATTCCAGCTTGTGTTTCTTTCAGCCCAGCATTTCTCATGATGTACTCTGCATATAAGTTAAATAAGCAGGGTGACAATATACAGCCTTGACGTACTCCTTTTCCTATTTGGAACCAGTCTGTTGTTCCATGTCCAGTTCTAACTGTTGCTTCCTGACCTGCATACAGGTTTCTCAAAAGACAGGTCTGGTGGTCTGATATTCCCACCTCTTTCAGAATTTTCCACAGTTTATTGTGATCCACACAAAGGCTTTGGCATAGTCAATAAAGCAGAAATAGATGTTTTTCTGGAACTCTCTTGCTTTTTCGATGATCCAGCGGATATTGGCAATTTGATCTCTGGTTCCTCTGCCTTTTCTAAAACCAGCTTGAACATCTGGAATTTCACGGTTCACATATTGCTGAAGCCTGGCTTGGAGAATTTTGAGCATTACTTTACTAGCATGTGAGATGAGTGCAATTGTGCGGTAGTTTGAGCATTCTTTGGCATTGCCTTTCTTTGGGATTGGAATGAAAACTGACCTTTTCCAGTCCTGTGGCCACTGCTGAGTTTTCCAAATTTGCTGGCATATTGAGTGCAGCACTTTCACAGCATCATCTTTGAGGATTTGAAATAGCTCAACTGGAATTCCATCACCTCCACTAGCTTTGTTCGTAGTGATGCTTTCTAAGGCCCACTTGACTTCACATTCCAGGATGTCTGACTCTAGGTGAGTGATCACACCATCGTGATTATCTAGGTTGTGAAGATCTTTTTTGTACATATTTAGGATGTGATTAAATCAAGTTTGGTTTGGAAAAGAATCCTCTGGGCAGATTTTTTTTAATATAAAAATTAAGAGTAGGAGTCCCGTTGAGTTTTTCAAGTAACAATAATATGTTTTTAAATAGAGTTTACATTTCAGCATTTTACAATCTACAGAAGGTTTTCACACCCACTATTGATCTCATTTGATCTACGGGATGTTTTAGGCAATTTATTTGTGTAACTAAGACACTAAGAATCTCATCTAAAACTGAACTTGGACCACTACATTCTGCTGTTTTTTACAATATAATCTGGACTATAAAGTAAAATAGACACATACCCCCGAAGAATCCTTATTCATGAGCAGAGATGTCACTGAAAATTTTCCCAAAAAACCCTGTGCTTTGGATTTTAGCTATAGTTGCTATTGCCATGTCCTGCTGTTGATAATGCATTTTTCTGAATGCCAAAACAACTGGTAGAAAAGGCTATTTAAGAAATAAGCAAGTCAGTCAATTTTATGGAAAGTGTTGACTCTGGGAGTCATCAGTGCTGTTTGCCAAATGTTTCCATGCTCTCCTGCCCTCCAGGAACATGGTAGGCTTATACTTTTTGTCCCTTTTGAGGTTGGGTGGGACCATGACACTAATTCTGGCCAGTAAGTTGGAGCAGAAATTATGTCACTTCCAAAGCTGATTCCTGGAAGAAGCAATTCATTATTGGTATCAGACTGTCAAGAGTTTTTTTCCTCCACCACAGTGGCAAGAAGAGCTGCAAACAGTGACTGCTCCATCCATCTGGGTTCCAGGAGGAACATGCGGTGTGAATAAGAAATAGAACTTTCTTATTGTAAGCCTCCAATTTGTTATCTCAGCTAGCCATGCCAAGCCTGATTGATGCAGCCAATTGTTTGGTACCTTGAAGTAAAACAAAGGAGGTACTCACCTGAATGTTTGACTCTATTACTTGTTATTCCAGTACTCTTCAAAGGCAACCTTAGATTAAAGAAGAACCACCCTGAACTTGACAGATACAGGCCAGACTTATGTGGCAGGCGTGTGGTTTTACAGCTGTCCACATAATTACACTTCACTGGGACAGCTGCCATCATAAAAACATGCAGAGGATGAGGTGGTAACTTAGAGTCACTCTGTCCCAGAGACCGAGGGCAAGAAAGACTTCCCAGTGGAGGTCAAAGCTTGAGCTCTGTCTTACATGGGAAGGAGTGAGGAATTCATGGGGAAAGACGTGGGGAATGATACTCAGAGCCACCACTAACAGGGAGTCTTTGTCCAAGCTAGAAAAACGTGTCCCTTCTGGGTGGGTGATGGGCTTCCCTGGTGGCTCAGACAGTAAAGAGTCTGCCTGCAATGCAGGAGACCCAGGTTCGATCCCCGGGTCAGGAAGATCCCTTGGATAGGAAATGGCAACCCACTCCAGTATTCTTAGCCGGAAAATCCCATGGACGGAGGAGCCTGGTGGGCTACAGTCCATGGGGCTGCAAAATCAGACACGACTGAGCGACTAACACTAAGTGGATGAATGGGAAAACATGACTGCAGCCCCCACGGATACAGCCTCATGACAAGCACAGTGTAGGGGGCGGGGGGTGGAGCGACGGGGTGTGGGGCTCCATAAGTGGAACAAGGTTTAATCCCAGCCCCACTCACCATCTCAGTCAGGTATCTTTTGAGCAGTGCAGAAATCAACAACTATGCGACTGGCTACAAAGACCCAGGTTTGCAGAGCAGAAAACACCCCTGAATAATGGTGTTGCTGTTGTTGTTTAGTCACTAAGTTCAACTCTGTTGCAACCCCATGGACTGTAGCCGGCCAGGCTCCTCTGTCCATGGGATTTCCTAGGCAAGAATACTGGAGTGGGTTGCCATTTCCTTCTCCAGGGGATCTTCCCCACACAGGGATCAAACCTGCGGCTCCTGCATCACAGGCGGATTCTTTACTACTGAGCCACCATGCAATAGCACCCCTACAAGGAAAGCCAAGGCATGTTGGAGAACTGCAAGGCATTCCTTTATTGAATCACACAAAGCAGAAAGCAATAGGAGTTGAGGCTGGAGAGCTGAGCTTCCTGGGCTCACACAGGACTTAGATCCTGAGAGCAGGAACCTGGACGTGGGTGTGAAGGGCATTGAAAGGAGTGGCCGGCCAGTCAGCAGCGCTGTGCCAAGTCAAGCTGGAAGCTGGGGCAGAGACACACATGTGTACCCCTGGCACAGGCTTATCAACAAATCCGCCCATGTTTTGAACCCAATGGAAAAAGTTAAAAGCTCTTCAGTCAAAAAAAAAAAAAAAAAAAAAAACCTAGAGTCCTTCGTTGCCCAATCTGTTTACACGCCTTTGTCAACCCTCATAAACCCCTGGGAGGGACATGACAGCCACACCAGCCCAGGGACTGCAGCCTGATGGGAAATAATTGTTGCTGTTGTGAAATAAGCAGGGTCATGAAGCAAACATGACAGCCTGCTTTTATAAAACGTCTATGTGTTGTGGATCATGGTCTTTCTGCACTCATTTTGATTCTTTTTTTTAAATATTGTAATCTATCTTGACAACTGAGGTCTTGGCTCTCCCTTGAATTTTGTGCCAGAGCTAAGAGCCTCTATCTCCCCACCCCGGCCCCAGCCCTGCGAATGGATCAGATTTGCTTTATGGGGAAGAGTGGAACAGAGGATAGAGTGGGAACCCTGGCTGCATGTTAGAATCACTTGGGAAGTTCTAAAGGCTGTCCATGGCCTGACCTCACCACAGATCAATTAAATCAGAATTTCTGGGAGTGGAGCGCAGGCATGGGTATGTTATAAAATCTTTCCAGATGATTCTGTTTGGCAGCCAGGCTTGCAAACCACAGCCTTAAATAGATATTTAGGTTTTGACGTAGGGAATGAGGAAGACAGAGGAGCCAGCATCCTGGCCTGGGTGACTCAGAGGACCATGCTTCCAGCTTGCAAAAGAGGGAACCCCAGGTGGAGGGTCCAGGTGGAGAAACAGAGCTGAAGGTGGGGAGGACAATAAATTAGTGGTTTTGAACCAACTGAGTTGGAAGTGGAAGCGCCTGAATGAATACAAGGCTGTGAAGTTGCAGTGGAGACAGAAAGGAAGGTTGGGTAATGAGCTTAGTGGTGGAGGTGGGTAATGAAGTGGGAGATGTGATCGTTGTAGGGAGGGGGCAGGGCAGGAGGAAGGGGTCCAGAATGCCTAGCAATGGAGAAGGCTTCTCCATCCCTAAGGGGTATTTCTCCTGATGCCTGTGTCTCCATGTCCAGTTTCACCTTTAACACTGGGAGGTCTCCACCAAGATCCCTCCAGGGAGGGAACTGGAGTCTTGTTTGCAGAACCACACTATGGCTCCCAAACAGGAGGACAGACTGAGAGGCTTCCTATGGATTGAGTTCAAAGGTAGGGAAGGCAAAAGTTAGGGTTTGCCTGGAAGATTGGTGAATTAGGAAATGTGGACAAAGATGGCTAACGCTCTGATGCCTTTCCCCAAATGTGTGGTGCTGGAGAAGACTCTTGAGAGTCCCTTGGACTACAGGGAGATCAAAGCAGTCATTTCTAAAGGAAATCAACCCTGAATATTCACTGGAAGGATGGATGCTGAAGCTGAAGCTTCAATGCTTTGGCCACCTGATGCGAAGAGCTGACTCAATGGAAAAGACCCTAATGCTGGGAAAGATTGAAGGCAAAAGGAGAAGAGGGTGACAGAGGATGAAATGGTTAGATAGCATCACTGACTCAATGGACACGAACTTGAGCAAACTCCCGGAGATAGTGAAAGATAGGAAAGCCTTGCATGCTGCAGTTCATGAGGTCATAAAGCATCAGACATGAGTTAATGACTGAACAACAACAAACCTGTCCAATCAGGAGAATCAGCTGGGATGCTTATTGCAAGTATAACTTTTCATACCTGGACCCCGATCTACTACATCAGAGGGCCTTGGGATCTGCATTTTTAACAAGCTTCCTTCCCTTGTGGCTCAGCTGGTAAAGAATCCACCTGCAATGTGGGAGACCTGGGTTTGATCCCTGGATTGGGAAGATTCCCCTGGAGAAGGGAAAGGTTACCTACTGTAGTATTTTGGCCTGGAGAATTCCATGGACTGTATAGTGCATGGGGTCGCAAAGAGTCGGACACGACTGAGCGACTTTCACGCTTCACATCACTTCATGTGACTCTTTAGACAGCTTGAGTTTGGGAGGTGCCGCTCTGTAGACAAGAGAAGCCTTCCTCTGTGCTCGGTTTGGAGCAAAGACTGTCCGGGTTTTTCCAATTTGGCTCAAAAAGGCAGAAAGTGATTGGCTTGATATGGCATCATCAATGAAAAGATTTTATGAGTCAGTCCTGTTCCTGGAAACATTCAGCTTCCCTTTGCATCTTCTTCTCTCCCTTTCTCCAGTGTAATGTTCATCCCAGCCCGAGCCCATGCCTGCCACGTCCCCACTGACCCTCACCTGCTGCCACCCAGTCCCAATGCTGGACGCATTCACCAGTTTTCCCAAGAGAAACTTGCTGGAAGCAACAGTTGCCTTGAAATGTAGGAAGAGAAATCCTTTCAAGCCTCTTTGCTGGTACTCTCATCTATTTCCCGTTTGGTTTATGCAGTCTGAAAGGTCCTTGTTCATCCATTTGGTTCAAGTCAGTTTAGAAAAGTAATGCACTTGAAAAATAAAAGATTGCCATTGATCTTCAGGGGGGATCAGTCTAAAATGCTTCTCTGATTTTTGCCTCAGGGGGTGCTTTTCACTTTTCTCATATGTGAAGTTTGTTCTTACATAGTTCTCCTAGGAAACAGCACTTTCCCAAGCTTAACAAAGAAAAGCCTCAGGGAAATAAAACTTGGATGTGATGAAATAAACTCAGCCCCCAAAGTCAAGAATTTCCTTTCTCTCCTCCAAGCCTCAGGTTTGTGAATAGCTTTTATCATATTGGAGTTAAGTGTTGTCTTGTATGGAAACAAACAAAAATCTGATGGTGGATCAACTGAAATTCATCATAATTATTTAAAGATAAATGACACCGAAAGACACCAGCGCAGACTAGAGGGACTGACTCTGACAGCGGGCTTGCTGAGTGAGGTATGTGTGCATGCTCAGTTGCTAAGTTGTGTCCAGCTCTTTGCAACCCCATGGACTGTAGCCCTCAGGCTCCTCTGTCCATTGGGATTCTCCAGGCAAGAATACTGAAGTGGGTAGCTATTCCCTTCTCCAGGGGATCTTCCCAACCCAGGGATCGAACCTGAGTCTCTTATGTCTCCTACATTGGCTAGCAGGTTCTTTACCACCGAGCCACCTGGGAAGCCCCTGAGTGAGGAGCCAGAATCCTAATTAGCCTGTGATAAACAAAAAACAATTACCTTTCTCCCCCAAAGTTGATTGGTTCATGAAACAAATTCTCATGTGTGCAGGCACTGAGCTAGGCCCTGGGGCTATAAGAGGACACAAAAGAATTCTCTGCCTTCCTAAAACTTTCAGAATAGTGGGAAAAAACAAGTAAAATGAGAAAGAAATGTAACTGCAAGTGATAAGTGCTCTGAAGCAAACAGAGTGGTGACTCTGAAGATCAGCTGCAATGGGACACTAGTGTTAAATAGACCAGCAGGGTGAGGCCTTACTAAAGATGCAACATTGGAGCTGAGATGCAAATGTTGTGAAGGGGAAGAGCTGGGGGAAGACTCCAGGGAGAGGCCTGTAGAGCTGGGTTCCCTCGAGGGTAGGACTAAGAGAGAAACTCATCTCAGAAGCAAATGATTGAACCATTAAGGACAGGGACTTCCCTGGTGGTCCAGTGGTTAAGACTCTGAGCTTCCAATGCAGGGGCCACAGGTTCAATCCCTAGTCAGGGAACTAAGATACCCCTTCATCGAGGCATGGCCACACACACACACACACACACACACACTCCAAAACAACAACAACAAAAAATAAAAAACATCAAGAACTCTAACTGGAAGGATCAGAACCAGAGATAGGAGAGAGGTACAAAGTGGGATGATGACAAGGATGGGCTAAGCAATGGGCGGCAGGCAAGTTTGAGAAGGCCAGAGCCCAAACTGGCTCTTTCTGCATGTCCAGCAGTATCCATTTACCCCCACGTGTCTTCAGTTATTTATATCAATTCCCAAGTGTCCCAACAGGTGAACTGATTGGAAGGCCCTACTTAAGGCTTTAGGGGCTTCCCCAATGGATTAGTGGTAAAGAATCTACCTGCAATGCAGGAAACACAGGAGACGCAGGTTCAATCCCTGGGTTGGGAAGATCCCCTGGAGGAGGAAATGGCAACCCACTCCAGCATTCTCGCCTAGAGAATTCTATGGACAGAGGAACCTGGAGAGTTATAGTCCATGGGGTCGCCAAGAGTCAGCCAGGACTGAGCAACTGAGCACACACAAAGCTTTAGGTCCAAACCAAACCAACTTGTGAAAACCTACCTGGGGTTAACCTCAGCTAGGTGTCTAGATTCTATGCTCACATCTCTTCACCATCTTCCAGTTTTTCAGACTGGAAAGCATTTCTGGCTGATGGAACACTTTGAGGAAAGCAGGGGTCTAGGAAGCTGAAGAAGATGAGGTAATGACATTGGGTTGTAACAGAGCCCTAGGGGCGTGTGAGATCATGGGAACCAAGGTCACAGGGACGGGTCAGTAGGAGACAGTTGGTTGTCAGTTGTCAGTCCCTTGTCAGTTATTCAATCAACAGCCTTCTGATTTGCTACTGATTTGAATGGAAATATTTTGGGAGGGGGGGATCTATTCAGTCTACTCACGAGGCACCTTCCATTCTAAAGCAAACTCTGTTCACAAGGCACCTTCCATTCTAAAGCAAGGCTAGGAAGAAGGGTTCTGTAAAATATAGCTACCTGCCAAGGGTGGATCATGACAGCCAATAATTACACTTACTACAAGGTAAGGGCACATCCAAGCCATGAAGACATTCTTATTTTCACCTGAGGGCAAAGGAAGTGCAGGTGTGGGGGAAGAAAACTGTGTGGAAAACCGATAACCCCTCCTTGGTTCTTAGAATCAAACCCTAAGAATGACAGCTTGGCAAGTGAGAGTCCAGAATCCTGAGACTCCTTGAGGTTTCCTAGTCCAGCCTCACTCCTAACACAGAATTCACCCACACCATTCTCAGCAGAGCACCCTTGACTTGGAACACCTCCAGCAAGAGATGACCCACCACTTTGCAGGCAGCTCTTCCAGAATCTGTCTCCTTCAGATTTCTCTTCCGGCGGCTCAGCAGTAAAGAACTCGCCTGCCAATGCAGGAGACACAAGAGACACGGGTTCAATCCCTGGATCGGGAAGATTCCCACGGAGGAGAGCATGGCAATCCACTCTAGTGTTCTTGCCTAGAGAATCCCATGGACAGAGGAGCCTGGCGGGCTATAGACCATGGAGTTGCAAAAGAGTCAGACATGACTTAGAGACTAAACAACAACTTAAAGGATCTGCCTCCTTCAGATTTCTAACCCTGGAGCCATGCACTGTGTTGTTATTGTTACGGACAGTTGAGGCAGCCTGGGGCTGGCTTTGACTCCCAGCCCCCCACTTGGCAGCTGTGTCACCTTGGGCATTAGTTAACCTCTTGGTGCTTCCATTTCCACAGATATTAGATAAAGGAAGATTCAACCAGTCCATCCTAAAGGAAATCAGTCCTGAATATTCATTGGAAGGACTGATGCCAAAGCTGAAACTCCAATACTTTGGCCACCTGATGCAAAGAACTGACTCATTAGAAAAGACCCTGATGCTGGCAAAGATCGAAGGCTGGAGGAGAAGGGGATGACAGAGGATGAGACGGTTGGATGGCATCACCGACTCAATGGACATGAGTTTGAGTAGACTACGGGAGTTGGTGATGGACAGGGAGGCCTGGCGTGCTGCAGTCCACGGGGTCGCAAAGAGTCGGACACGACTGAGGGACTGAACTGAACTGAACTAGATAAAGGGGGGCGATATTCATCATAACTCATATGGTTTTTAGAAGTATTATATGACACAAGTAAGGCACTTAAAGTGGAACCTGGTACTGAGGGAGAGCATAGTAAATGTTAGCTGTGATGACGGTCATGCATACTGCAAAGTCTTCTTTCCAGATGAAATAACTCCAGTTCCATCAACCGTGCTGTAGATCATGTAGTTCTAGAAACAACTTCTCCCTTAGAAGCTCCTCCACTACAGTGAGACCCACAGGAACTGATGTGATATTCTGACATAGTATAACCTGCCCCCAGTTCAGTGGAAATAGCACCTGCCTTGACACAGACTTCACAATGGTATCAGTGCTGCCTTTGACTGAGTTAGCTTTTTATCTGCTCAGTCACATCACTAGTCCTTATCAGTCTTATCAACACCTAAAACTACCAGGTTTTGGTTTTTTTCCATAAAAACTACTGTCAAACCAAGCCTTTCCAAGCTAGTCACATCACTAGTCCTTATCAGTCTTATCAACACCTAAAACTACCAGGTTTTGTTTTTTTTTTCATAAAAACTACTGTCAAACCAAGCCTTTCCAAGCTATACTTACGTAATTTCTTTTGGAGGCATGAATATATTTACATCTACTAAACTTAATTCTAGGTCTGAGATCTTTGTTCCAGTCTATTGCAATACGTTTGTATTCTGGTTTTATTATTTCAGTCTTTCCTAAGGTTGTATCTTGTGAAAAATTTGAGAAATATGCTTTATTTTTATCTAAGTGGTCAATAAAAATGTTATCCAAACAGATCCAAAAACAGAGCCCTGTGGGAAACCACTAGAGACCTCCAGCTAACAAATGACCTTTTCTTGAATGTTTGTCTTATGACTCGACCTCACCCTATGATCATTATCCTTCCCTTTTTCACGAAGATAGCTTGTTCATAAAGGTATGCTAAAACAATGTATGCTTTTTCTATTTCAGTTCCTCGTGGGTAAAAGAACTGTTGATCTCAAATTATTCCTTGTTGGAAAGAAAAGTAGCAGCATTACATAAGCACATGATATGGTGCTAACCTCTACCACCACATCCCAGAGCTTGGGGCACAGCTACACGGGCTTCTCAGGCCTCTAATTGAGTTGATAAAAATACAGCAGTTTTGATAGGTTGTATTATGCGTTGGAACCCGAGTCAAAGCAGCTGAGACCAGACAGTTTGGTGTTCAGCTGTAGTAACGAAATTCCATTCAAATTTCACCTTTTCTGTTGAAGACCCTGGTTGAATTTGGTGCTTGGGACACACAGCTCAGGTCACTACACACGCAACAGTTCCCTGCAACATGTGCCTGAGGACTGCCTCTGAAATATGCCATCTGAAACCACATAGGGCAGTGACCAATTTGTAATGTACAAAAGTATGGAATCACTATGTTACATGCCTGAAACTGCTATAATATTGTAAGGCAATTATACTTTAATTTTTTAAAACAAGAAAAAGAGGGCTTCCCTCGTGGCTTGGTGGTGAAGAATCTGCCTGCCAATGCGAGAGACACAGGTTCAGTCCCTCGTCTGGGAGGATCCCACATCCCATGGAGCAACTAAGCCTGTGCTCCAGAGCCTGGGAGCCATGACTGCTGAAGCCTATGTGCCCAGAGCCCAGGCTCCCTAACGGGAGAACCACTGCAACAAGAAGCCTGCACACTGCAATGAAGATCCAGCACAGCCAAATAAATAATTTTAAAAAGAAAAAGAAATCTCACAGGAGTAAGAGATTGCCGAGGGGAGGTATAAATCCACAAGAAGGAAAAAGGTGCTGGATATGAGTTTTGGGTTTGGGGGTGGTATTTATTTATTTGGCTGCTGAGGGTCTTAGTTGCAGCACACAGGATCTTTGACCTTCATTGTAGCATATGGGATCTAGTTCCCTGACCAGGAATCAAACCCAGACTCCCTGCATTGACAACAAGGAGTCTTAGCCACTGGACCACCAGGGAAATCCCCATGCGTGAGTTTTTGACTCAGGATGAGATGCAAGGAAGTGGAAGAACTTTCATAGTGATAGAAAGATTGGAAACTCTGCCTCACCCTGCAGCCCCTCCCCAGGAGGCAAAGGCTCGGGTGGCTAGGAAATTGTGGACAAGTGACCTGGGGTGACCCAGAAAATGTCGGTCCTCAGCCAGTCCCTCTCCCCACAGCTTCCACGCCCAGGGGAGAAAGCAGGAGCAGGAAAGGAAAACTTCCCGGGTAAGGAAGATGAGGGGAGAGCTTCAGATGTATACTAACTGTGGTCATTTTTTATTTGAGTCTTTCCTCAAACACCCTCTTTGGAAAAAAAAAAAAAAAGTGTCTAACACGGACTACACAAGCGTGACATTAGAAAGAAGACAGAACCAGAAATCTGGGCCCAGGTGTACTTAAGTCCTTTAAGTCTGTAAAATGAGGGCTGTGGAGACCAACTAAGGAAGCTCCGTGAGCTTTTCAAATGCTAACATTTTAGGCGATGGAGTGTCCCACTCTGAAGTGTCAGGGAAGTGGTGGCAAGCAGGAGGTGGCAGAAACCAGGGTCAGATGCCAATCCTCTGCCACACAAACTCCTCTGCATACCTGGAAACCCTGACGTCAAGGGGACCAAGCATTATCTGCCCCAATGGAAGGAATGCCAAATTGTGACCACAGAAGGACCAGTGAATTTCCAGAAGCAGCAGGCTACAACCTGGAGGCTGAGTTCCCAGATTTAGGGTCTCAGCGATCAACACCCGAGAAAGAGTCTTCTGAAGCTGCCACCTCCAGTTCTGAAATAACCCCATGTTTCAGGTTGGGGCTGAGACAGCGGCAAACTTGCAAACCTGGTAGCAAAAGGAGGAAAGTGGCCGAGGAGGGAGAGGTCAGAGGGGCGTGATTCAGTTCTCAGTGACGATGACAAGTCTAGAAATGAAGGGGGAAAACCCAGAATGCATCGGATGGGGGTTTCACTGCTGCATTTCCTGGGCCAGACTGTACTCCTGCTTTTGGTAAACATTTCCCGACAAAACCGAGTGTCCTCACCGCATAAATACTCAACACTAATAACAGCCTATAAGACCAATAAGGGCTTCCCTGATAGCTCAGACAGTAAAGAATCTGCCAGAAATGCAGGAGACCCAGGTTCAATCCCTGGGTGGGGAAGATCCCCTGGAGGAGGAAATGGCAAAACACTCCAGCATTCTTGCTTGGAGAATTCCATGGACCGAGCAGCCTGGTGGACTACAGTCCATACGGTCGCAAAGAGTCAGACACGACTGAGACTAATACATGAGACCAATATCTGTAAAGATGCCAGGTTGCCTGCACGAGCTGGAAATACCTTGGAGAATTTCACAAAAATGAGACACAGAGCAGTGGAGCTCAGGCAAAGAAGATGGAGGGCGGATTCTTTAAAGACGGTGGGAGGGAGGATGCAAACAGCTCACACGGTCAAGCCTTTTAAAATGGAATGCACGTTTGCCTCAAGCCCGCTGAATAGCTGCAGCCCAGCCCTTCGCAGGAGAGCAACTGCGGACGTTTGCGGAGTCCCTGAGGGCTTATGCCTGAGGCTTTAGCGCCATCCAGTGGAAGCAGAGGGTATGGCGGCTGCGGACGGCCTCAGCCTGAAGTGAAAGGCGAGACTCGGTCTGTTTTTCATCTGACAGCGATAGATAAGGGAAAGGTGGCTGAGCTTCATTTCATTATCACCCGTTTAGTTCCAAGGAGATGCCGTCTTGGTTCCCAGCCATCAATCAATTGGCACCATTCAAGGACCAGGCTGGGCTCAATTTGCCCATTCTATTTCAGCCCAGGTGGCGATGGAGACCTAGAGGAAGGGCTCTGAAACTCTTCTCCAGTCACACGCTGATTCTCAAATGTCCAAACCTCCAGTCCCTGGGATATCCCTATTAATAAAAGAGTTTAATTATGTGCAGAACACAGAGACCTGAAGTCAGATTAGCCTCTGGAAGGGAGGGTGGAGGTGGCAACAATTGCTGCCTGAACGGGTAGCATTCTTCGACCACCCGCAAGAAAAAGAACTCAGAGAAGTGATGGTCTACTTGTCCAAACTATCCCTTGGAAGAGAAAGCAGTCTCCAGCGACAAGTGCCATATTCATGCCCTCTTGCATTTCTGAAGAGATTAACTTAAGGATGACCCCTGAGGGGCTACAAAGGCCTGGCACATTTTTTCCTTAAAAAGAAAGCAAATCCGGAGTGTTTGGTGGCTTCGCCCTCACTCAGCTCCCTTTGCTTGGTTGACAGGTCAGAAACACAGAAGAAAAGAGTGGAGGAGGACTTCCCTGGTAGTCCGGTGGTTCAGACTCCGAGCTCCCACTGCAGGGGCCACGGGTTCCAACCCTGGTCAGGGAAAGTCCCACACACCTCGAGGTACAGCCAAAGGGGAAAACACTAAATAAGTAACAATTTTTGAAAAGAGGGAAGGAAATACATTTATTTCTTGAGTACCCACACTGTGACAGATAATATAGATGAAATTATATTGTTTTCTCCTCACAACAAACCTCACTGGGTTATGGCCTCTTTGGGAAGACTAGAATAATCTAGAAAGGTCCAAATCATCACTTGTAATTCCCCCTTTCTTTTGTTTTCCTTTGGGTGGGGAGGTTGGCTATTGATTTCTAGTTTCATCCCATTACGGTCAGAAAAAAATTACCTGTTATGCTTTCAATTTTCTAAAATTTGTTAATACTAGTTTTGTGGTATAAGATGTGATCCACCCCAGAGAATGGTCTATGCATACATAGCAAGAATGTGTATTCTGCTGTTTTGGGGTAGAGTGTTTTATAGATAGATAGGTATTACATATATTACATATATATGCATATGTATATTACATATATATATTAATATATATTTGGCCACACTGAGACAAGTGACAGCAGTAGCCCACCAGGCTCCTCTGTCCATGAAATTCTCCAGGCAAGAATAGTGGAGTTGGCAGCCATTCCCTTCTCCAGGGGATCATTCCGATCCAGGGATTGAACACAGGTCTCCTACATTGCAGGCAGATCTTTACCAGCTGAGCCACTAGGGAAGCCCTACATGTGTGTGTATATATATATATATAATACGTATATATATTGAAGCTTCCCAGGTGGCGCTAGTGGTAAAGAATCTGCCTGCCGATGCAGGAGACAAAGGAGGCTCCGATTCTATCCCTGGGTTGGGAAGATTCCCTGGAGAGAAATAGCAACCCACTCCAGTATTCTTGCCTGGGAAATCCCACAGACAGAGGAGCCTGGCAGGCTATAGTCCATGGGGTCACAGAGAGTCAGACACGACTAAGCAACTAACACACACACACACGTATATATATTACATATATATATGAATATATATTTGGCCACACTGTGGGGCAAGTGGTAAGTGCGGAGTCTTAACCACTGGACTACCAGAGTGAAGTGAAAGTCACTCAGTCATGTACGACTCTTTGAGACCCCATGGACTATACAGTTCATGGAATTCTCCAGGTCAGAATACTGGCATGGGTAGCCTTTCCCTTCTCCAGGGCATCTTCCCAATCCAGGGATCGAACCCAGGTCTTCCACATTGCAGGAGGATTCTTTACCAGCTGAGCCACAAGGGAATGCCAGAGAAGTCCCTGTAACTCCCCTTTCCGATACAAAACTAGGCTGACGTTAGTGCAAAGTTATGTGAGAAGCAATCAGCTAAATCTCTCTGAAATGTCCATTTCCCTAATTCAGTACGTCATTAATGCCCTCCAACTTCACCACACCTCTCCCCACAATGGGTTTTCTTTGAGATGAGAAGCGGAGCATCAGGCTCTTGGGTGGTAAATCCTTAACTCAGCAGTCAATCTTATAAATGTCATTCAGTTTTTCTTTCTTCTTCTTTACCCCAAAGCAATTTTATACTGCCCTACCCAACAAAGCTGTTTCAGGGATTAAGCAAATGATAATTGTTAGGTAGCCTGTCTTTTCCGAGAGAGATTATGAACTAATTCCATCAAATTAGAGATCTGGACTTAACCCCTCCTACAATTAAACCTGAGATGAAATGTGACATTGGCTTGGAGGTCTCCTCCTGCTCTGACCCTGGCTGCCAAACTCCATTCTGAAGTTGCCACTACTCTGTTTCCTGGGAGCAAAACCTCAGATTCTTGACCCTTCCCAGCTCCCCCCTCACCTTTGTCACTCACCCCCAAAACTGGGCAACACACACTTGTAGACACAAGGAGGAGGAGAGACACGTGGAGAAAGTTCAAGTCCACACCCAATGGGACTGAACCTTGAACTTCAGCTCCCACATAAAGACAAATGTCAGGCGCCCACTGCTCACATGGCTGCGGCCACACTTTTATTGCATCTGGAGGGAAGAATGGCAAATAACTTATTTTACAAGGAACAACCCCCTGCCCGTGTGTGGACAATACCCACTTCCAGAATGCAGAGGGTGAACACAGGGTACATCTATTTACAGAGGCTGAGGAGCAAGGGGATGGGAGATGATCAGTGCCAGGAACTCAGAGCAAAACAGCACACATTCTCCTGGCAAAGAGAATTCAGGCTTGTATACCCTGGTGCGGTCTGAGGGATGGCCCCAAGTAAGGCACAGCAGGGAGGTAAGTCTGAGGACCAATGGGAGAGCTGGCACTAGGGACCCTGGTTAGGTGGCATCACAGAGGTGCAAAAATTTGGGGTGACTTTTAAGCCTGTCCCAGCCGGGCAAGAAGGAAGGTACCGGTAAGTTGGCTTCCAGTGTAGATGTGGGCAGAGTGGGCTGAGAGATGGTCCTTTGCTGGTTTTGCTCAGATGTGCAACTCAGCTCTGAGCCAAGTGATCGGCAGAAAGCCAGCCCAGAGTCAGAAGAGTTGGCTTCGGAGGCTGGACAGGTCAGTGTGTGGGTCAGATGACCAGAGCCTCAGTCACATGTAAAATGGCAGGGATGGTAAGAGTCACCCTGAGTTGCCCAAGACTCCCACTCGAGAGAAGTAGCCTTGGGATGGGACCAAGGAACAACCGCAGTACTGCTGAGAACTGTGGTCCCCGCAGCCCCATCAACCCCAGGACAGAGGAATGGCGGCTGAGGATGCGGGAGGAGAGGTCTTCCTGTGATGCTCCTGGGAAGACTCAGGACTCAGCCTTCATCTCGTGGACTCCCTGCTGGGTCTGCTGGTGTGCTGCCTTCATCCTACCCATTGGGTCATGTTAACTGACATCTTTCCTTCCTTCGTAGTCACTGTAAGGGCTAACCCGAGTCTGGACCCGAGGAATGGAGAAATCCTTTGGGGAATTCCGATTCTGAAAAGGAAGCATTTCATCTTGTTCAACTCACTCCACTTCCCAGCCATTTCCACAGCACCTCTTACTCCAACCCGGTCAGGATTCTAATGTTCCTCCCCTTTCTTCTCAGCCCTCCCCTGCCCTGTGCTCGGGTCTCCTGTCCTAACCTCACCAGGCAGATTACAGGAAAAGTAGACCTGTCATCCTCTCTAGGTGACATCTAGGGGCCATCAGAGTGGCAACGTCATCTATTCCTGAAGGACAGATGCTCCTGGGGTGCTAATACTGCTGATGAGAAAGGGGAAAGGGCTCCTTTACCTGTAGCTGGAAATGGGTGGAGTACGGGGCATAGAGTGTGGCCCCTGTCTCTTCAGTACCTGAAACAGATGGAGAGGAGAAGGTGAACATCAGGGTTCCCTCCTTTGTGTCCCCACCTGTGCTCACCCCAGGTGAGTCACGTATAAACCATGATGCATATCCATTTAATTCTCTGTCTCCCTGGGAGATGATCAGGGTTTTTGTTTTGTTTTGTTGTCCGTTTTGAAAGAGCTATCTTACTCCTTTTTAATTCTTTTAATATTGATTTATTTATTTGGCTACACCAGGTTTTAGTTGTAGTACCTGGGATCTTAGTTCCCTGACGAGGGATTGAACCTGGGCCCCCTGTATTGGGGGTGTAGAGTCTTAACCATGAGACCACCAAGGAAGTCCTCGATGGTCAGTTTTATGCCAGAGGAAACTGTCCTTAAGCCTAGGACCAGGCACAGAGTCAGCCCCAAATTGGTTGAATAAATGAACAGCTAGCCATGTATAATCACTAGGGAAATGCCCTCCAAAACACCCTCCAGGGGGACATATGCACACCCATGGCTGATCCATGTTGATGTTTGACCAAAAAAACCCAAAATTCTGTAAAGCAATATCCTTCAATTTAAAAACTAATTAATTAAAAATAAAAAAATAACCCTCCAGAGGCTCTTCGTCCTAGGCCACTTCAAAAGCACATTTGAAGCTAGTATTTTCAGACACAGATCTGACCAGAGGGGTACCTAGAAGGAATCTTACTGAGGCTTTACCCACTTCTTTACCTGCCCAACAAGGAGGGGTGGAAATTCCATGATTTTCTTTGTGAAGGGATAGAATCTATGAGCAATAACTTTCTATTATTTGGGAGAAATCAGAGGGATTTTTTTTTTCTTGGCAAAGTGGCATAGAGGATCCAACCAGGGATTGAACCTGCGCTGCCTACAGTGAAGCGTGGGAATCTTGACCACTGGACCACCAGGGAAGTCCGAAATCAGAGGGATTTAAGCTCAGGAACAGACCAGTAAACACACACATTCATCACAAAATCTATTTAAGGAATTCCCTTCCAGTCCAGTGGTTAGGGCTCCACACTTTTACTGCCGTGGCCCATGTTCAGTCCATGGTTGGGGAACTAAGATCTCCCAAGCTGCCCATGCATGCTTGAGTGCATGCTCAGTCATGTCCAACTCTTCACAGGGCAGCTAACTGCATAAATACAATGCATTTTAAAGCAATCCACTTATTTCTCACCAAATTTACCTCTTCAGTTTACTCAACAAATACCTAAGCACCTTCAGTATGTGAGATATTGTGAAAAACAGAAGGATTAATCAGAATGATTCCTGCCCTAAGGCTGACACTGGAGAGTCCGGAATATCTGACAGCTACGCAAATAACTCCAAGATGAGACAGACTCTGATAACAGCATCTCAAAGGTCTAGAGCTAGACGGGTGGAGAAAAGACTGAGTGAGACTGGGGAATAGGGATACTGGAAAAGGGAGAGAATAAGGAGGGACATGTTCTCTTTGAATAAGAGAATAAGGAGGGAAAGACACTCTGAGCCCAGACAGGCAGACTGGAAAGTGCAGGGGACTTGGTTTGTTTGAACTGAGAGTACAGCTTTGGAGGTGGTGGGGTTCCGGCTGTGAAAAGCCTCACCAGTAGTGTGCGCTCAGTTGTTCAGTCATGTCTGACTCTTTGTGCCCCCAGGGACTGTAGCCCACCAGGCTCCTCTGTCCCTGAGATTTCCCACGCAAGAATACTGGAGTGGGTTGCCATTTCCTTCTCCAGGGGATCTTCCCGACCCAAGGATCGAACTGGCATCTCTTATGTCTCCTGCATTGGCAGGCAGATCCTTTACCACTCAGTGAGCCTCCTGGGAAGCCCACCAAGAATTTGGTAAACCCAGTAGATACTGGGGAGCCAGTGAGGCATAGAGGCAGGAAAGGGGGTGGGCAGAAAAGTATTTTAAGGAGAGGGAACTGACAGTGGTCCATGGAGTGAAGGGAAAGGATTAAAGGAAGGAAGGCCAGTTAAGGACCCATAACATGGATTCAGGCATGAGGTGACAGACTGAGGCAGCAGGAATGGACAGGAGGGGATGGGTGGGAAAATATCCCCTCTGCCCTGCCCCTGGCTCTCCCCCTCCCTTCAGATTTCCCAGGACACAGGAGAGGGACCAGGGCTACAGAGATAATACCAGCAGGTTGTGTACCACAGGCTCCAAGGACAGAGAAATTCACTAGCTGGAGCTATGAACCTGGCCTTGGAAGTCCCTCCCTCCTATTCCCAACCCCTCCCCTTCCCTGATTAGGCCCAGAGACTGATAAAAACTCAAGAGACCAATGCACAGAGGCATACGAGCAAAGGCAATTTCTGGCTATCAGTGTAGTTTGGCTGCTCACCACTCCAGACAAGAGCAAAATTCCCTCCCGCAGGCCAGAGACGGACAAGAAAATGTAGCTCTTCAGGCTACATCAAAATCCTCGGTAACTTTATGGAGATTCCTGCTGGTTTATGATAAAAGAGTTTTCTCCCCACTTTGTGCTCTGTGGTCACTGCATGGCTGGGCTTTGTGCACTCAAATCTACAAAAGCAGGGGCTTCCCTGGTGGCTCAGTGGTAAAGAATCTGCCTGCCAATGCAGGAGATGTGGATTCCACCCCTGATCTGGGAAGATCCCATACACATGGGAGCAACTAAGCCCATGTGCCACAACTGTTGAGCCAATGCGCATGGGAGCCCAGAAGCCACAACTACTGAGTCCCCATGTTGCCACTACTAAAGCCCAAGCACCCTAGAGCCCATGCTCCACCACAAAAGAAGCCCCTGCAATGAGAAGGCCTTGCACTCAACTGGAGAGTAGCCACTACTAGCCAAAACTAGAGAAAATGCCCTCTCAGCAATGAAGACCCAGCACAGCCAAAAATTAAATACATAACTTTTTTTTAAAATCCACAAAGTCTCCATATTTCTACAAAGGTTGCCCAGTTGTCTTTTATAAAGGACACCATCATCTCACCCACTTGTCTCTGGGAATTTCTCTAAACACTCATTTTCCATTCCTTTGCTCCATCTTGTTTTGATTCAGAGAAATCTACATGGTATTGGGTAGAAAGTATTAGAGAGGGGCTTCCTGGTGGTCCAGTAGTTAAGACTTCACTTTCCAACGTAGCGGGGTGCACAGGTTCAATCCCTGGTTGGTGAGCTAAGATCCCACATGCCTTGTGGGCAAAAAGCCAAAACATAAAGCAGAAGCAATGTTGTAATAAATTCAATAAAGATTGTAAAAATGGTCTGTGCCTGTGTGCTCAGTCATGCCTGAATCTTTGTGACCCCAGGGACTGTAGCCCACCAGGCTCCTCTGTCCATGGGATCTCCCAGGCAAGAATACTGGAATGGGTTGCTCTTTCCTTCTCCAGGGTATCTTCCTGACCTAAGGGTTGAACCCGCATCTCCTGCACTGCAGGCAGATTCTTTACCCCTGAGCCACCAGGTAAGCCTAAAAAAAACAGAAAAAAGTACTAATGACTCCTGAGGCCAGCTTCTAGTTCTACTTGTCTCTAACTAGCTGGATGATTTTAAGCAAGACCTGAGTTTTGGAGAACTTACGTTTTATCAGGAGCATGTCCTGCATGTTCCCTACAGTAATAATATCTTATCCTTTTATTTTATCCACTTTTTCCACAAAGGATTCTGCACCCAGCCAGGTTCTGTACCTTGAATGATCCCCTCTTGAGAGTAAGCTCTGTTCACCATGCCATAGCTCTGCTTCATGAGCTGAGGCTGACAGAAAGCATCCTCCACAGGGTAATCCATGGCGTTCCGTTGCCTTGTAAGCAGCTGAAACTCGGGTGCGATGTAAGCCAACAGGAAAACCCAGCCATTGGCCACCAAGGCTGAACTGAGAATGGTGTCGTCCCACTGGGGGCCAGGGGTAGGGGCCAAGAGCAGGGTGATCCATGCCACCCAGATGGCAATAGAGAGGATCGTGGCGAGGTAGATATGGGCCCCGTGCCTCTTCCAGGCAGTAAAGGATCCCTGGAAGCTGAAAGAGGCCGTGAGGAAAGTCAGCGCCATGAGGAAGAGCACGTAGATGAGCAGCATGACAAAGTCCTCGTTGCGCCGTGGAGGAGAAAGCTCAGAGAAGACGTTGACGTTGGTCCTGTTCATGGTGAGGACCACATACTCGATGGCAATGATGTCCTGCACCAGGCTGAAGCCCAGGGCCAGGCCCAGCATCACCAGCATGGACAGCGGCTGCCTGCCCCGGACCAGCTTCGTCAGGTTGAAGGCGTGAACCAGGAGGCAGGAGAAGCAGAGGGCGAAGAGGACGCCGAAGAGGAAGAATCGCGTGGGCCCCGTGCTGCCGTCGAGTGTGATGATGAAGGCGAAGGTGAGGCCGAAGATCCCCAGCACACCCAGAAGGAAGAGGAACTGCGTGGGGAGCAGCTTGCGCTTGTTGGAGTCCTGCACCTTGCAGATGAGGACCAGGAGGGCGATCATGAAGGCCACCGAGGTCACAGCCCCCACGCCAGCCAAGGCCTCTAAGACAATGCCCCAGGCTGCCTCCTTATCACAGAGTCTGTAGTACCTGGGGTCCAGGTCTGAGCGGCAACCAGCAGGGGCTGCTGTGGACATTCTGGTCCTGCAAGAAAGCAAAGTTGGGCTGGGGGTGAATCTTTCCCATAAACTCAGGCACAGAGGACCAGAAACAGTTCAGAAACAATTTTGTATATTTAGTCAGGGTGTTTTGGAGAAGGAAATGGCAGGTGAAGTGAAAGTTGCTCAGTCGTGTCCAACTCTTTGAGACCCCATGGACTATACAGTCCATGGGTTTCTCCAGGCCAGAATACTGGAGGAGGTAGCCTTTCCCTTCTCCAGAGGATCTTCTCAACCCAGGGATCAAACCCAAGTCTCCCTCATTGCAGGTGGATTCTTTACCAGCTGAGCTACTAGGGAAGCCGAAGGAAATGGAAACCCACTCCAGTATTCTTGCCTGGAGAATCCCATGGACAGAGGAACCTGGTGGGCTACAGTCCATTGAGTCACAAAGCGTTGGACACAACTGAAGGGACTTAGCACAGGCAGTCAGGGTTTTACCCCTTAATTTACAACGTTTGATCAAGCTACTAGCTGTTCTCCACCTCTCACAGCAAATTCTAAAGACTGATGAAGGGAAGGGATACCTCATACCTCCCTCCCCACAATTTAACTATATTAATATTTTCCCTGAAGCCAGGAAACCCAGACTCTGAATGGAGTATTTGAGTCACATATCAAGAAATATGTCAAAAATAACTTGCCAGGGTTCCTGCTATTTTTGGCTAGTGCTTTCTTGGGAATGGGTGAACATGGAATTATCTAACCATAAAGTTAATACCTTGGGAATTCCTTGGCGGTTCAGTGGTTAGGACTCAGCACTCTCAGTGGCGGGGCCCAAGTTCCATCCCTGGTCAGAGAACTAAGATCCCACAAGCCTTGTGGAGCAGCAAAAAAATAAAAAATATAATAAAGCTAATACTTGTTGGGAAAGATTGAAGACAGGAGGAGAAGGGGACAGCAGAGGATGAGATGGTTAGATGGCATCACCGACTCAATGGACATGGGTTTGGGTGGAGTCCGGGAGTTGGTGATGGACAGGGAGGCCTGGCGTGCTGCGGTTCATGGAGTCTCAAAGAGTCGGACATGATTGAGCGACTGAAATGAACTGAACTGAACTGAATCATATTAACAGTCTCCAGTTTTTTTCTACCTCAGGCCCAGCCATGGATATTATCTGTAAGCCTCCCAATCTCTCTCAGACAAGAGAATCATAGGTATTATCTGAGTTATCTGAACCATAGATTTCTCTGCAGAGTGTCAGCCTTCCCCACTTAGCCACTGAGCCCTCATCTTGAGCTCTCCTATCACATATTATTTTCCCTCCCTAATTAAGGTTTGTAAGGATGGCACTGCTGATCCCAAAAGCAATGGAACCAGTCTTCCCTGTCATAGAGTTGGCCGTGCCACATGGCCATGTGGGATCTTAGTTTCCCAACCAGGGATGGAACCCATGCCCTCAGCAGTGAAAGTGTGGAGTCCCAACCACTGGACCACCAGGAAAGTCCCCATAGCAAGCTCTTAATCAGCTACTTGTAGGGAGGAACAACCTGGATGACACGAAAACAGGAGGTGATCCAACAGAAAAGATTTCCAATAGCTAATGCTCCTTTTTGGGCTTCCTTGGTGGCTCAGATGGTGTAAAAAAAAAAAACAAAAACCCACCTGCAATGCAAGAGACTCTGGGTCGAGAGAATTCCCCTGGAGAAGGGAATGGCAACACACTTCAGTATTCTTGCCTGGAAAACCCCATGGACAGAGGAGCCTAATAGCTTCTCAACAGACCTATAATTTTTTTTTCTGAAATATTTGACTGTTTTTAAGTTTCTATGACACAATAGAAAGCTTTTGTTTTGTTGTATGCTGTTTATG
Organism: Okapia johnstoni; assembly: GCA_024291935.2. NCBI lineage: Eukaryota > Metazoa > Chordata > Mammalia > Artiodactyla > Giraffidae > Okapia > Okapia johnstoni. The sequence goes on along the minus strand of CM044320.1, from coordinate 20,520,618 downwards.
GATTTTTTTTCTTTTTGCTGTGTTGCAGGGGTGCTATGTGAGATCTTAGTTCCCTGATTAGGGGTGGACCCCATGTCCCCTGCATTAGAAGCACAGAGACTTAACCACTGAGCCCCAGGGAAGTCCCTCCAAGCTTCACTTTGTAACCTAGCCATTCATTCAACCAGCACCACTACGTGTCCATCATTCTTCCAGATGATCAACTGGTAAAGGGGAAACAGACATCAGACATGTTTCTTGCTATAGCAGAAGAAACAGATCTAACCTGCCACTGCTGCATAGCCTTCCCATGGGCTTCCCTGGCCAGGGGTCTGTCACCTGGACTCCACCCCAGGGATATGACACCCTGGTCATCCCAACCGCATGCAGGGCACAGAGCAAAGAGTGGGTTATGTTCCACCTCCACAAGGCAGTGCAGAAGGAGATGCAAGAGGACAAAGAAAGGCAGATGAGCTTCAGATACAGGCAACCCCTGAAATACAAGGCCCCCCAAAGTCTGATACGGGTGGTACAGGACAGGGAGAGGGACGGGCCCCCCTGTCCACGCTGCGGATGCAGAAGAGGAAGGACCCGGTCTAGCTCAAGGGCACCGTCCGCAAGGGAAGGGACCAGGCTCCGCTTTCTCCTCCCTCACCACCTCCCCGCCTCACTCCTCTCAGGTTAATCATAAGGGCGGCTTCCAGCTGGAAAGGCATTTCTCTCATCCTCTGTGCCCCTCCCTGGCACTGCTCCTTCCCCACCCCTCAGGGCAGTGCTGGTGGTTGACAAGTCATTGTTGTCATAATTATCTGATAATTATAAAGGACTCCACCAGTTTACTGTGAACTCTCAATCTTGAGAGACTGATGAGGTTTTCCACTAAAGGAACTTCTGGTGCTGCTCAGAGGGGTGGTCAAGCAGACACCTGGCCCCCTACTTGGACCTCTGAGCCCCTCACTTCTGTGCAGCTGTACAGGGAGGGTTTGTGTGCTGGGGCCTCCTGGCACCCACAGACCAGTGTCCAACACTGTAAGCACACAAGGTAGGGGTTTCCCAAAGAAAGAGAACCAGGTATGACTTTCTTAACGTAAGAGAAACCATTTCTAGCCTAAACCATTTTGTGATCTATGCCTGGCCATAAGACTTGCCCTTGAATAGGTCTCAGCAATTAACGATTTTTATTTTTTTGGCTACACCTCTCTCTCATCTGAGAGAGATGAGATCATCATCTGAGATCTTAATTCCCTAACCAAGGATCAAACTCATGCCCCTTGCATTTGAAGCAAGGAGTCTTAGCCACTGGACCACCAGGGAAGTCCCCACTAGATCATTTTTAGCCAGATCTCAAACATCATTCTCTACATAGCTGCTTCAGCATATATTTGTAAAGGAAAAAACTCCTTTTTAACTTAATCCTACTTTAGAAATTAACAATGACGCTTTCATATCAAATATCCAGTTAAGGTTCATGGTTCTCAATTCTCTCAAATTGAGAAAATTTGAAAAACTTTTCAAATGAAAACTTCTTAGTAATTTCTTTTTTATCCAAGTGACTAATTTTTTGAAACTATCCTTCCTATTTCACCTCTCAGTCCTCCTCCACCCTTTCCCCAACATGACAGCGATTGCACAATGGGTCTGAAATGTCCCGAGCACTTTACATTTTGTCAAAGGGAAATAAAACCGAACAAACTCGCTCACAAGCAGATGTGCACTGAGAAGGCATGGGTCACGCAGGAAATGGCCCAGATGAGCCTCCACCATTTGAGAATAGAAACTCAAATAAAAGAGAATAAAAAAGCAACAGCCTTGGAGAAGAACCTGAGGGCTGGAGCAGAAAGAGAAACTGAAATGAGAATAGAGATCATGCAGTCATCATCCGTAACCAGAGTCAAGGGCAGAGAGACCTATGGGACTTCCGTGGTTGTCCAGTGGTTAGGATTCCATATTCTCACTGCCATGGCACAGGTTCAATCCCTGGTCAGGGAACTGAAATCTTGCAAGCTTCACATCACAGCCAAAAAAAAAAAAAAAAAAAAGGAAGGGTGGGCAGAGAGACCTAGAGTCCAACCCAAGAAAGCAGGTGCTCCTACAAAGAACAAACAAGGACAAAAAGAGACAATTTACTCTTGGACCCGCTCTGAAGAGGAGGGAAGTTCTCATAACTCATTCTCACAATCGGTCAAGCATGGTTGTATACAACTCACTTGTCTAAGTCTTGCAACCATCTTATGATATAGCCCATGTCATTTTTTAATATTTATTTTTATTTATTTGGCTGTGCCAGGTCTTAGTTGGGGCACACGGAATCTTTTAGGTGCGGTATGTGGGGATCTAGTTCCCTGACCAGGGATTGAACCCTGGCCCCCTGCTTTTCGAGCATGGAGTCTTAGCCACTGGCCCACCAGGGATATCCCAGGCTTAGGCTTCCAGAGTCACTCTCTTTGTGGCCAGGGGAAGAGCTATCACCTGTACATCCTCAGCCCCTGCCTCCCTCTCCAGCCTCATGCCTCGCCATGCCTTCCTCATCATCCCCGTATGTGGGATTCTCATTATCCTCCCAACAAGCCCCACTATCTCGCTTCAAATCTGCCGCCCCATCTGTATGGGATGTTCTCCCTGACATCCCTCACCTTAGAGGTCCCCTCTTCCAGGATGTTTCCCTGGATGCCCTAGTTCAATGAGAGATTGTTGTTGTTGTTTACTCCCTCAATCATGTCTGACTCTTTGCGACCCCATGGACTGTAGCCTGCCAGGCTCTGTCCATGGAATTCTCCAGGCAAGAATACTGGAGTGTGTTGCCATTTCCTACTCCAGGGGATCTTGTCGACCCAGGGATTGCATCTCCTGCATTAGCAGGCAGATTCTTTACAGCTGAGCCACCGGGGAAGCCCCTGATGAGAGCTACATCCCATGAATTCCCAGAGAGCCTCCACATCACCTGCCTTTATCACAAAATCCTGTAGTGCCTCTTGGTGGGTCTTTGTCTTCTAAATTCAAAGCCTCCTTAAAGCAGGGATTGAGCTGTTAAAATTCTCTCCCCGACCACTGGCCTCGCGCCTGACGCAGTGAAAGTGAAAGTCCATCAGTCGTGTCTGACTCTTTTCGACCCCATGGACTATATGGTCCATGGAATTCTCCAGGCCAGAATACTACAGTGGGTAGCCTTTCCCTTCTCCAGGGGATCTTCCCAACCTAGGGATCAAACCACAATGGAGGCGGATTCTTTACCAGCTGAGCCACAAGTTAAGCCCAAGAATACTGGAGTGGGTAGCCGTTTCCTTCTCCAGCGGATCTTTCTGACCCAGGAATAGAACCGGGGTCTCCTGAATTGCAGGTGGATTCTTTACCAGCTGAGCTACCAGGGAAGGGCAAGCACCTAATCAAGATGGATGAGTGAGCGTGTGGATAGAAGTAGAATCTGGTGGGGAGCAGGGCTACTCTTGAGACAGTGGGGTGGGGCGGGTTTCCTCCTAAGCCCCCACTGTGTTCGTCCCCAGTTCTAACTCCCTTTCACCCATCCTCCTCAGGTGGGCCTGAGGTAGGAGTCTGGCTGCAGCTGGGCTACTAAGTGATTCCAGGTGCCTCCTGGGAGCTTGGATCCTGAGTAAGCAGATCTAAGCAGAGGTTTTACTGGGATCCAGTCATTCGCTCCCGCCCTATTCTGATGACTAAACCCTGCACTCTGGAGGGAAATGGTGAGGTGTCAGTATAGCCCCAGACACGAGCAAGGACCTTGAGTCATAAGGGTGAGACCCCCTTCACTTATTACAGCAGCTGAGCCAACCACGCCCATCCAGTAATCCACCAACACCCACAGCCAAGACCCCGACAGCCCTTGGTGTTGGCTTAAACCCTTTTCAGATGAGTCAGTGCATGACAGAAAGGTTAAAAAACCGAAAAACCAAAGGAGGAGGAAAGAGAGAGGGAAAAGAAAAAGAATCAAAGCGGGGGTTGGGGGGAAAGATGAGAGGGAAGCAGGGAGGGAGGGAATCACTGGGCTCTATTACGAGGCCTCTGATTCCGACCTTTAGGACAGAGGGGTTTCAGCTGCCTCTCCGTGTGGACACCATCCCCTGGAGCCTCCGTTCTCTCCTCTATGAAAGGCAGCCGGGTGCTGAACTAGGCATTCTGAGCCCATGTCCAGCTCTGGGATGAACAGCTGTTTGTAGACAATTCCCAAGTCTCTTTCTCCCATCCCCTCACCCCCCTCCCTGCCCCGTCTCCTGTCATTAAAAAAATGTCTTCCCCAAACTCCTAACCAAACTCCAGACCAGGGCTGGAGGTGAGGTTGAAGGGTCTGAGTACTGGCTCAGGACACCAGGGGAAAACTCGCCTGCCAGACAGCCGCAGGGTCACTGGAGCAGGACTGACCCTAGAGTGGCCCTGACTGACACAGGCGTCGATGGGGATGAAGGTCAAATGCCAGCATGTGAAGGGTCTCTCGGGTGCTCCTTTCCAACCTCTGAGACTCCTCTTTTCCCAGAGAGGTGGGAGGGTGTCTAGAGTTACTTACATCCAGGCTTAGTAGGTTGCCTAGCTGGCTGTATGTGACCCTTCCCAGATTATCTGAGCAGGAATTACCCACGGCCCTGAATTCTGCCCAGAGCTGATCTTACGTTCCTCCTTATATGAGATTTATCTCGTTCTGTCATCTGAAAAGAAGAGGATATCAGATGGTTTGATCCCTACGTTACGAAGATCCTTTGGAGGAGGAAATGGCAACCCACTCCACTATTCTTGTCTGGAGAATTCCATGGACAGAGGAGCCTGGCAGTCTACAGTCCACAGGGTCACAAAGAGTCGAACATGACTGAAGCGACTTGGCACAGCACATATATATATATATACACACAGGGGCTTCCCAGGTGTTGCTAGTGGTAAAGAACTCACCTGCCAAAGCAGGAGACTTAAGAGATGCAGGTTCAATCCCTGGGTCAGAATCACCTGGGAGACATATATATATATATATATATGGTGCCTGGGTCAGGAAGATCCCCTGGAGGAGGAAATGGCAACCCATTCCAGTATTCTTGCCTGGAGAATCCCATGGACAGAGGAGCCTGGTGGGTTACAGTCCATGGGGTAACAACTGAAGTAACTTAGCACACACATATATATAACAGATTCCCTTTGCTGTACACCTGAAACTAACAACATTGTAAATCAACTATACTCCAGGAGAAACAGCAAAAAAAAAGCTATTAAAAGAGGAGGATGATAATGACCTCTTAGGATAACTGCCTGGGGAATGATAAAAAATAACTCAAGTGTTTGTTAAGTCAAGCCAAGTCTTCACACCATCCCAGCCAGGCAAATTGGCAATTTTCTAACATTTTAATATTCTCTCTATTCTGGAATTGCCACATTCCATCAGTAGTAATAACAATAGTCACAATATAAGTATGAATAATACAGATGACAACTACTGTCACGTATGGAGTCCCCTTAAGAGCCAGACTCAATGCTGAGAGTTTGTTTCCATGTGTATTCACTCGTTAACATGGTTTTACATCTATTTTATCATTTAATATTCCTACAACCCATTTTGTAGGTGGTAAGACTGATTCTTGGAGAGATGAATTTACATATTCAGTGTAACAAAGGAAGATTATCCCTTTATGAATAGTCTTAATTAGAATTTAATCTTTTGTTTCATCTCTAAATCACTATTATGCTCCCTAAAGCTTTTCTCCCTGACTCCAGCTCTCTCTATTTATTTTCTTACTTTTTTAATTGAAGTATAGTTGATTTACAACGTTGTGTTAGTTTCAGGTGTACAGCAAAGTGATTCAGTTATGCATATTTACGTTCTTTTTCATATTCTTTTCCATTATGGTTTATTACAGGATATTAAATACAGTACCTTATGCTACACAATAAGCATCTGCTAACCCCAAACTCCCAATTCATCCCTACCCCAGCCCCCCTTCCCTTTTGGCAACCACAAGTCTGTTTAAGCCTGTCTCTATTTAAACAACATCTGAGAAGTCTCCAAAGTAAGCAATTCTGCAATTGGTCAATCTTCCTGTCAATCAACATTTAAGTGTCAACTTTGTGTCAGGTGCTGTGTTAAGTATACAAATCACTCAGACCCTCAGACCCAAAGTGTGGCCCTTGCCCCAGGACGACAAACAGAGTCACACTGACACACAAATAAGGGTTACAGAGTGTTTGGAGAATCTTGAGGGCACATGGAAAAGAGTGACCCACTCTCTTTAATGGGGTTTTTTTTCAAAAAAGCCTTTAGAGAGGAAACCAGGGAGATGAGGCCTGAGAGATGCGCAAGGGATGGTGGGAAATTCTTAGGAAGGCAGAACCAATGGAGCTTAGATATACAGGCTTGTGGGAAGAGATGCCTGGTTTAGATCTGTTGAATCAAAGATGAATTGGAGGGACTTCCCTGGAGGTCCAGTGGTTAAGACTCAGCTCCCATTGCAGAAGGCACAGGTTCCATTCCCCAATCCCTGGTCAGGGAGGCATCGTTTAATCCTCACAAAAGCTCTGTTATTATGCCCCCATTTTTTATTTTATTGGAGTCTGCTTGATGTACAGTGTTGCATTAGTTTCAGGTATACAGCTAAGAGATTTAGCTATACATATACGTATACTCATTCTTTTTTAGATTCTTTTCTCATATGGGTTAACACAGAGTATTGAGGCGAGTTCCCCTTTGCTATACAGTAGGTCCTTGTTGGTTATCTTCTGACTCATATATAGTAGTGTGGGTGTGTTCATGCCAGATTATGCCTCCTTTTTACAGTGCAGAGAACAGAGGTACAGAGACATTAAATAACTTGCCCAAGATCACCTGATTTTTAGAAACCAGGCTCCTAGAAGTTCCCTGGTTGCCTAGTGGTTAGCATTCTGGGTTTTCACTGCTATGGCCCGGGTTCAATCCCTGGTTAGGGAACTGAGATCCCACAAGCCATACAGCACAGCTAAAAAAATAAATAAATAAAAGCCAGGCTATACGACACCGGATTGTGCTGACCTTCTTATACTCAGACATGTGAGTCTGAGGCTCAGGAGATGTTTGGGCTGTGAGCACAAATGAGGGGTCACGGAGGGGTCACAGCAGGTATTGGAAGACTGTGGATACCAGATCATACAGAGAGCATGCATGGCAGCGAGAGGGCTGAGGACAGAACCCTGGAACACTGTCTCAACCAAGCAGGAATCAGCAGAGGTTGTTCAAAAGAGATTGCCAGCATTAGTACAAGAAATAAGCCCAGCTGGTCTCCCAGGAGCCAAAGAGCAACTTCCCAGAGTGGTTGATGGAATAAGATGCTCCAAGGACAGCAAAGAAGAGAAGACCTGAAAATGGACTTTTGGATTTAGGAGTTAAAAAAACGGAAAATGGATCTGCCAGGGGACTTCCCTAGTGATACAGTGGTTAGGACTCCCCCTTCCAATGCAGGGGGTGCAGGTTCAATTCCTGATCAGGAAGCTAAGATCCCACATGCCTCTCGGCCAAAAAAACTGAAACATAAAACAGGAGCAAATTTTAATAAAGTCAATAAAAACTTCAAAAATTGTCCACATCAAAAACATCTTAAAAAAAAAAAAAAAGCATGTCAGCTCCTTTTTGTCTGTTAATACAGATTCAGCCTCAATTTGAGCTTCGAGGCTTTTCTCCAACTAGTCCTCCCACCTACTTTTTCCAGCCTTCCTAACTCTCGTCCCCACATCTATGAAAAACTTCCAAGAGCATTTTCTCTCTGGAAGGGAACTGGGGCTCATCTAAGACCTTCTCTGACAAAGTGGCTCTTTGCCCCACCACATGCATTATTCTCCTTGCCAGAAAGACCCTTCTCCTCCTAATCACAATTCATGTACCATGTTTCTTAGAAATTTGACTCCAAATTTACCTCTACCTTGAGGATTTTTTAGTTATCAGTCCCATCTCATTCTAAATCTGTGATCTCATTGTAGTTATTAACTATTTTTCAGCACTCAAGTCTTTCCATAGATATGTCATATATTACAGCGGTCCCCAATCTTTTTGGCATCAGGGACTGGTTTCTTGGAAAACAATTTTTCCATGGACCAAGGCGGGGTTGGGGGATGCTTTCTGGATGATTCAAGTTCATTACATTTATTATACACTTTATTTCTGTTACTATTACATCAGTTCCACCTCAAATGATCAGGCATTAGATGCCAGAGGTTGGGGCTCCCTGATACAGTATACATTAATATCAGTGCTAACTTGCCTATCAGATAGCAAACTTTTAAAGAAATAGAGCAAATCTTCTATTTGTTGGTATTGCCCTCACTATGTGCTCTGCACAGTGGTTGCTGAGCAAATGATTTGGACTAATACTGAGTGTGAATAAAACTCAAAGCAAGTTATTCATTAGTAAGTGTGAGTAATGGAAAGGAAAGATTTTGGGAGCTGCATATGTGGTGCTAATTCTTGTGTTTTAGTCTAGGCTGAGTTCTAAGATGAGGGTGGAGTCCCACGGAAATTTCTCTGAACTAGGTGCAGGATTAGCTGTAAATGGAAAGTATCTACAATAAAATGTCCAGGATCCCCTCTTCCAGGTAAGCCAGATGGATTCTGATGACATAAAAGTGATGCATCATCGCAACAGCATGTGAATAACATCTGAGTAACATCACTGAGTTGAGTTTCTGAGTAGTAACTAGGAGAAAAGAAATCATCATTCCCACATAGGTAGAGTCAAACAAGCACTGAGTTGGCCAGAAAGTTCACTTGGGTTTTTCATAAGATCTTACAGAAAAGCCTGAATGAACTTTTGGCCAACCCAAAATAAGAACAGTGTTCATCCCAATTTCTTCACTTTTTGGAGGTATTATCATATTTCTCTAAACAATGTATGTGAACTTGAGAAAAATTACTGAAATATAAAATAAAATACAGGAAATCACTTTTTTTGACTTAAGATTTTGAGTGAAACTACTAAATCTCTTATGCCCAGAATTTAAGGATGTGAAAAGCATCCAGAAAATATGTGGATAAGATGAAGTCCTCTTCTGGTACACCACCTCAAAGACACCTTCTTTCAAGTGTTTTACTTCCACATACAAAGGTGATATATTTATGTTCTGAAACATCTCTCCTTACAAACCTGTATTTCTAAACCCTGAGAATGGTACTACCATACACTCAGTATATCTAAAAATACAATATAGATTATCTAATGTGGGAGCAGACTACGTGGCCAGAATTAGATGACAATAGCAAGCAACTATTATTACAATAAATGTAAATGGCAAGTTTTTTATTTTGAAAAAACTAAATCAAACCATATTTTACCTATAAGAACCTCACCCAAAACAATAGGATTCAGAAAAGTAGAAAAAGAAAAGGAAAAATAAAACTACGTGCAAAAAAAGCAACAACAACAGATAGGTTTATTTAGCAAGTATTATTTATCAGGTACAAAGTTAAATAATAGCTTGTTCAAGATAAGAAAAATAAGAATGGCCTTATTATCACACAAAGTTTAGTTAAGGCAAAAAGCTATTATGCTGACCTAAAAACTTTTTTATAATAATTAAGAATGCTCCACATTGATGATACAACCATCATAAACTTGTATGCAGTGAACAATATGCCACCAAAATACACAACACAAAAGCTACCAGGAATACAAAAAGAAATCAAAAGAAATACTATAGTTACAGGAGACTTTAACACTTCTTGATCACTCCTCAGCAAATGAAATGAAAAAATAAATCGCAATAAGGTAAGTTTGTAAAGTGTTCTATGAATACTTTAATCAAAATATGCTCTATCTTTATATTTTATTAGATCTCTATGATTAATAATATAATTCAGATCCTCTATATCTGTGATCAGCAAATATTTTCTGTAAAGGGCCAAACAGTAAGTAGTTTGGGCTTTGCAGGCAATTTGTTTGTAGCAGAAAGCAGCCATAGATGATATATAGACAAAATGAGCATGGCTGAGTTCCCATAAAACTTCACTTACAAAAACAGGCTGTGGGATGTTTTCGGCCAGGAATCTGGTTTACCAACTTCTCTATATGATTTCTTCTATTGAAGTGGTCATGAAACATTTACAAAACAGCATTATTTTAGACCACAAAAAAATAGTAATAACAATAAAGTCTAAAATAAGAAATGCACAGACCATATATTTTGACCACAAGGCGATCAAAATAGGAATATAAGCAGAAACAAACACACCAAACTACTCAGAAAATTCGAAGACTCCTCAAGCAAAATTATTCTTCCATTCATTGTTTTTAAGGGCCCTATTATACCAACACATCATTTCCTGCCCATTTCCTCAGCTCAATCTGTAGATTTTTAAAAAACAATGAACCTGAAGACAACCCCCAGAATGAGAATAAGAATAAAACCATAGTCAAAATTCTTCTTCATGCCCTGTTACCTTCAATTCTCACTAAGGAGTGGAATACAAAAGAGCATACTCCAAAGAGGATGCTCAAAGAGACATATATAGATAGAGAGGGGCTCTGGGCCCTGGCCCTCGGAGGGAGCTGAGGACCCTTTCAAGACCCCTTAGGAGGAACTCACGGCCCAGCTCAGCCTTTTCACAGCTGGCGGAGCTGGGATGAGAAATCCGGCTTCCTGGCTCAAGGCTAAGAGCACTTCCCAGAATGTCAGTTCATTCTGAGTTCCGCTCATTCCTATGTGCCCGTGAAGTACCCATCTACCTCTGTCTCCCAGGTGACACCTCTGTAGACCCTCCCGGTACCAGCACACAGACCAGAGGGCGGAGCTCTGACCCCCATCCTCACCCCTCCCAGGGGCCACAAGTAACTCAAGTATTCCCTTCAGCAATGAGTCCACAGCCCTGGCTGATTCAATCAAACCCTTCAATACAGGTGTGGCGTGTACAAACATCAGCCTGGAAACAACTCAGGAATGGAAAGTCCTACAAATTCCTTGAACCTGAGCTGGCTTCCCCTTCCTTCCCCCCCCCCACCCCTCCGGCCCCACCCCGGGAGGTTTAAGGGACCATATCCAACAGTTGGGGGTCACTGCTGAGTCCCGGTTGGTGCCTGAGGGTGGGCTGTTACTGGATACTCAAATGGACATTCAACCCAGGAGTCCAGAGTAACTCAAGGGACAGCAGAAGGGAGAATGCTGCAGTTGATGGCCACGTTCATGTCACAAGAAGAGCTGGCTTCTAGAATCTACTTCCCAAAATTCATAAGGGCACATTTGTGAAACGACGAAATAAATGGACACTTCTCAGTATCTGGGTAAACTAGCAGCGGTCACCATCTCCTTCCTGCTCACCCAGCCCGTTCCCTGCCATTCCTCTAAGATCTTCCTCCCTCTTTCCTCTTTCCCTAGACTGAGCCCAGAACTTTTCACCTGCCGGGCCAGGATTCCACCTACTCAGTTTGTTCAGTGTATCTGAGCAGAAACTATTTATCCTGATTATCTTTTTGCTCTCTGCCTCTTAGCCTGGGAAGTTCAGGGGGAAAAAAAAATCTGAGTTGAGTTAAACTACAGGAATTCCTTTCCTGGGATTTTTTTCCCTCCAAGCCAGCCGCAGTTCATTACCGGGGTTTCTCTCCTCTTGCATCCCCTCCTTCTAGCACCCCCTGCCCCTCTCTACTCCGCACCCCCCACCCCCGAGGATTTCAGTCCCCGAACCCAGCGCGCTCTGGCTCCGTGCGCCTCACTTACCCTGATGCCTCGGCTTTGGCGCGTGAACTTGGCGCTGCTTCGCGCGCGCGGAGGGAGCACTGTAGCCCCTATAGGTTCTGGGGAAGCCCGTGGGCAGAGATCGCGCCCTCGCGGCGCCGAGCAGTTATAAAGGCGGCAGAGGAGGAGGGAGCGAGGGGGTGAGCAGAGGGACAAGGGGCGGGAGAGGGTCAGGGGGAGAGGACACGCCTATTCCAGTTCCACGGCGCTGCGTGCTGTTATGAAAATAAAGTCCCCAGGCCGGGGCATGAGCCAAAAGCCGCCTGACGTCAGCGGCACAGTCACCTTTGCAATGGGTGGTGGTGGTGGTGGTGATGGTGGGAGGGGAGACCCAGAGCACCCACTCCGCTCAGCCCGCGGCGCATCAGCTGGTCAGGACGTCCAGGGGCATAAGGTAAAGAAAGGGGTCAGAGAGCAGATTCTTCCTAACAGTTTGGCCAGCTGTCACCTCCAGGAGGGAGCCACCCCCGCCCTCCCGCCGGGCACTCCAGTCCGCCCAGGACACGGGCTGGACAGTTTGCAATGTCCCATGTGATTCCTGGGTACCCTGGGAAGCCAGGCCAGGGAAAGGAACTGGCCAGCGCCTGGGTGCTCCGCAGTGGCAGTCAAGGCGGGTGGAGGCCAAGAAAAATAGCCAGCCCTGCATGGCAACTCCTCCGGTCAGAACTGTCCCCAGACCCACCAGTGCTGCCTGATGGCAGAGAGATGGAGAAGACAGGTCCTTACGTCTTCATTTCCTCACTACCAGCTCTTAGAGCCTTGACAACGCAGGTGGAAGAGAATGGATGCCAGATAAAATTATGAAATAAAGGAATTTGCCTTTCTGTCTGGTTCCCCCTCCCTCCACTACCCACTCCTCCACCACTGAAATCTGCTTTTATTGACTTGTCAAACAATCCCTGAGTGGCTGCCTCCTGGGTGCCAGCCTCTGGCAAGGCTCTACCCCACTGCCATGCAAGAGGAGGGGCTGGGTGCATTTAAGGTGCTGGTTAGTTAGCACACCCGGTCAGCACACCTGGGGTACTATGCATGTAAGTGAACTAAACAGGGAAGGTCTAGGACTCCCCAGCTTTTTCCTCACATCTCCTCACACCCCAGCTTTCAAGAGTCTTTTTTTTTTTTTAAGTTTTTATTGAATTCGTTACAATATTGCTTCTGTTTTGCTTTTTTTTTCTTTTTGGCCAGGAGGCATGTGGGATCTTAGCTCCCGGGCCAGGAATCGAACCCACACCTCCTGCACTGGAAGGCAAAGTCTCAACCACTGGACCCCCAGGGAAGTCTCTCCAGAGGCTTTTCAAAGCTGGTATTTTGGAGACAGTGACTCCAGCTTTGTAAGCTTTTATTTCTCTCTCAAGAAATCACAGCCAATGTCGAGCATCTTGGAAGACTTCCCTTGAGGCCCGCAGCTCAAGGGTCTAAGTCCATGGGCTCCTCTCCCGGGCTCCTAGGCCTGTGCAAGCGCTTGCATATGTGTGTGTGTGTGTGTGTGATTGTCAGGGACCGGAAGTGACAGCACTTTTTAGCATGTGCTGTCTGCTAAATCAGGTCTTCTCTCTGGACCTCAGGTTTCTCATCTGTTAAAGGAGGAAGTTGAAGTGGTTTGTCCTAGTCACATGTATATGTCATTCAAGCCACAAAGGTCAGCCACACGTATAATTTAAACTTTCTAGCAGCCAGCCACATTAAAAGAAATAAGAAGAGGGGAATTAATTTTAATGATGTATTTTATTTAACCCAAGAGATCCCAGACATTGTCATTTCAACATGTAATTGACATTTTTAAAAAAACATTGATGAGCTGCTTTTCAGCCTTGTTTCAAACTATGTTCTCAAAAGTGCAGTATATTATACTTTTAGTCCTGGCCAAATTGAACCAGCCCCAGTTCCAGTACTCAAAAGCCCTGGGCTAATGGTCTCTAAGGGCTCTTCGGGCACCAGCATTTAGGGGTCTGGATCACCAAGGTTAGGATGAGGTTCATGACACCAAGAAAAAGATATCAAGTTGATAGAGGGGGTAAAAGCAGAGGTGGGAGGGTCATGACTTTGGGGATTCCCTACCCCCAACACCCTCCAATCCCCAACTCTAACAAGAAATTCTGGGAAAACTAATGAGAAAAGCAGGAATGCATTTTCTTTTTCTTGTTGCTCCCAGCTGGCTGGGTGGCTGGCAGACCCAGGGATGCATCCAGGGGAGCCTTGTGGACATGCCTGTTTGGAAGCGCTGCCCTTGGTCACTGGTGCCCATCAGTCTCCACATTTCTGTTTACTGCAGATTTCCCACCTAGTCCTCTAAGCGCTCTCCTTTTTTTTTTTTTTAATAGTATCTTGTGTTTATTTCTCTGGAATCTTCCCTGGTGACTCAGATGGTAAAGAGTCTGTCTGCAATGCAGGAGACCTGAGTTCTATCCCTGGGTTGGGAAGATCCTCTAGAGAAGGAAATGGCAACCCACTCCAATATTCTTGCCTGGAAAAATCTCATGGACAAGAGGAGCCTGGCGGGCTACAGTCCATGGGGTCACAACAAGTTGGACATGACTGAGTGACTAACATGCGCAGTATCTTGTTTTTTCATATCTATTTATTTATTTGGCTGCACTGGATCTTAGTTGTGGCATGTGGGATCTTGTCCCTGACCAGAAATCAAACCCTGGCTCCCTTGCACTGGGAGTGCTGAGTCTTAGCCTCTGGACCACCAGGGAAGTCACAACACTCTCTCTTCTAACCTTTTCTCTTTCCATGTGTACCCAGTCATTCAGTCTTGTCTCTTTGCAACCCCATGGACTGTAGCCCACCAGGCTCCTCTGTCCATGGGATTCTCCAGGCAAGAATACTGGAGTGGGTTCCATTTCCTCCTCCAGGGGATCTTCCCAACCCAGAGGTCAAACCCACATGCATCTCTTGAGTCTCCCGCATTGGCAGGCAGATTCGCTACCACTGTGCCACCTGGGAAGCTCTTATCAATAGCCAGCCCAGCCCCATCCAGGACTTCGGTGAGGCACTCAGGGCACAAAATTTAAGGTGGCACTAACTCAGCCCTGAGAGTGGGCGCCTCCTTAAATGCTGAGCCCTGGGCACCTTGCCCTGCCCCAGAATCCTGCGGGTCCAGCTCTCTGGGAGGTGGGGGAGCCTGAGGAGAGGGCACTAGCTGAGTAATTTTGCGATGCCCTCAAGGAAGACAGGGAGGGACCCAGTAACTGAAATAATTTACTTGCTGATGGTCAGGAGACCGAGGCTGAGGTCCTTAGAAATCAGTGAGAGAAAAAGCCTAAAGGGAGTCTAAATGGAGTTCTGCTCCTCTGAGTGTTATCCGGGTTTGAGTGACCGGTGGCATTGTTGAGGGACAAGAAGGGAAGCCCTCGTGACTGGAAATCAGAGGAGAGAGAGACTCACAATAAGGGCGCTTGTTCCCGAGGCTGGAGAGGACCTGCATTCAGCCGCAAGGCCGGCAGGGATCACTTTCCGTGAGGACGGGCCTGGGTTTGTCCAAGGACACAGTCCCTGCCGACCCATCCCTCACCACCACCCCACCCCCACCAGGACCCCACCCTGGACTGCAGGACAGAACCAGTCACACAGGCAGCTCTCCCTAGTGTCCTGGTGCTTGGACCCTCTCACCAAGGCCCCCTTGGTATTTAGGGCTGTAGAACCTCAGACCAGGGGCTGCCCTTTTCTCTGCCCATCCTTCCTCACCAGCAAGATGGAAGGTGCCACCTGCCAACCTGCGCCCCCACCCCCACCCCCCGGCCCCTGACCTCCATTAAATCCCATTTAAGACTCATGTGAGCAATTCCTTGGAGGTTCAGTGGTTAGGACTCCTCACTTCCACTGCAGGGGGCATGGGTCTGATGCAGGTCAGGGAACTAAGGTCCCCCCATGCCACTCAGCAAGATCAAAAGAAGAAGGAGGAGAAGAAGAATCATCTGAGTTGGGGTGGGGCCAGGTGAGGGGAACCCAGGGGAATTCTCTGTCCTCAGGTCAATTACACTCATGGAACAGCACGGATCACTGAACCTCAGCTCCCACCAGCTTCCTGCTAATCGTGGCTTTTCCATCCAATTGCAAAACCATACAAGGAGCATCTGAGAGCCAACTAGATGCCAAGCATCGCAGGGAATGTAATAAACATATGAGAAAGATGCTATTTAGTCTCTACCCCTGGAGGGAATCTCCACACTGTTTTTTAGCCATTTAGCCACCGGGGATGATCTTCTGTATAACATGCTGGGATTCATAAGAAAACTGCCTTGAACGAGCTCTACCTGGAGGGGAGATGGATGTAACAAAACAAAAGTATGCATTGTAGAGAGTAGCATAGAAACTTATATGCTAACATATGTAAAATAGATAGCCCAGTGGGAATTTGCTGTATGACTCAGGGAACTCAAACCAAGGCTTTGTGACAACCTAGAGGAGTGGGATGGGGAGGGAGGTAGGTGGGAGGCTCAAGAGGAAGGGGACATACATAGGTATACCTATGGCTGATCCGTGTTGATGTGTGGCAGAAACCAACACAATATTGTAATTATCCTTCAATTAAAAATAAATAAATTGAGAAAAAAATACAGCTTTGGAACACAAAGCATCCCGAAGAAACACACAGGACCACGGCTGGGCACAAAAGGCCACAGCATGCAGAGTAGCCCTCCCTAGAGGTAGGGGAGGGGAAAGGCTTAAAGGATGAGTAAGCTTTTCAGGTGGAGAGGGAGGAGGATGAGTGAGGGGGAGGACATTTCAGGCCAAGTGGACAGAATTTGCAAAGGCACAAAAGTTGTGACAGCCCTGCCCAGCAATGCAGCATGGACACCAAGTGTGGGCAGCAGGCGATGAAGCCAGACAAGCAGACAGTGGCCAGATGGCAAGTGGAGGGCCAGACTCATCCCGGAAGCAGACGGGCACTGCAGCAGGAAGCAGGCGGCTCACCTGAGGCGGTGGACGGGCAGCTCTGCAGGGGTCCTCAACCCCGTGACCAGGGTCCTTATAAGAAGAGGACAAGGGGACTTTCCTGGTGGCCTAGGGGTTGAGAATCCATGCTTCCACTGCAGGGGACACAGGTCTGATACCTGATCGGGGAACTGAGGGGGCTCCCCAGGTGGTGCTAGTGGTAAAGAATTGGCCTGCCATATATATGGAATTTAGAAAGATGGTAACGATGACCCCATATGCGAGATAGCAAAAGAGACACAGATGTATAGAACAGTCTTTTGATTACCCTGAGGGATGGGATGGGGAGGGAGGTGGGAGGGGGTTCAAGATGGGGAACACATGTACACCCATGGCTGATTCCTGTCAATGTATGGCAAAAACCACTACAATGTCGTAAAGTAATTAGCCTCCAATTAAAATAAATAAACTTTTAAAAAAAGAATTGGCCTGCCAATGCAGGAGACATAAGAGACATGGGTTCAATTCCTGGGCTGGGAAGATCCCCTGGAGGAGGGCATGGCAACCCACCCCAGTATTCTTGCCTGGAGAATCCCCATGGACTGAGGAGCCTGGCGGGCTGCGGTCCGTGGGGTCACAAAGAGTCGGACACGACTGAAGAGACTTAGCACATATGCACAGGGACCTCCACATGTGCTGTGGAGCAAAAAAAAAGGAGAGGACATGGAGAAATACACAGGTACAGAGGCGGCAGAGAAATGGAGGAGGCCATGGGAAGGCAGAGGCTGGGGCTACTCTGCCACCAGCCAGGGAGCATCAAGGATGGACGACAGCATCCAGAAGATTCTCCTTCAGTGCTCCAGGAGGAACCAGCCCTTCCCACACCTGGGCTTCAGACTCCCAGCCTCCCAAACAAACTTCTGTTGCTCTGGTCTGTCATACTTTGTTACGCAGCCCTGGGAAACTAAAACACTCTGGAATGAAGGCAACTGTGTATCATCCAGCAGGTTCCGTGAAATGCTGAGAGGAGCCCACCTGGCATAGCAGGAGACCCAGGCCTTTGTCTTGATGTGGCCTTGGTTCCGTCCTCCCATCTCCAGGAGGTCAAAGCGGAGAAGTGGCCAGTGCAGAGGGTAAACACATGTGACTCAGGAGACATGACACTCGAGGTCCCAGGAGGCAGCCTGTTGGGGAACCCGAGCTTGCAGTCAGTGTGCTGGCCAACCTCCAGCCCTGCCTCTTGTGATCAAACCATTAAAAATGCAGGGGTTATAGCTCACACTTGCCCACCTTCTCTGGAACTGGCTTTGATATTGGGCTCACAGTCAGGGTCTTGATTCCAAGGAAAGTTATGAGCTGAAGCCGCCACATGAGAGCGGTGCCACCAGTGACCCCAAGGCTGGAGTGGAGAACCCTCTTAAGTGCCCAAACTGGTTCAGTGGCAAGAAACCTAATACAGCTACCAGTCTCCTCTTCCAGCTCTCTTGCACCTGCCCAGTGGATCTGCCCTGACCTCCCTCTCTCCTTTCTCTGTCTCTGTCTCTCTCTCTGGCTGTGCTCAACCCAGGGCAGGGAGTCAGTGAGGAGAGGGACTCACATTAGAATGAATTTCCATGACTTGACCCTTGGGGTTGGGAAGATCTGCTCTGAATTTTATAAACAGCTCCAGGATCTGTTTCCTCATCTGAACAAAGGAAGCTGATTTCACTGAATTCATGGTGTTGTCAGGAGCATCACATGGAGTTAGTGTGATGCATTGGCGATTCAGTAATGTGCATGCACTCACTCATGGATTTCCAGCCCTGAAGATAGGAAAGCAGCTTCCTGAGTCTGTGCATGAAAGACAAGCAAAACTGTGAAGCTAGCCAAATTGTCCTTCGGTATCTGGCCCTTGTCAGGTCTCTCCCTAGTGCCCAGTTATCCAAACACTCTTATATTTCCCATATGCTGCTCAATCAGTGGCTAATTCCAAGGAAAACACAGACTCAAACCAGAGCGAAACTCCTGTGGAAAGACTCTGGGCTGGCATTGGGCAACACCCCGGGGGCCCCCGCCAGTGGGGACACACACCCGTGGCACCTCTAAACCGCCCTGGCCCGAGGCAAGTGCAGAGCAAAACAAGACTGCTGTTGGGCCTACCACTGCCTGCCATCCACTTCCTTATTTCCCTGGTGCTACCCCAAACCACCACCGCTTGAAACATCTTTTCAAGAAAACCACGGATGTGGCCTTGGGAGGGAACAATGTAAGCAGGCACCGACAAAGGTAAGCATTGAGAAAAGAAGACGAAGTTAACGAAAAGTGGGAGAAGACCAAGCCGGCCTCATTTTGGTAAAGATGAAGGCCCCAGGTATTTCTGGGGTGACTAGTCAAGTTTCCCAGAACCAAGGCTTGTCTTGTGTCCCTTGAGGAAGATTTCTGGATTGAAACTTAAGGAAATTTTATTTTCTCATTGTAAAGAAATATGGCTCTCCTCCTTATTAATACTGTATGTATGTGATATTGTTGTTGTTCAGTCGCTAAGTCATGTCTTACTCTTTGCAACCCCCCGAAATGCAGCACACCAGGCTCCCCTACCCTTCACTATCTCCCGGAGTTTGCTCAGATTCATGTCCATTGGGTCAGAGATGCCATCCATCTATCTCATCCTCTGCTGCCCTCTTCTCTTTTTGCCTTCAATTTCTCCCAGCACCAGGGTCTTTTCCAATGAGTTGGCTCTTCACAGCAGATGGCCTAAGTATTGGAGCTTCAGCTTTGGCATCAGTCCTTCCAATGAATATTCAGCCTTGATTTCCTTTAGGATTGACTGGTTTGATCTCTGCAGTGCAAAGGACTCTCTAGAGTCTTCTCCAGCACCACAGTTCAAAAGCTTCAATTCTTTGGCGCTCAGCCCTCTTTATGGTCCAACTCTCATATCCATACATAACTACTGGAAAAACCAAAACTTTGACTATATGGACCTCTGTTGGCAAAGTGATGTCTCTGCTTTTTAATATGCTGTCTAGGTATATATGCACACTTTGCAATGTACATCTATTAGTTAATAATTAGGGGTGAGGAAAACAGCATAGTATGTCTGGCCCATGATGCATATAGTATCAGTGATTAGCAGCTCTAGGTGGGAATAAGCTTGACCAATAAGAGGACTGAAGTTCAGAAAGGCCAAGGGGGCTCCCAATGCAGGGGGCCCAAGTTTGATCCCTGATCAGAGAACCAGATTCCACACACCACAAGTTAGAGTTTGCATGCCACGACTAAAGATCCCACATGCTGCAGGAAGATCAAAGATCCCATGTGCTTCAACTAAGACCCAACACAGTCAAATAAATAAAAATAAATATTAAAATTAAAAAAGAGGTCATGTGAGCACGCAGCGAGATGGTGGATCAACCTCAGAATCAAACGACCTTGCCAGCACTTTGATCTGGACTTCCAGCCTCAAGAAGCAAGAGAAAATAATAAACCTCTGTTGTTTAAGCTTCCCCATCAGCCGTGTTTTATTAAGGCAACCCGAGCAGACTCGGACAACCAGTTCACTTTCTTTTCCACAATTGTGACACCTGTCATCCAGAGTCTTTAGTTTCCACAGCACTTGTGTCTTCTGTCTCATCTTTTATCTTTCCAGAAACTCTCCAGCACGGATGTTATTATCCTCAATTTGTGGATGAGGAAACTGAGGAGATCAAACCAGTCAATCCTAAGGGAAATCAACCCTGAATATTCATTAGAAGGACTGATGCTGAAGCTGAAGCTCCAATACTTTGGCCACCTGATGCAAAAAGCTGACTCATTGGAAAAGACCCTGATGCTGGGAAAAATAGAGGGCAGGAGGAGAAGGGGGTGACAGAGGATGAGATGATTGGATGGCATCACCGACTCAATGGACATGAGTTTTGAGAAAGCTCCAGGAAATGGTGAAGGACAGAGAAGTCTGTAGTCTATGGGGATGCAGAGAGTTAGACACGACTTAGGAACAGAACAACAACAGATTGAGGTTTGGAGAGGCAACTGGCCTGCACATCGGTCAACCTTCAGAATGTGGAGCCATGTCCACACAGCCAGGCCCTACTCACTCCACAGTCAGGCCATTTTCAGGGAATCGCCTGCCTTGGCCCCCTCGGCCCATGTGTGGCTGACTCTCCAGGGATTTCAGGGCCGGGGCGCTGCCATGTTTTCCCTGAGAGCTCTGGCAGCCTCACCCTGCTGAGTTCATTTGCAGCTGGTCCTGCCCTGAGGCCTTAAACAGCCTGCTTTTTTTTTTAGCTTTGGCAGGAGCTGGGGCTCCTCCCCGCCTCTCTCTTTCCCAGGTGAAAAGAACTGACAAATTGACTTCACTGGGGCCAGGCTGGCATCTCTGAGCAAACGCCTCCATTCACCACTTGTTTTCCATGATTCGGATTTGGTGCCATTGCTGTGTTTCTATACATTCTGAGAGGCATAACTGGGTATTCATCAGGGATCTCATTTCCTAGCTGCAGCTCACCTGTAACTTTAAGGGGCCCTGGAACCCACAGAGAAGGGGATGCTCCCAGCCCTGGGTCTCCTGTCCCCTCCCTTCTCCACCGATTCCACATCCTTCCTCGTTTTTCCTCTGTGTTCTGAATACCTTTCCTATATAATCTGCTCTTTGTTTTGTTTGTTTTCTGTTTTTTTTTTCTTTCTAATATTTATTTGACTGTGCTGGGTCTGCAACACACAGGATCTTTGATCTTCATTGCAGGGTCTTTAATTGTGGCATGCAAACTCTCAGTTGCAGCATGTGGGATCTAGTACCCCAACGAGAGATCGAACCCAGGTCCCCTGCATTAGGAGCGTGGAGTCTTAGCCGCTGGACCACCAGGGTAGTCTCTGTTCTCTGTTTTAAGCTGACATCTGTTGAGAACCATGTGATGCCAGGCCCAGCATTAGTTGCTTTATAGGCCTTCTTTCAATCCTTTTTCCCTCCCAGGAAGAAGCTGATAAACACATACTTGGCAAAGGGTACCAGACAGATACGGTTTAATGGGTTATTTAGCCCTGGGACACTTTAGTGGAAACAGAACTTCCGCCAAAGCTGAGTCTGCCATTGTAAATACAAAAGTATTCATCAGCCAGTTAAGGAAGGCAGTGCGTGGTTTGGTTTAGTTTGATAGATGGGAGGTACCTTCCTTTGAGACGTTGAATCATGTTATGAGGTGCAGGGTCACCTGTTCCTCTTTTGCAAGGTTGTTACCTTGGCAAGCATTGTTATAGGGAAGAATCTGTTTCTTTTACTTTAACCTTTATTTCCCATTGCTTTCGTTCATGAAAAGGGTACTGTTCATGCAAAACGACCCACCTCAGGAAATCTGCTCTGAGATATTTGCAAGATTAATGGCCTTTTTACTTTAATTCCTCACCTCCTCAATTCTGTTCTATAAAAGAACCTAGCATCCAGCCCCAACAAGATGGTTATTTTGAGACGTTAGTCTGCCATCTTCTCTGTCTGCCAGGCTTCCAAATAAAGTCGTTATTCCTTGCCTCAACACTTCGTCTGTAGAGTTACTGACAGAGCCAGCTTGGACTCAGTAACAGTATTGATAGGGACAGAGTGAAGGACAAAGTAGGTGATTAAATATTTAATCCCACTAGGGGCTTGTAAGTAGAAAAATATGGGAGACCCCTGTAAGTTAATGATTACTCAATAAAGCAGGTTTGCTTAACTGCAAAACCAAGCCGGCATGCTTAGCAACAAAACCAGGCAACAGAAGCATGAGACATGCCCCCAAAACAATAAAACAATGGGTGCATGAGACCCACATCCTGCCCAGTGAGCTCAGTAAATTAATGATCCCTAGGATACGCTCTCTGAACACATAAAAAACAATAATTTGTGGACCTAGATTGATCACCCAGGGACAAGAAAACTCCTCTGCCCAATCTGTAAGAGGAGCTGATGATGGAAGCATGATGTCTACTCAAGAAAGACAAAGAAGTTCTTTACCCCTCCCCACTTTTCCTTTGATTATAAAACTGTAACACAGTAAATTTGCAGGGCAGGGAACCCCCTCACCCATCAGCTTATAAGCCTCACAAACATCCTATTCTAATTCAGTTCAGTTCATTTCAGTTCAGTCGTTCAATCGTGTTTGACTCTTTGAGACCCTGTGGACTGCAGCATGCCAGGCTTCCTTGTCCATCACCAACTCCCAGAGCTTACTCAAACTCATGTTTATTGAGTTGGTGATGCCATCCAACCATCTTATCCTCTGTTGTATCCTTCTCCTCCTGCCTTCAATCTTTCCCAGCATCACGGTCTTTTCAAATGACTTAGTTATTTGCATCAGGTGGCCAAAGTATTGGAGTTTCAGCTTCAGCATCAGTCCTTCCAGTGAATATTCAGGACTGATTTCCTTTAGGATGGACTGGTTGGGTCTCCTTGCAGTCCAAGTTTCTCTCAAGAGTCTTTTCCAGCACCACAATTCGAAAGCATCAATTCTTTGGCACTCAGCTTTCTTTATAGTCCAACTCTCTCATCTGTACATGACTATTGGAAAAACCATAGCTTTAACTAGATAGACCTTTGTTGGCAAAGTAATGTCTTTGTTTTTAATATGCTATCTAGGTTGGTCATAGCTTTTCTTCCAAGGAGCAAGCATCTTTTAATTTCACGGCTGCAGTCACCATCTGCAGTGATTTTGGAGCCCAAGAAAATAAAGTCTCTCACTGTTTCCATTGTTTCCCCATCTATTTGCCATAAAGTGATGGGACCAGATGCCATGATCTTAGTTTTCTGAATGTTGACTTTTAAACCAACTTTTTCACTCTCTTCTTTCACTTTTATCAGGAGGCTCTTTAGTTCTTCGCTTTCTGCCATAAGGATGGTATCATCTGTATATCTGAGGTTATTGATATTTCTCCAAGAAATCTTGATTCCAGCTTGTGCTTCATCCAGCCTGGCATTTGCATGATGTACCTGCGTATAAGTTAAATAAGCAGGGTGACAATATACAGCCTTGATGTACTCCTTTCCCAATTTGGAACCAGTCTGCTTTTCCATGTCCAGTTCTAACTGTTGCTTCTTGACCTGCATACAGATTTCTCAGGCGGTAAGTCAGGTGGTGTAGTATTCCCATCTCTTTAAGAATTTTCCACAGTTTGTTGTGATCCATGCAGTCAGAGGCTTTGGCATAGTCAATAAAGCAGAAATAGATGTTTTTCTGGAACTCTCTTGCTTTTTCGATGATCCAGCGGATGTTGGCAATTTGATCTCTGGTTCCTCTGCCTTTTCTAAATCCAGCTTGAACATCTGGAAGTTCACAGTTCACATACTGTTGAAGCCTGGCTTGGAGAATTTTGAGCATTACTTTACTAGCATGTGAGACAAGTGCAATTGTGTGGTAGTTTGAGCATTCTTTGGCATTGCCTTTCTTTGGGATTGGAATGAAAATTGACCTTTTCCAGTCCTGTGGCCACTGCTGAGTTTTACAAATTTGCTGACATATTGAGTACAGCACTTTCATAGCATCATCTTTTAGGATTTGAAATAGCTCAACTGGAATTCCATCACCTCCACTTGTTTTATTTGTACTGATGCTTACTAAGGCCCATTTGACTTCACATTCCAGGATGTCTGGCTCTAGGTGAGTGATGACACCATCGTGGTTATCTGGGTCATGAAGATCTTTTTTGTATAGTTCTGTGTATTCTTGCCACCTCTTCTTAATATCTTCTGCTTCTGTTAGGTCCATACCATTTCTGTCCTTTTTTGAGCCCATCTTTGCATGAAATGTTCCCTTAGTATCTCTAATTTTCTTGAAGAGATCTCTAGTCTTTCCCATTCTATTAGTTTCCTCTATTTCTTTGCATTGATCACCAAGGAAGGCTTTCTTATCTCTCCTTGCTATTCTTTGGAACTCTGCATTCAAATGGGCATATATTTCCTTTCCTCCTTTGCTTTTAGCTTCTCTTCTTTTCTCAGCTATTTGTAAGGCCTCCTCAAACAACCATTTTGCCTCTCTGTGTTTCTTTTTCTTGGGGATGGTCTTGATCCCTGCCTCTTGTACAATGTCATGAACCTCCGTCCATAGTTCTTCAGGCACTCTGTCTATCAGATCTAATCCCTTGAATCTATTTGTCACTTCACTGTATAATCGTAAGGGATTTGATTTAGGTCATACCTGAATGAACTTAGCCTCTGGCTGAATTATTTTCTGTGCTGAGACATAAAGGACTATGGTACCAGAGCTCTTTGGAGTCCCACTAAACAATACCTAATGGTTTCAGTATCATTACTCAGTTGACAACATAATGGTACTTATTAAGCACCTTCTGTGTGAAGGGATTATATTACTCTTGCAACACAAAGATCTCTACACAAAGGAGGTTGCTGAAGTTGGTTGAAACTGAAGAAAGTTCATGAATGTTTCTTGACATCTTTCAGGGGAGATGTTTCATGCCTTTCTGAGATTTTCAAGGACCTTCAACTCACTCATGATTCAGAATGACTGCTTTACAGATTTGTTATAAGCCTCCAGATGTTAAGATACTTTGTAAAAAGAACAAACATATGTAACTAATATGTTCTAATATTAGTAACATATGAACTAATATGTAAACACATAGAAAAATGAAGTCCCTGTTCTCTGTTGCCATATGTCATGGAGGCATGCCATGACCTTGAGAAACACAAGTACCCTCTCCCACTTTCATTCTCCCCTCTGCTCAAGGAGCATCAATCTGTTCTCGAACAAAAGGACTGATTATCCAAGCTACTCCATCTAAGGCACTTGACTGAGTTGGAAAGCCCAGAAACGGACTGATCTCTTCTTTAGCCTCATCCCTTTTGTACTGTTGCACATGTGCATGCTAAATCACTCAAGTCATGTACGACTCTGTGTGACCCTATGGACTGTAGCCCACTAGGCTCCTCTGTCCATGGGATTTCCCAGGCAAGAATAGTGGAGTGGGTTGCCATGCCCTTCTCCAGGGGATCTTCCTGACCCAGGGATCAAACCCTTATCTCTTAAGTCTCCTGCATTGGCAGGTGGGTTTTTTACCACTACTACCAAGTACTGTTACTCCTCAGAAATCACTGTTTAGTTTGTGTCCTTGGTAGACTGCCTTGAGTGAAAGGAGTCATCAAGCTAAGCGATTTTAAGTACATACACACAAATACACACACAGACACACTCGCGTACATATTTATATTTAATTTAAATCAACAGACACCCTGCTTAGCCATTTGGTTCATTCATGCATGCATTTAATCAACATTTATTGTCTTACCTGGAACCAGGCTCTGGAGTTAAGGACAGAAGTCAAGTAGGTCCCGTCCTTAAGGCCTTCACAGTCTAAAGAGAGATAGACACCTAAGCATATGATTTATGAGATGGTGGGTTAAATGCAAAGAAGTAAATAACTGGGAATTCAAAAGAAAGAGGGTGATTTCTCCTGGAGGGGTGAAGGCAGGAAAGACTTCACAGAAGTGACTTATGAGCTGAAATATAAAGAAATGAAAATAGGTCATTTGTTGAGACATGGATGGACCTAGAATCTGTCATACAGCGTGAAGTCTGAAAGAGAAAAACCAACATTATATATTAACACACACACATGGAATCTAGAAAAATGGTACAGATGAGCTTATTCACAGAGCAGGAACAGAGAGGCAGACTTAGAGAATGGATACGTGGGCATGGAGAGGGGGAAGGGGAGGGGCCGGTCGAATTGAGAGAGTAGCATTCACATAAATACACTGCCATGTGTAAAATAGGCAGCTAGTGGGAAGCTGCTGTATAGCACAGGGAGCTCAGCTCGGTGCTCAGTGATGACCTAGAGGGGTGGGATGGGGTGGGGTGGAAGGGAGGTTCAACAGGGAGGGACATAAGTATGCATATAGGTGATTCATGTTGTTGTACAGCAGAAACTAACACAACATTGTAAGGCATTTATAGTCCAATTAAAAAAATAGAAGTGATTTATGAGCTGAAGAATAAGCTAAGACCAGACGTGACAAACAAGACACAGTGCGTGCTGCCCCTCCAGAGGGGCGCCTCCTCCTTGGAAGCACTCACTCAACACTTGCTAATCTAACACCCATGGGTGCTGAGCACTAAACGCCCAGTCTTCCCCTCTGCAATGGCAATAACACATAGTCAAAGCACCCATGGGCCCTGCCCCTGTCCCCTGAGTGAGAAAAACAATTTGCATTGCAAACATCTTGGCTGGGGTGGAGGGCACTTTATAGCAGGTGTTCTCGAGCCTAAGCATTTTATAACCCAGTTCAAGTCTACTCCCATGTCTGGCAAAGTGAAAGCCAGCCTTTGACATGAGCTGTGTCAGGAATGCCCATCTAACCCCCAAATCTCCTGCCATAAAGAACCCTGTCATCTGCCTGGAGCTGGACCACCAGCATCAGTCAGAGTCTTACTCTGAAATGCTAGTTTGCTGTGAAACGCCCCCTGCATTGGAATCACAGAGTCTTAACCACAGGACTCCAGGGAAGTCCCCTCCTCTCCTAATAGTTGCTGAATATCGACCCCCATTTGAAGTCTGCTCTGTCTACACCTGTGAAGTGTCAGCCATATCAGGGCACAGACGTATCCGAACCCAGAACCCAGGCCTAGCTGCCCAGGGTTCTGGAAAGATGAAACAACACATGGAAGGGAGCTGTTTAACTGGGGATCCTTCTGCTCAGCTCCCGAACCCAGGCCAGCCTTCACAACTGAGCAGGTGGCTTAACCCTTTCCTCCTCGGCTTCCCAGTCTGTAGGTTGGGGCTAATGCCTCCTCCAGACTTCTAGATCTGTCCATCCACAGTGGTTGCCTGGAAACTCTGACAGGTGTTGTGGGGACCAGGGACGGAAAACCATCAGCGCTCAGGGGGCTTCCAGTGAAGCTGGGAGATGCTTAGAGTAGCACCCTTTTGGATGAAGAACTCACCCAGCATGTGAGTAAGTGCTGGTATATGGCACCCGCTCTTCCTCTGGGGTTCTTTAAATGTTGGGGGGGATGGAGGTGTGGGGGAGTGACTCACAGTGGCTAAAAGTGAGGAGAGGCTCTCACAGACCTGAGACGTGAGCTGAGCCTTAAAGGATGTGTAGGACTCTGTCATTCAAGGCCCCATGTGGAATCAGGAGCAAGCATGGGGTGTTCCTGCACAAGAGGTTAGCATGGGTCCTGTCAGTGAGTGAAGTCGCCCAGTCGTGTCCAACTCTTTGCGACCCCATGGACTGTAGCCCACCAGGCTCCTCCATCCATGGAATTTTCTAGGCAAGAGTACTGGAGTGGGTTGCCATTTCCTTCTCCAGGGGATCTTCCCAACCCGGGGATCGAACCCAGGTCTCCCACATTGCAGGCAGACGCTTTACCATCTGAGCCACCAGGGAATCCCTGGTCCTGTCAGAGGTCAGTCATTTAAAACATAATCTTAGGACTTCCCTGGTGGTCCAATGGTTAAGAATCCGCCTGCCAACGCAGGGGAAGTTGGTTCAATCCCTGGTGGGGAAACAGATCCCACATGCCACGGGACAACTAAGCCAACGTACTGAAACTACTAAACTTATGAGCTCTGGAGCCCACGCACCATAACCAAAGATATCTCATGATGCAAGGAAGATCCTGTGTGCTGCCACAACTAAGACCCAACACAGCCAAATCAATATCAATAAAGTAAAATAAAGCATAATCTTAGAACTTCAGGGTCCCCTAATTCAGTGGATGAGATGCCACCAGGCTCATTCTTAAGGTCCCCTTTACAGTCACTGGAGTTGCCTGTTGCCAGCTGTTCCCAGAACTTCTAAGAACTGTGGGCTACACGGCCAACATGTGTCCCCAAAGAATATTTGAGAAACACAGCTTGGAAGGCCAAGGATGCCCCAGCAGGGTAGCTAATCAGAACTTCCTAGTGTTTTACACACCAAATAAGACAGAAAAAGCAAATAAACGCTCCCAGTCTGACCCACAGGAGAACAGATGAGGCAGTTATGAAAGATGGGGTGTGATTCTTCCAGTACAGCTGGGGAAAAAACTCTCTTTCAGAGAGAATCATTACTTAGCTTGCCTGGTTTCCCTGGGCAGGAGGGGAGGGGGGTGCAGGGAGGTGGGGGGACATATCAATTAATGATTAGTAATTGCAGGCATAAGCAGTGGAAATGGGACCCATACCTCCTAGCTAAACTATCTCTACCCAGTTACTTGTAGATACTCATCTGTCTCCATCAAATTGTGCCTAAATAAACAAGTGAAAAAAGGTAATTTCCTGGCAGGAAATTCTTGTGTAATTAGTCAGCAGCTTCAGCCCCTGCCCTGTCTATAACCAGCACTAACCAGCACCAGCACCTTTATCAGAGCCACCTCTCTCCATCCCTGAAACCTTCACCTTAAGCCAGACCACTATGTCCCTCTCCTGGACCGCACCGCTTCCTACTGATCTCTGTCTCTAGTTCTTCTTCTCTCTCAAGTCTCTGCCACTCTGGAGTTCTTCAGTATAGAGCCCTTCCTAAATCCCAAATCTGGTCCACTCTCCCCTGTTTAAAATCTGCAACATCTCTTCATTTACTCTAGGATAAAATTCAAACAACATTGCAGAACTTACAAAGCCATGTTCTGGCCCCCGCTTACCATTCCAGACTCCTATCCCCACTTCCCCATCTGGAGTCTATGGGGTCACAAAGAGTCAGACAAGACTGAGTGACTGAGCACACACATGGCTAATTACAGAAAAAGAATACAGTCCAACAATAACCCGAGCTTGTCAACCTTCCTGTCAAACTAACACAGTAGAAAATTCCCTCTAGACATGTGACTTTACATCCACATTGGACATTTTGTGACTTAATTAATTTATTCACTATATTCCATTTACTAGAAAATCCATTTCTTCTTTACTTTGGGAGAGCATGAAGAGAGGGATTATTCCTTAGACTTTGGTGCATATTTAACTGCAGACTGGGGCTTCCTTGGTGGCTCAGTGGTAAAGAATTCACCTGCCAATGCAGGAGAAATGGATTCGATCCCTGATCCAGGAAGATCTCACAGGCCAAGGAGCAACTAAGCTCGTGTATGCTTAGTCACTCAGTTGTGTCCAACTCTTTGTGATCCCATGGACTGCAGCCCATCAGCCTCCTCTGTCCAGGGTATTCTCCAGGCAAGAATGCTGGAGTGGGTTGCCATGCCCTCCTCCAGGGGATCTTCCCAACCCAGGAATCAAACCAGGGTCTCCTGCATTGCAGGCGGATTCTTTACTAGCCAAGCTACCAGGGAAGCCCAGCTAAGCTCATGCGCCACAACTACTGAGCCTGTGCTCTAGAATCCAGGAGCCACAGCTATTGAGCCAACGCACCCTAGAGCCCCTGCTCAGCAACAAAGACCCAGCACAACCATAAATAAATAAATAAAAATTATCAATAGGAGACTGGACTAGCCACTCTTTGAGGGCAAGAAGTGAATCTTGTTCAGCCTCATATCTCCATGCTGATAAAGAGCACTTGGTACAAGGTAGCTGCTTATTAAGGATGAGCCGAATGAATGAATAAAGGAGGAGGAGAACTCACAATACAAAGTGCAAGAACTAGGCTGAGTGTTTTACATAGAATACTTCACTTACTTCTCACAATCATCTGTGATACAGGCTGTATAGCTACTTCTGGTTGAAACCACTCTCTAGCATTCAAATGTTGTTTCTTTCTCTTTTTTTGGTCGTGTGACCAGGGAGCGAACCCAGACCTTCGGCTGGGAAAGTGCAGAGCCCTAACCACTGAACCGCCAGGGAATTCCCTCAACACCCTGCTTCTCATTACTTGTACCATGGAGTCAGGGCTGATCTTTCACAGAAAGGAAAGTTGTGGCTTGATTTAACTGGCTAGAGAGAAGACTTTCACACAGAATTTATCTTCCAATCATTACAGAAATATGTAAATAAACTTTGAAAGGTAAGATAAGCTGGTGAAGGCAATCTAGCTGAGATAACTGTTGAACAACAGGAGCAGAATGAGGGCCAGATACGCAGATGCCTTCAAGACCATAACTGCTGCTGCTGCTGCTGCTGCTGCTAAGTCGCTTCAGTCGTGTCCGACTCTGTGCAACCCCATAGATGGCAGCCCACCAGGCTCCTCCGTCCCTGGGATTCTCCAGGCAAGAACACTGGAGTGGGTTGCCATTTCCTTCTCCAATGCATGAAAGTGAAAAGTGAAAGTGAAGTTGCTCAGTCGTGTCCAGCTCTTTGTGACCCCATGGACTGCAGCCTACCAGGCTCCTCCGTCCATGGGATTTTCCAGGCAAGAGTACTGGAGTAGGTTGACATTGCCTTCTCCGCAAGACCATAACTGAATATTTGCAATTCATGGATGAAAGGAATCCTAGTCTGGGAGATCAAACAAGATGTCAGGAGACAAAGAACCTCTGCTGTAAAAAAGAAGGCTCTGCATTTTAGCTCCCTGTCAAGAGATGTATGTATATTAGCCTAGGTCCCATTAGGAGGCAAAAACCAATGTAAACAGGAAATGTTTAGCATAAAGAATTGTGGGAACTTCCTGGTGGTTCAGTGGTTAAGTCTCTGCACTGCCAACGCAGAGGGTGCAAGTTCAATTCCTGGTCAGGGAACTAAGATCCCACAGGCTGTGCATCATGGCCAAAAGATTAAAATAAAAAAAAAAAGAATTATGAAGCTATGACAGGAGTGTAACTATAAGTTGTAAAAAGACCTCTAGAGTGTACTTCAAGGCTGAAGGAGAATACCCAAGGAAAGACAAAGGTGGAGGGGAGTTCCCCGCCAAAGGCTGAGCTTCTGATCTCGTTGGAGAAGCTGGGATTGCAGCCCACTGGGTGGTGAAGTTCACCAGGCTGATCGGGCCAGAGTTGGTCCACAACTCCTGGGCAGGCAGGAAACAATTCCCCAGGGTGCCAGCCCGCTGAGGCTGGTGGGCAGAGGGGGTTTGGGCACCACTGCAGGCCTGGAGTGGGCAGAACCATGTAGGGAGGGCCACAGGAAGGCCGTCACTGGGCCGGAAGTTCTCCAAGAGACCACATGTTCTGGGCACACTACTGGGGCCCAGCACCACTGTGCTTACAGACCTGCACCACTGACCATCCATGCAACAAGAGACAAAGAGGAGGGAATTCCCTGGAGAACCAGTGGTTAGGACTCTGTGTTCTCACTACAAAGGACCCAGGTTCAATCCCTGGTTGGGGAACTAAGATCCTGCATGCTGCAACTAAGAGTATGGATGTGAAACTATAAAGGTCACATGTGGCAAAGAAGATCCTGCATGCCACAACTAAGACCAGACACAGCCAAATAAATAAAATAGATAAATAAATATTTTTAAATAAAATTTTAATTAAAATAAAAAGAAGAGCCGATGCCAGGGTGCACTTAGAAACTGACTGCTCAGGACCCAGAAACAGAAATCATCATCATCATTAATATTTACCGGTGTCCATTCTTGGGCTTCCCTGGTGGCTCAAACGGTGAAGAATCTGCCTGCAATTCGGGAGACCCGAGTTCAATTCCTGGATAGGGAAATGGCACCCCACCCCGGAATTCTTGCCTGGAGAATCCCATGGACAGTGGAACCTGGCAGGCTACAGTCTATGGGGTCATCATTATCATTAATATTGATTGGTATCTATTTTTGGTTAGTTATTGTTGCTGTTTAGTCGCTAAGTCGTGTCCAGCTCTTTGCGACCCCATGGACTGTAGCCTGCCAGGCTCCTCTGTCCATGGTATTTCCCAGGCAAGAATACTGGAGTGGATTGCCGTTTTCTTTTCCAGGGGATCTTCCCCACCCAGGCATCAAACCCACGTCTCCTGCATTGGCAGGTGAATTCTTAGTCACTGTACCACCAGGGAAGTCCAGCCACCCCCATTTTATAAGAAAGAAAGGCACAGCAGTGCAGAGAGCTTAAACACCCAGTGTGACATAACCCACATGCAGCACAGCCGTGTCACTGAAGCATAGAGGACTCGTGGTTTCCGTCACCACCTTAGGTCTGCACAGGACTCTGTTCACCTTCTCTCACAGGCAGCAGTGTGCAGCTCAGGGCAGTCGAGGTTGTGTTCTGCTCCACCTTGCTAGACGTTTAAGGCAACTCACCTGACTCTTCACTTGCTGTTTCCTAATTTGAAAAACAAGTGGTGAAAAGAGGCAGAAATTGGCAGTTCCACAGTGCAGAAGTGAGCCAAAGCTGTTCTCCATATTTACCTCTCAACCATCGGGGTGGGCTCAGACAGGCTTCTGTGCCATCTATTTCCAGAGCTCCCAGCCTCCATAATCCCACTGCATCCCCTGCAGCTAGTGACTTGGTTTAGTGCTCTGCTTTGGCATCTGATAAAAGTTAAATTAGAAAACCTTAATGTGGCATCATTGTATTTATTTTGGCTTCTAACTTACAAAGGAGAGCCTCATTTTATTTTTCCAAAGTCAGGTGATGAAGAGGAAAATGAGCCAGGCCACTCCAAGTTGAGCTGACAGAGAGCTGAAGATGGAGATGAATGAGTAGTATCAGCACCCACTTAGGCCGCTCTTCCAGAGGAAAGTGGGAGGGTCACTCACCATTTAACACAGCGGCAATCCCCGGGTCAGGTTCAACACCAGCCAAACCTACCCTGACTCACAAGGTGTGGCAAAAGTTTTTGCCTACAGGACAAACTGAGTTGAAAATAACAACATGAATTCAGAGTTTTTTCCTCTTTAAAAAATATACAAGGAAAGGCAAACGGATAGGAACAGAAGGCAAATGACCGTAAGGAAACCTATGGGGGTTGTAAGTGTTCTAAAACTGAATTATGGTATGGCTACACAAATTACCAGACTAGAAAGGAGAAGGATGAGGTAGGGCAGAAGGTGGAGGGAGGGGAAGGGGTGTCTGGAACAGAGCCAAATCAGCCTAAGCTCCTAAATCTGCTAATCAACAAAATTAAATGTCCCAAACCATTAGGAAATGGATCATATAACTAACCCACGTCTAACTAGGGCTTCCCTGGTGGCTCAGGTGGTAAAGAATCTGCCTGCAATGCAAGAGACCCGGGTTCAATTCCTGGGTTGGGAATATCCCCTGGAGAAGGAAATGGCAACCCAGTCCAGTATTCTTGTCTGGAAAATTCCACGGACAGAGGAGCGTGGTGGGCTACAGTCTATGGGGTCGCAAAGAGTCAGACATGACTGAGTGACTAACGCTTTCACTTTCATATAACTAACAATAAGCCATTTGGGAGACATTTGCCTCTACATTTTTTTCATCTCTCTTTGATATAGCCAATTATCACTGCATCCACTGTATTACAGTAACTTGCATATGTATCTTTTTGCTCTCACTAGGCTGTAATCCTCTTAAGTATAAGCACTAGGAGTAACTGGGTTTTATTATTATTATTATTTATTTGGCTGTGCTGGATCTTAATTGTGAAGGATCATTAATCTTTGTTGCAGCATGCAGGATCTTTAGTTGCAGCATTTAAACTCTGAGTAGCAGCATGTGGGATTTATAATAATTCACTGACCAGAGATTGAACCCGAACCCCCTGCATTGGGAGTACAGAGTCTAAGCTACTGGACTATTAGGGAAGTCTTAGGATTAATTATTTATGTACTCCATAGTGCCTAGGTAACTGAGGATATTCATTCAGTAAGTTATATTAATATTTACATGTCACTTGTTTTTATTTGCTTATGGTAAATGTATTCACATTGTTCAAAACGCAAAAGTTACTTAAGGTCATATATGATGAGTTTCCTTTCCTCATCACCCCCAGATCTACTGGCAACAAATTTCCTCAGTGTTTGTCTAAGAAAGTCTTTATTTCTTTGTTTTTAAAAATAATTGTATTTATTTATTTATTTTTGACTGTGCTGGGCTACTCTCTATGTGCGAGCTTCTCATTGAAGTGGCTTCTCTTATCACGGAGCATGGGCTCTAGGGTGCATCGGCTTCTGTAGTTGCAGCACTTGGGCTCAATAGTTGTGATTTCCTGGCTCTAGAGCAGAGGCTCAATAGTTGGGGTGCACAGGTTTCTTTGCTTTGTGGCATGTGGGATCTTTTTGGACAAGGGATTGAACCTGTGTCCCCTGCGTTGGCAGGCAGATTCTTAACAACTGGACCACAGGGAAGCCCCTGTAATCAAACTTTTAAAGGGCGAAGACAAAGTTGAAATCATCAAGAGAGACATGACACATCACATACATTAAGATTATCAATATTATTGATCCTCAATAAAATAAGATGCTCAGTATAGTTCTCATCAGAAATTCTGGAGGCCAGAAGACAGTGGACTGATAGACATATTCAAAATACTAAAACAGCAACAACAAACCCGTCAACTATGAATCCTATATGTGGCAATTGTCCTTCAAAAGTGAGGGAGAAATTAAGACATTCCCAGACAAACAATAGCTAAGGGACTTTGTGACCGGTAGACCTTCCCTGCAAGAAATGTTTAAGAGATTTCTGTAAGGTGAGATGAAAGGACACTAGATGGTAGCTAGAAGCCACACGAAGAAATAAGGACACCAATGAAAGTAAATACATGGAAAATTATGAAAGCTAGTACTATTATAACAATGTTTTGTAATTGTACTTTTTATATCCTACATGAGTTGAGACTAACACATTTAAAGAAAAAAATTATTTGTGTAAAAGCTATTATTACTATAACTTTGGTTTGTAACTTCAAATCCTGCTTTGTACATAATTCAAGAAACAAATGCATTTTAAAGAATTATTAGCTCCTGTTTTGGGGCACATAACACATAAAGGTGTAATTTTGTGACATCATCAACAGGAAGGACTGGGGACAGAACTGTAAAGAAGCAGAATTTTTTATGTTATTGAAATTAAGCTGGTGTAAATTCAAATTAGAGTGTTATAACTTCAGAATTTTAAATGTAATCCCCTTGGTAACCAAAAAGACAATAGCTAAAAGGAAATGAGAAGGGAAAGTAAACACTTCACTACAAAAAATCAACTAAACACAAAAGAAGACAGCAATCGGGAAATAGGGACATAAAAAAAAACAACCCTAAAACATGTTGAAAACAAATAGCAAAATAACAGAAGCCCCTCCTTATGAGTAATTACATTAAATGTAATTGGGTTAAACCCTCCAAGGACAGAGATTAGCAGAATGGATAAAAACACATGATCCAACCATATGCTGTCTACAGGAGACACACTTGAGTTCCAAAGACACAGAGATTGAAAATAAAAGGATAGAAAAGACATTCCATCCAAAGAGTAACCAAAAGAGAGCAGAGATGTTACACTAATATCAGACAAGATAGATTTTAAATCAAATAAGTTTACAAAGAAAAGCATTATATGTTATAAAATGTTCAATACAGCAAGATGATGTAACAATTATAAACATTCACACACCAAATGATAGACCATCAAAATATGTGAAGCAAAAGCTGGCTGAACTGAAGAGAGAAATAGTTCTAAAACATATTGGCAACTTCAATACGCCACTCATAATAATGGATAGAACAACCAGACAAAAGTAAGGAAATAGAGGACTTAAACCAACTAACTCTAACAGACATAATACTCAGAGCACCCTACCCAACACCACACACATTATTCTCAAGTGCAGGCAAGACAGTGTGCAAGCCAGTCCACAAACTCAGTCTCAGTATGGTACCTGATCATAACCAGATGAAGTTAGAAACTGGTAACAAAAGAAAAGCTAGAAATTGATGAAACTGTGGAGAAACCAAATGACCCATTTTTAAACAACCAATGGATCAAGGAAGAAATCACAAGGAAAATTAGAGAGTAGTTGCAGGTGAGTGAAAATGAAAACACAACTTACCAAAACTTATGGAAAGTGGTAAAAGTGGTGCTTTGGGGGGAAATTGTAGTTATAAACATATTTAAAAAAAACAAAAAGGAAAGAAAGAGGCAGAAAGAAAGGAAGACTAAAAAAGGATCAAAATACATTACAATGATAAGAAAATAGGAATTTCCTTGGTGGTCCAAGGGTTAAGAATCTTCCTTCCAGTGCAGGCGACTGGGGCTTGATCCCTGGTCAGGGATCTAAGACCCCACGTACTGAGGAGCAACCAAGCCCATGTGCCACAACTACTGAAGCCCAAGTAGGAGTCTGTGTGCCACAACAAAGGATCCTTTGTGCTGCAACTAAGACCCAGATGCAGCCAAATAAATAAATATTTTTTAAAAAAGAAACAAAAAACCAGAAATCAATAGGATTTGGTGAGGATATAGAAACTGGAATACTTGTGCACTGTTTGTGTAAATATAAAATGGTACAGCTGCTATGGAATATAGTTTAATGCTTCTTCAAAAAATGAAAAATTATCTATGATCCAGCAATTTTACTTCTGGGTATATATACCTGAGAGAATTGCAAGCAGGGTTTCAAAGAGATATTTGTATACCCATGTTCATAGCAGCCTTATTCACAATAACTAAAACATGGAAGCAATCCAAGTGGATAAGCTAAAGGGTCTAGACATACAATGAAACATTATCTTGTCTTTAAAAGGAAGGAAATTCTGCAATACGCTATAACATGGATCAACCTTGAGGAC
Organism: Okapia johnstoni; assembly: GCA_024291935.2. NCBI lineage: Eukaryota > Metazoa > Chordata > Mammalia > Artiodactyla > Giraffidae > Okapia > Okapia johnstoni. The sequence continues at coordinate 20,483,576 of CM044320.1, read as the reverse complement.
ATTATGCTAAGTGAAATAAGCCAGTCACCAAAAGACAAATACTGTAGATTCTACTTACATGAGGTACTTAGTCAAGATCATAAGGACAAATAGTATAATGGTGGTTGCCAGGGTATTGAGGGGAGGGGAGAATGGGGAGTTGTTTAATGGGTAGAGTTTCAATTTTGCGAGATGAAAGAGCTCTGGGGACAGATGGTGGTAGCGGCTGCACAACAGTGTGAATGTGTATAATATCACCTAACTGTATACTTGAAGATAGTTAACATGGTAAATTTTATATGTATTTTACCACATTAAAGGAGAAGTGGGAGGGGAAAAAACCTGCCCAGGAATGTTTACAGCAAATTTATTCATACTTCCCAAAACTTGGAAGCAACAAGATGTCCTTCAGTAGGTGAGTGGATTAACTATGATACATCCAGGCAATGGAATATTATTCAGTCCTAAGAAATGAGCTATCATGCCACGAAAGCTAATCTGAATAGCTAGAGAGGTGGACCATAAAGAAGGCTGAGCGCCAAATAACTGATGGTTTCAAGTTGTGGTGCTTGGAGAAGACTCTTGCAAGTCACTTAGACAGCAAGGAGATCAAACCAGTCAATCCTAAAGGAAAACAACCTTGAATATTCACTGGAAGGACTGATGCTGAAACTGAAGCTCCAATACTTTGGCCACCTGATGGGAAGAGCTGACTCTTTGGAAAAGACCCTAATGCTGGAAAAGATGGAAGGCAGGAGGAGAAGAGGGTGACAGAGGATAAGATGGTTGGATGGCATCACCGACTCAATAGACATGAATTTTAGCAAGCTCCAGGAGATGGTGAAGGACAGGAAAGCCTGGCATGCGGCAGTCCACGCAGTTGCAAAGAGTCAGACACAACTTAGCGACTAAATAGCAACAAATATATATATACTGCATAATTCCAACCATATGACATCCTGAAAGGGGCAAAACTATGGAGACAGTAAAAATAGTAGCGGTTGCTAGGCTTTTAGGGCACAGGGAGGGACAAACAGGTGGAGCGAGGATTTATAGGGCAGTGAAAATAAAATACTACAGTAGTAGATAGATACAAGTCATTATACATTTGTCCAAACCCATAGAAGGTATAATACCAAGAGTGACTCCTAAGGTAAACTATAGACTTCAAGAAATTATGATGAGTCAATGTGGGTTCCTTGACTGTAAAGTATGTCCCACTCCGGTGGGAGATGTTGATCATGGAAGAGGCTATACACATATGGGGACAGCAGCATATCTCTATACCTTCCTCTCTGTTTTGCTGTGAACTTAAAACTGCTCTTAAAAATAATACAAAACTGCTCTTATAATAATTTTATTTGGCTGTACTGGATCTTCGTTGTGTGATCTTCAATCTTTGATTTTGTTATATAGAATCTAGTTCCCTGACCAGTGATTGAACCCCAGCCCCCTGCACTGGGAACTCAGACCACCAGGAAATTCCCCAAAATAAATTTTTTAAACCATAAGGATATATCAGAGTTCTGTTTGAAAATTAATTTCAGAATGAAACATAATTTTTCTAAAAGGGCTGTTATCAGAATAAGTCTCAAACTTTCCCAATATGCACTCCTATTTGACATATTTTTAAATACTTGCATCCTTGTATACAAGTTGTCATTAAAATAATGCTTTATGGGCATTATAAAAATATACAAAAATAGAAATCCAAAAAGGATGAACTTTTAAAAATAAATAGCAGTAAAAATTCTAGTATCTGCTGCCCACCGCTCCTCGAGGTCAGAGGGAAAAGAAATGAGCCCGGGCCGCAGGCCACTGGCCCATGGGTGACTCAGGGAGTCTGCAGAGTCGGGGAGAAGGGGCAGGAAATGACTGCACTGCTGCTCAGTACCATAAACTCCATGGCCGACGTCAGACTGTCAGTCTCAGGAGACACACACTCTCCTTCCTCTCCCCTCCCTCTGGAACCCTACCCAGGTGACCAGCACAGAGGTGGCTCTGCTCTCTTTCCCACGTAAACTACTGGCCTGAACTTTGTCCTGGCCGGGCTTTTGGCCTCCTTCCAGACCGCCCTTGCCAATCAGACATCAACTGGAGTTCACCCAGGCAAACATGCTAAAGAGGTGAGCTGTGAAATAAGACTTATCTGTACTCCTCCCAAGATAGCACCCGGAGCCTGGCTGGGGACAACACTGGCATTTGTTAGGAAAATTACGCTGACCAGGGCCATCTAAAATACTTGTCTTTCTCCCAACGTCTTCTACCACGCTTCTGAAAAAAGGAGACTTCAGTCAAAAGCTGTTATCCCGAAAACCAAGAGTTTTTTTTTCCCCTTGGGCAGGTATTAGAACTTTTTTGGAAAATAGTGTCTCCTTTTAAATTGCTATAACCTTGTGAGTACATTATAAAACAAACGTAAACTTACACATTAGAAAACATACACAAACCTACAAAGGTACACATACTGCCTTTAATTATCCTCAAAGGAAAAAATGAACAATCTGGTTGGTCACCAAGGTCCTCTCAGCCCTAAATTCTCCTTTGGGGTGAGGTTTCACATGAATATTAGAGCTTCCCTGGTGGCTCAGGTGGTAAAGAATTTGCCTGCAACGCGGGAAACCTGGGTTTGATCCCTAGGTCAGGAAGATAGGAATGGCAACCCACTCCAGTATTCTTGCCTGGAGAATCCCATGGACAGAGGAGCCTGGCGGGTTACTGTTCGTGGGGTTGCAAACAGTCAGACAGGACTAGCAACACTTTCAGATGATTACTATGGCAGAGTCCAAAGGCCAAATTTATTCATTTTCTAGAGACTTGGTGAAAATATAAAACTATGGCGGAGAGGAGAATCTTGGCCACTCTGTACCTCACCCTCAGCCCTTTGAATTCCACTCAAATCAATGAAATGGACACAGAAGCCGCAGATTAACCAGAATGTGATCAGAGCTCTACTTCATTTTGTCAGTTTAAGCTCACCATGCTAATTTCCTGGACACCCTTGGGTGAATTTAAGAAATCACGGGGACTTCCCTGGTGGTCAAGTGGTTACGATTTTGGGGGGAATGCAGGTTAGAAGCCTGTTTGGGGAGCTAAGAACCAAAAAACCAAAACATAAAACGGAAGGAATACTGTAACAAATTCAATAAAGACTTTCAAATAGTCTACATTTTTTAAAAAATCACTGAAGATGCAGAATAAGGAGTGAATAAGGAGTGACCACTCTGTGGTTTTAAAAATACCATGAAGAAGCTTTTCTGTTTCCTCAAGAAATGACTCATTACATCCAGTTACTGAAGTAACAGATGCCAAACAGCTAGCACATGCCTAGCTCACAGCAGGCTCTCCAAATCCTTACGTAAAGAACCACAAACAAGCCATTACAAATACACAAATAGAAGTATGTCAAATAAGAAACCTTCTCATGGTCTCCATGCTCTTGACCCACCCAGAAAACACAATAAGGATGTTGGTTTGAAGTTGGCACTGGAGGCAACAACTTGAGTTGGAGAGTTTCAAAGAGGTTGGGCATTGAGCAGGAGTCACCTGTGGACTCCTCCCCTGAAAGGAATGTGTGGGAAGAGCCAGCACAGAAATCAGTTACAGCGGAGTTAGCTGCATACCTCCCACCACCTCACCTGCGTGCTGCTACCACTCTTTTGGAACCAAAAAGACAATTCCCCATCACTTGAAGTTGAAAGACATGTTTTCAGGACAGAATGGACGAGCAAGTGACTCACTAGCTGACCAGCAACAGGCTTATTGGACAAACGAGCGAGGGCTTAACAAAACTTGGTGGTGGTGGTTTAGTAGCTAAGTTGTGTCCGACTCTTGCAATCTGGTGACTGCAGCCTGCCAGGCTCCTCTGTCCATGGGATTCTGCAGCAAGAATACTGGAGTGGGTTGCCATTTCCTCCTCCAGGAGATCTTCCCGTCCCAGGGGATTTTCCCGACCCAGGAACTGAACCCAGGTCTCCTGCATTGCAGGCAGATGACTTACCAACTGAGCTATGAGGTATTAGATGGATATGCAGTAAAAGGGGGCTTCCCAGGTGGTGCAGTGGTAAAGAACCCACCGGCCAATGCAGGAGATGCAAGAGATGTGGGTTCGATCCCTGGGTCAGGAAGATCCCCTGGAGGAGGAAATGGCAACCCACTCCAGTATTCTTGCCTGGAAAATTCCAGGGACAGAGGAGCCTGGCGGGCTACAGTCCATGGGGTCACAAAGAATTGGACACAACTGAGTGACACAGAATGGAAGAGGGATTCATGGCTTAGCAAATTTACATTCAGAAACACAAACATGTAGTGGGGTAAATGATGATGTGGGGGGTGGTGTGCGGAGAGATGAACAGTACTCTGAGGTTACAGACCAGGGTGGGGGTGGCAAGGGGCATAAATGGAGGGCAAGGGACTTTATCAAAATCCCAGGAGGGAAGGGCAGGCTTTTGAAAAGAACAAAGCTGCTTGTGGCCTGAAAAGGAGGGAATGCTGGCTAGGACTGCAAGCAAGAGATAATAGAGGAATGCAACTTTTTTTTCTTACAATATCTGAATTTCAGTTTATTTTTATCTCCCAGTCCCCATCTTCTGGGTCAGCCTAGTAGATCCTCGTGAAGGCTGACACCTTCAAATACCTGAAGGTGGTTCTCATAGCCACCCTGACCCCCAGCCCTTCATCACTGTCGGCCAAATATTAGACAAAGAGCCCTTTAAATAGGCCACCGTGAAAACTTCCCATTCTGGGGTATTTTTCTCCCTTCTGCCATCTACTGGTGGAAATGAAAATATCATAACCTCCCACCTGGAAGTTCGGATCTGCAAATGGGTTTGAAAGCCCTTTTGTGTCATATACTTCTTTGTTAGGTGGAATACATTTTTTTCAAAGGAAAAAAATATATTATAAACAATGATTCGATCTTCAATCAGTAAGCACTTGCTGAATGAATAATATGAAATTATACATGTACACATAATACACTCAGTGTATGTAGGATAAAGAGTAGAAACTTGGCATCAAATTTGGTCCCTTATGAGTTGTATGACAAGCTGTATGGGCAAGCTATTAATGCTTATCCACTCTTCATCTGTAATAATACCAACAATAATGATAATCACAATGGCTAACACTTACTAATCATTATAAGGAAGAGCCACAGTATAGTTCATTTAAACCTCACAAGGTAGCTTTATTACTATCCGTGTTTCTTCAGATAAAGAAATTGAAACAAGAAAAGGTTGAATACTTTTCCCAAGGTCTCACAACTGGATAGTCTGGCTTCTTAGCTTATAATGGGGACAATAATACCCACCTTTCAGGATTGTTCAAGGAACTAGAGACAAGTGTGAAGTTGCTGATACACAGTCTGTTACAGAAAATGACAGATATTGAAACTTTACAGTGTGCCGGGCTCTGCAGGATGTTAAAAATCTCATCCACGAGAAGGCTGTGGTCCCTGCCCACTGGGCGAGCACAATCACAATACAACATTAAGACTGAGTTCAGCCCAGACAGCACCCAACTTTTCAGTATTGTCTTCCTGCTACCTGCCACAGTGGCTGTGAGAGAGCAGACACTGGAAAGGAGAGAGAGAGGGCATAGGGTTAAAAAATAAATAAAACCCGGTTCAAGACTCTGTGAGGCAGAACTTCCCCGATGGTCCAGTGGTTAAGAATCCACCTTCCAATGCAGGGGGACGTGGGTTCAATCCCTGACCAAGAAACTAAGATCTCACATGCCTCGGGACAACAAAGCATACGGACCGCCAATCAGAGAGCCCGCATGCCACAACTAGAGAAGGCTGGGCACCCCCAACGAAGACCCAGCACAGCCAAAATAAATTTAAATAATTTTTTTAATAATGTTTTTTTTTAATTTTTAGAAAAGACTCTGTGAGGCAGATGGGAGAGGTGCTCTTATTTCCGCATTAACGAGTGAGCGAAATTGAGGGTCAGCAAATCCACAAGGTCAGAGAGCTACAGCGTGAACAGTCTCTTGACTGAGACTGTGTGCCCACACTCCGCTGTGCTCCACGTCCCTCCAGTCTCTTCCAGTCCCTAGATGGCACCCAAGGGTTAATGAAGGATGACATTTTGGGAAGGTACTGGGCGGACCATGAACAGATAAAAACTTCAAGAATATGAACAGATATCAGGTCTACCTCCTAGAGATTCTAGTCTCTATATGAGCCCATTTCTCTTTCCCCATCTCTCTTCCACTTGACACAAGTCAGCTCTTCACTCTAGGCGAGACTGTTCAGTACGATTTCCCAGAGTTCAAGTTTCTGCAGTTATTTTTAGCTGGCGTTTTTAGTGCATACCTGGGACGGGTGAGGCATGAAAAGGAATGTGGGTGTGGGTAGCCCTTGAGTCTCTAGTGCCAGGGTCTGGGTCTCTTGTCATTCCAGCTAAAGAGGGGTGACTCACACCCTGATTTATTATCAGCCCCGAGGCTAGATTTCACCTTAAGAACTATGTGGATTAAAACTTGTCTACTCTCTGATTCTGCATTCAAGTCTTTGGAACATACTTGCTTGATGTTATTTTGTTACCCACTTTTGATAATGTAGACACCTTCATTTTCTGTAACCAACACCAGTCTGTGGTTCTTTCTGGTCTCATTCCTCAGGGCTTTGAAGGACCTGGAGTAGATAGTCTCGGATTTGGATCTTGGGCTAGATCTGCAGGTAGGAACTTACCTGGAAAATACCACATGTTCCTATAGAGTCAGCCAAGTTCTAGGATACCCTTTTTTTTTTTTTGGCTGCACTGGGTCTTCACTGCAGCATGTGGGCCCAGTTACCCCGTGGCAGGTGGTATCTTATTTCCCTGATCAGGGCTCGAACCTGTGTCCCCTGCATTGGAAGGTGGATTTTCAATCACTGGACCACCAGGGAAGTCCTTCATCACATTTTTTGAAGGACTGAGAAAATAATAATCATAATCTAGTTGACTCTAGATCCCTCCCAGCAACTTCTAGAATCCTCTCAGACTGCCCTTAAATTCCAGAGAGCCTGAAATTCTGGGCCTGCTTTAAGCCTAGAACCGCCTACTCAGCTGAAACCCCAGCACTGGGATCCTATGTTGTTGTTCAGCTTCTGTGTCTGACTCTTTGTAACCCCATGGACTGCTGCACACCAGTCTTCCCTGTCCTTTCCTGTCCTGGAATTTGCTCAAACTCATGTCCATTGAATCAGTGATGCCATCCAGTGATCTCATCCTCTGTCGCCCCATTCTCCTCCTGCCCTTAATCTTTCCCAGCATGGGGATCTTTTCCAATGAGTCAGTTCTTCGAATCAGGTGGCCAAAGTATTGGAGCTTCAGCCTCAGCATCAGTACTTCCAATGAATATCCAGGGTTGATCTCCTTGCTGTCCAAGGGACTTTCAAGAGTCTTCTCCAGCACCACAATTTGAAAGCATCAATTCTTTGGCGCTCAGCCTTCTTTATGGTCCAACTCTCACATCCATACATGACTGCTGAGAAAAGCATAGCGCTGTTGGGGATCCTAAGACCCTTCCCTTCATAAGGTAAAGATACTTTCCTCATCTCACTTTGGCTCAGCACAGAGGAAGGAAGTAAAACCAGGCTGGTTAGTATCATGAAATCATGATACAATGAATACCATATAAAGTGGCTCTATGATTCAGATGAGAAATAAGGGAGAATTTTCTCTGGGGCAGCATCATTGACTACTGTAAGATAATCCCTCTAAGTCATATAAGTTAGGTGTGGGAGTTGATTGCAACTGGGAGGCGGGGGAAGATGGTTGATTATTTTAAAGCCTTCAGTGTCCTAAATCAGGAAAGCAAAACTAAGGAATTACACCAAGATAGGACTAGAAGGAAGGCTAGAGACTTCCTTCCCCACTTGTAAAACTAGACCCTTTGGGACCTTGACTGCAAAGACAACTTACATTTAAGAGGATATGATTGTAAATTTCTGTACTTCTAGCCATCCTACCCGGAGAAGGCAATGGCATCCCACTCCAGTACTCTTGCCTGGAGAATCCCATGGATGGAGGAGCCTGGTGGGCTGCAGTCCATGGGGTCGCTAGGAGTCGGAGACGACTGAGCGACTTCACTTTCACTTTTCACTTTCATGCATTGGAGAAGGAAATGGCAACCCACTCCAGTGTTCTTGCCTGGAGAATCCCAGGGATGGCGGAGCCTGGTGGGCTGCTGTCTATGGGGTCGCACAGAGTCGGACACGACTGAAACGACTTAGCAGCAGCAGCAGCAGCCATCCTACCATTTCTGAAGACCTGTATGTATGCATACTCAGTAGTATCTGACTGCAACTCTATGGACTGTAGCCCACCAGGCTCCTCTGTCCATGAGTTTCCCAGGCAAGAATACTGGAGTGGGTAGCCATTCCCTCCTCCAGGGGATCTTCCTGACCCTGGGATTGAACCCACGTCTCCTGCATTGCCAGGCGGATTTTTACCACTGAGCCACTGGAGAAGCTGCTGCTGCTAAGTCGCGTCAGTCGAGTCCGACTCTGTGCGATCCCATAGACGGCAGCCCACCAGGCTCCTCCATCCCTGGGATTCTCCGGGCAAGAACACTGGAGTGGGTTGCCATTTCCTCCTCCAGTGCATGAAAGTGAAAAGTGAAAGTGAAGTCGCTCAGTCGTGTCTGACTCTTCGCGACCCCATGGGCTGCAGCCTACCAGGCTCCTCCGTCCACTGGGGAAGCTACTTCCTGTCTTTTCTCCACTTTCTTTGTAATTAACTCTATCTACCAGTTGTATTCCACAATACAATCTTAACCCCCTCCCCAAATGTAGCAGTGAAGAAAGGCAGTCTCTACTGGGTTGAAGTGTCTCCGCAAAATCCATGTCTACATGGAATGCCAGAATGTGACCTTATTTGAAATTAGGGTCTTTGTAAATATAATGAGTCAGGACAAGGTCGTACTGGATTAGGGTGTGCCCTAAATCCCCAATGCTGGGAAAGATTGAGGGCAAGAGAAGGGGGTGACAGAGGATGAGATGGCTGGATGGCATCACCGACTCAATGGACAGTTTGAGCAAGCTCCGGGAGATAGTGAGGGACAGGGAAGCCTAGCGTGCTGCAGTTCATGGGGTCACAAAGAGTCGGACACAACTTAGCAACTAAAAACAACTAAATTCAATTACTGCATCTTTACAAGAAGGCCATGTAAAAGCACAGACACACAGAAGGGAAGGTTATGTGAATACGGGGGCAAAGACTGGAGCTATGTTTTCACGAGCCAAGGACCACCAGCAACCACCAGAAGCTAGAAGAGGCAAGGACAGACCCTTCTCGAGAGGTTTCAGATGCAACATGGCCCTGGTGACATCTTGATCCTGGACTTCTAGATTATAGAACTATGATCCAACAAACTGCTGTCCTTTTAAGCTCCCCTCTGTGGTACTTTGTTACACATACATTGTACTCGGTGACCCTTTGGACTGTAGCCCATCAGGCTCCTCTGTCCATGGAATTCTCCAGGCAAGAACACTGGAGTGGGTTGCCATTTCCTTCTCCAGGGAATCTTCCCAACCCAGGGATTAAACCTGGGTCTCCTGCATTGCAGGTGGATTCTTTACTGTCTGAGCCACCAGGGAAACTCACTGTTGCAGGAGCCCCAGGAGACTCAAGACTTCACAATCTTGCCTTGGCGGACAGGGAGCATGAAGAAAAGCTTGATTAGTGATACAAACCCACAGCTTCGTCCTCATACACCTGGAACACATTCATTTCTGTGCCTGCTGCCCCTCGCAAGGACATCTCTACTTGTTCTGTCTGAGACTCGTTTATGGTCTGGACCCACCAATATGCCTGAAGACACATCATCCACCTTTCTTCCTTTAGTGGCCCATCTTCCCAACCTAGCAAAGCACACTGTAAATTACTTCAGAGAAAGCAGCTAAGCTTTAGGTTTCTACCCTTTTTAGTCTCTGCAGAAATATGCATGTACCTGAGGGGCCCACAGACCCTAGATTTGGGATCCTATTTTAAAAGTTCAGATTTCTTCAGAATAATTCATCTCTTCTTACCCACCACCCACAAAGTGAAGTCGCTCAGTCGTGTCCAACTCTTTGTGACCCCATGGACTGTGGCCTGTCAGGCTTCTCCATCCATGGGATTTTTCAGGCAAGAATAATGGAGTGGGTTGCCATTTCCTTCTCCAGGGGATCTTCCTGACCCAGGGATCGAACGTGGGTCTCCAGCACTACAGGCAGACTCTACCATCTGAGCTACCAGGGAATCCCACCACCCACAACCTGATTCAAATTCAGCCTGCTTCTAAAGTCTTCCACTGAGTTGAAATAGCAATTATCCATTGGCTTTTATCCAGCGGCTCAGAGGGAGACAGAGCTATCATTATCTAAGCTGCTCTGGAGAGTCCCAACAGGAAATACACTCATGGAGAATTAGCCCCCAGTGGTGGGCACCCCACCCACCATATTTACAAAGATCTTCCAGCAATCAACGGTCCACACTTGATTCCCACAGAGAATTTTATTGACATCAACTTTTTGCTTCTTACTAAACACTTCAACTTTAAGAAACACAACGTGCACTTTCCATTAAGATGTACATGGAGGATTTCCCTGGTGGCACGGTGGGTTAGGAATCTGCCTGCCAATGCAGGGGACACAGGTATGATCCCTGGTCCAGAAAGATTCCACATGCCTTGAAGCAACTAAGCCCATGTGCCACAAATACTACTGAAGCTGGGGTACCTACAGCCAGTGCTCCACAACAGGCAAAGCCACTGCAGTGAGAAAGCTGTGCGCTGCAATGGAGAGTAGTCCATGCTAGCCACAACCAGAGAAAAAGTCCACGCACAGCAAAGTCTTCTTCTATGACGTCTTCAACATGAAAAGGTCTTCAAGGAGTCTGAATTTTTTTTATAATAATATTTAAATTTACTATTTCCCATTCAGAGTCATGAAACACAAGCTGAGACTGCTTAAGTACCACTGTTTTTTTAGATATAAACATCACTTGCCTTTACAATTACAGGTTGAGGGCTTCATTAGCCCAGTCCTTGACTTGCAGCTGAAAAAAGCACAGGTCTGTGTGAAGGGTGTGAAGGGACAGGAGAGCATATGCTCCTCGTGTCAGGAACAAGTAACCACAGTGGAAGGCCAGTCCGAATCTCGACATCAACACTGTGACAACATCCCACAGCAACAATGCTCCAACACACGGAAGGGGGCCCAGTACTCTACGAGCTGGGCAGTCTGGACACGATGCTGACAGACTTGGGCCTGAGAAAGAGGTCCCATTCTCTCCTTCAATCCTCTTCACGGAACAGAAGGCAGAAATCAAGTCTTTATGAAAGAGATTAATGGCCTTTCCGTTTCTTCATTTTTCCTCCAGCCACCTTGTTCCTGACACCAATCGCACCCTCTGTGTCATCATTGTCCCCAGCATCCTCCCGTGAGCGCTTCTTCTTCTCTCCATGCTCCCTTAACTCCTGCAACAAACAGAAAGGATGGGGTTGATCATGAACTACTGACACTGAGGTAGTACTGTCACTGGTCTCCACTCCATCAAATCAAACCCTGTACTTCCCTGGTGGTCCAGTGGCTAAGACTCCCTGCTTCCAATGCAGGGGGCTCGGTTGGATCCCTGGTCAAGGAACTATTAACAGACCCCACATGCTGCAACTAAGAAACCTGGTATAGCTGTCAGGCTAGATAAATAAATAAAATCTTGATAAATTATAGAATTCATTTATTAAAAAAAAACAAACCAACCCTAAGTAACTCCCTAACACCTCACATTAGCAAAGAAATAAAACCAAAATCCCAAAATACAAAACTGTTAATCTAACTAGTCATCAAAGAGAAAAATGGAAACAGGAAGCTACTATTTTCATATGGCAGACTAGCAAAGATTTAAGAGAATGGTAATACCTAGAACTGGTCAGGGCAGGGGGGAGGCACAGACACTGTTCCATATACAATGTCACATACATCGTGTAAGCTGCTATGGCTTTCCTGGGGAGCAACTGGGCATTCTGTATGAATCTGAACTGTGTATTTTCCGCTCAACAATTGATTCTACTTCTAGGAATTTATTCTAAGGAAACAAGTGTGCAAAGCTGTACACAGTAGGATGCTCAACACAGTTATTAACTAAAATATATAAAACTGGGAAAAGCATGAACATGTATCAATAGAAACCATGTTATATATTCATAACAGAATCATTAAGAAGGGATGGCATGAGAATTTTAAGATGCTAGCATCTAAGGTAACAGTCTCTAAAACCTACAAGTGGTGCTGTTTTTAAAACACTGAATTCATCCTCCTCAGACTACTAATTGTCTAGAACACATTATCTGACTTCCCTTGCCAACTCAGAAGGCAATTAAGAAACTTTCAGTGACTCTAAGAAATTAGTCCTGCCGCCACGTTTAGGCAAGTTTGGTAACTGAATCAAATGAGTGCTAACACGCAGCCTAGATGAAGATTTTTGAATAGAGTTTAAAATGTGAAAGAAAAAGAAAAAAACGTGACCACATGAATCTCGATTAGTTGAAACAGAAAAAACAATACACATTTAGATAAAGTCATATACAAATTAGATAAAGTCTCATTATGGCTAAGAAAAACAGCCAAATGTAATCAATGGTTTTCTGTGGGGGGTGGCTTATGTGTTTCACTATTTTAACCCTTTCTGTATTTTCCAAAAAATGTTTTCCAACGCACATAGAATTTTTTATAAACAAAAACACCAAGACTTCCAAGTGGACAGAAAAACAAGCCCATACCTCAGCTACTCAGAAAGCATCCCATGAAGTAAGTCTCTTCACCCCTCAGAGCAGCACTCCTGGGATAACAGGGCACTGGCCAAGCGGTCTCCTCTAGACCCTTCTGTCTCCACTGCTCCCCCTACAGCTGCTCTCAGCAACTACACTGTCCACCTGGCTTATCTGGTGCTCATAACCCTTGTCTCCAAGGTAACCACTCTTCCTCATCTACAGGTGAGGGACTGACTCTGAGAGGTCAGACACCTTGTCTAGACTCACAGCTGCGTTTTCTCATCTCAAGTTCAAAGGTTTTCCTGCCTCAAGTGAAACAAACGGTGGCTGGGAATGAATGTGGTCACTGTGATCAGATTGAGTCCAAGCCCTGATTCAACCATTTAATTACAGGGTCGAAAGCAAACTGCCTGAATCTCTATGCTTTAGTATATTCATCTTACGCTTGGAATAAAATAATACCGTTTATTGAAGATTAACACGATAAAGTGTCTTGCATGCAGTTAAGTTGCATAGAAGCTGGTGAGAAAAGGCATTGCAGGGGTTTCCCTGGTGGCTCTGTGGTAAAGAATCTGCCTGCCAGTGCCGGAGACATGGTTTCGATCCTGGTCCAGGAAGATCCCACATGTCTCAGAGCAACTAACCCCCTGTGCCACAACTACTGAACCTGTGCTCTAGAGTCCATGCGTCACAACTAGTGAGGCTCAGGCACCATAGAGCCCATGCTCTGCAACAAGAGAAGCCGCCGCAATGAGAAGCCCTCCCACCACAATTAGAGAGTAGCCTCGGCTTGCTGCAACTAGAGAAAGCCTGTGCAACTATGAAAACCCAGCACAGCCAAAAATAAACAAATTAACTTGAGTTGCATACCATGCGGGCAAATCTCTGGGCCTCAGTTACACGTTCTGTCAGCATCATGACTTCGTCGTCCTGTGTTGGAAATACAGGCAATTTCTTCCCAATCAAGTGCTCTATGCGCTGGAAGAGCTCCACGTCGTACCTGAGGAAGGAAAGTTGACACGGCTCTGGCTGGCTGACAATGCACACATCTGTTTGTCCATCCCAAAACGATGACGCAACAGGGGCCACAGTTTTCAGTAACATCGAACCTATTATTCCTTTTCAGAATATTGATTAAATGCAATCTGCTGTGCACAGCCCAGCAGAAAACCACCCACCACTTCCCTGACTCCCAGAAAAGCCTGGGACACGTGGCAGTTTGTTCCTTTAAAAACAAAATCAGAAGAACAGTTATTGTAATACGGTGAGCTGAGGGAATGGTCACTGTCCTGTGGCTCCAGACACTAAAAGAAGTAACAGGGTTTTGGTGTATGTGCTTTTATACACCAAATACTCCACTACACATGTGCAGTAGAGTATATGCTCTTTACATATACGTCTTCAGTCTTCATTAAAACCCTGCTAGGTTGGTGGTGATGTTGGAGAAGACTCTTGAGAGTCCCTTGGACTGCAAGGAGATCCAAACAGTCCATCCTATAGATCAGTCCTGATCACTCCTGGGTGTTCATTGGAAGGACTGATATGGAAACTGAAACTCCAATATTTTGGCCACCTGATGCGAAGAGCTGACTCATTTGAAAAGACCCTGATGTTGGGAAAGATTGAAGGCAGGAGGAGAAGGGGACGACAGAGGATGAGATGATTAGATGGCTTCACTGACTCAATGGACATGAGTTTGGGTTAACTCCAGGAGTTGGTGATGGACAGGGAAGCCTGGTGTGCTGCGGTTCATGGGGTCGCAAAGAGTCGGACACGACCGAGCGAACAAACTGAACTGAACTATTTCCATTTTACAAATGATGAAGGTGGGATGAGGAAGGCTTAGTGCCTGTTACAGTAAAAGGTGAAATCAGGTTCCAAGTGAGTCGGCCCCAGGGTTCTGCTCCTTTCTCTACGGTGCTCTGCCCTGAAGTCGGGTCACTTACTGTGTGACAAAGGTAATAGCTTTTCCAGAGCGCCCAGCTCGAGCCGTCCGACCTACTCGATGGATGTAATCCTGAAACACAACAGGCAAGTAACTATGAGTCAGCTGGAATATGAATTAAAAACTATGTAAAGTCTTCCTGATAACCTTTGAAAGAAAACCAATCTGTACTAGAACGTGGAGAAACAGACTGGCGATCAAATGAGATACATCTGTTTCACTTTAATTCTCCTTGCAGCACAAAACTGACCCCCCTTCTCCTTTCTTATAGAAAGATGAATCCACAAAGCAAATCTCCATGGACACAGTCACAGAGAGAGGAAAACGGCCTGGGTCTAGAGGTAGACCTGGGTCACAGCTCTGCTTCCCCCCATCCCAACCAATGACACAACTGTCTGCAAGTCCCAGAACCTCTCTGAACCATGGTTTCTATCTATAAGATGGGGGCACAAACACACTGCCAAACTCAGAGTTACTGTGAAAATCCTATGCGAGAGCACCTTGGCTACAGCAGTTTAATACAAAGTCGAGACACACTAGTTGTTCTCAACTGAGGGCAGTTTTGTCCTCCCCAGGGAGCATGTATGAACTGTCTGGAAACATACCTGGTGGTCACAAAGTCACCTGTGGGTAGGGGCCAGGAATGCTAAGCATCCTACAATGCAGAGGACAGCCACACAACAGAGAACTCCCCGCCTGAGATGTTAATGGTGCCCAGGCTGAGAAATCCTGGGATCGCTGAGGACCACAAGCTGCCATTTCTCATCAGTTAGCCCAACAGAGGTCAGCATGTGGTACATCTGCTCCTCTGATGGCGAGCATCTTACCCCTCTCCTGCGTTCCTTCCTTCACGTTCATTAACATCACGTCCACAGGCATGTGCAAGATGAGGAGAATGAACGATCAAGAGTCTCCTAATTTCTGATACTTAACTAATCAAAGACACACACACACACACACACACACACCAATATTTTAACTAGGAAGGAAGACAAAAAACATTCATTAAGAGATACACTTTGGGGGCTTCCCTGATGGCTCAGATGATAAAGAAATACACTTTGGATACAATGGAATATTATTCAGCCACATAAATGAATGACACCTTCCTGTTTGTGACAACACTGGCTAGACCTTGAAGGTATTTGACTCAGTAAAATAAGTTAGACAGGGACAAATACAGAGATCTCACTTACATGTGAAATCTAACAACAACAAAAAACCGAGCTCACAGATAGAGAAAACAGGCTTGGTGGTTGCCAGAGGCAGGGATGGGTGTATGTGAAATGGGTGAAGGATCAGAGGCAGGGATAGGTGTATGTGAAATGGGTGAAGGAGGTCAAAAGGTACAAATTTCAGTTATAAAATAAGTAAGTCATGGGGATGTAATTTACAACATGCGGACAAGAGTTAAAAACACGGTACTGCACATTTGAAAGTTGCTAAGGGAAACTATCTTAGAAATTCTCATCAAAAGAAAACAAAAAAGTGCAACTATGAGTGGTGACAGATGTTAACTAGACTTACTGTGACCATTTTGCAATATATACAAATACTGAATCATCACATTTTATACCTGAAACTAATATAATGTTACATGTCAATTACACCTCAATTCAAAAAAAAAAATAAAAGAAAGGAGGGAGAGAGAGAATTAGAGAAGAAGAAAGGAAAGGAGAAGGGAAGGAGAAAGGAAAAGGAAGAAAAAGAAAAGAAAAATATTTTGGGCGAGAAAGTCAGGTCAGCAACAAGACTCACCTTGGAATGGGTAGGAATGTCAAAGTTAACGACTACATCCACATGGGGTATGTCCAAACCGCGGCTTGCAACATCAGTTGCTAAAAGAATAGAACGAGCCTTCGCCTTAAATTTATTAAGGGATCCCAGGCGCTTGCTCTGAAACAATGAAAAGAAATGGAAAGAATTTTCACCTTGAAAATCTAAGGAATCTTGGAAATCCAAGACACACAAACTAGATACATTAAATAGATACAAGAACCAAGAAAGAAATTTTAAAAATGATGTTTCCCCTTCAGTCTAACTGGGCTTCACAGGTCAAAAGGAAACATGGAAGCAATTTAAAAAAAAAGGTCTCAGACTAAAACTAGAAAATATTAACATAAAACATTGTTAAACATGACAGAAAGCTAACTGGGAAATAATTTACCACGAGGGCTGAACAAATCAGGCTTCCCAGTGGTGCTGGTAGTAAGGAACCTGCCTGCCAATGCAGGAGATATAAGAGACCCTTGGAGAAGGGCATGGCCACCCATTCCAGTATTCTTGCCTGGAGAATCCCATGAACAGAGGAGCCTGGCAGGATACAGTCCATGGGGTAACAGAGAGTCTGACACGACTGAAGTGACTTAGCATGCACGCATGCTGAATAAATCAACTCTACAGCTTCCATACCAGACAACTACCTGGGGAATATTCTAACTGGAGCCTCCTGCTATCCTGAAAGGAGGAAGCAGCATTGACAGCAACACTTTAAAGCCCGTAATACCAGGACAACTACGGAAAGATGCATTAGTGTCACATGCTGCTACTGCAGAAACCTCCTGCTGTGAGGTTTATCTTTCTCATGCCACCACTAATGATGCTGAAGAATAGTTACCTGACTCATCTGTCCGTGGAGGGGAATGGCGGTGAATCCAAGATTTCGGAGTAGCAGAGCTGTCCTCTGAGTGTTGTTACAGGTGCTGCAGAATATCATAAAGGAGTTCCCGGCCAATTCGTTCAGAATATAAACCAGGTAGGTATCCTAAGTCACAAAGCCAAAACAATATATGTAACTGAACCTGGAAGCAAGTCAGAGTCCTAGGTATATAAACTACATAAAAGTAAGCCTCTAGCTGCTTCTCAATTATCCAGACCCTCAGCTGGCAGCCCTGCACCCCTTAATCAGCTTTATCATTATCATCTCTGAGAACCATGAGTAACACCCACAGCCTGACACCACGCACAAGGCAATATGGCTCAGCAAGCACGCAAAGCCCTTACATCAAAGGACAAGACCAGGGTCCACTGCCCACAGAAAAGCCACATAATAAGCAGACCAAAGAAAAACTACCTCAAGGATGGGGTTAGGAAGGGATTATATCATGACTTCATTACTCTGGTTTAATACATTGTGAATTTCCAGAATGCTTGGCGTTATCAGTGATAAATGTAAACACAGCATGAGCTCTAAAACAAACAGCACTTAGCTAATCAAGAGCTGACACTTTCAGACACTGTGGTGAAGGAGGAGAGGGAGAGGCAGGAATGATCAGAGTAAACACTCTACCTTGAACTTGGAAGGAATAAAAAGATAATACTGCTGCAACTTCTCAACCGTCTGGTACTTGGAGGAGACGGCACATTTCACAGGGTTCTTCAGCGCCGCTCGCTGAAGTTTTTGCACCTGGAGAAAGGACACCTAGATTAATACGTTGATTCCTAAGTGCTCTGTTTTTATTCTTGTTACTGGGACTGTTTCTACTTATCAATTCTTATAAAGAAGAAAAGAGAAGTCCTAGAAAAGTTCACCTTCTTGGTCATCGTAGCAGAAAAAAGAAATGTTTTCCGATCTCGGGGAATCACTTTGAGGATCTTGTCAACCTAAGGCAGAAAGAGCAAAGGATACCAACATGACATTTACACTGGATACCTGCAAATGTATTTTGTGAAGGAGATAAGGGATCACAAACTAAATGCATCACAGTGGGGATCTGGGAACTCAAACCGTCAATTCAATTCAGCTAAAACTTACTGAATATATACTATCAGGTAGCACACCCAATGCTATCAAAAAATAATGCCAATCAGAGAAAAGAACACTTTAAGTCAGTACAGTATAGCTAATCTAAGAGAAAAGGAAAGAATAAGCATTAATCAACTAAATACGTTATGAAGAACTTCTTGTCAAAGAAAAGATAGAAGAGGTCAAAATCAAATGATATGGAAAAGAAAATCTGGTTTTGATATTTTTTATCTCTAAAATCAAAGTCAGACTATATACATAATATATCTGCTTTTTGCTCAGCTATTTGTTTTTTAATTGAAGTATAGTTGGTTTACACCGTTTCAAGTGTACAGCAAAGTGATTCACATACATATACTCTTTTTCAGATTCTTTTCCAGTATATGTATGTGTGAGTGTGTATTAGTCTTATGTCTGACTCTTTGCAACCCCATAGACTTTAGCCTGCCAGGCTCCTCTGTCCATGGAATTCTCCAGGCAAAAATACTGGAGTAGGTTTCCATTCCCTTCTGCAGGGGATCTTCCCAACCCAGGGATCAAACTCATGTTTCCTGCATTGTAAGCAGATTCTTTATCGTCTGAACCACCAGGGAAGCCCCCTTTTCCAACACAGGTTATTACAAAATACTGAATACAGTTCCATGTGCTATACAGTAGGTCCTGTTGTTTATTTTATATATAATACTTTGTATATATTAATCTTAAATTCCTAATCTATCTCCCCCTCAAAAGTCAGACTATATTCTAAAGAGGATGCTGAGACTATTTACAATAGCCAAGAAATGAAAGCAAGCTAAAAGTCCATCGACAGATGAGGGATAAAGTGGTGGTACATTATACAGTGTAATAGTACTCAGACATTAAAAATGAAACAATGCCATCTGCAATAACACGGATAGACCTAGAGATTATTATACTAAGTGAAGTCAGACAAAGACAAATATCCTATGCTATCACTTACATGTGGAATCTAAAAAACAATACAAATTAATTTACAGATTCACAGACATAGAAAACAAACTTAAGGTTACCAAGAGGAAGCAGGGGAGATAAATTAATAGTTTGGGATTGGCAGATGCAGACTACTGTGTATAAAGTAAATAAACAACAAGGTCCTATTATATAGGACAGGGAACTATTTTCAATATCTTGTAAGAAACTATAATGGAATAGAATGAGGAAAAGAACATACACACACACATATACACACATAGATACATGTATAACTAAATCACTTTGCTATATACCAGAAACACTGTAAATCAATACTGCTTCAATTTCAAAATTAATTAGATTAAATTTAAAAGCAACAAGGATATATTGTACCAGCACAGGGACACAGAGTCATTATTCTGTAATAATTTTAAATGGAGTATATGGAGCATAATCTATAGAAATACTGAAGCACGATGTTACACTCCTAAAAGCAATATAATATTGTAAATCAACCATCTTTCAATAAAAAAGAAAAGCAGCAGATATGTTAAACTAACTGACAATGGTAAATGCTCCAAAAAGCAAGTGAGCTATGAATCAGACTTTGAAACGGGGCACCTGAGAAGTTCTAAGAGGAGGGAAGATGTTAAGAGCTCACCTCTGTCTCAAAATCCATATTCAAGATTCGGTCTGCTTCATCCATGACCAAGTACTTGAGGGCTCTTAAGTTGAAACCTTTCGTATTTTCCAAGTGGTCAATCAGTCGGCCAGGAGTTGCTAACAAGAAAGGTTGAGGACATGTTTAAGAAAAAGGACAGAAAGGGAGTGACCTCCCCCTCCTAACCAGAATTCCAGAAATTAAAAAAAAAACAAAACATTAAACAGCGTTACAGACAGTCACTTTTAGAACACTTTCCACACAAATAAATTACACATAGCATCAGTAGATTTTTCTGAAATTCATCCTCACCAGCACCTTTTACCGGTGTCAGTTACTCACCTATCACTATATGTGGTTTTTTGGCCAGGGCCAGAGATTGGGACATTGAATCAATTCCACCTACAATGACAGCTACAGAAATAAAAAGAATATTAAAAAGAGATCCTTAATTTTGTTTCCATAATGCACTGAACATCTTTTAAAGCCAATGCCAGATTTCTACTTTCATTTCTCTTTCCCTTCAATGACAACTTTCCCCGAAGCTAAAATACCCAATCAGCTCTTTAGGTCGATGAACTTATATTAACAACACTTCCTTTCATTCCCTTTCACATTCACTCTCAACCTGTGAAGAAACTGTGAAGATTCCTTTCCTCCCAACACTTACCACACTGCACCCCAATAGAAGACCCCAGGGCTTCAAACTGCTCTGAGATCTGAAAGGCCAGCTCCCGAGTAGGGGTGAGAACTAAGGCAAACAGACGCTGGGGTGTCTCCAACAATGCATTGAGAATGGGCAGAGCGAAGGCGCCGGTTTTCCCAGAGCCGGTTTCTGCCAGCCCGATGATATCACGACCTAGAAGACAAAGAATATACACAATAACAAAGAAATGCTCTCTGCACCATTTCCATATTGGTGGAAACATGACCAAATGCTGGGCACAACATAGACCATGAATAAATATTTGATGAATTGAGGGAAGGAGGAGGTTGATCAGACAGAAGACATGGTCTCTGTCCTGAATAAGCTCAAAATCCAGAGGTAAATTACACAATACATACTAATATGATAGGTCCCTGTGGGACAGGGTGAAAAAAGGAAGGAGTAACTTACTGCTTGGAGGAGTCAGGAAAGGCTGAGAGGTGACAAGCAAATTAAATCCAGAGGTCAGCAAAGAAAGGACCGTCTCGTGTGAGGAAAGAGGCTTTAAAGAACACAGAATGAGTAAGGAGGGGGAGAAGTACAACATGGCCAGAACATGGAAGTCAAGGGGGAAAAGGAGAAGAATGAGGAAACCCACAGCCATGCTAAGGAGTCTTGATGTCTTCCTTTAAGACAGAGGAACTGAAGGATTTTAGGCAGGGTGTATCAGGACCTCTAAGTATCAACACTCTTTAAGACTTCCCTGGTGACTCAGATAATGAAGAAGCTGCCTGCAATGAGGGAGACCTGGGTTCTATCCCTGGGTTGGGAAGATCCCCTGGAGAAGGAAATGGCAACCCACTCCAGTACTCTTGCCTGGAAAAATCCCATGGACAGAGGAGCCTGGCGGGCTACAGTCCGGGGGTCACAAAGAGTTGAACACAACTGAGCGACTAACACATGACATGACATGACTCTCTAAGAAGATAAACCCCAGGCCCAATGGCATAAGGAGAAGCCAAGGAGCTTAACAGTAATCACTGTTTATACTGCTCCTCCTGAGGGAAGAATGCCAGAAATAATTCGTTAAGATGGTCTGTTATTGCCAATCAAGCCATAACTTAGAAGATTTGGCAATTAATTCCCAAGCCAAAACCACTGTCTCTAGGTTTGCTGTAGCCCCCAAGGTAAGGGCCAGAGACTGGGACACTGAATCAATGTCCCAGCACCCAGGGGAAAGGCTTCCTCCAAGTAATGACCGCCACACTTGATTGCTGAGGGTTCCTCACCTAGAAATTATCCCTGATGCAACTTGAACATGGCTCTCTTCCTTACACTCTAAAGTGACCTCAGGGCCAAAATGGGGAAAGCACAGGAAAGTGAGACCTCAGAGAGGATACGAGGGGAGCTATGATGGTAGCCTGAACAGAGGCCAAGTGAAGTGAGGGACAGAAAGTAACGAAACAAAACTGAACAGTCACTGTAAATCAACTATATTTAAATAAGATAAAAATAAAAGACAGAAAGTAACGAAAGAAAACCTGATTGGCACAGAGGTTTCTACCCTGAGAAACTCAAAGGCCATAAACTGAAATACAGGCTACAGAGAAATTAGTTCTGGTGAGAAAAATAAAGACTCTGGTTTGGATACCGAGAACTTCAGATTCCTGCAGTAAGCTTGGAAAGAAGTATCTAAAAACCAGTTGGACAAACTTGTTTGGAGTTCATACAAAAAAATATGGGCTGGAAATACAGATGTGGGAGGCAAGAGCATCAGACCAGTGGTGCTCCCCCAGGGGCAGACACATCAGAGTAAACCATGAAGTTTTATATCTATATATGCCTAGGTCCCACACCTGGAAATTCCAATTCAGGAGGTCTAGGCTGGAGCCCAGAAATTACTAGAGTTTTAAAAAATCCACAGGTGATTCTAATGAGCACTGGCTGAAACTCACTGATACACACAGCATTAAAGCTTCAGGACTGGATGAGAAATCCTTTGTAGAGATTTACAGTGAGGGTAAAAAAGGATGGAGATAGAATTAACACTGCAAGGCAAAGGAAAAGAGCCAGAAGAAACTGAGAAAGAAATGCTGGAAAGACAAAAGACAACAAAGCACCTTGCAGAAAGTAAGCTCATTAACACTGCAGAATTATTTTTGAAAAAGTCAAAAAGCCACAAACATTTTATCTTTACTGACCATACTTTATTTCACTTGAAGTAGGCAAAGCAATAGCTCTCAAATGTGGTAAGTATTTAACTGAGTATGTGCAACTTTACACTGAACCTGAAACAGCCCACATACTTAATTTCAACCTACCTTGTAAGGCCAAAGGAATAGCTTCAATCTGGATCTTTGTGGGCTTTGTCCATCCCAACTGGTCACAAGCTTCACACAACACATCTGTCACACCCTTAGAATTCAGAAAAACACAGTTTAGCAAAGAACAACACACACTCACCTCCCACACAACTAAAGGACTGTCAGGGCAGCCTTGCTGGTGACACGTACATCTTCCACATTTTGATTCAAAAGGTATTTATTGCAGTTGGTGACTGCAGCCATGAAATTAAAAGACGCTTACTCCTTGGAAGAAAAGTTATGACTAACCTAGACAGCATATTAAATAGCAGAGATATTACTGTGCCAACAAAGGTCCATCTAGTCAAAGCTATGGTTTTTCCAGTAGTCATGTATGGATGTGAGAGTTGGACTATAAAGCAAGCTGAGAGCTGAAGAATTGATGCTTTTGAACTGTGGTGTTGGAGAAGACTCTTGAGAGTCCCTTGGACTGCAAGGAGACCTAACCAATCCATCCTAAAGGAGATCAGTCCTGAATATTCACTGGAAGAACTGATACTGAAGCTGAAACTCCAATACTTTGGCCACCTCATGCAAAGAACTGACTCATTTGAAAAGACCCTGATGCTGGGAAAGATTGAAAGCCGGAGGAGAAGGGGATGACACAGGATGAGATGGTTGGATGGCATCACCAACTCAATGGACATGAGTTTGAGTAGACACTAGAAGTGGTGGACAGGGAGGCCTGGCATGCTGCAGTCCATGGGGTCGCAAAGAGTCGGACACGGCCAAGCGACTGAACTGAACTGACTCAGTCTCCTCCTTAACTTTGAGCACTGGGACAGTAGCTCAAGGCTGTCTTCACCCTTCACTCACCAGGTACCAAACCAAGTTCTTTACGTGGGTTACTTCATTTAATCTTCATAGTTCTACGAGATACTTATCATAATCCTCAATTTACAGAGGTGGAAAGTCAGGCACCGAGATAACTTGCATCTAGTCACTGACTGGGTCAGAATTCAAACCCGGCTCATTGGAATCCTAAACGCAAATCGGACAGGTCGCACTGGACAATATCCTGCACAAACACAGCCTTGCCACACCAAGTGGAGCTGAAATGGGCAAATGGGGCTCCCGGGCCCGGCCTCCCACCACCCAAACTCGGAGTTGAGGGCGGGCCCTCGTCCCAAACCTGAGCCTCGGGTACCCCGGGGGAAACCTGAGCTAGGCCCGGGCTGCTTCCGCACACCACAGGCCTAGATGGAAGGCACCCTGACTCTGCCCGCGCCTGGCGCCAGGAGAACAAAGGGAAGCTGGCATCATCCACTCTTACCAGGTCTTTAAATGTTTTCGTTTCTTCCTCCTCCACCGCCGTCTGGGGCGCCTCCATGCTTTTCGGGGAATCGTGCTGCACGGACGCCGCCATGTTGTCCGCGAGCTCCGGAAGTGGGTCGACTGACGCGGAATTCTGGGAAACGTAGTTTTAGCTCTCTCCGGCGGCGGCGGCGGCCTGTTGTGGGCGCCCCGCTGCGGGTTTGCCCAGGATTTGCACCAGACCGCCAGGCAGGCGGGGCTTCGCGGACAAATACTTTTTTTTTTTTTTTTTAAAGGATGGATATAAACGTTAGGACTTGTGGAACTGAGCCAAAAGCAGAAGGACTTGATGACCAGGGTCTGCAGTCAGCCCTCCTTTTGTTTTTCAGTCGCTAGGTCGTGTCTGACTCTCCGCGACCCCACGGACTGCATCCTGCCAGGTTACTCTGTCCATGGGATTTTCCAGACAAGAATACTGGAGTGGGTTGCGATTCCCTTCTCCAGGGGCTCTTCTGGACCCAGGGATTGAACCCAGGTCTCCCGCGTTGCAGGTAGATGGGCTTCCCTGATAGCTCAATCGGTGAAGAATCCGACTGCAATCCAGGAGACCCCGGTTGGATTCCTGGGTGGGGAAGATCTGCTGGAGAAGGGATAGGCTACCCACTCGATTATTCTGGGGCTTCCCTAGTGGCTCAGCTGGTAAAGAATCAGCAGGCAACGCGGGAGACCTGGGTTCGATCCCTGGGTTAGGAAGATTCCCTGGAGAAGAGAAAGGCTACCCACTCCAGTATTCTGGCCTGGAGAATTCCATGGACTGTATAGTCCATGGGATCACAAAGAGTCGGACAGGCTTTCGTTTGACTCTGTGCTAAATAAATTCTGTATCTGGTGTTTACCCTTACAACACTCTTCCCCTTATAGTTCTTTTTACATATCAGAAAGAAGGCCGCAGAGCCACCAAAATGCCAGACTCAATTACTGGGTTACTGATTCCAGCCTATGACTGTCATTGAAACAATGCAAGAGGAAGAAATCAAGATCCTAATACCTTTGTTCCCCATGCCAACTCCTGACCGGGAGCCCTCCTCTTATAGAAGCCCTAGACTCCTCATGGAGGAGGGCACGGTTTTTGAGACATGAACCTCCTGTGTTCCCCTCTCTGCCGGCTGAGAATTAAAGCCACCTTTCTGTTTCTACCAAATTCTGTCTTTGTATTTCTTATTCGGCTTCGGTGGGCAGAGAAGGCCTAGATTTTGGCCAGCAACACTCCTCCTGTTGTGAAAAAACAAAATTCACCGGAGTATGAGACAGGCTAGGACCTGGGACCCAGGACCCTTTGCTGCAGTGCTGACACCTTCATTTGCTGAAGAAGAGACTTTCACAAACATCATTTTCCATGATCACAAGCAACTTTTCCCAGCACAGAATTTCTCTGCCAAACAGATTTTTCTGTAAAAGCAAAGAGAGGAGGATTTACTTTGCTTCCCGGAGGCTCATGCTCTGATTTCATGTAGGAGAGTGGCATGGAATTAAAAGTTCTGGGAGAAGGTGGAAGGCTGGATTGGAAAGTTTGAGACAGCAGAGCAAAGAGGCCTGGAAAGGGGACCCAGATGGAAATGATTGAGAGGACTGTATATAATACAGGGTCTAAAGTTATCCAGGTTTTGTTAAAATGTGTTATGGGAACCAAAAAAACAAAATCACACAAGATTTCTGGGGCTCTGTTGTTCAGTTGCTAAATTGCATCATACTTTTTTTGACCGCATCAACTGCAACACACTAGGCTTCTCTGTCCTTCAATATCTTCCCGAGTTTGCTCAAGCTCATGTTCATTGAGTCAGTGATGCTGTCTAACCATCTCATCATCTTCCGCCTCCTTCTACTCTTGCTTTCAATCTTTCCCAGCATCAGGGTATTTTCTGGGGCTCCTCTAAAGGGAAATGGATTCAAACCAACAAGCTGCTATTATCATAGCAAATTCTGCCCACTTTACCCAAGGGAAAAGCTCTTCTATGTGTTCTTTTTTGTGTTTTTTTTTTTAACTTTTTATTTTGTATTGGAGTATAGCCAATTAACAATGTTGTGATAGCATCAGGTTGGACAACTAAGGGATTCAGCCATGCATATGCATGTATATGTCTATGTGTTCTTGGATAATTCAGACATGAGCTCTTTTTCAAAATTCCTCTGGTGCCGGCACCCACCTTGATGACAGAGTTCATGTCAGGTCAACAGGGTGAGCACAGGCTGGTCCAATCAAGAGGACTGTGGGCTTTTGACTATTCCTACCAAGTCTGGAGTAGTTTGGATATTCACATTCTGGTCATGGAAATATTAGGGGTCCGTTCTAGTAACTGAACCATGTCATATCCTGTACTTTCAGAACAATGAGAAACGTTAAAGAGGAAATCCAAATAAACACTCAAAGTGAGGGGCAAAGCAGCCCTGAAACAATACACTGGCTCCAGGAGGAGAGGTCAAAGTGACTGACCCCACCTCCCTTCCCCCAGAGAGGTTTTTTTCTTTTCTTTCAATTTTTTTGTTGAAGTACAGATGGCTTACAATCTTGGGTTAGTTTCAGGTATACAACAAAGTGATTCAGTTTTATATGCATATATATATGTATATATAACACATGTATATATACATATATATATATATTATTTTTTAGATTCTTTTCCATTGTAGGTTATAACAAGATATTGACTCTAGTTCCCTATGCCATACAGTAGATCCTTGTTGTTTATCCTGTTATATATATAGCAGTGTATATATGATTTTTTTTTAATCGGAGGGAAACTGCTTTACAATGTATGTTGGTTTCTGCTGTACAACAACTTGAATCAGTCATCATTATACACACACACACACACACACACACACACACACACACACACACACACACACACATATATATATCTCCTCTCTCTTGAACCTCTATCTCCTTCCCACCCGCTTCCCACCCCTCCAGGTCATCACAGAGCACCAGGCTGAGTTCCCTGTGTTATACAGCAGCTTGCCTCTAGTTATCTGTTTTACACATGATAGTATATATATGTCAATGCTACTTACTCAATTCATCCCGCCCTCTCCTTCCCCTGTATCTGTTAATCCCACAGTCCTAATTTATCCCTCTCCCTCCAAAAGGTTTTCCAGGCCTTCAGGCACCCCTTCCTCTACACACACAAAAATATATATTAAAAACTATAGTTTATGCCTGCATTAACATAAAGATAAACATGTTAATATTAGATATTAAAATATTTTCTTTGACTTAAAAGTTATCTTTTTCCTTTGATATTTTAAAAGAAATGAAACCTTTATGTGGGCCTCTAGAAGTATAGTGGGTTCCCGGACACAGTGGCTCCTGCCCCTGGTGGATAAGGGAGGGGCCTGAGGACCGCAGGGAAGCCTTCAGCAGGCCAGTAACATGGGCTGCTGCGGGGTGAGAGCTTGTGAGGATAGAGGTGGCTCCTGGACCAAAGTAACGCAAGCTTTTGAGTCAAACAAGAATCTGTTCTTAATCAGTTTCTGCTCAAGCTATTCCCAGGAGCTACATACCCTGTAGTCTATTTTGGAGAAAGCTCCCTCTAACACAGTGCTCTATACTCATCAGGAAGCTAGCAATGCAAAAGTTAATCTGTCAAAAAGTTATCTTTAACTTATGAATTCTTCTTCTTTTTTTTTTTTTTTTAGCTGCCCCAGGCATCTTGAAGAATCTTAGTTCCCAGGCTGGAGATCAAACCTGTGTCCCATGGAGTGGAAGCATAAAGTTCTAACCATTGGGAAATCAGGGAAGTCCCCATAACTTATGAATTCTATAATTCTGTTATGGATGTGTATGTCCAGGGGAAGAAAGAACACTAATGATGTACTAATGAGGACAGAGAGAGAAGATTTCAGTCTCCATGGAATCAATAAAAAGATGACATATAAAATACTTTGTTATCTAACCAATTTGTGTCTAGAGAAAAAAAGAGATAACTAGTCCTGGTTATTTCTTTCCTTCTTCTTCTTGCCTATAGTTTGAAAAGTTTTTTAAAACACAGCAAATCTATATGTTTCTTTATGTTTAATGAACATTCTCAAACACTATGGCAGACCATGGACCACACACTAGGAAATGGAAGTAAGCATGAAATTTATGCTCCAGTGAGGGGGGACAGCCTATGTTTTAAATAACAAAAGTAAGTAAATAAATAAATCTTCACAATCAAGCAGGAAAAACAGAAACAAAAGAAGGAATCAAAAGTGAGATGCATGGTTAAAAGGAGAAAAGCAAGATGCTACAGCAATATATGATGGGATGAACTGGCCTTCCTCTGCAAAGCAGGGACATTTTCCCCCTAGAAGGGACTTTTAAACTGAAATTTGGAAGATGAGCACCATTGACTGGCTGTGTAGGATATAGAGAGTAGTTTATAGGCAGAAAGAATCTTCCAGGCTAAGCTTTGCAGTGGAGAAAAATCAAATGAAGCTTATAGATATTATAATATGGTGATTTATGATGATGCTGGAGGTATACGTGGGGACCTAAATCTTTAGGGCCTTATTTCCCTGGTGGCTCAGATGGTAAAGAATCTGCCTGCAGTGCAGGAGACCTGGCTTCGATCCCTGGGTTGGGAAATTCCCCAGTAGAAAAGCACGGCTTTTCGAATATTCTTGTTACTGAGTCCAAGTTCTATGTGCTCACCACACGACAGGCCAATGAATCGGAGAGACCAGAGTTTGAGGCAAGGAAGAGACTTTAATCAGGGAACCAGCTGACTGAGAAGATGGCAGGCTAGTGCCCCCAAATTACCATCTTGTTGCAGTCTGGATGCCAGGTTCTTTTATAGATCAGAGATGGGGTGAGATGAGGAAGCAAAGTAAAAAGGCCATTAATCTTGCAAACATCTCCTAGAATGACAAGTCTCAGGCAAGGGATGTGCTAATTTCTTCCTTGCCATCTACTTGTGGATAGTGTTCGGAACAAAGGCACTTTAGTTTACTAGAGGGGCAGGATTCTCCCAGGCAGGCTGTTCTGTATGATTATAATAACAAAAGCAATGAAAAGCAAGTCAAAGGAGCAGTTCTAATATGCAGTCAGGATTGGCTTATTCTCTGCAACATTCTTGCCTAGAGAATCCCATGGACAGAGGAGACTGGTGAGCTACAGTCCACAGGCTTGCAAAGAGTCAGACACAACTGCGTGACTAACATTTTCACTTTCATATTCCAATGAACATTAAGAAATGAGCATCTGGCTTTCTCCTCCACACCTGTTTCTCTCTGCATCTCTTCATCTCACCTCTTTCCTTTCCTCCAGCCTTCGCATCAGCAAATGCTGTAGACTCGGCTGCCTAAATTTATCTTGAGTCCCTCTACTTCTCCTGCCTTTCCATCACTACCACCACTGTCGAAAATGAACTTTATTATTGTCTAATTTCTAAGTAGATTTAAACATTAGGAGAGCGGTGACTACATTGGTGGTCGCTGCCATTCCCAGTGCCTTGCACAGAACAGGCATTCAGTAAATTGTTGTTCAATGAATAAATAAGAATGGTTTGTAGATTAGTCTCCTGTGAGCATGCTTGGCATGAGTAATCCCCTGAGTTTATTTATTTGCTAATTAGATGAACCACAGGGAATTTCTGAATCACAAAAAAAAAAACGGAGAAACTGATCTTGGAGTGTGGTCATTTAACGAGGCAGGCTGCAGCCACTCCTATGGTAGGCTCCACCCCATCCTCAGTGGCCAGGAGCAGCTCAACGTGGCAGTAAAGCCAACTTCTCTGCCTAACTTGTCATTTGGCCCATGGAATATTAGTCAGAAACCCTTGGTCCACTACCATCCTTAAGTCTTCAGGATAAGATTTTCTCGTCCAGCACCTGAAAAAACCTGATGTCTGAGGTTTTTGAGAATTACAATGATGATGTCATAGATAAACTGAGATATAAATAAAATCTGGGGAAAAGAGGGTTTAACCTGAAGTCAACAACAAGCAGGAAATTCAAATATTATAATTCTTACAAACCACAAAGGCTAGAGTTTCAAGGTCACTTCTTACTATGGAGTGGGTGATAAAGGAAAGGCAACTTTGACTCATTTCCTGATTTACTGGTTGTTTGGTATTCCTTTCATACAAGTGTTCTTTTAAATGCATACACAAGTTTTTAGAAAACAAATTGCTAGAAATGGAGGTGTTTAAGAGATTCCTTTGAAAATGGAAATGGCAACCCACTCCAGTATTCTTGCCTGGAGAATCCCAGGGACAGAGGAGCCTGGTGGGCTGAAGTCTATGCGGTCGCACAGAATGGGACATGACTAAAGCGACTTCACAGCAGCAGCAGCAAGAGATTCCTTGGGACATCTCTGGTGGTGGTCCAGTGGTTAAGAATTGCCTACCAATGCAGGAGGCACAGGTTCAATCCTTGGTTGGGGAAGATCCCACGTGCTGCAGGGCAACTAACCACATGTACCGCAACTACTAAACCTGTCCTCTAGCTCCCTCAGGTTGCAACTGCAGAGCCCACGTGTGGCAAGGAAGAGCCCATGAACTGCAATGAAGACCCAGTGCAGCCAAAAGTAAATAAGTAAAAAGTCAATCCAGATACCATTGCCACAATGAAATAATAAGTATAGTACATGGCAGCTTCCAGCCACACTTTCCAATGGAAGCCTTTGAATTTAAGTAAAAGGATTTGATGTCTAAATGTTCAAAATAAATAGATAAAATAAAACGTTAACTGCTATCCTGGACAATTTCTCATGCTTGGTGATAGCCTGACATCTTTTGGACAGTTTTCCTGCGATGAGCAAAGTTCTCCCAGTTCAAGCCCTTCTCCTTAAGTAGAAACCAGAAATTCACTCTCCCACCCACCCTTGCACCTAAGTGTCTCTACCAAGCAGACACACCTCTCCAGAGCAATACAGAGAAGTGGATCCTGGCATTGGCGTAAGTGTCCAGCTTGAGGGGGCAGCCGTGGCAAAGGGTCTGGTGGCCAGAGTGTGTGAGGGACATGCACTCCAAGGCATCCTCGCTTAGTGACAGTAGCAGTGGAGTTTCTGCTGGCTTGCTTATCTCCAGGTTTGGGCGTTGTTCCTGACTGCATGGCCCCCAAACTTGACCCTCACTTTCTTGGAGATTCTTCCTCATTATGCTTTAATAAATTAACAAGAAATACATAAAGGCTAAACACAAATTAATAAATTTCCTTTCTGCTTAACTAGTTGAAAGAGCTTCTACTCTTTGAATGTAAGAACCCTGACTAGCCAATCTGCTGAGGGAAAGGAACTGTGCTTCCCTAATGATACATCATTAAAACACCTGCCCCATACCGCCCCTCTGTAAGCGGCCTTTCACGTTGCCTGGCAAGCCCAGGGCATTTCCTCAGCCCACTCTCTCCCTCTCTCTCCTGAACGTCCTCTCAACTGTCCAGTGCTCCTCCTCCACTGTCACTTCCACGATTTTACTTCCTATTTCATGGGAAAATGAAGGAAACTTCAAGTTTTCCAATATGAGTAAGCCCGCCCATCTGATAACATGCCCTACCTTTCCTCTCATTGAGAGGATGCATTTTTGGGGGGTTTTTTGGTTGGTTGGTTGGTTGGGGTTTTTATGTAATCAAGGGGCCCTAAAAGTGGAAGAAAGGCAGAAGGTCAGAGTGGCACAGTAGGGAAAGGTTCAGTTTATCATTTCAGGCATCGGAGAGGGTGGAAGAGGGCCACAAACCAAAGAATGCCGCAGCCTCTAGAAGGTAGAAAAGGCAAGAAAGCGAATCCTCTCTGAGATCCTACGGATAGAATCGTAGCCCTGTCAGCTGCTTTATGTTAGCCCAGTGAGACCCACATTGGACTTCTGCCTGTAAGAAAACCAGTTTGTGTTATTTTAAGCTGCTAAGCTTGCAACAACTTGTTACAGCAGCAGTCACAAACAAATACACACCATCTCACAAACCAGACATTTATTTTCTTTATGTCTGTGCTCCCTATCATCGCTAGAATACAAAGTCAAGACATTTGACTGTTCTTGTTCACTACTCTATGCTCAGTTGGAGAAGGAAATGGCAACCTACTCCAGTATTCTTGCCTGGAAAATTCCATGGACAGAGGAGTCCATGGGGTTGCAAAGAGTTGGACACAACTTATCGACTGAGCACGCATGCATGCTAGGCTCAGTGCCTAGAAATAAACTTAGCAAATAGTTGGCAAATATTTCCTCAATAACTATTTTGTTGAATGAAGGAATATCCATGTGTCTGTAGTGTGTATGCAAGGGTATGAGGAAAGACAGATGAAGCAGCCACTGTGATATGCAAAGGCCATAGGCTTGTGTGTAAAGGATATCATAAACTAAATTGAACTTCTGGAGCAGGTTATCACCCTGGGCCAAGATTGCTCATCCCTGGTGCAGACAGAAGAACAGGTTTCCAAGTGTAGTGACAAGGTTCAATCTGATGGTAGAAAGGTAAAACCTCTCTTGGCAGCTCTTGCACATGAATGTCCCCCAGTCCTGTTCTGAGAGGTAAATGTGGATCAGTAACTTAACAAAGCTTACAGAACTGATCATACTGGAGAGGAGGGACAGGGTACCCTGGGTCACTCTAAAGTCTTCTCCTTTTCGGATAACATGCCTCTTTAAAAGGAGGCCTCCCAGGGGAGGAAGGCTATTGGAGGTCAGGAAGTTCATTGTCAGCACCATAGATTTATGATTCAGCTGCAGAATAGTGCTGACCTAAGGCTGGGAGTGCATTCTTTTTTTTATGCCAACCACACAGGTTTAAGAGCCTATGAAAGTAAGACATCAATTTCAACTGTCTTTCCTTCCTGCTTCTGTTTCTCACCATCGAAGGTCCTGCAAACTGGTTGGTTGGTGTGTGGTGATCTGATTCTTCCCTCCTGGTCACTCAAAGCCAGAAAACCTGTAGTTTCATGGAGGACGTTCCCTTAGTCACTGCCCCATCCTGCTTATCATTGCTGCTCACCCATCTGCTTTCCACCTTCCTCTCCCTCCCAAGCCTCCCCCCAGCCCCCGCCAATGCCACCCTCAGACTTCTAGATGTGGCCCTTTTTGTAAAGTCCATAAACTACTTCATTATTTTTTCCATTAAAACCACAGGATTAAGTTCATCTTAGCTCTTCACAACATCACCTTTCATAACCCACTGTTAAAATGAAACAAAGATCACAGGAACTCATCTTCGGGGTGTGTATTCAGAGTCTTCTAAGAACTAAGTAGTCAACAATGTCAAAACTACAGAAAAGTTAGAAAAAGTAAAAGTCCTATTATTTGAGCATCCACATGTTTTTCTTTTTTCTTTATTGTCTGTTCAAAAGAAGGGGAATCTTTTCATAAAATATAAATAAATCTGAAACACATGAAAGATAAAGTCATTTTCTTATACTATTTCACATTTTTACAATGCCACCTAAAACATTCAATATACTCTAAAATTCTTCTTAGGGGAAGAAAGTCTTAAATATAAATTAAGTTGTAGTTTAAAAGGTTAGGAGGGCTTCCCTGGTGGATCAGTGGTAAAGAATCTGCCTGCCAATGCAGGCGACATGGTTTTGATCCCTGATTCCAGAAGATCCCACATGCCTTGGAGCAACAAAGTCCGTGTTCCACAGCTATTGAGCCTGTGCTCTAGAGAACCGGAGCCACAACTACTGAGGCCACATGCTGCAACCACTGAAGCCCATGCACCCTAGAGCCCACGTTCCACAACAAGAGAAGCTATCACAATGAGAAGCCAACACATTGCCAAGAAGAGTAGCCTCTGCTCAATGCAACTAGAGAAAGCCCACGCAGCAACAGTGACCCAGCACTGGTAAAAATAAAATACATAAATAAAATTTAAAAAGTTAATAAAATTTTCTATATGGCCACATCAATCTTAAGATATCTGCTTCAGGTTTTCCAAGACTTCAAGCCCAGTCCTGCTCCAGTACTTTTCTTTCTTTTTTAGCCATGCCATGTAGCTTGCAGGGTATTGGTTCCCTGACCAGGGGTCAAACTTGGGCCATGGCAGTGGAAGCATGGAGTCCTAACCACTGGACCATCAGGGAATTCCCTCCAGTGATAACTAGATGATGGTAGAATGTGAATTGCCTGAGGTTCTCAAACATCAAAGAAAGGTCCTTTGAGTAACAGAAAAACCAACAGAAATGCCTTCCTTGATGTCTTGAAAATTAATAATACATGGTTGTTGGAAAAAAAAGAGTGAAAATCCAACAATAGTGTTCTCCATGCAAAATCTCAGGGATCTGCGTTAAAAACAAATCATTCGAAGACAAAGCATTATTATTTTGAGTAATTTTATTACTATTAGAATCTTATTCCTACACACTCTTGTCTACTCACCCACAAGTGTCTAGCACTTTTAGTCCATAGCCACCATACAGAACTTGAGTATACACCCCTATCAGGAAGAAAACTGACAAGCAGGTTCAGTGATAGTTTCAATGGAATGACCACAAGAAGTTTCATTTTCAGAGGTTTATATGCAAGATCTGGAAAGGTCTATTGAACCAGTAATTCCTTTATTCATGTCTGTGTGGTCTCTGCCCATACCTTTTGTCTCAGCATATTAGTAGTTGGCAAAATGCTCTTATTAATCACATCCTTTTATTTCAGGTGTGGTAGTCACAAGAATCTTGCCATGTTTTGGACATATGGGGCAGGGTTACAAAATACCTATGCACAAATTTTTGCAATAAGAGCTGAAGTTTCATCATTTTCAAATTGCGCCCATGTTGCTTTTAGCAAATACTAGCCATTTAAAAAACTACGTTCTAATTTCTTTTTAAATATATTTTATTATTTATTTGGGGTTTTCCTGGTGGCTCAGACAGTAAAGAATCTGCCTGCAATGCTGGAGATGCAGGTTTGATCCCTGGGTAGGGAAGACCCCCTGAAGTAGAGAATGGCAACCCACTCCAGTATTCTTGCCTGGAGAATCCCATGGTTGTTTACTTATTTATTTATTATTTGCCAAACCATGAGGCTTGTGGAATCTTAGTTTCCTAACCAGGAATTGAACCCAGGCCCTCTGCAGTGAGAGCTCGGAGTCTTAACCACTGGACCACTGGGGAATTCCCGTAATTTCTTATTGATTAACCTACTGGCATCATCAGGGTATCAGTCAGTTCAGTCACTCAGTCGTGTCCAACTCTTTGCGACCTCATCGACTGCAGCACACCAGGCCTCCCTGTCCATCACCAACTCCCAGAGCTTACTCTAACTCATGTCCATCGAGTTGGTGATGCCATCCAACCATCTCATCTTCTGTCCTCCCCTTCTCCTCCAGCCTTCAATCTTTCCCAGCATCAGGGCCTTTTCAAACGAGTCAGTTCTTTGCATCAGGTGGCCGAAGTGTTGGGAGTTTCAGCATCAGCATCAGTCCTCCCAATGAATATTCAGGACTGATTTCCTTTAGGATTGACTGGTTGGGTCTCCTTGCAGTCCAAGGGACTCTCAAGAGCGTCCTCCAACACCACAATTCAAAAGCAAGAATTCTTTGGCGCTCAGCTTCCTTTATAGTCCAACTCTCACATCCATACAGGACTACTGGAAAAACCAGAGTATACCCCACCCAAATTGTCAGGGCCATAAAATCTAGAATCCTGTCTGTATTGCTCACAAATGACAGTGGGAGATACAAGGTGAATACTCAGTAAATGTTTTCTGAATGAATGAACCTACCAGACTTGTAACTAATATTGTCACTCCTGTGAGTTTGTATTTTATATTAGGAATAAACCTACTCTCAGAAGAACTAAGAGTATAACCCTGGAGTCAGGCTTCTAGGATTCAAATCCTGGGGCAGCCTTTGCTAGCTGTACGACCTCCCAGTTCTTTCTTTTCTTTATCTAATAATATGGGGTGTAATTATAGTGCCTACCTCAAAAGATTTTTATAAATGTGATAATCCACATCAAATTGTACTTAGGACACTACCTAGTAAGTTTTCCACAAATTTTAACTAAGATTATTTTTTTCAAAAATCCACATTTATTTTATAACTTTGTTATCTAAATGTCATTTACTTAAGCATTTAGGAAAGTATTGTCCTTTAATGAAATTTTGACAGTGCAGTTTTTTTATTTTTATTTTATTGGCGTATAGTTGATTTACAATGTGGTATTAGTTTCAAATGTACAGCAAAGTGATTCAGTTATACAGGTACATATATTCATTCTTTCCTAGATTCTTTTCTCATATAGGTTATCCCAGAATACTGAGTAGAGTCTCCTGTGCTATACAACAGGTCCTTGTTGGTTATCTATCTTATATACCGTAGTGTATGTTCATCTCAAGCTCCTGATTCATCCGTTCCCCACCACCACTGCCCCCGCCCCCCACCACGTTTCCCCTTTAGTAACAGTAAGTTTGTTCTCAGTATCTGTAAGTTTGTTTCTGTTTTGTAAGTAAGTTCAGGGCAGTTTTATAATAAGGTCTTTTGTGCAGGCATGCTCAGTTGCTTCATTTGTGCTGACTCTTTGCAACCCCATGACTGTAGCCCGCCAGGCTCCTCTGTCCATGGGATTCTCCAGGCAAGAATACTGGAGTGGG
The DNA here is from genome assembly GCA_024291935.2 of Okapia johnstoni. Lineage (NCBI taxonomy): Eukaryota > Metazoa > Chordata > Mammalia > Artiodactyla > Giraffidae > Okapia > Okapia johnstoni. The sequence goes on along the minus strand of CM044320.1, from coordinate 20,446,749 downwards.
TTGCCATGCCCTCCTCCAGGGGATCTTCCTGACCCAGGGATCGAGCTCCCGTCTCATGTCTCCTACATTGGCAGGTGGGTTCTTTACCACTAGCGCCACCTGGGAAGCCAAGTAACAACATCAGTTTTACTGAATGTCCTCATGTCAACCAGGGAAACTGGGAAAAGAAATCGGGGGCCTAAAAGAAAGATTTTAGATATCAGTACCTGTCTCCAATTCCATTTACACTGAAAGTTTCTCCCAGTTACAATTGTTTTGGTTAATTTAGCAACTGGATCCCCACAAATGCTGGCACAAGTCCTGTTATGGGTGCCCCGTGCACTTGGGAGGCAGAAACCTTGGCCATGACTCACTGTTAAAGTTCTGGGGAAAATCAGGTTGCAGACCTGCCTGCACTCCCACCTCATGGGGTTACATTGGAAACATTAATATAAATGGGAGTAAACATCACTCTGCCGGTAAGCTTCATATGGACAAGCTTTACCTGTGCAGGCAGGACCACGTCGCAGGGCCTGCTCTCCACCAACCGGTGCTAATGCCAATCAGAGTCTGAGGATGCTGAAGGTCCCTCATATTCATTCCTGGGCCCTGAGGGCTTCATCAGCACATTTCTCCCTCTCCTACCAACTTGTTGTTTGCTAAGGGATTATTTCCAGATTTTAGGACTCACTCTTTGTCCTAGTCCAGACCACAGCAGTGTTTACTTTCCCACTTAGGAGTTTGCCAGGAGCAAAAAGTAACAACATCCCAACCCCCTGTCAACTCAACAAGGAAAGATTTATTGCAGTTAACTAAAAGGATACTTGTTATGACAGGAATACCATATGCTTCAGCAAAGATAGAATCCAAGCTTATGGCTGGCCTGTGCAAACAGCCAGGATCCAACCTGCCAGCACAGCCTTTTTTTTTTTTTTGGTTGCAGTCATTAGCAGTGCAACATCCGGACCCAGGATGTTTCCAAGGTGGGGCTTCAGGTTGGCACTCAGATAATGAGATTACCTCCAGCAGTAGTTCTCAACAGACTGCAGCAACCACTATGGGCTCTTTGTTTGGACAGTTGGCCTCTCCACCCAATGTCCATCCTCCTTTTTGTTAATTACAAACAGAAACCTAGGTATTTGGGGAACAGTTAGTTCTCAGCTAAAAGTACATTTCCCAGCCTGCTTTGCACAATTAAGATTAGTGACTTGCCAGGTGAAGACCACTGGAGACTTCTGGAAAAGTTTTGCCATCCTAACATAGAGGCTGTCTCTTGTCCTCCCTCTCTACTCCTCTCTAGTGTTTGGGTTTTCTGAAGCCTGATGTGGCTGAGAGAGCTGGACTGTAAAGAAAGCAGAGTGCCAAAGAATTAATGCCTTCTACCTGTGGTGCTGGAGAAAACACCTAAGAGTCCCTTGGATAGCAAGGAGATCAAACCAGTCAATCTTAATGGAAATCAACCCTGAATATTCACTGGAAGGACTGATGCTGATGCTCCAGTATTTTGGTCATCTGATGTGAACAGATGACTCATTGGAAAAATCCCTGATGCTGGGAAAGATTGAGGGCAGAAGGGGGAAGAGGGTGTCAGAGGATGAGATGGCTGGATGGCATCACCGATGCAATGGACATGAACTTGGGCAAACTTCAGGAGGTGGTGAGGGGCAGGGAGGCCTGGCATGCTGCAGCCCAGGGGGTCTCAAAGAGTCAGACACGACTAGGAGACTGAACAACAAGCATTCTTTTCCATTACTTCTCAGGTTGTAGTTATGTTCAAAGGTTTGAAACTGCTGGAAGTCTTATTTTTAGATAAGAGAATTCCTGTACATGAGTTGATTAATAAAAATTGATTTATACAGTTTGATGCTGAATATTCTAAGTAAAAATGATTAAACCTCTACCTTTTCTCAAAGTTACTAATTTATACACAGGCAAACATGAGATTGGGTAACTAATTAGAGGAAGATCAAGAAGTTTGAGTAAATCAACTCTACCTCAATAAAATTAAAAGATTAAGAATCATAAAAAATTGTTTTGAAAAGAAAGAGAAATGGGCAATTTATTTCAATAAAGGGAGAGGGCTGATTTTGCTACAGTGGGGGAAAAAATGAGGAGGTTAAAAACTGCTGAATTTAAATACATCCCCATTTCTCTCTGCACGATATCTTTATCTCAGTGTCTCCATTCCTTCTACTTTCGTTTCATAGCAAGGTATCAACTGAGAAATATATCAAGTTGACAAATTGCTTGACATATCTGATCTAGGGTGGCTTCTACATCACTCTTCTCTTTTTCCTCCCAGTAAATACTTTGGACACCGACATTTGCCACATTGGAAATGACAGGCACCAAAGGAAAAACACATCAAAGTGATTAGGATCAGAAAGTCTGTTAAGGATTTTTTTTTTAATAGAGTAGAATGTAGTTTTATTGAATCCTTAAGATGCAGAACCAAAGGAAACTCCTTTCTTGTGAAAGAAAACAATCCAAGTGATTGTAAACCCTGGAAACCAACAGAAGCACTTAAACCTTCAATATGAATGTGTTTATTTTTCCAACTCGGATATTGTTCTGAAGTACACTTGTAATCTAAATACCCCTTTCTCTCCTTCCTTTTACAACATACCATTTCAGTCTGTTTATTTATAGAACGATGGCCTTAAGGAAAAAGCCTTATTCACATTCCCACAAAAGAAATAAATAAAATACTTGTCTCTAGGATCCATTTAACTAAACTTGACTTAAATCCTGGTAGAGGCTTCCATCTCTATAACAGACACAAAAGAGGATGAATGATCTTTCACTATCAAAACAAACTTCTATTAATATAGATAAACAGTTCATTAAATTATTCAAATACATTTACTATGCTCCTATAATGTGCAAAGTACTGTTCCAAAGTAGACACCCTTCCTTAGATGTACAGTGGGCCACTAAAATAATAATTTCAGGAGCTTAAGACACTGGCACAGTCAAAATACCCTAATAATATGAAATGGTCTCTGTTGCTGCTGCTTCCAAAAGTGCCCGGTTTATTTCTAAGGGACAGCTCAGGCATTTGGAAGAATAATTCAAACTTAAGCTTTAATATACGATGGGGTTAGGCAGTGATTGTACCTTCAGAACATAATATAACCATGTGAAGTACATTCTGGTGATCTAAAAGGCTAGTATCTGTGCAAGGTAACCTAAGAAATTTGACACCATTTTTTTATTAAAAAAGGTATCAACTTCAAAATAAATCAGGATACAGATCAATTGTGATTTTAGGAAAAATAAAAATACAGAAACGCCAACCCCTCTCCCCAGCACTGAAATTACACTTCCTCAGACACACTGCCATCATTGGGAACCATGGGGGTCAACTGGGTAAATTTAAATCACATTAGATAATTACATAATTTGACCTAGCTTGGGTATGTGTGTGATCCCAAAGACTTTTCAACATATTTTTCCGCAATACAGTGGTAGCAATAGAAATGAAGAAATTGGAAGTATTTTCTTAGAGACAGCTTACAGATTTCTTACAGGTCCCAAAGTGAAAATATAACACATCACCATCATAACACAAGCTGCTTTGTCACTCCTAAGACCCAATTTCGCAGGACATCAGGCTTCCCAGTGTTTCCTTCATATGCCTCTACTTGGGTTTTCTTTCCCCTGAACTAAATAGCCTCTCAGGTCAAGTGTTACCTGTTGGCAAGTTACCTTCAGGATAGATATGCTCGCATCACTTCTATATTGACAAGTCAAGCCTCCGTTTATGAGGCTTAAATTCAGCTCCTGGCCTCTTGACTCAGAACTTCCTTCATTTACTTATAAAAAGAACAACAACCAAAAAAAAAAAATCCAAGAGAAAAAAAGAACTACCCTCATTTACTTAAAAGGATCATTCAAAACACTAGGGAAAAAATTTCCCTCTGAAGGAGACTTATTCAAGGAACACAATACTATTTACAGCTTATGGCCCACCTTAGAAAGGCAAACTCAACTTAATCTCCTGAAAAGAATCTCAGTAGTCTCCCATTCAGAAACTTACTATTCCTATTATTGTCTAATGTTGTGGTTAAATAAAATTAAATGTTAATAATAAACAGTAATTAAATAATAAACTTAAAATAAATAATAATAATAAAAAAACATGGTCTGGAGGTTTTTAGAGAAGGTATAATAAAGGTCAATGTCCATTAAATTCACATTCCTTTCTGTACCAATTTCTACAATGAGCAGGCAACACTGCCCTCTAACGGGATGATTCTGTTACATCCCTTAGTTCACCTGGTGGGAAATTGCTCCAGGAAGCATTGACACAACAGCTCCCATGCACATTCTTTCTTTTACTTCTGGGACACAGTCTGTCCTTGACCGTCTGTGAATGACGCTAAAGACGGAGCAGCCCCTAGAGAGGCTATACACTTAGAGAACGCTCATCAGGGGATTACAAACCAACACCTATTGCAATGGTGTTCAAACTTTAGCAGGCATCAAATTACCCCCAAGGGCTTGTTTAAACACAGCTTGCTGAGCCCCACCTGTGTTGCTGACTCCTTAAGTCTAGATCTGAGTCCAAGAACTGACCTTTCTAACAAGTTCCCAGGTGATGCTACAAGCCCAGAGACCACTCTTTACCACCCAGACACTGTGCTTGGCTTTATCTTACTCAATACTTCCCAACAAGGTGAGGTTTTGCATCCATTTTACAGACTAGGAAGCCAAGTCTCACACAGAATAAATCCAGGACTAACTCAAAAGCCATTGCTCCCTTCTCTACAGTATGAAGTCAGTATATGAAGCAGTTAACCATTTCCTCTTCCTTCAGTTTCTTCCGCAAGGGGGCGGGACTTAGGTGACAGTTTAGTGGATTTCACCTCTCAGAGCATCTTGGGGGTCTGGCTATGAAGTCACCTAGAAAGGTCCACTCCATCCCCAGGTTGGATCTGTGAGCAGGGCACGCTGAGAAAGGAGGGGGCGCATGTGAGCGGGAGGTGCCTCCCTTGGGTCCCAAACCCTCCTACACAGTTCAGAGAGGGTCTGATTAGCTCTAGATTCTGGAGTTCTTGGTACTCAGAAACTCTGCCAGAGAGGTTTTAAAGCTAGTGTCTCCTCTCACAGGTGTTTTTGACGACCTCAAAGCTTAGTGGGGCTCGGAGAGGACCCAGAGGGTGGGGGTGTCTGCACCCCTCTCCAACCTCGGCTCAAATCATCCACAGAGGCAGGGAAAGGCACGTTGCAACAACTTTAAATCAGGAGTGCCCAAGGATGTGAAGACTGTACTGTTATGATAAAAGATAAAATAGTTTTCAGGTCATATATCCCACCAGGGTCAGGCAGGTAAAAGTCCCTAGCACTCAGGCCCTGGAAGGATGTCACAGTGATGAGAACAGAACAGTTGGGAGGACACACCCCCACCCCCCCATCCTCGAATAGTTTTTCTTATCCTTTGCATTCAGCTCCTAGCCCAACTTGGTGTTTTCCTGAGGGAGATACAAATATATCCCATGGGGATGGTTTTCTGGCTTCAGTCATCAGACGGGAAAAGATGTTCTCAGAAAAACTGCCCCGTGGGCCGGTCAGCCGAGATCTTGAGGTCGTGGCCGCGGCTGCTCTTCGTGTAGAGCTGGACTCTGAACTCCAGATGCTCGCTGAGCTGGTCCAGAGCCCGGGTGCAGGACTCCAGGCTCTCCGCCAGTTTCTGAACCTTGGCCTTTAGCACGGCCTGGCTAACCCTGGTGGCCCCCTCGGCCCGCCTGGGGACGAGGAAGCCGCGGGAGCCAAAGAAGACGATGAAGTATACCGAGTTGTACAGCGCGATGGAGGCGTTCCTCCCGCACTGCAGCAGCTGGCGGTCTCCGCCGCCCTGCCCGCGGCAAAAGAAGTCGAGGCAGCTCAGCATCTCGCGCATCTGGTCCTGGCAGGTGGCCGCGATCTCCTGCACGCGCCGCAGCTCCCGGGAGTTGCAGAAGATCAGGGAGAGGTCGGACGTGATGGTGACGGCCCCGCCTGCGGTGGCCACCCCCAGCCCCACGGCCGACGCCAGCAGCGAGACCCCCAGGGTGACGGGGCTGAGCGAGAGTCCCACGATGGCGGCCACAGCGCCCGCCGCGCTCAGCGAGCTGCCGGCCACGTTGGCCGCCAGGGAGCGCCGGCGTAGGCGTTCTAGGCGCGCCGAGCCACCTCGCGCAGACGCAGTAGCTGGCCGTGCAGCCGGCCGCGGCGGTCCAGCAGCAGCCCCTGGAAGCGTCGCAGAGCATCCGCGCCCTGCAGCTCCCGGGCCGCCGGCCTCTCCATGTCCTGCGGGGACGAGACACGCGGTTAGCCCGAAGTCGAGCACAACAGCTACGGCCACCCACGGGGAAACGGGTCATTTTCCAGTGAGTCATGTGTCAGGTTCTCAAAGACCCGTTCTGTCATTTGGGACAAGTCCTCCACTTCCCAGGACCTTAAATCCGAGTAAGCCAATAGGAATAATGCTCTCGTTCGTTTTTCTCCCAGGGAATCCCAAGGATTGATTTTTTTTTTAATCTGTTAAATAAGAGAGTGGTGCTATTAATATTTGGAGAAGGAAATGGCAACCCACTCCAGTATTCTTGCCTAGAGAATCCTGTGGACAGAGGAGCCTGGTGGGCTGCTGTCCATAGGGTCACACAGAGTCGAACACGACTGAAGTGACTTAGCATGCATGCATGCATTGGAAAAGGAAATGACAACCCACTCCAGTATTCTTGTCTGGAGAATCCCAGGGACAGAGGAGCCTGGTGTGCTGCCGTCTGTGGGGTCACACAGAGTCAGACACGACTGAAGCGACTTAGCAGCAGCAGCTATTAATATTAGAAGTCTACTGCAATCCTGAAGGTCTTCCCACGTGGCTAAGTGGTAAAGAATCAGCCTGCCAATGCAGGAGATTCAAGTTCAATCCCTGGGTGGGGAAGATCTCCTGGAGAAGGAAATGGCTACCCACTCCAGTATTCTTGCCTGGAGAATTCCATGGATGGAGGAGCCTGGCAGGCTACAATCCAGGGGATCAGAAAGAGCCGCACTGGATTGAACAGGCACGGAATACTGAGCCCTCATCTCAGAAAGATGACATGTGGCAAGCAGTAGGTTGTACCCCTTTACAAAGCCCTTTCCTTACAAGACTAAGATCTTAAGAGTTTTGCAATACAGTTTTTCCCCGTCTGATGAGTGAAAAAGACAAATCACCAAAAACCCAAAAAGCATCTATCAAATGTCACAAACTAATTTTTCTAAGTTAGATGCTCACCTGAAGCAACTCTTCTGCTTGTTATTTTTCCCAGCTCTTATCTTAGAATCAAGCCTAAGATTTCTTAGTCTTGTGCTATTTCTCTAACTAGAGCTCATCAGGTCTTCAGAAATCTCACTCTTTGATACATGCTTAATTAAAACTAAATTACACTAGCACCAGTATGTCCCTTTATGATGAAAGCTCCCTTTAAAAATGAGTAACGATTGAACAGAATTTTAAAAGGGACCACAATTTTTGTTGAACAGCTCACTGAGGGCTACCTATACTGAGCTGAATGGAAGCCAACTGAAGATGACTAACAGAGAAAACTACATCCTGAGTAAAAGTACATCCTTTCTAGTTGCCAAAGATTTCTCCCCTCATAGCCATTGTACTCCTCATTATTAGGAGCTTCTCAAAAGTGGCAAAGAAGCTATAGAAATCCAACATTTCACTACTGTGAGATATCAGGGCAGCAATCATTCTCATGTGGAAGGTGAGGAAATTGAAACACAGACAAATTCTACCTGCAGCTGATAACTTCACAGAGCCCAGTGTAGAATCTTGGTCTCTTGACTCCTAGATCTTAATTTTATTAGCATGCCTTCATAATTGCACCCACCACTGACAAATTGCCAGATAAAGACACCTCTGAGCAAAACGAGGCAAAGTTACTCAAAATATATAACCAACCAAGGATACAACCCCAGTATTACCAGTCCAGTGGCTATTTTTTCAGATAGCATCCCTCTGGCCTCCCCACTTACCATTCACTTCTGGCTATCTCCAGGAAAGAAGAATCTGAGGCTGTTTCTGGATGAGCAAGCTTTATAGTTTCAGAGAGCCAATGACGGCCCTGGGAAAGCCTTGTCTTATTCTGAGAATTTGCCATTTCCTGTCCTGGCCCCTGCTGCCTTCATCCAGAAGGATATGACATGGTGGAAAATGACCCGCCAGCCTCGCAGCACATCCCGTATTTAGGAAATGAACATTGTGTGTTCGCTTTCCCCCAAACGCAGGAAAAGAACCACAGGCTCTTCCCCAACTTGAAACAAGTGCTGTCATTGTCCCGTGGGGGGGGGTCGGGGCGGGGGGCATACTCTGCCTTCCCTTTCCTGAAAATAGCTCATGACGTTATCTGAGAGGCCATCAAAGGCACCCCAGGCTGACCAATTATAGTGTTTCTTGGGAGGCCACCAGTACACAGTCACTTTTTAAAAAGAAAAAGGGAAGAGACTCTCTTATGTCTGATAGAGCCACTCACAGTCCACTCCCGTATTTTTAAAAAAAGCATCGTGAATCTGAGCATTTGAAACACGGGATTCAGTAGGCGCGCAGCCTTCAAAACGCAAAGTCACGCCCACAGGAAGTGCTGCGTGCAGTTTTGAGCATCTCCAGCTGCGGAGAAGCTCTTGGAGGTCTCAGAAAGGGCACACCTCGGGCCAAATGCGTCAGAAAAATCAGTGGGGTCAGGCTGCACGAGGAGCTAATTATACACTTTCAACAGCAGCGGGGATTCTGTTTCCTGGGTTTTCATGGGAAGCAACCACTGTAGCCCAGGCAATAGTTATATGAGTGCATTCTACCCCCACGGAGAGAAGCACCAGCTGAAGGGCAATATTCTGGATCATTCAGGAGAGGAAAACAAGGATAGCATCTGTGGATGCTTTCTGGGACATTCAGATAAGTGTTGGCTGTTCAGCCAGGAAGACTCCTACCACAGATTCCCAGATAGTAATTATTGTCTCAACTCTCTGGTTCATTTGGAAAGCCTTAGCAACCATATCTTTCTTGAACACAAGTCCCCTACCTTTATAAGTAGACATTGTATTGAGGAACACAACCCCCCCAGTTTTTTGCTACTCACAATCATGGTTCTTTTGAACTTGCTTTTTCTGAATTTGACCCATGTCCAAAAATTCTGGTTACAGCTCCTCAAAGGATAAACATAACCCTCAGTCAGACACCTTCAGTGCCTGCCTGTGCTTTTGAGGTAAGAGGTGGGAAAATGTCTTCCACTGAACCCATAGACATAGTCATTCCAAATGGAATGTAAAGCGGGGTGAATTGGGCAGGCAGTCCGGCGGTGAGGGGGAGCGGGGGGCCGAAGGAGTCTGGCGGTGGTAGAGTAGGCAGGGAGTGAGACAGTGTACCCTGATTCTTCAGTTCTCATTTGCTCTTCCAGCTTCCCTGGACATTTTTTTGTGTTTGGGGTTTTGTTGTTGTTTAGTCACTGAGTGGTATCTGTAGCCCGCCAGGCTCCTCTGTCCATGGGATTCTCAGGCAAAAATACTGGAGTGGGTTGCCATTTCCTTTCCCAGGGGCTCTTCCTGACCCAGGGATTGAACCCGCGTCTCCTGCATTGGCAGGCAGATTCTTTACCACTGAGCCACCAGGGAAGCCCGTGTTTGGGGTTTAGATGAACACAAATAAATCTTTATTTCATGAATGGGTGAATGTTGCTAGGATACAGAGAGGATCATCATCTTCAGAGCATCAGTAATCATAGTACAGAAGTAGGATGAAGAGGAGAAGGTCCAGGAGAATGGGCAGTACTGACCTCAGCCAATATCCAAGAATTCGTTTTTCTCTGTGTTATAAATACATTTTCTTTGGGTTTTTTTTTTTTTAAAATGGAACAAAAAGAATTCATTCATTTGACAGTTTGGGTTTGTTTTAGCTTTACCACCTATAAAACTCTGGTACTTCACATCATTTCTAAAAATGGACACATGAACATAATACTTTTGACTCAGTATTTATTTACTTTCACATATTTAAGCACAATAAGAAATTTGAGGAATAATTGAAGGTATTTTGATCAAAAGTATTATTGAGGCAGTTCCCCCAATATCTTGGGGACTGCATCCTCAAACTTCTTTTCTAAACTGTTTTCTGGGCACTTGTAACCCATCACCCCTAACACGTTACACTGAAAATGGTGACTGACCTTCAGATTAAACGTGCAACCAGGGCTGTGAACCACTGCTGTAGAAGCTGTGAATTCTCTGACCACTGGTTACATGGCAGCAGAAACAGTATGACTAGTATATAGCAGTTTATGAGTCAGGTGTTTATGCAGTTAAGTTATTAACTCATTAGTCTGGGGCCCCTAGCTAAAAAATAAAGTAATAACTATGTTCTGGGCCTCCAAGAGTTCTAGAAAGGTCTGGGCCACCTCCATTTTTTTTAAGGGTCTCAGTGAATTTTCTTTTAAAGAAGAAATTTTATAAACGAGAAGGCCCTACTGTATAGCACAGAAAATTATATTCAGTATACTATGAGAAACCAAAATGAAACAATATTTTTTAAAAGAATGTATATATAGGGCTGTCTCAAAAAGTTCATTCAAGTTTTTCCATAATATCTTACAGAAAAACTCAAATGAACTTTTTGGCCAATCCAGTGTATATGTTTAACTGAATCACTTTGCTGTACAGCAGAAATTTTTAAAATTAATTTTTATTGGAATCTAGTTGATTTATAATGTTGTGTTTGTTTCTGCTGTACAGGAAAGTAAATCAGTTATGCATATACATGTATCCACTCTTTTTTAGATTCTTTCCATATAGGGCATTACAGAGTATTGAGTAGAGTTTCCTGTGCTATAGAGTAGGCCCTTATTAGTTATCTATTTTATATATAGTAGTGTGTATATACAATGGTATCCCACTCCAGTACTCTTGCCTGGAGAATCCCATGGATGGAGGAGCCTGGTGGGCTGCAGTCCATGGGGTCACTAAGAGTCGGATACGACTGAGCGACTTCACTTTCACTTTTCCCTTTCATGCACTGGAGAGGGAAATGGCAACCCACTCGGTTTTCTTGCCTGGAGAATCCCAGGGACGGCGGAGCCTGGTGGGCTGCCATCTATGGAGTCGCACACAGTCGGACACGACTGAAGCGACTTAGCAGCAGCAGCAGCAGCAGCAGTGTGTATATGTTAGTCCCAGTCTCCTAATTTATACCCCCTACTTTCCCCTCTTGGTAACCATAAATTTGTTTTCTACATCTGTGACTCTATTTCTGTTTTTGTGAATAAGTTCATTTGTACCCTTTTTTTAGATTCCTCATACAAACAGTTATCTATGATATTTCTCTATCTTATTTCACTCAATATGACAGTCCATCCATGTGGCTACAGCAGAAATGAACATAACCCTGTAAATCAGCTATACTTCAATCAAAATAAAATAAATAAAAAGAAGAAATTTTAAAATGAGATATAAAAATGTGTGGCTTATTTCTTTTAATTGCCATATGCGAGGTCTTACAATGTCACTATTTCTCTATTCACAAGATAATCACTGATTTATAAAATAGTGCATTACATTGGCAGTGTGACACAAGTTTAGGGAGCTCACACTTGGTGCTCTGTGACAACCTAGAGGGGTGGGATGGGGTGGGAAGTTCAAGAAGGAGGGGACATGTGTATCCTGTGGTTGATTCATGTTGGTGTATGGCAGAAACAAACACAATGTTATAAGCAATCATCCTCCAATTAAAAATACAATTTTTTTTAAAATTTAATATTTATTTATTTGGCTGTGCTGAGTCTTGGTTGCAACGCAAGGGATTTTCAATCTTCACTGTGGCATGCAGGACCTAGTTACCTGACCAGGGATCTAATCCAGGCCCCCTGCATTGGAAACATGGATTCTTACCCCTGGACCATCAGAGAAGTCCCCAGTGATGACTTTTTTCTTTTAGCCTTTCTTGGTGTATCTCAGTGACTGTACATAGAACCCTTTTTGGCGACAATATCAAAAGTATAAAACTGAGACAATTTGTGAATGTGAGATTTAGGCCAAAGGTTTTTCAGACTTTCCTTTGCACTAGGTCCTAATGTGTACAGTCATCCAACTAAACAAAAGTAAGTTAAAATAATACCACCACTGCCTGAGGATCTTTGCCCATGTTTTTTTATTGTAAATTTCATGAGCATGTAAGTGCTACAGCACATAATTAGACTCAGATTACTTGCTGAATTTAAAGTATTTCGTTCTCTCAAAGAAGCGTCGTTATTTTCCTAATAACTTGATGAGAATTTAGCATTAAATTACAACCTGGTAGGACATTTAGAGCCCTTATTTTGCAAAGACTTTCAACATATCTATGTTAGGAACTTCCCTAGTGGCCCAGTGGTTAAGAAACTGTCTTGCAATGCAGGGGACACAGGTTCAATCCCTGGTCAAGGAACTAAGATTCCACGTGCCTCAGAGCAACTAAGCCATGCCACAACTAGAGAGTCTGTGTGAGCAACAAAACATACTAAAAGATCCTGTTTGACATAATGAAGATCCTGAGTGCAGCAATTAAGACCTCAGTTCAGTTCAGTTCAGTTGCTCAGTCGTGTCCGACTCTTTGCGACCCCATGAATCGCAGCACGCCAGGCCTCCCTGTCCATCACCAACTCCCGGAGTCTACCCAAACCCATGCCCATCGAGTCGGTGATGCCATCCAGCCATCTCATCCTCTGTCATCCCCTTCTCCTCCTGCCCCCAATCCTTCCCAGCATTAGGGTCTTTTCCAATGAGTCAACTCTTCACATGAGGTGGCCAAAGTATTGGAGTTTCAGCTTCAACATCAGTCCTTCCAGTGAACACCCAGGACTGATCTCCCTTAGGATGGACTGGTTGGATCTTCTTGCAGTCCAAGGGATTCTCAAGAGTCTTCTCCAACACAGCCAAAAAATCTTTTAAATTTTTTTAATTAAAAAAAAAGATATCTATGTTGCATGAGATCTAAACTATTAATGCCAGAAACTTATGGAACCGCACAGGAAAGAAAGTTTTGAACTCCAGCCATTTTCAGTTTCTCCAGATTAGCCTCTGATCATTAATGTACACACACATCCTTAACCATTCGTGTTTAAACACTGGCCTGTGTTCTTTTCTCCACTTAACGTTCCTGCAGATACTCACTTCTCCATGTTGACATAGTCCTCACCTCTGTCATTTTTAATAGCTCTGTTATAATCCCATTGTTTGCTTAGTCATTTCCCTATTAGACACTTGGATTGCCTCCAGTTTTTTTCACTATTTTAACTAGAGTTACCGGGAACATCTGTGTAAATTTTACCCCTTGGGATCATTTCTTTGGGGAGTATTCACAAACAGGAAAATACCTAGTGAAAGAGAATGAACATTTTCATGGTTTTTGTTGCATGTTGTTGTATTGCTTTCCAAAAGAATCAATTTTTTGATACAAGGCAATGAGCTTTGTAAGAATCCCAGCTGCAGGCTGAGACTACTCAAAGATTACTTAATTTGTTTGGTTTATTTCAGCTCCACAAACATGTATCAGATACCTATGTGTGTCAGACACCATGCTAGATTCTGAGAATAAAAATCTGAGTAAGATACCATGTCTGCCATCCAGAATGAAGACAATCCACTGGAGAGAAAAATATAGAACAGATAATTTCAATTCTATGTGGAAAGTGCCAGAGGTGTGTGCACCAAGGAAGTACAGAGTCCTACAAAGCACTAAGTATGGATTTCTAGAAGCACTGCTATTGAGCTGAAACTTGAGAATTGAATAGAAGTGGTTATTTGGACAAAAATTAGGAGGCAGAGGAGGGCAAGCTAGGGGAATAGAATGGATAAAGGTGTGGTACAGCGTTTAGGATGCTTTAGGCAGTTACCTATTGCTGAGCATAAAGTGGGAAGCTGCGGGTGTCCAGGGATGAGGCTGAAGGGATACACAAGAGGCAAGTCACCTGAAATTTATTTATTTTGGGGGGGATCAAACCATTTTATTGAGGGGTTTCAGAGGAGGATTGAAAGGCTGGGAAGACAATGAGATCTGACATCTGTCTTGTGGCCAGGATCTCCCCAGCTTCACAGCCGCTGAAAGTGGAATTTGTTACAGTGCATGGTGGGAGCTGGGGCTTCCCTGGTGACTCAGACAGTAAAGAATCTGCCTGCAATGCAAGAGACCCAGGATTTGATCCCGGGGTTGGGAAGATCCCCTGGAGAAGGGAATGGCAACCTACTCCAGTATTCTTGCCTGGAGAATTCCATGGACAGAGGAGCCTGACAAGCTATGCAGTTCATGGGGTTGCAAAGAGTTGAACATGACTGAGAGACTAACACTTTCACGATGAGAGTTAAGCTAAGTTTTGTCCAGATTAATCCCTTTTAAAATAGTAACATGCTTTTCTATGATGAGTTATTGCTCTTTGTCTTTTTCTTTTCTTGATCTGTTACTGTTGTTTACATCTACTTCCAGAAGCTCTATTCTATGTTACCCATCAATTTACCTTTATAAATTCAAGATAATATAATTTTGAAAATTATTGCTTATAGTAGCATTTTTGTTTTTAAGGGGAGAATCTATCATAATCACGTTTCCTGGAAAATTTTACTTGCTTGTTCTTCTGGACAAATCTGACAATGGGAGCTCTTCAACTGCTGTAGCCTTGCTAATGTGATCAACTGAAGCCAATTTAAGTTTGTTCCACTTCTTCCTTCACAAGTGTGCACACTTGTACAGAACACCTGGGATCATGTGGGTGAAACATACATTACATCATTCATATAGAAGCATTGGCCCCACAGGCTCTATTATAGTATAACTTCTTTACCACATGCCTTTTCCTCTGGTGCCACAAAGACTACAGCTGAGTATACATCCCTTTGGTAACCATAAAAGTTCTCTTATCTCCCGGGACACGGGCAAACTATTACCTTGGTCTCTTCCTTTCCCAGGCTTAGTCATTTTCTCCGAAGTTCTCAGGCATACATAACAATCATTGCAACCTGGATCCTAACATCTGCTTGTTCTATATGTAGAGAGGCATAAGAAATCTTCAGGGCTCCCTCAAGTCTCAGATATTTGAATAGTTTCATTTTTAGCATGTGTCTTAGAGGCAAGAGAATGTTAGATATTGGTCTCCTTTTTTAACTTTGTTTAAAGCCTGTTTTTAATAAGAAGAATTCAGTCATTTCACATCGGACGTTACAGTGAAGCAAGGGTTTATGTTCCTATACTCTGAAAGTTGATTGTTTTTGTTCTAGTTATTTGCTTTTTAAAAAATAAATGGGGGACTTCCCTGTGGTCCAGTGGCTAAGACTCTGCACTCCCGATGCAGAGGGGCCCAGGTTCAATCCCTGGTCAGGGAACTAGATCCCACATGCCTCAACTAAAGATCCCACATGCTGCAGTAAAGACCTGGCACAGACAAATAAATAAATAATTAAAAAATAAAGTACAAAAAAAAAGGTTACTAAAGAGGGTTTTCAACTTTATTTGCCTTTGAATTAGATGAGAAAGTAACTTTTTGTAGTCTACTTTTCCCCCTAAAAATTTAGCACTTTAAAAATTATTTCTGGGACTTCCCTGGTGGTCCAGTGGCTAAGACTCCATGTTCCCAATGCAGGAGGCCCAGGTTCGATGCCCGGTCAGGGAACTAGATCCCATATGCTGCAACAAAAGATCCCATGTGCTCCAAATAAGACTTGGCACAGCCAAATAAATAAATAAAATATTAAAAAAACATTTCTGCCTTTACTTTCTTTCTTAAGTTAAAATTTTTATTTTGAGAAAAATATACATTCACATGTAAGGAAGAACACAGAGAAATTCACTGTTTCTTCAGTTACCCTTAATGGTAAAACCTTGCAAAACTATAATAGAATATCACCAGAATTGATGTCAGTACAATCCACTCATTTTTTTTTTTGAAATTTGAACAAAATCTGTATTTTAGTCAATAGTACTGTATCACATGTTAATTTCCTGGGTTTGTTTTTACAACATAGTATTTCTTTATATTCTCAGAATTAGATTAGAAGTTTCAAGCCTCATTCAGGTTTTTCTATGCTAAAAAAAAAAGTTAAACCACCTTTGAAAAATAGGGAAAACAGATTCTATAAGGTAGACCTCTGTGTATACAGTGATAACGTGGGGCTTGAATCCTGAGTCTGCATTTCCTGTGTGGTGTTAGGCAAATCACTGAACCTCTCTGAAACTTTACAAAGTTTCCTTGATTAAATTAGAAAATGAACACTGAGCCCTTTTGAGACCTAGGAATTTGGGTACAAACATGAGTTATTGGTACCTTTTTCCAAACCAGTGACTATTTGTGATTTCTGATGACTTTTAAATAGTTCAACTGTTTATACTTTATTATTTATACTTTATTACTCTGATAGTATATTATTTATCAGCTGATTTTTTTTATCAGCATATTACCATAGACTTTCTGTGGCTCTCTCAGAAATATTTGTATTTTTCAGCTATGGGGAAAATCATCCAAAAGTGATTTTTAACTTATCAATTTATAATGTTCTTGTTCTTTTTGCAACTGTCTTAGGTAGCTTGAGTATTCTTGTCTGGGAAATCTTATGGACAGAGGAGCCTGGTGGGTCCATGGGGACTCCAGTCCAGGGGGTCACACAGAGTCTGACACGTCTGATGCAACTTAGCACACACACTCGCAGAGCAGAGAAAGTTTGTTTGCTGAGAAAAAATAAAAATAAAGAGACAAGACCTGAAAGGCAAATAGAAAGAAAGTCTAAACTTTTATTTCTTGCTACCCTTCTGTTCCATGAGTCATCCTATATCCTTATTTTTTAACTCCCCTTTTATTTTTCAAATGATCTTGATTTGCTTTCTGGTCTTTGCAACAAAGAACTCAACTAACCAACACTACAGCATATAAATTTAGCTCTTTAACATTAAAAAATAATAATAACAGATTTTTGGAGGTGTTTATGCAGTACCAGCCAGTAAAGATTCTGCCTGCAATGCAGGAGACCTGGGTTCCATCCCTGGGTTGGGAAGATTCCCTGGAGAAGAAAATGGCAACTCACTCGAGTATTCTTGTCTGGAGAATCCCATGGACAGAGGAGCCTGGCAGGCTACAGTCCATGGGGTTGAAAAAAGTCGGACAGGACTGAGTGACTAACACCTTCACTTTCACTTTAAGTGAATTAACTGTTAAATAGCCATTTAGGAGTTCCTCTACCTTTGCCTTAGAGAAGGCAATGGCACACCACTTCAGTACTCTTGCCTGGAAAATCCCGTAGACGGAGGAGCCTGGTAGGCTGCAGTCCATGGGGTCGCTAAGAGTCAGACACGACTGAGCGACTTCACTTTCACTTTTCACTTTCATGCACTGGAGAAGGAAATGGCAACCCAGTCCAGTATTCTTGCCTGGAGAATCCCAGGGACGGCAGAGCCTGGTGGGCTGCCGTCTGTGGGGTCGCACAGAGTCAGACACGACTGAAGCGACTTAGCAGCAGCAGCAGCAGCAGCTACCTTTGCCTTCATCTTCTGCATAACAGCACTTTCTTTTCTTGGAACATGTACTTTATTTTCCTAATCACAAAAGAAATACTTCTTGTAATAAATTCACATAGTATAAGAACATAGAAAGTTAGGTTTTCCCTCTCCATTTGTTTTCACTCTCCAGAAGTAGCATCAAGGTTTACAGTTTCCTATGCATTCTTCATAACGTTCACAATTATATAAATTATGTGGTTAAGATTTTCTTTTACAAAATAACTTAGTGTTTCTGGATTGCTGGGCAACATTTTTTCCACTGAAAAAATATGACATAAACATCGTGCTAGTCACTCCCTATCTCCATATATTAGTTTTTGCCCTTTCTTTCTGCCTGCTCTGTGCCCCAGCAGGTTGCCCCACTCACCTCCATCACAGCTGACTGTGTCCAACCCAAGGGAGGTACCAGCCAGAGATGAGAGCCTAATGGAAAAGAAATAAGTCAGAGTGTTCCTTCCCTTGCTTCAGCTCTGTCTTTTACAGTACAGGCAGCCCCTCCATATCCACAGGTTCCTCATCCCTGTGAATACAGAGGACCAGCTGTAACCAACAAGAGCATCTGCAGATTTTGGTAACCTTAGGGGGTCCTGAAACCAATCCCCCATGGATACGGAGGGACAACTGTCACAGATTCCCTCATGGGCTATAGTTTCACTGAGTGGCCCTGCCTCTATGTACCAAATTTCACCACACTCCTATTATTATTTTTTATTTTCATTTTTAATCAAAGTATAGTTGATTTAGGGCTTCCCTGGTGGCTCAGACAGTAGAGTCTGCCTCCAGTGCAGGAAACCTGAGTTCAATCCCTGAGTCAGGAAGAGCCCCTGGAGGAGGGAATGGCTACCCTCACTAGTATTCTTGCCTGGAGAATCCCATGGACAGAGGAGCCTGGCAGGCTACACTCCATGGGGTCGCAAAGCGTTGGACATGACTGAGAAACTAACACTTTCACTTCCATAATTGTTTACAATGTTGTGCCTATCTCTGTTGTATAGCAAAGTGACTCAATCATACATATTAGGCATTCTTTTTTTTTTTTTTTTTGGCTGTAACCTGTGGCATGGGGGGGATCTTAGTTCCCCAACCAGGGATGGAACTCACGCCCCCTGCATTGGCAGCTCAGAGTCTTAACCACTGGACCACCAGAGAAGTCCTCATTGTTTATATTCTCCACTATGGCTTATCACAGGATTTTGACTATAGTTCCCTGTGCTATACAGTAGGACCTTGTTTTTATCCATCCTATATGTAATAGTTTGTGCATGCTCAGTCGTGTCCAACTCTTTGCGACCCTGTCTCTGTACAGAGATAGGCACAACATTGTAAAAACCTATGCAAGTGTTAGTTGCTCAGTCATGTCCAATGCTCTGTGACCCCATGGAGTGTAGCCCGCCAGGCCCCTCTGTCCATGGGATTCTCCAGGCAAGAATACTGGACTGGGTTGCCATTTCCTCCTCCAGGGGATCTTCCTGACCCAGGGATCAAACCCACCTTTCTTGAGTCTCCCGAACAGCAGGCAAATTCTTTACTGCTTAGCCACCTAAGAAACCCACGTGTAATAGTTTATATCTGTTAATCCCAAACTCCTAGCCCTTTCCTCCCCCACTCCCCTCCCCCTTGGCAGTCCTTAATCCTCAGTCAGTTGCTTAGTCGCATCTAACTCTTAGAGACCCCATGGGCTGTAGCCCACCAGGCTCCTCTGTCCGTGGGATTTTTCAGGCAAGAATACTGGAGTGGGTTGCCATTTCTTCCTGCAGGGGATCTTCCTGACCCAGAGATTGAAACCTCATCTCCCGAGTACCCTGCATTGACAGGAGGATCTTTACCACTGAGACACCTGGGAAGCCCAATATATAATAGTTTACATCTGCTAATCCCAAACTCCTAGTCCTTTCCTCCCCCACTCCCTCCCCCTTGGCAACCACAAGTCTGTTCTCTATGTCTGTTTCTGGGAGAATTTTCTCTCCCTTGTGCCTTAAGCCCTAGAATGTAGTAACTTTCCAATGCTGCTAGTCTGTAGGTTCCTCCTCCTCCCTTCTTGTTTGTTTAACACTGCCCAACCTTTATAAGTAAACTCTTCCCTAAAAGCTCTTCACTGAACCATCTAGGGTGAATCCTGTTTCCTTCTGGGACCCTCTCTTATACAAATGTTTTGCTAAGGTGATTCATGTAGCCATCACTCATCCTATGGACAAGTCATGATTTATTTAACCCTTTCTTTATTGATGGACATTTATCATATTTTCTTTTTTTTTTAATATTTATTTACTTTTGGCTGTGCTGGGTCTTCGTTGCTGCGCACGGGCTTTCTCTAGTTGCAGTGAGCAGGGGCTACTCTTCATTGTGATACACGGGCTTCTTGTTGCGGTGGCTTCTCTTGTTGCCGGGCACGGCTCCAGGCACGTGGGCTCCAGTAGTTCAGCACACAGGCTCATTAGTCATGGCATTCGGGCTTGGTTGCCCCAAGGCATGCGCAGTTTTCCTGGACCAGGGATTGGACCTGTGTCCCCCGCATTGGCAGGTGGATTCTTATCCACTGTGCCACCAGGGAAGGCCCTGTCATATTTTCAATTGCACTGTTTATTACAAACAATGATGCAGTGACCATCCTTGTGCGTGGGTATGTGTATATGTGTGTGGGTATTTGTATATGTGTGTGAGTATGTGTATATGTGTGTATAACCTTGGTGAGTATGTTTGTAAGAGATTCCTAAAACTGGAATTACTGCAACAAAAGACATACTAACTTTAAACTTGATAAATATTTTCTCTCCCTCCTGGGCAGAGAGTCAACAATTTCCTCTCCCTAGAGCATACTTATATTTAATAAGCAACAAACAAGCGATAGCTATGATGAATGAAAAAGTAAGGTTCTGGTAAAACATGCATGTTTAGACCATCAGTCCAAAAGAAATTGTGGATATTTTTAAACCTAAAAATAAAGTAAGTCTTTGTAAAGGAGTTTCTGAATCCTACAGCTATTCAGACAACGTAATCCTTCAATCAGCTTTATTTCAAGGAAAGAGAACAATTTCTGACTGTTTGAACTAATCTGACCAGAAAAAGTTCCAGTAGTCCCTAAGTGTATTAGATTAAGCACATGATTAAGAATAAAATCCAAAAAACATTCTGATGGTAAGTTTCAGAGTACATTCACATAATGTGCTACTTCCATTTGGAGCCCAGATAACAAGATGTTTGCTGCTACATTCTAGGTTTAAGTTTACAAGGTTTAATATCTCAAAAGCAGACATAGATTTAAGAAGTCAAGACAGTCATTGAGCACTGTATGTAATAAGTTAAAAATAACCTAAATTTCCACCAGTCTGGAAATGGTTGAATGTCAGTACATCCATACTATAGAATTTTATGCTGCAGTTTTAAGATATACTTTCTCAGGAGAGGGGTTTGGGAGAGAATGTATACATGTATATTTATATGCATGGCTGAGTCCCTCCTCTGTTTACCTGAAACTATCACAACATTATTAGTCAGCTATACCCCAATACAACATAAAAAGTTCAAAAATACAAACATAAAACACACTTCCTTGATTATGAGCAAACTGAGCACCTTTCATATACTTAAGGTGACTTTTGTTTTGGTTTCCAACTGCCCCATATACTCCTGTATGGATTATCTGCTCATTATTTCCTTTGTGTATGGGCTTCCCTGGTGGTTCAGATGGTAAAGAATCCACCTGCAATATGACACCTGGGTTTGATCCCTGGGTCAGGAAGATCCCCTGAGAAGATCCAGTACTCTTGCCCGGAGAATTCCATGGACAGAGGACCCTGGCAGGCTATATTCCATGGGGTGGCAAAGAGTCAGACATGAGTGAGCGACTGAGCACACACACACACACACACATAATCCCTTAAGTAACAGCAATTTCCTAAATTAAAAATGAGCCACAATTCAAAATTAATTTTGAAAAGAGATTTTTAAAAAGAGGTCTCTAGTTCAGTAGATGGTTTGACTGAAAGCTGACTCAGCCTGAAAGAGAAGCCACTTTGTCAGGATAAACGGACAGTGGAGTGACATAGGACATGGGGGAATAAAAGGAAGCAAACATTTGGTGGATGGGTCTTTCTCACTGCTGCTGAAGGATGTGGTAGGCCAAGGGGAAATCCTTAGGTGGGAAGAATTCTGGAAGGTCCATACATGCTTTCTGGAGAAGCAAAAGGAGGAAGTCCCCTTGAATCCATTGACAACAAAGGTCCATGAATTAATGAATGAGGGATGTGATGGTTAGTTTTATGGGTCAACCCGGCTAGGTTCTGGCGCCCAGTTGTTTGGTCAAACCAGGCTAAATGTTGATATGAAACTGTTTTAGATGTGATTTATATTTAAATTGATAGACTTTAAGTGAAGCAGATTACTCTCCATAATGTGAGTTATAGAATTGTGATTCTTAACAATAGTGTTTTTGTAAACAAAGTCGGTTTAAATTTTTAAAAATTTTTAAAAGGTTGTTGGTTTACTGCCCACTCCCAGAACTGTGCCTTGCAGGTAATAGGAGCTCAATAAACATCTGTTGAATGAATCTGTTAACATAGGGAATTAGTCACATTCTCATTAAGACTCTTCTTGCATCTATTCAGTCATGATGCATTATTCATTCAGAATACATCTAAATTAAATCTACTTCTTGAGTGATTGATTTCTTTTGAGTTCCATACGTGATTGGGTCTGTTTCTTTTCTTATGCTGTCCTTGTCCTTGCTGGTGTCAGAGTTAAATCGGGCTGATGAAATGAATCACATAGCTTTCCATTTCATTCTGTGCTCTGGAAAGGCTTAGAGAGCATGGGAATTATCTGTTCCTAGACTATTTGGGAGAACTCATTGTAAAACATTTAGGCTGTGTGCCTTTTTGGTGGGTATTTCTTAGACAACCATTCCATTTCTTCCGTGGTTATTGGCCTGGTCAGGTTTTCTACTTCTTGTGGATTTGGTTTTTAAAATTTAGGTAGTCTTCAATAATTGTTCATTTTATTAAATGTATTGCTATACAGAACACAGACACAACTTAGCATGCATGCACATTCATAGCCTCCTCTGCTATCAACATCTACCAGATATGGTGGTGTTACAATGGTGCACCTGCATTGACATGTTGTGTAGTCACTGAGTCCTGTCCAATTGTGTTGTGATACAATGGATTGTAGCCTGCCAGGCTCCTCTGTCCATGGAATTTTCCAGGCAAGGATACTGGAGTGGGTTGCCATTTCCTACTCCAGGGGATCTTCCTGACCCAGGGATTGATCCCGATGCAGGGGTCTCTTACATCTCCAACATTGGTTTTTGTTGTTGTTCAGTTTAATCATAATCTAATCAGATTATTTTGTAGTAGTCTTTTATTAAGAGAACCCAAGTTAACTACTTATTTTCCTATTGATGAATATTTCTAATGTGTTTCTGATTTTTTCCTTTTACTATGCTGCTCTGAATCTGCCTGCAATGGGGGAGACCTAGGTTTGATCCTGGGTTGGGAAGATCCCCTGGAGGAGGGTGTGGCAACTCACTCCCGTATTCTTGCCTGGAGAATCCCATGGACAGAGGAGTCTGGCAGGGTACAGTCCATGGGGTCACAAAGAGTCGGACACGACTGAGTGTCTAGGCACAGCACAGCACACGCTGCTGTGAACATTCTTGTCCAAGTCTTGTTGACTTACTACGCTAAGAGTTTCTTCAAAGTACATGCCTCTGAGTGGAATCCTAGGCCCTAGACTATGTGCATTAAGAACTCTTCTATTTTTTTAATTGATTTTTTAAGAACCCTTCTAGACATTACCAAATTGCTCTCTAAAATAGACGTACCAGGACTTCCCTGGTGGTCCAGTGACTAAGATGCCATGCTCCCAATGCAGGCGGCCAGGGTTTGATCCTTTGTCAGGAAACTAGATCCCACATGATGTAACTAAAGAGGCTACATGTCGCAACTAAGACCTGGCACAGCCAAACAAATATTTTTTAAAAAGTAGACATAATATCAATGTATATTCCTTCCAGGGGGTACATAATAGGTCCACCTATAATTCCATACTCTCACCAGCAATTGATTTCTTCACATTTATATTTATTTTTGCCAACTGGCTGAAAAATTGAATCACTTGTTTTTATTTTCCTTTTTGTGATTCCTAATAAGGTTCATCATCCTATGATTTGTTATTTGGTTTTTCTTTTCTGTGAATTTTTTTTATTTTTTGGCTCATTTTCCCCAATAGTTATTTGTATTTTACTGATTTGTAGGAGTTCTTTATAAAATCTGGATACTAATCCTTATGTTACAAATGTGTCCTTCCACATTTTAACTTGTTACAATCAATTTTTATGATGTCTTTTAATAAACAGACTTTTTTTCATTTTAGTGTAGTTGAAATGATCAACTTCTTCCTTTGTAGTTTGGGTTTTGGGCTTTCTTTCACCTTAAAAGGCATAACCATAAAAATCTTGGTTTTTTCTTCTAAAAATTGCTTTTCACTTTGGGTTCTTATCTGGGATTCATTTTGAGTATATGATCTGAGCTAGAAGTCTAATTAAAGGACAGCTAGAGGACAGCAAGCTGTCCCAGCATCGCTGATATCAGTTCATCTTTTCCCTATGGATCCCGCGTATCAGTTTTATGTAAGTCATTGTTTTCATAGATAGATTCTGTCTGACCACGATATCAACTCACTCTGATCCAGCTACTGGGGAATGTAGCTTAGCATGAAAGCCAGATGAGTTTACTAATACTGAACCACAGAATTATATAAACTCAACCAGCCAGATCCAGCCGCACCACTGGGACAGGTTTTATCACATGGATGGCATCCTATCCTGCAAGAAATAGAACTGTGCTTTCTTGAGCTGACTGGCTCCCAAAGAGGAAGGAGAATGAAGCCAATAATGCCCTATTCCAGAATTTACCAATCAGATTAAGTCACCCTCTCCAAAAACACAGGAGATGTACCAAACTTCTTCCCACCTAAGATGTATTCATGTCCTAGTGTCACCATAACAAATTACCACAAACACAGTTGCTGGAAACACAAATTTATTCTCATAGCTCTGTAGGTCAGAAGTCCAAAATCCATTTCACAGAGCTAAAGTCAAGGTGTTGGTTGGGCTGGATCTTTGTGGAGGCCCTCAGGGGAGAATGTTTTCTTGCCTTTTTCAGCTTCTATGACCACCTCTTTTTCTTGACTCATGGCTTCTTCCTCCGTCTCCAAAGCTCATTACTCCCATCTGTGCTTGTGTCATCATATCACCTTCTTCTCTGACTCGGAGCCCTCTCGTGTCCATCTTATAAGGACCCCTGTGATTACCTTGGGACAACCAGGTAATCCAGAATAACCTCCCTACCTCAGGATCCTTAACTTAAGCACATCTAAAATGTCCTTTTTTGCTGTATAAGGTAACATATTCACAGGGTGTGGGGGTCAGGATGTGGACATGTTTTGTTGTTGTTCAGTCGCTAAGTTGTGTCTGACTCTTGCGATCCCATGGACTGCAGTCCATCAGGCTCCTCTGCCCTTGGGGTTTCCCAGACAAGAAGACTGGAGTGGGGAGCCATTTCCTACTCCAGTGGACATGTTTGGGAACTATTATTCATTCTGTGACTGAAGTTTCATTTCCCTCTTATTGCCAACTAACTTTGCTCCTAGGGACACTGGTAGGAAAGAGATTTTGCTCATGAAAAGTTCCAAAAGAGTTCCCTATTAATTAAATTAATGGTTTAATGCCATTCAGTATCCAAGGCTAAGTTTTCATTCATTTTTCTATTACTTTTTATTATGCCTATCCATGCAGTCCATATAGCATATCAGAGGATTATCAATGAGATTAAATAACAAAATTATACTAGTCTAATAATAATATGCAAAAGGAAACTTGGAAATAATCATCAGGGAAATGCAATCAAAACCACAATGAAATATCACCTCACACCTGTTAGAACAGCTTTTACCAAAAAGACAAGGAGTATCAAGCATTGGTGAGAATATAGAAGAATTTGAACCCTTATGAGCTCTTGGTAGGAATGTAAACTGGTACAGCCACTACGGGAAACAGTATGGAAGTTCCTCAAAAAATTAAAAATAAAGCTACCATATGATCCAGTAATTTCATCCGGGTATTTATCTGAAGGAAACAAAACACTAACCTGAAAAAATATATGCACTTCATGTTTACTGCAATATTATTGACAATAGCCAAGACATGGGAGCAACCTAAGGGTCCACCAATGGATGAATGAATTTTTAAAATGGGAGATAGACTATTATGCTAAGTGAAATAAATCAGACAAATACCATATGATCTCATTCACGTGTAGAATTGTTTTTAATGAATTTATAGACAGAAGAGACTGGTGGTTGCCAAAGGTAGGGGTTGGGTGAAATGGGTGAAGACAGTCAAAGATACAATCTTCCAAAGATAAGTCTTAAGGGTGTGTATATGACACAGTGACTATAGTTATTAATTGTTGTTGCTGTTTAGTTGATAGGTCATATCCAATTCTTTTCCAACCCCGTGGACTGTAGACTGTCAGGGTCCTCTGTCTGTAGGATTTCCCAGGCAAGAATACTGGAGTGGGTTGCCTTCTCCAGGGGATCTTCTCGACCCAGGGATCGAACTGGTGTCTCCTGCATTGTCAGGCGGATTCTTTACCACTGAGTCGCCAGGGAAACCCATAGTTAACACTGTATTGCATATTTGAAAGTTGCTAAGAGAATAGATCTTAAATGTTTTCATCATAAGAAAAAAAATTTTGCAACTACATGTGGCAATCGATGTTAGCTAGACTTATTGTGGTGTTCATTTCACAGTGTATACAAGTATCACATCATTAGGTTGTACATCTGAAACTAATATGTCATTTTAATTATACCTCAATAAAAAAAGAACATCAAAGTTTTTCTTATAACCAAGTTTTTCATAGTCTTTCTTCTCAGAGTCATGATTTTAATAAACCAAGAAAAACCAAGAAGACCTAAAAAAAAAAAAAAGCCTCAATACAATAACATAATGCCAATAATGTTGAGGGGAAAAAATTTTAACATAAACCTCTTCCCTTTACCAAATTTCTAGGAAGAGATTAACATCCAAAAAATGAAATCAAAATCATGAGATATTAAAGTTTGAAGAAAGTAAAGCTCAATATAAAATTATCTTGCTTTTATGAGTTAAAATTCAAGAAAATTGAAGTCCAAAATTCATCCCACCATCTTGCTGTTCTGCTCTCAGCTGGAGCAGATTTCAGTGCCTGAGTGGAGTCAGCAGTTTAACAATTGCTGAGAGATTAGTTTTCAGTGTGCTAGTGCTAGGCCTAGGTAGGTAAGATAAACAAACAGCTCTACTTTAAATTCTGCTTTTATGTTGTTTTGAACCATCTTCAAGGGCAAAAGAGGGCGGGTGATATTTCATTGTGGTTTTGATTGCATTTCCCTGATGATTATTTCCAAGTTTCCTTTTGCATATTATTATTAGACTAGTATAATTTTATTTAATCTCATTTATAATCCTCTTATATCTCTCTGACACCTCTCACAACCTCTAGCAATTTAACAATTCATTGACCAGAGATGTATTAATACCTGAATGTTTCAATATTCACTTACATAACAAATACCAGCCACAGGTATTCGATTCTGCAAAACTCCCCCACTCAATAATGTGTTAAGCTGCATCTCTTTGGAATGGGGATAGTTCTTACAGGGCCTCCCAATTAGAAAATAACAATACCAGCCGAGTTGTGATGTACCTTTTTTCCCTAAAGATAGATTTAGTAGAACATACAGAAGGACCCAGGTGGCGCTAGTGGTAGAGGATCCACCTGCCAACTGCTAATGCAGGAGATGTAAGAGACACAGTTTCGATCCCTGGGTAGGGAAGATTCCCTGGAGGAGGGGATGGCAACCCACTCCAGTATTCTTGCTTGGAGAATCCCATGGACAGAGTGAGCCTGGCAGGCTACTGTCTAGAGGGTCACAAAGAGTCAGACACGACTGAAGCAACTTGGCACGAACGCACAAAAGGACTATAGTACTAGCTCCACACCCGCCCTATTCAGAAAACAAGCCAATTCCTTCCTTGCAGGTATCTTGAACAAAAGACACACCCAGAACCAGTACTCTGGATTGTCGAAGACTGTTGGAGAGATTGCAGCTTCACTGAGTTGCTGGTTGATTGATAGCAAGAGTCCAAATGCTGTGTGGTCTGTGCATTCAAATCTATCCAGGAGAAATCTCCTAGCTATGGGTTCATTTCTGCTGTAGGCACCTTGCATGTACATATGTGGAAGCTCCACCTCTGGACATTGTCTCCTCTCTCTGGCCAGGTATTAGAGGGGATGTTGACTTCTTGCAAAGTTTAGAAACGTGCAGGAGCGACACCTCAGTCATCAGCTTTTATTGAAGCAGCTGTTCTTTCCCACTCAGATATTCAAAACCTTTTCATTTTCACAGCCTTTTTCAACTTGAGGTGCCTGCACCACAGGGCTGTGGGGAAGGTGAATCCTGTCTACTAACAGAGCTCATACAATACCCAGTGAACAGTTCTCTTCCTGCACTGCAATGGCTCTTTCCACAGCCTCTTTTCGTGGAATTTCTTAGTGGCTTCCCTGAAGGCTCAGCGGGTAAAGAATCCCCCTGCAATGCAGGGGACACAGGAGACATGGGTTTGATCCCTGGGTTGGGAAGATCCCCTGGAGGAGGGCATGGCTACCCACTCCAGTATCCTTGCCTGCAGAATCCCATGGACAGAGGAGTCTGGCAGACTACAGTCCATGGAGTCGCAAAGAGACATGATGGAGTGACTACACAGGTAAACCATTACCTGGGGAGGATTTCTCTATCATATCTAAATAACTAGTTTCTAGTAGCCTTGAGGACAAAAATAGAGGGAGTAATTCTTGAGCCACAGGAATTCAAACTAGGTCCATCTACCCCGCCCTCTTTTGCCCTTGAAGATGGTTCAAAACAACATAAAAGCAGAATTTAAAGTAGAGCTGTTTGTTTATCTTACCTACCTAGGCCTAGCACTAGCACATTGAAAACTAATCTCTCACTAATGCTCTGTAGTCCAGAGGGAACCCAGCTGCCCTGCAGTTTAAAAAAATGGCAAATATTTTCCCACTCCTTTAATATATAAAAGGACAGTGTATGAAGGGACTGTTTCTTTCTCCTTCTAATTGAATCCTCGCCCCAGCTGTAACTGCTTATTAAGGCCTCTTCAGCTCGCTGGCCCCTGCTAAGTTCCTCTCCTGGTTCCTGTGCCCCTGCCAAGGCCACTTACAACCTCTGAGTGGCTTTTCCAAGGTCTTTTTCCCCAGCCACAGCTCTTAAAAGCCAACTGCACCATCATTAAAAAAAAACAAAAAAACTACCTGGTCTAATATATGCCTACACAAACTGCCAAGATCAAAATGTCCTTGGAGAACAGACAAGTGGTTGCCAAGGGTGAGGGGGCTGGGGGAAGGATGGAGTAGAAGGTTAGGGTTAGCAGATGTAAGCTTTTATATATATAGAATCGAATGGAAAAACAACAAGGTCCTACTGTATAGCACAGGGAACTATATTTATTCAATATCCTGTGATAAACCATAATGGAAAAGAATATACATAAAGAATGTATAGGGACTTTCCTGGCAGTCCAGTGGTTAAGACTTTGCCTTACAATGCACGAAGTTTGGGTTCTATCCCTTGTAGAGGAGTGAAGATCCCACATGCCTCACAGCAAAAAAGGAAAACATAAAACAGAAGCAATATTGTAACAAATTCAATAAAGACTTTTAAAAAATGGTCCGTATAAAAAAAATCTTATGTACATATATATATATGTATACATATTTGTTGTTGTTCAGTTGCTAAGTCACGTCTGACTCTGGGACCCCATGGACTGTAGGACTCCAGGCTTCCCTGTCCTTTACTATCTCCTGCAGTTTGCTCAAACTTATGTCCATTGAGTCAGTGATGCCATCCAACCATTTCATCCTCTGTCACCCCCTTCTTCTCCTGCCCTCAATCTTTCCTAGCATCAGGGTCTTTTCCAATGAGTCGGCTCTTCACATCAGGTGACCAAGGTGTGTGTGCATAACTGAATCATTTTGCTGTACAGAGGTAATGAAACACAACACTGTAAATCAATGTTCAATCAAAACAAGCAAAAAATCACAATGTCCTCCACACACTCAAGAACGAGACCCCAGGACCAACACCAATCTTTAGCCACTCTAGAAGCCTTGATCACTCCACGTGTTTTCATTTGCTTCTCCCTGACTGTTCTTATTTCTCACATATCAGTTTTCCAGCCAATGCCTCAAATGTGGGAACACTGAAGGGGTATCCAGTTGAAAGCCCCCTTCCTCCTTTTCTGAGTTCAAAGCAAATTAAAAAATGAGATAACAGAATGGAAGAAGAGAACCAAATGACCACTAAATTCCTGATAAAGTTGGGTTTCAGGATTCGGCTTAGTATGAGAGAAGAGCTTCCTGACGCCAAGTCCTAGAGTAGGATTCAGCAACTCTGATTCAAAGTACACTTGTTTTGATGGGGATGGGAGGGTCAGCTGCTCCCAGAGCAGACCTCATGCTGGCTGGTGCCAAAGAGGGAAGGGGACAGGAATGAGCTGAGCAAGCTCACTTTA
Source organism: Okapia johnstoni (assembly GCA_024291935.2). Taxonomy (NCBI): domain Eukaryota; kingdom Metazoa; phylum Chordata; class Mammalia; order Artiodactyla; family Giraffidae; genus Okapia; species Okapia johnstoni. The sequence goes on along the minus strand of CM044320.1, from coordinate 20,416,609 downwards.
CTCCCCACAAATCTGCCAATTAAACCATGCCCTCCTTCAGTTCAGGGCAGAGTTAAGAAAGGGCCCCCCCAAAAAGCCAGGTGTTACACTAATGCAACTCCCTTCACCCAAAAGGCTGTGTTTAAGTTTTTTTAACTAGTAAAATATAAGTATGTATGACTTGGGTGAAAAAAAAAAGAAAAAAAAAAGACGGTAGAAGCTGCTACCTGGTGGGCTGGGGATGCTACAGTTATAATCTGGAAGTCTAAAGTTTAGATTTCTCTGGCAGCATAAGGAAATGATTTCCTACTCTTTCAAATAGTTTTCTGTGTCTTTATGAAAACACTTGCACTAAAAAACACAATTCACAGTTTGTAGAAACATTTAAATACAAGTTTTGCAACCCAGTGTTCATTGCAGCACTATTCACGACAGCCAGGACATGGGAACAACCTAAATGTCCATCAACAGAGGAATGGATAAAAAAGATGTGGTACATATATACGGTGGAATATTAGCCATAAAAAGGAATGAAATTGGGTCATTTGTAAAGATGTGGATGGACCTAGAGACTGTCATACAAAATGAAGAAAGTCAGAAAGAAAAACACATATCATATACTAATGCATATATGTGGAGTCTAGAAAAATGGTGTTTTCAGTTCAGTTCAGTTCCTCAGTCATGTCCGACTCTTTGTGACCCCTTGGAATGCAGCACGCCAGGCTTCCCTGTCCTTCACCAACTCTCGGAGTTTACTCAAACTCATGTCCACTGAGTCGGTGATGCCATCCAACCATCTCATCTTCTGTTGTCCCCTTCTCCTCCTGCCTTCAACCTTTCCCAGCATCAGGGTCTTTTCAAATGAGTCAGTTCTTCGCATCAGGTGGCCAAAGTATTGGAGTTTCAGCTTCAGTATCAGTCCTTCCAATGAATATTCAGGACTGATCTCCTTGAGGATGGACTGGTTGGATCTCCTTGCAGTCCAAGGGACTCTCAAGAGTCTTCTCAAACACCACAGTTCAAAAGCATCCATTTTTTGGCGCTCAGCTTTCTGTATAGTACAACTCTCACATCCATACATGAAAAATGGTATAGATGATCTTATTTGCAAAGCAGAAATAGAGACAAAGACATTGAGAATAAACATATGGACACTAAAGGAGGAAGGGGATAAGGGGATGAATTGGGAGATTGGGATTGACATATATACATTGCTATGTATAAAACTGATAACTAAATAGAACCTACTGTATGGCACAGGGAGCTGTACTCGATGCTCTGTGGTGACCTAAGTGGGAAGGAAATCCAAAAAAGAGGGGATTATATGTATACTTATAACTGATTCATTTTGCCATACAGCAGGAAAAAAAAAAAACACTGTAAAGCAACTACAATCCAAAACAAATTAATTGTAAGAAAGATTTAAATACGAGTTTTTCTCAGTTACAGACACAAATGTTTTTAACCTTCTCAGCTTCCTTCCATTACCCCTCCTGTCCTTTTTTTTTGCACCCACCGTGAAGCGATGAGGGTGCACTGCAAAGCATGCTTTGACAAAAACAACTAGAGTCACTCCCCACTTCCAGATTTGAATGCAGTGGCCACACCACATGGCGTGAAGTTAATTTCCCAAATGGTCACAGAGTGGCCAGATTCTGCCACCTGGGAGATCAGAGGACTTAGGTCTTCCTAGGGTGAACTTTGGCCAAGGGAAAGGGAAGTGGGAGGAAGCAGGCTAACAGACGCCCTCTCCTTGCTCTTTTTCTTGGATTCCCCTGAGGAGTAGCTTCTTCCTGCAACCTTTCTGAAGAATACCTGAGTCCTGAGCAAACACCTTGAAAGAAAGACCTACTATTCTAAGACTGCTTTGCATCCTCCCATCCCTTTCCCCTCACTCTGACCACCTGAAACCACTCAGGCTGTTTAGGGTCAACTTGCTCTTGCCTTTGCCCGGAGGACCGGCCTCAGGGCTTCCTGCAACCAGTCTGCCACAGATCCAGTGCTCATTGAGTGTTTCTTAGGAAAGCAAAGCGAAGACTGTTGTTGGTTAGTCATTAAGTCGTGCCCAGTTCTTTGCAATCCCATGGACTGTAGCCCACCAGACTCCTCTGTCCATGGGATTTCCCAGGCAAGAATACTGGAGTGGATTGCCATTTCCTTCTCCAGGGAATTTTCCCAACTCAGGGATTGAACTCACATCTCCTGCATTGCAGGGGAATTCTTTACCACCGAGCCACCTGGGAAGCCCTAAAGAGATGACATTACGTATTAGAGAAAATCTTCCTTTGAAATATTCCTTGAGTTTCTTTCCTCAAAAGCTCCACAGCTTCGAGTTCACCCATCTCTACTTCCTCTTCTCTTCAAGATACTAATACTATTTTCTTCCTCCTTCTCTGGTGGGTAAATCAATTCGGTCTCCTCTCATCATTTTAATTCTCCTCACTGCCAATCACCCTGCTTATTTCAACAAAGGCCCTCTAGTGAGCAGAGTGCACAAAGCATTCATTCTTCCTTGTAGACGAGAAGGGAGGTATTGCCAGGACACACTTTTAATACATTTTCCCCATGTCACACAGGCATAAAGCAAAATTCCAAGCCAGCAAGGAGAGGAGGGAAGATAAAGCTATGTCAGGATGAAGCCAGCATGGGTCTAGGTAGGGACCAGTTTGCAGTGGTGTCTGGTGAAGGGAAAACTTCAGATCAGGAGCATCACTCTTGATGCGGGGCAGACGTGACCTAAAACTGAGTTCAAGTGAGGCCACACCACCTGTGAACAGGAAGTGGGAAAGGATTTTCAGTAATATTACTGGCAATGGGCACGGTTTAGTTTAATACTCAGTAAATCTTACACTCAATAAACATCACGGGACTTCCCTAGTGACCTAGTCGTTGAGAATTTGCCTGCCAATGCAGGGGACACAGGTTCGATTCCTCGTCTGGGAGGATTCCACATGCCGAGGGGCAATTAAGTCCATGAGCCACAACTACTGAGCCCATGTCCTGCAACTACTGAAGCCCGTGCACCCTAGAGCCCGTGCTCTGCAACAAGAGAAGCCACCACAATGAGAAGCACGCCCAGGCCAACTAGAGAGTAGCCCCAACTTGTCCCAACTAGAAAATGCCTGCTCCCAGCAATGAAGACCCAGCGCAGCCACAAGTAAATAAACTAAAAAAATAAACATTCCGTTAAGCTTGCAGCCATAGAACTGATCCCAGTGGCAATGATTCTGAAAGTGGACAGATACCCTGCCCACAATTGAAGGTTGAGGGACCAGGAAACCAAGTAGTTCCCTACTCAATATTTTCTCGTTGTGCTTCAGAGTATTACATTTTCTATTGCCCCTGTAACAAATTACCACAAACTTGGTGGCTGGAAACAACACAAACTTAGTCTCTTGCAGTGCTGTGGGCTAGGAGTCTGACACCCATCTCACTGGGCTGACATCAAGGTGTTGATGGGGGAAATTCTCATTTTTGAAAGTAAAATAAATTATTATTTATTTAGCTTGGCTGCACCGGGTCTTAGTTGCAGTATACAGGATCTCTAGTTACAGCATGTGAACTCTTAGTTGAGGCACGTGGGATCTAATTCCGAGAGCAGGGACAGAACCTGGGCTCCCTGTATTGGGAGCATTGGAATCTTAGCCACTGGACCACCAGGGAAGTGCCGAGAATTCCTTTTCCTTGCCTTCTCCAGCTTCCAGAGACTGCTGCATTCCTTGGCTCATGACCCTTCCTCCATCCTCACAGCCAACAAGAGCAAACTGAATCCTCTCATCACTTCACTCTGACCCTGTCTGCCTTCCTCCTCCACTTTTTGGGACCCTTGTGATTACACTAGGTCCACCTGGATCATCCAAAATAATCTTCCTACTTGAAGGTCAGCAAATTAGCAAACTTAATTCCATCTGCAACCTGAACTCCCTTTTACCATATGACAAAACATAAGCACAGAATCTGGGTGTTAGGATGCATGCATCTTTGGGGAGTCGTCACTCTACCTGCCACATGGTGAGAAGTACTGTGGAGAAAAACAGAGCATGGATGTGAAAGAGGGAGGGACCACTCTTTCACTGTCATGTCAATCTCTGACCTGAAATGCTGAAAATCTTCTCTATTTTTCCTTTAAGGATTCATTTGATCAGATTGAGTCCACCTGGGTAATCCAAGCTCTTCTCTCCATCTCACGCTCCTTAACACTAATCATGAAACATGAAGACCCTTTTATCACTTAAGGTAACATATTTATAGGTTCCAAGGATTAGAATATAGACATATTTTCGTGCATGCTAAGTCACTTCAGTCATGTCCAACTCATTGTGACCCTATGGACTGTAGCCCGACAGGCTCCTCTATCCATGGGATTCTCCAGTCATGAATACTGGAGTAGTTGCCATGCCCTCCTCCAGAGGGTATTCCCAACCCAGGGATTGAACCCAAGTCTCTTATGTTTCCTGCAGGCAGGTTCTTTACCACTACTGGGAAACCCATAGAACAACCGTTATTCTCCATGCCACATCTTATCTGTGATGGAATTTTCTAGGCTTGTCAATGATTCTGAAATTTCCAACTTGTGCTCCAAAAGGTCAAAAGCCATTGGAGAGAATTCAATGGGTAGATACGACTATTTCAATATACTCAAAAAACAGAAGTTAAAATTTCTTAATATTAGCTCCCTAGGGCTCTATTGTCACCCTGCTTATTTAACTTATATGCAGAGTACATCATGAGAAACGCTGGGCTGGAGGAAGCACAAGCTGGAATCAAGATTGCTGGAAGAAATATCAATAACCTCAGATATGCAGATGACACCACCCTTATGGCAGAAAATGAAGAGGAACTAAAGAGCCTCTTGATGAAAGTGAGAGAGGAGAGTGAAGAAGTTGGCTTAAAGCTCAACATTCAGAAAACTAAGATCATGGCATCCAGTCCCATCATTTCATGGCAAATAGATGAAGAAACAGTGGAAACAGCGGCTGACCTTATTTGGGGGGGCTCCAAAATCACTGCAGATGGTGATTGCAGCCATGAAATTAAAAGATGCTTACTCTTGGAAGGAAGGTTATGACCAACCTAGACAGCATATTAAAAAGCAGAGACTACTTTGTCAACTAAGGTCCATCTAGTCAAGGCTATGGTTTTTCCAGTAGTCATGTACGGATGTGAGAGTTGGGACTGTGAAGAAAGCTGAGTGCCGAAGAATTGATGCTTTTGAATTGTGGTGTTGGAGAAGACTCTTGAGAGTCCCTTGGACTGCAAGGAGATCCAACCAGTCCATCCTAAAGGAGATCAGTTCTGGGTGTTCATTGGAAGGACTGATGCTGAAGCTGAAACTCCCAATATTTTGGCCACCTGATGCGAAGAGCTGACTCATTTGAAAAGACCCTGATGCTGGGAAAGACTGAAGGCAGGAGGAGAAGGGGATGACAGAGGATGAGATGGTTGGATGGCATCACCGACTCAACGGACATGGGTTTGGATAAACTCTGGGAGTTGGTGGTGGACAGGGAGGCCTGGCGTGCTGAGTTTCATGGGGTCGCAAAGAGTCAGACACGACTGAGAGACTGAACTGAAGTGAACTGAGACTGCAAAAATGTGTGCATCTTTTCTCTTGACTCAGAAGTGAAGGAGCAGTATGCCTCCATCGATAGCAAGGTACAGCAGAGTTGTATCAGCTCGAAGAATCTCCTGGTGTTGCCTCTGTGTAGCCAGTACATCTCGTCACACCAAGCCCTCAGCAACAACTGATCTCTCTCTTTACTTCTGCTTTCTGAGAAATCTACCTAAACAGAATCATATGATCTGCAGATCATATTTGGGTCTGGCTCCTTTCACATAACAAAATGCACTTGAGATTCACCCATGTTGTTGTCGGAGAAGGCGATGGCACCCCACTCCAGTACTCTTGCCTGGAAAATCCCATGGATGGAAGAGCCTGGTAGGCTGCAGTCCGTGGGATCTCGAAGGGTCGGACACGACTGAGCGACTTCACTTTCACTTTTCACTTTCATGCATTGGAGAAGGAAATGGCAACCCACTCCAGTGTTCTTGCCTGGAGAATCCCAGGGACAGGGGAGCCTGGCGGGCTGCCGTCTATGGGGTCGCACAGAGTCAGACAGGACTGAAGTGACTTAGCAGCAGCACAGCAGCATGTTGTTGTTATCTATCAATAGTTTCTCCATTTTTATTGCTGAGCAGTATTTCATTTTATGCATGTGCCACCGTTTATCCACTCAATTGTTGATGGACATTTGGGTTTCCAGTTTGGGTGATTATGAATGAAGCTGCAATAAACAATCATGTACAGTCTTTTTGTGTGAATTTAAGTGTTCATTTTGCTTGGGTGAACACCTAGGATTACTGGGTTATATGGTAAGTGTATGTTCACCTTTATAAGAAACTACCAAATTCTTTCCCAAAGTGGCTGTACTATTTTGTACCCCAACAGGAATGTATGGGAGTTCCAGTTGTTCAACACCCTTGCCAGCATGTAGTATTGTGTTTTTTGTTTTGTTTCAGTTTGATTTGGGTTGGGTTTATAGCCACTCTAATAGCTGTGTGGTATTATTTCACTGTGGTTTTAATTTACAGTTTCATAATTACTAGTGATGTTGAGCATATTTTCATACATTTATTCATCATTCATGAAGTACCTGTTCAAAATCTTTTGTCCAATTTTAATTGGGTTGTTTTCCTATTGGAAGTTTTAAAAGTTCTCATATATTATACATGTAAGTCTTCTGTCAGGTATGTGATTTGAAAATATTTCTATTAGCCTGTGGCTTGTCTTTTCATTCTCTTAACAGTGTCTTTCACACAATAAAAGTTGTTAATTTTTATGAAGTTAAACTGTGAATTTTTTCCTTCATGGATCATTCCCTCAGTGTCATATTTAAGAATTCTTTCCCTCATCCAAAGTCACAATAATTTTTCTCCTATGTTTTCTTTAGAAGCTTTATAGTTTCAAATTTTACGTTTAGATCTGTGATGCATTTTGAGGTGATTTTTGCACAAGATAAAAGGTATTGGTTGAGGTTTTTTTTTTCTCCTCCTTCTCTATTTCCTCTTCCTCCTTCCCCATTTCCTTCCCCCTCCTCATCTTTTTTTTTCCCCCATATGCTTGTTATTTGTTCCAATACCATTTATTGCAAAGACCATCCTTCCTACATTAAACTGGATTTGCTTTTTGGTCAAAAACAGGTTGACAATACATGGATGGATCTATTTCTAGACTGTGTATTCTGTTCCATTGGTCTTTGTATCTATCCTTTCAATAAACATCACTCTCCCAATTACTTTAGCTTTGGTGAACAGGTAAATCTATTTTTTTTAATCTAAAAATCTCTATTACTCGAAACATGTCATCTTGAGCAAGTTACACAACTTCTCGGAACTACAGTTTTCTTAACTGTAAAAATGGGATCTTCACAGGAGCTCTGTGAAACTGACAAGGCATGGTGGGCAAGGTGGTAGATGTTGCTCATTTTGTTTGTCCAGCTCTCCTCCTTTCTTCAGGGTCAGCACCTCCCTCTTTTACGGAACAGCTCTTCCTACTCACTTTAGAATACATACCCCAAGCATAGTAACACCAGCCTGTACATCATGTTTCCCAATCATCTTCCTCCATGCCTTAGTGCCTTTGTGGATTCTGTTCAGCCATATGGACTATCCTTCGACATTTTGGTTTGTTGGGTTTTGACCAGGCAAATTCCTACCGATCCTCCAAAACTTGAAACCACATTTCCTCAGCCAAACCTTTGCAGAGTTAGCTTTTCCTGTTGTATACTCTCGCAGCAGGTTGTTCAAATCTATTTTATTGTTCATAACTCATTATACTGTGATTTCACACACACACACAAACACACACCTCTGAGTTCCTGGAGGGCTTAAATAATGTGTTGGGTTTTTTTTTACCTAATGCCTAGCATACAGTAGGTGCTCAATACATTTTTTTTAAAGATTTAGGTGTTTATTTATGGCTGCGCTGGGTCTTTGTTGCTGTGTGTGGGCTTTCTCTAGTTGTGGTGAATGGGGGCTACTCTCTAGCTGTGGTGTGCAGGCTTCTCATTGCAGTGATGTCTCTCATTGCAGAGCACAGGCTTTAGGGTACACGGGCTCCAGTAGTTGCAACACATGGGCTCAATAGTTGTGGTTCGTGGGCTCTAGAGCTCTGGCTACATAGTTGTGGCCCACAGGTCTAGCTGTCCCATGGCACACGAAATCCTCCCATACTAGGGATGGAACCTGTGTCTCCTGCATTGGCAGGTGGGTTCTCTATCACTGAGTCACCAGGGGAGCCCTCAATACGTTTTTATTGGAACCTAAAAGGAAAGGGAAAAAAGAAAACTGACATAACAAAACTCCTTCCCGGATAGATATTTGCCTGAACTTTGTACAAATGGGCCTCCTTGCACCATGTATGAGCACCGTGGACATAGGTTATTTTAGCTCTCTTAATGACTCGGACATATGACCACAGAATAGATTATGCCAAGCACTAATGCAGCTATATCACACCAGCATGGCCTGGTTCTCATGGTGGCTCAGATGGTAAAGAATCTGCCTGCAATGCAGGAGACCCGGGTTTGACCCCTGGGTTGGGAAGATCCCCTGGAAAAAGGAATGGCAACCCACTCCAGTATCCTTGCCTGGAGAATCCCATGGAGAGAGGAGCCTGGTGGGCTATAGCCCATGGGATGGCAAAGAGTTGGACACGACTGAGGGACTAGCACTTGCACTTTCACTGTGCTTAGGAATGCGGCACTGGCCCTAGGAAGCAGGTCTAACACACCAGCCATGAAGAAAACATGCTTCGAATTCTGAGTATGGGCCACATTGTATCAGATTATTAAGCAGCGTTACAACACACCCCCCTCATTTTCAAATTGTTCTCCCTGTTCCTCAAGTAAAGAATAATGTGTAGCCTCCAATTAGAACAGAACTACTAAGGAAAACAAACACAATGTTCCAGCTGCTAAAAATGAATGGAGGAAAGTCTATGAATATACTATGCAAACTGAGAGAGCAAGGACTGATGGGAATAGATGCGGAGGCATAACAGTGAAAGGTAGGGGAGGGATATATTTTGAAAAGTTGCCACACGTGTGAATAAATCAGCTTCCTCCCATTAGGCATGTGACATTGTGATGTATAATAAGAAATAAACAATTGGTCTTCATCTCCTGCTGTGGGCACAGAACTCTTAAAATCCTTGAAATTTCCTAAAAGATGAGTGATCAAGGTGTCTTTTTTCATCTTAATGAGGTGACTCTCGAGAAGCAGTTAGTCGCTCAGTCATGTCCCACTCTTTGGGACCCCATGGACTACTATACAGTCCATGGAATTCTACAGGCCAGAATACTGAAGTGGGTAGCCGTTCCCTTCTCCAGGGCACCTTCCCAACCCAGGGATTGAACCCAGGTCTCCCGAATTGCAGGCGAATTCTTTACTAGCTGAGCCACAAGGGGTTTGGTTGTCAGAGAAGTCAACTGTGTGACCAGACGGTTGGAACTTTCAGTTGCACCCCCCTGACCTATGGGGGAGGGGAGAGGCTCCCCTCCACCCCTTCAACCCCAGGCTGAATCAATCACCAATGGCCAATCATGTAATCAATCATGCCCTTGTAAAGAGGTCTCCATAAAACCCCCAAAAGATGGGATTCAGAGAGCATCTGGGTTGGTGAACATATGGAGATCTGGGGAGAGGAGCACGCTGGCAGAGGGCGTGGAAGCTCCACCCCCTTTCCCCGACCTTGTCCCATCTCTTCCATTTGGCTGACCCTGAGTTACATCCTTTTTTAGTAAACAGACAACCTGGTGAGTGAAATGTTTCCGTCGGACACGACTGAGCAACTGAACTGAACTAAAGACAGGGTAAGATAGATGCTCTCTCCTTGCTCTTTTCCCTGGACTCCCCTGAGGAGCAGCTTCTTCCTGCAACCTTTCTGAAGAATTTGAGTCCTGAGCAAACTACCCCGAGTGAAAGACCTGCTCTTCAAAGACTACTTTGCATCCTCCCATCCCTTTCCCCTCACTCTGACCACCTGAAACCACTTGGGCTGTTTAGGGTCATCTTGCTCTTGCCTTGGCCCGGAGGACTGGCCTCAGGGCTTCCTGCAACCAGTCTGCCACAGATCCAGGGCGCACTGAGTGTTTCTTAGGGAAGCAAAGAGAAGACTGTTGTTGCTGTTGTTTAATCACTCAGTTGTGTCCAGTTCTTTGCAATCCCATGGACTTTAGCCCACCAGCCTCATCTGTCCATGGGATTTCCCAGGCAAGAACACTGGAGTGGGTTGCCATTTCCTTCTCCAGGGAATCTTCCCAACTCAGGAATGGAAACTGTGTCTCCTGCATTGGCAGGCAGATTCTTTACCACTGAGTCACCAAAGAAGCCCTTAATAATATTAATCATTATATTATTACACAATGTTATAATAATATAGTTATTAAATTATTATATACAATGCATAATAATATGTTGTACACTATATATTTAAATCAGAGTGAAAGTGTTACTCACTCAGTTGTGTCCAACTCTTTATGACCCCATGGACTGTCATCTGCCAGGCTCCTCTGTTCATGGGATTTCCCAGGCAAGAATACTGGAGTGGGTTGCCATTTCCTTCTCCAGGGAATCTTCCCAACTCAGGAATGGAAACTGTCTCCTGCATTGGCAGGCAGATTCTTTACCACTGAGTCACCAAAGAAGCCCTTAATAATATTAATCATTATATTATTACACAATGTTATAATAATATAATGTTATCAAATTATTATATATAATGCATAATAATATGTTGTACACTATATATTTAAATCAGAGTGAAAGTGTTACTCACTCATTTGTGTCCAACTCTTTATGACCCCATGGACTGTCATCCGCCAGACTCCTCTGTTCATGGGATTTCCCAGACAAGACTACTGGAGTGGGTTGCCATTTCCTCCTCTGGGGAATTTTCCCAGCTCAGGAATCAAACCTATGTCTCCTGAATTGGCAGGCAGATTCTTTACCAATGAGCCACCTGGGAAGCTCAGAGGCAGGCCCACAGTAAAAGCCCTTCCTATCTCAAGCCAATCAATCAAGCAGCCAACCAATCTCCTTGTTGGGGCCTTCTCTGGTTCTCCTGCCTTCATCCCTTAAGAAGGGGCTTCCGAATCTTAAAATGTCCCATGGTAGGCATAGCCTGCCCCCAAAGTGTCTACTAATCATAGCCAAGCAGCATCCCTGGTTTTTCTTCTTCCCAAAGCCGCTTTCTAAAGTGATACCGTTCTTTCCATCTTGCTGGAGGAAAGACAGGTACAGAGAAACAGCAGTATTCCTATAGACATTCCGAGCTTTGTTTCTGTGTCCAGTGAAACAATTATCAAGGATTCAGGAATATCATTTTTCCGTAGGCGGCAAGATATTGCTGGCCAGAAATATTTAATCACAAGACCGTCTTCCAATCTGGCAGAAAGTGAAAGAGAATGATTGGGGATCACGTGTCACCCAGAGCCAGTTGGCCTTGTTCATATTGAGATTATTTACAAGAACAACAAAAAAGCCTCTAAAGACAGCCTGAGAGTCAGCAGAAACTAAATTTGAGCTTTTTTCCATGGTTTAATGTGACCTCGAGCCATAGCTCCCAGAATCCGCTTTCTCATCGATAAAGCTACTTCTCAGAATTTCATCAGGATTAAAAGAAAATCATGTAGATAAGTGCCTTAATACACACTATTTCATAAATTTTGGCCACTGTTATTTATTTAACTGTAGAGAGAAAACATCTGCTTATCAGACTACCGGGGGGTTTTTCCTGCATGCAGGCTGTAGCAAAATGCAACCCAGGCACTTGAGGGAGGTGTAAATCAAAACCTAACATTTGGACTCGTTTTTAATATTTCTTCCACTATAAACTGGGAATAATCTTATGTGGCTATTAAAGTTGAGTTGGTAGAAAAAAGTATGAAAGTTCGCAATAGATGGTCCAGGCTACAGCCTAATATCTACTCAGTTGCTTGCATTTTAGGTGTATTTTTTCCAAAAAAGGGGAAAGAGTGGTAAGACATAATTCATAAGCAAGAATTTTCAGGTAATACTGGGCACACCAGCCCTTCCACATGCGGGGGGAGAAAGGCTGAAGGCCACTGCCTTAAGGGACCTTGGCATTTGCAGTTGCGTTATGACTTCTAATTCCCTGTTCACGTCAGATTTAGAAGGAACTTTGGAAATGCCAACCCATTTTTAAGGAAACAAATTATGATGTTATTAGCACATCTGGTTCAGAGGAAAGCTGTGTTATTATATAGCTATATTATCATGTTTATAACCCATGTAAACAATAGTTAAACATCCTCTAATCTAAGAGGTGTGAAATTACCTACCCAACCTCAAGGTGAAAAGTTTACATGATGAGGCAGCTGCTACTGTGTGATTACATGAAGCTCAGAGTAAGTTAACAAAATATAAATTTCCCCCTTTAGAAATTTTTAGCACATAAAAGTATCTTTTCTCAGCAAAGTATGCCAAGATGTATTTTTAAAATATTGTTTACAGTTGCTACCCAGGAGTGGATACATTTTGAATCTTGGTTAGACAATCACATGTAACAAAAGTTCCCTTCCTTGGAAACATCTGCCAAGTTCTGAAAAGGTGGTCTAACTTCACTTTACTGTAACACTGATACTGTTTTCCCATTCCAGTTTTCCCTTGTTTCTTTTTAAGACATGGAACAGTACCCATCTTCTCAATCTCCCAAGCTTTCAGGTTACTGGACAAGAGCAGAATGCAAATGACTCAATAACTACCTATTTAAATAACAACTGTATAACTGGAGTTGAGCAGAGGTGTCCTGGGAAAAAAGCAAAATCAATGACCCTGTGTAAGATCAATGTGTATTCTCCTCATCCAGAGGCTCTCCCCACAATCTGTTCCCACCTGCCAAGCCAACTTTATCTCTTTGTATGCCCCAGAACCCCCACCTCCCCAAATCCATCTCGCTCATAGCTACCAATCAGAATCGATTCCTTTCTCAAAATTCCTCAAGGACTTCTATATCAGTTAAGCTTTGCACTTGGCAACTAGTAACAGAGCCCAGAAATAAGAGTGGCTTAAACAAGATAAAAGTTTCTTTTCTTTTAAAAGAATTCTGGAGATAAGCGAAGCAGAGCTGGTATGGCATCGCCTAGAGTTCCTGTATCTTTCTGCTCCACAATGCACCTTCTATCCTCAGGAACAAAGGATGCCTCCTCAGGTTGCATCCATCTTATCCACCTTCTAGGCAGCCAGAAGGCAACAGATAGGCACATGTCAAACTTCTTTTCAAACACCTTCGGGGCCTAACACAGTCCAGCATACTTCATGAGCCCTCTTTAAATAACTGCCCAATCCACAAATGAATTAATTCGGCAGCAGTAGGGAAGTAGGGCGATTTATCAGTTACAAAACTTCGGTAGATTGTAACAGTATACCCAGGGCACCATATTAGAAACTATAAGGTATAATTGTAACTCTTTAAAATCTCTCTGTAATTGGTATACCACAGTATCTACAATCCCCAGGTAGAGAATTATTCTGGGCTTTTCTTCATTTTTGTAATTGAAGTATAGTTCACTTATAGTGTTATGTTAGTTTCAAGTCAACAGCAAAGGGATTCAGATATATATGTATATGTTTTTGTTGTTGTTTAGTCACCAAGTCTTGTCTCCTTTTCAACCCCATGGACTGTAGCCCGGCAGGTTCCTGTATTGTGTGTGTCAAAGTGAAAGTGCTAGTCGCTCAGTCATGTCAGACTCTTTGGGACCCCATGGACTGTAGCCCGCCAGCCTCCTGTGTCCATGGGATTCTCTAGCCAAGAACACTGAAGTAGGCTGCCATTTCTTTCTACAGGGGATCATCTAGACCCACAGATCGAAGCCGGCTCTCCTGCATTGTAGGCAGAATCTTTACTATCTGAGCCACCAGGGAAGCTCAATATACATAGCTCAATACATGTAGAGGGAGAGAGAGAGAGATTTATACTGTTAAGAGACTATAATTCCAGCAAAAACTACTGTATTATGCTGAGGGATCTGGGAGAGTTCAAAGAAGTATAAGTCAGCTTATAACATGGGCTTCCCAGGTGGTGCTAGTGGTAAAGAACCTGCCTGCCAACATAGGCGACATAAGAGATGGGGGTTTGATCCTTGGGTCGGGAAGATCACCTGGAGGAGGGCATGGCAACCCACTCCAGTACTCATGCTTGGAGAATCCCATGGACAGAGGAGCCTAGCGGGCTACGGTCCATAGGGTTGTAAAGAGTCAGACACGACTGAATCGACTTAGCACACATGCACAACTTTTAACATACGGAAACTTAGAGCATCCACACACACACACGAAAGTACTCAACACTATCCAGAAGCCTAGAAATGCCAAGATCAGGAGATTTTTCAGGGAAGGATAAAAGCCTACAAACATCTTTTGGTAAATTTGTGACTCAAGTGATTTGTTAGCGCCCTAAAACGGCCAGAGCAGTTGAGGAAAAGGAGGAAGCCTGCCCCAGAGCTGGTCAAAGAAGTTGCCTGGTGACTGTGCTGAAGGGCCCAGGTTCCCTGAGTGCAGCAGGGAAGACTGGGGGCCTGAAAAAACCGAGTGACAGGCAACCCCAGAGAGGAACAGAAAGTAAAAACCGTCTTTTGCACATTGCAGACCAAGGATAGTGCAGGTGTTATACAGGAAGGGCTGAATCCAGGAGCTCTGGGTATCAACCCTGCCTCAGCCACCAGCTGATTGGGTAAACCTGGGCCACCGACAACCTCTCTGGACCTGTTTTCTCAGAGGAGAAGTATGGGCTAGACGAGCTGACCATTAAAATGATCATTACTTGATACTAACATTAGCATGTTATATGATAATAATATAACTTGATACTGACACTCGTGCTTCAGTCAATCCGGAAGAGGTTATATTTAAAGTACGAGAATGGGGACTTCCCTGGTGATCCAGTGGTTAAGATTGCGCATCCAAGGCAGGAGTCCTGGGAAAAAAGATTCTGCATGCTGCAACTAAAGATCCCACATGCTGCAATGAAGATTGAAGATTCTGCGTGCCACAGCTAAGACCCAGTGCAGCCAAATAAATATTTAAAAAAAAAAATAAAGTACAAGAATGAATAAAGGAGTGAGAGTAGGTTAGACCTGGGAAAACAGGAGATGGGGGCCACTGTGCAGGAGAAACGTGGCACACCAGAGGCACCTCTTCTGCTCTGCTCCAAAGAGCTCAGAGGTGAGCTCAGAACGTATCCTAGTGAGCACAGGAAGGCCTTTTCTCATGTGCAAGGCTTGTAGCACTGTAGCATTATAGAATAATGTAGAATAATAATGTAATAATGAAGAATAATAGCATTGTAGAATAATGCTTGTAGCCTTATTCCAGAGTAAAAATATAATCCTAAAATAGCAAACACACACACAGCGATTATTTTTATGTGGGCCTTGTTCTAAGTCCTTCGCATATGTTTTTTTTTTTCATAGAAAGGTGTTAAAATCATCGATAGAGAGGAAAAGAAAGAAACAGAATTAAGGTACATCACCGGCTTGGCTCAGGGCCTGGCACTCAGCAGGTACAAATCATGGTTTTCATTGCTGACAAACAAAAGGTCCTATGGAGACAGTCCCCTTTCTCCTACCATGTAACTCTGCTCCCCATTCTGCAGCGTCCTTGGTCTCCATTCACACACAACTCACGTTCCCACGGTTGCACGTTTCCATCAGAAGATGCTAACAGGATTCACAGCTCTTCTCAGGTATATAACCCCAACCCCGGGCCCCAGGCCTCTAGAGCCAGGGGAGGATGAGCTAGAGATAAGAGTTTTGTTCCCTCCTTCTCACTGTTCATCAGCAGTTCTCTCTTTTGAGTGAAGATGTGTTTTATTTTATTTTACTGGCAAAGAGGAGGAAGAGGGGTGAAAGGCAGAAGAGAGGAAGGAAACAGAGAAGACAAGATGTGGGAGGTATTTCAGGTCTGGGTTTTGGCTGCAGCTGACACTTAGGGCTATTATTTTTGAGAAATATGAAAGCCTAACAGCAAAGACTGAAGCAGAAACAACTGTGATTGGGGCTGTTACTTAGATTAGTTCCAAAAGAACCCAAGTTGGGAGCTGAGATAAGGAATAAACCGAGAGGAATCCATTTGCTAACACCTGTGAAAGCTTAATGGCCACAGACCAATGCTAGGTTATTATACCAGTTTAACCAGCAGAGGTCTCTGTTTTACTGCTCTTCAATTGAAGTGGGGTGAGCGGGAAACAATCCCGGGAGTTGTCCATTTTTATTATCCCTCTTTTGAAGTCTCTTTTCAAAACCAAATATGTAAATAAGGACTCACTTGGCCAAAGTATTTGTAAACACTGGATCTGGTTGCTCAGTCAAGATGAGCAACAAGATAAATAAATAAAATGCTGGAATATGGAATCATTGAAGAAATGATTCCATATTCATCCCTAGCTGTTCACTAGCTTAAAGGCTTCACACCAACTGTATCGACAGAGGGTAAAACATGGATTGGCCCATAAAATAACACATACAACTCATCATGACAATGAAGAGAATGCAAGGTGAACCCCTAGGAGGTGGAGTGGAAGGGGGTTAGTTAGTTGATCAGCCAACACCAGGCCATAGTACTTGCTTGGGTCCTCCTTCAAAACCAGAAATAAATCAGTTCTGACCAGCACATGCTCTGATGGTATTAGGGCTTCACGTCTCTTTTACTTACTGAGATCAAAGCTTTAAAACGTTGTTTACATTGTGTTGAGCAGCGGGCTTCCCTAGTGGCTCAGCGATAAAGAATCTGCCTGCAGTACAGAAGACCTGGGTTCGATCCCTGGATCCGGAAGATCCCCTGGAAGAGGGCATGGCAACCTACTCCAGTATTCCTGCCTGGAGAATTCCATGGACAGAGGAGTCTGGTGGGCTATGGTCTATAGGGTCGCCAAGAGTCAGACATGACTGAAGTGACTTAGCAGGCAGGCAGGCATGCTGAACACCCTCTCAAATAAATACAAAGGTGTGAGCCTGCATTTTTTTCCCCACACCTATTGGAATGATTCCAGTATGAGACTAAGGGTTTTGACTACAATGAGACAAAACGAGGAAGTGAGAGTTTCACTGAAGCTTAATTGAAGTCTCTCTCTTCCGTTATACAATGGTTCTCCATCGCTCTTGATGTAAAGTCCAAAATTAAAAGACCATCACCATGGAGACTTGCTCATCACTCCAGTCCAAGCCCTTGGCCCTGCTGTCCCATTGGCTACATACCTGCCACAAACACCTTCTTCCACATCTTCAAAGGCCTTCCAGGATTTAGGGCCTTGAGCAGGGCTCTGCCTGGACCACTCTTCTTTCAACTGGCCCCCACCACTAGCTGAGACCCTGTGTTCCAAATAGCATCCTACAGGGCAGCCACTACAACACAGGGGGCTGCAGAAGCACCACACAGAGGGATGGGTTTTTAAAGGCTTGTTTCTTTTGGGCGAATACAAGGCGGCCTGGGGAAAGTGTATGGACTTCTGCTTCCAGCCTGATCCCTCAACCGGACACCTCTGTGTGGAGCTCAGACTGTCGGAGTACAGAGCGGAAGCTCTGAGGTCCCTTCATAGCACTTACCGTTCAGAACACTCACGGATAACTGTGGTTGTGATTCCTTGTCCTAGCTTCCTCTAGCTTCATGAGGGTGAGGCTCCTATCTGTCATGTTGAAGACACAAAGCTTGGCCCTTAGAAGAGGTTCCATGATATTCAGGCAGCAGTGAAGCAGCGTTTGGAACCACCAAGCAACCATTACATGATACCTTCACATGCCTTTTTCTGGTAAAATAATAAGTGTTCAGTGTTCAGGGGACTTCCCTGGCGGTCCGGTGGTTAAGAATCTAACTTCCAAAGCAGGGGAAACAGGTTCGATCTCGGGTAGGGGAACAAAGATCCTGCATGCTGCACCACAATGAAAACTAGATGCAGCCAAAGAAATTAACTAATTAAAAAAATACTCTCCTCTTTTGCCATATTTAAAATGGATAACCAACAAGGACCTACCGTAGAGTACATGGAACTCTGCTCAATGTTATGTGGCAGCCTGGGTGGGGTGGGGAGTGTGGAGGAGAATGGATATATGTATATGTGTGGCTGAGTCCCTTCACTATTCTTCTAAAACTATCACAACATTGTTAATCGGCTACACCCCAATACAAATAAAAAGGTTAAATAAATAAATAAATGTTCAGTGTTCAGCCTACACTCTTGAACTACCATTTTCCTTCGACTCTGGTGGTTTGTGGCCAAAAAATCAGGAATCTAGCTTCTTGGAAAATAACCTGATCCACAGGGATGGAAAGCGTGATCTGGACTAGGAAACAGGAATCTCTCAATTGTAAGCCAGAAGGAACCTATTAATCATGATGTTTAACTTCTCCACTTTACAGGAAATCATGAATTCAAATGTCCTCATCTGTCGAATGACGGCTGAACTCGGTGATCGGGTATTGTGAGATTTCTAAGTTCTGCCCCAGGTCAGTCCCATGGAGAGTGATAGCTCAAGACTGGTCTACTCACTTGAAATTTAAAACAATCTCCCCAGCACTAGGTGCTAAGTAACTAAACTATGGCAGGGAGTTGATCTGTTGAATTTCAGGCAGAATCCATAACTATGCCAAAGTTCAAGGAATGTGAGGTTTGGGATAGTATTACCAATGGGATCCCATGTGGCAAAAAGATGGAATAGGCTCAATTTTCCATGGCTTGTTAAGTTACCCCTGAGTTAATAGGAATGATATTTATACCTCGCTGATGTGCCCTGGAAGCAAAACCGCATACCCAAACTCACACACTTCTCATAACTCATTCACAGATTTAACAATTTCTGAAACTAAATAGAAAAATGGAGAGGACATGAATTCTAGAAATGCCTTGTTCCCTGCTAATGTCTGAAAAGACATTGTATGAGACAAAGAGAAACTTTTTTTTTTTTTTTAACAAACTTACTCCACGGTCAAGAATTGTAAGGTTATTATTCAAATTTGAAATCCCTTCATGTTTTTTCTCGTTAAAATCCATTCTAAAAAATACAACCAATAATGAAATGTCTACAGCAAAATTGCTTCATAATCTCATTCTCAAAAAATTGAAGAGGTAATCTTTCAGGCTGGGTCTATGCATGTGTGCGTGTCTGGGTGTTAGTTGCTCAGTCGTGTCCGACTCTTTGCAACCCCATAGATTGTAGCCCTCCAGGCTTCTCTGTCCATGGGGATTCTCCAGGCAAGAATACTTGAGTGGGTTGCCGTCTCCTTTTCCAGGGGATCTTCCCAACCCCGGGATCAAACCCTGGTCTCCTGCATTACAGGCAGATTCTTTACTGTCTGAGCTACCAGGAATTTAAAAAATATTTTTACAAAAATGGGATCATACTATAAATATTGTTCTCTGCAGGTTTAATATTATAAACTTTTTCTATTCATACATACAAAGCTACCTGGGGTGTTTTCGGAGCTGCAATCTATGTCTTTTTTGTATATTCTATAGTTGGTTCAATCAAATGATCAATCTTGTAATTCTGTATCACAGGGGAGGTTGTTTGGTTGTTTATTTTTTTTGTTTCCTTTTAAAGTTTAATATATAACTTAACAACAATCATTCTGGTAAATATATAGTCACCCGCAGCATGTGTGCTAAGTCGCTTCAGTCGTGTCCCACTCTTTGTGACCCCATGGACTGCAGCCCACCAGGCTCCTCTGTCCATTGGATTCTCCAGGCAAGAACACTGGAATGGGTTGCCATGCCCTCCTCCACGGGATCTTCCTGACCCAGGGATCGAACCCAAGTCTCTTATGTCTCCTACATTGGCAGGCGAGTTCTTTACCACTGCACCACCTGGGAAGCCCATATTTAGTCACACATATGATTATTTCTGTAAGGTAAATGTGTAGAACTGCTGAATCAAAGGCTAAACCTACAGTAGATAACATAAAATGCAATATGTATGTGTGTATGTGTGTGTGTAGGAGGGATTTAACCCTTTCTTCACATGATTAGCTAAAACCTAATATTTATCCCATAATATTCTCTACTGATGGCGTTAGTGGTAAAGAACCCACCTGCCAATGCAAGAGACATAAGAGATCTGGGTTCCATCCCTGGGTTGGTAAGGTCCCCAGAAGGGCACAGCAACCCACTCCAGTATTCTTGCCTGGAGAGTCCATGGACAGAGGAGCCTGGCGGGCTATGGTCCATAGGGTAGCACCGAGTCGGACACGACTGAAGTGACTTAGCACAGCACAGCACATTCTCTTTTGATTTGACATTTCATATTTATCATATAATAAATTCTGCTTGAACCTGTTTACAACAATAGAGAAAGTAAAGGGAAAGCCAGAATAAGGCAATGATTTTGAAGAAACTCAGATTATCCAATGACATACAGCCATTAAAAGCAGGAATGAGGAATTCCCTGGTGGTCTAATGATTAGGACTCTGTGCTCTCACCGCCCAGGGCGGCAGGTTCAGTCCCTGGTTGGGGAACTAAGATCCTGCAAGCTACATGGTGGTGTGGCCAAAAAAAGAAAAGCAGGAATGAATGAAATGTGTTGACAAATGTCATTGCACTTGTTTTAAGAGGCTGATTCTGGGGACTTCTATGGGCAAAGTAAGGTGATGCCAAAAGCCAAAATTAGATGGTTTGGATGAGAGGGATATCTGTCTCACTCAACTTAAAAGGTGGTCATGGCTTCCACATATGCAAATTCCTTGCTTCTTGATCTTCAGTGAAGCTGGGGAAAAAATCACTCAGCTTTGGACAAGAAGGAGGGAAGCAAATGTCAAAATCTCAAGAAAGAATAATGGCCAACTTTGCATCTGAGAGATGCTAACTGTAACTCTATTTATCCAGACTTACCTATTCTGTATATGACATATCCTAACAGTCTCAAATTACAACTGAACAGGTCTTTTAAGAGTCTTTTGTATTTCCTTTTCTGAAAATTGTGGTCACATACTTTGCTTACTTTTCTACTTTGTTTGCTTTTTCTTGTTGATTTGTAGAAATTACTTATCAGGGCAACGAGGTCTTTGATATATAGGTTGCCAACATTTTTTCCAGTTTGCCATTGTCTTTTGTATGGGTGTGAGTGTTACTAACTTAGGACCACAAACAAATCTATACCAGGTCCTTTCCAAGATAATTAACAATGACCCTAAACCTCCCCGGTTGCTTAGACAGTAAAGAATCTGCCTGCAGTGAGGGAGACCCAGGTTCCACCACTAGGTCAGGAAGATCCCCTGGAGAAGGGCATGGCTATCCACTCCAGTATTCTTGCCTGGAGAATCCCATGGAGAGAGGAGCCTGGCATGTTATAGTCCATGGGGTCGCAAAGAGTTGGACATGAATTAAGTGACTAACACACTTTTCAAACTAAACAAATGCCTTTTTGTTTTGTTTTGGCCTGGCCTCGGTGCATGGTTTGAAGGACCTCACTTATCCCAGCAGGGACTGAACACAGGCTATGGCAGTGAAAACTAATTTTAACCAGTAGGCTACCAGGGAACTCCCACATTAAACTCTACCATTTCAACCAGTTTTTGCAATATATTCATTTTGTTCATTAAATTACCACTCTCCTCTAAAATCATTTGTTCTTAAGGGTAACAATAGCAGTCATTAAAAATGAGAAAATAAATTGACAAGGTTAGTATAGTGCTGGTTGTGGTTACTTGAGAATCCAAAATAAGAACTGGGTATCTTGGGGAATTCCCTGGTGGTCCAGTGGTAGGATTCCAAGCTTCCACTGCAGGGGGGCATGCGTTCGATCCCTGGTCAGGGAACTCAGATCCTGCATGCCACATGGCATGGACCAAAAAAAAGCCTGGCTGTCCTTATCAATTGTATGTATTAACACAATGATTATTATTTATTATATACTAGGTACTGTGCTAAATACTGCACACACATTATGCCACCAAACAGTATTAATAATCCTTTGAGAGAACTATGAGCATCCTCATTATATAGCTAAAGAAATAGAAACTATAAAAGGTGAAAGTGTTAGTCACTCAGTCGTGATCAACTCTTTGTAACCCCATGGACTGTGGCCTGCCAGGCTCCTCTGTCCGTGCAATTCTCCAGGCAAGAGTACTGGAGCGGTTGCCATTCCTTTCTCCAGGGGATCTTCCTAACCCAGGGATTAAACCCAGGGATTAAACCCAGGTCTCCTACATTGCAGGCGGTTGATTCTTTACCACCTGACCCACCAGGGAAGGTGAAGTTATTTATAAAATGGTCTTGCAGAGGGTAAGCTGGGTAACTCTACCCTGAACAGTCTCATTTCAGAGCCTCAAAAAAGATGGGATCCAGAATCTTGTGAAATTCTTTCAGGTGGGACATGGATGAACTTAAAAATTCTTCCAGGGGCTTCCCTGGTGGCTCAGCGGGAAAGAATCTGCCTGCCAATGCAGGAGACACAGGTTCCACCCTTGGTCTGGTAAGATCCCACATGCCTGGGAACAACTAAGCCCAGGGACAACAAATACAGGGCCTGTGCTCTAGAGCCCGGGAACCGTAACTACTGAAATCCAAATGGTCTACAGCCTGAGCTCCGAAACAGAGAAGCCACTGCAATGAGAAGCCTCTGGAATGAGAAGCCTGTGCACAACTAGAGAGTAGTCCCCTATCACCACAACTAGACAAAATCCCAAGCAGCTACAAAGACCCAGCACAGTAAAATAAATAATTTTTTTAAAAAAATTAAAAAAACAATTAACTATTTAAAAAAATAAAATTCTTCCAGGATGGTGGTCTCTCCTGATCCAGATTTTCAATGTTCTCAGTTTCAGTTAATCTCAATTAACTGGGGTCCAGATATATTCAATGAAAAATTCTGGAAGTAATTCACAGATTTAAATTGCAGGACCTTCTGAGTGGCATGATGAAATCTCTCGATGGTGTGGCCCCATCCCACCCAGGACAAAAATCATCCCACTGTCCAGTATAGCTACTCCTTAGTTTAGGAAAAAACAGTGTATATAGGGTTCAGTACTATCCTCTGACTCAGACATCCACTAGGATAAGGGGGGACCACTGGAGTTGCATATTTATTTACTATTACAGTTAATTATCAGAGTAGGAAATGGCAACCCATTCCAGTATTCTTGCCTGGAAAAGCCCATGGACAGAGGAGGCTGGCAGGCTACAATCCATGGGGTTGCAAAGAGTCACACCCGACTGAGAACACACACACAGTTAATTACGACGTAACCTAAGACTTCTCATCTTAACTGCTTTTAAGCATGCAGTTCAGTGGCATTAAGTCCATTCACATCGTTGTGCAGCCACCACCATGTCACTGTCTTTTGACTTTCTATGGTGAGCTTTCCACACAGAACACTTTTATGTCATCGGATTTATGAATAAGAAGGCAAAGCCAGAATAATGTAATGATTTGAGGGAAAGTCAGGTTATGGATTTTATATGTTGTGTCATACTCAGAAAGACCTTTCTCATTCCGAGATTACATTTTAAAAATTCTCTGAGATCTCTTCTGGTATGTCTATGGCTTCATTTAAAAAAAAAAAAAATTTCACGTTTTAATCCTTCAGGAATTTATCTGGTATGAAGCAGGAGATCAAGACCCCACTTTATTTATATTTTGACGCAATAGGAATTATATTTGCAACTAGACAAAATTCATTTTAAATCCCTTGGGTGGGGGAGAAAAGGCAAGGAAAAGAAGCCAGGAAAATTTTGAAAAAAAGAAGTGTGAAGGTACTGGTTGGGGTGTGGAGGATTAGTGTTATGAGTAATTGTAACTATTGTAAATTTACGGTAATTAAAGTTAAAATGGTTCTGTGTTTAAACTGATTGAACAATGGAATGAAATAGAATGAGAAGAACTTAAAGTTTAGTGCGAAGGTATAAATTCATTGCCATCTTTACCGTGTTGAGTACTCCTACCCCAAACATGGCACATCTCTTCATTTGTTCAAATCTTCTGATAGAGATACAATCTTAGAAGGAGAATACTTTCATCTCCCCACCACCCTCCTCTCTGCTGATAAGGGCTAATGAAAAGTTACTCACGGAGATTTCATTTAGGGTCTAAATGTTTTTTTTCAGAGTCATTTCTAACATATTGAATTTCCCAGGTTCTCTACATAATGTGGAAAGCTACGATCAAGTCTGATTTCATCAGACAGTACATGCTCAGTCGCTCAGTCGTGTCTGACTCCTCCGGCCCCCGAGGACTGTAGCCCACCAGGCTCCTCTGTCCATCGGATTTTCCAGGCCAGAATGCTGGAGTGGGTTGCCATTTCTTCCTCCAGGGGACCTTCCTACCAAGGGATCAAACCTGAGGCTCCTGAGTCTCCTGCACTGCAGGTGGATTCTTTTAGCACTGAGCCACAGAATTGTACCCTATTTCCATAGTCTAGGTTCAAAACCAATAGTACATATGAGAGATTAAACAGTAGGTGTCGGGTGCTGGCAGATTTCTTTCAGGGTCCCTGAAGCCACTCTGGACCTTGATTTAATTCGGGAAGTGAGAATGACAGCTAGATGTTACCACCTAGTATTACCAGCCACCGATCTCAAAGATAGGGCTTCAAGTTACCAGGAGTGTTGGTCTAGAACAGCAATGTCCAAATGAAAACATGATGAGTCACATCTATAAACTAAAACTGTCAAGTATCCACATGCAAAAAAGGTAAAAAGAATGAAATTAAATATTTTAACCAAATAACCAAAAATATGATTTCAACATGTAATAAATATAAAAATTATTAATGAGATATTTACCACTTTTTCATACTAATTCTTGGAAGCCCTGAGTATATTTCACATTTATAGCACACCTCAACTTGGACTAGTCACATTCACGTGCTCAACAGCCACATATGGCTTTTGGCTACCACAATAGATAACATAACACTAGAAGACTTCCTTGGTGGTCCAGCAGTTAAGATTTTCCCTTTTAAAGCAGGGGGTGAAGGTTCGATCTCTGATTGGGGAGCTAAGACCCACATGCCTTTTGGCCATAAAACAAAAGCAATATTGTGACAAATCCAAAAAAAAAAAAAACTTTAAAGGCGGTCCATATTTAAAAAAAAAAAAAAGAAGAAGAAAGAAAAGAAAATGGTAATGAACGAGAAAAATTGCTTAATTTAGTAGAAATCCAGAAACTCTTAGACTGGAAATACACTATCTCAAAGGTCTTGAACAGACTTATAAAATCACTCGTCCTAATATTCACTTGTTCTTTTAATCTTTCCCACGATGCCACTATTAAGGGGCCATGAAGACTACTGCTTGACTAGTGCTTCCAGAAACGAGATCACTGCTTCCTGAGGCTAACCCGTCTATTGGGGTGGGGTGGGGTAGGGTGGGGTGGGGGGAGGCATTTTAACATCAAGAATTCCTTGCTAAGGGCACTAGGAGGTTGGTTGATGGTGGTCTGAGGAGCTTAGGTGGTTTGGCTAACTTTAAGGGGTTAGTGAGGTAAAAAAAAAATGGACTGTAGGTTGTACATAATAGGAACTGTTATACTGAAGGCTGGGGCTGGCTATCTGGTTAAAATCATCAGGTACACTGCCCCAAAAATAACAGAGGGAAAACAACTGTATATATGCTAACTGCACTAATCTGAAAATAACAGTAATTTGGAGAATAACCGGAATTATCATAAACCTTCAAAACTTTCACAGTAAAACACAACTCGGATATAAATTAATGAAGGATATCATTTGTATTAGACTTGTATTACAAATAACAGTATCCTACATGGTAAAGAAAGAATTCATTTCAGACTCAAAAATCAAAAACCCTTTCAGTCTCAATCTCTATGCCGATTTTAACATTTTCCTTATTCAAAAACACCCTAGAAATCAGAGACAGAAAGCATTTTTTCCCCACAAATTCAGTAAAAATGACACTGTCTGAATCTTGAGGGACTCCGACTGGATGCCCTTTGAAATAATACATTTTTGCTATAGACGTATTTCTTCGGTTTCTTACCACTGCCCACCCCCACCCCTCGGAAATGAGACCGTCTTCTTTTCCCGGCCACCTTCACCTCCCGCCCCCCGCCCTTCCCGCTGCTACCTTTCCAAGGCAGGGGAAAGGTGCGTCTTCTCTAGGGCTCCTGCCAGCGGCTCCCAGTCCCACTGGCCAGCAGGCGGGGAAACGACACGCCCTGGACATCCATTAACGTTTTTATACTACACTGTGCCACAGCCCGAGCGTCTCCAGATTGTTTACCGCGGCCCCACGCCCCCCGACGCGCGCACACTGTCAACCGCTCTTAGGAGGAAAATTTGGGACTAGAAACTCGGCCCACCAACCCACCTCCGAACCGCCTACACAAAACCGGCTACTACACCCCACCTCCAGCCGCCGAAGTAGCTTTCATCACACGATTTGGGGCGCAGTATTTTTTTTTTCCCCGAGAAAACAAGCGTCCCAAGGAAAAAAAAATTCAAACTGCCCTCGCGGGCCAATGGGAAAGAAGCGAGAGGAGGGCGGAGCCAGCGGGGCGGGGCGGGCGCCGGGGCTGGTACCGCAGGGGATGCGTAAAAACACGGCGGGCGCACGGTTTGGGCTTTTTTTTTTTTCCTCCAAAACTAGCTAAAAGCCCGAGACTCCGCCCGAAGCTACAGCTTCTCGGATCCACCTTAAATCTTCAGTGGACTCGGCGCCGGGGTCAGTGGGCGCAGCCAATGCCAATCAAGTTTACAACCACCAGCACAGGAGGGGAAAAAAAAAAAAGAGAGAGAGGAAAAAAAAAAAATCTGCAAGTTCTCGGGTCCGCACACACACTCGCGGGGAGGCACGCACACATGTCCACAAGCACACAAAAGGCAGGAGGGGTGGGGGCCGGGTGCCAAAGAGGGAAGGGGAACGTGTCCGCAGATCTCTCGCTCGACGCGCAGCGCCCGTGGCCCCGTGCGCTCGGGGAAGGCGCGCGGGAAGCGCGGCCCGGCCCGAGCGCCATGATGGTGTCCGCGGTTCGGAGCCCATTTTTTTCTGGCGGGGGAGCTGCAATGATGCAATCCCCCGGCTCCGCGGTCCCCCGACTGCGCGCCCTTCTCCCGGCCTTTTCTTCGCCTTCCTTTTGAGGCGCGTCGATGTTTCGCGCCCAGCCCGCCTCTACTCCTTTTTGTACTTTTCACTTACTGATTCCTGCCTCCCTCTTGTGTGTTCCCACGCGGGACAGACCCAGTACGCGGAGAGCCACCCCCCGCCACCCCTCCACGGGGCCTCGAATTGACGTCTGAAGGCTACACTTTCGGTTCTGCGGGGTCCCGGCTGGCGCTGACCCCACCCTGCCCCACCCCCACGCAAGCCGAGATACAGGCGGTGCCACCGCCCCCAAGCCGACACCTGGGGGAAGGGAGGGTCAAGCGTGACCGTGGACCCTCTTGCCCTCTCCCACTGCGCAGGATTTTTACCTTAATTTTGGCCGGGAGGGAGAGGAGCGAGCATAGGGTGTGGCCCAGGTGAAAGACTTGGCAAACTTAAACTCATAGTCTGGAAAACAGATAGCAGATCCTAGATGAGCTTTTAAAACATTTTCCCCCCCCCCAATCAGAAAAAGCTTCGGAAGAACAAGTGTCTACGCTAACAAGGGTGAAGGTGAAATGGCGAAGGCAACGTTCCTCGGCATCCGGGAAAGGACCCGGCGCACGGCCGGTGGGCGCACCGTGGCCTGAAAGGCCGCGCGCCCCGCTCCCCTCCTGTAGATTTCCACGATCCCCTTCGTCTCCAGTCACGCCCCTGGACCCACAGTTTCCTAATTCTGCCCTGCCCTGCCCTGATCCCCCTCACTGGGCAGCGGGGATGCGACCGGGGTACTTGGCAGAGCGGGTGTAAGCGAGGAAGCGACCCCCGCGAGCTGCAGCGGCGCTCGGCTCCTCTAGCGCGCGGCTGCGGCCCTCCTGGGCCGCCGGCGAGCCGAGAAGCCTTTCGAAATGCGCGGGGCTGCGGATCATTGGAGCCTGGGGTGGGGGTGGGAGCGGACTGCTGCCCTGGAGGGTCCACGAATTCGGAAAGGTTCTCCCCTCCGCTCACATCTCCCCAGCGCCCTGGAGTTGGCGGGGTACTGATGGGCAGGGTCTGGTTGTGGAGAGGAATGGGGGTTTTCTCTTCTTTCTGAGCCCAGAGGGGAGATGATGAGGGAGGCAAGTTTCGGAGAAACCGCCCAGCCCAGCTGCGCGGGCCGAGGCGCAGCCGCCCTTCACGGCCTGCGGGTGCCTGGGGCGCGGGAACTGCGCGCAGCGGTCCGGGAGGTGCGGGAGCCGCCGGTAGCAGACGAGGAGCTAGACTTGATCGTCTTTTCGTGCTGAGGCTCCGACCAGCCCGACCCCGCAACTGCCGCGGCGGGCGATCGTAGGGCTGCGGCTCAGGGCGGAGAGACTACGGCGCGGTGGCCCGAGTAGCGGGGTGGGGGGTGCCTGGCGCCGGCGGCCGCATCCCTTCGGAGCGACGCCCGCGGCGGGCCAGGCAGTCCGGGGTCGGGGAGAGGACGCTCAGAATCTTGGGGACACGTTTAGAGACTTGACGCAGAACAGGCGAAGGACCGACACGATGACTTTAGGGGCTGCGTTCCTGTGAACGTGCCTGGAGCGGCGAGCATCCACTTCTTTCTGGCCCTGTACTCCTAAAACGCAATCTCTAAAAATTCGCATTAACGATGCCTCTTGGGGAAAGAAACGGGGGTAGGGGGTAGAAGCAGCTTTTAGAAGAGGATTTTTGCCCCCCATCTGTTAGAAACACGTTTTAAAGTACTCTTTTTGGCTCAAAGAGACTATTTCATTATTTCCTGACTCTCCACTTCTTCCTCCCCATTTTGAATTGTTTTTCTTGCTTTCTTAGTCTCTTCCTGAAAAACACCCTGCATTCGTGTTTTGAATAGAATCACAAAAACACCTTTAGTCTTTAATTAAAATAATACCCCAACTTGGAAGATGCGGCCCAGCCACCAAAGGACCTATTTTTCCCTTCCCGGCAGTCGAAGACAGACAATCTTTTTTTTTTTTTTTTTTGGATAAGCAATTTCGGGTCAAAATAAGCTGAAATTATCTTGTTTAGAGCCCCTTGTGAGGTGCAATAAATTAAATGCAACTATTCGAAACTATTTAATCCAAATCCAGATTTTTGCGATTTAACCATTTGCAGATTCCTAGAAAAAATAATTTACTTTTACACCTTAGCCACATTTTCTAAGAGAATTTTAAATTAGAGGGATCATCTTAGTAAATCTGACTTTAAGATGCTGTTTAACTTTTTTCTTAAATAAAAAATAACTTTGCTATGTGGATATGGGACCCCCAAACCCTCAGATTTGTTATTCAGGTCAACCAGTTTTAGGTAGTGTAGAGTGTAACCAGGAAATCTAGAAATTGAGGAATTGGTGTGTGATGGCCAGTTCAATTTGAAGGATACCTGTTCTATCTAAATTGGTGTGGAATGCATGCCCCCTTCTAAAGGACCTATATATCTGAATATTTTGGAAGAGAGGTGTAGCTTAGAGGGTCTGAACAATTGCTCTAGTTCCTTACAACATTGTGTGTGTGTAAATACAGAATTTAGAGAAGTCACCATTTAGTTTCATTTTCAATCCTACAAGTGTGTGACCATTTATGTAAGAATTTTTGGTTCTGACACATTCATATCCTAGAAGATATAAATATTACTATCTTATTAATATGAAAATGTGGCTTTCCCACTTTCCACTTCTAAAGTTTTGTCCACTCATACAGAACTAAATGGAAAAGCATGACTACTACATTCGGTCCCACATAAACCTCATCTGAGTGGTAGGCCTGAATTATCTAGGTATTTGCCACTTCATATTACATTTGTGGAAATGACTAGAATGCTGTCGAACACCTCAAGCTTAGTAAGGTATATTTATATACAGTTCAACTCAACGAATAGCTCTGGAAGTTTTCTTTATTGATTACTTGATGTGTAACAATAATTGGCATCTTTTTCACACATTACAAAAAATTATACTTGGCTCAGTATGCAACCTTTTAAGCATAGCCATATTATTTAACAGAAGAACAGAAGAAGGAGAAAAGCCTACTCTACCCGATACAGCATTTACAAATGCACAAAACATGCCACTTTGGCTTGTATATTGTCTAGATTAAAAAAAAAAATCTCTTTTTAACATAAATAAGTTAGTATAATTTTCAGTGTCTTTACAGAGTTATGTACACAGGTACACTTCAAATGGTTTTGTTTCATACACAGGCAATGTAAAAATACTGTTTAAAGATGTAGTATCCATTTCGCCTACCCACGGGTGCTTTTCTCTATACGCACTTTCATTTAAAAATACCACTATCCTTTGGACAAATTAAGAAACAGAATGAGCAGCTGTCAATTAAAAATTATTTCATTATTTTTTTATGTCAAGTTACTTACAGATCTTTAAAAATATCCAAGGATTTAGAATTATTTTGACTGTGTCTACACACCCTGAAGTGAAAAGAAAATTAAGAAATGTTCTCAAAAATCTGATAAAAATTAAATGGTCAATTCTGAGCATTCAGAACACTCCCCACATACATGCCCGAGTTTTGCCCAGAGGTACCTGGAGTGATTACCAGACTGCTGATACTAGTAAATTCCAATTGTAAGGGAGACTAGTGGGGAGCACTGAGGAGTTTTTTGTTGTTTAAAAAAAAAAAAAGCCATTTGCTATTATATAACGGAATCATCAGAGCTCCCAAATGAGAAAAAACTTCATGTAAAAATAAATAGCAATTATCTGCAGCCAGTGTTCAAATTTGGATGAATTTTTACATGAAATATCAGTTTTCATTGAAAGGGACATTACATCTTTAAAGAAAATTCAAACCCTTCCCCTAAACTGCTTCTCTTCATGCAAGTCAAATATTTTTGTCCTTGCTCTAAATCGAAGCAAGTTCTTAATACCCCTCCCATGCCAATTCCTCAGTCCCACCCAGCCCTCCCTTCCCCAAAGTTTATGTGCTACATAAAAAGTAAAAACTATATACACAGGTAGTACACAATGAAGCAAATAAGGAAAAACCTAATTGCACAATGCTACATCCAACGCTTTTAGAGGCAGATTTAAGAGTGCCTAAACTTTAGTGTTATTAAGTCTGTCACTGTTCAGTGCTTGTAAAGGATGTCCATTCTTGGAGTCTGCAATATGTATTCCAAATTTTTAATTTATATCTTCCTTGCTTCATCAAGCCGTGGTGTATCTGATAAACAAGGAAACATACTCTTAGTTCTGCAAAAGAAACAAGGAGAAAGAATTAGAAGAAAAAGCACTAGAATAACATTGCCAATATATTACCAGAATTATTTTGTTACTGTTATAGCTGGGAAATACCTGAGCAATGGGAAAGAACGAACATACTAAAAGCTGGTGACTAGAGTCATCTCCATCCAACCTTTCTCTCACTGGCTTTTCACTCTCCCCTGTGCTATAGGCTTTTGTCTAGAACAGTAGTATTCAACAGTGGGTAATTTTGCTGCCTGCCCCTCGCCACCCGCCCCCCTGCCCTGGGGACATTTGGCAATGTCTGGAGACATTTTTGGTTGTCACACTGTGTATGACTGGAGGGGTTTCTATTGGCATGTGCTTCAAGAGATCAGGGATGCTGCCAGAACATCCCACAATGCACGGGAAAGCCTCCCTCAACAAAGAATTATTCGGCCCCAAATGTCAGCAGTGCAGAGGTTGAGAAACCCTGGTCTAGAGAATTGGGGTCAAAGATACTGAGAAAGAACAGACATGGGATAATTCAGAAACCATTAACACTTAAAGAGTAGCAGAATTTTCTCAGTTTGAAAAATAACTGGCAATGATACTTATAAAGGCTCTCCAAAGAAAATTCTATTCACTTTTTTTCTCAAAATCTTCTAGTCTTAGTCATATGTAGAAATATACACACGAATGCTTATGAATAGGTCCTTACTACGATTTCCTGTATTCTCTGAACTGGCAATATTTACTAACAAGTGCTTCTCGGTATGTGAGAATGGAGCCAGATCAAAATTCAGCAGGTCTGATTTGCTCATCTGACGACCTATGCCACAAGTCACAAACCAAGAGCCGCAGGTATTAAGGTTGCTTCAGAAATCATTTTCATCCAATTTACCTACTTCATATATATAAGCTGTGATGTAGAGGTTTCATAGCACTGTTTTATATAAGCTATGAAAAATATCAGGTCTATGTAGCCAAGCCCTATATATATGACACTGATTTAAAAACACAACAAACTTGAACCTCACCTTCATCTTTTTTAAAATTTTTATAAATGAGGATTTAAAAAGTTAGTGTAAACATTTCTTAGGATTAGTGAGAGTGTTTGGAGGGGGGAAGAAGGACATAGTTATTGTAAGAAGTTTACAAACTATGAATATGTGTAGTTTGATCCTTATGAAGACCAATCCATGTAAGGCTGGGGGCTTTTTATTCAAATTAGCTTTTCATGTTGATCATATTTTAGTAGATGGCAAAAATCTCCACTTCTAATGTTGGGGGTACACCTACCCCTGCCAGCCCTGATAACTACTCTCCATTTCCTCTACAAGTACCCAGCTTCTCCTGTTATAGCATGATTAGCATACACATGCTGACGTGTTCCTGGATTGCTTACTCTGGCAGAGTCTCTCTAACTTCTGCTTTGCAACTTCAGTGTTATCAGAAATTCCACAGGAACCTTAGTATTTTTGAGCCTTCCATTTCAGTTTTATTTTTTTAAACACACAGGTTCCTTCTTCATCCCCCAAACTTATCAGAAGCCAGAGAGAGTGAGAGCGTATGAAAATGATAAAGACAAACAAGAAAGTCATATATTTCTCTTGTCACATGTCTAACCACTAGACATGAACCACTTTTGATTATCCAGATATGAACCACTATTTCAGTGAGGAAAAGTGCCTCACTTTTCTTTCAAAGTTTGAATTAAATCATTTATTTGCCATTTTTGCCCATATAGAGCTCAAAATCTGTTACTGAGTCAACGTGGTCCTTTGGGAGATGAATTCTCATGAAGTGGGATGGAGGCAGACCCCTGCTCTTGGTCAGATGGAAGAAGAACCTATTGTTCTGGACATGTTTTGATGGCACCTTCAGGGAACTGACCTTCCTACTCACGGAGCCTTGGTTACAAGTACTTGCCTGGGACACTTGCTCTGATCAGTTAATGCTTCAAAGGAAAATAATCTCAGGAGGTGAAAACTGCGAGGAACTACAGTACCTCCCCACTGATTCCCAGTCTTCCCCATTCCTACTTTTTTGTCCTCCCCAAACATAAAAGCCCACAAGTCTTCATCTGCCAGCCACCACTGAGATCGAGTTATCTTGGGGCTTGAAAGCCCACGAGTTCCTGCAACCCAGTTGGGGTGTCACTTATTTGCTCCAAGTCATCAACCCACCGAGTAGTTTACGTCTGACGCCTTCTGAGGCCGGGCTTCTTGGGCGTCTGCTCCACTGAACCGGCGTTGGGGGAACCGTCTGAAACATTTTCTTCTGTTCTGTTGGCTCTTTTGTTTTGAGGAGAGGAATCTAAGGGCAAGAGGGAATTTTAAAAAGAACACACACAAACAATCTTTATTAGAAAAACACAATGGCCGACAGAAGTGAGCCCAAGAGTCAAGGGACAAAAAACCCACCACCTCCACCCACAATCCTGGGTCCGTCATTCCCAGTGGCCTTTAAGGGCACAAAATGAGGTTGTTTTCACATAACAGAAAGTGTATTTTCTACGCTCCAAAACTCTCGCTCCAAAGCGAAGAAGGAGGCAGTTGATAAACATCCCAACGTTGTCACATACCTACCGCTGTCTAGCTGGGAGGAGCCGCGATGTTTTCAGTTAGAGAAATGATCAGATAACACAATCTCAAGCTTCTGACTTAAAAGTCATAAACAGACAAGCAGGCAACTAAATAAATAGCATGCCCAACCTCAGAGTAGGAAAGTGCGCTCCCCCCGCCTCCGCCCCAAAAGCTAAGTCGAACGCGCTGAAAAGAAAGCTGCGGTTAAAGACCCTCAAGCAGGGAAAGGAGCGCGGCAGACAGAGACAGATATTTTACGCATGGGAAAGGGTCATTACCGTCTGCGGCAGGTCGCTTCCTTATCCCAGGGCACTGCTCCGCTAACCCGGTCTGGCTGTCCGGGGCATCAGTCTTCTGATCGACCAAATGCGTGTCCTCTGGGTTTGCCTGAGACCCAAGTAAAGGCACTGCCTGGCGGGCCCCGCTGGCATCCTGGCCTTCCTGCGCCGGCACCTTGCAGGCGCCTTTGGGTGGCCGCGGGGGTCTGTAGTAGAACTCGGGCAGGTTGCCCTTTTCCACCTCCTGCCACTCGTACTTGCCCTCCAGGGGCTTGTGATTCTGAAAATCAAAATTCCACTTGCGCTGGCTGGCCTCTTCCATGTCTCTGCAGTGCTTCTCCAAGTCCCGGGTTAACTCTTCGTGATTGACCGGGCCAAAGAGGTTTCTGCAAGCCGAGGGCTTGGGGTACTCCGCCTGTCTGGCGTCCATCCGCTCCAGGCTCGGGCTCCCGTTAGACACTCGCACGTTTGACATCTTCCTCCCGGGGGGGCGGGGTGGGGTGGGGTGGGGGGGGTCTCGGCGACTGAGGCTCTCGCGCGCGCTCTCTCTCGCCAAACAAAACCGAACAAAACAAAACGCCCCGACCCAGCCCGAGCCCCTCTTTATAAGCCCTGCGCCGGCCCCCGGAGCCAAGAGAAACAAACGCGAGCCGAGTCAGCGCCCGAGCGTCTAGGCGCGCGCGGGGCTGGGGGAGGGGGCGAGGGGCAGCCCCCCGGGGCCAGGCAGCCCCGATCCCGGCCGATCAAGCGGGAGGGCGGGGAGCGGAGGGGAGGGGAGGGGAGCCGAGCGCCGCCGAGACAGGAGGGGGCAGAGCCGCTCCGAGTCCGGGCCGCCGCGAGCCCGCGGGTCCCGCCGCCCGAGCGCCCTCTCCAAACCTTGCGGGCGTCGCGGAGTCGCGGAGCGGCGAGAGAGTGAACTCAGAGGAAAGCGGGGATGAAGAAAAAAAAACACCCCCGAAAAGACGAGCCCCCTTTTTGGAGTTGCCCAATATGGCGGTGGAAGGGAGGCTGACGAAGGAGAAGATGATTGACACCGCGAGTCTATTTAAACAGAGGAGGAGATCATTGGTCGCGGCGCCGGGAGCCGCCCAGCCGAGGCTGGCGAGCGCGGCCTTAAGGTGGCCCCGCCGCGCCGCCCCGCCTCCCGGGCGCGCCGCCGCCGCCGCCGCCGCCGCCGCCGCCGCCGAGCGCGCGGCCGGGACCCGGGGCTGGTCGCGTGACTGCGGGAGGCGCACGGCTTGCCGGCAGACCTGCTCCGGCTGGCCTCGGAGAAATTACAAATAAGACAAACAAGCTCGCCAAACGGCCGGGGAGCGCCGGGGAGGGGCCTGGGCAGCCGGGCCGGCCGGCGGGTGTTCTGATCCCGGGCGCTGCGCGGGCTCGCGCGCCACTGCTCCGGAGCCCCCGACCTCCCCGGCTCCTCGCCCGGGAAAGCGGGGGAGAGCTCCAGGGTGCTCAGCCGCCGGTGGTGGTGCCCCTGGTTGGCGATCTTGTTTTCCCCGCACTCGCCGAGCGGGGGATGGGGGGACGCAGGGTGGGAGCTCGGCCCCCTAGCTGAACTCTCCCCTGGGGGCCCCCAATCCCTCACACGGCGGGGGCGGCGGGGAGCCCCTCGGCCTGGGTGCCTTAAGCTGGGGGTGAGCAATGGTTAGTTCACCCTTAACCTAGAAGTCTCTTTCTAGGGGAGGCTAGGAGCTTAGGGGAGAAGCCTAGGACGACGTCTTTCTATAAATTACCCTGGAATAGATGCAGTCTATCATGTATTCTGAACCCAAGGTCTCCCTCAATAAAAAATAAGAAAGTATTGCAAGATCAAAAAGTCAACTGGTCTCCCAAGTCCCTAATAAACTTTGTAGCTGTCTCAGACACATTTAGTTAAAAAAAAAAAAAAAAAAGCGAGGTTACACCCCTGGCCCGGGTTCTTGCCTCCCAAGTACAGTTCACTGACGCGGGCTGCGTGTGGGAACTCGTCTCCTCTTTGTATTTTTCAATTATTTGCCGGTTGTAGCAGTTTCCTCTACCTGAGTCCAGCCGCCAAGCACAACAGCTTCTTCCTTCCTCCACCCTTCTCTCCCACCAGACTCAACTTCTCGGAACCCACCCAGAACACCATTCAGATGCAAGTGAGTGACGCTTTTAAAGGGCGGCGGGTCTTCCAAGAGTGAAAGGAATCGGCAAGTCCGGATTGCGAAGTGATTTCTAAAGCAACCACAACCGTGTCCTCACGTCTGAGATTGTTCCGTTGGTCAGAAAGTTCGTTCAGATTTTTCCAGGGGATTCTACGGAAAAGCCCAAACGAGCTATTTGGTCAACCCAATATCTTGGCATTTCTCTGCTCCCCTTTGCAACTTGAAATTTACCTAGCAGTGTGCTCCTGAGTAAGGTGATGGAAGTTAAAACAGGATGGACAGGCTGTTATATCTGAAACAAAGGGTCTTTAACTGCCCTCCCTATCCGCCTTTTGTTCTGGATCAAAGTTACACATTTTACTGGAAAGTAATCTCTCATTCCAACAGTGCCCAACAGCAATTGTGCACAACAGTTTTCTTAGGCATCTATGCTACAGATGAGTTTGACATTTAACTTGTTTTCTTAACCCACATAGTATTTGCCCACTTTGTGTGCCTGCCTTGCTTCAGACACTCCAGAATGTAGGAGTTAGTAGGAACCTTGGAAACCCTGTGGTTCAACCTTCTCTTTTAACCATTGAGGAAACTGAGACTCAAGAGGTTTCTCTGGGTATCACCCAGAGTTGATTCTCCTGTCTATAGTCTGCAGGTCCTCCTCTCCTATAAATGATTCAAAATGGCTCCTTCTCATGCTCTAGACTGCTTGCAGCTGTTTCCTTGATGTGGCCTGTGGTCCCTGATATTTAAATACGACTGTCACTGGCCTTTGGTATGACCTTGCATTTAATATGACTAAAATGCAGATTCCAAAAGGGTAGGGTGAGACCCAGAGAGCAGCCAAAGAGGCAGTGCTTTCAAAGGCCAGACTTCTACCTGATGGAGAGAAAATATTTCACCTGGCATCTAAGTAAAAGGTGTCATCTTTATTTTACATCAAATGCCCCCACTTAATTTACTCAATTGGAGAAGATGGAGAAGAGGGACAGAAAAATTAGGGTAGGTCTCAATACCATAATTTATATCCTACTCCTGAAATTATAGATTATTGTTGTTGAAATCTTTACACAGTTGTTGGACTACACCAAAATTCTGTATTCTATATGAGCATAAATTCAGATGCATAAGTACACAAACTACCACGTCTATGTAAATGGAGACATTCTTGAGTATTACACCTTGCCACAGATGTTTGATTTTATTTGTGGAATTAATATCTTCCAGAAAAGTAAAAAATGGATACTTTCATCCCCTACGCACCCTGAATATTTCTTCAACTAATATGTAGGACCACCATTTTGTCGCTTTGTTAATCTTGAAAACCAAACGAGTCACAGTGACGCCACCTTAAGACGTCTGGCTGCCAGCAGAAAGGCTGTGCTTACTCCGACCTTGCTACGATCTAAAGTGTTTTGTTTACAGTCAAGGCGCCGGAGAACTGCGGGGCAAATAGTGAGAGGGCAGGCGTCTGCTATAGTAGCGACGAAGCGTGAAAAAAAATACGACGGAGTCCCCGAGGGAAGAGAACCGGGAGCTGTGAGCGCCATCCTCCTGTGGAAAGTAGGCGGCGACTTTAAAAGACTGAGCCCGGGAGAAGAATTTCCAATAAACAGCCTAAAGGCGGAGCCTAGGGAGAAGACAGAAAGTTACACTCGCGCTGCTCTGAAAAAGGGGGCCGACTGCCCCCAAGACCCAGACTCTCATCCTGGGTGATGTTTTTGTTGTCAGTTTCACTGTTGGTAGTTTTCTCCTTAGAGCTGAGAAGTGGCTCATAAGCCACCCAAGATTTGTGTGTGTCCTTCAACAGCTTAGGAGAGAGCCGAAGACCAAAATTACTTCAAAGAAAACACCTGTGTGGTAGCCGAGTGTCCCGGCGGGGCGGCTGAGCAAGCTTGCCTCCCAGGTGCGGTTCCTCGCAGGGGGAAGTCAAGCAGCCCCCAAAACTTCTATGAAGGTGCACGCTTCCTGGCCCCATTGCCCCTCCCACCTCAAGCACAAGATTTTAATCTTTCCTTGAGGATGTTTACGGTGAGGCGACGCTCGCTCAATTTCACTATGCTCCTAAACCGACATATTTTTAGTTTGGAAATTTCACAGTCTGTTTCTGACGTTTTCTATTCAATTTAATAAATACTTATTGAGCATCTTCTATTAATTTGCTTATTCTTTCTTTCTACAATTATTTATTGAGTGCCTTGATATCCGAGACTCTGGAAATACAGAGGTAAACAAGCAGATTTACACTAGGATGACCGCTTACGCTCTAGTAGGGGGAGAGGAGACAGAAAATACACAATAATACATGAGTGAAACATACATATCGCGGAAGGAAGTGATACATGCTATGGAGAATAACAAGCAGAGGAGGGGGAAAGAGTGTTGTGAGGTCCCAGTGTGACTAGTGTGGTCCAGGAAGGGTTCACTGAGAAAGTGCCCTTGGAGAGATGCTCTGATGACTCCAGAGAGAGCAGCCATGTAGTGTCTCCATAAAGGGAACCAAAAGGACTTCCCTGGTGGTCCAGTGGTTAAGACTTCTCCTTCCAATGCAGGGGGTGGGGGTTCCATCCATGGTGGGAGAGCTAAGATCCCACGTGCCTCCTGACCAAAAAAAAAAAAAAAAAAAAAACACTAAAACATAGAAGCAATATTGTAACAAATTCAAAAGACTTAAAAAAAAAAAAAAGGAAGATGGAGAGGAACAGCAAACACAAAAGTTCTGAAGTGTGATTTTGTCTTCAAGGAACAAAGGGAAGAGAGGAGGGAGTAACAGCAGCAACATCTGCTCAACCAAAGCGAGGCAGGCCTATGCAGAGTTTTAATCCATGACTGAATGACAGAGGAGGCCACTGAAGCAGTAGGAGGTTCTAAGCACTGGAATGATGTCCTCTCACCATGGGTAAGGTATTCCCCAAGGTGGTATTCTCAGCAGTGTGGAGAATGAAAGGATGAGGAAGTCACAGTTCTTGCCTTTTAGGGAGTATTCATCCTAGAGGGCTTCCCTGGTGGCTCAGGCCCTAAAGAATTTGCCTGCAATGCAGGGGACTGGGGTTCGATCTCTGGGTCAGGAAGATCCCTTGGAGAAGGGAATGGCTACCCACTCCAGTATTCTTCCTTGGAGAATCCCAAGGACAGAGAAGCCTGGCGGGCTACAGTCCATGGGGCCTGAAAGAGTTAAACACGACTGAGCAACTAACACTTTCATCTTAGATGAGGAGACCAACCCTCTGCATAGAAACTCCACAGATAGAAAGCAAAATATGGAAGAACTCTGTTCAAAGATGGAGTACAAAGGAGAGAGAAAGAGGAAGCTGTCAAGGAGGTGATATGAGTCAGATCTTGAAGAATGAGAAAAATGTCATGAAAATTATAAAGATGTATTGGCAGGGGTGGTAATTGGGAGTTGGGATCAGACAGTGGCAGGCATGGGGGTGACATGCTAATGAGAAAGTCTGTTTTATTCAGTAAGCAAAGGAGCTTTTGTTGAAAAGAATAAGATGATCACTGTCCAAACATGTCTCCTGACCAAGAGCAAGCCTATGCCCTGAGAAACAGTGTCTAGGGACAGAGCCAAATGAAAGTTGGGTAGACAGTCCCATTATGGTCTTAATCAAAAGGGAACTGAGTTTTTCACAGAGCACAGATGTAAGGCAAAAGGGTAGAAGCATGAGCCATGAGACCAGAGAAAGAGTGCTTCGAACAGGGAATAGGAGGCTGTCTGGTGTGAGCTACTGAGCTACAAAGGCATGGCTGCAGATGCTTTGTATGCAGTGATCGCCGCCTTGGCCAGGAGTGGAGGTAACAGTTAAGGGCCCCAAGCTGCACAGATGTGGAGTCTAGAAATGGAGACACAGATGTAGAGAACTAACAAGAGGGTGGGGGGTGGGATGAATTGGGAGATTGAGATCGACATATATACACTATTGATACCATGTGTAACATAGATAACTAACGAGAACCTACCTCTAGCTTAGGGAACACTACTCAGTGCTCTGTGGTGACCTAAATGGGAAGGAAATCCAAAAAAGAGGGGATATATGTGTACGTGTAGCTGATTAAGTTTGCGGTACAGTTGAAGACAACACTGTAAAGCAACTATACACCAATAAAATGTTTTATTTATTTGGCTGCGCAGGGTCTCAGTTGTGACATTAGGGAATCTTTGATCTTTAGTTGCAACCCTCAGGATCTAGTTTTCTGACTGGAGAACTAGAACCTGGGCCCTCTGCATTGGGAGCATGGAATCTTAGCCCCAGGACCACCAAGGAAGTACCTCCAATAAAAATTAATTTAAAAAATATGGGACTATGTGCTCCCAATGTAGGGGGTCCAGGTTCGATCCCTGGTCAGGGAACTAGACCCCAAATGCCACAACTAACAGTTTGTATACCACAACTGAAAGATCTCTTGTGCCACAACTAATTGATTTGGTACAGCCAAATCAATACATATTTTTTAATTAATTAAAACAAATTAAAGGGCCCCAAGCTGTCTTGGACAGTCAGATGTTTGGGTTCAGAAATAGCATCTGACAGCAGAGTAGAGGGTGGTTGTGATGAGCGTGGAGGCACTGACATAGGCAGGTGACTTTGAAGGCTGATTGCAGTTGCTCAAGCAAGAGATGTGTGTATGCCAAGTCGCTTCAGCCGTGTACGACTCTGTGACCCTATAGGTTGTAGCCCACAAAGCTCCTCTGTCCATGGGAATCTCCAGGCAAGAATACTGAAATGGGCTGCCATGCCCTCCTCCAGGGGATCTTCCTAACCCAGGGACTGAACCCACGTCTCTTGCATCTTCTGCATTGGCAGGTGGATTCTTCACCACTAGCGCCACCTGGGCAGCCCTAAGCAAGAGATACAAGGGCCTTAAGCTGTGGCCCAGAGGAAGGAATGGAAAACAAGGAATGAATGTGGGTTTGCTTAGGTAGTCAGATACAAGGGCTGGTGAAAGATGGAGAAATGGGGGATGACTTTAAGGGTAATTGAGAGAACGGTGCCATTAAATAAGAGAAGTAGCACAAAGGGAGGATGCAGCAGAGACGGCTTGCTGTCCACCAAATTCCATTCTCACCTTTTTCATCAGTATCAGAATTGTAACCAGGCATACAGCTGCCCAGCTACATTAAATTTCCCACCCTCCTATGTAGTTGGATGTGGTCTGATGATAGGTATTTTCCAGTAGAATGTAGGAAAAAGTGATATGTGTCTTCCAGCCTAGTGTATAAAACCTATCACATGACCCCTCCCCTTCTGCTTCTCTCTCCCCCCTCTCATGGACTGTTAAGGTGAATATTAATGCAACCTTGGAAGCCACACGTTAAAGATGATAGAGCCGCCATCAATGACTTGACCCAAGAGAAGAAAATGAATTTCTACTTTGTCAAACCATGTTAGTTTGGGTCGATTTGTTATAACATTCTATAGTCAATCCTAACTAATACAGGAGGGCAGAAAGTGAAGGGGGGTGACAGACGATGGAATGGTTGGATGGCTCAATGGACATGAGTTTGAGCAAACTCCAGAAGACAGTGAAGGACAGGGAAACCTGGTGTGCTGCAGTCCATGGGTCGCAAAGAGTCGGACATGACTTAGCGATTGAACAACAACTAATACAGATGGGAAAGTCTGGGAGATAAAGAATAGGGAAGATTGAGAATTTGATTTGTTACAGTCAGTATATATATTGAAATGAACTATATCCTTGAGGGGAAAAAGAATAAGAGGTTATGTTTCTTAAGAGGGTAACAGGGACTTCCCTGGTGGTCCAGTGATTAAGAATCTGCCTGCCAATGCAGGGGACATGGGTTCAATCCCTGGTCCAGGAAGATCCCACAGGCCTCGGAGCAACTAACACCATGTGCCACAACTACTGATCCTATGTGCTGCAACTAGTGAAGCCCGCACGCCTAGAGCCCACACCCTGCAACTAGAGAGTAGCCCCCATTCGCTGCAACTAGAGAAAACCATCACGCAGCCATAGGGACTCAACTCAAGCAAATAATAAGTTAATTTTTAAAAACAGGCATTATAATCCCTGCCCCACACAAAAATGGGTAACAGAGATAATATTGGAGACATGAATCTGACACGTAATGTAAAGGTGTGGTGTGGTTGGCAGGACTCTCTGAGACCTGTCTGTATTTACAAATATGCCAATAGTAATCATATGACCAGGTCAGATCCTGCGTCAAGTTTTCAAAAGTATGGGAAAAGTATATGCGGAATATTCTCCATATTTTTCATCACAGTTGAGCTGTGCAACACTCTTTTCTTCACTGCCCCATGCAACCTTCTCAGAGTTTGCTCCCTTAGCCTTTTCTGCTAAGGGATTATATGACATTGCTCCCATTTGCTTCCTGAAGATGACCAGAGAGGGGAGAGTCGGTAGCTATCTGATTTGAACTTGGCTGACCAAATCCTCTCTCCTGGAAATTCAAAACCAGGTCTCAAAAACTTCAATTAGTAAACTATAAGTTAGAGATGCATAAGGTAATACAGATTTGGAATTGAAAGAGCAGTTTTAAGAACGCTATCTTTGGCCCATATGTGATGGAGATAAGAGATAAAGATTGCCTGCAGTGTCAGAAGAAAGAAAGGGACATTCAAAGAGAGGTAGAGAAGAGAGCATAGGTTTTCACATTTATTTATTTATTTGGCTGTACTGGGTCTTCACTGCAGCATGAGGGATCTTTAGTTGTGGCATGTGGGATCTAGCTCCCTGGCCAAGGGTTGAACCCGGGGCCCCTTGCATTAGGAGTGCAGAGTCTTAGCCACTGGATCACCAGGGAAGTCCTGAGACCCTGGGTTTTAGAGAGACAAATAACACTGAGCACCCTAAAACTCCCTAGTTTCTGCATCCTGCAACTCGGGAGGTCCAACTACCTGGATTTCAGTTTCGTGGGACAGCCTGTGTTTGTAAAACAATTCATTTTGCTCCAAGCTAGTTTGTTACTGGTTTCTATTAGTAGAACCCAAGACATCCCTGATTAATACTTTACATATTTGAAAGCAGCTTCTTTGATTTCATCACATTTGACCCTCATAAGACCACCGTGGCAAGACAAATGCCATTCTACTCTCTTGCAGATGAGGCCCTGAGATTAAGAAGATTGAGTGTTCCAAAGCCACAAAAGGTGCAGGCAAGGCACTCGGACCAGTGTGCCTGCCCTTCGGAAGCTGAGTCCAGGGTCCACTGTGATGATCCTTGTAGATGATGCAATGACTTAGTGAGTTTGTAAATTTTATCACTGAAGTTTCACTGGCTTAGTTTACCTACTATTCATAAATAGAAGGTTCTGGAGAAAAGGAGATTTGAATTTCTGAAAAGAAAAATAGCATCTTTGAAAGAAACCGGACTCAAAAAATGTTTAAAACTGAGCTAGGTCAGACTTTAGAGAAAAAAAAATTCATGAGGCATTTTTAATTAGAGAAAAAAATTTCATTTTTAAGTAAAATGTAAGAAAATGCAGTATTGCTGGTTTCATAAGAAGGGGAAATAGCAAACTCTGGTTTCACAACCTTAATTTCCATGATTGAAACATAAATGGACAATTTCTGTGAGTAGAATATGGAATTTGGAACAAAAAACATATTCACCACCAACTCACCATTTTCAACTACATTCATTGAGAAGATAAGAAGGAGAAAACCTCCCTCAATGACCATCTCAGTCTTCAGTTTACACAAACTTACAGCTAAAAACATACTGGAAAGTGCTCATTTTCTGTTCCTGACCACTCTCT
The DNA here is from genome assembly GCA_024291935.2 of Okapia johnstoni. Classification (NCBI taxonomy): domain Eukaryota; kingdom Metazoa; phylum Chordata; class Mammalia; order Artiodactyla; family Giraffidae; genus Okapia; species Okapia johnstoni. The sequence continues at coordinate 20,372,673 of CM044320.1, read as the reverse complement.
GAATAACTGTTCACATGAATATTTGTTCATTCCTTCATTCATTAAATTTTTAATGAGCTCTTACCAGATGCCAGACCCTCTGGGGACATAGCAGAAAACAAAGACAGCCAAAGTCCTGCTTAATGGAATGAAGTTAATACTCAAGTGTGGAAGGCAGACAATACACAAATAAGCAAGCATAGGGTGTCATGCCATTAAAGGTGCTCAACTAGTGTCATTGAGGGTGCAGAGAGTAATGAAGACAGGTGCTATATTAGGAAGGACTCTTTGATTAAATGACATTTGAACAGAGACCTCAATGAAATGAGGGCATAGACTACATAATTTTCTGTGTTCTAGGCAGAGGAAATAGCAAATCCAAGAGCCCTGAGGAATGTGACTGGGATCCTAAAGAACAATAAAGGGACTTGCAAGTTAGAGTATGTAGGGGCTGGGAGGTAGAAGATGAGATCAGAGAGAAACTAGAGGCCTGGATTATGTATACTTTACAAGATATGATAAAGACTTTCAATATTATTCCAATTGAGGTAAGCCATCTTTGAGCGGGAAGTTTTGATTTGACTTTGGCTAATTTTGATCACTTTGCTGTGTGGGAAGTTCTTCAAAGAAGCCCGAGAGAAGTGGGGAGACCAATGCAGTAATCCAAAAAGAGGTCATGCTGATTCAGACCAGGGTGGTAGCAATGTATGTGGAAAAAAGGGTAGAGTTATGATATATGGGTTTTTAAATTTTTATCTTATCTTTAGTTGGAGGATAATTATTTTACAATATTGTAAAATATTGTTTCTGCCATATACCAACGTGAATCTGCATTAGGTATACATATATCCCCACCCCACCCCTCCTTGAACCACCTACCCTCCTCCCTTCCCATCTCACCCCTCTAGTTTGTGACAGAGCACTGGCTTTGGGTTTCCTTTGTCATACAACAAATTTCTACTGGCTATCTATTTAACATATGGTGATATATATGTTTCAATGCTACTCTCTCAAATAACCCCACCCTCTCCTTCCACCACTGTGTCCAAAAGTCTGTCCTTTATGTCTTCATCTCCTTTGCTGCCCTGCAAATAGGATTGTCAGTACCATCTTTCTAGATTCTATATATATGCATTAATATATGATATTTGTGTTTCTCTGACTTACTTCACTCTGTATAATAGGTTCTAGGTTCATCTACCTCTTTGGAACTGATTCAAATGTGTTCCTTTTTATAGCTGAGTAATATTCCATTGTGTGTATGTATCACAACTTCTTTATCCATTCACCTGTCAGTGGACAGATATGTTTTTAAAGATATAGCCAGCAAACTTTGCCAAATGATTGAAAATGGAGAGTGTATGGGAAATAAGAGTCCATAATGACCCCAAGGCTTTTTGGCCTAAGCAACTGAAGAAGGTTTGGCCATATACTGAAACCGGATTGACTGAGGGAGGAACAAATTTTGCTTTGAGTGTGCTCAGTGTGAGACAGACATGGACATCCAAGTGGAGACATTGAGTAAGCAGTTGTATACCTGAGTCTGGAAGTCAGGCGAGAGAGGTTTGTGTTGGAGACACAAATTTGGAAATTTTCAGCATATAGATGATATTAAAGCCTTGGGACTAGATAAGATCATGAAGGGAGCGAGTTTAGATAGAGAAGAGGCCTGAGCATTACAACTTTTAGAAATCAAAATGATGGGAAGTCTCTAAACAGAGGAGAATATAAAGGAGCCATTGATGGAGTGGAGGAGAGCCAAGAGAGAGGTGACTCAGAAGCCAAGTAAAACAAACTGTTTCAAGGATGAGAGAGATCAAATGGTTCAAATGTTGCTGGTAAGTCAAGTAAGATGAGGACTGAAAACTGACCATTGGATATGGTCGTGAAGGTCATTGGTGATCTTGATAAGAATAGTTCTGGCCAAGTGGAGGATATGAAAGCCTGGCAGGAGTGGACTAAAAGGTAAGTCATGTAATGTCCCTGCATGCTGTATACCCATATGAACAAAATATGCACATATACACCTCATCTAAATAGAGGGTGGCTAGGTTCTAATATCAGGAGGCCAGTGTGGCAGCAGGCCTGGGATGGGGCCTGGGCACTGGCAGATGGGGAGCTAAGCATGTGAAGAAGGTGCCATTCACTGACTACCTTTGCTTGTTTCACTGTATGGTTTCACATTCTATCATTCCTTCAGTATGTTTTCTTAACTTTCCAGACAATTGTCATGTTGATAAATTACCTTAAATCTCTTGGAAAGGAATCGCTTTTGGAGGCTGTGCTAAGTGAATTAGCACTGAATGAGCTGTGCTTGTGAATCTCATATTTCACCCAGCTAAAGTTCTGCTTAGAAAATCATCGCTTTATTGTAAATTCTTAGCATAATAAAAGGACATTGAGTTGTGTTTTTCCATTCTTGACAAAAAGCCTTTTCTGACTTTGTCATAATGGTATTTTTCTCCGAACCTCAATAATCTGCTTAAGATCTTCCTGTATCAGTGAACCAATTACATCTCTAGTATCTAATGCAATTTGCAATTTGTTGCCTTTTTCCTTAACTTGGGATTTGATTTTCTGACCTAAATGTTTCAGAGTGGTTTTCCACCTGGCTTCCTTCACCAAAGAAACAGAAACATCCAGAATAGTTAAGCCCTCTGTCGCCACATGAGGACAGAAGAGGGTAAGTAATAAGAATTCCCCCGCAGAGCATTCATGAAGCAGGAATGTGACTGACCTGCTGAGCTGTATAAACGGCACAGGAGGGCAGCACAAGGCCAGAACTCTCGGTCCCAATCCAGCAAATATTCCAGACTATAACCCTACTTACAGCCTATGTTTCTAGACGTATACAGAAGAGTTTTAAACCCCACCAAATTTAACTGAACTGTAAATCTGCATAGACTCTACCTGATTGAACGTTTTCAGATCATTTTCATACATTACTCACATAATAATTTGAATTTAAAGTTAATGTAGCTTATCATAGCAGAGTGTTTTAATAATTGTCTGTGTGGTCAAAGTAAGTATTATAACCCTTAACAAGTGAGTAAGTAGAAATGAAGGAAAAAGGTGGGGACTTCCCTGGTGGGCCAGTGGCTAAAACTCTGCGCTCCCAGTGCAGGGGGCCCGGGGTTTAATCCTAGTCTGGGAACTAGATCCCACATACCACAACCGAGAGTTCTCATGTTGCAACTGAAGATTTGGTGTGCAGCAACAAAGATCAAAGATATCACGTGCAGCATTTAAGACCCAGCCCAGCCAAATAAGTAAATAAATACATATTTTTTAAAAAGATAAAAGGTAATTGGTCTCTGGTCACATGCAATTGGTGCAAAGATAATCCAAGCCTGATCCTTTTCCACTAAAACTACTCTTCAGAAAGACACACCCCCATCCCTCTAAACACATATGCTGCTGCTGCTGCTAAGTCACTTCAGTCATGTCCGACTCTGTGTGACCCCTAGACGGCAGCCCACCAGGCTCCGCCATCCCTGGGATTCTCCAGGCAAGAATACTGGAGTGGGTTGCCATTTCCTTCTCCAGTGCATGAAAGGGAAAAGTGAAAGTGAAGTCGCTCAGTCGTGTCCAACTCTTCACAACCCCATCGACTGCAGCCTACCAGGCTCCTCCGTCCACGGGATTTTCCAGGCAAGAGTACTGGAGTGGGGTGCCATTGCCTTCTCCGCTAAACACATATAGACATATACAACGCCTCCATGACATACTCACCTTGACTTCAGATATAAATACATGGCTTTCTTTTTCCCTCAGGATTGCTTTGGTAATTCTGGGTCTTTTATGGTTTCATGTAAACTTTAAAATTATTTGTTCTAGTTCTGTGAAAAATGTCATGGATAACTTGATAGGGAATCACATTAACTCTGCAGATTGCTTTGGATAGTATGGCCATTTTTAACAATATTAATTCTTTCAATCCAACAGCATGAGACACTGGAGCAGACTTTTAATTTCGATGAAACTGCTTTCAATTGGAATCAAATGTCCTCAATGACCTATATGTCCAAGGAGAAAGCACATGTCCCAGGGTTAAAGGTTCTAAAGCAGCACTGTCTGGCAGAAATATGAGAAACATGTGCAATTTTAAACTTGCAAGTAGCTGTATTTTCAAAAAGTAAAAAGAAACAGGTGAAATATTTCAACATATAATCAATATAAAAACTATTAATGAGATATTCAACATTATTTTTTCATACTAAGTCTTTGAAATTTGGTGTGTATCTTACACTTACAACACATCTCAATTTGAGTTGGTACATTTAAATGCTTAAGAGTGGAACTTTCCCGGTGGTCCAGTTGTTAAGACTTTACTTTCCAATACAGCAGGTGCAGGTCTGATCCCTGGTTGGAGAGGTAAGTTCCCACATGCCTTGAAGCCAAAAAACCAGAACATAAACAACAGAAGCAATATTATAACAAATTCAATAAAGGCTTAAAAAATGGTCCACATTAAAAAAAAAAATGCTCAACAGCCTCACATAGACAAAACAGACAACATAGCTCTAAAAGATTACTGTGATGTTGAGAACACCAGAGATTTAATTGTGCTGGTATTTTTCATTAGCCTAGTAACTTTTATGGTCCTCAGGTAACAAAACTGCATAGGTTTTGAGTGGTCTGTTCCTAAGGTTGTATTTTCTGTAAGTCCTGTTATTTCTAGTGTGCTGTTTAAAAAAAATACTTGTTTTTTTCTGTATGTACATACTTTCCTACCCCTCCTCCCAGCTAGAGGTAGTCATATGACATAGTTCTGAGCAATGAGATGTGAGGGGAGGTCTGTTAAGTCATATGGGAAAGATTTTTCACCCTGATAAGAAGGGAGGACACAAAGAGAAAGCATTCTTCTCTTTTTTTCCCTCCCTCTATCCCTTCCTTTCTCTTTGAACATTTCATATGAGAACATGATGTTTGGTGCTATGGCAGCCATCCTGAGACTGTGACAGAAGACTACTAAGTTGAGGATGGCAGAACAGAAAGGAGATGTAAATGCAATAAAGAAGCCAGCCGGGCAAAGATGAAGATGGTAGAGAGCCTAGGGTGGAGTTCTCTAGGTGTCGCAAGAGTATTGTAGCAGAGATGTCCTTAACGGGCACTGGTAAATATTCACAACCAAAGTTCACTGTTTTTTCTTCCATATGGCCCCAACCCCTTGCTAATGATTCCATCTGACTGCAATATTCTTTCTTCAGGTGCAACAAATGTACTAGAATTACTCCCAACACTTGAAAGAGTGCAGGGCTAGAAGCAGCAGCACAGTTCTCTTGCAGTCCCTTGTTCACCAATAAAGATTCATGCACAAACACTGCAATTCGGCTGTAACATGTTTAATACTTTCAAAATCTTTAAAATTATCTGTCATGAAAAAAGTTCTATCACTCAGTTAATAAGTAAGATTGAAAGTGAAAGTCGCTCAGTTGTGTCTGACTCTTTGCAGCCCCATGGACTATATAGTTCATGGAATTCTCCAGGCCGGAATACTGGAGTGGGTAGCTGTTCCCTTCTCCAGGGGATCTTCCCAACCCAGGAATCGAACCCAGGTCTCCCGCATTGCAGGCAGATTCCTTACCAGCTGAGCCACAAGGGAAGCAATAAGTAAGATTATATTGTATTGATTCAACAAATTTGGGGTAATTGGGAATGCATAGAAGATTCTTTGTTCAGCAGTTCCTTATGTTGGGGTCACAATAATTCAAGAACCCACGTTTACATAAATATATGACTACAAAAGGCAGCCGTTTTTTCTCCACTTTACAATGTCAGGGTAATTACAGGAGAGCATGCTGAGAATGCTGCTAAATAAATAATATAGATAACTATTTTTTTTTTTCATGGATAACGTTTTTTAGCTACTGATTGTGGAAATTCTGGAAGTCGATTTCCTGAGTTGCATGCAGACTGAATGGGTAACCAATTCACTGGTGAGTTCTTTTACACATTAAAAGATTTTTTTTCAGTGAACAAAGATAAAGTTTTATTTGACCAGTTACTGGTCTTACACTAACGTTTTCATCACATGTAAATGAACCAGTAGTCTCAAAGGACTGGTAGCTCTGTATCAACTCTTCATCCAATTTCCATTCTCTATTTCCATTAGCACCATCTCATCATGTGCAATAAAAGCATTCAGTTTCTTTTACAGTTGTTGACTGCCTTGACAAAGTAAGCAGTGTTTATGAGTCAGTCTTAATCACCTTAATAAGTGAACAAAGAATCAATTCAGCTTATCTACATTTCTTTTCCTTCACAAAAAAAAGGTCAATTCAATCCTGCTTAGAAAACGGGCTATCACCTTACCTCAACCAAATGAGTGCAACCCTAGATAATGGAGCAGGACTTTAAGTTCCTTCTGACTTTGGTACCAATTGTTGCCTTAAAAGTTTAAGTATCCAAATTGCTACATTTACTACACTTTACTATCATTATCAAACATAATGAGAAGAATCTAGAGGTTAATTTTTTAACATTAAGGCTGAGAACCACACTGGAAGTGCCCAGAGCCTTCAAAATTTGGCCCCATTTGCACACATGTACATACATTTCCCTTACTTAATTTCATGCGACCTAAAAATCTCATCTTCCTTTTGTAGACAGTTTCTTCTATTACAAACTAAAGTCTTCAAATTCATTATCTGAAACCTAACAAATAGTCCAATAAAACGTCCAAATTATAAACATCAATGCTATTATCCAACTCAAAGATACAGATCTAGGTTTAGCTGAGTCTACCAGCAACTGAAGGCTGTTTAGAGCACATTAAAATGCATCATTAGAAATTCTTCCATTAAAAATACCTAAAAAAAAACATTAACTTGCCTTGTTTTCAAACGGATCTAGTCATATCTATAATATAAACCAAAGTTTCACCAGATCTTCTCATCTTGTAAGTATCATAGCCTTCTAAGCCATTTGAAACGGATTTTGAAGGGAACTTAAAGCCATTTTTAAAAAATTTGCTTGTTGGTTGGTGCTTTTTCCGGCTATTGCTTCTAGAGTCACCACTGTTTTTAGTTTCAAAATTTGCATGGCTGCCTTCTTGACTTTGCTGCAACAGACATTCTTAACCATGGAGGTATTGCTCGAAATTTAAGTAAGACGGGCTTAAGCGTTAGGGTTATTTGCATCTTTTCCATTACAGAGGCCATATTTTTAACAAGTACCTAAATTCCACCTCTGCTTTGGGGCCTCGAGTTGCTTCTTACCACTTCTTAGTTATGGTTAAGAGTGGCGCTATCACCTTCATTACCTTCAGTACGACAGAGCTGACAAGACAACGGTTTCTGAGTGCTCAAGAGCTTTCATTACCGCTCGTATTTTCCCTGGTTTCAGGCTTACACTTAACCTGTCCTGGTATCAACTTCCCATCCATGTCCCCGGCTGACAACTACACCCCAGGACATGTCCTTACACGCCGGGCTCTTAAGGCGGGACCCAGCGGCCGTCCGAGGTAGTAAACAAAGCCTAGCGCAGGCGCAGTAGCGACAGGCGTGTAACCTGGTTTGCTAGCAGCCAATGGGATTTTTTGTACAGTAAAAAGTGGAAAAACAAGAATCTCCACACCGCTCTAAGGTGATACAGTGGTTGGCGTTTTCTGCTTTTACATACTTCTGACTTTTGTTTCTGAGGAAACTGTGGGGCCTTCGAGGCCTCGCAAGAAGCCCTTCCTAGAAGGGAAAACAGCCGCTGGCCTGTTGCCTGCTTCTAGCCTCGTTTGTTCTCGACGTGGAGTCTTGATATTTTTAAGTTGATTACAGCATTAAACTACCGCACCTGGTGGAGGGAAGGGGGGGGGAAACCTCTCCTCTCCGGTCTGGCTCAAACATCGCGAGATCCGCCTGCGCGAACAGCAACCCCCTCCCCCTACAACTGTGCGCGGTTGCGCATGCGCCTGACTAATTTTCTTTTTTTTTTTTAAGCGCGGAAACATTTCGAAACTTTTTGCTGGGTAACAGTCAAGCTCGTTTGACTGTCGAGAAAGGTCTGAAGATAATTCACGTTGACGCGATGGATTCAAGCACACAACACTACATTCTTCGAGATTTTGCAGTCACTACTCCACACGCTTGTACCGTCGTCCCTCTTTTCCGTTACTGTGTGTCTGCTGTGAGTTCTCTGAGGAGAATTCAGCGAATCGAGTAGTAAAGGAGTGGACATGGGAGAGCCGTTCAGGCTTTAAAACCAGAGTGATGGGCTTTCTGTGTTTGGAAAGATAACCCTGGGAGCGACAGAAGGAATAAATCTTTAAGGACCGTGAAAAAAAATTTTTTTTTTCCTGGAGACCAAGAGGAATTGTGAAGTAAGGTAATGCAGAGGGAAGGAGAAGATGGGAAAATAGAAGCGGTGAAGGAAGGCATTAACTACACAGCCCAGTGGAGAGGGGAAACTAGGAAAACAGGGCTCTTGGTAGTAGAGTAGTGTTCCCCAACACTACTTTTTTTTTTTTTTGCACCAGGGACCAGTTTTGTGGAAGACAGTTATTCCATGGTGGGTGGGGGACGGGGGATGGTTTCAGGATGAGTCAAGCTCGTTACACTTATTGTGAACTTTATTTCTATCATGATGGCATCAGCTCCACCTGAGATCATCAGGCATTAGAGCCTGAAGCTTGGGAACTCCTGCAGTAGAGAACATTTCCCATCAGACAGTGTGAAGATGTTCGTGTTTGTAAACAGAAAGACAGAAATGCCCCCACATTTAGTTCCTCTTGAGTAAGGTGGAAATCGGGGAGTCCCTACGTGAATGGGGCAAGGAGGATTCTAAAAGCCAGAGTCCTGAGCAAGGACTGAGGTTGGGATGAGGAAGTAGAGGAGTCAGGAGTTCTGGAAGCGTCTTGGGAGAACTGGCTAATCTGACCTCTTTCTCTCTCAGGATACATGGGACACCTGCACGAGCCTTCAGCTTCTTCCTGCAGTGTCTGAAACGTACTGCCCACACCTGAAGTGTCCTCGCCCTGTGGGTCCCTTCAGCCACACCTCAGGCAGGATGCAGTGTGGATTTCATGGAGTGGAATGGTGAAACTGAGCTATCAAGACACCAGCTTGTTACAAAAGTACATACTTTCTGCTTTTAGCCTCCCAGTCACTTGGTATGAGAGTCCATCTTGATATTAGCAGCAATCTCTAGTCAACTTTTGATTTTGAGTATATTTTGATTTTTTATGTACTGTCTGGAGTGCAAGGCAGAGGAACGATGCAATACGTGATTTTAGTCGACCAGCAAAGGAATTGCTTGTAGGTAAGCAATATAGCTTCATCTGTAAGAAAAACTCAGTATAGAAAGCCACAAGATTTAAGTTAGCAGTGAGGGAGAAGAATCCAGGTATCAATTAATAGAATGGAAATGCTTCATTAAGAAAGGTCCAGTCCTGGTAGTCCCTATCAAGAAGTTCTTCCTAGAGCAGTTCACTTCATTTTGGTAGCCTACAGTATAGCCTAGGAAATGGCAACCCACTCCAGTATTCTTGCCTGGAGAATTCCATGGACAAAGGAGCCTGGCAGTCTACTGTCCATGGGGTGACAAAGAGTTAGACATGACTGAGCAGTTAACACTAGTGTAACCTAGTAACTGGGCCACATGTGTGTCATTCATGAAAATGTTCCAGAAAAAAATAATCCACGCATGCAATAGAATAGGGTTTCTGCATTGATGCCTTAGTATTTTGGTTTTAGGGAGTGGGATCATCCAACTGTAAGAGGTGTGATCTCTCAGTAAGGTGTCACAGAAAGGATATAGAATTGAGAATCAGACCTGGCGTTTGATGCTAAGGTATTACAGTCTCTGTGTGACCTCTCTCAGCCTCGGTTTTCCTATGTGTCAAATAAGAACAGTAGTGTCTTCTTCATAGGATGACTGTAAAGGTGAAACAAGATACTGTTGACAACTGCATGAGTTACTAGCATAACTTATAGTGTATATTTAATAAATAAGAGTTTCTGCCTTGAGCTTCTCACCATTTATGCCTGCCATCTCCTCACCAAAATATGCATGCTCAGTGTAGCATCTGTATTCAGAGAACCTTAGGCTAGATTCTTTACCTTTCCTGCGCACTAGAATCATCTGGGGAGTTTTGAAAGTCCTAGTGCCCAGGCTTCACCTTTGACAATTCAATCAGAATCTCTGGAAGTGGAACCCAGAATTCAGTATTTTTTTAAAGCTCCTCATTTTGCTGCCAAGATTGAGAACCACTGCTCTGACTACACAAGTGGTGCTGTCGGTACTTTCAAATGAGAATAGTGAGAATCAAGGCTGTTTTTGTAGCCTTTCAGTGAGTAGAGAATCACTTGGACAGGGAGGGATGGCATGTGTGGGTCAGGGATTTGAATTTCTAAGAGAAAGGGTACTTTCTTGTAGGTTTCTAGGGATATAAGTAATTCAGAAGTTGAAACCACCATACTACTTCTGTTATTGATGCCAGGATATTGTGGTTATTGGCAGGCTCGGCAGTGGAGAGTTCATGGAATTAAAAAAAAATACACACTAAGATGTCAGTCATTTCTTCTGTCAATCACTTCCTCCCTTTCCTTGTCCTTCCTCTTTATAAAATTTGCCAAATCTGTTAGAGAGTGTTGAGGGAGAAGTACAAGAACTCTGCTCCATCCCAGTGCCTCCAGCTGATTTGATCCACTTTATGTCTGACTTTGTTGTTGTTTAGTCACTCAGTCGTGTCTGACTCTTTGCAACCCCATGAGCTACAGCAAGCCAGGCTTCCTTGTCCTTCACTATCTCCTGGAGTTTGCTCAAACTCATATCCATTGAGTCAGTGATGCCATCCAACCATCTCATCCTCCATCGCCGCCTTCTTCTCTTTCCCTCAATCTTTTCCCAGCATCAGGGTCTTTTTCCAATGAGTCGGCTGTTTGCATCAGGTGGCCAAAGTATTGGAGCTTCAGCATCATTCCTTCCAATGGATATTCAGGGTTGATTTCCTTTAGGATTGACTAGTTTGATCTCCTTGCTGCCCTTGAGCTGAGTCAAACTGACTGCCTCCTAAGAATTTGGATCAGAATATTGAGAGACTGGGTCATATGTTTTCTCCCCAGCTTTATGGAAGTATGACTGACAAATAAAAGTTGTGTATCTTTAAGGTATACAATGTGGTGTGATATATGTATATTGTGATGTACATTGTGGTGACCACAGTCAAGCTAAATAATACCCCATCCCACATAGTTACCATTTTTGTATGTATGGTGGGAACACTTGAAATCTCTCTCAGTAAATTTCAAGTATACACTGTTATTAACTATAGTCAACATGCTATATGTATATAAGGTCTCGAAAACTTGTTTATCTTATAATTGAAACTTTGTACGCTTTGACCAGTATCTCCCCTTTTAGCGAAATCCCCCAGCCCTGGTAACCACCATTCTACTCACTGTTACTATGAATTTAACTTTTTAAGATTCCACATATGAATGAGATCATGCAGTGTCTGTCTTCCTGTGTCTGGCTTATTTCACTTAATGTAAGGCTCATTCATGTTGTCACAAATGGCAGGATTTTCTTTTTTAAGGTTGAATAATACTCCTGTGTGTGTGTGTGAGAGAGAGAGAGAGAGTCGGGGGTGGTATTTGTATATCACATTTTCTTTACCCATTCATCTGTCAACAGACACATTGTTTCCATATCTTGGCTATTGTGAATGGTGCTTCGATGAACATGGGAATGCAGACATCTTTTCTAGACAGTGATTTTATTTCCTTATAGGTATATTCCCAGAAGTGGACTTCCCAGGTGTCTAGTGGTAAAGAATCTGCCTGCCAATGCAGGAGACATGGGTTTGATCCCTGGGCTGGGAAGATCCCCTGGAGGAGGGCATGGCAGCCCACTCCAGTATTCTTGCCTGGAAAATTCCATGGACAAAGGAGCCTTGGGGGGTTCCAGTTCATGAGGCTGCAAAGAGTCAGACACGACTGAGCGACTAGACAACAACAGTATACCCAGAAGTAGGCTTGCTACATCATATTGTAGTTCTGTTTTAATTGAGACTGGTTCATTTAAATAGAAGCATTGAATTTGTAAGGTCATGTAACTTGCAGAGAGCTGAGGCCACCATTTGTTGCGTCAGTAATCAGAACAAGCTGATTGCAAAAGAGAAGCAGGTGAATGCTGCTAATTAAGAGAGAAAATGGGAGAGACTAGGTCTTGTAGCCTCAAGAGAGAAAGAGATGGAGTCAGTGGCTATCTCAGCTCTGACAGCTTTCTGTCCCTTACTTCAGTGCCATCTTTGGTCTCACTGCCACTTCCTATTCTTGAGTTCCCTGCAGTTCTTCTTCAGAGTCTTTATAATAAATCTACCTCCACCCCACTGGCTTTCTTTTCTCCCCTTAGATAGCTCTCTAATGTGGCTAGTTGTGTTCTGCCTTTCCTCCTGCCCTTGGATTAATAAAACCACAATTTTCCACAACAGGAACACACACATATGCAGCAGGGACACTTATTTAACTCACTACTGCTCAAATATGCCAAGAAAAAGGAGTTCTGTTTGTTGTTTTCTAGAGTTTTCATGTGGGTATGTTATCTATTATTGTATAACAAAATTCCCCCAAACTTAGGAACTTAATAATAAGCATTACCTTATCATTTTTATGGGTGAGGAATTTGAGAGCAGCTTAACCAGGTATTTCTGGCCTGGGATTTCACAAAGTTGCAGTCAGGATGTTGTCTGTGACTTCCCTAGTGAAGAATCCACCTGCCAATGCAGGGGACATGAGTTCAATCCCTGGTCCAGGAATATTCCACAACACAGAGTGCGGGCATACTTAGTCACTTCAGTCGTGTCCGACTCTCTGTGACCCCATAGACCATGGCCAGCCAGGCTCCTCTGTCCATGGGATTCTCCAGGCAAGAATACTGGAGTGGGTTGCCGTTTCCTTCTCCAGTGATAAAGTATGAAGTGAGTGAAGTGAAGTCGCTCAGTCGTGTCTGACTCTTTGCGACCCCATGGACTGCAGCCTACCAGGCTCCTCCATGTATGGGATTCTCCAGGCAAGAGTACTGGAGTGGGTTGCCATTTCCTTCTCCACCACAACGTAGAGTAACTAAGCTCATATGCTGCAACTACTGAAGCCTGCACACCGTAGAGCCTGTGCTCTGCATAAAAGAAGCCACTGCAATGAGAAGCCTTTGCACTACAACTGGAAATTAGCCCTCCCTTGCTACAACTAGGGAACGTCCATGCGTAGCAGTGAAGACCTAGCAGAACAACAACAAAAAAAGATGTCTGGACTGCAGTCGCTCGACTAGGGCTGGAGGATCTGATATCGGGGTGGCTCACTGCCCTGTTGCTAGTTGGCACTGGTTGGTGAGAGGCCTCAGTTTTCCATGTGTGAAAACTTCCATGTGTACCTCTTTACAGTACAGCATTAGTGTCCTTATGACATGGTGGCTGGCTTCCCCAAGAATGAGTAATCCAAGAGGGAGAGAGCCAGGCAGAAACTGTCCTTGCAATGATCTAGCCACAGAAATTACAGAGAATCACTTCTATCACATCATTTTAATTGGAAACAGGTTGTAAGGATGGCCCACGTTCAAGAGAAATATTATTAGGTGTCACCATTTGAAGGGAGGCATATCAAAGATTTGTGGACATATTTTAAAGCCACCCCAACTGTTAAATTACAGGAAAACCAACTAACTATCCAGATCAGTCTCAAATATAGTTCAATTTCATTATTTAAGTGGTTCCTTTAAGTAGCATAAGTCTCCTTTGGATAAAAATGTGTCCTGTTTCATAATGTTTCCCAAGGAGGTCCTGACATCTTCTCTGATGATAACGTCCATTTGTATGAAGGGTGGGGAGGGGTAACAGATACATCCTTGTGGACTCATGAGTAAGGTGGTATTCCCTGACTTCATTCTGGACCTAGCATGTGCCCTGGCAGGGTTCTTGCGTGATTCCCCTTGCTGGTCTGATCACTGGGGAACCTGCTGGCCTGTGATGCTGAAGCCTGGATCTCATGAGTTCATGGCCCATTTTTGGCTTCAGGCAAATCTCCCAGGGAGGATCAGCCTCTCCCCCTTAGGGACTCTGCTTCCCCTTGACTTTTGCTATCAAATCACCTCACCTGACCATAGCAGACTCCATGGCTGTTAGTTCAGCATCCATGCTTCAAAGGAAAAAGAAACGCTTGGGATGGTCAGCTGCTCTGTATGCCTGTGTACGCTGTAGAAAACTTGCCATTGGCCCAAACGGCCATGCAAAGTTCAGAATGAGGTGTGAGGGGGCTTGGCAGCTGTCTCCAGAGGGGAGCAAAAGCAGAGATCTCATGCTCTGAGTGCTCCTCTCAACCTGGAGGTAACAACTGTGGTACGCAGAGTCAGGACATCTATAGATATTCACCCTAATACTCAGACCCTGTGAATATGTTACCTTCCAGGGTAAAAGGGACTTTGTAGATGTGACTAAGTTAAGACCTTGAGAGGGGAGATTATCCTGGATTATCTCGTGGATCCAATCTAGTGACTTTCCAATCTGAGGTCAGAGTCACAGGGAGTGACTCTGGAGTGGTTAAAGTTACTCACCATTACTCTGTGACTGTGGAGTAATGGTTAAAGAGATACAAGGTGGTTGGTTTTGAAGATGGAGTAAGTGGGTTATGAGCCAAGGAATGTAGGCAGCATTGAAACAGATTCTCTCTCTGTAGCCTCCAGAAGAGAACACAGCCTTGCTGTCACCATGATCTGATCCCTAAGACCCATGTTGGATTTCTGACCTACAATACAGTAAGACAATAGGTTTGTGTTGTTTGAAGCCATTGTTTTCAGTACTTTGAAAGAGTCACCAAGAGAAAATGAATACTCTCATTTCCTTCCTTGGTCTAGAAGGAGTCAGGTCCACTGACTGGCTGCTTTATTCTCCTTTATCTCTTTCTCTCTGAACCTGAGATCTAGAGGGAGAGACTCTTACTCTCTGTATGGCATGTCCTTGTCCACCACAGAGCAGAATTTATTACTTTCCATTTTCATTCAGACAACAGAGTTGAAAGTACAGTACAGTAAACACCCACACACTCTTCACCTAGATTTGCCAGTTGTTACTTTCCCTTTCTTATTATGTATGTATGTATTTTTTCTTGTTTAACCACGTGTGGGTAACTTGAATTCATCTTGACCTTTCATCCTTAATTCTTCAACATCTAAGAATAAGAAAATCCACCATTAACTACAATTCCTTTCTCACACCTAATAGAAATAATGATTTCATGACACCATCTAATACAAATCACAAGATAAATTTTCCCAATTGTCCCCAAAATATTTTAGAGCTATTTTATACTATTATACTAACTCTCCCTCCTCAGTCAGCATCTCATCAAATTACATGCTTTGCAATTGGTTTCTTTAGTCTCTTTAATCTGTCACAGCTCACCCTTCTTATTTTAAAACAAGGACCTGATAAGTGCAGACTGGTTCTCTTGCAGAATATTCTATATTCTCAATTTAGTTAATTTTTTTCTTATAATGTCTTTGATTTGTTTCTCCAACCACTGCATTCCCCACCCCCCCACCCCCCGAGAGGCACACTGTATAGAGGTTTGATTATATTTAGATAAATGTTTTTGGAAAGACTACTTCATTAGTAATGTTGGGTAGGTTACATTGCTTTATGTTAGGCACTAATTTCAGGTTGTCCCATTGTTGTATGTGTGCTCAGTCATGTCCGACTCTTTGCGACCCTATGGACTGTGGCCCACCATTGTTAGTGATGCTAAATTTGGTCACTTGGTTAAGGTGATAATCTCCTCTCCCAGTCTCACCATTGAAAGTTTGTAAATAATCTACAAACAACCTGTTCCCAACAACTTTTCATCTCATAGTTGAATATCTGTTGTTGTCCTTGCCTGAATCATTTATTACACTGGGGCCTGCAAAAATGGTGTTCTAACTATTATATTCTGCATTTATTAGCTGGAATTCTTTTGTAAATAGATCTTTCTTTAAGAGAACTGTTTTAATGAATCCCTCAGTGGACAATTGGATAGTGGTTTGCTTTCAGCTTTGTTTAAAGCAGTTGGAAAGCTCTTCTTTTTTAAAAGGATGTGTTAACTCAGTTAGCAAGTTCACTAATATCTCAATAGCATCCTCAATGTTTCCAGTTGTTTCTTTGCTTGGCTCCCAGGAGTTTTTTAAAATCCAGGCAATTCACCATGGTAGGATTTGAGGTAGAGGTGGGTGAGAGGTTCACCAGTCTGTGGTATAAGGGAAGAAAAATTTCTAGATGGGAATCAAGAACCAGCATGATATTTTGACTGCACCAGTTCACAGGAAGATCAGTTTGTGGAAGTTAAGGATCTAAAAATTAATTCCCATAGAACTGGCTACAGACTCTGGGACCCTTTGGAAAATTTTTGCCTGCCCCAGTCTGAAGGCCTGCTCTATGGTACCAGACAGTCTGAGTAAAGTCTTCCATATTTGGTTGATGACAAATAAAGGAATTTTGAGAATGGCTTTCAAAACAGTAGCTTGGATTTCAAGCCTATTGTCTTGCTGTACACTCTTGTTTTAAATTTTGGAAGCTGAATACTTATTCCTTCTTTTTTTCCCATTACTTTGGTAACTCTGAAGAGTGCCACATTCCCTATCCCCAAGGCCAATTGATTCCCCAGGCAAGCAGAGGAGAAAAAAAATTACATAAATTATTTTCAAAACATGACCCCAGTTACACAAATATGGGATTTTATGGGTTTGGATGGAAGACAACTGTATTTTCTTCAAAAAGGCAGGGAATAAGTTTGGTGATTATAAATATAATATTTTTAATAGAGTTAGTATACTACATAGCATTTTATAGCTATTATTAATAATATTTCAGATTAAGATTCCTTATGAAATCGTTTTTATTTTATCATTAAGCTATGATGTACATGTGCAGTCATTCTAAAAAGAATGAATAATTTGGTCTTTTTTTGCTCTCAAATGATTTAAAGCAGTCTTTCTGATTGCTTCTGTCAAAGACCTATAGTACTGAATCATATCAGTCACATTAAATTGATAAGTTACTTTAAATGAATCCATTATTTATGATATAGAATAGTATAGTATAGTGTACCTGCTCTGGAGTCAGACTAAATAGTCCCAAGTCCTAGCTCCTATACTAACGAGTCGTGTGGTTGTGGGTATATTACTTCTCCTCCCTAAGTTTCTTTCTCTGTAAAGCAGGAATGTTAATAACAGTACCTGTCTTATGGTTGGATGTGCTCAGTCGCGTCCAACTCTTTGCCACCCCATGGATTGTAGCTCGCCAGGTTCCTCTGTCCATGGGGATTCTCCAGGCAAGAATACTGGAGTAGGTTGCCATGCCCTCCTCCAGGGGCTCTTCTTGACCCAGGGATCCAACCCAGGTCTCCTGCACTGCAGGTGGAATCTTTACCGTCTGAGCCACCATAATTTGCTGAGAAACATAATACATCACCCCACTCCCAATATTTTTTTTTTTACCAGTGTGATGAATGTTTTATTAAAAATAAAATAATTTCTCTTACCATGTCAGGCTAAACTTCCAAGGAGTCTATTAAATAAATGAGAAAAATACAGTTAAGTTTTTCTCTGGTTGGATAGGATTAAATGAGATCATGGCTCATGGTAAATAATTAGCTGGTTCTGCTGTTGTTGCTGTTATTATTATTCTTATTACTCACTAAGAGGAGAGAGATGATAGTAAGTCACCATCTGACTGACTCTTAAGAATTTCTTCAAACACATGTCCAGCTTTCCTGATAAATTAATTTTCTGAAAGGGGCCAGTGTTAGAATTAACAGAGTTTGAATTTCTCTGAGCCTTACATAGAAAAACTAGAATTAACTTGATTCTTATCCTAGAATAAAAGAAGTAAAATAAATATTTCTACCTGAACCCCCCCAAAGAAATACAGTATTCAGAATTGCCATGATTAGAATTCTGAGTTAGAAACAAACAGGTTATATGTATACCTAAAGAGGCAAATGTATAGATTCAGTTCCTAACTTGGGATAGTCCAAATGTTATGCAAGGGATTGACCTTATTATTCAAATTTATTTTTATTTAAAATAATCCAGCAAGTCACAATAGACAGTATTTATCTTTTCTCCTGTAAAATAAAGCATGCACATTGTTCCTAGTTCAGGTGTAGGTCTAGTGTATCTCCCGCTTAAGACTGTTAGATCTAGATGAATGGCCTCATAAAAGTCAGAAGCCGCAACCTGAGAAGTAGTTTTCCTGTGTTCTTCCACCCCTCACCCCCCCAGTCCCACCCCCACCCCACTTTCTGATGGCACACCACAGTTGTTCTGTGAAGCTGGCGTTTTCATTCTGTTGCACCTAAATAGATTTTTAAGGAAAGAAGCAGCGAAGGATGGAGGGAGTTACCGTCACAGTGTCCATACTAATTCCTAGAATCCTTTCAAGATTTAGGGACAGCAACAATTCAGTAAAGAAAGGGCCCATTAGGTAAATTTAGCTCTGAAAATGCTAATTGAAAGTCCTCCTCTGCAATTCAGTTCTGTTCCCTCTTCCTTTCTTTAGTCAGCAGGGTCCCATGGTGACTGGTTCTGAACGCAGTCATCCCCTTCAGCAGTTACCTAGCACCATGGCAACAGGGACGTCAGCGAAGCAGGAAAGACCCTGCACAAAACAGCTCCTACCAGACTCACTCTCTGCCTCTTAACTCAGCCCTGCCTGAGGCCTAGGGATAGGGTAAAGACATCTGAACATACACACTCAAGAAACCTACATATTTCTGTGGTTGTGCCTGTGAGCATAGATATATGGGCATATGGTAAACTGTGTAATGAGGATTTCCTCTCCAGCCCCAAAACATGGAGCATGTTTAAAGGGTGTGGATGGGTGGTGGGATGGGGTGGGAGGTAGACATTTGATGATATGTAAAAATTATATTTGTGTTTATAAAAGTAAGTTAACAGTAGGGGAAGTTGGAGTCCTACTTATTTATAGCCAGGTGTATATCAGACACAAAACCTCAGGGAAATATTTTTAAAATAGTTTTATTTACCCGAGAGTGAAATAGACAAATGAGCACTGAGGAAGTATAATGCTGTCCGTGGTGCTGAACACTTGATTTTTGTCCGATGTGCCAAGGGGGCTCTGGAGGGAGCTTAGGAAACATCTTTCCAACTTAGGGTATGGATGACAAGAAGGAAAGGGAGGGCCTGGGGAGAAAGCATCCTTTCCTTCCCTTCCAAGCAATTCTGCATGTCCAGGATAAAATGTTCAGATGAGAAATAAAAAAGAAAGTGGAGAAGGCTAGAGGTTTGGATGGTTGAATCTTCCCCTTTTCATATGGAGATTTTTGGTCAGAGCCAATCAGGTCGGAGATTTCTGCCTCTGTGCTCCTGAAAGGAAAAGTGAGGGGGAAGGGAGAGAGAAGCTGGCACATTCTCCTCATGAGCCACATGATCCATTTCCCATGTGACACATTCCAGAGCCCAGGAAAGGAGAAGGGAGGGGCACCAAGAGAGTGGGGCTGGGGGCGGGAAGATGGTTTAACAGTCAACCCTGCACAGCGTCATCTTCTCTTCCTACCAGGAAGCAGGCTGTGAGCCAAGGGGAAGGCAGAAGACAGATATGACTGTGTTCCCAAGCTTCTATGGTGGTTTATGGCATCCTCCAAACTCCTCTGCAAGGGCTGATCCTGACCAAGGAGACCGTCTCTGAAATCAAGTCCAAATGAAGGTATGTGCTAGAGACCCCGCGGTTTCGTGGCTGAAATTTGGCTCAGAGGACATGATACCTTCTGTTTTCCAGGCCATTCGGAGATTTTGTCTTGGCTTACATGCTGGTTAGGGGCTTTTGATTTGTCGCAAGTCCAGAAAAGATGCCTAGGTAGTTCTGTAAAATGCATAATTCACCACAGTAACTGCCTGTTGAAGAAAAATGAGATGGACATTGTATACAGTGATAATGAATAAAACAAAGCACTCATTGCTGAAACAGATTTTTTTTTTCCTTTGAATCCTGGAAAGAGGGAAAAAATAATATTACTGACACCAGGAAGATTTCATATGTCACTACAATCAAATCCTGTTTCATCCTTTTTCAGCTGCTTATTCTGTGTCCATGTTCCCAAAGGTTATTGGCTGTGGCTGAGGGAGCCTGAGTGGGCTAGCATGCTGTTTCTTTGTGCTGTGTGATCATCTTCCTTCTGATGTCCCTGATACCAGGAGTGCTTGTAATTGTTTTCAGCTCTCTGTTAGGGATGGTAGGCTGTCCACCAAATCTCATATCTTTCAGAATAGCTACCAAGAAGGCTCCCAGGAAGTTCTCAAAGGAATCTTCCAGTGTTACAAGCTAAAAGAATCTGCCATGCACTCAAATCTTGATCCCTTTGGTTATTTCTACCCAACACAAAGAGAGTAACTAGCAAAGTTACATTTTATTTTGTCTTTATTTAACAAATACTTATAAAGTTCTTGCTATATGTAAGGCATCATTCTAAGCACACTCAGTTATTTAATCTGTATAATAACCTTCTGTGGGAGTTATTATTAGTACCCACATTTAGGAGATGAAGAAACTAAGGCACAGAGAAGTTAAGGAACTTTCCCAAGGTCACACAGCTATCAAATAGGAGAAACGGGGTTTGGACTGAAAAAACTTGACATCAAAGTCCATGCTCTTAACCACTGAACTATGGTGCTTCCCTGCTTCCGTTATTTCAGATGATGTCAACAGTTGATTTGGCTACAAATTTTGTTCAGCTGACACTACTAGAACATTGAATTGGCTTGCCTGGCTAAAACAGATCCCCAGTGAAGTCTATATTTAATTTTAAATTATCCCACTAGTCACATTGTGTACCCCCAAATAACTGAGTAAGTAATTGCCTGTTCTTCTCTTCCCTTGTGCTGTATAGATATCTGGTAGTAAAACACTGTGTTGCTATGGTGACCAAATGATGTCTAAAGGAAAAACATCTAAAATTACATCATGGTTGATTTTTTTTTTTTTAATCAAACCCAGAAACATTCTTCCATCCTCAAGACCTAGTAACAAGACCAGCCTAACCATATTATCTTTAACAGTACTTACCTGGTTTTCAAAATAAATAAATTAAAAACTTCTAAAATTATAAACACAAACTATGTTTTATCAAACTGACTATATTTATTGCTTTAAAATAACATTAGCATACTTTAAAACAGGTAATAGACCTCTCTTTTACAAATTATCTTAGGTTTTATGGGAAAAAGAGGGATTTTTTTAACTTCTGGAAATATCTGAAATATAAAGTTTACTTCTTCTTGGTCTGTGTCATTTCCCTTCTGGCCCCTGACAAGAAAAGATGGCATCTCATTCTTATATGCTGTGTGAAAACTTAGAGAAGTTACTGGGTGGGTCAAAGATACAGAGAGAAAGAAAAGGGGGTAGGAATTCAAAATTTGTGAAATTCCTCATGATATAAGGTGTTTCCCTTCAGGCTTTCACTGAAAAACGCTTTGAGAGGAGGGTGTCTCCCTGACACCTTGAACTTTATTGGACTTTAGTTCTTAGATTAAGCCTTTGATCCTTGCTGAAATCTACATTTCCCTGGAATAAGTACACTTAACACTATTGTAGTCATCTGAAGTCAGCTTCTAGACAGAAGGGACCCACTTCTTCCATCTCTGGATTTCTAGCACTTAGCACCTGGCCTGTTTATGATATCATCTAAATATGCACTTGTGAATGAAGAATGGGAAGACTGAAGACTCTGACAGCATTCTGGGGGCCCATATCTATTTTGTTTTGCATGCTTTTATGGGGAAAGGTATTGAGGAGGTTAAAGTGTAGTAGGAGAGAACTTCGGAGAAGGCGATGGCACCCCACTCCAGTACTCATGCCTGGAAAATCCCATGGATGGAGGAGCCTGGTAGGCTGCAGTCCGTGGGGTTGCGAAGAGTCAGACATGACTGAGCGACTTCACTTTCACTTTTTGCTTTCATGCATTGGAGGAGGAAATGGCAACCCACTCCAGTATTCTTGCCTGGAGAATCCCAGGGACTTGGGAGCCTGGTGGTCTGCCGTCTATGGGGTCGCAAAGAGTCGGACACGACTGAAGCGACTTAGCAGCAGCAGGAGAGAACTTGGCAACAGTTAAAGTTATGTCTGAAATTTACATATGCTAGTCAGACCAACCCTAGAGCAGACTAGAGTTCAAGAAAGATCCATAAATTTTTTTCCTGGGGATTACCAATCCCCCTGACATTTTATTTACATTTAGAATGAAGTTCTCCTGATATTTGTATTTACATCTACACAGAGGCACCCTGAACAGTCTCATTTTCCTCTGATTTTTTTTGGCCTGGCGTCATCTCCCACCGTTGACATAGTTCACCTTGGGCCCAGAGATCATGTCTTGAGAAGGTCAGTTCCTGCCCTAGGCCGTCCTGTCCTAACCAACCATCCCTCCCACTCCCTGGGACATTGCACCAAGATCCCATCCCACTGGCCTACAGGACTCCTCCCTGGAGAACCATGGGATCTTCAGAGTCAGAATGGATTGAGCCAGACTGCCTTTTCCATACTGTGGTGATTAGGACCTGAGTACAAGAGATTGTCTCGGGGCATCTTTAAAGGTTGCTTGGGATTTAAATTTAAGTTATCAGGTTAATAACTAGGCTTAAAATAGTCACCCCTCCTGATAGCATACACAAATATAACCCGTTCTATTCTTTTTCCCTGCTTCCCTGGTGGCTCAGTGGCAAAGAATCCGCCTGCCAGTGCAGAAGCCACAAGTTCGAACCCTGGGTTGGGGAGATCCCCTGGAGAAGGAAACGTAACCCACACCAGTATTCTTGCCTGGGAAATCCCATGGACAGAGGAGTCTGGCAGGCTACAGTCCATGGGGTCACAAATGAGTCAGACATGACTTAGGACTAAACAACAATTCTTTTTCCCTCTGATTAAGGAACAATAAGAACATTAAGAGTAGGGTTTGTGGATAACGTGTGTGTCCTTTAATCCTGTCTACTCATCCTCCCAGCCTTCAGTGTGGCCTGGAGTGAATGAATTGTGGAAAAGAAACAGCCCTGCTGGAAACACTGTACAGCTGGGCCGGTGCTGCTTGCCCACTGCACGCTTGCTGGCCTCCTCAGATGAGCAGGGCTGTGCACACAAGAGGTTTGGATCTAGAAGCCTCTCTGGGTTTCCACTCATCCCCCTCAAATCTAAAAGGGGACAGTCCTCTCAACCAGCTGAACAGGAGCAGACAGAGAGAAAGTAGAGAGGCTCCCCTAGAGGAGAGACCTTGCTAAGAACACTTTCAGCTTGGAGGCTGGGGATGAAAGAAGAAATACGAAGAGGAACAGTGAGGGTGCGTGAAGCTTGTGAAAGTGATACCTGGGTCCTGCCTTTCACTCACAATAATTTCTGGCTGCTAGTCTGCCCTGCCCACCAGATTATCAGATCCTTTCCTAGGATGTGTATGTGGGGAGGTAGAAGGAATAGAGACAAGGATCAGAGTATGGGTGCAATTCTCCTCTGAGTCCAGAGAAACAGTGGGTTGAGATGAGAGGACAGTTTAAAAACCAAAAGAGCAGTCACCGTCATGAATATTTTTCCCTGTTTGTAGCATCATTTTTCCTGGGCCACACTTGGAAAGCGCTCATCTCTTGGAGCCTGTCATTCAGCATATTTCCAAGGCACTGAATGACCATCATGTTTAATCTTGATGGAAGCTCTCTGATATGCATTAGTAGACCCAATTTCTGACCAGGAAACTGAAGCTCAGGGTAACTAATCTGCCCAAAGCCACACACAGCAAATAAAGCCAGCATCTGAATCCAAGTCTTTCTGGTTCCACTATGTCCCAAAGGAAAATTCTTTCCTCTATATTCTTTTAAAAATATTTTTTGATATTAGAGTAATAACAAATAGAATTCTAGAAAATTTGGAAAATATAAAGACATATAAAAGAATAATGAAAATAAAAATCAGTTGTGGTCTGGCCACCTAGAAACAACTTATTTTAAAATTTTGGTGTTTTTCTTTTCAGTCTTTTTCAATGCATATAGTGATAACAAAAGTAAACATTTGTTAAGCTCTGGCTTGGTTCCGGACATTGTTCTTAGCTCCTTTCTGTATCATTTTTTTTCTCACAAGAAATCAATAAGGTGGAAACTGTTATTATTCTAGTTTTACTGGTAAAGACAATAAGCACATAGATGTTAAGTAACTTATACAAGTAACAGGTGATTTGAAACCCAGGCAGGTTGGCTTGAGAGCAAGGTTTCTCAGCCTCAGCACTATTGGCATCTTGGATCACACAGTTCTGTGTTGGGAATGGAGCACTTGTCCTTTCTATTGTAGTATGTTTAGCAGCATCCCTGGCCTCTACCTACGAGATGTCAACACTTTCCTCCCTGAGTTGTGAAAATCAAGAGTGTCCCAGTATTGCCAAATGTCCCCTGGGAGGCAAAATGACCTCTGGACCACTAGTCTTAAGAGCCTGTGCTTTGAACCATGCATGGTGGTTGAGATAACATAGCCTCTTCATATTTTAAATGTGTTTAGAGTATTTTCTTCTACATGTCAAGAAAGAAATACACCTTTGAATTTAGATACAGGCTATGAAAACTGCCTGGGATGTCAGTGGCTTTAAAGAGCATAGGTAGGAAATTAGTTACTTCCAGAAAAATGCTCATTAGTGGACTTTTTTCATAGGTTTATCTTATCCCACCATTGCCCAGTGTGGAGAATGTGTTTCTCTCTCATTACTTTTTTCTCTGGTTCTATGCACCTTTAGCCTTCAGGAATTGGGATTTCAAGCATACACTTATGGTATAGCAGAGCAGTGCTTATCAACCAAAGTGTCAAAATATGTCCCAAAAAAGGGTGTCTGTTGCAAATTATTTCTAGCTAAATAAAATACCAAAGTTTGCTGGTTATTCATTTTTTAACAAACTTATTATAATAAATTTAAGGATGTCGACATAAGTATTTTCTTTTCTACATGACTACATGACTTCTTGGGTTGAAGATTGTAGTCTGAGTGCCAAGTGTTGCACATAATTCTGGATATGTCTGTAGGAGTATTTCGCATGTATGGACTCAATGTCACACCTACCTCTGAAGAGGAAGTTGAAAATGGCTGGTGTTGGTGATTTCGGCCAGTCATTGCTTGTATGCAGAGAAGATTAAAATAAGCACTGAGAAGTGATAGCAGTAGCATTTTAACTGACAAAATGTCTAAAAATATATGGCGCTAAGATATGTTATTAACCATGTGAAACATATGCAAATATGTGTTCAACCATATTTTTAATCACATCTGACCACATACATAGTTGCATAATATGTCCACGAAAAATACATGTGCTGCACATTCAAATCTAGCTTCTCCATGAGCTTGAAGGTAGCTTTCTTGGAAAACCATGATTGAGGACAGTGGTGCAGATCAAAATTTACCCAGAGTGTGGATGTGAACTTGATGTGAGACAGCATGTAAATGCTTCTGAAAAAGAGAAGTTTTTGGTAACTTGCTGCTGCTGCTGCTGCTGCTGCTAAGTCGCTTCAGTCGTGTCCGACTCTGTGCGATCTCATAGACGGCAGCCCACCAGGTTCTGCCGTCCCTGGGATTCTCCAGGCAAGAATACTGGAGTGGGTTGCCATTTCCTTCTCCAGTGCATGAAAGGGAAAAGTGAAAGTGAAGTTGCTCAGTGCTAAAAACCTCCTTGTAGCTCAGTCGGTAAAGAATCTTCCTGCAGTGCAGGAGACCCGGGTTCGACCCCTGGGTTGGAAGATCCCCTGGAGAAGGAAATGGCAACCCACTCCAGTATCCTTGCCTGGAAAATCTCATGGACACAGGAGCCTGGTGGGCTGCAGTCCATTGGGTCGCAAACAGTTGGGCACGACTGAGCGACTAACACTAACACTATTCAGTGCTTATACTCAGTTCTTAATGAATCCTTCACCTTCTTTTCAAAAGGCTGTAGATCGCATCCACTGTTCAGCTCTTTGCTTTGATTGTAATGAATCTGGTCTTCGCCTCCCCACATCTCGCCTATTTCAGTCTCATGACTAAAGATGTTGATACTGAAATCAGAGATTGGAAATGAAATTGAACATTTCCCTCCCAAACTTGCATTCAACGAGCACACAGCAGCTGTTCAAAAAATGTTTGTTGTAATAAATTGAGTTTACTGAGGTACAAATTCTTTGGCCAAATTATTTTCTTCAAAACTTGAAAGATCCCATTCTAGGAAGAGAGGTGTGAAAAATTGGTAGAGAACAGTCAGGGTTTCTAGCAAGTATTGCTCCTCCCCAAGAAGTCTGGTGTTACCTGGGATGGGAAGCAAACACAGGTGGCAGGTTTTCTTATACCAGACCACTTCTTGTGAGGAATCTTCAGTAGGAGATTGTTGGCACATCCAGGGTAACTACTGAGGAGGGCTTGGCTGGTCCCTCAGTACAATTCATCTCTCCTTTGGAGACTGAGACTAGTGACCTTGGACTGGACCCCAGCATCCCTTAACAGCTTTCCTTTCCTCCCATCAAAGTGCACTTTTAGGAGGAGCTCTCCACCAGCTGAGAGTGGTGGCTTATAAGTTAAATGAATGTGTGTTGCTCATTATGATGTCTGCCTGTCAGTTTTAGTTCATACAGTGAACATGACCTTAGAAATCATCTGGATCAACTCATTTTTGTTGCAGACATGGAAATAGAGATTCAGGGAGATAAATTTACTTGAGGTCCTTACAATGATATAAAAATAAGACCTGGGTCTCTTGATTTGCTTTTCAGTGCTTCTAATCAGAATTATAACTTGGGTTTCTCAGCCTATAGTCTAATATTAAAGGTGAAGTAGAAAGTACTACATTCTTTAAGCTTTTGGGGGTTTATAATATCCTAGATACTGGTAGGGTAGTGGAAGGGGATAGAATGGCTGGTATGAGTTTCAGTTTTCACACTCAGTTTTATAACAAATCTATATTGAATGTTTCTGTTGCTGCTGTCACAAATGAACACAAACTTAGCCAACACAATCGCAACCATTGATTACGTCACAGTTCTGCAGATCAGAAGTCTGAGTGGGCTTGGCTGGTTTCTCCGCATAGAGACTCTCAAGGCTTCAAGGTGTTGAGGACAGCACTCTTTGGAGAGGCTCCAGGGCTGATTACCCTTCCAAACTCCTATCTGTGGTTGGTGGAATCCCGGGCCTCACGCTGGTAAGACCTAGGGTGCGTTTCCTTGATGGCTGTCAGTTGGGGACCACCCGTAGCTCCCCCAGGCCTCCCCCTGGTTCTTGCCTGTGGGTCCCTCCACCTCAGAGCCAGAGCAGCATATCAGTTCCTTCTCACTCTTGGAATCTGTCTCTGGCTTCTGTTGGAGCTCTCTGCTATCAGCCGAGAAAGTTCTGTCGCTGAAAGGGCTCATTAGTTTGGGCTCCCCTGGCTAATTCAAGATCATCTTCCCATTTTAAGTTGCATAACTATAATTGTATATGTAGAGTCCCTTTTGCTATTTAGTGTAACATATTTACAGGGATGGAGGTATGGACGTCTTGCGGGGCAGTGGGGTGGCATTCTGTCTACTATACATGTCGTCTGAGTGTGTGCTAAGTCGCATCAATCGTTCCCATCTCTGTGTGACCCTGTGGAGTGTACATGTTATTTCCTTTAAATAATGGCAAGGCTCCATCCTACCAGGACAATGGGAAAGTTGGTGACAAACATTACTAGGATTCTCATCCTCTTTCTAGGACTCGGGGCTCTTATACACTACAAAAAGATAGGGTGGCCCCTCTAGGCTTGGATCCCCTCTGATTATAGCAGAGATATAATTATGGCCTGAACTGGTGTGTGTGCCTGAAGGCTGGTTAAGCTGCTGCCTCAGTATACCCCCCCACCCCCATCCCCAACCTGGGCAGTGGCCTCTTTTCCAGCTGGGGAGCTCCATCCCTTGGACCCCCTCCCTACCTGCAAACCTGCATCACCACCTGTCCCTTACCTGGAGCACAGTGAGGAAGTGAGGCAACAGTCCCACGCCTGCGTTTTCTTTTTAATTGCTTTATTTACATGCCATAAAATTCACTTGTTTTAAGGGTACAATTCAGTGATTTTTGTTAACATTTACAGAATTGTACAACCATCACATAATCCAATTTCACAACCTTTCATCATCCTCAAAAGATCCCTTGTGCTCATCCAGGACTCCCCTTTGCAGGACTCCAGGGGGCACAGCCACACTCGTGGTTCAGAGGTCCTAGTTTCTCCCTCCTCCCCTGTACAGAAATACAAAAATTCCATACACCCCCTCCCCCGCCAACCAGAGAACCCAGCATCCAGAAAACAAAAGCCAAGGAAACAGTCTTGTCTCAGGCCTGGTGAGGCAACTCTCCTGTAAGACAAGGCAGTGCTTAGGCCTGGGTTCATTCTCAGCAGAGGACAGGAAAAAAGTCCCAGCAAGGAGCACAGTGCACACACATCAGTATCTCAGTGACTTACCCTCTCTTTATACCAGGCAGTGGAGTCTTCAGGTTGCACTTACCAGTGGGCAGCCACTGACCCCGTGGAGCAGTGACCTTCAGAGGGGTGTCAGACCTCTCTCCTTCCTGATTCCTTACCTCTCTTTGCTCGAAGAGCACCTGATGGGCACATAATGGGGAGTGGGGAGGGAGAATGGGGAGCCCCTCTGTGGTACCAGAGTGAAAGGAAGTGCCCAGAAGTACTCTGCCCCTCCAGGCTCCACTCACTCCTTTCTGTTTTCCCTGCCCCCATGTGATGGGGCAAAGAATTCTGAGTCACCTTAATAACAACAGCCTGTCACAAGAGCAGTCCTAAGACCAGGCCCCAAGGAGCCTGAAACATTGTTCAGGATCTGGAAGGAAGCTGGGGTGACCGGATTTCCTTGGCCTGTGTTCTGTCTGCAGCAGGTGTCCTGGCGAGTCTACTGTAGAGGACCCTGGCCTCTGTCCCTGCTTCTTCTGCCTCCATGGCTTCCCCAGTCTCGAAGCCCAAGAAAGGGGCCTCTTGCCAAGCTCTTACAATAGCTCTTTTCTTTCATACAACTTTTATCAACTTACTGTCTTTTTTGGGGGTTGTGCTGGGTTTTTGTTGCTGTCTTTCTCTAGTCTTGGAGAGGGGGCTACTCTCTGGTTGGGGTGCGCAGGCTTCTCGTTGCGATGGTTTCTCTTGTTGGGGAGCACAGGCTTTGGGGAGTGTGGGCTTCAATAGATTTAGCACATGGGCTCAGTAGTTATGGTGCACGAGCTTAGCTGCCTCGCAGCATATGGGATCTTCCCGTGCATGCGTGGTAACTCGCTTCAGTTGTGTCTGACTCTTTGCAATCCTATGGACTATAATCTGCCAGGCTTCTCTGTCCATGGGCTTCTTCAGGCAAGAATACTGGAGTGGGTTGCTGTGCCCTCCTCCAGGGGATGTCTCCAACCCAGGGATCGAACCTGAGTCTCTTATGTCTCCTGCATTGGCACATGGATTCTTAACCACTGGACCACCAGGGAAGCCCACAACTTACTATCTTTATTTGTGCTTATTTATTACTATTTTCTCCACCCCTCCACAACTAATTAGACTATGACCTTCATGAGGGTAGGGACACAGTTTTGTTTGCCATTGTATATCCAGTTCTTAGCACAGTATGTTCTGGCACATTGTATGATCTTACAATATGTTTATGGAATGATGAATGAATTAATAAAAATGGGCAAAGAATCTGAAGAGACATTTCTCCAAACTTATATGTCCAGGTGGCACCTGGATAGCTCTGCTTGAATATCCAATAGGAATTTAATTCATCCAAAATAGAATTGCTGATTTCCAGTTCCCCAGATTTTTTTCTTTCTGTGTCTCAGATCCTCAAACTTAGGAATCATCTCCATCCCCTACCCCATCACACATCAGCAAATCTTGGTGGCTCTTTCTCCATTATGTTTTCAATATCCATCTACTTTTTTCCACTTACACTGCTACTGCCCTGGTCATCATGTACCTAGGTAATTGTAAGAGCCTCTTAACTGTTCTCTCCTGTTTTACTCTCAGCCACCCACACAGCAACTAAAGTTGTATTTTTAAAACACAAATCAGGTAATACTCATATCGTCCACTGCTTAGAGCCTGCAATGGATTTCACTGCAATAAGAATAACAGCTGTGCCCTAGAGTGCTATATGTGACCTGATCCCTGCCTACATTTCTGATTATATCAGGTACCATTTTCTTTCTTAAGCTATGTGAAGTGCATAGCTAAGTTGGTAAATCATCTATCTGCCTTCAATGCAGGAGACCTGGGTTCAATTCCTTGGTCGAGAAGATCCCCTGGAGAAGGAAATGGCAATCCACTCCAGTATTCTTGTCTGGAGAATCCCATGGACAGAGGAGCCTGACAGGCTACAGTTCACTGGATTGCAAGAGTTGGACACGACTTAGCAACTAAACTACCACCACCACCATTTTCTTCCACATTCATATACTCCAGCCACATAACAAGCTTGTTCCTGCCCCAGGACCTTTGGACTCATTGTTCCTTCTGCCTAGAATGCATTCTGATTTCCACATGGTTGGCTTCCTATAAATGGGGTTTTAGCTCTAGTATCATTTCAGAGAATCCTTCTCTGATGACTATCTGAAATAAGACCCTGCATTTAGAGGCAAATAACAGAAAATAGAGTCCCTTGGACTGCCAGGAGATCCAACTAGTCCATCCTAAAGGATATCAGTCCTGGGTGTTCATTGGAAGGACTGATATTGAAGCTGAAACTAATATTTTGGCCACCTGATGCAAAGAGCTGACTCATTTGAAAAGACCCTGATGTTGAGAAAGATTGAAGGCAGGAGGAGAAGGGGACAACAGGATGAGATGGTTAGATGGCATCACTGACTCAATAGACATGAGTTTGAGTAAACTCCAGGAGTTGGTGATGGCCAGGGAGGCCTGGAGTGCTGTGGTTCATGGGGTCGCAGAGTCGGACACGACTGAGCAACTGAACTGAACAGAAAACTCAAAAGGGCTTATGATGTCAAGGACTACTTAATAAGTAGTCTGGAGGCAGGTGTTCTGGCAGCTCCATAATGTCAGAGCACTGGGTGGTATCTTTGAGGGTCTTAGGACTTCCTTTGACCTCATAAGATACCACCAATTGCACTGATATCATT
Source organism: Okapia johnstoni (assembly GCA_024291935.2). Taxonomy (NCBI): domain Eukaryota; kingdom Metazoa; phylum Chordata; class Mammalia; order Artiodactyla; family Giraffidae; genus Okapia; species Okapia johnstoni. The sequence goes on along the minus strand of CM044320.1, from coordinate 20,341,591 downwards.
ATGTGACAGTTTACAAAGGCAGAAAGTGAGGTATAGCCAGGCTCATAAGAAAGAACACTCCCAACATGCCCCTTTCCTTTTATTAAGAAAGATTTTTTTTCACGAGCCTCCCAGCACCCTACAAGAAGGCTTTCTCTTGTCTCAGTGGCCAGAGAAGATGATGTTGATATGACCACCCCTAGCTGCAAGGGTTGGTAGGAGGTGATTATCTTTCCTTGTCAGCCTCTGGAGACAGGAAGGAAGGGGAGGTGTTGGGAATGACCACTGGGTAACCAGCCAACCACCCACTTGCCATCCCTTTCCTGCCCATTCTGGACCTTCATTCTGCTTTATTTTTCTCCATGGCACTAACCATTTATTAATTATGTACTTTTTCTTATTTAGCTATGTAATATTGTTTCTCCCACTAGAGGAGAGCTCTAGTTTACTTCTGCATCTCCAGCAATTAGCCCAATCCTGGCTCCTCCTAGATGATAAAAAAATACTGGATAAACATGTGATTGAGGACTGCTATGTATATACAGTCATAACAAAGTGGTCATTTCTTAGGGTGAAGTTTACTGCTGTTTGTTTCTTTTGCATTTTGTCTGACCACAGACTTTGCGAGAACAGTAGAGAGACAGGAAGTGTTATTCAAGCTTCCACATAGATCCCTACTAATTGGCAGTTGGGGTGGGAAATACTGGATTGTATCCTTTATACATTCCCCCAAAGAGGAGCCGGTATGACTTAACATTTCCTCCTGCAGCCAGGTCTACAGAGAGTTTGGGGAGGATTGCCGCTTGTGATCAACATAAACCTCTATGTGGGTGAAGTCTGGGCTCCTTTCTGTTGGACTTCTTTGGGTCAAGTATCTCTCCAGTGCCAGCCATACCCACACAGAACTGTCAAGTTGGTGAAGTTTATCTTCTTCAGCTTCAACCTTTCACCCTCCACCCATCCCTTCCCACAATATAACACCACATCTTCATTCTCTCTAGATCCTGACTGTTCCTTGTGGTGTTTGCTTTTGACATCTCTTCTGTTTTCATTTTCACTAAGATCATAGCTCTCCAAGATAGAAGGGGTCTCAGATATCACCACTGTTCTACTGATAATATGTTTTAAAATTTACTCTTTAAGAAGCGTTTACATTTTAAATGGAACTTTGGTGCTCACTTCAGCAGCATGTATACTAAAATGGGACTTTGACCCTAAAAGAATGATGCTCTAATGGTGAGAGAAGCAGAGGGGATAGAAGCCCTCCTGATTTCTGGAAATCACACCAAGGATACTGACTGTTTATTTCTAATATTTTCAAATTTATGTGAAAAACAAAAAAAAGGTAAAGGTGATAAAAGAAGAATGGTGGTGGTGGTGGTTTAGTTGCTAAGCCATATCCAACTCTTGCAACCCCATGGGCTGTAGCCCACCAGGCTCCTCTGTCCATGGGATTTTCCAGGCAAGAATACAGGAGTGGGTTGCCATTTCCTTCTCCAAAAGAAGAATATGGTTCCTTAAATTTAGATATCTAGAATTTCTCACCAGCAATGGCATTATTTTGGGATATTTTGTGATGTTGTGTGTGTGCTTAGTCACTCAGTCGTGTCCGAATCTTTGCAACCCCATGGACTGTAGCCCTCCAGGCTCCTCTGTCCCTGGGATTCTCCAAGCAAGAATACTGTAGTGGGTTGCCATCCCCTCCTCCAGGGGATCTTTCCAACCCAGGAATCAAACCCAGGTCTCCTGCACTTGTGATGTTAGAAGAGGATTTTTTGAAAACCCTTCCCTGTTCAAAAAAAATCATGTTCTCCTTGAAAGCAGAAAGTGAAAGTGAAGTCGCTCAGTTGTGTCCGACTCTTTGCGATCCCATGAACTGTAGTCTACCACGCTCCTCCGTCCATGGGACTTTCCAGGCTAGAATACTGGAGTAGGTTGCCATTTCCTTCTCCAGAGGATCTTCCCGACGCAGGGATCAAACCTGGGTCTCCCGCATTGTAGGCAGACACTTTACCATCTGAGCCACCAGGGAAGCCACAGAAAGCAGAACCAATATTCAAACAAAGAGAAAATGTGCCACATCTGATTTTAGGAAACTGCTTGATCTCAGTTGGGAAACAGATTAAAAGGCACAGACCTGGAAATATTATGGAGAAATACTTATATATATTATATAACCAGAGGAAAGAGAGAAGGGCATTAGGGGAAATTTCAAGCTTATAAGTCACAATGCCAGGAGTCTCAGATAGTGGAGAAGAAACTTGATTTTCACTGGAATTATGAGGTTCTTTTGCAATTATTCAGAATTATCTAAAGGAAATAATTTAAGCAGGATAGAGTCTGTATGCTTTTGAGAAAGACACAGTCAATCCAGTTATATTATCAATACATAGTTTAGTTTGGTTCAGGGTATAGGAAAAAGTTTTATCTGGCAAAAAGAAAGTGAAGTCGCTTAGTTGTGTCCAACTCTTTGTGACCCTGTGGATTGTAGCCTACTAGGCTCCTTTGTCCATGGGATTCTCCAGGCAAGAATACTGGAGTGGGTTGTCATTTCCTTCTCCAGGGGCTTCTTCCCAATCCAGGGATCAAACCCAGGTCTCCCACATTGCAGGCAGACGCTTTACCCTCTGAGCCACCAGGGAAGCCCTCATCTGGCAAATATGTCACCCCCCAAAAAAAATCCCCAACTTGAAGAAACTTAGAGAAAGATTATGTTTATTTATTAGGACCTCAGTGACTTCCCCTTTAAAAGCAGTGTTGTCAATGGTGAGGTATTCAGGCTCTTGACAAAAGCCATTCATCCTTAACAATGCTAAATTATGTGACCAATGTTAGTAATATGACTCTAGGGTGTGATGTGTGCTGTGGTTACTAAAATTTGCTTGTCATATGACTTAGAAGACTTTTGTGGGCTAACAGTAGTGCTAATATTTTCAGCATTTGCTATGTGTCAGACACCAAGCTAGGTGTGTTTTAGAACTATAGTAGGATAACACTTACTGAGGGTCTTGTACCAGACCGATTGACTTGTAATAACTCATTTAATTCCTTAGCATGTATTATCTCATTTAATCCTCATAATAATCAAATGAAATAGGGACTAATTATCCTCATTTTCTGGGCTTCCCAAGTGGCACAATGGTAAAGAATCCACTGGCCAATGCAGAAAATGCAAGAGATTCAGGTTCAATCCCTGGGTTGGGAAGATCTCCTGGAGTAGGAAATGGCAACCCACTCCAGTATTCTTGCCTGGAAAATTCCACTGACAGAGAAAACTGGTGGGCTACAGCCCGTGGGACCACAAAAACACGACTGAACAGATTCTCATTTTACAGATGAGAACACTGGAATCAACAGGGTTAGATAACTTGTTTTGGGTCACACAACTAGATAGTGAGTGACAGAGATAGTACTCCTACTTCAGTCTGCTTCAAAGCTTGTACATATAACCACTTTGCAATAATCCTATATTGTGAGCTGAAAAATAAGTGTCTCTCAGCAGAAGATTATGTTCTAGGTGTGTAGGTTTGTCAGATTTAGGTAATAAAAATATAGGACGGGACATAGTTATGTTAAAAAATTATCTGTTATTTACCTGAAATTCATGCTTAACTGGGCTTCCTGTGTTTCATCTGGCAACCCTGTCTGTGTGGCACATTATGAGAACATGTCTTCTCTCTTTCTGGTTTTCCTGTTCCCCCACCACAGTCATGCTGGTGGCTACCTGGGCCTTACATAGTTCTATAAAGTGCTTAGCTCAGTGTCCACACTAGAGCCATAGCTCAGAGCCAGGAAGCAAGATAGGAACTCAGGAAGCTTCCAAAGAACCTGTGTGACCCCCTTAGCCATTTGTAAATTCAGGGATGTGTGTAAGTTCAGGACTTTTGGATAGGTTGGTCTGTGAACTGCTGGAAGTGGTGGGCTGGTAACTACTGGCTCTGCAGGGAAAGAGCTTATTTGTGGTGTTTGTCAGTCTCATGGTGCGACTGTTCCTACCTTGGCTGATTCATGATGCCAACATGATGTCATTGAACTTGGAATTGGGAAGGAATGTGCTCTGAGGAGCCCATGCAAGCTAGTCCCAGCCCACCTCTGTTCCAATCTTATTTCATATGTAGGCAAATCAAGCCTACAAAACAGTGAAAGGTTTAAGGAAAATATCTACCACCATCATATTTCTTAAATTACAACAATTAAAATTTAAAAGAGAATTTCCTACTTGGGGTGAATACTGAATTGTTCAGACTTTTTCTACACTTCGATTCAAACTGACCCTAACCCTAACCCTATTTATCATCTGATAAATAAATGGATATTTATAGGGATTTTGAGGGGGAGTGTTGCTATTTGTTTGTTTCTTTAAATAATATGAGCATAAGATTGCCAGGAGGCACAAAACTGGTTATTGTCCTACAGGGCAATGAATCTAAATTCATTCTGCATTTAAAAGGTAGCAGTCAATCATCTGATAATGAAATTTCAACACTCTCACATTTTTATTCTGAAGAAAGGTTGTGTTTCCAGACCAGCATGTCTACTGCACTTTTGATGCTAAGCTTCCCTGCAGTATATAGTGGGAGTGATTTTTCCCCCCAAATGTTCACTGTGTCACATATTTCTGAGCTAGCATATTGAACAGATGTATCTGTGGGTTGCAAGAGTCTGTGGGGGAATTTTATATTCGTGTTTGATTGAGAAGTCTGTGTACAGCCAGTTTGACCCTCCAAATTTAGATCCAGCGCATTGTGGCTCCCCTGGGACATGAAGTGCCAGTGGTGGTTAAAAGCATGGGCTTTGGAGAAAGGCAGTCTTGGGTGACCACTTTCCAATTGTATGACCTTGGGGAAGAACTTCAGTTTTTTCATTTGAAAAATAGGACTAATAACATTACCCCTCTCTCTGGAAGGGCTCTGCATATGAAGTACCTGACAAATAATAAGCACACACACACAAAAAGTACTAACTCTTGGTGGTATTGATACTACTATAACTCCTGTCTTCATTGCAGTTAATCTCACTGCTCATTAGCCACAGGCCGTGTGTCTGCTTAGGTGCGGCAGACGACTTCTCATTCTACAGAAGATGTTTCCATTCATTTTTTCCCCAACCAAATCATATATAAACTTAACATAAAATTCTAATTTGCCATAGTCTCCCTGTATTATGGGAATATCTCTGAATCTGTATAGTTTCAGGAGGGAAAAATAAATCAGTTGTTAGGGTTTTCTGAGTCTGGAAGAAACCTACCCAGCAATGATACACTTATCTGGGAATAGCCTCTGGCAAACTGTGAAGTTTATCATCTGTGCCCCTCTGATTCTTTTTTGTGGTCCTCTTATTAGTATCTAATCATTCATATACCCATCAAAATACAGTTTTCCAAAGGTTAAAGTCATGGTTCTCATTCATCATGATTCTCATTCAAGCATAGAAATGAACATAATGTCAAAAATTCATTAACTTATTACTGAAGGAACCGATGAGATAATAAGGTTGCTTCCAAGAGCATTTGAATAAATGGATATTTATAGGGATTTTGAGGGGGAGTGTTGCTATTTGTTTGTTTCTTTAAATAATATGAGCATAAGATTGCCAGGAGGCACAAAACTGGTTATTGTCCTACAGGGCAATGAATCTATAACCTTTGGGGTTATTTTTTCTACTAGACAAATTTGTATGTTTACATGTAATGTCTGGGTGCTAGTCATATTGTAAATAGCAAAATCAAGAACAGATACATTCTTCCAGAGAATTAAAAAATCCTTGGGGAAGCCCATGTAACAGTGTCCTAGCATGCTATTAAAAAATTATGCTGTGCTCTCTGTGCCTTATTTTCAAATAATGGATAATTTTTCTTAACATATCTACCCATTTATTTATTCAGTAAACCTTTATTAATATCTATGTGCTGCAGGGATATAGAAGTAAAGACACAGTCCCTGTCCTTAAGGAATTCATAACCCAACAGGGGGAGACAGCACTCAAAATAAAAATTACAATATGAAGTGACAGACATATCATTTTATATATAGACGCAAGGTCCCATCATTACAGAGGTCGCGCACTCCCTAACTCTATACCATGTCAGCTCATCCACCATTTTCCCCACCTGTATATTAAAACACACCTCTTAGAGCCCAACAGATGAATAATTCCTCTCTTAGATAATACATACATAAAGATATATATTAATAGGGGCCGTCAATCTCAACTCAATCGGGTGTGTCATGTGGTAGTGTCAGGGCTGGTTGGGAAGAGACAGGATGAGCTGGAAAGAGGTGAAGAAGGCTTTCCTGTTGCTGCTAAAATTACTGAATATGGATGACCCAGACACAACTACTAATTACATAGCCCCTGTATTTCAGAAATACTCCCTTATGGATATATTTATTTCCAAATTAATGGAGCAGGGGAGAGCTTTCTTAACATTTACTTTAGAATTTAGTTGTAATATGGCAGACCATGTTTTCTGCGAGTGGATACAGGAGGCTGTCTGAGGTCGTCTAAACTGCCTTTACTCGCCGTTAAACGAGAGTTGACCTGGGTGACTTTAGTTTCACCTGACCTGCTCTTGTCAGGAGCCATGTTTCCCCCATCACCATGGTCACCAGCATTCCAGCTCTCTCACACACAGTGATTTTGTATCTCTGCTTTTAATTCTCCTAACAGAGCCACCTAGAGTAGGAGGCCTGTATTTCAGTTCTCTGTCTTTATGGAGTCAATTCATTCAATAGCTAATAAGCGATTATTAATGTAAAGAACTTCAGTGGAAGCTGTGGAGCATGGACAAAGAATAACGCCCTTTTCCCAGGACCCCATAGTTAATGGGAGAAGACAGAAATGTGGAGGCAATTCTAAAGCAGTGATTGTTAATCCTGGCTGCACATTGGGATCACCTGGGGAACTCTTGAAATCTCCCGATGCCCAGGCTGCACCCCAGAGCAATTAAATCAGAATCCCTAGGGAAGGACCCCAGCATCAGCATTTTGTAAAGCTCCCTGGGAACGTCCAGTGTGGCTCTAAAGCAAAACAAACTGGGAAAAGGAGTAACAAAGTGCTCTATGAAAGGGATCCACAGCCATTCTGCATATGTTAATGTTCTCATCCACTGGGTGACTACATTTCAGCCCATGAATGCAGAAAATGTAACCTCTCATTGTAACCACAGGAAAAATGTAGGTCAGTGTGATTGTAGGGCATTTAGAGACTGTATAGTCTGGGCAGTATGGTCTGCAGAAAACTATACCTCTAAGAATCTCTTGGACTGCAAGGAGATCCAACCAGTCCATCCTAAAGTAGATCAGTCCTGAGTGTTCATTGGAAGGACTGATGCTGAAGCTGAAACTCCAGTACTTTGGCCACCTCATGCGAAGAGCTGACTCATTGGAAAAGACCCCGATGCTGGGAAAGATTGAAGGTAGGAGGAGAAGGGGATGACAGAGGATGAGATGGTTGGATGGCATCACTGACTCAATGGACATGAGTTTGGGTAAGCTCCAGGAGTTGGTGACGGACAGGGAGGCCTGGTGTGCTTTAGTCCATGGGGTCTCAAAGAGTTGGACACGACTCAACAACTGAACTGAACTGAAGGGGAAAAGGGCCCCCTAGAGGTCAGCCCTGGAAGGATGACCCCCAAGTTATTCCACATGCTGTCTCTCTCCTTTGGAATGTTTGGGACTTTTTTTTTTTCTTTTTTAAACCCTTGTCTTCCTGAAGAAGGGACCTTCATCCTCCAGGTCCTTGGTTCACACCTTGGTTTCCTTTGTGAAGCCTTTCCTTTTCTTCCCTTTTCCAAGCAAAATTGGGTCCCTGTTTTTCTCTGCCACTTAGCTCCTTATCTGTCAATTATAATTATTATAGAATTAGTTATAATATGGCAGACAGCTTATTTATACATTTACCCTTTTACTGGCCTTACTTTTCATTGGTTTTCCTAGCACCTAGCATAGTTTCTTGGTGTACTGAATGAGTAAACAGAGGTGCAGCACTTTTAGGTCCAGTCAGAAAAGTCATGCCATCAATCAGGTGAGACCTAGACTCAATAACTCCTCAGGCTGTCTTGTCCCATTTCTTTTTCTTATTTGGCCATATCCCACAGCATGTGGGATCTTAGTTCCCTGAAGAGGGATCAAACATGCTTCCCCTGCAGTGGAAGTGTGGAGTCTTAACCACTGTATCCTGAGGGAAGTCCCTGCCTTGTCCCGTTTCCAGGAGGTGTGTGTGTGTGTGTGTGTGTGTGTGTGTGTGTGTGTGTGTGTGTGTGTGTGTGTGTGTGGGGGGGGGGGGGGGTTGGACACACTCATTGTAAAGCTGCAGGAGGAAGGGACAGAAGAAGGCCCCTGCAGCGCATCAGTGGTGGTGGTGGTGGTGATTTTAGAGTTTCATCTGCAGAGTTTTGAGAGGAAGAAAGAAGCAGAAGGAAGTTCAGAGGCTGCAAAGTGTGTGTGGAACTATGGAAAAGTGCCCGTGCCACCAGCTCCTGTTTTATTTAGGCCACAGGCATTCCCCCACAAATTTAGAACAGCTCTTTCTCTCTGGGAATGCTGCTTGTCTCTTGTATTTTTAAGCTTTCGGTTCAGTCGCTCAGTTGTGTCCAACTCTTTTCGACCCCATGGACTGCAGCACGCCTGTCCATCACAGGCTTCCCTGTCCATCACCAACTCCCGGAGTTTACTCAAACTCATGTCCATTGCCATTGAGTCGGTGATGCCATCCAACCATCTCATCCTCTGTCGTCCCCTTCTTCTCCTGCCTTCAATCTTTCCCAGCATCAGGGTCTTTTCCAAAGAGTCAGTTCTTCATATCAGGTGGCCAAAGTACTGGAGTTTCAGCTTCAGCATCAGTCCTTTTAAACTTTAAATCTTAAAAAAAAAAATTTAGTTTTTTTTTCTTTTTTCAATGTTGTAGGTTTTATACACATAAAGGTGAAAAGATGATTTTGATTTTGTAAGGATGACACACATGCATTACAGATTTTCAAGGACAGTGCTAATTTTAGATCTTATGTCCTGTTTTCAGACTGTGTCCTAATTTTTTATATGGAAAGTATGGTTGCTAGTCTTACGACTTACTGTCAACCAGCCAGACATGCTTAAAGGCCTTTTAGTTATTAAAATGGCTAATTACCTTATGTTTCTCTTTAAGAGATTAAGTAGGGCTGCTTCATGGACAAAAAAAGCCTTGAAGGGAACATGGACCTGGCCATTTGTACATCACCCTGAGCTCCAGACTTTTGTTGAATGGGATTTCTTGGTGAGGACAATATATATTAACATCTTCTCCCTACCACAAATCACTGCAAATATCCTTCAAGGAAAAATGGGTCATTAGGAACTGTCCTTTGACCCCACAGAAACTTTTCTTTGTGAGGTGTAGTGACAGCTGCCCCCGAGAAGGGCAAGAGGCAGAGCCTGTTGCTGGGGCACCCTCCCCTGTGCCTCGGCCCTGGTTATAATGGATTCAGTTGCTGTGCTTTCTCTTTCTGCTTACTAGATTCAGACCAAATTAAACCTTAAAGATCTGACTGCAGCCAAAGTTACCTCAATTTTAATTGAATGGCTCACAATGATACAGTGTTTTTCCCTGTTAAAAAGTGTAACTTTTTTCCCCTAACTAAATAGTAGTAAGAAAAAGTTAAAGGCTGGATAAAGTTAGAGTTGATTGCTTATAATCATCTGAATGCCATAAGGTTTCTAGCAACCTGGTTTTACATTCATTAGGATATATCTTGTACATTCTCAGTCAGTGTCATTTTATGACACAGTAACAACAGCAGCATCCAATATGTCATCGATAGGTGGCACATCATCTTTTTGGGAAAAATAGGCTGTGTTTTTGTGTCACTAAATGAGGAGCTACTTCTGGCTCATGTGAAAGTGTTATGTTTGCTCCATATGCTTCCACGATGCTTCTGGAATGGGAATTGCCGCAGTAAGTGAGGACAAGGTCCTTTCCAGTCGCCAGCCAGTCTGCATTAAGATTCCTGTTATCTATTTCCATAGCTGATGTCTGCGTTTCCATCTGGCCCAAGTTTTCCTCCCTTGCAGCCTTACTACTTTAGTGTTAGGACATTCAGGAACTTCTCATATGCTTTCCAGAATTCCAGCAGTTCTTCATTTGGGGATAAACCCTAAAAGTGAGCCAGATCTGAGATCCCTACCCCTCTGTGATCCCCAGCGTGTGAAGGGAACAAGGGTCAGTGAGGACTGGGGCTTGCTGTGAGTTCCACCACATTTGACAAAGGTCAGGAGAGAGGGGAGGCCAGGGAGACCCTGAGCTGGGCTCAGCTGAAACAGCCCTAAAATGAAAGAGAAACAGGGCCAGAACTTTTTCTGGGTAGTAGTCATGTTTTCCTACCAATGCACAAGTCCTCCTTGACGTATGACAACTGACCTAAGCACCTAAATCATTGTTAGCCTTAGGAATCAATCCTTGTAACACCATTTTAACAGGAGGCCTCATTCTTCTTTTCTTATCCAGAACTAAGAGGGGAAAAATGAATATGGTTTTTGCTCACAGAATGGATAACAGCAAGCCACCTTTGGTTGTTCCTACACTGCTGGTGCCTCTCCACAACCACAGCTGCGCAGAGACGGCCGCTCCTCTGCTGAGCCGAGACCTGACGGAGCTCTCCCCAGAGCACAGCTGGAGGAGCAACAGAACAGACCCACAGTATGGACCGAACCCTGGGGAAGTGGCCACAGCCAGCATTTTCTTCGGGGCCCTGTGGTTGTTTTCTATCTTTGGCAATTCCCTGGTGTGTCTGGTCATCCACCGCAGCAGGAGGACTCAGTCCACCACCAATTACTTTGTGGTCTCCCTGGCATGTGCGGACCTTCTGGTCAGCGTGGCCAGCACACCTTTTGTCCTGCTGCAGTTCTCCACTGGCCGCTGGACCCTGGGCAGCACCGTGTGCAGGGCCGTGCGCTACTTTCAGTATCTCACCCCAGGTGTCCAGGTCTACGTGCTCCTGTCCATCTGCATAGACCGGTTCTACACCATCGTCTACCCGCTGAGCTTCAAGGTGTCCAGAGAGAAAGCCAAGAAGATGATCGCCGCATCCTGGATCTTTGAGGCGACCTTTGTGACCCCTGTGTTGTTCTTCTACGGCTCCAGCTGGGACAACCACTGCAACTATTTCCTCCCCTCCTCTTGGGAGGGAACCGCCTATACTGTCATCCATTTCTTGGTGAGCTTTGTGATCCCGTGCAGCCTCATAATCTTATTTTACCAGAAGGTCATAAAATACATTTGGAGAATTGGCACTGATGGCCGGACAGTGAGGCGGACCATGAACATTGTCCCGAGGACAAAAGTGAAAACAGTCAAGATGTTCCTCATTTTAAATCTGCTATTTTTGCTCTCCTGGCTGCCTTTTCATGTCGCTCAGCTGTGGCACCCCCATGAACGAGACTATAAGAAAAGTTCCCTTGTGTTCACTGCTATCACGTGGATATCCTTTAGTTCCTCAGCCTCTAAACCTACTCTGTATTCCATTTATAATGCCAATTTTAGGAGAGGCATGAAAGAGACTTTCTGCATGTCCTCGATGAAGTGTTACCGAAGCAATGCCTATACTATCACAACCAGTTCAAGGATGGCCAAAAAAAACTATGTCGGCATCTCAGAAATCCCTGCATCAGCCAAAACTATAACCAAAGACTCAATCTATGATTCATTTGACAGGGAAGCCAAGGAAAAAAAGCTTGCTTGGCCCATTAATTCAAATCCACCAAATACTTTTGTCTGATTTCTCAGAATTCTTTCAATTATTATTATGCACCAGAGGTTGAAAGTTTAACTATAAAAACAAGCTATTTATGTATTTTTTCAATCAATTTTCTGAGGGAAATGTTTTATTATGTAGAATGCACTCACTATGGATTTTAGTTTTTGTGTTTTTTAGTTGCTTTTTGTTTTAGAGGAAGCTTTTCACCTTGAGCTTATTTATGGTCAACAGTCCCTTTACTATATTAGTTACATGCATTAAAAAAAAAAAAAGAATGCTTTCTGACTTTTTATTTACTATTAGGTCCAAAAAGCATAAACAGTCTTTGATTGATGATTCAAACTGATTTCATTCTGTTTCCTTTTTCTCCTCCCTACTGAATTTTTATTAACTATAGGCTTCTGTTCCAAATCAAATCTCCTGTGTGACATATTTCAGAGACTTGTATTTCTTCTACTGAGCAACATTTAGGAAGTGTTAATATTTTATGTTTTACCATTACCTTCTGTCCAGATCTGTTGGAGAGCACTCCATATGTTGGAATATACTAGAACTTGCCTGGGTAGCTTCCTGTGATTGAATTTTAATGAAGATGCTTAGGGAAAGAAAGCTTATTGCTTGACCTAATTGCTGTCTCTTTCTCTCTTAAAACCAGCTGATGATGCCTTGAAGCATTTGAAGTTGCCATGCTGTTTTCCTCACATCCAGGCCCATCTAGGCTGTGTTTAGGATGCTTACCACCCTTCTGAGTCAAATTCAAGCAGTGCGCAGGGAACCTGGCTGGGCAAGCCCAGAAAATGCCAAAGGGAGTCATGCAGATGCCATTTCTCTGCTCTCTGCCACTCAGGCAGACACCTTTGGCTGCCTGGTGCTGCCCCCAAACTCTGGGACAGCAAGGGCAAGGAGCAGTTTCTTCTTTCTCCTGAACATGTAGACATGGGGCCGTTTCTCCACCCAGTGCTTCCTGCCCCTCATCTCTCTCTCAGGACACATGATCACACCCTCGCCAAGCTCACACTCTTCTTTGGCCGAGGTAACGCGAGATTTTCTTCTCTGGTTGCCGGGTCTCCATTATTTCAAATCCAGGACCAGCACATTTAAAAAATGCTTTGTTTAAACAATAACAGGATTACAGATAAGATTGGTGTGCATTTTCACACCCTAGTTAACAAGAATTGCAAATAATAGTATCAGTAGTTCAGCAATTTTACCTGCATTGTCTCATGTTATCTTCTTAAAAAAGTCGGTGATATTCTTATGATCGTCTCTGTTTTATAGAGGAAATTGGACCTCAGCGTTATGGGACTTGCTTAAGTCGGAGTGTGGCTGAACTGGTTTTTACACTCAGTCCCCTAGCTACAGGTCTGTGGCTCTTTCTTTGATATGACAGGTGTCTCTCTAGGGAACACTTGAGCAGTCAAGCCCATCCAGACCTCTGTGGGCCTAACAGCTGCTGCCTGGGTGGAAATCTGAGGTCTAGGAGAGCATGATGTTCTTAACAGGAGAGCCTAGAAATTTGATGAGGTGGCTCCCACCTTTTCCTTGGCTGTGGCTGGGTTCCTGGGCTTGTGGTGCTGAACATCTGAGATCAGAAATAAACCGGTATATCCTGCCTCAAAGACACAGGGAAATAAGACATGATTGGGCTTGGTTTTAGGGGGCAAAGAATGAGAACAATAAAGTATTCTATCCACAAAACATTATAGAGCTGATGTGTTCAAGTGGAGGTGCTGCCTTCAATCAACCAGGTCAAAAGATAAAAAGAATACCTTGTATTTTTTCTTCCTTTTCTTTCTCCTCCACATATGATACTCAGGAATGACAAAGTGAGTCAGAGCTTGATGTCACTTGGCCCTTGACTTTTATGATTCAGAGTTGTTAAAAAATAGAAGAGACCCTGCAGTACTTTTATTTTTAAAAGTTAAATTGTAAAAAATAAAATTTGATTTGATTTGATTTATGTATATATTTTTGGCCTCGGTTAAACTGAAAACGACTAGAGGATTACTAAACTCTATTCTGTCTTTAATGTTCTGTGAGTTACCCTAGTGGGTGGGATTCAGTGAGAGGATCTTATGCAAAGTCTTATTGAGATTAGTTTTTTAGAAAAAAAATCCCCCCAAATAATGACAAATAGAGTTAATCAAATCACAAAAGCAAGAGCTCTAAAGTCTCATGACCTACGATAATTCAGCTATATTTTCTCAGCATGTTGTTAATTCACTGTACTTTTTTTAGTTTAATATTTAGGATTCTTGTTGTCTCACTTGATCCTGAATTTGGAGGAAACTGGATGTAATGTACAGACTGATAAAGATTTTCATAAATCCCAGCAATACAAGGGCTTCCCAGGTGGCACTAGTGGCAAAGAACTCGCCTGCCAGTGCAGACTTAAGAGACGCAGGTTTGATCCCTGGGTTGGGAAGTTTCCCCTGGAGGAGGGCATGGCATCCCACTCCAGTATTCTTGCCTGGAGAATCCTATGGACAGAGGAACCTGGAGGGCTACAGTCCATAGAGTCACACAGAATGGGACACAGATGAAGCAACTTAGCATGCATGCACTCAGCAATGCAAGAACAACATTCACCATAACTCATATTTACCTGCCAAGCACCAGAGTTAAGTCACAGGGAGGCATGCTATTGTGGGGAGTAAGAAAACAACCCCAATCTCCTTACCAGGCACATGATGAGGTGCATTATGAATATGGACTCATATGGCCTCGAAACAGGAATTCAAGAAAGCTAATGATGGGGAGCAAGGTTCCCAGGAGAGCAATTCCCTGGAGCCAATTCCAGGTGCCCATAAACTGTCAGAGGAAGGGGCAGGGCTGTATCCTTTGAGGTAGGATTGGGATTTCTCCTTCTAATCTTCAGTGAAAGCAGTAGCCCCACCAGCCTGCTGCTCTGAGTCCATCAGCTTTGCCGTGGACCTTCCCTCACAGGTTTCCCCAAGGTGCCTGGAGCCAGGGCTGGAGCTCTGGGCCAGTGCTCTCAGCAAGGACAATTTTACCCACTGGGCCTCCACCAAACACGTGGGGAGAGAATCAGTTGCCAGAAAAAGTCAGCACTTCTGCCTCTCCTGGTGGGCACAGTGCCTCCCTTCACCCTGCAGCCTTGCTGCCACCTGCCAAACTCACTTTGAAGCAACAGAAGCAAGATCTGTTAGAGCTTCTGGACCAGAATCAGCTTCCAGGTTATGCTCCTCTATGAAAACCACATGTGAAAAAAGCAAAGAATTAGACTTGTAGAGTAGAAGGAATGGGACGTTGGGAGACCTAACCCAACCCCCCCCCCATTGTTTCGAAGAGAAAATTAAGTCCAAAAGAGGTCAAATTAGGGGGAAACAATGCCTTCTGCCAACCAGTCCAACATTCTTTAAATTCACCATCCTGCTGCTGTGGCATGATGCGTTCATTGGAGAAAAAAAAAGTCTTCACTGTGTTGGGAAGAATATGAAGAGAATAAACAATTGTCCACTGTTCAGTGAACCTGCTGATTCTCTGGAACAGCGATGACCTTTGTGTGCTAAGTTGCTTTTGTCGTGTCCAGCTCTGTGCAACCCTATGGACTGTAGCCTGCTATGCTCCTCTGTCTGTGGGGTTCTCCAGGCAAGAATACTGGAGTGGGTTGCCATGCCTTCCTCCTGGGGATCTTCCCAACCCAGGCATCAAACCCTCATCTCTTAATGTTTCCTGCATTGGCAGGTGGGCTCTTTACCACTAGCGCCAACCTGAGAGAGCTGTGATTCAGTTCAGTTCAGTTGCTCCGTTGTGTCTGACTCTTTGCGACCCCATGGACTGCAGCACGCTAGGCTTCCCTAACCATCACCAACTCCCAGAGCTTACTCAAACTAATGTCCATCGCTTAGAGCTGTGGAAAACTTGGTCCCACCATTTTGCAGATTGACCACTTGGTGGCACTGTGGCCAGTGGGCAGAGCCCAGCAGCTCTTCACAGGACCCATCACTCTGGCGATTTCAGGGAAGTCCTCATCTCCTAGCAACAAGACAGTAAAAATTGCTGAGCACCCAGAAGCAGCTGCAGATGAACTAATCAGTCAGTGTGTTCAAAACACAAAGCATCTAAACATTGCAGGAAATTCCAAACTAATTAATACCCTTTATAGGCATGAAGTCTTGTCAAAATATTTTTTAAACTCATTTTACAAATGGCGGCATTTTCGAAAACCCCATTGTCTCGCAGTTGCACCACCCACACTCATCAGGGGCCTCTCTCTTTTTTCCTTTTGTCATTTGCGAATTCATGGATTCCACAGCAGTGTAACCTAGACTTTCCCTAAAAGTAAATGTTCTTGTGTTCCTGGTAAGTAGGCAGTTAAATTTATTTTCAGCCTGTCTCAATTCCCTTAGATCCTCTTTAATTTTTTGAGCCCTACAATCTGGGCCATTCTGAACTTTTTGCTCAGCTGGACATTTCTGTTCAAAAGCTGTCTTCTCAGAAGACGCCTCATTATTTTAATGCAAGTATAGTTGATTTACAATGTTGTGTTAGTTTCAGGTGTACAGTAAACTGGATATATATTCTTTTTAAGATTCTTTTCCATTATAGGATAAGTTATTGTAACATATTGCATATATATATTGGCCATACACTAGGTCCTTATTGTTTGTTTTATATATAGTACTGTGTATCTGTTAATCCCAAACTCCTAATTTATCCCTCCTCCTCCTTTCCCCTTTGGTAACCATGAATTTGTTTCTGTGTCTGTGAATCTATTTTTGGGGTTTTTTTTTTTTTAAGCTTAAAAAGTTTTATTGATAATTCCATTTCACTTATTGGATTAAAGTCAGATTTATTTTATTTTACTTATTGTTTTATTAATTTTTATTGTAGTTGCTTTATAATGTTTTTATTTATATTGGAGTATAGTTGATTTACAGTGTTGCGTTAGTTTCTGCTGTACAGCAAAGTGATTCACTTATGCATATATTTATTCTTTTTCAGATTCTTTTCCCATATAGGTTATTACAGAATACTGAGTAGAGTTCCCTGTGCTATACAGTAGGACCTTGTTGTTTATATATCTTATATATAGGAGAAGGCAATGGCACCCCACTCCAGTACTCTTACCTGGAAAATCCCATGGATGGAGGAGCCTGGTAGGCTGTGGTCCATGGGGTTGCGAAGAGTATGACACGACTGAGCGACTTCACTTTCAGTTTTCCCATTCATGCACTGGAGAAGGCAATGGCAACCCACTCCAGTATTCTTGCCTGGAGAATCCCAGGGATGGCGGAGCCTGGTGGGCTGCCGTCTATGGGGTCGCACAGAGTCGGACACGACTGAAGCGACTTAGCAGCAGCAGCAGCATATAGTAGTTTGCATCTGCTAGTCCCAAACTCATTTATTCTGCCCCATCCCACCATTCCCCTTTGGTAACTGTAAGTTTGTTTTCTGAGTCTGCTTTTGTTTGTCAATACATTCATTTGTATCTTTTTTTAGATTCTACATATTACTGTTATCATATGATAATTGTCTTTTTCTGTCTGACTTACTAGAAGAAGCTTCTTTAAAAGTATTGCTTTAAAAACTAATCAATGCTAATGAGTCATGGAATTAGGATTCACCTATAATTTGAAGAATGTGTGATTTTAGTTCTGCAGGAAAATGACCCCCAGAAATGCTGGGCTCTGGTGACAAGTGCATGTGTAATGTATCTGGCTTCAGGATTGTGATGCCAGTCTGGAAGCTTGAGAACATCATCTGGTTTCAGTGGCAGGCAGTCACTAGAGCAGTTCCAGCTGTTTGCTCACAACAGCTGGGAGAAGGCAATGGCACCCCACTCCAGTACTCTTGCTTGGAAAATCCCATGGACGGAGGAGCCTGGTAGGCTACAGTCCATGGGGAAGCTAAGAGTCGGACACGACTGAGCGACTTCACTTTCACTTTTCCCTTTCATGCACTGGAGAAGGGAATGGCAACCCACTCCAGTATTCTTGCCTGGAGAATCCCAGGGATGGCGGAGCCTGGTGGGCTGCCATCTGTGGGGTCGCACAGAGTCGGACACGACTGAAGTGACTTAGCAGCAGCAGCAGCAGCAGCAGCAGCAGCTCACAACAGCTAGACATGAGATGAAGGGGGTTTTGAATGAATACTCTCTGTTCTGTTTCCCTGTGATATCTTCCAAAGAACAGTCTCTTTAAGGAGACTATGTTCAGCTAGTAGGACCCTAAGTGTGCTAGACAGACCTTGGCTAGGATAACTGGGCAGCAAAAAGGTAGATGTGAAGCATTGTAAGGTGGAGAGGTTGGAGGGGCACAGTGTCTTGAGAAGAACGGATTTATGCACTGTGCATCAGTTCAGATTTATTTAAACTTCTGGGCTCTCTGATTCTCCAGGCAGATGCACTGTACTTGAATGACCCTTTAAAAATTAGTAGAAATTGGGCACAGGACTCCAGTGACACCTCCAGACAGCAACGTTTTTCTTAATCACAAGTATGATGGTTGTTTTCAAGGGCTCTTGAGTCAGCTTCTGTGTTGAAGCTCAGGTTCTGCTTACCACCTATTAACCAGCAAATTATTCTCAAACCCCAGCATCTCTATTTTTTAAATGGGGGGAAATAAATGTCTACCTGTATTAGGGTTCTCCAGGAAAAACAGAACCAATAAGACATAAATGACAGATAGATGGATAGATGACAATATTTTAAGAAATTGGCTCTTGTGATTAAGGGGGTTGGAAAGCTGGAAGTTTGTATGGTGGGCCAGCAGACTGGAAATTCAGGTAGCTGCTGTAGTTTTGAGTTTGAAATCTGTAGGGCAGGCTATTAGGCAGAACTGATGCTACAACCTTGAGGCAGAATTTCTTCTTAGGGAAACCATTTTTTGCTCTTAAGGCCTTTAACCAATTAGATAACCATATTATCAAAGATAATCTTCTTTAAGTCAATTGATTGCAGATCAAAGGGCAACTACAAAATACCTTCACTACAACACCTAGATTACTGTTTAATTAAGTAACTGAGTGCTCCACCCTAATAGAATTGTTATAGTAATAAAATGAGCCCAAATCCATGTCAATCATTCATTCAGTGCATTACCAAACACATGGGAAGCCCTCAAAAACGGTTTTCTATTGTTATTTCAATTCAGTCATTGCTAACCCAATGGATTTGTTTCCATTTTCAAGTTATTTAGCACCTATTGCCATGTGCTAACTCTTGTAGAAACAGGTTTTTAATACCATTCTCAGATTGTGGCATTATTTTCCTTCTTTAGCTTTTTTTTTTTTTTTTTTTTTTTTTTTTTTAGCCTTGCTAGGATTTTGCACACTGAAGGTGGAAAGAATTGGGAGAAGGAACTTGAATAGAAAGAGGGGAGGGTGGCAGAGCTACTTCTATTCACTCACCCCAAAGGGGATTTTTTTCCACCCTAAAACTATTTCTTAAGAAGGTACCTGTGTGTGCTCAGTCGTGTCTGACTTTTTGCAACCCCGTGGACTGTAGCCTGCCAGGTTCCTAAATCCATGGGATTTTTCAGGCAAGAATACTGGAGTGGGTTGCCATTTCCTCCTCCTTCTGGACCCAGGGATAGAACCTGAGTATCCCGTGTCTCTTGCATTGCAGGTGGATTCTTTACCGCTGAGCCACCGGGGAAGCTCTATTTCTTAATAAGTCATGGTCTAAATTCAGGATATGAGAATACTTGAGAACGTAGACTTTCATCATCATTCTTGAGTTGGGATTTCCACATATGCAACAGAAAGAACTCATGGAGGGAAATTAGTTTCAACTGTTATTCATTCTAGTAGAATATGAAAAACCCATGAAACAGGACTTAAGTTGCTCTTGGCCATAGTTAATTGTAGGCAACTCTGTAGCTAAAAACATGTAACCACTGTATATTTTCAGTGGAACTGTAAGTGAATCACACTGTAATTAGAAAAACAAATTTAAATGAAATCAAGTGAAATTTAAGGTGTTGTTTTTTGGGTTTTTTAAGCTATTTAGTAACTGGAGTGACAGGGCAAAAAAACACAATGAAAAGCCAGAGATGGAAACTTATCAACACCAATATTGTAAGGAACTTTTAAGTTTATTTTGAAAAAAAATTTAAACCAGCAAAATGATTTATGGCTTTTTTTTTAAGAAAAGATATTTGAGTATGGATACTATTTGAAGGACAAAGGGGGAAAATACTAAAAGAATATCAGTTTTGTGGTTTAAAGGAACCCTCAACTAAAAAGGACCACATATTAAAGCTCGGTGTAATTTCACAGACTTGGTAGAGATCTCTAGTAGCATCTGTTTCTGTTCTGTATATCTGAGCTGTCACACCTTCTGGAAGGTGAAAGTGAGACTTTGCCCTTTGGCAGCCAAGATTGCCCACTGGCTGGATGGACCAGAGGCTGGAGGGACCCGCATTCATCACCTGGCCTCAGGGAATTGCTGATGATCTTAGTGTGATTGTCCCAACCTGGCTTCACCCGTCGCAGAATAGACTAAAGTTGACTCTCCTCTCCCTAGTTATCCTCATAGGAGATTGAAGTATATTAACCGGAAGCTAATATATTCGTTTACAAGGGGGTATAGTCCTTTCCAATGACCAGAAAGCTTAGATGACTTACTCAGGGCACATTCTTACTAATTTTGGAATTATTGGGAACCTGGAAGTATAACTAAGTTGCTTGGTGAATAAGGGATCTGAAAAAAGAGTATGGTCATTGTTTTTGTTTACTGTTATTTTGGAAGATATTTGAAACTAGCCTATTTTTATAAACTGAGTATGAAATCCACATTTCATATGGAAAAAAATGAAAAAATTATATTATTATTGCATGTCTGTGGCTCAGTTGCTAGTTGTGTCTGACTCTTCACAGCCCCATGGACTGTAACCTGTCAGGCTCCTTTGCCCATGGAATTTTCCAGGCAAGAATACTGGGGTGGGTTGCCATTTCCTACTCCAGGGGATTTTCCTGACCCAGGGATCAAACTTGCATCTCTTAGGTCTCCTTCATTGGCAGGTGGGTTCTTTACCACTAGTGCCACCTGGGAAGCCTCTAATAGTGCATATTATCCCCAAATTTGGCAGATTAAAATAATACATTGTTTAATCTCGTAACTTCTGTGGGTCAGGAGTCTGGACATAGCTTTGATTCCCAAGGCTGTCGTTTGAGTCACAAGGCTGCAATCAGTGTTGGCCAGGGCTAGGGTCTCATCTGAAGGTTCAATGGATGTAGAATCTTGCTTCCAAGCTCATGTGATTGATCTTGGAATTCAGTTCATTAAGGGCCTGAGGTTTGAGGGACATCATTATTTACTTTTCATCATAAACCCTATATAGCTTTTGTGAAATAAGTAAGCATGGTCTTTAATCCATTGAAGTGACAAAATCCAGAATCACTATGGGCTTTTGGCCTGTTGATTCTACGCACAAGAAGTAGAAACAATCTGAACTATTATCCAAGGCTACCTAGTGGAGGCGCAGGTGTCATCATTTCTAGTCTGCTGACTTGATTGGGTTTAGGGCTGTAAAGCTCTTGTCAGACATTATTTTCCTCTCAGGAAAGGGGCACTGAGGCACAGCAGGATTAAACTGGGTTCTGCTGGATCTCAGGAAATTTTCCCTGTTCAGATATTTACCCTCCTGCAGAGTCAAAATAGTGCAAAGCCAGAGCTTATTGTCAAACTGCAGCCCAACCCTCAGCCCAGGAGCAGTGTCACAATTGGTAAATTAGTTCTATCACTTTGACCCTAAGGCTTGCTTTAAGAAAGAGTTCAGCTGATTTGCCTCCTAGTCATTTCCAGAATTCAGCTGGGTATTTCTCTGCAACCCAGAACAGTTTCTGAGTCACAACCATCATCTGCCTTGTAAGCTGGATTTGATATGGACACCAAGCTGCCTACAGACTTAGAGTCCTTTTAGCTCCATGTGTCCTCCAGTCATGTAATTTGGGGGCCTCAAATGTGCCTGCTCTGATCAGGGCCATTCCAGCCTACACTAGGCCTTTTTCAGTGGTGTGCTGAAAACCCACTCTCTGGCGGGGGAGGGAAATCCCTGATTTCTGTGGTGTTGATATTCCCATCATTACTGATTAAAAGCTGCCCATCTGATGTCACTCAGCATGCAGTTGGGTTAGATGCACACTATTGGCTTTCCTCTAGGGCCAGCAATACACCAGTTGCAGCACACAGTTGTTCTGCACGTTTTACAAAAGGTACCCTCCGGGTGGAGAAATTAAGAAAGGCTCCTCTCTGGGCAGACCTGCACCACCTGTATGCCCTGGTGAGCAATGGCAGGTACCCTTTCCTGCACACGTGGCTTATTGAAGGGAAGGTGATTTTAGGCCCATCACTTCTTCAACTGGGTGCCCTTATGCAGTCCACATTCAGTAGCAGTCCTGGCTTCAATTCATGATACTCTGTAATTAAGTAAAGTGGATGGAATAAGGGAAAAATGAACCAGGTTACCTAGCAGCCCGAAAACCTGCTTTATGCAGATAATTACTGCCAGGTGGAACATTAATTGTTCTTTTGTCTAGTTAATCAGTTCAGTTCAGTCGCTCAGTCGTGTCCAACTCTTTGCAACCCCATGGACTGCAGCACGCCATGAAGGCTATTATTGCTAAAAAGAACCTCCAGCTACACCATTCCAGGGACAGACATAATGATATAACTAAAAAGGCTTCAGAAACATAATACCTACAATATTACATATTTAGATTCTAGTCCATTAAATACGTTTATCTTTAACGAATGCATTTTAACAACAGTCAAACCCAGGTGCACTTAATTTAACGTAGTTCTTTACTAAAGGAGCAGTTTCTCATAACTTTATTTAGCCTATCAATTACTCTGGAGAGTCATCCTTCCCCTTTTTTACAGATGAGGAAACAGTCTTGAGATTAAATAATTCAAGGTGACTCAGAAAATGGATTCAAGACCAGTTCTGCCTAAATCTCTTTGTACTATGCTTATACAGACATACCCCAGTACTATGAAACAGACAACCTGAGATAGCTGTGGTGAAGATATTTTATTTTTCATAAAAATATAATTGTACAATGCTCTTCAGAAAAAGGATTCCTTCAATGCCCCCAAATACCATGTGGTTTAGAAGTAAATTTCCTCTCTTTTAAAACTAAAGATGTAACTGATAATATGCAACTGATTTTCTGATGTATCACATTTATGTTTTTCATTTTTATTAGCCTTTAACTAAAGGTGAGTCCAGTTTAAATCTATACTTTTTATAATGAGCCAAATCAAGCCTATTACAATTGAAAGATGATAAAATGCTAAATGGTGATGCTGATAAATACTGTCCATTAGCTCGTAAAGAGTGATATAAATTTGCTGCAGCAAGATAAGATTCTGATTCAGATATATTAGAAAGATTTTAGATAAAATAGAAAAAAAATTTAAGAACGTCAACTATATCCTAAAATTTGACCTAGTCAAACTTATTCCATGTTATACTCAGTTGCTCTAATACACGGCAGGTCTGTGCTAAATTAATGACAGAATATGACTGGCCTAAATACATAAATATATTTCCCTCCTTACCTTCCTTTGGGAAAAAGGAAAAGTACTCTGTCTATTCAGAGGGGCCTGAGCTCACTGACTCCCCCCTCTTTTGTTCTCTTTCCGTCTGTCTGTTGTCCTTACAGTTAAGTAAGAGATGCCAGGATTTCAGCGTGCTGCCCCCTAACTGGAATGGGGCAAGAAATGCTCCAGCTGTCTTCATCAGTGATGTTTATCAACATGCTTCAGGTGGCCCAAGCATGCAGCCCGCACAGTGCCCAAAGCAATCGGAGCATTCTTATTTAAGACCAACGAACTTTCTCTTGCTTTGATCCACTCCAAGATACCAAATAGACAGGTTTCAGAATAAACTCAAATAAA
Source organism: Okapia johnstoni (assembly GCA_024291935.2). NCBI lineage: Eukaryota > Metazoa > Chordata > Mammalia > Artiodactyla > Giraffidae > Okapia > Okapia johnstoni. The sequence goes on along the minus strand of CM044320.1, from coordinate 20,318,015 downwards.
TTGTAATTTACTTTCACCCTAAATTACACATCCTCTACCTGAGGACAAAGTCAGTGCTCTTTCTTGTACAGGGCAGCAGGGGAACAGCTTAAAGGAGCTAGTAATTTAAAATCACAACCAGAGAAGAAACACTTGGAGCACAGTGGAGACATTCCTTAGAAGAGCCATATTCATTTGGAATGTTTGCTTTGAAAACAACTCTTCTGGGGAATTCAAAAGGTACTGAACAAAGCAACAGAGAGTTAAGTCTTGGGTTGTTTTGCAAAATAAAAATATACATTTGAGTAGACCAGATGGGAAAAAACAACCCATTACAATCTGAACACTGTATTTAAAACACTTAAATTCTGAAGGCCTGAATATTAACAATCTATCTATATTTACGATCCAAAAAAGACATTAAATACTCTTAAACCCCTAGTCCTCCAGAACAGAGCGACCCAACAGACTGGGCTAGTGGTTTATCAGTTGTCACAAAGGATTGGACTTGCGATCTGAGTCTGTGACCTAAGCACAAGAGAGCTTTAGGAACTCAGGGAGGCACTTAATTCAAACGCATGGCCTCAGAGAAGGGACGGAAGTACCTTGTCACCTGAAACTATGTGGTCCGTCTCATGTTCCACCTTACAGACAAGCTAGACTAGAATGCCTCCTCCTAAACTATTTTGTGACAAAACACATTTTATTTGGAAACCAAATGTTTGCTTCATCAGAGCAAAGAACAATTACAATTTAGCAGCAACAATTTGACCACAACCTCCGTATTTAACTATGCGAAAGAAAAGAGAGAGTGTTAAAGTGTCTCAGTGGGGATGTCAAAAGATTCCCAGTTCTGAGTGTATCATATGAGTGTGATTCCTCAACCATCACTCCATTTGGTAGCCAGGAAGAAAGCAAAGGCAGCTGTGATGGGAATCGGAGAAAACGACTCTGCCCTCGCCCCTCCCACCAGGCCCCCTGGTGGCGGTGCTGGGTACAACTCTGGCTCCAGTGCTTCACTCCGGAGCGAGGCAGGGCCAGGGCCGAACCGGATGCACACCCGCAGTGTATTTCTCTCTGGCTCAGAATACATTCAGAAGGAAACTCAAGTCAGGGAAGAAACTAAGTGTTCTGGTTATGGCTAAAGCCATTTGACCCACCAGCAATGCGTCCCTCATTTGGTTCCAGATCTCCTGAGGCAGAAACTCCCATCTCAGCAGCTAATTTCATCCCATTGTCTTTAGAAAAATTCTCCAAATTAGTTGACTACACAAGGAAATGTGTGTGAACATTCACTCCTGCCCTCCCCCATACACATACAGAAACACATACAATAGAAACACATACATACATACATATTCTGGGTTGTCAAGATGATATATGCTGCTGAAATGCCTAACAGGTTACTTCTTGTTTAAAAATAAAAAGTTTGATTATTCTCCAAGTATGGATCAGGCCCTAATAAACTTGTATAAATACAGTCTGAAAAGACAGCAATTAAAGTTTTAAATAGAGGCTATCTTAAGGGTTTTCTTGATGGATTTTGTTAATGTGTACATTATTTAAAACAGGCATATCATTATGGATTACAAAAATAGAAGTGTATATATTTGTTACTATATATTCACAGCTTATGCTGGAATGGCTCACAGGAGAAGTCATGGTTCATGCAGAAAATAAACATGACTCAAGTAAATATAAAGAAATCAGATTAGGTCCATAAAGGCTGAGGACTTAGTAGTCAGTCATCAGCCCATTTGGTTTCTCTTTGTAGGGCAATCAAAAACATGAAAGGAAATGACACCCAAACACACATACACATACAATTACATGAAGTACATGGAAAGAATATAAATTAACCAGTAAAGCAATGTGGAGTTGAGGTGCAAAAATACAATCTTCACTCACTCTTTCTTTTCTTGTGCTTTCAAGCATCGCAACATGGCAATACCAACCAGAACGAGTCTGAACATCTGTAAATTTTCTAAGTGTTGAAAATCAAAGCAAAATTCTTTGAGATCTATGATCACACATTTTGGTAGAAACTGCAGATTTACAGAGATGACTGAGCAGTAGGTAGTAAATGGAGACAAGAAGTACAATCTTGCCTATTCATCCTCCATAGGGTCAGAATACTGGCTTCAGTCACTGACTCATCTTTTTATATGATCTTCACCCTGAAAAATAAAGTTACTAATGTAAGAATGTTTTTAAAGATAAAGAGGTTTGGTTAATCTGTTTTAAAACAATTTTTTAAAATTTAGTATCTACAGGAAGACTATCTTTAAATATAGACTGAAAGAAAACTGAACTGAGTGGCTTTTTTTCCCATTAATTCAATTTGGATTAAGGCAAATATTACTTCATATAATAAAAGTGATCAAAAAGCCAATCCTTCAATTTCATAAAAAATTTAAAAAATAATTTTATTTATTTATTTTTGGCTATGCTGGGTCTTTGTTACTGTGCGGGCTTTTCTCTAGTTGTGGCGAGCAGAGGCTATTCTTTGTTGCAGTGCACAAGAGTCTCATTATGGTGGCTTCTCTTGGGGAGCATGGGCTCTAAGGAGGTTGGGCTTTAGCAACTGCAGCTCCTGGGCTCTAGTGCACAGGCTCAACAGTTACAGCCCAGGGGCTAAGTTACTCCACAGTATGTGGGATCTTCTCAGATCAGGGATTGAACTCGTGCCTCAGATTCTTTACCAGTGAGCCACCAGAGAGGCTTTCATAACAATTTTTTCAAAGGATAAAAAATTTATAACATTTCCTTATAAAAAACAATCACAATGATGAAGAAATCAACACATGACACCTTCATTCTAAAATATAGCCTCATCAGCAAATGGTGCTGAGATAATCTGTATCTTCATATGCGAAAGAATTAAGCTGGACTTCTATCTTATACCACATAGAAATATTAACTCAATAGATCAATGATATATAAGACCTAAAAGCATAAAGCTCTTAAAAGAAAATGTCGGGGCAAATTTTCATGACCTTGGATTTGGCAATGAATTGTTAGGGTACCCAAAGCATGAACAACAAAATTAAAAATAGATAAAATGGACTTCCTCAAAATTCAAGTCTTTTGTGCACCAAAGGACACTATCAAGAAAGTGAAAAGACAACCTATAGTATAGGATAAATATCTGTAATTATATATCTGATAAAGGTCTAGAATCCAGAATACATAAAGAACTCTTACAACTCAACAACAAAATGAAAACAACTCAATTAAAACATGGGCAAGGGACATAAACAGACACTTTTTTCAAAGATATACAAATGGCCAGCAAGACAGGAAAAGTTGCTCAGCATCATTAAGGAAAAATGGAAATCAAAACCACAATCAGATGCCACTTCACCAGGAAGGCTACAGTTTTCAAAAATGGAAAATAAAAAGTGTTGGCAAGATGCAGAGAAACGGGGAACTTCATATACTGTGGTGATAATGTAAAACATTTCTGCTGCTGTGGGAAATAATTTGTAGTTCTTCTAAAAAATATAGAATTACCATATGACCCGGCAATTCCACTTCTGGTATATACCCAAAACAATCGAAAACGGCACTCAAATGTATACTTACACACGCATGTTTATAGTAACACTATTTGCAACAGCCAAAGATAGAAACAAATATCCATCAATGGATAAATGGATAAATAAATTGTGGTATACATGTATAAGAGAATATTATGCAGTCATAAAATGGAATGAGATACTGATACAGGCTACAAAGTGGATGAACCTTGAAAACATTATGCTAGGTCAAAGAAGCCAGACACAAAAAAGTCACACACTGTATGAGTCCATTTATACAGAATATCCAAGAACAGGTAAATCCAAAGAGACAGAATGCAGATTCATTTTACCAGGAGCTGGAGGGAGGGTGATAGCGAGTAACCACTAATGAGTTTGGAGTTTTCTTTTGGGGTGATACAATGTTTTCTAAATAGACAGAGATGGTTGCTGCACAACACTGTGAAAATCCTAAATGCCTCTCAATTGTTACTTTAGAATGATTAATTTTATGTTACGTGAATTTCTCCTTAACTAAAAAAAATCCTTAGGGTGCTGCGCTACTGAAATAGATAGAGTCTGAGCTAGGTGAGGACAGGTTCTACCACTATAGCTGCGTGACCCTGGGCACCTTACCAAGCTCCTGTACTATTTCTTTATCTATAAAATAAAAAGTACAATTATAGTTAACACAGTGATTGGAGGAAATAATTAAGATAAATATAAGTGAAAGTACTTTGTAAATCAGAGTCAAAATAAAAGGTACTGTTATTATTAACAATAACTAGGGGATTCCCTGGTGGTTCAGTGGTTCGAACTTGGTACTTTCACTGCTGTGGGCCTGGGTTCAATCCCTGGTTGGGGAACTATGATCCCACAAGTTGTGCAGTGAGGCCAATAATAATAATAATAATAATAATGACAACTATTAGAATGGTACACTCTCATTTATCAACTAACTCTACTTTTTAAAATTGACATGAATTTATCAGCTGCTCTTTACAGACCCCATGTATAACACATTTCAATATTTAGAATATAATGCCATTTCACTTGGTTACCAGTGTATTACAAATGACATAACCATTTTATTTTATTTGAAAACACACAGCAAGGGAAGAGGTCAATAGAAAGCCTACTTCGAGTCACTCCTCTGAAGGTAAACTCGCCCGAGTACGGTACTCACAGGAGTTGCTGTTAGCGTCTGTCTTCCCCGCTTTCATGTGCCTGCTTGAGTTCTGCTGAGATTTGCTCTGCTCTTCTCCAGTGAGGAGGGCCTTTATTTCAGAAGGGATTTTACCTTGGTCCATTGCCATGCACCACTGCTTGTACTGAAATGTGTGAAATATAACAGAGTAAAATTCTACTAGTCAGGCAGAAAATCCTAGACACAACGACTCCCATAACTAGAGGTCAAACTGGCTGCTGGACACACCACCTTCTACTGTATTCCTATTCATGACCTAGGACATGGATGAGGCCTGCTATCTTCAGAAAGGAGGGTGAAAAACTACCACTGAATCTCCTTGTGACGCGCTGGAGTACTGCTCAGATGTAAAAGGCCCCTCTGGCTAAAATAATACCTCCCTGCGGAGTGCCACGCATCAAAATTCATCATTCATCTCTTTGTGCTGACTGTCACATTATTATTTCCATTCCTAAAGTAAGTAATTTTGTCATTTCCTTTCTCTGGTTCATAAATATTCAATAAACATCTACTTTCTACCACAGTGTATACGATAGACTTTGCGGGTATGAAAGATTAATCAATCCAAAGATTATGTTCTCCAATGGCTTACATTGCAGGAGGTAAAAAATAATTTGTAAATCAAATTTAGAGTATTAAAAAAAAAGTCTCCTGAATAGTGTGCATCTGGACTCTCTCCATGCCCCAACTTGACCTTCTAAAAAGCTGGGGCAGCCTGTCCCCGTGTTAACGGTCATGTTAATATTCTCTCTCTCTTTTCCAACCTATCACCTCCTCCCCTGAGATTACAGTACTATCGAGGTTTCTATTCTTTTATATGTCTACAGTCACTACTTGAAATCTAAATGAATGAATAAAAGCAGGCCTAATAGTATCATACAATGCATACTGTTACATATTGTTATACTGCTTTTTCCACTTAGCAATATATTGTGTCTTTCCTTATCAGTACACATATGTGCACTGTGATTTTCATGGGCTCCAAAGTAGTCCAATATATGAATGTAGTATAATTTATTTAACCAATCCCTGACCGTTGAGCATTTGAGTTATTTTCCTTTTTGTCTTCTATCATAAATAATCCCTTAATGAAATAGTCACTTTCCACTCCCACCAGGAACATATGAAAAATGAGTATTTCCCTACGTTCTCGCTAATAGATAAATATTCTTTCTCATGCTCATCAACAGGATAGCTTAAAACTTGTATCTTCAGGTTTTAATACAGTTTAGGTTGATTGTTTCATACATTTACTGACAGGCTTTCTTACCATTTCCAGTTCCTCTCTAAGGGCACAAATGGCTCTTTCTCGGCTGGATACCAATTCTTCCAAATACTGATACCGCAGTTTTTTCCTGGCCCGGCATTCTCTTGCACTCTGCCGGCTCCTCTCTAGTTTTGCCTTTAAGTCAATTTTGGCTGGCTTTCGACCACGTTTGCCGGGCTTCTTCACTTTACCTCCAACCACCTTCAGCAAGAGAAAGAAGTAGTCATTTTTTTTTCGTAGTTCTGAGTCTAGGAAAGTGACTGCGGCTGCATATTAGCAAGGAAAACATTTACAAACAAATAAATAGAGCCCACGAAACTAAGAAAGCACGATCCCATCAAATGCCTTATGATTCTTTGCTTCATATTTTTTTCTGATACTTTTCACACCACGAATAGGGAAGAAATAGTGTAAGTGTTCACTATTTCTTCTGAACTTTTTTTTTTAAATAATAAATTTTACATAGCTTTATAGTAAACTTTGGGCTTCCCTAGTGGCGCAGACAGTAAAGAATACGCCAGCAATGTGGGAGATGTGGGTTTGATCCCTGGGTTGGGAAGATCCCCTGGAGGAGGGCATGGCAACCCACATCAGTATTCTTGCCTGAAGAATTCCCATGGACAGAGGATCCTGGCAGGCTACAGTCCATGGGGTTGCAAAGAGTCGGACACAATTGAGCAACTAAGCACACACACATAGTAAATTTTATGAACCATAAGCATCTGGATAACAAAAAACTGCCAGTAAATATTATGTTCACAAATAATTTTTATTAAGAAACTCATAAGTAAACAAAAATCAGTATTGAAAATTGTAAGTTCAGTATGATCTCAATCTTACAAAACAACACATAGAAGAAAGGATCTTAACCAAAGGTCAGTGAGGACTTCTCTGATAGGTGTGATTAGAAAAAGCTTCTTTCTCATCTGTATTTTTAATTATTTTCAATATTTATAATTATAAAAATATAAAATTTGTATTTAAAATTGTGTGTATATATAAATAAGTATGTATCCTAAGCAATTTGGCTCTCAACTCCCTCTTCAAATTTGTTGAGCCCAAAGGAACACACAAGAAGACCCTAACATTTTCAGGATGATTCTCTCCTGCCATTAGAAGTCTATAATTATAACCCTGGACTATCTCAGGAGAGTCTGCCTGCTCCCACTGGTGTCACAGACATCCTCTCAATACCCCTGCTATTCAGTTACCTGCACAGGCATGGTGTTTTGGTGACTGGCAAAGTAATCTAATCTTCTTCATTGTTTAGCTTTGGAGTTTCCCCAAGTTCTTACACAAGATATAACTATTAGATAAAGGTAATGAATTTTAAAATACATGAACCTGAACTTATACATCAAATGAATTTCCTTTAAAGGAGTCATTTTGAAAGGGTTACATTTATTCCAATGAATAAGCTTTCTTGAAAGCTGCTTTTGGAGCCAGTTTCTTACAGGCCACAACACAATACACCATATTACTTTCAAGTGATACATTATTCTTTAAATTCCCAAGCAATCTGATTGTCCACTTTGTTTACCCAATGAAGTTCCAAATGATGTCTAGTTCTTTCTGAAGATTATCCTCAGAGAATAAAAATGTCACAACTTCAGTATACTGAAAGGAATATTACTGAGGCTTTAAAGGCAATTTTAAAAGAGAAGATGAAAAACTCAAACACTGGCAAATCACGGGACTAAATGTAGAAGTCTTAACCAGGTAAGAAAACTTAAAGGATCAATCTTCATTTGGATATAAAAACTCTGATTTGTTTGTATGCTTGAAATCACCACTAATACTATACACCAACAATGCCCAGTACCTTGTAAAGATCAGATCATTACTTGGTATCATGGTTAGGTCAGGAAAACCAAACTTCATATGAGAATCAGCTACATTTACCAAATCCTGTGTCATAATATGACAGCTAACCATTGCATCCAGCATTTTATAGAGTGGCTCTGAAATGACACTGAATACGCCGAGGCTCTTGGAAAAAAATCTTTCCTTTCTACCACCATCTTCAAAGCTAACTGCTTCAGTACTACTCCAAAATTAGTTTCAACTTTTCAAAAACTGGTCTTTTAAAGCTGTCCTATTCTGTATCATCACGTTTTTTTAATTTCAGTATAATAATATACACATCCGGGAACTTTTCTTTAGAGTCAAGTATACAATTAGCAATTGCAGGGTAACTAGTTGATCCAAGTATTACTATGGGCTAAATTTTAAATTATGCTTATCAACTGTACAATTTTAATAAAGTATTTTGAAATCACCCTTCATAAAAACAAAGTATATTTGCTATTGATAGTTTTTAAAAAGCAATATATTTACAGCCTAAACCCATGTCCTTAGTGAAATAAATGGTAATCACATCTATTCTTTATGTAGTAAAATGAGTCATCAATCACACACCATTACAAGCCAGTACCTTCATATATTGCTATTTTTAATTAATTAATTCAGGAATGGAATTCAGGAATGGCACCTTTGAGAAGTCAGAAGGACATAGTGTACTGCACAAACTTCACTGATATTTTTTTACACAAACTTAGTGTAGTCATAAAAATCAAACATAAGGTATAACCCTTTGTTTAGTTTTCACAGAAGTAAAATATTTAAATTGCAACTATTTCCTTTTTTTTCATTAGAAAGGCACAGTAAATAAACACAGGGTTCCTGCACTTTATATCATCTGTAAAATTACATTTAAGACCACATAACCACCACTTCTCTAGCTTAATTTTTCCTCAATAATAAACTGAAATTTTGGCTTTTGGTGCCAGCTAAAATCTGATTAGTGTACCGGTTTTCAAGAGAGTCAAGCACATCACAGGATTATTGTAAATTTTGAGTAAAATAATGTATGGAAACACTTTGTTTAAAAAAGGAGGGGATTATTATCATACAAATGCATGTTAGTGTGACAGTTGCCTTAACAACTGAACTTTACATATTTCATAAGCCGCAAATCTTGCGGAATGGATAAGGGAAGTTAATTAGAAATGAGGAACCAGGAACTAAAACCGAAATCAACCCCACAAATTCCTTAAGTATGTCTGAAACAAAACTTATTCTTATCAATGTTTCTTAAAATTGTCATAAACTCAAAGGGAACCACATACTCTCTCGTTCTCTGAGGAAGCACATTAATGTGGCTAAAGAAAAGTACTAATTTTTGTGCACAACACCAACTCCAAAGAAAACTATTAAAGTAACTCCCCAATTTAACTTTTTTTTTCTGTTCTAATTTTACTTCTACTAACACAGGGCCACATAAAAGTTTAAACAGCTGTTTTTAAAACAGTGTACTTCTTTATCCACCATCCATTTTACCTCCTTTTCCTCCCCAAGACACATTTGTTAGCTCAGGACAGAAGGTCCTAGGGGAAACACAAGGCCTGTGTCCCTAACACCCAGCACTAAGAAAAGCAACCTGCTAGCCACTGACTTTTCTTGCTCTGCACAGCAAACTTATTTCACAAAGGTAGGATATTAGTGATGTTAGATTTTAGTTGCATGTTGCATGTGCTCAGTCACGCCTGACTCTTTGCAACCTCATAGACTGTAGCCTGCCAGGCTCCTCTGTCCATGGAATTTTCCAGGCAAGAATACTGGAGTGGGTTGCCATTCCCTTCTCCAGGGGATCTTCCTGGCTCAGAGACTGAACTCACATCTCCTGTGTCGCTTGCATTGGCAGGTGGATTCTTTACCACCTAGGGTTTCACAATGAGTTCACAATAAATGTTTAATAAATATGACAGATAAAACACAAAAGACAGACTTCCCTGGCAGTCCAGTGGTTAAGACTTCACACTTACAATGTAGGGCATGTGGGTCTGATCCCTGGTCAGGGAACTAACATCCCACATGCCATGCAGCCAAAAAAGTATATTAAAAAATAAATAAAAACTTAAAAAAACCACAGAAGACATTCCTAAGTAACCAATGAGTCATAGAAGAGATCACAAGGGAAATCAAAAAAATGCTTTGAGATGAATGAAAAGGAAAATACAACATACCAAAACTTATAAGATACAGCTAAAGCAGTGCTCAGAAGTAGCTACAAACACCTAAATTAAGAAAGATTTAAAGTCAATAACCTAACTTTTTACCCTAAGAAACTAGAAAAAAGAAGAGGAAATTAAACTTAAAACAAGTTGATGGAAAGAAATAATAAATATCAGAGTAGAGATAAATAAAACAGAGAATGAAAAAACAGAAAAAAACAATAAAACCAAAAGTTGGTGCTTCAAAAAGACCAACAAAATTGACAAACCTTTAGCTAGACTGATCAAACAAGAGAAAACATTCAAAACCCATAAACTCAAGACTGAAAAAAAAGACATCACTATTACCTTTACCAAAGTAAAAATGATTACAAGACTATGAAAAATTGTATGCCAAAAAACCAGATAACCTAGTGGAAATGGACAAATTTCTAGAAAGATACAAAGTAGCAAGAGCACCTCAAGAAGGAATAAAAAATCTAAAAAGGCTTATGACAAAGAGACTGAAAGAGTAATCAAAAAATTTCCCGAAAAGTCCAGCTCCAGGTGACCTCACTGGTAAATTACCAAGCATTTAAAGAATTAACATAATTCTTTACAAACCCTTCCAAAAAAACAAGAGGAAAGAACATACCAAGTTCATCCAATGAGCCAAAATTAGCCTGATACAAAAAACCAAGATATTATAAGAAAACTATAGACCAACATGTCTTAAGAATACAGATGGAAAAATCTGCAATAAAATACTAGCAAACTAAATCTAACAGCATATAAAGAGGATTATACACCATAACTGGGTGATTTATCCCAGGAATAAAGGTTGGTTTAACAACTGAAAATCAATTACTGTAATACACCATATCAATAGGAGAAAAGACAAAAATTACATATTCATCTCAATAGACTCAGTAAAAGCACCTGACAAATCCAACACCCGTATATGATTAAAAAAACCAAACATTCAAAAAACTAGGAATAGAAGGGAACTTCAACCTGGTAAAGGGCATCTATGAAACAAACACCCACAGCCAACATCATGTAAAGGTGAAAGACTGAATTCTTTCTCCAAAGATCAGAAACAAAACAAGGATTCTATCCTCTCCAGTCACATCTATTCAACATTGTATTGGAGGTTCTACCCACAGCAATCAAGAAAAAGAAAGAAGGCATTCAGATTATAAAGGAAAATAAAATTATTTCTATTTGAGGATGATATGATCTTATATACAGAAAATTCTAAGGAATCTGCAAAAAACTATTAGAACTCATGAGTTGAACGAGGTTGCAAGATACAAAATCAATATAAAAATATCAGTTGTGTTTCTATACACAATAAAGCTGAAAATGAAATTATGGAAACATTCCATTGAGAATAGAATCAAAAAGAATAAAATATTTAGGAATAAATTTAATAAAAGAACTGCAAGACTTGTACACTGAAAACCACAAAAATCATTGTAAGAAATTAAATAAGATATAATAAAAAGACATTCCATGTTAATAGATTTGTAGACTTAATACTGTTGAGAACTCCCCAAACTGAGCTACAGATTCAACACAATTTCTATCAAAATTCCAGCTGACTTTTTGCATAAATTGACAAGATAATCCTAAAATTCATATGGAAATACAATGGACCCAAAATAGCCAAATCAATCTTTTGAAAGAACAAAGGCAGAGGACCCACACTTTCTGATTTCAAAACTTATTAGAAAGCAATAGGAATCAAGATAGTGTGGTACTGGCACAAGGACAGACACACAGATCAATGGAAAAGAACTGTAAATCACATATAAGAGACATATCCAGAATATAACACTCACACTCAACAATAAAAAGATACATAATCCAATTAGAATGTGGGCAAAATATTTGAACAGACATTTCTCCAAAGATACATGCCAATAAACATATGAAAAACTGCTTAACATCATTAGGGAAATGTGAATCGAAATCATGAGATACCTCTTTAAACCCACTAGGATGGCTACGTAATCAAAAAGATAGCTAAGAACAAGTATTGGTATAGATGTGGAGAAATGGAGACTTCATACATGGTTGATGGGAATGTAAAATGGTGGCCACTTTGGAAAACTGTTTGCCAGTTCCTCCAAAATATTAAACACAGAATTACCATATGACTCAGCAATTCTATGTCTTGGTATATTTCCAAAAGAAATGAAAACATACGTCCACATAAGAAATTGTACACAGATGTTCAGGGCACCATTATTCATGATGGGTAAAAAATGGAAACCACCCAAATGTGCAGAGGTTGATGAATAGGTAACAAAATGTGGTGGATCCAAACAGTGGAACATTGTTCAGCCATACAAGGGAAAGGAGTACGGATACACGGTAAAACATGACTGAACCTTGAAATCATGCCGAGTGAAAGCAGCAGAAATACAAGAGGCTGTATGATTCCATTTATGCCGACTGTCTAGAACAGGCAATGTATAGCAACAGAAAGTATATCAGTGGTTGCTTAAGGCTGAGAAGGGGAGGGAGAGAACAGGGAGTGACTGCTAAAGGGTTTTTTGTTTGTTTTTTAAATTAATAGACTGTTTTTAAGATCTGTTTTCAGTTTACAAGAAAATTCAGCAGAAAGTACAGAGCGTTCCCATATATCCTCTCTCTCTGCCCACACAGTTTCCCTTATTAACATCCTGCATTAGCATGGCACATTTGTTACAATTGATGAGCCTCATGTTGGTATTAATAAGTAAAGTCCATAGTTTACTTAAGAGTTCACTCTCTGTGTTGTACAATTCTGTGGGTTCTGACAAATGCATCATGTTATGTATCTGCCATTGCGGTATCATACAGAGTATTTCCACTGCCAGAAAAATCCCCTGCACTCGACCTATTCCTCCCTCCTTCCCCTGAAACCTTAGCAAGCACTGACTTTTATTACTATCTCTACAGTTTTGCCTTTTCCAGAATGTCATGTAGTGGAATCATATACTATGTAGTATGTAACCTTATTCAAACTGGCTTCTGTCACTTAGCAATATGCATTTAAGTTCCTTCACACCTTTTTTGGAGCTTAATAATGTGTTTCTTTTTAATCACTAAATAACATGAGTAACACTCCATTATATGGATATACCACAGTTTATTTATAAGGGATTCTTTGGGGGCGATGAAAATGTTCTAGAATTATCAGTAGATAGCGGTGATCACTGCAAACTCTGAATACACACACAAAAAAATCACAAAATTGTATATTTGTAAAGCATGAATTTTATAGTATGAGCTATTTTTAAAAATGACATGAACCTTAGAGAACAGAAAACAGCAGCAAAGGAAGAATGAAGGTGCCACAGAGACACAAGCAGATGAGGAGGAAAAAAACATGACGGGGGTGGAGGGTTTGAGCATAAAGCTCCTAATTTATGAGTTTTAAAAGGCTGAAAAATAAGATAAAATTACTGCATTTAGGCCAGAGGGAGGGCGCGATGCCACTGGCTCCCCAGTCAGCGGGTGTAATTTCCATGGAAAGAGGAGGCATGATTCAGCTGCAAGTCCTTCAGGGGCTTCTTCAAAGGAGGAAGAATCCAGTGTCCACAGGAAGTCCTGTTCCAAAGATTTCTGTATCATTTTACTTTCAGTGTTTTCAGAACAAACATCAAAAGCAAATTCAGAGCCAACTGAGGGTGTGCAGGGAGACAGCACTCACTCTCTCTGCCGACAAGCCCTAACCCTAACCCTCCACGTGGCAGCGCACATGATCTCACACCGCTGGAGGGGAACACTGTTCTCCTCACCTTTTTCAGGTAAGGAGGGGAAAATTCATTTCTTTATTCAACAACCATTTATTGAGCACTCACTTTGCCCCAAACACTGTCAAACTCTAGAAATGTTAATACAAGAAGATAGGGTCCTTACCTTTCATGTATTTTGACTCATGAAATGCAGCAGACATGAAATAACATTATAAAGGGCAGGATATCAGAACACACAGAGGTGCTGCTGGTAAGGGGATGCGCATGCATGGGCGCATGTGTGAGCGTGCGCACACACACAACACACAGTGATCTCTTTATTTCATGGATGACCTAATTTTTTTTTAATTTATTTTTTATTGAAGGATAATTGCTTTACAGAACTTTGTTGTTTTCTGTCAAACCTCAACCTGATCAGCCATAGGTATACATATCAGTTCAGTTCAGTTGCTCAGTCGTCTCCGACTATTTGAGACCCCATGAACCGCAGCACGCCAGGCCTCCCTGTCCATCACCAACTCCCGGAGTTTACCCAAACTCATGTCCAACGAGTCGGTGATGCCATCCAGCCATCTCATCCTCTGTCATCCCCTTCTCCTCCTGCCCCCAATCCTTCCCAGCATCAGGGTCTTTTCCAATGAGTCAACTCTTCGCATGAGGTGGCCAAAGTATTGGAGTTTCAGCTTCAACATCAGTCCTTCCAATGAACACCCAGGACTGATCTCCTTTAGGATGGACTGGTTGGATCTCCCTGCAGTCCAAGGGACTCTCAAGAGTCTTCTCCAACACCATAGTTCAAAAGCATCAATTCGTCTGCGCTCAGCTTTCTTCCCAGTCCAACTCTCACATCCATACATGACTACTGGAAAAACCATAGCCTTGACTAGACAGACCTTTGTTGGCAAAGTAATGTCTCTGCTTTTTAATATGCTACCTAGGTTGGTCAAAACTTGCCTTCCAAGGAGTAAGCATCTTTTAACTTCATGGCTGCAATCACCATCTGCAGTGATTTTGGAGCCCAGAAAAATAAAGTCTGACACTGTTTCCCCATCTATTTCCCATGAAGTGGTGGGACCCGATGCCATGATCTTAGTTTTCTGAACGTTGAGCTTTAAGCTAACTTTTTCACTCTCCTCTTTCATCAAGAGGCTCTAAAGAGCCTAAAGTTCCTCTTCACTTTCTGCCATAAGGGTGGTGTCATCTGCATATCTGAGGTTATTGATATTTCTCCCGGCAATCTTGATTCCAGCTTGTGCTTCCTCCAGCCCAGCGTTTCTCATGATGTACTCTGCATATAAGTTAAATAAGCAGGGTGACAATATAGAGCCTTGACGTTCTCCTTTTCCTATTTGGAACCAGTGTGTTGTTCCATGTCCAGTTCTAACTGTTGCTTCCTGACCTGCATACAATTCTCAAGAGACAGGTCAGGTGGTCTGGTATTTCCATCTCTTTAAGAATTTTCCACAGTAGGTATACATATATCCTCTCCCTTTTGAACTTCCCTCCCATCTCTCCCTATCCCACCCCTCTAGGTTGATACAGAACCCCTGTTTGAGTTTCTTAGCCATACAGCAAATTCCCATTGGCTATCTATTTTACATGTGGTAATGTAAGTTTCCATGTTACTCTTTCCATGTATCTCACCCTCTCCTCCTCTCTCCCCATGTCCACAAGTCTGTTCTCTATGTCTGTGTGTCCACTGCTGCCCTGTAAGTAAATTCTTCAGTACTACTTTTCTAGATTCCATATATATGCGTTAGAATGCAATATTTAACTTTCTCTTTCTGACTCACTTCACTCTGTATAATAGGTTCTAGGTTCATTCACCTCATTAGAACTGACTCAAAGGTGTTCCCTTTTATGGCTGAGTAATATTCCATTGTGTATATGTACCACTACTTCTTTATCCATTCACCTGTTGATGGACATCGAGGTTGTTTCCATGTTCTAGCTGTCGTAAACAGTGCTTCAGTGAACAATGGAATACACGTGCCTTTTTCAGTTTTGGTTTCCTCAGGGTATATGCCTAGGAGTGGGATTGCTGGGTCATATGGTGGTTTTATTCCTAGTTTTTTAAGGAATCTCCATACCATCTTTCATAGTGGCTGTATCAATTTACATCCCCACCAACAGTGCAAGAGCATTCCCTTTTCTCCACACCCTCTCCAGCATTTATTGTTTGTAGACTTTTTGATGATGGCCATTCTGACTGGTGTGAGGTGATATTTCATTGTAGTGCATTTTTCTAATAATAAGCAATGTTCAGCATCTTTTCATGTGTTTGTTAGCCATCTGTATGTCTTCTTTGGAGAAATGTCTGTTTAGGTCTTTTCCCCACTTTTTGATTGGGTTGTTTGTTTTTCTGGTATTGAGTTGTATGAGCTGTTTGTATATTTTGGAAATTAATCCTTTGTCAGTTGTTTCATTTGCTATTATTTTCTCCCATTCTGAGGGTTGTATTTTCACCTTGCCTATAGTTTCCTTTGCTGTGCAAAAGCTTTTAAGTTTAATCAGGTCCTACTTGTTTACTTTTGTTTTTATTTCCGTTACTCTAGGAAGTGGGTCACAGAGGATCTTGCTTTGATTTATGTCATCGAGTGTTCTGCCTATGTTTTCTTCTGAGAGTTTTATAGTTTCTGGTCTTATATTTAGGTCTTTAATCCATTTTGAGTTTATTTTTGTGTATGGTGTTAGGAAGTGTTCTAATTTCATTCTTTTACATGTTGCTGTCCAGTTTTCCCAGCACCATTTATTGAAGAGGTTGTCTTTCCCCCATTGTATATTCTTGCCTCCTTTGTCAAATATAAGGTACCCATAGGCCCATGGGTTTATTTCTGGGCTTTCTATCTTGTTCCACTGCATGGATGACCTAATTTTAGTCCAAAGATTTTCAACATCAGAGCAGAGCCTAGAACCCAAGTCCCCTGATTAGCATCATAGCAGCTTGTCACAAGATGACTATCATCAAGCATGACTATTTCCCTTCTAGATTCCCTGGCAGTACTCATTAACCTCAACACATAATTCCCTGAAGAGACTCTAAAACTGACAGATGCTTTATATGCACTGCTGCTGCTGCTGCTGCTGCTGCTAAGTTGCTTCAGTCGTGTCCGACTCTATGCGACCCCATAGACGGCAGCCCACCAGGCTCCTCTGTCCCTGGGATTCCCCAGGCAAGAATACTGGAGTGCGTTGCCATTTCCTTCTCCAATGCATGAAAGTGAAAAGTGAAAGTGAAGTCGCTCAGTCGTGTCCGACTCTTCGTGACCCCATGGACTGTAGCCCACCAGGCTCCTCCGTCCATGGGATTTTCCAGGCAACAGTATCAGAGTGGGTTGCCATTTTTCATGCTAAATAGTCACTCATTTAATGACTGGATTCATTTAATCCAACTCACTAGTCACTTGATGGGGGGCAGTGGTGAGGAGGTTAACTACAAAATGTTTTCACTTTATGCTTCTTTGAAATTTACCTCAACTCTCCATGCCCACTCAATGAAGTCATGACAATTTACTCCTTTACAAAACCCCTGATTTAGTTCTTCTTTTCTATTCCTCCTACATCACTACCCTACTTACAGACTATTACCACAGGTTCCTGGCAGGTCTCTCTTCCATGTCTCCATGTCTGTCCTTAACTTCCTTGGTTAATCTATCTTACAAAGAGCTTCCAAATTAACTTTTCTTTTCCACTTGTTAAAATAACTTTAGTGTGTTTTTCTTTATTGTGAAAAAGTAATACCTAATCGTTATAGAATGAATAAACTTTAAGGGCCCCTAGATCTTCACGACTCAGATAATCACAATGGTGTGATCACTCACCTACAGCCAGACATCTGGAATGTGAAGTCAAGTGGGCCTTAGGAAGTATCATTACAAACAAACCTAGAGGAGGTAATGGAATTCCAGTTGAACTATTTCAAATCCTAAAAGATGATGCTGTGAAAGTGCTGCACTCAATATTCCAGCAAATTTGGAAAACTCAGCAGTGGCCACAGGACTGGAAAAGGTCAGTTTTCATTCCAATCCCAAAGAAAGCCAATGCCAAAGAATGCTCAAGCTACCGCACAGATGCACTTATCTCATATGCTAGTAAAATAACGTTCAAAATTCTCCAAGCCAGGCTTCAGCAATACATGAACCGTGAACTTCCAGATGTTCAAGCTGGTTTTAGAAAAGGCAGAGGAACCAGAGATCAAATTGACAACATTCGTTGGATCATCAATAAAGCAAGAGAGTTCCAGAAAAAATCTATTTCTGCTTTATTGACTATGCCAAAGCCTTTGACTGTGTGGATCACAATAAACTGTGAAAAATTCTGAAAGAGATGGGAATACCAGACCACCTGACCTGCCTCTTGAGAAACCTGTATGCAGGTCAGAAAGCAACAATTAGAACTGGACATGGAGCAACACACTGGTTCCAAATAGGAAAAGGAGTACGTCAAGGCTGTATATTGTCACCCTGCTTATTTAACTTCTATGCAGAGTACATCATGAGAAACGCTGGGCTGGAGGAAGCACAAGCTGGAATCAAGATTGCAGGGAGAAATATCAATAACCTCAGATATACAGATGACACCACCCTTATGGCAGAAAGTGAAGAGGAACTAAAGAGCCTCTTGATGAAAGTGAAAGAGGAGAGTGAAAAAGTTGGCTTAAAGCTCAACGTTCAGAAAACTAAGATCATGGCATCTGGTCCCATTACTACATGGGAAATAGATGGGGAAATGGTAGAAAGAGTGGCTGACTTCATTTTTCTGGGCTCTAAAATCATTGCAGATGGTGATTGCAGCCATAAAATTAAAAGATGCTTACTCCTTGGAAGGAAGGTTATGACCAACCTAGATAGCATATTAAAAAGCAGAGACATTACTTTGCCAACAAAGGTCTGTCTAGTCAAGGCTATGGTTTTTCCAGTAGTCATGTATGGATGTGAGAGTTGGACTATAAAGAAAGCTGAGCGCAGACGAATTGATGCTTTTGAACTATGGTGTTGGAGAAGACTCTTGAGAGTCCCTTGGACTGCAAGGAGATCCAACCAGTCCATCCAAAGGAGATCAGTCCTGGGTGTTCACTGGAAGGACTGATGTTGAAGCTGAAACTCCAATACTTTGGCCACCTCATGCGAAGAGTTGACTCACTGGAAAAGACCCTGATGCTGGGAAGGATTGGGGGCAGGAGGAGAAGGGGATGACAGAGGATGAGATGGCTGGATGGCATACCCGACCCGATGGACATGGGTTTGGGTAAACTCCAGGAGTTGGTGATGGACAGGAAGGCCTGGCATGCTGCGGTTCATGGAGTCACAAAGAGTCGGAGACGACTGAGCGACTGAACTCAACTGAACTGAACAAAGGCTGTGTCTCTTTGCAGCTCAAGAGAAGACCTCGGGCTCAGCTCTGCTTACTAGGTCACCAAATCCAGTTTCCTGTGGCTGCTTTAACAATTACCACAAACTTGGTGGCTGAAAACAACAAACATGTATTCTTTCTGTTCTTGGCAGGACTGCACTCCCTCTAGAGGCCCTAGGGGAGACATCATCCCTTGCCACTTACAGGAGCCGCTGGTGGCCGTGAGCCTTCCTTCATCTGCAGCCGCATCAGTCCAGTTGCTGCCTTTGTGGTCACATTGCCTCCGCATCTGTCTGCCAAATCTCCCTCGGCCTCACTCTTAGGAGGACATTTATCACTGGATTTACAGCTCACTCAGAGAATCCAAGGTAAACTCATCCTCTCAAATCCTTAACTAAATCACATTTGGGGCCATGTAATATTCCCTCTTTATCCATATAAGGTGATATTCACAGGTTCCAGGGGTTAGCACATGGATATATCTTTCTAGAGGCCACCCGTCAGCATGCTACATCCAGGCTCCCAGTCACCAAGCCATTTTTCTCTTTCATTTACCCCAGCAAGTCATGCCAGTGTCCTTAGGGACCTCATCCTCTCCCCTCTTCCTACTTGTCCTCACCAATTCTCCAAATGTTCCCTCTTCATACTGCCCACCCCCACCCCCCATCCATCCAAACCAGCAAATACTAAGCTTTCTTTGGTTACAGTCAGCCCTGGCTCTCTTTCTGCAAAGCTCTTGCTGACAATCACCTCTGTCCACATGTTGCTTTTCTTCTCCATATTTCTGGAACATGCAGTCAATATCACACTGATTTGTATGTTATAGTGGCCTCACAGATTTAAGTTCTGTCACCTTCAAGCGATGTGAGCACCACGGGCACAGAAGCTGTGTTCTCTATTTCTTCAGTCCCCATTGCATCTGGCCCAGAGCCAGGCATGTATTCAAAGACTGATGACTGAATGAATAAATGCAAAGAAAAATTAACAATATTTTGCAATTTAAATTGGTATTACTATGACCAACATTACCACCAGCTTGTAAATTGTAAAATTAAGAAAAAAGAGAGAGAAAAAAGAAAACCAAACCTCTCTCATAAGGGATATAAAATCTGAAAAACCAATCAATAACTTATTATTTTACCACCCCTCTTGCACTTATTTCCATCCTAATGCTCTAATTCTTAAGGCAACTCATAAAAGTTTCAAGTTGTTAAATGTACAAGAACTACTGTATTTACATGAAGTGGTAGCATCAGCCCCAGCTAAGAAGGAAAATAGCAGGAAAGCCTGTTTCACTTTTCTTTTGAAAACATAAAGTGAAACCTTATCTGCCATCGATTAAAGAAAAATAAGACAGATATGACTGTGGCCAGCCACTGTGCTTTACCACTTTAAAGAAAAAAAACAAGCAGCTACACTTTCATTTGGGTTTAAGGCTCCTTTAACTTCCTTCACAGCTGTTGTTCAGGCTTTCTCTCTTTTATTTACCAGCTCTTCAGAAAGAGAGAAAGTCTAATCCCATTTTCCTGCTGCTAACCTCTCTGCCAGGTTTTCTAGTCAACAGAGGAGAAACAAGATAAAGCAGGCATTTCTGATTGAGCGTTCACCCCTCCCCTCGCCTAACCCTTAATCCTCCCCTCCCCTTGCTGTTAACTATTTGAAGCTAAATGTAATACGATTATACATATATTTTAGCAATCCCTGAAACTGTTAGACTGACTCAGTAACAGTGGTCTGCAGGCATATCTCATTTCAATGCGCTTTACTGCATTTTTTTTTTTTTTTTTTTTTTTTACAAATTGAAGGTTTATGGCAACTCTGCATTGTCAGATGATGGTTAGCATTTTTTTTTAGCAATGATGTACTTTTTTTTTTATTTTAAGAGACCATGCTATTGTATACTTAACAGACTACCGTCTACTGTAGACATAACTTTTATATGCACTGGGAAAAAATTCGTGAGGTTTGCTTTATTGTGATATTCGCTTTACTGCAATAGTCTGTAGATGAACCTACAGTATATCGGAGTCGGCCTGCACACTGTATGCAACCGTCTTTGCTTCCTTCCCACCCACTCTTCCTCAACCACTACATTTTGGCTTCGGCGCCATCACTCTGTTGAAGCTTCTCTTGCTAGGTTCACAAACAACCTCCTGTTTTTGAAATTCAGTGGATACTTTTTCCCTACTTCCTTTAGATGGAATAATAATCCTTTTTTTGTGTGGATCTCCTATATCACTAACCTCTTCTTTTCAGTTTATTTTGTTGAATCCTATTCCTCCACCTCTTCTGATCATTTTAGAGTCTGCCAGGGTTCTGTCTCTTTAGCTCTCTCTCCTGTCCACCTTCTTCATCCTTCAAGGATTTTATGCATGCTGCATACACCTACATTCTAACAGTCTCTAGCATCATCTTCAGCTCAGGTCTTTCTTATGACCAGTGTAACCAAGCTGGTGAGGAGGAGTCACATAGAACAAGCATTTATTTTGAACCCATTATGTACTATGTTGGTTTTTTTTCCTAATACATGTAACATTTAATTCTTACACTAACTTAATAAGGTTAACACATCTATTTTATAGGTAAAGAAATACAGTTCTGATAATCTGTTCAACATAAATCAGAGCAATATTTTCATTGATCAGTCTCCCAAGGCAAAAGTCTCCCAAAATAAAAGCAAAAATTAACAAATGACACTAATCAAACTTCAGAGCTTTTCCATAGCAAAGGAAACAAACAAAAAAGACAACCTTCAGAATGGGAGGAAATATTTGCTAACAATGCAGATGACAAGGGGTTACTATCCAAAATATACAAACAGTTCATATAACTCAATATCAAAAGGTAAACAATAAATGGGCTGAAGACCTAAAGGACACACAGATAGCCAACAGGTACATGAAAAGATGCTAAATATTGCTAATTATTAGAGAAATGCAAATCAAAACCACAATGAGGTGCTTACTTTACATCTGTCAGAATGGCTATCATCAAAAAGTCTACAAGTAATAAATACTGGAGAGGGTGTAGGAAAAAAGGGAACCCTCTGACACTATTGGTGGGAAGGTAAATTGGTACAGTTACTATGGAAAATAGTATGGTGGTTCCTTTAAAAAACAAAAGTAGAGCTACCATATGATCCGGCAACCCCACTCCTGGATATATATTCAGAAAAGAGGAAAACTCTAACTCAAAAAGATACATGCATCCCAATGATCATAGCAGCACTATGAAAGTCCATAACCGTTCGATGCATGATACAGGGTGCTCGGGGCTGGTGTACCCGGATGACCCGGAGGGACGGGATGGGGAGGAAGGTGGGAGGGGGGTTCTGGAGGGGGAAAACATATACACCCATGGTGGATTCATGTCAATGTATGTCAAAACAAATACAATATTGTAAAGTTAAAAAATAGATAAATAAACTAATTAAAAAAAAGAAAGTCCATAACCAAGACATGAAAATAACTCAAGTGCTCATTAACAAACTATTGGTTTAAGAAGATGTAGTATGTGTCTGTGTGTATATATATATATAATGGAATATATGTGTGTGTTTCATATATATACAGTATATATATATAATGGAATATTACTCAGTTACAAAAAAGAAAGAAATATTGCCATTTGCAGCAACATGGATGGACCTAGAGAATATTATACTTAGTGAAGTAAGTCAGAGAAAGACAAGTATTATATGATATTACTTAATGTCGAATCTAAAAAGTAATACCAATTAGCCTATATACAAAAAAAAAACCAGACTCACTGACAGAAAACAAACTTATGATTACCAAAGGGAAAAGGGAGGTGGGTAGGGATAAATTAGGACTATGGTATTTAATAGATACACACTGTGTTTAGTTGCTTAGTCATGTTCAACTCTTTGTGACCCCATCGACTGTAGCCCACCGGGCTCCTCTGTCCATGGGGATTCTCCAGGCAAGAATACTAGAGTGGGTTGCCATGCCCTCCTCCAGGGGATCGTCCCAACCCAGGGATCAAACCCAGGTCTCCCACATTGCAGGCCAACTGATTCTTTACCATCTGAGCCACCAGGGAAGCCCAGGAATACTGGAGTGGGTAGCCTATCCCTTCTCCAGCGGATCTTCCCGACCTAGGAATGACAATGGGGTCTCCTGCACTGCAGGTGGATTAAAATAGATAAGCAACAAGGATTTACTGTATAGCACAGGGAACCATATGCAATATCTTGTAATAACCTATAATGGAAAATACTCTGAAAATATATATATAACTGAATCACTTTGCTGTATACCTGAAACTAATGCTCTATTATAAATGAACTATACTTCGATTTAAAAAATAATAATCTGTCCAAATCATAATAGCTTGAAAGTGGTGGAAGTCAGATTTCCCAAATTTCTTAGCTTAACTTGCCAAGCAAATCCTGATCGGGCTCCTGGTTATCTTTCCATCCTTGTCTCTACCCACATCTCTACGTGTGCCTTATGCTCAGCTCAGGGATCAGCAAACTTCAACCCACCTGGTCAGCTAAAGTCAGCCAGCTGCCTATTTTGGGAAATAAAGTTTTATCAGAACACAGCCACACCCATTCATTATGTTCTGCCTATGGCTGCTTTCATGTTTCAATGGCAGAATTGAGTAATTACAACAGAGATCACATGGCCCACAGATATTTACTATCTGCCCTTTTACAGAAAATCTCCCAACTCCTGCTCTAGCTTGTACCAAAATACTTATTTTCCAGTGCAATATGCTTTAGTATAGGATATTCCCTCTTTCCCATTTTTTGGGGCACTTCTATTCTTCCTGACAGATTCATGCCTAGCCTACTGTGTGAACTCATGTCTGACACACCCACATAGGCATCCATTCTTGGTGCCCCCAAAGCACTTTGCTGTCACTGCCCTCATTTCTCCCCTCACCACGCGGTAGTTATTTTTCTATATGTTTATCTAGTCCACTGAAACATCAGTTCCTGAGAATAATTATAAACTCTTACTCATCTCTGTATCTCTACTGTCTAGCACAATGTCTCGTACATATTAGGTGTCCAACAAATGTTTGATGAGGAATGGGGAAATGAATAAATGAACAAACTTTTGTGAAAATCTTAAAGCACAAAACATTCTGAATAAGGTTATTTAAACTTCAATTTCAACAGATGTCTGTAGAGGTACCCCAATGTACAGGGGACCTAGGCAGGAAAAGGGGGCACATTTAAAATGTTAACAAACTGTCTAGTTTGGCAAAGGAGCTGGCTCTTCTGCCTTGGTCTTTTTGAAAGCATGGATGGAGCAGGAGGACAGAAAAGGCAGAAAGTGTCTGAGCTCTGTCATTGCCCAAGGAGGGTAGTTCCAGCTGTAGCAAAGGATGGGTAAGGGGCCAAGAAGAGGGACTTTAGGGGCCAAAGGACAGCTCTGGTTTGGTTTATTCACCAAGTCGTATCTGACTCTTGTGACCCCATGGACTGCAGCCTACCAGTCTCCTCTGTCCATGGGATTTTCCAGGCAAGAATACTGGAGCAGGTTGCCATTTCCTTCTCCAGGGGACATTGCTAACCCAGGGATTGAAACTGGGTTTCCTGTATTGCAGGCAGATTCCTTACCAACTGAGTTCTGGGAATATCAAAGAGATTTTTTGGCCAAGTAAAAATTTTTGTGAGAACCAGCACTAATCAGAACAACTGAATGGAACAAAGACCTAAGGGGTAAGGAAGGTATAAGGCATTTTAAGATAATTGTATGGAGCTCAGGTGGAAAGGAAGTATGCAGAAGAACAGCAGCTCATATCAGTATACTGAGGCCCGGGAGAGACTCTCTCACCAGTCCCTCAAGTGGAAATCGATGCCCTAAACATCATATAAGGCATTATACATTATAGCTAGGCTATACAGAAATGTCATATTTTACCAGCTTTGTCTGTGGCAGGAACACAGCTGATCTGGGGTGTTTTGAGTCACTCATTCATTCATTTGATAAACATGAAAGTCAAATATAAAACTGGAAATAAGAACCCTCTATGATCAAAGCCGGAGAAGGTAATGGCACCCCACTCCAGTACTCTTGCCGGGAAAATCCCATGGACGGAGGAGCCTGGTAGGCTACAGTCCACGGGGTCGCTAAGAGTCAGACTACTGAGTGACTTCACTTTCACTTTTCCCTTTCATGCACTGGAGAAGGAAACGGCAGCCCACTCCAGTATTCTTGCCTGGAGAATCCCAGGGACGGGGGAGCCTGGTGGGCTGCCGTCTATGGGGTCGCACAGAGTCGGACACGACTGAAGCGACTTAGCAGCAGCAGCAGCATGATCAAAGCCCCTGTAAATGACTCCTTTCAATTTTCTTTATGATTGAATGCAGCAGCTTAGGGAGAAGAGGCTTTCATAAAAAGCACTTTTCTCCAGTGGTAGACACACAGGTGGGCTCAAGAGACTACCATTCTCACACAGTCTGACAGGTAAGAGCCACTTCACGTCCCACTCCATTGTCCCTGTCCCATTTGGGGGCATCGTTAAGAAAGGAGGGTAGTATGGGGGAAACACAGCTGCAAATATCACACAATAGCACACACCTAATAATGACTACAGTGAGGGTCTCGGGTGCCTGCTGCACTGTGAAAAAGACCAAGGACATCACTGCCAGGTAATATAACAATGATAACATTTCTGGGTGCACAGTATGTGTTTACTCTGCACTTGATGCTTCATATGCATGATCTCTGATCCTCAACAAAGTCTGGGGAAAAGGCATTGACCATTTAACAGATAAAACAGAAGCTCAAAAAGGTTAACTCAGCCAAGATTTTTTTTTCCTTCCCAAGTAGGTTAAGTATAAATCTGCTCAATCAGAATTTGAGATCTGCTACTTAGTGCTTCCCCAAGCCCCCACTCTTAGATGCCCACTCTGTCTCTGCTTTCTTTTTCCCGTTTGGTGTAGTCTGTATACTCTGGCTCAACAGAGCACATTGATGAATATTAATAAATCCCAGCTATACCTCCAGCAGTCTCCTTAATGCCTCTCTGTTCCAATTAAGCTCAGTCTTTGTGAACCAGTACTCTGTGATGTAATGTACCAGGCACATTGCTAGACACTTGGGAGGCAAAGCTGTACCCGCCATTCCAATGGGTCCTGCTCTGACTGCAGGAAACTAGACAGCAGAACATGGAGCGCTCTTGCAAACTCACTCATCACCACTGATGAAAACAACTCAGAAGACAAAATCTTTATAAAGAGAGGTCATCACAGCATCATTCAAACACTGCTTCTCTCTAACGGCTGCTCCTGCCCCCTCTGTCCTCGTCCTGTTGCCCTGGCCTTTCTGTCAGTCGGTTTGTCATCTTTTATGCTCTCACCGGCACAACCACACTTCCAAGCCCCAACCCTCGGATTCCCTACTTCAGCTTCCTTCAGAACCTGAGACTCCATCACCCATACATAATGGGAGGGAAAATGTGTTGTGTGTCTGAGCCTGTATGGATATACTGGGAGAACAATAAAACTTTGCAGGACTGTAACAATTAGAGCACAGGGAAAGGCAGGATTGGGAGCCTTTTAAAAAGGCCTTTTCATACCACCTGACTCCTCAAAGAGTAGTCCAGTCTTGCAGTACATGGTATTTAAATATTACTCATCCATAGCTTCGACATGTATTCAAAGTGAAAGTAGTGCATTCACAGAAGCACTATCCATCCACAGACATCTGAAATGGATTTCCTTTTCCAAAATCATTAAAGAATAAAGAAACTGCTGGTTTCTAAATACTGTCACAAAAACAATGAATTAGTAAAGAATGAGAACTGAATTCATTTTGCTTACCTATGAACCATCTAAGAAGTTACTTGTGAATGGTTATGAATAGTCTACTTGCCAAAATTAACCTCACTCTTTAGGCAAAACCGTAACACCATACCCGCCACTATAGCTTACTTGTTTTAGAAATAAGTTCTATGTGATTTTATAGGAAGGTAAAATAACTCAAAATCCTATTTTTTTCTTCAATTTATTTGAGATTACTGAAGACTTTGACAAAGTTATTAAATATTTCAAAGGTTTGAAAAAGAAACAACCAAAAATTATGTAGAATATACCACGAGAGTCTCCAATTGAGGAGACTAAAGACTATGTTAATTTGGCATCCTTTCCCAGCCAGCCGTACCTAGGAGACAATGGATACAGTATCCGGGTTTAATTTCAAAATTAACAATGAAAGATCAAGCTAGCAAAGACTGTTATGGAAAATTACCTTCTGATTTTTCTAGAAAAGTTTTAGAATTCCCTCTTTCTGACTTGGAAATCTCACTTCCTATTAGGAGGGCTTTACTACTTTCCAAGTAAAGGTTCCTAGAGGTGAGTCCTACTTCCAGAGCAGTGCCCTGGGCTGTCCCTGCTGTCCCTTTTCTCAGAGCCTCCCTCGGGAATAGGAAGAGGAGATAACAGAGAATAACACAAGCAGCACAGAAAAGATGGAGATTTTTTTCAGCCTCTCTGAGGATGTGTGAAACAAAAACTTGATAGCAGCAAAGTGTTACTGGTTAGGTGGAGGGGGAAAGGGTACCCAAACGAAGGAAAAAGCTCCCAAAAGCAGCATGCCAGAGATGGTGGAAAGTAAAGCAGAGGGAAGGAGTATCTGCTTTGAAAACGGGCAAATTCTAGAGTCTGATGCCTTAAAAAAAAAAAAAAAAGGCTAACTTTCTAAACATTCTAGAACATCAATATGCTGATGATCAATTAACTAAGCATCACTATCTTCATGACACATAACTAGATGACACTAACGTGGAGAGACAGGAAGGTTATAAACAAGCTATATGAATTAACCAATAATGAATATTGTCTGTTATCTTAACAGGGATAAGTGACCAGGATAAGGGAAGGGGGAGTGGGGATAGATTAACAAGAAGGAATTCACTCCTTTTCTTGAAGAAGGCTTTCTAGAGGAGGTTAGATTCCAGGCTTTGGACGAATAGCAACAGGAGATTAGCAGAGTGTTCCAACCAACCACAGGAAAATAGCTCAGAGGGGGAGTGAACAGATTATATGAATGGGGCATTGAGTACGGGAGCCTGAGAGAAGAAAAGGGGACGGTCTAGGGGAACAGGCCGGTTCAGGGTGTCCTAGTTTAGGTCTCCGATGTGGAAAAAGGCTGGTTGGGGGCAACGGAAGGCAAAAAGAAAAAGCACAGTAGTTTCTTCACTTATCTCGGGAGCACTAGGGTTTGCACCACCTGGAAAAGCTAACCAATAAGCTTGCCCTGGGTGTGATTTTTCCGGAGTGGGCCCTTGTAGGAAGAACGCAGCCCGCTGTTCCCTCAATTTCTGTCTGGGTACCTGCGGTCACAGCTGGAGGCGCAGGGGTGTCTAAGGCAGATGTCTATTGGGTGCTGGGTGGACTACGGGGCTGAGGCTCAGCGGCGGGACGGGCACTTAGCGACAAGCAGGCGGCGGCGGCAGCTGCGCGTGCAAACCCCAGGACTTACCTTACTGTCATCCATCTCGGCAGACAGGCCGGCCCTCCCCCGGCTCAGCCGGCCTGGTCCGGCCCGGCCCCGCCCCGGGGGAAGAAGGGGATATGGTTCTGACCGCCTCCTCTCGCCTAACAGTTCGGCTCCCTGATGCCACAGTCACGGGGACGAGGGACCAGTTCAGGAATGGCAGAGCGGACCCTGGAGGCGGCCCAGAACGCCTCCCTTCGCTGCCGCCGCCGCCTCCTCCTCCCCCTCCATGACAGGATCTGGCTGTGTTTACAGACGCCCTGGAGAGCGGCCCGGACCGGAGGGTGGGCTGGAGCGCGGCGCGCGGATTGGCCCGCTCGGCTGCCGTAGCACCGCAGCATTCTGGGGATTGTAGTTTTCCTCACCGCGGTCTCTGCGCGGTGGACTGGAAAGGAAACTACAATGTCCACAGAGCCTCAGCAAGGCGGCGTCCGTTTTCCTGCCGGGGAGCGCCGAGGGGGAGGAGCTGAAGTAGGTTTCCCACAGTGCGCGCTGAGAGATGTTTGGGTCCGTGGTTTCCAGCGGCCTGGGGACGCGGAGGGGACCGCTGGGGCCTGGCAGAGGCAACCCTGAAGGACAGTCCCTGGGAGCAGGCCCTCCTCACGGACCCCGAGAAAACCGTGAAGATTGTTTATTTTAAAAATTAAAAAACAACACCCCACCCCCACCCCCCAAAAACAACAAAGAATGTGAAATAGTAGATGCTCTGGAAACCATTTGACAGTTCCTCCCAGTGTTAGACCATATGGCCAACAATTCCACCGGACATTACACCGTCTGTCCCCACGAAAACTTATGCAGTAATGTTCTGTCCTAGAAGCGATGTTCATAGTAGTCAACGAATGAAAACAACCCAAATGTTCAACAGTGGATGAACGGATAGGCCCATCCTGGTATTTGTATACAAAAGGAATATTATTCATGATGAATGAGGTTCTGATACCTGCTGCAATGTGGATGAGCCTTGAAAATACACCTAAGAGTTAAAGAAGCAGGACACAAAAGGTCACGGATGGATGGATGGATGGGTGGATTCCATTTAAATGAACTGTTCAGAATGGGTACCTTTAAAGAAACAAAAAGTTGGTGAGTGGTTGCCAGGGGCTGGGGTTGGGGAATATAGTGGAAGTGGAGGGGTGGGGGCCAGGAATGGGGCGTATTGATGGGTATTGGGTTTCTTTTGAGGTAGTGAAACTGTTCTAAAATTGATTTAGTGATAGCTGCGCAACTCTGACTATACTGAAAACTATTGAATTGTATACTTTAAGTGAATACCATGGTACGAGAATTTCATCTCAATAATAAATAAGGAAGAATGTTTTGGCGTTGTCGACTTTTAGTAAAGTCAGTGGGCTTGTTTTGAACTGTTAGGCCATTGAGAACTTGACAAAGATGGTGTCTTCATTAATGTTGTTCTGGAGAGTCCTTTGACTCTCTCTTTAGACTCGTACTATGTGCTTTGCCAAGTCCTTCCTATATTCCAATTAAGGTAGAGTTATCAAATTTAGCAATAAATATACAGGACACTCACATCTAAATTTCAGATAAATACCTGTTATGTATAAGTATGACCATGCAATATTTGAGACACACTTTTACTTTAAAAAAGTATTATTTGCTTATCTGAAAGTCAGACTCAACTAGATGTCTTCTTTTTTTTTTTTAACTTTTTCTTTTGTTTTGGAGTGTAGCCGATTAACAATGATGTGAACTAGTTTCAGATGCACAGCAAAGGGACTCAGCCATACATACACATGTGTCCATTCACCTCCAAACTCCCCTCCCGTCCAGGCTGCCACATAACATTGAGCAGAGTTCCCTGTGTTCTACAGTAGGTCTTTGTTGTTATCCACTTGAAATAAAGCAGTGTGTACATGTCCATCCCCAACTCCCTAACTATCCCCTCCTGCCCTTGCCCACCGTAACCATAAGTTCTTTCTCTAAGTCTGTGAGAAAGTGTCTTCTATTTTATCTGACAACTTCAAATTGAGGAAGAATAATAATAGAAAAGCAGAATCATCTCCATCAAATCTACGTAACGCTTCAGAGGAACTAAAGCAGGTCAGTTCCTCAAAAGTAAATGCCACCTAACAGGTCATGACGTGGGGTTGCCTGGAGTGCTGCAGTTCATGGGGTTATGAGGTGAGGTCTGCCCAGCCAGGGGTCGTCTGTCACCTGCAGACTGTATCCCAAGTAGTCTCAGAGACTCCAGCACATCCTCTCTGACAATTAGGGGAACACAAGTCTGTGCTCCTGCAGGTTCTCCTCCTCTTCCCTCACCTACTACCCCTTTGGTCTGAGTCCCTTTGCACCTCCTTCTAGCCTCCTCTTCAGTGCCCAGTAAGGCCTCAGTCCTCCTCCCCAGCTACCCCCTTGCCGCTGCTAAGCCCCCTTTTTAGGAGTGGAGCTGCCATTCCTCCAGGAATGTCACTCTCCCTGCATCCCTGCTGACAATTGCCAGCCGCTCTGGAAGGAAGACTAAAGACCTTTTGAACCAGGTAGTGGAAATTTGAACACTCCCAGGGAAGTAGTGTGTATACCAGATTCAGGAGAGTGATTTTCTCTAGGGAGGGAGAGAGGAACTAGATGGAGAGGATCTTGGGGTGGTTAGTTGCATATTTAATTTTTTTTTTTTGGCTGTGTAAGGTCTTTGTTGCAGTATGTGGGATATATTTCCCCAACCAGGGATCTAATCTGGGCCCCCTGCATTGGGAGCATGGAGTCTTAGCCATTGGACCACCAGGGAAGTCCCCAGATACAACTTTTAAAGAGATGTAGCAAATATATGAAATCTCTTGGTGGAGGAATGGTGTGTTGTTTCCTTCATATTTCTGTATGTTTGAAATATTACATGATTAGAATAGGACTTTAAATTTTAAAAAACTGTAAACACACTTTAGAAAGTGTGAAAATATGTTAAATTATTTACTAAAAACTTAATTTATAAAAACAAATCTCAGGAGACTTCCCTGGCAGTCCAGTAGTTAAGACTGCACCTTCCAGTGCAGGGGATGTGGTTCGATCCCTGGTTGGGAAGCTGGCATCCCACATGCCTTGAGGCCCAAAACACCAAAACTTAAAACAGAAGCAATATTGTAACAAATTCAGTAACAGTGGTCCACGTCAGGAATTTGCTGTATGACTCAGGGAGCTCATAGAAATGGCAGCCCACTCCAGTATTCTTACCTGGAGAATGCCATGGACAGAGTCTATAGCCTGGTGGACTACAGTTCATGGGGTCGCAAAGAGTCGGACACGACTGAGGTGACTTAGCATGCAGGGAACTCAAACTGGGGCTTTGTAACAACCTAGAAGTGTGAGATGGGGTTGGAGATGTGAGGGAGGCTGAAGAGAGAGCGGACGTGTCTACTTTTGGCTGATCCATATTAATATATGGCAGAAACCAACACAATATTGCAATTATCCTTCAGTTTAAAATAAATTTTTTTTAAAAGAATAAAGATGAAAAAAAGGTCCACATCAAAAAAATCTTTTAAAAAAACTCTGAATTGTATCATAAGATAAGACTTGGTAAAGAGAATAATACTTTGGCCACCTAGTGTGAACAGCCAACTCATTGGAAGAGACCCTGACGCTGGGAAAGACTGAAGGCAGAAGAGGGCGATGGAGGATGAAAGAGACGACAGAGGATGAGATGGTTGGATGGCATCACTGATTCAATGGACACGAACGTGGGCAAACTCTGGGAGATGGTAAGGGACAGGGAAGCCTGGCGTGCTGCAGTCCATCAGGTCGCAAAGAGTTGGACATGACTGAACAGCAACAAAGGGAATAAAATCTTATGAAGGAGTGCTGTGTTAAAATATGTTAAACATTTGCTGAGAAATACCCAGAATTGGTAACAAAGAGGTGAGGAAGGACAAAAGAAAGTATTTGCTTCTGTACATTTTAATCCTCAAGTAGTCTATAATCCAGGAAGGAGAAAGTCACACACACACAGGAGACTAGGAACAAACACTGAATGGTACAGACCAAGTTTAATATCTCTGTGTTAAGTTGTTCAGAGTGGGTATGGAGAGCCAAGCATCAGGCTGATTCAGAGGAAAGGAAAAATGAACTGAACACTTTTTTTTATTTTAAGGAGTGGAAGGGAGCTTAGATGACTAATCTCAGGGTCCTGGGCATATTTGGTATCCATGCTTTGCAATCTTTTCTTCCTATATTGCCTTCTCAAAGGGAACCTCTTTAGCATTCAGTTCCTTCAAAACATGCATGTAATTTTCTCCTCCCTGCCCTCCCCATTCTTCCCTCCCCAGCACACACTTTTCATGTACTTTCAGAAAAGTGAAAGTAAAAGTCGCTCAGTCGTGTCTGACTCTCTGTGACCATATGGACTGACTATACAGTCCATGGAATTCTCCAGGCCAGAATACTGCAATGGGTGGCTGTTCCCTTCTCCAGGGGATCTTCACAACCCAGGGATCTTACCCAGGTCTCCTGCATTGCAGGCGGATTCTTTACCATCTGAGCCATCAGGGAACCCCATCAGACAATCCACATAGAGGCACTGCTGGCCTATGATGTATCATCTCTGCTGCTGCTGGGGAGTTCCTTGTAGTGAATTCCTAAGCACCATGGCACACACCCACTCCCACTCGATCTGCGTGCCTTCCATGCCCTCATCTCTCCCTTTCTCCTGTTCCCCTTACTGCTTGGCTAAAAGAGCACAGGTGTCCAAACAGAGCCAAGATGATCTTGTTACTCCCTGGGCCACATGGGCCTACTTGGCACATAACCCCTGGGGAACGTCAGAGAGAAAGGAAGCTCATTAAAATAGCTTGTTGGCCTCCAAATGGCTTTCCATTAAGCTTGACATATAAGAGTCTTAAGAATTTAAAAATTCTCCAGCCCTTTCCTAACGTTCGATGGAAATAAAAATTGGTTGATTCAATTCTGGCTTGCAAATTGGTGCTAGACCCATTTCCAATCTAGAAATAGCAATAATGAACAACAAAACCTGCCAAGAAAGAAGCAAAGGTGGCCGTGAAATCTACCATGGTAACCTCTGACCCACCTTAACACACACCATACATTTGGGGAAGTAGGTATCCTGGAGTCACCCCAGAAGTGACCCATCATTACTTCTCTGTCCCTGGCCTGTCTTTTCAAAGAGTTGTTTGTCTGTGGCTGAGTGATCAAGATTTTTAAAATGCAGCAGAGTTATATGGTGAATTTGTGGATAATCCCAAATATGACACAGAGACCCAGAAAGAAAAGGAGGAAAACTATTCAAAGAAAAAAAAAAAACAAACCACTGATTGAAGAGAGGCAGGGGGTGGCATGAGATTAAGTGAGGAGGGTAAAGGAACAAAAATTAACCTTATTTAGAAACCACAAACAAGGGTAACAGTATGATATTCTGCATTCAGGAATGCCATGGCTACATTGATATGTAAATCTGGCACTAGAACAACAGAGTGTTATTGCCGCTGATATGGTAATTTTCAGAGGTACAGAGAAAAAGTGGGTGGGTCATGTGAAATTCATGAAATGCTTGAGGTGAACTCACTGTTGAAGTATTAGTCCTCTGTTTTGTTTGGTGTGTGGTTTTCTTTTTCCCCAGCGTATTTTATAGATAAGTATTCCTCTGTGCTTTTTGTTTCCAAAAAGTTTGACTTTATTGTCATGAGGCTATAAAATATTCCATCTCAAAAGTTTGGTTTTGTTCTAAAGGCATTTTGCGAAATGCTCCCCCCCCCCTTTTGCCCACACGGACAAATATGCCTACATTTGCATACAGCACGGTACCTACTTACTCTCTGCACTAACTAGAAAGTCCAGAAGTAAGAGCCTTATGGAACATTTTCAGAATGAGTACATAATTCAGCTTCTAGCTTGTTAGCAGGAGCAAAAGAAATAAGGCCAAGAAGGACTAAAAAGTCTGTTGACGAGGAAGGAAAAAAAGCTCTGATCAGCATAAAAATAAGGAAGAGAAAATGAAGCTCAAGGAACCAAAACCTTCCCTGCTCAAAGTTTCCCTTACCTCTTCCCCTTCACCAACATACTGAAACTGTCACCTCCAACGCAACAACTTTTCTCAATATCATCCCAACTACCGTTTCTACTGAAAATAACTAAGTCTTATAAAACTCTCATGCAGGAAAGAATAAAGTGTGCCCATGTTTGCAGAAAAAAATGGAAAAGATTTGGCCAATAAGCGGCTCTTTAAGACTAAAAGTGAAAGAAAGTGAAGTCACTCAGTCATGTCCAACTCTTTGCTGCCACATGGACGGTAGCCCGCCAGGCTTCTCCTTCATCCATGGGATTTTCCAGGCAAGAATACTGGGGTGGGTTGCCATTTTCTTCTCCAGGGGATCTTCCCAACCCAGGGATCAAACTCAGGTCTCCCATACTGCAGGCAGACTCTTTACCCTCTGAGACACCAGGGAATGGAGACACCCTTTAAGACTAAACTACCCCTTCTAAGAGATGATTTGCTAAGCATCACTATTAGTTGTTGACACTTTAGTATGAATGTGCTGCTTCTTTTTTTTGGGGGGGGCCTCATACTTGCTACCTAAAGATTAGGTTTAGGTTTGGGAGAAAAGAGGAATATGTATACAGTTTTGAAGGATAGATGTTCTAAGAAGGGGAGAGATCTGGGTAGATCTGATTGCTGTGCTATGGCTTTGAGCATTTAAAGAGCAGCCAAGTAGACCCTGGATGCCTGCGGAGGTTAGGACAGAGACAGATGAAGAGCCAACAAATGATCAGGTACCTTCTTTCACAAATCTCCTGAGGGTTTACCCAACAGACACACATAAGACAAGCACATTTTATTCTACTGACTCAGACCTGAAGATGCTTAAACTTACCATGGCACTTATGATGGAGTAAGTAAAAAACAAAAAACAAAACTCAGCCTGTGTTTTTGCTTAGAAACTTTTTTTTTTTTAAACCATCTTCCTTCCATCAAAGTTCACTTTTGAGGTTGTTTCCAGTGTAAATTTTAGTAAACCCCGAGTTGTTTGCTGAATGGAAATCTGACAGGACTCCTCTTCCAGGTCTTGCATTTTTAAGGAACAAAAGATTGGAATCCTGGATATGCCAGGAGGAAGCTTGGTCTTGATACCTGTGACTTCAGAAGGGCAGCAGGGGACTCATTTCTTATTTTACGAAGCAACTTAACTCCTCCAAATTTTGCTTCGGTTTTCTCCATTTCTAAGAGAAAAAAGAAAATGCAATCAAATTTACTCCTGGGGCCCTATAAGACTTACTGTTTTAAAAAATAGAATTTTAAAATAATTTACTTCTTTTTGGCTATGCTGGATCTTCATTGCTGCGTGTGGGCTTTCTCTAGCGAGCAGGGGTTATTCTGTAGTGTGCGAGCTTCTCATTTCGCTGGCTTCTCTTGTTGCAGAGCACAGGCTGTATAGCGTGGCCCCAGTAGTTGTGGTACATGAGCTGAGTTGCCCCGCAGCATGTGGGATCTTCCCCGACAAGTAATCAAACCAGTGTCCCTTGTATTGCACGCTGGACCACGAGGGAAGCCTCCAGACTTACTTATGGCCCTCCAGATGTTTTTAAAAGCCACAAACTATTTATGAGGATTTAGGTATTAATATTTCCTGTCTCTCAGTGTTAGCTAATGCTGGATGTAAATACCTTTGACTCTCATTGCTTCTAATATTACAGACATTGTAATTTTACTATTTGGTATCATGTATCTTCATTTGGGCTTCCCAGGTGGCACTAGTGGTAAAGAACCCTCCTGCCAATGCAGGAGACACAAGAAATGCAGGTTTGATCCCTGGGTCAGGAAGATCCCCTGGAGGAGGGCATGGCAACCCACTCCAGTATACTTGCCTGAAGAATCCCATGGACAGAGGAGTCTGGTGGGCTACAGTCCATGGGGTCGCAAAGAGTCAGACAGGACTGAAGCAACTTAGCATCATGCATCTTCATTTATTTTTGACTCATTTACATTTTTAAGAATTTTTTACAGCATATTTTAAATTCATTTAACGCCTTCCTTGTCTACACAAGAAGTCTTCCATTCCAGGATATATCTTGAAACCTTTTCACTTGTGCATAGGGTTGTTTCCAAAAACATTTTAGCCTGCATATGGTTAATGTCAATCTTCTTTTGGTCAATACAGTGTTACTTGAATGGGACAGCACCTAATTTTGTGAGAATATTAGAGGACTTCCCTGGTGGTCCAGTGGCTAAGACTCCGAGCTCCCAATGCAGGGGGCACGGGTTCCAATCCCTGGTCAAGGAACTAGATCCCACATGCTGCAAATAAAGAGTTCACATGTCACAACTAAGGCCTAGTGCAGCCAAATAATTAAATAAATATAACCAAAATTTTTTTTTAATTATACATATAAAATAGTAGTAGTAGTAATACCACTTGGTTTCCAAAACTATTTTCATGAAATTTGTCTCATAGGAATTAAAGGATTGCCGCATGGAAGCTGACTGATGTACTAATGGTGTTCCTGTCACCCAACTGCAGTCCTTTGGTAGAATAGAATGACTGTCCTTAAAAATTAGATAGCATCATTCTACTGAGTAGCCATTTCTATCTCTTCCATTCATAAATATGTCTGAGTCATTAAAGACTTTTTTCTGCTTGCTGTGTGAAATAATTCTTTTAAAATAGGTACTGTAAGTATATCTCAAATTTCAAAGGACATCCTTTGATCCTTATTTTGTGAAAAAAAAAGCTATGGTGATTCTGCCCTCACTGTTTCTGAGCTTGAGTCACACCATTGGTTACATGACTGGCTAATTTTATTACAGGACTCATTTTAGAATGTGGTATAGGAACTTCCCTGGCAGTCCGATGGTTAAGACTCATCGCTCCCAATTCGAGGGACACAGGTTCGATCCCTTGTCAGGGGACCAAGGTCCAGCATGCCACATGGCACAGCCAAAGACAACAAAAAACCACAAACACAAAATGAAGATAGAGTGCAATGTAGGCACGTAAGAGTCTTAAAAGAGTTTGGTGCTGCCCCTCTCCTGACACTTCTGCTGTTTTCACAGTTATGAGAGTCAAGGCATGAACAGCAACCCCCTCCTTCTACTTGTTACCAGTAGTCCATACATGTCATTTCAGATTTTACAGATTTACTTTACATTTCAGCTCTCGCCTCTAGATGTTTCTCTACAAGGGAAGAGAAAGTAATTTTTGTCTTAAGTGACGCTGCCTTCCTCAGATCAGCCTGCCATGCTGTACCATGGCCAGCTCAAGATGGCTTTGCCCGGGCAGACACACACACCATCAGGGGGTTGTGCACGAAATGTCCATCCTTTGCTGCAGTGTCTGGCACCTCTTGCCTCAGCTTGGACTCTCTGACCCTCTCCTCTGTGCCTCACCCTTTCCCCTTTCTCACAAGGCTCTTGCCTGGTGTTCTGTTGTTCTTGCTGTTTCACGTTTTGCAACAGCGAGTCCTGAGGAGTTATCCTTTCCCTACACCTGTAGGATTTTCTCTGGTTTGTTTTGTCTTGGAAAACTCCAGGCCTTCTGCTGTGTTGCCCTCCGATTGCCTCGTTTCCCGCTCAGCTCGGAAGGTGTCTGTTGATCAGCTCTGTCCTGGCTGCTGCAGGTAAGACTCAAATACAGGCGGCTCTGTTCCTGCCTGGTCACAGCTTCCAGACAGGGTCACACCTCCTTCATAGTAACCCTTGGCCTCCCAGCCCTCCCGCATATCCACCACAGAGGCCTGGAGGTAAGGTGGGAGTGGTCCTGACTGCACTGGCCAAGTTTTCTGCCCTACAGTTGCGTTTCCTCCCCACCTCCCATCCCTTCTCTCATTCACACTTCTTTTCTCACTAGTTTCTACCCCTACATCAAGATCCACTTCTCTCCTGGCCACTGAAGCAGCACTTGACACCCAGTCCGGCTCCGCCCTCCTTCAGGTTGGGGAAGAGCTAACTGAGCATCTCTCGAGGTGCCTGCAGAGCAGCTCAGGCAATCAAAGTGCTAAGGTACCCACATTGCCAAGCTTTGAAGAGGCAGTTTGTTGGGGGCAGGGTTGGGGGGGGGGGTGGGGAGAGGGGATGAGGCTGGTGATGGAATTTCTCAAGGGAGCTGCCTGCCCAGATTTCCCTCTTGAATGTTTCCAGTTAACAGGTGGTCCCTCCGCTGGAAGTAAATTCCTGGGTATTTTTAACTAACACCCCATAAACAAAATGGCAATGCTATTGGATATGTCTTACAACTGGGCATATTGAATCATGTCCCCATTCATCAATTTGCCAAACAAAGCAGGTTGCTATTTGAGCTTGTTTGGAGAGAGGCTAGCTATGGCAAGGAAGAAAAACTCAGGCATCTGCCTACATGTACACTGTCAAGATTTAAATGATACATGTGCTCAGTGGTATCCAACTCTTTGTGACCCCATGAACTACAGCCCACCGAGCTCATCTGTCCATGGGATTTTCCAGGCAAGAATACTGGACTGGGTTGCCATTTCCTTCTCCAGGGAAATACATACAGGATGACTTGGTGCATTTTTCAATGACCCTTTCCCTACATAAGACCGTGCTGGCAGCATGGTTGATACTCTAGTCATTGTTATGAGAACCTCACTATAAAGCCTTGGGGAGGCCTGTTGCACTGGAACTGAGGTAGCGAGGAGATGGAACCCAAGAGAGATGCAGAATGTATCCAGAGGATAACTGATTTACTTTTTTTTAAAGGCATTTTATTTTTTAAAGTCTTTATTGGATTTGTTAAAATACTGCTTCTGTTTTATATTTCAGTGTTTCTTTTGGCATGTGGAATCTTAGCTCCCTGACCAGGAATCACACCCATATCCCCTGCCTTGGAAGGTTGAAGTCTTAACCACTGGACCATCCATGTTTTATAAATCCATCCATTCATTTAAAAACACACTGAGCAGCTCCTTCTCATCAGGCCTTGTGTTGTATGCTAGACACACCAAGATTCATGAGGCTTACATGCTGATGGGGGATTCTCTATGTATGTGCAGAATAGTGTGTTAAGTGTGATAATAAAGGTACACATAAAATATAGAGGGGATCTAAGGGGAGTCTTTCCTGAAGAGTTCATTTCTGAGCCAGGTCTCAAAGGATGAGTATAAAGCAAGAAAAGGTACATTTTCAAAAGCATTGTGGTGTGAAATTACAATGGGGAACCCACACATAATCTGGTTTGAGTGTAATTCAGGCTTCTCAGGAGCTGGGAAGAGCAGTGTCAAGAGCTTGGGCCAAATGTATACAGGAGCTAGATGATGAAGCACATTGAATGTCTAGCTTGGGAGTAGGGACTTAATTTGAAAGTGCTTGGGAGCCACTGGGCTTCCCAGGTGGCGCTAGTGGTAAAGAAGTCGCCTGCCAATACAGGAGACATAAGAGACTCTGGTTCAGTCTCTGGGTAGGGAAGATCCCCTGGAGGAGAGCATGGCAACCCACTCCAGTATTCTTGCCTGGAGAAGCCCACGGACAGAGGAGCCTGGCAGGCTTCAGTCCATGGAGTCACAAAGACTAAAGTAATTTAGCACGGGAGCCACCGAGAGTTTAAGCAGGAGCGTGACAAATCGGGGAAATTGACTGTTTCACATGCAGTTGGCAGCTCCTCAGTATCTGTTATTTTATGATATTTAAAAAATAATAATTTTATTTAATTTTGGCTGTGCTGGGTCTTTGTTGCTGTGCAGGCTTCTCTCTAGGTGTAGTGCGTGGGGACTATTCTTCGTTGCAATACACGAGCTTTTCATTCCAGTGGTTTCTCTTGTCGCGGAGCACAGGCTCTAGGTGCACGGGCTTCAGTAGTTGCAGTTCCCAGACTCTAGAGCACAGGTTCAGTAGTTGTGGTGCATGGGCTTTGTTGCTCCGCAGCCTGTGGGATCTTCCCAGATCAGGAATCAAACCCATGTCTCCTGCATTGGCAGGTGGATTCTTTACCACTGAGCCACCAGAGAAGCCCTGTACTTCTTTTTTTTAATATATATTTATTTGGCTGCATCTGGTTTTAATTGCTGCACACAAGATCTTTGATCTTTGTTGTGGCATGAGGGATATTTAGTTTCAGCTTCCAAACTCTTAGTTGTGGCATGTGGGATCTAGTTCCCTTCCCAGTTAGATCAAATTTGGGTCCCCTGCATTGGAAATTCGGAGTCTTAGCCACTGGACCACCAGGAAAGTTCCTATTTTATACTACTTTATTACATTGTGTCTTACTTGTAATATATGTACATGTATATCACCAGGAAGAAATGAATGGGGAGACAGAGAGAATGCTAGACAGAGAAACCGAATTTAGAATCTTCTATTTATTCAATAGAGTTGAAAATATATTATTTAAGAGAGGTGAAAAACTAAAACTCCATGTTGTCCACAGAAACTTTCCTTAAGCAGATGGAATTCCTCTTTTTCATTTGTAAAAATAAAAAAAAATGTAGCTTTTTATTTCAAAATTAGTATATGCCCATTGTTAAAACATCCCAACAGCAAAGAAGATTGTAAGGTAAAAAGTAAAATTTCCAGACACACTTTCTAGAGTTAACCACTGTCTAGCCTTCCAGAAATGCTGAACATACTACACAGAGTAGAAGTATCTCCCCCTCCTTTTTACATAGATGGTATTAAATCACACTGTTGTGCACGTTTTTCAGTTAACAATATGAACTGGACATGACTCCATTATCATTGTATGTGGAACTCTCGCCTTCCTTCAGTCTTGGTTTTCTTTGCTTTCTTTCAGAATCTACTTTTTGTTTTACTCTTTATTTTTACTAGCTAAACAATACAAAAATACACAACTTTGATTATACATCTTTCTGTTCTTGTGTGATTGTTATCTGTAGGACAGATTCCTAAAAGAACCTCTAGCTTAAGTATATAAACCCTTGAATTTTGGCAGATTACTGCCGAGGTTTCCTGGGAAAGAGTTACAAAGTATTTATTTCCACCAGAAATTTCCATTTCCTGTATGTTTCCTCACCAGACAACATGGTCTGTTATCACACTTTTAAAGTTTTGCCAACTTAATATATTAAAAATGGGTATCTTGTTGATACCTTAATTCACACTTACTGAATTAGCAATGAGATTGGATATTCTTTGTGTATGTGGTGGGGCTTTCATATTTTGTTTTCTTAACTACCAGTTCATATTCTTTTATAGGTGGTTGGTCTTTTTCTTCAGATTTCTAAAAATTCCGTATATATATTCAAGAAATTATTGCTGATATCATATATGCTAATCATTTTTTTGCCCAGATTGTTGTCTTTGACTTTGTTGGTTGTATTTTTAATTCTATTTTTCAGTAGTCATACTTATTAATCGTTTCTTTATGACTTCTGGATTTTATGTCATAGTTAGGAAAAGTTTTCTCCATGACAAGATTATACAGAAATTCATTGTTTTATTCTAGTACTTTTTACAATTTCATTTTTATATTTAAACTTTTTCTCCACCTTGGATTTATTTTTGATGTACAGAGAAAAATGGAGCTCTGCTTTTATTATTTTTCTAAAAGACTGACCATTTATCCCAATGGAGATTATTGAATATTTTCCCTACTCATTTGGAATGCTCCCTTTATCATAAAGTTATTTCGTTTGCACTTGGGTTCATATCTGGACTGTCTACCTTTTTCCATTGACCTGCCTATTTCAGCACTGTACTACTCATTGGTGTGGTTTAGAATGCATTTTAAAAAAATGTAGTGGCTTTAAGGCAGTAGAAGCATTCTATATGATATTATTATTGTGGCTGTATGTCATTATACATTTGTCCAGATTCATATGGTGTGCACCACCAAGAGTGAACCCTAAGGTAAAGTGTGGATGTTGAGTGATTATGGTGTGTCAAGGTAGGTTCATTCCCGGTTAAAAAAAGAG
Organism: Okapia johnstoni; assembly: GCA_024291935.2. NCBI lineage: Eukaryota > Metazoa > Chordata > Mammalia > Artiodactyla > Giraffidae > Okapia > Okapia johnstoni. The sequence goes on along the minus strand of CM044320.1, from coordinate 20,275,636 downwards.
AAAGAAAGAACCATTACAGTGAGGAATGTGGATAATGGGGGAGGCTATGCATGTGTGCAGTGGTAATAAATGGGAAGTCTGCATCTCCCTTCAAGTTATACAGCTAAAGTTGCTCTAGAAAAACAAAGTCTTCTAAAAAATAAAACCAAAGAATTTAAAAACTAACAGCACTAACTTCCTTTCATTACTCTATTCTCATCCTTTTTAAAGAAGCTTTTGTTGGAAGTACAGTTTTATAATATTGTATTAATTTCTTCTGTACAGTTATACTGTATATTCTTTTTCATGTTCTTTTCCATTTTTATTTGTCACAGGACATTTAATACAGTTCCCTGTGTTATATAGTAGGGCCTTGTTGTTTTTCATCCTGTATATAATAGTTAGCCTCTGGTAATCCCAAACTCCCAATCCTTCCCTCCCCTCCTCCCCTCCTCCTTGGTGACCACAAGTCTGTTCTCTATATCTGTGAATCTGTTTTTGTTTCATAATATGTTGATTTGTATTGTGTTTTAGATTTCACATTTAAGTGATACTATGTGGCATTTTTCTTTCTTTTTTTGACATACTTCACATAGTATGATAAGTGCTAGGGCCATCCATATTGCTGCAAATGGCATTATTTCATTATTTTTGATGGGTGAGTAGTATTTCATTGTATACATACCACATTGTCTTTATCCATTCATCTGTCAATGGACATTTAGGTTGTTTCCATGTCTTGGCTATTGTAAACAGTGCTGTGATGAACATAGGGGTACACATATCTTTTCGAATTATAGTTTTCTTGCCTGGAGAATCCCAGGGACGGGGGAGCCTGGTGGGCTGCCGTCTATGGGGTAGCACAGAGTCGGACACGACTGAAGCGACTTAGCAGCAGCTGGGTGTATGCCCAGGAATGGGATTGCTGGATCATATGGCAACTCTATTTTTAATTTTTTGAGGAACCTCCACCCTGTTCTCCACAGTGGCTGTACCAATTTACATTCCCACCAACAGTGTAGGAGGGTTCCCTTTTCTCTATACCCTCTCCAACACTTGTTATTTGTAGACTTCTTAATGATGGTCATTCTCACTCATGTGAAGTGGTACCTCACTGTAGTTTTGATTTGCATTTCTCTAATAGTTAGCAAACTTGAGCATCTTTCACATGCTTTTTGACCATCTGTATATCTTCTTTGGAGAAATGTCTGTTTGAGTTCTTCTGCCCATTTTTCGATTGGGCTGTTTGTTTTTTTTGTTGTTGAGTTGTGTGAGCTGCTTGTATATTTTGTAAATTAAGCCCCTGTTGGTTGTATCATTTATTAATACAAATATTTTCTCTCATCCCATAGGTTGTCTTTTTGTTTTGTTTATGGTTTCCTTTGCTGTGCAAACACTTGTTAGTTTGATTAGGTCCTGTTTGTTTATTTTTGTTTTAATTTCTATTGCCTTGGGAGACTGACCTAAGACAACATTTGTATGATTTATGTTAGAGAATGTTTTGTGTCTGTTCTCATTCTTATATTTCCAGATGATCTATTCTCAAGTGCCAATAAAAGATGTAATTGTATGCTCTGTTTGTGTATAGTAACAATGGTTGGTAAGATAATTTAATGAGACAATAACCACTATGATTTTTTATTGTTGTTTTCATTTCCAATATTGCAGTGTGAACAACACTGATTCATATCTGTTTTTCTGATGTGTTTGTATGTATTATAATTTCTTCTTGTGCTTCCTCAAATAAACTTTTGGCTCGAGTGTTTAACAATGTCCTGGTGTTTACTCAGTCACTATACTGAACTTTTTTAAACGCACAAAAAACAAACAGTGCCTGTTGAAAGCTGAAAACCCAAAGCGTGTGTTAGAATGTGGGTAAAGAAAGCTCATGTCCATCCTGCCTCTCCGCCCACAACCCCAAGTAAACGCAGGGTCCCAGAATCAGCCTTTGCTATCTTTTCATCCAAGCCAGGTATCTCCCATCTATGTAATATTTAAAGACGTATCATTTCATTCTTAGAAAAAAGAGGGTTACCCAGATCATTAAGGAAACCTTTGGAATCTTAATAGCTATAGCCATGGTAGCTAAATTCTAACCCTTGTGTGGTTTACCGGAGGCCCATCCTCTCTCTCCCCATGCCTTCCCCTTCTTGAAGTCCTTCAGCACTCAGAAGGTCTCTTAAAACCTCTATGAATCACAGGTGGAGGGTTTATAAATGAAAAGCCAGAAAATTCAGAAATTACAGGCAGAGACAAACGACGCAATGGCTTGTTGGCAAGCTCTGTCCTTCCCCATCATCATTTTCACCACCACCCCTTCTCGACAGGATTTGAAAGTTCAATGCTAGACATCCTCTCTATAGAGACCTGCCAAGAGAATTTCTCAGTTAGGCTCCCAACTTGTAACTCTCCATCTTGAAGTTGCAGGTGAGTGCTAGAAAATCCAGGGAAACAGGAACTGATAGACTCCCTCATAAAACATAATAAGAAGGGGTTTTGACTGGTTTACATGATCATAGAGAAGTCCAGTGGTGTAGTGGTAAAGAATCCGCCTGCAATGCAGGAGACGCAAGAGACACAGGTTCAAACCCTGGATCGAGAAGATCCCCTGGAGAAGGAAATGGCAACCCACTGCGGTATTCTGGCCTGAAAAATTCCGTGAACAGAGAAGCCTGCCAGGCTACAGTCCATGGGGTTGCAAAGAGTCCGACACGACTGAGCGATTGAGCATTCACGCACGCGAAAGAACACTCCAGAGCCCGTTACCCTGTGAAGACTTAGACTCTTCTTTTGATGACCTTCTACCTGGAGACCTCAGATAGACCTCCTGTATTGGGCTAGAGACTGAACTAAATCATCTTCGAGTTGGGCTGTGTACAAGTCATGGAAACTTCCCCGAGGAAGCTGAGCCAAATCTAAAATGAGATGCAATGAGGCACAACAGCGAGAGGAGAAGAGAAAACAGCATTCCAGGTGGAGGGAAGAGTATAAGCAAAGGCATGGTGTGATGATACTGCGTAGCAGGAGCTACAGATAATTTAGTACCATGTTTTCGCAGTATCAAATGCCAGGTAAGACATGGCAGGGGTGATGTTGGGAAAGAAGTAGGGAGCAGCCAAGTCCTAGAGGTCTTGGTGTACCATGATCAGAAGCTTGGGTTTTAGCTTACAAATGTTTGAAGAGCTTTAAACAAATGAATGACCTATAGTAACCGGGATAACTCCCTATATAAGTATACTGATGACTTTAGCAAAAAAAGTATACAAGGCAATTTTGTACTTGGCCTAATTAGTGAATGCTGGTGAAATTCTTGTCATTTATATGCTATGAGATCATCATATTTATTCTTTCTTAAAATTTTTATTTATTTATTTATGGATGTGCTGGGTCTTTGTTGCTATGCAAGGGGTTTCTCTAGCTGTGGTGCGTGGGCTTCTCATTGCCGGGGCTTCTCGTTGCAGAGCATGGACTCTAAGGTGTGTGGGCTCAGTGGTTGTGACACATAGGTTTAACTGCCCTGAGGTATGTGGAATCTTTCCAGACCAGGGACTGAACCCTTGTCCCCTGCATTGCCAGGCAGATTCTTTACCACTGGACCATCAAAGAAGTCCCATACCTATTCTTAGATTGACAAAATGTAGTCTCTACCTTAGCTTCTCAACCTGGATTATGACATAATTGGACTTATGTATTGGAAAGATCTTCCTGCTAGTGTTGCAAGAGATCATTTTAGGGATGTCAAGACTGAAAGGAGAGAAATAAGTTAAAGTACTGTTGGAATTGTCTAGGTGAGCCATGTCTAGGCTTGAACTAGGGTTGTAGTTAGAGACAACTATTGAAAACAGAATCAACAGATTTGATGGAAGAGTTGGTTTACTATAATGTGACAAGGCTTCCGTAGTGGCTCAGACAGTAAAAGCGTATGCCTGCAATGCAAGGAGACTCGGGTTCGATCCCTGGGTCTGGAAGACGCCTGGAGAAGGGATTGGCAACCCACTCCAATATTCTTGCCTGGAGAATCCCATGGAAATGGAGCCTGGTGGGCCACAGTCCATGGGGTTGCAAGAGTCAGACACGACTTAGCAACTAACACACACACAATGTGGCAGCAATGAAAAATGTACTTCTCATGAACAGTCACAATTGACTGATAACCTCAGCTTCTCTGCTCTTGAAATCCATGCCTGCTTCTTACTGAGGTCATGTTTCACAAAGGCTGCTTCACGAGTGAATGTGGTGGCGCTGGGAGGAGGGTGCGGGGGGTGGCAATGCTGAGAAAGACCCATTCCTAGGAAATGTGGGACTTCTCTCATGGGCAATGTCAGTTCCAGGATGTTTCATCAGCTTTGCTGGGCTTTCTTAGAACTGCACTGCAGTCTAAGATTCTTCCACTCCACCAACTTTCTCTCCTCCCCTCCACTCCCCTCCCCTCCTCTTCCTTCCTCCCTCCCTCTGCCCCTCTCTTCCTTCCTCCTCCTTCCGTGACTTATAAGGGTCAGACCTGCATCAAGGTCTGATGGCTCTCCCAGAGAATCTGAACTAAGTGGGGAAGCTTCTGGGCTCTTGACCCACAATAACCTGGGTGTGAATCTGGCCCCACCATCCCAAGATATGTGAGTTCAAGCAAGTAATTACTCTCTTGAAAGTGTCAGTCTTCTCATCTGTAAAGTCATGATGCTTATTGTGAGGATTAAATCAGTCAGGCCTATAAATTACTTACCACAGTATCTGGCACATGATAAGTACCTGGTAAATGTTAGCCGTTCTTATTATTAGATATGGGCGGTAAAAGAGAGAAGGAAATCAGGGGCAATTCTTAGGTTCTGTTTACAACATGTACCCCAGTGGCTCAGTCGTAAAAGAATCTGCCTGCAATGCAAGAGTTGCAGAAGACCTGGGTTTGATCCCTGGGTCGGGAAGATCCCCTAGAGGAAGGCATGGCAACCCATTCCAGTATTCTTGCCTGGAGAATCCCATGGACAGAGGAGCCTGGCAGGCTACAGTCCATGGGGTCACAAATAGTTGGACATAACTGAGCGACTAAGCATGCATGCATTTCAAATGAAATGCTTTTTGTACAACAATTTACCTGTTAACTATGAGACAGCAAGCCCACTGCAAAACGTGACTTCACACGAGATCCTCCCCATTTCCAAACAGGCTTACAGAGCTTAAGGCAGAACCAAAATCCAAATCATAGACTGGAATATGGAGGTAAAACTAGCAAAACAGAATGGAAAGAGAACATGTAAATGCCTGAACAAGATTTTAGAAAATCTGGGCTATAAACCTGGGATAAGGAAAATCGCCCTGAACAGTGGTTTATATGAAAAATACCATGGATTTTAGGTGAACTGCCAGCTCCCTGGAGCCAACAGTGCAGTTTTTTGGCTTGTAGAGAAATGAGTGTGATCTCAGGCTGCATAGTAGAAGTAAAATACCCACTAGTGGGAATCCTCAGGTTCCTCATCTGCAAATTTAGGGCCTGGATGAGATGATTTGAGAGTCCCATACAACTCTATGATTTATGAGTCTGTGACTTAATGTCCTAAAGATGAATTCCTGCGTTTTCGGGAAGTGACTATAGAAAAGATATATAGGCTTGATGAAAACAAATAATTCATTTCTCTGCTTAACTCTACAGCGCCAGTGTTCTCCAGTGGGGAAAAATCTTTTTGTGTGCTGATGTACCCCACAGAGCCCTTCTGAAGCACACGTGGCAGTGGAACAAAATTGCATACGTCTGTTTCACACCAGGTCAAGCTTTGCACAAAACTCTTTCTCTTGAGTTGGCAAGCTTGAGCAACCAGTTTTTCCTGAAGTTTGCCTGATAAATATGTTTATGATGAGCTGTGCTGTCATTCTTCTATCTTGCCATAGCCTTGGAGGGCCCCTCCCAAGCTGACAGCCTGCTTATTGACATGGGTAATCAAGGATTTCAGATTCAGAGATCAAGGTCAATGTGAAACCATGACAGAAAGGACTAGAGAGCCCTAGGTCACAGGCCCCCTTACCAGGCTCTGCTGCCCTGGGGCTGAGGGACGGTGGGGGCCCCAGCCCAACAGGCAGCCTGAGATGGTTTTGTGGACAACCAGTGAGCTTGTTCCCTCTGTGACTTGCTGCCATTCTCTTCTGAGTCCCCACATCTTACATTTTCCAGCATTTTAAACATCTTTGGAGACAAAGACAGCAAAAGAGAGCAATCATGGGAAAAGCAAAGCTTTAATAAAAATAGAATTCCAAATATTTCAGCTGGGCTCTCTTTAACTATAGGAGACTTAGAGAGTGGATCAAACAACCTGCATCCTTCTTGTTCTGCAGTTACCCAGGTGTATGCCCTTGGGCAAGCCTCTCAACACCCCTGGGCCCCTGTTTCTTCACTTGTAAAATGAGGAGGAATCCCACCTGGCTACTTTGGAGAGTGGAGGAGTCCTTTTAGGCAGCCCTGGTTCACAGAGGACCCCTGACTGAGGCCCAGGACATACACTGAGTAGGGAAGGAATTGTGTATAGGCTTGGGGGTCAGCCTTGTGAAGCCCATCAGAAGGACCCTAGAACTTGAGTGTTTGAAGGACAATAACCAAGAATCAAAATCCCCAGACTGCCAGGTTCCTGTGTCAGGTAAGTCCCTCCCAGGTATGGGCTGAGTTGCTCCCAGTCTCACTTTCTTCATTCTGTCAGGCAGAAGAGGTCACCGAGAGTGGGGCTGTGGCCAAAAAGATCATGTTTTGTAAACAGCGGTAGCAGAAAGGCCAGAAGAGGAGTAGCCCCCCAAAATAGTAACAACTGACTACCCTGTTCGCTTTCCAGATCAGAGGGGACCACGGGGCCAGGTAGCTACAGCAGCTCTGGCTGCCTGAGTACCTTCTTCCCGTCAGCAGCACAGCCACCAACTTGGGCAAGGAAACAAAACCTTGGACAAAAAGGGGTAAGTCCAGGAAATGCCAAATTAGTTGGATTTTTGCAGATCTTTGTGGGATCCTTAGACATTTATATTCTCAGGGGAGAGACCTTCCTTTTTTATTCTGGTATAATAGACAAAACCTAACACTTACCTTTGTAACCATCTTTGAATCTGTAATTCAGTGGGGAGACATATGTGATGACTTCAGTTCTATGCTGATGTACAATAGATTGTGTACTCTCTGCTGTACAATAGATTGTGTACTCTCTGCTGTCAAAGGTCCTTATTGGCCTGTGGAGTCAGGCAGTAGGGTCTCATTGGTTAAGGTGGGTTTGTCTCCTGCAATAGGGAAGCACCCTCAATATACCATATGCACAATGAAAAATTATCCAGAGGTCATTTTTCATTGATACAGGTAAGATCTCACTTGCTGTTATGTCCCTTTAATTTGTATCTCTGTCTTGGCCCTAAAACTTGTCCAGACCCGTGGCTTTGCCCTTGGGCCTGTTTTCTTTTCTTCTGCTACATTTTTGTTCTCAGCAGACTCCTGGCTTATTCTGACTATGAAAAACCTATTCTCCCTGGGATCTGACTTGTCTTTTCCTTCATGGGTCCTGCATAACTTTGGCATCAGATGCTATGCTCAGCCTCCGCTCTCTACCTGAGCTCCAATCCCACATCCCTGACTGCCTACTGGTCATTTCCTGTGGAATGTACCACTCATCGTCCTGCCAAACAGATTGCGACAGATCGTCCAAAGCAGCCTTCATTTTTTGCCACAAACCAGCTGTTCATATAACCTCTCAGCCCTTGTCAATAATAGGCTAAGTCATTCAAGCAAGAAGCAAAGTCCTCTTTGATCTAATCTCCTTTCATTGCCCTCAGTCATTCAGTCCCCAAGAACAATCAGATTTTCTTCCGAATATTGATCATCATTTCTATTCTTCTCTTCCTCCCCTGCCCCATGCCCATTTCTAGGTCATCACCACCTCTAATATCATCTACCACTCATGTCCACTCTTTCCTAATTCAATTCCCTGTGCCAGGCCAATGCCAGACCTATCGTTATTCATTAAGTCACAGCTGTTAACCTTGAAACTCTTCCCTATTCCTATCCTATAGGCTTTCCCTTATCAGGCTGGTGTGTGTGTGTGTGTGTGTGTGTGCTCAGTTGTGTCTGACTCTTTTGTGACCCTATGGCCTGTAGCCAGTCAGGCTCCTCCGTCCATGGAATTCTCCAGACAAGAAGCCATTTCCTTGTCCAGGGGATCTTCCCAACCCAGGGATCAAATTGGCAGGTGGATTCTTTACCACTGAGCCACCTGGGAAGCCCCTGTGTGCGTGCTAAGTCGCTTCAGTTGCATCTGACTCTTTGCAGCCCTATGGACTGTAGCCCACCAGGCTCCTCTGTCCATTGATTCTCCAGGCAAGAGTACTGGAGTGGGTTGCCATGCCCTCCTCCATGGGATCTTCCCAATCCAGGGATTGAACTCATGTCTCCTGCAGCTCCTGAATTACAGACAGATTCTTTACAGATTCTTCTGACCCACTGGGGAAGCCCTGGGAAGCCCCTTTTAGGTTGTTAAAATTTCCATAAATTTGACCCCAGTCTAGACAATCGCTTTGCCAGACAGTTATTATGTATTGTAATGGAAAGTTTAATGGACTTAGGATTAGTGGATCTGCTTTTAAACCCCACCTCTATACTCGGCAGGACCACCTGGAAGAACTCACTAACTCCTGCAGCCTTGGGTCCCCATTTGCAGAGTGGGGATAACTGTGCCCGTGCCCTACAGAATTTCACAAGGATTTAATGAGATGATGTGTGTAGAAGCAGGTTTGCATTGTGCTCAGAAGCCACGTTTGAGCTGATTGCCTTGATTCAAATCCAGGCTTTATCACACAGTAACTATGTGACCTGGAGCAAGTTCCTTCACCTGTCTGCGCTTCATCTTTTTAATCTATAAAATGAAGATACAACCAGTGCAATACTTCATGAAACTATAGTGACAATTCAGTGAGATGATGTATGTAAAGTGCTTAACATAGCGCCTGATACAACATAAGCTCTAATGGGTATAAGCTGTTATTATGTGCCAGAGACCTAGCTCAGAGCTTGACACCTGATCAGCACTTAATAAACGTTTGCTAGATTTGTTAATGAATTCATCTTATGTCTATGATCTCATTTCCCACTGATTCTTGCTATGGACATTCTTGTGCACCTTGTCCTCCAGATAGGCTGACTACCTTGGCTTTTCATGAATATGTCTCCCACTTTTCTAGCCTTTGGTTATGGTACATCTCTTTTCTAGATTGTCATAATTTCTCTTCCATGCCTATCCAAAGTCTTCCTATTCTCTAAAGTCCATCCTAAATCCTGCCTCCATGAAACTTGCCCTCATCACTTCTGTACAAATCAATTTCTCACTTTTCCAAACCAGTGACCCTCAATTTAGCATCTGGTACACTCTTAGATGGGCTTCCAAGATGGCTTAGTGGTAAAGAACCCACCTGCCAATGCAGGAGATATGGGTTCGATCCCTGGGTCAGGAAGGTCCCCTGGAGAAGGAAATGACAACGTGCTCCCGTATTCTTGCCTGGAGAATCCATGGGCAGAGGAGCCTGGCGATCTACAGTCCATGGGGTGGCAAAAGAGTCGGACATGCTTTAGCGACTACACAACAACAACAACACTCTTAGGTGCTGTTTCTCTTGTATTTGCTTTATGACTTCAACTAGTTTGAAAAATATTCCTCAGTCTAGCATTGTTTCACAATACAGAGTAAGTGTCGTGAATATTTGAACTACTAGATGACCTTATCAACTCAGACTATCTCTTCGGATAATATGCTTTTCCAGATTGTATTGAGGGTGGAATTTGGAGAATGGGACACATACTTAGTTGTCTGAGGGTAAGAAAGGATCTGAAATTCTGAAAAAGCTTCTCTTATCAACAAAGTGGCACATGAGGGTGGACAGACGAATGGGGTTAGAGGTAAGAGGCTCCTAGTAGATGAGACGGGCCTATGGCCTCTGGGCCAAAGCGTTGGGGAAATTCTTGAGCCCAGGTGAGGCACACCATGGCTGACACAGACAAGAAAGTGTCCCCATTCAAATCTGGTTCTTGCTGTGACAGGTTTTGCCTTGAACCAGTTTCTCAAGCCTCTTACATCTTTGCACAACATTTGCCCTATTGAGAAACTGGTTTTGCATGAAACCTCCCATGGCTCGGAGCAAGTCTCCATGATGGTGTTTGCATACCGTGGGGGTTTTACTCCTCCCCTATGTGCCAATAAGGGTGAAGCGGCATTCAGATGACGTGATATGTAGTCCATCACTGTGTACTCCAAAACCAAGAATCTTTGTACTATGTGAAAGGTTCATACCAGGATTTCACAATGACAGAGGAGGTCAGGAAAGACTAGTCTAGAAGGCAAGGTTAAGAACATTGTCTTTGCCCAGGTTCTCATGAAGCCTTCTCTGAGTACTACAGCCACATTGATCTTCCCTGTCTCTGGTTCCTGTACTACTGGGTTGGCCAAAAAAAGTACCATCATTTCCATATGATGGTTCATAAAACCTGAGTGAACCTTTTGGCCAACCCAATACATATTGTCTCGACTACACAGTCCAGTCCTGGTTGTCTATTGTCTTCTAGAAATTGCTTTGTGTGTTAACAGTGAATTCCCTGAGAATACAGACTACCTCTTGTACTTTTTTGCTGGCCAGTTTTCGATAAAATATAACCCAGTATGGGCATGAGAAGATTCTCGACAATAAGTGTTGAATTTGTTTTGGGAAATGCAAATTCATAAAAAAAAAAACTGGTTTCATGGAGGAAAATTAGAAGACCTGTTTTCTCTTCTTTTGGGGGGGATGCCACGGCATGTGGGATCTTAGTTCTCCAACCAGAGATTGAACCCACATCCCCTGCATTGGAAGCATGGAGTCTTAACCACTGGACCGCCAGGGAAGCCCTGACCTGTTTTTTTTAATAGTGGTGGGCATTGGAGTCCTGTCACTGTTGGTGCCATTGTCAGCAGCGGCCTCCTTTCACAGGTAGGGAGTCAGGATGGTACAGGCAGGACACGAGTTTTTAGTGCTTTCCCAGTTAGGAGAGAAAGATGCTCCCCCTTGCAGTGCCCGAGGCCCCTTCCTGATTGCCCTTTCCCTTCCCAACCATGAAGGTCATACAGTGACGGAGGGAGGGGCGTCAGAGACTGGCTGACTCAGATCCTTCATTTTGTAGATGAGAAAACCTGGGGCTCAGGGAAGAGTCCTTGAGGGTGGTGGAGAGAGGATGTGTAAGCTTTGGAGGCAGGCAGAACTGGATTCGAATCCCAGTGCTGTCCCTCTTTAGCTGTGATTGTGAGTGTCTCCTCCCTCACGTCTTAGAGACTCAATTCCTCATCTTTAAAATGGGGATAACAATGCCTCCCCATGGTGTGAGAATTAAGTGAGATAGTGTATGTAAACACAGTGCTTGGGAATAGAGATGCTCAGGACTTGTAGGCACTCTCCTAAATGGCCTGCCCAAAATCATCAAACAATTCAGTGCTGGCCTCTTCTGATATTCAAGCTAAATATCCTTTCGGTTACGTACTAAGACTAGCCTCTTCCCCCCTAGAAAATTAAGATCAATTATTAAAATTTTTAAAAATTACTTTCATTGGAGATTTGGACCAGTTTATTTTGAGCTCATTTATATGCCTATAATACTTTGGCCACTTTACTCATTGGAAAAGACCCCGATGCTGGGAAAAATTGAAGGCAGGAGAAGAAGGGGACGACAGAGGATGAGATGCTTGGATGGCATCACCGACTTGATGGATAAGAGTTTGAGCAAGCCCTGGGAGCTGGTGATGGACAGGGAAGCCTGGCATGCTGCAGTCCACAGGGTCACAAAGAGTCGGACATAACTGAGACTGAACTGAAATGATAAGCCCATAAAGATCCATATAGTCAAAGCTATGTTTTTTTGAGTAGTCATATATGGATATGAGAGTTGGACCATAAAGAAGGATGAGCACCAAAGAATTAATACTTCCAAACTGTGATGCTGGAGAAGACTCTTGAGAGTCCCTTGGACAGTAAAGAGATCAAACCAGTCCATCCTAAAGGAAATCAGTCCTGAATATTCATTCGAAGGACTGATGCTAAAGCTCCAATACTTTGGCCACCTAACACAAAGAGCTGACTTATTGGAAAAGACCTTGATACTGGGAAAGATTGAGGGCATGAGGAGAAGGGGCCGACAGAGGACGAGATGGTTGGATGATATCACCGACTCAATGGATGTGAATTTGAGCAAACTCTGGGAGATAGTGAAGGACAGGGAAGCCTGGCATGCTGCAGTTCATGGGGTCGCAAAGAGTGGGATAAGACTTAGCAAATGAACAACAACAACATATGCATTAGAGACAGAAGAACTTAAAAGACAGGAATACTCAATTTCAGAGTGAAATTCAAAGATACTGAGGTTTTAGCCATTTCCAACTATAGTGTTTGAACTCCTGGTGCTCCTAAAATAGGACTGATGGCCTTCTACCCTTTTAAACAACAAAAAAAAATCCAGTCTCTGATATATTTACATGCTTTGCTTTGCAACTTGATATTTTTCACCTGTCTTTCTTAAGCCATACTCTGCTGTCCATTCATCATCAATTGGAGCTAAAGTGAAAACACTGCTGTTGAAGTTCTTCTAGAGAAATAAAAAATGTGTCAGAAATGAAATGGATATCACTTATGAAAATTAAAGATTGGGACTTCCCTGGTGGTCCAGTAGTTGAGACCTCACCTTCCAATGTAAGTGGTGTGGGTTTGATCCCTGGTCGAGGAGTTAAGATCCCACTTGCCTCATGGTCAAAAAAACCAAGACATAAAACAGAGCAATATTGTAGCAAATTCAATAAAGACTTTTAAAAAATGATCCACATTAAAAAAAAAATCTCCCAAAAATTAAGGATTGAGGATAAACCTTTTTTTCTGTTTTGGAGAATATTCACTGGGATCATTATTTCTTTGAAAATTTTTAGTTAACTACTATTTATTGTGTTTGGCTGCAAATATATCTTTCAGTATGGAGCTGAATCAGGAGTAGATCAGAAGAAAAATCTTAGTGTGAAATACCTCCTAACTGTGACTATTACAATCTCCAGTTGTGGTTGCTAGCCCATCATTTGATGAATCAATTAGGTCCTGCAACGGAGAGGGAAAAAGCGGGGGCAAACCTCCCTGAAGTTTCCTTTCTGTAGTCAGCAGAATAGTGGCCTCTCAAAGTCGTGTCCTAATGCTCAGAACCTGTGAATATCAGGCCACATAGCAAGGGAGAATTCCAGTTGCTAACGAGCAGATTTAACAATGCAGGAGTATGCTGGGTGGTCCAGGTGAGCCCAATGTAATCATGAGGCTCCTTAGTAGGGGAAGAGCGGGAAGAGGAGAACCAGGGGAGAAGGCTGGGGATGTGAGAGGAACTCAATCTACTGCTGCTGGTTTTAAAGATGGAAGAAGGGACCAGGAGCCAAGGAACACAGGCACTGCCAGGAGCTGGAAAGGACAAGAAAATGCATTTCCCCTGGAACCTCCAGATGGGAACACAGCCCTGCCGACACCTTAACTTTGGCCTACCGACACCCACTTTAGAATTCCAGCACTATAAGATAACAAAAAGGCTTCTGTCGTAGCTCAGTTGGTAAAGACTCTGCCTGCAATGCAGGAGACCTGGGTTTTATCCCTAGGTGGGGAAGTCCCCTGGAGAAGGCAGTGGCAACCCATTCCAGTTTTCTTGTCTGGAGAATCCCATGGACAGAAGAGCCCGGCAGGCTGCAGTCTATGGGGTTGCAAGAGTCGGACTTGACTGAGCAACTGAGCAAGCAAAGATATTAAATCTGTGTTGTTTTCAGACACTGTTTCTGGTTATTTGTTTACAGCAGCAATAGAAAACTAACAGTCTCTCCAAACAAAGGCTAACCGACCATTGTGCCCCAAAGATCCTGCCTTGCTGTTGTTGTTGTTCAGTCACTCAGTCATGTCTGACTCTTTGTGACTCCATGGACTGCAGCACTCCAGGCTTCCCTGTCCTCCGCTATCTCCCAGAGTTTGCTCAAGTTCATGTCAGATCCTGCCCGGCATTCTGGAATTTCTCACAATCACGGGCAACAAAATTCCAAAGAGACTGAGACAGAGGGAGAGGCCAAAGACCAAGGTCAAGGGGGCAAAGGGGTCAGCAGTTGGTAGAGCGTGCTTCTCATGTTTGGCATCATAAAGGAAGAAGACGTTTAAATACAACTTATAACCTACAGGAAAGACAGGACTAAGAGCCATGCTTGGTATTTATGTCACATCTTATAATGTGTAAAGAGTTTCACTTAATATTTCCATTTAATCCTCCCATCAGTTCTATGAGGTAGAAATTTTTATTTTCTGTTTCGTAAACAAGGCTGAAGCTTAGAAAACTGATTTTTCTTTTTTTTCTTTTTTTGGCCGTGCCACATGGCTTCTGGAATCTTAGTTCCCCAACCAGGGGTCGAACCTCGGCAGTGGAAGTATGGAATCCTAACCACTGGACTGCCAGGGAATTTCCTAGACTTAATTTTTATAAAATCAGATAATAGTTAAGTAGAAGAGTTAAGAGTCACAGATTTGATTCCAAAATCCAGGTGTGTCACTACTTTGACATGTCTCACCTGGAGAGCCATTCAACAAGGAAGTCAGTTCTTACAGAGATTGCTCATTAGTCAAGGTAATTTCTCTAATAAGTGGAGGCCATAGGGAGAAGGACAGATAACACTTTGCAGTGGGTATCCGCTTTTCATAGCTCCGCTTCTTATGAATATACTCTTCCTAGAATGTCTCTGTTGTCAAAAACATCACTGGGCAGTGGTGGCTACTTGCTGAATATATTTTTTTTAATTAGTTTATTTATCTATTTTTTAACTTTACAATATTGTATTTGTTTTGCCATACATTGATATGAACCCACCATGGGTGTACACGTTTTCCCCCTCCAGAACCCCCCTCCCACCTCCCTTGAATATTTTTGATTCACTGTCCACCATGAAACTAAATTTTACATGTCTAGATTATAGCTCATGGAGAAGGCAATGGCACCCCACTCCAGTACTCTTGCCTGGAAACTCCCATGGACGGAGGAGCCTGGTAGGCTGCAGTCCATGGGGTCTCGGAGAGTTGGACACGACTGAGCGACTTCACTTTCACTTTTCCCTTTCATGCACTGGAGAAGGAAATGGCAACCCATTCCAGTGTTCTTGCCTGGAGAATCCCAGGGACGGCGGAGCCTGGTGGGCTGCCATCTATGGGGTTGCACAGAGTCGGACACGACTGAAGCGACTTAGCAGCAGCAGCAGATTATAGCTCAATCCCACCTCCCCTACCTCAATCCGACCTCCTATTTCCGACTTTCCTATTTCTTTTAAGGGTTTCATCATTAACCCAGTCATCTCGATTCAACAGCTATAAAACAGTAACAGCTAACCCTTACTGGGAATACATTCCAGTGATTGTGCTAAGCATTTTAGATGTCATCCACTGAATCCTCCCAACAATCCTATGAGGAAGGTACAGTTGTTAACCCTATTTTACAGACGAGGAAATTGAAGTTTATATAAATTGCCCAAGGTGACACCTTAACATCATCTTTAATTACTTATCTTCTTCACCCTCCAGAGCTCATGAGTCACCAAGTCCTCTCAGTCCTCCCTCTGTACTATTTCTTGTATTTGTTGCTTTCTTTCCATGTCCATTGCCATGGTACCAGCCTTGGCTCTTTTTGACTTTTGTCTGACTTGTCACTATAGCTCAGTATGGTCTCTCTTGTTCTGTGGTCCCCTTGCTCAGATCTTTTTAATATGCTTTGGTCAAATTACGCCACCTAAAATCCATTTCTGAGTTCAAACTTTTCAATTGGAGAAGATACATCCAAATGTTCCCAAAGGCATTGGACAGTGTGATGCTGGCCATATTTTTTTTAAAAAATTAAATAACTTCATTGTATTAAAGTTAAAAGAAAAAATGGTTAAAAACTATAGGTTGAAATATTAGGGCAAGATACATAATAAAGATAAGCAAACATTGTACCCTATAAATATGTAGGTCAAACTTCATTTGTTCCAGAATTGAAGAGTTCTCACTGATCATCTGACCATTCCAAATACACAAGTCCATTTTTTACAGGCAAATCTTTGCATTTAAAAAAGTTACTGAAGTCTACTTATTGTCCATAATTTATAAACTTCATTTCTACTGGCAAAACAACAAATGGATATGGTAAAAAAAAAGCTGAATTAAAATACCAACAAAGGATATAACAATAAAAAACTGTCTGAGACTAAATGACTAGAATGAGATGTTTATAAAAATTAACTAGTACAATGACTGGGCTGAGCAGGCACTCAGTAAATATTTGTTACCATTCCCTGGTAAAGGGAGCAAATGAGTACTCCTTAACTAGTAATTTTAAGATGAGTTAACTAGTTCAATAACCAAGGAGCAGTGAAAGGCACTTCAGATTATTACTTATATGTATTTGCAACTCATCTTCTTTATTAAGTGGCAATCTGTGTTATAACTTAACAATGCCATTATAAGCTTTGAGGGAAATTGTTCAAGGAATCAGAGACCTTTAATGCTTTGTCTTTCAAAATAAAATTATGGTATCTGTATTGTTGTTAAGAAATCCAACAACTTGTGTGTGCATGCATGCTCAGTCATGTCGGACTCTTTGTGACTCCACGGACAGTAGCTTGCCAGCCTCTTCTGTCCATTTTCCAGGCAATAATACTGGAGTGGGTTGTCATTTCCTCCATCAGGGGATCTTCCCAACCTGGGAATCGAACTTGACTCTTCTATGTCTCCTGCACTCGCAGGCAGATTCTTCACAGCTGCGCCACCTGGGAAGCCCAACATAGTTGACCTCAGAATATTTTAGCATTCTATATAATAAAAATAAAAAAGCTTACAAAATGCTAAAATTGTATGTCAACATGTTGAGCAGTGTTTGCTCAAGTTCCATACTTGAAGTATAATCTTAAGGATCAAACTCTCCAAATGATAAGGCATAATGTGACCCAACCCACAGCAGTGAACATGTTTTTATAAGTCAGTTAAATGGTTCTCAGTTAAATGTCAACAGCCCCCACCGAAAAAAAAAAAAAAAAAAACAACAACAACAACTTTTGTCTCTCTCCCAAGCATAGCCATTGAATAAGGTGATTTACATTTTCTTCTTTACACTTTTCTGTGATTGACAGACATTTAGCAATGGACATATATTGCTTTATGATAGAAAATAAGGCCAATAAAGCATAATTTTGACTCTTGAGAGTCCCTTGGACAGCAAGGAGATCAAACCAGTTAATCTTAAAGGAAATCAACCTTGAATACTCATTGGAAGGACTGATGCTGAAGCTCCAATATTTTGGCCACCTGATGTGAACAACCAACTCATTGGAAAAGACCCTGATGCTGGGAATGATTGAGGGCAGGAGAAGAATGGGGCAACAGAGGATGAGATGGTTGGATGGCATCACTGATTCAATGGACAAGAGCTTTGGCAAATTCCAGGACATGGGACAGGGACAGGGAAGACTGGTGTGCTCCAGTCCATGGGGTTGCAAAGAGTCAGACATGACTAGGCAACCAAACAACAACAATGAGGCATAATTTTAGAAAAGGACCAAATTATTGATCATTCCCTGCTACTTAAAATAGAAAAGCTAATTTTTTTGACGGAGGCCCTGTGTAATCTTGCCCCCAAATGCTTTCCAAACTTATTATTTATGTACTGTTGAATACAAATGTTCTGCTTCAGTAAAACTATTTTAAACACCTTTTCCCTGCTGTGTCTCCAACTGTGTGTTTTCTCTTCCTGGAATGGGCTTCCCCTTCTCTTTTAATATCCCAATTAACACTATTGTTCAAGATCTGAGTCTGTTCAATGTGCAGCCTTTCCTAAAAAGGAAGGAGTCAGCATGTAGTGAGTATCTACCCTGTGGATTATGCAGTATGCTTGATGCCTTTCTTGGTATTCATCTGAACCTCACAACAGCTCTGGAGAGTTGGTATGAATAACCGATGGTACCTGAATGAACGGTTTTTAGATGGGTTTTTCCATTTTCCAAGTAAGTGAGCGTAGGTCTCAATGTGCTTCCTGGTTTACTGGACTAAAAAGTGACAATGTTCAATAATAATTCATTTTTATAAATGTAAGCAATACCTTTAGGAACAGTCTTTAGTAATTGAACCTCTTGTTCAACAGTGGTTAAATAGCAAGATAGAATATTCTGCTTGTGTTGTCATGTCCAACTCTTTTGTGACCCCATGAACTGCAGCCCACCAGACTCCTCTATCCATGGGACTTCCTAGGCAAGAATACTGGAGTGGGTTGCCATTTCCTCCTCCAGGGGATCTTCCCCACCCAGGGGTCGAACCCACGTCTCCTGTGTCTCCTGCGTTGGTAGGCAGATTCTTTATCACTGAGCCACCTGGGAAGCCCAAGGATATTCTGATCAAATAGCCAAATACCATTTTGATTAAAAAGTACTTTTTAAAATTTGTGTAAAGCCAGTGTTTAATGTATTGAAGAAAAAGGTCTAGTTCTCTTTAGATCACTGAGTTTTAGGACCATCTCAAATCATGACTATAAAGAAACTAGAAATTAAATGGAATGTGAAAATAAACTAGTATCACCATGTTAATCCAATATGGAAACAACCAGCTCCTTTGCACAAGGTATATACTGGGTTTTAAACCCTCATAATAACAGTGGAGGAAACTGAGGAGGTCAGTAGGATCTTTGTGGGGTTGAAATGTTCTCCATCTGCCTGAAGCTGGGTAGGATGCTTTTCACGTCCTTTTAAGAGTTTCTATTGCCCAAGAACGCACAGCTAGTTAGGGACGAAACTGGGATTGGAAGTTTCCGAAAGAATAATTTCTATTTCACCGTTTCCACTTCCTTCTCTTTCCCTGGTGAACTCACTGCCGTCTTGCCTCTGCAAGATTGTCTTTGGTGAAACCACCCTCTTCACGGTCACTTAGTTGCTAAGTCAAAGGAAGACTTTTTTTTTTTTAACTTTATCTTCTTTAAGTATGAACTCACTGGAAACACACTCTTTCCTTTCTTGAAATGTTCTCTTCTTAGCTGTCTCTAACCGCCACATCCACTGCTTTTCTTTCTACTTTTCTGTGTCTCCACACTCTTGACTCAATCCTGGGATCACTCATTTTAAAAATCCTTGCCAAACTGATAAATGAAAAATCATCCAGTTTTTGTAACTTGCTGTGTCTGTTTACATATCTGCTACATATCTGTTTACATATCTGCAAAGATCAGATATATACTGATAACAGTGTTGTTGCTATTTGTTGGTTGGACATCTTAATTTAACATTGAGGTTTTTCATCTCTTTCAGAGCTGGGACTGTATGATTTTGAACTCCTTCACCTCCCTCCTTTCTTCCATTTCCTTACGAATGAGCATGTATTGGGTTGGCCAAACAGTTCACTCAGGTTTTTCTGTAGCCTCTTGTTTAATTTAATTGAATGAGATTGAAGAGTTAATTCCCATTAGACTTTTTAAAGTACGATATGTGGTCCAGATTTTTCTGATGAGGAGCACAGAGTGCTGTACTGAATGACAGTAAACCTGTTTCTAATCCCAGTTTCATCCCTAACTAGCTGTGCATTCTTGGGCAAGCCACTTAACCTCTCTGGACCTTCGATTTCTTATATATAAAGTGAGTGGGATGGTATCAGGTAATGACCTAGGTATCTACTAGCTTTCACATCACATAGGTACAATTTTCTTCCCAGAACTGCCTTCAGAGGCAAACTCAGAATATTCTCTCCTAATTCTGACAGAATAGTGTCTCCTCCAACATAGTATCACTTCTTTGAGGCAGAACCTGCTTCCTTCCAGAACTGTAATTCGTTTGTGCGGGGCAACGAGCCCTAGGACAATAGCAGCAGCTACTGTCCAAAAAGGCACAGCCAAGACTTAAAGGTAAAGTAGGTCTTATTTGTATGTATACTGATAAAACGCTTTGAAAATCTGTTGAAAGTTAGGGACCACAGGAAAACACATATAAGCATATAGTACACAATTTTAGGGGGCTCCTAGACTTTCTGAAGTCCATCCATGTACTCCGTAAGAATCCATGAACCCTAAGCTAAGAATATTTGATTTGGGAACATTAAAGGGATCCCTGGAGATTAACGAAGTGATCAAAAATGCTTACTTCCCATTGGAAAAGGGAGCTGTAAAATGAAAAAATAGGTACAGAATATTATTGAAACTCTTTTCAAAACTAAACTATTATGCTTACTTGTAAATATCTTCTTCATAAATCAGGTCATGTGCTAACCTGCTTAAATCTCCCACAGCAGAATGCAAATTCCTTTCTGTGCATTATAAAGGCCTATATGGTCTGGGTCCTAGTTTTGTACTCTTGAGCTCCACTGGCCTCCCTTTTGCTCTGGAAACATTACCGGCTCTCTACAAGCCACACTGTTTTTGCTGAACAGTCTCAGAGGGACCTGCTGCCTCTGCTCAGACAACGTGCCTGGCGGCTATCCTTCAGGCTTCAGTTCAAGTGTCCCCTCCTCCTAAATGCCTCTCCCAACCACCTTCAACTCCTCTTCAGCATACGCTGTCACAACACTCAATTTCTCCTGTAGAACTGATCTTGTTACAGCCCTGGCTGTTTTTGTCTTCTTTTCGCACTAGAATGTTAGTTCCTTGAGAGATGGGACCTTGCTTCTCTTATTTATTCCCAGAGCCAGGGACAGATTAAAACCTTCAGGGGGTCTAAGCACTAAAGATTATGGTGCGCCTCTTCCATCTTTAATTCTAGCTAAGATATTTGGCGCACCTCCCTCATATTAAACTCTTAACTAGAACCAGTACTAAACTGTACATTTACATGTACTGCAACAAAGACAGCTTCTTCCCAAATGATCTAAGACCTCAGAGCCTCTGCTTTGCTGGTGTCCTAAGTACATGAGACCTTTGCCTGCCTTTGGGAAATCTAGCACTCACTCAATCCTTTAAACATACTGGATGCAGTTTTAGGTTAAGTTGGCTATGCCTACCCAAAAAACCTGGCTGGGATTCTGATAGAAACTGTGTGAAATCTATAAGTCAGTTTTGGAAGAACTGACATATTTATTCTATTGGGTCTTCCAAGCCATGAATATAGTAAGTCACTCCAATTATTTAGTCTTCTTTAATGTCTTTCATCAATATTTTATAATTTTCAGCATACAGATCCTGCACATGGTTTGTTAAATTTAAATCTGAGTAGTTCACATTCCGGAGAAGGCAATGGCACCTCACTCCAGTACTCTTGCCTGGGAAACCCCATGGATGGAGGAGCCTGGTAGGCTGCAGTCCATGGGGTCACTGAGAGTCGGACATGACTGAGCGACTTCTTCACTTTTCACTTTCACGCATTGGAGAAGGAAATGGCAACCCACTCCGGTGTTCTTGCCTGGAGAATCCCAGGGACAGAGGAGCCTGGTGGACTTCCGTCTATGGGGTCGCACAGAGTCGGCCACAACTGAAGCGACTTAGCAGCAGCAGCAGCAGTTCACATTCTTTGGAGCAATTGTAAATGGTACTATTTAAAATATGTTTGTTTTTGGCATGCATAGAAGCTCTCTCAGTAGAACAAGAAGGCAAATACTCTTTAGTGAAGTAAACTTGTTCAGTATTTATTTGCTGGACTAGTAATAAGCTATGTATTGAACCATTCATGTACCTCTTTAATGTGCTTCTACATTTCAAATTTGGCCTAATTCTTAATTGCTACACCCAAATCCCTACTATTATTAGAGGGGTCTACTCATCTCTCACCTGAATACCCTTTATGCAATCCATTTCCATGTCTGCTCTGCCATTTCCTATCTATAATAGTCCCTCTGCTGAACCCTCTTACACCAAACTAAATCTTAACTATCCTTCAAGCATGAAGTCAAAGATCTTCAGAAGATGCTTTCCCTGACAACCCAGCCAACATCACTCCTTTTCTCTGCTGGACTCTACTTATTTTTTTTTTTTTTACTTTAAAAAATTTTTAATTTATTTTGAGGATAATATCTGTACAATATTGTGGTGTTTTTTTGCCATATAACGACATGAAGAGTTCGCTGGACTCTTTAAACAATATTGTATGCCACTCAATCATTAATTCGGTTTTTAATTGGTTTTATGTTGTTTCCCTAATTAGATGATATACAGTGGGAGACTGCCATAATAGCACACACATGGAAGGTGCTCAATTTAATTGTGTCAATGAATAAAGAGGAGAGAGAGGTTTCAAGATGTGTCAGAATAAGGCGACTGGAGCTGCAGCATGTAAAGAGGTCTTTCATCCAGGCAAGATCCATCTTTTCATCCAATAGATACAGGATCTATTCTAGGACAAGGATTCTCTCTCTTTTCCTTCCTTCTTCCGAATCTCAACTCCTCCAGCTAAGCAGACTGGAGATGCAGATCCCCTCCAACTCTCTTTGGTAACTGTTCTGAAAACAGCAGGTCTATATGCAGTCGATTTTTAGAGGTTTCCTGTAAGAGCGTAGGTAGTAATCCCTTTGGAGCTGCAGTAACATCCCCCGGCCACCAGAGGACAGCGTGCCGTGGAAGAGATCGTTTCGCCCCTGCAGAAAGCTTAACGAGGTCAAAGGCAGAGGCAGAAAATCGGCTCTGCATCTATGGCCTTCAGCTTAACTGCCTCAAAGGCTCCCTCCCGCTCCCCTCTCCAGATGGACTCCTTTTCCTCCTAAAAAAGACGGGCCGGAGGTCCCTAGAGGCTTACTCTAATACTGACCTTAAATGATTATAGTAACGAATGGGCTTTAGGTGCAGGATTTAAAGGCAAAAAAGAAGTATAGACAAGTTTCACTTTTCTAACACCCCCCTCCAACATGCTTCTCAGTTATTTTGGCAATCAAAAAAGAAAAAAAAAAAAACCCACAGAAAACAAGACGACAAAAAGCTTCAGGCAATGTCCAAACGGACATTTCCCAACAAAGATGTCTTCGGGGAACCAACGTCCCAAATCTAGTACATTGCAAATGGAATATTTTATTTCTACACACAAATTCTGGCTCATGAAGCAGTCCACTCGGAGTGTGCTTTTCCGTCATTAATCACATCTCTGTTATGTGATATCCACGTGAGTACTTCTCAGTAGAAGCAGCTTCATGCTCAAATGCTCAAAGAACACTAGAATAAAGCTCTGATTGTCCTACTCAGTGATTCCAAGTCCTGGTGTGTCACCAGCTCAGGTCTCTATTTCCCAAAGTTTGTAATGCCGTTTCAAAACAAAGCTATTTCAATCCAAATTTTAAAATGCACGAAATGTGTGAAGTAAAATCAACGGGGGTCTTGCACCTCCCAAAAGGTGGTGAACCTCTGGTCTGATTTACAGACGATTCTGTGCTGCCCAAGCACAGGGCACACAGTGCTTGAAAAGGACACACTTTTCAAGAGCATGTTAGGCTACTCGTGCTCGTTACATTTACAAATGTAAATAGAAATAAGGAAATAGAAGCACAGTAAAATCATAAATGTTAGGAGCATTCAGGTGGGGGCTTTCTATGACAAACAGAGGGAGATCTGACTGCCTGACCACCTGAGCGTGATTTTTCTTAAATTACCTGTAACTTCTCTCTCCTAAGAGCCGGCAGGGCCCTGCATTTTGGATTCGTCACTTTTAAAAGAGCGATTGTAATTCTCTCAAATCATTGTTTGCGTTTCTTCACCCTGGGAGGCAGCTGGAAACAGCCCAAAGAGGAGGAAAAGGCTCTGCGCCTCGCTGGGGCGGGGAGGGGGTGAACCCTGAAATACCTGTTGGGGCGCAGCCCTACGCGACCGAGACCCCGCCCGAGGGTCAGGGATTGGGGGCCCCGGGGGCAGCAGGCGCGCGGGCGCGGAAGGAGGAGGCCGCGGGGCCGCCTCCCCCGGCCACCCGGCTCCTCCCAGCGGCGCCCGCGGAACCTGCCCCGGAGTCGCCGGGCCCCGGAACGGAACGTGACCCGACCCCTCCCCGAGCGGCCGCGACCAGGCGCCGAGCCGCGCTCAGGGTTCGGGCGGGCGCACGGCCCCGCCCGTCGCCCACCGCCCTGCCCTCGCCTGTCTCCTCCTTTCCCCGGGGCTCCGCTGAGTTCATTCACTGGGATTGGTTTCAAGTGACGCCATCTCTTTATTTTTAAACCAATGACCTCATCCGCGCTTGAAGTTTCCTGACCAGCGACTCTTTCTCTTTCCCCCCAACCCCCCACCCCACCCCACCCCCCGCCTTTCCCCCTCTTTCTGGGTATCTCTGTTTGGGGCGGGGGGGCTCTGATCAGTTTTCCAAACGACTATCATCACCTTTCCCGACCCCCTCCGCGTCCCCCCCGCCACCTCCACTTCCCCAGGTTCCTCGCCCCTTTCAACAGTGTTTTTTCAAGGCTGATCGGGGGTTGGGGGGGGGGGGGAGAGAAAGAGTGAAGAAAAGTTGCAAACGTCTCCTCGCTTCCTAAGCCTCCCGCCCCTACCCGCCCCTCCGAGCAGGAGAAGATAATATAGTGAAAAGAAGAGGAGGCGGAGGAGAGCGCGACGGGACGGACGCGGGCGGGAGCGCAGCAAGCCCTCCCGGCTCTGCCGCGGCGCCTTGCGGGTCCGGGAGGCGAGGGGGCCCCGCGGGGAGACGCCGTGACAACTTTCGTTTTCCCCCCCCGCCCCCCTGAGGGAGCCGCGAGGTCGGCGGCCCCGAAAGTAAGTGGGCGCGCGGACGGCGGGGCGGGTGGGCGCGGGGCCCGGCTCCCGCCGCGCCGGCAGCATGGACGCCGGTCCGCGCGCCCCGCCGGCGCTGCCCTCCCGGCGGCCGGGCCCGGGGTCGAGGGCGGGGTGGGGGCGATCGCGGCCCCGAGCGGCGAGCGCGTGGGAAGCGGAGGCGCGAGGGGTGTGTGTGGTGGTGGGGGGGCGGCGGCCTGGCCCGCGCGGGGTCGGGGCGGCGGCGGCGGGCGCGCGGGCTTGGGCCGAGCGGGCCGGGCGGCCGGGTGCCGCCGCCAGGAGCCGCCGCCGGACGCGGTCCCTTCGCGGGCCAAGCTGCTCACTTCCAGGCGCGACTGTTACACAACACGCCTGCCAAGAGGGGCCCCGGCCTGACTGTCCCCATTATCCCCAGCTCGCCTTCCGTGTGAGCGGCGGGGCCACCTGAGTGGTGACCGGGCTGCGCTCTTCAACCCACTCGCTTTTCTCCAGGGACCCCCCTCCCCCCGAGGCCGGGTGTTGGGGGGCCCGGTGCGCCAGGGACTTCTTTATTTACACCAACCGTAAAACGTGAGAAAGGAAGAAGCCCCGGGAGACGAGCAAAGGTCTGTGTATATCATGTGCAGTTTCATGGAATGAAACACAGGGGAGGAAAATATTGGTGTAAAACGGAAGTTTTCAGGTGCAGCTGCGTTTATTTCCTTGAAATTACAATAGCAACTATACGGTTATTGTGTTTTCTCACTTGAGAAAAATATAAATAGATATTTAAATGAATGGATCCTGAAAAATCATAAGGAAATGTATCAAACCTCAACTTCAACCGTCCTAAATAAAATCCTAGGAGTCTCAACTCGTTTGGAGAAAGCACATCTCCAATCAGCCCGTGATGAATAAAGTGGAGAGAGGAAAAACCTGTTACATAATCTCATTTGCCGTGGGGTTTGCAGTACCGGCGCCTGAAATCAAGGGGAAGTGAGTTAAGATGCAGGGTTTTTAAACCTCTGAAGGTTTTATTTACCCACTCTCCTGGCTGCTACTTATGCTTTAAAAGATTATAAGTAAATACTCTGCTCTTACAAGGGAACCAAACCTATCAAACCTGTTTAGAAAATGACCAGGTATGTTTCTTTCCTTTCTTTTGTATGTGTGTGTGTGTGTGTGTGTGTGTGTGTGTGTGAAATTTTACCATCCATGAAAGACCTTATGACTAGTATTTGGGGAACTTAGACTGTCAGAAAATGCCTCTTTAAGCCACTCATCTTTTGAGCGCACATAGGTGACAACTGTTTTCCTCAGAGGATTTATACTATTCTGAACTCCATCAAGAAAAGAGATTTTTGAAGTTAAGGTAAATTTTTAAAAGAAGGAAAGAATTCTTACCAGGTGAATCAGTCACTTGTGAATTATTTATTTTTCCTTGAGAAATGATGTGTATGGGTGGACAAACAGCTTGGGAGGCCGTAGTTAATTGAGACTTGTGCTGCAGCCTGGAGAAGGTACATTGAAAAACTAAGAACTTGGGGCTTTGTCTGGGTATATTAGTCAAAGTGTGACTAGGCATCCTGAGTTTGTTTTTGTTTTTTAAGTAAAGTTCTGGGACTTAACTGAGTTTGATGACTGTGAAATCTTGTTTAAAAAAGTTTTGGGGGATTAACATTTAACATCCTATGTAAAAACTTGGCCTAAAAGACACCAGCCCAAAAGTTGGTTTTTAGGTAAAATAATTTGTACTTCCCAAAGTTCTTTATGAGGGGGAACCACAAAAATGAGTTTATTCTCAATTCTGCTGGTAATATGGTGATTAACATGAAAAAGAGTAGGTTCAAGCTCTATTTAAATGTGCATTTGAATGTAAAATAATTGAATACCTGTAAAGTGAAAACAGTTATGTAAAATTGAGGATTAGGGATCTCTTGGCCAAGAGCTCAATGGCAGAAACTGAAAAGGGGGCAAAAGAGAAGAACCTGTTAACTTAGTTCTTTTCCTTTTTTTTAAACTTTAGAAACTCATTTGTGGAAGTGAGGCAGCAGCAATCAAGTGTGAGATTGTGCAGAGTTTAGGCTGGGGTCAGGAAAAGGGGCCAGGGTTGATGTGTGAGTTTGTTTTGATGCTCTTTTCTATAAATGCCCGTATTGAGAATTTAATTTCATAGTTTTTGGCCTATGGGATTATATATTGCAAAGCTGACTTGCATAGCTGTTTAAAGTTAGTGTTTTTCTATTTTTCAGTCAATCATAATAACTCACTAAATATAAATTTGCTAGAATTACCAGTGTAATTTATCCTAGAAACCCAACTTTTCCTGGAGTAGCTTAAAAAAAAAAAAAAAAGAGTCTTCTATCCAGTGTTATTTGGACTGAAAATTTCATCAGACATTTAGTGTTATTACAATGCTTTTCATTCTCAAGCAAATGGTACTTTAAATTAAAGAAGTAAATTAATATAGGGTAAGCTGATTTGGATCAGAAGCCCAGGAACAGGGAGGAAATAAATCAGGGGAAACAGAAACCAGATTTTATGATAGTTTTCAACAGATTGAAAAAATGAGTTAAAGACTTCATAGGAAAAACCTCAGTTGATATTTGATTGGCTTTTTGAAAAAAACTGCATCAAAATTTAAAATTGAGACAGATATTCCATCATCGTAAAAGAAAATGTTACGAACAGTGATGGCTTAAGCAAAAACTTTAAGAAAGTAAATCTTGCCCAAAGCCACATGGTATATTCCAAAGCCAGATGTCAAATTTTTTTCTGATTTTCTTGTGTTGTGGATAATCGGATATTTTTGTACATTTCATTTAGCCCAGAAGACCGGGGTTTGGTTGGCTTTGTGAAGGGATGGCCAGATTTAAAGAAGCAGGCTCAAGCTTTAAGAAGAGGCCAGTCTCATACACAAGCTGACTGAAAAGTTTGAAATCTGATCAAATAAGTGACTAGAGGAAACAGGAGTGGCTCAGAAAGGAGAATCTAAGGCAGATTACCAAGGACAGGTACAAAGCAATAAGAAAAGCTTGCCAGGGCTATGATCAGGAAAGAAGGAAATGGGATCCATCTTGACATGAAAGGAAAAAGGCATAAAAAGAAAAAATACCCTCCAGTACCTCAGCAACAGGAAGAAAGTATTGAAACTCCAACTTCCTTCTTGATTGGGGTTAGATACTTCATTTGAAGGTATCACCAAAAAAGTGAAGATTTTTTTTTTTTAATTACATACAAAAAATCTTGGGGGAGGGATGGGTAAAGTGAATTATGAGCAGTTATAATTACATATATGAGAATGTAAAGCTTGAAGTTGCCAAAAATTAAATTTAAACTAGAGGGGACCCACTGCAATTTCAGTTGAGTTATTGGAAAGGGAGGGTTAGATTATAAAAAGGTGAAACTATTAATTGATTTCTGGATTAACTATAGATATGAGTCAATCAAGCAGAGCATTTATTAGTGGTAGACTATGTATAGGTCCTGAGGTGGATACCAAAACTTAGGAGCACGGGTCCATGCCCTTAATGAGGATTATGAGAATTTTAAGGGAGCTATATACATATGCAAAGATAAACAGTTATCAGACAGCAGGCAAGGGCGTCGTTCATGGTATGAAGGAGAAGGAGATTGGAGGAATGGGAGATCTTTCTCACAGAGGTAGTAGAATTTGACCCTGACCTCAAAGGACGGTTAACCTGTGTATGGAGGAAAGGAAGGGGAGGGGCAGGGGGGCGGCCATTCAGCCATCCCTTCATTCAGCAGATCTGTTTGGAACCTGTACTGTGTGCTTGGCACTGTTCTCTGAACCCAGCAAAGAGTGGAAAGTAAGATAAGGTTTTTGCCCTTATGGAATTGACATTCTAGTGGGAGAAGGGCAATAAACAAGTAAACACTTCATGGAAAATCTGATGTCAGAGAGTGATGTCTTGTGAAAATAGGAATGATCAGAGACAAGGAAATTACAGAGTGCTAGTTACAGCCCTACTTATTCTGTGAATGACCTGTTTTGCCTGTGATATGCCTGGTGAATAATGTTAATGATTTAGCTTTTTAATTTTTATTTGCAGCCCAAACCAATTTGAATAGACAACTACACAGTTATTGACTCCATCTTTAACCAATTTTTAAAAAGAAACCTACATAATATTTTGTAGATTGAAGCATGCAGGCTTTGCGTTTTCAACTCCTCGTTAACAATTTTTATGCAATTCTGCTGCTGTTGTCTGCTAAGAACCTCATGTTTTTGCAGTGAGGTTAATGTCATTCTTTCCAGTTTACTTAGAGTTGTGATGTATTGGGCTGTATACATAGGTATATTCTCCATTAGGAACAGTAATCACAACAGTGCTATAAAGGGAAGCTAAACTCCAAGGACAGTTTGTTTTGATGATACCTTGTATGAGAGCACACAAAACTGAAGGTGGACAGAAAGTATAAGTCGGCTCTTCGGCTTAGTTAGCAGAAAATGAGGTCAGGGGTGACGTTCCCTCCAGGTCTCGTCTGCATGGTACATTTGGGCTGCGTTGTGCTCTGTGAACTTAATCATTCTCCTTACAGTTGATAGGGGACTTAGTGG
Organism: Okapia johnstoni; assembly: GCA_024291935.2. NCBI lineage: Eukaryota > Metazoa > Chordata > Mammalia > Artiodactyla > Giraffidae > Okapia > Okapia johnstoni. The sequence continues at coordinate 20,246,417 of CM044320.1, read as the reverse complement.
TCTCACTGGAAGTATTATCTTAAACTTAGGACTTTTGCTGTCTTTCTGCAGATAGTAGACCTGATACAAAAGTGTCAGTTCTGAAATGGGGAAGTCTGGACTCTGCAGTTGTCTGACTGTCAGGTTTTGTTGTTATTGACAAGATGTCCTTTATAGTGTCAGCTAAAAAATTCCTTAGTGACTCTTTCATGTTTTGGAACACTATTTATGAAGTACTTCTTAAGCATTCTTTAAGAAATGTGTTCTCTCCTCCACTTTTTCTGTAGTTTTAAACTTAAAAAAAAAAAAAAAAAAAACACCACAACAAAAAAACTTTATAAGTGGAATTGAGGTAAAGGATTCCAAAAAGGATTTATGTGCCTATAGAACCACATCTCTTAAAGTTTTCTATATGCATCTGACCAGTTTTCATCTACAATTCATTCTGACACACTTGGGATAAGCCTATGGAAAAGAAAACAATTTTCAGAGGAGGTGGGAGATTCTTTAGCCTTTCCTGATTTCCTCCTGAATACTCCCATTTATTTTTATTTTTTTTAACTTTTTATTTTATGTTGGAGTATAGCTGACTAACAATGTTGTGATAGTTTCAGGTGAACCGTGAAAGGACTCAGCCATACATGTACATGTATCCATTCTCCCCCAAACTTCCCTCCCATCCAGGTTGCCACGTAACATTGAGCAGAGTTCCCTGTACTCTGCACTAGGTCATTGTTGATTATCCATTTTAAATATAGCAGTGTGTATATGTCAGTCTTCAACTAAATACTCCATTTAGAAAAGAACTGTAGATGTAAATGCTCGGAGTCTGTGATGTATATGATAAAAGCTAATGTGATGTGTAATCTTGAAAAGTATTTGGGAAGGACAGTAGAATTCATATGTTTTAATGTCTGGGTGAGGGGTGGGCCAAATTACAGGTTTTGCACTATAAATTACACTATAAATTGTTATGTATGTGGCAAGGTATTAATATTAAATTTGTCCATTCTTCCCCTTAAAATTAATGGGGAAAGTAATATGTAGAGAAGTATATGCTGCTTATTGTTTCACTGAATAATTATACACAAAAATACTACAGCTCATATCCTAAAATGTGCCTAGTAGAATTGACTTTTTTGACAAATGTTTGCTGAATAAATTCAGTTGTCACAGGTAGTTTATTTTGATGATATTTGCATTCTATTTCTAGCTTAGAACACTTTTTTTTTTACAATTATCTTTTCATATTTAATTAATTTATTTTGGACGTGACATGTGGGATCTTAGTTCCTTGACCAGGGATCGAACCTGTTCCCCCAGTGTTGGGAGCACAGAGTCTTAAAACCACTGGACCACCAGGGAAGTCCCAGAGCACTGATTTTTGACCTCTGAGTTGAAACCTGCAGGTGGTTGCCATCCAGCCTTTTGGATACTGGGCTTGTTTGAGCTGTACTGTCACTCTGGAACCCAGACCCTGACCTTACCTCCAGCCTGCCTGACCGAGGGGCTGACCCAACCCCATCTTTTCCGAAAGGGCAGCTGGTGGTTTCCTACAGTCCCTGCACTTCCTGATCAGCTGAATGTGTCCTCTTCTGGTCACTTCTCAGAGTACTGAAGTGTCCCCAGTTTGGCCTTTTCTGTGGTGGGTGTCTCTTGTTATTTTTGTCTGTTGTTTTGTTGGAGAAGAAGCACATTTCCCTGGAGAATAGTTCCTGATTTTGTAAACTGTACATGTATATAGAGCATGGTGTTATTTCTCCTTTCTTCTTGTCTTTAGCTGAAAATCTTGTATTACTTGTAACTGAATTGTTGAGAATATTTTGATCCTACAGAACAACTAAAAACTAATGTAGACTCTTTTGGGGGGAGTCAATCAGGAAATTAGAACATGGAGTATGTTTTAGGTTGGAGAGGGGCATGACAACCCTCTCTAGTGTTCTTGCCTGGAGAATCCCATGGACAGAGGAGCCTGGTGAGCTACCATCCATGGGGTCACAGAGAGTCAGACATGACTGCAGTGACTTAGCATTGCATGTTTTAGGTGATATTTAAGAATAAAACTACAAAGTTCATTTCTATGTTAATGGTATTGGGGTTATGTTAAATTCTCATCTGTTAAAAAGATACATATGGGAGTATTTATAGATGAAATGATGCCTAATTCTTGTTTTTAAAAACATCAGAATAGGCATACACACACATAGGAAATGAAATGATATTGGTAATTTTTAAGGGTACGTGGGGATTTGTTACAATTTTCTGTACTTCTGTGTGTATTTGGAAATATCTGTAATAATTAGAATATACACATTACCAATTATAACTGTCAAGGGCTAAATTTAATACAGTAAAGTTATGTGATTGGACATTTGAGCTAATTGACTAATCAAAAAATCTCCACTTTGCATTTTCTGTAAGTTCTGCATTTAGCAAAAAAATTTAAGAATAGAGAATTTTTTAGAAATATGGTCACAAGGTTAAAACTCTTAACTTTGAGATCTTGTAACAATAACAGTATACCTGTTGTATACTGTATCAACTGTTTTGACATATTTTGTCTTTTATCCTCAGAACAAGACATGAATAACCCATTTCACAGATGAAGAAACTAAGACCTTAGATTAATTTATCCAAATCCCAAAGCAAGTGGACCTGGAGCCGAGACCTTCTGACTCATTCTCAGGTGCCTGTTCTCTTATATACACACGCATATAAGCACTCTTTTTTTTGTGGTGTTGAAAACGAAAGGTTTTCTAATATTTTGGTGTTGGGACACTTTTGCATTCTTTACAAATTATTGACGCCCCAAAGATCTTTTGTTTATGTGGACTATATCAATATTTAATGTATTAGAAATTAAAAGTCTGAAATGTTTTAAAATACTTATTCACTTAAAAATGACAAACTCATGAAAGGTTAACATGAATAACGTATTTTAATGAAAAAAGTATTCCAAAACAAAAATACAGTGATGAGTGTGAGATGGTTTTATGTTTTGCCACTCTCTAATGCATTGCTTAATAGAAGACCACTGGAGTTTCATAACTACTTTTGCATTCACCCTATTGTGATATGTTGCTTTGTTTGAAATATATGAAGAAACTCCTTTTATACACAGATACATAGTAGAGAAAAGGTGGGGTATTTTAGTGTCTTTTTCATGTAATTGTGTATATTCTTTAATACGTCAAGACTCAGCAAATAGTAGATTCTTGTTTTTTTTCCCTTTGCCTCTTTTTTTTTTTAAGAAAGATGTTCTTAAGAGTTAGTTGTGGTGTTGAATCTGAACATTGTCAATGAATTTTTTGTGCTACTCCATAACGGAAAAATCTCTTGGTCCATCTTGCTCTTTGGATGGATCTTTGACTTTGTGATTTTATAACATTGTACATCGGTCATTTTAAAAATAATCGTTGAGTTCTACAGATCTTTCAATGTTGATACATTTGATTACACAATATTTATCAAATCACATTCATTAATACAACCATTAATCTCATCCATAAAGTCTTTAGAATTGAGGAGCAGTCAAGATTTTGGTATCCAGTTCAAGTTTTCCAAAATTCTAATTTTTTCTTGAAAACTCAAATTTTATCATCAGCAGCAGGTATTGTCAGTTTTTTCCTTGAAGTGTCAGGCTCACTGTATCTACTTTAGAGAAAATGTCTGCCAAGTACCTAAGTCTGAATAACTATATGTAATAGCCAGCCATTCTTTCAGCAGAAATGGTATTCTGTGGAAAAGTGTGTAGTTCAGCTCATAACTCAATTGCATAAATGCTTTTCCTTAAGATGGCCATTGTATTAGGTATGTAGAAATGCTTTTTGTACATATTAGATATGATGAAATGTTCCCATTTCATCACATGGATTATCAAAATGATCAAGTTCTCAAGAGTGAGATTTAATAATTAATATCAAGGACATTGTTAAGTGAAACTGGCTTTTTAAAAATGGTTGATAGGAGAAAGAGTAACATGGAAACTTATATTATCATGTGCAAAATAGATAGCCAATGGGAATTTGCTATATGGCTAAGGAAACTCAAACAGGGGCTCTGTATCAACCTAGAGGGGTAGGATGGGGAGGGAGATGGGAGGGAAGTTCAAAAGGGAGGGAATATATGTATACCTGTGGCTGACTCATGTTGAGGTTTGACAGAAAACAACAAAGTTCTGTAAAGCAATTAGCCTTCAATAAAAAATAAATTATTTTTTAAAAAAATGATTGATAGGGACTTTGCTGGTGGTCCAGTGGCTCAGACTCTGTGCTCCCAATTCAGGGAGCCCAGGTTTGATCCATGGTCAGAGAACTAGATCCCATATGCCATTCCTGCATGCCGCAACTAAGACCCTGGTGCAGGCAAATAAATAATATAAAATCAGTATTTAAAAAAGTGATCGACAGACAGTGAAGAATGTAATTCCTGCTAGTACAGTTTGGACCCTTGCCATAATTGATGCTGAAGTACCAGCAGTTTTGCCCTTCATTGCTTTTGTGCCATCAGAGGAGATATCAGCATGGTAGTTTCAGGGTGAATCATGAGAATTTGAAATTGCTGATATAAACTGGTGCCATGTTCTAATATATTTTTAGAATAGTCTAACATAGACAATCTGTAGCAATAAAATAATGTTTCCATCTTAGCTGATTAACTTGTGGGGGAAGAAGGAAATATGCTATTGTGTGGGATGAGCCATGTGGTCCTGAAACCACAAGGGTAGAAGATTAAGTAACCTCGGAGAGTGGTGGGTAAAGGGTAGACACAAAGGAGGAGTCGATAAAAGCGCTTTTGTGTGTGTGTGTGTGTGGTCAATTGTGTCTGACTCTTTGCAGCCTTATGGACTGTAGCCTGCCAGACTCCTCTGTCCATGGGATTCTCCAGGCAAGAATACTGGAATATGTTGCCATTTCCTCCTCCAGGAATCTCCCAATCCAGGGTTCGAACCAGCATCTCCTGTGTCTCCTGCATTGGCAGGCAGATTCTTTACTACTGAGCCACCTGGGAAGCCCAAAAGGGCTTTATAGCTTACAAAAAGAAAAATGAGCGTTGGTTCTGTTTTTTTTTTTTTTTTTAAGTTAAGAAAGCACTGAACCCACATACATCATTCATATAAATCTATCTATTCATACTCATTTTTTTTTTTTTTTTTTTTTTTTTCGGGAGGGAAAGGGCGCAAGGGCCCCCCCGCAAGCAGCCACGGGCGCCCTTCCCTCTCCATACTCATTTTTATCTGTGCTCAAAATCAGGGTACTCAGCCATTTTATTCCTTGAATGACAGGAGTGGAGAGATGGTAGCACACTTGAGAGAAGAGGTGTTTGTGGCTGTTGTCTGTTTCTTTCCACCAGGGAGGCTGTGAGTGGAGTAGATGTTAGTGATCACAGAGCTGGTGTGGGCGGAGTGGAGATGAGTGTTGGGAGCCAGAGGAATATTGTGGGGTGAATACAGAAAAATGGGACCTAGGAAAGTACAGAGGTGGGTGCAACTGGAGTCATCGAGGTGAACATATATTTGACAGAGTTCCATCAAAATACAGTTAAAATAACTATTGAAATAGCTGTACTGGGTAGTCTGACTTTTAATGTCTTATCAGTATTCACATTCTATTATTATAACCTGTAAATGCCATGAATTTGGTGTAGTGCTGGTAAGTCGCCAGGCTTCCGTTACAATCATCTGTATGTGAAAATATTGACTCAGCTACTTTGGGGGGTGTAAATTCAAGAATGAAATTTTAATATTTAATCTTTTACTAATAGTTATGATTAAGGGCTTTCCTGGTGGCTCAGTGGTAAAGAATCTGCCTGTAATGCAGGAGACCTGGGTTCGATCGCTGGGTTAGGAAGATTCCCTGGAGGAAGGCATGGCAACCCACACCAGAATTCTTGCCTGGAGAATCCCATGGACAGAGAGCCTACAGTCCATGGGGTCACAAAGAGTTGGACACAGCTGAAGCAGAGTTATGATTAAAGGAGTGGAAGAGTTTAGTTCAGATAGATCTTATTCATCAGTTTGTTATTTATGTGGTACTCATTTCCAGAAAGGATTTGAGATGGCAGAAGGAAGGATCAAAGTCATAATCAAGAAAAAATATGATTCGAAGTCATGTATCTTTCCATAACGTTTTGTTTACTGATGACCTTTATTTTAATAGGGTCATTGTTGAGATGTGCTGTAACTATAAAGTAACTGAACTGGTCTCTGTTAATTATGTGTGGCTTCTCAGGTGGTGCTAGTGGTAAAGAACCCTTTTGCTAATGCAGGAGACAAAGTGAAACGCGAGTGCGATCCCTGAGTCAGGAAGATCCCCTGGAGGGACCACTGGCAACCCACTCCAGTATTCTTGCCTGGAGAATCCCATGGACAGAAGAAGCTGGAGGGCTGCAGTTCATAGGGTCGCAAGGAGTTGGACATGTCTGAAGTAACTTAGTATGCACTCATGCTATTAATTATGCAGGAGAAATATAACACTGTCTTTTTTTAGTGGCATGTATATGAGCAGAATACACACTTTTAATGGGAGTGATGTGGCAGGAAAATTACAGCAGGGCACCAAAGATTTTGTTTTATCATTTTTTTTTTATTTTGGCTATGTCATGCTGCTTGTTGTATCTTTGTTGCCTGACTGGGGATCAAACCCAGGGCCCCTGGCAGTGAAAGTGCTCATCCTAACTACTGGAATGCCAGGGAACTGCCCAGAAAAAAAAAATTTTTTTTTAATTCAATACTGCTTTCAGCAGTAGTTAATCGAAAGCCATAGAAGAGGCTTAAACCGTAAGCCATTTATTACTGTGTGGTTCAGAGAAGTTCAGGGAATTTCAGAGATAGGTGGTCTCAGGAAATTCAGCTCCTCTGCAGCGTCCTCGGCCAGGTTCTCAGCCATCTTTTGCTTGTTTACTTACTGCCATCAGGTCACAAAATGGCTGCCTCAGTTGTCGGCATCACATCTCTTTCCAAGGCAAGAAGGAGGAAGTAGACAAGAGCAAGCAGTTCCTACTCCAGTGCTTGCCTGACGGGGAACAAAATCTTTCCCAGAAGCTTCCATCCCCTTTTTCTCTGACGTCTCGTTTGCTTGAATTGTTGTCTGTGTCTGTCCAACAGGAGTGGGGACTGGGGTTGGTGTAACGCACGTCGTGTGTCGTTTCCTAGGCTTAGACACACTGCTGGCTGTCCAGGAGGAACTGGGACTCGTAGCAAGTTTGAGGGGAGGAGATGTCTCTTGGGTGATTGGCTGTGTGTCTGCCACACAGAGTAGTCAGCAGCTCGCTATAGCAACTTTCCTGGAGTCCAGAGACTATTCTGTGTGTGTTTCCTTCTTTCTCACAGATTCCCTTTTCTTTCTTATTCTAGTGGAAGGTTACACAGACCTGAATCCCAGTTCGTTGTGGAGCTAATTTAGAGATAGTTAGGTCTTAGCTTCCTCAGCTGTGAAATAAGAATATCGTATTTGATGATCTTGGAGGTGCCTTCTGGTTCAGACATTCTTGTCTCGCCTTGTGTTCCTGTCTTTTGATCATTTCACATTTATATCTTTTTTTTTTAAATCAAAAAAGTGGATAGGATTAGAGGATATAAAAGTGTATGGTGTTTTATAGTCATCTTGATAGCTGGGCAGTGTCTCTAATAACAATCTTGATGGTATAGAAGGTTAAAGCTAAAATGAGGTTTTGGCTTTTTGGCAGTTAAGTAATGTGATATTACTTATGCCCCAAATTTCCATTGAAGGTGGAAAACTAATCACATTTTTATTTTAATAGGGGACATATCCATGTATGTACACCATCTGTACTCAACATAGCCTCAGTACCATGTCCTAAATTTAAGCACTAGTGGTTAAAACCTGGTGGAATACCCCCTTTTGCTTGTTGGGCATTTGTTCTTATTTGTTAATCATGTTTGCACTGCATATTTGCCTTAGATAAAATTAGAGGACAACTAAAGGAGAGTGATTGCCTTCATTCATGGTAGCAGCTCGACTTGACTTCAACAAGGCAGAACCTTTGTCTCATCTTGAGATAGATTCTACTGTGTTTCAGAGAGAGTGACAGTCTGGCTCCTCCTATAGAATTCCATCAAGATTATATGAATTTGGATATACTGTGAGTTGAAAATCACATTCTCAGCTCTAGAAACTTGCAAAGCAATTAAACACTGCTTATAGAATAGGCTCTTGAAATGTTAACCGAAAAATGTATTAATCTTCTGTCCAACAGAAGTCTTACAGAAGGATCTCAATGTGGTTTATTGTGGTTTATCAGTATTGGGAGACCCTGAAGATAAACATTATTAACTCTGGCATTTAAAGGGGCCAGAAGTCATTTGCAGTTTGGAATGTATTTTTAAGAATAAAATGGGTGTATGTGTATGTATTTAACAGCTGCTTTAAACAACTTTAGGGACAGACAGCATCTAATTTCATTACTCTAGAATATCCAAATATCAGAAACTTTTCCTTCCATTGAAACCCTTTTAACTATGTAATTAAAGCGATTGTTTTCATTTTTCATTTTGTGGATGACTAAGAGCCTCGTTAATGTAAATATTCAGGAAGCTTGATTTTATAGCTTCTTGGCTTTATAACCAACAATAAAAATCACATACAGTGGAAAACCCCTTCTTCCCTTGACTGCAATCCCAACTGAAAGACAAACTCAAGCAATTTTTTCTGGCGGTGGAGTGACCTGTGTGGCTGGCTCTTAGATGTTGCCAGTGGCCATCTCATTAGAGGATGTAATTAACAGGATGTTAATTTAAGGCGATACAGTATTTGCTGGTGGGGTGGATTTCCAGTTACCAAGTGTTAATCAGTGTGGTATCCACTACGAGGAAGTAGTAGTTTTATACAAGTTTTTAATAAAAATTATTATGAAGTCAGTGGAGATATTTTATTATACAAATGACCTTGGTTCATGTATGGAAATGAGCACTTTGACTTCTGAGTCCAGTAGGCTTTTTTGGTGGACAAAAGATTCATTTTTTTTGCCAGTGGTCATTGGCACGTCTCTGTCATTGGTATGAACAAGTCTTACTGAGTGACTTCCGAAAGTGAGGTATTAGAAGAGATGCAAAGAAGTGTATGTAGCCTATGACCTTGGTCATCAAGGAGTTTATATCAATACTTGTTACCAGCATCTCTTTAAAAGAAAAACAGCCATTCTTTCTTTCTTTCTTCGTTTTCTTTTTTAAAAAATTGTAGTAAAGGCAATGTAAAATTTATCATCGAACCATTTTTAGGTGTATAGTTCAATATTGTTTTGTATATACACATTGTGGTGAAACAGATCTTTAGTACTTTTTACATCTTCAAAATCTGAAACTCGACACAGTGTAGAGTATTTGAAATCTCCTTTCTCCCTCCCTCAGCCTCTGGTGGGCCCCATTCTGTGCTCTGTTTCCATGAATTTGACTGTTTTGGATAACCTCATATAAATGAAATCATAAGCATTTATCTTTTTGTGACATATTTTACTTACTGTAGTGTCATCGGGGTTCATCCATGTTGTCACATGTGACAGGATCCCCTTCCTTTTTAAAGCTGAATCGTATTGTATTATCATTGTACGTGTAATCATGTTTTGTTTATTTGTCTGTTGATAGACATTTCGGTTACTCTTGGCTATTGTGAATAAGGCTGCTGGGAACATGTGTGTACAAATATCTCCTGGAAACTGTTTTTAGTTCTGTTGGATAAATACCCAGAAGTGGAGTTCCTGGGTCATATGGTAGTTCTGTTTTTTAATTTTTTGAGTAAGTGCCATACTGTTTTATATAGCATTTATACCATTCATGGAATCCCCTGGTGGTTCAGCTGGTAAAGAATCCACCTGCAATGCGGGAGACCTGGGTTCAGTCCCTGGGTTGGGAAGATCCCTTGGAGAAGGGAACCGCTACCCACTCCAGTATTCTGAAGAATTCCATGGATTTTATATCCATGGGGTCACAAAGAGTCGGACACGACTGAGGGACTTTCATACCATTTCATAATCCCACCTACAGTGCACAAAGGTGGTACTTTCTCCACATCCTTGCCAGCACTTGTTCTGTTTTGTTTTAATAATGGCTGTTGTAAAGGTGTGAGGTGATATCACATTGTGGTTTTGATTTGTATTTCTTAGATGATTAGTAATGATGGGCATCTTTTCATCTACTTGTTGACCATTTGTGTATCATCTTTGGGATAATGTCTCAGTCCTTTGCCCATTTTTTCGTCAGTTATTTAATTTTTTATTGTTGGCTTGTAAGGTGCCATTTTCTTTTTAAAATATGAATTAGCAGAGTAGAACTGCTCATAGATCAGATGGTAATTAGTGCAGGGTTCAGAAATGCAGTGAGTGGAGTGGTGTAACAGCAGAGGGGTTCACCCATCTCTAACCATTATTTGTGCAGTCAGTTCTTTTCTTTTTTAATATTTAGTTTTTGTTTGGCTGCACCAGTTCTTAGTTGTAGCACATGGAATGTGGCATGTGGGATCTAGTTCCCTGACTAGGGATCGAACTCGGGCTCTCTGCATTGGGAGCAAGGAGTCTTAGCCACTGAACCACCAGGGAAGTCCCAGTGCAGCTTGTTTAATTGAGAGCTTTTACTCCCAAAGAGGATTTGAGGCCTCAGATTCGTCCTCCTCTTCCTCTCCATCCTCCTCCTCATTACCTGTAAAACCAGTGGATGGACAAGATGATAACTGAGGTGTCTTCCAGCTCTAAAATACTGAGTTTTGAGAGTACTGCCCTTTACTAACTGACCTCTAGGTAGAGATCTCAAATCTCCTCGGAACCTCATTAACGTCTGACTTCTAGACTAAGAAATCTTTGATGACTAGTAAGAAGCTCTCCTCCAAAGGCCCATTGGATCTTTGCTAACTTTTAATCTTAGTCCTTCAGGTCTTTATAGTGTGGTGTCACCCCCAGATTCTGGGCCTACAGGTCCGTTTGTTACCTGCTGCCACACACAAGTCCTTCCGTGGGCATGTGGCAGGGTGCACAGGCTTGGACTTTGCCCTGAGATATACAGCGTTGCTGTTTTTTAAGCCTATTCACAGTCATGAGGAAATAGGAGCCAAAGTTCATTGGACAGTGTATTTGTTGTTGTTTTGAACACAGAGCAGGCAGAACTAGTCCAAATCTGGTGAATTCTTATTTTGGTAAAACTAGCAACATTTCTGTGTTAAGTGCTAGGTTTAAAGAAATATTACCCAACTGATATGTTTATTCTTTGTCCGTGGTTTTCACAGTGATACTTTGGTAATAGTTTAAAAAAAAAAAAGAGGCAATGTTGATTGTGGTGGTTGATGTTGAAGATTACCATAGACTCTGATATGACTTGCTTAGGATTACTTTTAGATTTCAAGTACTTGGTATTTTAAAAATATTTTGTATCTAATAGATACTGTCTGATAGATATCCAGTCTTCGAGGAGCTGATCTTAGTTATTAATATTTGGAGTTATGTTATTGCCACAAGACACTGTGGACTTAAAATACTAATGGCAACAGTATCCTATGAGGTAATAAGGTAAACAGGCAGAGTCCAGCAAACTACACAGGAATGGGTGAGGAATATGCGTGGTGACTCAGGAAGAGTGAGTTGCTGATAGTGCTTGCAGTAGAACCCAAGATATCTAGCCCAGCAGTGTCTTTGTCCTCCAACACCTGTGGCATCTCCTTTGCCTTCTGGCTTGTTGTCAGGTCTTGATGGGACATTATCATTCCGTTCTTTTGCCCAAAATACTAAATATAGGTGTGTGAGCAGGGGAGGTAACACAGGGACTGAGGCGGTTTCAGAGAGCTACGTGGTGAGAAGCTACAGAAATGTTCAGAGCCACCCAGTGTCCTTCTTCTTCTTCTTCTTTTTCTTAATGTTTATTATTTGTTTATTTGGCTGCATCAGGTTTTAGTTGTGGTGTGCGTGCTAAGTTGCTTCAGGTGTATCTGCCTCTTCCCGACCCTGTGGGCTATAGCCCACCAGGCTCCTCTGTCCATGGGATTCTCCAGGCAAGAATATTGGAGTGGGTTGCCATGCCTTCCTCCAGGGGATCTTCCCGGCTCATGGATTGAACTCAATGTCACTTATGTCTCCTGCATTGGCAGGCGGGTTCTTTACCACCAGCACCATCTGGGAAGCCCTTATTTGTGGCACGTGGCATCTTTAGTTGCGGCATTCAAGCTCTTAGTTGAGACACGTGGGATCCAGTTCCCTGAGCAGGGATCAAACCTAGACTCTCTGCACTGGGAGCACAGAGTTTAGCCACTGGACCACCAGGGAAGTATGCTGGTGTTATTCTTAATCCTGATTATACAGTCCGCTCAAGGGTTGAAAATGCATTTTGTAACATTATGATGATTTCATAGCAAAAATTTATCGAGGCCCTGAGGGGCTTGTCATCACCATCCCTCTGATCATGTCATTTAATTATGAAAAAACATCACCACCAGGAAACAGGTAAAGTGAAAAGACAAAACTAACAGGGTTTTCAATTAGTAGGCCAGAATCCATTAACATCATCATGATCAACAGGGTGTAAGGCTTTCCCTCCAAATAGTAGCATTTCGTGAATCTTATAATATATAAAATGATCACATGTTTTCATTATTCATCCATTTATTTCTGTTGCATGGGAAATGTAACTTATTTCTATATGCTTTGGTTTCTGGTTTTTTAAAGTATAAAATGTTACTGTTACTACCACATCAATATCATTTATTTAAAAAAGCGTTTGGTGGTAAATCTGTTTTTTTTTTTTTTTTTGGAGCGTAGTTGCTTTACAATGTTGTTAGTTTCTGCTGTACACTGAAGTGAATCAGCCACAGGTATACATATATCCCCTCTTTTCTGGATTTCCTTCCCATTTAGGTCACCATAGAGCACTGAGTTCCCTGTGCTATGCAGTCAGTAACAATATTTGCATCAATATCTTTTGTAATAGAAGTTCTTTTTCCTTCTAGATGCTTCAGAATCCACATACTAAACATCAGAGTGATGCATGTGGCTCTAGGACTGTGATTTGGTCTCCCATTTCTCTGATCTGCTTTGTATTTTGTGGGGAAAGACTTACTAGGAAGTGTGACTGAAGGGATCATAGAGTTTGGGCTGGATGGTAGTATTTAGACTGTCATCAGACTTCATTTATCCATGGAACTTCTAATCTATTATTAGAGTAACGATTTGATCATTAAGTAAACTTTTCTAATTAAATAGGGAATATATGTGTAAAAATGTTTTGATAGCTTTAAATCAGTTAACATAATTCATTTCATTAACTGTAAAAAGGTAGAAAAATCATGACTTTGTCAGTTGATTCAGACAAACCATTTGTTAAAACCTATTTCATCATAAAAGAACTCTCAACAAACAAGAATAGGGACTTCCTCAGCATGAGCCAAATTCTGTTGAGGATGCAGAGTGAATAGAACTTTCCTATGTTGCTGGTGGGGGTACAAAATGGTTGGCTTCTCCAGTGGCTCAGTAGGATAAAGAATGTGCCTGAAATGCGGGAGATCTGGGTTCAATCCCTGGATGGAGAAAATTCCCTGGGAGAAGGAAATGGCTACCCAAATCAGTATTTTTGCCTGGAAAATCCCGTGGACAGAGGAGCCTGGTGGGCTGTGGGGTTGTAAGAGTCGGACAGGACTTAGTTACTAAACCGCCACCACTGCCATCACAAATGGTCCACTATTGCAGAAAGCAGTTCAGCGTTTTCTCATAAAGATAAGCACACACTTACCATGTGACTCATCAGTCCTTCTCCTAGGTATTTACTTAAGAAAAATGAAAACCTAGGTTCACACAAAAACCTGTACTCAAATGTTTATGCAGCTTTAGGAATAATCACCCCAAACTAGAACCCAAATATCCTACAACTAGTGAATGAATATATACTTGGTGGTACATTCCTGCAAACAAACTATTGATAAATGCAACAACAGGCATGAATTTTAAAGGCAGCATGTTAAGTAAGAGAAGCCACCATCAAAAGGTAATAAGCTATATGATTCAATTTAAGTCATATTCTAGAAAGGAAAGCTATAGGCATTGGAGAACAGGTCAGCTGTGGCCAGGGTTTAGGTGGGGAGAAGGTGCTGATTACAAAGGAGTGGCGTGAGGAGATTTTTCTGGGCAGATGGAAGCGTTGTGTCTTGATTGTGGTGAGGGTTACATTATACATCGGGTCAAAAACTCATAGAACCATACACCAAAAAAACATGAATTTTGCTTTTTATAAATTAAAAGTAATATTTTAAAAAAAGTAAGTTTAGATACTAGGTCAGTCTATGAAATCTGTATTTCTGTATAACAGTAGTAACCAGAAAATGAAATTTTAAGAAAGATGACGTGTATAGTAAGAACAAAAAAATATCGAAACCTAGGACTAAATCTAATGAAAGATGTCTAAAATCATTATATAAGCTGATTCTAATATTTATATGGAAACACAAATGGCAGGAATAGTCAAAGTAATAATATTGATGATAAACAAAACTGCCGAATTTATACTGTTGGATATGCAGTGTAGAATAAACAAATGGATTGATGGAATAGAACAGAAACCAGAAGCAGATCCATGTCTGTTTTTTTTTTTTTTTAACACATGTATATAAAAGTATGTGTGTGCATTTGTGAAACTGAAAGTGATAGTCGCTCAGTCGTGTCCGACTCTTTGCAACCCAGTGGACTGTTAGCCCACTAGGCTCCTCTGTCCATGGAATTCTCTAGGCAAGAATACTGGAGTGGGTTGCCTTCTCCTCCTCCAGGGGATCTTCCCAACCCAGGGGGAACACTGATTGTGGGAATCATGAATTAGTACAACTGTTTTGAAAATTGGTGATATTATGTTACAGCTGAAACTTGCACTGTGCCTCTGACCCAACAAATCCAGTCCTAGTTGTTACCCAACAAACCTGTGCTTATGTTCACCAAAAGCCATGTACAAGAACGTTCATGGCATAATTCATAATTACTCCAAACTGGAAACGACCCAAATAGTCCATCAGTATAAGAATGGAGAAATACATTGTTGTATATTCAATGAAATAACGTAAAATAGGAAAAGCTATTGCTATTGACAACACCATGGGCTCAAACACAATGTTGAAGAAAAGAGTTCAGACACAAAAGAGTTCAAAAACAAGCAAAACTAATGCACTGATGGGGTCAGGATAGTGGTTATCTTTAGGATGGAAGATTAGTTGATTGGATGGGATATGAGGCCAACTTCTAGAGTTTTCTACTTGATCAGGATGGTAGTTCCATGAGTATGCTAACTTTTTAAAAGTTCTTTGTTACATTCATGATTTTTATGCCTTATGGAAATATGTTATATTTGAACTTAAAAAGTTTATGAAAAGAAATATTTTGAGTTAACCATAGGAGTAAATGGCATCCAAGATTGTATTAGGTTTGTTTTACATTGATAAAGTTCATATTATCAGTGTTTTAAGACAGAAAATTATGTGTATCTACAGATACAAATAAATAGAGCTCCATAAATAAATACAGAGAACAGGCTTAAATTCTTTCCTAACTAAATCAAGACATTCCTAGGCTTCTTGAGTTTTTTTGTTGCTTTTGTTGCTAGGGATAAATCCATTCTTCCTGTATCCCTGTTTTTTTTTTTTCTCTTCACAAAAGAAGACACTGTTGGAAACTATTCTGTATCAGTACCTATAGATAGACATTTTTCTTTTTTAGAGCCCTGTGGAATATAATATATTTAGCCTATCTATCACTCATTGACATTGAGGTTGTTTCTGACTTCATAATCACAAACACGTTTCAATGAACCATATTTCACATAAAACGTACTTGAGCAAGTATATCTGTCTAGGATAATTTATTGAAAGTAGAAGTTTTGGATCTTACAGAATGTATGTGTGCATGCTCAGTTGCTTCAGTCATGTCCGACTCTTTGCAACCCTGTGGACTGTAGCCTGCCAGGGATCTGTCCATGGGATTCTCCAGGCAAGAATACTGGAGTGGGCTGCCATGTCCTCCTCCAGGGGATCTTCCCAACCCAGGGGTTGAACCTGAGTCTCTTGTATCCACCTGCATTGGCAGGTGGGTTTTTCACCACTAGTGCTGCCTAAATTATTTTAAACTTTTTGTTCGGAAATAATTTTACACTTAAAATATCAGCATCTACTGGTAACAATTTGCTCTCTCTGCTTTATCACTTGCTGTCTCTCTTTACATATATATGTGATACATTTTTCCATTTTCAAATAACTTGCACACATCTTGGCCCTCTGTCCACAAGCACTTCCCTGGGTCTTCAAAGAACAAGGACATTCTTCTACCCCCAGTAGAGCCCTCAAACCCAGTAAACTAGTGTGGAGTTCATACCTCTGTTCAGTCCATTTCTGTTTCTGTCATGTGCATCAATCCAGCAAGATTCTTCATAGCATGGTTTCCCTCTAGTACAGGATGCAGTTGAGCATCAGATGCTGTGTTTACTTTCACTGATCTTTTTAGTTTTCTTTATTTGGTATAGTCCCTTGGCCTTTCTTTGTCTTTTTTAAAAAATAACTTTATTGGGATATAATTCACATACCATAAAATTTATGTTTCCAAAGAACTTGAGATAAAGCTCACAACTATAAAATTTATACTTTTAAACTATACAAATCAGTGTTTTAGTATATTGACTGTCAGTCACCACTATCCAACCCTAGACTGTTTTATCATCCTCACATACCCCCTTCCCATATTAGCAGTCACTCCCCATCACCCTCCCCCCTGCATTTTGTGTCTGGTTCCCTTCTCTTAGTTTAATGTTTTCCAAGTTTATCCATGTTGCAGTTGGTATCAAATCCATTCCTTCAATGACCAAGTCATATTCCATCGTATGAATATAGACATGTAGACTATATTTTGTATATCCATTCTTGTCCATGGGGTCGCAGGGAGTTAGACGTGATGGAGTGACTAAAACACACACATTCATCAGCTGAAGCACTTTGGGGCCATTATAAATAATGCTGCCATAAACAGTCTTGTACAGGTTTGTGTCTACATGCTTTCCATACTCTCATATCTAAATTCTGACCTAGGTTTCATGTCACTGTAGACTCTCTAGATCTTTCTTGGCCATTGTTTCCTCTAGAGTTTGAGATGGATTACGAGTAGTTTCCACATCCAAAACCTACCGATAAGGAGGGCTGACTGTATCTGTTGTACAACGTCATTTTATTTAAGGGACTTGAGCATCCTAGGATTTTGGTATCCACAGGGACTTCTGGAACCACTCCCTGTGTTTACCGAGGGATGCCTGCAGTCAGAGAAACAATTGCTAGGGAGACATGGACTGAGCAGTTTTGTTTTTTTCAAGTGGTCTGTAGACTGAAAATCCTGAGGACTGTAGGTCTAGACAGCTAACTTCTCTTGTCTGTGACTATTTAGATTGCCCAGCTCCTGAGTGCTTATGGCCTTTTGTCTACCTTACTGGACCTTCCAGTAAAATGGACTAATTTTAATAAATTCCTCTTTTTTAGTCTTCCTGCTTACACTTTGCAGGTGGACAAAATGCTGCTGGACAGAAGTCAAGTCAGTGTAATCTTGTCAGATAACTGTCAGAGTTGTAAAGCGGGTACCTCCTATTCATTCTTTTCTGTGTTTGTATTTGCTTTGGGGAAGGGGACTGTTCGCACCTGGGGTCTGAAGGAAGATGAACCACCTCTTCCCTCCCCCCTTCCCGTCTGCTAGGTCAGTACCACAGTGAGAACCAGCAGCCTGTCTGCCTCCTGAAGATGAGTTTGTTTGTATTTCCTGGCAGGAAGCAGCCAGTCTCAGGGACCAGCTGAAAAGAGGTTGCCTCCAGAATTCGTAGAAGGGGCTTCTGACTAGTGACATCACTGCTCCCACCAGACTTCCCGGGGCCACAGGTTGTTTGTGAACTTGTGTAGCATCATCAGAACTGGGGTAGGAGAGCGTCCAGAGTAAATATGTGCTGGTGGGATCCATCGCTGCCTCCTTGCTGACCCCCAGAAGTCATCCCTGCAAGTCCTCCCATGTCCTCCTCTTGGAGCTCCCCCATCTTGCTGAGCCTGGCAGATATTAATACCTGTGTATAAATTTTCTTTCTATGGCATTGCGTTTAATTGTGTGCTCCCCAGGTACCTGAGCAAAGAGGCTCACACAGACTGGGTGTTCAAAAACTTGTTCCGTGAATGAGCCCCGGGGAGGCCCGCTGTTCAAAGGACACAGCCCCTGAGCACTTCCTCATCTAGTTTCTTCTATTGTTTGTTAATCAGCTATATCATGAAAAAAAACTCTGGACTTTTGGTTGAATGCCACTTTTTTTTTTTAAGAAACTGCTGGCAAACCTTGAAATGGGTGGGGATATCCTTTATTTAATGTAATATGGATGGTTTGGCTGGAGGCCCAATTCTTGGTGTCCATCATCAGCTTATTTAATGAAGTTTTGCAGGATTGAACTGGAGGGAGGAGTTACAAAAGACTGTCTCTACTTGTAGTGGTGACTTGCCCTTGCTGCTGCTAAGTTGCTTCAGTCGTGTCTGACTCTGTGCGACCCCATAGACGGCAGCCCACCAGGTCTGCCGTCCCTGGGATTCTCCAGGCAAGAATACTGGAGTGGGTTGCCATTGCCTTCTCCAGTGCATGAAAGGGAAAAGTGATGGGAAATTTCCCGGGCGGAGATGTTTAACCTGCGCTCACTCGTTTACAAGTGAACACTGAATTTACCTTGTCTCCTCCCAAACTTTAAAAACCTTTTCTGGATATATCTACATCTGAAAAAACAGGGGAAAAGGTTGGAAACTGGGTTGCTTCAGCCATAAGCTGTTTGATTAAGCCGCAGTAGGATTCTGTGTCTCAGCACATCCTCGGGGCCCTTTGTTGGGAGCGGTAGTGAAGTGTGCTCCTTTATTATTACTGGAATTTGAGACACTGTGGCACTGACAGCTTGATCTATTACTGATAATATATCCAGAACATCAGGCCTCCAGCAGATGTTATAAAACACATACCTCAAGAAATAGGTCAGATGAATGACAGCACTGTGTACATCACCATGTTTCTCCTTTGTTCCCTTTTAAACTCTGCCTTCCAAGTGGCCTGTCTTTTGTGACCCCTGGGAGTAGGTCAAGAATTAACCGATGCCTACACCCTTCTCCCTAGAGGTTCTGATTTATTGGTCTGAGGTACTTCGGGATAATTAAGAGTTGCCCAGGTGGCTCAGAGAAGGAAGTGGCAACCCACTCCAGTATTCTTGCCTGGAGAATCCCATGGGCAGAGAAACCTGGCGGGCTGCAGTTCATGGGGTTGCAAAGAGTCGTACACGACTGAGCATGCACACACACACAGATGACTTCATGTGCAGCCAAGGTTCAGAACTACTGTATTAACCAAAATACTCCCTGCATTGATCCTGTTTTAAGTTACTAGCTTTTTAGTGAATGTTCCAATGTACAAATATGGTTCTTTCGCATACTGTATTCTCACAGTGACTCCATGACGCAGACAGACTTCTGCTTCCAGGGTTCCTCATTCTTCCCTAGTGTTCTGTGAGGGCTTGTTGCCTCACCGTCTTGTTCTCCACTCTGTACACGGCAGTTTGTGTGACGGGCTGGCCTTGTGGTGAGACCACTTCTCTTCACAGCCACATATGTCAAGCATTTAAACGGGGCACGTTGTTCTTCATCTTTTGAAATCTGTTGCTCCCTTTCTTCTTTGTTTTGGTTGCACCATGAGGCATTCAGGATTTTAGTTCCCCGACCAGGAATCAAACTCACGTCCCCGTGCGCTGGGAGTGTGGAATCTTAACCACTGGACCACCAGAGAAGTCTCTGAAATCTGTTGCTTTCTGTGCCTTTCAGGAGCCCATTAGAATTTGCAGAATGTTTGGTAAGCTCTGTAGCGTTGTGGAAGGCTCTGTCATAGAAACTCAAGTTTCTGTTCTACCATTGATGAATTGTGTGACTTTGGGCAAATACTTCACATTTTGTAAAAGGGATATTGTTAACCTACCAGAAGTCCCACATCAGATTAAATGGAGGTCCTGCTTCATGTGATAGTGGGATGGTCTGGCTGACTGCTTGTTCCTCCTCGGTCAGCTGCTACTGTTGCCATTATGTACACTTCAAACACAGCTTTCACACGAACACAGCTTTCACACCGTTATGCTATCAGAGAGAGAGACTGAAAAATCAATTCAGTTCAGTTCACTCAGTCTTGTCCAACTCTTTGTGACCCCACGGACTGCAGCATGCCAGGCTTCCCTGTCCACCACCAACTCCCGGAGCTTGTTCAAATTCACGTCCATCGAGTCGATGATGCCATCCAACCATCTTATCCTCTATCGTCCCCTTCTCCTCCTGCCCTCAATCTTTCCCAGCATCAGGGTCTTTTCCAATGAGTCAGTTCTTCACATCAGGTGGCCAAAGTATTGGAGTTTCAGCTTCAGCATCAGTCCTTCCAATGAATATCCAGGACTGATTTCCTTTAGTATGAACTGGTTGGATCTCCTTGCAGTCCGAGGGACTCTCAAGAGTCTTCTCCAACACCACAGTTCAAAAGCATCAATTCTTCGGCGCTCAGTAGGTCTTAACAACTTACTGAAAGTGAACATTGAGAGACACGAATGTGTCTTGAGGACATTGTTTTTCAAACTTAATAATGTATTCAAAAACAATCCTGAGAACCTTCTGGGGCATTTGTCAAAAATGCAAATTCCCAGTCTCCGCTCCAGACTCTGAGCATCAACTTCAGGGGTGGGGTCTAAGTGATTATTTTTATCTTTTTTTTTTTTTTTTTAAATCAAGCTCCTAAGTAATTCTTGTGATAAAACAGAAGTGAGAAGTTACTCTCTAGAAAATTGAATATGGTAGGCGCTCAGTAAATGAACACATCTATTCCACTAACCCATTTAATCTTTCTTTCTATAGTCTTACAGATTAGTCCTCAGTCCTAGAATTTGAAACAAGCACTTTTTGCAGAAGAAAAAAATGAACGTTGATTGCACTGTGCTTAGTGCTCTGTGATGCTTACATGTGTTAATAGCAATTGTGATAGGTTTCTTTTAAACTCATTTAGGAATCTGGACAGTGGGATAAAACAGTAGAGCTTTATGAACATTATCCTTAGGATATATTCCATAGACTGCATTTTAGAGGAGATGGTGAAATTGGATATTTTGGTTTTTAAGTCATTGAACTACTAGTTAACAGAATCCTGTGGTCTGCTTTATATTAAAATCACTTGTGGCAAGTCTACTATATTTGTAATCATTTTGCTTTTAATTTTAGTTTTGAATATGTGGTCTTTGATACTGAAGGTCACTTGAAAAAGGAACATAGCCCTCTACTAAAACATATATACTTAGGTTGCTTTGTCTGCAATACATTTGAATGCCGTTTGCCTTGGAACACAGTTGTCATAGCGATAGGTAACTTTGAAAATCTCTCTCATTTTTTCATCCTAATAAGTTGCTGTTGGATATATCCCATGATTCTGTTAATTATTTTTGTTAATGATGCCTACAAAATAGTTTTCACTTAGCTAATATAGAGAATGGCTTCCCTGGTGGCTCAGTGGTAAAGATTCAGGATCCCTGGGTCAGGAAGATCCCCTGGAGAAGGAAATGGTAACCCACTCCAGTATTCTTGCCTGGAGAATCCCATAGACAGAGAAACCTGGTGAGGTACAGTTCATGGGGTCACAGAGTCAGATACGACTTAGTAACTGAACAACAACAACAGTCTAAATCATCAGGGTATTTTAAGGGCTAATGAAAATGTAAGATCCCAGAGTAATCATCTCTACTCAGGATGACCGCGTATGAAACACCACACTGGAAATGTTTTACCTCTCTCCACCAAAATAAAACTATTTTACAGTAGTAAATAATCAAAAGATTTTAAAGGTTGACTAGACACCTGAGTCCGTGGGTGACTACCTCAAAGCAGTCTTGAGCACTTACGATTACTCATTACAACAGCAACACACACAGGGCCTTGGCAGATCCTCCCGAAAAAAGAAAGTGCATTAATGATAACGGGTAAACCTGAGAAAGGAAGAGGCTTCGTTTTAATCAGGAAGAGAGAAATGAAGGTGACTATGAAGAAGAGAGGGTGAGAGGGAAACGCCAACATATAAGGGCACAGACGATGCTGAGAGGTGACGATGTAAGAGTCAAATCATAGGGAAGAGCTAGAAGGAGGAAAGGATGAAGTGGAGAAAGGAACTGTGGAATGAGGATAGGCTCAGTCTGACTCCCATCTGGGGAGCATCTCGGCTGCTCTGCAGTCTCCTTCTGGGCTGTGATTATTCAGCCCAGGTCCTGGCCCCGTTACCCACTTTGTCCTGCAGTGCAGGAGACATGAGCTCAATCCCTGGGTCGGGAAGATCCCCTGGAGGAGGAAATGACAACCTACTCCAGTATTCTTGCTTGGGAAATCCCATGGACAGAGGAGTCTGGGCAGGTTACAGTCCATGGGGTCGCAAAGAGTTGGACTCGACTGAGGGACTGAGCACGAGCAGCTTCCTGATACGGCGACTCCCTGGGCCTCAGGAGGGGAAGTGAGAAGACAGATTCAGTGACTCAGATTAGCCCAGAAGCCTGGCAGGGTGCTGCTGCCCCTTCCCTGGCCTCCTTCCCTCTCATTCTTCCTTACCTGGTAGCCTAACAGTCCCAGAGGGGGATCTTCCAAACTCCGGGGCTGGCGGAGTAGTGGGAGTCATTGTCTTGGAGCCAACCTTGGAAATCCCCCACCACAGAGGAAATTCTCTGCTCACCATGCTGTTTGTGGAGCCATCGTCCAGGCGTTACCCTTTGTAACTTCTGTGTTGTGGGATATAAAGTAGCTCCTCAACACTATTGCTTAGTGATCACATCAACCCTGATGCTGTGTCCTTGTCAGGGCCGCTTACTTAAGGCCTGAGATGCACTGATGGTGAGCTCATCATTTTGTTGTTCAGTTGCTCAGTCGTGGCGGACTCTGCCACCCCATGGACCATAGCCTGCCAGGCTCCTCTGTCCATGGGATTTCCCAGGCAAGAATACTAGAGCAGGTTGCCATTCTCTTCTCCAGGGGATCTTCCTGACCCGGGGATTGAACCCACATCTGCTGCCTTGGCAGGCGGATTCTTTACCACTGAGCCACTTGAGAATCCTCGATCTTATCATGTTCTTAGTGAAATAATCCTTTGATGTTACATAATCACAGGTGAGGAAACAACAGGCTGGAGGATCTCTCGCTCTCTTTTGTTTTTGGAGGATGTATCTCTTGTCATGACATTTTTACATCTATGAAAAGGAGCTGAAATCAGGAACAAAGTCTCCTGAGTTCTGGTCCACAGGTTTGTTGTTGTTGTTGTTGTTGTTTAATTAAAAAAATCAGTGCACCCCAAAGCCCACTTGTTTCTGAGCTCCTAGGGTTAGTTTTGGCATCCGGGGGAAAAGAAATCGAGCTGGCCTAGAATGGAGATGGTTGGAGTGGAGAGACAGACAGGAGCCTATGATGGAGAGTCTTGTGATTGTCCAGCTTTGCAGCTCCGGCTTTCACTGTCGGTGGAGCTGAGCCGGGGGCCGGCAGCTCCCCCCGGCCTGGCCAGTGTCCCGTTTTTGAGGCCCCAGGGTTATTTTTAGCTTTGGGGCCTTGGAAGCAGGTGTGGTCCAGGCTTGAAGGCCGCGTCTGGAATCTGTTCAAGTCTTGTGCACGTCTGTTTTGAGGACAGTGACGGGGCTGCTCAGAGACTTTGTTAGAAGAATTTGTGCTTTTCCACCAAGAGGAGTAAAAGTCACGTTGTGTTTCATTTATGATGCTTTAAGTAGGTTTGTTTTGGAAACTTTACAAATTAAAATACAGGTTAAGAGTGTTAGGGAATATATTAATTTTAAAAAGAAAGCTAGCTATGAGTCCTTTGTATATAGAAAAAACCTTCTGTATTGAAAGAGTCACACTGCAGCTGACTTCTTTTATATTGTTGGTCTTTTGAAAAACTCTTCGTATTGGAGTATAGCTGATTATACTCCAATAATATTTATACATTATGTAACAACAATGTTGTGATAGTTTCGGGTGGACAGCAAAGGGATTCAGCCATAGATGTGCTGCTTTTGTTCAGTCGTGAAGTCCTGTCCGATTCTTTGTGACCCCATGTATTGTAGCATGGCAGGCTCCTCTGTCCTTCACTGTCTCCTAGGGTTTGCTCAAATTCATGTTCATTGAGTTGGTGATGCCATCCAACGATCTCATTCTCTGTTGACCCCTTCTCTTGCCCTCAATCTTTCCCAGCATCAGGGTCTTTTCCAATGAGTCAGCTCTTTGCATCAGGTGGCCAAAGTATTGGCGCTTCAGCATCAGTCCTTCTAATTGAATAGGCAGGGTTGATTTCCTTTAGGATTAACTGGTTTGATTTCCTTGCTGTCCAGGGGACTCTCAAGAGTCTTCTCCAGCACCACAGTTCAAAAGCACAGCCGTACATATATGTGTATCCATTCTCCCCCAGACTTCCCTCCCATCCAGGTTGCTGCATAGTGTTGAGCGGAGTTCCCTGTGCTCTATAGTAGGACCTCGTTGGTTATCCATTTTAAATGTATCACCTGACCTCTTTTAAAAGTCCAGGTTTATAGTCACAGGTGTGTTTTTTAAAATTTAATTTTATTCACCGCTCAACATTATTGTTATTAAATAATCCTTTGTAAGTCCTTTTGTGAAGTAGAGATTCAGCTTTTTACCTTAAGGGTAAACCTCAGTTTTCCTGTATTGTTTATTCATCTTCTGTTTCTCCCAGACCACCAGTTTCCTTGACAGTGCTGTTAAGGAGGACTAGATCCACTGAGGATGCAGGTCTGCATGAATGTCATGCCTTTTTTCTAATTTTTTCATGCATTTTCCAGAAAGAAAGAATGGGAAAGAAAAGAATGTAATACATATTACATTTACTTCACCCAAGCAAAACTATTATGTTTTTAATATATATGTTTGCGTGTTTGTATATATGTGGGTGTTTGAGGTTCTGCTTTATCTGCTGTTCTGTAGTTGATTTTACTCTCTTTACATATCATGATAATCTCTCATTGTTGGTTGTTTACTTTGATCATAATGGTGGTGGTTTAGTCACTAAGTCATGCCCGACTCTTGTGACCCCATGGACTGTAGCCCACTAGGCTCCTCTGTCCATGAGATTTCCCAGGCAAGAATACTGGAGTGGGTTGCCATTTCCTTCTCCAGGGATCATCCCAACCCAGGAATTGAACCTGAGTCTCCTGCATTGCAGATAGATTCTTTACTGACTGAGCTACGAGGGCTCTTTGTCAGGAAAGTACACCTTTTATGTAGTGGAATTTTGTTGTTGAGGGGAGGGTGAGCTAACTGGTGCATGAATAAAGATAAGTTTGTATTAGTATTACCAACCCCCTGCCTACAGCAGTCTGACTTACAAAGGTCTTGTGGTGCATATTTGATACACCTTCTGACAAGGAGAGCTCCTTGAAAGCATTTTTCTTTATTTTAATGTGAAGCACCTTTAAATGATTTCCTTGTTGTATAGCTCTATTCAAGCCCGCATCTTGTTTAATATGTCTTTGATGTTTTTACTATATTCTGTGCTATAAAGCCAAGATTTTCTTACTAGGTACTACACATTTGTAGAGCTGGATAATTGTATTAAATTAGCATTAAGAGTAATCTTTCTTGTTTAGTCACTCAGTTGTGTCCGACTCTGTGACCCCATGGACTGCAGTACGCCAGGCTTCCCTGTCCATCACCAACTCCCAGAGCTTGCTCAAACTCATGTTCATAGAGTTGGTGATGCCATCCAGCCATCTTATCCTCTATCGTCCCCTTCTCCTACTGCCTTCAATCTTTCCCAGCATCAGGGTCTTTTCCAATGAGTCCGTTCTTCGCATCAGGTGGCCAAAGTATTGGAGTTTCAGCTTCAACTCCTTCCAATGAATATTCAGGACTGATCTCCTTTAGGATGGACTGGTTGGATCTCCTTGCAGTCCAAGGGACTCTCAAGAGTCTTCTCCAACACCACAGTTCAAAAGCATCAATTCTTTGGCACTCAGCTTTCTTTACAGTCCAACTCTCACATCCATACATGACTACTGGAAAAACCATAGCTTTGACTAGATGGACCTACGGCAAAGTAATGTCTCTGCTTTATAATATGCTGTTTAGGTTGGTCATAGCTTTTCTTCCAAGGAGCAAGTGTCTTTTAATTTCATGGCTGCAGTCATCATCTGCAGTGATTTTGGAGTCCAAGAAAATAAAATCTGTCACTGTTTCCATTGTTTCCCCATCTGTTTGCCATGAAGTGATGGGATTATATGCCATGATCTTTCTTATTACAGTGTTTCTTTTCATTTCTTTGCCAGATAATGCACTAATATAGGAACCACAGCTTCTTCCTTTGTAGTTTTAAAGAAGGAACTATACTAAACTTTTTGTATATAAACTTTATATATATGTCTTATATACATATATCTTTTATATATTTGTGTCTTATATATCCGTGTGTGTATATATATCTTCTTGTGTGTATATATATATATCTTTTTTTTAATGCTTAAGTTAGAAGTTCAAGTGGCTAAAAATACTTCATTTCTAAAAGATATAACATAGTTCTGAAGAAAGACTGAACACCTGCCACATCTTTTCCTGGCATTTGCCTCATTCAGCATTACTCTGATCAACATATTCATTGGCCTCAAGCCCTGACATAGAGAACTAGTCTCCCAGGCATCCATGTAGCCATCACTCACCCCCTCATGGTCTTTACTCAACCATCAGAGCAAGGCCTTCTCTGATTACTCTGTTTAAACTTTAACTCCACCCCCACTCTCCTTCCTTCCCTACTTAATTTTTTCTCCATAGCATTGATCACCATCTGTCATATGATGTTTTGTTGTTGTTTATTATGCATTTCTCATCATTAAATTAGAAGCTGCAGGAGGATAAAAGTTTTTGCCTCATTCATTTTTGCTGCATTTCCACACCAGTGCGTGGCACCTATTAGGTACCCAGTGACCACTTGTGAATTGACTGAATGAGTTGCAGTAGGCCTGAAAGATGCTCAGGAAAACCAGGATGTACTGATTACTCCCCGTCTGATGTTATGAGTCTCCTTTCCTGGCTGCAGCCCACCTTTATTGCAAATATCCTTCCAAAATGAGTTCTCCTTAGCTCTCAGATTATATCAGCCTCTGGGGGCTTCCCTGGTGGCTCAGTGGTAAAGAATCTGCCTGCTAATGCAAGGGACATGGGTTCTATCCCTGGTCCGGGAGGATCCCACATGCCTCAGGGCAGCTAAGCCCATGTGCCACAACTATTGAGCCTGTGCTCTAGAGCCCAGGAGCTGCAACTGCTGAGTCCTGAAACTCTAGAGCCTGTGCTCTGCAAAAACAGAAGTCGCCACAAAGAGAGGCCAGCACAAGGCAACTAGAGAGCAGCCCCGACTCACTGCAACCAGGGAGAAGCCCGAGAGCAGCAGTGAAGACCCAGCACAGCCAAAAATAAATAAACAAACAATAAAGCAGCCTCTGGCCACATTTCTCTTGCCCAGCTAGTCCATCCAGGCATCCTTCATTCTCACTCCCTCAGGACCATCACTTCCAGTGGGGGAGAGTCCTCGTTTTCTGGCAGGGCCCTGGGAGGAAGCATTAAATGCAGAGGGTGAGTGAGGGAGCCCTATGGCAGGAATGTGTCTGGGATGGATACCTGGTGGGCCACAGGAGAGGGGAAGGGAGCTCAGGTGCGTCAGGGTATGGGGGAAGCTGGTGGAACAGGTGACCATGAACAGGAGGCGTCCATTGAGCCAGTGCCAAGAGCACAGTGGTCTTCATCAGCAGGACCTAGGTGAAAGCTTCTCACAGATCTGGACTCTGCCTGGGGGGGCCCGCATCTGAAGCAGAGGCCTTGGATTTAGTCTTGTCAGGATGGTTACTCTTCCAGCCTTTATCTGTGGATCCTTGTTGTTCAGTCACTCAGTCGTGTCCAGCTCTCTGCGACCCCATGGACTGCAGCACACCAGGCTTCTCTGTCCTCCCCTGTCTCCCGAGGTTTGCTCAAACTCATGTCCATTGAGTCTGTGATGTCTGTAAATGTCCTTGAGATGCATGTAGACATCCTGAGCCTCGCCAAGCATGGGTTCTTCCTTCTGCGCCGGGAATTGCTGCAAGGTGGTTGGATTTTACGGTGCTGACAAGTGTGGTCTTCATGCCTAGTTCTGTCTAGACGGCGACCTCTAACCCATTACAGCTACCACTGTCAGGTTGCGACCTCTGCTTTGGGGTAAGAAAATACAGTCAAGGCAGGAATAGGTGACTGAAAGACACGCTAAGCTCGTACTGCCTTCTTGGCTTTGCTTAACACAGTTTTTTGGTTTGTTTTTGTTTCTCTGTTGAATATATTTTACTAAATACTAGACCTCAGAATTTCTGTCAGGGTTAACCCACAGCACGTGAGGCAGAGTAGCTTTAACCAATGTAGAACTAAGATGGTTGGAGTCCAAGATGGTTTTGCTTTCAGACATCATGGGCTGCTTTTTCCCCTTTTGAGTTTTTTTCGTTTTTTTTTTTTTTTTTTTTTTTTTTTTTTTTTTTGAGGGGTGGGATGGCATGGGAGGTGGGAGGGAGGCTTAAGAGGGAGGGGACATATGTATACCTATGGCTAATTCATGTTGTTGTATGGCAGAAACCAACAATATGGTAAAGCAATTATCCTCCAATTAAAAATAAATAAATTTAAAAGAAAGGTCTATGTGAGGACTTTCCTGGCGGTTTGTTGGCTAGGACTCCGGGCTTCCAAAGCAGGGGGCCCAGGTTCGATCCCTGGCTAGGGAACTAGAGCCCACGTGCTGCAAGAACCCACATGCCACAACGAAGACCGAGTGCAGCCAAATAAATAAATAAAAATAAATTTTGTTTTAAAAAAGAGGAAGGTGAAATTCTTTAAAAAAAATTCTGTCTGTAAACCGCCGCTGAAAGCCTATTTGGTGTGTCTTGTTGCTTATCTCTTTAGTTTTATTGGAGGAAAAAAAAATTAAGACCAGCTTGTAGTTTAATAACAGTAAACTTCTCACCTGATTTTATCTTTTCCATAAATTCTCTGAGAGTCTGAACTTGAGCACAAGTCCACTGAGCAAGGCTCAGTCTGGGGTTTGCTATACACACTTGGACCCCTGTGCGCCATCTGAAAAGTTTTATTCCTGTTGACTTCTTGAAGAGATTTAGGATAAGAATGAGCTTTTTGGTGTTGCAACAATCAAATACTGTCATATCATCTTTTATTTTATTCGTTTTTTAAAGAAGTTTTCCTTCTTAGTGATGTATTTTTCTTTTAAAAAATATTAATTATTTGGCTGCATCCGGTCTTGGTTGGGCACATGGGATCTGTGATCATCATGCGAGATCTTTTAGCTGTGGCATCTGGGATCCAGTTTCCCGACAAGGGATCAAACTTGAGCCCCCTGCATTGGGAGCACAGAGTCTTAGCCACTGGACCCCTGGGGAAGTCCTGTGTGTCATCTTTTAAATCCTTAGTTGCTTAGTGCTTATTTGCTCAGTCCTGTCCAGCTCTTTGCAATCCTTTGGACTGTAGCCTGTCAGGCTCCTCTATCCATGCAATTTCCCAGACAAGAATACTGGAGTGGGTTGCCATTTCCTTCTCCAGGGGATCTTCCCTACCCAGGGATCGAACTAGTGTCTCCGGAGTCTCTTCATTGCAGGTGGATTCTTTTCCTGCCGAGCCATCAGGGAAGCCCTTTTAAATCCGACTCGATGCCAAAGATTTTGAGAGCAAACCTGTCACAGATGTGTTCCTGATCTGAGTGTTGACATTCTTCAGAAAGAGCAGCAAACGCAATATTGTTGGTTTCTGCCATGCATCAGCATGAACTAGCCATAGGTATACACATGTCCCCTCCCTCCTGAACGTCCCTCCCATTTCCCACCCCATCCCACCCCTCATAAAAATTTTGAACTTGGAGTTGTAGCACAGGGTGAAGACTTCCCCAGAATTCTCTAGCTGCAAGTAAACGAGGTTGACAGCTATTGTTACCCCTCCCTCCACATCGCCTTGGCAGCCTCTGCCTCTCCTTAGTCACCTGGGATCACAGAAAATCAGACGTGCTCATAAAGGTGCCGTCAGAGAACTCTAACTGGCTGCAGTACAATGTGAAAGGCGTAACTTATCCTCAGTTCACCTTCATTCTTTGTTTCAGTTACATCCTCATGTCAGGGCCACTTTGACCAGACCTCTTCCTGGTAAGGATAAGGGTCTTTTTCTGTTCGGGACTCCAGACTCTGGTCATTGTATCTGGAGTGACTGATTTCTTCCTGGTGGACCAGTTGGCCGCAAGCTGCCTTCAGCTTCAGTGATTTGGGCTTTTGGCTGCTGCTGCTGCTGCTGCTAAGTCGCTTTAGTCGTGTCTGACTCTATGCAACCCCATAGACGACAGCCCACCAGGCTCCTCTGTCCCTAGGATTCTCCAGGCAAGAATACTGGAGTGGGTTGCTATTTCCTTCCCCTGTGCACGCATGCATGCTAAGTTGCTTCAGTCGTGTCTGACTCTGTGCGACCCCATGGACAGCAGCCCACCAGGCTCCTCTGTCTATGGAATTCTCTAGGCAAGAGTACTCAAGTGGGTTGCCATTTCCTTCTCCAGGGCTTTTGGCTGGAGGGAAGCAAAGACAAGAGCTTTCTAACTCAGTTTTCACATTTTTGCCATCTTCTCCCTCCTTCGTGCCTGAATTTGCTAACCCAGATACTGCTTTGTCCCGAGTGACTTGTACCATTGAGAGGAGCCAGTCCGGCTCCGAGGCTCAGACCATTGTCAGCGTCCGTTTGCTCCCATTCTCGGGTTTCCAACTTCTGTGCTGCTTGGGCTCCCGCGTGGACCAGACGCGTCGCTCTGTCTCAGTGCAGCTTCGTTGCGGGAATGGATTCTTAGGAAAATAGGGTAACCTGAGAGCAGGAGCCCTGAGGAGCGTGGGAGTCAGGCCATCTGAGCAGAGGACCTGGCATGTCAGGTCCTGACCTGTCCCCGGCCAGTCAGTACATGATTCAGAAACTCCCTGGGTAGGTGCTTTGTAAACAGACGTTAGTTGATCGATGAGGACAAATGCTCCGCTCTGATTTCTTCAGTTGTAGCGGAGATGCCTTTTGTGCTTGATTGACATTTAGGCTGTACTAAAAGCAGTACATTCCTCTAATGAAGACGAGAAATGGAGAAACTGTGTATTACATGGAGCTGATTTGTAAGATGTGAGGGTGGACGAGGTGGTTGCTTGCTCAGGTGCGTTCTAACTCCATGTGTGTCCGGCTCTTGTGAGAAGGGGCACAGCCTGGCTGAAGCTGGATGAAAGGAGGATGGAGTTTCTCTGTCTTTATCTGCTGAGGGATGTCTTTCAGATTCCAGCTTCAAGGCAGGTCTGTTCATCATTGGCGTCTTTGCAGCATTCTCCCTCCTTCCTCTATGTGATGACGGGTTGCTTTCTGACTTACTTGAGATAACTGAGATAATTTCATCCTCAAAACAAACTCTGTGGGGTGACAGAGCCAGTGTTATATATCTATATTTTGTATATGAGGAGAATGTGGTTGAGAGGTTAATATGATTTGTCTGAAGTTAAGGGCAAGACCACTCCTCTCTCCATCCCATCTCTTCCAGCTTCTCCAGGCTTCAGTTCCTATTGGGTTGGCCAAAAAGTTTGTCGATCTTACGGAAAAATCCGAACGAACTTTCTGGCCAACCCAATAATTTGTAAGTCTGAGATTGGGAAGCAGGACTCAGTGATGACTGAGGGGTGATCAGTGCTCTCAGCACCGTTTGTCATGTCCTACTCTTTCCAACCGCATGGACTGTAGCCTGTCAGGCTCCTTGTCCATGGAATTCTCCAGGCAAGAATACTGGAGTGGGTTACCATTTCCTCTTCCAGGTGATCTTCACAACCCAGGGACTGAACCCATGTCTGTTAAGTCTCCGGCATTGGCAGGTGGATTCTTTACCACTAGCCCCACCTAGGAAGCCCTGAGGGATTCTACTATCAGTTAATCAAATATGAATTGTTCGGTATCTTAAGTCATTTTTGGAACAGAATTTTACTTACTTGTAACAGTGTTAATTGAATATCTTATGTGCACAGCACTGTGGAGGTGAGAAATATAATACAGAACATCTGCTGTCTGATAGTTTGTCCTCTAGAAGTTGAATGCCAACAGTGGATACCTCGTTTAATGTAGCAGAGCATTTCCTAGAAGCAGAGATGGACTGCGGAGATAGGAACATGAGAATAGTGAAGGTCAGGGTGAAGTCTAAGCGGTGGGCACAAAACTCCAATAAATGTTAATAGGAAAAGGTCCCTCTTAGGAATTAGGAAGAGTAGGGAGATAGCGAAGGACAGGAAAGCCTGGCGTGCTGCAGTCTATGGGTTCACAAAGAGTTGGACATGACTGAGTGACTGAACAATGACAAAAGGATAGGAAGTGTCAGGGCCACTATTTAGAGCTCTGTCTGCCTGGATGGTTAGGTTTAGAGTCCACAGTGAAGGTATGAAGTTTCCTGAGGCTGGGAGTCCATGAGACTCTTAAAAAGAATGTACAAGAAAAGGAGAACTGCGAGGTGGTAGGAGGGCACCAGGCCATGGTCTTAGCTGTGGGTCTGCCGGGAGAGGAGTGGGAACATCACAGACCCCCAGCGACAAGTTCAGCACTTGGTGTGACAAGCATATCAGTCATTCTGTCCCCCATCTTCCTTAAAAGGTGGCCGAAATTTACAGAACCTCCCTGATTACTGCCTCTTCTCCCAGAGGGCGGTTTAAAGGAATCTTCACAGCACACACACGCCCATTAACACAGTCATTCTGAAACCATCAGAAAACACTTTTTGTCCTGATAACGCCGGATTGCTAACCTGATCTCTGGCTGCTCTTCTTTGTGCTCTTTTCAAGAAATAAGCAAATAAAATGAAGGAAACCCATCTGGAATAAAGATACCCAAAGTGGCTTTTTATAGCTCTTTTTAATTTCGTACCATAAGTCCATCAGTTCTGGGCCCCCAGGTAGTTATAATTCATGACTATGTTTTCTTTTGTAATCTCTGAGTTTTTATATTTTGGGGTCAAAGGGAATTATCGTTAGTATGTTTTCTGAAGCTATACCTACTTGTCCTTGTTTGTTTGTTCACATGAAACAGTGCATCAAGTATGGAATTAGATTAATGGAGTAAATATTATGAATCATACAGTCCCTCTAATCCGCTGCTCTTTCTTTCTCTGACCTCCGTGTTTTGTTTTCCGTCTGTCATTCTCTCTCGGTGTAGGCTTTTCAGCCCCGTGGCAAGCTGTTGGAGCGAGGGAACAGAGGTAAAGAATGATGTAATGCACTGGCCGCCCCAAAGCATCTTTTGTTGGAATGGTTATTCCAGTCATCTCTTTATGAATCAAATGTGAGGGGCTGCTTTGTGGAAGGAGGCCTTTGCGAGAACACATCAACGGGAAAGAGAAAGAGACATTCACTTGGAGGGCTCTCGCTGAACATGGGTTTAACTCTGCTCTCGCCAGTCACCACCAGCCTGACCTCATACACTTCAGTACAATGGAGTGGCTGAGCCTTTGAGCACACCACCATTACATCATCGTGGCAAATTAAAGGAAGAGGTGGGAAAAGAGGACTTATTGTTGTCATGGCCCATGAGATGATTGGAACTCAAATTGTTACTGAGAGGCTGGTGGCTCTGCTGGAAAGTGGAACGGAAAAAGTGCTGCTAATTGATAGCCGGCCATTTGTGGAATACAATACGTCCCACATTTTGGAAGCCATTAATATCAACTGTTCCAAGCTTATGAAGCGAAGGTTGCAACAGGACAAAGTGTTAATTACGGAGCTCATCCAGCACTCGGCCAAACATAAGGTACATGCTTGCTTTTTTTTTTTCCTTTTGAAAATAAATGGACATATTCAATGGGGAACTATTTTAAATGAAGCCCCCTTTTTAAGGGGGGGAAGTAATTTGGGGAAGTTTTGGTTGCTTTTTTTAAACTTTGGTACTTTATGATATCTCAAAATAATTCACTAATTCTAAATAGTGTCCCTGCTCAGTATTTTTCTGAACTGTACAGAAAGGTGTAACCTGTTTTAATATGATCACATGCTGTGTTTTCCTGTTAATGCTAAAAAATTGTTTTATTCAGTCACAAATAAGTTATATTTAATACAATATTTTATTCATACTCAATTAGTAATTATATATAAGTATATTACATATGTGTTATTAATAATTAATACCTGAGCAGTTGAGCATGCACTCAAATTTTTTTTTGTTGTTTACAAACATAATGAAAGGGAGTCATTGTTTTCAAGTGCCCTGGGAAAAGAAGTAGAAACTAATTATTTTAGAAGTACTTTTCATTTGTGGGAAGGTAATGATCAGAAGTTAAGGATCTTCAAGGCAAGTTTTTCTTAGGATACCAAAATTTCATCTTTGTGGTAGGTAAGGCGATTTCTTTTGTTCAAGAATAAAAATGAGTTCATGCTTTAGTTTTACTAAACAACTGGTATGTTACTATGTAGAAACCACTTTTAAGTGTTTCTTCAGCTCAAGAATCATTATGTTTATGTTGCATACTATTGTGTTGTACATGCTTTTCATACCCTTTTTATAGTGTTATGGATTTAAAACTAAGGAGTTGTGAGCACAGTTACACAGAATCAGCATCAAGTTTGCCTTATAAAAGCTGATTTTCACAAGCATTTAAACCATTTGTATGCCTGGTTTATCCAGTACATTGACCAGGTCTCATTTTTATTCAAATATTTTTTAATATATTTAATAAACTTTTTTTAATTGGAGGATAATTGCTTTACAGTGTTGTGTTTCTGCCATACACCAACATGAATCAGCTGTAAATATACCTATATCCCCTCCCTCTGATATTCAGATTATGAATGAAAACAGGAAGCAGTTCACTTGTCCCAGCAGCAGCAGTTTGGAGACTATGTTCCTTGCCTTCCTTCCTCACAGCCTCACGTTTACGTTGTAGGTCGACCTTGACTGCAGTCAGAAGGTTGTCGTTTATGATCAAAGCTCCCAGGATGTGGCCTCTCTGGCTTCAGACTGTTTTCTTACTGTCCTCCTGGGTAAACTGGAGAAGAGCTTCAGCTCTGTGCACCTGCTCGCAGGTAAGGCTTGTGGTAGGAGTGGGAGGACTCAGGATCTCACGAATCCTGTAAGCAGGCAGGATTCCACAGCGAGCTCAAAGCATTGCCTTTGATGAATGAAGCTTTGAGGTCATCATATTAAATGATTTATTTGTAGCTTTTGACTGATGAGACTGTTTTACCTAACTTGAATATGGTTGTTCTTCTCCATTGGCCAGTATATTTTTGATTTCGCTCAAATGCCTCTTCATTTGGAATTTATTAGCCAGAAAGCCACGTAGATCTGTGTGCCTGTACAGATGGCTCAAAGCCAGCTGCTTCTATCTGGGACTTTTCCTTTCTCCTGCAATCTGTGAACACAACGTAATCTGCATCTCAGCTCCCACCCCAAGGCAAGAACCCGACCAGTGCTCAATGTGAACCCTGGTTAAACTGGACTCTTGGCGATAAGATCGCCTGTCCTGGACATTTTGTACAACAAGATAGGAAGAGAATGTGCGTAGGACATTTCTTCTAATAATTAGGGGGAATATTTTCAAACTAACTTACGTATTTTTGCGTGGTTTGTTTTCACAACTAAGTCTCAACTTGCAAATGCTAAGCAACCAGATGATTTTATAAAGTGCATGGTAAAGGCTGTTTTATATCTGCCCTCAAGGAGGGTGGTGTGGGAGTTCTGTCTCATTGAATTCCAAAGCCAACTGTTCATCCTTGGCTTCTCCTGTTTGGCAGATGGTTACAAAGCCCTTCCCCTCACATGGGCTCCCACAGCAGGGAATACAGTTTGACAATGCGTGGTAACCTCTGCCACAAAGCCGCCGTGTGTCCAGCGGGTTCTACCACAGTGATCGGCAAGCGTACCTTCAAAAATCTGACCCAAGGGAAACAAAATATTGGCGGAAACGATCACTTTCACACCTTTTGTTTTTTGTTGCAAGGAGGTTCCGTTGACCTTGATGATGTTGGCAATTATGTGTTAGACGTACAAGTATTTCAGTTGTCAGAGGAATCATCAGTTACTGGTGTGTTATCACTTTTAAACTCTCTGAAGGCTTAAATAAGATTTCTGTGTCTCCAGTTCTGTCTCACCAGCTTTTGCTGCTGTTCTTAAGAACAAGCATAGTTCACTTGTCACTTTCAGGTCATCTGTTGCCACATGTTTCCTCTTTGCTGTTATTCTTTCCTTAAGTGAAGCCAGCTTGTCTCAGAATTGTAGCTCTCAGAACTCTGTAATGGAGAATTCATAGCACTAGGTTCTGTCTCTTGGTAGGCGCGCTCTTTTACTGGGAGTGTAACTGTGTTACATCTGACAACTGTTACTTGTTTAGTCACTAAGTCGTGTCTGACTCTGCAACCCCCATGAACTGCAGCACACTAGGTTTCTGGGTCCTTCACTATCTCCCAGAGTTTGTGCAAACTCATGTCCATTGAGTCAGTGATGCCATCCAACCATCTCATCCTCTGTTGTCCCCTTCTCCTCCTGCCTTCAGTCTTTCCCAGCATCAGGGTCTTTTCCAGTGAGTTGGCTCTTCACATCAGGTGGCCAAATTATTGGAGCTTCAGCTTCAGCATCAGTCCTTCCAGTGACTATTCAGGGTTGATTTCCTTTAAGATTGACTGGTTTGATCTCCTTACTGTCCAAGGGACTCTCAAGAGTTTTCTCCAGCACCACAGTTGGAAAGCATCAGTTGTTCAGCACTCAGCCTTCTTACTTTTACTAGAGTTCCACTGACTTCAGTTGCTGAGTTTAGGACTGCAGTTCATGCTTCTTGGAGCCACTGTGTGGGACTTTACCTTGGAATCATATCGTCAGTACCAAGATTTTTCTTAAACAGGGCACACCTGGAAAGTGATTATCCCACCTGGCTCTTGTTTTAGACGTGTTTCCCTGCAGGCCTCTGACTTGACAGCTTGGCTGGGCAGTTGCTCCTGGAGGAATGAGCTCATGTCGAGTTTTAGTTACTCAAGTAACTTCCTCTTCTTTCTCCAGGAACATGCCCTTGTTACCTGGAAGGTTCTTATGAGCCACGTTCTCACCAGCTTTGGGAGGGGCATGCATTGGAAAGCAAGGAAGTAAAAGGACTCATTCTGATCACCTAGATCAGCCCTAGGGACCCGTGGGCCGGTGCTGGGTCAGAACCCTCAGCGTCTCCGCTTTGCGCAGGAGATGTGTCCTAGGCCTAAATGGAGGCTCACTGAGGCAGCTCCAGGAATCACACATGTGTAGCTCCGTGTCATCATCCACACCCCAGAATCCGGTATTTCTCTTAGCTTCAAAGGTGGCTTCAAGGACTGAATGGCCTTGTCTGGGGGTTTCTGAGCAGCCAGATTTCTTAGGACACCTCAGAGAGGGTTCTGGATGATTAAAGGCCTCCCCAGCCATCCAAAAGCCTCTGGCCAGTTGGACATTCTCTTGGTTAGTGCATCTGTTCCTCAGAGTAGACAGAAGAATGTAGTTAGTGGAGGAGTGCTGGGGAAGGTAGGGCTGTCAGTTCTTGGCTCTTTTTTTTTTTTTTTTTTTTTGCCAAGGTCCAGATGGTCAGAGGACATCCCAGGGATATGGGGTAGAAGGACACATTGACATGTGTTTCTTTTTTTATTTTTTTTATTTTTTTTTATTTTTTTTAATTTATTTTAGTTGGGGGCTAATTACTTTACAATATTGTAGTAGTTTTTGCCATACATTGACATGAATCAGCCATGGGTTCACATGACATGTGTTTCTTAAGTAATTCTGTTTGGAGGGGAAATAACTGACAAGCACACTAGTGCCCCACAGGTGCTGCGGGAAATGACAGGGTCACTGGAGACAGTTTTCACTACAAACTGCCCCTTGATGCTTTCAGCAGTTAGATATGCTTGTTGGCTCTGTGGGGATTTGATAATGTAAAGACAAAGTGGCTTCTTGTTAGTAATCTCTCCATCACGTTAGAGCTTTTAGCTATTCTGAGATTATTTAGGAAGAAAGTATCAGACACATGAAATGGCTTTTTATAGTCATTATATATGAGGGGAGGAATTGTGGCCATTCACAATTGCTCCAATCTCTTTTTCGGGGTCACCTTACCCAGAGAGTCATGACTCGGGAGAAAGGGAACAAAACCTCCCCAAGGAGCGGGTAGAAGAATTATCTTAACAAGCTCTTTCCCTCAAGCAACAGGAGACCCAGACTTACCTATGGGACCCAGTTACATGGACATTAACAGTGAAGGCTTCCCAACAGTGGAAGCTGTACTGGAGCTCTGGGCTTAATTTTTCCATATGGAACAGCAGGTCCGGCCCTGGGATGGGTTAGCTTAGTAAACTCTAGCTTCTCTGCCAGGGAAAGGGGTTCTGGTAAGCCACTTTGACAGCTGATAATCAGTAAGACTTTCCAATCCTGAAACTTTGACCTGATTCTGCAATGAACTCAGCCTGTATTGACTACATCTGTGGGCCTGCTTGGCCAGGGACCTTGACCCTGGCCTGATCAACTTTCCCTGTTTTTAAGCCAAGCCAGTATTCTAAACCAAGTAATTAATATTTGGTAGACATTCGCCACATGCACATCTTTGATTATTACCTTAAAATCTTATTTAAACCTATGTTGTCACGTATCTTTTTCATTTTTTATCCTAACGCCCTTACTGGATTCTCTTCTTCAAGCTAAGGGCCTTGTCCTTGTTCATCTTGTGTTCCCCACAAGGCCAAGCACTTTTTCAGTTTTCAACAAATATCTGATATACAAATTAGCTCACAGCTCACAGATAGGTTTAGACTGTTTGTGTTTCGTATGACTTATTTTTTTAGTTTAGAATAAGTGATTATGTTAAACAATGATGACACCGGAAAGTGTACCAAGAACTTGAAGTATTTTGAAATAAATGATACACAAGTTGTCTTCGTTCAGGTAAAGCAAAAATATAGTTCCCCTGGTGGTCCAATAGTTAAGAATCTGCCTGCCAACACAGAGGACACAGGTTTGATCCCTTATCCGGGAAGATCCCGTTTGCCACAGGGCAGCTAAACCCACAACCCACAACTATTGAGCCTGTGCTCTAGAGTCCACGTGCGTCAGCTACTGAAGTCTGTGCACCCTGGAGCCCGTGCTCCACAACAAAAGAAGCCACGGCAATGAGAAGCCTGCACACCACACCTGGAGAGTAGCCCCCACTCTCTGCAATTAGAGAAAGCCCACGTGTGGCAGCAGAGACTCAGTGCAGCCAAATAACAATAAATAAGTCTTGAAACAAAATATACAGCTGGTATGGGGAAAGTATCTAATACAAAAATGTTTCCATCTATTTAAGTAGATTTCAGCATGATTTTAAGATCTAATAAAAACCCTGGTACAATTAAGTAGTGCTTAAAGACTGAACTTTGGTAAGGAACTGACAGCTCTAGAAAACCTAACGCCACTCATAGGAAGAGACACGGCCTTGAATCCATACGAATTGAGACTGGTTGAAGTAAATTTTTGTATGAAGTAAATTCATTATTTAGCCACTAGGAAGTTTCCCAGTGGGCTTCCCTGGTGGCTCAGTAGTAAAGAATCCACCTGCCGATGCAGGAGACATGGGTTCAATCCCTGGGTTGGGAAGATCCCTTGGAGAAGGAATAGCAACCCACCCCAGTACTCTTGCCTGGGAAATCCATGGACAGAGGAGCCTGGCTGGCTACAGCCCATGAGGTCACAAAAGAGTTGGACACAACTTAGTGACTAAACAGCAGCAAAGTCTTCCAGTAACCAAGCCAGATTAAACCACAGCATTGTTTCACCCCTCAGAGGATTAAAGCACTTTACTGTGAGTTGTAGCCTCATCTTAGCCAAAAAAAATGAACTTGGATCCCTTTGGAAAGTTCTCCCTCATCATTGATGGATATCAACAGTTGCCAATATTGACTTATTGATCAACTTTTTTGGTCTTGTTAACTTCCAGGAAACTCTCTAAAAGCTAATCTTGTTTCTTGGCCTTTAATTATTCATCATATTACTTAATTCTACTTGCCTTTGTCTATTATATTTCTAAGGGTGCCAGATTGAAAATATATTAGGAAAAAAAGAAAAGCCTCTGAATTTGGACGTTATTGTGTGTGCTAACATAATGGAGAATAAGTGGGTTAATTTACTAGACATAAAGATCAACCTACAGATAAAAATGCTCTTCTATTATTTCCTTCTCTTTCTTTGCTGTTGTAACTCTGGGTGGAAGCAAAAGGGACCCACAGCAATTGGTTAATTCTCCAGCAGTCATTTCTTCCCCCACCCCAAACTTTAAACTTTTAATTTTTGTATTAGGGTATAGCTGATTAACAATGTTGTGGTAGTTTCAGGTAAACAGTGAAGGGACTGTTTACACAGCTGAGCGACTAACACTACTAAATGACTCAGCCATACATACACATGTATCCATTCTTCCCCAATGGAGAAGGGAATGGCAACCCACTCCAGTACTCTTGCCTGGAGAATTCCATGGACAGAGGAGCCTGTACAGTCCATGGGGTCGCAAAGAGTCAGACACAACTGAGCCACACACACGCACACACACACGCTCTCCCCCAAACCCCCTCCCATCTATGCTGCCACATAACATTGAACAGAGGTCCATGCAGCCCTCATTTCTGTCCTATGATGAGGCACAGCATAGTCTTGAAGCAAAAAACCCTGAAGTTGAATCACAGACCTCAGCCCTTTCATTTATAAATGAGGAATGACTCTCCCTGGGCTTCTCAGGTGGTGCTAGAAGTAAAGAATCAGCCTGCCAGTGCAGGAGACGCGAGTTCAATCCCTAAGTCAGGAAGATCCTCTGGAGAATGGAATGGCAACCCACTCCAGTATTCTTGCCTAGAGACTCCCATGGACAGAGGAGCCTGGTGGGCTACAGTCCATTGGTTTGCAAAAGAGTTGGACACAGCTGAGCGACTAACACTACTAAATGACTCTCTCCAGCTCTCCCCAAGCTCAGTGTGCCCAGTCTTCTGGAATTCCTGAGGAGGCTGGACTGAGAAGCAGGGGTGCCCACTTCAGGTCAAGTCTGCTTTCTTTTTGTGGTAGCCCTCTCTCAGCCTCTTTGTGGACTTCAGAGTCCTATTCTTACTTCACATTGTATGGAAGAAGCAACATATAAAAATATACTGTATATAACATTTTTAAGCATTAATTTTTTTCAGTCGGGGGGAATCATCAAATAAAAGTCTATTCTGTTCTGAGCTGAATTACGACTCTGGGTAACGATAAAAGCTACTCACCTTGGGGGTCAGTGTCGGGTTCTTAGAAACATTTCATCTCTGAACACAGCTAAGGTCTTAGATGAATGTCTGCTAAAGGCCGAGTATGTATTTCTTTGTTCTGATTCAGAGTTGCTAGTGTAGTTAGAGCTGGGAGCAAATAAAAATGTGCTTGACTCTTCACTCACTTCCAGTTTAACAGGGATCTAGGGATGTGCCAGCCGATCGGTGGCTTCGTACAGAGGGAGCTTGTTGGAAGTATCATTTATGGGGCAGGTTTCATGAGCTGGAGGCTTCTTCTCAGGCTTCTTCTCAGGCTTCCTGGAGGGAGGGTCTTCATAGAAATGCATGTCTGCCCCCTTCCTCTCGAGTGAGTGGAGGGGTGAAATAAGTTTAAAATGAATGTTCCACGTCGTTTGGGATTTTTTTTCTCTTCTGTGCTGCTCAGCAGACAGTTGACTAGGTAGGACATAGTTGCTGCTGATGCTGCTAAGAAAAGTGTGCCAGGCTCTCTGCCCTCCTGTGTGGCTGGGCTTCCCTACACCAACCTTTGTACACTGGAAAACACTGGAAAATTTTTTTTTTTTTCCCGCCCATGCAGCTTAGTTCCTTGACCAGAGATCAAACCCATGCCCACTGCAGTGGAAACCCGGAGTCCTAACTACTAGACCACCAGGGTATTCCCACAGTCACATATTTTTGCTTGCTTTCTTTACAGGTATAAAATTACGTTGCCTTTCTTCTTTCTTTCATTTTATGTAACTAGTTTCAACTCTCCATATATACGGTCTGCAGACCCCAGGAGGATTGTGACCATGCTTGAATATTTTTAAGTGGTTAGAGAATAAAGTTGGCTGAATCAGACACTTAAGACTAAAAGCGCAAAGTAATTATTCTTGAGAGCAGTTAACATGCTGGGTCGGCCAGAAACTCGTTTGGGTTTTTCCATGACAGCGTACAGAAAAGTCCGAACAAACTTTTTGGCCAACCCAATACTTCCAAAATACACATTTCAACATTTCAGTGTTTGATATTAGGGTTGTTGGCTTTGTGCAGTAGCAAAGCCCAGATTTTACTTTCAGTATGGAAAGAGCTGTTATGTACAGGTGCAGGAATACTCCATTTCAGTCCTTCATATACATTCTAGAATAAGTAGATGAATGGGTCATATTTATGTCACAGAAAAGGGGACTTTGTTTTAGAAAAGGATTGAACTACATGAAAACTATATTGAAAAACTATGAGACTATGTAAACTGTGAGAATGATTTAATGAGTGGAAGTTAAATTTGCATGTAACTCTTTAGGAGAATGTGTTTCATGAAGTGGAGTTTTGTGTAAACAGATTTCTGTACATAGCCATGTACTCCATGCCCAGTGCTGGAAGGGGTTGCCTTGAATCCCGCTTTGCAGTTTGGGCAGCTGTCAGAGGGTTAAGAATCTGCCTGCAGTGCAGGAGCTGCAGGAGATACAGGTTCAATCCCTGGGTCAGGAAGATCCCTTGCAGGAAGGCATGGCAACCCACTCCAGTATTCTTGCCTGGAGAAACCCATGGACAGAGGAGCCTAGTGGGCTACAGTCCATGGGGTCGCAAAGAGTCGGACACGACTGAAGTGACTTAGTGCACACACAACTGATAAAGCTCTTAGATCTGCTGCCTGTTTGAACTGAAGCATAAGTGAGCAGCCCTCTATTTCTTCCTGCAGGGAAATGTCTTCAGAATCATGGAGTTGATGTTTATCTCTGGTTTGACTTCAAGGATAGGGATACATTTTTAGAACTTGCATCTTAAAATTAACATCATGCATCTGTAGTACAGTGCTACTTTTGTTAATTATGGAAATATACTTTTAAGAAACACCGCTGTGATTTATAACTGCCAGGGTCAGAAGGAAGAGAAAGATGACCAATTAGAATTGTTTAGTGGTGTTTCTTTATGTATATTTTCTTTTACTTGGCAGTTTTTCTC
Organism: Okapia johnstoni; assembly: GCA_024291935.2. Lineage (NCBI taxonomy): Eukaryota > Metazoa > Chordata > Mammalia > Artiodactyla > Giraffidae > Okapia > Okapia johnstoni. Next base: position 20,203,150 of record CM044320.1, on the reverse strand, counting down.
CTTATGAAAATGAGATGGTGGTTAACATTGGCTCTTATAGAAAATTGTATTTATGTTTGGAATTATGAAGGAGGTGTTCTTAAGAAGTGTTTTCTTGTCTGAGTGAGAAAGAAAGCAACATACAAATCACGAATGCCTTTAAGCTGTACCAAATGTTTTCTCTCTCCAGAGTAATATGTATGTTTTTATTTACAGACATGCATTCTCCTGGTGAATTTGTGGACAACAGACAGAATATGGATTTTTAACATTGCAGTCTGTTTGTCTGTCTATCCAGAGCTGTAGAGGCCAGTGATGTCTGTATGTCTGTCTGCTGGTCTCCCTACCCCCATTTCTCTACAGGCCAAGGTGTCTGCATATGTATCTTCCTTCCTCTTAAAAACAAGCACACCTGGCACAAGAGGCCCTAGTGGGTGCAACGTTATGAGATTCAGGTCTGTCTTAGGGAAGAACATATGGGTTGCCCGACTTTCTGTTTTCTCCATTCCTAGACGATAAGCAGCATTAAATCCAGGGTTGGGAGAAATTTGGCCAGAGTGAACGGTTGAGTCAAATCCTTGACAACTTTAAAAATTATTTTAAAACTGTTTTCAAGAAGCGTGACATTTTTCCAGTGCTGCTCTCACAGTAAACAAAGGAGGATCCTGAGCCGACACCGTGTCTTCTTGTCGTAATAGACTGACTTGGGGTCCGGGGACCACAGAGCCAGGAGCGAGGGCCGAGACGTCTCTCTATTCTGTGTCTGTCATCCCCTTGTCACAGAAAGTTTACGTAGATGAATTGTACTGTTCTTCTTATGTGGATCTAGTTAATAGAGGAAGAGGGACATTTTAGACATATTTCAAAACTGAGTTGCTGATGAGGCCACAGATAGTTTCTTGAGGGTTTGGGTAGATCAGGCGGTGTCTCATCTGTGATTAATTAATGAAATGAAACCATGGTCACTGGAGTCCAGCAATGAATGAAAGGTCAGCGAATGGAAAAAACTGTCAATAAAGGTGGATGTCAGCAGAGTGGAACATTGTCAGAGATAAAGATCAAGGGAAATGCACTCTTCGGCCAAGGTAGACTCCTGTGGAAGTGACCAGGAGTCCTGGTTTGGGACATTGCAAGCCAGACTGAACACTGATATCAGTGAAATTTGTTAAATATTTTAAGGCTGTTTGGGTTTGTGCTGCTATAGATTAGTTGGAAAAATTTGTTAGAAAAAAGAGGGGTGTCCTGTTCGCTTTATGATGTATTTTACCACGTGTTATTGCTGTTTTGTTTGGCTCTGGGGGTTTGTTTTGATGCTAAATAGTGGTTTGTTTTCTTTCTGTTTTCTGTATTAGGATTCTGTAGCGCCGCACCCACATTTTACTTTTTTAGACCCACTGAAGTTAGAAGTGATTTAGGATAGCACGAATGATAGAGCTGGACTTGGAACAGCCCAGGCTGGCCAGCTCTCACTTTACGATTGTTGGAGACTCTGTCCCCTCTGAACATAGTTTGATGGAGGGAACGGGCTGAAAGTCACCAAGACGCAGTGACAACCTTACCACCAGTTCACAGACTATGATTGTGAGCCAGCCGTGAGCCCCTAGTCCATTCTCAGTTTTGTTACTGGTCTCATGTGACTTGAGCTTACAGAGTTCTTGTGTCTCTGGTTAGGTCTCCTTCTCTTTTCTCTGTCTCGTCAAAGCTTCTGAACCATGTGACATGGGGGGAAGCAAGGCTCTTTTGTCTGTTTGGGAGAGGCCATGGCCATTTCCAGCCTAGTGAAATGAGGCTAAAATGAGGGCAGGACCCCAGAGATGTCAGCAGGCTGTCCCCACATTCTAGGCAACATGGCAGTTAATTCCGTGGCATTTTAGAGATGTGGTCTAATACAACCAGTGAGAGTACAGTCTGAAGCTGGGCTGCCAGGGCTCACATCCCAGCCCTGTTGGTTATCAGTCTGTCTTTCTGAACCTCAGTTTCCTTATCTGTGAGATGGGAATAATCCAGGCACCTCCTTCAGGGGGTTGTAACGATCAAACAAAACTTGTAAAGTGCTTAGAGCAATGCTTGTCACATAGTACCTGTTCAGTACCTCTAGGATGACTTATTTGTAAATATGATAACTTATAAGTTTAAAATGGAATTCCTTGGATGGTCCAGTTTCTCTGTTTTCTGAGAACATTTCCTAGACTCCTGTTTTGTTGGATTTAAATGAGAGAGACCATCCCCTGAACTGTTTTGGAGCCAGAATAGGGGAAAAAAATGACAGCAGTTTCTTAGAAAAACAACAGAGCCACAAAGTTACTGGAAGTTAAAATTTAAACCCATTCAATTAAATTGTAATCAGAATTGCAGCTGTCAGTTACTGTGCTGGGTAAGCAACCGTAAGATAGGCCAAGAATGTTCAGATTCTTTAATGTTTGTTTTTATAAGAATTACTTGAGGGAAAAAAACTCACCTTAAATGATTGTATTATGCCATTAAGAGACTGAAAAGGACAAAACATTAATAGAAGCAAAATTATAAATCCTCAATCATGACAGGCATATACATATGCCTGTATTAAAGGGAAAAAAGTAAACATGTTAGTCGCTCAAGTCATGTCCAACTCTTTGCGACCCTATGGACTATAGCCCACCAGGCTCCTCTGTCCATGAGATTCTCAAGGCAGGAATATTGGAGTGGGTAGTCATTCTCTCCTCCAGGGAATCTTCAGGACCTGGAGGTGGAACCTGGGTCTCCAGCATTGCAAGCAGATTCTTTACCATCTTAGCCACTAGGAAATGCCTGTATTAATCGATCTCTTTTTGAGATAGCCGGTGGGTTATACTTTAAGTGTGGAAATTCCGATTTACTCTATTTCAGTGGTTGCAACGGCCTTATTTTGATGTTTCCTTAAGTGTGAGTTCCACCAGCTATTAAAAGATATTAGGGGGAAAATGGGAGGGGAAATTCCATGGTCAAATAAGTTTGGGAACCTTGAATTAAACGAAAGTAAACCAGTTTCCTTAGAGGTTTTTAGGCTCCTCAGAGAGCTTTTACTATGTGAGCTGTGAGTCTCCTAGGGAGAAATGACATGCAGTGTTTCATGACCCAGTGTCCCATCTGCCAGCTTCCTGCAGGAGGTCAGTTCTCCAGAGCCAAGTCGGAAAGATGCAGCCTTCGAAACACTGCTGCTTTCGTTCTGTTTCAGGTGAATCCTGCCGAGGTATAGCTGCAGACTAGCGATGGAGGAAGGCCACAGACGAGGCTGGGAACTCGATGTCTGATGCCTGTGCCACAGGGGGCTTCCTCTGCAGGCACAAGCTCTAAGGCATCCTGATTGACCCCATCCTCTCCGTCCTCTGACGGCTCTGTGAGGGGCTCTGATCACTGCTCCCAGTTTAGGAACAGGAAAACCAACAGCCAGAGGGCATCATTCACTTGTGCAAACCTGACAACGAGAACACGGTGAAGCCAGGATGTGAACTCAGTACAGGGGCCTGTGTTCTTCTTCTCTCTGATGTTGGTCATGTGTTTTGTATGCCCTATGTGTGTGTGTGGTTTGTATGCCCTGTGTGTGTGTGAGGTTTGTATGCCCTGTGTGTGTGTGGTTTGTATGTCGTGTGGGCTTGTGTGGTTTGTATGCCCTGTGTGTGTGTGGTTTGTATGCCCTGGGTGTGTGTGAGGTTTGTATGCCCTGGGTGTGTGTGTGGTTTGTATACCCTATGTGTGTGTGTGGTTTGTATGCCCTGTGTGTGTGGTTTGTATGCCCTGTGTGTGTGTGTGGTTTGTATGCCCTGGGTGTGTGTGAGGTTTGTATGCCCTGGGTGTGTGTGTGGTTTGTATACCCTATGTGTGTGTGTGGTTTGTATGTCCTGTGTGTGTGTGTGGTTTGTATGCCCTGTGTGTGTGTGAGGTTTGTATGCTGTTTGTGTGTGTATATGTGTGGTTTGTATGCCCTCGGGGGGTGTGTGTGTGTGGTTTGTATGCCCTCTGTGTGTACATGCCCGGGATAGACTGGTGGTGGTGAGAGAACAGCATGTACAGTTGACAGTGTTGTGTGGCTGGAAGGATGTTTAGAAAGGGCAAGACATGAAATTTTCACTCTGAGCGGGTACAGGTCCTGAGGACCCCGTCATTTCCACAAAGGAAGTGGGGTTCCTGTAACGGAACCTCCTCCTCTGTCTCCCATGTTCCCGTAAGAACTTTTACAAGCAAACTGGCTATGAGTAAAAACAGCCCAGACCCCTGGGTTGGAGGCTAGGGACGGACACTTACATTTTGCAAGTGGACTGGTTATGGTCACTAACGTGCTGCTGTCCAGCTGGCTGCACTGTGTGCACCACGCTAAGCACAGGTGATGCACACAGGTGTCCAGAGGGTCCTGCTGACACTTGCCCTGAACAACACAGGATAAAAAAGGGTGATGCTTCTCCTTCTACAGGTGCAGGTGTCAGCTGCTTGCACTTGTGCAGCTGATGAGGGCGTGTTTCGTATGTATCCAGAAGGGAGGGAAAGGTGTGTAGAATTGCGCTTAAGGGGATGGAAGTAAATATTTAATGAGATTTTAGGGTCCCTTTTAAGGCTTGATTAAAGAGGTAAGAGTGGGACTGCTCTATCTTCTCAACAAGTGAATTGTTTTTTAATTTAATAGTATTAAAAATGTATACATTGCTATACTTAAAATGCATCACCAACAAGGACCTATTGTATAGCACAGGGAACACTGCTTAATGTCATGTAGCATCCTGGATGGGAGGGCAGTTTGGGGGAGAATATATACATGTGTACATATGGCTGTGTGCCTTTGCTGGCTACCCAAAACTATCACAACATTGTTAATCTGCTATACTCCTATACAAAATAAAAAATTTTTAAATATACACACACAGACATTCACATATTCCGAGTCTCTTTGATTCCTGAGTTTGTACATAGTGAGTGAGGGCTGGATAGGGAGGGATTTATCTGAAAATATATCCAAATGTATTCAGTTCCTGGGCTCGGATTTGCATCACAAGGAGTATTTAGATTGGAAAAACCAGTGAAGACCTTATTCATCTTTTCTTTTCCCAGAGAAGGTGAGGGTCTCCTTAGCCAATAGGTTTCTCATCATTAACAGTAGCAAGATTGTGACCTAATAAAGGTCATGGAGTGGGTCATTATAAGGACAGGACTAGAAAAAACTGAATTCCTCTGAGTCCAGGAATCTTGTCACAAGGCCTCCGTGTGTACCCTGAGCAGCTAGGGTCTGTCACCCTTGTTTGTAGTGAGTGCTCAGCAAAGGAACAGGAGACTCCGGAATTGCGAGTTATTATGAAACCATCAATACGGAGAATATTTGTAAGAGTAGAGGGTGGATGTGGTATCTTTGAAATTAAAAATTTATATAGCAGGAAGATTTAAAAAGTTCATTCTGAAAGAAACTTAAGTTGATCAACTGTGTTTTGAAGAAATAACATCTGGCCTCAGTTGAGGATTTGTTATATCCCCATTTTACTTCTGCTTGGTTATTTGCTGCTTACTTTCCGTCCTCTTTAAGTTACACAGAAAAGGACGGGGGACTTTCAGGGCCTGGGACCCCTTTTGAGGCCCTGCAAGCCAGGGCTGTTGCTGGCCTGTACCCCAGAGCAGGCAGCTGTAGCCAGGGATCTGTGTACGGCAGGATCCACTTGCATTTGTGGGATTTGCTTTTTCTTTTCAGACAGCTTTATTTGACTGGTTACCAGAAGGCTGATTTTCATCTCTGTGCACGGCATAACTTTACCATGTCTATCCTTAGGTGGGTTTGCCGAGTTCTCCCGCTGTTTCCCTGGCCTCTGTGAAGGAAAGTCCACCCTAGTCCCCACCTGCATCTCTCAGCCTTGCTTACCTGTTGCCAACATCGGGCCAACCCGAATTCTGCCCAATCTCTATCTTGGCTGCCAGCGAGATGTCCTCAACAAGGTGGGTGCTTTGAAAATATCCTTCATTGCAGGATTTCTTGACAGCAGCCGGAGAGGCACCAGTGGGCCATCCTTTCAGATACAAATGTTCTCAAAGCAACTCCTGAGCCAGCAGCCCAGCAGCCTTACCTCCTCCCCCGTGCTGTCGGCTGTGATGTTCTGTTTGCCATCAGAGACCTAAGCCATTGTCAGATGTGCTGTTCTTACAGGTCCAAGAGACCTGTGATAGGACAAGGATTTTCAGAAGTTTCGCCCCATTTTCTTAGATGTTCTGTTACAGTAACTGGGCACAATCAGGAAGGCTAATACCATCTATATTATTTCACTTAGAAACGTGTGCATTTGCTGCATCAACTAGAAAAGTACTCAGAGTGGCTTGGATTAAGGAGGAGTTCATGATGACTTCCCCCTTCCAGAGGGGCAGGGGAGGGGGTCAAAAGATGGTGAGGACCAGCGCTAAGAGGATGCAGTGCAGATGCCCTGCCAGAGGTTCCTTGAAGCAGTTTGGTGGAGACAGAAGAGGGAAGAACATGAATCCTGGATGTTAAGGATATGGGCTATCCTGAGCCAGGTGTGCCCAACAGAGGAGCCATGTTGATTGGCTGAGGCCGTTGTATTTAATGGTACACACATAACAGCAGTAGATCTAAGGTCTGTCTGTCTCCGCAGTTTATATGCTCTTAACCAGTGTTGCTAGAACACAGGCCCCTAACTGCCTGGAAAGTGATCTCTCTCTAAACCTCTTATCTCGTGGTGGTTTAGTCGCTAAGTCATGTCCAACTCTTGCGATCCTATGGACTGTAGCTCACCAGGCTCCTTCCATGGGATTTTCCAGGCAAGAATACTGGAGTGGGTTGCCATTTCCTTCTTCAGGGGATCTTCCCAACCCAGGGATTGAACCCTGGTCTCCTACATTGCAAGCAGATTCTCGACTGACTGAGCTACCAGGGAGACCCTAAATGTCTTATTTACATCACCTGTAATTGAAAAAGCAATCAAGAGATCTTAATTCCGCTGCTGGTGATTTACAGGTGCTGCTTTCTTATGTGAAAAGCAGTGCCTGAATATTTCTCTTTGAGTAGCTGAAAGAATTGGACTTGCTATAAAAATAAACTTCCAGGCAGGCTTGCTTTAGCAAGTGGAAAGCAAAAACACCCTATCATTGGGCAGCAAGGAGACATTCTTTTCACTACTTTAAAAAAATTTTTTTTGCTCTTAAAACCCCTGCATCTTCAAAATTTTGCCTGGACATCATTGTTAATACGTCTGCTCTTACTATGAGGCATTTGAAATTTGATAGCGCATGCTTGCACTGAGCCTTCCTGGTGGGGTCATGATGTCTTTGAGCATGTGATTCTTATTAGTCCTCTTTGAGAAATAAGCAAACTATGTCACAGCGTGTGTGCTAAGTCGCTTCAGTTGTGTCCTACTCTTTGCAGCCCCGTGGACTGTAGCCAATCAGGCTTCTCTGTCCATGGGATTCTCCAGGAAAGAATACCGGAGTGGGTTGCCATTTCCTACTCCAGGGGATCTTCCCAACCCTGCATCTCTTATGTCTTCTGCATTGGCAGGTTCTTTACCACTAGCGCCCCCTGGGAAGCCCTTTGTCACAGCAAGCAAAGTTAATTTCCTGCAGTCACACACATCCCCAGGGCAAAGCTGGAGATGCTTTATGTAATCCTCAGATCAGAAAATAAAATAAAATGAAGTGAAATTCCTAGTTAAGGATCTTGTCCAGAATTGTCCCCCGTAAAACTTAACCAGTCAGCTGGCAGGCAGGTGATTTTACAAATAATTGGCGTTACAGGGGATTTTTGTTACTTTCGATATTCAATGAAATGGTACTTTGATTATGCTGCGTACCTTCTCCAGGTTTAACAGATGCATCAGTTAACAGCTAAGTGAGCACCCGCAGGGTGAGAGCAGTGAAACTGGAACCTGAAGTTGAGGTGGTGGGAGGCAGCGATAGTTTTCTATTTTTAATTGGCTTCTAAATGTCTGTATGGGAAACAGGATATGCCCATTGATGCCTTGAGAGGAAATGGAGACTGGGCTTATGGAAGTTGTGGGAAATAGCTTGAGCAGGGTTGTTCTGCAAGACTCTGAGAAAGTGGCCTTAGAACCTACCTACATGCGGACGTGTGAGACATAAGGTTGTTTGTCCTCCAAGTGGTGAATGGAAATGCCTATGTACGTAACCTCTGGATTCATAGTTGAGAAAAGTCTTTAGTGCTGGAGGCTATCTTACAGACCACTTAGCCTCCTTCATTCAATAATGAGGAAACCACTATTCCAGAAATGTTACACGAATTCCACACCATCACCCCATCAGTGAGTTTTAGAACCAGACTTGCCTCTCTTTCTCAGGCAGCATAAACTCAGCTCCCTGCTCCACTCTCTGGTCTAAACTTTCCAGGAGAAATAGAGCACTAATTTACAGAGCTCTCCAAAGAAGGAGATTTTATCATCTACTCTAACAGTGTGTTCCTTTTTAGTCAAACTTAGAAGATGAAGTCTTTGAGAACAACCACCGCAAAACCACTAATTTTATTAGTTGTCTTCTTATTTATTTATTTTTAAGAGTGCCACCAAAGTATCTTAAAAGCATGTCATGGAAATTTTCTTAGGAGGATAATAGTGTTTAACATTTAAAATGCCAGGCTCAAAAAAAAGGCAATAAAGTGCTAGACTCTTTATGTTATTGCATTTAACCCTCATAATAGGATTTAGAGGCAGGTTGGCCCTGAGTTGTATCACTTGCTTACCCACAATTTTGTGTCTAGAAAGTCATTGACTTCAGAGTTGGGCAGTGGCAGAGATCATTCTCAAACCCAGTATACTCTGGCTCTGAGTCCTGTGTTTATAGAACACCAGAAATCTTCATCTCCTGGAAAATGGAAATCTCCATAACAGTCTGTTAACAAAGGACTGAGATTCCAACAGTCTATTGAATTTAATTTAAATTTGTTTCTCCTGCTATTTCTGCAGCATATTCTATACCAGAACCATCCCATAGAAGTAGAATGCAATTCACACATATAGTCCAAAATGTTCCAATAGCCTTTTTTAAGAAGTTAAAAAAACAGGGTGAAACTAATCTTTAAAATATGTTTATCTATTTTTTATTTTATGACTGCACCACTTGACATGCAGGATCTCAGTTCCCCCAACCAGGGATTGAACCCATGCCCCCTGCATTGGAAGTGCAGAGTCTTAACCACTAGACCACCAGGGAAGTCCCGTGAAGTGAATTTTAATAACATTTATCACCCTATATCAACAGTATTATTTCAACCTGCAATCAGTAAAACTTACTGGTACTTTACATATTTTAGTACTAGGTCTTGGAAACCTCGTGTGTGTCTTGTGGTCACTGCTTCTCTTGCTGTGGACAAGCCACATGTGCCAGCTTCCACCTCAGACCTTGTAGGGCCATGCTGTCAGCATGTGATCGTTTTTACTTCTGTCTCCGAGACTGTAGGAAGGCATCGGTAGCGAAAAAACACCCTTCCCCTCACACGTGTGCTTTGTTCTACACTCTGTCCTTCTCTGGTCTTTGTACTGGACTTCAAACAGGGGTAGGAGTTACACTAAAGCAGTTTGCAGGTGCCCAGTTCACCTCTGACTGACTGCACTTGGAACCAGGGTCTTGTAGTTAGAATGTTCAAGACACAAGTTGTTGATGTTTTCCTCTCCCTTATCAGTTAAAGTTCCAAGTGGACTTCTGTTTCACCCTTACACGTGGGATGTGTGATGGAATTACCTACTGCGCATTGTTCTTGAGCCTGAACCTGTTCAGCTTCTTCACTCACCTCAACTCTGCCTCTCTTTCCCCATTTTAAACAGGCTGCTGTCAGCCTTCTTTGGGTAGCCTCTTTTTTGTTGTTAAGCACTTCCCTGGTGGCTCAGATGGTAAAGTGTCTGCCTACAATGCGGGAGACCTGGGTTCGATCCCTGGGTTGGGAAGATCCTCTGGAAAAGGAAATGGCAACCTACTCCAGTACTCTTGCCTGGAAAATCCCATGGACGGAGGAATGTGATAGGTTATACAGTCCATGGGGTCGCAGAGAGTCGGACACGACTGAGCAACTTCACTTTCTTTCTTGTTAATATTTATTTGTTTATTTGGCTGCACCAGGCGTTAGTTGCAGCATGAGGGATCTAGTTCCCTGACGAGGGACGGAACCCAGGGCCCCTCACTGGGAGCTTGGGGTCTTAGCCACTGGACCACCAGGGAAGTCCCTGGGTAGCTTGTTATTTCAGTCTTCCAATGTGCAAAGTTGGCTTTCCTGTGCTGCCTTGCTGTTCTGCCCATCACCAGGACTACTGCCACTTTCTCTGGTATTTTCATATGAGAGTTAGGCAGGAGCCTGGATACCATATAGCCAAATACTGCTTTCAGGTTTCTCTGTGATCTAGGAAGACAAAGGGTCATGTCGTCAAAGCAGTCAGTAAAAATATTTATTCAGTGTCCACTGTGTGTAGAACACCATATAGAGTGCAGGTTGGTTAGACAAGACCGGTTCATGAGACAGTGGTTCATGAGACAGGTGACTCAGGGCTTGAGTGAGGGCTGGCTTTGGACGGGATGGATTTGCATCCCAGCTGATTGGCCTCACCAGGCAGAGCACCTGAGCCAGGTAACAGAATCCGCTTCTTCACTTGCAAACTGAAATGACTCCTGCCTCCTAGTGTTCACGTGAGGCCCAGTGACAGGCATTATGCCAGGCACTGAGCACAGTTCCTGGTTTATAGGGGACTCTGTTATTGTCACCAGTGGGTGGAGTATACCAAGGTCTAGGGGGAGTGGTAGACACAGTGGGTGTGGCTGGTTGAGGAGGGCTAGCTGGAGGAAGTAGGTCAATTCTGAAGGCAAACTGCTACTGCTGCTACTGCCAAGTTGCTTCAATCGTGTCCGACTCTGTGCGACCCCATAGACGGCAGCCCACCAGGCTCTGCTGTCCCTGGGATTCTCCAGGCAAGAATACTGGAGTGGGTTGCCATTTCCTTCTCCAGTGCATGAAAGGGAAAAGTGAAAGTGAAGTCGCTCAGTCGTGTCTGACTCTTAGCGACCCCATGGGCTGTAGCCTACCAGGCTCCTCCGTCCATGGGATTTTCCAGGCAAGAGTACTGGAGTGGGGTGCCATTGCCTTCTCCTCTGAAGGCAAAAGGAGTGGTGAATAACTTATTAAATTGACTTCAGAAAAAAAGTTTACAATTCCTTTAGAGTTGCAGTGCCTGCATGATTTAATGAGACCTCTGTCCTCAGCCTAAGTGAACATGGGAAACTTGACCAAATTAGAGCAGTTTAATTAAGGCTATATATTAAATCTGTATTCCATATATTACTCCACAATCTATATCACCAGAGCACAGAGCCCGTGTTTAGAAATTAGTCCAACTATTGGGGAAAGTTTATTTCACGGTTTAAGAGAAAGAAACCTAAACGGGAAAAAAGTAGTGACTACAAACCATAGTCGTAAAATGAAGATTTATTCTTTGACTCACAAAAATTATTTTTGAACATTTTCTTAATTGTGTTTTGAAACTCGAATCTTTTTAAAAAAGTAATTAGGGGTCATCTTTTCTGCTTTACAGCCGAACCCTTTTTTATACCCAACCTGCTGCACTCAATGTAATTTCCCTTTGTTGTTGTTTAGTCACTAAGTCGTGTCCGGCTGTCTTTGTGACCCCATGGACTGTAGCCCGCCGGGCTCCTTTGTCCTTGGGACTTTTCCAGGCATGGACTGTAGCCCGCCGGGCTCCTTTGTCCTTGGGGACTTTCATTACAGTGTTGGGGGTTCAAGTGGGCAACAACTTTATTGAGATATAATTCATAAAATAAGAGTAAGGGAACTAACATTTAATGATACTTGTATATTGTGCATAAGTCACTTCATCCTCATAACAGCTTTACAAAATAGTCGTCATCAGCTCTATTTTACAGGTAAGGAAACCAAAGCTGAGGGAGGTTAGTGAGATCATTTGGGTAATGAACAGTCCCACGCTGAGCCGTGCTCTCAGTTTCCTGGGACTGGTACCTGTGTGCTGGCAGAAGGGATGGTGGTAGAGGAAGTTTATTAAAGCTTGCTTCTGGTGGTTTCTATCTTCTCAGAGTAGTAGGAACCAAGATCATCCACGAGCAGAGAGAGAGGGCAAGGGAGGACGTGTGGAGAGTTGGAAGAGAAAGAGGAGGGGGTGGAACGGCATGCAGAGAAGTGGCCAGGAAAAGACTGAGGGAATACGGTGCCTGCCGATGCGTGGGACCAAAAGGGGCCCTTTGGCAGTGTGGCTGAGTGTTTCTTTCGGGCCTGTCCAGCTGCCCAGTGCAGATGCAGGCTCGGGGGCGAGCCAGATTTATTTAGCTTTATTGTGATCTTGCCAAGTGAGTGCAAAGAAGTGGACAGAGGGACACAGGAATTGAGGGTGAGGGACTTCCCTGGCAGCCCAGCAGTTAAGACTCTGTACTTCTACTGAAGGGGGCATGGATGCCATCCCTGATCAGAGAATGTAAGATCCTGCACTCAGTGTGGCTAAAAAAAACAATATTAAACAGTTGAGGTTGAAGGTGAGGGAGGGATTCTAACTGTCTCTTGAGCAGTGCAGGGGTTAATTCTTTTATTGTTTATGGCCAGCCCTTCCCATCTGCAGGGTCTCTGCATCCTCCAGTTCAGCACTGGTGGGTTCTGTAATACTGCGGTGCCTGCGTGCATGCTGAGTCACTTCAGTCATGTCTGACTCTTTGCATCCCCATGGACTATAGCCCGCCAGGCTTCTCTGTCCATGGGATTCTCCAGGCAAGAATACTGGAGTGGGTTGCCATGCCCTCCTCCAGGGTATCTTCCCCACCCAGGGATCGAACCCATGTCTCTTAGGTCTCCTGCATTGGCAGGTGGGTTCTTTACCACTGAGCCACCTGGGGAGCCCAATACTGTAGTACTTGCTGTTGAAAAATATCCATGCATAAATGGACCTGCGTAGTTCAAACCTGAGTTGTTCAAGGGTCAACTGTGTCATGACTGACCACAGAATTTAAGTTGGGCCCAGAAGGAAGGATAGATGTTGTAAGGAGGAAGGACAGAGGAAAGACGGTAGGAGCAACAGATTGTAGGTCCTGAGGGGACTGAGGGACTCCAGCCATGGTGGTGGAGGAGAGTAAGCTGGCGGGAAGGAGGCACAGTCCTGTGTGTGGTTGTGGTTACTGGTACCAGCAGACACCAGACCAGGCCCCGGGGAGGGAGTGGTCAAGGTGAGGTGCTCAGAGAACTCAGAGGCCAGGGTGTCAGAAGGCTATCTGAAAGGCCAGAGAAGACAGATTACGTTATCCGTAGGAAACATGTATTAGCTAACTGAGCACAAAGTTGAGCTAAATATTAAACAGAGTAAGATGACTGCTCTCTGGAAGCCTATGTTTAATTAGGGGACAAAGGACTGTTGAGTTGTGTATGCTTTCCACAGCACACGGAGACAAAACTGAGTGAATGACATGAATTCCTCATCAGCTCAGTTCAGTTCAGTCACTCAGTTGTGTCTGATTCTTTGAGACTCATGGACTGCAGCACGCCAGGCTTCCCCGTCCATCACCAGCTCCTGGAGTTTGCTCACACTCATGTCCATTGAGTTGATGATGCCATCCTCATCATCATCCTCTATTGTCCCCTTAGGAAGTCACATTCATCTGTGAGTAAAAATAATTATTAGTCTGTAATACATATGCACTCTTCACACTTGTGGTTCCATCCCAGTTCTGCTATCAGGAACTGTGACATAAGACACACTCTTGGGCGCTTACATGCCCGGCCATAAACATAATCAGGAGAGAAGGGAACAGAACAGCCATGTGACACCTCAGCTAACAGCAGCTGCTGACTCTCCACTTGGCCGCCCAGGTGGAAACAGGTGGAAGCCCCCCTCCTGGCCACAGTGGGCCCTGGGCAGCAGTGGGCTCTAGGTCGCAGTGAGACCTGGGCTGCAGTGGGTGGGCTCTGGGCTGTCGCAGGGCTACTTGCCCCATTTGAATAGTCTGCTCACCAGGAGGCAATTGTGTTTGTTCTCAGACTGTTCAGGCCAATGTACTTGTTATTATAATGATGTACATTCATTAAAGTATCACATATATGAATGAAATATGAATGGGAGAAAAGAGTTGTTTGTCTATGCTCTGAGCTAAATGTTTCAAAAGATTCAGGAAAGACAAGTCGCTCTACATTTTTTTTCTGTTTTAAGAGGTGGGGAAAGGCAGCTGTAAATTTAGAACTTTCTATCCTGATTTATTAGTTTACTAGTTCTTGCTGTTTAAAGAATGGAAACTATAAGTGGTAGATGCATTTGGTTGTAATTTTCTAAAGAACTCCAGTCAGCTAAGCTATTGAAAAAACAAAAAAAAAAACCCCAAACACCAAGGTCCTGCATCAGAAGTTAGTGAATTAATGTACATTTATTTGCATTAAAATGTTTTACGTATATATGTAACATCTTTAGTGATTTCCTCCTTTAACTCAGTTTTACTGATGTAGTAACTGCCACTTTTTTTTCTCATTTCATTTTGTATTCAAGTTATTATCACTTCATTTCAACACAATAATGTCCCCTTCCCCCTTAGAAAGTGTTAGTCACTCAGTCGTGTCTGACTCGTTGTGACCCCATGGACTGTAGCCCACCAGGCTCCTCTATCCATGGAATTCTCCAAGCAGGAATACTGGAGTGGGTAGCCTATCCCTTCTCCAGGGGATCTTCCTGACCCAGGAATTGAACCTGGGTCTCCTGCATTGCAGGCGGATTCCTTACTGTCTGAGCTACTAGGGAAGCATGTCTCCCTTATGTCAGTTATACATAAAGCTACTACTTACATGCATCTCTTATGGCATACTGTCTTATACATGGAGAATATTGTTGAGATATAAACTGTTGTGGGCTTGGATGACTGTTTCTTACATGAGGTCAGAACTGCTCCCTTTCCATGTTTCAGCCATGGCCATTGGGCACCCGGCAGCAGCCTGCTTGAGGTCAGGAGACATGCATGCCGGCAGCAGGGCCACACTGTGATGCCCGTGGCTGCAACCGAGGCAACGGTTGGGAAAAAAGAGGCAAAGTGCAACTGATGAGTTTCGTTCAATAGCTTTCTAGTGTCCTGAGTTACTCCAAGAGTCTGTTCAGAGAAAACCATGCCCAGAGGGGTGTTCCTGTACTTTCTAACTGGTTACAGTTTAAAAGGGTGAAAAAGGATGAAACTACATTACTTCACTTGGTTAAACAATAAAAATCTGTGTGTAGGCTAGTTACTTTACTTTATTGCTCCATCTTTCTTGTTTAGTCGCTCAGTCGTGTGTGACTCTTTGTGACCCCATGGACTGTAGCACGCCAGGCTTTCCTGTCCTTCACCATCTCCTGTAGCTTGCTCAAACTCAGGTCCATTGAATCAGTGACGTGATCCAACTATCTCGTTCTCTGTCATACCCTTCTCCTCCTGCCTTCAATCTTTCCCAGCATCAGGGTCTTTTCTAATGAGTCAGCTCTTCACATCAGCTGGCCAAAGGATTGAAGCTTCAGCCTCAGCATCAGTCCATCTGATTTGCTTTAGAAAGGACTTCAGTGGAGTACAGCAATAAAGACACCTTCTAGAGATGAATATATTTGGATTTGACTTTTGACACTTGGTAGCTGTGTAACTTTGGAAACATGTAAACTTGCTAAATCTTAGTGTCTTCATTTTTAAAATGAGGATAATAATAGTACCCATGTCAAAGGGTGGTTGTGAGGATTCAATGAGACAGTCCATTTAAAAGTTTAGCACAGGGGCTTCCCTTGTGGTCTAATGGTTAGGAATCTGCCTGCCAATGCAGGGAACCCAGATTCGATCCCTGGTCCAGGAATATCCCACATGCCGCGGAGCAGCTGAGCCTGTGCCCCACAACTGCTGAGCCAGTGCTCTAGAGCCCACAAGCCGCAACTGCTGAAGCCCATATGCCTAGAGCCTGTGCTTTGCAACAAGAGAAGCCACCACAGTGAGAAGCCCGCACACTGCAAGGAAGAGTAGCCCCTGCTCACCACAACTGGAGAAAGCCTGTGCAGCAACAGAGACCCAGGGCAGCCGAACATAAATAAATCAAAAAAATAAAAAAGTTTAGCATAGTACCAGGTACATAGTAGCCATTCAACATATTGGATGTTGTTATATATGTACCATGTGCCATAATAGTATATTGTTAATAGGCCTATAGCAAAGGTGCCCTACAGATGTTTTTTTTTTTTTAATTTAGGTTAAGTGATCATTTCTATAGAGTGTGAAAGTAGCTCAGTTGTGTCTGACTCATTGCGACCCCATGGACTGAATTCTCCAGGCCAGAATACTGGAGTGGGTAGCCTTTCCCTTCTCCAGGGGATCTTCCCAACCCAGGGATTGAATCCGCATTGCAGGTGGATTCTTTACCTGCTGAGCCACAAGGGAAGTCCTGTGGCTGCTTGTCAGAAGTGTACATGGTTCCCGTCTTTCTGTGGGGAAATCATACATGACGTTCACTATGAGTTGTTACACCTCAGTGTTGTCCTCAGTGAGCACTGCCTGTGGTCTTGTGATTGTATAGAGTGGGTGACGTTGCCTGTGTCAGCCTCTCTCCTCAGAAACGCCTGTGCCTTTACTATCGGACTACTTTTCATTTAATAAAGCTTTGTAGTACTGTTGACAGAAAGGAGAAGGAAATGTAAAAAGGTTCCTTTCTTTAAGGAGCATTGGTGAGAAAGGCACAAAAGGGTTTTATCTCCAGCTCCTTGGTCGGGAACACTGTGGTGATCAGATGGTGGTAGAAAACCTTCACTCATGTACACATGTTGCTGTAGTAAACACTGAGATCTTCACAGCCTGACTGTTAGCCTCGTGGGAGCCCCTGAGACCTTCAGAAGATGAGGGTCGATCACTTTGAGCTCACTTAGCTCCAAAAACTACTTCTTGACGTTGTTATCTCACAGTTGAGAGGGCTTCATACCTGATCTGGATTTGCTCAGTCTACCATTTATGTAAAATGGAATATATTCATTGTGCCAAATGTGGTCAATGAAGGGATTAGGGAGTTGGCAGGAGGCTAAAATAGGAAGAAAATTACCAAATTCAAGACCATGGTTAAAAATGATCTAACAAAAAGATTTGTAGAGGAGGTAGCATTCCAAGAAAAGAAGTGACCATGGTTGCTGAGAAGAGAATGATTTCAGGCTGAAAACATTTCCTGAGAGGCAGCAGTGGATGACTAAATGAAGCGGGTCGTGTAGGCTTGACTGGAAAATGGCAGACAGGATGTTAGTTGAACAAACACATACCGACCACAACTACGTACCTGGTGCTAAAGGTAGAAAAACAAGATTTAGTCCAAGATCTCAGTACTTAATAGGAGAGGCAAGAATTATCTGCTAGTGATAACACAGTATGCTCTGTGTTTTACTAATAGCATGTCCAAAGTCCTTTGGACAAGCAGAGAACGGAATGGTTAATCATGCACCCGTAGAAGGGGTTCATAGGAAGGTTAAAGTAGAAAAGTGGTGGAGGCATCAGGAAGAATAGGGCCTGCTCAGAAATGGTGTGAACCACATTGAGGAAGGTGGCGGGGTGCACATGTGATGTTGGGTATGCGAAGGTTGTATGGGACAGGAGCGGGCAGTGAGACATGGTGGAACTTAAGTGTGCATAAAACACATAGCCCCTGTTTAATTACAAGAAAGGATACTGTAGTTGTTCAGTTCAGGTTTGGAGAGGAGAACACTGAAAATTTAAGAGATCTGTGGTGGCTTTTCTGCTCTCATGGTGTGGGCTGCTGGCTGAGCAGCAGCTGAGAATAGAGAGAAGGGGTGATGGGAGGGGTTGATGCTGCAAGGGTTTGACAACATTTGGAGGGGAGTGGTGAGGAAGAGAAACGGGATGAAAGGATCCCATTTTTTAGCTCAAGTGTCTGGGTGGATGTTATTACCAAAAACCAATTTTGGATAACAGAGAGGAAACAAGAATTTGAAGCAGAGAAGGGAGAAAGAGAATGTGCTGTTTCTGAGTTTGAAAGTTTTGAGGACCATCCGAATAGAGATATCTAGGAAGCAGCTGGAAATATGAATCAAAAATTGAACCGTGTGTATTATTTAAGAGTCATCAGCATAAAGAGACATGGAAATAGTCA
This sequence comes from Okapia johnstoni, assembly GCA_024291935.2. Taxonomy (NCBI): domain Eukaryota; kingdom Metazoa; phylum Chordata; class Mammalia; order Artiodactyla; family Giraffidae; genus Okapia; species Okapia johnstoni. The sequence continues at coordinate 20,185,089 of CM044320.1, read as the reverse complement.
GCCTTCAGAGAGAGTATTTAGAGCCAGAAGATGGCCCAGGACTGTATCTTAGAGAACAGCCACCATGTTCAGTTTGGGAAGAAAATGTTCTCATCGTGTGTGCATATGTTCTGAAGTCACAGTACAAAATAAACAGAAGTATTCAAGTATACTCCCAAATCTTGTAAATCAATGCACCTAATCATGCATTTTGGGGATTACATCTAACGTGGCCATAATAAATTTACATAGTTGCCAAGGAGGGGGAAGTCATAGTAAACTGTCATGGTTTCATTTGATATTCTTTGCTCCACTTCTCTCTCTAGTAATGAAGATAATAGAGAGTTGATCGTACTAGTGATGTGTGATTTTTTAAACAGCCTTTTTTGCCTTTAAAAAGTTCTGCTTTAAAGCCTCGATTTAAAAAAAAGCCTTGATAAATGTAAAGAAACTTTACATTTACATTACAAATCATATCAAGCATCTTTTCTGACCACAATGCTATAAGGCTAGAAATCAACTACAAGAAAAAGCTACAAAAAACAAACATGTGGAGGCTAAACAATATGCTACTAAACAACCAATGCATCATTGAAGAAGTCAGAGAAAAGTAAAAAGAACCCAGAAAGAAGTGAAAATGAAAACACAGTGATCCAAAACCTACGAAATACAACAAAAGCAGCCCCAAGAGAGAAATGTATAGTGATGCAAGCTTACCTCAGGAAACAAAAAGTCTCAAACAGCAACCTTATGCCTAGAGCAAGTAGAACAAACAAAACCCGAAGTTAGAAGGAAATAAATCATAAGGATCAGAGAGGAAATAAATGAAAGTGAAAGTCGATCAGTCGTGTCCGACTCTTTGTGACCTCATGGGCTGTACAGTCCATGGAATTTTCTAGGCCAGAATCCTGGAGTGGGTAGCCTTTCCCTTCTCCAGGGGATCTTCCTAACCCAGGGATTGAACCAGGTCTCCCGCATTGCAGGCGGATTCTTTACCAGCTGAGCCACACGGGAAGCCCAATAAATGAAATAGAGGCTAAAAAAAACAATGGAAAAGATGAATGAAAGCTGGTTCTTTGAAAAGATAAACAAAATTGATAAACATTTAGCTAGACTCACCAAGAAAAAAAGGAAGAGAGTTCAAACCAATAAAATCAGAGGTGACAAAGGAGAAGTTACAACTGATGCCACAGAAATAAGAGGATCGTAAGAGACTAGTGTGAGCAACTGTATGCCAACGAAGTCGGCAACCTGGAAGAAATGGACCAATTTTTAGAAAGGTACAATCTCCCAAGACTGAACCAGAAAGAAATAGAAAATATAAACTAAGCAATTACCAGTACTAAAATTGAATCAGTAAAAACTCCCAACAAGCAAAAGTCTAGGACCAGGTAACTTCATAGGTAAATTCTAACAAACATTTAGAGAAGAGTTAACACCTGTCCTGAAACTATTTTAGAAACTGCAGAGAAAGGAACACTTCTGAACTCATTCTATGAGTCCACCACCATCACCCTGATACCAAAACCAGACAAAGATATCACACACAAAAACTTAATAGTTTTGTGTAAATTATCACTGATGAACATGGATACAAAAATCCTCAACAGGCCATTATCACTGATGAGCATGGATGCAAAAATTCTCAACAAAATGCTAGCAGACCAGCTCCAGCAATATATTAAAAGGTTCAGACATCATGATCAAGTGGGATTTATCCCAAGGATGCAAAGATTTTTCAGTATCTGCAGATATCATATCTACCACATTAACAAACTGAAGAATAAAAATCATATGAGTGTCTCATATACAGAAAAAGCTTTTGATAAAATTCAGCATCCGTTTATGGTTAAAAAAAACTTCTGAAAGTAGGCATACAAAAAAATTGAAAAATGAAGCTAATTCCCTAGCAGTGTAGTGGTTAGGACTCTGCATTTCCACTTCAGGGGGCATAGGTTTGATCCCTGGTCAAGAAATATGGGATCCACTCCCCACATGCCACAGTACAACCCCCCAAAAAGGGGGGGGCGTTGAAAGTAGGCATAGAGGGACCATACCTCAACATAATAAAGGCCATATATGACAAACCCCCACCTAACGTTATAGTCAACAGTGAAAGGCTGAAAGCATGTCCTCTAAGATCAGAAATAAGACAAGAATGCCCAGTCTTGCCATTTTTATTCAACATAGTTTTGGAAGTCCTAGTCACAGAAATCAAAGAACAAAAATAAAAGGAATTCAAATAGGAAAATAAGTAAAACTGTCATTGTTTGCAGATGACATGATGCTATAGATAGAAAATCCTAAAGATGCTACTAGAAAACTACTAGAGCTCATCAATGAATTCAGTAAAGTTGCTGGATACAAAGTTAATATACAGACATAGGTTGCATTTCCATACTCTTAACAACAGAATATCAGAAAAGGAAATTAAGGAAACAGTACCACTAACCATTGCATTAAAAAGAATAAAAGACCCAAGAATAAACCTGCCTAAGGAGAGAAAAGACCTATATTCTGAAAACTGTAAGATCCTGATGAAAGAAATCACCCAGCAAAAATGGAAAGATACACCATGTTCTTGGATTGGAAGAATCAGTATCGTTAAAACGAGCATACTACCCAAGGGAATCTATAGCTGCAGTGCAATTCCTGTCAAATTACCAATGGCATTTTTCACAGAACTTGGACAAAAAAACATTAAATTTGTATAGAGACACAGAAGACCCAGAATAACCAAGACAATCCTGTGAAAGAAAAATGAAGCTGGAGGAATCCGTACACCCTTACTTCAGACTATACTACAAATTTACAGTAATCAAAACAGTAGGGCACAAAAACAGATATGTAAATCAATGGAATGGGGTAGAAAGCCCAGAAATAAACCCACACACTTACAGTCAATTAATCTATGACCAAGGAGGCAAGAATATACAATGGAGAAAAGACAGTCTCTTCAATAAATGGTGCTGGGAAAACGAGAAAAAGAAAAAAGAATGAAATACGCATCACGTAAAAGAATGAAATCAGAATGTTTTCTGATACCATATACAAAAATAACTCAAAATGGGTTAAAGAACTAAATGTAAGACTGAAAACCATAAAACTCCTAGAGGAAAACATAGGCAGAACACACTTAGACATAAATTGCAACAATACTTTTTTGGAACCATCTTCTAGAGTAATGGAAAATAAAATCAAAAACAAACAAATGGGGCCTAATTAAACTTTTAAAAGCTTCTGCACAGCAAAGGAAACCATAAAAAAAATGAAAAGACAACCTACAGACTGGAGAAAATATTTGCAAATGATGCTACAGACAGGGGATTAATTTCTAAAATGTACAAACAGCTCATATAGCTTAATATCAAGAAAGCAACCCAATAAAAAAATGTCTGTAAGACCTAAATAGACAGTTCTCTAAAGAAGAACTACAGATGGCAAACAGGTATATGGAAGGATGTTCATATTGCTAATCATTAGAGAAATGCAAGTCAAAACTACAACGAGGTATCACCTCACACCAGTCAGGATGGACATCATTCAAGAGTCTACAAATAATACCTGCTGGAGAGGGTGTGGAGAAAAGAGAACTCTCTTAATACTGTTGCTGAGAAGGTAAATTGTTATAGCCAGTATGGAGAAAAATATTGTAGTTCCTTAAAAATCTAGCCATATGATCCTGCAGTCCCACTCCTGGGCATATATCTGGAGAAAACTATAACTAGAAGAGATACATTCACCCTAATGTTCACTGTAGCACTATTGACAATAGCCAAAACATGGAAGCAACCTAAGTGCCTGTCAACAGATGAGTGGGTAAAGAAGATGTGGTGTGTATATATAGTGCTTGTGTATGTATACACATACACACAATGGAATACTACTCAACCATAAAAAAGAATGAAATAATGCTATTTGCAGCAATATGGATGGACCTAGGCATTATCATACTAAATGAAGTCAGAGAAAGACATATCATCTGATATCACTTATATGTAGAATCTAAGAAAAATGATACAGATGAACCTATATGCAACAGAAACAGACTCACAGATGAAGAAAACAAACTTGGTTACCAGAGGCAAAATCTGGGAGGGAGAGGATAAATTAGGAATTTGGGTTTAACCTGTAAATATGTAAAATAGATAAACAACAAGGACCTGCTGTATAGTACAGGGAACTAAATTCAGTAATAAACTATAAAAAAAAAGAATATGTAATATGTATAACTGAATCCCTTTGCTGTACACTTGAAACTAACACAATATTATAAATTAACTATACTTCAGTTTTTAAAAATTCAGCTTTAAACTTATCTTCATGTGTCATTGTGCTAGGTTTTTGGATTTCACCGACTGAATGAAATCTGATCACTTCAAGGAAACTAGTCATTTTAATCATCATGTTAAGTTTTTCTCTTTAAAAGTGATCATGCTATTACGTTATGTCACTTTAATTGTTCTTTCCTTCCCTAGGAGCTGATGCAACAGAATGGGATTGGTTATGTTTTAAATGCCAGCAATACCTGCCCCAAGCCTGACTTTATCCCCGAATCCCACTTCCTGCGAGTGCCTGTGAATGATAGCTTTTGTGAGAAAATTTTGCCGTGGTTGGACAAATCAGTGGATTTTATTGGTAAGTAGCTCAAGTGATATTACAAATCCTTTGGGTTATAGTCTCATGTATGAGTATACCCTTCCCTCCCCTTTTCTCTCATTAGAGAAAAGGAACCTACTTTACAGATTTTTCAAAAGTCTGAAAACAGACATGATGCTGCTTATCTTATTCAGTGGCCAGGTGACGTGTATGTGCCGTGCTGTCCCTAAGGGACTGGCCTTGTGACATCTTAGCTAACTTGAACACTCCCGGGGTTAAGCCTGATGGCATCTGTGATTACGGATTTGAAAATGGGTTAAACTTTCTGGGATTAAACTTGCCACCCACTTCATCAAATCCTATAAAAGACTTTTTGAAACTCTGGTGGCATTCCTTAACCTGTTTCTGCCTTGCTGCTGTGCTTTCCCCAGAGAACAGTCAAGTCCTGTGGAAACTAATCCCATTCATTTGAAGTTTTTATGTCACAAGATTCCTAAGCCTCCGTCTGTGTGCCAGCAATTTCAAGTTTTAATAGTATTGGGTCTAATGAAATTCCAACACACACACTCACATTCGTGTGGTCGTTCCTTGGCTTTGACTGTGACAGGGTCTGGTCTGGACGGTACTTTGTTCCGCTCACTGGGTCCGTCAGCCCCGGAGCCTCCCCAACTCCCAGCTTCTGGCACTGCTAATGACATTTTTGGTGCCTTGAAGTCAGGTCTGCTGGTAGGAAATCGATGACGTTTACTTGAAATGTGGTTTTGGTGGAAAATGGCTAAACCACCGAGATGGGTTCATTGCTCCTGGGCAGCATAACCAGGTGTGACTCTTGATGTCCATGTGAGGAGTTTTCATTGGTTTCCCCCCTAGTCATGAGCTGGAGCACCCTCATCCATAATTAAATACTCCTGAATTGGTTACTGAAAGTTTTTATTTTTTTAAAGAACTGATTCCTTTTAAACAATGTAACTATGTAAATTAAGCCCCTTACTCTATCCTTTCATCTGCCAGAGGAATTTTCTAGACAGTGCTTTTGGAACTTTGGGTAATTCTGAAACAGATCCCCCTTTTCTCAAGATTTCAGATTGCCAAGGCTTCTCCTTTTTAATAGGCATGCATCCTGTGAAACACTAGAAGGTAAATGGCTTAGATAACTCGCATGAAAATCATCACAAACAAAACTCCCGTAATTAATTTTTCCCGCCATTCTACTTCTAGGAAGTATGCAGCATATCATTCAGTGTTTGCCTCTTTGAAAGACGACAGTTAATGTTCCCATTAAATGTCACATTGATCCGGAGATAACTAGCTCTGATTTCAGCTAAAAGTACGGTTTCAGAGTCGAAATTCAGAAGAAAACCTGATTCTGTTAAGTCATGACAGTGTCTAAGCTTTAGGAGGGTTGGTAGGAAAGAGAGAACTTTGCCTCCAGCTTACTTTTCTTCCTTCATGGGAGCTATTGGCTGCTTTTAATTCATATAAAAGGAACTTTACCATGTTCCGAGTTGGTGAGATACATACCCAAATGTATATTGTAATTGTATATCTGGAGAGATTTTTACTTACCAGTAGTTCACTTGCTTGGCCCTATTTACTGTTAGGGTCACCACCCTTTTCCCACCCAGACCACTCAGTGCAACACCTCCGGCCCACTGTGGAATTCAGCCTGTGTTCACTAGAGGTGCTAGCCTCCTCCAGGCCATTTAAAGCCCTGGTTAGTCATGGCAGAGCATATAGAGATGTACCCTCGTACCAGGACTTACTAACTTACAGGCTCGTACTTTTTATTATTCAGATGAAATTTCAGTAAGTTCCTGGGTTTGTTGGAAAGGCTCAGGTTTGAGTGTTGCCTTTGCTTTTAGGAGAGGGAGGCAGAGGTGAGCGCAATTGCCTGTCTGTGCTTGGGACCCTGACCAGGCCCCCAGCCCAGCTGGCTGTTTGTACAGCCTCCTGCCCCACCTCACCCACAGCAAACTCGGGGCTTTTGTAGGCAATACAGGGAGGTAATTAAGAGGATGTACTTTGGAGCCAAACTGTATTTGAGTCCTGCCTCCCTTGGTTATCAGTTAAGTGATTCTGGGTGAGTTATTGAAAATTCTCTGTTCCTTAGTCTACTGATCTGATGACTGAAGACAATGTATTTATCTTATAAGGAATATTGTATACCTGTATATATCTTATAAGGATATTGTATGGATTAAAATAGATAATACATATAAACACTTTGCACGGTGCCCGACTTGTAACTGGCTCTTAATAAATAGTAGCTGAATTAAAAAATTATCTCGGAAGGCTTTTTCTATTTTTCTTAGAGGTGTACTCTGTCACCTCAGTTATTACTTCCTCCATTTTCACCTTTGTAACTTCTCCCCTTCATCCATTTCATTTGTTATCTTTTTTTTTAATTAATTCATTTTTCAATTGAAGGATAATTCCTTTACAGAATTGTGTAGGTTTCTGCCAGATATCAATATTAATCAGCTATAGGTATATACATATGTCCCCTCTCTCTTGAACTTCCCCCCACCTCCTCTTTTTTAGCCTAGAATTGTTAAAAGAAAAAAATAGGCAAAATTGAAAAATATGTATATCTTTTTCTTACCCTCGGGTTGTTGTAGTAGCAACCTGCTTTTGTTTTCATTTCCAGTTTTCCCCATCCATGCCTTCTTGTTGCCCCGATTCAGCACCTGCAGAGGCTACTTAAGTGTCTCGGGTCCTTCGCCCGAGTTTCCCAGACTCTCCAGCGGCTGCTCCCCACCTCTGAACCTCCTGTTCAGTCCCTTCCCACCCAGCACGTGCCAGGCAAGCCTCTTTTCTGAGCAGTGGTCCAGCCCCACTGTGGGTCTTTGTTGAATGTTTACCTTCTCTCCTCCAGGTCTGTGGGCATTCCTTCCTTTGCCTTAAGAGACTCAGTTTAGCAAACAGTTCTGACAAGAAATGTATTCTAATGAGCTCCACTTCAATATAATCACTTTTTAATTAGATTTTTAAAATACATCATCCAAACAGTTGTAATTGTAAAAGCAGTAGAAGTACCACACAGAGAATTTGAAAAACAGAGAAAATGAAACCTATACCCTCAACACCCTAACACATCTGTTATCATCATCGCTTTATTTCCTTCCAGCCTGTTTCAATTTTTTTTATAAAGATTACCTTTTAAAACATGTTTCGGCCAGCCAGCCTGTGTATACAGGGTTTATACTGTGTGCTCAGTGTTCAATACTTTGGGAGAGTGTTAGAGGCAAAACCCTTCTCGGCCCTTCAAGTCTAGTTCTGAGATAATTAATAAAAACGAGAGAATACTGTCAACATTAAAAAAATATTTCAAGCCAGCCTATTTCCAGTAAGAATTTGAAGCAGCTTACAGGAAGAGGTTGGGATCAGAAGGTAACACACATTCACCCATATTACCATTAAAATGGGATGGAAGATCAAGAACCAAGTTAATACGTGGCTAGCAAAGGTACGGTAAAATCCGAATCACAGTTCCCTATTGAAATTGAGTGAAAACCTTGGCTTTGAGCTTCTCAGTTAAAAAGGAAGTACTAAGAGCAGTCTAGGCTAAATACTGACTAGTGAAGAGGAGGAAGAGAGCCGTGGAGGCCCAAGAAGTCATGGACTTTGTGGACATGAGTTTATATACTATTATGTTGTATAGTGTGTCCTTCTTTGTTTCAATGTTGTCTTGTATTCCTTTGTTATTGTTTTATTGTGTTTGATTTCTCTATTTAAAGGGAAGCTGTTTGATTGGTCATGTACTACCTCAAAGCCCTTCAGTGTTCTGTACATAACAAATAATACATCATATACGTTAGATGTTTGTAATATGTATAACAGAGGTGGTGAGACTGGAGTAGCCTTGTATTATTCAGCTGCCAGAGCAGAGTCCCTGAGATACCTGTTAATTACAAGAATATTAACGTAAGGCTTGGTAAACTTTTGATAATCAATGAAAACAAGAACGAAAAGGGAAGTTGATGGCAGCAGGTAAGCACACAGGTAAACTGTTCAGAATCGAGGCAGTCATAGTACCAACTGAAATGGTGGTTGCTTCCAGGCTCTGGGGTAACTTCATCCTTACCCACAAGAAAGCTTTTAAAGTTCATCTACAGTGAGAGGTGGTAGGACTATGTGATTGAATTTCCCTGGTTCTTGGTTCTAACAGAGTCCTATCATGTTATGGGCAGTTAGCATGATGCAGTGTGATAGTAGGAGAAGGCAATGACAAACCACTCCAGTACTCTTGCCTGGAAAATCCCATGGATGGAGGAGCCTGGTAGGCTGCAGTCCATGGGGTTGCTAAGAGTCAGACATGACTGAGCGACTTCTCTTTCACTTTTCACTTTCATGCATTGGAGAAGGAAATGGCAACCCACTCCAGTGTTCTTGCCTGGAGAATCCCAGGGACAGCAGAGCCTGATGGGCTGCCATCTATGGGGTCACACAGAGTCGGACACGACTGAAGCAACTTAGCAGCAGCGGCAGTGTGATAGTATGATCTCAGGGAAGAGGTCAAAGTTCCCATGGTCCTCATTAAAGTGACCTACTAAACCTGATTCATGGTGCACACATGGTTTCTCCTTGAGTTCAGCAAATAAAGTTCAGTGAGCCACTTTATGTCGTAGCAAAAAGTCTCCTGGAGAAAAATGGGGAAACTATTTTTCTATGAGGAAGATGGGTCTATGAGTTGGCATTTAAAATTCTTGATTTGCATCTTTTTACATTGTGATGTAGTGTCACTGTGACTAGGTCTCTCCCCCTCCCCACTTCCCTGCTTTTTACACAGTAATGTGTGTCATATATGTTTAAAATGAAAGAAGTGCTTTTAAAATTTAATCATATATTTAAATCGTTATGTCATACACCTAAAATACGTTATATGTCAGTTGTTTCTTAAAACTGGAAAAAGGTCTCTTATGTAATTAGCAAAAAGCTGAAGTGTCAGACAACATGGGTAAACAAAATATTAGCTAAAATCTTAGGAATTTGGATGTTACTCTCTTTTGTATTCTGTATTTCTGAAGTTTTCTACGCCAAGCAAGTAGAATCATGTGATCACAATCTATGATTTATACTCAGGGAGAGTAATTAAAATAATACATAATGTAAAAAATGCAGTGAAATGTATTGAATGAGAGGCAACCTGGATTAGGGACAAACTGCTTATTAACACATGTGGGGACTTGCTCTGTTCTCTATGAAGATGGTGGGGAAATAGTGTTCCCCTACCTCCTTAAAAGAGTAGTAAAAGGAAAAATAGGTAAGTATCAAGAGAGGGGCTTTACTTTGCGTCGGCAGGTGAAGGACATTGTGTGAGTAAATGGAAACACGATTTCACTGCTGAACAAATCTTTTCTGAATTTGACTCCTACAGAGAAAGCAAAAGCCTCCAACGGATGTGTCCTTGTGCACTGCTTGGCAGGGATCTCCCGTTCCGCCACTATCGCCATCGCCTACATCATGAAGAGGATGGATATGTCCTTGGATGAAGCTTACAGGTGAGGACAGGAACACGCCCTATGTGAGTGGCTTCTCCTTTGACCTGAATCATGAGGAGATATGAGAGTGGGTGACCACGATTATTTTAGTTAACACTCTTTACAGGTGACTTGATTTTTAAATGTTTCAAGATTGGAGAAAAATGTATTTTTATAATTTAGCACTAAGTCTACCCTCCCGTGTATCAAGTTCATCCTCAGCTGCTTTTTTAAGTTTGAAAAAAGTGCAAGTGTTAGACGCTCATTTGTGTCCAACTCTTTGTGACCCCATGGACTGTAGCCCGCCAGGGTTCTCTGCCCATGGGGTTCTCCAGGCAGGAATACTGGAGTGGGTTGCCATTCCCTTCTCCAGAGGATCTTCATGACCCAGGAATCAAACCTGGGTCTCCTGCACTGCAGATGGATTCTTTACCATCTGAGCCACCAGGGAAGCCGTAAGTTTTTTTAATTTTAAGAAACAGCAAATCCAGAGATCTTTCCCTAGTTGTAAAAATATCATTAGTTCTAATTTACACATGAGAAAAAATGCTCCAGGAGAATACTCATTATAGAATTCCTACTGTGCTTCAGATTCTCCCTTGCTTTCACTGAAGATAAAGTCCAGTATATGTAAGTATAAAACCAAATAATTTAAAATAAAAAAATAATTGTCAAACTCCATTCACAATCTAGACTTGCCCAGTTTTTTTTTTTAAAAATTGAAGTATAATTGATTTACAATGTTGGTAATTTCTGCTGTGTGGCAAAGTGATTCAGCTATGCATGCACATATTCATTTTTATATTCTCTTCCATTGTGTTTTATCACAGGATATTGAATATAGTAGGACCTTGTTGTTTATCCAGCCTGTATATAATAGTTGGCACCGGCTAATCCCAAGCCCCCCATCTTTCCCTCCCCCACTTCCCTCCCCCTTGGCAATCACAGGTTTGTTCTTATGTCTGTTTCTGTTTCGTCGATATGTTCATTTGTGTTGTGTTTTAGATCCCACATAGGAGTGATAGCATATGGTCTTTCTCTTTCCGACTTAGTATGGTAATCTCTAGGACCACCCATGTTGCTGCTACTGGCATTATTTCATTCTTTTTCATGGCTGAGTAATATTCATGTGTGTGTGTGTGTACATACACACATCTTTATCCATTCATCTGTTGGTGAACATTTAGGTTGTTACCATGTCTTGGCTGTTGTGAATAGTGCTGCTATGAACATTGGTGTGAATGTGTTTTTTGAAATTATACTTTTGTCTGAGTATATGCCCAGGAGTGGGATTGCTGGATCATATGGCAACTCTATTTTTAGTTTTTTGAGGAACTTCCATATTGTTTTCCATAGTGGCTGCACCAATTTACCTTCCTATCAACAGTGTAAGAAGGTTCCCTTTTCTCCATAACCTCTCCAACATGTATTATTTGTAGACTTTTCAGTGATGGCCATTCTGATTTGTGGGAGGTGATATCTCACTGTAGTTTTGATTTGCATGTCTCTAATTAGCGATGACAGACATCTTTTTCATGTCCCCATTGGCCATCTGTATGTCTTCTTTGGTGAAATATCTATTTAGGTCTTCTGCCCATTTTTTGATTGGGTTGTTTATATATTTTAGAAATTAAGCCCTTGTCAATCACATCATTTGCAAATATCTTCTCTCACTCCTTGGTTGTCTTTTTGTTTCATGGTTTCCTTTGCTGTGCAAAAGCTCCTAAGATTGATTAGGTCCCATTTGTTTATTTTGGTTTTTATTTCTATTACCTTGGGAGATGGTCTTAAGAAAACATCGGTACGATTTATGTCAGAGAATGTTTTGCCTATGTTTTCTTTTAGGAGTTTTATGGTGTCATGTCTTATATTTAAGTCTTTAAGCCATTTTGAGTTTATTTTTTATGTATGATGTAAGGGTGTGTTCTAACCTCATTGATTTGCATGTGGCCGTCCATAGACTTGCCCAGATTTTGCATTGTATAATTTTGACTGGGTTGTCCCCAGTCTCATTCTCCAGACAGAAGGCAGCCAGTGACGGCAGCACCAAGGACTGGGGTTGTGTTGAGGGGTGTATGAAGGAGAGCCCTCTGTGTATCTTGTTGGGTAGAGGTTGTTAGTCTCCATGTGATAACAGATCAATAAATATACGCACACAGAACCAGACCTGTTGTAACAATAGGATTTTTTTTCTTAAATTGGAAAATCTGGAACAAAGAAATGAGCTACCTGAACAGCTTCTCACTGGAGGAAGGAAGTGGGGAGGCAGGGCCTCCCCTCTGGCTTAGCCCCCAAAGGTCCTCCTGAACCCCACACAAACCAGCAGCAAAGGCACCCTCATATCCTCATAGGAGGTGTTAGCATGAAGACCCTGTATTTACACTTGTCACAGTTGAGCCAGTGATTTCTGGCTTTGTTAATTTGCTTTAGGTTACGTATTTCTAAGAAGTTTATTTCTGAGTTTTCTCTTTCCTTCCTTCTTCAAATTCTCAGGGTAGTTTCACTCCTTCATCTTCTGAGGCGTGTCCGTGAGAGTCAGGGGCCACTAAAGAACGTATCTACTATTTCTGAGTCTTTGTTTCTGCAATGAAATGGAAAAGCTGTTTACTACTAGTTTTGATCCCTTGGTGACTCTTTTAACAAGGTGGTTACAGGAATGAATCTGATGTTAAACCTGGGTTTGAATCCCAGCCCCATCCTTTAATAACTGTGACTGGGGCAAGTCACATAAGGACTGTGTGTAGCTCTGTGATGGAGGGTAGTTTTGAGGGCTGAAGGAGCTAATACTCTTGTTAGTGCATTAACATTACGCTTAGCAGACAGAGTCCACTGTGTGACTGGTTATTCTGTCCCATTAAATACAAAGAGGAGGGAACTGGGAAGTGTGTGCTTTGATGCTCTGGCCATCTGATACCCTCTCTCTTTTGGTCATTAATTAAAAATGTGAAATGTCTCAAAGTCACTGTGGGGACTTTGACATTGGAAAGTTGAAGGTGGCATAGCTGTTAAGCTATACTTCTGATGGGAACACCAGTACAGGGGCGGGGTGGGGGTAAGGGTGTCCCAGGTGGTGAGGAAAGAATCATCTCTTACCAGCTGCACTGGAAACATTGTGCGTATGCTGAAGTCGCTCAGTCATGTCCAACTCTTTGTGACCCCGTGGACTGTAGCCCACCAGGCTTATCTGTCCACGGGGATTCTCCAGGTAAGAATACTGGAGTGGGTTGCCATACCCTCCTCCAGGGGATCGTCCCAACCCAGGGATTGAACCCAGGTCTCCTGCATTGCAGGTGGATTCTTTACTGTCTAAGCCACCAGGGAAGCCCAAGAATTCTGGAGTGGTTAGCCTCTCCCTTCTCCAAGGAAACTTGCTGACCCAGGAATCAAACCGGGGTCTCCTGCATTGCAGGTGGATTGTTTACCAGCTGAACTAACTAGGGAAACCCATTGGAAGCCTTAAGGCCTTAAAAATAGGGAGGATGAACCTAGAACTTTTGGGGCTGAGCTCCCTGCTTTCTAGCATCCTCAGGGTCGTCCTGTAAAGCTCCCCAAGGCAGAGGCCCTCACCACCTCCTCCACCTGCTCCCTGAACTATTAAACCAGCCATCTTCCAAAGGTCTTGGGAGGACCTTTCTGATAATTGCCTGACTCACCTCTTCACTTACTGTAGCTTAATAACTTTAACAGGTCAGCTGTCAGATTCAAGCCTTTTTGGTTTTTCCCTCTCCTCACAGATTTGTGAAAGAAAAAAGACCTACTATATCTCCCAACTTCAATTTCCTGGGCCAGCTCCTGGACTACGAGAAGAGGATTAAGAGCCAGACTGGGGCAGCTGGGCCCAAGAGCAAACTGAAGCTGCTGCCCCTGGAGAAGCCAAGCGAGTCGGTTGCCGGGCACGGCCCTGTGGAGGGCGCACAGGGGAGCCAGCTGGCCCCAGGGCCGCCCCGCACCTGCCAGGCTCCAGCTCCGACTGAGGGGTCAGGGCCCCGGCCTGTGCCCGCCAGCACAGCCCCTGACGACGGCCCCCTGGTCCAGGCGCTCAATGGGCTCCACCTGCCCTCGGACAGGCTGGAGGACAGCGGCCGCCTCAAGCGCTCCTTCTCGCTGGACATCAAGTCGGTGTCCCCCAACGCCCGGTGGGCTTTCATCCCCCGAGGCCGCCCTGGAGCTCTACAAGCCCCCCGCCTCCGGCCTAGAAGGCGCGGGCAAGCCCTGCCAGTTCTCTCCAGTGCAGGAGGTGTCGGAGCAGACGCCAGAGGCCAGCCCGGACCACGAGGAGGCCCCGCCACCCCGGCCCTCTGACGGCAGCGGCCAGGGTGCACGGCCCCGGCCGGGGAGGCCCCTGTGGTCGCCCCTGCACCGCAGTGGGAGCGTGGAGGACCGCGGGCAGCCCCGCTTCCTCTTCGGCCTCTCGGCCAGCCAGCAGCACCTGGCTACGTCGGCCACGGGGCTGGGCCTGGAGGGCTGGCACTCGGACCTCCTGGCCCCCCACACCTCCGCCCCGGCCCTGACCAAGAGCTGGTATTTCGCGCCAGAGCCCCCGCACTTCTACTCGGCCTCGGCCGTCTACGGGGGCCACGCGGGCCACCCTGCCTTCAGCTGCAGCCAGCTGCCCACGTGCGGTGGGGACCCCGGGCACTCGGTGCGCCGGCGCCACAAGCTCGGCGACAGGGCTGACTCCCGGCGCAGCTGGCACGAGGAAAGCCCCTTCGAGAAGCAGTTCAAGCGTCGAAGCTGCCAGATGGAGTTCGGTGAGAGCATCAGGTCCGAGAACCGGTCGCGGGAGGAACTGGGCAAGGTGGGCAGCCAGTCAAGCTTTTCAGGCAGCATGGAGATCATCGAGGTCTCCTGAGCAGGAAGACACTTGTGACTCCCGTGGACAGGGCTTGCCTTGTTCACGAAAACTAATTCCCTGTAAATCTGAAATATATATATATGTACATGTATATTTTTGGAAAACGGAGCTATGGTGTAAAAGCAACACATGGATCCACACCATTCTTTTTTTTTTAACATCTGCAGTTGAGAGAGCAGCTAATACTTCTCTCAACACAAATGGAAGGGCCCAGGCCAGCTTTCCCCCAGACACGTGACACAGTTCTATGCAATGGATTGCACATCCTCCCTTTCTTACTAGATTGAGTTCTACTTGGAGTTGGAGGACGGAAGCCCCCACCGTTCTCTTGTGCTACAAAGAGATCTCAGATCCTAGTCCTGTCTGGTCCCTTCCGTAGTGCACCTTAGCGCTGAGACTGAGCCAGCCTGTGGGTCGGGCGGGGAGACCCCGTTAGGAACAAAACCTAATGGTAAATCCACAAGGAACCATCACGTCCAAAGCTGATGCACAGATCCAAGCGCACCCACCAGCCGCTGCGCTGGCTGCCAGCGTCATTCTGCTGACCGACCATTAGGGGGCCTTGCCAAGACCTACTTTAGAGCAACCCCAGTACCTCAGACAGAAAGTTGGGGCTTTCACCACTACCAGGTCTGGTGGCCCGGTTTCTAGGCATTGTGAACAGGTAGGTAGCTAGTCACACCTTTCGACCAATTTAGACGGTCTCTGCAGGCATTTCCAGTTAGGCCTGGATGGAAGTGGTCTGGCTCCTCTTTCTTCTCGGCTTTGCGAAGAAGGAAGGTGAAGCTATCTGAGATCAACTGAACAGCCAGGAATCTGGCAGCATCGTGATGTAAGCTAATGTTGGGAGGCTAAATGAGTCTACCTCCCTCTTTCTAAATCAAAAGAACTGTTCAAGATGGGCTTGTTAATCCTGGGAAGTAAAGGTTAACCTGGTTTCAAGCCAGATGTGAATTTATTTGGTAGCAGAGCAGCACCCCCTTCAAGGTCTCAGCCAAACTAGATATTTTCTATTTTGGTTTCACTGCACAGAGGTATTTTGTGAAAATGGAACAATAAGGTGGAATTTTGTTGGAAACTACCAAGAGGCAGAAAACTGTGGAAGGATAAGATAAAATTACTGAGGAGCAGCAGGGGGCTGTTATTTTCTCAGTGGGTTTTTTTTTCCCCCCTTAGCATGTGACGAAGGTGGTCATGCTGACCACCTTCGATTCAAAACTGACCACCTACGATTTCCTTAGGCTTTCATACTGCTAGGGCTGAGAGAGGCTTTCGTAAGCCAGGAATGCTCAGAACTAAACGGTATATAGAAAGGTGAGGAGGAGGCGGACAAATTTCATCACAAGCAGAGTGGAAAGACACACCCACGCTATTCTCAAACTACCCCCAGCATTTTTCAGTAGAAGGGACACCAAAATGGAGCGGGACCAAGTGGTCTCAGTCCGTACCTACAATCACTGTATGGAATCAACCCTGGCAGCTGAAACTAGGTGATTAGAACAAGTAAACAAGTGATAGTACTTACCTGCTTTTAAACTTCCTGGCTTGAGTTTTGTCAGCTACAGTCTGGTCCTGTTTTGAAGCCTTAATTCACGTCAGCAGCTCTTTTTTTTTTTTTTTTTTTCAAGGGTGGTGGGTGGGTGTCCGTGTTGTTCTTTACTGTAAGTGTAGCTAGTTGCTGACTCATATCTCAGGTTTTTCTATGTGTGAGAAATGGACAGTCCTTTGAGTCGGATGTGACTTCATGTTTCTTATGGTGACTGCTAAAACCAGCAATAGAATGACATGATTCAAAACTGACTTGATCTTGACAATTCTGAGCTTCATAGAACATAACTGGTTATGCACAAATAATGGGCTGTGATATGGGTGTAAAATGAAGAGAGTAAACTGTGAGGGAGTGCATTGTTACCATACTGGAAAGGTTCTGTTAAGTGATTTAGCTTTTCTCTATACATGCAAATTCTGGGTGTAATCAGACCCAGTTATCAAGGTTTCACACATTGATTTTTGATGTGTTACATACACACACACCAACTGTGTAACAGCTCCCAGCTTCCAGAGTCTGGTCACAACTGTGGAACATTTTTGAGAAGTGAAAGCAATGGCTCCAATGCTGTATGTTTCAGGAGGGTTGTGGGATTTGGTTTTAATGAGATCTTTGGGCTGAACTGGCCTTCCAACCTTCAGGATTTCTCTTGGCCATGGTCCCCTTCCTTCCTGTGACCAATGTGGTCCTATGCTACAGCTTTTAGTTCTTGATCACTAATGTCAAATAATCAGCCCTTGGAATGGAGACTTCCCAGCTGAGGGGCACCCTCTTGGGCCAGCCCGGGAGCCACATGGGTGGCCATGGCCCCGGGTGGCTGGTTCTCTGCACTGTGAATCAGGGTGGAGTGCTGGAGCCTACCAGATGATACAGAATGGTGATGTTAAACAGCAGAACTAGACTTTGATGTGAGAAATGCTGGAAAATGGTTTAGGACATTTGTAAAGTTGGGTGGGAAGACTGTATAAATGTTTAATATGAATATAGTGTTCTTTTGGAGTAAGGCAAGCTGTTGAATGGTTACAATTGTGCATTTCTCATTCTGATGTGTCATGAATGTTAATATGGTGAAATAAAATCAAAACTGGTACCTGTTTATACATAAATATGAGAAGGGACCTCTCTCTGCAGCACGTCCGAGGGGTTAGGGAGGCCGTGGTGGGGCCTGGCCTGCTGGCTTCCCATCAGAGGGTTCAGCTCAAGGTGAAACGCTGAGTCTTCAGCCTGTGTCACAGGCTTCATCTTGCACAGGAAACGCGCATTGGAGCTAACAGTCTACTGCCGTCATCTACATCCTTTCATGGGTACATCAGATGCACACTATGGCATAGAAACCTCAAAGGTAAACATTTGCTACCTGGCTGAATCCAGAATGGTGCAGCGTAGGAAGAAAAAAGACAAACATTCATGGTGCATTTTGTACAGTTTTAGAACTCTTTGTAGGAAAAACCGAGGGAGAGTAGTTATTTCAAGATCTGTTCTCCATCCTTGTCATGCACGTCCTAATGACCTCTCTGCTTCTAAGTGATGACACTGGCATGATGATTCATGAGACTAGAAGCTCAACCTCATCAGGTTGTTAGTAAAAAAAAAAAAAAAAGAAAGATGATGCATTAAAGGAATAAAGCATTTACCTTCAGTGCAAGCAGACAGGATACTGATGACACTGATAATCACAGGTGACATCATTTTGGTTGGTTGTGAAAGGCTTCTGAGTTGAAGTTAGATTTAAGGAAGTTTAAGGATTGGACTGAGTGAGTGAAGACCAGAAAGAGCTGTCTTGGCTAGGACCTTGCCAAAAAGTGGAAGTGGGGGTGAGACAGAGCAACAGAAAGAAAAAGTGTTAGTCGCTCAGTTGTGTCCGACTTTTTGTGACCCCATGGACTGCAGCCTGCCAGGCTCCTCTGTCCATGGGAATCTCCAGACAAAAATCCTGGAGTGGTTGCCATGCCTTCCCTACCCAAGGATCAAACCCAGGTCTCCTGCATTGCAGGCAGATTCTTTACTGTCTGAGCCACCAGGGAAGGTGTAGGAGTAAATCTGCCTTAAGATGTAAGGTGGCAGGAGGGAGCATGTGCCTCGGTGAGAGGCTTTGGATGGGAACTTATAGCTGTTGAAAGGCCCGAAGGTCAAGCCAGTTATGACTTAGACAGACTTGAGGGCCTCTTGGGGACCACCAGCCATAGCAAGCTGGCATCGAAGGGCTAGTTTGGATGTGACATGACCAGAACAGGGCTCAGGCTAAGGGGAAGCAGGGTAGGTGCAGATGTGAAAGGTCAGGCATACACAATGGGACAAATGGAAAAGACTTCATCATCAGGACCCTCAGACCATCATTTTATTTTAGATGCTCCTGTCTGGTGCTTTTCTTTTTCTGACACTAAGCAGAAATGTTTTCGGTCTAGTAAACAAAATTTAGGTCTAGGGGCTTTTTCTCTATAAATATTACTCTTCTGCTTCTATCAATGAAAGAGGAAAGTGAGTTATTTCTTGCATTGTGTGTGGCTCATTCATCCTTGTACAGAAAAATTATACTTGGCTATTATCTTTGAAATGTTGCAAAAGTCAACCATGAGAATTACCACAGCACCAACTTGGAAGAAGTTTGCAAGTCAATCATATTGTTGCAGTTTACGTACGCAGATACCAAGCTGGTTATCTATATCAAAGGAATAAAAACAAGTTTCATTCCTCTGTTTGTGGCTAACACACTGGAGTTGGTTCAAAATGCTTTCTTGTAGGACGTGCAGAATATGACTTTGGAGGATGGTGTCACAAGCAAACAGGATAACTGGGAGAGGGTTATTAGCTCAGCGGTGGCTTAGCTTCTCTGGTCAGGGCAAGTATGACAGTTTCAAAGACTGTATTAAAAGCTTTTAGCATAAATCTTGCTTCACTATATAATAAAAGGTAGCAACAGGAATTTGCCTTGATTGGTAAAGAAAGTTAATCGAATCATCAATAAGTTCCAGCCTGTCTTATGTTGACACTGATGACCCCGAACAAACTCCTTAGAGAATGGACACACGCACACACACAGCCAGCCCACCACATGAGTACTGCTTATACTAATGAGCAACTAGATTTAGTTGCCAAAAGAAGTTTTAACATTATGGTTTGAAGCATGGGAATAATTAAGTTTTCTGGTTACCCTTTCCTTCTGTACTCCCAACATCTGCATGGGAGGTACATGCCTTGTGTGTGTGCAAGAAATTCAGTGTTACCGACCACAAACCAGAAAACAACAATGACATCTCTTAGGGACTGTGTAGCTCTTAACAAAGGAATGAAAGTCAAGGTGAGAGGAAAGCAAAATTACTTCTCTCACAAGAAAAAAAACCTACACCTAAAAATTCCACAAGAAAACATTTCCCTTCTCTCGACTCTGCCCTTCAGTTTTTAGCATCAACATTTCAAGTAATTTCCGACTGAGTACTACATATCCAGGTTTAGCTGAGGGGTAAACAAAATAGGAAGATAAAATTTTCAATTACTCTAGGAAACAGCAAACCCATCACATTCCCAAAATCTGTTCAAAAAAGTAAAGTATCGAGGAGGAAACAGTAAAATGTTACCAGTCAGGGTTCAATCCGTGAAGAACCATTAGGAATGATACAGAATAAGGAGGTTGTTCAAGAGACTTACCTTAAGCAATTAATTACAGGAGCTGGTCAGAGTCCTAGTTCGGCTGTTTCTTCTTCAACGGAAGTTGCTAGGCAGGTGGTCAAGTCGCTAGACAGGTGGTCGCAAAAGCAGCTAGATGGGCGGTGAGGAGGGATGGGCACTGGGGGATGGAGGGATGGGGGGATGGGGAGGGGGGATGGGGATGGGCGGTGGGGGATGGAGGGACGGGCTGTGGGGGATGGAGAGATGGGTGGTGGGGGAGAGCCAGAACACCTGAAGCCTGCAACAAGCTAGAACCAGCATCTGTCTTCACCAGAATCCACAGTGGCCTTGTCCCTTCTCTAAGCCCTCATCCTCTGCTGCAAAAGACCTAAGGAGACGCTGGTGCTCATACCTGACCCAAGATGCTGAAAAGCTGAAGGCAGAGTTCTGGAGAGCTGGCCTGGCTGCTGCCCGTACCACAGGTGCCACAGCTCCCTGAAAATGTGCACAAGATGCAACAGGGGCTGACCGACAGATACTTTCATCAAACACGCATGCATGTTGCTTTACTATCACTAACAAATCTCATACAAATTTCTCTCGTGGCCAACCCTAATCAAAAAGGGACAGGGAAAGGAATTCCGGGAAGCGTAATTCAATTTGGCCAAAGTTAACAGCACTGCAAAACCACCACATACCATAAATATTCAATTAACTAGAATTATTTCAAAACACATCAGATATGCCTATTGTTCTTAGTGCCCTGCCTCTTCCCAGTAATAAGTAGCCTGTGGACCCAAATCTAAGTTAATACCATGTTTTGTCTAACATCTTTATAAGAAGGAAAAGAACTGGGTGGAGAGCTGGCTGGCAGAGTAGTTTTGCACGCTGTGCTCGGTTGCCTTTTTGCCATGTACAAACCATCTCAGCTGCAGTGAAACAGTGAGAAAGCTCTGTCCTCATAGGCTGAGTCTGTGTGCCACTGTGTTATGTACTTTTATTTATAAATTGTATTAAGTGCAGTGAGGATAATGGGACCTGACCCCTGAGCTGTTCTTACAGCTCGGTAGACAACCAGCCCTTCCTTCTTTGAAGGCTACAAGCTACTTAGTGTTCAGAACCACCAAGGAACTCAAAAAGACGGTGATGGTGAGGGCTGAAAAATGCCATGTTCTGTCAGTCTAGTGGAAGGGAAGATGAGAATGCCTTGTATTATTTTTTTCTGCTTTTCTCCCAGTCTGAAGTTAAAAGTGAAGTTAGGAAAAAGGGGGTGTTTAGTGTAGCTACATCAGATACTAAAATGTATTACGAAATTTTAATCTTAAAGGTGTCAAAAAAAGAAAAACAGCATGAAACAGTATGAAGACAAAGATCAATGGATTCAAATAGAGTCCAACACCAGATTCTCAATTACATGAAAATTTAATACACGAGAGGAACACCCAGTGTGGCAGTGAGGTGGGGGTGGGGGGCATTATTTAGCAAACATTGTGGCCTTCCCATCTGACATTTCCTAGAATAACCTTAGCTACTCAACAGGTTTCTAAAATTACAGAACATCTTTCCTGATGTGAACTCTGATGAATTGCTTTAGAAATGGTTTAAAGCCCCACTGAAATCCCGACCATCAAAGGCATTTATAAAGACAAGCTTCTCAGGGCACCCAGAGTCGGTGCTCTGGGACAACCTAGAGGGGCAGGGTGAGGCGGGAGGTGGGACGGGGGTTCAGGAGGCGGGGGGACCACAAGCATACTTGTGGCCGATTCACACGTTGATGTATGGCAAAAACCACCACCATATTGTGAAGTAATTACCCTCCAATTAAATGACTTTTTAAAAAACAGGAGGGAATACAACTTGGAAAAAAAGAAAAAGAGCTTCTTTCACCAGAACGGCCCCCAAACCTCTGACCTCTGAAGGTCTAGCTTCCCACTTGCAGTGCAGGGCTTCCAACCCCTCCCTGGCTCCCTCAGGCCGCTTCACCTCCCTGGGCTGGGTGTCCACCCACTTTCCTCAGGGTGCAAAGCAGTGGTTCCCAGAAGCGTGCCCTCTGAGGAAGGCAGACGCCATCTTGGCCTCTTCATTTGGCTCTGGGTTCCAGCCTGTCTTTCTGGCTCCGAGAGAGTGAACCATCTTGATATGTTTTGGTCCTTAGAGAATTCTAGAAGCTGTTCATTTTTACACCACGTCTAAATTTTAGAAAATTATATTTTCCATTAAGCTTTGTATGTTTATACTTAAGCCGTCATGCAGTTGTTTTATGCTCTACATTTTACTCTGGGTTCTAAGAACCTTACACTGTTCGATCAAAATCTGATTAGAAGAATCAGATGACGTTTACCTGAGAGAAGCTAAATTAAGTGGGATCAATTTTAACCTTATAAACATACCGAAGGCTGTCTGGACACATAAAAAGTCACCCTCTGAGGTTTGGAGAAGCCTTGGGGGCCCCCATGGGCCCCAGCGATCTCCCTCTATCCTCAGCTCCTGGTCTCCGTCTGCTGGCCTAGGTCGGTCCTACATTCCATTTTTTGGCTTCTGCAGTCTTCTGTTCCACTAGAACCGTTATGATGTGCAAAGTACTGTGCTAAGAACTGTGGTTCCTCAAATTGCTTCATTTCCTAAACTCCCAGAGAAATTCAGCAGTGCTTGAGGAGTTTTTTTGTCTTCCAGAAGAGAAGGGCAGGGACTACAGAGCCCTTTTTGTATGCAGACACCATGTCTGGCCCAGGCAGTGGGCCCGTGGATGCCTGCTGGGTGCGAGCTCTTCTCCTCCGCTCCACGCGTCTGCGAAGCTAGTAAAGCAATGCTGGCTAAAACCTGGAGGACTCCTAAAAACTGGCGTCTTGCCAGCGCTGATGTAACAAGAGGAAACCTAAACTATGGCTGCATCAAGGAAACCCATTATCAGTGGGAGAGGAACCCAACCAGGCTGTGGAAAGGGAGGCTTCAGTTTCCAATGACGACACGGCAGGGACACCCTAAGCTGACACAGGAGCGATGCCAGCGCCCTGCCAGGCCAGATCGAGACTGGCTGCGATGGAAACATGACACGCACACCTGGATTAAGTTAGTTCTTTATGTTTACAACTCGGACAGCCTATGGAGAAAAATGTCACAAAGGCATCAGGGACACAGGGCTTCCTCAAATCTTCTTCCCCCTTCTCTTCATAGTTTCAGTCTGCAAGCTAGATTAGATAATATACACTGTCAATTAAAAGAAAAGCAAACTAAATTAAAAAAATAATAATTCCCAAGGCAGGGTCTGTACAGAATTCCGGAGAGTTCAAATATTCCCACTTCAGAGACCACGGAGAGCAGGTTGGTTGGCTTTGCAGGGTAAAGCGTGTCAAGGCAGGGCTGGGGCATCGCAGGTCTCCAGGGCAACGGACTGCCTCCCGTGCCCTCGGGGAGCACCACACTCCCCTGACCTTGGTCACCTCCTGTGTCTCTGGTCCCAAAGGCCCCGGGGCCCTGGCGGTGCCGGGGGACGTGGCTACAGCCTGAGCTCGCGGTCGGGCTTCACGCTGAAGGGCTCCAGGCGCTCGGCCTCGGGCAGCAGGCTGTTGAGCCGCTCCAGCAGCGGTACCGTCTGGTCGATACCCATCTGGATGCGGCGCAGGATGGCCGACATCTCGTTGACCTTTTGGATCTGCTCGGCGTATTTGGCGTACCTTTTCTGGCGCTCCTGCATGAAGCTAAAGAGGGTTTCTACAGACAGATCCATCTGCAGGGGCGAGACAAGTGAGACACTTTCAACCCCGTGGAAACAAGTTCCGGCGAGAGGATGGGGCAGGGGCGGAGGCGGGGGCAGCGGGCGGTGAGCAACAGGGCGGGACCACGGGCCACGTGCGGGAGGACCAGCGCTCCTGGAAGTGGAAGGGTGGGGGAGGAAACGCTTCCCTAATGTGGCCGGAACCCTCTGCAGGGGGAGTGAGGTGAAGGCCTCCAGCTCCCCTTCTGGTTCTGGGTGTGTGGGCCACTTAGTCCTGGGTGAGGCCCAGGGAGTTTCTAGCTCTCTCTACAGAAAGAATCCTGCGCTGGGAAATCAGGCAGGTGGGGGTTGACTCTGGCTCTGCCGCTTTTATAGATGGAGAACCTCTATAAGTCAGCAAAAACAAGACTGGGAGCTGACTGTGGTTCAGATCATCAACTCCTTATTGCAAAATTCAGACTTAAATTGAAGAAAGTAGGGAAAACCACTAGGCCATTCAGGTATGACCTAAATCAAATCCCTTACGATTATACACTGGAAGTGACAAATAGATTCAAGGGATTACATCTGATAGAGTGCCTGAAGAACTATGGACAGAGGTTTGTGACACTGTACAGGAGACAGCGACCAAAACCATCCCCAAGGAAAAGAAATGCAAAAAAGGCAAAATGGCTGTCTGAGGAGGCCTTACAAATAGTTGAGAAGAGAAGTGAAAGGCAAAGGAGAAAAGGAAAGATACATCCATCTGAATGCAGAGTTCCAAAGAAAAGCAAGGAGAGGTAAGAAAACCTTCCTAAGTAAATAATGCAAAGTAATAGAGGAAAACAATAGAATGGGAAAGACTATAGAGATCTCTTCAAGAAAATCAGAGATACCAAGGGACGATTTCATATATAGATGGGCACAATAAAGGACACAAACAGTATGGACCTAAGAGAAGCAGAAGATATTAAGAAGAGGTGGCAAGAACACACAGAAGAACTATACAAAAAAGATCTTAATGACCCAGATAACCACAATGGTGTGATCACTCACCTAGAGCCAGACATCTTGGAGTGTGAAGTCAAGTGGGTCTTAGGAAGCATCACTACCAACAAAGCTAGCAGAGGTGATGGAATTCCAGCTGAGCTATTTTAAATCCTAAAAGACGATGCTGTGAAAAGTGCTGCACTCAATATTCCAGCTAATATGGAAAACTCAGCAGTGGCCACAGAACAAGATCAGTTTTCCTTCCAATCCCAAAGAAAGGCAATGCCAAAGAATGCTCAAACTACCACACAAATGCACTCATCTCACATGCTAGCAAAGTAATGCTCAAAGTTCTCCAAGGCAGGCTTCAACAGTACGTGAAGCAACAAGCTGGATTTGGAAAAGAGAGAGGAAGCAAAGATCAAATTGACAACATCCACTGGATCATAGAAAAAGCAAGAGAATTCCAGAAAAACATCTACTTCTGCTTCATTGACTACACTAAAGCCTTTGACTGTGTAGATCACAACAAACTGAAAAATTCTTCAAGAGATGGGAATATCAGACCACCTTACCTGCCTCCTGTGAAACCTGTATGCAGGTCAAGAAGCAACAGTCAGAACCGGACATGGAACAATGGACTGGTTCAAAATTGGGAAAGGAGTACATCAAGGCTGTATATTGTCATCCTGCTTATTTAACTTTTATGCAGAGTACATCATGTGAAATGCCGGGCTGGATGAAGCACAAGCTGGAATCAAGATTGCCAGGAAAAATATCAATAGCCTCAGATATCCAGATGATACCACCCTTACGGCAGAAAGTGAAGAGGAACTAAAAAGCCTCTTAATGAGGGTGAAAGAGGAGAGTGAAAAAGTTGGCTTAAAACTCAACATTCAAAAAACAAAGATCATGGCATCTGGTCCCATCACTTCATGGCAAATAGATGGGAAAACAATGGAAACGTGACAGATTTTATTTTCTTGGGCTTCAAAATCACTGAAGATGGTGACTGCAGCCATGAAATTAAAAGATGCTTGCTCCTTGAAAGAAAAGCTATGACAAACCTAGACAGCATATTAAAAAGCAGAAACATTACTTTGCCGACAAAGGTCCTCTAGTCAAGGCTATGGTTTTTCCAGTGGTCATGTATGGATGTGAGAGTTGGACCATAAAGAAGGCTGAGCGCCGCAGAACTGATGCTTTTGAACTGTGGTGTTGGAGAAGACTCTTGAGAGTCTCTTGGACTGCAAAGAGATCAAACCAGTCAATCCTAAAGGAAATCAGTCCTGAATATTCATTGGAAGGACTGATGCTGAAGCTCCAATATTTTGGCCACCTGATGCGAAGAGCTGACTCGTTAGAAAAGACCCTGATGCTGGGAAAGAAAGCATGAGGAAGGGGACGATGAGGAGGTTGGATGGCATCACTGGGGACATGAGTTTGAGCAAGCTCTGGGAGATGGTGAAGGACAGAAAAGTCTGGCGTGCTGCAGTCCATGGGGTAGCAAAGAGTGAGACATGACTGAGCAACTGAACAACAACTGCCACTTGAGTTGCTAATACTCATCCTTCCTGTCTCAGGTTTCTCATCTGCAAAAATCAGGGGACTGATGGCAGATTTGTAGGGTTGTTGGGAGGACAAAATGAGATGAGGTGTGCTAACACACCAGCTCCAATACTTTACTTTGGCCACCTGCTGTGAAGAGCTGACACATTGGAAAAGACCCTGATGCTGGGAAAGACTGAAGGCAAAAGGAGAAGGGGGTGGCAGAGGATGAGATGATTAGATAGCACCACTGACTCAATGGACGTGAATCTGAGCAAACTCTGGGAGATAGTGGTGGCTTCCCAGGTGGCGCAGTGGTAAAGAACCTGCCTGCTAATGCAGAAGATATAAGAAGCATGGGTTTGATCCCTGGGTCGGGAAGATCCCCTGGAGGAGGACATGGAAACCCATTCCAGTATTCTTGCCTGGAGAATCCCGTGCACAGAGGATCCTGGTGGGCTACAGTCCACAGAGTTGCAGGGAGTCAGACGTAATTGAAGCGACTTAGCAGACACTCATGCATGCATGAGAGATGGTGGAGGACAGGGGAACCAGGCGGGCTGCAATGCATGGGGTCACAAGCTCTTGGTCCTCCATCCTTGCTGTGGAGCACAGTCAATCTACGTGAGCTGCCTGGAGGGAGTGGCACTCTCTGGCAGAACCACAAACGTCAACCAAGTCAAGTCAACAGCACGAGAGGTAAATAGAGGACTGTTTCATGTACCCTCCCTCCAGTCAGACAAACTTGGGGTTCTGGGCTCCCCTCTGGGATCTCTTTTCCTCCCTTGATGGGGCTCTTTGGAACCGATCATCTGGATAAAAGCAGGGAGAGGACACCACCTGAGTGTCAGATGCCCATACCCTTCCTCTGCCCGGACCCACATGTACTCCCTCTCTGCCTGCTGTTGTTCCCTGACCAGGGAACAATCACACCACCAAGACTCAAGTTTCTGTCCCAAAGCTCAGATGCTCCCTTGGTCCTTCCTTCTTGCATCTCCTAGAAGTATGGCCCTTCTTAGCTCTGGCATTAGGCAAAGTGCTGGCAGGCGCTCAACGCTTGTTTCTGCAGAGCCCGAGAGCATGGTGTGATCAAGACAAACACAAAACACTCTAGCCTCTAAGAGATCCTGCCCTTCACTCTCTTACCACTGCTCCTGACCACTAAGCCCTAATCCTTACTGTAGTATGTACCCATGAGCCCCAGGTACAGACTTACTCTAGCATATCTGACACCACTTTAGGCACTGTCAGTATCTAATACAATTTGGAACATTTTACCATTTTTTTAAAACCTTTTTATTCTGTATTGGAGTATTGACAATGTTGATTGACAATGTTGTGATAGTTTCAAGTGCACAGCAAAGTGACCCCATCCTGAATCTTACCATTTGGACAAACTGGAACATGTTTACCTTTCCCATTTTTATTTTGGCACCGAGATTCCAACAAGGAAGCATAAATACAATATACAGAGACAGCAGACATTTATTGCCACACATCATGTAGGGTCCTAGCGATACAGATATTGAGAATCAACTGTTCACACCCACGCAGCAGACTGTGTACATTAACATGACTTTTCTCTTCCACTCCCTTTGTTAACATGATTTTACTATTCTAGAAAACTCAGGCCCAGAAGGAAGAATATTGCAAATAACCTTGCTTCACGAACTTTCAGCAAAACCATTTAAGTTCAAGAAAAAAACTATTAGATTTTTCCAACAGAGAATGACTAGTCTCCATGACTCTTGCCTCCAGATCCTGGCCTTGCTGTGACCACGTGACTAAGGACTAGTCAGCGGCATGTACAGGAGGAAGTCTCTCATGGAGCTTCCAGGCGTCTTCCTTAAAAGTTAGCAGGCCTGTTCCTCCTCTTCTCCTTCATCCCTTCCCTCCCTATGCTGATGCTCACAAAGGCAGATCCAGTCCTTGTGGGTCACCAAGAATAACGAAGGTCACAATCCTTGGGTTGGCACAGCGGTGAACCAGATGAAGTCAGGGCCCATGAGGACTTGTGCCCAATGCAACTTGTACCAGGAGTGGAACAACAAATTTCCATTCTGTATGAGCCACCATAATTCCAGGTCTCGGTAAACCAGTGGGTTTAATCTTTACACTGATAGAATGAATGTGATACAGTCCCTACCCTTACGAACTTGCTGTTTACTCTTAAATTCATACTTTAAAACTTGCCCCACATATTCACACATTGTCACTGGTGGCAGTATATTTCAAAGGGCAGGTGAAAAAGGAGATAAGATTATTTGTACAAGTATAAGCTTTATTAAGACATGAGACATCTGTAGAAGGGGTTTGGACTCGTTCCAAATACCTAACGTGGATTTACCCATCTGGCTGGTCCATTGCCAGCAATGGGTCAAAAATATTAGCAAATCAAAGCTAGCAATATGCAAAACTATCATTACCAAGTGGGGTTTATCTAAAGGATGTAAGCTTTCTCAGCATCTGAAAATCAAAGTTTGTCATTTCGATATAATAAAGGTTAAAAATCACAATCATTTCAAATCGATGCAGAAAAAGCACTTGACAAATTCAATTATAACACATTTCAGCAAATTAGGAACAGAAGGAAACTCCCTCAATCTGATAAAGGTATCTGTGAAAAACCAACACTTAACATCATAGTTAGTGGTACACAACACTTTTCTCCCTAAGAACAGGAATAAGGCAAGGATTCTTGCCCTCTCTCACACTTCTCTTCAACACTGTGCTAGAGATCCTAGCCACTGCAATAAGGCAACCAGAGGAAATAAAAGGCACAGGAACTGGAGAGGAATAAATAAAACGGTCTTAATCTACAGATGACATTGATAGTGTGCCTAGAAAATCCTATGGATACTTACAACCAAAACCTAATAAAACCAACAAGTGAATTTAGCAGGGTTGCAAGATACACAGTCAATATACAAAAATCAATTGCATTTCTACATATTTGCAGTGAACAACCCAACAATGGAATGAAAAAAAATATATAAAACTTAACAACTGCATGAACATTAACTTAGAGAAAATGTCAAAAAAAAAATGTATAAGACCTGAACACTGATTATTACAAAACCCTGCTGTGAAAAATTAAAGGAGATCTCAAAAAATGGAGAGGTATATACCATGTTCACAGAAGATTAAATATCAAGATGTTAATTTTACCAAATCAATTTATAGATTCATTTGCAATCTAAATCAAAATTCTAGATGGCTTTTTTTGGGGGGGGGGGTAGGGATTTGATTGGTCAAAAGAACTATGAAAAAGAACCAAGTTTGGGAAGCTCCCTGATGTACTGTGGTTAGGATTCCAGGCTTTCACTGCAGTGGCCCAGATTCAATCCCCGGTTGGGGGACTGAGATTCCACAAGCTGTGCAAGGTGTGGCCAAAAAAAAAAAAAAAAAAAAAAAAGCACAAAAGAACCAGGTTTGAAAGACTTATAGTACTTGTTTCAAGACCTAATATAAACCTACAGTAATCAGAATAATGTGGTAGTGGCATAGAGACAGACATATATAGACCAGTGTAACTAAACAGAGTATAGAAACAGATCTAAACATATGTGGTCAATTGCCTTTTTTTTTTAACCAAAGTTTCCAAGGTAATATATTAGAGAAAAGAAAGTTTTTCAACAACTTATAGAACAACTAGATACATATACAGGGAAAAAAAAAAACCCTGAACCCGCACATCTCACTCCCTTCACAAAGATTAGCATGAAATGAAACACAGAATCTAAAACTATAAAACTTTTAGAAGAAAACACAGGAGAAAAACCTTTGCTATCCTGTAGAAAGCAAAGATTTCTTAGGTCTGAAAAACATTAACCATAAAACAAAAAATGGTTAAACTGATTATCAAAATTTAAAACTTCTCTTTGAAAGATACCATTTACACACACATATATTCAGAATATATAAAGACCTCTTACAACTCAATATTAAGAAAAAAAAATTGACGTTTTGTTTTTTTTTTTCCCAGGAGAACTGACCTGGGACTCTGTCTCATTAAAACATTCACTGAATTTCTAAAGAAAATCTGCTTTTAAGATCTTTTTGCATGCATGCTTAATCACTTAGTTGTATCTGACTCTTTGAGACCCTTTGGACTGTAGCCCGCCAGGCTCCTCTGTCCATGGGATTGTTCAGGCAAGAATACTAGAGTGGGTGGCCATTTCCTTCTCCAGGGGATTTTCCTGACCCAGGGATCAAAACCACATCTCCTGTGTCTCCTACATTGCAGGCAGATCCTTTACCCGCTGAGCCATCAGGGAAGCCCTGAAAAGGAGAACCAAGATCCCTTCCAGGAAAGTGAGCCTCCAACTGATCGGCTGAATGTCAACTGAATTGATTATGAAGGAAAGGAGGGGAACCACTGGAAATCGTCTGGGAGCCCGGGGGCAAGTCCTGCCGGAGGTGAGCTTGAAGTAGAATCTGGATCTCTTGGTTGAAAAAGTAAAACTTGCCTGAAGATTGAACCCACGGGCACTGCTAAGTAAGCTGGACTATAGGTCAGGAAAAAGAGTAGCTAGATATTAACCAGACAGCATTTTCCACAGAACTACCCGGGGGAAGCCCCGACACAATGTGGAAAGGAAGACATTGTGGTCAATGGCCATATCACTGTGAGGACACCGGAGGCTTTTCGTCCATGATCAAGATGACCCCGGATGCCATGCCTATCTCTAGATAGCTACTGCTCCCAGATGAGAAGTGGCTACTCATGACACCAGCGCCCACCGGGCTGAGCACTTCACCGGGGCTGAGCACTTCACCGCGGAGGGACCTGTTTCACAGATGCTCCTGTCCTTGCTGAGCTGGGGTGGCAGAAAAGCACTCAGTGGTTTTCAGATCCATTGGCTTAAACCCTCAATAGCTTACCTCCTAAGGTTTTGCCAGAGCTTTCACCTAAGATGTGAACTAACCATCCAGACCCTGAATGACCTGCTCTGACATCTGAGGCATTTCTGAGCTGGAGCTGAGTGATTCAGAGTCACTCTGAGAGCGGTGGGCTTCTCTCAGAAGTGGGGCAGGGGCTTCAGGAGAAGCAACAAAATAAAGGATTACTGTGACCATGTCACCATTCTAGCTTTACGGCCAACTGTATATAGCTTGCAGCTGAAGACAGTGTTGTCAGACAAAACTGGGTCAAAATCCCGGTTGTGCATATGAATGATCACCTTTGTGACCTTGAACCAATTACTTAACCTCTTTGAGCTTCAGTTTCTTCACCCTTAAACTTGGCATAATGGTAGGACTTACCTCATGTGATTAATGTGAGGAATAATGAGATAAGATGCACAAAACACATAGAGGACCTCCAGATAAACACACCACCAAACACATGTGAACTGAAAGAGAAACTATGTCTAGAAACCTCTTTTACATGAAAAATGGAAAAGCAAGATTAAGTAAACATGGGCAGAAAAAATTATGACCTTTGAAGATATCCACATAGGCACATGTATCTCTGTTTTACAAAGGCCCTGGTGGTGCAGTGGCTAAGACACTGTGCTCCCAATGCAGGAGGCCTGAGTTTGATCCCTCATCAGGGAATTGATTCCACATGTTGCAACTAAGAGTTCTCATGCTGCAACTAAGGCCCAGTACAGCCAAACACATAAAGAAATAAAAACATTAAAAAAAGGAATTTTAAAGGTGGGTGAGCAATTTTTATGCCTCATCACTATTACACTATCTTCAAGGTTTACACACTCAGAGGACAATCTACCATTGTGGTTTTTGCTGATAAGTTTTATTTTTGTTCTGAACTTTTGCTACTGAAAATCTTACAACACAGTCACATTACTTACCCCCAAGTTCCCTTACAGAAACATTTCACACTATGTAATAACTGAAATCATTATTTACCTACAAGTCCTTCCATATGTTTTTGATTTATATGTTCAGCCATGAGAATGAGTTACTATTACCACTGTTCGGTGCTACCAACATGATAAAATAAAAACATATACATATACTTGCATGTATATATGTATTTTTCAAAAAATATTTTGAAAGCAAGCAAAAGAGCTTCAATAAACGATATCCTCTCTAGCGAGAGTACACTGCTTCAAAAATTATTTTTTAAAATTTCCTGATAGAATAAGCTTTGATGCTGGTTTGGGAAAGGTAGGTCATCCTATGGAAGATGTCTAAATGCTTCATAGAACTTCCCTTCAAAGTAAAGGTAACCTTGTCAAAGCAGTGATACATACTTCAAGAGTAAATAGCTCTAAGTTAGAAAAAAAGATGCATGACAACAGCAAGAGCTTCAGAAAGAAGAGTGTACATCTTCTAAATTCTAAAACCCTAAGCTGTAGATAGGTCCAAGATGGTAAAAGGCAAATTTAACTTTTTCACAGATCAAAAGAAAATGAGTAGACAAACTGTGTTTCACAGTTAACAAAATTCAACTCTATACAATCAACAGACTATTGCTTTTCCTCTTCTTAAGTTACTTAAGTCTTTTTAAAAAACTGTTTAAAAAAAAGACTGCTTAAGGACTTGGGACTCACCTGATGGTCCTGTGGTTAGGAATCTGCCTTGCAATGCAGGGGACACAGGTTCAATCCCTGGTTGGGGAACTAAGATCCCATATGCCTCGGAGCAAGTAAGCCCACACATGGCAACTAGTGAGTCTGTGCACCCCCCCAGCACAAGATCGCACATGATGCAACTAAGACCCAACGCAGCCTAAATAAATATTTTTTTAAAAGGATTACTCAAGAATTTGAGACTATTTTAAAAAGTCACTCATCTTTTCCATCCTTTAAAAGTAATGTTCAGCTTTTAATGTGATGTCTCAGTTAACTTTAAGTTTCAAGGTCAATTTTTATTTGGTCTCAAATAGTCCACTTTCTCTGCATTCATTCTGCCTTTAAATTCTGGTTTCCCAAGTTGGTCAATTTAGGAATATGGGAGTTGGGAGCTGGAGGCTACGATGGGCTGAGGCCAGCGGACCAAGGGCTTTCTGCCCTCTCCTCACATTTCAAACCCAGCCCCAGCTTTGTTCTTTGTATAGATATCCTTCAGCGCCCCCAAATGTAATGAATACACAGGGGTACACACCTCTGCTCTTTTATTATGATTTTTTTTCTAGCTAGATGGGTTAAATGGAAAACTTAGAATTCATTCTAGTTTACATATATCCAAATAATGAATTCTCAGGTCTATAACCATCTATAGGGATGTGGCCAAGCCTTTAATGTCTTTTTGGAGATGGGCATATCACTGATTTTTAGCAATGCAGGCTCACCCCCCAATCCTTGACTTGGCTAATAATTAATTCACTACCATAGAAAGATAGAAGTCAGAAGGCTTGAATTTAAATCCTACTATTTGTGTGAGCCTGAGTTTCTACTTCTTAAAAATGGGAATAGTAATACCAGTTCATCCATCCACCTGTTATTTTACAGCAGTGTTATGAAGATTACAAATGAGATGATATATTAAAAAATGACCTAGAAAGAGACCAGAGCTATAAAAATGTAAAGTTATATTATTATAAGAAATTCCATCAGACGGCCAAATCTGTTTGGAGATCTGTTTTTCATAAGTACTGACATAAAACTAAGAAATTCCCCAATTATATGATCACATTCAAAAGAAATTGCTTTAATGCTTTATAAAAAGCTTCACTCTTTCCCCCATTCTGAATCTCAGAACTACTAATTGTGATTAGAGAGCAGTTGACGTAACTAAGTAAATTAGTACTGTCCCAAGGGCAAAATCTGGGGCTGCAAATACAGCTTGAACTTCTGTCCAGTGGGCAAACAGAAAGGTGTTCAACATCTTCAGTCATTAGGAAAACGAAAATCAAAACCACAAACAGCTACAACCGGACACTCACTAGGATGGATGAAATAAAAAGCTAGGCAGCAAGTGCTGGTGAGGACGTGAGAAACTGGAATCCTCATGCACAGCTGGTGGGGATGTGAATGGTACGGCACACTTCAGTCTCCCCAAGAATTAAATACAGGGTGACCATTAAGTACCACATGACCCAGCAATTTTACTCTTTGATACATATACTCAAGAGAATTGAAACGGCTATTCACAGAAAAACCTGCAAGCAGATGTTCATGACAACATTATTTCATAACAGTCACAAGGCAGTAACAAAGCAAATTCCCATCAACTGGGAAATGGATAAACCAAATTGTGACATATCCATACAACAGAATAGTGCTCACCCATAAAAAGGGAACCAATACTGATATAAGCCACACCATGGATGAACTCTGAAAACACTATGCTAAGTGAAAAAGCCAGGCACAACAGGCCACATCATATGATTCCATGTATGTGAAGTGCCCAGAAGAGGCGACTCACAGAGACAGAAAGGAGATTAGTGGTTGCCAGGGGTGGGAGAATGGGGAGTGGGGAGTGACGGCTAATTTATACAGTGCTTATTTTGGGGGGTGATGAAATATTCTGGAATTAGATAGTGATACTGGCTGCACAAGTTTGTGAATACACCAAAAACCGCTGAAGTGTATCCTATAGAACAATGGGAGGTAGCTCACACTCGAGCTCTTAATCATTGCCTGGAAGCTTCCTTCAGCTCAGTCCAATCGCTCAGTCGTGTCTGACTCTTAGCGACCCCATGGACTGCAGCACGCCAGGCTTCTCTGTCCATCACCAACTCCCAGAGCTTGTCAAACTCACGTGCATCGGGTCGGTGATGCCGTCCAGCTATCTCATCCTCTGTCGTCCCCTTCTCCTCCTGCCTTCAATCTTTCCCAGCATCAGGATCTTTTCCAATGAGTCAGTTCTTCACATCAGGTGGCCAAAGTATTGGAGTTTCAGCTTCAGCATCAGTCCTTTCAATGAATATTCAGGACTGATTTCATTTAGGATTTGTTCTTTTTAAAAATTTGTTTATTATTTAGCCATGCCACACGGCATGCAGGATCTCAGTTCCCCAACAAGGGGTGGGACCCACATCCCCGACAGTGGCAGTGCCGAGTCTCTAACCACTGAGCCACCAGGGAAGTCGCATTCCTGACTTGTTCCTGCACTGACCCCGTAATGGCCACCTTCCTAACGTCACTCTGACTGGAAGCATCTTCCGGAGGTCTTTCTTCAGCTCTAAGAACCTGACGCTGTGGCTTCGTCGCTCAAACTTTCACACATCTGCTACCTCCTGATTTTGCCCATGACCCATGTGATCAGCCATCTCTGCTTCAGGCAATGGACTGTCCCTTGCCGTCAACCAAAGTTTGGCCCGTTCTAGCCCACCATCATCCATCCATTCCCATGGGGATTCAGACAGATTATAAAGGTGAGGGTTTCCTAGGTTGCAACAAAAACTCTTTTGAGTCAGCTCTGTGGTTTCTGGCTTTCTGACCCTTCTCCAGACGACCATCCCCAAAGAGGACCAGGAGCTCTGTGGGAATCTTCTCCGCGGTGCCACCCTCTTGCACAATGGACAGAGGACAGGCAGATGTTTTCATCAATTACACCACAGGTCTATGACATCAACTACCACACACTGGATGTTCTGAAGTGACTGCTTCCAAAGGCAATCATTTACGGTGACAGCTTATAAGAGTGAACTCTTGCCACTTATTCTCATATCACACCTTTGATCTGTGAGTGGGACAAGCAGGGAAATCCTTCCTTGGCAAATCTCGGTCTACAAGATCTACCGAAAACAGAAACTGAAATCCATATTAGTTGGACTGTTTCTTTTAGTTATCTTGTACATCATGTTAGGATAACTACGAAGGTAGAACACAATATATAATTTAGTAATTCTCTAGACATTTTAATGAATGTAATAAAATCATATATAACGGGGACTTCCCGGGTGGTCCAGTGTTGAAGAATCCCCCTTGCAGTGCAGGGAACATGGGTTTGATCCCTGGTCAGGGAACTAAGATTCCACATGCTGCAGAGCTGCTAAGCCTACACACCACAACTACGGAGTCTGAGCACCACAACTAGAGAACCCATGCGCCGCAGTGAAAGATCCCACATGACGCAACTAAGACCTGACGCCGCCAAAAAAATAAAAGTGTTTTTTAAAATAAAATAATGTTTCACAGTTACAACTACTATCCACTGTGCATACATGCTCAGTCGCTTCAGTCGCGTCCAACTCTTTGTGACCCTATGGACTGTAGCCCCCCTAGGCTTCTCTGTCCATGGGGATTCTCCAGGCAAGAATACTGGAGCGGGTTGTCATGCCTCCTCCAGGGGATCTTCCAAACCCAGGGATCTAACTCACGTCTTTTAAGTCTCCTTCAGTGGCAGGTGGGTTCTTTACCACTAGCATCACCTTGGTGAGTGTCAATTAAATGTCAGGCACTGTACCATGTACCACAGATATATTATCTTTATTTCTCACAAGGGGCCTATAGGGAAAATACTCTTCCACTAGAGCTACAGAATCAGGGGTCAGAGATCATAAAATGTGTCCAGGGTCACACAGCTCATACTAGCAGTGAAGTCAGAATTCAAACCTATGCTTTTTAGCCTAATCTCCCCCTATCTTTTCTTCAGAGCCCATTAATTCAAATATCGATTCACTTCAATGAAATATATACCATGTTGGTCCATGAGTTTGGAACCTTTTTGACAGATGCATTAATATGGTAATTTTCACAGTCTTCCAGTCGAGTGAAAGGACACTTTTGTTTCTAATTTAAGCACCATCATTTCTATTTTTAATAATAAGGAGAACAAGCTGCCAGACATAACACGAACATTCACAAAACAAAAACCAAGAGGAGACCAAAGGGAATACACTATTTATTAGCAGATAACTTGAGTGACATTTTCTCTGGCAAAGTCTGTTTGTACATTCTGTACTCTGACATTTCACTTATACAAGAATTTCACAATCCTTGACTTCATGGAGGGGGCTCAGAACATGGTGGTTTAGCACAGCAGGGGGCCTCAGAGATCATTTTGTTCCACCCCTCCTCACTTTACAGAAGGAGGCCACCCCGGAGAGGGTCAGTCCACACGGCAGGGACTGCCGGCGCCAGGGCTGGACTCCAGATCTGATCAAAGGGCTGCCCCACCACACTACCACCAGCTTTTCCACAGCAAGCTCTACCTGGTCAAATGGACTGTCAGTGTGTGTCACAACCGCGACCTAAAACAGAAGTTTTCCAGACTCACAGACACAGAGGACAGACTTCAGTGGCCAAAAGGGGAGGAGGGGGAGGGGAGAGATGGATTGGGAGTTTGGGGTTAGCATATGCAAACTAGTACATACAGGATGGATAAGCAACATGGTGCTACTGTATAGCACCGGGGGCTATATTTAATATCCTGGCATAAACCATGATGGATAAGAATACAGAAAAAGAGTGTATGTGTATAACTGAATCACTCTGCTGCAGAGCAGAGATTAACACAAGACCGCAAACCAACTATGATGATGTGCGTGCTTGGTCTATACTTCGATCATAAAAAAATACATATATAAATAAATGAAAGTTTCTCAAGACACCATTTCTGGCCAAAAGGAAAATAAAAGCCTATCGTGAACTGATGTCAAAATCAAATGACAGGGTCCAATCAGTCAAGCGTCTCCAGGTCCATTAGGAACAGGAACCTGCTCAGGTGGCCTCGACCTGCAGCTCGGAGGGTATCACTCACAGTGGTGTGCAGTTTCTGCGCCCTTCTGGAATTACATAAGCCTCCTCCTGCTCCTGAGTAGTCGGCCATTTCCTGTTGCGCAAGGGACAAACAATGGGCAGACTGTCGCCAGTGTTTTCATTAATTACACCACAGGCTGAATGGCATCGATTACCACATAATGGACATTTCACAGTGACCCTGCTTCCTTTGTTCAAACAATGTATCTAAATGTCTCAGCAAAGGAACCCATTCTATTTGGGTCTTTAAGAGAATGAAAAGACACCAGGATCTCAGGAATAATTGCATCACTTTGCCCCAGTAATGATTTTATAACTCGTCTAACTTCCCATATGCCTTCTTACCCTTGAAGGCGTTATGTCCAGGCAGGATGGGAGGGAAGAAATCTCAAAACCTTTAAGTGAGTCTCAAAGCTCAATACATCAACGGCAGGCGGATCACCCACCACCCCGCTGCCCTGCCCTGAAAATGGGCTAGAGAGTGACACTGAAAGGCAGCCAAAAAGGAAGAGAAACAGGTCAGGGTCAAAATCAAAGCTCAAGGGCAGAAACTCCACTCTTCCCTCCCCCTGGGATACTTGTCCTGCACTCTACAAAAGATACTAGTTCAGGGCCCATAAACATTCTAGAACAGGGGTCCCCAACCCCGGGGCCCCAGAACGGTATTGGTCCATGGCCTGTTAGGAACAGGGCCTCACAGCAGGAGGTGAGCAGTGGGCAGGTGGGCAAGCCAGCAAAGCTTCATCTGTATTAACAGCCGCTCCCCATCACTCACATTATTGCCTGAGCTCCACCTCCTATCAGATCAGTGGTGGCATAATAAACATAATGAACTTGAATCATCCTGAAACCATCTCGCTCTTCCCTGCCCCCCTGGTCCATGAAAAAATTGTCTTCCACAAAAGCAGTCCCTGATGCCAAAAAGGTTGGGGACCGCTGCCCCAGAAGATCTTTTGCCTCCCTGGGAAGTCCCTGTTCTGCTTTCTCTCTCATTAAAGCCACACTTTCTGCAGCCCTCCTGAGTGGGAGAGGGGGCAGCATGAAACCACTGTCCAGCTTCCCTGATGGTGTCCCTCTGTCCACCTTCATTTCCACCACAGTCCTCTGAGATACTGGTAAAAACCCCTTTCTCAAAAAAGTGACTGATCAGGCATATGGAAAAGTTAGCCTTAAATCGGCAGGGCTGGCATCTTCAAGATGGATACATGGGGTCTTCAGGGTTATTTTCTTAAGTGTGGCTGCATCCCATAAGGACTGTGTTTGAAATAAAAAAGTGTGCTGTGAAACCACAGAGAGAATATTAGAAAGGAATATGGGATCAGGGAAAGAGAGCGTTAATTGTGATCAAGGAGAGGAGCTGGGGAGTTAAAAGCCTTTGGATAAAGAAGTAAAGAGAGGGACTTCCCTGGTGGTCCAGTAGTTAAGACTTCATTTTCCAATGCAGGGGGTGTGGGTTCAATCCCTGATCGGGGAGCTAAGATTCTACTTACCTAGCAGTCAAAAAACAACAACATAAGACAGACAGAAGCAATAGTGTAACAAATAAATACTTTAAAAATGGTCCATATAAAAAAATTTTTTTAAAAAGAAACAGAAAAAGACAGTAGAAAAAGCAAGGGCTCTGGAGTCTTCCATGTGGGTTTCAGATTTGGATTTGAGTGTCCGGCTCCACCATTTAACAACCACATGCCTTTGAATGGTTTGCCTTTCAGGTCTCTGAACCCTGGTTTGTATCTGTCAGAAGTCTATGACAAGGTACATCAAATGCCTGCTCTAGACCTGGCACATGGTAAACACGTAAAAGAAATGACAGTGGTCTTATTACTATTCTTACTCCCACATTAGGAGAAGAGAAGTGAAGAAGAAGAAGTGAAGTTGCTCAGTCGTGTCTGACTCTTTGCGACCCCATGGACTGTAGCCTACCAGGCTCCTCCGTCTATGGGATTCTCCAGGCAAGAATACTAGAGTGGGTTGCCATTTCCTTCTCCAGGAGATCTTCCCGA
Organism: Okapia johnstoni; assembly: GCA_024291935.2. NCBI lineage: Eukaryota > Metazoa > Chordata > Mammalia > Artiodactyla > Giraffidae > Okapia > Okapia johnstoni. Next base: position 20,145,168 of record CM044320.1, on the reverse strand, counting down.
CCCAGGGATTGAACCCAAGTCTCCCGCATTATAGGCAGATGCTTTACCGTCTGAGCCACCAGGGAAGTCAGGAGAAGAGAGCCCTGCTAATAGATGGAAGTGGGTGGATGTCAAGAAAATCTGGCAGGCACACAGTAACCTGGACTCCCCTTCCCAATGTCCAGGATTATAGGGAAATAAAAGTAAGTTTGTATGACCTAAGCAACACATTCAATATTTTAAAACCTGAGCTAAGGCAATCAACCAATGTAAAACTGGGTTAATAATGTGCTCTGTAATCCCCTCACTTATGCAAATTGGACATGAATATAACCCTTTCTCTGACTTAGAGAACAGACTTTGGAGGTAGTGTGCAGGTAAATATTTTACACCTAACATCCTCTATGCTATGCTTGAGGAAAGAACCAGATACCTAAGATGAGACAGTGATGATGCTGATGATAAAAGTTTATACTAACACAACCATCTGGTTGACCTCAAGTGACGCCAGAGTCTGTGCTCTTAACCACTGTGCCAGGTGACCTCTTCTGACATCCGAGGGCCTAGCATAGCGTCCAAAGGCCCATGTCATTGACACCTCGACTCCCCTACACAGACTCATGCAGTGAACACTTCCTCGGCACGAGGGGAGAAATGAGGCAGAGACCCCTTGACCAGGCAGAGCAGGAGTGTTTTTAGACAGGCTGTTGGCATATCTGGAGGAGGATGCAGATGCACCGGGCAGAAATGGGGGCAGAGTCTAGCCGAAGGGAGCACACAGAGGGCATGGAGTGAGAGTGGAGACCAGAGGAACACCTGAAGCGAGTGGATTCTGTGGCACACAAGTGTGACAATTACAAGACGGAAAGGCAGGTATGTGGTGACACGGAGTCTTGGTCTCAGCAAGGGTGAAAGAGAAAATGGCTGATAAAAGACTGAAATAATGCCATTTGCAGCAACACAGATAGACCTAGAGGTTATCAAACTAAGTGAAGTCAGACAAGAAAGATTAAATATACACACTACAATATACAAAATAGATACACCTACTGTACAGCACTGGGGTCTACACTCAACATTTTGTAATAACCTATTAGGGAAAAGAATCGGAAAAAGAATATATATATGTGTGTACATGTATGTATAACTGAATCACTTTGCTGTATACTTGAAATTACTACAATGTTGTAATCAACCATATTTTGATAAAAAATTAAAAAAAAGAAAACGGCTGAGGTGTGCTAGGATGCTTCCCTGATAGCGCAGCTGGTAAAGAATCCACCTGCAATGCAGGAGACCTGGGTTCTATCCCTAGGTTGGGAAGATCCCCTGGAGAAGGGAAAGACTACCTACTCCAGTATTCTGGCCTAGAGAATTCCAGACCATATAGTCCACGGGGTTGCAAAGAGCGGACACAACTAAATGACTTTCACTTTCACTTTGACTTTGTGCTAGGATCCAGGAAGAAGTCCCTACTAAACGCTATTTTAATTGTGCCACTAATGCTCATTATTCTACAGTAACATCCTGCAAGAACCCCACTGGCGGTCTTGCTGCATTTTAAAGAAATGACTTTTACTCACTAAAAGAATCCTTCCATTTACATAGCTCCTTCGAGTACTGCAGAGAGCTTGCATCTTCACTGTCCCATCTGCTCTAGAATGCAAGTTGGCTGTCGCCTTAATTTTAATAATGTGTATTAATTTTTTCCACTTAATATTTATGATTTAACTGTTTGCTTAATATCACTTGATTTTCACTGACAGGAGGACCTAAATCAAGTGAAATTTACTTGGGACCTCGGGGCCTTGCACCAACCCCTGTGAATCTCAAAGTTAGAATGAAGACACATTTCAGAATTATAAGTTCAAAGATGGCACAGAGGGGCTTCCCTGGTAGCTCAGTGGTAAAGAACCCACCTGCCAATGCACGAGACATGGGTTCAATCCCCGGTCTGGGAAGATCCCACATGCCACAGAGCAACTAAGCCCATGCACCACAACTATTAAGCCTGTGCTCCAGAGCCCAGGAACTGAAGCTACTCAAGCCCGAGCACTCTAGAGCCCATGTTCTGGAACAAGAGAAGCCACTGCATTAAGAAGCCCGCACACTGCAAAGAGTAGCCCCCGCTCACTGCAACTAGAGAAAAGCTCACACAGCAACAAAGACCTAGCGCAGTCAAAAAGCTACCAAAAAAAAAAAAAAAAGACTAGAAAGAAATTGGGGAAAAAAAAAAGATAATGAGATGTTCAAAATGTAGCCCCAAACCTCCCTGGGCACACAACAGACTACATTTCCCAGCTTCCTCTGGAGTTAGCTGTGGCCATGTGACTGAGTTCCAGCCAAAGTGACCTGCAACATTTATAGGTCTGATCCAGGAGAACCTCGCATCTGTGCTACTTCACTGTTTTCCCCTCCTGCCAACTGGAATGCTATCAGCAATGTGGCCTTGGATATGGCAGGGCCATAAAATGGGAGGAGCCTTGAATTCCTAACTCAATGGTGGAGTCACCTGCTAATCAGAAACATCCACCCTGAATATGAGCAAGAAATAAATTTCAGTGGCATTTGAGCCATTACACATTCTTGAGTCTATTTATAGCTGCAGTCTAGCCTACATTTACCTAATGTGTGTGCTGTGTGCTTAATCGCTCAGTCGTGTCCGTCTCTTTGTCCCTTTGGACTGTAGCCTTCCAGGCTCGTCTCTCCATGGGATTTTCCAGGCAAGAATACTGGAGTAGGCTGCCACTCCCTCCTCCAGGGGATCTTCCTGACCCAGATCACATCTCCCGTGTCTCCTGCATTGGCAGGCAGAAACTCTCCCCACTGAGCCATAAGGACATTTACCTAACAGAACTCTCATAACCTTTATATTCTGTAATAGAATAAGAAAGCTTATCAGTCACTATGACAAAGACATTGACACATGTGAAGAATATATTAACTTGTTCATTTAACAAGCATTTATTAAATATCTACTATGTGCCAGGCATGTGCTGAGCATCGCAGCAACATTCAAATGTATTAACACACATTGATAGGGAGATTTCTGCAGCAGCTAATGCCTGTGGCTGGTGCTTTACTTTGCAAGTGAAGACTGAAAGTCTCCAGTCAGTAATATTTGGGTAACAAAAGACCTATTTATACATCTCTGGCCAATAATGTGTTACACTTCCTTATTTTTCTTCATGAAAGAGACACAGGACAGGGACTGTCTTTCCCTGGTCCTACTTCCAGTTCTGTTACCATGTGCCCGGAATACTGCTCACCTGCTGGCTTACAGACTGCAGTTCCTCTGGCTTTCCTCACAAGAGAGGTGGCTGAGGGGCCTCCAACATCACCCATCCTCTCAGGCTGGAAAACAAGCTGGGGGAGAGAGCGGAGTGGGGCTCCAGCGCCTGGCCCGTGAGGCCTGTACTAGGAAAGCTGGCCGAGCAGGCTGTCCAGGGGCACAACTACGGCAGGTGACCTGGAGGCAAACCGGGCTGCTGCTCACACGTGCTTCACATCAGTATCCAGAGCCTGAATGGAGGGGAATCTCAAAGCAGTCGCACAATTGGGTTTTGCTCAGGCCTCGCCAAAACACACAGGCCCACATTTCCAACAGGCGAGTAATAAACTCGATTGGGCCTTCGTCCAGGATTTCTGCCTTTTGGCAGGCCAGCGCTGGTGCAGAGGAAGTGAGGGGCCAGGTCTGAGGAAGTGCTGTACAGCGTCCCTTACAGCCAGATACACTAGGATGTGCCCAATCCCTTAGCTGGATTTCCTGCCACACAGGGGACCAGCTGTGTTTCTTACTGGAGAGAAAGGCTGCCCAAAGGACAAGAAGGGGGCACAACTCTGTCCCAAGGGCTCAACCTGAAATTCACACCAGGGTAGCTTGTCAGACAGAAAGGAAACCCAGAACGTTCCAGAAATGCCTCACCCTCAGCCTTTCAGCAAAAAGAAACCCAACATTTCAATGCTCTTGTCAAAATTTATAGCTTTAACCAATGCTGCCAAACCCATTTTATAACGTGAAGTCGAGCAAGCAGTGACCAATGCCAGGATATGTTTAAAAGCAGCAACAGGAATCTGACAGTGTTGTCATTTGGAGGACATTGGTTCAAGGTGGCAGGCAAAGGGTAACAGCCTCACCTGGCCAGCGGCTCACACAAAGCAGGCTTCTCACTGAAGGTGCTCAGAGTGAATACTAACGCCAATTCAGACACAGATTCTCTGTGCAAACTGTGAGAAACTCACTTAACCTTGGTCAGCCTCTCCCCCAGCCCCATGGGAGGAAACATGGTACAGGAAGTCAGGTCAAATACTTGGAAAATGGCTTCAGCTGGGTCTCAAACATTACAGTATTGTCGACTGAAAGAAATCCCTGCCCAAGAACGGGAGTTCACTCCTTCCAACACTAGTTGAGAGCCTACAGCACGAAAAAGGAATAAAAACCCGATGATAAGGTTCCGTGGAAGTGGAAAGTAAGTAGTAAGGTAACGCAAAAAAAGAGGACAGGAAATCAGAAAGATTCATCCTCTATTGTCTTAGTTATTAACTAGGAGAAAAAGCTTGGACAAATGCTCAGTGAACTCAGGGACCCTTGGTTTTCAGTGTGCCATGAAAGGGCTGAATTAGAGAAATTTTGAGGGTGTCTATAATCCCAAGTAATCATGTGGCTTACGTGTCCATCTAAAAATGCTTCATTTGGATTAATGTTAAGAGAGCATGCTTTCAACACAGGTAACAATGAAACACACAGAGGCTACCAGAATCACTCATGAATTTAGTTTTAAGGCCTTGAAGCAAGCACACAGAAACTGTAACAAAGTTAACCTAGTGGGTCAGAGCAGCTAAGAAGGTATTCTAAACCATGAACACATTCCCTCACTGACAGCAACTAGAGTGGGGCAGAAACAAGATCCAGGTCAGTGACTATGAGCCACTCAGCTGTCTCAACTGTATCTTCCTTGGGCTTCCTTCCAGGTCTTTGCCACTGGCCTTCCTCCCCACGTCCCCCGCCCCTGCGGAAGGTCCTTATGTTAGGAGGATGCATGTGCCTTTCTTCCTTACCTTTCAGTAACCTTGACTTCAATGGAAGATGTGACCTAAAACTGAAAGTGTCTGCCTGCCAACCTTATTCCTTAACTAGAAACGATGAGATACCAACAGAAATCACTGAAGCGATCAGAGGCGAGACATTCACAGCTTAAAGGCCGAGGACCACTCACGTGTCACACTCAGCTTCACATTTCTCATGGTCCACGCTCCCCAGGCACCAGTTTGCTTTTCACAGCACAGAATAAACAGTTAAATTAACCACAGAAACTCCAGACAGCACGTATCTGTGGCATGAAGGAAATCAGGCAGGGCTTGCAGCCTGGGTTAAAAATGGTCAGTCTTGCCTCTGTGTAGTTCTTTGTGACACTCCAGTTGTTGATGGTACTTAAGATGAGTCAATATTTAGGCTGTTACTGGTATCAGGAAAGTTCACACAGGCCAATTCAGAGCAGTAAGGTCAGGCTTTTCCCTCTCAGTCATTATTTTCTGTTGTTATTTTTTTTCTATTAGTCATTATTTTTATTCAAAACAATAACAAGAGCTAATACCACAGTGTTTACTATATGGCAGACATGGTCCCATACTTTACACAGAGTAACCCATTTAACCCTCACCAGAACCTTTCTGAGGCGCACTACTATTTTTATCCTCATGTAACAGAAGAGGAAACAGGCTTAAAAGAATCAAGTCCCAGGACTTCCCTGGTGGTCTAGCAGCCAAGATTCCGCACTCGCAATGCAAGGGGAAAACCATCCCTGGTCGGGGAACTAGATCTCATGCACGTGTCGCAACGGAGAGTTTGTATGTCACAACTAAAGATACCACGTGTCTCAACTAAGAGACATGCCTCAACTCAGCACAGCCAAATTTAAAAATAAGAAGAATCACGTAACTTGCTCGAGGTCACACAGCTCATTAAAGGCAGTGGCAGGGTTTGAACTCGGGCAGTGAGGCTCTGGAGTTCACACTTGGAACCACTACACAGAACTGCTGACAAATCAAGGCCTGTGTTCTTTCCACCTCTGCTGAGCCCTCAATAACTCCTGGACTCACAACTATGCTACTTACTACCCAATAGTCACTCTCAACAGATGGCCTCCCCTCTCCTTCAGAGAATACACAGGCTCCTCAGGCATGACTGGCCTGTGCCAGGCACCCTCTTTTTAAAAACGTGCTTAGTTCCCCCCTGTTCTTTCAAAACAAATGCCCCCAGGGCTCTTGCTACCTCAGGGACCTCACTCTCAGAATTCACCTTGTATCCTTTATCCGTCGTCTCTTCTCTTCTGACTCTTCACCCTCAACCCATTAGCCTGTTCTAATATACTACCCGCAAAAAAAAACCTAACCCCAAACCTCATTTGATCTTCATCCACTTTTAATTCCATAGTTTCAATTTCTGCGTCTGTATAAAGAGGGCCTCGGACCAGAAGCTCTCTCTGGTCCTTCCAGTTCTGACATCTGCTTCTTACCAGAGAGATTTCCTGGAACAAGTTTAGTTTCCCCACTGCCCTCTGAAGCCCCGAGGTTAATTTTCTTCTGAGACTCTCAGCTGGTCCCACAGCCAGCAACGCTCTCCCCTCTCCATTCATTTCCCAAATCCCAGTTTTCCTAGAAGATGTGACTTTAGCCTCACCCAATCCAGAATATTAGGTCTTGAACTCTCCCAGGCCTTCGGTTTTGAACCACAACTGAGTGCTCCACATTGGTGGCACCAATCTTTCATCTTATTGTTCTGTGTATCTTTGTTCCCTTGCCTAAATGAAGCTCTCAGCGAGCAGGGACCATATTACGCTTCTCTATCACCCTTAAAGCCCCTCACTCTAGGTCAGTCGACAAGAGCTGCTCAGCCATGCTGGGCAGGGAAACTACGAGGGAAACTAGTGGTCAATGGACAAGACTCTCTGGTGTGAAGGAGGATACCGCTAGCTTCCACTCCTCTCTGATAAAACAAATTCCCATCCACTTTTTATTCAAGAGCATCATCCAAATTTAGCAATAGGAAAGCCCAGCTAACATCTTAGTCTTCTTCTATCTGAATCAGCAATGGTTACAGCCACATTTCCCTCTGAGCCAAACAGAAGTGATCCCAAGCGCTGCAGCTTTCAGGGCTTCTGGCTGATCCGGGCTCTACTTCCACTAACACACATTCTCCACGGTTATTAAGTTCCTTGATTTTTCCACACATATAGCATTATGTTACTTCCTTACACTTGCAACCCAACTTCCAGGAAACATCTGGAATAATATGAGTGAGCTGCTGTTTGATCAAAACGACATCCTCTGTTTTATTCCTTTGGAAGTGACTAATTTCAACCCTGGGGTTTGAAGTGAGCACACACAGACACGTGTGTCTCAGGAGTTTGCACCAAGAGAGGTGACACGTCTCCAACAAAAACCTGCAAACTGTGCTCACCTCCTTGGCCCTAAGAGAGCTAATGAGGCACTGCTCATACCGGGCCTGCTGTCTCTGCTTGGCAACAATCCTGGCCACTACTGACGGCTCAAAGTGAATTCCAAGCCTCCTCAAACACAGAATTTTAAACTCAGTCTAACTGTCTTTAATGAATGCTCCACAGCACTGGTGCTCAACCCTGGTCACTCGTGAGAATTATCCAGAGTGTGTTCACGAATACCGAGGCCCAGCTTCCTTCACCCACCACCCATCTCCCTTCAAAGTTTTCATCTAACTGGTTTGGTGTGAAATCAACATGTCACTTAAAAGCATCTCAGGTATACTGCATGAATGAAGGCGATATTTTAAGAATGATAATGGCACTCTGGCTGTGTTTTCGAAAAGGAGTCTTTCTTCAATGGAAAAACTGTTTTTTAAAAAAAAAAGATCTCCATTTAGTTAATGGTGTTGTACCAGTGTGAATTTCCTGGTTTTGTCATCGTGCTAAGGCTTTGTAAGATGCTTGCTTTAGATAAAGTAATGAAAGGCATATAAGAGATCCTCTGGATTATGCTTTGAACTGTTTTCTAAGTCTGAAAGTAATTCAAATTAAAAGGTTTTTTAAAGGGGTCCTCTATTTTTAAAGATATATATGCTTAATTATTCATGAATGAAATAATATGCCTGAGGTTTCCTGCAAAATAGACCAGTTGGGGAGGTGGCAGGGAGTGAGTGGGGGTGTGGATGAAACAGGGGTCTTCACAAGTTGATGTCTATAGTAGCCAGACAGGACAGGACAGGACAGTAGCAGTGAGGACAGGAAAGGTCCCAGGATTTGTCTACTTCAGTGTATGTGTAAAGTTTTCCACCATATATACTGGAGTAAAAATTCCCAGGTGATTCTAACACTCACTCAGGCCCAAGAAACCACTCTGGAGTTGAAAGTGTGGTATAATGAACTCTGTCTGGTACTATCAACTACAAAATACTTCGTCCAGATCTTTGACAGTGAGCTAGTCACTTAATCTTTCTGTACCACATTTTCCTAAACTATGAAGTGACAGGTATGGAGTAGAGGACCCTATCAAAAAGAAGATAGGAAACAGTAAAATGTTGATTTATTCTAAAATCTGAAAATTAATGACATAGTTAATTTCTAACATAGTCAAAAATGGTAAGGTCTTACGTCTACAGAAGCATTTCCCAAAGAAGGCTCTAAAAAACACCACTCCTGGGACTTCCCTGGTGGTCCGGTGGTTAAGAATCTGCCTTCCAATAGAGGAGACTCAGGTTCAATCCTTGGTCAAGGTACTAAAATCCCATATCATGCAGGGAAATTGGGCCCACATGCTGCAGTGAGGAGCCCGCATGCCGGAATGAAGGTCTTGCAAGATGCAACTAAGACCCAACACAACCAAATAAATACTGTTGTTGTTTTTAGAGAGAGAGAGAGAATTCAGAGGGTATGTGTACTGTGAAGATGCTAAAGATCAATTTTAAAAACAGACTACTCATATAAGATGTTAACAAATGTTATCCAAGATAAGGGTTCCAAAATCAAATAAGTTTGAAAAGTGCTTATGTTCTTTACTGTAACATTGCTAAGAACTTTTAATAAGATAATATGCATTGGGACTTTCTGAGGATGGTAATAAAATATGCAAAAAGTCTGACCTTCATTGTAAGGAAACAGTTTTACAGAACTTATCTTGGAAAATAATGCTCTAGATCAGTGATTCCCAAACCCCACGTAATGGAGAACTACATTAGTATCATTCAATAAGTTAATTAAAATAATGATTCATAGACCACATGCTAGGCCTACTGGAGAGGAGAGAAGAATTCAACACTAAAACTAACAAAAAAAATCCAAGTGATTCTAATGCATAGTCATGTTTGGAACTTCAAGTTCTGCAGACCATAATGTAGTAAAATAAGTCTAATATCGAATAGGCCACATGCATGCTGACCAATAAAAAGGTCATATTTAATACTTTTCCATATAAAAGTAGTTAGTCCATAAGAAAAGCATATATGCACACAACATTCTATGGAGAGTAAATAGTAAAATAATGGAGGTGTTGGCACATTTACATCTATCAGTAGAGCTAACGACTACTTTGTCATCTCAAGGATGTAGTACTTCCATTACTAACTGATCATCAATTTGCAGTGATTCTCCATTTTTTCCCTGTGTGTTTCCTCATGTCCATCTTCTCCTGCCAGAAGTCAATGACCAGGACTAATTTGTTAAACTCCAGGAAATGCCATTCACATAGGTGATTTCTCCAAGTTACAGCTTCTGACCTTTTCTTTGTATGACATCACTTCAAGGTATCAGAAGAGAAATTCCTTCTTGATTGAAAATTTTTGAAAACATACTTATACCTTGGTGCTCCCAGAGCTGTGCGATGTGCTGGCCCAGTCAATGATATATTTAAATGCTTAAAACAAGTATCCACTTATTGTTATTCATAATTACTTAACATGTGTACCACACACTCTTTCACTTACTAAGTACTTTCACGTGAATTATCTTCTGTCTTTCTTCACAAAAACCGTGGGTTAAGTAGGCACAATTGTTTTTATCTAACCAATAAGAATCACTGAGCTCTTCCTGCTAACACAGTGAAAAATATAATTGAGGAAGATGTCAGATGCTTTGCTCTCAAAGTGATACTCGATTGGCAAACAAAATATAAACTACACACAGGAAAGAGTTGAAGTGTTAGTCAAAGCAAATTAGTATGGCAGGACTTCACACATACTAACAACAGTTAATACTTACTGAGCAATTTAATCTTCACTCAACCCTTCAGGAAGGTTACTATTATTAGACCCATTTTTCATATGAGGAAACTGAGACCAAGAGAAGGGAGGTAACTTTCCCAAGCAAATAAATGGGGAACCAGGATTTAAACTCCAGATTAGTCTACTCCACAGACCACTCTTTTCCATCACCACATTTTACTGCTGAGAAAGACAATGGGGACACCACTGACCCCAAAGCCATGGGGACAAATGTCAAGACACTGAAACAGAAAATGACTACTTCCCAGAAAAGTGGGGTCAGTGGTGCTACACCCCAGGAGAAGAGGACTCAGGAGTCACAGGGAATCACAAGACTGAGTCAGCCATGCTACTTTCTCATGATCCATTACCTCTTTGATTCGTTTCACCAAAGCGTTCTGATCAAAAGCAACAGCCTCAGCGCACTGATGGAGGTGGTCCTGATAGCGGAGACAGAGCTGCAGCACTTGCTGAGAATCTAGTTTCTCCAGTTTGGTGTTTGTTGGGGAAGTCTGGCCACTCAACAGTCCTTCAAAGCAGAAAAAAAGAAAAAAACCCCAAATGAAATGAAAAATTACTAGTAAATTTGTGAATAAAGTAGTTTAATAACAAGTTCATTGAAGATAGAGTAAGAGGCTTAAATTTAACCTTGCATCTTTTGCTGGATGCTAGTGACAATCACAGCAACTATCATTTATGGAACATCTAGTATGTACCAAGCACTTGGCAAAGTGCCTCCTGGGCATTATTTTTCAGACTTATAACTGCCCAGGAAAGTAAGCGATCATTAGCTGCATTTTACAAGGAACCGAAGATGCAGAGAGGTTAAGAAACTTTCCTAAAGTCACACAGTAAGTGGTTTCTCCAAGACTGACCTTATGGCACTACTTTAAGATAATAAGAATATAAATCCCTTCTTGACCAAAACAACTGTAAAATGGTTGTCTGAGAAAGAGACAGAAGAAAAAATATATATAAGGAAACTGTTAGGAGGAAATATAAACATGAAGACATTTAAACGCTGAGCAGGATGTCCACTAACATGCCATGAGCCTCATCCTTTACATTTTCTTCCAACATCAGTTTAGCTGGATAACTATTAAATTCCCTTAAATTTGAACAGGACATCATTTTTCAAAGCCTTTCACATAGAATTACCTTACCTTTCCTTAAGGTGTGTAGACCAGGATAATTATTAGCAAAAGACAAAATATCAGTTAAAGAGTTTAAATGACATGCTAAGGGTCACACAACAAAGTCCTGACCAGAATTCAAGTCCCCTGATTTCTGATCAAGTGCTTCCTTCCAACTCAAAGGTTCGCAAACTTTTGGCGTCAGGACACTCTGATCCTCCCAGAAATTATTGAGGACCCCAAAGCACTTGTGTGTGTAGTTTAAAGCAATATTCAAAGCTGTTAAAAATTAAAACTGAGCAGGGGGAGGAGAAGGTGAGACGAATTGAGAGCAGCACTGAAACATATACATTACCGTATGTAAAACAGATAGCCAGTTAGAAGTTGCTGGTGAAACTCGGGGAGCTCAATCTGGTGCTCTGTGACAACCCAGAGGTGTGGGATGGGGTGGGAGAAGAGAGGGAGGGGACATATGTATACCTACGGCTGATGCATGTTGATGTATCGCAGAAACCAACACAACATTGTAAAGCAAATGTCCTCCAACTAAAAAATGAAAAAAAAAAAACCCCAGAAAATTCTTGAACATTTATCATTTTAAAAAATGATATTACTCAGCTATTAAAAAGAATGCATTTGAATCAGTTCTAATGCGGTGGATGAAACTGGAGCCTATTATACACAGTAAGTCAGAAAGAAAAACACCAATACAGTATATTAATGCATATATATGAAATTTAGAAAGATGGTAACAATGACCCCTATATGCAAGACAGCAAAAGAGACACAGATATAAAGAACAGACTTTTGGACTCTGTGGGAGAAGGCGAGTGTAGGATGATTTGAGGGAACAGCATTGAAACATGTATATTACCATATGTGAAACAGATTGCCAGTCCAAGTTCGATGCATGAAACAGGGCACTCAAAGCCGGTGCACTGGGATGACCCTGAGGGATGGGAAGGGAACTGGGAGGGGGGTTCAGGATGGGGGACACATGTACACCCATGGCTGATTCACGTCAATGTATGGCAAAAACCACTACAATACTGTAAAGTAATTAGCCTCCAATTAAAAGTAGTTAATTAATAATAACCCCATTATGTGTTAATGTAAATAACATATTTTAAACGATGTAACTATTTTCCCGAACAAAGAAGTGCAAAGAGTGGCATTCATTTACATTTCTGTAAGTCTTTTCACTGTCTCGGCTTCATAGCAAACAGCTAGAGTCTCAGACCTGCTTCTGCATTTAATATGTTGCTATTTTACATCATGAAGCCTCTGAAAAACTCCACTGTACACTTTTGTAAGAGGATGAGAGTAATTAACAATCGTCTAAGTATTACTGTGAAAATAGTTTTGACCTCTGAGAATCCCTACTGGGAGCCTGGGGATCTCGGGGACCCCCTCCCACTCACACCAGAGCCTATGGCACAGCATGGGTCCGAAATAAACATGACGATGGCGCGTGCACTGGGTACCATCAGGATGGACTCGCATGCATCCGAGCTTGTCTTGGGAAGCCTTCCCCACTCCTGCCTCCCAACCGCCAATGTCAAACCTCCACTGGTTCCGAGGAACTGGAGTGTAAGCCAAGTTGTTCATCACCTAAAGAAGCTGGAGGCTGGCTGACCCGATGGAGCTGTTCCAGAGAATTCTCTCAGCTCCTCCTCTGGCCTAACAGCAGAGTGCAGGCTGCACCCCGAAGCGCCCTGCTCCCCCGACCTCCACTGCTGACCCTGGCATGGGAGAGCCTGGAGCTCCTCGGAGCCTGCCTCTCCATAAGAGCTTTTGACAGGGTTGACTTTGGCAGAAATAAGGATTTATTTTTTAGATCTGACATTTTTATTGAGATCCTGTGTACAAGATCTCTTATGTGTACAAGATTTCTTATGGCAGAAAGTGAAGAAGAACTAAAGAGCCTCTTGATGAAGGTGAAAGAGGAGAGTGAAAAAGTTGGCTTAAAGCTCAACGTTCAGAAAACTAAGATCATGGCATCTGGTCCCATCACTTCATGGGAAATAGATGGGGAAACAGTGTCAGACTTTATTTTTTTGGGCTCCAGAATCACTGCTGATGGTGATTGCAGCCTTGAAATTAAAAGACGCTTACTCCTTGGAAGGAAGGTTATGGCCAACCTAGATAGCATATTTAAAAGCAGAGACATTACTTTGCCAACAAAAGTCCGTCTAGTCAAGGCTATGGTTTTTCCAGTGGTCATGTATGGATGTGAGAGTTGGATGGTGAAGAAAGCTGAGTGCCGAAGAATTGATGCTTTTGAACTGTGGTGCTGGAGAAGACTCTTGAGAGTCCCTTGGACTGCAAGGAGATCCAATCAATCCATCCTAAAAGAGATCAATCCTGGGTGTTCATTGGAAGGACTGATGTTGAAGCTGAAACTCCAATATTTTGGCCACCTCATGCAAAGGGTTGACTCATTGGAAAAGACCCTAATGCTGGGTAGGATTGGGGGCGGGAGGAGAAGGGGACGACAGAGGATGAGATGGTTGGATGGCATCACCAACTCGATGGACATGGGTTTGGGTGGACTCCGGGAGTTGGTGATGGACAGGGAGGCCTGGCGTGCTGCAATTCATGGGGTCGCAAAGAGTCAGACACGACTGAGCGACTGAACTGAACTGTGTACAAGATCTTGTGTATTCCTTTACCTAGCTTCTCCCAAAGGCAACATCTTGCAAAGCTATAATACAGTATCACAGTCAGGACACTGACATGGGTACTACCCACTGATATCTGCTCAGATAGCCTCACTTTACTTGGATGTGTGTGTTTAGCTCTGTACAGTTTTTTCGTATGTGTAGGTTTGTATATCACTACCACAGTCAGATACTGAGCCATTCCAACACAAGAAGTTCTTCTGTTGCTTTGTGTAACCACAACTACCCCTCTTCCATCCTCAGCCCCAACAACCACTAATCTGTTAAACATTTCAAAAATGTTCAAAAAGGGAAAAATCCAAAATGTAACCTTTGGGATTGACTTTTTTCACTCAACATAATCCCTCAGAGATTCATTTACTTGTTGCATGTATCAGTAGTTTGTTCATTTTTATTTCTGAGTAGTACTCCATGGTATGTATCACCCCGAGTGGGGTTAACTATTCACCTGTTGAAGGACATTTGGGTTGTTTCCAGTTTGGGGCTATGACAAACAAAGCTGCTATGGACAGTTGCCATACGGGTTTTTCTGTAAACACAGATTTTCATTTCTCTGGGATGAATGCCCAAGAGTACAACTGCAAGACAAAACAAAGAGTACGTCATCAAAGACAAGACCGGGAGCGGACTGTGGCTCAGATCATGAACTCCTTATTGCCAAACTCAGACTTAAATTGAAGAAAGTAGGGAAAACCACTAGACCATTCAGGTATGACCTAGATCAAAGCCCTTACGATTATACAGTAGAAGTGAGAAACAGATTCAAGGGATTAGATCTGATAGACAGAGTGCCTGAAGAACTATGGATGGAGGTTCATGACACTGTACAGGAGGTGGTGATCAAAACCATCCGCAAGAAGAAGAAATGCAAAAAGGCTAAATGGTTGTCTGAGGAGGCCTTACAAATAGCTGAGAAAAGAGAAGCAAAAGGAAAAGGAGAAAAGGAAAGATACAGCCATCTGAATGTAGCATTCCAAAGAGTAGCAAGGAGACATAAGACAGCCTTCCTAAGCGAACAATGTAAAGAAACAGAGGAAAACAACAGAACGGGAAAGACTGGAGATCTCTGCAAGAAAATCAGAGATACCGAGGGAACATTTCATGGAGAGATGGGCTCGATAAAGGACAGAAATGGTGTAGACCTAACAGAAGCAGAAGATGTTAAGAAGAGGTGGCAAGAATACACAGAGGAACTATACAAAAAAAAATCTTAATGACCCAGATAACCACTATGGTGTGGTCACTCACCTAGACTAGTCATCCTGGAGTGAGAAGTCAAGTGGGCCTTAGGAAGCATCACTACAAACAAAGCTAGTGGAGTTGATGGAATTCCAACTGAGCTATTTCAAATCCTACAAGATGATGCTGTGAAAGTGCTACACTCGATATGCCAGCAAATATAGAAAACTCAGCAGTGGCCACAGGACTCGAAAAGATCTTTTCATTTCAATCCCAAAGGCAGTGCCAAAGAATGTTCAAACCACCGCACAACTGCACTCATTGCACATGCTAGCAAAATCCTCCAAGCCAGGCTTCAACAGTACGTGAACCGAGAACTTCCAGATGTTCAAGCTACATTTAGAAAAGTCAGTAGAACCAGAGGTCAAGTTGCCAACATCCGCTGGATCATCGAAAAAGCAAGAGAGTTCCAGAAAAACATCTACTTCTGCTTCACTTACTACGCTAACGCCTTTGACTGTGTGGATCACAAGCTGTGGAAAACTCTTTAAAGAGATGGGAATACCAGATCACCTTACCTGCCTTCTGCGAAACCAGTACACAGGTCAAGAAGCAACAGTTACAACTGGACATGGAACAACAGACTGGTTCCAAATCGGGAAAGGAGTAGGTCAAGGCTGTATATTGTCACCCTGCTTATTTAACTTCTCTGCAGAGTACATCATGTGAAATGCCAGGCTGCATGAAGCACAAAATGGAATCAAGATTCCCAGGAGATATATCAATAACCTCTGATATGCAAATGAGTCCACCCTTATGGCAGAAAGTGAAGAGGAACTAAAAGCCTCTTGATGAAAGTGAAAGAGGAAAATGAAAAAGCTGGCTTAAAACTCAACATTCAAAATACAAAGATCATGGCATCCAGTCTCATCACTTCATGGCAAATAGATGGGGAAACAGTGGAAACAGTGACAGACTTTATTTTCTGGGTCTCCAAAATCACTGCAGATGGTGACTACAGCCATGAAATTAAAAGACACTCCTTGGAAGAAAAGCCATGACAAAACCAGACAGCGTATTAAAAAGCAGAGACATTATTTGCCAACAAAGGTCCGTTTAGTCAAAGCTATGCTTTTTCCAGTAGTCGTGTATGGATGTGAGACTTGGACCATAAGGAAGGCTGAGCGCTACAGAATTGATGCTTTTGAACTGGTGCTGGAGAAGACTCTTGAGAGGCCCTTGGACTGCAGGGAGATCAAACCAGACAATCCTAAAGGAAATCAGTCCTGAATATTCATTGGAAGGACTGATGCTGAAGCTGAAGCTCCAATAGTTTGGTCACCTGATGCAAAGAGTCAACTTATTAGAAAAGACCCTGATGCTGGGAAATGCAGGAAGAGAAGGGGATGACAGAGGAAGAGAAGGTTGGATGGCATAACTGACTCAATGTACATGAGTTTGAGCAAGCTCCTAGAGATGGTGAAGGACAGGGATGCCTGGCGTACTGCAATCCTTGGGGTCGCAAAGAGTCGGACACAACTAAGCGACTGGAGAGCAACAGTAGTTGCTGGGTTGCATGACAACTGCATGCTCAGTTTTATAAGCAACGGCCAAACATTTTTCTAGAGTGTTCATACTGAGAAAATGCGGGGGTTTTCAGACTACTAAAATCTCCTAACAAAGTTATCAATGGCTACGCTACTACTGACAAAGAATACAGCTCCAGGAACACAGACTTCGGAAGAAAGACACCTAAAGCATTTTGTTGTCAATCCAGGACTGAAGTAGTAAAAGACTGAAGACAAACTGTGAGAAGAGGAATTAAATGATTTTGTGCCATCAAAAGTGGGCCAGGATTGAAAAAAAAAAAAAGTGGGCCAGGATAACACAAAGACCATAAAGGAAACATTGATATATCCAAGAAGATAAAAATCAAGGTTCCTCATGGCAAAAAGCAGTGTAAGCTAAAACAAAACAAAAAACCTGCAAGAAATATTTGCTACATGTATCATAAAGGGTAAGCTTCCTATTAGATAAAGAGCTCCTAGAAACTGGCAAGTAAAAAATCCGCAAAAGCAAGACAGACAAAGGATATGAATGGCATTTCACAGAAAAGTAAATACCAGTGCCACAATTCTAAGACGCAGAAGTTCACTCATAATAAGAAAATAAAAAAGAAGACCTCACTGGAAGTGCATTCTTCTCTCAAACTGGTAAAAATCCAAAAGCGTGAGAAAAACTCTGTGGGTGGAACTATGAGGAAACAGGCATTGCTGATTTGTATGTAAGCTGCTAACGATGTCATAGAGGGTTATTTCGGCAAAGATATCAATTTATGCAATTACAAATGCATAAAGCCACTAATGCAACAATTTCTCTACTAGGTAATTTGCATGTTAGCACACAAGCTAAACGATATATCATTATTTAAATGATTATTCATTGTAGCAGTGACTATACTAATAAAAGGAGAGCGAAGAGCTCAATATCCATCAAGGGAGCTTGCTATCAATATCAATCAAGGTACATCCATAAATGGTATTACATGGCCACGGAAAAGAAACAAGACAGTCTGTACATGTGTGTGTGTTAGTCACTCAGTCATGTCCAACTCTCTGTGACCTCAGGGACTGTAGCCCACAAGGCTCCTCTGCCCATGGAATTCTCCAGGCAAGAATACTGGAGGGGGTAGCCTTTCCTTCTCCAGGCGATCTTCCCAACCCAGGCATCGAACCCAGATCGCCTGCATTGCAGGCAGTTTCTTTACCATCTGAGCCACTAGGGAAACCCAAGGTCTGTACATACTCACATGGAAAAATCTCTCAAGGATATGAAGTAATAAAAGAAAGGTATATATAAAATGAAGAAAATACGTTGCCTTGGTGAATTTATCATGTTCAAACTGTCTTATTAATAAAGTTTTTCTAGCGTATCTTGGCTTTTTCAGGTGATATCTTTAAGAAGACTTTTTCATTTATGTATAATGTTAATATATAATATATATAATGTATTCATAAGACTCTCTTAGACAGTTAAATGTAAGTGTAAGCAGGAATCCCAGTCAAGCTCTTGAATTTAAATGTAAAGATTTAAGTATTTTGCTGTTTATTGTGTAATTGCTATTGATAGTTATTACATAGTCTTTACCATATTTAAATATTTACTTTAATTATCAAGAATGGGGGACTTCCCTGGTGGTCCAGTGGTTATCATTCCAGGCTTACAGTGCAAGGGGCCCGGGTTCAATCCCTGGTCAAGGAACTAGATCCCACAGGCTGCAAGTAAGATCCAGGGCAGCCAAATTAATTAATTATTTAACAAAAAAAACCAAAGAGTGAGCTGAGGAAATCTGCAGGAGGAAAAAGGCTTCTCAGGGTCCCTGCTCTGCCTTCCCACATATACTTCAGAGTGAGGCCTGCTCTCAGCCTGCACCAGGTCCTCCAAGGCGAGTGGGGAAGATTCCAGAGCCTGCCCTGAAGAGCGGCGGGGAGGAGAGCTCCAGGGCTGGCCATGGCACCAGAGGCTGACGCAGAGGGCTTCCAAACCAGCGTCAGATCTTCAGTCAAAACCCTGACCCTACTTCCGACAAAAATGGGGAGGTGGGGGGAAAGTTTGCTAAGTCTAGAAGGCATCCTAAGGTGTTCAAATGAAGCCGCTCAGCAACTCCAAGGTCAGAGAAATTACACCTGAAGGGACTTCCCTCGTAGTCCAGTGATTAAGACTCCATACTTCTAAAGCAGGGGGCATGGCTTCTAACCCTGGTTGGGGTACTAAGATCCCACATGCTGTGTAGCCAAAAATAAATAAATAAATAAATAAAATTTAAAAAAGAAAAAGAAATCACCCTTATAAATTGCAACTGTACCCTCCCCTACACACCGAACAACAAAGCCCAGGTACACAGGACTGTTATCAGAATGTGCTTCTTAGACTCACAGGAATCTCTGAAAATCGTCCACAAATCCAGCTCCAGGACAGAGAAGGAGCAAGACAGAAAGAGAGAGAGGAAAAAAAAAAAAGATGGGTCACTTTTTTCTACTCCTGAAGTTACAGAGCTCCAACAAGACAGGCTGGTCCTGCAGGCAACGAGAACAAAGTTTTCCCCAGTTCTCAAGTGTCAGGAACTCAGCTCCCTCATTCTGATGCCTGAAGCACCCCTCTGTCTTCTGATGAGAGGAGGAGAACAGACAGAAAGCTGGGTACATTAAGAGATGGTAAATTTTTTCATTTGCAGGAGATCACATACTGCCAGCCCTCCAAGAGGTTTTCATTTGGAATACAAGTTCAGTTTTAAAAATTGTTGATGCTTTAACTGTGTGCTCTCCTGCTCTGTCAACCTCTACCTGAACACAGACAACCAGCATCCCTCATCCACATTACCTGCCTGGCCTCTGAGGGCCTCTAGGCTTATACCTCTATTTTGAGTCTTACTTACCAACTCTAGTAATAACCTAAACCTTTAGCTTAGGTCACAGACAATGAACCCTACATACCCTTGAAATGATCTTTTGTATAGTTTCATAAATGCTCTTTATGGTTAAGTCTTTTTTACATTTTATTACATAAATTTTCAAATATACAGAAAAGGAAAACTATATACCCAAATACCATCTAGAATCAGCCACTGACATTTTATCGCATCTATTAACACTTCATCCTTCTGTTGTCTTTTCCTAAGCCATTAAAAAATTAGCAGTCATGACACTTCATCCCTGATACTTCTAGTCTTCTATGGATTTATGGTTAGTTTTTCATGTTAAACAAAAGTTTCTAAATTATGTCTTCCTTACTGTGTTAGGGAACAGGGCCATTACCCTCAGCTTTCTAACTCTTCTTTAGCTTAACACAGTGATGTACACAAAGTAGAGGTTTATTGAGTTAAAGACGTGATTTAATAGATTCCATATTTGCAAATGGTAAATACTGAGACATACCCTAAGATCCTGTTGAAACCATTTTGTTTACACGGGAATGAAGAGTGGGCTCTGGGGAATGGGTGAGGACCACGCCTGAGTATTACACAGATACAGCAACTTGCCATTTGTACCTACCTCTCTGTGTAAAGTGTTGAGTGGAAAAACCATCAGGGTTAGAGATTTGGAAAAGATTTTTGCTGAGAAATCTTTTTCTTTCTGAAATGTCAGGTAGGAAAAAAAAAGGTTTTCTAAAGTATAGTACAGAGCCATATGGCTATTAACGTATGCCATTACCAAGCTGAATTCCTTAACTTTTAAAAACTTAGTTACTTCCAGGAGTAGAAATCAGTATTATGAGTAATGGTACTCAAATTTGGGAAATAGTATAATAAGCATCATTTTCTTTTGCAGAATCCAGAAAGCAGAAGCTATGTAACTTTGACAACAGCTATTGTGAAGGTACAACTAAGCAACAGATTATAAAAAAAAGAAATCACCTCCCCACAAAATCAAGGATTTTTGACTATTGGTCACAGAATATTTCAAAGTCAAAAGTACATAAGCATGTGTATTATTTACCTAAACTCTAGATCCCAAAGGCACTCAGGTCTACAAATATCTGCCTAGTTAAACAGGACCTTATGATGTACATTAGTGAGCAATTCTTTTGTGGTATTCAGAAAAGGGTGCCCTCTATGACTGGTTCCCTGAGGAACTTTTATGTCCACCTCAGAGGCACATCAGTCTCACTCAGGAGAAGCAGCCACCCAGAATGGCTACTATTATTGTTTTGGTTAATCCATGTGGCAGAAGAGACTGCAAGTATAGATAGCCCCAGTGTAACAGCCAATCTATCACAGTTTTCAGTGTGGACAGAATGCTCCCTCCTAATGATTTCTACCAGAGGTTCTAACTACCAGAGGGCCAAGGAAGAACTTCCTCATTGAGGTAGTGCTACATACAGACTAAATGTTTGTATCCCCCCCAAAATACATGTGCTGAAACCTAATGTGAGAGTATGAGCAGGCAGGGCCTTTGGGGGCGGTTAGGTCATGAGGGTGGAGCCATCACAAATGGGATTAGTGCCCTCATAAAAGAAAGCCCAGACGGTGAAATTGATTCGTTCACTATGTAGGACACAGTAAAAAGACTGCTGTTTTTGAATCAGGAAGTGGTCCCTCACCAACACTGAATCTGCCAGCACCCTGACTGTGGACTTCCTGGCCCCCAGAACTGGGAAAAATAATTTCCCGTTGTTTGAAGACATCCAGTCCATGATATACTGTTATAGAAGCCCAAATGGACTAAGACAGGGAACATGGGGAAAGCTAATTTGAGCCCCATTATTTATGAACTGTGTAAACTTGGACAATTTACCTTATACCTCTGAGCCTCAGTTTTCTCATGTAAAACTGGGATAATAATCACTTCCCTTTCAGGATTTACTTAGCATACAGTAGGATCCTGGTAAATATCTGTTCCCTTTCATCTTCCCTGTCTTAAGACTCAGGAGGTAAAGAGGTATTCAGGCTTGGGGGGAATCAGCGGTAGAGCACAGAAAGCATTTCACCCCTCCAGGTTCAGGCACCCATTTGTCCATGGTCAATGCCCTGGTTTATGGTGCTAAAGAAACAAGAACAGAGGCTGTCAACAACCCAAAGCAGATACAGCTTTTCCAAGCATGATCAGTACCCACAAATGAGACACTTCACCATCTTCAAGGAATCCTATCCACTGGTATGAACTTAACTTAGCTTTTTATAATCTCCTCCAGTTTTTCCTCCCAAGGAGTTAAGCAAAGGTTCAATTCATTATCCTACTTCAACAGTCTCCAGGTTCAAAGCCTTGCACTGTTGTTGAACTTACAGGGCAAGGAAGGGAGGCAGCTTGACATAATGAAGAAAGTATAAGCTTTGGAATCAGACAGACCTGGGAATTTGAATCCAGGAATTGATGTTTATCACCTGTGTCATGGGAGGGTGGATGCTTAACTTTTCTGAACTCAAACCCTTCATCTGCAAATTAGATACTTATCTACATTAAAGGAGTACTGAGAGAATTATACCAAGTTATGCCTGCCACAGTGTAAGGCACAGAGTAGGTACTCAATTCATGTTAATTTTCTCGATGTCCTCAATGTCCCCAAGTCCCCAACTACCAACAGTTGCCATAATCAAATAAGCAGGGCCAACCCTACCATATACAAATATCTGCTACTACCACCTTCTATATATTACTATATATATATCAGCACTGTGGGAAATAACAAAAAAGTGATCCCCCTTCTCAGGCAGATTACCAGAAGAAGCAGGAGTTAAACACAAAGAACATAGAGGTGAATAGGGACTAAAATGAAAAGTAACAACAAAACCCAGTTCAAAAATGGGCAAAGGACTTAAGTAGACATTTCACCAAAGATACAAGGATGTCACAAAGCACATTAAAGATGCTCAATATCATTACTCATTAGGGAAATGCAAAAAAATCCCCCAAAACAAAAAACCCACAATGAGATCCACTTTTAACTGACATAGTGGCTATTATCCAAATAATAGAAAATAATAAGTTCTGATGAGGATGTAAAGTGTTTTGAAAACAATGTTTCAAAACATTGCTGAAACTGAAACCCTTAGGCACTGCTGGGAAGAATATACAATGGCGCATCCACTGTGGAAGACGATATAGTAGCTCCTTTAAAAATTAAAACAGAGAGGATTCTGGGATGATGGCAGAATGGGATGTACAGGAATCCGTGTTTTCACCTAGACAACAACTGTACTGGAAAAATCTGTCTGATATAACTATTTTGGAACTCTGGAATCTACTGAAGGCTTCAACTTTCAGGGGAAGGTCTGGATGGTAAACTGTGCTTGATTTCAGTCACTTTCAGCCTTTTAGCACAGCAGCATCTTACCATCCCCAAACCCCTGTGGCAGGCAGCGGTGAGCAACTTACATGCAGCTTATAGGAGCCAGGGTGGGCAGTAAGGAGCCTGTCCCTCCAAACACCAGCGGTCCCTGTTCTGATCACAAAGGGGCAGACAAGCAGGCAGTGGCCACTCTTGGTGCACATCCTCCACTGTTGCAAGGCTTCTCACCCTCCAGCTGAAGTGATTTCCGGGGACTTAAAGTATTGGCACCTTTTTTCTTCCCTTTCATTTTTCTCTCTTTTCCTCTTTTGGAGCTAGACACTGAACATGAGAACATCTGGAGCTAGACATTGGTCATGAGAACAATCAAAAGCAACCATATATATGGGGGAAATCAGAAATTCACTGTGTATGCCCAGGAAGGGTGCAGGCTTAGAAAAGATCTGGGAAGCCCTGATCCTCGGCAGAGAGACAGCACGGTAGCAGGATACAAAGTTGACACACAAAAATCAGTTGCATTTCTATATGCTAACAATGAACAATACAAAAAGGAAATTAAGAAAACAATTACATTTACTGAAGTATAAAAAAAGGATACTTATGAATTAACCAAGGTGACAAAGCATCTGTACAATGAACACTGTGAAACACTGCTGAAAGAAGTTGAAAAAGCCATAAATAAGTGGAAAGACAACTCATCTTTCATGACCTAAAAGATAAGATTATTAAGATATCAATACTACTTAAAGTGATCTACAGAGTCAATGCAATGCCTACTGAAGTTCCAACAGTTTTTGCAGAAACAGAAAAGCACATGCTAAAATTTATATGGAATTTCAAAGAAACCTCAATAAGCAAAACAATCCTAAAAAAGAACAGCAAAGCTGGAAGACTCATACTCATACTCAAAACTTACTACAAAGCTACAATAATTAAAACAATGTGCTACTGGCATAAACAGACATATAAATCCATGGAAATAGAATAAGAGTGAAAGTGTTAGTCACTCAGTCGTGTCTGACCCTTTGTGACCCCATGGACTATAGCCCACCAGGCTCTTCTGTCCATGGAATTCTCCAGGCAAGAATACTGAAATGGGTTGCCATTTCCTTCTCCAGGGGATCTTCCTGACCCAGGGATTAAACCTGGGTCTCCCACATTGCAGGCAGACTCTTCACCAACTAAGCCACCAGGGAAGACCTATGGAATAGAACAGAGAGCCCAGAAACAAACCCTCATGTATACGGTCGAATGATTTCCTACAATGGTGTCAAGACCATTGATGGGGAAAAGAACAGTCTTTTCAGGAAATGGTGCTGAGAAAACTGGATATTCATGTGCAAAAGAATGAAGCTGAACTCTTATCTAACACCACATACAAAAATTAATTCAAAATGGATCAGACTTAACTATAAAACTCTTTGAGGAAATGACAGAAGCTTCACAACATTGGATTTGGCAATGATTTCTTGGCTATGACATGAAAGATACAGACAACAAAAGAAAAAACAGAAAAGTTGGATTTCATGGAAATTTAAAAATTTATGCAACAAAAGGCACAACAACAGAGTAAAAAGGCAGCCCACAGAATGGGAGACAATACACGCTAATCATATATCTGATAAGGGGTTAAAATTTAGAATACATTGAAAAAAGACTCCTAAAACTCACATTAAAAACCAAACATCTGGGTTCAAAAATGGTCAAAAGACTTGAATAGATATTTCTCCAAAGAAGATACATATAAATAGCCAATAAACACATGAAAAGATGGTCAAAATCACTGTATCATATGGGAAATGCAAATCAAAACTGCAATAAGTTACCACCTCCCAGTCATTAGTAAGGCTACTATCAAAAAAGCAGAAAACAATAAGAGTTGGTGAGAACGTGGAGGAATTGGAACCCTCCAAAGTGTTTTTTGCATTGCTGATGGGAATGTAAAATGTGTAGTACAGTCACTGTGGAAAATAGCATCGTAGTTCTTCAAAAAATTAAAAATTACTGTATGACTATCAGCAATTCCATTTCTGGGCATATACCTCAAAGAACTGAAAGCAAGGACTGAAAGTGGTATTTGTACACTCATGTTCACAGCAGCATGATTCATCAGAGTTAAGAAGCAGAGGCAAGCCTAGCATCATCAATAGGCTAATAGATATGCAGAAAGTGGTATATACATACAATGTTATATTATTCAGCCTAAAAAGGAAGGAAATTCTGATGTAGGCTACAACATGGATGAACCCTGAGAACATTATGCTAGGTGAAATAAGCCAGACACAAAAGGGCAAATATTGTATGATTCCACTTACATGAGGTACAAAGAATAATCAAATTCATAGAGAGAGAAAGAAGAAGAATGGTTGTCAGGGGCTGAGAGAGGAGAAAATAGGAAGTTACTCTTTAATGGGTACAGAATTTCAATTCTGGATGATGGAGAAGTTCTAGAGATGGATGGGGGTGATGTTACACGATAATATGAATGTACTTACTGCCACTGAAATGCACATGCAAAAAGGGTTAAGATGGTAAATTTCGTTCCTGTATATTCTACACAACAAAAGAAGTAAGCTGATTTTCATTTTTTCTCAACAAAAATATTTCACAATACCTAATAACGTGGCCAAAAATGTGTGGCCAATAGGGAATAAAAGGAAAACTATAAAAGGATAAATCAAGGGAAAACATCTAAGTCTCATTTCCTTCTTTGAAAACTGAGTGAGTTGAACCATGTTTGCTTCCAAGTCTAAACTTCAAAAATTCCAAGTTTCTCTGCAGAGAGAGACAAATACTAGATTGCTATACCACGTTTCTTTTTTTTTTTTTTTAAACAAAGTCAAGACTAATTTAGAATTATCTGCAGAAAGGAACATATTTGAATTCAGAAGACTCTTACTCTGAGTATGAAAATAAAAGATATGAAGAGGGAGAATGGACACATGCATGTATGTGGCTGAGTCCCTTTGCTGTCCACCTGAAACTATCACAACAGTGCTGATCGATTATACTCCAATATAAAATAAAAAGTTAAAAAAATAATCAGAGAAATGCAGTCTACTATGAACATACGTAGTTCAGATGCCACGGCTTTTCAGTATCTCTCACTGAATGAACTTAGAAAGCCCACTCTGTCTCCCTCCTCTGAAGAATGAATGCCAGCCTGTAAACTGGGCACCTGGGTCTTCCTTGCAACTTGGCAGCTAGCATCCACCACCCCCAGCTGTTCTCCACTTACTGAAACATCAATACCCTCAAAATGTAGCTTTCCAGACAAAGTAAGGATGGTTTTTTTGGAGCATCAAGGCCTTCTTCCCCTTCTAAAAGAGTTTGCTTTAAGGAACAAAGTGTTCTTTTAAACACTAGCATCTAACACTTGATTCCACTGACGCTTAGTTTGAGGTGTGTGTACACAGCTCCTTACAGTACAGACTCTGCAAGGGTCTTTATAGAGTCAACAGCAAGCACACTGGAGACCTGAAATTTTTTTTTTTTTTTAAGGTTTTCAGAAAGATGAATCACAGATTTGCTTTATACAAAAACAAATGAAGTACTAAGAAAAGGATGCAACGAAAAAGATATTGGAAATACTAATGTCAGGACTTCTTTGTTCAGAGGAGTCACCCTTCTTGTCGGTGTTAACTCATGGCTTCCTTGAAGGATTACATACTCTGTCCCACGGATTAGGGGACACATTGAATAAATTGTTTACACTGAACAAAACACCCTGAACGGACAGAATGTTCTCACACTCACTAGTAGCTTAAAATGCTCAGGCAATATTGTTATAAATGAACAGCTAATTTCTAAGAACGAAATGGATTTTAGAGAAAAATTGATTTTTTTCCACACATGAGGCCTACTAATAAGGAAAACAACCTTGATTTCTTCTCAGCTTATATACAATTAACAGGAAATAAAAGAGTATTTTTGTTTTCTTAACACAGAGAGTTAAGACCCAAGGAGCTGGCAATAAGGCAAAGTGTCACCCATGAGAGCCTAGTCACCTATTATGCCGAAACTGAAGAGCCAAAAGCCTCTTTTTTCCCACCCGCCCTGCAGCCAGAACACAAGCTCAATGACTGAAGTTCCATCCATCTATCCACCCGCCACAGCTTCTAAATAGGGAGCAAATGTTGCAAAATAGGGGCCTTCCAAGAGGCACATTCCCCGGTTTCCGGAGAACCAGCGTTTCTGAGGAAGCAACAGAAGCAGAAAGAGCGGCAAAGTCCAGTCTCCAAGGCCAGCCGTCACTGTTTGCGGTACAAGGTGCGTCAAGTGCTTGGTCATGACAGCCACAGTGGCCTCACCGGGTCAGTTCTGTGGCCTGATTTTGGCCATCTGCTTGAGTAGGTTGTCCAAAATCTGATTCTAGAGTTCTTCAGGAGATTCTGTAAACCAGTCACTGTCCTTTCGGTACATTCTTTCTCGGCTTAAATCAGACGGAAAATCTGACTGATAAACTTAACTTCAATTTCTCTATCAGTAAAAGAGGGGTAAACTATGTACCTTGAAGGCAGCTGAGAGGATTAAACAAGTATGTGAAAGCCCTTTACAACCATGTATTATCAAAATTTACTAAAACGTAACTATATGGCAGGCACTGTATAAAGCATTAAATTTCAAGAAAAACAACAGTGAACATTAATGATGGCACTCTCTTAGCCAAGCACTGTGCTAAACATATGTTTTAATTGTCAGAACAACCTTAGGAGACAGATTTTAGTTCCTTCTCTACTAAGAAAGTAAATAAACAGTAATAATAATCATGACAACAAACCACAGTGATGGGATTAACAAAGAAGAAATACTGTAAATTAATGATTTTTGGTGACAGAAATACTACTGTAATTTAAGGGAGATAATAGCCAAACCATGAGAGCTGTAGAGTTGCCAATTCTTGAAATTCTAGTGTCCTAAATTTGGCAATTCACTTGAGGAATTTAAAATACCATTTTCCTTTTGATTTATGCTTAGGCAGTTTTGCTTATTTGAAACTTGGTTATACTTTGGAGTCAAAATGTTTTCAGCCACAAAATAGCTCATTTATGACTACATCTTACTCTTCAAAGGGCTGGAGCTCTGGAAGACACCTGGTTGAAGATTCACTTTTGGCAGTTATCATAGCATCCTTTTTGTATATTATTATTGACCTTCTTGCTTTCTTTCCAGTTATTGGGCAAGGTCCTTGAGGAAGGAATCATGTACTTCTGTCTCTGAAATTCAGACCCAAGGCACATAAGTAGCTCACAGATATATACAAAGTAGTACTCCATAGATGTCTGCTGTTTCATATACTGAGGAGTGCTCACTTTTGTATGAATTCTGCAAACACACAATTGGTGCCCCTTTGGGCCTTGGCTGAAGCTCCCAAATTCTAGAGGCTTGAGGGCTCGGTCACTCCATTCCATTTCCTCAAAGCAAAGCTCTGATTTAAATTTATTTTTCCCTAGAGGGGTGGGATGGGAGGGGGGAGGCAGGCTCAAGAGGGAGAGGATGTATATATATATATATATAGTTATGACTGATTCATGTTGTTGTACAGCAGAAACCAACAGAACACTGTAAAGAAATTATCCTCCAATTAAAAATAAATAAAATTTTAAAACCAATACACTATTCAGTTAAAAAAAACCTTTCAAGTGTGCTTGCCAAAAAAAAAAAGAAAGAAAATTATTTCTCATGGGAGCAAGAGACGCACATTCTGTTCATATCTCTCCAAAGAAATGAACTCATTCCTGTCTCTAAAGTAAACTTACGTCACCCATATTGAAAGATATAGGCTCCTCTTGTGCAAGCAGTACATGAGACCTTAATCTGTAAATCACTTGACTGCAGTCTTTTGAAAATTCGGCAAAGGCAGGTCTATGGAACTACAGATAAAAGTGATACCAAAGGTCAAGAAAACCGCAGATTAAACTTTGTTCTCCTCCCCTAGCAACTACTGAAATACACACACACTGTCCCGTCATCACTCAGTCAAAGCTTGATTGATCTAGTGTAATTAAGCCATATACTCAACAAGTCCCCTCCTTGGTCTTCGGACCCTTGGTCTCAAGTTCACTAAGGTGACATATCTGGATCCCAATGTGACCACAAATGCAAGGTCACTATGACAGGGCTGAGAGGACAGGTTTCCACATTCCAAGTTCATCAAACCATGTGCATCACTCCCTTTGTGGTAGAAGACACCCAAGTTATAAAAATTCAGACTTTCCCCGCTACCCCTAAAGCACACAGCTGTGAAAACATCCTTCTTTACAGAACGTATCAGCTGACAGCATTCAGAAAAAAGAAAAAAACGTAATTATTTGTGACTTTTTCTCACCCTGTGCTTCAGTTTCCCCAGAGACAGGAAGGAGCCCCACAGGGCACCAGGGAGAGATGGGCTATCATAGGAAGGAAACCCTTGGTGTGTCCAAACCACGGATCAAGGAGCTGGGGTTATCAAATGGGAAGCAAGCAGAAGTAACACACCTCCGATCATCATGCCACACTACTAATATGATATCCCAACTGAGTAAGCCAAAGGTGCGAACATCCTTTGAACAGAAATACATCTGATTTTATGACGAAATTCATGAAATATGATGGCAAATTAATAGAAATAAGTTACAGAGACAGACCTGTAAACTGGTTTAAATATACAGGTTTGAGAATCAGACCCAAGTTTAAAACTGGCACTCCCTTTAACAGCTATGTGACAGAAAAAGTCTTTAAACCTCTCTGAGCCTCAGCATTCTCATTTGCCAAATAAGGAAAGTGCCCACTTGAAGAGGTTAGACAGGTTTTAAAGGAAGTAATACATGTAACACCTTTGGGGGAAAGAAAGAGAGAGAAAGATAAAAGTTGCTATTATTATTAGTGGAAAAGTGAGACTATAAACCAAAACCTCTGCTCATAGGCAACTTAGAAATAATAATAAAACAAATAGTTCCCATAGACACTTTGGAACTTTTCTATCAAGAATATGTGGAAGATTTTTCTAGCCTACTTATGTTCACATATGTAATTTTCACTACATAATCAAGATAAAGCTAAATTATATCTTGAAAAGAAAGAAGATAAAAAGTAGGTCAAACATAACGTTTGTTTTCATATTAATTATAGTAGAAGCTAACAAATAAATAAAGGTGAAGAATTTCTAGCCATACTTTTAGGGAGCCTTTCATTAAAAAACAAATGAAATGGTAAGTGAAAGTTACAGAAAATCAAACTTGGGCTTAAGTGACAGAACCACATTCAACTAACTAATCAAAGCTGAGCAATAAGGGAGCAGTTGCCTGTGTTGCAACAATCCGCTTGGAATCAGATATTTAGCAAGTCAAACCTGTAAGTCTACTTCAATGAGATAGTCTACAAAATACACTCAATTTAAGGACTATGGAAGTAGAAGACTGGGTGATAAAATTTTAAAAATCCTTCCCAATTCTAAAATTCTATAAACACTATAAAATTCTATTGACACTACAATACACAAGAAACTCTCTGGTGTCTGAAGTCAGGTAGAGTTCACTCTAAAAGTGAAAGTCATTCAGTCTTGTCTGACTCTTTGCAACCCCATGGACTGTAGCTCACCAGGTTCCTCTGTCCATGGAATTCTCCAGGCAAGAATGGATTGCCATTCCCTTCTCCAGGGAATTCACCTCTAAAATCATCCCGATTAAGAGAAAGATTCAAATTCAATTAAAGATTTGCCACTCAATTCAAGGGGCTTCTCTGGTGGCTCAGTGGTGAAGAATCCACCTGCCAGTGCAGGAGACCGAGTTCGATCCCTAGGTCAAGAAGATTCCCTGGAGAAGGAAATGGCAACCCACTCCAGTGTTCTTGGGGTTGCAAAGAGTCAGACACAGTGACTTAATAACAACTCAATTCAAATATGAGAGAAGCTAAGTTAATAGATCTCATGACCCCCGCCCCGTTTCCTCTCTCAACTGATTTTTTCTTCTGTACGGATGCCTTTCTTATAATCTCTTTCTTCAATCTAACTCCACACACACATGTACTGACCTTTTCCAGAAATCTATCCCAAAGAAACAACCTGAAACTCATAATATTTATACACCAAGACTGTTTACTGCTGTATTAGTTTAATATCAAAGATGTCCTCTAAGGGTAGAATGCTTAAATTATAACATTAATACAAAGAAATGTTATGCATCTATTAAAATAGTGTTTTAAAATAATAGTCAATGACAGGAAATGCCACAATATAATCTTAAGTTAAACTGTGATATAAACTAAATTTAGCATGATTCTAATTGTAGAGTAAATGTATATCACATATATGTTTACAATACAAGGAAATACATAATAAAATGTTAACAATGGCTATGTCTAGGTGGTGGAATTTTTCATCTTTTTTTTGTAACTTCTGTTTTCTGAACTATCCAAAATAACTATGTATTCACTTTGTGATCATAAAAAGAAACATTAATTGTTAAAAATAAGTGTGAGCAAAGTAACCTGTTATAGTTACCTTGATTCTATAACTCTGAGAGTGAAAACAATTCCTTTAAAAGGAAGAAGGCTGATATAAAAAAAAATAGTTTACATCTGTTGACCCATGTTTGAGTTGGTTGCTAAGCACAGAGCTGTCTTTAAATGAATCAGTAAACAAGGAACAGCTGGGACAATATCTAGTGTGATTGAGGATGCAGAACAACAGGAACTCTCATATGCAGCTAGTAAGGATATAAATCGGCACCATCATTGAAGAGCTGACTATATCTAGTAAAGTTGAAAATACCTGTGCCCTTCAGTTCAGCTCACTCAGCCATGTCCAACTCTTTGTGACCCCATGGACTGCAGCACGCCAGGCTTCCCTGTCCATCACCAACTCTCGGAGCTTACTCAAACTCCATCGAGTCAGTGATGCCATCCATCTCATCCTCCGTCTTCCCCTTCTCCTAGTGATTTCAATCCTTCCCAGCATCAGGGTCTTCTCCAATGAGTCACTTCTTCACATTAGGTGGCCAAAGTACTGGAGCTTCAGCTTCAGCATCAGTCCTTCCAATGAATACTCAGGATTGATTTCCTTTAGGATGGACTGGTTGGATCTCCTTGCAGCCCAAGGGACTCTCAAGAGTCTTCTCCAACACCACAGTTCAAAAGCATCAACTCTTCCGCACTCAGCTTTCTTTATAGTCCAACTCTCACATAAGTTCATGACTACTGAAAAAACCATAGCTTTGGCTAGACGGACCTTTGTTGGCAAAGTCATGTCTCTGCTTTTTAATATGCTATCTAGGTTGGTCATAGCTTTTTTTCCAAGGAGCAAGCATCTTTTAATTTCATGGCTGCAGTCACTATCTGCAGTGATTTTGGAGCCCCCCAAAATAAAGTCTGTCATTGTTTCCATGTTTCCCCATCTATTTGCCATGAAGTGGTGGACCAGATGCCATGATCTTAGTTTTCTGATTGTTGAGTTTTAAGCCAACTTTTTCACTCTCCTCTTTTGCTTTCATCAAGAGGCTCTTCAGTTCTTCTTTGATCTCTGCCATAAGGATGATGTCATCTGCATATCTGAGGTTATTGATATTTCTCCCGGCAATCTTGACTCCAGCTTGTGCTTCATCCAGCCCAGCATTTCTCATGATGTACTCTGCATATAAGTTAAATAAGCAGGGTGACAATATACAGCCTTGACGTATTCCTTTCCCAATTTGGAACCAGTCTGTTGTTCCATGTCCAGTTCTTCCTGATCTGCATACAGATTTTTAAGGAGGCAGGAAAGGCTGTCTGGTATTCCTATCTCTTTAAGAATTTTCCACAGTTTGCTGTGATCCACACAGTCAAAGGCTTTGGCATAGTCAATAAAACAGAAGTAAATGTTTTTCTGTAACTCTCTTGCTTTTTCGATGATCCAAAAGATGTTGGCAATTTGGCAATTTGATCTCTGGTTCCTCTACCTTTTCTAAATCCAGCTTGAACATCTGGAAGTTCACCATTCACGTATTGCTGAAGCCTGGCTTGGAGGATTTTGAGCATTACTTTGCTAGCATGTGAGATGAGTGCAACTGTGCGGTAGAGTTTGAGCATTCTTTGACATTGCCTTTCTTTGGGATTGGAATGAAAACTGACCTTTTCCAGTCCTGTGGCCACTGCTGAGTTTTCCAAATTTTCTGCCGTATTGAGTGCAGCACTTTCACAGCATCATCTTTTAGGATTGAAATAGCTCAACGGAATTCCATCACCTCCACTAGCTTTGTTCGTAGTGATGCTTTCTAAGGCCCACTTGACTTCACATTCCAGGATGTCTAGCTCTAAGTGAGTGATCACACCATTGTGATTATCTGGGTCGTAAAGATCTTTTTTGTAGAGTTGTTCTGTGTATTCTTGCCACCTCTTCTTAATATCTTCTGCTTCTGTTAGGTCTATATCATTTCTGTCCTTTATTGTGCCCATCTGTGCATGAAATGTTCCCTTGGCATCTCTAATTTTCTTGAAGAGATCTATAATCTTTCCCATTCTATTGTTTTCCTCTATTTCTTTGCACTGATCACTGAGAAAGGCTTTTTTTTATCTCTCCTTGCTGTTATTTGGAACTCTGCATTCAAATGGGTATATCTTTCCTTTTCTCCTTTGTTTTTCCACTTCTCTTCTATTCACAGCTATTTGTAAGGCTTCCTCAGACAACCATTTTGCTTTTTTGCATTTCTTTTCCTTGGGGATGGTCTTGATCCCTGCTTCCTGTACAATGTCACGAACCTCCCTCCATAGTTCTTCCGGCACTCTGTCTATCAGATCTAACCCCTTGAATCTATTTGTCACTTCCACTGTATAACTGTAAGGGATTTGGTTTAGGTCATACCTGAATGGTCTAGTGGTTTTCCCTACTTTCTTCAATTTAAGTCTGAATTTGGCAATAAGGAGTTCATGATCTGCTGCTGCTGCTGCTAAATCGCTTCAGTCGTGTCTGACTCTGTGCGACCCCATAGACGGCAGCCCACCAGGGTTCTCTGTCCCTGGGATTCTCCTGGAGTGGGTTGCCATTTCCTTCTCCAATGATCTACCAGACAGCAATTTATTCCTAGCTACATACCCTAGAGAAAATTCTCGGACTTCCCCGGTGGTCCAGATGGTTAAGAATCTGTCTGCCAGTGTGGGGTACAGGTTTGATCCCTGATTCAGGGACGATTCCACATACCTCAGGGTAACTAAGCCCATGTACCCCAACTACTGGGGCCGAGCTGTAGAGCCCACAAGCCACAATTACTGAGCCTGCATGCCACAACTATGGAAGCCTAAGCACCCTAGAGCCCATGCTCTGCAACAAGAGAAGCTACCACAGTGAGAAGCCTGAGCACTGCAACTAGAGAGCAGTCCCCTGCCCTTGTTGCAACTAGAGAAAGCCCTTGTACAGCAACGAAGACCCAGTGCAGCCAAAAATAAATTTTTTTATTTTTATTTTTTTGGATGTGTAATGTATGCACTTTATTTTTTTAATATAAATTTATTTATTTTAATTGGAGGCTAATTACTTTACAATATTGTAGTGGTTTTTGCATACATTGACATGAATCCTCCATGGGTGTACATGTGTTCTCCCATCCTGAACCCTCCTCCCACCTCTCTCCTCATCCCATCCTTCTGGGTCATCCCAGTGCACCAGCCCCGAGCACCCTGTCTCACGCATTGAACCTGGATTGGCAATCCGTTTCACATATGATAATATACATGTTTCAATACCATCCTCCCAAATCATCCCACCCTCACCCTCTCCCACAGAGTCCAAAAGACTGCTCTATATATCTTTTTTAAAAAAGAAAACTCTCATACATGTGCACAGAGAGACATACAAGGTGCCC
The DNA here is from genome assembly GCA_024291935.2 of Okapia johnstoni. Classification (NCBI taxonomy): domain Eukaryota; kingdom Metazoa; phylum Chordata; class Mammalia; order Artiodactyla; family Giraffidae; genus Okapia; species Okapia johnstoni. Next base: position 20,110,373 of record CM044320.1, on the reverse strand, counting down.
ACATACAAACTGTTTAATAGTTAAAAAAAAAAATCTGAAACTCCAAGATTAACAGGACAATGGATAAACTGTGAAATATTCACATAATGGAATACTATGCAGCAGTATAAAAAATAAGGTATATCAAGATAGACAAATATCAAAAATATAAACCAAAAAATAGTTATAAAAGTGTATGAAGGAAACATATGATACAATGCTGTTCATATAGACACAACAATATATTAATATATTATTAAGAATATATTAGAATATATTAAGATATATTAAGATATATTAGATACTGTCTAGAGACACATAATATTTGATAAAAAGTAAAACAATGAGAAAATGCAAGGGCATGGGAAACACCAGTCAGATCAATGGTTCCTTGCAAAGAGAATATTAAGGAAGTTACAAGGGACAGTGATGGAGGCTTTAACTCTATTTGAAATATTTTTCTCCTGGGAGCGAAAAAAAAAAAAAAAGAGATATGAAGCAAATATATCAAAATATGAAAGTCTGACTAAATGGTAAATACTCGGGTGTTTGCTATTTTTGCTACATGCTAAGATATTCAAATGAAAAAAAAATTTTTTTAGGTAGCAGCTGGTAATTTCTATTGAGGGCAAGGCTCTCTATCCACATTCTTAAACTCTTTTGGGTGTGAAAATTAATAAAGGGAACCCTCACTAATATGGAGTTGGGAGGGGGAATTCTCACGCGGTACCCACTTGACATCAATCACAGGAAGAATTGTCAATTTCAGAACTCAACTCAAGAATCACCAACAGGAAAGAATAATCCAATGTACCAATGTACCTCTTTTTCCAGACAGGAGGTACACTGCACCTCCTACAAGAAATTAACTACCCCAGCAATTCAACCAGTGAAAAATCATCATCAACCTGAACTCTCCTTTTCCTCCAATGGACTTTCATTCAAAACAACCCCTTCCAACTTCCGTCTTTTTCTCTCTACATTCTTCCCTCACCTTTATTTATTAGACTTGCCTATGGTTTTGCAGTAACTTGCTTGTCCTGAATTCCAATTTCCTACTATTCCTGAATAAACCCATTTTGGGGGTTAAATAACTGACTTTTATTTTTAAGGTCAACATTACTTGGTGTCAGAAGTGGGATCCAGAAATGAACCCCCCCAAAACCTCTGAGGCTGGTAAGTGAACAGGGCCAACTGGGCCCACTAGTTTCTTACCAATCTTGGAGTTTCAGGGTAAGTTCTCTTGGATTTTGAGCTCTGCTGTCTTTGCATTTTGAGTTCTCCACAGGCTTTTTTGGGGATCTGTTTATAGGCCTTGTCCTTTCTGAGACTACTATTGGGCTTTTGGCCCAATTCCTTTAGGAACGGGGCTGCTTCTATTAGAACTATGCTGGCTTTTGATCCAATTCCTCTTGGGCTTTTCTTATTGAAACTGGTGTTTAGGAATTTTTCTTTTTGCTCTAGAGAAAATGCAGATGACACCACCCTTATGGCAGAAAGTGAAGAACTAAAGAGCCTCTTGATGAAGGTGAAAGAGGAGAGTGAAAAAGTTGGCTTAAAGCTCAACATTCAGAAAACTAAGATCATGGCATCTGGTCCCATCACTTCATGGCAGATAGATGGGGAAACAGTGGAAACAGTGTCAGACTTTTTTTTGGGGGGGCTCCAAAATCACTGCTGATGGTGATTGCAGCCATGAAATTAAAAGACGCTTACTCCTCGGAAGGACAGTTATGACCAGCCTAGATAGCATATTTAAAAGCAGAGACATTACTCTGCCAACAAAGGTCCGTCTAGTCAAGGCTATGGTTTTTCCAGTGGTCATGTATGGATGTGAGAGTTGGACTATAAAGAAAGCTGAGTGCAGAAGAGTTGATGCTTTTGAACTGTGGTGTTGGAGAAGACTCTTGAGAGTTTCTTGGACTGCAAGAAGATCCAACCAGTCCATCCTAAAGGAGATCAGTCCTGGGTGTTCATTGGAAGGACTGATGTTGAAGCTGAAACTCCAATACTTTGGCCACCTGATGCGAAGAGTTGACTCATTGGAAAAGACTCTAATGCTGGGAAGGATTGGGGGCAGGAGGAGAAGGGGACGACAGAGGATAAGATGGTTGGATGGCATCACCAACTCGATGGACATGGGTTTGGATAGACTCCGGGAGTTAGTGATGGACAGGGAGGCCTGGCGTGCTGCAATTCATGGGGTCGCAAAGGGTCGGACACGACTGAGAGACTGAACTGAACTGAACCAGAGAAAAACATCTATGAAATCAGATCCCAGTCATCAAAATGCTTTGAGGGTGCCTCCTCTTTGGCGACCCTAATCAGTTTTATGTTTTAAAACTACAGTCCTGCCTCATGCACATTTCTAACTAAATGGAACAACTTAATCTGAAAGTGTTAATAACTGAGAACAACAATGGCCACTATAGAGAACTTTCAAACTCCCCAGACTTACTTTTCTTAAAACAGAATTGGACAGCCATGGCTCTAAAATGGTTAAAACTGAATGAGATGCCTATTTTGATTGGTATTTTGAGGCTTCCAAATGCTATCAAGAGCCTAAAACTGCCTCTCTGCAAAACATAAATTATAAATTAACTGAGGCAAACAAACAACTAAAGAAGGAAAAAAGGTTTCTGAGGTCTCTCTTTCACCTCCCCTACTTTCTTTGACTCCACCTCCAGGGCCCTCATCCCCCTTTCCTTCTGCACCACCTCCACCTCCTCTACACCCTGTTTCCACATTCTAATTCTTTCACCACACCTCCCCCTGAGCCTCTCTCCATTTCCTCCCCTTCTGAGCCTATCAGAATGTGCCCCTTTAACTCTTCTGAGGGTCCAAATAAATCCCAAATATCTTATGTTCCCTGGGCAAAGGCCAAATTGCAAGCCATAGTCAAAGCGTTTCCTAAAGTAACCAAGAGGCTGAGACCTCTTAGCATAGTTTAATGCTGAAATTCCTTTCTCCCAAATGGGGAAAGTAATTCTAGAATTTGACAGTAACAATCAATATAGCCAACCTAATGAACTAAATGATCCTTTGACTTCTTTTATTTGCTCCATTTCTGATGGCACTACAGCAGAATCTGGGGACACTAATCAATTGCCCCTATTGGATCAGCTACTACCCTCCTTATGGGCAAACTCATCAACTGATATTGGCAGAATTCACAGTTCATCTCCTATCAAGATTCAAAGAGATCCCTCAAAACCTCTCTCAGAATTAATCAATATCTTGAATAAAAAATAAGACATTTAATATATCAAGCCCATAACAGAGAATTATAAGGCCCAGGGCCACAACAGTATCAATACTAGTCCTGTAATACCCCTATTTCACCTGTGAGAAAACCCAATGGCCAAGGGTGGAGGTTTGTCCAGAACTTATGAGCAAGAAACAACATGATTATCCCCTGACAGCTGGCTGCTCTTAGCCTGAACATACTACTGACATTCATTCTACTGAAAACTTATTTTCCATTCTAGTTGATTTATGCAGTGCATACTTTAGTATTCCAGCTGATAAGGCTAACCAATACCTTTTTGATTTCCCTTGAGAAGAAAGGCAGTACACCTGGTTATGCCCCCAAGGTTTTACAAAGTCCCTCTTATTTTTCACAAATCTTGAAAGCGGATTTAGATGATATAAAACTTTTTGCAGACTCGACTTTGTTACAATATGTAGATTATTTGCTTCTCTGCTCCCCTTCTCAAACCTCTTCACAAGAAGACAGCATCCACCTGTTAAAACTTTTGGCCTTGGTGGTCCAGTGGTTAAGAACCCACCTGCCAATGCAGGGGACACAGGTTCCATCTCTGGCCTGGGGAGATTCCACACGCCATGCAGCAACTGAGCCAATGCACCACAACTATTGAAACCAGCACTCTAGAGCCCATGCTCCTCAACAAAAGAAGCCACTGCAATGAGAAACCCACACCACAACTAGAGAATAGCCCCCCAAGCAGCAACGAAGGCCCAGTATAGCCAAAAATAAATTTTAAAAATTTTGTTTAAAAACTTTTGCTTCCTACACCTGTGACTCAATTTCTGGTTTGTAAATAAGTTCATTTGTACCATTTTTTAAGATTCCACATATAAATGATATCATATGGAATTTGTCTTTCTCTGACTTAGTTTTCTATCAGCTTTAAAATTTCATGACAGTGCCTATTACTGCCTGTGATTATGCTTAGTGCAACTTATGGTTACTGTGGGAGAAGAGGGAGAGGGATAAACTGAGAGATTGCAAATGCAAAGTGAAGTCACTCAGTCGTGTCCAACTCTTTGCGACCCTATGGACTGTAGCCCACCAGGCTCCTCTGTCCATGGGATTTTCCAGGCAAGAATACTGGAGTGGGTTGCCACTTCCTTCTCTAGGGAATCTTCCAGACCCTGGGATCGAACCCAGGTCTCCCACATTGCAGGCAGACTCTTTACCGTCTGAGCCACCAGGGAATCCCAACTGAGAGATTGGGACTGACATATACACACTACTATATATAAAACAGATCACTTATATGGACCTACTATACAGAACAGGGAATTCAACACTCTATAATGACCTATACGGGAAAAAATAATCTAAAAAAGAGTGGATATATGTATAACAGATACACTTTGTTATACACTTGAAACTAACAATGTTGTAAATCAATTATACTTCAATGAAAATTATTTCAAAAAAAAAAAAGGGTTTTGACTTTGAGGGGGCTTAAAGTCTCCAACGAAAAATAAGTTTGCTCAAACTCAGTTTCAATATTTAAGGCACTAGATCTCAGAACAAGGACTACATTTGGATCCATGGTTAGTCGAATGCACTGACAGCACTATTAAGACTCAACAGGCAAAATCTGTGAGGACTCTTCAAATATTTTGGCCAAAAACATTACCACTGGACCTTCTAAATTTCAGATTCACAACTTTCGGAACTCAAAAGCTCTCATCTTTTGATACAATCATGGGACATCCAATGTATCTAGCCCCTGCCCCTTTTGATATGCAGCTAATAAAAGGAGATACACTTCAATACCATAAAGGTTTAATTGCTTCTATTAACAACAACCATCTTTGGGGGACTTCCTTGGTGGTCCAGCAACTAAGACTCCATGCTCCCAATGCAGGGGACCTGGGTCCGAGCCCTGGTTAGCAAAGTAGATCTCACATCTACAGCTAGCAGTTTACATGCCATAGCAAAGATTGACGTACCCACGTGCTGCAACTAAGACCCAGTGTACCCAAATGAATAATTTTTTTTTTTAATAACCATCTTTGGTAGAGTAATATTTTCATAGCATGCTCTCAGGAGATGAAGATCTTAGACATCACACATTGTAACCTGGAATTTTGTATACTGAAAAAGACACCTCTAGAAAGATTTTCTTCAACCTTGCTAGAAGGGTAAGGTTCATCAGGGTTTGGTGCTTTCTTTAAAATGTGTCACGTGAATTCAAGATGACACAAGGGTTGGTGAGCAGTACCTGAGAGAGGCTTTTAAGTGAAAGTGTGGAAGTATTAGTCGCTTAGTCGTGTCCGACTCTGTGACCCAATGGACTGTAGCCCACCAGGCTCCTCTGTCCGTGGACTTCTCCAGGCAAGAATACTAGAGTGAGTAGCGATTCCCTTCTCCATGGGATAGGGGCTTTTAGGAATATGTGAAATTGGTCATCAGGTTGCCCCCATTCCCAAGGCTGCATAGAATTTTGGGAAGATGGAGGCAAGGGGTGTCACATACGCCATACAGTCTGCAGTGTTACCTCCAGGTGCCTGCAAATCCTAACAGAAAGGATGTTCTGGGTTTGCTAGTACTGGGTTGCAGGGACGTCTTCACTCATATTTCCTGCAGCCCTCTACAGAGTCAAAACAGGTACAGGGGCCACTCTTCCCTGAAAATGAGTCAAGGCGATTACACAATCCCCTCCCCAGGAATCCGCGCACGCACAACAGGCTCGCCGGGAGTGTGCGAAGAGCCCCAGGGACCTCTCTCTCCTTCCGCAGTTCAGGTTCCACTCAGATGCCCTCTGACAAAACAAACATGGCTTTTCCATCATAGTAATGTTTCTGTAACAAGTAACTCATTCTCCCACTCCTTCTCTAGCTTATTTTTTCCCCCTCATTCTTTACCCTTTGCCCGAAATCCCTCCTCCCCACCATGTTGTACTATTTGTTTGGAAAAAAAAATTTTTTTCGGAGCTGCTTCTTGCCAAGTGTGACATCAACTCATTCTTATTTACTGATGTCCAGCGAGAACTCGCTCTTCCGAAATGTTTACTCATTCTGAAGCAAGATTACTAACTGCATTTTGTTTTCCCTGTCGCTGTTTCTGATGCATTGGCTATCTTCTGAAGCAAATGACATAACACCTAGTTTCTATGACCTGAGGCACTGTACCTGTATACAGAGATTTTTTCTAACAGCTTCAAGAAGACAAAATATAGCTTCTGTTACTAAGAAGGTAAAAGATAACTTGATAAGGTAACATGATCATTTTAACCTCTCTGAAAACGATACCACTGCTTTCAGTAACAAGAAAGAACTATCAAATTAAAGAAAATGCGAGCCCCAAAAGTCTATTCCAGGTAAAGAATTTTTGTTACTTAGGGGGAAAAAGAGCAAAACTGGATATTTTTTTAAAACAGTAGGATATGCAGACATAGAGAACAGACTTGTGGACGCAGAGGGGGAAGGAAAGGGTGAGACGAATTGAGAGAGTAGCATTGATACGTATACATTATCATACGTAAAATAGATAGCTAATGGGAATCTGCTCTATAACTCAGGGAGCTCAACTTGGTGCTTTGTGACAACCTAGAAGGATGGGAGTGGGGGGAGGAGGGAGATTCAAGAGAGAGGGGATATAGGTATTGTTCAGTCACTTGTGTCTGACTCTCTGCAGTCCCCATGGACTGCAGCACACCAGGCTTCCCTGTCCTTCACTATCTCCTGGAGTTTGCTCAAACTCATGTCCATTGAGTCGGTGATGCCATCCAACCATCTTATCCTCTGTTGCCCCCTTCTCTCCCTGCCCTCAGTCTTTCCCAGCATCAGGATCTTTTCCAATGAGTCAACTTTTCGCATCAGGTGGCCAAAGTACTGGAGCTTCAGCATCAGGATATAGATATACTTATGGCTGATTCATGTTCTTGTATGGCAGAAACCAACACAATATTTAAAGCAATATTTAAATAAATTAAAGAAAAATAGACAGATGTATTATACTACTTCCTGCTCAACATCACTCTGGCAAGGCACTACTCAACACACAATTTTGAAAAGCCAACAATTGTATTGGTTGTAATTATTATATTCTACACATAAAATAGGGCTTCCCAGGTGGCACTAATAGTAAAGAACCCATCTGCCAATGCAGGAGACTTAAGAGATGTGGGTTCAATCTCTAAGTTGGGAAGATTCCCTGGAGAAGGAAATGACAACTGCCTCCAGTATTCCTGCCTGGAGAATCCCATGGACAGAGGAGCCTGGCAGCCTACGGTCCGTAGGGTTGCACTGAGTCGGACATGACTGAAGTGACTTAGCACATACATCACACACACATAAAATAAGCTACAATTCAGAATTATTTTCAGTTAGTTTGCTGGAAAAGTCAGTGCTGGTATTCCTAAAGTGTGTGCAACTGTGATGGAACCACTGAGCTATGTAAGGTACTAATCGTCCCTCATGAAATCTTTCTTAAAACCCTTCCCATTCCATCCATCGATTAATTAAAAGACATGATTGGAAACAACATTAATTCCCTCGCTCTCCTTCCTTTAGGGAATATGAGCAGCTAACCTCACTTAATCATCAGAACACAGACGTGAACTCCCCGTGTGGGTTGGTCCCGGGCACGACTGCCAATTCTATCACATTCCAGGACTTGCTGACTAGGATGGCGCTGAGGAACCTAATCCACACACAAACGTGTGATGACGCTCACATTTTCCTGGTGCATTGTCTAGGGTATCAAGGCATTTGTTCCAAGGCACTCAGACGTACTTTCAGAGGGGTCCCTCATAGCTCAGACATCTAGATAGACAGCTAGATCTGTCTGGGGGTTTCCAGCCTCAGAGATGCCAGGTTTCAAATAAAAAACAGGAGAGGAACAAGGAAGTATATGCCTTCCAGGAGAACTGCAGCTATTTAACAAAAACAAGCGCAAAAGGTTTATAAAGAAAAAGAAAATCATAGCTTTGCGAACGTGTGTGTGTACGTGTGTGTGCGCACGCACGCAACGTGTGTGTGTGTGTGAAGTCAGCCAGAAAAACACAAAGGAAAAGCCCCTGAAAGTTGTAATTATAGAAAATTGCTCAGGTGACTTCATCCCACCCACATGCTTTTGATTTTCCAAAACTATGACGAGTGATTTTTAAGTTAGTGCTCCGGGAAGGCTGCAGCTGTTCGGCGCGGATTTCAATGCTCAGTGAAGAACAATATTTTATCAACATAAAGGTTAATGGCTTCTAAATAAGGGTGGCAATTTCCAACCTGAGCACTGTAAATTCTCACTCTGTTTGAAGACGCACAGACCCAGAAGAGTGACTTGGTCCTTGGCCTGAACAGTAAAGTAATAACCTCAACAGTCATAACCCCCCCGACTCCTACCCAAGATTTTTAGCTTGCCTTTTACAAAACGTCACACCTGTGTTTACGCACATCAGCATGGAGGCATTTGCCTTGGCTGAACTCAATGGACCCGCAGCCAGTCAAGTCAGGAAAACAGCAGATTTTGTCTTTGTTTTGGCTGGGCCATGCGGCATGTGGGATCTTTAGTTTCACAATCAGGGATCAAACCTGTGCTCCCTGCAGTAGAAGCTCAGAGTCATAACCACTGGACCACCAGGGAAGTCCAAACAGAGCAAACTTTGAAAGACACCTGCCCCTCCACTCCCTCCTACACCCCCTACCCTACCACCTCCTTCTAAAGTGTCTTCTCCAGGACCAGATGGGGTGCTAGAATGGTGTTCAGCCAGGGAATGTTCTATGTGCAGCACCGAAATGCCTCCTCCTGGCTGTGGTTTTGCAGGGCCAATTTAAAAGAGAAATTTCCCTTCCCAATTGTCATTTCACTCTCTCCTGGTCTAGCGACCCTACCAGTGTTTTCCCTTTCCTTTATTTCCTGCACCTAATCTGTCAGGGCCTGTCATTGCTTCCTTGAAAATGTCTCTCAAATTCGGTCTTCCTTCCACTGCCCCCATCCCAGTCTGGACTTTTATCAGCTCCTCAAAACTAGAATACTACAGCAGTCTCGTAACTGGTGTGTCCATCTCTGTTACTGTCATACTTAGCATCCAAAACACACAGCTCTCAACCTGTCAACACCCTGTTCCCTACTGCAACGAATATAAAACACCAACTGCTTCTTACAGTATCACCTCCAAATTCCTTTCCCAAATGCCTTTCAAGAGCACCCATGATCTGGCCATGGTTTCGCTTTCAGACCTTACTTCTTACTCCTCCTTAGTATGTGTGCACCTTTCTCTTTGGTCAAGCATTTCTTTCACTGTCTCCACTCCAGCTCCCTAAAAGCAGCAGACTTAGGCCCACTTTGCTCACACTATCCACCCACCCAGGAATTCCTTCCACCCCACTCTCCCGCCCAACACAAGCCAACACATCCCACCAAAATCCTTCCTGTTCTCACAGGTACAGCTCAATTAATAACTCCTCTGCATGACTGCTTCCTATGACCATGGCCTACCGCATCAAAAACTGTGATCAAAAGAACTGAGTCTTAGGAGGTGGCTGCTATTTATCAGCAAAGGAGATAACAGAAAAAGTATAAAAAGTAAACATACACACCTGATCTGTACAAAACGGTAAACAAAATCAAGTCTAGCAACCAAAGCTTCTGTTCTAATTGGGGTATTTAGCATATATTGTCTCAGAGATAAAGTATCTCAGAGATAAATTTCTCTCTGTTAAAAAACACAGAAACATACAAAATTAAAATGATGGTTGTCTAAGTCTAATGATCACAAGCGTTAAAAAGTTAACAGAATGTTTTGCATGACTAAAGCAATTATTTGTCGAGTCCCTGATATGTACCAAGTAAATATAACACATAAGCCATGCTGCTTACATAGATTACTCCTCCTACTAGCCCCCAGACATTGATATTAAATGGGGCTCAGAGAGGTTAAGTGCCTTTCCCAAGATCACATGGCATGTGTGACATTTTCCATCCCTCAGCTAACTCCAAAGTTGGCGTTCTTTTTCCATCATGTCACACTGCCCCTTCGTGCCCTTGTAAATTGTAAGAAGTGATCCTAAGTTATGCAAGAGGATCCTTTCAATTCCACTTAAACATCTAGAAATGGAGAGTTCATGACTGTGGGACAGCTTAGCCATTATAAGCACGGGGTTTCGAGACCAGCCAAATCTAGGTTATGAACAGCTGTTTCACTACTTTGTAGCTGCACAATACTGAACAAACCAGTTTCACTGAACAGTTTTCCTTATCTATAAAATGGAACTAAAATGTACCCATATGACAAGGTTGCTGTGAGGATTAACTGTGAGAGGCTACACAAAAAGTGCTTAGCTCACGGCCTGATGTACTGCAGCTGTTCAATAAACATGACCACTAAGATGATGATAGAATGTCCTTTACATCAAACCAAACTCCACCTCCCAATCACTTCTCCCCTTTGACCTCAGTTCTGATCACTGGGACTTCACAAAAGATCTCATCACACATTTGCTCAGCAGCCATTTAGTATTAGAAGAGAGAGTAGGGATTTACCTGGCAGTTCTGTGCCCGCTCCTAACATAGGGGGCACAGGTTTGACCCCTGGTCAGGGAACCAAGATCCCACAAGCCGCACTGTGCGGCCTAAAAAAATAAAAGACTACAGCAACTATATTTCAATTAAAAAATGTTTTTTAAGTCATTAAAATTTAATTTAAAAAAATATTAGAAGAGATGTATTCCCCTAATTCATCTCTTTTCCAACCTAAAAACTCTTATCTGCTTCAAGACTTCTTTACATGACAAGGCTTCCAAACAACGGCCTTCTGGGTGTTTACTCAGGATATACCTTAGCTTATAAACAAACACCTTCTTAAACGTGACACCTGGAACACTTTCACAGGTACAGTACTCAGCTGGAGACTATCACTTCCACGTCCTGATCTTGCTCTCGCTAGAAACCCCCACTGAACTGCCAGTGAGCCAGTTTTCCCACACCCTGTCCTTATGCAACTGACTGTTTTTCATCTAAATGCTGGACTTGACATTTATTGCTTTTAAATGTCATTGTGGTTTCAGCCCATCTTTCAAGTCTGCTGAGATCATTTTGAACCCTGGATCCCTGGATCTGTCCTCCATCATGTTAGATATTCCTTCTAACATTTCATCATCTGCAAGTGTGATTAATATGCTTCTACCTCTTTATTTAAGGTCAGTTGACAAACCTTTACTGAGTTATTCAGTATGCCCAGAGTCCTTTGATAGAAACTAAATAACTGATACAATGTTGAATAAGAAAGAAAGTCAGAACCCTGTGGCATCTTATTTGCAAACTTCTTGCGGGCTTGCCTTGAAAATGTTTAGTTTGCAAAAGACAAGGCTGATAAAGGCACAATAGTCCATATTTTCAAAGGCAGCAATCTCTGCAGGTACAAAGAGTTGGCACCAATGGGCAGAATCTTACAGTGACGCACATTTTGGACTTATCTTCCCTCTTTCAATTGCCCCCTCTTCCTTCATCCCTCCCCTTTTTAGTGAAAATACTTTTTCTATGTCTAAGCCTCCAGCACCTCTTCTGTTCTAAAGAATTATAGATGAGGCTACAGTCCATAGGGTTGCAAAGAGTTGGACATGACTGAAGCAACTTAGCGTGCACACACTCATTAGAAAAAACCCTGATCCTGGGAAAGACTAAGAGCAGGAGAAGAGGGCAACATAGAATGAGATGGTTGGATGGCATCACCGACTCAAGGGACATGAGTGTGAGCAAACTCCAGGAGACAGTGAAGGACAGGGAAGCCTAGTGTCCTGCAGTCCACGGGGTTGCAACGAGTGGGACACGACTTAGCAACTAAACAACAACAAAAACCTCTTAGAATCTTCATGTAGAGCCCAGGAGTTCAGATCTAAATCTGGCTGTCAGTATGGAGCAACCCAATCCTTTAAGCAGGAATCACATAACTTGAGCTAGGTTTAAAAAAGATTCTCGCATGAGGTGTGTGTAATTAGAAAGAATTTTAAATGTTCATTGAAAATGGATTTGCTTGAATGGGCCTAGGGGAAAATATCTGGCTAGGGATAATTAATTAGTGGCTCAGACAGTAAACGATATGCCTGCAATACAGGAGACACAGCTTCAATCCCTGGGTTAGGAAGATCCCCTGGAGAAGGGAATGGCAACCCACTCCAGTATTCTTGCCTGGAGAATCCCATGGACTACAATCCATAGGGTCACAAAGAGTTGGACATGACTGAGTGACTAACACAACAATAAAAAAAACATACTTCCTCTGTTGTTTTTAATTAATTTATTTATTTGGCTGTGCCAAGTCTTAGTTGCGGTACACAGGATCTTTGTCTTCGTTCTGGCATGCAGACTCTCAGTGTCACCTGCTGCAACTAAAAGATCACAAATGCTGCAGCTAAGATGCCACATGCTGCAACTAACATACCTTCTCTTTGAACCTGTAACATGTGTCTCAGCAACCTGCATCCTGTCCCCATGTTGGAAAGAGTAAGACATTGAGTGTTTTCAAAACAAAAGGAGGGATCAAACAAAGCCAAAATAAAGAGGGCCCAGATCTGCAGCTTCTTGCCAGGATTTGCTACAAGTCAGAGGAGGGCTGGCTTCAACTTGCTAGAAGAATGGCTTAGTTGTCTAACCAAAGGGAGTTAGGCTCATATCTGGGAACGTTTTTTTTTTTTTTTTTTTTTTTTTTTTTTCCATCTCACACTTCTAATGTGTGGGACTGCCTTGATATTGTGTTTCCATCTCTTCCAGTACATTGGCAGGAAATGGAAAGAACAGTAGAAAGATAAAGCCCATCTGGCCACAATGTTAATGTTAAGTCTTCCTCTCTGGTCCTTGGACCAGACTTCCAAATGATGCATACCTTTTCTTATATGTGCCCTCATGACTGCGGTTTCCCTCCCATAATTACTCACACCTTGCCCATTTTTCCTTACTGCATTATTGTGGAACAGCTGTCACAGTCATTTTACTAATACCCTTATCTACTACCACTCAACAACCACATCCAAAGAAAACAATGGATGTCATGATGAAACATTTTAATTCTTTAGTGACAGATACATTTCTTTTGCTTTTGAATATCAACTATCCCTGGCTAGCAGTTACTCTTTGTTGATTTCATGTAATCTAAATTAGCAGCAGCCACTGACACTACTAGCCTATTCAGGTTTGGGGCGAGTCTTTAAAATAGGGTTTTTTTTCTCCCCTCAATGGTACATACAATTCTTACCTCTCTGGTGACCCTCAGTATGTGTTTGGAAAGCATGGTGCTCAATGTGGTTTAAAGTCTCAGGAAAAACACCTCAACAATTTAAATGAATACTGTAATAATATACATAGGGTTACACATAGGATATCATAATAAATACTGCATCAGTGACATATATAATAAAACACAGTGCTAAGAAAAAAATACCAAAATGAGACTCAATAAATTTTACAATATTGAACATTACCTCTCACTAATTACATGTAAGGTGGCAGTCTCTTTATCCCAATGAACACTAAATAGTAATTAGAAAATAAAAAAATATGTATATCCTTAACAGATGGCAAGAGTTCTGTGTCTGTTGACTGTAATATGGCTTGAGCTCTTCTCTGGCTCTCTGATGTGGGTCCCATCCTGTTAAGATTTTTCAATGGCTTGAATGAGCTCCGTAAAGTATGTTAATCATACTGCTGCTGCTGCTAAGTTGCTTCAGTCATGTCCGACTCTGTGCGATCCCATAGACGGCAGCCCACCAGGCTCCTCTGTCCCTGGGATTCTCCAGGCAAGGACACTGGAGTGGGTTGCCATTTCCTTCTCCAATGCATGAAAGTGAAAAGTGAAAGTGAAGTCGCTCAGTCGTGTCCAACTCTTCGCGACCCCATGGACTGCAGCCCACCAGGCTCCTCTGTCCATGGGATTGTCCAGGCAAGAGTACTGGAGTGGGGTGCCATTGCCTTCTCCATGTTAATCATGGGGATCCAAAAATAGCCTCAAGAAGTTAGAGACACAGCTACATCTGACACTGAACTATGGATGCTTGTAAAGCCTTTCACTGAAGGCTCAAATGACTATCTGGAGTAATACAGAAAGAGGGAGGTATGCCTTCATATTAGCACATGTGAAAGAGGCCTTAAGATTTTAGATGATTCAATGTGACTCCACTGCATGAGGCTGCCACAAGAGCAACTTCAAACTTGGGCTGTCTTAAAAGAAATACAGTATGCAGAGCAGGCAGTAGGCTGGCCCTCACCACTCCATTCAGTGCTGGGGGTCACACTCTAAAAGGGAAAATGGAGGGTGTTTGAGTTTCAGTTCAGAGGGCTGGAAGAGGCAGTGCCATTTTATACAAGGCACTGAAACTGTTTTGTCTAGAGAAGAGCCTGGTCTATAATTTTTAAATGAGCACATATGACTTTTATGGTCAGATTAAAAGATATTTCCACTTTGGGTTAAAAAATATGTAAATAATGCCCTGTGTTAAAGACGATATTATGAAACTAACATGTCCAAGCCCTGCTGGTTTTACTATAAATTGGCTTATTAAATCTTTGGAACACAATCCTGCCATACATTGTGACAGATGTGAAACTGCTGTTATAGTGGCTTCATAGACAAACCATGGTAGATTCATATGATGGAATACTGATCAGCAACAAAAAAGGAACAAATTACTGATATAACCACATGAATGAATCTCAGAAGCATTATTATTAAGTGAAAGAAGCCTGACTCAGGGATTTTCCCGGTGGTCCAATGGCTAAGACTCCATGCTCCCAATGCTAGGGGCCTGGGTTTGATCCCTGATCAGGGAACTAGATCCAACATCCCGCATCTAAGAGTTCGCATGCCGCTACTAAAGATCCCACATGCCACAACTAACACTCGGTGGTGGTGGTTTACTTGCTAATCTGTCCGAATCTTGCAATTCTACGGACTGTAGCCCACCAGGCTCCTCTGTCCATGGGATTCTTCAAGCAAGAATACTGGAGTAGGTTGCCATTTCCTTCTCCAGGGTATTTTCCTGACTCAGAGATCAAATCTATGTCTCCTGCACTGCAGGCAGATTCTTTACCCACTGAGCCACCAAGGAAGCCCTTAAGACTCGGTGCAGCCAATTAAAAAAAAAAAAAAAAAGCAGCAGCAGCCAGACTCAAAAGGCTGCATACCGTATAATTCCATGTAAACAATATTCTGGAAAAGGCAAAACTACAGGGGTAGAACTACTACAGTAGTCAGGTGAAGAGTGAAACTGACTGCAAAGCAATACGGGAGGAATTTGGGAGAATGATAAAGCTGTTTCGTATCTTGATTGTTTGGGTGGCTATACAACTGTACAATACATCAACACTCACAGAACTGTATTTTAACATCAGTAAATTTTACCGAATTTAAATTATATCTTAATTGAAAGAAAAAGGGGGGGAAAAAAGAGAAAATATTGAAGGCAGCCATAAAAAAGAAATAAACTACAGAGAGAAGAACAATAAGAATTGTCTTTTAAAAATTAAGAAAAAAGACTTGTTCAGACCAAGAAAAACTGAAGGAACACATTTCCGACAGATGCATACTAAAACGCTAAGGGGAAGTTCTTCAGGCAAAAGTAATGTGATATCAAACAGAAACTTAGATCAATACAAAAAAATAAAGTTCTCCAGAAATGGCTGAAATGAAGGTAATATGAACTGACTTTTCTCTTATTTTTAATAGCTCTCAATAATGATCATCTAAAGCAGGGGGTCAATGAGCTATGGTGTAAGGGCCAAATCGCACCCTCTTCCTGTTTTTGTAAGTAAAGTTATGTTGGAACACAGTAACACCCATTCCTTTATGTATTGTCTATGGCTGCTTTCATGACAGAGTTGAGTAGTTGAGACAAAGACCAGATGGCCTACAATGCCTAAAATACTTACTATCAGGCCCTTTGCAGAAAAAAGTTTGCCACCCCTGGTCTAAAACAAAAATAGCAATGTATTATGGGTTTACAGCATATGTAAAGGAAAATGTATAACAACAATAGCACAAAATGTGAAGAGGAAACTTAAGTATAAATACCTTCCTGCGATAAAAACTCTACACTTGTGTGAGGCAGTGATTAATTAAAAACGTGCATTATAAACCCAAAGGCAACCACACAAACAGCTTTTGAGATTTTAATGACATGCCAACAGTGGAGATAAAACTGGGTCATAACAAGATGTGATTAATGCTAAAGTAGAGAGGAAAAGAGGGGGGAAAGGATTAAAGAATAAGTTGACTAAAGAGAAAACAGAAAGGTGAAGAGTTTAATCCAATCATGCTGAAACTGTACCAAATATAAGAAGGCTAAAGATATTATTTAAAAGACAGAGGCTTTTCAACATGAATAAGAAAGCAAGACTCTTTTCAACATGAATAAGAAAGCAATAAGAAATTTAAGAACAGAGTTAGATTAAAAGCAAATGAATGGGCGAGGCATGATTTCTTATTATAGTTAAGTGAGGTGATCACCAAGTCCTCTCCATAAAAAGCAAATACAAAGCTGGACAAATTTTAAAAAACAATCACTTTGAAGCTTGAGAAATCAACCAAAGGCATACAATAATCTGAAAAGCATTTATGCCTAAAAACAGAAGAAACTGGACAAAAACAGTGGGAATCTGTGGCATTCTAACCTGGAGCTTCTCCTATCCTTCCTGCCTCAGTTGAAGCAGATGTTGTGCCAGAATGGGGCAGGTTGAGAATAAGCAACTTTTCTGTTGCAGGAGAAAGAGGTTCACTTGATTTGGAGCAGTGGGTAACACCCATGCCCAGTGACGGTGTCAGCAGAATCAACGATCTCAGAGACGGGCACGTGGGAAGGGCTAAAAGCTCTACCAGCCCAAGGTAATGGTCACGATGGCACATGTGCTCAGTTGCTCAACTGTGTCTTAGTCTTTGAGACCCCATGGACTGTAGCCCGCCAGGCTCCTCTATCCATGGGATTTCCCAGACAAGAATACTGGAGTGGGTTGCCATTTCCTTCTCCAGGGGATCTTCTTATCCCAGGGATCAAGACCACATCTCTTGCATCTCCTGTGCTGGCAGGCGGATTCTTTACAACTGAGACACCTGGGAAGCCCTGTGGTAGTGACTGGGTCAAGTTTATTCCTGGCTAAGGCTGCATGCATTTATAGCAAAGATCCAAGAGGGTCTAACCAGTCATAAACTCTTGGCTGAAAGTGAGGCTGTGTGTATGCGAAGAGGAAAGGTGAAAGGACCCAATGGGATGCAAAAGATGGGAGAGTCTTGAAAATGACTTGAACTTTGAATGTGCTACTTACCCACACACAGTTCCATTAACAGATGACAGAAACCTTACTGGATCAAGGTGGCTGAATATAATCTGTCTAATCCCTGGCTGACTAGCAAGCCATGGAAATGTAAGGACAACCCCTGGGAAAGCCGACTTAAAAACAAGTTTAAAAAGAAGCAGAGACATCAGTGGCTACATATCACAGGGAAGAGAGATTTTACAGGTTTAGAAAACATATTACTAAACAAAGAAACAGTGAACAAAGAAAAAGTAATAATAGGATATGTTAATTAGCTTGAATGTGGTGATGATTTCATAGTGAACATGTATACCTAATCAAATTATATACTTCAAATATATACAATATTTAATTGTTAGATATTCCTCAATTTAAAAAACAAAACAAAAATCTTGAGGAGGTAAGAATCCAGAGCTGCTTTAAATCTTGTCAAAAATGTCCAGTTCTCACACAAAAAAAATTGCAAGACACAAGAAACAGTGAAGTGTGACTCAAACTCAAGAAAAGGAGAAGCTGATAGGAACCGTCTGAGTATCACAGACACTGGATACAGCAGACAACTATTTCAAAGAAGTTACTATATATAAGTTCACAGAACGAAAGGGAATTAAGGGGAAAAAGTAGGGCAACAATGAATATACAAATAGAGATCACCCATAAGGAGATAGAAATCCTGGAGTTTAAAAGTACAATAGCTGAAATAAAAAAATTTCCTAAAGTAGTTCAACAGTAGTTTTGAGATGGCAGGAGAAAGCATCAGTGAAACTGAAAGCAGAAATTATCCAATCTTAGTAACAGAGAAAGGAGATTAAAGAAAGATGAACAGAGCTTCAGAGACCTGTGCAAAAACATCAAGCACACCAACACATACACAATGGAAATCCCTGAAAGAGAAGAGAAAGAAACTTATGAAATTTGATGGAAATATTAATCCACACAATCAAGAAGCTTAATAAACTTAAAGTACGACCAATGCAAAGAGATAAACACTGAGTTACATAACAAACTATTGTAAGCCAGAGTCAGAGAAAAACCACGAAAAGATCAAGAGAACAGCAACATACCTGAAATAATAGAGGCTAGAAGAGAGTTGAATGACATACACACAATACTGAAAACATTTGTCAACCAAGAATTTCATATCCAGCAAATATATCTTTCAAAAATGAAAATAAAGATATTTTGAAATAAGCAAAAACAGAAAATTCATTGATAGTAGGCTTATATTGCAAGAAATACCCAAGGAAGTCTCTTCAGTTCAGTTGCTCAGTGGTGTCCTACTCTTTGTGACCCCATGGACAGCAGCATGCCAGGCTTCCCTGTCCATCACCAACTCCCAGAGCTTACACAAACTCATGTCCATTGAGTTGGTGATGCCATCCAACCATCTCATCCTCTGTCGTCCCCTTCTCCTCTGCCTTCAATCTTTCCCAGCATCAGGGTCTTTTCCAATGAGTCCGTTCTTCGCATCAGGTGTCCAAAGTATTGGAGTTTCGGCTTCAGCATCAGTCCTTCCAATGAGTATTCAGGACTGATTTCCTTTAGGATGGACTGGTTGGATCTCCTTGCAGTCCAAGGGACTTTCAAGAGTCTTCTCCAACACCACAGTTCAAAAGCATCAATTCTTTGGTGCTCAACTTTCTTTATAGTCCAACTCTCACATCCATACATGACTACTAGAAAACGCCATAGCCTTGACTAGATGGACCTTTGTTGGCAAAGTAATGTCTCTGCTTTTTAATATAATGCCTAAGTTGGTCATAACTTTTCTTCCAAGGAGTAAGCATCTTTTAATTTCATGGCTGCAGTCACCATCTGCAGTGATTTTGGAGCCCCCAAAAATAAAGTCTGTGACTGTTTCCACTGTTTCCCCATCTATTTGCCATGGAGTGATGGGACCAGAAGCCATGATCTTAGTTTTCTGAACGTTGAGCTTTAAGCCAACTTTTTCACTCTCCTCTTTCACTTTCATCAAGAGGCTCTTTAGCTATTCTTCTCTTTCTGCCATAAGGGTGGTGTCATCTGCATATCTGAGGTTATTGATATTTCTCCTGGCAATCTTGATTCCAGCTTGTGCTTCTTCCAGCCCAGTGTTTCTCATGATGTACTCTGCATATAAGTTAAATAAGCAGGGTGACAATATACACCCTTGATGTACTCCTTTTCCTATTTGGAACCAGTGTGTTGTTCCATGTCCAGTTCTAACTGTTGCTTCTTGATCTGCATACAGGTTTGCAGGAGGCAGGTAAGGTGGTCTGGTATTCCCATCTCTTGAAGAATTTTCCACAGTTTGTTGTTATCCACACAGTCAAAGGCTTTAGCATAGTCAATAAAGCAGAAATAGATGTTTTTCTGGAACTCTTTTGCTTTTTCGATGATCCAACAGATGTTAGCAATGTGATCTCTGGTTCCTCTGCCTTTTCTAAATCCAGCTTGAACATCTGGAAGTTCACAGTTCACATACTGTTGAAGCCTGTCTTGGAGAATTTTCAGCATTACTTTGCTAGTGTGTGAGATGACTGCAACTGTGTGGTAGTCTGAGCATTCTTTGGCATTGCCTTTCTTTGGGATTGGAATGAAAACGGACCTTTTCCAGTCCTGTGGCCACTGCTGAGTTTTCCAAATTTGCTGGCATATTGAGTGCAGCACTTTCACAGCATCATCTTTTAGGATTTAACATAGCTCAACTGGAATTCCATCACCTCCACTAATTTTGTTCATAGTGATATTTCCTAAGGCCCACTTGACTTTGTACTCCAGGATGTCTGGTTCTAGGTGAGTGATCACACTATCGTAATTATCTGGGTTGTGGAGATCTTTGTTGTATAGGTCTTCTGTGTATTCTTGCCACCTCTTCTTAATAACTTCTGCTTCTGTTAGATCCATTCCATTTCTGTCCTTTATTGTGCCCATCTTTGTATGAAATGTTCCCTCGGTATCTCTAATTTTCTTGAAGAGATCTCTAGTCTTTCCCATTCTATTGTTTTCCTCTATTTCTTTGCATTGATAGCTAAGGAAAGATTTCTTATCTCTCCTTGCTATTCTTTGGAACTCTGCGTTCAAATGGGAATATCTTTCCATTTCTCCTTTGTTTTTCGCTTCTCTTCTTTTCACAACTATTTGTAAGGCCTCCTCAGATAGCCATTTTGCTTTTTTGCATTTCTTTTTCTTGGGGATGGTCTTGATCCCTGCTTCCTGTACAATGTCACGAACCTCCGTCCATGTTTCTTTAGGCACTCCGTCTATCAGATCTAATCCCTTGAATCTATTTCTCACTTCCATTGTATAATCGTAAGGGATCTGATTTAGGTTATATCTGAATGGTCCAGTGGTTTTCCTTACTTTCTTCAATTTAAGTCTGAATTTGGCAATCAGGAGTTCACGATCTGAGACACAATCAGCTCCTGGTCTCGTTTTTGCTGAGTATATCGATCTTCTCCATCTTTGGCTGCAAAGAATATAATCAATCAGATTTCGGTACTGACCATCTGGTGATGTTCATGCGTAGAGTCTTCTCTTGCATTGTTGGAAGAAGGTGTTTCCTCTGACCAGTGAGTTCTCTTGGCAAAACTCTATTAGCCTCTGCCCTGCTTCATTCTGTACTCCAAAGCCAAATCTGATTGTTACTCCAGGTGTTTCTTGACTTCCTACTTTTGCATTCCAGGGTAGGAATTCTCTTCAGGGTTTAAAAAAAAAGTGGCAAAAATTGGTGACTTGAAATCATCAGAAGAAATAAGGAACACCAAAAATAGTCAATGTGTGGGTTAATATAAAAGATTCTATATGTATGTTTTTACTCATTTATTCTCCTAACTTCCTTGAAAGATGTAAATATTTTAAAAGTAGTAAATTTGACAGTGCATTTTGGTGTTCGTGATAAATATTAAAATATATTTATGTTTTTAACATGTTATATCATAGATATTATATATAATAGCACAAAGAAGAATTAAGAATGGAGCTATACTGAAGCAAAGCTTATATATTTTACCAGAATTAATTTAGTATTAATCTGAAGCAGAGTCTGATAAATAAGATGCACCACTAAGGAAACAACTCGAAGAAATAAACAGTTTAAAAAACATTAACAGGAAAGTTAAAATGGTACACTAAAAAAAGTACATATTTTTATAGGAAAGGAGGCAATCAAGGAGGAACTAAAGGGACAAAATAGACAAGAAGAGAATGTATGGAAAAGAAATGCAAAAAGGCAAATGAAAGTCCAAAAGGCAGAGTGTGTCAGGCTGGATAAAACGGCAAGATCCAACTACATGCTTTCTATAAAAGACAAACCCAAGCTTAAAAGACACAAGCTGAAAGTAAAAGGATGAAAAAAAGATACATACTGTACAGAGGACTATAATGGAGAATGGCTATATTAAAACCAGATAACACAGACTTTAAGGCAAAAAGTATTAATAGAGAAAAAGAACATTTCATAATGACAAAGTGACTACATTAGTAAGATATAATTATAAACGTATTTTACACCTAAAAATGCAGCCTCAAACAAATGAAAGATAAACTAACACAACTGTAAGGAACAACAATTCAACAATATTAATTTAGTTCCTCACTCTCAATAACTGATAAAACTAAACCAAAAAAATCAATAAGGATATAGAAGACTTACACACAATCAATCAACTTGACATAACTTCAGCCAGTAACTGCAGAGTACACACACTTTATAAGTGCACATGGTTTACACCTTTCCCAAAACTTAACTTAAAATGGATCAAACCCAAAATGTAAAACACAAAACGATAAAACTCCTACTAAACTGTAACAAGAGAAATTCTAGGTTTCATTGTGTTTAGTGATGACTAAAGCTGTGCTTAGAGGAAAATTTATGGCTTTTAAATAGTTATTTCAGAAAAAAAAAGATGTCAAGTCAGTACACTAAACTCACATCTCAACAAACTAGAAAGATAAGTACAAATTAAGTCCAAACCAAGCAGAAGAAAAGAAAATAATAAAGATCAGAGCAGAAAGCAATAAAACAGAAAACAGGAAAACAATAGAGAAAATCAGTAATATATGACTTACTTCACTTTATAGATCAACAGAACCAAAAAAACCGTAGCCAGAATGACCAAGGAAAAAGGAGAAACAACTCAAATGATCGAAATCAGCAATGTAAGAGGAACACCACTACTGCCCTTACAGAAATTCAGAGGATTAAAAGGGATTATGAACAGCTTTATGCCAATAAGTTAGATAAGTGACATAAATTTCTAGAAAGACAAAAAGTACTAAAACTGACTCAAGAAGAAATAGAAACCTGAATAGATCTACAACAAGAAAAGAAAATCTCAGGCCCAGGGGCTTCCCTGTGAATTACATCAAATATTTAAAGATAAAATAAAACCAATCTTTCATAAACTCTTACAGAGAAGGAAGGAAGAAATACTTCCCAACTGATTTCACGAATCCAGTATTCCCTCACACCAAAGGAATCACAAGAGGAAGAAAAAAACTAGAAACTAATCCCTTATTTATGCTAGGTTCCTAAGCTCTGATGTCCAGATATACCCATGCAGATTTTCCTCTTATCTTAAGCACAGAAGCATAAATATTTGAAAGTATGCTTTACTGATAATTTAAATTTTTTTTCCAAGGTTATAAGTATAGGGGTGGCCAAAAAGTTTGATTGGATTTTTCCACAACATCGTATGGAAAATCCAGAACAAACTTTGTGGCCAACCCAATATACATAAGATTCTTACACTGATTTAATTATACGCAACAGCTCTACAAACACGAGATGTTCCTCCACTGTTGTTCTGGGCCCACAGGGAACCTGAGTAAAGATGATGAAAACATATAACAAAGGCTCATAGGCAGAATGCTATAGGAAATCATTTTTTATTGAGAAGCAACAAAGGGATTGATGGCAAAGCCCTGGGAAGTCTCATTAGATTACTGTGAACATTCTGCAAAGGGGTGCTGAGGGTATTAAACTGCAGTCTGAAGAGCCAAAATTCAAGTGACCTTAAAGGCCAAGACATTGGACAATTTTATGTATTAGCCACAATATGTCTACAGGGGTTAAAATGGACTCAGGGTCTTCAAGGAAACTCACTCTTGACTTAAGCCATCCTAGTAGAAGTTCATCCTAAAAATTCTACAAGGTAGGAGACTGCAAAACTTCCAATATCTGAACTCTCAATAGAACACTTAGTTCAAACATGCAATTGCAATCTTTTCTAAGCCATCACTATATTTTTAAACTTTAAATATTTAAAATACCTTTAAGAAAAGTTGTATAAAGTGCAGGATTCCTATCTGCCCTTCAGAGCTTCCTCTAATATTAACATAGTACATAACCATAGTACAGTGATCAAAACCAGGAAATTAACATTGATACAATGTAACCAACTAAACTGCACACCTTACTCACTTTTTTTTTTTTGCTAATGCCCTTTTCTGTTCTGGGATGCAATTCAAGACCCCACATTACTAGGTCTCCTTCGTTTCCTCCAGTTCAGTTGCTCAGTCGTGTCCGACTCTTTGCGACCCCATGGACTGCAGCACGCTAGGCCTCCCTGCTCATCACCATCTCCCAGACATTACTCAAACTTATGTCCACTGAGTTGGTGATGCTATACATCTCATCCTCTGTCGTCCCCTTCTCCTCCTGCCCTCAATCTTTCCCAGCACCAGGGTCTTTTCAAATGAGTCAGCTCTTCGCATCAGGTGGCCAAAGTATTGGAGTTCCAGCTTCAACATCAGTCCTTCCAATGAACATTCAGGACTGATCTCCTTTAGGATGGACTGGTTGGATCTCCTTGCAGTCCAAGGGACTCTCAAGAGTCTTCTCCAACACCACAGTTCAAAAGCATTAATTCTTCGGTGCTCAGCTTTATTAGTTTCCTCCAATCTATGACAATTCTTCAGTCACTCATGTCCTTCATGACTTTTGACTTTTATGAAGAACAGTAGTCAGTTTCTTTATAGAATGTCCCTAACATTTTTTTCTTGTTTAATACTAGTAACAAGAATCATTTATTGCGGGTTTACTAAATATCAGGCACAATGCTAAGCCCTCTATCATCTTTTTAAATAAGTGTTTTTAACAGACTTTAGAGCAGAAGCATTTTAAAAATCAAACAGTAATCACCTTTAACTCACCTTTCTTCAAGTGCTAGTGTTTTGTAAATTACAAAGCATAACCAAACAGATTATTATTCCCCTACTGCAATATCCTTTCATGTTCCCTACCCCCCTAGAAAATATTAAGTCCAAGGATAAGCCTCAAATTCAGAGCCCTTGAGTTGTTAATCCATCTCAATCTTTACAGCCCACATTTTCCTACCCATGAACCCTGGTTCATAGTTTTCTTCATTTATACCTGCCCTCCTTTTCCATCTCAAATACCTTTTCTTGAAGACACCTTTAATCACTGCCCCTAGCTCCCAAGAGCTACTGATCCACTGAAATCCCACAGAATTTAATGACTACACTAGTCATTTGGTACATACACACCACCCTGAGCTGTAGGCATATGTTTTTGCAGACTGTCTCACAAATCAGGCTTTTTGAGAGCACGAGGTGTGGCTTCCTTTCCCTTTGACATCTCCTATATATACTACCTTAGGGGCTTCCCAAGTGGCGCTAGTGGTAAAGAACCCGCCTGTCAATGCAGGAGACGTAAGAGACACGGGTTTGACCCTGGGTCAGGGAGATCCCTGGAGGTGGGCATAGCAAAATCACTCCAGTATTCTTGCCTGGAGAATCCCATGGACGGAGGAGCCTGGTGGGCTATGGTTCATACGGCTGCAAAGAGTCAGACATGACTGAAGAGACTTAGCACATACTACCTCAATGCTTAACATCATTTACTGAATACCTACCAATTGCCAAGCTTTTGGTGGTGGTTTAGTTGCTAAGTCATGTCCAACTCTTGCGACCCCATGGACTGTAGCCTGCCAGGCTCCTCTGTTCATAGGATTTTCCAGGCAAGAATACCGGAGTGGATTGCCATTTCCTTCTCCAGGAGATCTTCCCAACCCAGGAATCGAACCCGTGTCTCCTGCATTGCAGGCAGATTCTTTACCGACTGAGCTATGAGGGAAGCCCAAAGCTTTTGGTAACCACTGAGAAATTAGAGATGATTAAGACACAATCCTAATTCTTCAGAAATTTTTGATGTAATAAATATTTCTTTGAGTATAGTGACAGACTGAACGTGGAATTTCTCTCCAGAAACTTAAGGTCACTGAAAGTTTCCTGCAGAAGTAATTTTTCTCCTTTTCTGTCCTGATAAGCAGTAAAATAACTAATTATAGATTACTGATGTGTCACAGAACATGTATATTTTCCAACCAGCTTGGGCTCAAAGCAAGCCGTGACCTGGTTTTATGAGAAATCCAGAGGAGGTACAGAGTAAACTTAAGGCTTTTGCAAATATTGCCACAGGTTGTAGCAAGTTTTAACCAGCTTGCCAACTGTTTTAGTCTAGTGACATCTAGTGGCAAAAGTGTCAAAAACAACACTGCTATAAATTAAACTACATTAAAGGGAAGCCATCTTATGAAAACAAGTGGCAAAATATAACAAAGAACTATGATACTTACCAGCATTAAAAAATGTGTTAATGTCTCTTTGGCCTATTTGATTATTAACGCCTCTCATTGGAATTTATCATTTTTTCCTTCTCTTGAAGCTATGCGTGGGTGCTCAGTCACTCAGTTGGGACTGCTGCCCGCTGGGCTCCTCTGTCCATGGATTTTTCCAGGCAAGAATACTACATAGGGTGGGTTGCCATTCCTCCCGCAGGGGATCTTCTTGACCCAAGGATCAAGCCTGTGTCTCCCGTGTCTCCTGCACTGCAGGCAGACTCTTTATCACTGAGCCATCTGGAAAGTCCATTCTTGTAGCTGCTTAAATATTAATTTTGACATAAAATTTACTGAAATAAATGATACTAATATTTTAATTATAAGTTAGAGAAAAGCCCTCAATTTAAAAGACTTAATGAAGAACAAATAAATCCCCAATGGTTGTATGTCTGTTCCAAAAATCTGGAAAATCAAAACTGCACTTTTATTTCTACACATTTGTCTACTGACAATTTCATATGTAAGTAAACATGTTCAGAAACTTTTGTTACTGATTTTCATCTGCCTATATAAGGCAAATAATTATCCAAATTCATTTTTTAAAATAACATTTTGCATTTCATTGAATTTTCTATGAAACTGAATTTTGGTGGAGATAAAACGTTTAAACATTATCAAAAATCTGTGACTTTTAACAGATTCTTCTACAAACAATGAATTACCAATGAATTTAAAATTTAATGCCCAAGTATTAAATATGAATCATTGTTTTAAAAATTGAATTCATCCAAAAATAGCAAAAAACCTAGTAACATTTTCCAAAATACCTTTTTGATAACCACATCTCTTTAAAAAAAAAAAAATGTCTAAATCATTTAGTTGAATGATCTATTAGTTTTTGTGATTTCAAGAAGGACTCAAAGTCATAAACTTTGGCTCCTTGTTTTCCAAAGTGTTGTTTATGAACCCATTTCAGAATCCCTAGCTCAACACAAAGATGGTTGTCTTACATCTGAACCTACTGATTCAGACTCTCTTGAGTTTTGGGGCCCTAAAATCGGCAATTTTTAAAAAGTTTCTCCAGGTGGCTTTATTATGCATAATAAAGTTCTGGAAATAATTACTATCAAGACCACAAATATAAATTCTTCTAAGTTGCTCTGATTCTAGTCAACCTTTCCTGCCTCTTTCAGACACAGTAAGTTGTTCCATCCTTAGGTTCTCTGATGGTTCCACCCTTTAGGTTCACTTTATTTACACCACTTACCATGTGGGTCACAATTTATCTGTTAACAATATATTGGGTTGACCCAAAAGTGTGTTCGTGATTTTCTGTAAGATGTAACGGAAAGACCCCAGCAAACTTTTTTGGCCAATCCAATAGTTTCCCTCTATTGGGATTGATATATATACACTATTGATACTATGTATAAAATAGAAAACTAATGGGAACCTACTGTATATCACAGGGAACTCTCCTCAGTGCTCCCTGGTGACCTAAGTGGGAAGGAAATCCAAAAAAGTGAGGATATATGTATATGTACAGCTGATTCACTTTGCTGTACAGTAGAAACAACATTGAAAAGCAACTATACTACAATAAAATATTTAAAAAACTATATATATATGTAAATGTATATATATGTAAATATATATTTCCCTCACTAAACCTGTGAGCTCTTCATGGGAAGGAGTTATGTTTTTTGTTTTTGTGTCTCTAGCCCAATAATATCTGATGAACAGGAAGAGCTTAATGAATTTGGTTAAATTAATGAGCAAATGTATGAAGTATCACAGTTCTAAAAAAAAAAGCATGTGGCTTCCACTTGTGCTCAGAGTGAGGAACCTTATGTAGTACCAATTCCAAATATGATTAAAAATTAACATCAAAGTAATGTCTAATAATCAGTTAAAATTGGGGGGCTGGGAGAAATAGAATTTTTTCAAAATTCTGTGAATACCTTTTAAACTTTGACTTTCCTGAAAAACCATTTCAGTCTTAAATACTGGAGTGTTTTAAAATAGAAGAATTTTTATATGTGATTTTTGGAAAAAAGAAAAATTGAAAATGACTAACAAAATTTTACACTATTCAGCCTTAAACTTTTTCTAGGCTGTCACTTAGCAGAAACTACTGACAAAACTAGAACCTTAAAAGGAAATATATACTGTACACCCATCTTCAGTGCCATATTCCAGGGGTAAAAGGCTGACTCAATCAAGAAAAGTTATTGTTTAGAAAGATACATTCTTCGTTGTTGTTGGTGTTCGGTCACTAAGTCGTGTCCGACTTTTTGCGCCCCCATAGACTGCAGCCTGTCAGGTCTCCCTGCCCTTCATCATCTCCCAAAGCCAAAGGATATATCCTTGGGTTCTAGCTAAAGTAAAATAAACCATGTATATTTTGCTTCAAATCATAATATAACACAAATTAAAAGTTTAAAGAAATAGAACACAATGAATAGTCAGTACATAAACTATCTAATAATTATTCCAGTAAATTAATGTCATACGGCTTAAAATTGAAATCAGAATTTAACCCAAATACATTTGGGTAACCTGCATACATTGGCTAAGAACAGAAAATTCAAGCAGTATGCTTGAGATGTAATTTTAGTCAAGAACTCTTTAGGCATCTTTTACTTCTCTTTAGTAAGTTAGCCAAAAAAGTTCATTCGGGAAAAATCTGAGTGAACCTTTTGGCCAACCAATATTTACTTGAAAGATTTTAAACCATGAAACCCCTCGTTGTCCCTGTCTTCTCAAGGTGGCTACCTTCCATTCATTTCTGGAAGCCCAGCTAAAGTGTTACTTCCTCTGTGAAGCCTACCCTAAATTCCCAGGTCAAATTAATGAGTCTCTCCTCCGTGCCTACCTAGTCTGTTGGGTCCTGGCAAGTATTACACACACTATAACACTACGAGTTATTCACCTGTCGAAATAACGAACAAAACGACACTCTCTCAGAGGGCAGCAGCTGCGTCTTACACTCTTGGTACCTCCGCTCTCTGGAGGACTACCAGAACCTGGACAGGAGTTTACCAGGATTTTCCAGAAATGAATGCCCAGTGTAGTAATCAAAAGCTGTGGGCAAGAGGGGCTTAAGTAAAATGAAGAAGTGGCAACTGACAGAAAACCACGGATTAAAAAGCATCTTTGGGGAGGATTTCTGCTTCTGCTCGTGAAGGATTACCTGCTATCACGCCTTCCATAGACAGCTAGAAAACCAGAGAAAATACGCAAAACACTCTTTTCAGATACTGTGTAACAGGCAGTGTGCTACTGTGAGCCCCGCGAGAAGGGAGACAGGTGAGCTCTATCACTTCCCCAGCTTCCTGCTGAAAGGCAGCTCCCAGGATGCAAACCAGCAAGGAACGGCAGCCACAGTGAGCAGAAGAGGGACAGAGCCTACCAGGACGAAGGTGACCAGCACTCACACCACGGAAGATGGGGGGGGAGGCTGTTCCATGACCACACCTGGCAGAGCGCACAGGGCACCCCAAACATTCGGCACTAACCTACGAATTTATGGGCTGAAACTTCACAAGGCTGGAGAAAGGCCCAGGACAGCAGTAAGCCAAACAATTTCTGAAACTCACATAGGGCTCAGAGTAGTTCATGTGCCCAGCAGCCAGAGTGGGAAGACGTCATAATACACGGGGCAGTGGGCAGCATGATCAGAAGGGTACTGCCTTAGGAGGGAGGCTTAATAAACCAGGCTAGGCTGCTCTAGTTGAGCCTTAACCAAACTCAAAAGGAAGCCTAGAAAGAACCAAACTGATGACAACTTATGCCAGAACCAAGTCCAATATCCTTTAAAGGAATCAAACAAAATCCAGCACCTAAAATCAAAATTTACAATGTTTGGCATACGGTAAAAAATTTCCAGGCATGAAAAAAGTAGGAAAACGGGCAAATGTGACATGGGAAAGCTCATTTGTTTAGGAAAAAAGAAAGATCCAGAAATGACAGACTGACAAGAGTTAACATTTAGTATAAAAATATCTGATATGTTCAAAAAAGAGACAAACGAACATAGGTACGATGAAGAAATGGAAGACTTTTTTTAAAGGGGGAAGTGACACCGAAAGCTGAAAAACACAATTATCTGAAATTAAAAATACATTTCCCCTCATAGCGCAGTCAGTAAAGAATCTGCCTGCAATGCATGCGACCCGGGTTCGATTCCTGGGTTAGGAAGATCCCCTGGAGAAGGAAATGGCAACCCACTCCAGTATTCTTGCCTGGAGAATCCCCTGGGCAGAGGAGCCTGGCAGGCTGCAGTCCATGGGGTAGCAACAGTCAGACACGACTTAGCGACTAAAGCACCACCACCACCGAAAATACATCGGATGGGATTAAGAGCAGCATAGACACAACAGAAAAAAAGACCACTGAACCTGGAAACATAGCAAGAAAAACTATCCAAAGCAGGACAGAAAGAAAAACAAAAAAGGTGCATCAGTGACCCGTGAGAAAACACCAAAACTAGTCAAACATAGAAACTGGGAGAGGCAAGAGCAGGAAAACTATCGAAGAAATAATGGCCAAAGTATTTGCTAAAAAGCTGTAAACCTCCAGATCAAAGACCATGTGGAGCCCATAAGTATGAACTCATCCTTTTCAATATATATCAGCTCAGTTCAGTCGCTCAGTCGTGTCTGACTCTTTGTGACCCCATGGACTGCAGCACGCCAGCCTTCTCTGTCCATCACCAACTCCTGGAGCTTCCTCAAACTCATGTCCATTGAGTCACTGATGCCATCCAACCATCTCATCCTCTGACGCCCCCTTCTCCTGCCTTCAATCTTTCCCAGCATCAGGGTCTTTTCATATGAGTCAGTTCTTTGCATCAGGTGGCCAAAATATTGGGAGTTTCAGCTTCAGCATCAGTCCTTCCAATGAATATTCAGGACTGATTTTATTTAGGATGGACTGGTTGGATCTCCTTACAGTCCAAGGGACTCTCAAGAGTCTTCTCCAGCACCACAGTTCGAAAGCATCAATTCTTCGGCACTCAGCTTTCTTTATAGTCCAACTCTCACATCCATACATGACCACTGGCAAAACCATAGCTTTGACTAGACAGACCTTTGTTGGCAAACTAATGTCTCTGCTTTTTAATATGCTGTCTAGGTTGGTCATAGCTTTTCTTCCAAAGAGCAAGGGTCTTTTAATTTCATGGCTGCAGTCACCATCTGCAGTGATTTTGGAGTCTCAGAACATAAAGTCTGTCACTGTTTCCATTGTTTCCCCATTTATTTACCATGAAGTGATGGGACCAGATGCCCTGATCTTAGTTTTTTGAATGTTGAGTTTTAAGCCAACTTTTTCACTCTCCTCTTTCAATATATATAAGTAAATATAAAAATAAATATTGATATTAATGTGTGAGCTTATATATATGCTGCTGCTGCTGCTAAGTCGCTTCAGTCATGTCCGACTCAGTGCGACCCCATAGATGGAAGCCCACCAGGCTTCCCTGTCCCTGGGATTCTCCAGGCAAGAATACTGGAGTGGGTTGCCATTTCCTTCTCCAATGCATGAAAAGTGAAAAGTGAAAGTGAAGTAGCTCAGTCGTGTCTGACTCCTAGCGACCCCATGGACTGCAGCCTACCTGGCTCCTCCGTCCATGGGATTTTCCAGGCAAGAGGACTGGAGTGGGGTGCCATTGCCTTCTCCAGCTTGTATATATACACGTGTGTATATTTCCTTGCTTAAATACTGAGAGGGTATGGAAGTGGTTTCTAAACACCCTTCTCCACTGAAAGAACAGCACTCCTGAACAAATACTCAATTCTAGCGCTGGGGCCAGGGAAGAACAAAGTAACTCTGGAACATTATATTGTGCCAGAAATTAAAAATATGCTCAAACAATAATGAGAGCACATGAAAAGGACACAGGAAGCTAAACTGACAGTATTTTAACTGGCCAAATTTGGAGCATTTTGAGATTGAAAATAAATAGTCATCCCTTGATGTCTGACGGTATTTCAACCGGCCAAATTTGGAGCATTTTGAGATTGAAAATAAATAGTCATCCTTTAGTGTCCATGGAGGCACTGATTCCAGGGTTTCCACAGTTACCAAGTCCCTGGATGCTCAAGTTGTTTATATAAAATGGTGTAATATTTGTACATAACCTACGCAATGCTCCCGTATACTTTAAAACATCTCTAGATTACTTATAGTGTCTAATACAATGCAAATACTATGGAAAATGATGCAAATGCTATGTAAGTAGTTGCTGGTGCTCAGAAAAATTCAAGTTTTGTTTTTTGGAACTTTCTGGAATTTTTTTCCTGAATATTTTCAATCTGCCCTTGGGTGAATCTGTGGGTGCAGAACCCACAGATATGGAAGGCTGAATGTAATGACTTTAACAAATCATAACCCACTGAATAAAATAGGATTTCACTGTTCCACACTGACTTAAATAAATGAATAAATACTGGGGAGAAGAGAAGGGTCTTCCTTACAGTAAAATGCAAACCAATAAATGTAGAAGGAATGATAAATTCAGAAAACCACTATTTGGAAACCATCACTGTATAATTAATTCAAGCAAGAAATATCAATGGATATTATAACTGGTGAAAGAAATGGTCTTGAAAAACAAGATTACATGGTCTCACAATATCTCCTCAAAAACACAGTCATCATAAAAAAAAAAAAAGAAAAAACCTTATAACAATAATGGGCAAAACTGACATTCTTATATAAATAAAAACAGAAAGAATTTGCTTCCAGCTGACCTGCACTGTAAGAAATGCTACAATAAGTTCTCCAAACTAAGAAAAAATTTCATCAATGGAAGCTTCAATCTATAGGAAGGGATTAAGAATTCCTGAAATGATGAGCACATGAGTAAATATTCTATATATAGATTTTCTTCTCTTAATTTCTTTAAAAGATATTATTTAAGGGTCTTTAATAAAAGGCACAGACACACCTTCTTAGAGACTTCATGGAAAGAAACAAGAACAGATACAGGCTCAGAGATTTACTGGAGTGAGGACAAAGTGAAGTTGCTCTCACAAATCTTCTCTATGGTTTAGAGTGACCATTCTCCTGGTATGTCCTACTCTTCTGAATAAGACTCACACTTCGCTGGTTAACGGCCACATTTAAAAGGTTAACTGAAGCACTATTACACATACAACGTAACAGGTAATAAAGGAATGAATTATCAACATTTCAAAAATAGTACCTGGGGGAAAACTATACCCTTAGGATCAACCGTAGGTCTGGAGGTCACAGTTAAGCCATTCAGTGAAGACTGTGGCTCTGATTAAGACTCACCCCTGGTTCCTTCCTTCGTCACTCCACTTTCCAATGTGGAGGTAAGGCCTGGCAGGTGGCAGAGGCAGGTCTCCGATGAATGCCAGGGCCAACTTCCTTTATTATTTTATTTGTCTGGCTAATAGGTGGGTGAGTGAGAGAGACATGAATAAACTGGTCATTTGAAACCCAGCTCCCTCGTGTTCTTCATATCAACCTTTTCCATCGATTCATGCTTCTCCCACCCACCGTCCTCCACTTAAACTTCAAGCACTATCTCTCAACATTACACATGATTTCAGAACCTTCACTGCTGTTTTGTGAGATTTTGCTCCACCAAGGAAAGCCTCAGGCTCTTTTTAATTGTCAAAACCTCCTTCATGTATATCATCTTCTTAACAACCAAGCACAGAACTCCCAACAGATCTGCTTAATACCACTGAAGCTTTTACACTATATATGCTGGTAATAAGACAGTCCCCTTCCTAGGCAACAAGACAATATTATGTTTGTATCCAAGGTCAGTTGCAAACAACATCATATGTGTACGCACCACCATGTCCTCACTCCCATGCGTATATATTTATCACCAGGAGTGAACAGTCTTATAACTTTGATATACAAAACATCAATATTGCATTTCTCTTGTATTTCATTTCTGTCGAATGACAAAAAACAGTGAGATTCATTGAAAAATATGAGTGGTTGAATTTTAAGTAAGAAATCCTCTGGGAATCTAATTTGCATCAAATCTACATTTTGCTTCTGTGCTGTCACAGTCATTTGCTGCTACTTTCTAATTTTTTAATTTCTCCTTTTCTCTTAAGTGTGTTACATTTCAAAATAAGTTGCTACTTCAGTGACCTCTAGGAAAGAAAGGAAGTTCTTTAGGCTTAAAAGAGGAACCTTGCTAATGTAATGTTACTTGGCATTCGTGTGGAGCATAAATTATACCCTGCGATGTTTACCCAAAAGGGTTAAGACCAAAGAAAGAATCTGCTTGCTTATTTAAAAGAAAAAAACGCACACATTACCTCAGTCAGAGAATCGCCCCAAACTCGCCCAGGCACAGCCTCGGCAGATCACCCACCAGCATTAGCATTGTATCAGATGACGTTACAGAACAATAGTGAACTCTGTGCAGGGCTCGAATATATTGTTTTGAAAGAATACACTGTCATTAACTTGAATAAAGCTTTCTGAAATCAAACCTTCGGGTACAGCCCTCACTGTGTGGCCCTTTTACTACTTTGAGAAACAGCCTCATCCTGAAAGCAGCAGAGGAGGAAATAAAAGAGATTAGGAATAACGGCAACAGTGATGAGTCACCCCTGCCCCGTCCTGCAGGCAGATGCAGGGCTTTATACCAGGCGGAACAACGTCAAAGCAGAAGGCTCAGAACTTCCTTCCCTGGTGGTCCAGTGTTTAAGAAACCACCTTCCAATGCAAGGGACGTGGGTTCCATCCCTGGTTGGGGAAACTAAGATCCCACAGGCCATGGGCCAACCAAGCCTGCACACCGCAACTAAGACTCAACACAGCCAAAAATAATAAGTAAATAATTAAAAAAAAAAAAAGTAGGAGGCTCTGTAAGGAACAAAGCACCGGAAAATCCAAACCAGCTGATGCCCATCACCCTATTTCCCTTTACAGCCTTGTGATTCTTATCATGGGTTTCCCTACAATTGGAAACTGAGTTGTTTTTTTAAAAAAAGTATAACTTCTAATAATACATTTGTTTCAGGTGTACAACAGTGATTTGATATTTTTATACCTTACAGGAAGATGACCATGATAAATCTAGGTACGATCTATCAACACCAAGAGTTATTACAGTATTACCAATTGTATTCCTGATGCTGTACTTTACACCCTGGGACTTGTCTATTTTATAACTGCAAGTCTGTACCTCTTAACCTCCCCCACAACTCCCCTCCCCTTTGGCAACCACCAATGCATTCTCTGCATCTAGGAGTCTGAAACTGAGTCTTATTCCACGTACAAAATAGTTTAAACTCGATATCTAGATGCCAACTTGAGCTGGCAGTTCTCCGGGCCATGAACTGAAGCTCTCTAAGTGCCAATGGTTAATCTCGAAAGTGGAAAGAACAGAGGACATCCCTGGCGGTCAGGTGGTTAGGATGCCACACTCCCAACGCAGGTGGCCCAGGGCTCAGTTTCTGGTCAGGGAACGAGATCCCACATACCGCCGAGGAAAATTTTGCATGCTGCAACCAAGACCCGTTGCAGCAAAAGAAAGAAAGGAAGGAAGGAAAGAAAAGAAGGGAAGGAGGGGAAGGGGGAAGTGAGGAAAGAAAGAAGGGAGGAAGTGGGAAAAGAAAGAAAGGTCACACATAGTACGGGAGGTAAGGATTAGCTACAATTACTGTTAATACCATGACTATACTCACTATTTCCACCCAACTATCCCCCGGCCTACCTTTTCTAATCACCATCCGAGACGTTTACTTCTTCATGAGTGAAGCACGAGCGGTAACTCAAATGCTCACTGGGTTTTTTGGTTTCCCTGCAGCCTGGCCACTGCCTCTTGTTGCCATTTCTGTTTTCACATCACTCTGAGCACTCTCATAAAGTGATTTTTCTACCTTCAGTAGCCAAATCCCAAGATTCCTCTTAACTACAAGCTACTTTTCGCGAGCTTTCCTCTCTCTGGCACCTGTTCTCAATGATCTCAACAACCAAGGTTTAAAGAGGTGAAAAACAAAGCCAGGGTAACAGAGCCAGATGGTAGCTAAGTCCCAATTAAATCCAGGTTATGGAAGCCTTGTAAACTGTTGGTGAGAATATAATTTGGTGCAGCCACTATGGGAAAACAGTATGAAGGTTCCTTAAAAAACTAAAGAGTACTACCATACGTTCCAGCAATCCCACTCCTGTGCATAGAAAAAACAAAAACACTAAATTGAAAAGATAGATGCACCCCAATGTTTACAACAGCGACATTTACAAGTAACAAGATATGGAAACAACCATGTGCTCATCAGCAGATTCCTGGATTAAGATGTGGTAATACATGTACAATGGAATATTAGCCTTAGAAAAGAATGAAATACTGCCATTTGCAGCAATGTGGATGGACCTGGAGAATAGTATGCTTCATGACAGAAGTCAGACAGAGAAAAGACAAATACTATATGATATCACAGAATATCATATGCAGATATCATATTCTGCATGGTATGCAGAATTTAAAACATAATAAAAATGAATGTATATGCAAAACAGAAGCAGACTTACAGATGTGGAAAAAAAACAACTTGTAGTTACTAAAGAGGAGAGGAAGGGGAGGAGGGACAAATTACAGAGGTATGAAATTAACACATGCAAACTATCATACATAAAATAGATAAGCCACATGGATACACTGTATAGCACAGGAAATTATGCCCATTATATTGAAATAACCTATAATGGAACACAATCTACAAAATACTGAATCATTATCCAGTACACCTGAAACTAACAGACTACTGCAAATCAACTACACTTGGATAAAAAATAATAAAATCCAGGGAGCAATGCAACCACGTCTAGCTGTGTTGCATTAACTGCAGTGCACTAACTATTCACTCCGAGGGTTGCCAGGGACGATTTTAAATCTGAGGTTAACTTGCCTTAACACCAAACCTTCTTGTAGATGCTTCCCCTACTAGTCAACTTATCATCAAGTATGAGTTAGTTCAAATGCTCAAAGAAGAAACAGTAATTCCAGAAAAATATTAAATATATCTTAAAGTTCTGGGTGGGTTTTTTTTTTAAGTTTTTTGTTTGCTTTCAGAATTTCCCTAACGTGGGACGGGGGCCTCCCTGGTGGCTCAGACAGTGAAAGAATCTGCCTGCAATGCAGGAGGCCCAGGTTCAATCCCTGGGTTTGGAAGATCCCCCTGGAGAAGGGAATGGCTCCCCACTTCAATATTCTTGCCTGGAGAATCCCATGGACAGAGGAGCCTGGTGGGCTACAGTGCAATGAGTCACAAAGAGTTGGATGAAACTGCATGACTAACACTTTCACTTCTTAAAGTGGGGACAAAAATAGATCACACAGGCCTCATCCAGTTCTATAAATGTAAGATGTTTTCTATATTATACTATACCAGGTGAAGTAAACCAGGGTAGGTCAACTAACTCATTTATAGTTCCCCATGTTTTGTGAGGAGAGGAAGACAGAAAGACTTTGGGAGGAGAGAGGGCATAGTTAACAGGAAGAAGAGGCATGATTAGGGTGACTGTGAGCAGCACTACTTGCAACTCCAGAAGCGATCAAGGACAGAACACAAGTGTCCACCTCTAAGTTTCTAAAGATAAAGGTGTATCTTTTAAATCTGATTGCACAAGGATATATGAAGATGGAAAATTCATTAATGCCAGCTTCTTTGGAGGATCACATATTCCTTAAAACAACAGAAACTAATGAGAAGATGGGTAACAGGATACAACGAGCTGTTTTGTGTAAGAACCAGATGAGTTTACTGAAGTCTAACGCTGAGGCCTGCGGGGAAAGACTGAAAGCCTGTATTTCCCCATCTGTAAAGCAGATGAAGCACTGGGAAGAATGAGGTGGTACATGGATCATTTATAAAGCACCATTTGGGTTTATTTTTGTTTTTTAAAAACAGCCTGGAATAGTGTAACTAGTAGATTTGACATCAGTGATACAGGTTGAAGTTCAACCTCTATCTGCTAGTTGTCTGATCAGGCACAAGTCATTCAAACATATGTAATGATGTAAGAACTAAAGAGTTAATATATATGTTGTGTAGGGGAAGGAAACTTTTAATATAAATAGTTCTATAAATGTAAGATGTTTTCTATTATACTGGACCAGGTTAAGTAAACCAGGGAAGGTCAACTAAATCATTTATAGTTCCTCATTTTTTGTGAGGAGAGGAAGACAGAAAGAGTGATTCTTACAGCAGAAACCCTGTTCAGTTAAGAGATAATCATTGGTCTTTGCGACACCCACATATACTTTGTAAGTGTGCTAGTTGCTCAGTTGTGTCTGACTCTTTGTGACCCACAGACTGTAGCCAACCAGGCTCCTCTGTCCATGGAATTCTCCAGGCAAGAATTCTGGAGTGGGTTGCCATGCCCTTCTTCAAGGGGTCTTCCCAGTCCAGGGATTGAACCCAGGTCTCTGACAATGCAGGCAGATTCTTTACTATCTGAGCCACCAGGGAACCCCAGAGTGACCTATAGATATCAATTAAGTATAATTGTTCTATTGTGTCAGTTAGGATCTCTGTTACCTTACTGACTTTCTGTCTGGAAGGTCTGTTCCCTGATGTCAGTGGGGGACTTACTATATTCAATATCCTGTAATAACCTATAATGGAAAAGAATCTGAAAAAGAATATACTCACACACAAACACATAACTGAATCACTTTGCAATATACCTGAAATTAATACAACCTTGTAAATCAACTATATGTCAATAAATTTTCTTTAATGCAAACCCTTACCTTTCAAAAGTGGCTGGAAGGTTGGAATCTCTTGTAACTTGATGACATCAGGATCATTGCTGACGTTCCTTGAGGCCTGGGAGCCTTGAGCTACAACCACAATATCGTCCATCTTGGCTCTATGCTTAGCTGGAGAAGGGGTCACTGAAAATAAAGTTACATTGCTCAGGAGTTGCATGTTATTTAGCCACCTCTGTCTCAACAAGGCTGTTTTCACTGTAGTCATTAAAAAGGACATTCTCACACATAAAAAAATGCTAACCGTACTTACCCTGGTGGTGGGGGCTGGGGTAAGGGAGACGAATTAGAGGACCTCTGTTTTCTATGGTATTAAAAAATCCTCAAACTTTACAGGAACATATGCCATCTATTGGAGAAGGAAATGGCAACCCACTCCAGTATTCTTGCCTGGAGAATTCTATGGACCAAAGAGCCTAGTGGGCTATGGTCCATGGGGTCGCAAAGAGTCAGACATGAATAAGCAACTAACACACACGCACCATCTATAAAAGAGCTTTTGTAACTAAAAGTTTATTCAACACACAAAATAAGCAGATTTTTTTTAACTTTTGTTTCTTTGATCCTCCTCATGTTTGTCCCTATTTCTCAATGAGAAAATAAGGGTACAAGATTTAGCTGTGACTTATTCAAGGTCAACAGTGCTAGAGACAGAGTTAAGAAGGGAATGGGAGGTAAATCGATTATTGGTATACATGGCCCATCACTGCCATGCTGGGGTTGCAAAGCTGTAGCCACCCTACCACAGTAAGCCTGGCATGTTGAATAGATCCTAGTTACAGAAAAAAAAAAAAAAAAAAAACAAACTAACCCTGATTCTCAACCCTAGATGACCACACCAGTCCCCTGGCCCCTTAAAGTCACAGGGCAGAAAGAACCAGTGGGACAACAGTAGGCTGAGCAAAACTAAGAAATTTGAAGGACTGCTAAAGAGGCAGATCAATTTCAGGTTTCTCGGCAAATGTAATCCATTTAGAAGGAAGTGATTTAAGGACACTCCAGACCAAGACATCCTGCGTTCCCAAACATCTGGTTGGGGCAAGAATGAATCTTTATTGTTTTACACTCTAGAAGGTAGTATTTGCAGGCTTACCATAATCATGCCTCAAAGGTTGATCCAAACTTGCCATAGAACCATCCTGCCTCCTGCAGGCTAAAGTCTCTGGAGGCTTTGCCTTCACTCTTAAAATCTCAGCTGCTTTCATTGCTCTTCAAGAAATCTCTCTTAGCCTCTTTTGGTAATTTACCTAATGTTTTTACAAACCTCAAGCCAGAAATCTTTCCTGGGACAAAGTGATTCCTCCATCCCCAGACTCCAGAGGAAAACAGACTTCACTAGATTCTAGGTAGCCTCTATTACTTGTCTGTAAAATGGGGCTACAAAGAGGATTAAACATGAACACATGTGACGCACTTAGCCTATACTATTCGGCAGTATTGGTTAGTATGCTCTGGTACTGGTCAGAGCCCATGCTATTGGTTAGAAAGTGAACAAGCCTATTAAAAAGATGACACACTTCTTACAAAATATGATTCTGGCCTGACACAGAGGCAAGAAAGTAAAGGGTAACAATTATTACAGTATTTGTTATAAGATACTGCATTCTGGATCTTCCAAAGAAATAAAAATGTAGCCGTAGATACTGCTCACAGTTGAAAGCTATCTCAGTCTAGCCCCCAGAATGGTCTGAACTAGCCTTGATGGTCACATTTCAGTGTGGAATACCTTTAGCTCTGTTAACTTCTCCATTTCTGAATTACATGTCCTACCAAGGTCAGAGCAGTCCTATCTATGACCAGAGCTCTTTTTAGGCCCCAGATATAAGCCAGTTTGGGTTAACCACTCCAGAGCTTATTATCCAGGGCAGCCCCAGTGGTCCTAGGGTTTGGTGTGTAACAAATTAAAAATAAAGGCGAAAACGATCCTCAATTAAGCATCAACTGTTTTATTAACTGAGCGCCCACTACATTACAGGAACAAAAATCCTCCCATTTCTACATTAAACTCGAAGAGAAATATAAAAAATATGGACGGAGAAAGAGTAGGGCAAAACTTAAGAACTTGCCTTCATGGCCAACCTCTATATGAGAAAGGGAGCCGAGACACCTTCCGATGGGCAGATCAGTTTCTGGACATGTTCGCAAGCAAGGGTTCAAAGCGATTGTACACCTGTCACACGCCCCTTCTGAAAAGGAATTTCTAGGACCCACTTTTAAGGAGGAATCTGTTCTTTGAGGTTCTATGACCCATCCACTGTGCGACCCCCATCTCACCCTGCCAGTCATGAATAATAAAGCCAAATATTAATTAGATCGTCTTTCAAGGAGTAAGCTGCAGCTGAGACAAATAGCTATTTTGAAAATCAAAAATGGGCTTGCGCGCCCACGCTGGCTTAGCTTGTAATCACAGCACCGGTTTCCATCAGGGGAATTAAGGGTAGGACAGATGATGGCTTTTTTTTTTTTTTGCTTTTTTAAGAAAAAAAGCACGGCGAGGGCTTTCTGTGCGTTCCCGTCCGCCGGTCCCAGTCCCCAGCAAGCTGGGAAGGCAGCCCGCCCGGCAAGCAGGCAGGGCTGGCTGAAGGAGGGTGGAAGTAGTTAGGGCACCGACCTGAGGAGTTCAGATCGTTGGGTCGGCTCTCGGCCTCGGAACTCTGCTCACTACCCATGGTGCCGGCAGCGGTGGCAGCGGAGGAACGACGGAACGGGCGGCGACCGCTCAGGCGGAGGGGCGACAGAGCAGGGACCGGGGGACCGAGATGCGGAGGCTACACCGGCTGCGATATGGGGATGGCGCGCCCAGCCCACGCAGGGGCGCGGACGGTGGGGGACGGAGAGGCCCTATTTGGGGAAAGGCTTGCAGGGAGGGGCCGCGGGGCTGCACGCCGCTCGCCCGCCCGCCTTCTTTGGGGAAACCAAAGGCAAGGAGGCGGGTGATCGCCGGGAACCAGCCACGCCTGCGACTGGCGGGCGGCGCCGCAATCACTCACTCGCTCCAGGGGCCCGCAGGTTCGTTCCTTCCGCGACGCGGATTGGCAGCGACGGCGGCGATCGGCGGTCAGTTCCGGGTTAGAGTGCCCCGCCCCCTGCCCGAGGGAGGGCTGGGAGACCCACGCTTCCCAGTACAGCGGGCGCAGCCTTAAAGGGCCAGATCGCCTCAAACGCAGAGCCGCTCTAAGATTGAGTCGGTTCCTATGGTAGTGATGCGAGTCACCTTTAAGCATCATCTACACGCTAGGCACGTTACCTCTAGAGTTAGAAATTTACTAGTGGGTTTTTGAGGGGTTTGTTTTTGCCTGTGTTTGGGTTGGGTTTTTTTTTTTTAATATATTGTTCTTTTTTCATTTTTTAAAATGACGTTTGTTTATTTTTGGTTGTGCTGGGTCTTCCTTGCTAAAGTTGTGTGGTACAGCGGCTACTCTTTACTGAGGTGCCTGGGCTTCTCATTATGGTGGTTTCTCTTGTCGCACAGCTTGGGCTCTAGATCACTGGTTCAGTAGTTGTGGTGCATGGGCTTAGTTGTCCTACTGAATGTAGAATCTTCCCAGACCAGGGATTGAACCCCTGTCCCCTTGCATTGGCTGGCAGATTCTTTACCACTAAGCCACTGTGCTATGCTTAGTCACTCAGCCCTGATCGACTCTTTGCGACCCCATGGACTGTAACCCACCAGGCTCCTCTGTCCATGGGGATTCTCCAGGCAAGAATACTGGAATGGGTTGCCATGCCCTCCTCCAGGGGATCTTCCCAACCCATTGACCCAGCCTAGGTTTCCTGCACTGCAGGCAGATTCTTCACTATCGGAGCCACTAGGGAAGCCCTTTTGATATTTTTTTTAAATTGAGATATAATTGACGTATAACATTATATTAGTTTCAGATGTACAACATATGACTCGATATTTGCATATGTATGCTGCAAAATTTTAAATCCTCTTTTACAGGTGGAAAAAGAGAAGTGCTGGATAGATGCAGATATGGAATCCACAACATCAAAACACAAAGTTCCTATTTTAGTTCCAAAAGCTGGGAGTTTGTCAGTGGCAACTATAGAAAAAAAATACTAGATGGTGAAGGAAGGAGCTGGAAATGAGAGAAGAATGAATAGAAAATGCTGATTCTTGTGTTAGGGTGTTTGTGCATCTTCAAAAGAAAGTGGATGCCCCAAGTCTACTTTCTGGGAACCTTGACAGTTTACCCACAGGCATTCTGAAAGTGGAAAAGGCAAGAAGGAAGTAGAGATAATGTGTAACAGAGACTGTCAACTTTGGCAGGTCAAGGATGTCAAGGTAGCAATGCTTTCCCATTCAGGAATTGGGTGGCTATGGCATTTTCAGAACTTTACTGCTCATATTGTTTGTTTCATGAAATTTTCAGTTAATGCCCTGAGTTTTCAAATAAACTATGGTTCCATTTATATATATATATATATACATATATACATGTATATATGTATATATGTATATATATATGTATATGTATTTACAAATTGAGTCAAAATCTTATTTTTTTAATTTTTAAAAACTTTTTATTTTATATTGGTGTATAAGCCAGTTGGGCTTCCCAGGTGGCGCAAGTGGTAAAGAACCCACCTGCCAATGCAGAAGACATGAAAGCTGCGGGTTTGATCCCTGGGTTGGGGAGATCCCCTGAAAGAGGGGCATGGCAACCCACTCCAGTATTCTTTCCTGGAGAATCCCATGGACAGAGATGCCTGGTGGGCTATAGTTCATAGGGTTGCAAAGAGTCAGTCACAAGTGAAGTGACTTAGCATTCATAAGCCGATTAACAATGTTGTAATAGTTTCAGATGGACAGAAAAAGTACTCAGCCATACATATACACGTATCCATTCTCCCCTGCAAACTCCCTTCTCCTCCAGACTGTCACATAACATTGAGCAGAGCTCCCTGTGCTGTCCAGTAGGTCCTTGTTAATTTTCCATTGTAAATATAGCAGTGTGTACATGTCAATCCCAAACTCCCTAACTATCCCTTCCCCCCTGGCAACCATAAATTCATTCTCTAGGTCTGTGAGTCTGTATCTATTTTGTAAATAAGTTCATTTGTATCATTTCCTTTTAAATTCTGCATATAAGAGATATCATATGATATTTCTCTTTTCCTGCCTGACTTACTTCACTCAGTATGACAATCTCTGGGTCCATTTATGATGCTGCAATTGGCATTGTTTCATTCTTTTAAATGGCTTAGTAATATTCCATTGTTTTATATTTTTTATATATTTTAAGCTCATCTGATATCCATAAACAGATAACCTCTTCCTGGCAACTAGGTCGTAAGTGGTGAAACTAGGATTTCGGACTCTGATTACAAATCTCATGCTCTTTCCTTTGCTCACCACTACAATACAATCATCCCTTGAGATTTATATAAACCACCAGGTTGATGGAACTGAAAGGGGTCTTGCCTGGGAAATTCCATGGACAGAGGAGCTTGGTGGGCTACAGTCCATAGGGGTCCCAAAAGAGTTTAGTGGCTAAACAACAACAGCAACAATGCGTATGGAATCTTAGCCCCCTGACCAGGG
Source organism: Okapia johnstoni (assembly GCA_024291935.2). Classification (NCBI taxonomy): domain Eukaryota; kingdom Metazoa; phylum Chordata; class Mammalia; order Artiodactyla; family Giraffidae; genus Okapia; species Okapia johnstoni. The sequence continues at coordinate 20,066,004 of CM044320.1, read as the reverse complement.
ATTGAGACCACACCCTCTACATTGGAAGCCAAAGTCTTAAACAGGAACACCAGGGAAGTCCCAAAGGGTTTATTCTTGATCACACAGCTAATGAGTGATACAACCAGGGTTCAAGTTTTCTAAAGCTCATTATGCCTCTATCTACTCCAGACTAGCTCCTTCTTCTGTGCCTTTATCCTGCTGGGCACTCTGTGCCAGAAGCCTTGGAGGCTCCCAAGCCAGAAATCTGGTTAACCTCACCACCATATCCAACCTGTCACCACATCTGTAAAGCCTCTCTCCTTACTTTATCTTCTGTGTCTGTTCACAGTTCAGGGCTTCCTGACTACTTTCATTCCTTGGAAAACAGGAGGCCTTTGGCCTCACTTCCTTCAATGCCTCATTCATGTGACTGGCACAGGGAATTTTCTAGAATATTAGTCAGGTCTCTGAACCTGTCACTGCCCTGCTAAAAACCCTCAATAATCCTCATGGCTTCAGGATAAAGTTTCAAATTTAGCATATAAGAACCTCATCGCTCTGACCCCAGCCTCTTATTCTATTCCTTTCTATACAGTCAAACTTCATGCTGGTCAGGACTAAATTCCCTGAATAGTCAGCCTGTGTTTTCTCTGTCTAGAATATTCAGCTTTTCTCTGTCCATCTCCTTAGCTGAACTTCATCCTTCAATATTTAACTTAGAGTTGAAAACTTCTGTCCACACAAAACCCTGAACACAGGTGTTTATGGCAGCTTTATTCATAACCGCCAAAACTTGGAAGCCACCAATGTGTCCTTGGTAAGTCACTTCAGCCATGTCCAACTCTTTGAAACCCCATGGACTCCAGCCCGCCAGGTTCCTCTGTCCGTGGGATTCTCCAGGCAAGAACACTGGGGTGGGTTGTCATTTCCTTCTCCAGGGGATCTTCCCCACCAAGGGATTGAACCCACAGCTCTTATGTCTCCTGGATTGGCAGGTGGGTTCTCTACCACTAGAGCCACCTGGGAAGCCCAAGGTATCCTTAGTTGGGTATATAAACAACTTCTGGTCTAGACATTGGAAAAGAAAGATGAAGAGACACAGAGGAACCTCAAACACATATTAGAAAATGAAAGAAGCCAGTCTGAAAAGGCTGCATAGTGTACGACTCCAAGTACATGACATCCTAGAAAAGGCAAAAATATGGAGATAGTAAAAAAGACTTGTGTTTGCCAGGGTTTAGGAAAAGGGGAAGGGATAAATAGGCTAAACACAGAGGATTTGAGGGGCAGTAAAAATACTCTGTATGAAAACTGTAATGGTGGGTACATATCATTACGTATTTGTCCAAGCCTGCAGAATGTACAACACTAGGAATGAAGCTAAGGTCAACTATAGACTTGGAAGGATTTTGATGGGTGATTATAGGTTCATTGTATGTGCATGTGTGTGAGCTCCCTTGCACGGTTGTGTCTCACTCTTTGCAGCCCAGTGGACTATAGCCCAACAGGCTCCTCTGTCTATGGGACTTTTCAGGTAAGAATACGGGAGTAGGTTACCATTTCCTACTCCAAGGGATCTTCTCAACCCAGAGATTTAAACTGTGTCTTTTGCATCTCCTGCATTGGCAGGTTGATTCTTTATGGAGCCACGTGGGAAACCTGTGTAACAAATATACCTCTCTTCTGAGAGATGTTGGTAATAGAGCAGGCTATGCATGGATGGGGGCGGGGCCTATGGGAAATCTATGTACCTTTATCTCAATTTTGCTATGAACCTAAAGGTGCTCTTTTCATACTGTTCATGGCGTTCTTATTTTCTTGGGCTCCAAAATCACTGCAGATAATGACTGCAGCCATGAAATTAAAAGATGCTTGCTCCTTGGAAGAAAAGCTATGACACACCTAGACAGCATATTAAAAAGCAGAGACATTACTTTGCCGACAAAGGTCCATATAATCAAAGCTTTGGTTTTTACAGTAGTCACGTGTGGATATGAGAGTTGGAACATAAAGAAGGCTGAGCGCTGAAGAATTGATGCTTTTGAATTGTGGTGCTGGAGAAGACGCTTGAGAGTCCCTTGGACTGCAAGGAGATCCAACCAGTCAATCCTAAAGGAAATCGGTCCTGAATATTCATCGGAAGGACTCATGCTGAAGCTGAAGCTCCAATACTTTGGCCACCTAATGCGGAGAGCCGACTCATTGGAATAGACTCTGATGCTGGAAAAGGTTGAGGGCAGGAGGAGAAGAGAGCGACAGAGATGGTTGGATGGCACCACCGACTCAATGGACATGAGTTTGAGCAAGCTCCGGGAAATGGTGAAGGACAGGGAAGCCTGGCATGCTGCAGTCCATGGGGTCTCAAAGAGTCCAACATGACTGAGCAACCAAACAACAAAGGTGCTCTTAAAAAACAGTCTTAACAATTTTTGAACTTATGCACCTCCTCCCAGAAGTCCAGATTAGATGTCCCCCTCGTGAGCTTCCTTATCTAGCTTTTTCTATTATAACATGTAGTCTTTGCACAATCATTAATTTACCTGTGTTTCTCCCCCCACCCCGAACTATAACTGAACTGTAAGGATGTGTTTCTCCCCACTGAACTATAAGGATCTTGAAGGTAGGTATGTAGCCAAGCAGGACCCTCTGGGGCCTTCCCAGGACAGGCCCCTCCCTGACATCCTCTATGGTAGTTCAAGCATATTTAATGAGGTTTTTCAGATGCTAAAAACCACCACCAATTTCTTCCAAATGGAAGAAATTAACTACTTGATGATAGTGAGCAAGTAGCTCTTAATCCATTTGGCACCTAAGGATAGATAATGTTACCTCACCATCAACCAATCAGAGAAATATGCTCAAATGATCACACAACCTGGGACCCTCCATCACCTGGCCTCTAAAAATGCTTTGCTGGAATCCTTTGGGGAGTTAGGGAATTCTGGGGGGTGCACAAGCCACCTGTTTTCCTAGCATGGCCCTGCCATATACCTTTCCCTGCTCCACACTCTAAACTCTGACATTTTGGTTTGTTTGATCAGGCACATGAACTTGTGTTTGTTAACAGATCTGTGTCTTATTGGTCTTTAATTTCCCAGTGAAAGCGCTTAATGTATATTTTCTGACTAAAATACTTTTAAAAAAGCTGCCTCTACATAAATGGAGAGGTACTGTATTGGCAGAAGAGGATTAAGACTCTCTTCATATACAGTAGAATATTGTATATGTGTGTCAGTTGCTCAGTCGTGTCCGACTCTTTGCGACCCCATGGACTGTAGCTCACCAGGCTTCTCTGTTCATGGAATTCTCCAGACCAGAATTCTGGAGAGGGTTGCCATTCTCTTCTCCAGGGGATCTTCCCAATCCAGGGATCAAACCTGGGTCTCCTGCATTGCAGGCAGATTCTTTACCATCTGAGCAACGAGGAAGCCATTACTCAGCCATAAAAGGAACAAAATTGTTCCTTTTAGAGACTTAGATGGACCTAGAGACTGTCATACACAGTGAAGTAAGTCAGCAAGAGAAAAGTATCACATATTATTACATATATATGAAATCTAGAAAAATAGTATGGTGGTTTAGTTGCTAAGTCATGTTCAACTCTTGTGAAGCCATGGACTGTAGCCTGCCAGGCTTCTCTGTCCATGGGATTCTCCAGGCAAAAATACTGGAGTGGGTTGCCATTTCCTTCTCCAGGGGACCTTCCTGACCCAGGAATCAAACTCGGGTCTCCTGATCTTATTTACAGGGCAGGAATAGAGACACAGACATAGAGAACAAATGTATGGACACCAGGGGTGAAGGAAGGGGTGGGATAAATTGGGAGATGGGGATTGACACATATACACTATTGGGGTGTGTGTGTGTGTGTGTGTGTGTGTGTGTGTGTGTGTGTGTGTGTGTGTGTGTTGTTCAGTCATGTCTGACTCTTTGCTACCCCATGGACTGTAGCGCTCCAGGCTCCTCTGTCCATGGATTTCTCTAGGCAAGAATACTGGAGTGGGTTGCCATTCCCTTGTCCACACTATTGATACTATGTATAAAATACATAACTAATGAGAACCTACAATAGCTCATGGAAGTCTACTCATGCTCTGTAATGACCTGAATGGGAAGGTAATCCAAATAAGAGGGGATATATGTATACACAGAACTGACTCACTTGGCTGTACAGCAGAAACTAACACAACATTGTAAAGCAACTATATTCTAATAAAAATTATTTTCAAAACAAGAATCTTTTCAGCAATGAAGTGGCAATGATAGCATTTCTAATTTAAACTCCTGGTCTGTATCAATAGAAAATTTGTCTTTAATCATTATTTTCATCAATGCCTTTCCCCTCGGCCTTTGCTTTTAGCTCCTCAAGTTTCTTCTGCTTCTCCTTCTGCTTCTGCTTGAATGCCTTATCTTCCTCATCCATCTCTTTGGCTTGCTTCTTGGGCTGCTTCAGGGGCTTCTTCTTGCTACCTTCACAGCTTGACATGGCGCCTGCTGCTCCTTCCCCCAAATCTGAAGTTTCTAAGTGTGAAGGATCTACTTAGCTCCTAGAGTGGATCACCTGTGAAAGGAGAGTCCAAGAGTGTGATCTCGCTATGTACCGGACCCACATGTATATCATCTATGGAGATAAAATGTACTGAGCACATCAGTCACTGATTGCAATAGGAAAATTGCTCCAATGGTAATTCACTCTGGAGTTTCCTTTGGTAACCTTTCAAAACAAATATTTGCAACGTTATTGAAATTCAAGAGCAGGTCATCCTTTGGATACAACTAGTTGAGTTAGTTTCACACAATGGACCATTGTTCACAGGCATCTCTAGCACCACATGCCTCCAGTAGCTATTGGTTAAAACTAGAGCTGTGGTTCTTAGGCCTAGACTAACAATCTACAGCTGCACAGTGCCTTAGGCTTTAAAGCTCTTTCATATTGACCAAAGGAGAGATATTGTGAAAGGTTAGAACCTTAGCAAGTGAAGTGTCAAAGGTTTAGTAACTTTGCACTTGTTCTCCTGTATATGGGGGTGGGTGGAGCAAGCACTGATTTAGAAACACACTTATAAAACCTATAACCTAGTCATTCTTTTCCACTCATGCAATCAACGAATATATTTTCGTTAAATATTTACTATTATGTATACCAGTGTGTGCTTGCAGGCTCAGTCACTCAGTCATGTTTGGCTCTTTGCAAAACCCATGGACTATAGCCCTGTAGCCAGGCTTCTCTGTCCATGGGATTCTCCAGGCAAGAATACTGGAGTGGGTTGCCATTTCCTTCTCCAGAGGATCTTTCCCACCAAGGGATCGAACCAGAGTCTCTTGTGTCTCCTGCATTGGCAGGCAGATTCTTTACCACTGTACCACCTGGGAAGCCCTCATTATGTATCAGGTACTATGCTAAATATTAGGGGTGACATTTTAATAACAGACACCATTGTTTTCAATAATAGATACTGTGCGGATCACAACTAACTATGGAAAACTCTTAAAGAGATGGGAATACCTGTCTCCTGAGAAACCTGTATGCGGGTCAAGCGGCAATAGTTAGACCCTTACAAGGAACAACTGACTGGTTCAAAATTGGGAAAGGAATATGACAAGGCTGTATATTGTCACTCTGTTTATTTAACTTATATGTAGAGTACATCATGCAAAATGTGGATGAATCAAACTGGAATCAAGATTACTGTGAGAAATATCAATAGCCTCAGATATGCAGATTATACCACTCTAACAGCAGACAGTGAGAAGGAACTAAAAAACCTCTTGATGAGGGTGAAAGAGAAGAGTGAAAAGCTGGTAAAAAACTAGATCTTGGCATCCAGTCCCATCACTTCACGGCAAATAGAAGGGGAAAATGTAGAAGTAGTGACAGATTTTATTTTCTTGGGCTCCAAAATCAGTGCAGAAGTTGACTGTAGCCATGAAATTAAAAGACGCTTGCTCCTTGGAAAGAAAGCTATGACAAACCTAGATAGCATATTAAAAAGCAAAGACGTCACTTTGCCAACAAAGGTCCATATAGTCAAAGCTATGGTTTTTTCAGTAGTCATGTGTTGGAGTATAAGAAAGGCTGAGCAGTGGAGAATTTATGCTTTCAAATTGTGGTGCTGGAGAAGACTCTTGAGAGTCCCTGTGACTGCAAGAATATCAAACAGGTCAACCTACAGGAAATCAATCCTGAATATTCATTGGAAGGACTGATGCTGAAGCTGAAGCTCCAATGCTTTGGTCACCCGATTCGAAGAGCTGGCTCATTGGAATAGAACCTGATGCTGGGAAAGAATGAAGGCAGGAGAAGAGGGCGGGCAACAGAGGACTAGATGGTTAGATGACATCACTGACTCAATGGACATGAGTTTGAGCAAACTTGGGGAGATAGTGCAGGACAATGAACCCTGGTGTGCTGCAGTTCATGGGGTCACAAAGAGTCAGACATGAGTTAGCGAGTGAAAAACAACCATTGTTTTCATCATTATTATTCATACCTATAAACAATAAATCCTGCCGAATCCCAAAGCCTTCCTGGAGTCTTGATTTGCACATTAGCTCAAGTATTGCCAACCTAATGAAGAACTCTCCGTGCTTGAAATGATTGAATAGGATTCTCTTAACTATGCCTCATATAGAAGGCACTGCAAACTCTTGAATGTGAAGAACGTGTGATCAGAGGTTGCGTCTGGGGAGGAGAACTAGATTGGGACACAGGGTGAGAGGCAGAGTTTTCACTCTACAGGTGTATCTGGGTTCAGCACAGTTCAGTATCAGACCACCAAAACAAGGCAGATATCTCAATAAAGTCACACAATTTTTTTTGGTTTCCCAGTGCCTATAACAGTTATGCTTGGGGAAGCCCAGGTGGCTTAGTGGTAAAGAATCCACCTGCCAATGCATGTGATGAGAGTTCGTCCCTGCTGGGGGGAAGATCCCCTGGAGAAGGAAATGGCAGCCCACTCCAGTATTCTTGCCTGGAGAATCCCAGGGACAGAGGAGACTGGTGGGCTACAGTCCGTGGGATTGCAGAGAGTTTGACACGACTTAGCAACCAAATAGCAGAAGCAGCAACATAAACGTTATGCTTACACCATATTGTAGTCTATTAAGTGTGTAATGGCATGACATCTAAAAATACACATCCATTAATGTTAAAATATTGCTAAAAAAAAGCTAGCTATCATTATAATCTTTGGGCTTCCCTAGTGACTCAGTGGTAAAGAATCCATCTGCCAATGCAGGAGATGTAGGTTCCATCCCAGGGTCAGGAAGATCCCCTGAAGAAGGAAATGGCAGTCCACTCCAGCATTCTTGCCTGGAGAATTCCATGGACAGAGAAGCCTGGTGGGCTACAGTCACAGGGTTACAAGAGTCTGACCAGATTTATCGACTAAACAACAATCATCATAACATTTAGCAAGTCATAGCAGTAACATCAAAGATCACTGATGACAAATCACAATCTTAATAAACAAAATAATAATGAAAAAGTTTTAACTATTGGGAGAATCACCAAAAGGTGACACTGAGATACAGATACTGTTGGAAACATGGCACCAATAGACTCACTCCAGGCAGGATTGCCACAAACCTTCAGTTTTTTTTTTTTAATGAAAAATCTGCTAAGTGCAATCAAAGGAGGTACGTCTGATGATGCACATTTTGTACTGCTTGACTTCCATGATGGGTTATTTGCCCTGTTCTCAGGGAATCCGAAGATGCAGATTCTCAAGCATACACCAGGGTTGAGCGCCCCGTCCTGCCTGCACGCACAGCCTGGATCCCGGGCATCGATGGGTGAGTGGGAGGTGTGGGAGGGGCTCCCGGCTCTCCGCGGTGCCCAGGGGACCTTTCCAGGTTGCTGGGAAGCAGCTCCGGGTTGCAGGGCGGGAACGTGCCCTTCCCCCTCCGGCAAACTTTCGGCCGCCGCAACGGAAGCAGGAACTCAGGAACCACAAACCCGAGGCTGGGCGGGAGCTGCGGAGCCTCGGAACCCCTCGCAGACCCGCCGCTGCTTCCCGGAACGTGCGGGGGTGCCCTGAACCTGGAGGGCAGCAGGACCTCGGCCTCCGGTTGCAAGGTAAAGCTCTTCTCCAACGTTCCATCGCCCCCAGCCTGCGCGGACAGCATCACCACCTGACCACCTTTCCCGGGGCGAGGCTCCTCCGCCCCTCCGGGAGCTCGGACCACCGGGCTGGAGCGGGGAGGGGCTGAGCGGATGCTGGTGACCCCAGTATCCCCGAGGGGGTCTCCCGGCAGGCCAGCTGCTGCGGCAGAAGAATCATTTCGTGAGCCCCGTGTATTTCCTCCAGGAAAGGGCAAATTTCCCTTATTCTCTTGTATGCTTTGTCTCCTGTATTCATCCAACCTGCTAAATGTCTAATACTCTGTAAGGGGTGTGTGTGTGTGTGTGTGTGTGTGTGTGTGCGCGCGCAGTTATAAACACTTTGATAAATTAAGTTAGATTATGCTATGAGAAAAAATGATTTACGATATTTGACCGAGTGATTGCTGGTAAGATCCCGTGACTCTACTCAGCAAGTGTGAAAGCTCAGGTGCGTATTCTTCCCACCTGTATCCTTTTCCCACTAGTTTTCAACAAAATTCAACTTCACTTTGAACCTTTTTTTGTTTAATAGTGTGCTTGTTTTGATCTTTTTATTGTGGTAAAATACACAAAACAAGGGCTTCCCTGGTGGCTCAGACAGTAAAGAACCGCCGGCAATGCCGGAGACCTGGGTTTGATCCCTGGGTCAGGAATACCCCCTGGAGGAGGTCATGGCAACCCACTTTAGTCTTCTTGCCTGGAGAATCCCATGGACAGAGGAGCCTGGCGGGCTACAGTCCGTGGGGCAGCAAAGAGTTGGACAGGACTGAGCGACTTTCACTCACTCCCTCACACATAACAAAATGTATCATTTTGATCACTTTTAAGGGTAGAGTTTAGTGGCTTTAAGTATCCCATTATTGGGTGACCATCACTACTGTGGTGACCCAGTGACGAAAGAGCAGAAAAATACCAAGGAGGGCCTTGGAATGCGGGAACAGAAAAACCAGACCTTTATCGTCTTTCCCTCCCCCGTGATACTGTTAATGGATTTCAGGTCCTCCTGAGCAATATCACCTGGCTCCCCTCCTACCCCATAGGGAGAAGGTATTTGCCTTACTCTCCCCCCAACCCAGTATACTTGACTCATCCAATCAGCAAATGACCCACAAGACCCCTATCCCGCTCCTTGTACGCTGGGTATAAAAGTGGACTAAGGACCCTTGTTCAACACTGGTTCTCCCTTGAGCTGGCCCGCTGTTCTAACAGCATCTCCCAGTCTAATAAACCTTATTTCCCTCTCATTCTGTCTCATGTCTGGAAATTCTTTTCCAACCCAAGCCCGGACCACAACAACTATCCATTTTCAGGGTATCTGGGACACCCCAAAGAGAACTCTGCACCTGCTAAACAACAGCTCCCCCTCCCTCCTCCACCAACCTCTGGTAACTTCAATTGTACTTTTTTGTCTCTATGACTTTGCCTTTTCTAGATACTTGGTGCGATAGTGTTAATAGTCGCTCAGTCGTGTCTGATTCTTTGCCACCCCGTGGACTGTAGCCCACCAGGCTGTCTGTCCATGGGGTTCTCCAGGCAGGAATATGGGAGTGGGTTGCCACTCCCTTCTCCAGGGGATCTTCCCAACTCAGGGATTGAACCTGGGTCTTCTTCATTGCAGGTGGATTCTTTACCATCTGAGCCACCAGGGAAGCCAGATACTTAGTATAAGTGCACACATTCAGCATTTGTCCTTTTGTATCCATTTTATTTCAGTTAGCATAATGTTTTCAGGAGGTAGCATGTATTAGAATTTCATTCCTTTTTGTAGCTGAATAATATTCTATTGCATGTGTATGCCACGTTTAAAATGTTCCTCTTGGACCTTCAAGGCCTAAATAATAAATGGATTGGAAGAATTAATTTACCTAGTAATGGTTGGGTATCGTTAATGAGATAAGCTCTTCATTCCTGCTTGCGGGCACAGAAAAGATGCTGGTACTAGAAGCACAGCTTTCCTCCTGCATCCCACATCACAGTTCGTTTCACTGCAGCAGCTTCAGGAGAGACTCTTAGAATCCATTCAAAGCCAAGTGTTGGTCTGGTTTTTGTTATTTTTGTTTCTGTTGGTTTTTTTTTTTTTCCTTCCAGTGACTAGAAGAGATTTGCAAAGTGTGGTAGCATACGAAGTAACTTGTGCCAGGATTCTTACCCTGGGTTGGAGGGGAGTCCATGGACAGCATTCAGAAAATCTGTGAACTTGGGTGGAAAAGTTTATTTTGCTAACCTCTAAATGCAGAGTCGTATTTCCTTTAAGAGGCGTGTAGGCAAAAGCCGCAGTGGGATTAGTGGTAGGGTTGCTCTGATTTGCCTCTGGCAGAAGTGGTACTTACTTCCGTATCGCATTCCTTACTGAATATGTCCAAAATCATTACATTCGACACTACTTCAAAATTATGGCAGTGATAAAATGGAACAAAATTGGGTCATTTGTACCTGTGTGGATGGATCTGGGTAGAGTCTGTCATACAGAATGAAGTTAAGTCAGAAAGAGAAAAAGTATCATACATGAATGAATACATATGTATGGAATCTAAAAAGATGGTACAGACGAGCCTGTCTGCAAGGCAGGAATAGAGATGCAGGTGTAGAGAACCGACATGTGGACACAGTGGGGGAAAGGGAATGTGAGACAAATTAGGAGAATAGATTGACATATATACACTACCCTGTGTGAAATAGATAGCTGGGGGGAGCTGCTTTATAGCACAGGGAGCTCAGCTCGGTGCTCTGTGATCATCTGGAGGGGTGGGGTGGGAAGGAGACTCAAGAGGGAGGGGATGTATGTATACTTATAGCTGATTCACTTCATTGTACAGCAGAAACTAGAACAACATTGTAAAACAACTATACTCCCTTAAAAATTAACGTAAAAATGGGTCATTCAAAAAATTATGGCAATGATTAGATGTACCACTTGTCATTTATCACACAGTTATCTTTTTTTAACTGAAAGTGGAGCTAATGGGATTTAGCTTCTAGAACTCATATAAGGATGAAGTGGCATAATGTACGTGATGTGCTTACATAGAGAAACAGTATTATTGTCATTTTGCTGTTTTGGGAAGTTAGACATAACAGTTAGCAAGGGAAGTATTGTGCTTTGTTACCATATATTATTTTTTTTAAACTATGCTGATTTTTTTACTAACCAAAGTCTACCTGTTTATATTAGGGTACACTCTTGTATTTTACAGCTCTATAGGTTTTGACAAATGTAATGATATGTTTTCATCATTACAGAGTCATATAAAATAGTTTCACTGCCTTCAAAATCCTTTGTACTCCACCCTTTCCTCCAGACAATGACTGATCTTTTACTGTCAATGTGGTTTTGCCTTTTCCAGAATGTCATAGAGTTGGAATCAGATACTAGCTTCTTTCACTTCAAGTGAAATTGTTAGTCGCTCAGTCCTGTCTGACTCTTTGTGACTCCACGGACTGTAGCCCACCAGGCTCCTCTGTCCATGGAATTTCCAGGCAAGAATACTGGAGTGGATTGCCATTTCCTTCTTTCACCAAATGATATACAATTAAGGTTTCTCTTTTTGTTGCTTGATAACTCATTTCCTGCTGAATAATATTCAACTGTAGGGATATACCACAATTTGCTTATCCTTTGACCTAGTAAGGGACATCTTTGCTATTTCTAGTTTTTTTGGCAATTATAAAAAAACTATTATAAATATTTGTATGTGGGTTTTTGTCAGGATTTAGTGTTAACGGGTTTTTTGAATTTTAGCCATTATTGTAAATGTGTCATGACATCTCATTATTTTTTAAAAGTAATTTTATTTATTTTTTTATTTTGGTTGTGCTGGGTCTTCGTTGCTGTGCGAGGTTTTCTCTAGTTACTGCGAATGAGGGCTACTTTGTAGATGTGGTGTGCGGGCTTCTCACTAAGGGGGCTTCTCACTGAGGGGGCTTCTGTTGTTGTGGAGCTCAGGCTCTAGAGTGCATGGGCTTCAGTAGTTGTGGCTCCTGGGTCTAGAACACAAGCTCAATAGTTGTGGTGCATGGGCTTATTTGCTCCACGACATGTGGAATTTTCCCAGAACAGAGATTGTACCCTTGTCTTCTGCACTGGCCGGTGGATTCTTGACCACTGAGCCAATAGGAAAGCCTGCATCTTGTTCTTTTAATTTGCAGTTCCCTAATGACAGTGAGATTGAGCACCTTTTTATATGCTTCTTTGGGGAGGTGTCCAGATTTTTGCCCATTTTTAATTGGGTTGTTTGTTTTCTTTTTGTTAAGTTTTAAGAGTTCTTTGTGTATTTTAGCTACCAGTTATTTATCAAATATGTGTTTTGAAAATACTTTCTCCTAGCCTGTGGCTTAGCTTTTCATTTTTTTAACAGTGTCTTGCACAGAGCAGAAGTTTTTAATTTTAATGAAATCCAACCTACCAATTTTTTCTTTCACGGATTGGGCTTTTGGTGTCGTATCTAGAAACTCATCATCCAGTCTCAGGTCACAGAGACTTTATTCTATGTTACATGGAATTTTATAGCTTTGCATTTTACAGTTAGGTCTGTGATCCATTTTGAGTTAATTTTTGTGAAAGGCGTAAGGTCAGTGTCTAGGTTTTTTTTTTTTGGTCCAATTGTCCAGCACCATTTTTGAGAAGACTATCCTTTGTCTGTTGAATTGCCTTTGTTCCTTTGTCAAAGATCAGTTGACTGTGTTTGTTCGGGTCTATTTCTGGGCTCACTATTCTGTCCCATTGATTTATCTGTCTATTCTTTTGCCAATAGCACCTTGTCTTGATTACTGGTGGTTTACGGTGAAGTGTTGAAGCCGGGTCGTGTCAGTCCTCCAGCTTTGTTCTTCTCCAGTGTTGTGCTGACTGTCCTGGGCCTTTCTGCATTTCCATGTGAACTTTAAGATTGACTGGTTGAGGGAATTCCCTGGTGGTCCTTTAGTTAGGACTCTGCGCTCTCACAGCCAAGGGCTAGGATTCCACCCCTGGTTGGGGAACTAAATCTCACAAGCCACACAGCACAGCCAAAAAATAAAATAAATTTTTTAAAAACTGGTTTGTTGAGATCTATAAAATAATGTACTGGGATTTTGACTGAAATTGCACTGAATCTGTAGACCAAGTTGGGAAGAACTGACATCCTAACAATATTGAGCAGTGCTGTTGATGAACATGGAATATCTCTCGATTTCTTTAATCATTCTTGGTATCTTTCATCAGATTTGTACAGGCACTTTAAAAAAAAAAACCTCTTCAATAATCTCTTCAAAAACCTTTCAATAGGACTGTCTTCCTTTATAATCCTATATATTTCACTTTATACATTTAAAAACATGTCTTTTATACATTTTAAAACATGTCAGAAGAGAGCCTAAGCATCACCAGAGTACCAAAGGCTTCATGACCTAAAAAGAAAACTTAATTAGTAATTCTGATCTAGGCTATTGTTAGTGAACAATTTGTATTCTAGAAATGAGGATAGTTGCTGGTATAGCATTGCCAGTGTAACTTTTTTTTTTTTCCTGGAAGAACCAGCTCACCAATGGAGTTGGAATTAATATGTATTAGGACTTTTGTGTTTTTAGGGATGTCAAAAAGAACTCTTGCCCTTACACTTTCCTTCAACTAAGCTAAACTATTCCCCCTGCTGATGGGCTAATTCCTAGAATTAGATTATTAGCATTAACCTGCCTCTGGTGTGATACTTAAAAACAGCAATAAAAAAGGCAGCCTCAGTTTCCTCATCTGTAAAAATGAGAAAAATAGTAGCATTTTTGCAGAGCTGGTATAAGAATTAACTAGGATAATATATGTAAATTTTAGCACATTGCCTTCCACTCAGTAGGTGATTTAAAATGTTAATTGTTATTACTGAGAGAGAAAATCCGTCCAAACCAATGATCAGTGATCATTCACTGCTTCATCAATGACTGCAGATTTTATGTCTTTTCCCCTCTTGTTAGGAGAGGCAGGAAGAGGAAGGATTCTAAAACTGAAAGGCAGATTACTATGGTATTTTACTCCTCTTTCTTAGACGTTTGTCAGATTTTAATGATTAAGAGGATAGCATTGGGTTGGCTAGATAGTTCATTACGGTTTTCCTGTATGATCCTACAGAAAAACCTCAGTGCACTTTTTGACTAACCCAATATATGTGTGTGTGCTTACTAGCTTTTTACCAAGTTTTTAATGAAAGGTTGTCTCAAATCTATTAAAAGTGAAATGAATGAAAAAAATACTTGTTTATTTCTGGCCTTCTACGAATTGTGAGTCATTTACATTGGTGTGAAGGAAATGAAACATAGCTTCTCTAGGTTCATTCAGAGGAACAAAACTCATTGATGATTTCCTGTTTTTGTCCTAGAGAGAAAGTCCATCATCTGTACCATCTTCTTGAAGCAGACTCAAGCAGGAGGGGGAGTTTATCCGACCTTTGAAGACTAAGACTAAGCTGAAATTTAACATGTTCTTTGCGGGAGGATGGAGCTTGACTTACACTTTTGTGATAATTTGTTTCCTGACACTCAGACCGTCCACCAGTCAGAACTGCCTCACTGAGAGCCTTGAAGATGTGGTCATTGACATCCAGCTGTCTCTTTCCAAGGGAATCAGAGGCAGTGAGCCCATACGTACATTAACTCAACAGGACTGCATTAATTCTTGCTGCTCAACAAAAAACATATCAGGTAAGTAACAATGCCTTGATGACTCTTTATTCCATGTGTGTTGTGATATAAGTACCTGGTCAATGAGGCTGAGTAGTTTGTACTAGGGATTTTCAGTGGGGGAGAGAAACGGGTGGTGCAGTCACTTGGCAATGTTGCACGGTATGCTCTCTTCTCCCCTAAGCTGAGTCAAAGTTACCTATGAGTGTATATGTATCACTTAGGTATCTGGGTAGAAAAAGATTGAAAACCACTGGTGTTATGTTCTAACAGGCATCTGAGATAGGAAAACCAAAAATTGTATTTAAATGCTTGGCTATCATTATCATGGAATATTGGAAATACAGTGTGACTTTAATTTAATTTGTTTATTTATTGACTGTGCTGGGTCTTCACTGCTGCTCAGGCTTTTCTCTAGTTGTGGTGAGTGGGGACTACTTGCTAGTTTTGGTGCGTGGGCTTCTTTTTGTGGTGGCTTCTCTTGTTGCTGAGTGTGGGCTCTAGGGCCCACAGGCTTCAGTAGTTGAGGCCCGTGGGCTTAGTAGTTGTGATTTCCAGGCTCTAGAGCACAGAGCCCAGGCTCAATAGATGTGGCACACGAACTTAGTTGCTTCATGGTATGTGGGATCTTCCTGGACCAGGGATCAAACCCATGTATTCTGCATTGGCGGATCCTTTACCACTAAGGCACTGGGGAAACGTTTAGGGACTTTCCTGATAATCCAGTAGTTGAGAATCAGCCTGCCAATGCACGGGACATGGGTTCAGTCCCTGGTCTGGGAAGATCCCACATGCCATGGAGCAATGAAACCCATGCTCTAGGGCCCACAAGCTGCAATTACCGAGCCTGTGCACTGCAACTACTGAAGCCCACACGCTCTAGAGCCCGTGCTCCAGAACAAGAGAAGCCACCACAATGAGAAACCCATGAGACCTTAACTAGAGAGTAGCTTCCACTCGCTGCAACTAGAGAAAACCTATGAGCAGCAGCAAAGACTCAGCACAGCCAATAAATAAATAAAATTAAAATCACACTGTATTCAATAATAATAATAATAAAAATAGTATATGAAATAAAAAAAGAAAGAACACTTAAACAGAAAGGGAATTGAGACCAAAAAATAAAATTTTTAAGTCATCTCATAGGAAAATCAGCATTTGCATTTTAAGTGGAAGCACAAAATTTCCATTTCCCCTCCCTTTCCTGGAGCTGGTAGCATAGGTGAGTCAGGAAGCCACTGACCACTCATTGCAGCTTCTAGGACTCTAAGAGGCACAGGAAAGGGCTTGGAATGACCCATTTGTAATACACAAAAGAAAACTGAGGCCCACAGGCTTGAACCACGTCCTTGGACATTTCAGGTTCCAAACGTATGACCTGAAAACAGAAGTATATATCTAAGTGAAAACAGTGATCATTTCTTAGTTTCTTATATTCCTGTCCTAATTCCCTAAATGAAAAAAAAAAAACAACACCTAAATTTATTGAGTATCTAATGCCTTGCTAGGTGCTGGAGATAAACCATTAATAAGATGGAAAAGGCCCATTGTCAGGGACCCTAGGAGAGCTCATGAACACTGGACTCGTGACCCTTACTTGATTTATCAGCCAATAAAATCATATGCTTTCTTTTAGATTTTTATTTCCTTTTCATTCTATTGTGATTGTGGTATGGTAATATAAATATATATGCACATGAAATTGAAGGACACAAATTTTGCATATTTATTTCTAGTCTTTGTCCCTGATTCCTGGCACAGAGCTCCTAAAACCCTGGCAATTCTCTGAGCAAAGGAGCTTCTTCTATTATTCATAATGAGCCCCATTCCACCATACTTGAGCTTATGATAATGAGGTGCCTCTTAGTGGGGTCCTAGATGGATGGGGTTCCTAGGTGGTGCTAGTGGTAAAGAACCTACCTACCAGGAGACAAATGCAAGTTCGATCCCTGGGTTGGGAAGGTCCCCTGGAGAAGGGAATGGCAACCCAATCCAGTATTCTTGCCTGGAGAATCCTATGGACAGAAGAGCCTGGCAGGCTAGAGTCCATGGGGTCACAAAGAGTCAGACACGACTGAAGTGACTAAGCCCAGCACAGATAGCTTTGGGAGGGTTGCTAGTCACCAGAAAGACCAAGCTTTGCTTAGAAACTTGAAACTTTCAGTCTCCCCACCCACCTCCAGGTAGGGGAAGTGGGGTGGAGACTGAATTCAGTCACAATGGCCAATGACTTAATCATTTTGCCTACATAATAAAAGTGCCATGAAAACCCCTAAATGGTGGGTTCGGGGAGTTTCCAAGTTGGTGAACACATCCATGTGCCGGGAGGCACCCCAGCCCCACCAGGGACAGAGGCTCCTGCACTGGGAACCCTCCCAGACCTCACCTGTGTACCTCTTCATCTGGCTGTTCATTTGTATCCTTTATAATACATTGTAACAGTAAGTACTGCATTTTCCTCAGTTCTGTGAGTAGTCCTAGCAAATTATTGAGCCTGGGATGGGAGGTGGTAGCCTAGTCGGGCATATGTGTGAATGACCTGGGCGTCTTGTGACTGTGATTTGTGACTGGCATCTGAGTGGGAACAGTCTTTTGGGACTGAGCCTTAGACCTGTGGGGTCTGACACTCCAGGCAATTAGTATCAGAATCGAGTTGAGTTGTAAGACACCCCATTGATGTTAGAGAACTAGAGAATTCACGTAGAAATGACACCATATATTTGCTGTCATGCATGCCTGTTCAGTTGCTCAGTTGTATCTGACTATTTTGTGACCCCATGGACTGTAGCCCACCAGGCTCCTCTGTCCATGGGATTTCCCAGGCAAGAATACTGGAGTAGGTTGCCATGCCCTAAGCAGAGGTAACTGTGGGTCTCAGTTAATGGATCTCAGACTTCTTCTTTTACCAAGCATTGGTTTTTAACTGTTTGGGGCTCAAAAAAACGCTTTGATAATTTGCCCATAGCCACAGACTCTAGAAAAATGCCCACAGATACAAAGGACACAAAATTCTGTGTGCAACGTGGACCCTATGGACCCTCCCCTTTACCTAAGTGTCAGCTAAGATGGTACTGCAGAATTGTCACATTGCTGGGAGAAGAAAAGTCAGAAACTGGAGAGCCTTTCTTGTTACCTGGGTAGTGGAGAGACGACAGGATAAAAACCCCTGCAGAAGTGAACTCTGTCTTCTTTCCCATTGAGGGAATCAAGGGTGATCTCTGACCTCTGCCTAATTGGGAGACAAACAAAAATGATAACGAAGAGCGGAAATTTGAAGACCCAAAAGAAGAATGGCACTGATAAAAGTAAAGCTGTGCAGATTCATTCGTTGGAAGGAGGCATGATATACATAAGGCTACGCCCCCTCAAGAAAACCAGAACTGATGGCTTCATAGGCATCTAAGATGCCTTCAGGATGCAAGAGATTTGTAAAATCATTAGGGTTAAATCCATTTCTTAAAGTGCAACTCAGTACTGAATTGTAGAGTCAGTATTTCTATGTATATTTTCATAAATATTTTAGCAATGGAAGGCTTCTTTCTAAAGAATTAAATGTACTTTTAAAAATGAGTTTTGCCAGCATCTTTTACTATTGTGATGATCTCAACTGGTAAATATCACATTACACTTGAAAATGTGTTTTATTTTCAAATATCTTTTGATATGTCTAACATCATTCCACAGTGACAAGAGAACAGATTCTGTATGATTTTAATACCTTTAGACCATGAAATTTTTGCACCTTGTTTTAAAGTCCCTGGATATGTTCCAGGGTCTCCTGGCTTGTAGTCTATGGAAACTTGAATAGGACTTTGTATCCTGCTGTTGTGTGAAAACTGTGTAAATCTTGATTAGGTTGAATTGGGTTTTTCAGGTCTACTGTATCCTTCTACTGTTCTATTTCTCCTTTTAATTTTTGAGGGCCGGATAGTGAAACTCCAACTAAAAATCTCTATCTACTTAAATAATTGTAATGTGTAGTAGAACTATATGTAACTGTTTTCTGTATTTTCTAAGTCTCCTGTAAATGTGTTAAATGTGTTATTGTATTCATAATTTTTAAAAAATGTATTTTGCCAAGACTTCCCTGGTGACCAAGTGATTGACTCTGAGCTTCAAATGTAGGAGGCAGGGATTCAATCTCTGGTTGGGAAACCAAGATCTCACAAGCCACGCAGCCAAAAAAATTTTTAAATTAAAAAAAAAATTAATATGTTTTGCCAAAGTTACCTTCATTCAGAGTTTTAAACCCAAGGTCTTTAAAAATTGCTTTCCATGACTAAACTAAGGAAAAGGAAATGACTCAGCAGGCAGCAAACAAAAAGGTTTTTATGTTGGCTATCAGAATAAATAAAGTTTTCCTGCTCTCCATACTTTTTGGAAAATCCTATTTCAAAATAGTTACTTGTGAAACCTTTCATTACAGGGGACAAAGCATGTAACTTGATGATCTTCGACACTCAAAAGAAAATTAAACTACCCAACTGCTACCTGTTCTTCTGTCCCAGTGAGGAAGCCTGTCCCCTGAAACCAGCAAAGGGACTTATGAGTTACAGGATAATTCGAGGTAATAAGAACCTTGTTCTTTGTCTTTTGTGATTGGAATTATTTAAAGATATGGTTCACTTAGAAAGGTTTTCTACCAAAGAGTCTAAGAAAAACTACCAAAGGGGATCACAAATACAGAGGCACATCAGAAAAATCTCATGATCTAAAAATTCAGCTGATTCAACCAAACATCTTTTCTTTTCCCCAGTGAAAGACTTACGAATGATAGTATTTTGTTTTGTTTTTGTTTCTGTTTTTCTTCCTAAGATAAAAGACACACAGACCTTTCTTGAAAACATTTTGGAACACCTCTGTAAACCATGTCAGCAACACTGGTATAAGTATACAGGTCTCCAGGGTGACTATTTTGAAAAATTTAAGACCTGTGTAAATACAGTATATAAAATTCCATTTGTTGTTAGGTTGCAACTAGTGTATTATCACATTCGCTGAAATCAAACTCAGTGGATTTTGTTATCCAGACCTAAAAAGAAGCGCATTTAATAAGGTCTTGAGAATCTGCCATGTGCCAAATTCTGTGCAAGGCATTGGAAATACAGTCTCTATACTTGGAAATTATGTGTTTAATCAGGATTCAGAAAATAACCAAGTAAAAATAATATAATTATTTGGATCTGTCTTGGTGAGACTTTGGGTTGTTAATGTCTCAGGATGCAATGCTTTCAAGTTTCCTTTAAGTTTTGGAAAGTTTTATCCTTGTACCCGCAGGTAGAAACAATATTATCTTTTTTTCGTTTATTCAATAAGCAACAAATTTTACTTAGCATCTCTTATGTGCCAAGCACTTTTAATACCCTAAGGATACAAAGACATGATATTAAACATGAAAAACAAGGTTCTCACCTTCTGGCACTAATGTTTTAGGAGAGAGAGACAATAACCTTAATAAATAAATAATAAAAAATAGAGTCACCATGGGCATAGAGAACAGACTTGTGATTGCTAGGGAGTATGGGTTTGGGGCAGGGGTGGAGTAGGAGGTTGGGATTAACACGTGTAAACTATTGTATATGGAATGGATACATAGCATAAGGTCCTACATACAATGCGCTCCTTTAACCCTTTTAAGAGCAAAGTGCTGCCGTATAGCACAGAGAAGTCTGTTCAGTATCCTATGAAAAATCATAATGGTAAAGAATATAAAAAAGAATGTATTGTAAAAGAATATAAAAATGTATAAAAGATTATACACTTTATATAAAAGCATAAAGAATATCAAATGTATATACAAATGAATATAAAATGTACCCTAAAAGAATATAAGAAAGAATGTCTTATATTCAAAATTTAATCACTTTGCTGTACAGCAGAAATTAACACAACATAGTAAATCAACTATACTTCACTAAGAAATTTGAAATTAAAAAATAGTACTTAGTAAAATACATAGCTAGTGGAAAGCTACTGTATAGCACAAGGAGCTCAGCCTGGTGCCCTGTGATGACCTAGAAGGGTGGGATTGGGGTGGGGAGGGAGGGAGGCTAACTAGGAGGGTATGTATCAATATATACTTACAGCTGCTGTACAGCAGAAGCTAACACAGCATTGTAAAGCAATTATCCTCCATTTAGAAAAATAACACTTAGCGATCATGAAAAAATGAAACATGGCCTTTATATAAGAATATATTTTCAATGCAGAGAAACTGAAAACATAGAATTCCCATTAAAAAAAAAAAGTCACAAGAGCAAATAATTAAGCGTAGACAACATAATAGATTGTCACTGAGTGGACCATCTCAATTAGGTGATCAGGGACACATCTGCAAAGTTGTAACCCCTAAACTGAGATCTGAACACTGAGGAACCAGATGTGAGAAAATAGTGGGAAGACCTTCCAGGCAGAGGAAACAGCCTGGTCCAATATCTTAAGGCAGAATTGTTTGGGAGTGTTTGTTCAAACACTCCAGTCTCAGTGGCTGACTCACAGTGAAGCATGTAAAGAGTGATATGCAAGAAGGAAGGAAAGTGGGGCGAGCCCATCAAACTTTGTAGAGGGTAGGGAGTTTTTATTTAGATGTGTGATAAGAAGCCATTGGGAGTTTTTCAGCAGGTATGTTTTTTTGTTTTGATTAATTTTTATTGGAGGGTAATTCCTTTGGCTTCCCTGGTGGCTCAGTGGTAAAGAATCACCTGCCAATGCAAGAGACACAGGTTCAGTCCCTGAGTTGAGAAGATCCCTTGGAGAAGGAAAGGGCCGTCCTCTCCGGTATTCCTGCCTGTAGAATTCCATGGTGGGCTACAGTCCATGGGGTTGCAAAGAGTTGGACGTGGCTTAGAGACGAAACGAAAACATAGTTGCTTTACAATATTGTGTTAGTTTCTGCTGTACAGCAAAGCCATAGGTATGTATACATGTATCCCCTCTTTTTTGGATTTCCTTCCCATTTAGGTCACCACAGAGCTTTGAGAAGAGTTCCTTGTGCTCCACAGCAGGTTCTCATTAGTTATCTATTTAATACACAGTATCAATAGTGTGTATATGTTAATCCCAATCTCCAAGTTCATCCCCCCCTCCATAACGTGCTGTTTTAAAGGTAATTTCTCAAAACTCACCCTGAGCGCTCTATTCGGAATAGACAAGCAAAGATCAGCAAGAGGGCAAGTGGGAAGGCCAGGCTGGAGGCAGGATGAAGATCATGGTGGAAGGCCATGGCCTTGGGGACCAGGGAGGCGGTGGAGGAGATGGAGGGAAGTAAACTGCGGGCCATTTCAGAGGTAGTGTTGGCAGGGCTTGCTGGTTGGCGTGGATGTAGCGAATGAGGAAAAGAGAAGAGTGAAACTGAATCCTAGTTCTTTTTCTCTTTTAATTTATTTATTTTTGGCTGTGCTGGGTCTTCGTGGCTGCGTGTGGGCTTTCTCTCGTTGCGGACAGTGGGGGCTACTCTCTAGTTGTGATGCCTGGGTTTCTCATCACAGTGACTTCTCTTGGTGTGGAGGACAGGCCCGAGGGCATAGGGCCTCAGTAGTGGTGGCTCCCGAGCTCTAGAGCGCAGGCTCAGTAGTTGTGGTCCACAGGCTTAGTTGCTCCTTGGCATGTGGGATCTTCCTGGACCAGGGATCGAACCCATGTCTCTTGCATTGGCAGGCGGATTCTTTACCACTGGACCACTAGGGAAGCCCCGAGTAGTAGTTCTTGACTTGAGCATCTAGCTGGACAGTAGCGCTGTCTGCTGAACTAGGGAAGATTTGAAGAGAAGCGATTTGGGGGTTGGAGGGAGAGTAAAATGAAGATTTTCTGGGAAATGGTGCTGCCCAGGGAGCCCGGACACTGACCCTGCTTTGTCGCCTGGATGAGGCTGTGTCTGAGTTTTATTCATGAACTAGGAAAGCTTGATATATCCAACATTCCTTTAAATAGGAGCATAAAGCATAGATTGCTTGTGTAAATTCTTCCTAAATAGTGATAGAAGCCCAAGTCCTAAAAGATTGGCAGATAAGGTACAGAGTTTCAGTTTTGCTCTGGAGGTGGATAAGGGTGATGGTTGTACAACCATGTGAATATACTCAAGGCCATGGAACTGTTCTCCTAAAAAGGGTTTAAGTAGTGTGTTGTATGAAGTGTATTTTACGACAGGTGTGAAAAATGATAACAGAAGAAATTAGGTTTCTCAGAACATCCAGGATCTTACCTTGCATGGAAAGAGTCTTGTCGCCTCCTGCACTTTCTGGGCTTCACACTGGCCAGGGCGGCTGCCTCTAACTGTTTGGCTTCTTCATGTCTATATATAATCCTGAATGAAAACACCAGGACCAGCAGTAATGTGTGGATATAGCCGGTCCTCTTTTTTCATCACCTGGAATACTGCAGAGCCTGTTGAACACGCGGGGATGGTATCTAGCAGGATCTGAACAACTTGGTCTGAGTTTCTAAAGGTGGTAGGGCTCAAGACACTAATTGGAATGTTTGTTTTTCTCTTTCAAGAGCTTCCATCAGTTGGAAGCTGGGCCATCACATCCATCTCTCTGATCCCTTCTCTCTGCCTCTTCTTCATTGTGTCCTATCTTCTGCTGTCACTGTGTGTCTTTTCTCTCATCTATTTCATGATTAAAGCAGGATATTAAAGAAATGATAGAATATTATGGAAATTATAATGTAATCCAGTAATTCTATACTTCCATGATATCTATCAGTTTAGTTCGGTTCAGTCGCTCAGTCGTGTCCGACTCTTTGCAATGCCATGGACTGCAGCACGCCAGGTGTCCCTGTCCATCACCAACTCCCGGAGCTTGCTCAAATTCATGTCCATCAAGTCAGTGATGCCATCCAACCATCTCATCCTCTGTCATCCCCTTCTCCTCCTGCCCTCAATCTTTCCCAGCATCAGGGTCTTTTCAAATGAGTCAGTTCTTCGCATCAAGTGGCCAAAGTATTGGAGTTTCAGCTTCAACATCAGTCCTCCCAATGAATATTCAGGACTGATCTCCTTTAGGATGGACTGGTTAGATCACCTTGCAGTCCAAGGGACTCTCAAGAGTCTTCTCCAGAACCACAGTCCAAAAGCATTAATTCTTTGGTGCTCTGCTTTCTTTATAGTCCAACTTTCACATCCATACATGATCACTGGAAAAACCATAGCCTTGAGTAGACGGACCTTTGTTGGCAAAGTAATGTCTCTGCTTTTTAATATGCTATCTAGGTTGATCATAGCTTTTCTTCCAAGGAGTAAGCGTCTTTTAATTTCATGGCTGCAATCACCATCTGCAGTGATTTTGGAGCCCACCAAAATAAAGTCTGACACTGTTTCCACTGTTTCCCCATCTATTTCCCATGAAGTGATGGGACCAGATGCCATGATCTTAGTTTTCTGAATGTTGAGCTTCAAGCCAACTTTTTCACTCTCCTCATTCACTTTCATCAGGAGGCTTTTTAGTTCTTCACTTTCTGCCATAAGTTTGGTGTCATCTGTATATCTGAGGTTATTGATATTTCTCCCAGCAGTCTTGATTCCAGCTTTTGCTTCCTCCAGCCCAGCGTTTCTCATGATGTACTCTGCATATAAGTTAAATAAGCAGAGTGACAATATACAGCCTCGACGTACTCCTTTTCTTATTTGGAACCAGTCTGTTGTGAAGGTAATGAAGTGAAATTAAAATCAAACAGTTCCTGTGGCAGCCACCAGGGGGCACCACCAGCCCAGAGCAGGTTGATACCTAGGGGCAAACTATCACCTACGCAGACTTGGTGTCCTGTCTTTGTTATTAACAGATGTTTACAAATTGTGTTAGTAATACTATTTCTGAATCTGCCCATGTTGCTGGATTGAGATTACCCCATAAAAATGAATTATCTGCCTCCTGGTTAGAGTGAAATCCAGTAGAGATGTTTGATGGTTTGTTTAGAGATGAACTCAATTTCCTGTGATTGACTAATATTTACAGACCGAAAGTTCGAAAGATAATAGTGCACTCTGTTCATTCTGTAAAACCATTGCAGCTGGACATTATTTAATGTCATTTTGTTTGTTTTTGCAGCTTGGTGGTCTGTCATGCCACCAAGGACTAGAATAGACTAGACTAGGCAAATTCATAAATAGAATAAATTGAGAGTCTGTTGGCTCAGCTGGTCTCCAAGTTAATAGTCAATACTTAAATTGTTTTATCTAGTGAAGTTGCTTGCATGTGAAACTCAAAAAGGTGTACACAGGGCTGTTTCCCAGCGCCTTCTGTATCTCATGTCTGTGTGACTGAGAGAAAACACCACACCTCAGTGGCAAGCATCAGAGGGTGAGGTAAATGGAACAGGTGTGGAGGATCCCAGCGTGGTTCTAGGGTCTTAGCCAGTGGATGAATCTTGTCAAGAAATGGGACTAGCCCTCGCTTTGTTTTATTTATAACCTTGCATTCTTGAGAAAGAAAACAGCTGTTTTGGTCATTCTTGTCAATGGGCTTAACTTCTGAGTTCACATACATCACAGAGCATTTACTTAGTCTTTTTTTTTTTTTATTTTAAAATGAAATATGATGAGTCCTGCTCTTTTTAAAAATATCTGACACAGCCTAAAAATACAGATGCTGTTAATCTCACGGTGACACTATGCCTGCCAATGTCATATCACCTGCAGCAGAAACTCTTTTCTTCATCTTTGCTGGAAGTTCAGGCATCAGCATTCTATTTGAGAGGGTCCTGGAGCAGGTGCCCACAAACTTTTCTGTCAGGGGCCAAATGATAAGTGTTTCAGGCTTTTCAGCAAGTCTTTAGGCTTAGTGGGCCACATGCAATCTGTCAGACATCCTCACCTCTGTCCTTGCAGTAGAGACAGCCATAGACGATATGTAAACAAATGAGCATGCTTGTGTGCCAAAAAAACTTTATTTATGGAAACTGAAATGTAAATTTCATATCATTTTCATGTGTTACGAAATATCCTCTTTTTGTTTTTCAATCATTTAAGAATGTAGAAGCCATTCTTAGCTTGCCAGCCTTATAAAGAGAGGTGGCAGGGACTTCCCTGGTAGCACAGTGGCTAAGACTCTCCAATCCCGATGCAAGGGGCCTGGGTTTGATCCCTGTCAGGGAACTAGATCCAACATGCTGCAGCTAAAAGTTGGAGTGCTGCAACTAAGACCCGGCACAGGCAAATCAATAAAAAAAATATTAGAGAGAGAGAGATGGCAGGCTAGATTTGGCTCTCAGGCCATAATTTGCTGATCCCTGTCCTAGATGGATTAATAAGTGACAGTTCTAAAGGACCTCAAGTGGTGTGAAGTTTAGAGAGTAGTCAAAGGTGTCACAAATGTGAATGTGCCTCTGGATCTATTTGTTAGGAGAGAGGAGAGTGAGGGCTAGTTTAGAATTGGTATTGAGGGGAGTTGAAATAGAAGAAGAAAAAGAGAACAGAGGAGAATGAACCAGTGAATGCTAGAAAATTCCTTTGCTTCCTTCCTTGTGTTTCTGCAGTTCTTACTGAAGTGTAATGATAGCCCAGTAGCAGAGTGAGTGCATGCTAAGATGCCTCTGTTGTGTGTACATCTTTGCAACCCTATGGACTGTAGCCCTCCAGGCTTCTCTATCTGTGGGATTCTCCAGGCAAGAATACTGGAGTGGGTTGCCATGTCTTCCTCCAGGGGATCTTCCCAACCTAGTAACCCAAGTCTCTTATGTCTCCTCCAATGGCAGGTGAGTTCTTTACCATTAGTGTCACCTGGGAAGTCCCAAGTAGCAGAATCAGTTCAGTTCAGTTCAGTCGCTCAGTCGTGTCCGACTCTTTGCGACCCCATGAACCACAGCACGCCAGGCCTCTCTGTCCATCACCAACTCCTGGAGTCTACCCAAACCCATGTCCATTGAGTCAGTGATGCCATCCAACCATCTCATCCTCTGTCGTCCCCTTCTCCTCCTACCCAGCATTAGGGTCTTTTCCAATGAGTCAACCCTTCACGTGAGGTGGCCAAAGTATTGGAGTTTCAGCTTCAGCATCAGTCCTTCCAATGAACACCCAGGGCTGATCTCCTTTAGGATGGACTGGTTGGATCTCCTTGCAGTCCAAGGGACTCTCAAGAGTCTTCTCCAACACCACAGTTCAAAAGCATCAATTCTGCGGTGCGCAGCTTTCTTCACCATCCAACTCTCACATCCATACATGACCACTGGAAAAACCATAGCCTTGACTAGATGGACTTTTGTTGGCAAAGTAATGTCTCTGCTTTTAAATATGCTATCTAGGTTGGCCATAACCTTCCTTCCAAGGAGTAAGCGTCTTTTAATTTCATGGCTGCAATCACCATCAGCAGTGATTTTGGAGCCCCAAAAAATAAAGTCTGACACTGTTTCCCCATCTATTTCCCATGTAGCAGAATAATATGGTGCAATTCAACTGGCCTTTCCCTGCCCCAGATTGCTTTAACTGGCCTTTTCAGTTTGAGTTGTCATAAACAGCATGTGTGACAAAGAGCAAAATTCTAACCTTTCTCATGCAGGAGCAGCATCTGAGGCTGGTTCCTCCTCCGCAGGAGTTGGTACTGTGATTGTCTCCTTTTTATGTGAGCCACATGGCCAGCATGACTTCAAATACTGGTCCATGGTCTTCAGAACCTGAGATACTGGCTATAGAATTTTAATCTTTAAGAGTCAAAAGGAGGGGACTTCCCTGGTGGTCCAGTGATCAAGACTCCACACTTAGGGGCATGGGTTCCATCCCTGGTTGGAGAGCTAAGATCCAAGCAGGAATACTGGAGTGGGTTGCCATTTCCTCCTCCAGGGGATCTTCCCGACCCAGAGATTGAATCCACGTCTCCTGCATTGCAGGCAGATTCTTTACCACTGTGCCACCTGGGAAGCCCTTGCTGCCCCCACTGAACTCCTCTTAGCATCTTTGCTGGCCCCTCCCACCTCCTCCTTCCTCTCCTCTGTGCCATCACTCTAGAAATAAACCAGAGCTTCTGCAGGAGAGGCCCGGTCCTTGCACCATGAAATATTGGGCTTCCCTGACGGCTCAGCGGTAAAGAATCCACCTGCAATGCAAGAGCCTCAGGTTTGATCCCTGTATCTGAAAGATCCCCTGGAGGAGGGCATGGCAACCCACTCCAGTATTCTTGTCTGGAGAATCCCATGGACAGAGGAGCCTGATGGGCTACAGTCCATAGGGTCACAAAGTGTCAGGTACAACTGAAATACTGGGTAGCAAAAGTCTGAGGTCTTATTGAATAAGCTGATAACATTTGTCTCTTCCGTCCTCCCTTCGTATGGAAATGTTGAAGTCTTCCTATTATTTTCTTTCCATTTTCAGATTTCCCATCTTTGGCCAGAACTGATTTGCCAAGCTCAGGGGTAGCCCAGGAAAACTCCATTTTCCTTGGCAAGTCTTCCCATGCCGTCACTTCTACTCCCCAGCCTCCAACTCGTGACTCAGAGCCCACAGTCTTATGGAGAGATTCATTTTCTCACACGTCTGGATCCTCGGATTACTTGGAGAAACTACTCAAGATTGATCCGGAGAGTCCACCATCGTCTGATTATAAAGAAGAAGGCCACTCTCAGACGTCACCGTCTTCCTCAGGACCAGCAATAGCTTATCTGCTGCCTAAAAATGTGACAGCGTTCCCCTCTACAATGGCGGTATCTTCTCTGCACACCGTCCTGGCCACTCCGAAGTCTCTCTCCGCATCTCTTCCTGCCACCAACACGGCAGTGATGCCATCTCTGACTTGGCAGCCTCAGAGAGCCACCTCTGCCCCAGCCGCAGCCACGATCACTAACACGACCACCGCTGCAGTTTCGACTTCCATCTCTAGGGCATCCACGGACTCACGAGGCCAACCGGCCACGGTGCCCTTTCGAGACATTGCCAATCTGACTTGGAACGTGGAGGATCCCGGAGCCTCTGCTACATTTCCTTTGTCAAATGTGGATTCTCCTGCTACAAATATGACAGCTTCCCAGGAGAATGGGAAGGCCAGTCCAGGCGACCCCTCCCTGAGCAATGCTCCAGGAGGCCAGCAAGGCCTTGCCTTTGAGCAGTGGCTCCTGATTGGGACTGTACTCTTCGGGGTCCTCTTTCTTGCCATAGGCCTGGCCCTCTTGGGCAGAATGCTCCTAGAATCCCTCCGCAGAAAACGTTACTCGAGGCTTGATTATTTGATCAATGGCATCTACGTTGACATCTAAGGAGAACGCTAGGTGTCTCTTAATTTGTGTAGTTACCACTGGCCTCAATGCAGCGAGTTTCTGCTGACTTTCTGATCTTCGCAGGATTTTTCAAGTGTTTTGAAGACAGGCAGATGCCTCTTACTGCGTTCTTTTGGCTTGTTATTTGAAGAGAAAGGGGGCAAAGAGACAAATGGGGTGGCCTGAGTGATCTGTCTCTAAACCATTAGATGAAAACAAAGCTCTACCTAAAGCAATAAAGAATAATTGCCACGTAAATTGGAAAGCGACTGGCTTTTTTACAGAGAAAAAGGGTTAGGATTCCTAGGCTCTATTTCACTAATGTTTCTGGTTCCAGATAAAGTTGACTGTTTATGATATTAATTCTAATGGATTTACTTTCCTTTTTATAAGAATTCCAATAAAACTTATTCCAGATGTAGTTCCTTCCAATTAAATATTTGAATAACTCTTTTGGTACTCAGTAATGTTCCTGTAAGTGACACATCTAGTTGGATAACTTTAAATTTATTCCTACCAGCAAAATGATGAAATGATGAAAGTATGTGTTCTAAGTTAGAATGACAACCCTCCCCCTTTTCCCATCAGTGAGCAAAAGGGAGTCCTGAGGGAGAATTCTAGCAGAATATTAGCCTGCATGGAGACAATGATAAGTGAGTTCTGATACATGGCCAAATCTACTTTGGGTCTGTTCTAGCTAACTATTTTTTTTCAAAGAAATAAAATACAACAGGCATTTTCTAAACTTCAGTAAGTTTAAAATGTAACAGTATGATTTATAATTCCTTATCTTAACTTGACCAATAGTCAATTCTGGCTTTGTTTGGAATAACAATGGAAATAACAGATAACACTTAAAATGACAGACATACCCCATTTTATTGTTCTGCACTTTATCACGCTTTGCAGATACTGCAGTTTTTACAAATTGAAGATTTATGACAACCCTGCTTCAAGCAAGTCTGTTGGCACCATTTTTCAACAGCATTCACTCAGTTCCCGTCTGTGTGTCACATTTTTGTTAATTCTCATGATATTTCAAGCTTTTCCGTAATTATTGTGTTGGTTCTCGGGATCTGTAATCAATGATCTTTGATATTACTGCTATGAATTGCTGAAGGCTCAGATGATGGTTAGCATTCTTCTTAGCAATATTTTAATATTAAGTAAGGTGTATACTTTTTTTTTTTAGACAGTGCTATTGCACTTACTACTCAGTATGGTGTAAGCGGAACTCTGTAGGCTTTGGGAAACAAAAAAATTTATGTGACTCACTTGCTTGCCGTAGTCACTTTACTGCAGTTATCTGTAACCAAACCCACAGCATCTCTGAGGCCTGCCTGTATTATTGAATGATTTTGTTGTTGTTCAGTTGCTAAGTCATGTCAGACTCTTTTGTGAACCCGTGGACTGTAGCATACCAGGCTTCTCTGTCCTCCACTATCTCCTGGAGTTTGCTCAGATTCACATCCATTGAGTCAGTAATGCTATCTAACCATCTCATCCTCCCCTTCTCCTTTTGCCTTCAATCTATCTTTCCCAGCATCAGGGTCTTTTCCAACAAGTCAGCTCTTCACTTCAGGTGGCCAAAGTATTGGCGCCTCAGCTTCAGCAACGGTC
Organism: Okapia johnstoni; assembly: GCA_024291935.2. Classification (NCBI taxonomy): domain Eukaryota; kingdom Metazoa; phylum Chordata; class Mammalia; order Artiodactyla; family Giraffidae; genus Okapia; species Okapia johnstoni. The sequence continues at coordinate 20,035,502 of CM044320.1, read as the reverse complement.
CTTTCAATGAATACTCAGGGTTGATTTCCTTTAGTATTGACTGGTTTGATCTTCTTGCAATCCAAGGGACTCTCAAGAGTCTTCTCCAGCACCACAATCTGAAAGCATGAATTCTTTGGCACTCTTCTTTATGCTCCAGCTCACACATCCATACATGATTACTGGAAAAATTATAGCTTTGACTATATGGACCTTTGATTAGTATGCTGTAATTTTTATTGATTAGTTATGACAGCGTCTGAAGTGAAACTGGGGTAACTTGGAATCCAGGAGGCTGCCTGGGTCACTTTGACACCTCACCTCTCTGGACTTTAATTTACTCATTTGCAAAGCAAGAGATTTGGTCCCTTCCTGGTGTCTTCAGGGTTTTTAAAGGCAAAAGTGGGATTCATGTGAGAATTTATACAGTGACCGCTAGAGGGCAGTAGCTGGTTAATAAGTAGAGGCCAGGAAGGCAAATGTAGACAAAGACAGAAACAGGCTTGGCTTTTCTTGTCCCTCCTTCCCATCCCCTTGCCTGCTACCCTCTCCCCCTCCTCCCTGGTTTACACTAAGCTCATAAAGCTCATTAAGAGGAAAGCTGGCCTATTGAAAATTCTACTTTTCATATATTTTCCAACTTAACAGCTTGACACAAATCTCCAAGGGGTTTACATAAGCTTTAAGTAGGTTGAATAAATAAAACCTTGACTCAATTTAATTTAACAAGTATTTATTGAATATCCACATGTAGACCAGAATCAGATTAGTAACTAAGTGCCTTGGAATTTGAACATTGCTCCTCTTTTTGTTAACAGAATTAGACAATGGAAATAAGGCTTTCAGTGGCTTTTATAAAGGCCTTCTCCTGGTTCTTCTGTAGTTCTCCATCTAGCTTGCAGTCTTTCTTGTGATGGAGAACCTGAATTGGGAACCTGGACAAGAGATGCTATGGGCCACACCTCTGGCTGTGACTGTGAGGGTTTGGATTGTAGGAGAACCGCTGAGCTGAGATCTCCTTCCCTGGGGGAGAGAGTAGCTCTTCTGACGTCATTCTCTGCTCATTAACCCATCACTGTGGGTGAGGTGCTGCACTGGGCAGTCAAAGCGGGAGAAGCCTGCATCTGTTTCCTTTGAAATACTTTTCAGAGTGGCTGGTCTATCCAAGCTTCTTGACCAAGTGCACTAAATTTATGTACCTCTTCCTTTGGCTCAAGGGAAGGAAAGTGACAGCCTAGAACAGATGAGAAGACTAGGAAGGTCCCCCAGCTCAAAGATATCCTCTCTCCATATTTCATCAAGTTACTCACCTAGGTTAAAAAGCAACTCTTCCAAAAGCTAATGACCAGGGCTTCTCTGGTGGCTCAGTGGTAAAGAATCTACCTGCCAGTACAGGAGACATGGGTTCCATCCCTAGTCTGGAAAGATCCCACATGCCATGGAGCAACTAATCTAGTGCCCCACAACTACTCATTCTGTGCTCTGGAGCCCAACTGCTGAAACCTGGGCATCCTAGAGCTCATGCTCTGCAACAAGAGAAGCCACTGCAGTGAGAAGCCCACACTCCACAACTAGAGAGGAGTCCCTGCTCGCCACAACTAGAGAAAAGTCCACGCAACAACAAAGACCCAGCACAGCCATAAATAAATAAATAAACAACAATTATTTTTAAAAAGAAAGCTTAAGGATAAAGGAATAAAGGATAAACCTGAAGGATAAAGCCTATGAAGCTTATTCACTCTGGATGAATACCACGGTGGTCTTCTTGTTTCTCAGTTCCCCCTGACCTGAGTGAGGCAGCTTTGAAATCTTTGGCTTCCAGACTGTGGGGGGCACTGTGGATTTTTCTTGCAGCAGGAAGCCCAGCTCCACTTTTGCCTTATTTGTTTACTGGTTGGAAGTGCCAGATTCTTTCCCAGGCCCTCTTGTAGTTAGGGATAGGCCTGTGACCCTTTTAGCTGAAAGGAAACCTACTAGGGGCTTCTAGGAAAGGTTATCCCCCTTGGTAAGTGAGGCCTGCACAAGGTAAAAAGCCCCTATTTCCTGCTTGGAATGATGCTCATGTGAGGACTTACTACTTGGTGCTACTGCAGCCTTTCTGCCACCATGAGGGAAGAAATCCCTAACAAACTGATGATGAAGAGTAGACTTGGAGCTACTACAGCCTTTTTGCCACCATGAGGAAGAAATCACTAACAAACTGACAGTGAAGAGTGGAATGTGGAAAGAGTCTGGTCCTTGATAAGTTGGTGAAGCAACAGCACCAACCTGTAACTGCCCACTTCCAATCTTAGTCTGTGAAAATAAATCTCTAATATGATTGAGGGCAGGAGGAGAAGGGGACGACAGAGGGTGAGATGGTTGGATGGTATCACTGACTTAATGGACATGAGTTTGGGTAAACTCCGGGAGTTGGTGATGGACAGGGAGGCCTGGTGTCCTGCAGTTCATGGGGTTGCAAAGAGTTGGACACGACTGAGCGACTGAACTGAACTGAACTGATGTGTACTAGTTCCAGTCAAATATTCCATTACTTATTAACAAAGAGAGCAAACACTCACAAGATACACTATATGCCAGGTGCCCTTTTACGTGTATTAACTCACTTTGCTCCTGTTACAACCTCATGAGGAATTTTTATCTTTATTTTGCAGATGAGGAAACTGAGGCACAGAAAGGCTTAACTGATTTACCTGAGCTTACTTGCTGGGTGAGGTCTTCCCTGGTGTCTCCGATGGTAAAGAATCTGCCTGCAATGCAGGAGACCTGGGTTTGATCCCTGGGTTGGGAAGATCCCCTGGAGAAGGGAATGGCTACTCATTTCAGTATTCTTGCCTGGAGAATTCCACGGATAGAGGAACCTGGCAGGCTACAGTCCATGGGTTCACAACGAGTCGGGCACAACTGATTGACAAAGACAACAACAACTTGCTGGGTGATCTGGCTCCAGAGTTCCCACTCTTACAGTCTTATAACTGGAAAGATAAGCAATGTAACAACAACAACAAAAGAAGTTTGCAGTAGATCAGATATATTTTAGATAACAGCTTTCAAATAGTATTGAACCAAATGATAGATACCATGAGCCAGAGCATAGAAATTAAGAGATCAGAGGTCTCATTCTGGATCAGGCTTCTCAGCTGCTGTTGTCCTATTTTCCTGATTGGCCACCTGTGCCAAAGTTAGTGGTCACTCTTTAGCATGGGGCACACTCTTGAGTAGAGAATCCATCGCGTCCATGTTCTCACATCTGGGTTAATAGTGTCACCAGCCACCCAGTCTCCCCTGTACTGAGCAGCTTCAGAGTCATACTTCACTCCTCCCTGTCCCTCAGCCTCAAGAGCCAGTGTTTACCGTGTGTTATCTATTGTCTTTCAAAAATGCTTCTCAGAGTCGACCCTTCCCACTGCCACCTCCTGTTTGTTCTCCCTAACCCGTTTCTCCTTCCTCTGCTCCCAAATTACGTACTCCCTCCGTTCAACCTCTAGTTCCCTTAAAAGCACGACACACACAGTACATCATGCATTACACCTCTGTGCCCCATTACCTGCAGGGGCGATCACCCACTGAATGCAGCCTAGCAAGGTTCCCATGTTCTAGCCCCAACCTAACTGTCCTCCGGCTGCCTCCTTCCCATAAAACCTGGTCTGCAGCTACACACACCTTCTCACTATTTCACACAAGTGCCAGGCACTTCATGAGACATCCCTATTCCCTCTGCTTGTAAATAGCCCCCCTTCACCTGGCAAATTTCCACTCTTCTTTCAAGACTCAACTCAAACATCACCTCCACCACAGTCTTCCCAGCTTCCCCCAGGAGAGGTATTCTTCTTCCTGGATTTCTGGCACAGTTCTTGATTTATACCATCAGCACAACATTTCCATGGTCTCTGCGTGTATCAGTTTATATATAATATTATGTGTTTGAGAGCAATACTCCTCTCATTCTTTCATATTCTTTGTGTGCCTGGAACTCACTACACTCAATAAATGATCACGAGTGAATTTTAAAACCTGTTCGTTGAAGTTCATGCCTTTCAGCAACCAGCAGTAATGTAATTGGCTGGACGTGTAACAGCTTCTATATCATGAAGAGAAAATCCAGCAAGACCGCACTTCTATGCATAGTTTTTAGGAGAACGGAATACAATCCAGGTGCACAGTGATGAAATGTGTACTCTTATTTTAATGAAGACCATGTGCTGAGGAATCAGTAGATAAGCATTTTGATTTTGTTTATTTCTCTTCTTAAAGTAGTACAGTTTACTTAACCTTTAGAGAAGGTGAGCTGCCAGAACAGGGTTTTGTGGGCACTTTTATATTTTTGGTTAATTTTTTAAAGTTTATTTTATTTAAGAATAGTTGATTTACAGTGTTGTGGCAACTGCTAATCTGTTCTCAATGTCTGTGAGTCTGTTTCTGTCTCATAGATAAGTTCATTTGGGTCATATTTTAGATTTCACATATAAGTAATGTCATATGATATTTGTCTTTCTGACTTACTTTACTTAGTATGATCACCTCTAGGTCCATCCATGTTGCTGCAAATAGCATTACTGCCTTCTTTTTTGCTGAGTACTATCCCTTTGTGTGTGTGTGTCTGTGTGTGTGTGTATATATATATATATACACATATGTATACCATATCTTTATCCATTCATCTGTTGGTGGACATTTAGGTTGCTTCCATGTCTTGGCCATTGTGAATACTGCTGCTATGACCATAAGCATGCATGTATATTTTTGAATTATAGTTTTGTCCAGATATCTGCCCAGGAGTGGGACTGTTGGATCATTTGGTGGCTTTAGTTTTAGCTTTCTGAAGAACCTCCATACTCTTTTCCACAGTGGCTACGTTTTTTTGTTTAATTTTAAGGCAACTTTTAAAGCACATTTATTGCCAAAATAGAGCCCAGAATCTAAGTTATCTGTCCCCAGATTATGATGTTGGTTAGCCAAGGAGTAAAACTAAAACCTTTTGATTCACATTCTTTTCACCAAGCTGTCCTGCTGTGATCAGGACTGTGTCTCTATTGAAATAGCACATCTTGTAATACACATACCCAGACATTGGGGAAGGAGGTGTTTAATTTTGAGTTTCAATCTCATTATATCTTATGTAATTTATAATATCTTTAGTAAACATTTTTTTTTTTAGCTGTGCCTCATGGGCTTCCCTGGTGGCTCAGACGGTAAAGAATCTGTCTGCAATGAAGGGCAAGATGCCCTGGAGAAGGGAATGGCAACCCACTCCAGTATTCTTGCCTGGAGAATCCCATAGTCAGAGGAGCCTGGTGGGCTACAGTCCATAGGGTCACAAACAGTCGGACACAACTGAGCGACTCAGCATGTGCGCATGTATAGCATGTGGGACCTTGGTTCCCTGACCAGGAATTGAACCCTGGCCCCTTGCAGTGGAAGCACGGAGTCTTAACCACTGGACTAACAGGGAAATCCCAGTAAACCTTTATTTTTCATCTGTTCTCAATGAGAAATATCCATTTACAATTAAATATTCGAAAATGAGTACGCATAGGACTGGTTAAAGTCTAAATTCTGTGTCAGTGCTTATGTGCAAATGCTGTCTTTGTTTCAGAGCCAGCAGTATGATTCTGTAACATTATATTTGTGTTCACCTTTTTATATGGACAGTCTGTTTTCCCAGCAATACTGAGAAATATTGGAAAACCAGCACTCCGTCTCACTCTTCTTTTTATCTGCTAGCGTCACTTACTGTTTGCCACCTGTGGCTGGTGCTCACGCCTATTTTTTTCTCATCAGTACTAACTACAGTGCAGTGAAGGATCAGAAAGATACAGCTCAGAGAATGGAAGGCCTTGCCCAGTCTCCTCTGCGTCTCCATCCTTGCTGTTGCTGCTGTGACAAGTATTGCCAGCTCGTGCTTTGAATAAGTTGCCAGTAAATGTCTGTTAGTTTGAACCTCTTCTAGACTTTTTATTGTTTTTGATCTAGGTGTGTGTGTGTGTGCATGCTTAGTCATGGTCATATCTGACTCTTTGCGACCCCATAGACTAAAGCCTTCCAGGCTCTTCTGTCCGTGGGATTTCCAGGCAAGAATACTGGAGTGGGTAACCCTTCCCTTCTCCAGGGGATCTTCCCGACCCAGGGATCAAACCCAAGTCTCTTGCGTCTCCTGCATTAGCAGGCGGATTCTTTACCACTGTTTCACCTTAGTGATTGGCCTGTTCTCACAGTCGCTGAAAACTCACTCCCACCATCAGAGGTAAAAGGAAGCCATGACCAGCCATCACAATACATACCTGATCACACACATTTGCAGATGTTTTATTTTATTGGCCACACCTCACACGGTATGTGAGATCTTAATTCCCTGAGCAGGGATGGAACCTGCATCCCCTGCAGTAGAAGCGCAGTCTTAACCACCGGGTCACCAGTGAATTCCCTTGATGCATTTTTATACATAACAATAAAAAAACCCCAAACCTAAGAAATCTAAAATGACAATATAAAAAAATAGAATTAGGAGCTAGCATATAAGCAGTGAGGAAATGAGGGAGACTTCCCTGGTGGGCCAATGGTTAAGGCTCTACCTTCCCAATGCGGGGGGCTTGGGTTCAACCTCTGGTCAGAGGACTAGATCCCACGTGCTGCAAGTAAGATGTGGCTAGGGAGAGAATGAGGGTGCATAGGTGAACGAGAGGATTCCAGATAAACCATTAGCCCACACATGATGTCATTGTTTAATATTTAATGAAACTATGAAAGTGAAAAGCAAAAGTGAAAGTGGCTCAGTTGTGTTCGACTCTTTGTGACCCCATGGACTATACAGTCCATGGAATTCTCCAGGCCAGAATACTGGGGTGGGTAGCCTTTCCCTTCTCCAGGGGATCTTCCCAAACCAGGAATTGAACCAGGTTCTCCTGCGTTGCAGGCAGATTCTTTGCCAGCTGAGCTACGAAGGAAGCCCTAATGAAACTATACATGGTGCAAAATCAGCCTCAGCCCAAACACAGACCAAACACTGCTGCCACACAGCCTTCTTTTTGGATGCTCCAGGGTGAAGAGGAACAGGGGCTGTTGCATTTTGGGGAGCTGGCATGGAACTACAATTATCCAGTCCCTCCTGCCCCTGCCTTCCAGGCAGGCCTTCTCGGAACTCAAGTCAGTTTTCTGAGCATCTTGGCTTTCTTCTCATCTCCTTCAGTCAACATCATCAGCAATCTTTGGCCTTGAAGTGGGGGTAGGGGAGGGGGAAGCCAAAAGCTGCTTTCTTTTTTAAAAAGGAAAGCCTTTGCTTTAGGAGGACTTTGTCCTGCAAGGGCAGGTTACACTCCTCCCCCACCCCATCACCCCACCCAGCCGCAATAACACAATATACCCTTGGCTGGATTTATGGCCTCCCTCGCTCCCCCCTTGTCGGGGAGAGAAAAAGGGCACAGCTTTGAGAAAAACAAGTATCAAGAATTGATGTGTGTGCTGAACTTTAAAATGCTAAATGACGGTGAAAAATATTTTGGAAAAGAAATGATCTTCCAAATTGTGCTACATAGTAAAGTTAATGGAGCCCATATGGCGTCTACTAAGACTTAGAAAAACAAACTAAAAACAATACTTTAGCGCCTGCCAGGCTGAAATGTGATCTACTTCTTAATATTCACTCAACCCAGAGTAAAATGCTTTAAAATGGTAATGATCCCAAAGTGCAGGCTGAGCTTGGTGGATAAACAACAGACCTCAAACAACGGTAGGGGTGGGGAGGGAGGGGGTGTTCTGATCCCAGCTCCTGCAAATCAGGCAAAGGGCTTAATCTCCTGGTTGCTTCTCAATTTTCTCAGCTCTAAAATGGGGCTAGCAGGACTTCACAAAGGGTTTTTATAAGTCATACTAAGACGACTGTAAAGCGCTTTACAAATGTTGAAGAACTGATGCTTTTTTCATAACTGGGCTTTGTAACATCCTTCATTACCCATTTGGTGGTGTGGAAATACGCTGAGGAGCCAAATGAGCACAGAGGCTATTTATTTGGAGCTTGCTGTGGGGAGGGAGGCAGCCACCGCCACTTGGATTAGGCAGAGCCTCAGGCAGAGAGAGAGAGGGGAAGCTTCATAATGAGAAAAAGGGAAGGCTTTGGAGGTGCTCTGGCTGGGGGTCCTTGGCATGGGGAAGGTGGACTTGGGCTACCAAAAAGTGGGGCATCCTGTGTGATTAGTTTGGGGGGCATCTTTGGCTTTCTCAGGTTGGTACTGGGGCTCCCAAGTTGGAAGCTGACTGGTTTGGTTTTCCTAGCTAGTTGTGGAAGCTGTGAGTCAGAGTTCTATTGTCTTATACAGTGTGGCCATTGTCTGTTTGTATGTTCAGTCTCTCAGTGGAAAGTAGAAGGTGAGAGGGGTCTGATCACCCCAGATCAAAACTAGACACCTGCCTAATAGCCTAGGGAATAACTTGTACTTTTTATACCTTTTCTTCACTTTTAGAAGCAGCAGATTTAGAAGCCGGACTGATGAGCCAACGATTTTACTCTGCGAAATCGATGGGCACCATGGCTGGCTGAACAGTGAGGGGAGTGGGGAGGGCGGATAGGTGGATGGTGACTCTGGTCCCCCCCCCCCAAAACACCCCAGGGATCTGAGCCGAGTCAGGTGACCTCTCAGGGATTCCGTTTTCTTGTGAATAGGGAGACAATTCCTATCTGTCTAGCCTATCTCATTGTTGGGCTTTGAGAATAAGTGGCTTCATGTTTGTAAAAGAATCCCATACAGCAGGTATTTAAAACTCTGTAAAGGAGGTATTTTAGAAGTTTGAGAAGGAAGACTGTAGCTTGCTTAAGCCTTTGAAGTTTCACTCCAGGGGCTGGAGTCTTGAAACTTTTTTGTGTGTCCTGTGGGCAGAGAGGCTAACTCTCCCTCCGACTCCCCACCTGTCCCACCTCTGCCTCCATTAGGGCTGCCTCGTCCCCACACCTCTGTGCCTCCATTTTCTTTTTTTCTTTTTGCCACGCCATTCAGCTTCCAGGATCTTAGCTCCCTGACCAGGGACTGAACTGGTGCCCTCTTCATAGGCAGCTCGGAGTCCTAACCACTGGGACCACCAGGGAATTCCCTGCACCTCCATTTTCCATCTTTGTGAATAGGATCACTAGAAACTTAAAACTTTCTTTAGTTCCTTGCAGGCAATTTGCAGGCTTGACTTGTACCTCCACTGATTCATCCATTTATTCAAAAAGAATGGGTGTCTTATCGTAAGGTTTGGGTTTTTTTTTTTTAATCTTTCTTTTGGCTATGCTGAGTCTTCACTGCTACGTGAGGGATTTCTCTAGTTGCAGTGCTTGGGCTTCTCATTGTGGTGGTTTTCCTTATTGCACAACTTGGGCTCTAGGGCATACAGGGTTCCACACTACTTGTGGTGCATGGACTTAGTTACCCTTCGGCGTATGGGATCTTCCCGGGCCAGGGATTGAACCTGTGTCTGCTGCATTGGCAGGTGGATTCTTAACCACTGGACCACCCAGGGAAGACCTTGTTGTTAGTTCTAAATGAAGTAATAAATCTTTAATTTCTCATTAAAATTTCAAATATAATATTGGCAGTTATAACCAATGTAAACCAAATTTCTATAGATCAACAATAGTTAAGAGTGCAGAGGTACCCTGAGACCAAAATATCCGTAAACCACTGTTTTAGATAATCTTATCCTTGTTTCATCTAATGATTCTACACCTAGGATTCCATTCTAAGGACATAGAATTGCACATAAAAATTTATGCACAGTTTGTTTCTTGCCGCACACTTATCAGTAGAATCAACCTAAGACTCTGAATGTGATTAGTTAATCTGAATATGTTAAATAACTCATAGTACATTTATAAGATAGAATATTATATAGTTAGTGAACATGCAAAGAATTTTAATGATACAGATAACTAATTTTCAACAAAGGTACCAAGAATATACAATGGGAAAAGGTCTATCCTTCAATAAATGGTGTTGGAAAAATTGAATATCCATATGCAAAAGAATGAAATTGGACCCTCATCTTATGCTGTACAAGAAAATCAACACAAAATAGATTAAGGACTTAAATTTAAGACATGAAGCCATCAAACTCCTAGAAGAAAACACAGGCAGTAAACTCTTTGATATCAGTCTCAGCAATATCTTTTTTGATCTGTCTCCTCAGGTAAGGGCAACAAAAGCAAAAATAAATAAATGGGTCTACATCAAACTAAAAAGCTTTTGCATAGAGAAGGAAATCATCAACTAAATGAAAAGGCAGTCTACTGAATGGGAATATAATACTTGCAAATGATATATCCAATAAGGGGTTAATATTCAAAATAGTCAAAGAATTCATATAACTCAAAATTAAAAAAATAAGCAATCAGATTAAATCAGATTAAAATGGGTAGAGAACCTGAATGGACATTTTTCCAAAGAAGATATACAGATGGTCAGCAGGCACATGAAAATATGCTCAGTATCACTAATTAGGGAAATGAAAATAAAAACTGCAATGAAGTGTCAGTCCACACCGGCTAGGGAGTTTATTATGGGAAAGACAAGTGAGAAGTGCTGGTAAGGATGTACACAGAAAAGGGAATCTTTGTACACTTGGTGAGAATGTAAACTGGTACAGCCATAATGGAAACTCGTGTGGAAGTTTCTCAAAAAATTAAAAATAAAATTACCATTTGATCTAGCAATTCCACTTATAGGTTTTCATCCAAAGGAAGTGAAATCACGGTCTTAAAGAGGTATCTGTATCCCCATGTTCATTACAGCATTATTTCCAATAGCCAAGATATGGAAACAACTTATATGTCCATCAACAGATGTATGGCAAAAGAAGATGTGGTATCTATTAATACCTGTCTATCCATCTATAATAAAATATTATATAGACATAGAAAAAAAGGAAATCCTGCTATCTGCAACAGCATGGATGAACCTGGAAGATATTATGCTTAGTGAAATAAGTCAGATAGAGAAAGACAAATACTCTATGCTATCACTTATATATAGAACCTTAAAAAAACAGGGGTGAACTCATAGAAACAGAGCAGAATGGTAGTGCCAGAAGTTGGGGGCATTCAGGGAACAGGGAGATGTTGGTCAAAGGGTACAAATTTCAGGGACTTCCCTGGCAATACAGTGGTGGACTCCATGATTCCACTTCAGAGGACATGGATTTCATCCCTGGTCCAGAAACTATGATCTGAGCAAGCTGCATGGTGTGACCAAAAAAGCCAGTGGGGGCGTGGGAGTGGAAACAAATTTCAAATGTAAGATGGATACATTTTGAAAATCTAATGTGTAGCATAGTGACTATAATTAATAATATTTGTACTCTTGGGGACTTCCCTGGTGGTCCAGTGGCCAAGACTCTGTGTTCCCAATGCAGGGGGCTGGGGTTGGATCCCTGGTCAAGAAACTAGATATTATATGCCACAGCTAATAAATCCTATGCCCCAAGGAAAGAACCCACCTGCCACAATGAAGATTGAAGATCCTGCATGCTACAACTAAATTCGTACTCTTGAAATTTGCTAGGACAGTGGGTCTTAAGCATTCTCACACACATACAAAAAAGTAACTGTGAAGTGGTAAATGTGTAAATTAACTTGATTGTAGTAATATATATTTTTTAAATATTTATTTGGGTACATTGGGTCTCAATTGCAGCACAGATGATCTTTCCTTGCAGTGCAGGGACTCGCTAGTTGTGGCTCACAGGCTCAGTAATTGCAGCCCACAGGCTTAGTAACTCCGAGGCATGTGGGATCTTTAGTTCCCTGACCAGGGATTGAACCTGAGTCCCCTGCATTGTAAGGCAGAGTCCACTGGACCATCAGGGAAACTCCAACTGTAGTGATAATTTTACAACATGTATCTATGTGAAAGCATCACATTGTACATTTTAAATATATTATTTTATTTGTTAATTGTCCCTCAAGAAATCTGAGAAAGATAATGTTAATGACATGGGTAAATGCTAGCAGGATAACATTAATATTAAATGAAATATGAAACTATATTAGGTATAATCCGATTTTGTATATATGTTGTTTTATGTGTGTGTAAAGATTTAAAGACAATTTACCAGATACACCGAACTAAGCAGTGATTACCCATCTTTGGGTCATTGGACTTCAGGTGATTTTGTTTCATTACATTTGCCTGTATTTTACAAATTTCTATAAAAAACTAAAAATATCATGTTACAATTCAGTTCAGTCACTCAGTTGTGTCCGACTCTTTGTAACCCATGGACTGTAGCACGCCAGGCCTCCCTGTCCATCACCAACTCCTAGAGCTTACTCAAACTCATGTGCATTGAGTCAGTGATGCCATCCAACTGTCTCATCCTCTGTCGTCCCCTTCTCCTCCTGCCTTCAATCTTTTCCAGCATCAGGGTCTTTTCAAATGAGTCAGCTCTTCACATCAGGTGGCCAAAGTATTGGAGTTTCAGCTTCAACATCAGTCCTTCCAATGAACACCCAGGACTGATCTCCTTTAGGATGGACTGGTTGGATCTCCTTGCAGTCCAAGGGACTCTCAAGAGTCTTCTCCAACACCACAGTTCAAAAGCATCAATTCTTCGGCACTCAGCTTTCTTTGTAGTCCAACTCTCACATCCATACATCACTACTGGAAAAACCATATCTTTGACTAGATGGATCTTTGTCAGCAAAGTAATGTCTCTGCTTTTTAATATGCTGTCTAGGTTGATCATAGCTTTTCTTCCAAGGAGCAAGCGACTTTTAATTTCATGGATGCAGTCACCAACTACAGTGATTTTGGAACCCAAAAAACAAAGTCTGTCACTGTTTCCATTGTTTCCCCATCAATTTGCCATGAAGTAATTGGACCAGATGCCATGATCTTAGTTTTCTGAATGTTAAATTTTAAGCCAACTTTATCACTCTCCTCTCACTTTCATCAAGAGGCTTTTTAGTTCTTCACTTTCTGCCATAAATGTGGTGTCATCTGCATATCTGAGGTTATAATGTTGTTATAACAACATCATTAAAAAATGCAAAAGTTGTTTTTAAAAACACTTATAACATCACATTTATATTTTTAATACAGAAGCATCTAACCTTCCCAAAGGACAAGGATCCATAATTTCCATTTTTTGGAGGAGAAGTATTTGCTACAATAAGCACGAAAGCGTCTATGTGTATATGTGTGTGTGTTAGTCGCTCAGTTGAGTCTGACTCATTGCGACCCCATGGACTGTAGCCCACCAGGCTTTTCTATCCATGGGATTTTTCCAAGCAAGAATACTGAAGTGGGTTGCCATTCCCTTTTCTAGCGGAATCTTCCTGACCCAGGGATTGAACTTGTGTCTCCTGCATTGCAGGCAGTTTCTTTACCACTGAGCCACCATGGAAACCAAAGGCACATATAACCACTGCTTAAATATACAATCATGTGCCTGGAGTCTGAAAAGTCATCTCTTTCATAAAACACCTCTTTTGTAAACTACCACGGGATAGTCCAGAAATCAGTCACACCAGGGGGAACAGGCAGAGGTCATTGACCTCAATACAGATGTATGACTAAGGAAATAGGCTTTGGAGAAAATGCCAAGATGAAAAGATAAGCCTAAGGGGAAAAGATAGATGGACTCTCTCTTCTATAAGCCAAGTCCCTGTAGAATCTGAGAGTCATCCAGAGCTGGGGAGGGGCAGGCAATGGCAGGTGATTGGAAGAAGGCCAAAGAGGCCATTGGCAACAGGGAGATATGGCGGTAGGGCATCAGGCATCGATCCCAGGGGTGAGTTGAGGCATTTAAGGAGCCAGCGCTATGGTCCCCAATTCAAGGGGCCGTGGATAAAAGTGGGAAAGCCTGGTTTCAGAGATACATTTGAAAGACTTTGCTCGGACATACCCAATTCAGCCAAGTGACCTGGATCTAATTTCTGCTTCACAGGGTTATTGTGGGGATTAGATGAAATATGGTAGGTGAAATATTCAGCAAAGAACCCCCATAGTACAACTAAATCCAAGGCACATTGCTATTTATATTCATTATTGTTGTTACATTTATGATTGTTGTTGTTCTGCCTTTCTTGACTCTCATAAAATTGGTTTGGGCATATGTGAGTAAGAATCATGGTTCCTCGGGTGACACTTTGCCTAATAGACAAAGCCTAGATATTGTTCATTAAAGACCACTTGGGTGCGGACTTTCTTGGTAGTCCAGTGGTTAAAAAGCCACCTGCCAAGGCAGGGCACCTGGGTTCGATCCTTGTCCAGGAAGATCCCACGTGCCGTGGGATCCTAAACCCATGAGCTGCAACAAGAGAAGCCACCACAATGAGATGCCCTTGCACTGTGACTAAAGAAAGCCCATGTGCAGCCACAAAGACTCATTGCAGCTAATCATAATAATAAAAATAAAAATTAAAAAAAATATCATCCAGGTGGCATCCAGACAGGAACCTAGGTCAAGGGTGATTCATAGCGACATTGCTGATTATCAGTCTTCTCACGTGGAGTGTCAGCACCTTCTCTGCATCACACCCCTTTAAACAGCGTACAAAATGAAGCTTTACCGCCTTCATTATTGTATCTCTGGAATAGGGGGGAGCCAAAGCAGCGTTCACTTTCTTCTCTTGAGCTTGAATTTATATTGCTGACAAACATACCTTTTTGGATTAAGAAACAGAATTACACATGTAAGTTATGAAAACCCTTTGGACTGTAGTCCACCAGGCTCCTCTGTCCATGGGATTCTCCAGACAAGAGTACTGGAATGGGTTGCCATTTCTTCCTCCAGAGGATCTTCCTGACCCAGGGATCCAACCCTCATCTCCTGCATCTCCTGCATTGGCAGGTGGATTCTTTGCCACTGAGCCACCAGGACTCAGAAAGCTAGTAATTTCTGCTTGGGCCCAGTGTTATGAACTTTACACCATAGCAAAATTATAAAATCTATAGTAATTAGTTTTCTTGTTTTCCCTTGTAGCATCCCTTCTACTTCTTGGGTAACACTATCCTTTTTACTTTTTTGGTGAGCTTGGGGGATCAGAGAGGGTGGGGTCAGAGGGTCAATGCCTCCTTGGTCCCATATAGTCTTGGTGGAACTCTCACAGTACTCTGCTTATGAAACAGAAGACTTTTCAGACTCCGGATACTATATGATTAGACATTTAAACAGTGGCTGTACTCACCATGCCCTGAGATTCTGATTCAATGGGGGCAGGACCATCATTATTTTTTAAGTTCCCCAGGCGGTCCTAGCATGCAGAAGACAGGTTGAGATCCACTAGACAGGACAATCAGGCTGTGACAGTGGGACCCTGGGATCACCTATCTCTCACCAACTCAAGGGACTCTCCTACCCCTGCCCATTCTCCATCTTCTTGCTGGTGAATTTCCATCTGGCTTATCCATGTTATAAAGTGGAGAGTTGTGCTGGAGAGTTGTGCTGTAAAAATCTACGGAATTAAGACTTTTAGTTTTTAAAAAAACTCACCAGAGCTGGTGAATCACTTGTGACATTTTTATTATTCTCAGACCCGACTTAGGTTTGTGTTAACCTAAACAGACTCTGCAGTTCCCAAACATGGCATATTTGTGTTAATGGGAAGGTTATTCTGCCAGCTTGGCGAGAAGACTAGCGATGGGAAGAAGCAAAGGCAGTTCAGAGGCTTTTTCTAGGTTGTCGTGGGCACCTTCCACTAGGAAATCTCTCCTATAGTGGAGACAGACCTGAGATGCAATAATATTAAAACCAGCCTTGTGAGTATGTGAAAGGGCATACTCTTGGACTTACAGAGCTACATAGACACTAGAATTATGATTCAGATACTGATGTAGGACTCTTCTCTCCTATCTCCAAAACATATATTTTAAATTCTTTAAATCAAGGTTTGGTGGTCCAGTGGCTAAGACTCCATGCTCCCTATGCAGGGGGACTGGGTTCAATTCCTGGTCAGGGAACTAGATCCCACATGCTGCATGTAACTAAGATCCCGCATGCCACAGCTAAGACCCAGCAAAGCCAAATAAATAATTAAAATATCAATAAATCAAGATTTTAAAAGATAATGGACACATGGATTGTTTGAGGCCATGCTCTGGAATGCACACATTATGCCCAGTTTTGTCTCACAGAGATTCCCCCGTAACAAACTATACCATGGTCTTCGCTGGGGAACGTTGTTCACTATCTCCCTGGCAGCAGCAGCTGGAAATGCCTGCTTGCACGTTTCATGTTCACTGATCCATTGGCTACCAAGGCACAGGCCAGAAAGTATTTAATTCCCCATCCTGAGGTTTGCCTCTCACCTGCTTTCCAGTTCAGTGGCAGAGATGCCTGTTGTAAACCTCTCTGAGTTCCTAAAAGCCAGAGATCACATCTATGGCCAAGCTGCCGTTTGTATTGGTGAAATCCAAAGGGACCTGAGACAG
Organism: Okapia johnstoni; assembly: GCA_024291935.2. NCBI lineage: Eukaryota > Metazoa > Chordata > Mammalia > Artiodactyla > Giraffidae > Okapia > Okapia johnstoni. Next base: position 20,019,123 of record CM044320.1, on the reverse strand, counting down.
TTTCCCTCGCTTCATGCATCCATTTATCAAGCAGTGATGGAGCCCCTTCTCTGTGTCAGGCATTGTGTAAGGAACCAGAGATTCAAACGCAATGAATGGGGACTTCCCTGGCGGGCCATAGGTTAAGACTGCATTTCCACTGCAGGGGGCATGGGTTCAAGCCCTATTGGGGGAACTTAAGATCCAGCATGGCTTGTGGTATGGCCAGAACCCCACCCCACCAAAATAAAAAAAAAACACAATGAATGAACAATGACAACAATTTGTGCCATACATGACCCTAGAGGGAGGAACAAAGCTGTGCAGAGAGACAGTTTTCTTAGAAAATTAAAGACTATTTTTTGAACATAGGAAGCATGTTCAAGTTGGGTCTTGAAGAGTATAAGGGAGTTCCCCTAAGAGAAAAGTAGAGAATGGTACTCTAGGCAGAAAGAATACAATATACAAAGGCATGTGAGTTAAAAAAAAAAAAAGAAAGAAAGAAAAAGCAGGGCAACTTTGAGAATAGTGAGAAATTCAATATCACTAGAGCAATGTGTGTTGTTGTTTAGTTGCTAAGTCGTGTCCAACTCTTTTGCCACCCCAGGGACTGTAGCCCACCAGGTTCCTCTGTCCATGGAATTTCCCGGGCAAGAATACTGCAGTGGGTTGCCATGCCCTCCTCCAGGGGATCTTACCCACCCAGGGATTGAACCTGAGTCTCCTGCATCTCCTGAATTGGCAGGCAGATTCTTTACCACTGAACTACCTGGAAAGCCCCAGAGCAATGGGTGTGAGGGAATAAAATTGTACATAAGACTAGCAATGTAGTTTTGGGGGAAGCATTTTTGTAAGCCTTGCTTGAAAGTTTAGATTTTGTGCTATGAGTACACAGAAAAAAATCTTTTCCAAGCATGACATGTTTATCTACCAGCCGTGGAGGAAAAAAACTAGAGATGAGAGACAGAAAAGCCAGCTTCAAGACTCTTTCTAGAATTGTGATTCTCAACCAGGGGAGATTTTTGCCCCCCTCCCCCATCCCAGGGGACATTTGGCAGTATCTAGAGACACGTTTTATTTTGTAACCGGGGAGTATATTGTGGGTAGAGGCCAATGGTACAGCTCACATTTTACAATGTACAGGGCAATAAAGAGCCCCAATAAAGAACTCTCCATTTTACACATGGTAGTGTATATACATCAATCCTAATCTCCTAATTCATCCTACCCCTCCTCCCTGCTCCTCGTGTCCACCTGTCCGTTCTCTTATGTCTGTGTCTCTATTCCTGCCCTGCAAATATGTTCATCTGTACCATTTTTCTAGATTCCACATAGCTAGTGGAAAGCTGCTATATAGCATAGGGAACTTAGCTTGGTGCTCCGTGATAACCTAGATGGGTGGGATGCGGGAGGTGGGAGGGAGGTCCAAGAGGGAGGGGATATATGTATACTGATAGCTGAGTCACTTCATTGTACAGCAGAAACTGACGCAATATTGTAAAGCAACTATAACCCAATTAAAAAAAAATTCCAGTGAACCAGTGAAGTTGCTCAGTCATGTCCAACTCTTTGCAACCTGTAGCCTACCAGGCTTCTCCATCCATGGAATTTTCCAGGCAAGAGTACTGAATTGGGTTGCCATTTCCTTCGCCAGGGGATCTTCCCGACCCATGGATCGAACCCAGGTCTCCTGCATTGCAGGCAGACGCTTTACTGTCTGAGCCACCAGGGAAGCCCAATTATTTAGCCCCAAATGACAACAGCCCCAAAACTAAGAAACCCTGATCTAGGGTTTAGTAAACAGTTTCTGCTTTTGGTGGCTAAGTGTACATCCCCTATTCTTCTTTGGAAAAGCAACTTGATTTTCCATTCAAATGTTCCCCTTTCTCCATAAAACCACATATACTGCAGGGGAGGCTGATGTCCACGTTCCACTCTGCAGGAAGAGCAGAGAGAGTTCACTGCCAGCAGTTTTTTTGTTCTTAAGGAGATGATCTAGAACTTGTACACATCATTTTCTCTTCTGAACTCAGTCACAGATGAAAGAGAAGCTGGGAAATGGCCATGTTCTCAGCTAAAACTGGAGCAAGTGATGGTTCTGTTAAGCGGAAAAAGGGAAGTGTGGCAACTGAGTCACACCTAGATTGATTTGATGTTTGGTCCAGGGCCATGACTTAACATAGCCCATACGGTATAAAAATATATGAAAAAGACATTTTCTGGGAGCTTCTGGGAAAGAAGCTAGGAAAATTCAAATCAACTTAAAAATAAGAGTGTACTGATATTTTTCCTTAACCTTATTAGAGCTCTTCTTCCTAAATGCGTTTTTTATTTCCCTCTATTTCCACACTGCCCTATTTCTATCACATTCTCCCTGTCATTATGGATTGGTATTAGGCATTTTCTGTCTCCTTTTTCTCCAGCCCCGTAACTAGTCACTCATGAATTCAAAATTCTGTTTTCTAACATCTCTCTCCTCCCTTTTAAAAACAACTCTAATATATATTTCACAGGCTATACAATACACCCATTTCAAGTGGATTTTTCTATGGTTTTTCATGTATTCACAAATATGTGCAACCATCACCATAGTCAGTTTTTAAACATTTTTATCATCATTGATTAAACCCACGCCCTTCGGCTGTCACCTCCATATATCCCCAGCACCCTCAGCCTTGTGCTGTGTGTTAAGTTGCTTCAGGCCTGTCCGACTCTTTGTGACCCCATGGACTGTAGCTGGCCAGGTTCCTCTGTCCATGGGATTCTCTAGGCAAAAATACTGGAATGGGTTGCCATTTCCTTCTCCAGGGGATCTTCCTGACCCAGGGATTGAACCCGTGTCTCTTACATCTCCTGCATTGGCAGGCAGATTCTTTACCACTAGCGCCACCTGGGTCTCCTCAGCTACTAATTTGCTTCCAATCTCTGTAGATCTCCCTGTTGTGGAAATTTCATATGGATGGAATCATATGTTGCACAGTCTTTTGTGACTGGCTTCTTCCATTTAGTATGTTTTCAAGATTTATCCATATTGTAGCATATATCAATACTTTATTCCTTTTCATGATTGAATAATATTCATTTATGGACAGATCATGAATTTGAGTAAACTCTGGAAGATGGTGAATGACAGGGGAGACTGGCGTGCTGCAATCCATGGGGTCACAAAGAATCAGATGCAACTTAGCGACTGAACAATGACAACAACAAACAGACCACATTTTGTTTAACCATTTGCCAGCTGATGAACATTTGGGTTGTTTCCACCTTGTGTCTATTATGAATAATGTGACTATAAAAATTTGACCCTGGCCTTGAACTTGAGCAGGCCGAACCCGTTGCCCCCTCAGTGTTCGCACTTGCTGTGCTCTCAGCCTGCAGCACGCCTGCCCTGGGTGTTTGCCTGCTTTTTCTTCCCTTCATTTGCATCTCCCCTCCAATGTCACCTCCCCAGAGGGGCCTTTTGTAATCATTCTATCTACATTTTAAGTATTATCCACCATCATTCTGTGTCTCATTTCTCTGTGTTTTTTTTCTCTGCCCTTCCTGGAAGTCATCATATTTGCCATATTTGCTTTGGATCTTTCTAAAATAAAGAATATAGATGAAGGTCCTTTAGTCCATCTGTCCCAGTGTCATTCCCCTTTCCTCCTCTACCAAAGGAAACCACCTCTGGTGTCTCTGACGTCACATATTCTTCTTCTCATGTTTTTGTACTTCTATTACATGTTGTTGTTGTTCAGTCACTAAGTTGTGTCCCTCTCTTTTGTGACCCCATTGACTGTAGCCCCGCCAGTCTCCTCTGTCCATGGGATTTCCCGGGCAAGAATTTTGGAGTGGGTTGCCATTTCCTTCTTCAGGGGACCTTCCTGACCCAGGGATCAAAACTGAGTTTCCTGCATTGCAGGTGGATTCTTTACCACTGAGCTACCAGGGAAGCCCTTATATTGCATATATGTAGGTGTAAACAACTGCCTTCTCTGCTTAAGTATTTGTATACAGTTATCCATCATACTGCATGTATCTCTCTACAATACACATAAAGGAGCTTGTACATACAAACTTACATATATACATGTATATACAGTTCACTCATTTTAATGGCTTCATGATATTTTAGCCAGTGAAAATATCTCAATTTATGTAGCCATTTATTAACGAACATTTAGGTTTCCCCTCTATACATTATGAACAATTCTGCAAGATAATATCTGTGCATGTCCTTTTGTACACGTGTTGGAAGACTTTCTATACGGTGTAAACCTGGGTCATGTGGGCATTGTGGGTCACATGGTATTTCCATTTGCTCCTCAGAGTCACTCTCTCCTCCACTTGAGCTGACCTCTATGGATTGCACCAGTGAATTCCCTTTCCTTTCTGGCTTCCTGTTGGCCATTTGGCCAGTGGGCAGTATCATCAGGAAAGCAGGGTGGGTGAAGAGCAAAATGAGATCTGGGCATTTACTCTCCTGGCTCCCCTCTTGCTGGATATCTGTAAATGGACAGCATTCCCCTCCCTGAGCCTCCCCAAGGCCACTGCCCCTTGGGGTCTGGATCTGGGGACATGCCTCTCTTTGTCCCTGCAGGCCTAGGGGCAGCAACGTAGTTCCCCAAACTCCCCACTGTTACTACCCTACTATTGCTTTTAAAAGTTTCCATTAACTGTATTCATGTTTGTAAATAATCTTTTTTTTTTTTGTCTGAGTGCAGCATGCAGGATCTTAGTTCCCTGACTAGGGATTGAACCCATGTCCCCTGCAGTGGAAGCACAAAGTAACCACTGGACCGCCAGAGAAGTCCCTGTAAATAGTCCTTTTATTAAACTCTCCTCAAAGACCCAGGCTGAGGACACATTTTTTGTGCCAAGACACTGACTGGTGCCTGTGAGATGTGCATTTTCATCTTTACTAGATGCTGATCAATCACACTAACCTTCCAATCTTGATTTCTTCCAGGGAACTGGTTGATAAAATCTTAGATATTTTCTAACTCTGCTTCCCCCTCTATTTCCTATGAAGGAATCTCACCTACTTCATGAAGTCATGAAGGAGCTAGTGCCTATGATTTCCAAGCACTGACTGTCCTCATCACTCAGTTGGCATTCTGCTTCTCAAAATGTCTTATATGGTTGTTTTCCATTATGAATTATTAATTGGTCTTTTCCTACGCATATGTCAAATGTCTTCAACTACACTACACTTCTCTTAAATGTAATTGACTTCGAACTCTGGGTTTTTTTGGATTCATCCATATTACCTAAGTTCTGTGTACGAAGAGGTCCTCAGTTAGGATTTTAATGAATCAGTAAATTAATTGACTGCACGAATATCACTAATCAAGAATTGGTGGGCTTCCCTGGTGGCTTGGTGGTAACGAATCTGCCTGCCAATGCAGGAGACAGGAGTTCGACCCCTGATCTGGGAAGATACCACATTCCACAGAGCAAGTAAGCCTGTGCACCACAACTATTGAGCCTGTGTTCTAGATCCTTGGACCCACAACTCCTAAAGCCTGAGTGCCCTGGAGCCTGTGCTGCACAACAAGAGAAGCCACTGCAATGAGAAGCCCATGGACTGCAACTGGAGAATAGCCTCCACTCTTCATAACTAGGGAAAGGCCTTTGCAGCAACAAAGACCCAGCACAGCCAAAAATAAACATATAAATAAAAGTATTTTATTTTAATGTTAAAAAAAACAGTTGGCAATAACATGCAATCTGGTGATTTGAAGTCCTTTATGCAGTTCTAGATGGATGTAATTTTCATTTTTTCTGCTTGTCTAATTTATTCTTATGTCAAATGTATCCTGTTATATGGCCTGTGTGTCTTGGTTCTGAGAAGTATACATTTCTGAGAAGTATACATAATGCCTATAAGTTTACTGTAGATATAAAACTGCCATTAAAATTTAAATATTCATATTTTCATTAAAGAAAAATTTCTTAGCAGTGAAAATGATGGTGGCACCCAGCTAGACTAATTAATAGGGATCAAGGGCTTCCATTCTCCACCCACTCCAATGTGAAAATCTGAGGTTCTTTTATCGACTTTGAAGTATCTGCTACCATCTGCACACATCCTAAGGGAAATTGGCATAAAATAAATAGATCCATGCTATTTTTAACTCCAATGGGGGAAAAAAAAAGCACGGAGAAATTAGGTTTCTCCATGTGAAAACAGGAAGAGAAATGTTTCTCAGAAGTCTGCCTAAGCAATGAGAAAAAAAATTAGTCCTTAACCTCATTTATGATCACCCCAAACACAATGATACAATCATCTGTGTCTGACTAACATACCCAGGGCCCGAAATATCCTGGATCTTATGACCTTCAAAATTCTTTTTTCTTTTCCTTTCCTTTGATTTGAGGCTTTAAGCTTTTTTTTTTTTTTTTAATGAATCCATGAGGAGCACTTCAACTGCATTTGTAAACAAATACTCAGATTTCCTAAGAGGTCAGGATGCATTATGTGGCAAGTAACAGAATGCTTGAGAATGATACCTTAGATCCTTGCCACTCAAAGTGTGGTCCTTGAGGTATCACCTGGCTGTTTAATAGAACTGCAGAAGCTAGGCTCCATCCCAGTCCTAATAAATCAGAAGGTACATTTTACCAAGACCCCAGATGACTCATATGCACATTAAAGTTTGAGAAGCACTTGCTCAGACCAAAGAGGGGTTTATTCTTTCTCATAGCAGACGTCTGGAGATAGATAATTCTCGGGTTCGTGAATTCGCTTGCAAAATGATGTTATTGATAACCCACACGCTTTCCAACTTTCTGCTTCCACATCTTCCATGTGTTCGCTATTGTCCTCGGATATAACCCTTCATTGGAATAGAATGGTTGCTGCAGCTCCATCACATCCTCGTTGAAAAGTAATCTCTCCTTGTGCTTTTTTTTAAAAAAGAAAAAAAAATATTTCCCAGGAGTTCCGCACCAGGCTTCTCCTTTGTTTCACTGGCCAGAGCAGAATGATCAACTAATCACTGGTAGTAGACAAAGTGACTAATGTGGTGGCTTAGCTCAATCACGGTTTATCCCTCGGAGATAGGGGAACTTTTCTCATCTGGACACCTGAACTGAATTGAGGTTCTGTTATCAAGGAGCATTCATCTGTGTCAGGTAAGTATCTTATTCTTGTTGTTGTTTAGTCACAAGTTGTCTCCAACTCTTTTGAGACCCCATGAACCTTAACATCGCCAGCCTCCTCTGTCCATGGGATTCCCCAGGTGAGAATACTAGAGTGGGTTGCCATTCCCTCCTCCAGGTGAACTTCCAGACCCAGGGATCGAACCCACATCGCTTGCATTGGCAGGTGGATACTTTACCACTGAGCCACCTGGGAAGCCTCTGGTTAAGTACCAACCAATTATATTTCATGGAAGCAAGTAGTATTAGTAGGCAGAAGTAACATGAGTTAATGAAGGGATGGAGGCCTATGGGAAAAGTTCTAAACATAGAGCTTTTTCTTATAAATACAGAGGAGTGGTCGATAAAATCAAACCTGTATCATGTAACACATTGAAAAACAACTGAATCTGGTGATCATAAAGTTACAAATATTCCTGATGATCAGTAAAGTGGGGGATGTGAGTAGGAGAAAGATTACAGGACATTAAAGAGAGAGTGAAGGGTGAGGAAATAAAAATAGCTGCTGTAAACAATTTTAAAAGTTTGCTAAAGAGAGTTCCCCGTGACCAAGTGGTTAGGATTCTGGACTTTCACTGCCATGGTCCAGGTTCAACCCTTGGTCGGGGAGCTGAGATCCTGCAAGCCATGTGGCATGGCCCAAAAAAAGTTTGCAAGGAAAAGAGAGAGGAATAGAGTGACAGTCAAGGAGTAACTGTCCATCCCTTCTATCAAGGGAAGGCGCTCTTGTCTGTCCCCTGTTCCCTCAATCCCCATAGCAGAGATCTGACAATGTGGAGAGGAGAATGAGTTGGTGAAAATGATGGAGATTGTTAGTAAAGACAGAGGTTAAGTCTTGGCTCACAGGAGACCTTGCTGGCCTCTGTGAAAGGACAGGCCTGTTGAAGAAAGACGTGGAGTGGATGCTAGGCCGGTGGTCCTCATGGTGTTGTCCCCGGATTTGCAGCACCTCCTGTGAACTTAGAAGGGCAAATTCACTGGCCACACCTCAGATCCATCCACTCAGAATCTTCAGGGATAGGCTCAGCCATCTCTGTGTTAACAAGCTCCACAGGTGAGTCTGATGCACGCTAGGGGTTTGAGAACCACCGTGCCAGGAAATTGTTTATGCAGTATCTGCCTCCTGCATGCCTCTGCAACTGAACTATTTGAGATTTTCCTGTCAGGAAATGTTTCCCTCTTTGTTCTTCACTGCTCACTCCAGCCAAGTATACCTGTGGGCCCAGGTAGACACACTCTGAGGTGCTTCTGCTCCTGAGGAGGGTATGCAGAACTCCGAATAGACTAGGAAGTCTTCCATGGAGCATCTTTGTTTCTATTCCAGCTGGGCTGGTTACCCATGTTTCCTTTATTTTTACTCAGGCTCTTCTTGGGTTCAGAGAGAAAAGCCCACTGATTGTGTTATGTGTGTCTCAGTTCCGTGAATGAGTCTCCATTGCTAAACCATGAAAGTCTGTACTCCTGAGAATGGAAGGTCAAGGATCCTGTAACTTTGCCTCTGCCCACTTCTTGACTATCTGCCAAGTCTGATCACACCCCACTTATAGCCTTTTAATGATTCCCTTGTGCCTATGGGACAAAGGTCACACTCTTTTTTTCTTTTTGGCCCCACCACGCTGCATGTGGGATCTTAGTTCCCTGACCAGAGATTGAACCTGCATCCCCTGCAGTGGAAGCACAGATCCTGAGGGGGACCTCTTCTGTTTGGCAAGAAGTATGTGGAAGGAACTGAGAAAATTTCTTACAGAGTTCTAGTACCATTTGATCTGCTCATAGACCTTTATAACCTGCCTACCATAAGCCAGGAACTCTACTAGGTATAGGGATAAAAAGATGCTTTTCAGAGGAGTAAAATATATTCTGGAAGAGATGAACAACGACACAGGTAATTTAAATACAGTAATTTTTTTTTTTTTTTGGCAGCACCAGATCTTAGTTGCAGCCTGCAGGATCTTTAGTTGTAGTATACAAACTCTTAGTTGCAGCATGTGGAATCTAGTTTCCTGACCAGGGATTGAACCCAAGCCTCCTGCATTGGGAGCGCGGAGTCTTAGCCACTAGACCACCAGGGAAGTCCCTAAATACAGTAAATGTAAATGCTACGACAAAAGTCTGGGTGAGGTGATGTAGAAGGACAAATGAAAGACGTTAAATTCAAGGAAGCTTTCCTGGAGATACTGGTTCAGTTCAGTTTAGTCTCTCAGTCGTGTCTGACTCTTTGTGACCCCGTGGACTGCAGCACACCAGGCTTCCCTGTCCATCACCAACTCGCAAAGCTTGCTCAGGCTCATGTCCATTGAGTTGGTGATGCCATCCAACCATCTCATTCTCTGTCATCCCTTCTCCTCCTGCTCTCAATCTTTCCCAGCATCAGGGTCTTTTCCAGTGAGTCAGTTCTTCTCATCAGGTGGCCAAAGTATTGGAGCTTCAGCTTCAGCATCAGTCCTTCCAATGAATATTCAGGACTGATTTCCTCTAGGATGGACTGGTTTGACCTTCTTGCAGTCCAAGGGACTCTCAAGAGTCTTCTCCAACACCACAGTTCAAGAGAATCAGTTTTGAAACTGGTACCTATACTTTAGAACATAATCTTGAAGGAAAAGTAGGAAGTAGCTAAGAATTAAAAAAAAAAAGAGGTATGTGTTTATGACTAAAGGATAGATTATCAAAGATAGGGAGTAAAAACAAGACGGCAGAGGCTGGACACAGAGATTCTCTGAAGCTGGAGTCGGGAGTGGCAGATCAGGGAGCTGATGAAGAAGCTAGAGGGTGACCAGCCATCTGGCTTTCCCCAGAACTCAGTTTCAGCACAGAAAGTCTTGCCTCACTTCTGGGCAAACCAGGGTGGGTGTTCACAGTAGGATGGGAGCCAGAAAGCAGAAGATCATGAAAATGAGTTCACACTTGATCCATCAGGATGGAACAGTCACTGAAGGCAAGAGGATAAATTTGGGAACATCTTATGGGGGTTCGGACAGTAAAGAATCTGCCTGCAAGGCAGGAGACCTGGGTTTGATCCTGGGTCGGGAAGATCCCCCGGAGAAGTGAATGGCTACCTACTCCAGTATTCTTGCCTGGAGAATCCCATGGACAGAGGATCCTGGCAGGCTACAGTCCATGGGGTCAGAAAGAGTTGGACACGACTGAGCGACTGTCACTTTACAGGGCTGCATTCACAAGAACAGGGCCCAAGTGGGCTAACCCTCCATAGGGAAGGGAAAGTAAAGCCAAGTCTCCTGGCTTTTGCTGTCCCACACAAGTGGGAAAATCAACACACACATAAAGAGACATTGTTAAAGACAAGGAGGAAAGGCAGGAAGCCAGGGAGGGAGCATAAGACTTGAATACTAGAGTTGGGAGTTCATTGTTTCTACTTACTCAGACATGCTCTATGAGCTTCAGTTTCTACATCTATGAAATGGGATAATACCTACCTCCTTGTTTTGTTTTGATGATCAAACAAGAGAGAGTATATGAAAAGGTTTGGTAAGCTATAAAGCACTATATGAGTATTACTAATAGGACTACTATCATACTCACAATGTGTCCAACCACATCAACCCTGAGAGTATGATTTTGGTTGTAATTGCATTGCCTTGCTTCCTGCTGTTCCCCAGCACTGAGTCATCATCAACAACACTTGTAAGTCAGCTGGCTTCAGAGGGGTTAAGAGTTGATGGGGAGAATTGCTGAAGAAGAGGCAGTTCAGATTCTTTCTGTTCTTCCTCCAACTATAAACATTCAAACCTGGTAAAGTGCAATTAAAAAGAACAAGAATGGAATTCAAAAAGATACATAGACCCCAATGTTCATAGCAGCACTATTTATAATAGCCAAGATACAGAAGCAACCCAGGTGTCCATCAAGAGTTGAATGGATAAAGATATGGTATATAGAATGGATGAAGATCTGTAACAATCTAGAAGGGGGGTTGGGGGGGAGATGGGAGAGAGGCTTGGGAGGGAGGGGACATGGGTGTACCTATGGCTGATTCTTGTTGATATATGACAAAAAACCACAAAATTCTGTAAAGCAATTATCCTTCAATTACAAAAAAAAAGATGTGATATATATAGACAATGAAATACTACTCAGCCATTAAAAAGAACGAAAGTTTGCCATTTGCAGCAACATACATAGACTTGGAGGGCGTTATGCTAAGTGAAAGCTCAGAGAAAGACGAATACTGTATATATCACTTATATGTGGAATCTAAAAAATACAACAGACTGGTGAATGTAACAAAAAGGAAGTAGACTCACAGAGACAGAACAAACTAGTGGTTAGCAGTGTGGAGAGGGAAAAGGGGAGGTGCAGCATAGGGGTAGGGAAATTAGAGGTGCAATTAGGTATGAAATAAACTACAATGATATCTTGTACAACTCAGGAAATACAGCCAATATTTTATAATAACCATAAATGGAATGTAACCTTTAAAAATTGTGAATCACTATATTGTACCCCTGTAGCTTGTATAATTTTATACAGCAACTATGCATGCTAACTCACTTCATTCATGTCTGACTCTTTGTGACTCTGTGGACTGTAGCCCACTAGGTTCCTCTGTCCATGGGATTCTCCAGGCAAGAATACTGGAGTGGTTGCCATGCCCTCCTCCAGGGAATCTTCCCGACCCAGGGATTGAACCCACGACTCTTTATGGCTCCTGGATTGGCCAACAGGTTCTTTACCATCAGTGCCACCTGGAAAGCCCACAGCAACTATACTTCAATTTAAAAAAAAGAGAGAGCAAGAGTAGGGTGTGGGGAGAGAAAGGAATGGAAGAGATTTGTTCTAGATCTCCATATACCATTCTAAGGGTTAATATCAAGTTGACATCAAGTCAGATCACACCCTGCTTATGGCCTTTTAATGATTCCCTTGTACCTATGGGACAAAGTTCACTTTTTTTTTTTTTTTTGCTGTACCGTGCAGCATGTGGAATATTAGTTCCCCAAGCACAGATCGAACCCGCGCCCCCTGCAGTGGAAGCACAGGGTCTTAATTGCTGGACCACAAGGAAAGTGCCTCACTTCTTGATCTGGCCCCTATTTACCTCTCCAGGTTCTCTTTAGTCCTTCCTGCATGTACTACATCCCAACTACAACCAACTGCTAAACACAGTGAAGTCTCTCCTGATTTCTTCTGGCTTGTGCTATCCTTGTGCTGTCCCTCTCCCTGACTTTCCTCCTTGACTTCCAACATGGGCTCACATGCTACCTCCAGTGCGAAGTCCTCCTTAGTTTTCCCAGGCAAAGCCAAGCATCAGTGAGCCTGTATGACCTTGGATGCTTTGCTAGTACAGGGGAAGGTATGGAACGCTGGGTAGCAGATCAGAGTATTGGGTTTTATGCTGGGTAGCAGATGAGAGCATTGCATTTTCAGTCACTCTGGCTTTTACACCCAGATGAACCATTTGTGGCAAAGCACATGAGACACCCTGGAGTGGGTTGTGAAAAGCGTAGATTCTGGAGCCAAATGACCTGGTGGCAGGACCTTGGAACCAAACTCTTGGTCTCTCAGTATGCACATATGTAAAATGGGGATGACAATATCAGTAGTCATATCATAGGGCAGTCATGGGGATAAAGTGAATTCATGCATTAAAAAAACACAGCGAACAGCACGGGATGCATACTTGTTAGCTCCTGCTATTAATCTCAAACTGTCTTCCTTGTGAAATGGGGAGAAAACTCACTGGAGAGAGTGGATATGAGAATTACTCAGGATAAGCAGAAGTGCTTGGCTTAGAGAAGATGCTCAATACATCTGTAACATGCCCTTTTGGATCTTTCTATTTGTATTATAATGTTTTATTTCAACCACTAAAATCTCTCAGCTTCTCCAGGAAAGAGAGAGGTTCATCCATCACTGTGTTCTTAGCGTCTGACGCACATTAGGTGCTCAAGAAATGTCTGGCCAATGAATTGATAAAAAATATAGCCATGGGAAAACTCAAAAGAGCTTTAATGGCCTCTTAGCTATATCCAGAAAGGTCACAAAATAGTAATTTGATCCCTAAAAATCTGTGTCTTTATAAATCTCTGTGCAAATCATAGTTTGAATACGCATTTTTTTGCTTTTTAAATTTTTACAATATTGGTTTCTGACATACAACAACATGCATCAGCCATCGTTGTACATAGGTCCCCTGTCTCTGGAGCCACCCTCTCCTCCCCCATCCCACTGCTCTAGGTCATCATGGAGCACCAGACTGGGCTCCATGTATCATACAGCAACTTCTCACCAGTTATCCATTTTACACATGATAGTGTATATATGTTGATGGTACTTTCTCCATTTGTCCCATGCTCTCCCTCCCCCACTGTGTCCACAGTCCCTTCTCTATATCTGGGTCTCCATCCCATCTCTGCAAATAGGTTCATCAATACCATTTTTCTAGATTCCATATGTACACGTTATTATAGGATATTTGTTTTTTTCTTTCTGACTTACTTTCTGACTTACTCTGTATAACAGGCTCTAGGCTCATCCACTTCATTAGAACTGACTCTAATTCGTTCCTTTTTATGGCTGAGTAATATTCTGCTGTATATCTGCACTACATCGTCTTTATCTATTCATCTGTCGATGGACATGTAGGTTTCTTCCATGTTCTGGCTATTATAAGTAGTGCTGCAATGAATGTTGGGGTACATGTGTCTTTTAGAATTGTGGTTTTCTCCGGTATATGCCCAGTAGTGGGATTGCTGAGTCATATGATAGATTTTGCATATGAGTTTAAATTGTGTTTTGTGTTTGTGTTTCTTGGTATCTTGTCCCTCCCTTGTCTTCTCTGTACTCATTTTGAGCAGGGTTTCTCAAGCCCAGCAGTAACAATTCTTTGTTGTGGAGACTGTCCTGTGACTGTAGATATTTAGTAACATCCCTGGCTTCTACCCACGAGATGCCGGTAGCATCTGCCACCCTTAGTTTTGACAACCTACAATGTCTCTAGGCAGTGCTGAAAGTTTGGGGGAGGGGGAGTGGAACCTGTTTCCTTTCCCTGCCATTGAGAACGACTGATCTTGGGAAACATTTTCAGATATAGCAAATTTTGGTAGCCTGATTTTTCTCTCTTTATCTCCAAGGCAAAAAGCTGGTTGATATGCCTCCAAAGGGGATAGATTCTAACAATGGTGAAGGAGAATTTGTCCTTCCTTGAAGACAGAATTCTTCCCCCTTCTCATGCTCAGAAATGGCACAAAGCGGAGAGGAGGCTGGGAACCTGTTTTATTTACCCAGACATATGCTCCCCCCCACCAAATAGCAAGTGCATATTTCTTTCACTTCAGTTTGTGGGAAAACTGCAAGAATGCACTGTTTTACAATTCAGATTAAAGCAAAGAACACATCAGGCTGTCTGATTTTTCTGGGAGCCAGAAGGAGAGGGGCTTCATTCTGAAATAGTTGCAGAAAACACTTTTCAGCTTCAGAAAAACTTTTTTATAGCATGAAAGAAAAATGTGTATGTTGAGAGAGAACATGAATGCTAAAAACACATTGTTCCTATAAATCCTTGACTCTGAGACACAGTTCATAATGCTGCATAACTAATAGTGCCATTTTAAAGCTATTTAAGCTGGGAAATTTGTTATCAGGTAACTCACACGTGTGGGGAAATCCAGTTCACCTGTGCCAGAGATGAAAGCAAGCGATTAGGTATTTAAATGTTAAGATTCCATTCAGTCTCATAAATGAATTGCAGTGATCTTGGATAAAGAGAAAAGAATGGGGGTAGTTACTCATCACGTTAAAAAATGTTCAAGGGCTCTTTGGATTTAAATAATAAAACCTTATATTTATGACATATTATATTTATAACACATTTATCTTTCAAATAGTGTAAGTACTTTTATTTCTTTTTTATTTTGAAACATTTGAAAAGTTTTAAATAAAAGTTAAGGACAATATAAAGAGGGGCTTCTCTGGTAGCTCAGTTGGGAAAGAATCCACCTGCAGTGCAGAAGACCCCAGTTCAATTTCTAGGTCAGGAAGATCCCCTGGAGAAGGGATAGGCTACCCAGTCCAGTGTTCCTGCCTGGAGAATCCCACGGACAGAGGAGCCTGGCAGAAGAGTCCATGGGGTCGAAAAGAATCAGACACGACTGAGCAACTAATACAACACAGCACAATACAAAGAATGTTTCCTCCTTCCCCATTTGAGAGGAAGTATGGGTCGATGCCTCAACATCCCTGAATACTATTTAGTGTTATTTCCTACAAGTAAGGACTCTCTCCTACATAACTGCAGTGCAACCATTAAAACCAGAAAATTAACGTTGATACATGTGTGCTTGCTCAATTGAGTCCAACCCTTTGTGACCCCATGGACTGGATCCCACCAGGTTCCTCTGTCCATGGGATTTCCCAGGCAAGACTACTGGAGTGGGTTGCCATTTCCTCCTCCAGGTGACCTTCCCAACCCAGGGACTGAACCAGAGTCTCCAGCATCTCCTGCATTGGTAGGTGGATTCTTTTTTTTTTTTTTAAGTCTTTATTGAATTTGTTACAATATTGCTTCTGTTTTATGTTTTGGTTTTTTGGCTGTGAGACATGCCGGATCTTAGCTCCCCAACCAGGGATCGAACCCGCACTCTTTGCATTGGAAGGTGAAGTCTTAGCCACTGGACTGCCAGGGAAGTCCCCGTAGGTGCATCTTTACTACTTAAAACATGACTACTGCCTAATTCTCCACATCCACACAAGTTTCACCAAATGTCTCAATAAAATCTTTTCTAGCAACAAGATCTGGTTCAGAATCACACATAGCGTTGAATTGTCATGTCTCTCCTGTCTCACTCAGCCTGGACTTTCGTTGACTTTCTTGATCTTGGGACTTGTGAAGAAGATGGGCTACTTCTTTTGTAACTTGCCCCTTAGTTTGGAGCTTTACTGGTGTTTCCCAGGTATATCGTACGAGTGATGCAGCTTTCTTCCCATTATATCCTGTCAGGTGGCTCATGATTTCAATTTGTCCCACCTCTAATGATGTTTCCTTTGATCCTTTGATTAAGGTGGTCTCTGCCAGGCATATTTTCTGTGAATATATTCTTTTTTCTCTTGAAACTTGTAAACATCCCATTCTTCATAAAATATTGCTGTATTCATTTATTTATGTCTGTTCTTAAATTTTCTTATTTTATTAAAGAGTGATAAGTTGGGTTAAAGCTCAACGTTCAGAAAGCTAAGATCATGGCATCTGGTCCCATCACTTCGTGGGAAGTAGATGGGGAAAAAGTGGAAACAGTGTCAGACTTTATTTTTTTGGGCTCCAAAATCACTGCTGATGGTGATTGCAGCCATGAAATTAAAAGACGCTTACTCCTTGGAAGGAACATTATGACCAACCTAGATAGCATATTTAAAAGCGGAGACATTACTTTGCCAACAAAGGTCTGTCTAGTCAAGGCTATGGTTTTTCCAGTGGTCATGTATGGATGTGAGAGTTGGATGGTGAAGAGAGCTGAGCACCAAAGAATTGATGCTTTTGAACTGTGGTGTTGGAGAAGACTCTTGAGAGTCCCTTGGACTGCAAGAAGATCCAACCAGTCCATCCTAAAGGAGATCAGTCCTGGTTGTTCATTGGAAGGACTGATGTTGAAGCTGAAACTCCAATACTTTGGCCACCTCATGCGAAGAGTTGACTCATTGGAAAAGACCCTAATGCTGGGTAGGATTGGGGGCGGGAGGAGAAGGGGATGACAGAGGATGAGATGGTTGGATGGCATCACTGACTCGATGGACATGGGTTTGGGTAAACTCCAGGAGTTGGTGATGGACAGGGTGGCCTGGCGTGCTGCGATTCATGGGGTCACAAAGAGTCAGACATGACTGAGCGACTGAACTGAACTGAAATGAATATTTCCTGTCCTTTAAAAAAATTAAAAAAATTTTTTTAGCTATACCCGTGTGCCTGGAGAATCCCATGGACAGAGGAGCCTAGTGGGCTACAGTCCATGGGGTCGCAAAGAGTTGGACACGACTGAATGACTAACACACTACGTGGTATGTGGGAACTTAGTTCCCCGGCTAGGGCTCAAACCCGTGTCCTCTGCATTGGAAGCTTAGAGTGTTATTCACTGGACTACCAGGGATGTTTCTCGGTCATTTTAAATTCTGATGCTCAAATTGTTCTTGATGTGGCTTGATGTGGCCTGTGGAAGTCTCTTCAAGCTGGTAGCCCTGTCCTTTCGACATGTTGACATCATTCCTTAAGCCCTTCCTTGCTTACTGTCCCAACAAGATGTTCCAGACTCGCACTTTCCCTGCCTCAAATGTGAGATCAGCCATTTCTCTAGGAAGCTCTGGTTCCTTTCAAAGGAAAATTGTGAGTTAGATGCCATGATCTTGACAATTGCGCTTATTTGTATTAGACTCTCACTGCTCCCAGGCCTGCTGTGATGGCTATAAATATGTGTCACTCAATCTCCTGCTACAGGAAGCATACTTGACTGACACCCCCAACTACTCCAGAAATCAAATTCTCCTCTTTCCCAGGTTTTGTTGTTGCTTGCTATGGGTTACAGTTGTTTGTTGAGTGACTTTCCTAACTACTTTTGTAAAGGTCATTTTCTTTGTCTTGCGGGGTCTCTGAAGTCTGTTTCTTTATCCTGGTGGTCAACTGACGGGTTAACAGACTTTCTTAAAGTACTGGAGCCAAAATAAATAAATAAATCCTCTCCAGGTCTTTGCAAATTGGCTGTGTATTGCAGCCAATGCTTCAGTGCTTAGCCAGGCCATTTGTAACTTGGCTTTAGCCTTCACTCTTGCTTGTGCTAAGCCTGAAGGTTAGCCAGAGGTGAAACAGTGTGGCCTTTTCAGGTCTTTCCTGAGGACACGTCCTGAGCATGTGTATAGTGTTCCCGATTCCCCTGAATATACAGAAGCTTTTCAAACTATTATTCCCCAAGGATATCAATCCTCAGCTTTTCGTCCCAGGTTTCTATGTGTCCGTGGTTTGTCCCAACTGTCTTTCCATGTTTTTGAAGAATCTCCTCCAGACAACCACTTCTCTTCATTAAGAGGGTCCTGAGTTAGGTGGTGCAAAGGCAAGCCCTTTGCTTCGGTCCTTCAGGGAGCCTCCAAACAGGTCAAAACATGAAAAACACAGTTCCTTGGGCACAAGGTGCCCTCTGGTCTCTCCAGAGCAAGGAACCCACTCAGGGAGCATTGGATGCTGATTTCTAGAATGCTGCTTCACCAAGGAGGCAAGGCTGGGCAAGGGTAAAGTGAAACATGACAAATGCCATTCCTCTACCATGCTTCAGGGCCCTTTTCCTGATTAAGCATTTGCTCAGTTGCTGTAAACCCTTAATGACCTTCTAAAGTTCTGATGAAGTTGCTTCTGACAGTTTCTGCCAGGTTTTTTCAGTGTGTCTGGAAAGAGACAGGTCCGTAAGAGAACTACTCTACCATTTTCATTGACTTTGGCAGCAGTACATCTCCCTTGCGTTTGTTAACTCCTTTTCTAGTAGTTAGAAACGTGGCTTCCACTATCCTTAATGTGTTTACTTACTTGATCAATTCCTCTGTGCGTGTGTGCTAAGTGACTTCAGTCATGTCCGACTCTTTGCAACCCCACGGACAATAGCCCTCCAGGCTCCTCTGTCCACGGGATTCCCCAGGTAAGAATACTGGAGTGGGTTCCCTTTTCCTCCTCCAGGGGATCTTCCGGACCCAAGGATTGAAACTGTGTCTCTTATGTCTCCTGCTTTGGCAGGCGGGATCTTTATCAGTAGCACCACCTGGGAAGCCCCAATTCCTCTGTATGTACCCAGTATTCTAACTTCACCATTGTCCCCATCCCTGCATGAACATCCTCTTTGCTCTGACTCTGGTTCCCTATGGCAGGGGTACCCTCTACTGCAGATGTCGTCTGCTTCTGCTGGGACTAAGTACTTTATTTACTGTTTATGTTTTAATTTTATTAGTTTTATTGGGGGTTTATTTAGCTGATCTTGAAATCAGAAAAACTAGTACTAGAAACAAAGTATAATTCTTTCCAAATTCTCATGAATTCTTCTTAGGTATCCCTCCCAATGCTCTCATGGTGTAGCTAGGAACAAATATGATTTCCATTCAGTGACAGGAAAATAGAGGAAGAAGGCCACTCACCATGGTACCCACAAAATTTATGGTAACCAGTTGCAGCAGCACCCTCTGTGATTTGGGGAAATCTTGGCCAGCACTGTCATCCATGCCTTCAGCAGCTTTCCAGATCTTCATTACTTTCCTCAAGCCCCCACTATAGTCTTTCTAACTTCACTCTGAAGAGATTAACTTTGCTTTTTGTTTGTTAAGCAAATGCAGGCAAACAAATGTCAGCTTCTCTCAGTGTTGGTCTCCACTCTCCCCTAAACCTACTAACAGCCACCTGGGGCAGACTGAAGTTTTGTGGTGCCTGAGCAGATACAACTGGAGAAGGGAGAACTTTTTTTAAAAATGGATGCAAAAATATTTACCTTTGCAAAGTTTGTAAAAACACGTGAGTATGTTAAATCTTTGCCAGGGTCCCTCCGAGGGCCTTTGGAAGATGTCTATAGAAAATGGGCATGGGAGGAAGGGAGCTGGGGCTTCAGCAGCCTTAGATAAGCACACACATTCTCCCCTGGATTCTCCTTTTACCCAGATGTGGTCCCCCTCCTCCCCCTCCCCTCCCCCCTCCCTTTCTCCTCCTCCCCTTCCCCCTCCCCCTCCCTCCTCCCCCTCCTCCCCCTTTCCCTTCCCCTTCCCCTCTTTCCCCTCCCATCTTCCCCTTTCTTCCTCTTCTCCTCCCCTCCCCCTCCCTCCCTCCTCCTCCCCTCCCCCTCTCCTCTCCCCTCCTTCCCTCCCCTATCCCTTCCCATCTTCCCCCTCTCCTTCCTCTTTCTTCTCCCCCTCCTCCCTCCACCCCTTTTCCTTCACTTCTTCCCCATCCTCCTCCTGGTCCTCCTTCCATCCCAGGGCCACCCACCCTGTCAAGCTCCAGATCTTCTGGGAAGCCTCTGATTCACTCCTTCTTTTCTTCCTTCTTTATTGAATCACCCACTTCAGGTTATAAATGTGACCCTGTTCCTCTCAAACTTAAAAACAAAGTAGCCAATCAATCCTAACAGTGTCAACCACCCCTACCCCCGCCCCCTAGTTACTCCATCTCCAAATTCCTTTCTAGCCACCCAATTTGCTCCCTTGCCTTTAACAACAAAATTCTGGGAAAACCACTGGCCTCTCTCCCTGTTCCCCATTCGTTTCCCAATTCGTGGCACTCTTCCTTTGGCTCTCATAACTTGGCTGAAATAGGTTTGGGTAAAGTCATCAATGACTATTTTGTTCACTTTAAGCTTATTTGTGATTAAAAAAACCCATAACAACCCAAGCAGTAGAATTAAAAAAATAATGGTCCTCCTAGCATTTCAAACAGTGAAGAGTCTAAAATAGAATTAAGTTTCCCATTACCTCCACTAAGTACATGCCTTGGAATGCCCACGATTTCATGTTTAGAAATTGTTACTTCTCCTTACTTTTTGCTTTGTTCATTCATATCTAAAACAAACACATATACAATTACATAAGATTTCTCTCTCTCTCCTTCTGGAAGAAGGAAGAAATCTCTCTTCATTCCTTCTTTTCTTCAGAGTGTAAATCCCATTGCATCGAATCTTCTATTCTTTCTCTTCAGTTAATAATATGTCACAGCTACACTTACAAACCAACAGATAAAAATCTACGGAATTCTTTTTGACGGTTGTATAGTATCTCACACCTAAGATACACTGTTTTGTCTTTTTAAAAATATTTATTTATTTGGCTGAGTCAAGTCTTAGTTGTGACACATCGGCTTAGTAGTTGTGATGGCGTATGGGCTTAGTTGCCCCACAGCATGTGGGATCTTAGTTCCCTGACCAGGGATCAAACCTATGTCTTCTGCATTACAAGGAATTTTAAACCACTGTACCATCAGGGGTACAGTATATCCCAGGATATACTGTTGTTGATTCAACTATACTCTGTCGGAGTGCATTCAGGTTCTTTTGACTAGGTTGAAGCATATAAGAGTGCCACTTTTGTATGCTTGTTTTTTTTTTTCTGTTACATACAATGTTATAATAAATATCTATTTGTGTGTATCTCTATAAACTTTTCTTTCTGCCGATAAATTCCAAGAAGTGGAATAGTACTATTAAAGGTATATGTATTTTACCTCTACATTGCTTTACTAAAATGGTGACATAATGTGTGTTCCCATCAACAATCTTTTGGGAAGTTGCACGTCACAATGACCTCTTTTCAGTACTTCTCTTAGCAGACTTCACAGTAAACTGTACAGTCGGCCCTTGGTATCTGCAGCGGTTGATTCTAGGATCCCCCCGGATACCAAAATCCTGGTATGCTCAAGTTCATTATATAAAGTGGTGTAGTATTGTCAGCCTTCCACATCCCCGGTTCCTCTCCAGGGTTGGTTGAATCTGGATGCAGAATCCAGAATACAGAAGGCCAACTGGGCTTCCCTGGCAGCTCAGTTGGTAAAGAACCTGCCTGCAATGCAGACCAGGGTTCAATCCCTGGGTCAGGAAGATCCCCTGGAGAAGGAAATGGCAACCCACTCCAGTATTCTTGCCTGGAAAATCCCAATCCCATGGACAGAAGTACCTGGTGGGCTATAGTCCACGGGGTCACAAGAGTTGGACACAACTTGGTGACTAAACCACCACTGTGTTTGCTAATGTTAATCACTTTCTATTCTGGTATCACTTTCAACCAGCTTTCCACTTGTCTCTTTCTGTCTCTTGCCTTAGCATTTCCCATCCAAGTACTAACCAGGCCTAACTCTGCTTAGCTTCCAAGATCTGCGATGGTTCTGCCAAGATTTACTTTTCTAGTCACGCTAAACGTTCTGTTCTCTCCTTAGGGAAGTTTATGGTTTCAACTATATCATCTCTACACTCAGCCTGCCAATGAGTTGACCCCAAGGTGACTTCACCTGAACTGGAAAAGAATTTCCCTTCCTGAAGATGTCTTACAATCATTATCCAGAAAACTGTAGTAATAACTTCTTGATTACTATTTAATATTCTATAGTATGTCCCCTGGATTGTATGGTGTACACGCTCCACAATCACCATTGATAGCTGTGCTCTTCGTTCCTCTCCCAAGTCTAAAATTCTATATCAAAATGGTCTCCTGGAGGCATGGTGAAAAAGGAACCCTCCTATACTGTTGGTAGGAATGTAAATTAGTGCAGCCACTATGGAGAACAGTATGGAGGTCCCTCAAAAAACTAAAAATAGAGCTACAAAATGATCCAGCAATCCCACACCTGGACATATACCCAGAGAAAAGCATAATTTGAAAAGATACAGGCACCCCAATGTTGACTGCAGCACTATTTACAATAGCCAAGTCATGGAAGCAACCTGAATGTTCAACAGAGGAGTGAATAAAGAAAATGTGGTACGTATATATAATGGAATACTACTTAGCCGACTTTGCAACCCCATGGACTATAACTCACCAGGCTCCATGGAATTCTCCAGGAATTCTCCAGGCAAGAATACTGGAGTGGGTTGCCATTCCCTTTTCCAGGGGATCTTCCTGACCCAGGGATTGAACTCAGGTCTCCTGCAATGCAGGAAAATTCTTTACTATTTTTACCACTAGGAATCCCTAAAATAAGAATGAAAGAATGCCATTTGCAGCAACATGGATGGACCTAGGGATTGTCATACTGAGTGAATTAAATCAGACAGAGAAAGACAAATATCATATGATATTGCATGACTGAGTGACTGAACTGATGGCTTATATGTGGAATCTGTTTTAAAAAAAAAAGGTATAAATGAACTTATCTACAAAACAGAAACAGAACTATAGATGTAGAAACCAACTTACGGTTACCAGCAGGTATGTGGGGGGATAAACTGGAGATTGGGATGGACATATACACACTACTATATAAAATGAATAATAAGAACCTACTGTATAGCACAGGGAACTCTACTCAATACTATGTAATTGCCTATATGGGAAAAGAATCTAAAAAAAGAGCAGATATATGTATAACTGACTGACTTTGCTGTACACTTGAAACTAACATCACATTAAATGTAAACCAACCCTACTCCAATAAAAACTTAAGAAAAATAGAACAACACATTCTCCTGGATAGCTGCAGCTCAGTGTTTTACAAACACCGCCAGTATAAAAGGCCCATTGTTGAACTTACCATCAGCCTCTCTTGAAATGCTCTTTATGCATTTCTTTTCTTAGTAAGACTGCCATTCACTGGGAATGCATAATTTAGAAACCTGGAAATTTATCCTAGTCTACTTCTGTCTCTTTCAATTCACATCTGATAGGTCACCAAGTCCTGCAGTTTTGATCTCATATTCCTGAAATCCAGCACCCCTTTTCAAACTCCAGTGCTGTTGTCCTGACGATCTCTTTCATAGACTAAAAATAACTTCATCACTGGTCTTCCTACTTTTATTTTTTTCCGCCTTGCTTCCCTTCCGTTACCCACACTGCTGCCAGAGAAATTATTTAACATGCAAATCAATTCTCACCATGAGAAAAATCCTTCAATATCCACACTGTCAAGAGGTGAAAATCTAAACTTCTTAGCATGACTTAAAAAGCTCTTTATTATCCAATACCTACTTAACGGTTTTGCCTCATTTCCTGATATTCTCTGAAAGTGCCCTAGGCTTCAGATATATGGATCTACTTTCAAATTCCCAACATGCCAAGCTCTCTCTCTAATAATTCAGTGCCTTTGCACCTGCTCTCCTTCTGCTTGGAATTCCTTGTCAGTCGTGTTGGCTTGACAGACTCTGACTTAAATTTCAAGACTCAACTGCAGGCTTATTTTCCCTTCTTTAAATTGTTCAGTTAGCCATAAGTGCTCTGTACTTGAGTTCCTTGTTGGTATGGTACAAACATGCACTACAGTAATTTTAACTATTTATTTATTTTTGTTTCATTAATTGGGTTTTTTAAACCAGGTCGTAAGCTTCTAGAGGGTAGGGACTATATGATTAATCTCATCTTTGCATGCCCAGCACTTTACTGAGACTGGCCTTGAATATTTTTGATAGGCACTTGAATGCACGTGAAACAAATTATTAAGAAGAACAGCAACCTGGCTGAACTTAAGCTACAGATTTTCACCTAAGTAGCTTTAAAGAAACTGCAAAAAATAAATAATACATTAAAGCAAATTTAAGAACAGAAAACCAAAGTAAATTTCCTATTATTTCACTATCCTAATCACTGCTTTAGTGCATTTAGTTTTCGTCTTTTCTCAAACACATGATATTAATATATATGTGTTTATGTTTAAACACATATGTATATATTTATATTTTATATAGCTGTAATTAAAATCTACATGCACCAGGGATTTCCCTGGTGGTCCAGTGGCTGAGACTCTGTGATCTCAATGCAGGGGATCCCATTTCGATCCCTGGTCGGGAACTAGATCCCACATGCCTCAACTAAGACTTTGCATGCCACAACTAAAGATCCTACAAGCTGTACTAAGACCTGGCACAGCCAAATAAACAAATATTAAAAAAAAACTATATATGCATTTTTACAAGTTTTCCAGCTTAACGAACTGTAAACACTTTCCTAACAGGTTTATAGTCCTCCAAATTATTATTTTCCAGGACTACAAATATCTCAACTCCCTACTAAGGTTGATAGCCTAAATGGGACTTAGGTTATACCCAGTTTTCTATTGTAAATAGGAATAGATCCAGGTTTTGTGAACCTGAAATGTATACAATTTTGAGTGATATTTTCAAAAAAAGAACACAAAATTATGTTACTTTTGCAAATAGGACCATGTGAACACTTTGTGTTTCACAGGGGCCTGTGAAAGTGGAGAGAGAGTCCTGAAGTTTAATTTTCATTGGCTTTGCAGTTATTGACCTCCAGCTAGAAATAATCCTGGACTAAACATTTTGAGCATGAACTTTTTCCCCCTTGCTTGCATTATGTCTAAAGGATTGCCGGTTACTAGGATCCCATTTGCCTTGCAGGAGTTGGGAAAGGAAATGGTCATTTATTGAGCACCTATTACATAGTGACCAGTTTCTGTATGTTTTTAAATTTAATTCCTACCACAAGCCTGAAAACTAAAATCTCCAAGTTACAGATGAGAAAACTGAGGTGCAGTGCGCTTAAATCGTATGCCCAGAGTTACCTATCTAGTGACTGGAAGGGTTGGATCCTTCTGGTCTTATTCCAAAGCTCATACCTTCCTGACTACATCATGGTGTCTCCACAGACTCATAGCTTCGAGGTAATGTTTTCTAGGTTATTGTTGAAAACTGGTTCTCAGTGATTTGTTTTGAGGATGACAGAATACAAAACTTGCAGAACCCTGACACAGTTCGTGGAAGAAGGTTTAGATCAGTGGTGGCTAGACTTTCACAGGTGTATTTAGGAGAGAGATTTGGCTCTTTCTAGCCTTCCTGGAAATCCCAAGGACAGAGGAGCCTGGCGGGCTACAGTCTGCGGGATCGCAAAAAAGTCACACACGACTGATTCACTAGTGTTTAGCGTGAAATTAAAAGACACTTACTCCTTGGAAGGAAGGTTATGACCAACCTAGATAGCATATTTAAAAGCAGAGACATTACTTTGCCAACAAAGGTCCGTCTAGTCAAGGCTATGGTTTTTCCAGTGGTCATGTATGGATGTGAGGGTTGGACGGTGAAGAGAGCTGAGCGCTGAAGAATTGATGCTTTTGAACTGTGGTGTTGGAGAAGACTTTGAGAGTCCCTTGGACTGCAAGAAGATCCAACCAGTCCATCCTAAAGGAGATCAGTCCTGGGTGTTCATTGGAAGGACCGATGTTGAAGCTGAAACTCCAATACTTTGGCCACCTCATGTGAAGAGTTGACTCACTGGAGAAGACCCTAATGCTGGGAAGGATTGGGGGTAGGAGGAGAAGGGGACGACAGAGGATGAGATGGTTGGATGGCATCACAGACTCGATGGGCATGGGTTTGGGTAGACTCCAGGAGTTGGTGATGGACAGGGAGGCCTGGCGTGCTGCGATTCATGGGGTCGCAAAGAGTCGGACACGACTGAGCGACTGAACTGAACTGAACTGGCTTGGTGTCCATTTCCTGGAGGTAGCAGAGCATCTGCGGCAGGAAGACCTGGGTTAGGTTAGAACTTGCTATGGTCTACGTGAGTGGCCTTGGGAGTCATTGAGTCCCCCAGGTTCCCATTTTCCTCCTCTCATGCAATGAGGATGCCAAGTGACACAACCTGTTTTACCGCAGGGTAGTTATGAGTGTCAGATCTGATCAAGTGTGAGCAGCACTTGGTGAACTTCAATGTTACTACGATATGAGTACCACTGCTGGGGTAGCTCCAGCTCCGCGCCACCTGCCCACAGGTAAGGGTGAGTGACAGGTGGGTAGAATGCTCCTGATAGCTCCTTTAGATTAATTCTCAGTGGTGCCATCCCCCTTACTTCACCCCCTCCCCAAGCTGCCACGTGATTCCAAGGGCTTCTGGGCCGTTACTCCTGAACGCCCAGTGCAAGGCGGCGACCTGCCAGCCAGAGGCTGTGCAAAATCGAGAGTCCGAGATTCCGAGGAATCTTTTCCTCCTCAGTCTGAGAATGGATCGTCAAAACATGCCGGACATTGATCACTAAACGCAGTTTGCAAAATCGTAGCACAGTTCTGCCCACCGTCCCTTTGCTCTGTTAGGGGCTGACGCATTTATCTTTGAATTTTATCTGCCGGTTTAGAAATCCTTTAGTCCTTGTCGGACTTAATATTGGGGGGCAGTCTGTAGTTCTGGGAAACCGTGAGAAAATTTTAAAAATTTCAGTTTTCTGTTGGCGTTTGAATACCGTTCACCATATCCATGTTGAAACCCGGTGGAAGCAACATTAGTTTTTATTTTCTTGAAAAAGAAAAGAAAAGAAAAAGATGCTTAAACAGATGTCCAACCCCGGGACTAAACTCATGCCTCGCATCGGGATCCAGGTGGCTCCCCGAGCGTGGACCTGCGGTTCTGCAGGCCCCGCCAGATGTCTCCTGCCGCCCACCGTGGCCCCGGCCCAGGTGGCGGCCGGCACGGACCCGGAGGCCCACCTGGCTCGGCCGGCAGCGGCCGCACAAAGAGCGGCGCAGGCGGCTGCCGGGCCGAGCCGCGGAAAGTAGTCCCGACCACGCCGGCTCCCGAGGTTGTTCGACGTCGCTTCACGCCCTCCGCGGGGAGGGCCGAAGGGGCCGGCCCGGGAAAGAATCCCTTCGGAATGCGCCGCCGGGCGGCTTTTCCCCTCCGGCCCGCCTCTGCTGGCCCCGCAGATCTCCCGGGGTCTCCTCGCCAAGGCTGTGCGCACCGTCTCCTCTCCATCTCTGACCTGCCCGGGAGGCGGCGCCGAGGGAGGGGAGGGCTCGCCGGCGCGCAGGGAGACCTTGGCGGCGATCCGTGACGGTGGGAGGCGTATCCCTGCGCTGCTGCGTGAGAGGAAGAGGCTGAATGAGGAGCTGCGCGGGGGAAGCGGGGCGCCGGGGGAGGAGGCGGCGGGATGGAAGCAGACGCTGGCGTCGCGCGAGCTCCGGGCGGAGCGGCGCGGTAGAGAGGGCGGCGGCGGCGGCGCGCGCGGAGCCTTGACGGGCCCCCTTTTCTTTCTTCTCTCTCTGGAAAGCTGGGAAGCATGAGCGTGCAGACCTGCCGCTGCGGCGGCCGCCCCGGCTCCTCGCCTCCCCCTCTTCGGGCCGCCCCTCGCCGGTGAGAGAAGCGAACGCGAGAAGGGAAGATGGGGGCCGTCCTGAGGAGCCTCCTGGCCTGCAGTTTCTGCGTGCTCCTGAGAGGTGGGGGAGAGAGCGGGGGCACGGGAAAGTTGGAGGGGCTTGCGGGGGGGGAGGAGGGGGTCTCGTTCTGTTGTGTCTGCGGGGGGGGAGGGGAGGGGAGGGAGGGAGGCGAAGCTGGGGAAGAGGAGTCGGGAGAGGCCTGGTCGTGGGGAAGGAGGGAGCAAGGGGCCCGGGAGAAGGGGCTGCGCGCTCCGCCCGGCCACGCTGCAGCCCCCGCCTCGCTTGGCCCACCGCGTCCGGACAGAGCGTTCGTCCGGGCTGCCTGGCGGGGTGACCTCCCCCTGGAGCCCCATCCTGTCCGAGTGACTGGGGATCGGTGGGTCCCCTTCCTGCAGTCACCGGGGACGAGGGGCTTTGTATGGATCTTGGCTCTCGGAACGTTGGAGCCCAAGATGCTTCAGCGTTTGGAATTCTCCCTCCAAGCCCCCACCTTTTCCCTGTGGGTCCCGTGAACTTTTAGAGCCCTCTTACTATTTTTTCCAGGCCTTGTAACAACTAATAACTGGTTTCCGTAGAGGGTGTAATGATCGTGGGTGAGAGCACAGTTGGAAAGGGACTCCGAGGTTATAGGTCGAGTGTTTTCAGCCTTGCGGAATCGCCTGGGCTCCAGCCTATAATAAAATAGAAACGTTGCCCTTGCAGCCTCTGGCATTCAGGACTTGCCCCTATTTTCGGAGCATGCAAGTGTACAGTTGGCACCAAGTAGGAAAGTCATCCTTGGTGGAGAGGAGCCTGTCCTGAGACCTAAGTTATCGTCTGCTGCGCTCCCCTGGAGACTGCGTGGCACGTTGGTAAATAACATAGGCTATTCTAGGTAATCTGCCCCGAGAATCGCGTAAATTCGATGGTCCCAGGTTTTGGTTTTTAGGTTGGCGCGCGAAGCTGTCACATATGCTGCGATTTTTATTTTGTGACAGTTCACTGAGGTTTTTGACTGGCCCGCAAGATTTCAACAGCTCTTCTCAAATCAGTGGTGAAGTGGTGATGACTCTGATGCTATGGGGCATTTACCAGCAGAGGAATTTTAAGTACCAACTGATGTAATGACTTGAAGCTTTGGTTTCAGTTAATAATTCTCACTTGTGTTCACGTCAGTTCTTTTCAGGTATGGGACCTTTGGGTCTAAGATTTTTAGCTGTTAATTTAATAGGGTAAATTTATGTTCAGTGTGCACACTTACTGAAGTTTCCAGAACACAATAGTAACAATCTTGTGTTGTAAATGAGCCAGAATGCCATTTCTGAGTATATATTTATTGGATGAGCGTGATTGACATTTGGAGGAGGAATTTTTTTCTCTAGTTACACTTCAGGATTATTCAGGGAGATCCCCTGGAGGAGGAAATGGCAACCCACTCCAGGGTTCTTGCCTGGGAAATCCCATGAACCGAGGAGCCTGGCAGGCTACAGCCTTGGTTTAGCAAAAGAGCTATTGATTTAACTGAGACACGGCTGAAGTGACTAAACAGCAGCCGCAACAGCAGGATTATTAGGTCTGCTTGTTTTATCTACTTATACTTAATTACAACTCACTGTAAGCATATTCTAAACTATTTCCACGTGTAAACTTCAGAAAGCTAGTGCTTATTTCATTTTCTTGGCAGAGTTGAATGCAGTGCTATGTACTTGAGAGGTCTAGTAAGTATATGTTTATTTTAGTGTAATATATTCCCTATTGAAGGGGGATTCTGCTATAGTTATGAGAAACAATTTTATTTGACATAGAATATAGATATATTTTAAGATGGAAGGTTAATAGAATTAACAAATAGAGTCCGCTGTTGGGTTAAAGCCTTGGTGAAATTGCATTCCTTTACCCAGATGCTTCTGGTTGCCCAATTGTATTTCTTGGAAGAGAAGGTTATGTTGTAAATGCCACTTGTTTAACACCAGGATTGAGCCCAGAATTGGGTTTATTCATTATTGGAGTTAAGAGAAGTTACACTTGAAATAATATTGTGAAGTATGATATTATGTAAGAAGACCTAGAAAAGTTAATAGTTCAGATTGCCTCATTTCCACCAGCAGAATTTCCAAAAGTGAAGCTCTTATTTTAAATGTGGTCTAATCATGGTTTAAGGTGGCCTTTGAATTTAACATACTTAACCATGGGTATATATTTGAACTAAAACTCTTTTTACTGTGAAAGACTTTTATTAGTAATTTAGGTTCTTCTCATTCCTTGATAATGTCATCCTCAGTTAAAATTGTGTTATTAGTTAATCTTGGACTCCAGGGAGAAATGTGATTAATTTGTTATATTAAGATCACTTTTCTTAACAGAAGAGTTGGAAGGTTAACATTGGGAAGATGGGATGATGGGAGTGTTTGGGAGACCTTTGGTCCTCTGGCCCAGTTAAATCAATAGCTGAAAGCCGAGAAATAATGCTGTCATTATCTGGACTGTGTCCCCATCCCTGTCATCAGAGGACAAGGTGTAATGGAAAGATTGGGGAATTTCAGCACCCAAACCTGGAGTTTAAAGTCTGTGTTTCACTACCAGATAACCTTGTGATTCTGATCTAGCCAGTTTCTCTGCACTCCAGTTTCTTTATCTGTAAAATGTGGGTAGTATTACCAAGCTAGTTTGCAAATTCGTTGGGCATATTAAATGAAATACTGAATATAAAGTGATTTTGCAAATGTTATTTTTTGTTACAATTTTTGATGGTGGACATACCCTCAAATGCCGGGGATTTGAGATTTAATTTCTATGAGATTCACAAGTTCTTAAAGATTTTGATCCTTCTGGTCTAACTACTTCATTTGCAAGTGGGGAAACACACATTCAGAGACATTATAACTTGATCAAAATCTTGCAGCTGATTAATATCAGAGCATGGATTTATTGTTCATTCTTTCAGCAATTAGCTATGGAATACCTACTGTGTATCAGACTCGGATGGTACATTGGTGAGCAAAATCAACATGGGCCCTGCTCTGATGGACCTCACCATCTAGGTTGCCATCCTTAACTTCCATCCAGTTACTGAATAGAAAAGATTATAGCTCTGATTTTCTAGAGGAAATTTTTTTTATATAAGAATATAAGTTTCGGAATACCATAGGTGTGTAAATTTTATAAATACTGTGTCCCAGCATATTTTAAGAAGGCTTTGTTGTTTTGTAAGAATTCTTTGCTACTTATCTTTTTTTGTTGTTAATTTGTTTTGGTGGGGTGGTGGTAAATACTGTCAGCACAAGCCACTAGTGTTTTCTATCTCAAATTTTTATAGGAGTGGTCCTTGGAAAATTGCTTAATATCAAGTATAATGAGATCTTAGGAAGATAGAATTTTGGAGTGGGAGTCAGAATTTGATTCTCATTTTAAGTTTGCCAGTAGCTAGCTGTATGACCTAGGATAGGTCATTTAATCTTTGTACACCTTCATTAGCTTCATTAGGATAATGAGTCCTTCTTTTGCAGATTTTTACTTCATATTAACACACTAAGGGCTCTGAGAAGTTACGGGGTAGAGGCCAGTTTTAACTTTGTTGAAATCTACTGTTTCCCAAACACAACAGTGAACTTTTTTTGGTGAATTCTGTAAATTTTGTAACATTCTGCTGAACCTGTGTTCCAAGAACACATGTAGAGAGAACCTGAGCTAGGTAGCCTTTTAAGCATTAGGGTGAGTCATGTGAATTGATATTTGATGACAGTTTCATGTAATTAAGTTTGATACTTTAATCTCTGCTTACTTACTTGGCTTTAGATTTGCTCATCTGGCTAGGAAATAATTTGACTGGTTATGAAACTTTTGGGTTTCAGCTCATTGTTTTCATCAGGCCTAACAGTAATTTCCCATGGTTCAGTTTTTCAGAGAATTTTTCTTTTCTTTAATTGAAATTTTTCCATTTGCTGAACTGAAATACTTTTCTGTGTAGTTAGTTGTATATGCTTTGACTATCAGAAAGGTTAATCTTTTTTTGAGTATCAAGGAGGGTTCTTTGAAGGAGTATATAAATGGAAAATATTCTATGTGAATTTATAAATTGAACATAATGGAAAAGTATGTAACATAGGTTATAGTTATGTTTAGGCCATGGGTAAGTACTCTGAGAAAATTGATTTTTATCATGGGAATTTTATTGCAGACATATTCTGAGAAGACTATAAGGAGGGGCACTGTGGGGGAAAGCTGTGGGCTTTGTTGACAAAACAAGTCTTCTACCACTTTATGGCACCCTTGGACAGGTTCCTTAGCTTTAGTTCCTACTATTAGATGGGGATAGTATCTTCCAAGATTCCTGTGAGAACTCATGGTTTGTTTGCAAAGGCATGGTCAAGTAGTAGACTTTGAGTGAAGAGTTACTATTGTTAAGATGGCTAATTTAAAAGAAATATTAATGTTCAGGAAAGACAAATAAAACATGTTCTGGGCACTATTTTAGGCCGGTAGTTTTTGAACTTGATTATTCTGCAACTGAAACTACATGAAATACTTCGATATTTTCTATTTTATTTTATATAAACAACATGGCCTCTATCTACTTAATTTATTTTACCTTTTAAGGGATTACAATTTGAACCTTTTATGTGATTATTATAAATAAGAATAAATAGTTGATTATGATACTTATTTTAAAATTGCCTATATTTATGGACAAAATAAAGTATTTCTAATCGAAAACTTTGTCACCCTGTAGGGCGAGTAAATACTATACTGAGCTCCTGCCTTGTATGTTTCATGCTTTATATGAGAGTCTTTATTTTTTTTCTGTAACAGGAGCCTCCCCTTAATGAATAGAATTCTGCTTCATGTGAATAACTTGGAAATTTAGTCAGATACCTGGACTAGGCAACCTAAAGAATAGAATATTTGCCTTTGAGATTATTCATTTAAAACATAATTCATTATAAATACAAGGAAAACTGTTATTTGTTACTAGTACCTGCTTTTGTTTCTCCAGCTGTTAGTGTTATTTGTGGCAGTAGTGACTGTTTTCACAAAAGGTTTAAGTCATTCACATGAGAGACTGGAAAATTCTGAAATGTGCCTGGGCTTAATTTGGTGAAAATTGCAAGTAATTCAGTGCTAATTTTTGTTTCTGTAACACCTTGCTTGGCAGGGCCAGGAACTTGGGGATGTGAAGTGAAATCATACTTTTAGGCAAAAAAAACCAGTGAATTTTTAGGCAAACAAAAAAAAAATGAACTTTTAAGTTGCTAATTGACACTAGAAAGATGAATGACTGACCTAAGGCCAGATTGCTTGTACTCTGGACAGTAATTTTACATATAGTGCCTTCTTTGTACACCTAAATTCACCTGTACCTTAATATGGTTTTGAAAGTGATACCAGTCACTTTTGATAGGGGAAAATAAATATCATTGTAATTTTGGAGGTCAAGAGGCTCTTCAGTTGTTCTTTGCTTTCTGCCATAAGGGTGGTGTCATCTGCATATCGGAGGTTATTGATATTTCCCCCGGCAATCTTGATTCCAGCTTGTGCTTCATCCATCCTGGCGTTTCACATGTGGTACTCTGCATATAAGTTAAATAAGCGGGGTAACAATATACAGCCTTGATGTACTGTATGTACGTACTGTATGTACTGGATATCAATAACCTTAGATATGCAGATGACACTACCTTTATGGCAGAATGCGAAGAAGAGCTAAAGAGTCTCTTGAAGAAAGTGAAAGAGGAGAGTGAAAAAGTTGGCTTAAAACTCAACATTCAGAAAACTAAGATCATGGCATGTGGTCCCATCACTTCATGGCAAATAGATGGGGAAACTGTGACAGACTTTATTTCTTTAGGTTCCAAAATCACTGCAAATGATGACTGCAGCCGTGAAATTAAAAGACGCTTGCTCCTTGGAAGAAAAGTTATGACTAATCTAGACAGCATATTAAAAAGCAGAGACATTACTTTGCCAACAAAGGTCTAGTTAGTTAAAGCTAGTTAAAGCTTTGGTTTTTCCAGTAGTCACGTATGGATGTGAGAGATGAGCGCTGAAGAATTGATGCTTTTGAACTGTGGTGTTGGAGAAGACTCTTGAGAGTCCTTTGGACTGCAAGGAGATCCAGCCAGTCAGTCCTAAATGAAATCAGTCCTGAATATTCATTGGAAGGACTGATGCTGAAGCTGAAACTCCCGATGGTTTGGCCACCTGATAGGAAGAACTGACTCATTTGAAAAGACCCGATGCTGGGAAGGATTGAAGGCGGAAGGAGAAGGGGACGACAGAGGATGAGATGGTTGGATGGCATCACCAACTCAACAGGCATGAGTTTGAGTAAACTCTGGGAGTTGGTGATGGACAGAGAGGCTGAACGGGCTGCAGTCCTTGGGGTTGCAAAG
Source organism: Okapia johnstoni (assembly GCA_024291935.2). NCBI lineage: Eukaryota > Metazoa > Chordata > Mammalia > Artiodactyla > Giraffidae > Okapia > Okapia johnstoni. Next base: position 19,984,859 of record CM044320.1, on the reverse strand, counting down.
AGTCAGACACAACTGAGTGACTGAACTGAACTAAATTTTGGAGTTTGCATGTAGGTGGTTTGTCATATTACTGTTAAGTAAAAGCCAATCCAGATTTGGGTAAGGAAAGACTTTATTCAAAAAGATAATTGCAATAGGGAGAAGGCTCTGACTGCACTATCTGCAGGCATTTCAAAGTAAAACAGAAAAAGATTTTTATGGACAAGCGTGAGCAGTCTAGCAGGAACTTTGTAGGAGTGTGAGCTGAGTGGGTGGTGGTAAGCAGATTCAAGATCAGGAAAGTGAAACTGGAGTTTCTAATTTCCTGCAGTCATTTGATGGCTTGGAAAGAGCTGTTAGGGGACCTAACATCAGCTTGCTTAAATTTAGGGCTAACCAAACCTTAGGGGCTTGTAGGAAAGAGAAAAGTCTGACTAAAGGTAGACTTGTTGGTCAAGCCAAGTCAGTGGCTAAGCAAGGGAAGTTGTGAGTGCTTGGTCAGTCCTACTGTTGTTTAAAACAAAATTTGTCAGTCTTAGGAATATGTTTTAGTCCACTCAGGCTGCTATAACAAAATATAGACTGGATGGCTTATAAGCAACAGAACTTCATTTATAAGTCTGGAGGCTGATAGCAGCAGGGTCTCAGTATGGTCAGATTCTGGCGAGGACTCTCTTCAGGTTGCAGACAGCTAAGACCTCTCTCTGTATCTTCTCAGGGCAAAGAGAAGAGAGCTCTCGCTGGACTCTTAAAAGGGTACTGATCCCATTTATGAGGATTTCACCCTTATGACCTTCCCAAGGCCACACCTGATAATATTCACTTGAGGGGGGATTGTAGGGTTTCGGCATGTGAATTTTGAGGGGCACGAACATTCAGTCCACAACAGGGTAGGCTAAAGTCATTGTGAGTTTGGTCTGATTATTTATGTTCAGTTCAGTCGCTCAGTCATGTCCGACTCTTTGCGACCCCATGAACCGCAGCATGCCAGGGCTCCCTGTCCATCACCAACTCCCGGAGTTTACCCAAACTTATGTCCATTGAGTCGGTGATGCCATCTAACCATCTCATCCTCTGTCGTCCCCTTCTCCTTCCGCCTTCAATCTTTCCCAGCATCAGGGTCTTTTCAAATGAGTCAGCTCTTCGCATCAGGTGGCCAAAATATTGGAGTTTCAGCTTCAACATCAGTCCTTCCAATGAACACCCAGGACTGATCTCCTTTAGGATGGACTGGTTGGGTCTCCTTTCAGTCCAAGGGACTCGCAAGAGTCTTCTCCAACACCACAGTTCAAAAGCATCAATTCTTCGGCGCTCAGCTTTCTTTGTTGTCCAACTCTCACATCCATACATGACTACTGGAAAAACCAGAGCCTTGACTAGACGGACCTTTGTTGGCAAAGTCATGTCTCTGCTTTTTAATATGCTATCTAGGTTGGTCATAACTTTCCTTCCAAGGAGTAAGCATCTTTTAATTTCATGGCTGCAGTCACCATCTGTGGTGATTTTGGAGCCCCTAAAAATAAAGTCAGCCACTGTTTCCTCTGTTTCTCCATCTATTTCCCATGAAGTGATGGGACAGGATGCCATGATTTTAGTTTTCTGAATGTTGAGCTTTAAGCCAACTTTTTTGCTCTCCTCTTTCACTTTCATCAAGAGACTCTTTAGTTGTTCTTCATTTTCTGCCATAGAGTGGTGTCACCTGCATATAAGAGGTTATTGATATTTCTCACGGGAATCTTGATTCCAGCTTGTGCTTCATCCAGCCCAGCATTTCTCATGATGTACTCAGCATATAAGTTAAATAAGCAGGATGACAATATACAGCCTTGACATACTCCTTTTCCTATTTGGAACCAGTCTGTGGTTCCATATCCAATTCTAACTGTTGCTTCCTGACCTGCATACAGGTTTCTCAAGAGACAGATCAGGGGGTCTAATATTCCCATCTCTTTCAGAATTGTCCATAGTTTATTGTGATCCACACAGTCAAAGGCTTTGGCGCAGTCAATAAAGCAGAAATAGATGTTTTTCTGGAACTCTCTTGCTTTTTCGATGATTGTGTAGGTGTAAGCATTTTAAGTTTGCTTCAGTGGGATTTTTTTTTATAAGGAATCTTGGAATGAACTTTAAAAGCCTCTTGAGGCCAAAAAAGCCAAGTCAGGTACTCACCATTGGATTTCACTTGCAGTACTTACAGATTTGGGTGAGTTTCTTCAAGTCCCCAAAATATCCTGGGGTTCCTGGGCCTGCCTGAAATTAACTTTGCTTACTTTACCTTTAAGTCTGAGAACTCTGTAAGCCGAGTACCATTCTAGTTTTCCCAAGAGGACTGTAAGCATTGCTCCATAAAAGCAACCACAGCTCCTTAAAAGTGTCTGGTGGTATTAGATTAAAGGAACATGACTTTCAAATATGACATCCAGTCAAAGCCTTGGTTGCATAATAATGTTTCCAGCCAGAAGGACAGACTCTTATTGAACTTATGCAAATAACTATATTGCCGTGAACATAAGAAAACTCAGTTAATACCTGATGCATGTTTGTGAATGATGGAGTCAGGGAGATAAATGTCTTATTTCCGTTTACAGAAGTAAATTTGTGTTGTAGGTTACTTACATTGTCATTGAATTATAGGTAGCTTAAGAGAAAAGAGAAACAAATTCCTTATATCTACAGACTAGGACATTAAAGCATCAGCAGTATTTTAAAACCCACAGTCACTGTTTGTCAGTTTATTCAGTCCTGAGTGATTAATTCTTGTTCTGCTAGATCTTGGGTTAGCAGTCTCATGGATCCATTTGCTTCTCCACTAGGTTTTTGGGAATCCTGACTCAGTATAGTCTCGAAGTTATTTAAGTGATGCCATCAGAAGCCTGCGTCCAAGAGTATAGTCCTCTTTCAACAATACTTGTTTTGTTGTTGAAGACAAATGCTTGGCCTATAGCTGATTTGCAGGTTCTTTCAGAGAAGCATCAAAGTAAAACAACACTCTGTAATGACAAGACTTGAAATGGTGGTGATAGTTTATTATGAATAATTTCAAAACTGAAAGATCTGATGAGAGTTTGTTATAGAAAATAATGCAGTTGATAAATAAGTTTGGTTGTTTTTATGGCATGCACACCAAAATAAGTTCAGAGAAGTTTTAGGCAAAATACCTGCAAACGTAATGATTAATCTTATTTTTAAAAAGTAGCTGTTACATTGATTCATGAGTATAAATGAATATAATCTTTGCAGGGAAGAATACTTAAAGATATGTAGTAATCTTGAGACAATGTATCTTGAAGCATATACTTAGAGCATGTGAAGAGTAATATCAAGATTATCATGTAAAATTTTTTAGTTAAGTCTGGAGTAAGTCCTGAACATCTGTCTAATAAAATTCCATAAGTAAGTTGTGTGAATCCCTGATGGAGAACCCTCACTGGTCTACCAAGAATATACTATATTCAAATTAAAGAAATTAAATTATGACCAAGATAACACTAAAAAAATCATAAAAAAATAAAGAGTAATGAAAATTATAATTGACACTGTACTGTTGTCTAATATTGGAGAAAGCACCACTGAGTCTGTTGATCAGTAGAAACATGTGGACACTGAGACTAATGATAAATTTCTAGGAACTTCATTCAACTTTTGAAATAATCATACTGACATTTTACCCATTCAGATTTAATCTAGGGAGGGTAAGCATCTCTTCTGACTTGACTGTGCTTCCTATACAAAGCATAACATTGATCAAATAAACCAATTATTTTTAATGCCTCTCTTTTTACAAGGTGAAAGGGTTAGTCCTTAGTGAACTTCCAGGGGCCCTTTAGGAAATTCTAAAGAGGTATAGGTGCAAAATACATCATTTAGTATTTTATTTTGAAAAGATAGAATGTCAAAACCTCTCAGGGAATTCGAACATTTGATTAAATAGGATCATGGATCAGTGTCAAAAAAAATTTTTTTTGAAAGTGAACATAGGAAGCAACCTTAGCTCTTTCAAAAGTGAGAAGACTTTTTAAAATAGTAAGACGTGATAAAATTAAGACCAGTTACAGGAAATTCTGAAAGACACCGGATTTTTGGCTTCTGGGGAGATTGGTTACTCAGAAAGCAAAGAAAAACCTCTTAAGGAGCAGATCAGTAACCCAAGAAGTTTTTGTCATTTTAGTAGAAAATCAGGTTTTAGTTTTATACAAGTATAATGTTTGATAGTGAAGCACTTTCTGAAAATCTTACAGATAAACCTGTCGAGTCTTAGCTGGCTTTGATGACAAAAGTATTTTTTTTCATGAGCTTGTTATAACTTTGTGTTTCTGTTCAGGTTTTGTTCTGTACGTGTTCCTTTTTCTCATTCTGAAACACTTTTAGTCATTTTACTTTAGCACTGTTTTCTTTTTCCTTAAAAGCACATCTTGCATAACTTGTATACAGAGTTGTTCCTTTCTGTCATCATTTCTCCTATTAGAGTCTCCTTTACATACAAGATTGTAATTTATAATTACAGTAATGACTATTTTACAGAGAAAACTATGAGATAGAGAATTGTGAATTGTCATACACCAGCATTTTGTAGGTAGACTGGCAGAGCTTATGAATAGATATCTTACAACTTCTTATAGTCATATTCTTCCAAATAGTACAACTTCTCAATGTGGCAGAAGTAAATATATTTATTAATAGATTCAAATATACACAGCTTCTTGGTGCCATGAAAATAAGAAACAGAAACCTATATAAACTTGAAATGCTTATGCCTCACTGTTCTGTCTTACATAGAAATGACCTAGGTATTCAATGAATATTCATGAACTAACTTAGTAACTTAAAGCCTTAGACTTATGCTAAAAGATTTTGGAAACGATCTTCAAGTTGGCCTATTACAAGACATAATTACTTTCAAAATACAGTTTGTCAGAATAATGACTCAACTTGGCTAAATACAAATACAGATATAATGCTAGTTTATTCTATCAGTAAACCTGTAAAAGTTTAGGAAGAGAGTTTTCAAGTAGAATAAAAATGTACTCTTGTGTTATACTTAATGCCTGTAACTCAGAAGACATAGCTGTTTTTATTATACCTATGATACCAAACTAGTCTCACATACCAAAGATTTGCCTAAATGTTTTTAAACTTGGATTCTTAAAACTTTGGGTTAGTTTCTATAATTAGTGTTGTGAAAGTATAAGAATTTTAATTTCCTTAACTTCTGGAAATCTCTGCTATGAGCACTTTTTGTTGTTTTTATTTTAACAGCTTTAGTCACACACCGTACAATTCAAGTGTATAATTCAGTAGTTTTTAGTCGTTTCACAGAATTGTGCCGCCACCACCACCACCGTCAGTTCTACTCAGAATAGAACTCCTTTAAGGGATTTCATAATGTAAAATTAAACTTGGCAATACCAACTAAAGGTAGGGAAGTAATTTTATATATATATATTGACACATTATATATATAGATACACATATACACACATATATAGATACATATATACATATGTATTCATATGTATACATATGTGTGTGTGTATATATGTATCTGTATATATATATAACGTGCATACACATGTGCACATAGGAACACTTAAATAGAGAGCTTACTACAGCTTCAGTTTAAATTTTCAGCTCACTGATGGTTTGTATAGAAGAGCTGGTTCTCTTCCTTCCTTTATTTTTGTGTTTCTGGCAGATAGGGCAGGTTGAGGTTACCTACTCAGTCTCTGTGAAGGCTACCATCTTCCCACCATGATTTGTGGAGGAGACCTTTTGTATTTTCTTTGGCCTGACATGTAATCTCACAGAGACTGTGGACTACATTTTGAGTGAGGGATAGAAGAGAGACCACAGGCTGTCTGGGTGTCTCAGAAGCTCATTTGGGTGGATAAAAGATCCAGCCTGTTTCCAATTTGTATTTTTGACTTCAGATCCGTAAGTCCCTAGTGGGTTAAAGGGATCCTTAAAGTGATAATGACTACAGGGAGCTTAGGGGTTGGTGTGAGAGGAGTGGATAGAGGGGTGGAGGAGATTGGGGTATTAAAGGAGGACAGTTAAGGATTCAGGGGGAGCTGAAGGGAAGCTTGAGGGTGGTGAAGAGGAAGAGAGAGGGTGATGGAAAAGGGCAGGTTTTAGGAAGATCCATCCTGTTTCTTAAGGAGAATATGGAAGTTCTAAATTGTCTTAGTAAAAGTTTGCCATTTTTGAAGATACTGGACTGAATTAGTGCTGTAATGGTGAAGCTTGTCAGATAAGATGGAAGGGCGCTCAGTGGAGTGAGAATTACCTATGGGATTAGATAGTTAAACCAGACATGAGACTTTGAAAGAGCTGGGAAAGAGCATTGCTTTGTGAGGAGCCAAGGAAATTCCCTTCTGTCATCTCCACTGTAGGAGTCGGGAAAGAGGCCTCGCAGAAGAGCTGGGAATATTCCCACTCAAGAGTTGGAATGTGATGGATGAGGTGTGTTGGTTGAGGTGTGTTGGGGTCAGAGAGTCAAAAAAATTCTTTGCTGGAAAATATTAAAGTAACTTCTTACCATGTTGTAGCAGATAAGATGGCTACAGCACTGGTTCAGAATTTAAACTCAAGGAAAGATCCCTGAATCTCTTAGCAGGAGAGGAGTTGAAATGACTCTCGAAATGTGATTATTGAGGTGGAGATGGCACAGGTCCATAGCTGAGGTCCAATCCTCATCCGAGTCATGTCACTATACAGATGTCAAATAAAAATAAATTCCTACTTGGCAAGGAGAGATTTTATTTGAAAAGGCTTTTGCAATAAGGAGATTGCTCTGACCACAAGGTATGCAGGTATCTCAGAATCAAACACAAAAAAAGCTTTCAGTGAATAGTACCAGCAGGATCTTTGTGGGAAAGTGGGACAAGTGGGTAGAGGTTAGCGGGTGACATGACCCGGGCAGTTTAACAGTAGGGGTGTGTGTGTGTGGTCCTAAGAGAGGGTGTTCTGGATTGGCTTGCTTAAAGAGAGGGTGTTCTGGATTGGCTTACTTAAGCTTAGAGCTAGCCAAAGTTTAGGGGTCTGTGGGGAACAGAGAAGCCTGACTAAACTGGTCAGACCAAGTCAGTGTGTCAGTTGGGCATTTGTGTGCATTTGGCCAGTACTTAATGTAAAATCCTTATGGGCTTTTAAGAAGTATATTTTTAGATCAGGTTCTGAAAAATTCCTTTTAAATATTAGTAAATATGTTTTTTTATATGACTGTCATACAGTGAACTGTGTTAGTAGGCATTCCCCAAATTAGTTAAAAGATATGGCTCCTCTTCCCAAGTGGCAGAGATCCTAGTTGAAGTAGGAAATATACTTTAAAAATGCCGTTATCAAATAAGTGGTAAAGACTGTAAGCGTAGAAAGAAGGAAAGCTGAGTCCTTGGAATAGATAAGATTTGAATCAGGACTTGCTTGCTTTGTGAGGTGAGAGAGGTATGAAGTAAGCAGGAAAGTGAGTACACTGTGGTAATAGGGGATGATGTGCTCACAGTTGATGTGTTAAAAACTAGTGTGTACCATCCAGAGACTGTGCAGGGTAAGGTAGAGTCATAGGTAGAAGTCACCTAGTGGGGCCCTGAGGTATTGAGGCTTTTTAATTTTAGGCAAAGGAAATCAAACCTTTTTGAATCGGATAAAATACAAGTATTAGAAGTAGGCTTCTTGGTGACTCAGATGGTAAAGAATCTGCCTTCAATGCAGGAGACTCAGGTTCAACCCCGGGGTTGGGAAGATCTCCTGAAGAAGGGAATGGCAACCCACTCTAGTATTCCTGCATGGAGAATCCTATGGACAGAGGATCCTGGCAGGAACCCCCAGGACCCAGTCCATGGGGTCACAAAGAGTGAGACACGACTGAGCATCTAACACAAACACACACACTAGAAGTAGAAAAAGGAAGGGAGAGAGTGTTGAGGTCTTTACTATTGAGGTAGTTTAGCATGGGGTAGGAGAAGGCAATGGCACCCCACTCCAGTACTCTTGCCTGGAAAATCCCATGGACGGAGGAGCCTGGTGGGCTGCCATCCATGGGGTCGCTAAGAGTCGGACACGACTGAAGCGACTTAGCAGCAGCAGCAGCATGGGGTAATGAAGGGCTAGAGTAGGGTAGTGGGTCTAAAAAGTGCAAAACAAGAGACAGAGATAAGGATCTACTAAAGAAGAATCAACAAGTCTGTAATTGGTAGATGAGGGGGGCGGCAGGCGGGGGGAAGGGAAGGTGTCAGGGATGGCTCCATGACACAACAGAGGAATTAGGAAAATTGTGGTACCATTGACTCTTGAGGGTTTCCTGTGGGAGAAAGGTGATGAATTTAATTTTATGGCAGGGAGAGATGGCCAGCTTGGATAATTTTCTTGTCCATGTTCTGTTGATCTCTAAATAAGGAAGTGTAGAAGAGAAGATTGTCCGAGTTCACCTGATTCACAAGCAACTCTGCTGCTGCTAAGTCGCTTCAGTCGTGTCCGTCTCTGTGCGACCCCATAGACGGCAGCCCACCAGGCTCTGCCGTCCCTGGGATTCTCCAGGCAAGAGTACTGGAGTGGGTTCCCATACAAGCAACTCTATTCCAGTAATTTTCAAGTCCTCTCCAGCTGAGTTTCAGTTCTACCCATATAACTTCTTGTTGGCCATCTCATCATCCTATTTCTTACATCTGCAATGGCTCCTGCCAGGTCCCTGCTATCAAAAAATTTTGTTTTTAATAAAGCTAACCTTGCTATCACCAAGAGAATAATTAACCACAAAATCTTACAACATTGATGTACACTTCATTGATGTAACAGCTAACCATCTGTTAGCTATTGACTCCTTTAGTCCAATTTCCCACCTGTCACTCAACTGAAACTGCTTTCTCTAAGTCTTCATAATCAAATCCAACTTGCCTTTTCTGTCCTTAATTGTTGACTTTTTTGCAGCATTCAAAAATGTTGACCAACAGACAAACTTTCTATGTGACCCAGCAGTCCCACCTAGTTGTTTATTCAAGATAAATGAAAGTGTATGACTCCACAAAAATTTGTACATCAATTGTTACAGCAACTTCACTAATAAGAGCTAAAAACTGTGAACAGTCTGAATGTCTACAGACTGGAAAATGGATAAACAAATTGTAGTATATACATACAATGGAATTTTGCTCAACAGTAATGTTAATACATACAATAGAATGGATGAATCTCAAAAATATGCCAGCAAAAGAGTACACACTACAAGATTCCACAAAAATCTAGACAACAGGCAAAGCTAATCAATAGCAGCAGAAAGCAGATAATGGTTGCCGGGGCCAAGAGTAACCGGGATATATGGCAAAGGAACAGAGAACTTGGGGAGTAAGAGAAATATTCTGTGTCTTGATTGGAGTGGTTGTCACAGTTGCATACATTTATTAAAATTTAATGAACTGTGCGCTTTAAATACGTATATATGCATTTAATTGAATATAAATGATAATGTAACTTATATACAAAAGAAATTAAATTTCACAGAATGACAAATATATATACACCATTCAAACAAGAGGGTATATGAGAGGATCAGATCATAGAGCTTCCTAAAAGGTCTATTTCCAGTTGGAAAAAAAGTGTTGACCGTATCCCCACCTATGTAGAATGTTCTCCTTATAATATACTGTTAATTCTTCTGATAATGCTTAACCTGCCTTTTAGTTTCAAATACAGGTACACACTGAGAAAAGAGGAAGGGAAGCTTGTCATTTGAGACTGAGGACAACATAGAGGAGGATGGATGGGATATAAAGAGATTTTGGAGAAGTTTAAGATGTTGGGGATGTATAATATTTACCTCACTTCCTGCTTCACTGAGCTTACTTTGTGAGATGGTGTGGGATGAAGGATTCAGAGCATGGAATTTGTCTTCAGGAAAGCAGAAAAACGTTAGAATGGCACTAGAGAAAGATTGGAAGGAAGTTAATAAAGGAAAATAAGGATTTCTAAGCTCTTGTGAGGGGTCACTAAACAGATACGGTGGTGATTATTTGAGTTAGGAAGTCTGGGTATTAGGAAGTCTGAAGGTAGTAAGCTCCTTGGAATGAAAATATTGAATGCATGGCATATATGCTACAACTCAGAGAAAGTGTGTGGGGATCCAGCTTATTTCTTTAGTAGATTGAAACAGTACTGGAAATCAAATTACACCTTTTAGATGTCCCGTTTACTATATTGCTAAATAGGTATTGGTGACAGTATTGTAGAAAGTATTCAGGTATCAGAAGGACATTTGGACAGATGAACTCTGGGATTTCTTGAGTGTGTATAGGTTTATGCATAGTCCTTTAGAAGTCCTCAGTTATAATCAGTATTGCTAACTTAAATTGACTTGTCCACTCCTCCCCCCGCTCTTTTTTTTTGTTTGTTACTCTTAAGTCTTATGAGGCCTTAAATGACCAGAAAGGTTCTTTGGATTTTGTAGACCAGATGTTTAATAGAAATGATGATGTTTGACTTGAAAGTCATAAAAGACATTTAGCTGCCACTTTAATGCTGTATGCAGATTTTGTATAGTTTTCCAAGGAAAGTACCATAAAGAAAGGTGCCCAATAAATATCAGATTATTACCACCCTTGCATTTTAAATTATAAATGTTCTGGGGCTATTTCTTAGCCTTATGCAGCACTTAGCATTATATCCTTAACTAATATGACCTTTTTCCTGATTTTTATAATTGATACATAGTATGAGGGACTCAGTTTTAGATAGTGCAGTGAACGCAATGCGGACTGATAAATCAGTGTGATGTATTAAGGGCTGGAAATAAGCCAAAAGTGAATCTGTGACGGAAATTTACGAATTTGCCAGTAGCAGCTGTAGGTACACAAACAAGCAGAAAAGGCTGTCACTTTTTGAAAAAGCTATCTGCCCATTTGTTTTTAACTAAGAAAGTTAGATTTTAGACTTAGAAGGAAAGTTACTGTTGTGCTTACTGATGAAAATAGTGGACCTCGTAAGTCTGTTTGGCCAACACAGCCCATAAACTAGCTTAAACATCACTTTTTTTCTTTACTCTTTTTGAACACTTTAATTTTTAAAAAATTAATTTCTTAAAAGGGGAGTGGTTAGTTTTCAGTGGTACTTGGTCTTAGCTTTGGATGACAGGCCTTTAGTGAGTATTGTGAGAGAAGACCGTGTAGGTTATTACTTCTTACTGGGCTTTTTGTTTGGGTGCCTTATATATGTTCTTTTTCTCAGCCTCTAGATCTGTGCTATCCATTTGACCACTTGTCTACTTAAATTTAAATGAATTAAGATTAAATAAAGTTAAAAAATTAATTTTTTAGTTGTAATAGCCACATGTGGCCAGTGGCTATTGTATTGCACAGTGGAAAGAACACATCTGTCATCGTAGAAATTTCTGTTGGATAGTGGTGCTCTGAATCTTTAATAACTATTGATACCAGGAAAGTAAATGTCAGAAGCTTGGAATAAATGATTAAAAAAAAAACCCAAACCAATATTTTGGGTAAAAAAAAACAACATTTATACTGCTCAGTGCTAGTGGCTTCAGCTTCCTCAGAGTTAAATACTGTCTCTTAGGATAGGCTTTATGTATAATTTTAGTATTAAGTCTTATTCGAAGATCATTCTAATAATATAAAGCAATAAAAAAATGGTTGTATTAAGAACTATATCTGCCAGACTGTTTTAACAATTTTATTAAGCTATAGTTGATAATACAATAAATTACACATAAGTAAAGTTTAATAAGTTTTGACATGTATACACTTCTGGAACCATCATCAGTCACTACAATATAGTCATCACCTACAAAGGTTTCCTCATGCCCCTTTATCATTCCTCCTTCCTTTTCTTTTCCGCCTTCTCTCCCCACCTCCAGATAACCACTGATCTGCTTTTTGTCATAATAATCTAAATTTTCTAAAATTTTGTATAAATGGAGATACAGTATATACTTTTCTCTGTCTGACTTCTTTCATTCAACATAACGATTTTGAGATTCACTCAAGTTACATGGACAGATAGTTCATTACTTTTTTGGGGGAGGAGGGGGCTATGCTGTGCAGGATGTGGGGTTTTATGAGTAGTTTTTCCACCAGGGATTGAACCCAGCGTCCCTTCAGTGGAGGCTCAGAGTCTTAACTACTGAGCTGCCAGGGAAGTCCCAATAGTTCATTACTTTTTATCGTATGGATATATCACAGTTTATTCATCCATTAGTCTGTTGATGACATTTGGGTTGGTTCCAGTTTGGGTTACTGCAAATAAGCTGCTATGAACATTATACATAGGTCTTTGTATTGACATCATACTTTTATTTCTCTGAAGTAAATATCCAGACATGGAATGGCTGGATCATATAGTAGGTTGTTTATTTACTCTTTTAAGAAACTGCCAAACTGCTTTCCAAAAATGTTGCACCATTTTACAGGGCCTCCCTCAATAAAGTATGAGTGGTCCACTGGCTCCATATCCTTGTCAAATTCTTGAAATGATCAAGCTTTTTTATTTTGTCTGACAGACTTGTTTTAATAAGAAAAGACTGTCCTGGTAGAATTGATTCTCCCTCTTGCAAGTCTTTTGTATTTAAAATGCTGCAGAAATAATGCTTTGTTTGTGAAAAGGTTTCAACAGTTGCCTATACATTTATTTACTCTTTGATAGTATTTGCTCACCATCGCTGATTTGAAACTCAGTTTATGGGAATCAATGCATTTTGTTCATTTTGACTTACGTACTTTTCTCTTTTCGTTCTAGCGGCCCCTTTGTTGCTTTATGCAAACAGACGGGACTTGCGATTGGTTGATGCTGCAAATGGCAAAGAGAATGCTACGATTGTAGTTGGAGGCTTGGAGGATGCAGCTGCGTTGGACTTTGTGTTTAGTCATGGCTTGATATACTGGAGTGATGTCAGCGAAGAAGCCATTAAACGAATAGAGTTCAACAAAACTGAGAGTGTACAGAATGTTGTTGTTTCTGGATTATTGTCCCCTGATGGGCTGGCATGTGATTGGCTTGGAGAAAAATTGTACTGGACAGATTCTGAAACTAATCGTATTGAAGTTTCTAATTTAGATGGATCTTTACGAAAAGTTTTATTTTGGCAAGAGTTGGATCAACCTAGAGCTATTGCCTTAGATCCTTCAAGTGGGTAAGTTTTGCATAATGTACAAAGGTTATTGTATCTCCTCCTGGCTGTTTTCTTTCCATTAGCATAGACACCCCTCACTTCCAAGAGAAGAGAAACACTGGACCCCACTTTAAGGTTCTTTGGACTTTGTCAAGTAGACTTGAATGTGGGAAGTTAAGTTAGGTCATGTTCTTAAAGTAAGGTGCGTTTATAAATAGTTTTGTGTTTCTAGTATCACTTAGGAAATAGCCATGTTGTTAACTCGTATCTAGTTCACTAAACATGTATTTATCATAAAGTTTATTTTCTAATAAGAGAAACTTGAAACTGTGGGCAAATTTTACTGTATAGAATGTGAACTGGTCCCCAGCTGCTTCTCTCTTACCGTGTTTCAGTCCTGCCTGTACAGTTCCCTTGCTGTGTCTCTGTTGAACACATTGTCATGCCAGAGTCTGTCATGGCCAGGTGTAGATAATAAAACGTGAACCTGAAATGAACTACTATTAATTGGTTAAAATCTAAAGATAAATACCTGTGAATAACTCTTTTAGTACTTCTTTTTCTTTGACTTTCAAGTGTATTGGAATGCTTTAAAACTCATTTATAGGAGGGAGTGGACTAATATTGTGTAATAAGTTAAAATTTGGGAAAAAAATGAAAGAAAAGTTTATATATGCTCTTTTGTCTCGATATCAGGTCCTTTTGGTGACAAAGTCTTAAGACAATGCCATATTATAGGAAAATGAAAAGCTTTGTCTGACTATAAAAGATAACATGGGCAATAGTGAGTGAAATTTTAGAGTGAGAAGTTCTAGGAAGCATATATATATATATACTTTATATAATATATAAAAATGTATTTTTAGAGAAGCATTAAGAGGTGTCTGCTAAAGTCAGATGTTCTTTTAATAAGACATCAGAAAATATTATACTGACTCTAGTGGTAGGAAACAGGGTTGTGTGTTCCAAGGAGAAGGTCATAGATGTTGAATGTATGGTAAACTGTCCTGATTGAAGAATCTGGTTCTTGAGAACTTGCAAGGTGTTTTTGAGAAACGGAATCTGTTTTGCCAACAAAGTTTGTTGTTAAGTCTCAGGGAGTATTGAAATGTCTCTGAGGTTACTGCTTTGTAGAACATACAGAGTTTTGTTGCTTTCCGTGCTTATTAGGAAGTAATACTTTGATGAAAAGATAAATAGTTCTCCCCCTCTCCTTTTTGACAAATTCAATCTTATAACTCTAAGGATGATGGAAATTTTCCCAAATATCTATTAAATGGTCAGTATGTTCAGAGCTCTGCTTTTTTGTGTTCTTCTTGGGGAGAGATGGGGAATATCTTTAAGGATTTACTATTTAAGGAGAGAAAACTTAGGAGAGAACTTTTCCTTCTTCAGAGCATGTTTATTTGCATTATGTAGTGTGTGTGTGGACAGGGAAAAAATGTTAAATTAGAAGAGCCACAAATCTCTTAAGGATAGTACATAGTTAAGGGAGGTGAATTTATAGGCAACTCTTTTGACTATTCAGGATCTAATAATTTAATAACTAAATGAGTCATTCTCATTTTGTCCCTTAAAACTTGAGCTTTACTTCTTGCTGGCAGGTCTGATAAGTGTCTTTGGAAGTAAGTTTCCCATGTGATGAAAAAGTACATAGCGTTTCTGTGGCTTAAATATTTACTAATGTTTGAATCTCGAATTTGCCAGACTCAGCAAGTAAAGGATATTATTGGAAGAATCAATAATAATGTACTTTGAAGGTGACAGTACTGTTACTTAAGCTTCTGAGGGACATTCACTGAAGAATATTTTTCCTGAGGCCTAAATGGGGTTTTGGTCAAACACTCAAATACCTTTCATTATTTTTGATGTCTGTAGTTAGTGTTGCATATGTGTGAGTTTGCATGTGTAAATTCACTTTTTCAACTCTTTAGCAGTTCTCCGAAAGTTTCTTTTCATTTTTGAAAAGTTACTTTGTGTCGTATGGCTGTTTTTTACATGGTGCAACTGGAAGCAGATAGAATGTGGCCAAATGGTGTCATTTCATACTGAGCATGAGGAAGCGTGTTTAAAATTATATTTTAAACTTGTGCATTGAAAATATATTTTATCGAACATTTTTTTCAATATTGATCTTAGATTTGTGTTAACACTTTTAGTTTTAATGGAATAGTAATTTTGGATTGAATGATATCATATCAGTTATAGCAAACAGGAGAGATGATTTCCAGGTTTATTTTTTAGGGGAAAAATGAAGTTTGCTTATCAGAGAAAGTACATGAAAACAGAGGTGAGGAAAATGGTGGCTTTATCCGAGTTCCGGGATCCTGGGTTATGAGGTTCAGAAGAGCTGACTGAGCGCTCTCACATCAGCTTATGTAAAAGGAAAGCTCCTGAATGACTGGCATTGTTTGAGCCCTGGGAACTGGTGCAGACATCTGTGTGCTTTCGGATGTATGGAGTTCTTTGTGCAGTCAGTTCATTTAGCCTAGACTGAAGGAAGATTTTTATTTCCCTCTCTAAATTTGGCTTCTATTAGCCTGAGATTTTTTTTTTTTTCTTCTTTCTTGCTTTTGAGTGACTGGCGGTGTAGAATTCCTAATAAGGAATGGGGAAAACATGTGTATGGAAATGGTTCCAGAAGTGAACAATCGTAGTTACAGAAAGCAGTATCCTTGCTTTGTGGTGAGAGGTGATTCCTGTGTGGCTACTCCTGATGGTGGAGCTCCTGAATCTGATCCACAGTGACTGTTCTAATCTTAGAGATTTTGAGGAGCTGCAGAACTAGTTCAGTGGAAAGAGAATGATTTATAATTTCCCTGTCAGTTAAGTACATGTAATTGTCATAACTTGAGTATGTTTAAAAGTATTTTCTATACTGGTATATCCCAGATGACTAAAATAGTTGCTGCCACATAGTAAGATGTTCAGTAAATATTTCTTTTATAATCCTATTAATTGTCCTTGTGAGGGACATTTGTTTTCTAAGCAATGTAAACTTTATTGTGGTCTTGTGAATTCTAAATCAGTATGGCTTTGATTGTAATTGTTAATTTGAAACATGGTTAAGATTTTTAGTCTTTTCATTAGAAGTTATCAAGATCATATTTTGTTTTTTTTTTCAAGATCATATTTTAAAGATACACTCATTGGAGCATGTTTCATGTCACATCTAGCTTTGTTAATTACCAAGCAAGTTACTTCTTGGATGTCAGTTTCCTCATTTCTAAAATGAGTTCCTTTCAATTTTGAACTTTAAAAGCCAGACATTTAAAAAAAGTACTCTATCTCATTTTAAAAATTATATTTTAGTTACACATTCAGTCTAATTTAGGTATTTTATACTTATAATTGTGTTTCTCGTAACAGATTCTTTAGATTTTGTTTCTACTGCCCTTATTGTACATGCTGTCACATTCAGCCTCCTTTTTTAGGGCTGTTTCACCTCTAATACTAGCTTAAACCTTTTCTCCAGTTCTACTTGATGTAAACTGAAAAGTACTTTAAAATATCAAAGGATATGTTTTGTATGAAGAATGGAAAATGTGGCCCATTACTTTCAGGCAGATTAAATATATTCAGATATGTTTGGTATATATATACAGATACGCTTGGAGATAGGTGTTTTTGAAATTATCTAAAAAGAGTGCGTTGGAAAGCCACTAATGCAGGAAACCTGTATTATAGGTTTACTTTACTAGACTCTGGAATAGAAATCAAGGCCCATGGAAGTTAAAACGTTCTTTTTAAGAATAAATAAATAAATGTGTGTATTTAATCGTATGTATTCTCAAATGTTTGTGTCGATCTTTCCTCTTACGAGTGTCTTAACTCTCATCCAGCTTTTAATCCTTTATATCTAGTGATACATATCACATCTCATTGAGTTTTGATTGTGTGGTTTACTATTTTTATGTTCTGTATCTCCAGGCCTACTTTTATTGAGGGACTATTAAAAGGGAGTATTTGCAGTATGACTGCATGACTCTAAGTAGCCTAGTCTCTTAATAGCTTTCTTTGCCTTTTATCAATAAATAAAAGCTTTCCTTGTTTGCACATTGACCTTTTGATTTATCATAGCAAAGAAAGACCCTAATGCTGGGTAGGATTGGGGGCAGGAGGAGAAGGGGACGAGAGAGGATGAGATGGTTGGATGGCGTCACCGACTCGATGGACATGGGTTTGGGTAGACTCCGGGAGTTGGTGATGGACAGAGAGGCCTGGAGTGCTGCAATTCATGGGGTCGCAAAGAGTCGGACACGACTGAGCGACTGAACTGAACTGAATGAATATAGGATACCTTTAAGTGAGTTCTCTGCACTTTGGTACTCTTATATATTCTTGTTATATTTCAGTGTGATTGGCTCTTATTTTACTGTTTTTCTGCATCCCACTTAATCCAGTTGGTTTTAGCTTCCTTCTGCTTGCAGTACGTTCTTTAATATTTCAGCAGAAGTCTGTTAATGGTAAGCTCCTGGAGTTTGTCTGCAAATATATTTATTTTGTCCTCATTCTTGAAATGATAATTGTTTGATTATAGAATTCTCTGTGATTGTTATTTTCATTCAGTCCTACAAGGGTATTATGACTTTAATTGTTGCTGTGAGAAGTCTGTTTTCTAATTATTGGTGATTTGTAATTAATTTTCTTCTGGTTGCTTAAAAGCAACCCTTTAACATTCCTAAATTTTTGGTACTCTGCAGCTTTGTTCACTTTGTGTCCAGATGTGGCTGTGTTTTATTTACCCTGCTTAGAACCCTTGTTTCTAGAATATAATCATCACTGTTCTTTATTCTAGAAAGTTATCCATCATTTTCTTACTTTTCCTTTATTCTCTTTAGTCTTCTTTGGAACTTCTGTTTGATGTATGTGGACCATCTGATTTTCTGCTCCATGCCCCTTAATCTTGCTTTCATATCTTCTCTCACTTTATCTCTCTGGGCTTCTGGTTATTTTTTGCACCTGTCTTCCAGATAATTCTTTGTTCAGCTGTGCCTATTTTTGCAGCTTAGTATTAGTGATTGTATTTTGCTTTTGTAGAATTTCTTTATGCATTTCATTTAAAACTTACAATGAGATCATGTTACCCTACATAAAAGAAGAATATTGCATCAATAATATTAGACTTACAAAACGTTACAAAAATAGTCCATAGTTCTTGTATAACTTTTACCTGCCTGTGCAGTCCTTCAGTCTTGTCTAACTCTCTGTGACCTTCATGGGCTGTAGCCCGCCAGGCTCCTCTGTCCTTGGGATTTTCCTGGCAGGAGTACTGGAGTGGGTTGTCATTTCTTCTCCAGGGGATGATCCTGACCCAGGGATCGAACTTCAGTCTCCTGTGGCTTCTGCATTGACAGGTGGATTCTTTATCCCTGAGCCACTTAGGTAATCCATAATCTTTACCTTGCTTCCCTTAATATTATATTTTATGTAGTCATAGAAGAGTTATCTAGATCAGGAAATTAATGTTGATATAATATGGTTAACTAATCTCTAGACCATACTAGAATTTCTGTAATTTTCCCATGAGGGTCCTTTTTGTGGTCGAGGGTCCCATGTTGCATTTAGTTGTTATTTCCTTAGTCTGGGACATTTTACCAGTCTTTGTCTTCATAACCATGACCTTTTGAAGGATACTGGCCAATCAGTTTGCAGATTGTCCCTCATTTAGGATTTGCCTGAGGTTTTCCTATGATCAGTTATATATTTTTGGCATAGCAGAGGTCATGTTCTCCCATCAGGGCATCGTATCAGCAGATACGTGATGTGGATACTGGTGATGTATTATTTGATCACTTGATTATGGCTTTCTCTGCCAGGTTTTGTGTGTGTGTGTGTTTACATTTTCCCCCCTTATAATAACTGTCTGAAACTGTGCAGCTATCTTGCTTCTTATCATATAGCTACAGCCTGCATCCTCAGTCGTGTCTGACTTTTTGTGACCCCATGAACTGTAGCCCGCTAGGCTCCCCTGTCCGTGGAATTTTCTAGGGAAGGATACTGGAGTAGGTTGTCATTTCCTCCTCCAAGGGATCTTCCTGACCCAGAGATCGAACCCACATAAGCTCGAACCCACATCTCCAAAGTCTCTCCTGTGTTGGTAGGTGGATTCTTTAGTAGTGAGCCACCTGAGAAGTCCACTTCTTACATTACTGTTAAGCAACCTTTGTTGGTTTTTGCCTGCAACAATTAATACTGTGGTTTTCTGCCAAATGGTGATATTTGTAGTTCCATTGTTCCTCTTAAACATGCATTATTAGAATTCTACCTTAAGGAAGAACTGTCCTGTCTTTCCTACTCAGGCATTTATCCAATAATTTATATGAGTATGGACTCAGGGGCATTTGTTTATTCTATAAGTTATAATCCATTACTGTCATCATTTCTTGCTCGGGATGTCCTAGATTTTGCCATTGGGAGTTCCTTCAGGTTTGCTCCTGTGTTCTTTTGACAGGCCCTCATCGTTTTTAAACACTTATTTACTATCTGCAAAGCACAAGATGTTCCACATTCATCTTGTCCTTTTGCTTCACCCTTAGACTCAACCCTTTCTCCAAGGAGCTCTGTCTGCTTTATTGAAAGATGGTATGGAGAAACTAAGATCTGGGAGTTGGGTGTGTTCACACTGGATTTTCATTGCAGTGAATAGTTGAGAGATACATGTAGGAAATCCATGTGTGTGTGTGTATATATATATATACACTTAGTTCGTGTGTGTATATCTGTATCTACATATTAAAAAAATGAGCTTGTGTTTATCTCCAACTCCAACCTGCCACTTAAAAAATTATGTTACAGTCTTCTCCCCTTTCTCCCCAACACCTTTCTTTGTTATTCCAGTTTATGATAGTGAGAAACAGGGTTCTCATTGTCCACAGTGTATTTTCTTATTTCCTCAATCCTAGTGTACAAATTTCAGAATTGCTAACCTGTACTCTTGTGAGAAACAAATTTTTTGTCTGGAATACACTACTGTAAAAATCCTGTCAGTCAGAATGCTGTCTTCCAAATGTATTTAGGTAATTTTTCTTTCCTATCAGTTGCATTGTGGCATTTGTAATACATTGTTTGTGTTCCGTTTGGAGTATTTGCCTGTATCCTGGTTGATTTTAATTAACAATTTATTTTTGGGTTGTGTGAAGCAATTGCCATGTTTCCTAGAGCTAGAAATAACACAAAAAGCTTTACTCAGTAGTGTCCTTCCTCCTGATACTTCTGCAATGGTCCCATTTCCCCTTTCTTTCCAGCTTGTCCCTCCCCATTTACCCCCTAGGATATCTTCTTCTTATTTATTTCTAGTTTTATCTAATTGAACTCTTTTTTGCACAGATGAGCTGATACATATAAATTTTTTAATATTTTTTTTACATGAAAGAGGAGCATACTAAAGATGCTCTCTTGCACTTTCTTTTTTAACTAACAATGTATCCTGAATATCACTCCATATCACTTCGTAGAGATCTTCCTTGTTTTTGGTTTTTTTTTTTTGGCGACTGCCTAGTATTCCATTGTGTGATTATAGCATAATGTATTCAGCTACTCTCCTGTTGTGTTAGCTGAGGTGTTTTAAAGCAAATCCACACAGTGACATCTCACTCTGAAAAGTGGATATTTTCCTCCATAACCACAATACCATCTTCTTCCATGCACCCCAAATGAACAAATCTTTAATAGTATAGATGACTCAGTCCATATTCTGATAATCTGTCATAGCCTCAGAAATGCTATTTTATAGTTGGTATACTTGAATTAGGATTTAAAACAAGGTTCACAGATTGCACTTGATGATGTCTCTTAAGTTTCTCTGGAATAGTCCCTCCGCATCTGTTTTTTTCCTCATGCTTTTGTTGAGAAGATTCTATGGTTGTCTTGTAGAATGTTATGGATTTGGGGTTTTCTAAGAGATACTTGGGCTGTTTGATTTATTTTTACTCCTTTACGTTTCTTGTAAAAATTAACATTTATGATAGGAGACTTGGTTAGCAAATTCAGTGTCTTGGCACAAGTGCTTCATAGGTAGTATTGAGTACTTTGTATTTATCACATCAGAAAGTGCATAGTATTTTGTTCTACCTATAGTGATGTTAAGATGTTAAGATGGCTCAATAGATGACGAAAGTATTTTTATTATAATATTGAGCTTTTCCTTTTATATCCTTCAAGTAATCTGTGGAATGATCCTTTTGTACAGTGCCAATATCCAGTTCCTCATCTACTGATTATTTTAACATCCACTGATTATCACTTCTTGTTTTGTTAAGGATGTCTGTTACTTTTTTATGATGTCTGTCCCATGTGTTTTAGTCTATCTTTTATGTGTTTTGGTAATTTAAAATAGTTACAGTCTCTGTGCAGATGATTGTTGTCTGAAGTTCTTAGAAATTCACTTCTGTTCTTTGTTATATTTCCTGATTCTTAAGGTGAACGGTTTCCTTAGGTGTTTTATAGTTTTAAATTGTGAGTTGATCTTCAGAGGGGTCGTTTGTGTGAATCCTAAGTGGCTTCAGGTAGGGGGTCATGAAAAACAAACCTCTGTTCCTCCGGAGAGGTTTGTTTTTGCCACGCACACTATAGGTGTTTCCAGGGACCACTTTATTTTTAAACTGAAGTATAACTTACACGTACTAAAATGCACAGGTTTTCTGTGTTGTTTTGATGTACGTATATACCTGTATTACCACCCAGTTCAAGCAGAGATGATTTTTTGTATTTAATTTTGGAGTTAGGAGTTCCCTTACAGTGTAGATAGAATAAATTCAGACGCTTAAACCTATGTAAGGGCATTGTGATTACAAAGTTTTTGGTGGTTTTTCCCACCTTTTCAGAGCTGAGGCCAAGGCAGAAAATTTCTTTGCCTCCTTCTACCAGTGGCAGGTTTTTCTACTTGATTGCTCCCTGAAGGTCTGTGCTTTGTGCAAAAATCTTACTTATAACACAGTGGTTCTTGTGTGTCAGGGCCTTATTATTGTCCTGCTTTGCCATTGAAACAGAAGCTTCTGAGTTGAGAATACCCTTCAGGGTGCCTGTAGCATCAAGCATGTACTGCTTTGTTGTTGTTGTTTAGTTTCTAAGTACTTCTTTTTACTTCCCTGTTAACTTTTGGCTCTTTAGAGATTTGATTTCCCCTGCTTTCGTACCTTAGTTGTACATTTACAGTAGTGTTTATGTATTTTTATTTTGTGCATGTGTATATATATACACACACATGTATCTGTATCAGGTCCATTTGAGCTGCTATTATAACACACCATAAGCTGCTCAGTAACTGAGTAGCTTATAACAACAGAGATTTTGCTGCTTATAGTTCTGGAGGCTGGAAAGTCCTAAGTCAAGGTGCCAGCTTGGTCCCCTTCTGGTGAGGGCCCTCCTCCTGGTTCATGCACCTTCTTTCTTTGTCCTCATGTGGTGGAAGAGCCTAGGGGATCTCTCTTTTATAAGGCACTAATCCCATTCCTGATAGCTCTGCCCTTAAAACTAAGCACCTCCCAGAGGCCCCACATTCTAATAGGATCATCTTTGGGGATTTCAGCATAGGAATTTTGAAGAAACACAAACATTCAGCCCATAGCAATGTATAAATCAAAAGACTCGCCACTGATTCTAGGAAAAGGAGGGTTTTCTGGTTATGTTGTTAACAAACTACCAGAAATAGAAACTCTAACTTTTGTGTTTTTAAATATTACCTTTTCTTCTTGGGAATATATGTGCATGATAGTTAGGCATTATTCATACTTAGTAATATCTGTGCTAATGACTTCTTTTAATTATAGGTAGGATTATATAAGTAACTTCAAGGATCATGGAGTGATTTATGACCTAATATAGATCTGGTTCACTTAGTTTTTATGACTCAATTCTAAATGTTGTCTTAATTAGCCACCTTTGTATGTAATTACATCTTGTAAAGGATGAAAATTTATCCCTTCTATTTAGCTTTATTGAAAGTGAACATTTCTAAGTATTTTTGTTAGGGGAAGCTGGATTCAGATTAAGTATACATACTAGATTAGGAGTTTGTGAATATTTTGGAAAATTTATTGTTTTTTCCTTACATAATCTTAGAAGTTACATGCTTGGGATTGTAATAAATTTGTATAAAATGGCTGCTATCTAGTCTGATTGACATTTGAAATATTTTTATTTTATTGGCATAAGAAATTTTGGTACCTTGAAAGATCAGTGTTTACTTACATTAGTTATTTCCTAATTATCGCACAGTTGCACTCATCTCACACTCTAGTAAAGTAATGCTTAAGATTCTCCAAGCTAGGCTTCAGCAACACATGAACCGTGAACTTCCAGATGTTCAAGCTGGTTTTAGAAAAGACAGAGGAACCAGAGATCAAGTTGCCAACATCTGCTGGATCATCAAAAAAGCAAGAGAGTTCCAGAAAAACATCTACCTATGCTTTATTGACTATGCCTAAGCCTTTGACTGTGTGGATCACAATAAACTGTGGAAAATTCTGAAAGAGATGGGCATACCAGACCACCTGACCTGCCTCTTGAGAGACCTGTATGCAGGTCAGGAAGCAACAGTTAGAACTGGACATGGCACAACAGACTGGTTCCAAATAGGAAGAGGAGTACGTCAAGGCTGTATATTGTCACCCTGCTTATTGAACTTCTATGCAGAGTACATCATGAGAAACGCTGGGCTGGAAGAAGCACAAACTGGAATTAGGATTGCCGGGAGAAGTATCAATAACCTCAGATATGCAGATGACACCGCCCTTATGGCAGAAAGTGAAGAAGAGCTAAAGAGCCTCTTGATGAAAGTGAAAGAGGAGAGTGAAAAAGTTGGCTTAAAGCTCAACATTCAGAAAACTAAGATCATGGCATCTGGTCCCATCACTTCATGGGAAATAGATGGGGAAACAGTGGAAACAGTGTCAGACTTTATTTTTTTAGGCTCCAAAATCACTGCTGATGGTGATTGCAGCCATGAAATTAAAAGACGCTTACTCCTTTGAAGGAAGGTTATGGCCAACCTAGACAGCATATTTAAAAGCAGAGACATTACTTTGCCAACAAAGGTCTGTCTAGTCAAGGCTATGGTTTTTCCAGTAGTCATGTATGTATGTGAGAGTTGGACTGTGAAGAAAGCTGAGCGCCGAAGAATTGATGCTTTTGAACTGGTGTTGGAGAAGACTCTTGAGAGTCCCTTGGACTGCAAGGAGATCCAACCAGTCCATCCTAAAGGAGATCAGTCCTGGGTGTTCATTGGAAGGACTGATGTTGAAGCTAAAACTCCAATACTTTGGCCACCTCATGCGAAGAGTTGACTCATTGGAAAAGACCCTAATGCTGGGAAGGATTGGGGGCAGGAGGAGAAGGGCTTGACAGAGGATGAGATGGTTGGATGGCATCACCGACTCGATGGACATGGGTTTGAGTAGACTCTGGGAGTTGGTGATGGACAGGGAGGCCTGGCGTGCTGCGATTCATGGGGTCGCAAAGAGTCGGACACGACTGAGCAACTGAACTGAACTGATGAGTTCTAAGCTTCTTACATACTGTACCAGAAATTGAATGTTAGGACTTTGCTTTTTTGGAATTGAATATTAGGACTTTGCTTTTTTGTATTAAAAATCCAAATACATAAATCGTAAGTAATACAGTATTTATTAACTGGAAGAATGTTACATAATATAATCTAGAGCCTTAATTTTGATAGATGAGTTTCAGACATGTTCAGAAGTTTTAATTTTAATTGGGGCAGGCATCCAGGGAATAGAACCTATATGCTTTTACATCTTATTGTTATTCTTAGTCTTGGTCTAGTTCCTAAACCATTGATAATGGATCTGATGATAATTTTTCTTTATTACATACTGTTTATCGACAGTAAACATACTTTTTAGACTAGACTGACTTTAAGAATCCTTACAGTGAGACTGAACTAAGGAAGTGAACCCATATCATCTCAGTTTATATGTAAGAAAACCGAAGTGGAAATGAAAGCAGTGAAATGAATTCATAACTGTCTTTTAAAGTTTTCATTAATTTATTAATGATAGAGGCTTAAGTGAAACTCTCAGAATTTGGTTGTAAAATAAGATATGAAATCTGTTTTCTTACAACTCTAACATTTTTCTTTGAAGCCTAATCATGAGCAGACAGCTGTTTGTAATCTGAAAGTAAGTTTTCTGAAATGTCTCCTTTGAGAGTGAAAACAGTGGTGTATGGATGGAGATAAGCCTGCAACATGGAGACTCTGTACTCGGTTTAGTAGAATTAAAGAGGACTCTGGAAATGTGTGTATTGGCCTGAAGAATAAGTAGTAAAATTGTAATCTGTTGTATGTATATAGAAGATGAGAAGCATCATCAAAGAGCACACTGTTAGTTTGTTAAAACTCCTAGAACTCGACAGCAGAAAGTGAACCTTAATATATGCAAATTAAAAAGAAAAAAAAAAAAACCTTGTAGGTGTTTGGAGGATCCCAGGATAAAATGCAGATAGAGCCAAACAAATCTAATTCTGTTAGAAATGTATGAAAAAAATCTGAATAGAATGGGGGAGGAAAGGGGCTCGCCTAAGTAACTTTGGAAATGCATGGAACCTGTTAGACTGAAGGCAAAAGGAATTGCATGTAAGTTGTGTCCTCAGGTTGAATATGTTTCTTCCCACAGAGGAACAGTTAACGATTCTGATTCTATACTAGAATTCACCAAGTCAGGAAGATAGGTGGTAGGTGGTGGGAAAAAGGTTTCTCAGTGTTGAAATAGGAGGTTACAGACAAGCAAGGGAAGGAGGCTACATTGATCCATGTGGTCATGGATTAGAATTGGAGACATTAGTATGAGCTTATATTTAACTTAATGTTGATACAAGTATACATCATATATGAGTTTAGTTCATTAGCCTCAGTGCAATCAAAAACAGAAATTTCATTCCTAGAATGAATGGTTTTTTTATAATCAAGGTGGGAGTAGTTGAAAAGTATATTGTAGCTAATATTTTAGGTGTTTGCCTCGATAAGTATTGTGGGATTTTTCACATCTTACAGAATTAGAGAGTCCTAAATCCAGACCTAAGTGTTGCCAGTACTATTGCCATATTCTTGAATGATCTCTTGGAGATTTGTATTGATACAAATACAAATCCCTTGATCACAATTATGATCGTTTGTTGCAGTATTTGTAATTTTATATAAGTTATTGGTAAATATATGTGATATGCTCCTTCCTTCTCTCTCTCTCTCATTCCCAGGGGGAAACACAGCAATGGTATTTGAATGGCGCTAATACTTGTATGTAATTTTCAGTTAAACAGTTTGTGGAAAGACTGTAGAATGGCTATTTCCCAGTCATTCTGGGAGGCTGAGATAAATGGCTATAACATGCATATAAAGATTTGGGAAAATTCAGGTTCAGTTTTTGATTTTGATGAAGGGTTTGATTGAATGAAATGACTGGGGAAATATTTCTTTAAAACCTTGGAGTGTCTTTATAATTTTTATTCTTAGCTAATGGCATGAATACTTAACCACATTTTTGGGAATAATGATTTAAAATGTTTTATCTTGGTGTTGGACTGTGTCAGCTATAATTTTGGGTTCAGAAAATAGTCACAATATGATTGAAATTTAATGGATGGTTTTTCCAAATTAACCAAGGAGCAATTTGCCAAATGCTTTATACATTTATCCTAGGAATATTGCTTAGTGTTTTCTAGAGTTGTGTATACTACTATTACTATGTTTTACTATGTATTTTCTGATGTTGAAAAAATACATATATAAGGAAAGATAATACTGTGGTTTCATTCTCTTATTATAACACAGATTCCGATTTAGTAGTTTTGGATGGAGCCTGATATTTTGCTGAGGCTGTTGGTCTGTGGACCGCATTTACAAGGCATTAGAACAAGAGGTGGGCAAATGTTTTCTATAAAGGCCCAGTTAGTAAACGTTTTAGTCTTTGTGGGCCACACACAGTCTCTGTTGCATCTTCCTCTTTTCTTTCTCTTTTTCTTAACAACCGTTTAAAAATGTAAAAACCATTCTTAGCTCATGGGGCCACACAAAAAGAAGCGGGTTAGATTTGAACCCCTGGCCATCGTTTGCCTATTCTTGTTCTAGAGAAAGGGCATATGCGTTTACCTTGATAGAAATAGAAGTTCTAGCATGGGTGTTTGTCATGACTTTTCAGCATTTTATATGATCGTACAATTTTTCTTTGACCTACTAATGAGGTGAATTATTGCTGATGGTTCAGAAGCTCTTTGTTGTTTACAAAAGTTTTTCTTATTTTAATAGGGTATAATGTTACATACAATAAAATGATCATTTTTATCATATGGTATTATGAATTTTAACAAATGAATATAGTTGTGTACTGTTCAAGATGAACAAAGCTGGACCCTAGTTAAAATTGTAAGGACAGATTTTAATCAGTAATTTATTATTGCATTATGGAAGAGACTGCAGTGTGAATGGAACTGGACTTTTATTTGTATAGCAGTGACTTCGGGTTTTAAAGGAAGAATGATGCAATTGAGAAGGGGTTAGTGGGGGTTCAGTGGAGTCAGGGAAGTGATACATAACAAAAAACTGGAAGAGGAGCTTTTTGTTATTGGTTCATGTGAAACTACCTGGATTGGTTAATTGCTGCTAGTCAGAAGCTCTCCCCATCCCACACATCCTGCCAGACAGAAGTTCAGGTGTTTGCCGGAACAAACAGTAAATTCTTGTGGCAGCTTTGAGTGTTTTCAGGCAGGTGCTTTAAGAGGAGCTGGGGCATCCTAGGGATGCAGCCATGAAACTGTTAGCATTTTAATGCAGTTCTTTATCGGCCATAAAGACATAAGTCTTAACAGGCATACTTGAGAAAGGACTCAGGAGCCGGCTAGAGTTTAGAGTCTTTGTCATATCACCGCCACAGGCAAGATGTAGAACTGTTCGATCATCATCCCGCACCCCCCGCCCCATTTCCCCGTGCTCTTTTGTATTTAACCTTGTCCCGTCCTCAGCTCTTGGCAATTACTGGTTTGTTCTCTGTTCCTATTATTCTGTCATTTGCGGACTGTCATGTAAATGAAATGATACAGATTTTTGAGACCGGCTTCTTTGACTCAGCGTAGTATATTTGGGATTCATCCATGTTGTTGTGAGTAGCTGTAGTTTTTGTTGTTTTTGTTGTAGCTGAGTGGTATCCGGTGGTATTGATTTATTATAGTTTGTCCATTAATCAGTTCAAGGATTTTTGAGTTGTTTCCAGTTTTGGTAATTATAAATCCATTGTAAACATTCATGCATAGGTTTTTGTGTGAACATTAGTTTTCATGTTTCTTCCTTCTCTTGGGTAATGCCTAGAAGTCAGATTGTTGGATTCTGTGGTAACTAAAAATAACTTCATAAGAAATTGAAAATTTCCTGAAGTGGTTATATCGTATTTTACTCTCACTAGCAGTCTTTGAAAGTTTCAGTTGTTCTGCAGCCTCACTGGCATTTGTAATGTCAATTTCCTTTGTGAAGTGAAAGTCACTGAGTCATGTCGGACTCTGTGACCCCATGGACTTATACAGTCTATGGAATTCTCCAGTCCAAAATACTGGAGTGGATAGCCTTTCCCTTCTCCAGGGAGTCTTCCCAACCCAGGGATCGAACCCAGGTCTCCCACATTGCAGGCAGATTCTTTACCAGCTAAGCCACAAGGGAAGCCCAAGAATGCTGGAGTGGGTAGCCTATCCCTTCTCCAGCAGATCTTCCTGACCCAGGAATCGAACCAGGGTCTCCTGCATTGCAGGTGGATTCTTTACCAAGTGAGCTATTCTTATATGTATTTTGTGATCTCATTGTGGTTTTAATTTATATTTCTCTAATAGCTAATGATGGTGAGCTTGTCTTTATATGTTTAGTGTTACTTGTATATCTTTGCTAGCAAGGATAACAAGGAGAGATAAGAAAACCTTCCTCAGTGATCAATGCAAACAAATAGAGGAAATAGAACAAATAAATAGAGGAAAACAACAGAATGGGAAAGACTAGAGATCTCTTCAAAAAATTAGAGATACCAAGGGAACATTTCATGCCAAGATGGGCACAATAAAGGACAGAAATGGTATGGACCTAACAGAAGCAGAAGATACTAAGAAGAAGTGGCAAGAATACACATAAGAACTATACAAAAATGATCTTCATGACCCAGATAATCACGATGGTGTGATCACTCACCTAGAGCCATACATTCTGGAGTACGAAGTTGAGTAGCCTTAGGAAGCATCACTGCTAACAGTGCCAGTGGAGGTGATGGAATTCCAGTTGAGCTATTTCAAATTCTAAAAGATGATGCTGTGAAATTGCTGCACTCAGTATGCCAGCAAATTTGGAAAACCCAGCAGTGGCCACAGGACTAGAAAAGGTCAGTTTTCATTCCAATCCCAAAGAAACGCAATGCCAAAGAATGCTCAGACTACCGCGCAATTGCGCTCATCTCACATGCTAGTAAAGTAATGCTCAAAATTCTCCAAGTCAGGCTGCAACAGTACGTGAACCGTGAACTTCCAGATGTTCAAGCTGGTTTTAGAAAAGGCAGAGGAACCAGAGATCAAATTGCCAACATCTGCTGGATCATCGAAAAAGCAAGAGAGTTCCAGAAAAACATCTATTTCTGCTTTATTGATTGTGCCAAAGCCTTTGTGTAGATAACAACAAACTGTGGAAAATTCTGGAAGAGATGGGAATACCAGAACACCTGACCTGCCTCTTGAGAAATCTGTATGCAGGTCAGGAAGCAACAGTTTGAACTGAACATGGAACAACAGACTGGTTCCAAATAGGAAAAGGAGTACGTCAAGGCTGTATATTGTCACCCTGCTTATTTAACTTATATGCAGAGTACATCATGAGAAACGCTGCGCTGGATGAAACACAAGCTGGAATCAAGATTGCTGGGAGAAATATCAATAACCTCAGATATGCAGATGATACCACCTTTACGGCAGAAAGTGAAGAAGAACTAAAGAGCCTCTTGATGAAAGTGAAAGAAGAGAGTGAAAAAGTTGCCTTAAAGCTCAACATTCAGAAAAACTAAGATCATGGCATCTGATTCCATCACTTCATGGCAAATAGATGTGGAAACAGTGCAGACAGTGACAGACTTTATTTTTCTGGGCTCCAAAATCACTGGAGATGATGACTGCAGCCATGAAATTAAAAGACGCTTACTCCTTGGAAGGAAGGTTATGGCCAACCTAGATAGCATATTAAAAAGCAGAGACATTACTTTGCCAACAAAGGTCCGTCTAGTCAAAGCTATGGTTTTTCTAGTAGTCATGTATGGATGTAGAGTTGGACCAGAAAGAAAGCTGAGTGCCGAAAAATTGATGCTTTTGAACTGTGGTGTTGGAGAAGACTTGCGAGTCCCTTGAACTGCAAGGAGATCCAACCAGTCAGTCCTAAAGGAAATCAGTCCTGAATATTCATTGGAAGGACTGATGCTGAAGCTGAAACTCCAATACTTTGGCCACCTGATGGGAAGAGCTGACTTATTTGAAAAGATCCTGATTCTGGGAAAGATTGAAAGCGGGAGGAGAAGGGGACAACAGAGGATGAGGTGGTTGGATGGCATCACGGACTCAATGGGCATGAGTTTAAGTAAACTCCGGGAGTTGTTGATAGACAGGGAGGCCTGGTGTGCTGCAATCTGTAGGGTCGCAAAGAGTTGCACACGATTGAGCAACTGAATTGAACTGTATATCTTTGGTGAAATATCTGTCAGATGTTTTGCTAAGTTTTATATTGTTTTTGTTAATTATTGTTGACTTTTGAAAGTTGTTGATCCATAGTCTGGATACTCATCCTTTATCAGATACGTTTGATAAATCTTTTCTCCTAGTCTGTGGCTTGTCTTTTTACTGTCTTAATAGCATCTTTGAAAGAGCAGACGTTTTATATTTTGATTTTCAGGGTTTTTGTTTTTTGTTTTTTTTCCCTTTTAGGGATTGCTTTTGGCTTCCAGTACCAAATCTTATAGGCTTCCCAGGTGACGCTAGTGGTAAAGAATCTGCCTGCTAATGCAGGAGACCTGGGTTTTATCCTGAGTTGAGAAGATTCCCTGTAGGAGGAAATGGCAACCTACTCCAGTATTCTTGCCTGGGAAATCCCTTGGATAGAGGAGCTTAGTAGGCTGTAGTCCATGGGGTTGCAAAGAGTTGGACATGACTGAGAACGCACATGCAAACACACACAGACACACACCAAATCTTGGAAACCTTTGCTTAATCTAGGGTCACAACAGTGTTCTCCTGTGTTTTCTTCTAGAAGTTTTAGATTTTACATTTAACTTTATGACCCATTTTGACTTAATTTTTGTATATGATTTGTGGTATGATTGAGGTACATCTTTTGGCATGTGAATATCCAGTTATTCTAGCATCATTTGTTGAAAAGACTGTCTTCCATTAAACTGTCTTTGTATCTTTATTGAAAACCAAATATGTGAGTCTGTTTCTGGACTCTTGTTCATTTGATCTTTGCATCTATTGTTTTGTCAATAGCATGCTCTCTTGACTACTGTAGTCAAGATAGTAAGTCTTGAAAGCAGTTATTATGAGTTCTCCAAGATTGTTTTCATTTTCAGAATTGTTGTGGCAACTGTAGTCTTTGATATTTTGAATGAATATTAGAATCAGCTTGTCAAACTAATCAAAGCTTGCTGGGATTTTGATTGTAAATCCTAATTAGTTTTGGGAGAATTGGCATATTAACCACCACCATCCATGAACATGGATATCTTTCTTTAGGCCTTTGATTTTTTTATCACTATTTTGTAGTTTTCAGCACATAGATCATCCATATTATTACATTTTTACTAAAAAAACTTATGTTTTATGATTCTCCTGTAAATGATACTGTTTAGAAATTTTAATTTCCAATTGTTCATTGCTTTTGTATATAATAAATTGATTTTTATATTAATTTTCTATTACGAGATCTTGGTCAGCTAGGGGTTTGAAACTTTTTATAGGGGTTTCCCTGGTGGCTCAGTGGTTAAGAATCCATCTGCTAGTGCAAGGGATCCCTGGGTTGGGAAGATCCCCTTGAGGAGATGGCGACCCATTCCAGTATTCTTGCCTGGGAAGTCCCATGGACAAAGGAGCCTGGCAGCCTGCAGTCCATGGGGTCACAAAAGAGTTGGACACAACTTAGTGACTAAACAACGACAGTTACCCTTCTTATATATTAGGTTGATTTGCTAAAATTTTGTTGAGCCTTTTTGTGTTTGTCTTCATGACGGATTCTGGTTTATAGGTTTTTTTCTCTTGTAAAGTCATTTTCAGATTTGGGGATCAGGGTAATGCTGACTTCATAAAATGCATTGGATATTTGTTTTTCCCTCCTGTTTTTGGGGTGAATTTGTGTCAAATTGGTATTATTTAGCCTTGAAATCTTTGATGGAATTCACCAGTTCAGCCATCTAGAACGTCCTTGAGTTTTCTTTACTGTAAGGCTTTAAATTGTGAAGCTCTTTTCTTTAACAGACATATTAAATGTTCATAGGAGAGCTTTCATAGTTTGTGTCTTCAGTTTGTCAAACTTGGGGTAATTAAGTTGTAACTAATAGCTGTTTAATGTTTATATGGTGTGTTGTATAGTTCTTCTTTTGTTCCTGACATTAGTAGGAATGTGGCTTTTTTTTCCTTGGTTAGTTAAAGTTTTATCAAGTTTACTGATAGTTTCAAATGCCTTGGTTTTTTGTTTTATTGATTTTCTTTTTTTCTGTTTTCAATTGCATTGATTTATGTTATCTTTATTTCCTTCTTTATGCTTCAATTTTAATTTTTTTTCTAGTTCCTTAAGGTAGAAGCCTAGGTCATTGATTGAGAAACTTTATTCTTTTATAAGCATTTAATCTTACTTTTCTTTGAACATGTTTAGTTGCACCATATTATTTTGATATGATGTGTTTCTGGCTTCATTAAATTACAAATATTTTCTAATTTCCTTTCCTTTATTTTGATTCTTACTGAGAAGTTGGAGGAAGTCCCCCAGACCACTCTCACTTTTGATACCAGATGCAAATTTGGAGTCCTCAAGACTACTCTTAGGTTCAGTAATTTACTGGAGAATTAGAATAACTCATAGAATCACTTGAAATTGTAATATGCCTGTTCTGGTTTATTTCAATGAAAGGATTCAAATCAGTCACCCAAGGGCACAGAGCCTCCAGTTGTCTTCTCTCAGTGGAGTTATGTGACCTCATGCAGAGTAACGCAAACGAGAGAAGCTCACCTGAGGCTTACAGTGCAGTTTTTCTTGGGGGCAGACAGAGTGCCTGCTTGACTGACCTTTCAGTCTCCTGCAGCCCCTCCAAGAGAGTGAACTGATACTGAGTGGCCCAAAGCACCCACCATAAATCACATTGTTAGCATAGACTGTCTGAGCTGGCCCAGGGCTCCAGATAAGCAAAAGCACACTTAGCAGGCAGGACAGTCCAACAGTTTAGACATTACCTGCCAGTAGCTGAGGACCAAAGACAAGGTTAATAATTTACTGCCTACATGTGTTCAGAAGAGTATATTAGTTAATTTTGAAATTTTAATGTTTATCTAGATATCTTTCTCTTACCAAGATCAATTCTACGTATTTGTGGCCAGAGAATATACTTGAATGAATTTAATTCTTTTTAGTTGTATGGGTCATGTCTTTGACTATTCCATATGTGCTTGAGAAGACTGTTTATTCTGCTGTTTTGGGGTGTCTTCCTTTCCTGTACACTGACATATTTTTGTTCAAGTTATTTGGTCCTTCAAATTTTTATAGAATTTACCAGTAAATATTTGGGCTTTGTTTTCCCTGTTTCTCCCCCTGTGGAAAAGAGGAACCACCCTTTTAGTAGGCTCTATTCAGGTTTTTAAAACTTTTATCTTTAAAAAAAAAAAAAACTTTTGATACAGTTTTTTTTTTTTAGCACATTTTTTTCCCCTTCACTCTTCTCTGTGGTGGTTTTCCATTTTTGTTTTTTTTTAAACTTTAAGGATTTCTTCTCCCTTCTTTCTTTTTCTTACACTTTCTTTGGCTTAGCCCTTTTTATTGTTTCAGCTTTTCCAGTTTAAACATCTTCAGTGCTGTCTTAAGGCTTCCTAGGTGGCTCAGTGGCAAAGGATCTGCCTACCAATGCGGGAGTCGCAGGAGACATGGGTTCAATCCCTGGCTCCTCTGGAGGAGGAAACGGCGACCTACTCCAGTATTCTTGCTGGAATAATCCAATGGACAGAGGACCCTGACGGGCTACCGTCCATGAAGTCACAAAGAGTTGGACACGACTGAGCAACTGAGCACACACAAGTGCTATTTTACCTGAACCTCATGGGTTTTATTGTCTGCATCTCATAATTTAGTATCTTGTTATAATTTCCATTAAGATTTATTTCTTTGAACTCTGTTATTTTAGAAATGTGATTTTTAATTTTCTGACATATGTGGATTTTTTCCCCTCAGTTATCATTTCTTGCTTAATTACATTGCAGTCATCCTGTGTGACGTGTATCAGTCATCTAATATTCAAGATTTGCATTATGGCCTAGTGTGTGGTTAGACTTTTAAAATAGTCCATGTGTGCTTGAAAAGATTGTACTACAGTTTTTGACTGCAGTGTTCTGGGTGTATTCATGAAATCAAGCATGTTTATTGCTTTGAATTGTGTTGAAATCGTCTGACTGGTTTATGATTGTTTGATTTATTTGTTGCTGAGAGAAATGTGTTAAAAATCTTGATCTGACAATTTCTATCTATAGATCTGCCTATTTTGCTTTTTAAAAGTGTGCTTTGAGGCTGTTTTGAAGTGTAGGTAGATAGATTATCTTCTTATGTACTACATACTATTATTTAGTGGCTGATTTATTACTAATGCATTTTGACTTAAGGTCTGTTTTGTTTAGTTCTGCTAACTACATGCAGTGTCTTTGATCTTTCAGTTCATTTTGCCTGATAAATAGTTACCTATTTTAAAATTTTCTGTGGTTTTGTTTTCCTGGTATTTCTTTTTTATGTAACTTGTGGTTTGATTTTTAAGTTCATTACAGTTTGTCTTCTACTGAAGCTTTTAGTCCATTTGTGCTTATTATAGTTATTAATGTATTTGGATTAACTTCTGATATCCTATTTTGAGCTTTCTGTTTGTCCTATCTCTGTTTCTGTTTCTGTTGTTCTGTGGCTTCTTTCATATTGATTACATTTTGTCATTCTGTTTTTCCCCCTCTACTCTCTTACCAATTGTACGCATTCTGTTCTTTTTGAAGATACTCTGAGAATTGTTCACATGTATATATATGAATTCTTAGTACACTTGGCCTCTGTTTTTTACCTTCCTGTCTTATATAATGTCATTACCGTGCATTTAAGTTCTGCTTCCATGTTTATAACTCACTAGACATTATTAAAATTTAGATTTCTCAGGTCATCTTGCACATTAGACCTTCAGTTGAGATAATTTTTCTGAATCTTTACAATTTACGTTAGTAAAGGTGTGTTTGTGGCTGGCTTTCTTTAGGTTTTGTCTGTCTGATATGCCCTCATTCCAAGTCAATAGATTATTATGTTTTTTTACCATGTTGATGGCATCATTCTACTCTCTGCTGGCATTCTTCGTTGTTGTTGAAATAATCTGTAGTTTTTCTTTTAAAAACTAATATGTTGTTCTTACAGACTACAGTTTCGTATAGTTTGTCTAGATTTTTATTTCTCATTTTGCTGCTTGAAGTTTGTTGAATTTCTTGATTCTGTGGGCTGATGTCTTTCATTAGCTGTAGAAAATTCTCTTCAAATACTGCCTTTCTCCCATTATTTTCTTCTAGAACTCTTAAGTAGACATCGGTTTTCCTTACTCTTCCATGTATTTTTTTTTGACAACCTCAAATCCATTTTTTTTCCATTTGTATTTAGCACTAAAGAGATTATCCAGAATTATCTTCATGTTCATTAATTATCTCTTCATACAGTAATGTATTCCTACCATTTTCCTCCCCACTAACCCGTGTGAGTGTGTGTGTGTGTGCGTGCGTGCACATGTGTGTGCACGCATGCTTGACAATGCCTGAGTGCATGTCACACAACCAGTGCTTCAAAAGTTGAATGAATTGGGCTACGAAGTTCTGCCTCATTTGCCGTATTCATCTGACCTCTCACCAACCAACTACCACTTCAAGCATGTCAACAGCTTTTTGCAGGGAAAATGCTTCCACAGTCAGCAGGAGGCAGAACATGCTTTCCAAGGGTTCATTGAATCCCAAAGCACAAATTTTTATGCTGCAGGAATAAACAAACTTATTTATCATTGGCAAAATTGTGTTAATTGTAATGGTTCCTATTTTGGTTAATAAAGATGTGTTTGACCCTAGTAATGATTATTTAAAATTCGTGATCCGAAACCGCAGTTATGTTTGTACCAACCTCATAAACCATTCACATAGTTACATTTCATGTATACAAGAAGATAAAAAGAATAACATAATGAACACCGTGCCTGCTATATCGGCTAAGCAATAGAACATTACCAGTGCAGTTTGCTCCCTCTACTGGTTGCCTCGTCTATACCATACATCAGTTCTTTGTTTTGGGGAATATGAAGTAGTATAAATAGCTGCTCCAACCAAGAGCTTTTAAAATACATATTAGATTTTTAATTTGAATAAATTTGAGACTTGGATTAGAAATTAATTCCTAATCTAGTGCCATTTTCCTTTTCTCAGTTATTTCATTTAAGGAAAAAGTTTATTCTGTTAGCTTTCAGATGATTTTACCCTTTTTTCTTTCACCTGCTTTCCACCTCTGGTAGATTAATGAATTGCCTACTCAAACATAGTGTTCATCTTTTTAAGTAATATTTGTGTAGAGTTTATTAACAAATTAATTTTTCACCCAATACTTTATAAATTATTTTGCAGCTGTTTAAAATAACAATCTTTTTACTTAGTTCCTTTTCTAAGTGGAGAATAAATCTAAAATACATGTTTCTGGTGGTTTTTATTTTTATTTTTTAGGTAAGTAATTCTGTTGTGTTTTTGATAGTTATCTTGATGTTTATTTATTCTCTGGACTTGCTTGACCTTAAGGTGAAATTGGAGGTAACTTTTAGCACTAGGTAGTATCCGGGTAGCTCTACAACTGACATGTATCAGACAACTGTAGATCCTCTAAGTGCTGTTTCACTCTGATTCTTGGGTTCTTGGACAGAAAGTGTTTCTGATGTAGTCAAAGAATCTTAATGATGCCGCCACACATCCATAAAAGAAGGGTCTAGCTTTGGGGCATATCAAATTCAGAATTATCAAATGTTTTTTGAACAATGCAGTTTTGTTTAAGGCATGGCAGCTTTTTATTTTTTATTTATTTAAAATTGTTTTATATTGGGGCATAGTTGATTTAACAATGTTGTGTTAGTTTCAGGTGTACAGCGAAGTGATTCATTTATATGTATGCATATATCTATTCTTTTTGAAATTATTTTCCCATTTAGGTTATTACAAAATATTGAGCAGAGTTTCCTGTGCTGTACAGTAGGTCCTTGCTGGGTATCTGTTTTAAGAATAGCAGTATGTACATGTCAGTCCCAAAGCCCCAGTTTGTTTCTCCCCCCTGGTAACCGTAAGTTTGTTCTTAAGTCTGTCTGTTTCTGTTTTGTGAATAAGTTCATTTGTATTATTTTTTAGTTTTAGATTCCACTTATAAGAATCTAAAACTAAAAAGGGGTGCATAGTCTAAGAAATAGGGTGCTAAGGGTAACTTGTATTAGTATGTTTGGGCTTCTGTGACGATATACCATAACTGGTGGCTTATAAAGAACAGAAGTTTAGTTTTAGATTCCACATATAAGCAATAGCATATGCTACTTCTTTCTCTGACTTGCTTCATTTAGTATAATAATCTTCAAGTTCATCTGTGTTGCTGCAAATGGCATTATTTTATTCTTTCTTATGGCTGAGTAGTATTCCATTGTATATATGTACCAAATCTTCTTTATCTAGTCCTCTGTTGATGGACCTTTAGGTTGCTTCCATGTTTTAGATGTTGTAATGAGTGCTGAAATGGACATGGAGGGCACATGTATCTTCTCAAACCGTGTTTTTCTCTGGATATATGTCCAGGAATGGGATTGCTGGATCATATGGTAGCTCTATTTTCTGTTTTTAAGGAACTTTTTGGGAACCTCCATACTTTTCATATCTTATAAGTAGAAAGAGACCATGTGAGACCATGTTGTGTGTAATATTGAATGAACTAGCAAATTTAAAACCTCCAGTGAAGAATTGCCGGTGTATATATAAAGAATTGGATACCAAAAGCTTGAAAAGTTTTAGAAGAAATTTGAAAACTCACTTTTTATCCTCACAGATATTTGTATATTTATTCTTAGTAGAATTTAAACAGTAATTGTGAACTTTCAAAATCCCAGTTCTTAAATTATAAAACTTTTGAAAGAAGCATGGAAAGCTATTGTGTGGGAAAGAATTTGTTTGGTACTTTGTTTCCCGTTAATAGTCTTCCACAGCTTGAGTTGAGTACCATCTGGAGCTAGTTATTAGCTAATATTTAGGGTCAGCTGGTTAATGATTTAAACACATCAACACCACCTGTATGAGAGCAGGGTGCTATGGATAAACAGGCAGATGGGAAAGTCAGATTCCTCTTTACTGTTTCTAAACCCATCTGAGTGTACTAACATTGCTTTGGAAGCTTTTAGACAATATTGATGCCTGACCCCCAACTCAGACCAGTGTAATCAGAATCTCTGATGGAGGAACCCAAGTTAGTCTGTATTTTTAATGAGTTTTGCAGGTCATTCTCAAATGCTGCCAGAGTTAAAAATTTACGCATTAGGTATATCATGCTGTTGGTAGTGGTATTCGTGCTACTGTTATTTTTATTACTGTTGTGTCTGTGTGGGGAAGGGGGTGCATAGTCTAAGAAATAGGGTGCTCAGGGTAACTTGTATTAGTATGTTTGGGCTTCTGTGACGATATACCATAACTGGTGGCTTATAAAGAACAGAAGTTTATTTCTCACAGTTCTGGAGTTTGGGAAGTCCAAGATCAAGGTACTGGCAGGTTTGGTGTCAAGTGAGAGCCTGCTTCCTAGTTGGCTTTTATTTTTTTCCACTCTGACTGCACATGGTAGAGGGGCAAGGGAACTTTATATCTGAGGCCTTTTAAATAAAAGTACTAATTCCATTTATGAGCGCTCCACCCCAGAGACCATACCTCCTAATAACCGTTACCTTGAGAGTTCAGATTTTAACATATGTTGGAGAGGGTGGGGGGACATTCAGGCCATAGCATAACTGTTATATGTACGTATAAGAACTGTTAAATGTACAATTCTAGTTTTTGAATATTCAAGAACTGATTATCTCATGGTCATTATATATTGGTGATTATTGGATTTTGAAGTTATAAACATGCAGGTAAAGCAAACAGTTCAGTTCAATTTTGTTTTATGCCTTATTGTTTCATTATTTACGATGACATACATATCATGTTTTAATGTTGGCTTTTCCAAATTGTTGCTTTTTCATCAGTTTTCATTAAGCTGTTGTTTCAGTGTAGAGATGGAAGGTTCCTCTAATTTAAACAGAAAATGTATTTTTGAAGAAGATATTGGGTTACTTGTAGAATTTCCTAAATGGTAGAAGAACCAGGCTTGGAATCCACATCCAGGAGCTATGTAACAGATTGTAGCACATGCCTGGTGTGGTGAAGGCACCACTGTTGGATGGCATATTTACCACTGTTTGTACTCTCTCTCTGACCTGAGGCAGCAGGTACGCCTTAAACTGATGCCAGTGCTCTCTTGAAAAATTGGATAAAAGAAGGATGGTGGTGGTGGTGTAGTCGCTCAGTCGTGTCCGACTCTTGCAACCTCATGGACTGTAGCCCACCAGGCTCCTCTGTCCATGGGATTCTCCAGGCAAGAATACTGGAGGGGGTTGCCATTTCCTTTTCCAGGGGATCTTCCTGACCCAGGAATAAAACCTAGGTCTCCTGCACTGCAGGCAGATTCTTTACCGACTGAAATGGGAGGGAAGCCCTTGGATGAGTTAGCTGAATGAGTTAGCTTAAACTGGATTTAACTAGTCTTTGCTCTTACCCACAGCCTCACCAGAATGGGTTGCTGTGGTCCCTGCTGCTCCTGGGTTTCCTCCTCTTCTGCTGTGTTTGTCTTGACGGTTCAACCCAGACCTCATGCACCTGTCCCAATTGCAAGGAAGGTTTGGAAGGCAAATAGCTGGTGTTTTCAGTTTCTTTAGTTCCAGTTAATGGTTCTGCCTCCTAAGGTGAGGATTCTTCAGCCATAGGAGGGTAGTTTAGATGCTGACTATCCACGACAGCACATTTTGTAAGTGAATTTGTAAGTGCATTTGTCTGTATGTGTCCCATGCCTTGAATATTGTATTTATTTTGCTTTCTAATGTTGAAAGAATGAATGGAGTGTGATGATAGATACAAAGGAAGAAGAATTTAATAGAAATATAAAATTTGGAAGTGGACTAGGCCTTAGGAATTATCTAAGCCAATCTAAAGAATAGACTACTGATTGTAAGAGTAATACCATTCAGTGAGAAATCATCTTTACTCATATTATTGAAACCAATTTCTGCCTCCGTAGTCCTCATAAAGAAGCTGGTGTATAAAGTAGTGAACAACACCCTTGTAGTATCACCAGTGACACATTTGTTTGGCCTTTGACCTGCAGCATCAGTGCACAGTGCAGTTTAGTAAAAGTAGGTCAGTTCAGTTCAGTCGCTCAGTCATGTCCGACTCTGTGCGACCCCGTGGACTGCAGCACGCCAGGCTTCCCTGTCCATCTCCAACTCCCAGAGCTTGCTCAAACTCAGGTCCATTGAGCCGGTAATGCCATCCAACCATCTCATCCTCTGTCCTCCGTCCCCTTCTCCTCCTGCCTTCAGTGTTTCCCAGCATCAGGGCACAGTACAGTTCAGTAAAAGCAGGTGAGGGGAGCTAGAAATGTAACTCAGCACTCAAGGGCAAGGGCAAGATTCTCCCAGAAACTTAATTTTGGGATTCCTGTAGTACATCAGACGTGTAGTTGAAGTCCTCATAGGGCATGACTGAAATAATTTTACCTTTGTTCTCTTCACCAGGCCATTAGAAAAGCAGTCAGTGAAGCTATATGTATAGTTTTTAGGTTTGAGCAGTGAGATATTCCAATACACTCTCTGAGGTGACTTAGTAGCAAAATGTGCACAAAGACAAGACTAATTAACATAGATTTATTAAGTATAACTAGTTTTAAATTTAGGGAAATAATGTGTGTAATAAAGCTTTGTAGGTGTTGCTTTGGGAATCTGTACAGTGGAGAGAGTAATCAGTTTTACTCAGGAGGCTGTTTCAGGTTGTGCTTTCTAGGTGAGCAGTTGTTGGCCAGAGGGACAAGGTATGGAAATGGCTAATAGCTTTTAGTCAGTAGGAACGCTATGTACCAGACTTTTGTCATGCCATTCATTATACATTCAAGGAATAACAAACAGCTTGTTGTTACTGGAGCATAGTAGAGGAATAATGGTATTCATTAAAATAAAATCCTATGTAGTTTTCAAGAATCTCTAATGAGACTGACATACAAGATGGTCCAAGAGCTGATGAGTGCAGACCATTATTAAACATTTGAGTGCTGATGTAAGTATGCTTGCCATTATTTAGATGGTTTTAGGATAGGGGATACAATTATGAATGAAACAAAGCCCTGGAGTATAGAGGGGTAGGAAATGTGAAAACCATCCTAATATCATATGTGTTTGAAATGTACGGAGCACTGGAGGAGTACAGAGGAGGGTGTGCTTGAGGGAATCATGAAATGCTTTCACTTAGGTGTGGTGACATTTGAACTGTCCTGAAGAATATTTTTGAGTGTCTAGAAGGAGGAGGGTGACAGTCCAGAAGTTAATGTATTATTAACATTTTTATTATATTTAAAGGAGCTTAAAACGCATCACCTTGTTTTCTTCAGAAAGAGGAATGTGGATAACAGCAGTTTGGTAGAATTTCTGTAGTTAACATTTTCTTTGATAAGAGTAGGGAATTAAATTGATTTGGTCTGTTATTTAATTCAGGTTTATAAGCTTTATTTTCCAGTAGTGTTACATCGATGTTATTTCTGAATTAAGTATATTCTTTGTATTGTGTCCACTCACTCTTAAATTTGTCAACTAGACTGGGTGCCTGAGGATCATTTTTCTCCAGGGTAATCAGTTTATACATGCAGAATTCCATTATGATGCATACATATTTTCAGAGCAAGGATTGTGTTTAATAGAACCCATGTTCTTTCCTGTGCCTCAGTAATATAATCTTTTTTTTTTTTTAATCTGATTACTATATATTCTCTGTAAAAATTTCACTGATAAGAGATAGCTACCTAACCAAAGTATAACAGAACTGCTTCAGGGATGAAGAGGAAGGCTGTGTGAATTCTGCATGGCCCTTTTCTTTTCACTCTCGTTAGGTCAGAATTTTTTTCACTGGCTTTAGTTCCTGTTTGATTAATTATGGATGTGATTTTAGAAGTTTTTTCAAAACGGGTTTTATAGTAGGAGGATGTTCTTGAGGCCCCCATGGCTCTTTATAGTTAGATTTTTACCATATATCTGTTACATTGTGTCCTTAAAAGGTGGCCTGGCTCTTATTTATACTTGGGGTTCACTTGGTTTCATATGCAGCTCTTAATCGTTTCTTTTGCCTTGTTGATACTATAGTTCAACTTCAATGACTGTTAACTACTTTTTATTTTATTTGCTTTTTCAGTCCAACCCTTCCTTAATTTTTGCTCTTTTTGTTGTTTGTTTGTTACTCTTTTAGCTGATTCT
Organism: Okapia johnstoni; assembly: GCA_024291935.2. Lineage (NCBI taxonomy): Eukaryota > Metazoa > Chordata > Mammalia > Artiodactyla > Giraffidae > Okapia > Okapia johnstoni. The sequence continues at coordinate 19,941,944 of CM044320.1, read as the reverse complement.
TTGGCTATATTATTAATAGAAGGAAGAACAGTGAGGTCAGTATGCTTATTTCATCTTTATCTGAACTTGATACGTTGCCTGCTAATCTCTGTCTATATTGTGTATTTGTTGAATGACACCAATATGGACTGCCAGCCTACTGTGTCCTTTATCTTTCTTCTCCCACATGGATCCATCCCTCAGCTTTTATCGTCATCAGTTCTCATTTAAAATATTTGAGAAATTCTGTGCCTTCTCTTTCTCTGATTGCTTCTCCCTCTAGTCAGGACCTCAATGTGATCAGCAGTGGTTTTGTAAAAGAATAATTTTACCAATAGTTTTGCCTTGCTTATTATTGTATAACTATGTCAGGCATGATGCCAATAAGCTCCTAATAGATGCTGAATACATTTAAAAAAATTAATCCCTTAGTAACTTATAAAATCGTTTTGTCTTTTTCTGCTACCTGTTCCTCTTTCCCTTTCTCTATTAAGTTTGTAATGAGTTTGTAACTTAAAAGTTAATCAAATTACACATGGAAGTGTTTAGTATTTATAGATGAAATTTATTACTTCAAATTTGAAACATTTGAAGAAATGAAAATACCAGCAAGCTTCATTTAAAAATTCTAAATTTTTATCAGATTTTCACCTGAAAAATGCCTCAGTCTCATTTGTTGTAGTTGAAGCCTTTATATGAATGTGATCTGTGAAGTAACATGACACGATATATTTCTTAGTGTTAAGTAATGGAAGTATTATTTATTAGTTTTGATGAGCAGTGGCATGCAGATAAAATTGCTAAAATTCTTCTTGAGCTGACTAGTTCATTTGTGACAACTTTTTATTAAGTCATAAACTAGACATTGAGTTCTTATAAATTTAGTGCTTCTTCAGACAAGCTTAATGGCAGTTGTGAGGTCTTTGTAAATTATACAAAAGGGACAATAGTGCTTACTTGCTATCTGCATTTTGGTAGTGTGCAAATTGCTTATGGTCTGCCTATATGAGTTCTTCATAGTTTATCTACAGACCATGATAAGTGTAAATATTCTAACACAACAGAGTAAGCTATAGGAACAAATGAGAGAGTAGCTCTGCTTTGTCTAGACAAGCTGGGAAAAGCTCTAGAGAGGAAGTTATCTGTGCATAACTCTAAAAATGGTCTGTTTCCTATTTGTGTTTTAAGCAACTTTTTTGAGATAAATTTATGTATAAAATATATATGTTTTAATATTTAAAGCTTGATTTTTCATATATGTGTGTATCTACCATTACCCCCCCATAAAAAAAAAATACAACAAACCCATTTTATCAGGTCAGTCCAGAAAGCTGCCGTAGTCCATTTCAAGTCAATTCCTACTTCTACCACCACAACTACTGATCTAACTTCTATCACTGTAGGTTAATTTTGCTGAATTTAGAACTTGATATAATGGAGTCCTTGTGTAGGTACTCTTTTGAGACTGAATTCTTTTGTTTACCATAATTTAAAAAAGACATCCTTATTGTTGAATATGTGAGTAGTTAGTTCTTTTACATTGCCAAGTAGTATTACATTGTATGAATATGCCAGAGTTGGTTTATCATCCTCTTAATGGGCATTTGTGTTATTTCCAGTTTTTGGTTATTATGAATAAAACTTCTCTGAACTTATATGTAGAGATTATTGTGTGGATATGTTTAATTTCTCTTGAGTAAATGCCTAAAACTAGAATTACTGGCTCATAGGGTTAAGTGTGCATTTAACTTTGTAAGAAACTGCCAAACTAGTTTTCGAAGTTTATACTAGTCGTGTACGAGAGTTTCATTTGCTCCATCCTTACCGACACTTGGAATTATTGGTCTTTTTAATGTTAGCCATTTTAGTGGGTGTGAAGTGGTATCTTATTCCACTTCCGTGATGATTGGGATTGAGCATCTTTTTATGTGCCAGCTGGCAATTCATGTATCTTCTTTTGTGAAGTATTTAGTGAAGTCTTGTGGAGAAGGAAATGGCAATCCACTCCAGTATTCTTGCCTAGAGAATCCTAGGGACGGCGGAACCTGGTGGGCTGCTGTCTGTGGGGTTGCAGAGTCGGACACGACTGAAGCGACTTAGCAGCAGCAGCAGCAGTGAAGTCTTGTACCCATTAAAAAAAGAGTAAAATTTGTATACATTAAATTTATGCTTTTTGGTGGCAATTCCTGAATTTAGACAAATATATACATTTGGGTGTTGATCCCCATTGGTGCAGTGGTAAAGAATCCCCCCTCGCCAATGCAAGAGATGCTGGTTCCATCCCTGGGTCGGGAAGATCCCCTGGAGTAGGAAATGGCAACCCACTCGAGTATTCTTGCCTGGAAAATTCCATGGACAGAGAGGGACCTGGTGGGCTACCGTCCATGGGTCTCAGAGTCGGACACAGCTGAGGGACTGAGCACACACTTACATTCGGGTAATCACTGACATAATTAAAATAGAGAGTAATGCATGAGCTCCCCAAATTTTTTCTTTTTGTCATCAACCTTTTCCTCTACCTGCAGCTCTAGGCAACCACTGATTTGTTTTCTGACTTTACACAGTTTTGTTTTTTCCAGAAAGTAACGTAAATGGAATCATATATCTTACAGTGTTTGACTCCAGCTACTCTCTCTTACTATAAAGCATTTGAAGTTTATATATGTTGTGTGTATTGGTGGTTCTTTTCCCTAAAACTATAAACATTTATTATAACACAGATACAGAAAATGTACACATCATATTAAGAGAGCAAATTAAGTTTATAAATGTGGTCACACCAGTGTGAGCAGCATATGGATAAACAGTACAATGCCAGCATTCTTGAAGCCCCACCCGCTCCATTCCTTCCCCAGAAATAACCATTATTCTGACTTGTAACAGCTAAAATGGTTTTCCTTATGTCTTTTTTAATTTTATTTTTATTACAGTGGGTTTTTTTTTTTAATTGCTTAGAGTATTCCATTGTTTGAATGTGCCACAGTTTGTTTATCCCCATTTGAAGAACATTCTGTAATTTTTGGTGACTATGAACACAGATTTTTATGTGAATACATATTTAATTTCCCTTGAAAAGGGGAATGGGGTTACTAGATCTTTTGGGAATGTTTACTTAACATAGGAAACTGCTAAACAGTTTTCCAAAGTAGATGTACCATTTTGCATTAACACTAGCAGTGTATAAGAGTTTCAGTTGCTCTACATCTTTGCAAGTACTTTGTATTGTCTGTTTTTTTAAAGTTTATCCATCCTGATAGATATGTAGTGATATCTCATTATAGGTTAAATTTTCATTTTTGAGATGAATAATTATGTTGACTCCTTTTTTGTGTGATTCTTTGCCATTTGTATGTCTTGTTGATCTGTCTAGATCTTTTGCTCAGTTTTTAATTTGGTTGTTTGTCTTCTATTGAATTTTAGAGGTTCTTCATACATTGTAAATATAAGTCCTTTGTCAGATATATGTAATGTACTGCAACAGATTGAATGCAGAAAACTCAGATTTTCTTACTGGCAACAAATTGAAGTGACAAGGTCATTTCACATATTTCCTCAAAAGTATCTGCCTGATACCTAAGTTTTATTAATCATGGTTTGTCATTCATTTTTTTAAAGTGAGAAATTGCATTCCATGAAAACATCTATCTCAGGTGGCCAGGTGCTTTTTCTCAAGACAACCATTCTACTTTCATGTACAGCAAAAGTTCTTTCTCTGTAGATTCCATTTTGTCACACAGAATATTAAATGCATAGACAAAGGTGAAGACTTAATGAAATTAATAATTTTCTACCTTACCAATGTCAGTATTCATTGAAACTGGCTTTTTTTTGTATATGGTGCAGAATAAATGTAGTGACTGTTGTACAGTTGATTGTCACTCCTGTAGTTTTACCCACCATTGCTTTTTCATCAGTGCAAATATCAACACAGGTAAGCAGTTCAGGGAGCTTCCTAGGTGGCTCAGTGGTAAAGAATCTGCCTGCCAAGGCAGGAGACACGGGTTCAATTCCTGGGTTGGCAAGATCCCCTGGAGAAGGAAATAGCAACCCACTCTAATATTATTGCTTGGGAAATCTGGAAAATTCAGCAGTGGCATAGGACTGGTAGAGGTCAATTTTCATTCCAATCCCAAAGACGGGCAATGCCAAAGAATGTTCAGACTACCACACAGTTACAATCATTTCACATGCTAGCAAAGTAATACTCAGGATTCTCCAAGCTAGGCTTCAACAGTACGTGAACCAAGAACTCCCAGATGTTCAAGCTGGATTTAGAAAAGGCAGGGGAACCAGAGATCAAATTGCTAACATCCCGTTGGATCATAGAAAAAGCAAGAGAATTCCAGAAAAGCTTCTGCTTCTGTGACTATGCTAAAGCCTTTGATTGTGTGGATCACAACAAACTGTGAAAAATTCTTAAAGAGATGGGAATACCAGACCACCTTACCTGCCTCCTGTGAAACCTGTATGCAGATCACGAAGCAGCAGTTAGAATTGGACGTGGAATAATGGACTGGTTCAAAATTGGGAAAGGAGTACATCAAGGCTGTATATTGTCACCCTGCTTATTTAACTTATATGCAGAGTACATCATGAGAAACGCTGGGCTGGAAGAAACACAAGCTGGAATCAAGATTGCCGGGAGAAATATCAATAACCTCTGATATGCAGAGGACACCACCCTTATGGCAGAAAATGAAGAGGAACTAAACAGCTTCTTGATGAAAGTGAAAGAGGAGAGTGAAAAACTTGGCTTAAAACTCAACATTGAAAAAACTAAGATCATGGCATCTGGTCCCATCACTTCATGGCAAATAGATGGGGAAACTGGAAACAGTGACACACTTGCCTTTCTTGGGCTCCAAAATCACTGCAGATGGTAACTGCAGCCATGAAATTAAAAGACGCTTACTCCTTGGAAGAAAAGCTATGACCAACCAAGACAGCATATTAAAAAGTAGAGACATTACTTTGCTGACAAAGGCCCGTCTAGTCAAAGCTATGATTTTTCCAGTAGTCATGTATGGATGTGAGAGTTGGACCATAAAGAAGCCTGTGTGCTGAAGAATTGATGCTTTTGAACTGTGGTGTTGAAGAAGACTCTTGAGAGTTGCTTGGACTGCAAGATCAAACCAGTCAATCCTAAAGGAAATCAACCCTGAATATTCAGTGGAAGGACTGATGCTGAAGTTCCAATACTTTGGCCCTGATGCAAAGAGGCGACTCATGAAAAGATCCTGATGTTGGGAAAGATTGAAGGCAGGAAGAGAAGGGGACAACAGAGGATGAGATGGTTGGATGGCATCATCAACTCAGTGGATAGGAGTGTGAGCAAGCTCCGGGATATGGTAAAGCCTGGTGTGCTGCAGTCCATGGAGTCGCAAAGAGTTGGACACAACTGAGCGACTGAACAACAACAATAAAGATAGTTCATTCAGGGCAATCTGTGCAATTCAACAGTTATTCAACAGTTGGAATATTTCCACATCACTAATGTTTATTGATCTGAGCATTCACATAGAAGATCTTTGAAGATTAGTTGGTACTGAAACCTGATGAACAAACAAAACATTAAGTCTGGCCATCTCCTTAGATTTAATCTTATGTAAGGTGGGGCTTTCCTGGTGGCTCAGTTGGTAAAGAATCTGCCTACAATGCAGGAGACCCCGGTTTGATCCCTGGGTCAGGAAGATCCCTTGGAGAATACAATGGCAACCCACTCTAGTATTCTTACCTGGGAAATCCTATGTATGGAGGACAGAGGAGCCTGGTGGGCTACAGTCCATGGGGTTGCAAGAGTCAGACATGACTGCACCACCACCACCACCAAGGTGAAAACACAGTTTCTTAGATGACCTTCTGTGTTCGTGTTTGCAGCTAAATTTTAAATTTTGTGTCACTGTATCTTTGGATATTGGTGGCACTGTGATTTCTTTTATGGACTTTTCCCGTAGGAGGAATTCAGTAACGTTAGCTGGAGAAAGCTTTGTTAGTCTCTCTGTTTTTGAGTATTTCTTCACCTGGAAAGCTGTAATTAAACATTGTTTGGCTTTTAATGAAGTCATGTTTACATTTAACCTAGGCAGTTCATTTTTCTTTAAACCCTGAGTGATTGGTCTCAAAATAATGCCTCAATTTAATTGGAACCATAATACTATTCATAATAAAATAACATGTATAAAGCAGTGGAAAGAGTGCTTTTGTAATACTTTGTTTTTTTTTCATTTACCACTTTGCTCAAGGTCATGGAGTAGATTTCATCCCTGACGTCAGACTTTTCATTTTATGCTGTAGTAATATTGGATGCATGTAGTTCCTTTCACATACAATTTGTGCTTCACTGTAATGTTTTCTCCTTCTAATTTCTTATAATCCAACCTGCTTCTTCTTCAAGGCTCAGCTCAGGTGTCATTATCTCTTGATTGGCCTCGTGGCCCCTCTCCTGTTGCTGTCAGAGCAGAGAGGTCACACTTACCTGTCTTATACCCCTATGATATTTGAGAACTCCTTGAATGCCAGGACCATCTCTCAAGGGATGTTTGTCACTTGGTAGGTGCTCATCTCTTACCATTATACAGTGGAAGTGAGAAATAGATATAAGTGACTAGATCTGATAGAGTGCCTGATGAACTGTGGACGGAGGTTCGAGGCATTGTACAGGAGACAGCGATCAAGACCATCCCCAAGAAAAAGAAATGCAAAAAAGCAAAATGGCTGTATGAGGAGGCCTTACAAATAGCTGTGAAAAGAAGAGAAGCGAAAAGCAAAGGAGAAAAGGAAATATATACCCATTTGAATGCAGCTTTCCAAAGAATAGCAAGGAGAGATAAGAAAGCCTTCCTCAGTGATCAGTGCAAAGAAATAGAGGAAAACAATAGAATGGGAAAGACGAGAGATCTGTTCAAGAAAATTAGAGATACCAAGGGAACATTTTCATGCAAAGATGGGTTCAATAAAGGACAGAGGTGGCAAGAATATACAGAAGAACTGTACAAAAAAGATATTCACAACCCAGATAATCATGATGGTGTGATCACTCACCTAGAGCCAGACATCCTGGAATGTGAAGTCAAGTGGGCCTTAGGAAGCATCACTACGAACAAAGTAGTGGAGGTGATGGAATTCCAGTTGAACTGTTTCAAATCCTCAAGGATGATGCTGTGAAAGTGCTGCACTCAATATGCTAGCAAATTTGGAAAACTCAGCAGTGGCCACAGGACTGGAAAAAAGTCATTTTTCATTCCAATCCCAAAGAAAGGCAATGCCAAAGAATGCTCAAACTACTGCTCAATTGCACTCATCTCACATACCATTAAAATAATGCTGAAAATTCTCCAAGCCAGGCTTCAACAGTACGTGAACTGTGAACTTCCAGGTGTTCAAGCTGGATTTAGAAAAGGCAGAGGAACCAAAGATCAAATTGCAAACATCCACTGGATCATCGATAAAGCAAGTGAGTTCCAGAAAAACATCTATTTCTGCTTTATTGACTATGCCAAAGCCTTTGACTGTGTGGATCACAGTAAACTGTGGAAAATTCTGAAAGAGATGGGACTACCAGACCACCTGACCTGCCTCTTGAGAAATCTGTATGCAGGTCAGGAAGCAACAGTTAGAACTGGACATGGCACAACAGACTGGTTCCAAATAGGAAAAGGAGTAGTCAAGGATGTATATTGTCACTCTGCTTATTTAACTCATATGCAGAGTACATCATGAGAAACGCTGGGCTGGATGAAATGCAAGCTGGAATCAAGATTGCCGGGAGAAATATCAATAACCTCAGATATGCAGATGACACCACCCTTATGGCAGAAAGCAAAGAAGAACTAAAGAGCCTCTTGATGAAAGTGAAAGAGGAGAGTGAAAAAGTTGGCTTAAAGCTCAACATTCAGGAAACAGAGGTCATGGATAGCATCCGGTCCCATCACTTCATGGCAAATAGATGGGGAAACAGTGAGAGACTTTCTTTTTTGGGGCTCCAAAATCACTGCAGATGATGATTGCAGCCATGAAATTAAAACACGCTTACTCCTTGGAAGAAAAGTTATGACCAACCTAGATGGCATATTAAAAATCAGAGACATTACTTTACCAACAAAGGTCCGTCTAGTCAAGGCTATGGTTTTTCCAGTAGTCATGTATGGATGTGAGAGTTGGACTGTGAAGAAAGCTGAGTGCCGAAGAATTAATGCTTGTGAACTGTGGTGTTGGAGAAGACTCTTGAGAGTCCCTTGGACTACAAGGAGATCCAACCAGTCCCTGCTAAAGGAGATCAGTCCTGAATATTCATTGGAAGGACCGATGTTGAAACTGAAACTCCAATACTTTGGCCACCTGATGCGAAGAGCTGACTCATTTGAAAAGACCCTGATACTGGGAAAGATTGAGGGCAGGAGGAGAAGGGGACGACAGAAGATGAGGTGGTTGGATGGCATCATGGACTCAATGGACATGAGTTTGAGTAAGCTCTGGGAGTTTGTGATGGACAGGGAGGGCCAGCATGCTGCAGTCCACGGGGTCACAAAGAGTCGGACACGACTGAGCGAATGCACTGAACTGAACTGAGGTGCTCAGTGTTAATCCCACTGCATTGAACTGAATTGATGAAAATGAAACAAAGATTAATTAAAAAACAGAAGCTTTTCTTACGGACACAAACACTAAAGTGTGCAACACTGGGCTTCCCTGGTGGCTCAATGGTAAAGAATCCACTGGCCAATGCATGGGTCATCAGTTCCATCCCTGGTCCGGGAAGATGCCACATGACTCAGAACAGCTAAACCTGTTCTCTAGAGTCAGGGAACCACAGTTACTGAGCCTTTGTGCTGCAGCTGCTGAAGCTCTCGTTTCCTAGAGCCTGTGCTCTGTAACAAGAGAAACCACAACAATGAGAGGCCTGTGGGCCACAACTAGAGAAAAGCCTGCATGGCAGGGAAGACTAACATAGATAATTAAAAAAACCTCCTTTTGAAAGAAAAAGGGGGAACATCATGCAAAGCCAAAACTACATGAAGCAATCTTAGTTTGAGCAGAGAATGCTGCTGTCTTCTCACTGTATAACTTACTATACAGAGCAAGCATCTTGTCTATGCCCTGGTGAATTGTAATATTCCTCTCTGTGTTTGAAGCAAGCTTTCAAAATATTTCATCTTTTGTGTTTTCAATGTTGTGAATTATATGAGAGAGTTCCTTCAGTGTGAAGTTATTTTTGGTGGCATCACTCTGGGATGTGTTTATCCTTTTGGGCACAACCACTTTGCTCATTTAGTTGGTAAGCTGGCTTTGACTAAGTTCTCCTGGTTGCGTATCTATCTAGAATCTTGAATGACAATAGTGTCAACATTCCCATGTTCAACTGTTTCTTCTATAACTCCATTTACATTCAGTTCAGAATTCATTTCCTATATTTATCACTTTTCATTTCTTTGCTGCACTTTCATCTTTCTTGGCCAATTTCGTTTTGATGATATATTTTCATAGACTGTTCCATAGGTTTATCAGCACAAAGAGACAGCACAGGTATACACTTTGCTGTCAGTGTGTGAGCTGAATAACAGTTGAGTGGAGACCAGTCATAGACTGGAGGAGTGTGATTGATGACGGATCATGAAATACATCTGTCATTTACACGGTGATTTGTGGAGCTGGTAGTGAAATTTGTGGTTACCATGATAGCTGAAATTTGACCATGTTGTGTGTGTGTGGGGGGGTGATGTTATTTAACTGAAATTCGTGTATTGTGGAGCCATGCAAAGCCATGACTGCCTGTGCAAAATTAAAGGCAAGATACTGGAATGAACCTACGTGAGGGATCCTGAAGTTTGCTTATGTTATGCTTCATTTATGGTAAATCTGCTTCTGAGTTGTTACATGCTATATACAATGATGAACTAAAGAAAGTTTGAGAAATTGTGTATTTTGGTACAGATAGAATTTAAATTTCAATTTTTTTTGAAGAAAGCTTCTATATGATTTTGCCATTTTTATGTTGTTGTCCATATACATAAGACTACTTCTTAGGCAAGCACTTAATTTATGGGGATAATAGCTGATTGGGAAAAGATAAACATAGATAGTCAGTTTATCTTCCCACCTGCCTCTCTTTCCTACTCCTTATTGAGATCCAGAACAGTGAAAAAACTCACAGGTAAAAGTGAAAAAAACTAGATCAGCACAGGCAGCAAGAGCAAAAATCAGCAAGTGGGACAACATCGTACTAAAGTTTCTGCACAGCAAAGGAAATAGTCCCCCTGCCAAGCCCTACAGAGTGGGAGAAAATATTTGTAAGCCATATATTAGATAAAGGTTAGTATCCAAAATATAGTAAGAACTTATACAACTTAAACCAATCCATTTAAAAAAATGGGCAAAGGAACTAAATAGATATTTTTCGAAAGAAAATAAACCTAAATGGCCAGTAGGTACATGAAAAGGTGCTCTGTATTGCTAATCATTAGGGAAATGCAAGGCAAAACCACAATGAGATATCTCCTCTCACCTGTTAGAATGTTTACTATCAAGAAGACAAGAGGTAACTGATGCTGAGGATGTGGAGTTAAGGGAATTCTTGTACACTGTTGTTAGGCATGTAAATTGGTTTAGTTCCTGTGGAAACCAATGTGGAAGTCTTTAAAAAATTAAAAAATGCAACTGCCTTATGATTCAGAAATTCCATTTCTGGATATACAGTTGAGCTTATTATCATTTTTAATGTATCTTGATTGTGTTGGGTCTTTGTTCCTGCATGCAGGCTTTCTCTAGTTGTGGCAAGTGGGGGCTGTTCTTCCTCTCGGTGTTCAGGGTTCTCATTGCTGTGGCTTCTTTTATTGTGGAGTACAGGCCCTTGGTGCACAGGCTCAGTAGCTGCAGTGTACAGACTGTAGGGTGCTTGAGCTTAGTTGCTCCATGGCATATGAGTCTTCCTGGACCAGGGTCGAACCTTTGACCCCTGTATTGGCAGGTGGATTCTTACCACTGTACCACCAGGGAGGTCCTGTAGTTGAGTTTGAACAACGTGGGTTAGGGTTGCCGACCCTCTGTGCAGTTGAAAATCCACTTGTAACTTATAGTCTTTCTTTTATATATACATGGTTGCTCTGTATCTGAGGTTCTACATTTGTGGATTTAACCTACCATGGATTGTGGGGTTGTCATTGTTGTTGCTGTTCAGTCACCCATTTGTGTCTGACTCATTGTGACCTCATGGACTGCAGCCCGCTCAGCCTCCCTGTCCCTCACCACGTCCCGAAGTTTGCCCAAGTTCATGTCCATTGCATTGGTGGTGCCATCCAGCCATCTCATCCTCTGACACCTTCCTCTCCTTCTGCCTTCAATCTTTCTCAGCATCTGGGATTTTTCCAATGAGTTGTCTGTTCTCATCAGATGACCATAATACTGGAGCTTCAGCATCAGTCCTTCCAACAAGTGTTCATGGTTGATTTCTCTTCAGATTGACTGGATTATGTGGTACTGTAGTATTTTATTGTTGAAGACAAAATTTGTATGTGGACCTGTGCAGTTCCAATTTCTGTTGTTCACAGCTCAGCTGTATACCCAAAGGAAATGAAAACAGGAATTGAAGAGATGTATGTACTCCTATTTGATATTTCTCCTGGCAGTCTTGATTCCAGCTTGTGTTTCTTCCAGCGCAGCGTTTCTCATGATGTACTCTGCATATGAGTTAAATAAGCAGAGTGACAATATACATCCTTGACGTACTCCTTTTCCTATTTGGAACCAGTCTGTTGTGCCATGTCCAGTTCTAACTGTTGCTTCCTGACCTGCATACAGGTTTCTCAAGAGACAGGTCAGATGGTCTGGTATTCCCATCTCTTTCAGAATTTTCCACAGTTTCTTGTGATCCACACAGTCAAAGGCTTTGGCATAGTCAATAAAGCAGAAATAGATGTTTTTGTGGAACCGTCTTGCTTTTTCTTTGATCCAGCGGATGTTTGCAATTTGATCTCTGGTTCCTCTGCCTTTTTTAAAACCAGCTTGAACATCTGGAAGTTCACGGTTCACATACTGTTGCAGCCTGGCTTGGAGAATTTTGAGCATTACTTTACTAGCGTGTGAGATGAGTGCAATTGTGCGGTAGTTTGACCATTCTTTGGCATTGCCTTTCTTTGGGATTGGAATGAAAACTGACCTTTTCCAGTCCTGTGGCCACTGCTGAGGTTTCCAGATTTGCTGGCATATTGAGTGCAGCACTTTCACAGCATCATCTTTCAGGATTTGAAATAGCTCAACTGGAATTCCGTCACCTCCACTAGCTTTGTTCGTAGTGATGCTTTCTAAGGCCCACTTGAGTTCACATTCCAGGATGTCTGGCTCTAGGTGAGTGATCACACCATCGTGATTATCTGGGTCATGAAGATATTTTTTATACAGTTCTTCTGTGTATTCTTGCCACCTCTTCTTAGTATCCTCTGCTTCTGTTAGGTTCCTACCATTTCTGTCCTTTATCGAGCCCATCTTTGCATGAAATGTTCCCTTGGTATCTCTAATTTTCTTGAAGAGATCTCTAGTCTTTCCCAATCTGTTGTTTTCCTCTGTTTCTTTGCATTGATCGCTGAGGAAGGCTTTCTTATCTCTCCTTGCTATTTGGAACGCTGCATTCAGATGGGAATATCTTTCCTTTTCTCCTTTGCTTTTTGCCTCTCTTCTCTTCCCAGCTATTTATAAGGCCTCCTCAGACAGCCATTTTGCTCTTTTGCATTTCTTTTCATGGGGATGGTCTTGATCCCTGTTTCCTGTACAATGTCACGAACCTCTGTCCATAGTTCATCAGGCACTCTGTCTATCAGATCTAGTCCCTTAAATCTATTTGTCACTTCTTTATAATCATAAGGGATTTGATCTAGGTCATACCTGAATGGACTAGTGGTTTTCCCTACTTTCTTCAATTTAAGTCTGAATTTGGCAATAAGCAGTTCACGATCTGAGCCATATTCTGCTCCCGGTCTTGTTTTTGCTGACTGTATAGAGCTTCTCCATCCTTGGTTGCAAAGAATATAATGAGTCTGATTTTGGTGTTGACCATCTGGTGATGTCCACGTGTAGAGTCTTCCCTTGTGTTGTTGAAAGAGGGGTTTGCTATGACCAGTGTGTTTTCTTGGCAAAACTCTATTAGCCTTTGCCCTGCTTCATTCTGTACTCCAAGGCCAAATTGGCGTGTTACGCCAGGTGTTTCCTGACTTCCTACTTTTGCATTACAGTCCCCTGTAATGAAAAGGACATCTTTTTTGGGTGTTAGTTCTAAAAGGTCTTGTAGGTCTTCATAGAACCCTTCAACTTCAGCTTCTTTGGTGTTACTGGTCGGGGCATAGACTTGGATTACTGTGATATTGAATGGTTTACCTTGGAAACGAACAGAGATCATTCTGTCGTTTTTGAGATTGCATCCAAGTACTGCATTTCGGACTCTTGTTGACTGTGATGGCTACTCCATTTCTTCTAAGGGATTCCTGTCCACAGTAGTAGATATAATGGTCATCTGAGTTAAATTCACCCATTCCAGTCCATCTTAGTTCGCTGATTCCTAGAATGTCGATGTTCACTCTTGCCATCTCCTGTTTGACCACTTCCAATTTGCCTTGATTCATGGACCTAACATTCCAGGTTCCTACGTAATATTGCTCTTTACAGCTTTGGACTTTGCTTCTATCACTAGTCACATCCACAGCTGGGTATCGTTTTTGCTTTGGCTCCATCCCATCATTTTTTTGGAGTTATTTCTCCACTGATCTCCAGTAGCATGTTCGGCATCTACCAACCTGGGGAGTTCATCTTTCAGTGTCCTATCTTTTTGCCTTTTCATACTGTTCATGGGGTTCTCAAGGTAAGAATAGTGAAGTGGTTTGCCATGCCCTTCTCCAGTGGACCACATTCTGTCAGACCTCTCCACCATGACCAATCCATCTTGGGTGGCCCCACACGGCATGGCTTAGTTTCATTGAGATAGACAAGGCTGTGGTCCGTGTGATCAGATTAGTTAGTTTTCTGTAATTTTAGTTTCAGTGTGTCTGCCCTCTGATGCCCTCTCGCAACAGCCACCTTCTTACTTGGGCTTCTCTTACCTTGGACGTGGGGTATTTCTTCACGGCTGCTCTAGCAAAGTGTAGCTGTTGCTCCTTACCTTGGACAAGGGGTATCTACTCACGACGGCCCCTCCTGACCTTGAATGTGGAGTAACTCCTCTCGACCCTCCTGTGCCCACGCAGCCGCTGCTCCTTGGGCCTGGGGTAACTCCTCTCGGCCGCCACAAGTTGGAATCAAGATTGCCGGGAGAAATATCAATAACCTCAGATATGCAGATGACACCACCCTTATGGCAGAAAGTGAAGAAGAACTAAAGAGCCTCTTTGATGAAAGTGAAAGAGGAGGGTGAAAAAGTTGGCTTAAAGCTCAACGTTCAGAAAACGAAGATCATGGCATCTGGTCCCATCACTCCATGGCAAATAGATGGGGAAATGGTGGGAACAGTGTCAGACTTTATTTTTTGGGGCTCCAAAATCACTGCTGATGGTGATTGCATCCATGAAATTAAAAGACACTTACTCCTTGGAAGGAAGGTTATGGCCAACCTTGATAGCATATTTAAAAGCAGAAACATTACTTTGCCAACAAAGGTCTGTCTAGTCAAGGCTATGGTTTTTCCAGTAGTCATGTATGGATGTGAGAGTGGGTTGGTGAAGAAAGCTGAGTGCCGAAGAATTGATGCTTTTGAACTGTGGTGTTGGAGAAGACTCTTGAGAGTCCCTTGGACTGCAAGAAGATCCAACCAGTCCATCCTAAAGGAGATCAGTCCTGGGTGTTCATTGGAAGGACTGATGTTGAAGGTGAAACTCCAATACTTTGGCCATCTCATGCGAAGTGTTGACTCATTGGAAAAGACCCTGATGCTGGGAAGGAGTGGGGGCGGGAGGAGAAGGGGTCGACAGAGGATGAGATGGTTGGATGGCATCACTGACTCCATGGACATGGGTTTGGGTAAACTCCGAGAGTTGGTGATGAACAGAGAGTCCTGGCGTGCTGCGATTCATGGGGTCGCAAAGAGTCAAACACGACTGAGCAACTGAACTGAACTGATGTACTCCTATATTCATTGTTACATTATTCACAATAGCCAAGATACAGAAACAACTTACGTGTTCTTCAGTAGATGAATGGATAAAGAAGTTGCAGTATATATGCACAATGGAATATTAACCATTGAGAAAAAATAATCTGCCATGTGTGGAAATGAAGGTGGGCCTTGAGGGTATTATGCTAAGTGAGATAAGTTGGTCAGAGAAAGACAAATATTATATAGCATCACTTACATGTGGAATCTAAAAGAGCCAAACTTATAAAAACAGCATAGACTGGTGGTTATCAGAAGCTGGGAGCTGGAGGAATTGGGAATATGTTGTTTAAGGGTACAAACCTAGAACTAGTAGATAGGTAAGTCCTTGAGATCTAATGCACAATGTAGTGATTATAGTCAACAATATTATAAACAATGAGATCTTAATTGGTTCCACTGAAGAAAAGAAAGTAATTATGTGAAGTGGTAAATGTGTTAGCTAATGCCATGGTAGTCATATTTCAATATGTAAGTATCAAACCAACATGTTGTACATCTTAAACTCACGTGATGTTATATGTCAGTTATATTTCAGTTTAAAGAAGGAAAAAACATTTAGGATAGGAAGACTTTGGACCTGGATTGTATAGTAATAAAAGAACAAATAATACATGGGTTGATTTAGTATTTTGTCATTGACTGGTTGCTTTCTTTTTAAAACTTTTATAGTGAGAGATCTAAATTCTTAGGATAATTGCATTCTAGCTTTCTTATGTTTGACTTTATGAGATATAAACCAAATGTGAGCAGTTAGCTAGAATATTACTAAAATATTTACTGATAGAATGACCTTTGAACAGTTGGCACTGAGACATGAAATCAGCATGTCAAAGTACATGAAGAAATATTGCCACCAGATTCAGTCTGTGATCATGGGAAATCTCTAGTCAGTTTCTCTGCCAGCTTATTCTTCGAATGTGTTGTTTTCTTTTCTGCTGGCTGTTGTAGACAAGAGTTCTTTCATGTAATAGCATTATTAAGAAAGAGGTACTTGTATGCCTCTGCAAAAGGAATACTTTACCAAATCAGCAAATGGAAAATTTTTTCCTCATTTGCTTAAAAAAAATCTTTTCTTAATCCAGAAATAGCCGAAAACATAAATGTATAAGTTAGAGATAATAAACATTAAGCAAATGATCAAATATAGGTGTAATGCCATGAATATAAGGTACTCTGAGAGCTTATACGGGACTGTATGACCTAATTTGTGATTTAAAGAAGGCCAGTTAGAGAAAACATGATTTAAGCTGAACTCTGAAAGAGAAAGATAATAGGTAAAGGGAAAGCCCTATACTGCCAGGGAGTATGGTACCTGGCATATAATAAATAAGGGTGTGTGTGTGTTCAGTTGTGTCTGACTCTTTGCAACCTCATGGATTGCATAGCCTACCATGCTTTTCTGTGAATAGAAGTTTCCAGGCAAGAATACTGGAGTTGCCATTTCCTACTCCAGGGAATCTTTCCAACCCATGGACCAAACCCGCATCTCCTTCATCTCATGCATTGACAGGTGTATTCTTTACCACTGCGTCACCTGGGAAGCCCATATGAAGTGAAGAGTGGTGTTAATTGAAGCTGAAGAGATGGGTAAGGAGCCAGATAGTATAAAGATTGTGTTAATAACTTTGCCATTCGTCCTAAAAATGAAACCATGAACAAGAGATTTATGATGTAAAAAACAATAGCTAGAGCATAGATAGAGCTTCTAAGTGCTTTGCATATATTAACTGCTTTAATTCTGGCAGAAACCATTTGACATGCATCTGTTTCTAATCCTTGTGTTACAAGGAATATGAAGGACAGAAAGGTGAAGTAACTTGCTCAAAATGATGTGTCTGGGAGTGGCAGGACTGAGCACCCTAGCTCTGGAATCTCTGCTTTACATCACCGCTACACTATCTTTTATAATCCAACTTTTCCACACTTAAAGGACTTGCAGTTATAAATTATATGATTTATAATTGAGTTAAAACAAAAGAACAGTTATTATGGTGATATCGCAAATATGACATCATACTGCTTGGTGGTATATGGCTGAACATCTTTTCCTTTAATAGCTGTGTATTTATTTTAATGTATATTAACAGTTACCTCTTTTAAGGCATCCCTTTTTTGACAAGAGACCTAGAAATCATCTTTAGTTCCTGCTCTTTGTCGCTCCTAAAGCCAAGTCCTGTCAGTTTTTTCCTCCTAAATACCTGTTGGCTTTACAACTCTATGATTTATTTTTCGAAAGGAATCTTTAATCCATTTATATTTTATTGTTATTATTTACTTGAATGTAGTTATGTCTGTCATTTTGTTTTCCTTCAGTTTAGTCGCTCAGTTGTGCCTGATGCTTTGTGACCCCATGGACTGCAGCACGCCAGGCCTCCCTGTCCATCACCAACTCCCAGAGTTTACTCAAACTCATGTCCGTTGAGTTGGTGATGCCATCCAGCCTTCTCATATTCTGTCGTTGCCTTCTCCATCTGCCTTCCATCTTTCCCAGCATTAGGGTCTTTTCAGATGAGTCAGTTCTTCCCATCAGCTGGGCAAAGTATTGGAGTTTCAGCTTCAACATCAGTCCTTCCATGGAGTATTCAGGACTGATCTCCTTTAGGAGGGACTGGTTGGATCTCCTTGCAGTCCAAGGGACTCTCAAGAGTCTTCTCCAACTCCACAGTTCAAAAGCCTCATTTCTTCGGTGCTCAGCTTTCTTCACCGTCCAACTCTTACATCCATACATGACCACTGGAAAAACCATAGCCTTGACTAGACGAACCTTTGCTGGCAAAGTAATGTCTCTGCTTTTTAATATGCTGTCTAGGTTGGTCATAACTTTCCTTCCAAGGAGTAAGCATCTTTTAATTTCATGGCTGCAGTCACCATCTCCAGTGATTTTGGACCCCCCCAAAATAAAGTCTGTCACTGTTTCCACTGTTTCCCCATCTATTTGCCATGAAGTGATTGGACCAGATGCCATGATTTTAGTTTCCTGAATGTTGAGCTTTAAGCCAACTTTTTCACTCTCCTCTTTCACTTTCATCAAGAGGCTCTTTAGTTCTTCACTTTCTGCCATAAGGGTGGTGTCATCTGCATATCTGAGGTTATTGATATTTCTCCCGGCAATCTTGATTCCAGCTTGTGTTTCATCCAGAGCAGCATTTCTCATGATGTACTCTGCATATAAGTTAAATAAGCAGGGTGACAATATACAGCCTTGACATACTCCTTTTCCTATTTGGAACCAGTCTGTTGTTCCATGTCCAGTTCAAACTGTTGCTTCCTGACCTGCATACAGGTTTCTCAAGAGGCAGGTCAGGTAATCTGGTAGTCCCATCTCTTGAAGAATTTTCCACAGTTTGTTGTGATCCACACAGTCAAAGGCTTTGGCATAGTCAATAAAGCAGAAATAGATGTTTTTCTGGAACTCTCTTGCTTTTTCGATAATTCAACAGATGTTAGCAATTTGATCTCTGGTTCCTCTGCCTTTTCTCAATCCAGCTCGAACATCTGGAAGTTCACAGTTCACGTACTGTTGAAGCCTGGGTTGGAGAATTTTCAGCCTTACTTTACTAGCGTGTGAGATGAATACAATTGTGCGGTAGTTTGAGCATTCTTTGGCATTGCCTTTCTTTGGGATTGGAATGAAAACTGACGTTTTCCAGTCCTGTGGCCACTGCTGAGTTTTCCAAATTTGCTGGCATATTGAGTGCAGCACTTTCACAGCATCATCATTTAGGATTTGAAATAGCTCAACTGGAACTCCATCACCTCCACTAGCTTTGTTTGTAAGTGATGCTTTCTACGGCTCACTTGACTTCACATTCCAGGATGTCTGGCTCTAGGTGAGTGATCACACCATTGTGATTATCTGGGTCTCGAAGGTCTTTTTTGTATAGTTTTTCTGTATGAATACATTCTGTAAGAATACATCTTGCCACCTCTTGTTAATATCTTCTGCTTCTGTTAGGTGCATACCATTTGTGTCCTTTATTGAGCCTATCTTTGCATGAAATGTTCTCTTGGTATCTCTAATTTTCTTGAACAGATCTCTAGTCTTTCCCATTCTATTGTTTTCTTCTATTTCTTTGCACTGATCACTGAGGAAGGCTTTCTTATCTCTCCTTGCTATTCTTTGGAATGCTGCATTCACATGGGTATATCTTTCCTTTTTCTCCTTTGCTTTTCGCTTCCCTTCTTTTCACAGCTATTTGTAAAGCCACCTCAGACAGCCATTTTGCTTTTTTGCAATTCTTTTTCTTGGGAAAGTCTTGATCACTATCTCCTGTACAGTGTCTTGACCCTCCGTCCATAGTTCATCAGATACCCTGTCTACCAAATCTAATCCCTTGAATCTGTTTCTCACTTCTACTGTATAATCGTAAGAGATTTGATTTAGGTCATACCTGAATGGTCTAGTGGGTTTCCCTAGTTTTTTCAATTTAAGTTTTCCTTATGTCTTGCTTTTTTGTTATTTTGCTTCAACTTAATTGCCTCCATTAAGCAGATATTTTCTAGGGTATAATTTTAATTTCTTGGTTAAATTTTTAGCTATAATATTTTAGATGTTTTCTGAGTATTTGTTAAGAGATTATGATATCCTTTTTAATCATAATGGACTTCAGATTAATGCTAATTTATTTCCAGTAAAATACAGAAACATTTCTCCAGTACTAATCTTTGTTTTTCCTTCTCTGTCTTGCTACTGTTGTCATATATTATGGTTCTGTATATAAAGCTCTAATATTGTGTAATACTGTGTCATAATAATCACCTGAAGCAGTTTTTTTTTTAAAAAGTATTTAGTAAGGTTATCTTGCATATAAGTTTGGAAACTGGGAAGTCTTGCATTCTCACAATGAAATTTTGTTTACCCAAACCACTTTAAAATGATCATATTTAGTAAATTAATATTAATACATTTCTGTTATAGAATTTCACATACCATCAGATGTTGCCAAGTTTCCCCATAATATCTTTATAGCCGTTTCCCCAACCTATCAGACCAGTTTGATACACTGTATGCAGTAGTTACTATGTCTCTTTGTTCTCCTTTTACCTTTATTAATTCATCTGCCTTTCTTTGACTTTTATGACATTGATAGTTTCAAAGGCAGTTGTTTTCTAGAATGTTCTTTAATTTGGTACTCTGTTTCCTTCATACTTTTGTTCAGGTGATGCTTTTTTGGGTGGAAATACTATATAAGAGAACTTAACATAAAAAATGGTACATTTTTTTCCAGCATATCACATACATAATGCCAGTGTTTTCCTTAATTGATGATGGATGATGTGAGTAAAGATGTGGTCCACCAAGTTAATATTTTCTTACATTATTGATAATTTATGGGGAGATACATTGAGACAGTGTAAGGGTCCTTTTCCCCTAAAACCTTTGATCAGTGGTTTTCGTGTCCTGGATGATGCTGGACTTGAATCAGTTATTACCGTCATGGTAGGAAAAAGATAGATGAGTAAAATTTCAATAACAATTTGTAGGAATTAGTGCTTCTGAGAGAGCTTTCTTTATCCAATAGTGATGATTGTAAGATACTTGGTAGTTAACCTGCTTATGTCGTGGGTTTATTTTTCATGTGATTTTTTAGGTTCATGTACTGGACAGACTGGGGAGAAGTACCAAAGATAGAACGTGCTGGAATGGATGGTTCAGATCGCTTCGTCATAATAAACACTGAAATTTACTGGCCAAATGGACTGACTTTGGATTATGAAGAACGGAAGCTTTATTGGGCAGATGCAAAACTTAATTTCATTCATAGATCAAATCTGGATGGAACAAATCGGTAAGATTTCCTTATAAATTTATTTTTAAACTTTGTCAGCCCCATGATAGAGTAATCAAATTATAAAGCCTAATTTTATCAAGAAGAAGTTAAGATAGTTTTTGCTAAAGTGTCAAAGGGGAAGAAGAATAGATTTTTAGTTTGCTTTCTAAAAAGGTAATGACATTTCTCATCTATCTTGGTGGCATTTAGATTTTATGGACTGTATTTTTTCCTCCTTTACTCTGAGCTAATTTAGTTCTTCAGTGGTTCTCAATCAAGGATCATATTTCCACTCTGTTCCAGAGTGTTTAGAAATGTGCAGGGAATTTTGGTTGACACAGAGACTGGTAGTACTGCTAGCATTTTACTTCCCTGGCAGGCCGGGGATAGTAAACATTCTGTAATGTGCTGGACTCCTAATACGACAAAGAGTTTATCCTTTAGAATTGCCCACAAAGCCTACCAGGTGCTGTTTGTGGAAGCTCATTTAATAAACCTGTAAGCCAGGACAGGGTTGGCCAATTTTTCCTGTGAAGAGCCAAGTCATTATAGGCTTTGTGGGCTATATCTCTGTTGCAGCTATTTACCTCTGCTGTTGCGGTGTGAAAGAAGCTATATATGCCCATTAAGAGAATGGGCATGGTTTTGTTCCAGTAAAAAATTTTTGAGCCAGTGGACTCTGGTTTGCTGACCTCTAGATCAAGAGAAAACCTACTGCATGTTTGCGGTATCCTGGTATCCACAGAAGACAAAGATATAATACATAAACATAGAATTCCTACTCAGAACATGATCATGTTCAGATTTTTTAATTTAGTTAATTTATTTTTTTAATTGAGGAGTAGTTGATTTACAAGGTTGTTATGTTCATAGTTTTAAAGACACTTTTTGTCCTTGTGTTTAGAAGATTATTTGGGTTTCTAGTGGTCTCATTCTAAGACCCCAGCAGAAACAGAAAGCCTTACATAGTTGAAGGAATTTGTCAGAGTGAAAACATCTGTTGCCATATATAGTTGCACTATTTTTATTTTTTTCTTTTGATGAGAACCTTTAAGATTTACTGTTCAGTAACTTTGAAATATGTTAGACACTATTATTAAGTATAGTTGCAATGCTGTGGATTACATTCTCAGGACTTAACTTTTTTTTTTTATACCTGGAAGTTTGTATCTTTTTGACTCCGTTAGCCATTTCACTAGCCTCCATACCTGTGGCAACCACCAGATTGGCAACCACCAATCTGTTCTCTGTATCTTTGAGCTTGGTTTTTAGTTCATTTGTTTGTTGTTTAGATTAAACATATAAGTGAGATCATACAGTATTCCTCTTTCTCTGTCTTATTTCACTTAGCATGATGCCCTCAAAGTTTATTCAAGTCGTTACAGCTAGCAATATTTCATTCTTTTGTATGGCTGAGTAATATTCCGTTGTACATATATATACATATCTTCTTTATCCATCCCACTATCAGTGACACATGGGTTGTTTCCTTTTCTATTCCTGTTGTGAATTATGTTGCAGTGAGCATAGGGATGCATGTATCTTTTCAAGTTAGCAGGGTATGCAATGGTTGTTAACTGGATTTGTTGCAATCATTATACATTATATACAAGTATCAAATCATTATGTTGTAAACCTGAAACTAATGTTGTATGTCAGTTATACCTTGATTAAAAGAACAAGAAAATTGGAAAATTCAAAATTACATGGGGGATTAAACAAGATTCTCCTGAACAACCTGTGGTTGAAGGAAGCTGTCAAAGGAAAATAAAAAATATCTGGAGACAGATGAAAATAGAAATACAACATATCAAAACTCATGGGTTTCTAAGAGGGAAGTTCATAGTGATAAATGCTTACATTTGAAACAAGAAAAGTCTCAAATAAACAACCTAACTTTAAACCTCAAAGAGCTAGATAAAGAAGGACAAACTAAGCCCACAGTTGCCAGAAAGAAGGGAATAACAAATCAGAGTGGAAATAAATGAAATAGAGATTAAAAATACAGTAGGAAAGATCAGTGAAAAAGCAAGAGTTGGTTTTTTGAAGAGAAACAAAATACACAAACCTTTAGCTCGACTTAATAAGAAAGAGAGGAGACTGAAATAAAATCAGAAGGAGGAGACATTACAACTATAAATACAAAGGATCTTAAGAGACTACTGTCAACAATATATGCCATCAAATTGAACAGCTTAGAAGAAAGGGATCATGACTGAATCATAAATAGAAAATTTGAACAAACCAATTATTTATAAGGGGATTAAATCAATAATCAAAAACCTCCCCAAAACAAAAGGAGAGGACCAGAAGGCTTCACTGGCAACTTCAACCAGACATTTGAAAAAGAATTAGTACCAATCTTTCTCAAAGTCTTCTGAAAAATAGAGGAGGGAATTCTTAAAAACTCATTTTATGTGGCTAGCATTACCTTGATACCAAAACCAAGCAAGAAACCTCCAAGAAAAAAAACTACAGGCCAATATTCTTAATGAATATAGCTGCAGAAGTTCTCAGCTCAGTACTAGCAAACTGAATTCAGCAGCACATTAAAAGGATCATACTCCACGATCAGGTGGATACAAGGATTGTTCAGTATATGCAAATTAATGTGATTTAGCACATTAACAAAATGAAGGATGAAAATCATGTTAGGTACAGAAAAAGCATTTGATAAAATTAAGCATCCATTCATGATTAATTCTCAACAAAGTGGGTATGGAGGGAACATACCTCAACAGTGAAAGCTATGTATGACAAACCCACAACTAATAATATAGTCAGAAGTGGAAAACTGAAAGTTGGATGAGTCTGGCTAATGGCTTGTCAATTTTATTTATCTTCTCAGAGAACCAGCTTTTTGGCTTTGTTGATTTTTGCTGTGGTCCCTTTTGTTTCTTTTGCATTTATTTCTGCCCTAATTTTTAAGATTTCTTTCCTTCTACTAACCTTGGGGTTCTTCATTTCTTCCTTTTCTAGGTGCTTTAGGTGTAGAGTTAGGTTATTTATTTGGCTTTTTTCTTGTTTCTTGAGGTGAGCCTGTATTGCTATGAATCTTCCCCTTAGCACTGCTTTTACCATGTCCCATAGGTTTTGGGTTGTTGTGTTTTCATTTTCATTCATTTCTATGCATATTTTGATTTCTTTTTTGATTTATTCTGTGATTTGTTGGTCATTCAGCAGTGTGTTGTTCAGCCTCCATATGTTGGAGTTTTTAATTGTTTTTCTCCTGTAATTGACATCTAATCTTACTGCATTGTGGTCAGTCAGAAAAGATGCTTGGAATGATTTCAATTTTTTTGAATTTACCAAGACTAGATTTATCGCCCAGGATGTGATCTATTCTGGAGAAGGTTCCGTATCCCACTGCTGGGCATACACCCTGAGGAAACCAGACTTGAAAGAGACACGTGTACCCCAGTGTTCATCGCAGCACTGTGTATATTAGCCAGGACATGGAAGCAGCCTAGATGCCCATCAGCAGATGAATGGATAAGGAAGCCATGGTACATATACACAATGGAATATTACTCAACCGTTAAAAAGAGTACATTCGAATCAGTTCTAATGAGGTGGATGAAACTGGAGCCTATTATACAGAGAAAAACACCAATACAGTACACTAACACATATATATGGTATTTAGTCAGTCGGTAAAGATAACCCTGTATGCAAGACATCAAAAGAGACACAGATAAACAGAACAGTATTATGGGCTCTATGGGAGAGGGCAAGGGCAAGATGATTTGGGAGAATGGCATGGAAGCATGTAAATTATCATATGTGAAACGAATCGCCAGTTCATGTTCAATGCATGATACAGGGTGCTCTGGGCTGGTGCACCGGGATGACCCGGAGGGATGGGATGGGGAGGGAGGTGGAAGGGGGGTTCTGGAAGGGGAAAACATGTACACCCATGGTGGATTCATGTCAATGTATGGCAAAACAAACACAATATTGTAAAGTTAAAAAATAGAAAATAGACTAATTAAAAAAAAATGAAATGAGGCAGTTGAATTTTAGCCTGTAGGTGTTGAGAGTCATTGGAGATTTTCAAGTTGCAGATTGACATGGATGAATTTGTCTTTTAGAAATACCTTTGGGAGTTGTGTAGAGAATGAAGACTAATGATTTCATTTCCTTAAGTCTTCCAGTTAGTCATCATCATTCTCCAGAAAAGTACAATCTCTTCACTATAATTTACATGATCTCAGTTGTTTACCTTGTTTAAGACAATATTCTTACCACTTCCACCCTTGTCTACTATGCCCCAGTCCTGTCAAACCGCTTGTGGCTCCCTGATGGTGTTTATGATGGCTCCTAGGTTTCTGCTTTGAATGGCTTATTCAGTGGAAATGCCATTCAGTGAGATAGAATAGTCAGGAAAAGAAGATAGATTCTTTTTCCTTCCCCCCCCTTTTTTTTTTTTTTTTGATGTAGAAAGAGAATGAGATTGTATTCAAATTTGGACATGTTTGCGTTTGCATTCGAGTTGCTTATGGAAGACTGTGGTGATGAAGTCTGGGGAGCTTTGGATATATGAGCCTGCAGCTCAGCAGAGTAGTCTCAGAGAGAGACTTAGATTTATAGCCATTATCAAGTTCAGTTCAGTTCAGTCGCTCAGTCATGTCCGACTCTTTGCGACCCCATGAATTGTAGCACGCCAGGCCTCTCGGTCCATCACCAACTCCCGGAGTCTACCCAAACCCATGTCCATTGAGTCGGTGATGCCATCCAACCATCTCATCCTCTGTCACCCCCTTCTCCTTCTGCCCCCAATCCTTCCCAGCATTAGGGTCTTTTCCAGTGAGTCAACTGTTCGCATGAGGTGGCCAATAATGGTTGTTAAAGCCATGGACTGTAAACAGAGTGATATTTTGCATCAGTGCTAGAGACTTAGGCAGAGATAACAACCACATACCAGGTATGTTGAAGAATTTCTTCAAGACTGAAGGATGTCCCAGTCTGAGCTGTTCCTGATCAGACATCCCTGTTTGCCTGGTTTCCAGGAATACCCTCAGACCCAGGTAGATCAGCATGGTTGGTCATCTACTGAGCTTGTGAAGAACCTGCTTCCCACAGAAGCAAGTTGAAGAGATTTACCCACATAAACAGTGGGTAACAGCTCTAGAGATGGAGGGCTGAAGGAGAGGCTGGTGAGAGGGAGGTGGGATAGGGTGGAAGATGGGCCTCATCTGGATTGTTAGCACCTCTGGGAAATACTGAATATACCAGACACTAAAGGACATGCACCTTATGGCAACCAAACTTGACATGATTGAACATGTTAGGCAAAGATCAGAGGTGTAGTTAAAGCTGGCTGTGAATGAGTTCAGTGGTGCCAGAGAATAAGCAGGATCATGATATCAGCAGAGTTCTTGGTGTTAGCAGAACACTGAAATACAGTGAGTAATGAACCACGCTCTCAGGAGAAATACAGAATTAGGTTCCTGCTAGACCGTGGTCAAAAAATTTTTGTCAACTGATGATTATATAATTTTTAAAATATATGTTTATGCTTAAAGATGCTTTATTTAATATATAATGTTTGCAATATGGGTTTTTTAATTATAGCACATTCAGTGCAGTGTTATATATAGCCTTTAAAATTAATATGAAACCAATATTTAATAATATGATGAAAATCTTTATGAAATGAAGACAGGTCATTATGATGCACTAAATGCTGGGCATTTACAGAAATTCACTTTTTGTAAAAAAAAAAAAAAAAAGAAAAGTTACAGTCAGATGTTTAAATAAGATGACAGGATGCATTGGAGTCTTTCAGAATACATAAATTAACCATTTTTTCCTCAGGGCATATTAATCATTATTAAGATGCAACAACGTCCTTGGGGCCCCTGCATATAATCCCGTGAAGAAGCTCAGTAATGGTGGGTGGTAAATGCTCTTTATTCATGGTTTGGTGCAGGCTCCTCAATTGTTTCTTGGTTTGGCTCAGCTGTTTTGTTTCATCCTGTTAGGGGTTGTGATTTAGAGGTAATGAATTTTTACCAAATTATTAATTCTAAATTCCATTGGTTAGTTGGTTTCCTGCTCTGTCTTAGTTGGTTTCATGTTGTGCCTTAGCTCTTTATAACAGAAACCAGTTTTCCATGCCTTGACCATTGGAAATCGCTTGTATTTGTGTATATACACGTACGCATTGTATACATGCACCTAATAAAGGAATGGAAAGATACATTTTGTATTTCTATTTCCAGTTTTTTTCTAGTGAACGTATATGTATTCTTTATTTAATCAGGAGAAAATGATTACTTTGGAAAAAGTAATACCAGATTTTGCCAGTGTGGTTTAGGTTCCTTTATGCTTCTCTTTTGCCTCTACTCCAGAAGATACATTATTAACTTTACTTCAATCTGTTTTGCCTATAATCTTGAATACAGTTTAGTTCTGTCTTCCTTCACATGAGGCTCAGTTAAATATTTAAGACACTATTCAAGTCAATTGTCCACTGTTAAATTGGGTTATTATTGAGCTGTAAGAATTTTATGTGTTTTAGATATGAGTTCTTCATTGGATATATTATTTAGAAATAAAAGTTCGATCTATTAGCTTTTTTTGGTTGTTGTTAGAAGTGTTTTTGAAGTATTAAGAAATCTTTGCTTAAACCAGTCACAAGAATTGATGCTTTTCTAAGAGTTTTATTGTTTTAATTATTCCTAACATTTAGATCTGTGGTCCACTTTATGTATGATGTCTTACACTTTTATTAATTCATTTACAAATATTTGGTTATTTTTTATGGTGTTATGAACAAATTATTTAATAAATTTCAGTTTTCCCATTTTTCTCAGCACCATTCATTAAAGAAAGTGCTTTTTCTCCATTGGCTGTTCTTGGTTCCCTTGCTAAATATTAGTTGGCTATATCACTTTTTGTATTTTTCACTGCTAGTCTGTAGAAATTTATTTCTGTATATTGATCTTGTATGCTGCAACCTTGTTGAATTAAGTGCATCTGAGGCTTTTTTTCTTCTTTTAAATTCTTTAGTGTTCTCTGCATACAGAATCATGTCATCTGTGAATAATGACAGTTTTATTTCTTCCTTTCCCATCTGGTTGCCTTTTAGGCTTATTTCATAATACTCACTAGACCCTCTGCTGAATAGAAGACATTCTTG
The DNA here is from genome assembly GCA_024291935.2 of Okapia johnstoni. Lineage (NCBI taxonomy): Eukaryota > Metazoa > Chordata > Mammalia > Artiodactyla > Giraffidae > Okapia > Okapia johnstoni. The sequence continues at coordinate 19,913,920 of CM044320.1, read as the reverse complement.
CTTTGTTCCTAATCTTTGGGGGAAAGCAGTGAATTTTTTTTTTTTTTTGCCATTGAACAGGATCTTAGAGAATACACTTTGTATGATTTCAGTCTTTTAAAATTAATTGATACTTGACCTAATGTTCAAAGTTCCGTATCCTTGATGATTTTCTGTCTAGTTGTCCTACCTTTTAATGAGAATAGGATTTTGAGATCTCAGACTGTTACTGTGGTCTTATTTCTTCCTTCAGTTCTGTCAGGTTTTGCTTCATTTGTTTGGGGCTATTTTTACTTATATATGTTTATAATCGCTGTGTCTTCGTGATGATTTGACTGTCATTATAAAATGTGCTGCTTTAGCTCTAGTAATATTTTTTTGTGTGAAAGTATGTTTTGTCTGATAGACCACTTCATCTCACTTATGGTTACTGTTGGCTTTTAGTAAATTTGGGTCTTTGGGTATGTGTGTCTCTTGTAGATAGCATATAGTTGAATCTTGTTTAGTTTTACCCAGTTTAACAACCTTTGCCTTTTATATGCGTATATGCACACACACATAATATGTGTAGTAATATGTAAGATGTTTTCTGTAACATCTTGCAGAAAAATCCAAATGAACTTTTTGGTCAACCCAGTATGTTAATTATTTCTTAATAAAACAGAAAAAAATCATGAAAAAAGAAAAAATTCTTTATTTTCACCAGCTGTTTCTGTTTCCTTATCTGTTCTGTTTATTCACTCTTGTGTTATTTCTAGTTGATAATTCATTTAAGAGACTTCTGACTCTTTCATTAGTTCTTTCACCTCAGTTTGAGCTTTTAAATTTTAATTTTTGTTACTCTTTTATCACTAGTGTGCTACTTGAAAGCATTTAAAGTATTTTGCAATAGGTGGTAAACTATTTGTTCTAGAGCCAGTTTCTTGCATATTTGTATCGTCTTTAGGGATGTTATTTTCTTTATTCTTTCTTGTTTTTAATATTAACTTTTTATTTTATTTCTTTGGCCATGTCTGTGGCCTGCGGGATGTCAGTCCTCTGACAAGGGATTGAACCCATGCCCCCTCCATTGGATGTACAGTCTTAACCACTGGACCTGCAGGGAAGTCCCTTTAATACTAACTTTTAAAATGAGACTTGATCTTAATATATTTTTATATTTTCGTATGAGATTGTTTTTCAGGAACTTGTTGAAGAAGGCAGAATTTATCATAACTTCTTTCACTTCACAGAAGTCTTTAGTGTGTGTCTTTGAAAACTTGGCAGCTTGCTTTGTGAGAACTCCTGGCTCTGTTTACTTCTGCCACTTTTTTCTGCACCTTGTTTTCCATTATTTCTCTTGCACTGTCATCCTCACTTTCATTCTATTCCCAGTAGTGTATGGTCAGATTGGGCCTTTATCTGGAAGGGAGCTCTGTTGGGTCAGTGAGAGAGTTCCTTGTTAGTATGCCAATCCCTTCTGTGCCATCCATCCAGTCTTTGTATTCACTCACTCTCCAAGTGGCCAGAACCATTCCTTGTCAGCTGCTATTCTCAGATTGGTTTGTGAAGCTTTCCATTGCTATCTGTTTGTGTGTTCTCCTGGGCCTGAATCTGCCAAATGCCCTTTTTTTTTTCTTCTGATTCCTCCTGCAGAAGTGCTGGTGCTAATCAAATCTTACAGCTGTTGGTAGTTTTCCTTTCTGTGTGTAGGGTTTTGTGGTAATACCTTCTTACATGTCTTCTTTGTAAGTGTTGTCCATGAGGTTTTGGTTTTCCTTCCTAGTTGTTCTGTTTTCCTGTGAAAGACTTGTAGAGATTTTTTTCAAACAACTATACTGCTACCACTGCTGTCATCTTTTTAGTTGTTATGAAAACCTCACTGTGATGTGGAGAAACTCTCTTCTAAGGTTAGGTTCAGATGTCAGAATTTATCATAGTAGTGCTTTGGTGTGATTAAGTAGATTTGTTTCCTACACAGATGGGGAGTTCTGAGTCAGGGGCAGAGGACAACTTTCTGGGAGGAGGTCCAGAAACAGAAAGTGAATACAAGTGCACAGGTGTTTTATAAAGGGTAAGTCTGGTTGGTGCAGAATTTGAAATAGGCACCTGTCAGGCGTGGAATCTGAAATAGATAGCAAGTGCTCACCTGTACTTGGGATACTGGCAGGAATGAATTCTTAAGAAAATGATGGACAGGTAGAGGAGATGATGCTTAGAGGTTGCCAGCACTAAAGCATGACATCACTTAGGGTCTTGGTTTCTTTCTTTTGGTAACCATTTTAGTGATCCACTTTTTAATTCCTGTTATGGTTGAGGCATACTACTGAAGAACTGGGCTTCAATCTTGCCTGCCACATTTGTTCTCAGTATCCATGATCAACTCCTTCTTTTCACTTGAGTTTCCAGGGGAGTAATCCCAACCAGAGGGAAGACAGGTGAAGACAGTGTACACTAATCTGTACTTTCAGGAACAGGTCACCATTGGCTAGACAAATTAGCAAGGAATATGACAATGCGTGATAGCCATCTTAGCTGTGCTTTTTGTTAATTTCATATTTCATTTAAAATGTTTCATTTTATCAGGCATTCACACTTCATGGCAAATAGTTGGGGAAAACAGTGGAAACAGTAGCTGACTTTTATTTTTCTGGGCTCCAGAATCACTGCAGATGGTGATTGCAGCCATGAAATTAAAAGACGCTTACTCTTTGGAAGGAAAGTTATGACCAACCTAGACAGCATATTAAAAAGCAGAGACATTACTTTGCCAACAAAGGTCTGTCTAGTCAAGGCTATGGTTTTTCCAGTAGTCATGTATGGATGTGAGAGTTGGATCATAAAGAAAGCTGAGCGCAGAAGAATTGATGCTTTTGAACTGTGGTGTTGGAGAAGACTCTTGAGAGTCCCTTGGACTGCAAGGAGATCCAACCAGTCCATCCTAAAGGAAATCAGTCCTGGGTGTTCATTGGAAGGACTGATGCTGAAGCTGAAACTCCAATACTTTGGTCACCTGATGCAAAGAGCTGACTCATTGGAAAAGACCCTGATGCTGGGAAAGATGGAGGGCAGGAGGAGAAGGGGACGACAGAAGATGAGATGGTTAGATGGCATCACCGACTCAATGGACATGGGTTTGGGTGGACTCTGGGAGTTGGTGATGGGCAGGGAGGCCTGGCGTGCTGTGGTTCACGGGGTCACAAAGAGTCGGACATGACTGAGCAACTGAACTGAACACTGAGTATGTAATAAATCTAACTAATTCATACATAATGTAATGTATGAGATCCTGGGAATATAAGTAAGCCAAAGTCTAGTATTTACTTGATTCTAGTAAGCTTTTTCGGAGAAGGCAATGGCACCCCACTCAAGTACTCTTGCCTGGAAAATCCCATGGATGGAGGAGCCTGGTAGGCTGCAGTCCATGGGGTCGCTAAGAGTCGGACACGACTGAGCGACTTCACTTTCACTTTTCCCTTTCATGCACTGGAGAAGCAAATGGCAACCCACTCCAGTATTCTTGCCTGGAGAATCCCAGGGACGGCGGAGCCTGGTGGGCTGTCATCTATGGGGTCGCACAGAGTCAGACACGACTGAAGCGACTTAGCAGCAGCAGCAGCAGTAAGCTTTTTATTGACTCAAAAACTAGCACATGAAATGCTTACTAAAATTGTAAAATATTATCCCTGTTATCAGAAATACTGAAAACAGACATCCTAAAGTTGAGGAGCCATTTATGAAATGTTTATTAAGTACCAAGCATAATGCCTAAATGCTTTTATATGTATTATGATTTAATCTTCACAGTAACTCAGGTTAGATTATCATCTTTTAATAACAGGTGAGGAAAACAAAATTTGTGGAAATAAGTTATTGTAACTCTAGGGGGACCTTTGAACTCAGTTTTGTCTCATTTCTTGTTGTTCAGTTGCCAGGTCCAGTCCAACTCTTTACAGCCCAGCAGACTGCAGCACACCAGGCTCATTTCTTATCAGTACATAAATGCTTTCAGTCAGGTTGTAAAATGCGTGTATCTTTTAGAGAGGGATTTTGGCTATTGCTATCTGTTTATTCTTCTGTATTAAGTTCATTAGAGTGAATTTTAACTTTTTATTTAATAATAAACAAAGGACTTAGACTTTTTTTTTCTCCCCAAAGTCTTTCAAAGAACTAATTATGTAATTTCTGATACTTTAAGATGTCTAATGAAAGCCTAAGTAATTTCATCTTTAGTATTACTTATGTTTCTCAATCATGTTACTTTACTTTCTTGGCAGCTTCTCAGAACTCTCTCTGTTTATGTTTTACCATAGTGAATTTTGGGATACTTCAGTGTAAAATATGCAGGCCTATTTAAATTTGAACTTGAACTATGATATCGCTCATATAGTAACAATCATTTTAGTAAATGTTATAAAGCTGTTCATTTAAAAAGTGAAAGAAACCACTTCAGAAGTAGACATTGTGACAGTTATTGGGAAATGAGAGAGAAAGTAATATGCTAGGGAAGTGAGAATTAAGAAAAATGAGAGGAGAAAATTATGGTGATGGGTGGCATAGTTGTGAGGTTTTAAAATAGAAAGTTTGTGAAACTAGTCATTCTAATCTTGAATTCAGTTATTTAAAAATCTGGCTAGATTTTAAACACCTTAGGCTAGAACCATTCCATGTACAATAACACATGCTAATTCTGCTTAGAAGAAAATGATCTTACTGCTCTTTAATTTAGTATAGGTGGTCTGTTAGGTATTAGAAATCATCAGACAATCTTATGGACCTGAAAGTTGGATTGTCTTTGAGTGGGTTATCCTTTATTTCTCTTTAATTGCTTACATTTTTCTCTTTCTCTCCTCACTAAGTGATTTATGAAAATATTAAGATTTGGTATTATGAAAATATCAAAGCATTTATTTTCTTGATTTACTACTGTGGCTTAAATGTAATTTATTCATTATTCAAGAATTTTCTTATTTACTAATCACATAACTCTCCATGAGACTACAAAATTCTGTGTCTTGAGTACTAGTCAGGCTCTCTACCTCTCCTTCCATATAGTTAGGATTGCTTGTGAATTTGGGGATCTGCTTTGTCTCTTGAACACATTCTGCCAGTGGTTGGGCTTCCTCTTTGCCCCCTGGCTCGTGGAGATGAAGTCTCCATACAGCAGAAAGCCAGCTAAAAGGACCAGTTGCTGAAGCTAATCTGGGGTTTGCAGAGAGAGCTCTCCCAGAATGGCTTTCTAGCCTCATGTACATGTTTTTGCTTTTCACTTATGAAAGCTGTAAAAAGTGACCGAAGAAACAGGCTCAGATTCTTTGTTCTTCCATGTAAAGAAGGGAGAAACTTCCTGCTAATTAAAACTACTTCCCAGTGACAACTCTAAACCCTGGAATTTTTCATTTTGCCGGCCATCTCCTTCTGATGACATGAATTATGTGGAAGGATGGGAGATGGGAGTTGATAGCAGTGCCAGTACATTAGCGTTCACTTTGTCTGCTAGCTTGGGGTGTACCTGGCGCCTGATGCCACGTGAGAAACCATTCTTGGTTGGGGGATTTGGACACCATGGTTTCAAATAAATTTGAATTTACTCTGTGACTGTTTTTAATAGGTATATTTGACCTTAAGGTACATGTTATCCAGGATTTGTATGTGTTAATGTGGCCTACAAGACCATTTCAGTGGGAGCGATAAAGTTTCGATTAAAAAAGAAAATTTGGAAATGTTTGCGCTTTTCTCTTTGGGTTACTAGGCAGGCGGTGGTTAAAGGTTCCCTTCCACATCCTTTTGCCTTGACGTTATTTGAGGACACATTGTACTGGACTGACTGGAATACACATTCCATTTTGGCTTGCAACAAGTACACTGGCGAGGGTCTGCGTGAAATCCATTCTAACATCTTCTCTCCCATGGATATACATGTCTTCAGCCAACAGAGGCAGCCAAATGGTAAGTGATCTTGATTTTTAAATTGCAAGTTGGAATAGCTTTGTAGCACTCTGATGTCTGGCTTTAGTGAGGGGGTAAGAGGAGAGAGGATGTATTCAGAGTGGGAAGGAATAAAAAATCGGGAAAATGTCAAAATTCAAGGTAGACGATAGTCTAAACCATTTGTAGCTTAGTATCTATCGCTGCAGACCACCTCAGCCCTTTGTTTTAGTCTGGGGTTATGAAGGTAAAGAAGAGAGAAAAAAAAAATTGAGATAGCTCATATATTAAGATTCTGTGCAAATACATTTGGTATTCATATTATTTCTCACTAATGAGTGATTTCGTTCATTGTTATGTTTAGAAACAGACACTTTCCTTGAATGGAAACCTCTTAATTATTAATTAATGTAATTATTAATGTAACGGGGTTCATTTACCTCAGGTTGCTTCAATAAAGTACTTGCTTATCCCTTTTCTGTGTATATCTCCCCCTCCTTGTTCTTCTGTTTCTGGTCACCCTTTATAATGATTTGGACTGTGACTGCTGACAACAGTTTCTTGCAAGAGAATGTTAAGTGCTTGGCACTTGTGTGTAAATAAATGCCTGACATGTGTCTGAGTGTATTTCAGATTGTATTCCAGAGCCAAAAATGCAGGGCTTTTGGATTATGCATTACTTTGTATTAGCTCCTTCCATTTAAGGGGAGATAGTCAAATATTGAATGTGTCATATTGGAATCCAGTGATCATGAGTTCATAAAAATGTTTTAAAATGTTTGTGGTACTCTTTTGTAAAAAAAGAGAATGTTTAGTCACTTGTATAAATGTTTTATTCTCATTGTTGGCTTTTTAATGGCACTGTTGATCCTTTATGTTTTACTTGTTTGAGAATTTGCAGGTATCTGTGATACTGCCTTTTTCATGTTTTTTGTTTCCATGTTGATTTTTCTCTGAGTATTGTTTAAATCCGTCCTTTACTATTGTTTCTTCAGATTTTCTAATTAATCTCTGGTTCTCAGTTTCTCCTTTTAAAATCTGTTATGCTTACCTTTTCCATGTAAATCTTTCCACAGTGTGGCTTTTCTTGACTCTCCGTGCCTCCACCACAGACATTCCCTTCTCTGTGTTCATTCAGCTTTTATTGTTGTTAGTCCAATCTTAATCTTCAGTTACTGTGATCACCTTACTATCTCACACAGTGTACAGCCTCCAAGTGTTCATTCATGTGGTTTTACCACACTTGAATGTCCTCCTATCTGTCCTTCCTGTCTTTCAAGGCTTCTCCCATGTCCTGTATCTACCATGAAGCTTTTCTTCAGTTCTTCAATCCTTTAGTGATTTACTTTGCATTTGACTCTATACTTATTTACAGTCTGAATGTGCAAGATCTCAATTTCGTTGTTGTGTACTGTTTTCCATTATTACTGTTCATGAATTTTGGCTTACTGGGTAGATTGCAAGCTCTTTTGGGGCAGGGACAGCCTGCTTTACTTCTTGTGTATTCCTCTTTGGATACAGAATGCTAAGTAGATTTTTCACTGTTTAATTCCCTTCCTTGCAGATGGTCTGGTTGTCAAGCACCCAGATGACATTTGGTAATAATTTGGTTTATCAGAGGTGCTCATGTTATGGTCATTAACTTTTGTGTACCTAGAGTGGGAGAGGTCATCCATAATCATTGATATTAATCAGTGTGATTTATGTTTGACAGCTACAAATCCATGTGGAATTGATAATGGTGGTTGTTCCCACTTGTGTTTGATGTCTCCAGTCAAGCCTTTTTATCAGTGCGCTTGCCCAACTGGAGTCACACTCCTGGAGAATGGAAAAACCTGCAAAGATGGTAAGAAGTTGGTTGCCAAGAAGGAAGAATTTTAGATAGCAATTGGGATTCTATATGATTTATTTTATTTCTCTATAATAAGCTCTGTAAGTTAACAATGCTTTGGGAGACTAGTCACTGAATCCCTCAGTCTTTGCAGTTGCTTATATAATAGGAGTGTTTTGTGTTTTATGGCATCTCTTGAATATTGTTTTATAAATTATTTTAGTATTTTAGCTGAATTTTTAACATGCAATTTTTTGGGAAAAAAATAGGTGCCATTTCTCTTCTCTGTCAGATCTCGAAGTCATGAATATCACAGTTGATATTTCCACAGTTCTTGTGGAAATGAATATTCTCATGAAGAATATATTTTTAACAGGTAGCATTTGTAAATAAAGAACCTCTGCAAGGAAAAGATGTTTATTAAACTATTAATTATAAAGACTATCATGGGATAGATATGTTTTCTGAAAAATGATTGAATGATATTTTTAATTGCCTTTTAACAACAGAGAAGTGCCTTTAGAAGAAGAAAAGAATTCCTTATTGTTCTGCTCAAAGCAATCTGTTGGCTATACTTAACCACCACACTGCCTCTTCTCCTTATTCTCAGTTCCCTGTAGAGAGAGGGCATGCTGGAGAAATGTTCTGATTTAGGACATTTCAAGGTACTTCTGGTTTGGGAGATTGCCAGTTCTCTTTTTCTTCTTAGTGAGAATGTTGTTCTTCATTCTTAACCCTATGGATCACCATCTGGTTCTCTAGCCACCAGCAAGACCTGGTAAGAAAATTGTTATATTTAGCAGTGGCTTCTTTATGTAACTCTGAAAAGTAGAAGCCTTTATTTAGGAGTGGGTTAGAGTTCCTGGCAAGGAGATCGGGGAGTCAGAGAGATGGGATTGAGTTGGTGTACAAGATATTTGTCATGACTTGGCATTGATAAATTATCCTCCTAGTCAGAGGTGAAACTGGCTGATTCTTGTGAGAGGTTTCCATGGCAAACAATAATTTGGTTTCAATTTAAAACAAAAGGTTTTTGTAATGTTGCTTTTTTGTTAAAAAATGTAGCCTGACTTTAAAACAGAGGATTTATTTTAGCCATAGTGGTCTGTTTACAGCCTTAGAGCAGTGCAAATGTACCTGTTTAACAAGCATTTTAATTTCAGATATGCATTTGGCATGTATATCTCAAGTTAACTATTTTGTTTCGATCACCTTGCCAAATTAACAGCTTCACTTTCTAAGACTTCTTTGTTTGAAGAGTTTATGGCTGGCTCCTTTTGGTAGTTAGTGGAGGCAGTGAATTGTATAAAGTTATTCCTACTTGGTGCCCACTGTGGCATTTAGGGCTGTATTCTCTCCAAGGTAGGGTTTATTTATGATTAATCCATGAGTCAAAAAGCTGATACTGAGAGCTTCTTCTCGCCTCAGGTTTTTCTACTATAATTCCAGATTAATGCTTGAAATTTAATATCAGTATTTTCTTTCAGACTCATTTCTTTGGTTGGGAATCTTTTTTCGCTCTTTCAGATGTCAACTTGCCTGCTATCTTTTTATTAGCTTTTATATAATGTTAGATGATTTTTTGCTAGTGGTTGACTTGAGCATTTAAAATCAAAACAAACAAGATTGAGTTAATGTTCTTATTCTCAGCTGTATTTTTATTGATTGCTGTTTTGGGTTTAAAACACTTCATAAATTGATTTAAAATTCAGTGAAATAAAAATTTAAGAGTTTATTAGAAAATAATGTATTAGCTAGTATTTATTGAGTACTTATATATTTGGTACATTTTTGAGTTTTATATTTTATTTCCTCTAAGTCTCTCAGCAACCCTATGAGATATCGATGAAGGTATCAGGCTTAGAGAGATGAGGTGTTTTGCCTGACTTTGTGTAACTGCTTGAATTTGGTTCTGTTACACACACAGCTCTCACCTTTACCCACTGGGTCACATTTATTGGTTACCTCCCCTCACATTCTCTGTCTCTTCTGCTGCTGTTTCCTCCTCCATAGCTTCTTTTGTCTTTCGTTCTGTCAGACATTGCCCTATAGTTCTTTTTGTTAAAACAACTTTACTGAGGTAATTTACATATCATAAAATTCAGCCTTTTCAAGTGTACAGTTCAGTGATTTTTAGTCCATTTACAGAGTTGTGAAACCCATCACAATCCATCCAGTTTTAGAACATTCTCATTAGTCACCAAAGATCCTTGTCCTGGATTCCTTACCTTTGTAAACAGAGGACCTATATACTATACTTCCTGTAACATTTAGCTCCTTAGCTCCTTAGTCATTACTTAGTTATATTCAATTCACCTTTAAGTGGCTGTTCTTAATTCCAGGGGCTATATAATGAATAAAGCCAGAGAGAGAATCAGAAGTTGATTTGGAGAGTTCAGCCATTACAGAGCATGACCTCTTAGTCCAGCTATTCTTGTTTTACTGCCTTACTTTCTATTCTACCCTAAATAGACCCTAGTATCCTTTTATACTCATTGCTCTTCAGTTCCTGAAAAAGTTCTGCATTCTTTATTTAGAGACTAAATTTGGCCTGTGGGTTTCCATTTTTTCTTCATTGTTTTTCACTTTGTTGTTCTAGGTGCCACTGAATTACTCCTTTTAGCCCGAAGGACAGACTTGAGACGCATTTCTTTGGATACACCAGATTTCACTGACATTGTTCTACAGTTAGAAGACATCCGCCATGCCATTGCCATAGATTATGACCCGGTGGAAGGCTATATCTACTGGACTGATGATGAAGTGAGGGCCATACGCCGCTCCTTCATAGATGGATCTGGCAGTCAGTTTGTTGTCACTGCTCAAATTGCCCATCCTGATGGTATTGCTGTTGATTGGGTTGCCCGAAATCTTTATTGGACAGACACTGGCACTGATCGGATAGAAGTGACGAGGCTCAATGGGACCATGAGGAAGATCTTGATTTCAGAGGACTTAGAGGAACCCCGGGCTATTGTGCTAGATCCCATGGTTGGGTAAGAGGCTTTGCTGACAGAAAATTTTGCCAGGGGTTTCTATTTCTGCAGGTACCCAAAACATTGACAAAAATAATGTGAAGTATATGTTGCTTTCCAATAAATAGGTCTTTAATGACTGTGCATTTTTAGAATATAGTGACTGGAATAAAACTTCAAGTTAATGAATTTCTAGTTTTTTTCCTTGAATGTTTTGAATACGTTTTCTTTCTAAATTAAGTCCGTACTTGCTGACTTCGGGATGTTGGCTGCAGATTTTGCCGAGGTTGCATCCGACCATGAAAAATATGGAGAGAAATTGTTTTCAGAACTCTTTCTCTTCCCCTAGAAAATTTAATTTCATCTCATTTTCAGTACTTCTAGGATGATTTGGTAAAGAATATGTTTCTTTTTAAATGTCCCTAAATATATGAATGGCCTGATTTCTAAAACTTGGTCAGGACATGCAGCTATATGCCTGGTCTGTCTTCCTTTTTTTTTTTTTTGGCTGTTACATGACCATGATCCAGGGAAACACAGCTTTCTACATACTCATCAACATTATTTGTTACTATGAAAGTCATCCTGAGGGTGAACATAATGACAGATTATTACACTTCAGTGCATACCCATGCCTTTGAGCCCCTTAAATTCTCAGGAGCCACAAGAATCAGCGCTACGAGAAGAGTTGGTTATTTGGGGAAACCATTGGTTTTCCATCTGAATATTACTACTGGAATAACTTTTTTTGTCCAAGATGATAAGCTAGCAAGAGAGAGAAGATTGTTCCTGGTAAGGAACACAGTATCTTGGGGGGAAAAAAAACAAAGCCTAAACATAGACTCTCATTATTGGAAGGCATTTTTCATTATCACTCCTAGAAAACACTGTTTCATCTGAAGAAATTTCTTACAAGCTTATACACTGCAATTGTAAATGTCTTAAATGGACTCTGTATGTTTTAAGTCTTAACTTGGTTTTCCTGCTGTAGGTGTTAACTGTTAACCAATGTAAGAGAGGGTTGAATCTCACCTTTAGGATATCTGAAATTTACAGTTTATTATCTGTTTTTAGCTCATACTCTGTATACTTCTGTAGGTACATGTATTGGACTGACTGGGGAGAAATCCCGAAAATTGAGCGAGCAGCTTTGGATGGTTCTGATCGAGTAGTGTTGGTTAACACTTCTCTTGGTTGGCCAAATGGTTTAGCCTTGGATTATGATGAAGGCAAAATATACTGGGGAGATGCCAAAACAGACAAAATTGAGGTTTGTTTCTTGCTTTTTCACTTTAATACCACTTTTATGAGTTGATGGTGATCTGATGCAGATATTCTTGTCTCTTTAATGGGATGCCAGAGGTGTCTTGTATTTTAATCAACCTTTAGGATTCTAGAAATTAACATCTTTTCTTCCAACTCAACAGAAGATTTCTGAGTTAAACTTGCATGAGAAATAGGTGTTCATCTATTTCTAGTCTTATAAGCTTATGTGAATGATTTTTCTCATTATGGGTAAAACCACTGCCTGAATTTCCTAGGGGCAGTTTGCACAAATCAGATGTTAAATAAACTTGATACTGGAAGAGCTGGTAGTCATTGTCAGGAAAACAAAGCATACATACATACTTTTAGTTGGTGTTGGGGAAGATGGTGGTATATATTAACTATTAATATGCTTACATGCAAACAGTTTTTAAATTGATTTATGAGCTGTGTGGGAGAAAAATTAATTAGCCAGGGCTTGAGGGAAAATGTTTAACAAATCATAGAACTAAGTTGGGGCAGTCAGAATAGAATTATGGTGGAAACAGCCACCATATGTGAATATTTTATTACTTTCTTTTGTAAAGGGTGAAAATTCCTGATAATGAATGTGAAGTCTGAATTCTACAACTTTAAATTGGGCTCTGCTAGAGGTCTTGTGGGTCACATACTTAAAACAGAGTTTTGATCACAGTATTTCTTTGGAGAACACATGACTTCTCATGTAAGGAGTAGGTTTGAATGGCTCTTCAAAGCCATGGCATGCATCTCGTAATTGATAATTTGGGCTATAGAGCAGTTGCTTTAGAAAGGTAATTCTTGGGAGTGACAGGGACTGTCAGGGAATAATGAGACAAAGGGCCTTCATTTCAGATTGGAATCTTGGAATAGAAAAAAAACCCATTAGTATTCCACTGGGCTTAAATCCTGAAAACCATCTTCTGCTCTTGCAGCTGGTTTCCGTTAATAGAAAACTTTGCATAGACTTGACTATACAAATGTCTTCCCTGTTGTTAGTGTTTCACTGCCCCCACCCCCTCCCAATCCACATTAGTGTTGGAATTTTTAGCAGCTGGAGAGCAGTGCTGCTGAGACAGAGGTTGTGAGTTTACTTTTCAGGCAGGCCATGAGCATCACTGTGACCATGATCACACACCATTCCCCTCCAGTTCACGAATTGCGAATTGTTGATCCGCCCTGGACTCTCCATGAGTGTATATGTGTTACTACTCTTAGAAAAACAGTTTTGGCCCATGTGTTCCAGAGGACTGTCTGCACATAAGGCAGGAGCACATAGTTTACATCAGAGAAGAGAACATGATTTTTTATTTCATAGGGATTTAAAAAATTCTGTATTTGATCTTATCTTTCTTAGCTTATTATGACTCTTTAGATTGTAAATAAAACATTGGTTTCTTTCTAGGAGTTTTTCAAATCTTACCTACGTTGGGTCACTTTATTTAGAGAAATTGATTTGAAATCACAATAAGTCAAGGAGAGATTCAGGTAGAGAAATGGGAATTTATGGAGGTTCTGAATGACAGTGTTTAAGAGTAAAAATGCATACATATCATATAACAATATAGAATATTTTACAGAATTGATTTTCTTATTTTGTAGGAAGTGCAGTAGGTCTAAAAATTAGGGTTAATTCTGGCCTCTTGAGCTGTGTATATGTATTAATGTATGTGATGTCATTTGCTTTCTCACTTCCTTTTTCTTCCTTGACTTGTACCATCATCCTTAAACTTTCCTTTCAGATCTGCTTCTCTTCTTCCAGGTTTCAGTCAGTTCAGTTCAGTTCAGTTGCTCAGTCACGTCAGACTCTTTGTGAAACACCATGGACTGCAGCACGCCAGGCCTCCCTGTTCATCACCATCTCCCAGAGTTTACTCAAACTCATGTCCATTGAGTTGGTGATGTCATCCAACCATCTCATCCTCTGTCTTCCCCTTCTCCTCCTGCCCTCGATCTTTCCCAGCATCAGGGTCGTTTCCAGTGAGTCAGTTCTTCGTATCAGGTAGCCAAAGTATTGGAGTTTCAGCTTCAGCATCAGTCCTTCCAGTGAATATTCAGGACTGGTTTCTTTAGGATGGACTGGTTGGATCTCCTTGCAGTCCAAGGGACTCTCGAGTCTTCTCCAACACCACAGTTCAAAAGCATCAATTCTTTGGCACTCAGCTTTCTTCCAGGTTTATTGGAACACAACTGCTATTTGTTCTTTGTTCTCTTTTTGACAGATTGTTTAGGGTTGGTGATACATCTGCTTCCACCAAATCATACACACAAAGCCCTCCCCTTGTTTTTTCCCCTGGAGATTCTGATGAAGTTTCCCTAATTGAGCATTCAATGCATTTGTAATTTTAATTACAATTACAATATAAATTTTTTTTTTTTAGATGCATCTGGGAAATAGGGCTGATACTGTTATCTAAAACTGCTGGTATATGACAAACTAAGGAAAGAGCACAGCTCTCCATCTAAATCAGTCTTGCATAAGTGAGGAAGAAAAAATGTTAGGTTCCTACTCTGAGACAAGTAGTGATTATAGGAGCAGCTGTGACCCCAGCTTTTCATCTTGCCTTACTTGATAGTAAGTCGACTAAAACTTTTGGGAAGATACATAATTTTAAAAATGCTCTCTTTTCTTAGATTACTTGCTGCCTAGCAAGTAATCAGCTTATCCTTAGTGCTCATCTGACCTAGTCTAGGTCACATGCTCTTTGCTAGTCCTCTTCTCTTTAGAAAGCTTCCCTACTTCTTCTGTCATGCCCAAGAAGAAAGGTGCTTTTTCCTGGGACTATAAGAAAATATTAAATTACAGCTGTAGTGGCCCTGTTCTCTTCTGGAAGACTTCAAGTTTACCTGGGTTGTATGTTACCAGTACATTTGGGAATTAAAAATAGGGGTTTGGTAAATGATCACGTATCACTGTAAGGCATAGTAAGCTCTTGTGTTTTGAGTGGATCTTATGGGAAGAGCTCAAAGTGTTCATTCAGTTATGCTCTCTGCTCCCTCAGAGGAGATTACTTAGATCAGGTTCTCACTCGCTTCTTTTGCTAAGTATTGATGTAACCATGGGCTGGATATGTTGGGGAGCTAGGTCTGAGGATTGGGGGAAACCAGAGAAAATTAATAGGAAGCTTTGGGTTTCAGACTTCATTTTTGTTGTCCAGAGTTGCAAGAAAAAATAAATAGGTTTACCTGAGATTTATAACCAACTTCCGCAGAGGGCAATGCTGTATAGTGAAGTGCTAATGATGTCATTTTTTTTTTTTTTTTTTTTAAAAAAGACGATCATCATATTCACTGGTGCTTTAATATAAGAATGTTTCTGTGAGTGTGTGTCTGATTTTCGTATTTGTGAACTGATAGGGACCACTTAACTGTAGGTACTTGTTTATGTTTATTCATTATGCTGAAATCACTTCATCACCTTTCACACACAAGCTTCTAGTTTACTTGTCTGCATTGGAGTCCCTGCTACCCTTCAGTCAGGTGTTAAAATAATAAATACTAAAATACTTGCTGATAATAAATACTAAAGCATTAGCCGAAAAGGTTTTATTTTTTCTGGTAGGTGACATTAAACAAGCCTTTATTTCTGTTTTATAAGGCCTTGCAGTTGGCAGAAGCACATTGTGTCTTAACAATATTCGCATGTTTCTTGATCCACTTTCACTGCCAAAAGCATTAAGCATTTGTTGCACTACTGGCCTGCAGTATTGCTTACCAATATATCAGATAATTTATAAGTTTAAAATATTTATATAAAATTAAGAATATACTGTTAGCTTGTGTTTTCTTGAGGATGATTTTTACATACCAGTTTAACTTGACATTATTAATGTGATTTCAATCACTGGTTTTATTGAAAATAATAATACTATCATAGAGATTTTAGTATTAAAATCTCTGAAATTTTCTCATGATTTATTTTCTCAGTATATACTTGTTATTTGTTTTTTTCCCCCTTTTTATTTCAGAGCTTATGCTGACAAATGCATCAAGAGCTAATGGAGATAAAGAAAGATTTTCTGATCTATGTCAAAAACAATATGTAGAATTTTTTTCAAATCTCTTTTATTGTAAATTTCCCTGTTTTAGAGAATACAGCATCCATAGATAGTCTCTCCAAAATCTAGTTATGCCTGGCACAATTCTGTTGGGGAAGAGAAACAGAGATTATTAGAACCTTGAGTACCAAGGAATTTTTGAATAAAGAGGGTATTATTGTGTAGGATGTGTACTAAAAACTTGGCCTTTGGTGAATGTTCTGTTTCATAGTCTAAACCTGAAATTGCAGGGCTACATTTTCCTCTCATGACAACTTCCTCTATTTAATCAGTACTCTTATAAAGAAATTTGTTTCCCAAGTGTTCAGGTTTCTTTTTAAAGTAATTTCTTTGTCTGGCATCTTTAGCCTGAGTATTGTGAAAGTCTGTTGAAATACACAAGGACCCATTTATGATGGTTTTCCTTATTGTTTGTTTCTAAGATTAATTCCTCCTTAAGAAATTATAATAATGTAATCATTATTGAGGTAAAGATCTCCTGAGTATATGACAAGTACCAACAAGTTCTTCCTTTTAAATTGTTGCCAGTTTATAACACTGTTCCATAAAATTGATTTTACTTTTAGTTTTAGAGAAAGGTTCAAGATAATGAACTTAAATAATCTGAATCTTTGCCCATTCCTACTGCTTTACCACAGTATATATGTATGTGAATATATATATTTTTTCCCCATGTATTCTTGACATATTATAACAGAAAAATACTGATAAATTCCACTGTTAGATTCCTCAGCTCAACAGAACACCTGGAGTTGGGGCCTGTATTCATTGAGTTGTAAACATGATGCTCTCCCATTATATTTTTTGTTTCTGTTTGGGATGTATCTTAGGATTCTGTACATCTTTGAGCTCCTGTATGAATGTTACCTGTTTCATACCTGTATGAAAGTTGATCTACAGTTCTAACAACATTTTAAAACTTGTTACTACAGTCTGCAGTAGGCAGAGTAGTACATCATCCAATTATAAGCTCTGTCATCTCATTATCCACTCTACTTTGGCTCTAAAAGAATTATTGCACATATTTATGATGAGAGGAACTTGCTTGATGATAGGTGTAATCATACTTTTCCTGAACTGCCACAACAAACCCATGAGTTCTCACCAGGCAAGATGCATTTGCCTCACTTTAGAGTTAGTATAATTTTATCTATGTAAATTATCTGATACACGTTGGTACTTAGAAAGCATTTTAGTGACCAAGTTTGCACTTGCACTTGTATCATTTTTTTAAATATTATCCTATTATACGTTTTCATCTCATGTTTTAGTATTAAGCCATTTAATATGGGGGGAGCTGTTTTTAGTTAACAGTCTGATTATTTTAGAAGTACCTGTTTTGTTCCTTTGGTTTTTCTACCCCCGAAGTAGGAGTGCTGACTTTCAGTGTCCTACTATCTTGAGAAGAGAACCTTCTTTACAATTTATAACAGTTTTTAGTTCTTAGGGAGGTAATCTCTAGATCTTTATTGAATCATTTTGTGATATTGGACCCTAACCTAGTTCTCATATGATTTTGCCATTCAACTGGGTGACTATGGATAATTCACATAATTGCTGGTCTTTGTATTTTGACCATTTAGATCATTTGAACCTGATGATCTTGACGTTCCTTCCAGCTTTACCATTTTCTGATGCTTTTTATACTAATTGGATATCATAGGGTAAGAACAAATAAAACATTTTGCCTGGGAGAATTGCTAAGAAGGAATGTATATCACAGATGACATGACTGTTTTCTTTTTTCCTTTAAATTTTTCCTTATATACTGTGCCTGTAATTCTTCTCACCTAAAGAAAACTTGGCGTGTTGGAGGTTCAATATGTTTGTAACTCAGTTTTACTGATATTAACTTCTGGTAAGCTATTCATTTAGATTTTGCATTGACCTCTGTGCAGACTGCTTCATCATTAACATGTGTGACGGGTTTAAATAAATGTTGAAAGCTGTTGTTTGAAGCTTGCCAAACATGTAGATGTTAATGGAGTCCATGTAAAACATTTTTCAGGCAGTTATTTCCCTGTAGCTTGGAAACTATTATATATACTTGTAAAGGGGTCACAGATTTTATTTTTATTGTTATTAGATTTGGAAAGGTAAACAGTCATATAAATGGCAAGGACCACAATTTTGGGACTTCTTGGGAGGAAATTTGCAAAACATTGAACAGGGTTAACAATGACAAGTATTTTCACCGTAAGTTATCACCAGCTATTTAAGGATTCTGTGTAACAGTCATCCCTAAAGTTATCCATCATGAGCAAAGGATTCTCCTTCAGTCTTTTTTTCCCCCACTTTAAATGTAGTTTTCAGGTTTAAAATGTTAAGAATGTTATAATGCAGGCCCTGTTAATTTTTTGGTTGAACTCTGAGTTCCCAAACTCTTCATTCGTTGTACTGTGATTGTTTTTTTGGTAGATATAGTCTGAAATAATAATCTCAGGGAAGGAGTTAGAATCCATTTTATTGTGCCCAGATTTTCAGTAGACTGGTGTTTTGTTATTTCATTTATTATTTTGAGCTTTTGAAATCTGCCAGGCTTGTAGTTTGTAAGTAGGACTGAAATTAGAGGCTTTGCTATTAATATAGCCCTTTCTCAGAGTTTTTTAGTTTTGTTGTTCATTCATTTTTGATTTTGGATTGATTTATGACTTGGTTTTTATGTCTGGTTGAGATTTATAATACCATTTTTGTGTTAGTTACAGTGTTATTCTTAAAATATGGGGGAGAAAACCCCAAACTCTTCTGGGTCACAGTGGATTTCATTAGTCTGCAGACAGTAAGGAAACGGTATTTCATGAGTTTTCAAGGTATCATTGTCTTTGGGGAAAAAAGCCATGTTCAGACAGTTTAGGTATTATCAGATGGTTTCTGGATAGTTCCCTATACTCAAGCAAACATTTGTTTTTTCTAACCCAGGTTTCTTTTCTTAAAATGGAGCAGTGCTTGGTGCTTTATGATTAGCTTCTTTTATTTGCCAAAGGTCATAGCACTTTCCACTTAGAAAGAAAACAATGGAATTCAGGTTTCCTGTACAGTAGTTTTTGTGTTGAGTTCTGCTGCCTCTTTTTTTTGGAAGTAATTTCAGACTTCAACAAAAAATTGGTAAGAGTAGTAAAACTTTCACTCAGATTTGTTTTATATACTCAGAGAATAGTGATCAACACCAGGAAATGAACACTTATACCATTTCCATTATTCTACTATATTAATTGGAATTCTCTCATAAAGAAGAGGTGTCCCCTTTCCTATTTATTCAGTTATTCGTGTATATTTGTACATACATATTTTTATATATATGACCCCATGGATGTTCACTTTATTCCACAGGTTACATTCCATTGTCATCATTATATGGTCACAAAGATTATCCCAGATTTGGCAATAGGAGTACCATCAAGGTGATCCCATGTTCTTTTCATGTGTGTCCGTTTTTTTTATATTGTGGTGAAAAACACATAACATAAAAGCTACCACCTTAACCATTTTAAAACATACAGTGGTGCTGATTATATGTGCATTATTGTTCAAGATCTCTTGAACTGTTTCACCTTGCAAAACTGAATCTCTATTCCTAGTGAACAACTCCTGGCAAACACCATTTTACTTTCTGGTTCTCAGGATTTGATTACTTTAGATAACTCATCTAGGTGGAATTATGTGATACTACCTTTTTGTGACTGGCTGTATCTCACTTAGCATAATGTCCTCAAGTTTCATCCATGTTTGTGTCATGTGATAGGATTCCCATCTTTTTTAGGCTGAATAATATTCCATTTTATGCATATACCACATTTTCTCTAACCATTCATCTTTTGATGGGGATTTAAATTGGTTCCACCTCTGGGCTATGAATATGAGCTGCAAATACCTCTTTGGCATCCTGTTTTTCAATCTGTACCAGAAGTAGGATTGCTGGATCATTTGGGAATTTAATTTTTATTTTGTAAGGAGTCCCCATCATTTTAAAAACACTTTTTGGAACAACAGTATAGTCCAGCTTTCTCTTGTTTCCCATGCCAAGGACCCATGGTTCTTTTTAATGAAGAATAGTATTTAAAAACCAGAATCTGGACATAAGGTGTGCTCATTGGTACTGGAGTAATTTGCCTTAATTACTAAGATGTTAGAGTCAATTTTTTTCCCTACTAAGACTCCAAATAGAGTGTACATAAGTTGATCTTGAGTGACAGGAAAGGGATTGGTTTTCCCTTGTTAATATGCTGATGTTTCTCCCAGTAGGGTTATTAAAGGCTCCAGGACAGTGGGGTTCTCAGAGGTGTCTCATGAAGCAGTTGAGTAAATTGACTAAGGTGGTGTTGGTTTTCATCTTAACGATACCTTCAGCTGAAAATCTATTCTCAATTTTATAGTTTTGCTGAGTAATTCTTGTTTTAGAATGCTTTGGTCACAATAGCAATTCGTAGCTCTTGTCTGTAAAAGAGCATAGGAACTGCAGATGTTTGGTATTCTAAGCATGACTCCTTGTAAAAATACTATAAAACTACCTAGTACAAGTCTGACACTTTCTTTTTCCGTGTTGAAAATCACTTGTATTTACTCAGACATAAATTGTCTTGAAGTAGGTTAAAGTCTTTAAATGCAACACCGAAGTTGCTCTTACTGCTCTCTTAAACAGATGCAGAGTATCCCTCTGTTTCCCCTGCTGGGTGCAAAGCATTTCTCTTTACTTCTCACTCCAGTGAGATTCTGTATGACTGAAATGTTACTGCTATCAATATATATTGTTTTCTGTTTTCAAAAATGCCATTTCTGTGAAATTATACTTTGTACCCTATGGAGTATATGAATCAGCCCCGATGATACCTATTTGTCATGTATGTATAATTATATATTAATTATATGTTAATGTATGTAATATATAATTGTTTATATATGTAATATATTAACTAATAATTCACTGCTTGTTTTGAATATTGGCTGGGCTATTATAAGAGGAATGGTTCGTTTGAATTTTCTTTTGGAACTTGATAGTATTCCCAGTTCATTTCATGATGGGTGCCTGATTGTCCCGTTGTCATCTATTTCTTGAACATGTCTAATCAGTAGAAGTTGCATAGCAGCAACTTTGGTAGCAGACTGGCTGCATTCCAAGATGGGTAATCCTGTGTTGACATTTAATGAGCTGACGAAACTGCTCAAAAACGGATGTCATGTCTACAGAAGGTTTGCCATTACCTCCTATCTGTGAAGATAATGTTCTGGTTAACCCACATCTGTTTCTTGTTGTAGCCCATATTCTAAGTGTGGTTTGTAATGTTTGGGAATGCCTCAGAATGTTAAATCTGTACCACAATGCGGTTGAAGCAGCTGAAACCACTGGAGACTCTGGTTCAGATTTGGAGGTAGATTTAAGGAGTGACAGAAGCCTAATTTCAGTTTAATTAAACCACTCTGAGGTAATACGATGAAGCACAACCTTAAGAGTTGCCAGAAGATTTAATTAGTGTTGGCTCAACTTTTAAAGCGTAAGGGTAATCTTTTGGAATCGGCTGAAATGGTGCATTTGTTCTGCGTTCACAGTGTACAAGCAGTCTTCTACCAGGATTTGGGTTGTTATTTTAAACATAAAGAGGCTTAAAACGGTATTTACAAACCTAGTAACCTGTCCAAAACTGTTACTCCTTGGGTATGAGAATGTAATAGTAATTTTCTTTGAGACAAAGCAACATGTTCTTGTTTTACTGTGTTGCTTTTGCCTAGAAGAGAGATTGTGTGGTTGATAAAAGAAATGTTTAGGGTAGAAGCCAATTTGCTAAGAAGTGTCAACTCTGCAAAAGTAATGGAAGGAAACAGATTTCACAAAGTAATCCTTAGACTCAGTATAAAGGGAAATACATAGTTCTTTAGGTGTGAGGTCTCACAGTCACGTTTTGTTTAAACTTTTTATCCCCTTAATCTCTTCAGACTATTCTTATAAATTGCTTCCTACATTGTATGAATAACAAAAATGATAGCAGCATTTATTAATAACTATTATTATCATTATTCACATACCCCTGGACTATTATCTTTCCTCCATTTTTTTTTTTTATTTTTATTTTTTTTTTTACTTATGGAAAATTTCAGGCACATAGTAACGTGGAGTAAAGATACTCAGGAATCACCCAGCTTCTCCCTGGTGAGAGCCAGGGAGATGGGGAGAGCCAAGGAGATGGCAGATATAAATGTAATGGCAGATTCAGTTCAGTTCAGTTCAGTCGCTCAGTCGTGTCCGACTCTTTGCGACCCCATGAACCGCAGCATGCCAGGCCTCCCTGTCCATCACCAACTCCCGGAGTCCACCCAAACCCATGTCCATTGAGTCTGTGATGCCATCCAACCGTCTTATCCTCTGTCGTCCCCTTCTCCTCCTGCCCTCAATCTTTCCCAGCATCAGGGTCTTTTCCAATGAGTCAGCTCTTCGCATGAGGTGGCCAAACTATCGGAGTTTCAGCTTCAACATCAGTCCTTCCAATGAACACCCAGGATTGATCTCCTTTAGAATGGACTGGTTGGATCTCCTTGCAGTCCAAGGGACTCTCAAGAGTCTTCTCCAACACCACAGTTCAAAAGCATCAGTTCTTCGGCGCTCAGCTTTCTTTATAGTCAACTCTCACATCCATACATAACCACTGGAAAAACCATAACCTTGACTAGATGGACCTTTGTTAACAAAGTAATGTCTCTGCTTTTTAATATGCTGTCTAGGTTGGTCATACCTTTCTGGAATTCCAAGGAGTAAACGTCTTTTAATTTCATTGCTGCAATCAACATCTGCAGTAATCTTATTAATATAAATGTGGTTTTAATACTTCTGTTTTGAGATAACCAAAAAGAAGTGAAATCAGGCCTTTGTCTTTCTTCTTAACAAATCTCGGCTGGTACTTTGAAATGTAAACTTGCAAATGTGATAAAAGATGAAACAAGTCGAGTTTTGTTCATTCTTCTCATGAGAAACCATTTTTTGAAGTAATTTTAACCTGTATTAGAATTTAGTTTAGCTGGGGAGGAAAGAAAGCTCAAATGGAAAACATTTCTTTGTGGTTCTACCTAGCCTGTGAGTCTAGGGCAGCCTCGAAGGTGGCAGGCAGGTTTGAGAGGGGATGGAGGTCCAATCTAAAACAGGAATAAGTTAACTTTATTGTGGGCTGTATAGTCACCACCATTAAATTCTAATCTTGCACAGTCCACTGTGGTAGTCAGTGGCCACGTATGTCCACAGAGCACCTACAGTGCGGTTACTCTGAGTTGAGATGCTTAAAGTATTAAATGCATACTGAGAAGACTGTAAATCTTAGTATTAAAATCTCAGCAATACAGTTCTAAAGATTACATTTTGAAGTAAAAATAGTTTGGATATATTTGAATAAATTAAGTATATATTTTTTTAAACTTAAAAAATCTGGCTTCTAGAAAATTTTAAATTACACAGGACTCACATTTGTGACTTGTATTATACTTTGTTCGGACAGCACTATTCTAGACTCAACTCTGTTGTAAAAAGCTACAGCAGTCAAGAATGGAAAGATGGTTAAGGGGACAGGTGTGCTTACAAAGTTACATTGAAAGTGTCTTTAGCATATCTTAGTTACATTGTTGAATTTGAAATAGAGATGCTACATCTAGCTTTAAGTGTGTACGTATTTACTCTACTATCCCCCCCACCCCCCTAAAAAAAAACCAAAGCGAAAGACTTAGTTTGGCTTTTCAAGTGAGAGAAGAAGGAATAGCTAGCTAGAAGGGACTAATGTTCCAATGTGCAAAGCTATATAGAATCCTTAGCTGTGGCTTTTAGGGAACTGTATTTGAGTCCTTGGACTCTGCTATTCTAAAGATTATCATTTGTTGTTGTTTTGCCAGATGTTGCTAAAAGTTGCTTTACCTTTTAAGCATGTCCTTTGCATGTTTTTTTCTTCTTCCTGAGACCCTTGCTTGCACTTGGAGCAGCATTAACACTGATCTAAGCCTCAGTTTTGTCAGGGGATCAGAGTAAAGGTCAGCAAAGCACTCCTAACCCACAGTCCTAAAAAGCTCTCGAAACTGAAAATTGTTTTTGTTAATTCAGTTGGTGAAGACCCTGACTTGAAGCAGTGTAAGACTAATTGTAGTCTCCGTTTATGCTCCTTTGTGGGAATATGTGTATGTCTTTCAGCAAAAATATTATCATGCTTGGCAGTGAAGTGTTGCCCTGGACCCAGGTAGAGGTAATATGCTGTGTGCATTGTGTTAACCTTTCTATATTTCAAGAAAAAAGTCTGAGTTCTGAAACAGGGCTAATTAGCCCCAAGGCTTTCAGAAAAGGGATTTTTTGGACCTCTTACACTGTGGCTTCCTAGGTGGCATGGTGGTAAAGAATCTGCCTGCCAATACAGGAGAGTTGGGTTTGATCCCTGAGTGGGGAAGATCCCCTGGGGAAGGAAATGACAACCCACTCCAGTTTTGTTGCCTGGGAAATCCCATGGACAGGAGAGCCTGGTGGGCTACAGTCCATGGAATCACAAAGAGTCAGACCTGCACACACAGACACATTATCATCCCACAAAAATTGAAAATATTTTATTAAGTATAATACTTAATTTGGGGGAGGGGGCTGTGCTGGGTCTTTGTTGCTGCACAGGATTTTCTCTAATTGTGATGAGCATGAACTACTCTCCAGTTGCAGTGCGCAGGCCTCTCATTGTGGTGCCTTCTCTTATTGTGGAACATGGGCTCTAGGGTGCACCAGCTTCAGTAGTTGGGCCGCATGGGCTCTGTAGTGGCTCCCGGGCTCTAGAGCACAGGCTCTATAGCTGTGGTGCATGGGCTTAGCTGCTCTGTGGCATGTGGGATTCTGGACAGGGATTGAGCCCTTGTCTCCTGCATTGGCAGGCAAATTCTTTACTATTGAGCCACTGCTGCTGCTGCTGCTAAGTCGCTTCATTCATGTCTGACTCTGTGCGACCCCATAATCGGCAGCCCACAAGTCTCTGCCGTCCCTGGAATTCTCCAGGCAAGGACACTGCAGTGGGTTGCCATTTCCCTCTCCAATGCATGAAAGTGAAAAGGGAAAGTGAAGTTGCTCAGTCGTGTCTGACTCTTCGGGACTCCATGGATGGCAGCCCACCAAGCTCCTCCGTCCATGGGATTTTCCAGGCAAGAGTACTGGAGTGGGGTGCCATTGCCTTCTCCGATTGAGCCACTTAAGAATGCCCTATTAACCATAATTCTGCATTTGAGATAGTTATCTTTAGCACAGTCAGGACACAGTGATGGAGGTGCATGAGGTCTTCCTGAAACACAGCTGTGTTATGTCACTCCTTAAAGTGGCTTTCATAAGTTTCTTGTTTTCTATAGTTTTCTTATTTGGAATTTCATACCTGGCTATCAGGTGATAGCTGCCTGAAGCTGTCTCTTTGAGTCCCTTTTGTATTCTTTTTACCTCAAAGCATTTCTTTTAGTCAAACAAGACATTCTGGACTGTGTCTTAATGTGTAACTTTTTTTATTCTGAAAAATCTTTTTTTTTCCTTTGTCAAAATTCTTCTAATTCTTGGAGGTGGATTTGAACTGCTATGTCTTGCTCAAGTTTTTTCTGATCAGCTGTAGACCAGAGAAGGGTGTATGTGTGTGGTTTTAATATAAATGTAGATTACCTCCTCAATTGGATTGTAACCCTTAGCTAGAAGGGGCCCTGTTGTAAACTTCTCAGCATTTATCGTGTTTTTCATGTGATTTGCATGTAGTCAGTATGGTCGTAAGTGTCATTGGATTCTGGGGGTTGAAATGAGATAGAACAGCGAAAGTATATTCCAATTAAATTGTCCAACTGTTTGCTCCTTTGTGCTTACTTAGTGTGCATCTAAGTTGCATAAGCAAACAGTAAAAATGGTAAGAAATGAGAATAAGGCTGCAGCCTTGCAGTTTCCCACTGGTTGCCAGGATACAGAAAGGTCTGTGTTGCTTTAATTCTGTTCAAAAGTGTGTGATGGTTTGGTCTTTTATTTCCACTTATCCTTTTATATTTATTTATTGATTTTTATTTTGAAGTGCTGTATTTTGCTAAATTAAATGTAGTCATTTAAATGTAGCTATTTACTTTAGGGACTAAAGCATTTTACTAAAAACAACGAAGGGGAAAAACAGCATTTAGTAAACATCTACTATACATCTGATACTGTGCTAATAAGCAAACATTCTTTATTTATTAAATAATTTAGCATGATGTGCTCTCCTGTTTTTTGTGTGAGAAATTGCCTAATCTAGTGAGTGATAGTTTATATTAAAATCTAAATCTGTTGAATTCTGCCAAAATATTGTTAGATAATCATAAGAGATGTTCTGTTTTGTTGCGTTGATGTTCTGTTTTGTTGCGTTTGGCTGTGTCATGAGGCATGCGGGATCTTAGTTCCCCAACCAAGTATCCAACCCATGCCCCTGAAGTGGAAGCAGAGTCCTAACCACTGGATCACCAGTGAATTTCCTCATAAGAGATTTTTAGAGAGCAGAAGAATGAAGAGTAAATGCTAAAGAGAAAATGCTGGGTTTTGTGAACCAGAAGAATCTTTTGGCATTGTTTCTTTGTTATATTTCTCACTGTGATTTTCAGTTTTATTCTTTGCCTGTTATCTGAATTCATATTTAATCAACTACCTTGTGTTTAAGTTGTTAATTTATCAAAATGAACCATCAGGAATGTTGCAGGACACATAACTGAAAAAGGAGAGAGTTGGTAATCCTGTAGTATTTTTGAAGTAGAAATTTAGGTTTTATCTTTAAAAACAAGCTCAGTGTTGTGCAACTGGTGTATGCATTTAGATCAGCAAGTAAATTTTAACAGAAATAGGCCAGTATTTGAGTGTAGTAATAGCAAAATTTGTGTTAATTTATTAAAAGTAAAATAGCTGATGCAAGACAATACTGAATCTAGGAAAAAAATAAAATCAAACATGTCTTAGTGTACTGTACGCTTAAAAGAAACTATTATTTTAGGGTTCTATAATACAGACTCTTCAGTAGTCTGTGTTAGATGCTGTCTAGTAGGATGATGAACTCCTGCCCCTAATGGAGGAGATAGGTTTCCTGTTTCGTATATGACATTTTGGATGAGTTAACAGTACATTTTCTGGGCGATGCCTTTGGAAATACTGCAGCAGAGACTAATGAGACCTTAGACCAGAGCTTGCCATATTTGTAATTTTTCTTCAGAAGGTAATAGTAAAGGCGTAAGACTTGATGGGCTTGTTAAACGATGTTTTACAGAGAACAACTCAGGAAGTCTTGGAAAATACGCAGCCAGGTTTGAAAAAGGAAAGAGGAGCCAGTGAAATGAAGAGACAGAAAGCAGTCCTTGTATAGAAAAAGAACTAAGATCAGATCCGTGCCATGAAAACCCAGTGTAGAGTTTCAGGGAGTCAAAAGAGGCAAACGTTAACAAAAGCTGAGAAAAACAAGGAAGCAGTCATTGATTGTTTTCAGTAGTTACTGTGAGTCACAGGTTGTCAGCCGGTTGTAGGAAGTGAAGGGACTGAGTGGTGGTAGGTGGAGGCAGCAGTTACAGATCACTGTCAAAGAATAAAAAATGGAATCTTTCAGCTTTTAAACAACGTCTTTCTAAGATGGTGGAAACGGTTGTGTTAAAGGCAAAAAAAAGGACTTTATGGAGAGGGAGAAATTGGAGCTACTGGTAAGGAAGGGAATAGTATTGGGAGGAAATTTTTGCAAGGAGGGTAGAGGAAGATAGAGTCAGGAGATAATCTCCGTATTAGGATGAAAGCAAAAAGACCAAGTTTTAAAATAAGCTTCTCCTACCTAAAATAATGACTATTCTAAATTATGTTTTTTAATATTCTAATAGAGCTTCCCTGGTGGCTCAGCGGTGAGGAATCCGCCTGCCATTGCAGGAGACGTGGTTCGACCCCTGGGTTGGGAAGATCCCCTGGAGAAGGAAATGGCAGTCCACTCCAGTATTCTTGCCTGGATAATCCCATGGACAGAGGAGCCTGTTGGGGTTGCAAAGAGTCGGACACAGCCTAGTGACTAAAAAACAAAAAATATGCTAATATACTTTATTAAAATCTATAAAATTTCACATATACTTCTTTTAAATACACATGCATAAGCCTTCCTTCAAAATGCCAGTCTTTTTTTTTTTTTTTTTTTAATTAGATCTTATATAGGAAAGATTTTCACCCTGATCAGAGTTTCCAGGCAGTAAGTAGTAAAATGGGGCCAGAAATTCTTGGAGCTCTGGTTATAGGAAGGAATCAGGAATGTATTCATTCTCCAAAAGTAGACAGTAGTGTGCATTTTTATATGAATTTAAAATTTGAGCAAGGATAATTTTTATTCGTGCACTTGGCCAAACTAGGATCTGAGGATAAGAACATTTTCATTTCCATTTTTAAGGAAGTTTCTTGAGTGTCTTAGGAAACCACTCTCCTTTTAAAAATTATTTTAAAAGTATTTATTGAATTCTTCATCAGATTCTAATCGTAGCTATGAACGATGTAATAAGGAAGTAGATGAATTAGGTTCTTGGTATTCTTGAGGTGACTTTCTAGTTAGATAAGTAATTATCAACCTGTGTTCTCTCTTCAGTAAAGTGACCACTTAGTCATTTTACTTTTATTAAACACCAAAATAACTTCAGGATAAGCCACAGACATCATGAAATATATCCAGGAACGGTCTGTTGCAAGAAAATGTGAATATAAAAAAATCTAAACTCATGTCTCAAATTAAGGAGAAATTGTTAACCTTAAAAAGTGTTTAATATTAGGGGTTGGAGTAGTAGTTAATTATTTTGAACTATGTTTTTTACTTTTAGAAACATTCTGTTTAAAGGCAGATTTATGCAGTTGGATTAATAGAAGTCCTGTTGTATCAGATACGAATGTTTAACTAATATAATCTCTCCCATCAGATATAAATAAATATTTACTGATATTTGCAATTGAAGATATAAGAATATCGCACAATTTTGCTCAGTTTTAAAATATTTTGTTTCAGAGAATTGGCTGTTTTGGAAAGGTCAGCAAGTATTTTAAAATTTTTAGAGAGGAGAGAGAAAGATAGTATTTGCTTGTCATTCCATCTAGGCATGATAGTATTGATTTGAAATATAATTTATGGATAAAAAATTAGTACTTGCTTAAGATTATACCTGATGCTTCTTTTTAGGTGAGTAGGTGGCAGATGTTTGTATGTATAGGTTTTTAGCCACAGAATGATATTTCTGAAGGCTGATTTGCCCAGCACCCAGACTACTTTTTTTTTTTAAGTATTTATTTATTTATGTGGCTGCACTGAGTCTTAGTTGTTTCTAACGGGATTTTTAGTCGCAGCGCATGGAACTTAGTTCCCTGATCAGGGATTGAACCCAGGACGCCTTTATTTGGGAGATTGTAATCTTAGCCAGAGGATCACCAGAGAGGTCCCCCAGGCCACTTTAAAAATGGTAGAAATGTTCTCATTTGGGAACTTGAAAGTTGGTGCTTTGGAAGACTTCCTGTCTTTTAGAACAGAAGACTAGTATGTGTTTCTGCAGTGTCAGAGACAGGTGAGACGCCTTTGCCACTCTAGAGAAATTGCTTCTGTTTGTAATGAAAATATCAGGGTGAATTTAATCATGTTACTGTAGATATGGCCTAGTTATTTGAAATTTAGTTGTGGAAAGAGTATTTAGAGTTGCAAACACCTGACAGTTTTGTGATTAGAACCTTAGAGGACTGAGAGATTACTGAGAAATCCTGTTACGTGTGGTTTAAAAAAAACTTCGAACAGTGAAATAAAAAATATACTTAAGTAGAAGGAGTCCTAAAAAAGACACCAATTCTATTTACAAGCTGTGTGACCTTATTTGAATCTATTTCCTTAGATATTTAAAAGGCAAAACTCTCAGGATAAAATAAAATGTGTCATAAAACAAAATATATACTGGTATAATGTGTGCAAAGGTACACTAATTTGAAGACAGATGGACGAGCAAACTTAAGGTGATAATATTATACTTTTAATTTTTATTTGGTCATTTAATATAGGAGATGCGTACTAAATCTAATGTCAGAATTTTTAGAAGGAAGGGTAATAAGAGAATGGAGAAATAGAAGTTAAATATGAGCGTATATTGAGTCTTTGAAATCATTCTTATTAAATCAGCATGTTGTCATTTTGTGAAAGCATTGTAATAGAAATAACTAAGGTCTCTTGGATTTTGATGACAGCATGGTTGATTTTTGTCGTTTTTTACATATACATGAAGAATAAGTACACATCTTTTCCTCTTCCTTCTCTTTAAACTTAAACTTGAAGGTTATGAATACCGATGGGACTGGGAGACGAGTGCTTGTGGAAGACAAAATCCCCCACATATTTGGGTTTACCTTGTTGGGTGACTACGTCTACTGGACCGACTGGCAGAGGCGGAGCATCGAAAGAGTACACAAACGAAGTGCAGAGCGGGAAGTCATCATAGATCAGCTCCCTGACCTCATGGGCCTGAAGGCCACAAATGTTCATCGAGTCATTGGTAGGTAATTCCACAGTCCTCTTGGAGGATGAACCAGGAATGAGAAAAGATATAGTTAGCAGCTTATAAAGTCAGCAGTGTAAATTGTTGATGTTTTGAGCGGATGTAAAAATCATCTGTTAAGCCTTCTGTAATGAGAAATGGACCTTTTTTTCTCTTTCAAGGAGATTATTTGTTGAAGCTCACAAAGTTAATCAATTCTTTGTGGTACAAGTACATTTTACATTTTTCTTAAAATCTGTTGCCTTTTACTTAATATACCATGGTGTTTCATAGTGGCTGAGTCAAGGGTTTTTAGACAATTACCTTCTTTCCAAGGGTATATCAGTCCACTTCCTTCCACTTCCCACGGTCAGACCCAAATAAACGTCCCATGAAGAAATACTCCAAATCACTTTCTTCTGGTTCCTGAAACCTCCAGACCAGTTTTCAGCATATCTCCAAGTTCAGTGATACTTGTGGATGACCCAGTGCTGGGCACCATCTAGGTATCCATGAATAATGTTTAAATCAAGAAGTTTCTTTAAAAGTGTTTACCCAGGGACAAATGAGAACTCAAGTTATTGGATCGGTTGGCAGGGATGGACCTTTAAATGTTGGTTTAGTACTGGCTGCATAGTTTGAATTGAAGGGCTAAACTTAACACCCACACACTCTCTCAGAAAAAGAACTTCTATCGTATAAATAATGCAGTTTGCTTAAAGCTTCCTGTGGGTACACAGGAAAGTAATTTTGTCATACGTTTATTCCCAGTTGATCAGCACAAGAGTTTTGACCTGCTCAGTTTTCAGCTTGGGCCAGTTCACCGCTCCTGGGTGGTCACCATACTGCCACCAACTTAGTCAGACGCCCAGTCAGCCTAGTGCAGCTCCAGTCAGAACTCCTGGGCTGGAACCATCCTGATCAGCCTCTGGTGTAGCTGGGACTGCAGTCCTGCACCACTGTGCCTAGCCTTTTATTCCCTGTTAATCCTCACGATGCTTGTTTGTGAGATTAGAACTGAAACTCTAGATTTGGGAGCAAATATAATCCTAGGTCTTTGTCAAACAAATGCTTGGTCATTTAAATTGAAAATGTGTTGATTATGTCGATTGTGTGTCCTTTTATAATGAATTTGTATTTTAGGTTCCAACCCCTGCGCTGAGGATAATGGGGGATGTAGCCATCTCTGCCTCTATAGACCCCAGGGCCTTCGCTGTGCTTGCCCCATTGGCTTTGAACTCATCAGTGACATGAAGACCTGCATTGTCCCAGAGGCTTTCCTTCTGTTTTCACGAAGAGCTGACATAAGGAGAATTTCTTTGGAAACTAATAATAATAATGTGGCCATTCCACTCACTGGTGTCAAAGAAGCTTCTGCTTTGGATTTTGACGTAACAGACAACCGGATTTACTGGACTGACATATCACTCAAGGTTAGCCAAAGAATTGGAATATTAAAACTGGGGACTAATGGGGAGAGCTTCAAGAATTTCTGAGTCTTCATCCTGTTACCAGCTTCCTTCATTACTTAATAGTCAAGAGTTCAACAAAAAACATTTTAAAGGAAGCCAAGGAGAAGGCCCATTCAGTATTTTAAGTATCTCTAGTGTTTTTAGTGCAAGATAGTTTGAGTATTCTAGATCTGCAAGACATAATCTTCAAGACATAATCTTCCTCTGCTTCATTCTGTTTGAATACATAAGTGACATTTTCCTCAGCTACAGAGTAAGCGCTTGTATGCTTCACATAAATGGCTTATAGAGATTTGATTCTTAGTTTATTAAAAAAATTTTTCTTTTGGCACCTGACTGAGGGTAGAAAATGCCAATTGTGAGTTATAGCATACCTTCTCTCCCCCACCCCTCCCATCCCTAGAATAAATATTGACAAGCTTACTGAGTCAGTAAGGAGGAGCTCTTGACCAGAAAATCAGGAGCATAATTCTTCCTTCTTCCAGATTCTTTTGGACCTGTTTTAGATATCTTATGTAAAACTTTGACTAATGTGCAAAAATTGTGTTAGAGCCAGAGTTAGACTAATGATGATCAGTAAAATCTGTTAAATGAGTGAATAAATAAATGCTTTATTGTGTGGGCTTGTGAATTTCCTCATCTTGAAAGCAGAGATAATGCCTATCTTGCAGGGTTTTTGTGAGCATTAAATGAGAAAATATATGTACACCAAGCACTTAGATGGTACTTTCCATGAAGTAGGAGCTATTATTAATAGCTTGAATTATGACTTTTAATTTTTAGGGGCTTCATAGCTACAATGGTAATGATATGAGTAGTGTCATATGCATTTTATAAGGTATAAGGTTGCTGAGCTCTTCCTCAGTTGATGCAATGACTTTGCATACTCTCAAGCACCTCTAGGAAGCTGTGTGTTTGTTAGTTGCTCAGTCATGTCTGACTCTTTGCAACCCCATAGACTGTAGCCCGCGAGGCTCCTCTGTCCATGGGATTCTCCAGGCAAGAATACTGGAGTGAGTTGCTGTTCCCTTCTTCAGGAGGTCTTCCCGACCCAGAGACCGAACCTGGGCCCCTTACAATGCAGGCAGATTCTTTACCGTCTGAGCCACCAGGTTGGAAGTCAGGAAACTGACTACCAGTTAAAAGTCTACAATACTCTGGTCACATCTTTTTCACTTGATCACTAATAAGTTTTACAAGAATAGTCACTCCACTATTTTACTAGGATAAATTTCTGGTTCTTAAGACTTTGAAAAATTTCTCCCTGAATTGACAATAAAACTTGAGGTTGCAGTTGTGTTCATTGGAGATTGATGTCATGTGTTTTTTTTTTTTTTTCCCACTGTGCTCATAAAATATGTGAATTGTATAGAGAAACTGTGCGTTTGGCTCTTGTGTATCTTCCCTTAAAACCTTAGGGTTTTGTACCTAAGCCCTGTGACATTGTTGTTAATCTTATTTCTGCAGACTATCAGCAGAGCCTTTATGAATGGCAGTGCCCTGGAACACGTGGTAGAATTTGGCTTAGATTATCCGGAAGGCATGGCCGTAGACTGGCTTGGGAAGAACTTGTACTGGGCAGACACGGGAACCAATCGAATTGAGGTGTCAAAGTTGGACGGGCAGCACCGGCAAGTTTTGGTGTGGAAGGACCTAGATAGTCCCAGAGCTCTTGCATTGGACCCCGCTGAAGGGTAAACAGCTTTTCATATGTGTTCTTTGCAACTGTATTGCATATGGCCTAGTTATGGATTGTATTCTTGATGTCTTTAAATCATGCTTATTAGGGAGCTGACAGGTAAATCATAGATAGGTTTTATCTTAAAATCGTTAGTTGAGATATCACTGATTTAGAATTAATAATCAGCTAAATTTTACTTTTTGTCATTATTAGCATTAGGTGAATAAAAATTAGTGAATGGGTTAATAATTAAATATTAATGATTGTATTTATATGCTAAGTAGACAACCTTTTGAAAGGTGTCATGAAATCTATTGCTTGCACTCTCTCCCAAGTTATACCAGATTCTAAACCTGTGAAAGTAAACCCACTGAGATAATGTGTGCTAAGAAATAACTACATTAAAAACTCTACTTTAGAATGTTCATTAATTCAAAAATGGATAATTAGTTATTATTATAAACTTGGAGAAACTTTGATACTAAACAGCGAACTTTCTGATAAACTTATTTACAACTTGACATGTTTTTCAAGGATAGATGATCCTTCTTACATGATTTAGCAAGTTTTAAAAAGAGATCTGTATAGTCAAGGCTACGGTCTTCCCAGTGGTCACTTATGGTTGTGAGAGCTGGACTGTAAAGAAGGCAGAATGCCAAAGAATTGATGCCTTCAAACGGTGGTGCTGGAGAGGACTCCTGAAAGTCCCTTAGACAGCAAGGAGATCAAACCAGTCAGTCTTAAGGGAAATCAACCCTGAATACTCATTGAAAGGACTGATGCTAAAGCTGAAGCTCCAGTATTTTGGTCACCTGATGTGAGCAGCTGGCTCATTGGAAAAGTCCCTGATGCTGGGAAAGATTGTAGGCAGAAGGAGAGGAGGGTGTCAGAGGATGAGATGGCTGGATGGCATCACTGATGCAATGAACATGAACTTGGGCATACTCTGGGAGATGGTGAGGGACTGGAAGGCTTGGTGTGCTGCGGTCCATGGGGTCGCAAAGAATTGGACACAGCTGGACGACTGAACAACAGCAACAAAAAAATCCATCATGTCAGAAAGCTGAATTTTGAAGAATAACTCCATTTTGAAAAGCAGAAGTGAACCTTATGAACATACCAGCACACTGACCATGGCCATATTGAAAAGTTGTTTCCCTGAATCAGGCAATTCCATGGTTAGCTTGCTGGCCATGTAGTTAGAAAGTCATACCAAAGGCACCATCTCTGTGCTGACATGTTGTGATTGGTTTATGGTGATTTTTACTCTAGGTATTAGTTACCAGACAGATAAATTTAGTAGTTGGTACAAAGGACTCTAGTTCACGTGGCTGCTGGCAACTGTGACATTTCTCCCACAGTTGTTTTCTCTTTGGCTCTTGGGATGTACTCATTCCTGTTAGCTGACAAGTACAAATGCAAACAAAGCTGAAGACAACTTGAGTTTTCAGAAAAGTGTGTTTATACATTGCTTCCAAGTCAACCATCAGCTGATGGGCTGATGAGTGAATGTCTCCTTTGGGTAGTTGATGAGACCTGGCATGCAGAGAACTTTCCTAGACCCAATATTCAGAGCGTCTTGAAACTAGCACTACTGATTCAGCCCAAAAGGCATTTGGCTGAGAATTACCTTCTAGTTCTAGCTCTGCCATATGACTGGCTTGAAGACATAAGACAGATCAGTTGCACTTTTTGTAGGGCCTTGTCCTTCTCATCTGCAAAAGTCTGTACAGTTAAGGTGAAAAACCCAGAAGAGTACATTCACAGGGACTGTAGTAGTAGTGTTCATTGCTCAGCTGACACACTAAGGGGTGTGTGTAATTCAGTAGTATGTTACCTTGGATAATGTGACCAAATGCATTTGAAATTTTCCTTTTAAACTTCAGTTCACGGTTGTTAAGTTGTACCTTTGATGTACTGCTGCAGCTTGGTTTTTGGGGGAGTGACTTACACAGATCAGAAAGTAAGTTTAAAAAATTTAAAACCTTGAATTACTTGTCTTCAGAAATACTTGTATTTTGTTCTGAAGTGAATCAAATTCTGAGACCAGCGCTTTAATCCTTTGCTATCTTCTTGAATATTAGTTTTATAAATGCAAGTGCTGCAATAAGGAAACCATGGGTTTGTTTCCAATTCCTAGGTTTTGGATGGAACAGATTCATTGGAAACACTAAGGAAAGCTGACTCATTTCCTTTTTAGGATATGAGAAAAAATATTTAGTTGAGACTGCCAGTGTAATTGAAAAAAATTAATAGCTATGATTTTGCTTTGCCAATTTCCTTGATTTAGTGTATATTTTCTTTAAATTTACTTAGTTACTATACATGAACATGATCCTTTCTCCCGAATAATCCAAAGTGAAATGTTAAATATCCACTGGTTTGAATTTAGATTTATGTATTGGACTGAATGGGGTGGAAAACCTAAGATAGACAGAGCTGCCATGGATGGAAGTGAACGTACTACACTAGTTCCGAATGTGGGACGAGCAAACGGCCTAACTATTGATTATGCTAAAAGGAGGCTTTATTGGACAGACCTGGACACCAACTTAATAGAGTCTTCAAATATGCTTGGTAAGCTGTATTCTTTTTTTAGTTCAGAGAGATAGTATATAATCCTTTCTGTGCAAAAGTCAGTGGCTGCTGTTTACCATAGGTTAGATATGATACTGTTAATAAAACTTCATATGAATGTCTAGGTTCATCCTCTGTCTCACATTGTATCCTATTTATTAATAGTGGGCCAAGTACTTGGATTCATATCTCTTTCATATGTGGAAATTTCATTACTGTTGGGCTTATAATGGAATTTAAAACTCCCTGGATATTTCTGAAGTGACTTTTTGTAGCAGTAAAATACAATATATACATTTCCATCTTTTTATGGAAGGAAGAAGAGTTGAACTGTAGACCTTTATGGAGGGAAAGTAAGACCACAGTCAGAATAGACCATCTACAGGAGTTTAAACAAACTCAGTGAGTTTTAGAACAAAAAAGTATTAGTTTGAGGTATGGGGTCAGACTGCAGATGGATTGATTTCAGAAGACTTGTTTGGTTTAAGAATTGCTTTTGAAGGAATTTTTCCACTTTAAATTGCTTACAAAAGTAATGTTTTAAATGTTACCTTTTCTTTTTCTTTGCCAACAAGACTCGTGCTTTCTCACATATTACATCTTTCTGCATCTCCCCTGTCTGCTGCCTTTCTGAAAATAGGACTCAACCGTGAAGTTATAGCAGATGACTTGCCTCATCCTTTTGGCTTAACTCAGTACCAAGATTACATCTACTGGACGGACTGGAGCCGACGCAGCATTGAGCGTGCCAACAAAACCAGTGGCCAAAACCGCACCATCATTCAAGGCCACTTGGATTATGTGATGGACATCCTCGTGTTTCACTCCTCACGGCAGGCAGGATGGAACGAGTGTGCTTCCAGCAATGGGCACTGCTCCCACCTCTGCTTGGCTGTGCCAGTCGGAGGTTTTGTTTGTGGATGCCCTGCCCATTACTCTCTGAATGCTGACAACAGGACTTGCAGTGGTAAGCTGCATTACCCCCCTCAACGCAAGCTAGAGTTAGAGAAGGAAGCAGACTTTTGAAAATACTGTAGTTCATATTCTTTCTAGAGTGAGAAGTTGTCAAAGTCCAGAGTTGATCCTTTGTTTGTATAAATGGGAAGGACTAAAAGTGAAAAAGTGCAAATTTTTGTTACTTTTGTTTGGTGATAACTGTTTGATGTTATGGAAAAATTGATATTATAGGAAAAGTAAGTATTTTATCCTTGGGGATTAAATATGAATAGCAAAATTTGCATAGCTTCTTTGAGAGAACATGCATGTGTGCTAGACATAATTCATATTTGTTCATGGTGAAGGAAGGAAAAAATAGTACAAACAGTACAACAAAGAGACTCTACAAAATATAATCTCCTTGTCCTTTGAAGTTCGTAGAATAGGCTAAAGATGAAAAATGTAAGTGTGCAAGAGGCCAGGCTTATGAGTAAATGTAGCCAGTAGGAAACAATAGTAAGTAGATGGGGAGGGAAGCTGTAGAGCACAGGCTCTGAACCACAGTGAGTGGTTGCCACCTAATTCTAGCTAATGTACCAGGTCGTCTCATCTAGCCACGAATCTGGGTTCACACGCACAAAGACACACACACACACATACACACACACACACACACACACACACACACACACACACACACACACACACTGCTTGGAACATCAGGACACAGTGTGTAACTACCACACACACACACACTGCTTGGAACATCAGGACACAGTGTGTAACTACCCTGTAGGATTGCTATGAAAACTGCATGATTTGATTGC
The DNA here is from genome assembly GCA_024291935.2 of Okapia johnstoni. NCBI lineage: Eukaryota > Metazoa > Chordata > Mammalia > Artiodactyla > Giraffidae > Okapia > Okapia johnstoni. Next base: position 19,875,903 of record CM044320.1, on the reverse strand, counting down.
TGTGGAGAATGGATTTGAGGAGGAAAATAAGTGGAAGCAGGTCAGCCAGTCAGACTGCTGTGATAATGCAGGTCAGCTTGAACTGAGGTAGTGGAAGTTGTGGAGATATTGATGGATTCAAGATGTATTTTGAATGAACCAAACTTGTTAATGGATTGTATATGAAGAAGGAGAAGAGAGAGGAAGCAGGATGATGCCTAGATTTTTGATTTGAGCAGTTGATAATAAATGGGAAACATTAATTTTCAAGAAGAATTAAAAAATAATTTTAGGTTTATATTGATTTTCCTATGGGAAATAGAAACATTAAATAGGTAATTGGATACAGGAATCTCTAGCTCAGAGAAGAAGAAATGAAACTAGAGGCATAAGTTTTAGAAGTGTCAGCATGTATTTAAAATGGACACTTAGGGAGAAGGTGTATATCTGGGGGTCAGCAAACGTTTTCTTTAATGAGCCAGAGAGTGAATATTTAGGCTTCGTGAAGACTGTAGTCCTTCACACACCTCTTCAGCCCTGTCCACTGCGATATGAAAGCAGCCACAGATGATGTTTTTAAAATTGGATCAATTCTGATAAACTTTGTTATAAAAACAGGCAGCAGGCCAGATTTGCCTTGTGGACCATAATTTGCCAGTTCCTGGTCTGGAGAAAAGAAGGGGTCTGGTAACCTCAGGAGCTCTGGTTTAGGAGGGAAAGTTCACAGTAGACATTTTAGAGAAGCAGTCAGAGAGGCCAAAGGATGGGACCCAGAAGGCGGGGGAGAAGATTGTTTCAGAGTAGGTCTGTGTTGTTTCAGAGTAGGACTGTGTTGTGAGTGCTGCTGATAGGTTGAGTAAGGTGAGGCCTAAACTATCCACTGGATATTTGGGTGAGGTGGTTATTAGTAATCCTGAAAGAAAGTAATTTCAGGAAAGTAACAGTGAAAGATGGAAGTAGATCAACAAGTGAATGGAGCACAGAAAGGGGAGAACAGTGTTATGTGTCATGTAGACATCTTTTCTTTTATAAAAGGAGTTTGACTTTGGAAGGAGAAAATAGGGGTGAGAAGTGATGGAGGATGGAGCTAGAAGAGTATGGAAAGGCCTTTCAAGGTCATGTTTGGGATGTTTATACCAGTGTGTTCTAGTTAGTAAATGAAGGTCATGAGAAATCACTGCTGAGTGTCCCTGATGTCTGTTTTGGGCTGTTTCTGAGATGATCAGTATTTCCAGAGGCTTCCTGTCCATGTATTCTTTTTTTGTAACGTGTATTATTTAATATTTGCACAGAGATGTATTAAATCCCAAAGGAGATTACAAGAGAAGTTTAACACAAAGTACTTGCCCTCAGAAAGTTTTCTAACATTGTGTTGTTTACTCCTGGACCTGTGTTTCAAAAACTAAATCAGATCATGGCCTTTCACTGCTCAAAATCTCCTATTTCACATGGAGTGAAAACCTCGTTCTTCTAATGACCTACAAGTTCCTGTACGATCTGTTCCTTCACAGCCTCCCCACCTGCCTGCTTCTCTGACTTCAGCTTTTACTGTTCTCTCTCTCTCTCTCCACGGCAGCCACACTAGGCTCCGTGCTGTTTTCACAGGTGCCAGTCACTCCTACTTCAGGACTGTGGCACTGCGTACTTCCTCTACTTGGAATGGTTTCCTGCAAATATTTGCATGCGTATACTTCACCTCCATGTCTTGACTTAATCGAGACCTCCCCAGAGAGACCTCATCTGCCCTATTTAAAGTTACAAGTCCTCCTTCCACCCTGTCTTGCGTTACCAGTGCCCCTAACCTACAATTCTTCTTTTTCCATGACCCTTAATCACTCTCTGGTATACTATGAAATTCATTACTTATATACTATAGTGTCTGTATTGTGTTTATTACTTACTGTCTGTTTATTGGAATATAAACTCCATGAAGCAATTTTTTTTCCTGTTTTTTAAGTGATGTATATCTAAGGTGCCTAAAATAGTTTTCGGTAAATAGTAGTCATTCAAGAAATCATTGTTCAGTAGAAGAATGAAGAAGCAAGACAGGATTTGGAAAAACAGGGGCTTTTTCCATTCAGCAGCTTTGTGACCGGGGAACAATTACTTAACCTTTCTTTAAAAATTAACTATTCTGTTTGCTCATCTATAAAGTGGAATAATTTGGGGAACTAGAAGACATCTAGTATGATGTGTGGCATGCTGGAGGTTCTAAGTAAATGCTTGTTTCTTTTTTTCCTCCAGTTCTTGGAAATAATTTTGTTTTCTTTCAAAATCATGGCTACAGGGCTCTCCTTAATGATGTCATCTCATGTTTGTTTCTTCATTTGTTTACTCATGTAGTCTTTCAGTGAATATTTACTGAACAGCTAATCCACACTGGGCATTATTTGAGCCAATGAAGAATGTATCGCTGAATGAAACAGACATTAATCCCTGCCCTTGTGGAGGTTACATTCCATCGGGATAGATAATGAACTAAATAAGTAAATATATCGTGAGGTAGATGGATATGAGTGTTAACGGAGAAAATTATGAGCAGGAAAGGGTGAGTAGGAGGATCTTGATGTTAAATAGGATCATGAGAGAAGTCCTGGTGTAAAAGTGACACTATGTCAGGAACTGAGGGAGGTGAGGAAATGAGCTGTGCTGGCTCTCTGGGAGAAGACCTGTCAGGCAGAGGGGAACCGCAGATACAGAGGCCCTGCGGGGAACACATCTGGCGTGTTGGAGAAACACCTGGGGGCCAGTGTCTCTGGAACAGAGTGTGAAGAGGTTAAGTCAGAGAGGAAGCCGGAGGCCACGTTGTGTAATCCTGGGTCCAGTACTAAAGCAGCTGGCCTCTGTGGCAGCTTTGTGCAGATTGAGAAGAGATGTTTCCTCTGGGCACATGCAGCTGCACAGGTTCTTGACTTGGCTACCCAGGGGTGGCCTGGGCTTCAGTCCCTACTCGAGGCCTTTGGCACAGCTCAGAAGTGGCACAATCCAACATGGTGGGCTTGGGCTTGTCACTTAAAATGTTCTTATACCAGAGTGGTACCTTTCTTTGAGCTTTGGGTGAACACTTGTGTCTGCAGAGGAGAGCTGAAAAGCTCCTGCCTGCTTACACCTTCTCCAGCTTCTGCATCTGGGAGTGCAACACTGAGACAGCCGACAGAACCGTTTTGAAAGCCTTCTGCAGGAGACGAGGGAGTGGTGGTTAGAGGTGACGTAAATTAGCATGGGTTTAGGCTTATGGAACTGCGTATTCTTTGTCCCTTTTGTAAATAAGTCAAAACATCAGCTTCCTCCTGGAACTATTTAGCCAACTGTAATTAATGTCATCCATAGACTTTTTGAACTGAGTATTTATTTGGAGCCATATTTGGCTTTGTCATCATCTGTGTTTCTAGAACACCTAATCATGAAAGCTTATTAAAGGTTAAAATTTGACTCAAAGAAAGAAAAAAACAGTACAAAGTGAAACATAACTAGGAGCCAAATATATATTTGATTAATTATTTCCCATGAAAATTTGGCAGCTAAAACTGTGGGGTCTTTCTTCTGAGTTTCATTGTATGTCTTAATATGCTATTTTGTTGGAAACTTACCATTCAGGACCTTTTTCTTTCTTTCTTTCTTTTTTTTTTTTCTATATTCTTGATTTGCAAGGAAGTAGTACTGCCAAAAAATAATTCTCTTTTTAAAAAATGGGAGACTTGTTAACTACTCTGTTGTGACATGTATTCTTACTACTTAAGGTGTTGGTTCTACTAAAATTGCTGCAAGTTGTTAAATCAATGTGCTGTGGACTCTACACAATGGAGAGTTCAGTGGAGTCATTGTAATATTTTCTAAATCTTCCAAGCTGGGTGTGGACTTTCAGCCAGTGGGGAACTTAAAGCAGAATTTCAGGGTTGTGAATACCAAGTTTCTTTGTGAGAAGCAATGATTTCTTCAAGATTTAAGCTGATGTACATTTGGGTATAGGTGTAACATCAACCAGGGAACCACAAGTAAGGGCACTGTGAAGAATGATGCTTAGGGGGAGATAAAGCAAGGAGTTCTGTTTTGACCATTTATGTTTATATCCCTGATAAGGACAAAATTTCTGCTGAATTTAGGTGATGACTGAGCAACAAGAGAAAAGAGTATAATTTGGGGATTTTTACATTTATTTTAATGAAGATTTTAAAAAAGACTGTTAGACTTTGAAGTTTTTTGTAGCATTGTCAGATGGTGTTCTTTTTTAGATACTCTCCTCCATTAAAGATGACTGCATAGTAATCAGAGGCCTAGTCCCTGGGACAGGGAAATGTTGTCTCGGCTGCTTTTCCCCGTTTCATAGACTTCAGTCATCAACTTAGCGTGTGACTTTTTTTTTTTTTTAACGGTTCCCTCTCCTTGCAACCATTACATCCCCACAGTGTAAAACAAAGCCTGTATCTGCCACCCATGAGGGTTTGTTTCATTCCTACTAACATCACATTTATTATTGCCACTACTGATAATAAGAAACAATAGCTATTTTTACTTGGCATTGACATTTATATAATGCCTTATAGTTTTTTTTGTTCAGGTATTGTACAGTTGGGGCTTCCCTGGTGGCTCAGTAGTAAAGAATCCTACTGCCAAGGCAGGAGATGTGGGTCCAATCCCTGAATCAGGAAGATCCTCTGGAGAAGGAAATTGCAACCCACTCCAGTATTCTTGCCTGGAGAATCCCATGGAGAGGAGCCTGGTGGGCTACAGAACTTGAGGTTGTAAAAGAGGCATGACTTCATGACTAAACAACAACAACATTGTACAATTGACATAGTACTTTACCTTTTTATTTTTACTTATGTTATAAAATTCCTATAGCAACTCAGTGAGCAGGACAGCATAACTATAACCTTCTAGTTGAGTATATTTTGACCCAAAGAGGTTGAAGGCTGTAGTTAAGATCAAGTGACTAAATCATGTGAGAACTGAGACTAAAACCAATCTTGAAGTCTCTTTTCTGACCTATGGAGACCCAGATTTCTTTTCACCCACAAGAATATAGATGATGGAGGAGTTAGGATTATTTACTTGGTAGACAGGGGAATTTTGTTTGTCATATGCTTCATTGAAATCAGGTGTCCTGTGATGATGCCACTGTGGACAAGACAGAGAAAAACTGGCTAGTTGGCTGTGTCATGGCGTAAATTCATAACTGGTTTAGTAACCAGAGTGTGATCAGTGTTTCCTCGAAGAGTTCTGGAAGCATTCCAAAGGGCTTTGTCTCATACAAGTCTTCAACATACATGTCTGTTTTTTTGTGAGATACAGACAACAGGCCGATCAAATCTTCAAGTGATCTGAGACTTAGGATAACTGTTTCATATTTGCTTTTTTCTCTCTTTAAGCTCCAACTACTTTCCTGCTCTTCAGTCAGAAGAGCGCCATCAACCGCATGGTGATTGATGAACAGCAGAGCCCTGACATCATCCTTCCTATCCACAGCCTTCGGAATGTCCGGGCCATTGACTATGACCCCCTGGACAAACAACTCTATTGGATTGACTCACGACAAAACATGATCCGAAAAGCACAAGAAGATGGCAGCCAGGTAATCCAGGGCTCAGTTCAAAATCCAGTTCTTCTGTGTAGTTATTGGACCAACCAACCATCCTATTTTACTTATGTCGTGACTCTGCTTGTGTGTGTGTGTGTGTGTGTGTGTGTGTGTGTGTGTGTGTGTGTGTAAAAACTGGAATTCTGAACCTGGCAGCTTTTTTTCTCTCCTAAATGATCTTTGAGTAAACAGTTGTTAGCTAATGCTATTGAAATGAAGATTGTATTGTATTAAAATAACTTCTGCTCATATATTAGAATGACTTTGTCAGTGCCACCCATATCCATTTATATTCCATTTTATTTTTTGTTTCGTTTACATGGAGTGTTGGAAACTTTGAAAGCAAATAGACCCTTGGTTCTAATCTCAGCTGTCACTCACTAGGATTCTTATGAATTTTTAGGTGAAAGGAATGTAAAGCACGTAGCCCATTACCTATTACACGATAGGTACTCTATAAATAATTGTTCTTTTACTAGTAACTATTATTTAAAAGTTTCAGAGAATGGGAAACATAAAACACAATCTCAGTAAAATTAAAAGCATCTAAGATACGTTGTTATTAATCTAATAGTTTTTGGTTTTGTTTTGGTAAATATTACTTTGTGACTGTGGCATAGGAATGAAAATATTATGAACACATCTTATCTGTGCTTACATTCTAATCATGAGTCACACACCACTGTCCATAATTCTTTGCTTTCTTTCTGTGTCCAAGCAGTATTACACCAGGATCACTATAAATAATTACTTGTCATCTTCCTTGTAGCACTAATGTTAGATTTTTAATGTATGAAAATTAGATTGCTAGGTTTTTTTTTTTTTTTTTTCATATCTTATCTGACAAAGAGCGAGGAGATAATGTATTTAGGTCTGTTGAGATATAATTTAAGGTATAGTTATAGCTGTATATTACAGATGTACTTCACACTGTGTAGGTCAGGACTGATTGACCGATAACTAGTTGATTGAAATTGTAACTGTTGGTATATAGCCAAGGACGTAGCAAATAAATGAGACAGCCTCGTTAAGGAGTGTTACCTTGAAGATACCGAGTAAGTAAAATACCATTTATTCAGATAAAACAGAGAAACAGTGCCTGTTTTTTGGCTTGTTTTTTTTTTTTTTTTTTTCTTGTTTTGAGGGGGTAGATTTGAGGATTAGAGGACGTGACTGATAGATGTGGTTTGTAGCCCTGACTAACGGCTGTTGTCTCTAGAGCAGAGATTCTCAACTTCCGCACTATTGACATTTTTGGCTGGATAATTCTATGTGGGGGCGGTCTGACCTATACATCTTAGTTTAGCAAGGCTTCCCCGACGGCTCAGCAGGTAAAGGATCCACCTGCAATGCAGGAGACATGGATTCCATCCCTGGGTTGGGTAGATCCCCTGGTGAAGGAAATGGCAACCTGTCCCAGTATCCTTGCCTGAAAAATCCCATGGGCTGAGGAGCCTGGTGGGCTACAGTCCAAAGGATTGCGAAGAGTTGGACATGACTAGGCACACATGCACTGGCCTCTGCCCCTTTAAAAGCCAGTTATACCCCCATAGGTGTAACAGTCAAAAATGTCTCCAGACATTGACCAGCGTCCCTGATAGGTGGTGGTTTAGTCGCAAAGTCGTGTCCGACTCTTGCGACCCCGTAGACTAGACTGGAGCCTGCCAGGCTCCTCTGGGATTCTCCAGACAAGAATACTGGAGTGGGTTGCCATTACCTTCTCCAGGGGCACTTGCAAATGCAGAATTGCTCCTGGTTGAGCACCACTGCTTTAGAGCTATTTCTAGAGTGTTCTTCTAGCCACAGCTATCTCTAGTTTATAGGAAGCAGCTGCCACCTTCTCACTCCCATCTCTCATCAATGCACTGTCATGTTCTTAGAGCAACTAAAACAGCCTCTGTCTCTCTTCTCCTTTATGTCATAAAAACCAAGGGAACATTTGAAATGTTCACTAAGAAATGTCCCTTGAGACTTAAGCGTTCCACTCAGGTGTGTGACCACATATGTGTAAGTTTGTGAGTAATCTCAGGGCTGTCTGGCTTGGGGTCTCATGTTCTGTGTATGTTTCTTTTTCTCTCCTTAGGGCTTTACTGTGGTTGTGAGCTCAGTTCCGAATCAGAACCTAGAAATCCAGCCCTATGACCTCAGCATTGATATTTATAGCCGCTACATCTATTGGACTTGCGAGGCCACCAATGTCATTAATGTAACGAGATTAGATGGGAGATCAATTGGAGTGGTATTAAAGGGCGAGCAAGACAGACCTCGAGCCATTGTGGTAAACCCAGAAAAAGGGTATGTTACCAAGGGGGAATCTGAAACCCTCATCAGCCTTCCTATTTATCCCATTTATATTCTTGCTTTCTCTGTTTTTCTGCCTGGAATGTCCTTCCTTAGTCACTACTGCTTTATCTGTCATTTCTACCCATACCTCCAGAACTGCTGGAACTATGTCGTCCCCCACCAAACTCCCCTTGATCTCCCCTGTGCCCCTCTCCCCCAAATGTGACGTCCTCCTCTCTTAAATGCCCACTAGTCTATATTTGTGCCTCTTTAGTACTTTCCAGTTTACCTTATACTTGATTATTTTCAGGCTTATATTTTCTACTCGGCTTTAGGTTCCTTTATGATAAGAACTAGTATGTCTTTAATACAGAGCTTTGCATTCAATTAATAGTACTTAATTGAATATGAATGAATGATAAGGAATTCAGCAAGGAAAGTAGCTTACTTCAAAAGAGTTACAGGGAAGAGATGAACTGAAGAAGTTAAATATAAGAAATAATTCACATATAACTTATTTTCAGTTATGAAACGGACTAGAAAAGAAATTTAAAAGTTTGTGTCCAAATCTGATTACTGCTATTATCTTTTATTTATCATATTATTCCAAAAGCATAAGTGTGCCTGTGTCTAACATTTTGTCTTATTAATTCCTGAAAGTTAACTTCCTAAGAACTTCTGTGCAACCTTTGTTACTGTTTTTGAAATTAAGAAATATATTCCATGATCTTTAAAAAATACTCTAAAACCTTAAAAAATGACACTTAAGAATATTATTCTTCTTCCTTTTGTCTTAACAAATATTCTCATTTTGTGTGGTTTCTTTAGTAAACTTAGAGTTTCCTTCTTTCTCTTCAGGTATATGTATTTTACCAATCTTCAGGAAAGGTCTCCCAAAATTGAACGAGCTGCTTTAGATGGAACAGAACGGGAGGTCCTCTTTTTCAGTGGTTTAAGTAAACCAGTTGCTTTAGCTCTTGATAGCAGATTGGGCAAACTCTTCTGGGCTGATTCAGATCTCCGGCGAATTGAAAGCAGTGATCTCTCAGGTACCCGAGAAATATTATTTCTGTTTCAATAATTGAGATAATTCACTGATAGCATTTGTATTTTCCCTCTGTTGTATTGTACACATTTCTTTACAGTTTTATTCACTAAGAGTAGTCAGCAGCAAGTTGGTTGGGAAGCACTTTTTATTTAACCATCAACATGATTACTCCATCTGTTATCTAATAACTTGCCAATTTTCTTGATTTGGGCTCTGTAAATAGTATGTTTCTAATGCATCTCTTCTCTTTTTCTAATTCGTCCACTCTACTTTTCTTCTCATCATCTCTGGCCTGAATTCTAGCCTATGATTAGTCTCCTCCCTGTTGATTTTTCCTCTCTGGAAGTTTACACACTGTTCCTAAATTAATTTTCCAAAGCATGGTTTCTAATCATGTCACTGCCATACTGAAAAAAACCCTCCAGGGTAGTCTCATAACCCAAAGGAAAAAGTCTGGTTGAATGCTTAAGTTGGTATTTGTCTTTCAAAACTCATCATAAATGCAAATGATCTTAACATTCCTGATGTGTTTTAGTGAAATTAAATAATATGTTGATCTTCAAATGTACTTTTTCATTTTTCTGCGATCCTCTGTTTACAATCACAGTTGTTCCCATACCCCCTGTTTCTGAAGTCCAAATACTCTGTGTGGCCTTACTGGTGATCAAGGAAATGAAATTAAAATAATACACTATATGAGAGCCATAAAATATAAAGTTGATTATTCCCAGCATTGGCCAGAAAGGTAGCAAGTGGCATGCTCTCATATACTTTTGTGAAGTGGAAATTGGTAGAACCTTTTCAGAGGGAAATGTGCCAGTAAATTTCTGTTTCAGAGAGCTGTCTTACAGACATACTGAACTAGTTGTACAGGGGTATTTGCTGAGTATTCTTTGTAATAAGTACACAGAAATACATCTGAGTATATTAAGTGTGTGAAATATTAGTCATTCAATAGATGAGGTGTGTAGTGACATAGAAGGATGATTTTTTAAAATTAAATTGTGTAATAATGTTTTTAAGATTTAGTTTTATTTAAAATTTAAAACTATATTATATATATTTATACACACACACACACACATATATATATGCACACACATTATATACTATATACACTGGCAGATTGCCTCCAAAAATGCAATATATCCTATACACAGAGAGACATGTGTGTGTATATATATATATACACACACATTACACATATATGTATATACTATTAATAAGCACGTATGTTTGTGTATTCCTTGAAAAATATGCAAACAAATATATCTTGAGAAAGATTTAAAAGTTTAGCATGCTAATATGTTAAGAGTATTTCTGTATCATTTAAATTTTTATATATTTCAATGTATTTGTAATTTTTCAAAAACTAAACAAGTTCTCTTTTCGACTCCCTTCCATTATGTCTTCTTTGATTCCAAACTGTCATGCACACACCTTGCATATTATATTCTTTGCTCTAACTGATCACATGTATCTCTTATATCCCATCTCATTTGTTTAATAGTTACTTATATCCTTGTTTTAGCCCTCACTAATATGTCAGTGGATTTTTTTCCCCTACTTTTCCTTTTCTCTTTTTTCTTCATTTAGGATTTTTTTTTTGTTTGTTTAATAGAGGTGATGCATGTTCTTTAGACAGTTTAGAAAATAAAAAAGAAGAAAATCTAAAACACTATCATTACTGATACTATTGACACTTTAGTGAATTAGCTGTCTTTTTTTCTATACATTTTTTTTGTTTGCTTCTCCACTTTTAATTATGACATGGTTCTAACATACAGAAAGTACAGAATTTCTGCCATCCAACTTAGTCAAATCTTAGTGTTTGGCCATATTTGCTTTTGAACCTCCCTTCCTCCTCTCTTGAAAAAGACATAGGGAGAATTTGAAGCTCTTGTGTCTCCTTCCCCAATTCTGTTTTCCTTCCTTTTTCTTAAAGAGGCAACTTTTGGTGTGTTTCTTTGCCATGCATGGTTTGCTCTGTGTGTGTGTATTTTTTACTGTGTATATTGATACAAACTTAAGCTTTTTTACTTTTTAAACTTAATAATATAGTCTCATGTGTTCTTTTGTCACTTGCCTTTTTCAGATGTATCAGTTTGTTTTGTTTTGTTTTGTTTTTTAATAGATTTATTTATTTTAGTTGGGGGCTAATTACTTTACAATATTGTAGTAGTTTTTGCCATACATTAACACAGATGCATCAGTTTTGAGACAATCCCTACTGATCCACAAATCTGTGTTAGTTATTTTGCTAAATAGTGGTTTCGTTGTATGATCATTCTACAATTTCTCTACTTCTATTTTGCTATCTAAACTGCTGTTTCCAATTTTTTGCCATTAAAAGCAGTAGTCTAAACCTAGTAATGGGATTGCCATGTAATGTGGTATGTATATATTCAACTTGAATGTTATCTGTTCAGACTGCTCTCCAAAGTGATTGTATCAGTTTAACATCCCCTCCAGAAGTATATGAGTTTCTCCTTTAGTACTTGGTACTGTTAGACTTCTGAATTTTTACCAATCCAATAGTTTTTAAAGGTATATCTGATTATTAATAAAATACGAACTTTTCTATTTGATATTGAAATTAATTTATTGGTCACTCGTGTTTCTTCTGTGAATTGCAATTCTTAGTTTTTGCCCATTTTTCTATTACTGATTTCTAGAAATTCTTTATTCAGTGTATTAATGCATTACTAAGTTACATACATATTCAGGGAGAATTGTTACGGTTAAAGAATTCAGTCTTTTCATTTATGACTGTGGTGTAGCTTTCCATTTAAAAGTTGTCTGTAATAATTTTTGGTACATCTTTATACTTGCCTCTATAGAGAAAGGTATGTTTTATATAAATCTTTGCTTGTGATTTACCTTTTCACTCTCCCAGTGGTGTCTTCAGATGAAAAGAAGTTACATTTTTAGTGTTGCACAGCTTGTTTTTCCCTGTATGACTAGTGCCTTTTATGTTATGCTTAAGAAATCTTTGCCTACTGCTTAGTTACAAAGATATTTTCTTGTGTTTTTTCCCAACCTTTTTTTTGTTTAACTTGTCTTACTTTAAATCTCTAATCCATTTGGAATTTATTCTTGTGTATGATGTGAGACAGGGATTTAATTTTGTTTTCCATGTGACTGATTCAGTACCATTTGTTTTGAGAAGACCATTCTTCCCCTACTCTTCTTTCCTGTTACCTTTGTTGTAAATAAAGTGATTATATTTGTGTGAGTTAATTTCTAGACCCTAATGTTCCCTTGGTCACCTTGTCTTTGTATTGTCTTAATTATTAAAACTTTATAGCAGATTTATCTAGCAGTGTATGTCCTTAGTATTTCTTACCTTGATTAGTATTACCTTAATATTTCTTACCAAAGATTACCTTGGCAGTTGTTGACCCTTTGTATTTCCATATATATTTTAAAATCAGCCTCTGAGTTTCCACCAAAAACAAAAAACCTGGTAGAATTCTGAGTGGCCTTAGTTTAAGTTTATAAGCAATTTAGGAAAAATTGTTCTCTTTATAATATTAGTCTTCTAATGAAGACTAATGAACATGGTATATTCCTCCATATATTTAAAACTTTAATTTCCCTTAGTGTTTTGTAATTTTCTCTGTCGAGGTTGCCTATCTTTCATTGGAGTTATTCTTTGGTATTTAATGCTTTTGAATGCTAGTGGTAAAAAGTATTTAATATTTCATTTTCTGGCTGTGGCTGGAATATAGAAATACAGTGTTTCTTTTCCTCTCCTACCCTGGTACATTGAGTTTGTTCTCAACCACCTTGCTAAATTATTAATAGAATTTTCTGTGTTATGGAATCATGTGTCTACAAATGAGGAAAGTTTTTTTTTTTTCTTTTTCAGTCTTTTTTCCTTGTTGCCTTACTGCATTGACTGGGGAACCACTCCCTGCCCCCCGCTCCCAGTACAATATTGAACAAAATAATAGAATCCCTAGGTATTTTTGTTTCATTTTGTATTTGCTTCCATGATTTGAGGAGAAAGCATCCAACACTTCATTATTAGGTTTTTGCTAAGGTTTTTCTGTAGGTAACTTTTAAAAATCAGATTAAGGAAGTTCAGTTCTTGGCAGAGGAACCAGAGATCAAATTGCCAACATCTGTTGGATCATAGAAAAAACAAGAGTTCCAGAAAAACATCTGCTTTGTTGACTACACCAAAGCCTTTAACTGTGTGGATCACAACAAACTGGAAAATTCTTCAAGAGATGGGAATATCAGACCACTTACCTGCCTCCTGAGAAACCTGTATGCAGGTCAAGAAGCAACAGTTAGAACTGGACATGGAACAACAGACTGGTTCCAAATTGGGAAAGGAGCATGTCAAGAATGTATATTGTCACCTTGTTTATTTAATTTATATGCAGAGTACATCATGTGAAATGCCGGGCTCGGTGAAGCATAAGCTGGAATCAAGATTGCCAGGAGAAATATCAATAGCCTCAGAGATGCAGATGACACCCCTTATGCTAGAAAGTGAAGAGGAATGGAAGAGCCTCTTGATCAAAGTGAAAGAGGAGAGTGAAAAAGCTGGCTTAAAGCTCAACATTCAGAAAACTAAGATCATGGCATCCGGTCCCATCACTTCATGGCAAACAGATGGGGAAACAGTGACAAACTTTATTTTCTTGGGCTCCAAAATCACTGCAGATGGTGACTGCAGCCATGAAAGACGCTTACTCCTTGGAAGAAAAGCTATGACCAACCTAGACAGCTTACTAAAAAGCAGAGACATTACATTGCCCACAAAGGTCCATCTGGTCAAAGCTATAGTTTTTCCAGTAGTCGTGTATGGATGTGAGAGTTGGACTATAAAGAAAGCTGAGCACCGAAGAATTGTTGCTTTTAAACTGTGGTATTGGAGAAGACTCTTGAGATTCCCTTGGACTGCAGGGAGATCCAACCAGTCCGTCCTAAAGAACATCAGTCCTAAATGTTCATTGGGAAGACTGATGCTGAAGCTGAAACTCCAATCCTTTGGCCACCTGATGCTAAGAGCTGACTCTTTGGAAAAGACCCTGATGTTGAGAAAGATTGAAGGCAGGAGGAGAAGGGGACGACAAAGGATGAGATGGTTGGATGGCATCACCGACTATGGACATGAGTTTGAGTAAGCTCCGGGAGTTGGGGATGAGAGGGGAACCTGGCATGCTACAGTCCATGGGGTTGCAAAGAGTTGGACACGACTGAGCGACTGAACTGAACTCTTGTTAGTTTGGTAGAATAAATCAAACTTGGCATGGTACATTATCCTTTTTTTATATTGCTGGATTTGATTTGATAATGTTTTAAGATGTTTACATCTGTGTTCATGAGAAAGATTACCCCATGATTTTTCTTTCTTACCAGCATAATGTACTTGTTGGAGTTTTGCCATCAAGGTTACATTGGCCTCATAAAAAGAAACACTTCCTTTTTTCCTGTTTTCTGAAAAAAGTTGATTTAATGTTGGTAGGGTTTTCTCCCCCCCCCCTTCCTTTTATATATTCACAGATAATCCTACACTTATGTCATGGGTTATCTTTCTACTTAGAGTCTTTTATACTGGAGTAGATTTAGTATATGCTTTAGTTTGTTGAGTAAGTATGTCTTTTCATTGCTGGTTCCGGTGTTTTTTAACGGCTCTCAGAGTAGATCTTGGGTCCTCCAGCAGCACTGTTGACCTCTCCTCATTTTCCCCAGTTGTTCAGTTGAGGCCATCCTTACACTACCACCAACTCATCTTTTTTTTTTTTTAATCATTCTTTCTGCTGCTGTTTAAACTTTAATTTTTATCAAAATAGTACATGTAAATGTGGAAATCAAATGGTTCCACTTGACCTGTAACAAAATCCAAGTTTACTGCTCTGCTCCTTCCTCCTGTTAGTTCCTACTCTTAGAGGCATCTCTGATGGTTTAATCAAGAGTCATTTTAAAATAACTGATTTAAAACAGCTGCTTCTTGATGTTTAAATTTTAGACATAACAATTTGACTTTTTTTGATGGAAGATGAGGATTTGCTGTCTTAAACCATATATCACTAAAATAGCCGTATGAACTTTTCAGTCACCCAGCTAAAAAATTATCCCATCCAACTTAAAAACTATGATTTTTAAAAAATTAAATCATAATTTTTAAGTTCATAATTATTTGTTATTTATGGGTATGGAAATATAGCCATCACTTTCATTTCTTTCTGCAGCTTTTTTCCTCTCTGAAATTATTCTTTTCTAATTTAAATGTTGTTTCAGTATATGCAGATGCAGCAACCAGTCCATCTTTTTTTTTCCTGTTTCACTGAAGACATGCCTCCTTATCATTCTGTTTCAGTCAGTCAGGATTGGCTTGCTCTAGTCTAGCCTCCTTCCACTGTTATCCTGGGGATGTATTTGCTGGTCTTCTTGGTGCTGAACCTGCTGTTTTCCTAGTTTCCGTTTCTTTGGTTCATTCCTTTTCCCTGAGAGATCACATCCTCTACTAGCTTCTTGAAAGGAGGTTCATACGAGGTTAATATTCTAGATTTGTTGCTTGTCTCTTATCCAGCCTGTAAATTTTATATTGCTTTTCTACTCGTATGTCCAGTTTTTCCTTATGCCTACTTGTGCCTTCATTGTTTACCGTCATTTTAGCAGATTTTTAGGAGGGAGCGTAAGTAGACTTGTGTTTATTAACTCACCATGGATCTGAATGTTGACTTAGTGCCTTCTCATATGTATCTCCCCACCTTTCTCCGTTTATTAAGCTTAGCTTTATGCTTGGCTCTTTCCTGGAACTTCCCCTGATATTTCCAAAGTATTAAGCTAGTATCTTTCTTGGATTGAACTCATCAATTAAGAACCAGGGAAAATTCTATAGTTATCTGAAGGATGGTAAGGAGGAACAGGGAATGAATGGACGTATGTTTTCTGTGTGAATGAGGGTGAAGCGGTTGGGGTGGTGAGGAGTGGGACACAGATTTCAGCACATGGTGTGAAAAAACTCTCATCGTTCAGTAACACAATTGGCTCCCTTTCCAGAATGTGGATGGCTTTGTGTCTGGGGTATTGTAGAAATACTTACTTTGAGGCGAAGCTTGAACCAGGTAACGCATGAGTCTTTCCCAGTGTTATGAGTGGCTGAGTGAGTGAGGCTGTTGTTCTCCACAGATGCCCTGAGTGTGCTCAGCAGGTGTGGGTGGCCAACAACACAGAGTACTCTGCCCACCACCACTACTTCATATAGAGAAGCACTGTTTTCTATGTTTTATGTATTAGAGATCCTCATAAGATTTAATTGGAAAAAAATGGACTGGTTTAAAAAAAATTTGAAAATGGCTCTAAAGTTCTTTTCTATGTTTCTGTGAACTTAGTATTTACTGTATATTGGACACTTTTTTGCTGTTGATTTCACTTAAATGTCTGGTCTGTTATCTGGTATGTATATATCTTTTCTTCTCAGAAAGATTTTTAAGTTGTCTGCTGGAGAGCTTATCATATTTTCCTTCTCAGTACTTTTAGAATCTTAAAGGATTTTCAGTCAATAGCTGTTGAATGTATGACTTGACCACATGAATCATTTCTGTTGACCATTCTCCTTTCCAAGGGGCCAACCGAATAGTATTAGAAGACACCAACATTCTACAGCCTGTGGGATTGACTGTGTTTGAAAACTGGCTGTACTGGATCGATAAGCAGCAGCAAATGATTGAAAAAATTGACATGACAGGTCGAGAGGGTAGAACCAAAGTCCAGGCTCGAATTGCCCAGCTTAGTGACATTCACGCAGTAAAGGAGCTGAATCTTCAGGAATATAGTAAGTGCTGATGGTGTATTGCTAGTCACAAGATTCACATTTGTTATTAGAAGTGACAAAAATTAAGATGTTGCGTGTCTTCTATTTTAAGATTTTCATACACTGCTAGTTTTGCCATTTTTAAAAAGTCTTCATGTTTTTAAAACCTTAGACTTGCCTGGAAATTTTTTCATATTAAACATGTTTTCTCTATAAAACAAGAGTTGAAGAAAGGAATGGTGTGTCTCATTTTCAAAAATCTCCCCACCCAGGAACAGCGAGGACTTGCTTTTCATGTTTTCTCTTTCTCTCCTTCAGCTTTTTAAGAATACTGGTGTAAAGCCTATATTAATATTTCTTTTGTTTCACATACATCCCCATGGTTTCAACAGAAGCAGAAGTTAACATTTATATAATGATGAATATAGTTACCATGAAAATAAACCTATTCTTTGGCAAAAACAAAACAAACTAAAAATTAGTGTATAAACTTAGAGAAGACTATGCTTAATAAGTGCTTTTGTTTTCCCCTTTTGGTTAAGTTTTTCAGTTCACAGCTTAGGAAAGTGGCCATAAATTATTGAAAACTTGAAAATGACTAGTCATCTTGCCTTAGTTAATATGTGTTAATATAATACTATTAACTCTTAATATAGTATTAATATTAGAGTTAGTATTAATAATATTAACATTGTTAATATTAAACAGTAATTAATACTATTAACTCTATTAACATAATACTGTTTTATCTGTCATCAGATGTACCCTCCCAGCAATCACTACTGTAGGTCTTACACAGTTATATCAGGAATGCAGATGTTAAAATGGAGGACTAACGAGAGCAGTATTTACTCCTGAACTTCTCAGCACAATGTTTTCAAATCAAATTGGAGTATTTAAGAAGGAAACAGGAGTGAGAACACCATAGCTTGCTCAAGTCTCTATTGTGTTGTCACTGTTCATGAACTTAGAAGTTAATTAGAGGTATTTGAGATTTAATAGTTAGAATTGTCATTCTATGTTATGACATGTAATTCATGCTGAGTATTTAATAGAAATAAGAGAGATGATGTAATGGCTAAGTATTCAGTTGATACATGAGCTTTATTTATGGCAGAAAATCTGTGGGTGTTTTCAGAATTTCAGAGGGAGTATCTTTTTTATAGTTCAACACTTGAATATGGTTTATAGTTAGAAAAACTTTAATTTTCAAAATTTCTAAAAACATCAAAGAAAAGGAGATTGTTTATCACGAGTGTCTTGGAATTAAAAGGTTGAGAAACACTGATGTGCAGGTTGTACACTGTGATACAAGGACTGATGTCTGCTTTGGGACACCTGTGTCATGTCACACATCTGCTCATGTGTGCGGAGCTGACTCCCTCCATCTCGTCAGTACACGCTGAAGCGGGACTGATGTGTTACTGACAAGAGTCAGATAATAAATGGGTGGCCACATTTGATGCTGGTATTCTGGGATGATAGCTGTCAAGTTGCTTTTGACGTGAGCTAAGTAGAAAAGTCAAGGCAATGATTTCATTAAATATAACTTATGAGACGGACTTTGAAATGTTCCTGACAGTGTATTTATTTAATTTAACCCAAATAGGAAGAAATCAAACGTTTGTAACATTACAAGTTCTTTTGTGGTTGACCAAGCAAATAATTTTGATGGTCTCTGAGTGGTTGAATTCATGTGAACTTATTTTTTGTTCTAACAGCTCTTAATTTTTAGCAGATTCCTCCTTAGAATACACTTTTTGAGCAAAATCATCATGTCTCTCAGAAAGGTAGAATTTCTGAGTTAAAAATCTTTAGGAGAATTTTTATATTTTAAAGAGAATAAGATCCAGGTTTCAGCATTCTCCCCAGCAGTTTTTTTACTTTGAGTAATCAGCTTTTCTTATTCACAAAAATTAACATGAGCTGTACCATTACCTTACTTTAAATACTTTAAAATATTTTATGTATAAATATGTAAAGACAGTGGCTACATATAAATATTTTGTGTCTTAAGTTGTCCTTGTTTTCTTGTAGATTGTGTAGAGATGGTGTGAGTAATTATATTCAGTGGAAATAAAGTCCAAAGGAATTTTGCATTTGATTTTCTTGGTAACTCATAAATAATTGATTTTGGCTGGGCTTTTCTTCCTCCCTCCCTACCTTGCTATTCTTTTCCCTTTCTTTTTTCTCTCTCTCATTCTCTTCTCTTTCCTCTTTTCTTGCAGGACAGCACCCTTGTGCTCAGGATAATGGTGGCTGTTCGCATATCTGTCTTGTAAAGGGAGATGGTACTACAAGGTGTTCTTGCCCCATGCACTTGGTTCTTCTTCAAGATGAGCTATTATGTGGAGGTAAATATGTTATTCTTTTCTTCTAAAAGTGTAATGCCAATCACATGTTCCAAAACTTAGTCTAGGACTCTTTGACAGTGAAATTGCTTTCTCCTAACTTGATTGTTCTCTTGTATTTCATACATCTGCAGTATCGTAGGCTTTGGGGGTATTCTAAGATTGAATTCATCATGACAAGAGGTAGATGTAACCTGACCCTGGGACTAAGGTAGAAGAGCCCTTTTGGGGGGAAACTCGTAACTGTAAATGAGTGTATTTCTTAATATATTACAAAGTAGTTTTTCCTCCCTCAAAGGGTAACAAGAATTAATTCCACCTACTGTGATCTTTATCCACTGAATTCTGTCAGTCCATGTGTCATCGTTGTGAATGTATCCAGTGAAAAGAATACTCTTCTGTTCAGATCTATCAGCAGTTCCCTGTTGTTTCTCTTAACTTATCCAGCCAAAAAAAAGAAAAAAATTTTTTTAAGATATCACTGAATAGTAGTAATGTTGTAGTGAAATTGGTTCAGTTACTCATAGGACCACAACAAAGGTGTATCCCTTTGTTAAAGCATAGTATGGTAGCATCAAATGCATTATAATTATTCCCTTAATTTGGAAATTCTCCTGCTGGGGATAATTCTATGTGAATTCAACCAAAGGAAAAAGACTGTTTTCTACAGTGGCAGGAATTTAAAAACAATTTCTAATGATAGGAAAATGATTTAGTAAAATAACTGAGCTTATGTAGCTATTAAAATTATAATCATAAACTGATGTAAAAATGTAGCCCAAAGTTGGCTCAAGTGGGAAAAAAATATTAAAATGATGTTTTATTGTGTGATGAGAACTACTTAAAAAATAAATCTCTGTGAAAAAAAGATTGAAAGGGTTTACACTCAAAATATAAAAATTATTGATGAGGTGGTATGATAAGAATACTTGATTCTTCTAACTTTCAAGTGTTTTTTAAAAAATAAATAACATATTGAGTAGTAGCTATGAGGATCTCTGTCTGGACTGCAGGGGATGTGAAGATCTTTGACACAGAGAATGCAGTGTAGTTGGGGAGATCAGCTTTGTGCACAGGGAAGGTTAAGCTCTGGTTCTTGAAGTATCTGTCCCCAGAATAGCAGGCATTACACAATGATGTAAATATATTTAATGCACTGATCTGTACATTTAAAAATGGTTAAAATGGTAAACTTGTTACAACGGAGCTTAGTTGCTCAGTTGTGTTCAATTCTTTATGACCCTTTGGATTGTAGCCTGCCAGGCTCCCCTGTCCATGAGATTTTTTTTCAAGCAAGAATACTGGAGTGTGTAGCCATTTCCTCTTCCAGAGGATCTTCCTGATCCAGGCATCAAACCCTGGTCTCCCGCATTGCAGGCAGATTCTTTACCCACTGAGCCATAAGGGAAGCCCAAAAAACGGAATCTAGTTGCTGAAAGTGTGTGTTAGTTGCTGAGTTGTGTCCAACTCTTTCTGACCCCAAGGACCGTAGCCCACCAGGCTCCTCTGTCCATGGGTTTTCCCAGGCAAGAATACTGGAGTGGGTAGCCATTCTCTTCTCCAGGGGATATTCCTGACCCGGGGATTGAACCTGGGTCTCCCACACTGCCGGCAGGTTCTTTACCATCTGAGCCACCAGGGCCACAATTAAAACAAACGAGTGTTTCCATGTCAGAATGCTAGATTATTGCTCCAGTAAGGCAAATCTTAGAAAAATATGCCTTTGTGTAGACACAGATAAAACTGTATCAGTGATATCACCTTTCATTTAGAAAGTGTCTTTTAAAAGACCAGTATTTTTTTTCTTCATGTTTAGTGATTGTTTTTAATGTATGTATTAACTGAATAGTCAGTGTGCTTTAACAGATGTGTTCCATGGTGTTACCAGCACCCATTTCAAGTGAAAGAAAGTGAAAGTCGCTCAGTCGTGTCTGACTCTTTACAACTCCATGGACTATACAGTCCATTGAATTCTCCAGGCCAGGGTGCTGGAGTGGGTAGCCTATCCCTTCTCCAGTGGATCTTCCCGAGTCAGGAATCAAACTAAGGTTTCCTGCATTGCAGGTGGATTCTCTACCAACTGAGCTGTCAGGGAAGCCCACCCAGATCAAGACATACAGTATTGTCATTAAGAATAGTTCCCTGTGTCTTGGCAGCCAGTTCTCTTCCTGGAGTAATTTTCATCTCCATGGTTTAGCTTTACTTATTTTTGAACTTAACATAAGGAATCATGATGTATGTACTCTATGTCTGGATTCTCTTGCTTACTATAATATTTTGAGATTCATCCTTATAGTGAGTGGAGTGCCCCAGTCTGTGGTTTTCTTTTTATTGCTGTGTAGTGTGTTTCATTGTATCAATACAAATAAGCCACAGTTTTATTATTCTTGTGTTCAGGGACATTTTAATTGTTTTCAGTTTTTGTTATTAAGAGTGAAACTGCAGTGAATTGTGAATTCAATAACTCTTGAATTTATATAAAAGATTTTTCTTGTGATTTAATGTAGATTTTACATGCATGCATGCATGCATGCCAGTCCCCTCAGTCATGTCTGACTCTTTGCGACCCCATGAACTATGTAGCCTGCTAAGGTTCCCTCTGTCTGGGATTCTCCAGGCAAGAATACTGGAGTGGGTTGCCATGCCCTCCTCCAGGGGAACTTACTGACCCAGGGATCAGACCTACATCTCTTATGCCTCCTGCATTGGCAGACAGGTTCTTAACCACTAATGCCACCTGGGAAGCTCCGATTTTACGGTGGAGGCAAATGAAATACACAATCTGAATTTCTCTGCTCGACCGTCTCAGGATGTGTTTTCATTTGAGCCTGTGTTACCTCCCCATCGTCTCATTTTGTACTTCTGCCAGTCTGAATGTGTTTTCAAACGGGTCTCACCATATTTTCACATTTTAAAAAATTTTTGAGGAGAGCTTTTGTTTGTGTAGATTGTATTTATCTATGTTTACTGTGGTAGGATTTGAAACCCAAGAACTTTGGAAAATATTTGTTAAAAATAACAATAATAAAGCTTTACATGTTCTTAAGTTAAAACTATTAAGAAAATTGATGGTATTTTCTAAAGCAAAATAATTTTAGTGAGAAATATAGCATTGTTTTTACATTTTTAAAAATCTTCTTAGTGTTGAGCTGGATTCTCTTGTCTACTGCATTCAGTCTATTGTAGTATGTAGTTTCATTGAACTGTATGGAGAATTTTGGCCTCAAAGATACGTAGTTGGAAAATGGAGGGCTATAATTAAATAGCCTTTTAAATAGTTATGTATATGCATATTGAATTCTACACCAAATCTTGACATATGATAGTTTTCTATAGGGTTAGTTGCATTGTGGAACTTGAACCATATCAGTTCACTTTTCATAGTCTCATATATTGAAATCCATTAATTATTTTGTACTGTGAATGTGTATATTTGCTGCTAAGTCGCTTCAGTCATGTCCGACTCTGTGCGACCCCATAGACAGCAGCCCACCAGGCTCCCCCGTCCCTGGGATTCTCCAGGCAAGAACACTGGAGTGGGTTGCCATTTCCTTCTCCAATGCAAGAAGGTGAAAAGTGAAAGTGAAGTCGCTCAGTGGTGTCCAACTCTTAGCGACCCCATGACTGCAGTCCACCAGGCTCCTCTGTCCATGGGATTTTCCAGGCAAGAGTACTGGAGTGGGGTGCCATTGCCTTCTCCATGTGTATATTTATCCATGCACTATTTTGTAACTTTATGCATCTTGGTCATTTGGAAATACTAGAATTTCATTCAGAAATACCCAGATCATCAGGTTTTGATGCATTTCATTATATAGTATCAAAACAATCACATTAATATTACCACCGATCTCCTCATAAGAATATTTAAGTACTAGGAATCCTTCAAGCTAACAGTGTTGGATACAGGTCTTCCAAAATTACAATTTCCAGTGTTGTATAATCTGCCACAAAAGTACGTTATGATTTGCTATTGTTTGAATTCACTGGTTCAGTTTTTGAAAACTTTCCACAAAATACCCAAGTGCAAATATCAGTAGTTTATCTGCCACTCGTTCTTTCACATTAAAAGGGTGTCACGTTTTGGGTTGCATTTACAGCTCAGAATGTTTTTCCCTTTGGAAACCTTCATGCTGAGGTATGCAGCCCGAGCTTTGTACATGTTTTCCATTTTGTCAAACAGGATTGAGCAGATGTGTACTCAGAGAATTGATTTTAATGTAATTAGTATTTTTTACTGATTCATCAAGAACATTCTTGGATGAAACTGCCCCGCCCCCCCACCGTCTTTATTGTGTGTATGGTGTATGACTATGTAGAATGTGGTGACTACTGGCACAGTTCAGGGCCCTTGCCCCGAGTCTGCTAAGGCGCCAAGAGTTTTACCTTCCGTGGCATCAGTGCAAGTGTAGTGAGAAAGGCAAGTGATATGTTAGTATTGTTGTAAAATAGTGTCTGTCAGTTCCCTGGAAAGAGGTTGCAGGTCAGGAACCCCCAGGGGTTCATAGATCATTCTTTGAGAACCTCAAGGCTGGAAAAGTTACGAATTCTAAGATAACTTTAAAATATTTAAAGGTGGATGATTATAATGGTAATTCCTGGGTTATGTGTGAGATAACAGATTGCAAATTCAGTACTCCTACTTAAATTATAATATATAAGAAAACTTCCTTCTGCCTTATAGTTTTGTAAGTTAGTGAATCTCAGTGAAGTATTATAAAAATTACATCTCTTTTCCGATTCAGTAAGATAAAATATGGATTTTATCTATTATAAAGTGTTTTGTATATGTTAATCATTAAATGGGCTTCACTCAGGTATAAATGTCAGTACCTCTGTGTGACTATGATTGTGTTTTTCATTCCCCTCCCCCTATTCATTTGAAGAACCCCCAACATGTTCTCCTCAGCAGTTTACTTGTTTCACGGGAGAAATTGACTGTATCCCTGTGGCTTGGCGGTGTGATGGGTTTACTGAATGTGAAGACCACAGTGATGAACTCAATTGTCCTGTGTGCTCAGAGTCCCAGTTCCAGTGTGCCAGCGGACAGTGTATCGATGGTGCCCTGCGGTGCAATGGAGATGCAAACTGCCAGGATAAGTCAGATGAGAAGAACTGTGAAGGTATCTGCAGTTCCTAGGCCTGGTTACAGATTTCCTTTTACAATTAAGTTGTTTGAAATTCAGAGTTTGCTTTGGCTCATTCAGTGGTAGATTTGGGGTTTTTCAAGTGTGTTTGACTTTATTATTTCTCAACATAGTAGCATGTTCTAAATTGTCTTAATTCACTTAATGTGTGTAAGATTTATACACATTAATAAGCTTTGCAATTGAGAAATGACACCAAAAGATTAGCCCTTCAATATGTAAAAATGGTCCTTGTTTGCAGTGAGCTCTGAAGGGGGCTTCCCTGGTAGCTCAGCTGGTAAAGAACCCGCCAATGCAGGAGACTTGGGTTTGATCCCTGGGTCGGGACGATCCCCTGGAGAAGGGAATAGCTACCCACTCCAGGATTCTTGCCTGGAGAATTCCATGGACAGAGGAGCCTGGTGGGGTACAGTCCATGGGGTCACAAAATGTTGGGCATGACTGAATGACTAAGCACACACACATGACATACTTATTAACAACATAGAGTAATTTCATGTTTTCCTCTCATCCACTAACTTCTGACAGAGTATAAAACACCACAACAAAAATATTCTCTGGAAATTTTTAGTGTCTAGAAATGCATGTAGAATTCTTTAATTCTTAACAGAATTGTTATTGAAAGATGGAATTTAATATAAAGGACAAAATAGGAAGTTCCCGCTAGGTTGCTTTTTCTTTTCTTTTCTCTCAGTTGAAATCCCCAGAGAATTATTTGTAAGTTTTCTCTAAAAGTCTGATTTGTTTTTCGCGTGTGCCCGGAAAGCTCTCTTTGACTTCTGCCAGACTTTACAAGATAGCAAAACTAAGAAAACTATTCACATTTTTCTTTTTCCCGCAGTACTCTGTTTAATTGATCAGTTCCGCTGTGCCAATGGTCAATGCATTGGAAAACACAAGAAATGTGATCATAATTTGGATTGCAGTGACAAATCAGATGAACTGGATTGTTGTAAGTATGATGAAAACCTTGTATTACTCTTAAGGGAGAATTTTCTTTTTTAAAATAACTTTACGAGTCTTGAAAGTGTGAAAGTGAAGCTTGCTCAGTCGTGCCCAACTCTTGGCGACCTCATGTACTATACAGTCCATGGAATTCTCCAGGCCAGAATACTGGAGCGGGTAGCCTTTCCCTTCTCCAGGGGATCTTCCCGACCCAGGGATCGAACCAAGGTCTCCCGCATTGCAGGCGGATAAGGGAGAATTTTTAATGTTCTTTTCCTTTTCTTTATGTGTGAGGTTCACTTACGACCAGTGCTTTCTTATTAACAAGGAAGTTATTGATATTAAGTTAGTTAGTTGTACCTGAGATTTCTTACATTTTACATTTAATAATTTCTTAACGATAGTAGTTTTCTTATGTTCAAAATTCTTCACAGAAACAGTTAGCAAAGCCTTAGTTTTGTGAAAACTAAGGTTAGAAAATTCTCAGTTTCAATATGTAGCAATTAGTGGTCTAAACTTAAGAGTTTCTGAACATTTGTTGTTTAGTCACTAAGTCGTATCTGACTTTTTTGCAACCCCATAGACTGTAGCCCACCAGGCTCCTCTTTGCATGAGATTTCCCAGGCAGGAATACTGGACTGGGTTGCCATTTCCTTTTCCAGGGGATCTTCCCAACCCAAGAACTGAACCTGCGTCTCCTGCATTGGCAGGTGGTTTCTTAACCACTGAGCTACCTGGGAAGCCCCTTCTGCACATTAACACATGTTTAAAATTTCCCATTTTTTCCCTGCATAATTTTCTACCAGTCTCTCAGTGACTTTAAGAGCTTCCTTAAAACACTGCCTGAGAATACTTCAGCCACCACATATATATTCCTGAGCCTAGAGACCTTAGGCTAAATAGCCTGTTGTTTCTTCGAGGTACACAACTACTAACTAATGTTCTAACATGAAATGTATCCCCAGTTGACAAACATTCCTGAATGGCATTCAGCACAAGCCAGGTCTCCCCTGTCGAAACTGATTTTGTAGAATTTAGACAGAGCTCATTTTAAAACTCTTAATTGTAACAAAGACTTCAAGCTGATGTTTTTACACAATTCAAATGGGATCCTCACTGAGACTGTTGGAATCTGTTTCCATTTATTCAGCAAACCTGTGCTGAATACTTGCTCTGTGCTGAGGGTACATTGCACCTGTGCCAGGTGTCTCAAGAGTCCTCTGTGGTCAGAGGAGGGTAGGAAGAGGGATTTTCAGGCCAGGCAGAGATGGATTTGAATTCTAACTCCACCAGTAAATTATTTGCTCTTGTTAGACCTCAGTTTCTCCATCTTTAAAATGAAGATAGTATTTAGTGTGGTGATTGTGAGAGGATTAAATAATTTAATGTATATGAAACAGCTTAAATCAGAGTAGGTGTTATTGATAAAGGAGTGTGATGAGTAGTGATAAATGTGCTGTAATAGAGATCTGTACAAGGAGTAGCACAAAGACGAGAATGGTCAGATCTTTAGAAATGAAGATGGGATTTATCAAGGAAAACGTCTTAGAAAAATGCGGTAAGGTTGGGTGGGTGTTGATCAGTGAATAGCATTACTTATGCAGATAAGTGGAGAGAGTGCATTCTAGGTAGAGGGACTCTCTTGTCCTGCCCAAAACCAGAGTGAAATGGGCACCTTTGAGAAATTACCTGTAAATTGGACTGCCATAATATAGGCTGCTGTCTTGAGGGGTATCAGCAGAAGCTGGTATATGTAAAGGTGAGATCACAAAGGACTTTGCTTTTCCTCTAAAGAGTCTGTAGACAGTATTCCAGAATAATGTTGTTATTGTGTTAGTCACTCAGTCGTGTCTGACTCTTTGCGACCCCATGGATGGTAGCCCGCCAGGCTCCTCTGTCCATGGGATTCTCCAGGCAAGAATACTGGAGTGGGTTGCTGTTCCCTTCTCCAGGGGATCTTACTGACCCGGGGATTGAACCTGGGTGTCCCTCATTGCACCCAGATTCTTGACCCTCTGAGCCACCAGGGAAGCCCCCAGAATAATGGAGAGCCATTAAAAACCTGAAGTGGAGGACTGGCATGGCTATGGAATTGTGAAAGTAGTAAAGGAGATCGATTGGAGGTGATAAGATGATAGGCAAAGAAATCTGTTAGCTTGATTGCTTTCAAATGTTTTGACCACATGGAGAGGAATACAGAGATGTGGATGTACACATAAAGAAATGAGAGTAATGCAGCAATATTTACCTGTGTTGTGTGGAGTGCATTCTGAAGTTTTCTGTTTCAAAATGCTGGTTTCAACACATTAAATTGTTTTTACCAGCTAAAGACTTGCAGCCTGTACTTTTAAAATGCTTCAGAGACTTATAGTTCAGCAGAAGATGGTGGGTGTCGAAATCAAGGGAAGCAGCACTGATGGAGAGGAGGGGGTGGATAGATTTCGAAGTTACTTCAGAAGTAGAATGAAAAGGGTTTAGTAACCTAGCTTAGAGGTGATAAGTTTAGGTTGAATTAGCAGGTTACCTCATTGAATGACTGCACTCGTAAACGAGACTGTATGGCAGAGACTAAAAACCAAAATATCATTGTGTATCATGACTGTGGATGTCATTTTCAGCTGATGTAGGTTTTTAATTATTTTTTATATAAATTTAAATGTTTATAATTTGCCACAGGTGGCATTATTTATTCATGATCTGCTTTCTCCCTGAAATCTAGGAAGTGTTTACAAATGGTGGTGACTGTGAGTTCGGTTTGGATTATGTGGCATTGAAGCCGCCCCCTTGGGTGTCCCATTGAGGCTATTCAGAAAGCTGTTAATAACTCTGTGGGTCTGTAGCTCGAGAGAGAGATGGGCTTTTCGGTTTATTCTTGATAATTACAGCTGAGGCAGTAGATGAAATCTCTGAGGGAGAGGAAGCCGAGGAGGAAAATAGCAGGAGGTAAACAGAACTCTAGGAAACACCTGTACTTGAGGCAGACGTAAGAGAATGAAACCACCAAGAGGAAACAGAACAAATAATCAGAGATGGTAAAACTAAGAGAGTGGTATCCTGGAAGGAAAGGATCAGACATTCTTGAGGAGAAAACAGGAGCCAGCAGTACTGAATGTGTAGTTGTCAGTGAGATGGAGAGTGTATTGACTATGGCATACAGGAGAGCTTTAACCTTTACAGACTAGTTTCATTGTGGTAGTAAGGACAGAAGTCTACTTTCAATGAGTTAACATGTGACCCAGAGACAAAAAATTGAAGACAGGGAGCGTAAACTATTCTTTCTTGAAAGTTGGTGTTAGAAGGAATGCCAGAGCTGTGAAAAAAAAATGAGGAAGATGGGCTGGTTGCTTCTCTGCCTCAGAGCCCATAGGTGATAATATGTGACCCACAGCCCCTCCATGGTATGTAACTTGGTGATGTCGTTTTCTTTCAATTCTTAGATTTAATCATAAGATGAGTTCAGCTATGTGGATGGGAGGTTTTGAGGTGAGATGGAACAAAAGGAAGGTTTTAAGAGATATGCAGTTGTGAAATACAGTCTGACTATTCACAACGGAAGGATTTTCCTTCTCAATGGAAGAGTAATGCTCTGCATTTGATGAGCCCTTTTGCTGTATTTTTCCCTGTCTCTCATGTTGATGCCCTGCTTTTAAAGCCTCAGATGGCTCGGGGATCCCATGAAGGTCGCTGCCGTGGTCCTCTCCTGCTCCGACTTTTCTCTTTTGAGTCCTCAGCTACTCCGGTACCAGAGACTTTATGTTCCTTGCCCTCAGGCAACTAGACTCACCCTTAAGGCAGCAGCATATTGGGCCTGAGAGCTGATGCTCATCAGTAGCTTCTAATTTCTCTTCATCAGGCATAAATGTCACTTTTCAGACCTAAAATCAAGCTCAGAGCTGATTTTGGTTTCTTGACCATTCCAGGTAAAACGTTTGACCCTAAAATTTTTTTAGAAATCTCCAAATAATATTGATTTTTATGATACACAGAATGAAGTAGGATAGATTTTGTCTATATATGTGTTTTTAAACTTCCTAATGGTGTTTTAATCTATAATTCACTTAACATTTTTGTTATCAATTTACAGTTATACTTTCCAATGTATTGTCCTACATCTGTTTTCACCTAGGAGTCATTTGTTTTGATTCCTAACAGTGACATTTATCTGTCTACGTATCCATGGGGCATGGTGTGTATATATTCATAAAAAGGAAAAACATGTATGAGTTGTCTTCATTAGGCTCACATTCTGCTTGCACACCCTCTTTCCATTACTGTTTTGAACCTGCAGTTGTTTTTCCATTATGTAACTGTACTGCATTCCCATTTTAGATCCAACTGAGGAGCCAGCACCACAGGCCACCAATACAGTGGGTTCTGTTATTGGAGTAATTGTTACCATCTTTGTGTCTGGAACCATATACTTTATCTGCCAGAGGATGTTGTGTCCGCGGATGAAGGGCGATGGGGAAACCATGACTAACGACTATGTAGTTCATGGACCAGCTTCCGTGCCCCTTGGTTACGTGCCACACCCCAGTTCTTTGTCAGGATCTCTTCCAGGTGAGCCAGGACTGACCCATTGAGAATCAAGTCTTGGCAAGATTGCCAAGCTTCCGTTATGGAAACAGAATACTGCCTACAGTCTACTTCAACGTAGACTATTTTGGGTTTAAACAGTTACAAGGACAAATGTTCGCTTACCTTTAGCACCTTCTTTTTACACAGAAGACCTTAGGTATGGTTTGGTAGAAATTGCCAAAGGATACAAAACGAATGCATATACGTACAAGCATTTATATTAATATATCATACAGTTATTGCATGTACACTTCATTTCTGGGCTTCCCAGGTGGGGCTGGTGGTAAAGAACCTGCCTGCCAATGCAGGAGACACAGGTTCTATCCCTAGGTCGGGACAATCTAGAGGAGAGCATGGCAATGCACTCCGGTATTCTTGCTTGGAAAGTTCCATGGACAGAGGAACCTGGCGGGCTGCAGTCCATGGGGTCACAAAGAGACTGAAGCGACTTAGCACACATGCACACTGCATTTCTAGATGTGCTCTGCTAAAGTTAATCAACTGGCCATTTGTTGAAAAGAATCATAAACCACAGTTCTTTTGGTTCACTACCAAGAGACCTGTCCTACGGAGCCCAGGAATTACAGGAGGCCGAAAAAACAGGTGAGGTTTCCTTTTCAGCAGATTTAGAAATGTCTGATTGATAGCAGGGAGGAATACATCATCTTATGTTTTCTCCTAACTTAGATGAAGACAGTGGGAGGCGGGTTTATTCAGGCATGGCCAGGGTGCCAGATGTTCTATCCTTGGGGAAGACTGCATTCCTCTAGGGAAGTACAGCTTTCTTTTCAATGTGTTTTGGTACCGTTAATGAAAAGAAGCCTTTCTTGTAATGAATATGGAGAAAGAGATACCAGGCCAAAAACCCTATGAAAATAACTTACTCTTGATGTTAGCTGTAAGGGAATAGA
The DNA here is from genome assembly GCA_024291935.2 of Okapia johnstoni. Lineage (NCBI taxonomy): Eukaryota > Metazoa > Chordata > Mammalia > Artiodactyla > Giraffidae > Okapia > Okapia johnstoni. The sequence continues at coordinate 19,845,306 of CM044320.1, read as the reverse complement.
TGATTTTAAATTGTTAATGATTCCCTGTTGCCATACCTAGTTTGTTAAAGGTGGAATTTGGGGAGTCACTTGTGAAAAATAGAATTTCTTCTTTAGCATTGTGGTTGTGATTACAACAACATTTGCATCCAGTAGATAAAGAAATAATTTCCCATACATTGAATTTATGATGTTAACAATGGGTTTACTTTTCTTTTGAGCAAATCTATTGCTTTGTCTAGCCTGCTTTGCACTTCTACTCTTCATAGTTCTTTTTTTCTCAGGTCCTCTAAGAGACTGAAAACCTCTTGTCTTAAAGAGCTCTGCTTCCACTCTGGCGAGTAGGAAGGGCCAGGAGCTATTCTTGGCCTTGTGTTATAGGCCAGCTCTCAATGGAAGTGCCCACTTCTAGAGAACATTTGTTTGCCTTTTCCATTAAGTATTTTCAATTATTATTTGGAAAAGAGGGCATAAGTTGTTTGAAAATCGAGCTATTTGACTATTGATATTTGTAATTCTAGGACTGAATAAAATGATTTCATGCCTTCTTATAGATCTTACTCAAGTTCAGTATTTATCCTTCATTTTAGGAATGTCTCGTGGTAAATCAATGATCAGTTCCCTCAGTATCATGGGGGGGAGCAGTGGACCCCCTTACGACCGAGCCCACGTCACAGGAGCATCGTCAAGTAGTTCATCAAGCACCAAAGGCACTTACTTCCCTGCAGTAAGCAGCCTGTTTTCCTCTGTTCACTTTGAATGCTGAGATAAATAAGATCTTAGATGTTTAACTTATTTATTAAATATGGGTACTTACTGATGGTAGTATAAAAAGGTTTTAATATAGAATTTAGACATACAAGGCCCAAAGGATTTACCACCACCCTGTGAGAACTTAGAATGTGCTCAACTTAATGACTGTGTAGCACCAGCATATTTTGAAAGTATTGGAGATTAATTTCATATACCAGGTGAAAGTAGAACTATTGAATAGTACCTCCTGAGAGGCTAAGGACCGTCATTTTATGACCTCCCCAAAGAAGGAAGTACATGTGGTGGTATTTCTGCTAAGTTAGTAATCTTTCTCTAAACATTTATAGTTTTAAAAATCAGAACCCAGTTGTGCTACACTTAAACTAGTAACTTGCAGGTTGCAGATTCCTTCTCATTACCTTGCATTATTTACCCCTAATGAAACTGTGTCTTGAGGGGTGGAGAGCCACAGTCCTAAAGTACTGTTTTAGGTTAATTTTTTGAAAAAGAGGAAATGAAGAGGAATATGAACAGAGATGAAGGAAGAGAAGTTGAGAAAAGGCTGATAGTCTCTGTCTGGATAGTCTGATAGTCTCAATCATTTGGTCTTCTTTCCTTTTAGATTTTGAACCCTCCGCCATCCCCAGCCACAGAGCGATCACATTATACCATGGAATTCGGTTATTCTTCCAACAGCCCTTCCACGCACAGGTCCTACAGGTAATACACATCCTCCTCCAGTGTAAGTCCACATATTTATTAAAAGGAAGCGTTTGTGTTGTGAGTTTGCTCTGGCCCTGGCTGAGTAGATGATGGTCACCAAGAGAGAACAGGTATCTTGTAGAGAGAACAGACATCTTGTCTGGGTAATGCTGGTATTGCCTCTACCACAAACCCTTTTCTTTCAGGGCATTAGACTTCCTTTAATTAACGTATCCTTGATGCACAATATTATGTAAGTTGCAGTTGTGTAATGTAGTGATTGACAATTTTTAGAGGTTTTGTTCCATCTGTAGTTATTACAGAATATTGGCTATAATTTTATGTTGTACAGTACACCCTTGTAGCTTATTTTATACCTAATAGTTCATACTTCATTCCCCTGCCCTTTGATTTCTCCTTCCCACTTCCCTCTTCCCAGTGGTGATCACTAGTTTGTTCTCTGTGTCTGTGTTCCTGGTTCTTTTTTTGTTATTTTCCCTGGTTTGTTGTATTTTTTGGTTTCCATGTATAATTGATATCACACAGTATATGTCTTTCTCTGTCTGAGTTATATCACTTAGTGTATATTCTCCAAGTCCATCTATGTTGTTGAAAATGGCAAAATTGCACTCTTTTTCATGGTTGAGTGTAGTCCATTGTGTGTACACACACTGCATCTTCTTTATTCATGTGTTGATACTTCGGCTGTGTCCATATCTTGGCAATTGTAAATATACTGCTGGAAATATTGGGGGGGGGGGGTGTATCTTTTCAAATTAGTGTTTTCAGTTTTCTGGATATATACCCCAGAGTGGAATTGTCGGGTCATATGATAGTTCTGTTGCAGTTTTTTGAGAAACGGTGGCTGCATCAGTTTGCGTTCCCACCAACAGTGTATAAGCGTTCCCTTTTCTCCACATCCTGCCAGCACTTGTTATTTGTGTTCCTTTTGGTGACAGTCGTTCTGACCGGTGTGAAGTGATAACTCACTGTGGTTTTGGTTTGCACTTTGCTGATAAATAGCCACATCAAGCATCTTTTCATGTGCCTGTTGGCCATCTGCATTTCCTCTTTGGAAAAATGTCTGTTCAAGCCTTTAGGGAACTCGACATTTTTAAAGAGAGCTGCAAATTTTTTTGTGGCTGGCTTTTGTAGTATTAAGGTAGAGCCTCCAGGCTTTGGCAGTATTCTAAGGAAAAGTTACTCCCAAAGTGACTCGATTTCAGAATATGTGACTGCTGAGGGTAGGTTTGATTGATCATCTCCAGTGGAATATTGGCATAAGTCGGAGGTCCAGAGACTTAGGAGAGCTCTAAAATAGCAGGAGTGTTAAGGGCACAGAATTTGAGAGAAGCTGAAAGAAGCTTAAGTTCAGCTCTTGCTTGCATATGTTGTTAATTACAATCTGGAGTGAAAGGTTTCTCATATAGTTGCATGGAATAAATCATGACTCATTAAAGTAAACTGCAATGTGTTTGTAAGCCAGAAAGAGGGAGTTTATGCCTTTGTGCTGATCTGTGACTCTGTGGAGCAGAGTGAACAGGTTCAGTCCTAGTGTGTCATCCTTACTCTTTTGTCTTACTGGACAGGCCAACAGAAAGTCAAAAACTTAACATTCTCTTCAGACACTTGGTGCCAGTGTTAATCGGCATCACTCAAGTGCCCATTATCTTCTCGATAAGGTGTTTCCTGGCATTTGAGTCGATAGCCCTGATGTATGTATAACCTTATAGATGTGAAGAAATGAAGTGGAAACAGTTCATACAGTATCTCATTCAGAATCCTCATGTCACTTTATGGCTAAGATAGATTTGACTCCGAACTGATTGATTTTTATGTTTTCCTTTAAGTGTTGCTTTCCCTGCCCCAGGTTTGTTCTAAAAAGTCAAAATAGAAAAGTAGAAACCTAAAATTGAAAAGACAAAAGGAAAGAGCTAAAATTTTACTTTTTTTAAACAAGTTCTTTAAATTAAACACTCTTTGATTCAGGTAAACATAATTGCATCAAAAACAGTGCTTTTTTATGAAAACTTTTTTATTTTCTATTGGACTATAGCTGATTAACAGTGTCACGTTGTGATAGTGTCAGGTGCACGGCAGAGTGACTTGGCTGTACATATACCTGTTTCCATTCTCCCGCAAACTTCCCTCCCATCCAGGCTGCCACGTGACACTGAGCAGAGTTCCCTGGGCTATACAGGAGGTTCTTGGGTAACCATTTTAAATACAGCAGTGTGTGCACGTCCATCCCAAACTCCCCGTCTAGACCTTCCTCTCATGGTCCGTGTTGTGTTTCTCCAACCCCCTGCCTCCTCCAGCAACGCTAAGTTCATTCTCTTTGTCTGTCTGTCTCTGAAGAACAGTTCTTGTTTAACTGTTTCCCACATCTCAAATTAAGCCCAGTTTATTTCTTCAGAATGAAACTTTTTATCATTTAAACTTTCTTGGGGGTGGGGGGGAAGTTTGCAAAACTTTATACATTTTGTTAATCTATTTCCTTTCTCTCCTCTGGTATATTTTCTTTTTTTTTCTCCTCCTCACCTGTGGAAATGGAAGTATTGGGCCTTTTAAATGTTGAGCCAAGAAATTTCACCAAGGCTCACCACCTGATTGGACAGAAAGATAAGACCTAAAAAATACTGTGACATCATGTCAATACTGGTAGTAAAAGTGCTTGAGAACCTGCTTAGCAGGTCATGTAACTTTTGGTCTTTTATACCCATTTCTTTTGATATGGAGGGCTTGCCTCAAATGGCATGTATCCTGAGGTGTGTTACCTGGCACATTGTTAGACGTTTTATAAATTGTTACCTCAGTTGTACACTTGCTCTTGCCCCACACTTGCAATCATTTTATTTGATGAGAAAGCATGTAAATAAATCTTGATTGGGATAAAATGAAATAAGATCAGCTTTACTATACTTAGACTATAAAATGTTATAAGAAGTTATAGTAGAAACGATGGAAAAATCAACACTTTTTAAGTCAGCTCTTAATTTTACTAGTACATTTCTCTTTCCAGTGCGCCTTTTTCTTTATTTAGCCATGCTACGAACTTAACAGTTATAGATTGCTTGAAAAGATAGCTTAAAAGGTGTACAAAAATAAATTAGGTCTCTGAAGTACTTTTTAGAAAACTCACTGGTTCTGTATGGATACGTGGAAATTGTCATTTTGGTGTTCAGTTAGAGCCGCTCTTATGACAACATGCTTGTCTACATACAGTGTAGGAAATTGACACTCCTCCAAAATCATGGTACTTTCCCTGTACTGATAGTATTAGTAATGGGATAGATAAGTTTCTTAGGCTGTCTACCAAAATTCAGCCTGGCTTGTACAGTATTTGTACAAGAAAGAATGAAGTAGAGTAATGAAGTCTTTGGTCATCATTAAATTATTCATCAGGTAAATTATACAGCTTTTGAGGAATGTTCAGTGAATGCTAACATGTTTGAGTAATGTAAAAATCATAAAGACATGTTCTCACAGATCATGGAAAGGCAGAAATTGATGTCCACTATACAGACTAAAAAGCAAGAGAGTTCCAGAAAAACATCTATTTCTGCTTTATTGACTATGCCAAAGCCTTTGACTATGTGGATCACAATAAACTGTGGAAAATTCTGAAAGAGTGGGAATACCAGAGTCCCTTAAATCTATTTGTCACTTCCACTGTATACTCGTAAGGGATTTGATCTAGGTCATACCTGAATGGACTAGTGGTTTTCCCTACTTTCTTCAATTTAAGTCTGAATTTGGCAATAAGCAGTTCATGATCTGAGCCACAGTCTGCTCCCGGTCTTGTTTTAGCTGACTGTATAGAGCTTCTCCATCTTTGGCTGCAAAGAATATAATCAATCTGATTTCGGTGTTGACCATCTGTTGATGTCCACGTATAGAGTCTTCTCTTGTGTTGTTGGAATAAGGTGTTTGCTATTACCAGTGCGTTCTCGTGGCAAAACCCCATTAGCCTTTGCCCTGCTTCATTCTGTGCTCCAAGGCCAAACTTGCCTGTTACGCCAGGTGTTTCTTGACTTCCTACTTTTCCATTCCAGTCCCCTGTAATGAAAAGGACATCTTTTTCGGTTGTAAGTTCTAGAAGGTCTTGTAGGTCTTCATAGAACCGTTCAACTTCAGCTTCTTCGGCGTTACTGGTCGGGGCATAGACTTGGATTACTGTGATATTGAATGGTTTGCCTTGGAAACGAACAGAGATCATTCTATCGTTTTTGAGATTGCATCCAAGTACTGCATTTTGGACTCTTTTGTTGACCGTGATGGCTACTCCATTTCTTCTAAGGGATTCTTGCCCACAGTAGTAGATATAATGGTCATCTGTGTTAAATTCACCCATTCCAGTCCATCTTAGTTCACTGATTCCTAGAATGTCGACGTTCACGCTTGCCATCTCCTGTTTGACCACTTCCAATTTGCCTTCATTCATGGACCTAACATTCCAGGTTCCTATGCAATATTGCTCTTTACAGCATCGGACTTGGTGTCTATCACCAGTCACATCCACAGCTGGGTATCGTTTTTGCTTTGGCTCCATCCCATCATTCTTTCTGGAGTTATTTCTCCACTGATCTCCAGTAGCATATTGGGCACCTACTGACCTGGGGAGTTCATCTTTCAGTGTCCTATCTTTTTGCCTTTTCATACTGTTCATGGGGTTCTCAAGGCAAGAATACTGAAGTGGTTTGCCATGCCCTTGTCCATTGGACCACATTCTGTCAGACCTCTCCACCATGACCCATCCGTCTTGGGTGGCCCCACACGGCAGGGCTTAGTTTCATTGAGATAGACAAGGCTGTGGTCCGTGTGATCAGATTAGTTAGTTTTCTGTAATTTTAGTTTCAGTGTGTCTGCCCTCTGATGCCCCTTCGCAACACTTACTGTCTTACTTGGATTTCTCTTACCTTGGACGTGGGGTATTTCTTCACGGCTGCCCCAGCAAAGTGCAGCCAGTTGCTCCTTACCTTAGACAACGGGTTTCTACTCACAGCGGCCCCTCCTGACCTTGAATGTGGAGTAACTCCTCTCGGCCCTCCTGTGCCCACGCAGCCCCTGCTCCTTGGGCCTTGGGTAATTCCTCTCGCCGCGGCCGCCCGCCCCCAGCCCCCAGCCCGGCCTAGCCCCTGTCGGCCGCTGCCCCCGGCCCCCGATCTGGCCTAGGCCCTGTCGGCCGCGGTCCCTGGCCCCCGGCCCAGCCTAGCCCCTCTCGGCCGCCGCCGCCCCTGGCTCCCGCCCCCCCGGGTCTGGCCTAGCTCCTCTCGGCCACGCTTCTGCACCGAGCCGTCGCAGCCGCCTTGCTTCTGAAATTTAATTTCTCACCATGAAATTAAAAGACGCTTACTCCTTGGAAGGAAAGTTATGACCAACCTAGATAGTATATTAAAGAGCAGAGACATTACTTTGCCAACAAAGGTCCATCTAGTCAAGGCTATGGTTTTTCCAGTGGTCATGTATGAATGTGAGAGTTGGACGGTGAAGAAAGCTGAGAGCTGAAGAATTGATGCTTTTGAACTGTGGTGTTGGAGAAGACTCTTGAGAGTCCCTTGGACTGCAAGGAGATCCAACCAGTCCATCCTAAAGGAGATCAGCCCTGGGTGTTCATTGGAAGGACTGATGTTGAAGCTGAAATTCCAATACTTTGGCTACCTCATGTGAAGAGTTGACTCATTGGAAAAGACTCTGATGCTAGGAAGGATTGGGGGCAGGAGGAAAAGGGGACGACAGAGGAAGAGATGGCTGGATGGCATCACTGACTCAATGGACATGGGTTTGGGTAGACTCCAGGAGTTGGTGATGGACAGGGAGGCCTGGCGTGCTGCGATTCATGGGGTTGCAAAGAGTCGGACACGACTGAGCAACTCAACTGAACTGATATAGACTAAATGCAAAATGAGAGATTTTTCCAAAGATGACAATTAAATACAACTTTGAATAGTTCCTTCTTATTGATAAAATGTGAGTTAAAGATGTTGTTTTTTAGTCACTAAATCTAGTCTGGCTCTTTATGATCCCATGGACTGCAGTCCACCAGGCTCCTCTGTCCATGAGATTTCCCACACAGGAATACTAGAGTGGGTTGTTACTTCCTCCTGCAGGGGATCTTCCCAGCCCAGGGATCAAACTCGCATCTGCTGCATTGCAGGTGGATTCTTTACTGTGCAGCCACCAGGGAAGCCCAACTAAAATACATAAGCATACATCCAGAGGTTAGAATGCGTTCATCATTCACAAGATACTACTGTCTTCCTCCTTCAGCCTGCCTTTGAAAATTGCCTCTTGGTTGGTGCCAGTTTAAATTGTCATAGTTGATTGTCTTCCAAGTCAGGTTTACATTTAATGCGTCTGTATTTGGGTAGAGAAACCACTCTTCTGTAAAACTAATTCCTCTTCTCTTGCTTTCTTCCCTGTATCAGCTACAGGCCGTACAGCTACCGACACTTTGCACCCCCCACCACGCCCTGCAGCACAGATGTGTGTGACAGTGACTATGCTCCTAGCCGAAGGATGACCTCGGTGGTGACGGCCAAGGGCTACACCAGTGACTTGAACTACGACTCAGAGCCTGTGCCCCCACCTCCCACGCCCCGAAGCCAGTACTTGTCAGCAGAAGAGAACTATGAAAGCTGCCCACCTTCTCCATACACGGAGAGGAGCTACTCTCATCACCTCTATCCACCGCCCCCCTCTCCCTGTACAGACTCCTCCTGAGGAGGGGCCCTCCTCCTCTGACTGCCTCCAACACAAAAGTGTAAATATGAATTTGGTTGAGATCTGGAGGGGGGGGAGGGAGCTATTAGTGAAGGATGAGGCAGACTGTGTACAGTTAAAATTATAAATGGGGTAGGGAAAACTGGAGATATTTGTACAGAACGAAAAGATATTTATATATTTTCTTAAAATAGCAGATTTGCTGCTTGTGCCATAAAAATTTGTATAAATAATAAATTTGTACTAAAAGTTTTATTTTTGCAAACTAAATACACAAAGCATGCCTTAAACCCAGTGAAGTGACTGAGTACAAAGGAAACAGGAATAAAAAAAAAAACAGCATCACTGACCAGGAATGTCTGGAGCTTTATTGATACCAAAAAAATTTTTTTAAAAAAAGCAAAGAAATTAAAGTCCATCTCAGCAGCAAACCATAGATACTCGGAAGGAGCCCAATGGCCTTCACGTTAACTACCATTTGAATGCTAACAAGTTTAAGAGATGAAAGGCAAAAGAAAAGAATACTAATTTGGACAAAAGGCTTCGTTTTCTCTAGGGGTCCAATAATTTTAGCAAGTAAGATATTTCTAAAAATTCATTCGGGGTGCTGCTGTTGTGGGAGAAATGAGCTGTCTTGTAAGATGCTATGGGGCCGTTTTGTTTTCAGATCTTCTGTCCCTATCTTAAAAGTCACACCTCTGTCATGCATCAGTTTGTTCCCTGGATGATTTCACCTTGCTTCCTCCCTTAGCAGCATTATATTTTGCCAAGATACCATAATTTATTCACCATAAAATCTGAGGATTGATTAAATAGAATTTGCTGAATAAAAGTTTCGTTTTAATATTTCTACTAACTCCATTCCCCAGTCAGCTTGGCTCTTCAGTTGGACTGCTGTGTCCGCATAAGGATCAAAGGTTAGACAAGTTACTGTTCCTCTTTATTCCAAGACTTTTAATGCTCAATACAGTGTCTTTTTACAGCACATATAGAAAGTGTTTAAGAGTTACAAATTTAACCGTTACGTTTTTGTTGTAAATTAATCATATATCCTTGCAATACTTTCAGCATATAATATCACAGTATGAAATCATTTTTATATATATTTTTTCCTAGTAAAACATTTAAATATGTTCTGGTTAGAGACAATCTATTTTAAAAGAGGATTTTTTTTGTTATCATTAGGTTTTCCCTTTGTTAGTTGTTGGTGACATTTTCATGTTGTTTAGGCTGATTTTTCTCAGAATGATCTCTACACACATAACCTCTTTATAATGTGTGGTGTGAGTTGAATACAGTATCTTTCTGTTAACCTAATGTGAATATTAGATTGTTTTCAAATTATCCATGAATTACTCCTATAATCACCTCTTATATATTTTTACATGTCTTCTCTCTTACTCCATTATGGATTAAGGTGATTTAACAAATTTAATGGTATGGCTTACATGAGAAGGAAAACTATGAGCTTTTCAGCTGTCGGAACTTGAGTCGAGGGGGATAATGGAAGGCTCTCCGTGCTCTGCCTGTCCCGTGTGGTGCTGGGGCTGCTGCTGCTTCAGCTGTCAGGGCTGACCTGTGAAACCCTGCTGGCACTGCTCTGCCGCCTTGCCAGAAGTCAGTTTCCTGCTTTTTTACATGTTTCCAGCATTTCTCTGCTAAAGTTGAATGTGTTTTTAAACTCATGTATTTTTACCTTAACAGATGTTGATCAGTTACTTAATGAATGATGTTGGTTTTTTTTTTTCTTTTTTTAATTCTGTTTGCTGAGGCCACCCTGTCTAGATTTCACGGCCCAAGAGAAAACAGTGGAAGAAAGGATTTATAATTTTGGTGAAGGTGAACCAACTTTTTAAGCAATTAAAAATACCTAAGTAATCTTTTTTAAAAATTAAAAACTGCGGTTTCAGAAGATCACATCGGTTATTGGGGTACCTGATATGAATCTGGTGCGCTTGATTTTGCATATAAATAAATGGTAATCCATCAGTGTCTTGCATTTCAGTCAGACGAGCGTTAACTCTTCCTGTTGACGGAACAAAGTGCTCAAGTTCTAACAGAATGGAAATTGAAGTTGCATTCTGTAACACACAGAGGCACTTGATGCTCACATGAAGATGGAAAGGTTAGCAATAACTGGGTATCAATTAGAATATGAGAATTCTCGATGTTTACATGTTTTGATGTGCATCTTTGTCTGTGGGCTTCCCATGTGGAAACTCGCACTGTAATGAACTAAGAAGAATGTCGCCTTGTGATGTCTCAGTTCAAGTGCTTGTGCTGCGATGGCAATGGCCTCTTCTTGCAAAATACTAATTTGTGTGCCAATTTGTTTGAAATTATTTGAAGGCAGTTCAGCTTAGTCTCAGAATCCTCTTTCTCAATATTTGAGATGGAGTCGTAACATTTTGGGGAATATTTGAAAGGTACAGTTTGAGAGAATTGTCAAAATTCAGGATGGATTTATTGGTCCTCAGGTTATATGGACAGTTAAGCTTTAAAGTAGACTATCTTGTTTATTAAACACAAGATCTTTAATTGGAAGATAAAAAACTAACGTGAGCACAAATCGGGAAAAAGGAAACAGTTTTGAATTTGGATTATTTTGAATTTTTGAATTTGGATTATTGCTAGATGCATTAGCCATGCTGAGGGGCAGTGAATAAAATTTCATTATATTCCTTAAATATAGTAGTATTTGTTGTGATTGTATATCTTGAAGTGTGCCCACTGAATGATGTGATTAAAATGACCTGAGAATTGAACTTTAGCATTGGATACTTTCTGTGCACTACAGTAAGCTTTTCTTCACTGAAGTGGTCTTTTATACTTCTAAACTTTTATAACCTTGAACTTGGCTCCTGCAGAGCTCTGGTTTTTTGAACACTGGCCCAAAGAATTTTGCTGCTTATATCAGATAATGGCATATTCACAATTAACAAAAAAACAGTTAAAGCATAGAATTTTCTCAATACTGATTTTTCTTTCAGGAAATTTTATTATGCATCTGACACTTGCTGTAAATCTAGCATATCGTGAGATATTACATATTTAGCAGAAAATTATCATTATTTTAATTTTAATACAAAAATACTCTGATGTACCACTAAAAGATATCTGACCCTTTAGTCAGTTGGAGAACAGCTGTTCTGAAGGACTGATAGTATTTAGCAATGAAGACTTTACAGTACATTTTCATCTAATATAGACCATTAATTGGGATAGGGCTTTAAGCAGTAGATTGACTTTGTTCATCATTTTAAAATATTCCAAAGTCAATAATTTGTATAAGACCAACTCATTTGATACTAAGATAGGCAGGAAAAGTTTTTTGTTTTGCCATAAAGGCTCATTAATGAGGAATACTGCCAGTAGGTTTAGTAGCTGTGTCTTATCTAACCTATTACTGAACTGTGACCTGATACCAGTAATCACAGTATAGAGACTATTTTTGGTACAGGAAAGGCCTGCCTTCAGCAAGCAAGCCTGGCTCTCTGCAGTAGGTCTGCTGCTGTTGTTTTGTGCCTAGACTAGATTCTTAAAAAGTATAGTTTTAAAAATTGCTTTATATCTTGCAGGGGAAAACTTGTTAGTTCATTGATTTTGCATGTCATAAAAGCAGCATGATGGTTATTACTATTACACATCTAATAAGATTTAGAAAAAAAAAAAACCTTGGCCTTTTCACACCTCCCAAGTATGTCATCCTTTCAATATGTGCAGTACTTCATTCTGAATAATGACATGAGTAGCATCCCTGGAGTGTGGATATGAATATGGGATTATCAGATGGCTGACAAATGTTTGAGCATCAATAAATGAGACTACAGAGTAAGTGTAGACGTGGACCAAGTCTTAAAGAAGTTCATAATCAAGCACTGTTTAATGTATATTCTCAGAATTCTTGAACTCAAGAAATTTAATTTTGTTTAGTACTTCTTTCCTTACTTCACACCTAAAGTGAACCCAGAGAAATAACAGATGATTTTACAAAGTACTGTAGCATATGTATACTTTCCGACTTCTGGAATTGCATCATTTTATAATGGGCTCAACCTTTAGCTTTTGAAATTCTCTAAGTTTTAAAAGATTTTGGACCCTAACGCATAACATGATTTTAAAATTGTGAATCATTATACTTGGGATATTTGACTGGATTCTGCCTCTTTTTCAACTAATTCTATATCTGAATGGAGAGGGAGAAAGATTCTTCGGTTTATATAGATGATTTAGAATGAAATTACTGACCTCATCCTTCAGTTCAGGTAAACTTTACTGTTTTTTTGTTTTTTTTTGTTTTTTTTTATAAGCCATTCTTAAACCATTAAGTTACTGCTGAAAAAAAATCACCATGACTTTGCAGATACAATTGTAAAGAAAGTGATGTCTTATCCTCAGAAATGGAATATAGACCTAATTAAAAAATAGCTTTTAATTTTCCCATTACTTCGGGTTTGTCCAAAAGTTAACACCAAAGAATTATACAGTCTGCTTTGCTTAACTGTCCATTCTTTAAGAAATAATTGTTTTAAAATCACATATAAGCAGGGAAGGGGTATATATATATAGGAAGATATATATAGGTATATATATATATATAGGAAGAGAGATCTCTATATGTATCTCACTAAATACTAATGCCTAAGTAAGAATATTAAAAGGAAAATAAAACAAGTCTGATTAAACTAAAGTTACATGAAATTAAGTATCTAGGATTAGTTGAGAACATTTTAATGAGAGTAAAGAGGATACTGAGACGCTTAAGCTGGACTAGCCTTATTTGCAAGTGAAGGATCTGGTGCTGCTTTCAGATGTTTTATCCTCTGTTTTTAAATTTTTTAAGCTTTAATCTTCGTCATTGTCTTAAAGTCAGCTGGTGTTTCTTGTTCATGGACTTTGGTACGATGGTGCTTTGCAAGGATGTAATTATATTTTAATGACCAACATTTGGTCAGCCCTTGTCCACTATTCACTTCCCCCTTTTTGTAAAATAAGTGCTTTAATTTTAAATGTATAAAAAATACCTTGTATAAATCCCCTTTTTGATTATTACATAAGTTGAGTTGTAACAAATGAAATGTTGATTTTTATAATAAAACAGTGGAAAGTAAAAGTGTCATTTCTTTTCAGCAAGAAATTAAAACGGTTGTGCTTTGCTATGAAAAATGAATGCTGTGTTTCAGACACAACAAAACTCAGCTTTATTGTTTGCATTTCAAATAAAATACAACCTCGGAGGAGAGGTTTGAGAAAGGCTTTGCTTTGTGCAATGTTGACAATACCTGTGATTGGGAACAAAATAAGGAAGATTTGATTCGACTTACCCTCTGCACAGCAAAGTCAATCTACTGACACCAGGTTGTGGTAAAGGAAAGCATAGCATTCATTTGCAGGGCACCAAGCAAGAAGAATGGGCAGTTTGTGCTCAAAAGACCCAAACTCCCCAGTGGCTTTCAGGAAAGGTTTTTTTTAAAGGCAACATTTGGGATAAGAACTGCAAAGGACTTGACTTTGTTCTGATTTACTTCAGTTCAGTTGCTCAGTCATGTCCGACGTTTTGCGACCTCATGGACTGCAGCATGCCGGGCCTCCCTGTCCATCACCCACTCCTGGAGCTTACTCAAACTCATGTCCATTGAGTCGGTGATCCCATCCAACCATCTCATCCTCTGTCGTCCCCTGCTCCTCCCCCCTTCAATCTTTCCCAGCATCAGGGTCTTTTCAAATGAGTCACTTCTTTGCATCAGGTGGTCAAAGTATTGGAGTTTCAGCTTCAGCATAAGTCCTTGCAAAAATATTCAGGACTGATTTCCTTTAGGATGGACTGGTTGGATCTCCTTACAGTCCAAGGGACTCTCAAGAGTCTTAACACCACAGTTCAAAAGCATCAATTCTTCGGCACTCAGCTTTCTTTATAGTCCAACTCACACATCCATACAAGACTACTGGAAAAACCATGGCTTTGACTAGATGGACCTTTGTTGACAAAGTAATGTCTCTGCTTTTTAATATGCTGTCTAGGTTGGTCATAACTTTTCGCCCAAGGAGCAAGCATCTTTTAATTTCATGGCTGGAGTCACCATCTGCAGTGATTTTGGAGCCCAAGAAAATAAAGTCAGCACTGTTTCCCCATCTATTTGCCATGAAGTGATGGGACTGGATGCCATGATCTTAATTTTCTGAATGTTGAGCTTTAAGCCAACTTTTTCACTCTCCTCTTTCACTTTCATCAAGAGGCTCTTTAGTTCTTCACTTTTCTGCCATAAGGATGGTGTCATCTGCATATCTGAGGTTATTGCTATTTCTCCTGGCAGTCTTGATTCCAGCTTGTACTTCATCCAGCCTGTGATTTTGCATGATGTACTCTGCATATAAGTTAGATAAGCCGGGTGACAGTATACATTCTTGACATACTCCTTTTCCTATTTGGAACCAGTCTGTTATCCCGTGTCCAGTTGTAGTTGTTTCCTGACCTGCATACAGGTTTCTCAAGAGGCAGGTCAGGTGAATTCCCATCTCTAAGAATTTTCCACAGTTTGTTGTTATCCACACAGACAAGGGCTTTGGCATAGTCAGTAAAGCAGAAGTAGATGTTTTTCTGGAACTCTTGCTTTTTTGATGATTCAGCAGATGTTCACAGTTTGATCTCTGCTTCCTCTGCCTTTTCTAAAACCAGCTTGAACATCTGGAAGTTCACAGTTCACGTACTGTTGAAGCCTGGCTTAGAGAATTTTGAGCATTACTTTACTAGCATGTGAGATGAGTGCAATTGTGTGGTAGTTTGGGCATTCTTTGGCATTGCCTTTCTTTGGGATTGGAATGAAAACTGGCCTTTTCCAGTCCTGTGGCCCCACCCATCAACAGAAAATTGGATTAAAGATTTAACTGAGCACAGCCCCGCCCATCAAAACAAGACCCAGTTTCCCCCTCAGTCTCTTCCATCAGGAAGCTTCCCTAAACCTCTTATCCTTCTCCATCAGGGGCGGACAGACTGAAAACCACAATCACAGAAAACTAACCAGTCTGATCACATGGACCACAGCCTAACTATGAGCCATGCCGTGTAGGGCCACCCAAGACGAATGGGTCACCGTGGTGAGTTCTGACAAAATGTGGTCCACTGGAGAAGGGAGTGGCAAACCACTTAAGCATTCTTGCCTCGAGAACCCCATGAACAGTATGAAACGGCAAAAAGATGTGACACTGAAAGAGGAACTCCCCAAGTCTTAGGTGCTCAATATGCTACTGGAGATCAGTGGAAAAATAACTCCAGAAAGAATGAAGAGTCAGAGCCAAAGCAAAAACAACACCCAGTTGTGGATGTGACTGGTGATGGAAGTAAAGTACGATGCTGTAAAGAGCAATAGTGCATAAGACCCTGGAATGTTAGGTCTATGAATCAAGGCAAATTGGAAGTGGTCAAACAGGAGATGGCAAGAGTCAACATTTTAGGAATCAATGAACTAAAATGGACTGGAATGGGTGAATTTAACTCAGATGACCATTAAATCTACTACTGTGGGCAAGAATCCCTTAGAAGAAATGGAGTAGCCATCATGGTCAACAAAGAGTCCAAAATACAGTACTTGGATGCAATCTCAAAAATGACAGTATGATCTCTGTTCATTTCCAAGGCAAACCATTCAGTATCACAGTGATCCAAGTCTACGCCCTGACCAGTAATGCTGACGAAGTTGAAGTTGAACGGTTCTGTGAAGACCTACAAGACCTTCTAGAACTAACAACCAAAAGAGATGTCTTTCTTTATAGGGGACTGAAATGCAAAAGTAGGAATTCAAGAAACACCTGGAGTAACAGGCAAATTTGGCCTTGGAGTACAGAATGAAGCAGGGCAAAGGCTAATAGAGTTTTGCCAAGAGAATGCACTGGATATAGCAAACACCCTCTTCCAACAACACAAGAGAAGATTTTACATATGGACATCACCAGGTGGCCAACACCGAAATCAGATTGATTGTATTCTTTGCAGCCAAAGATGGAGAAGCTGTATACAGGCAGCAAAAACAAGACCAGGAGCTGACTGTAGCTCAGATCATGAACTGCTTATTGCCAAATTCAGACTTAAATTGAAGAATGTAGGGAAACTAGACCATTTAGGTATGACCTAAATCAAATCCCTTACGATTATACAGTGAAAGTGAGAAATAAATTCAAGGGATTAGATTTGATAGACAAACTGCCTGATGAACTATGGATGGAGCTTCGTGACATTGTACAGGAGGTAGGGATCAAGACCATCCCCAAGAAAAAGAAATGCAAAAAGGCAAAATGGTTGTCTGAGAAGGCCTTACAAATTGTTCTGATTGGTTGGTGATAATGTAGCAGTAGTGTTTCAGGAATCTCTGTCATCAACTTTGTGATTCCACCAGTCTGGATTCTGCATGCTTGTGGTCAGCATGTAGTCACCATCATCTACCTGGATGGGAGGGTCTTAGTTTCTCTGGAATAACTCAGAGATGGCATCAGATTGTTACATATATCCGTGAGAAGGAGCTGTTTTATCACTGAGCTATTGTCATCACTTTTCTTGGTTTACTGCTTTTCCTTTATTTCTACATTCCCCTGCTTCCCTAATTAGCAGGAACTTCAGGAATCTTGGACACGGAAGCCTTATTCTGCAGGCAGGAGAGAGGCGGGCCCCACAGGGTCCAGTTCAGTTTCACAATTTGTGCTTCAGAATGCTCTTGTTTTTAGTAAATTCCTGGAAGACAGCCTGATGTACGCTCTTCTCTTCCTCCAAATTCTCTTTAAAAATGAACATTGCTTTTCCTGGTGCAGAGCCCAATAGGATATGATGATACTGAAGGGTAGCAGAATATACCACTGCAAAATATGCCACTTTCGCATCTTGATTATTTTGATTAGTAGGCCCTAAAAAAATAGCAAATGCAGAGAAAAGCTGTCTCTGAATTCCCATTATCTGCCTAAAGACAGATTATCTAAAAGGAACACAATTGTCATAAATGATAAATTCTCTCCCCTGAGAGTTTCATCAACCAGGGAAAATTGACATAACAGGAGTTAAGTTCAGTCGCTCGGTCGTGTCTGACTCTTTGCAACCCCATGAACCACAGCACTCCAGGCCTCCCTGTCCATCACCAACTGCCAGAATCCACCCAAACCCATGTCCATTGAGTCGTTGATGCCATCCAACCATCTCATCCTCTGTCGTCGCCTTCTCCTGCCCTCAATCTTTCCCAACATCAAGATCTTTTCAAATGAGTCAGCTCTTCACATCAGGTGGCCAAAGTATTGGAGTTTCAGCTTCAAAATCAAGTCCTTCCAATGAACATCCAGGACTGATCTCCTTGCAGTCCAAGGGACTTCTCCAACACCACAGTTCAAAAGCATCAATTCTTCGCCACTCAGCTTGCTTTGTAGCCCCAACTATCACATCCATACATGACCACTGGAAAAACCATAACCTTGACTAGACGGAGCTTTGTTGGCAAAGTAATGTCTCTGCTTTTTAATAAACTGTCTAGGTTGATCATAAATTTTCTTCCAAGGAGTAAGCGTCTTTTAATTTCATGGCTGCAATCACCATCTGCAGTGATTTTAGAGCCCCCCAAAATAAAATCAGCACTGTTTCCCCATCTATTTGCCATGACGTGATAGGACGAGATACCATGATCTTAGTTTTCTGAATGTTGAGCTTTAAGCCAACTTTTTCACTCTCCTCTTTCACTTTCATCAAGAGTCTCTTTAGTTCTTCTTCACTTTCTGCCATAAGGGTGGTGTCACCTGCATATTTGAGGTTATTGATACTTCTCCCGGCATTCTTGATTCCAGCCTGTGATTCATCCAACCCAGCGTTTCTCATGATGTACTCTGCATATAAATTAAATAAGCAGGGTGACAATATACAGCCTGGAACACTCCTTTTCCTATTTGGAACCAGTCTGTTGTACCATGTTCAGTTCCAACTAGCTTCCTGACCTGCATACAGGTTTCTCAAGAGGCAGGTCAGGTGGTCTGGTAGTCCCATCTCTTTCAGAATTTTCCACGGTTTATTGTGATTGACATAGTCAAAGGCTTTGGCATAGTCAATAAAGCAGAAATAGATGTTTTTCTGGAGCTCTCTTGCTTTTTCGATGATCCAGCGGATGTTGGCAATTTAATCTCTGGTTCCTCAGCCCGTTCTACACCTGTTCCAGAGGGCTACATGTACATAAAGCATTCTAGGTGATGAATAGTACTGCTAGAAGGCCAAGCACCTATGTAGCATCCTATTCTGTATAGATACCTATTTGATGCCTCCTTCCTCCTGGCCCCTTCTCTGATCTTGCTCTGCATTCTGGAGGAATTTATACTTCTCAAAAGAGACAACGTAAGGCCCATCATACAGTAAAGCTTTGTGGCACACAAAAGTGATTATATCGAAGAGACCTTTTTGATTATTACCTGTTTGGTCCTGAAGACTCTTGTGTTTTTTCCAGTAATTAGAAAAACAAGTTTCCCTGCCATGGTTGATTAACCTCTTTATCTAAAACATTATTCCCTTTCTTGTCCTGCTCCTGTTAAAACCAAATAGGACCCTGCAGCCCTTCCCAGGTACAAAAGTCCCTCTGTGTTCCCTGTTTCTTGTTTGTAGTTAAAAGGCTTTAGTCTTCTAGGCTTTTCAGTTCAGTTCAGTTGCTCAGTCGTGTCTGACTCTTTGCAACCCCATGAACCACAGCACGCCAGGCCTCCCTGTCCATCACCAACTCCCTGAGTCTACCAAAACCCATGTCCATTGAGTCGTTGATGCCATCCAGCCATCTCATCCTCTGTCGTCCCCTTCTCCTACTGCCCTCAATCTTTCCCAGCATCAGGATCTTTTCCAATGAGTCAGCTCTTTGCATCAGGTGGCCAAAGTATTGGAGTTTCAGCTTCAACATCAGTCCTTCCAATGAACACCCAGGACTGATCTCCTTTAGGATGGGCTGGTTGGATCTTCTTGCAGTCCAAGGGACTCTCTAGGCTTTTGCTGAGTTATAAAAAGCAGGGACAGCAGTTAACTAGGGAAGTGACGCGTGCAGAAATAAAGGTAAAGCAAACAAGAAGAGTAATGATAGACTAAACAATAGTTCTGTGAGAAAAGAGAGTCCTAGTTCCTCCTCCAAGGATATACATAACAATCTGAAGTATATCTTTTAGTTGGTCTGCAAAACAAAGACACCCCCACCACACCCAAGGTAGAGAATGGTGACAACATACAGACCACAATAATGTAGACCTCAGACAATCTGAATCAGAGGTTGATGACTAAGATTCCTGAAACACCACTCTGTTCCCTCATCATCAACCAACCAGAAGAAAGTCTTGCACCTTGCATGTCTCACCCCAAATGTCTTTAATAACCCTTCCCCAAAAGCCATCAGGGAATTCGGGTCTTTTGAACATGAGCTCCCCATTCTCCTTGCTTGTTCAATTCAGTCACTCAGTTGTGTCAGACTCTTTGTGACCCCATGGACTGCAGCATGCCAGGCTTCCCTGTTCATCACCACCTCTCAAATCTTGCTCAAACTCATGTCCATTGAGTCAGTGATGCCATCCAAGCATCTCCTGTCATCCCCTTCTCCTCCTGCCTTCAATCTTTCCCAGCATCAGGGTCTTTTCAAATGAGTCCTTTCTTCGCATCAGGTGGCCAAAGTATTGGATTTTCAGCTTCAGCATCAAGTCCTTCCAATGAATATTCAGAACTTCTCTCCTTTAGGATGGACTGGTTGGATCTCCTTGCAGTCCAAGGGACTCTCAAGAGTCTTCTCCAACACCACAGTTCAAAAGCATCAATTCTTCGGCGTTCAGCTTTCTTTATAGTCCAACTCTCACATCCATACATGACTACTGGAAAAACCATAGCTTTGACTAGATGGACCTTTGTTAACAAAGTAATGTCTCTGCTTTTTAATATGCTGTCTAGGTTGGTCATAACTTTTCATCCAAGGAGCAAGCACCTTTTAATTTCATGGCTGGAGTCACCATCTGCAGTGATTTTGGAGCCCAAGAAAATAGTCTCTCACTATTTCCATTGTTTCCCCATCTGTTTGCCATGAAGTGATAGGACTGGATGCCATGGTCTTAGTTTTTTGAATGTTGAGCTTTAAGCCAACTTTTTCACTCTCCTCTTTCACTTTCATCAAGAGGCTCTTTAGTTCTTCACTTTCTAAGGGTGGTGTTATCTGCATATCTGAGGTTATTGCTATTTCTCCTGGCAGTCTTGATTCCAGCTTGTGCTTCATCCAGCCCAGCATTTCGCATGATATCCCCTGCATATAAGTTAAATAAGCAGGATGACAATATACAGCCCTGATGTACTCCTTTCCCAATTTGGAACAGTCTGTTGTTCCATGTCTATTTCTAACTGTTGCTTCTTGACCTGCATACAGATTTCTCAAGAGGCAGGTCAGGTAGTTAATAATTTTGTACAGTTTGTTACAATCTACACAGTCAAGGCTTTGGCATAGTCAATAAAGCAGAAGTAGATGTTTTTCTGGAACCCTCTTGCTTTTTTGATCCAACTGATGTTGGCAATTTGATCTCGGGGTCTTTTGCCTTTACTAAATCCAGCTTGAACATCTGGAAGTTCTCAGTTCATGTACTGTTGAAACCTGGCTTGGAGAACTGTGAGTATTACTTTGCTAGCATGTGAGATGAGGGCAATTGTGTGGCAATTTGAGCATTCTTTGGCATTGTCTTTCTTTGGGATTGGAATGAAAACTGACCTTTTCCAGTCCTGTGGCCACTGCTGAGTTTTCCAAATTTGCTGCCATATTGAGTGCAGCACTTTCACAGCATCATCTTTTAGGATTTGAATTAGCTCAACTAGAATTCCATCACCTCCACTAGCCTTGTTTGTAAGCGATCCTTCCTAAGGCCCACTTGACTTCACATTCCAGGATGTCTGGCTCTAGGTGAGTGATCACACCATTGTGGTTATCTGGGTTATGATGATCTTTTTTGTATAGTTTTTCTGTGTATTCTTGCCACCTCTTCTTAATATCTTGTGCTTCTGTCCCTACCGTTTCTGTCCTTTATTTGTTTGCATGAAATGTTCCCTTGGTACCTCTAATTTTCTTGAGGCGATCTCTAGCCTTTCCCATTTCATTGTTTTCCTTTATCTATTTGCATTGATCACTGAGAAAGGCTTTCTTAGCTCTCCATGCTATTCTTTAGAACTTTGCATTCAAATGGGCATATCTTTCCTTTCTTCCTTTGCCTTTGGCTTATATCCTGTAAATAAATGCTGTACTTTCCTATAACAAAGCCTGGAATCAGTAGGTTGGCTTTACGAGCAGACCCAAGTTGGATTTGGTAACAATTTCTGCTACCACGTAGGGACTCATTATCTCACATGGGTGTCTCTCATATGGCACCTTAGACCCTAGTTTGTGGTGGTTTTGATTCTGCCTAGCAGCTGCCTGAGCACATTTGTTGCTTGCCACTGACTGGGAGTCTTGGCCCTCAAGCCTTTGATATTTGTGTTAAAGGAAACATGGCATTTGAAGGAGGTGGCTGAAGTGTCTGGTGAGTAGCAGAAGTCTTTTGTGTGATGATACCAGGGTCTTCTCCCCTATTGTGTTGCCTTGACCGGAAGTGTTCTTTAGGGTTTGGGACGTGGTCATTTGGCTTTGGTCTGAGTGGAGCACTGCTTTAACTGGCTTTTCCCTTTTGGACTGAGGAGTCTCTCTGACCCTTTAGCATCACCTGGAGTGGTACCTAGAGATCTCTGGCTTGGACGAGGACCCACATATCACCATCTGGAACAGCGAAAGGAGGTTCCTCACTCTTGAACTAAGGAGCTGTGATCCTGAGAGGCCTCATTGCGTTGGTGTTTCTTTTGGCACTTACTGGCAGATATCTGACAGTACCATCCGTGGATCATTAATGATGGGTAGCAAGAGCTCTATCTTGTAGACCTCTACAGTATATTTTGTAGATCTGGGAGATCTTTAGCTATACTCCCATGAAATAAGTTTTTTAAAACTGCATGGCCTCGTTACTCCTTGAGATATGGAGAACAGTGGGACCCTAATGGCTTTCTAAATTATAACATCATCTTTCAACTAGAACTGTTTTATAAAAGGGAAAGAAAATGTGGTAAAATTCCTTATGCATAGGATTTTTATGCTGTTGTGTCTGATTAAGTCTTTTGAAAATGGTTTGGCTTTGAGCCTTTTGGAACTGGTTTGGCTTACATATTGGGGGCGGGGGAGGGGCGTTGTTGAGTGTATATTTGTATTAAAGAATGTGCAGTGTTTTGATTGGTGGACTTGAGAAACAAAAGTTGATTTCTTGAAAATAGCCCTTTATGATGCAGCCTGCAAAATTAGACCACCCTCAGTTGGGGTCCATAGATATTTTTTTCTGTAATACCATGTGGCCACAATGTCCTTTAGACTCCAGAGAAAAATGATGAAGATGGAGCTCTTTTGACATTCTAAAATGTTTTTTTGTTTGTTTGTTATTCTTTAATGCGAATAGAGGAAGCAGGTTTTATAGGAGGAACTTGCATTTCTCTCCTTCTGGATTTGAGATATAAACGTTTTGATTGGACTCTCAGAAACATTGACATCTACAATTCCTGAGACTAAAGGGAAAAAAAAGAAAAAGAGGGATTTTTAACTCTCTCAGGAAAACTATAAGATCTTTGTCTATATGGATGGATGGATGGATATCTGTGTACATTATAAGGATAATATGTTTTCACCTCTGGTTGATATTATCAAAATTAATTTGTAAATGATCTCTTGTTTAATTGGCTTAAAAGAAAGTAAGCACATACATAAATTCTCAGAATTATAAAAGAAACTCACCTGAGTGAATTTAAGGTTCACATGGTCTGGGAAATATTTATTATTAAATATTTCTGGTATTAAAATTTATTGATTTAATGTAGACATGTTTTTGACTCATTGACATTAAGTAGAATATTTTATTGTACCTAGTTTTACTGAGCATCAGTAAGATTTTAATATTCCTGTTACAAAATCTGTCAGCAAGGAAAATAAGTTGTTATAATGAAACTTTAAAGTATATGAAGTGGAAGTCTTTGTGAATAGTTATATTTTGGGAATGTCTACTTGAAAATCATCTCTCCAGGTTTTGGTAACTTGAAAGTTAAATGATGGAAATTTATTGAATATCCAGGTCATTTCACATAAGGTAAAATACTGAAACATTAATTGTTAGATAAATCTAAGTTTACCTACTTTTGTCTTCTTGTGAGAGAAAAACTAAAGATGTTTGTGTTTGTTAGACACATATCTGGTACCACAATGAGGAAGGAAATTGTGCCAGGAAAAGATGTAAGTTTTTAGAGGTTATAGAATATAATTATGAGTTGGCCAATCAGGAAATACTGGTATGTTCACAGTTGCTTACTTCCTGGTTTTCACTAGAGGTTAAGGTCTTTGATGGTTAAAATTTGTAATATATATGTATGTAAAGCTACTAAACTAATAAGGAAAATATTTCAGTATGCAGGGAAAGTTGGAGGTGTGTTTTTATTAAAAGAATTTATAAGAAATTGAAATGTATTTTTTTAAGGGAAAAGAAAGTAATTTTGTCCTAAAGCTGATTACTTCTAAATGGGAAAGGAAATAAGGAATAAACTAATATTGATACAGAAAGTAGTAGATTTATAGAAACGGAAAAGAATCTTTAAAAGGAATTCTGTGTGTGATCAGGACTAAGATTAGAATGAATTTAACTGAGTAAATAAATTTTAAGATTGATAGTAAAGCAGTACAAAACTTGAATTATGTTTTTCTGTTAAGGGAACAAAATTTTATTGGAATATTGATCAGATTTTGATAACAGATTGTAAAGTTTCTTAACTTTTTAAGTAATTTGTTGTAACTTTATGAATTTGCTCTTAAAATCTTTTATCATCACTTTGGTTAAGTAAATAAGTATTGTTTCACAGTAACCTATGAGCTGATTCAACCAGGTGTTCTGAAACTTTTTTATGTTTCTGACAAACTTTCCAAATATCAAATTCTAATTGAAGTGCGTTTGATCCCCAGCTATCTTTAGAATGCTTCAGGGGAAACCAAAAACATCTCAGAGAGAGAGATTGAAATAGTTAGGGTTATTTGGTATGTCAAAATTGTCAAGTGATTGGTAACAAATTTTCTTAGCTTATATGGGTAAATGTCATTAATATAAAGATTTTAGAAATTGTATGAAATTTAAAAAATCTGGTATGTTTTGGTATAACGTTATCAGTCACAATTATAGTCATTAAAATATCTGTCACATCAATAACTGAGTTTCTTTGCCCATTACAATGAAATTGTATGTTAAATGGTGTTTTTTAAAGTCTTGCCATTTATAGAGTTGTTTTGCTATTATTGGTACTTTTACAAAAAGAAAATGCTTCATCTTCAAGAAGATTCATAGAAAGGACTCTTTGACAAGTATAGATTTTCAGTAACATTTAGAACATACCAATGAACTGGGTAAGAAAGAATTCTGACAGAAAATACAGTGGCTTCTTAATACTGGTAACATGAAGGATTAATTACATAAGACTAAATGCTCGAGTGAATATGGTTATAATTTTTATGGGTTTTGTCTGAAATATTACTGGCTTTTAATCTGTGTTTTCCAAATGCAAGGAACCTGTCCCCTCAAAGAACTTATGGCTTGTAACGACTTGGTAAATTATACTTTCGTAAATAGGATGGAAACATTTATCTTTTCTCTCTCCCTGATTCCTTTAGCAATTGGAAACCAAACTTGGGCTTCCCAGGTGTTATAAAGAATCCACCTGCCAATGCAGAAGCCACAGGAGATGTGGGCTCAGTCCCTGGGTCAGGAAGTTCCCCTGGAGGAGGAACCGGCAACTCACTCCATTATTCTTGCCTGGGAAATTCCATAGACAAGAGGATCCTGGTGGGCTACTGTCCATGGGGTCCAAAGTGTTGGACCTGACTGAGTGACTGCACATGCATATATGTATGCATGTTCCCAACAGCCTTATTAGGTGAATAAAGAAGGCCCCTTCCTGACGGTGCAGGGATCTCAAGATATTTTCAGGACCTCAGGAAGAGAGGAGTTCACCCAGATCTATAGCTATCATAGGCAGAATCTGACAAGACCTTGGTGTCATTTTTCTGGCCTTGAGAGATCTTTTAAAGATTCAATCTGAGATTCCTTATGAAAAGTTCCAGCACAGCTAATTTAAAAAACAACGAAATCCAATGTCATCAATTACAGCTACATCAGTAAACAGGCCAAGTTTATTGAAACCAGACTTATTTTGCAGACAGGTTTCTTTTTAGTGAGAGAAAGATTATGTTTCTGTAGATATTAAGTTCTAAAATTTATTAGTTGAGGTCTGTATTTACTGTCTAAGACTCACCTCCCAGATAGTTCCTTGTTGTTATGTTACATAATTTTAAAGTTTAACTGAATAATTTAAAGGATGCTTTGTTTGTTTCTGAAGCTTATCACAGCCTTCTATCTTTGGATGAAGTTCAGATGCCCCATGACCTGCAGCCAGGAGATTATACATACTGGAAAAGGCATCATTTAAAGGACTTTGTCTATCCCAGATAAAAGGATGTTTACCAGGTGCTCTTAATGAGCTCATGCACAGCAAAACTACCGGAAGTTGTCTCTTGAATTCATGTTTCTCACTTAAGAAGGGCTTCTGCATTGAACTGGTCTATGGTAAGGACTGCTGACCCCCCAAACCCAGACCCACACTAGGATGAGAAGACAACAGCAATGGTAGGCAACTAACCTCACAATCTGGACCATGCTGGTAAGACCAATCCCACTAATCTAAATGAACTATTTACCAAATGTGTGTCTTTCCATCAACACTGCAAGTTATTATTTTACTTCTAAACGTACTGTTGCCCTCAATGTTTAAGATGGTAAGAAAATTCTCTAGTGAAGTTGTCACAGAGAATTATGAATTATTATCATAACTACTCATGACATGTTTCACTGCAAGTCTACTGCTAAAAGCACATATACCATATTTGTGTTGTAATTCAGCATAACTGGTAAAATGTATAGCCTATAAAATATTTTTCCATTAGCATACCTCTGTGCTGTTTCACTGTTTCTGATTAATTTTCCCACAACATGGACAACTAGGCAGATATGTATATTTATTTGGGCAGATACACACACATATATATATATAAAACAAAATATATATATATTTATAAATATTTATATTTATATACAATTATATAAAAATATATGATCAAAGATGAGACCTAGCCCTGAGGGACATTATGGACCCAGGGCAAGCAGCAACCACTCTAGCACCGAGGGACAAATATTCTGATATATCAAAAGATTTGCAAACATATGGGGAAACGATTGAAGAAATCTTCACATACTGAGGTATGGAAAAGTCATTCTGGCTTATACATGATTTAACTTGAACTTTATTCTGATCAGGGTGGCCTGTTTTGTGGCCTGTCAATCATGCATTGTATATCTACTTTGGCCATCAAGGAAGGGGATTAATTTAAAGTCAAAATGGCATGGCTGTGGTTCAGGCATCCAGAGTGGAGCTGGGTGGCCATTTTGAATGTGAATGTAGAAGTGTGATGAGAACTTGAATTTTGTGATCTGTGTCAGGCTCAGGGATGCTACTAGCCATTCTCAAAACAGTGTCTGCTGGGAGCTGCCACCTGCAAGCTTATGATCTCAAGTTCTTCTCTTCCAACTATTAAAATTTTTTTTTTTTTACTTTGGAAATAATAACAAATGGCTCAAGCCATAGCCTCCCAGCGGAAAGCACTAGATTCTTTAGCCAGAATGTGTGTGTTAGTCACTCAGTCATGTCCGACTCTTTGCGACCCCATGGATCATAACCTGCCAGGTTTATTTGTCCATAGAATTCTCCAGGTAAGAAAACTAGAGTGGGTAGCCATTTCCTTCTCTGTAGCCAGAATACTACTGGACAATAAACTTGCTGTAGATTAGATTTGTCATCTGTCGGCTTATTAACTGTTAAGTCTTGTGTAAGTGTATATGTATGTGCATATTTTAGTGATGTTTTTAGATGTACAGTATACATTTTAAACTTACCACAGGCTACTTTCAAATGAAATTATACTCTTCATGTAGAGCATAGAATCTCGCAATTATATTTCCATCTCTCTCTCCACATCCTTGTACTATTATTATCACATATTTTATTCTACATGTTATAAATCCTACAATATGTTGTTTTTATTTTTTCTTTAAATGGTCCATTATCTTTTAAAGAGATTCAAATAAGGGTATTTTATCATATTTATCATTTCCAGTGCTCACTGTTCTTTGAGATACAGATTTCTGTTTGATATAATTTTCCTTCTGCCTAAATGACTACCTTTAACATTTTCTTTTTTGGTGGTTCAGTTCTGCTGGTGAGTTCTTTTATTTTTAGTATACCTCAGAAAAAAAATCTTTATTTCACCTTCCTTTTTAAAAAGTTTTTTTATTTATTTGGCTGCGTAAGGTCTTAGTTGCAGCATGCGGGATCTTTAGTTGTGGCATGTTAACTCTTAGTTGCAGCATGTATGATCTAGTTCCCTGACTTGGGATTGAACTTGGGACCCCTGCATTGACAGCGCAGAGTCTTAGCCACTGGACCAACGAAGAAGTCCCTCACCTTCCTTTTTACAATCATCATTTTGCTGACCTAAGGGGAAGCAACCTGTGTTTTACCATCAGTACCCTAATAATTGGGCTTCCCAGGTGGCACTAATGATAAAGAACCCACCTGCCAATGCAGGAGACCTAAGAGATATGAATTCACCCTGGATTGGGAAGATCCCTTGGAGAAGGAAATGGCAATCCACTCCAGTATTTTTGCCTGGAAAATCCCGAGGACAGAGGAGCCTGGTAGGCTACAGTCCATGGAGTTGCAAAGAGTCAGACACGACAGAAGCAACTTAGCACCCTAATAATTATAGGATTTTTGTAGATGCTGTTAGTGAATTAATGAATGAAGTTGCCCTGTTAAACATTTTTTAATTAAAAAAAGTCATCTTTTTGTCGTATAAAGTTCTATGCTGACAAATTTGCTTTTTTCTTTTCATGCTTTAAAGTTATTAATCTTCTTCAGTCTTGTATTGTTTATCAAGAAAATTTGCTGTCATTTTAATTCTTGTTTCTCTGTATGTAGTGTACCTTTTTCTCTGTCTACTTTTAAGATTTTTTTTTCATCATCACTGGCTTTGAGCAGTTTATGATGTACCTTAGTGTAGTTTTCTACATTTTGGGGGTTGTTGTTGTTGTTGCTTGGCATTCATTGAGTTTCTTGGCTTTGTAGGTTTACAGTTTTCCTGAAATTTTCAAATTGTTAGGCTGGTAGAAATCGCTTCCCAAGTCACTGCTGCTCTGTTGTCCTGCCCCCTCTGCCTGCCCTCAGTCTTATTTGTGTTTTGTTTTGAATCTGTTGCTGTGTCTTCAAGTTTACTTATCTATCCTTTTACAGTGTCTAGTCTGCTATTAATCTAATCCAATGTATTGTTCATCTTGGAGTTACAGATTTCTTCCCTAGGAGTTTGATTTGAGTCATAGTTATCTTTCCTCTGGCTTGTTGAACATACAGAACACAATCAGGATGGTTTTGATGTCTTTTAATAATTCTATCAGCTGTATCATTTGTGGGTTTTTTTTTACCTTTCCCCTCATTATATGGGTCTAATTTTCCTGCTTCTTTACATGCCTTGTCATTTTTTATTGGATGCTAAACATTGTGATTGTTACCTTGTTGGGTGTTGCATATTTTTGTGATCCTTTGAAGATTCTTGAGCTTTGTTCTGGAACACAGCTAAATTACACAATAACAGCTTAATCCTTTTGGTACTTGCTCTTCGCTTTTGTTGGAGAGAACTATAAGTATGTTTAGTCTACGGCTAATTTTTTTCCCCACTACTGAGGCAAAATTCTTCTGTGCACTCTGCCTATTGCCATGTGAATTTTGAGGTTTTTCCTTTCTGGTTAGTGGATATAGGCCCTGCTCCCAGCCCTGTGTGAGCCTGGAAGAGAGTATTCAGCTTTATATTTTCAGGTATTTCTTTCCCAAGCCTTGGGTAACTTCTTCACACACATGTGTTGATTAGTATTCATCTGAAAACTTAAGGGGAACTGTCTGCAGATCTGTAGAACTTTGTGTGCCATTTTCTTCTCTCCATTTGCCCTGCACATTTGAGCTGCCTTGGCTTTTTGCACTCCCAGGCTCTGCCTTCTCTCTCCAGGGAGAATGCTCAGCCCTGTGAGGGCTCCTTTTTCTATAACGTGGCCTGGGAACTCTTTATCGGCAGTAAGCTAGGGCAGTCATTGGGCTCACCTTTTTTCTTATCTCTCAGGGACCAATCCTTCATTACCTGATGCACAATGTGTTGATAGCTGTTCTTTCATATATTTCATGTGTTCTTCCAGTTGTTTTTACCAGGAGATTAAATTCAGTTACTAGTACTTCATCTTATCTTGAAGCTGCAGATGATACTAGAACACTTGGAATGGTTGTTAAAAGTACACATACATTTGGCCGTGCTTTATAGGTTATAGCAGTGAGCCTAGGGTGTGATGCTGCAATTGTGCACTGAAAATGTGCCAGGCTTTTACAAAGTTAAATTAGACCTAATACTTGTTGTTTAGTCCCTGAGTTGTGTCCGACTCTTTTGCAACCCCATGGACTGTAGCCCTCCAGGCTCCTGTGTCCATGGTATTTCACAGGCAAGAATACTGGAGTAGGTTGCCATTTCCTTCTCCAGAGGATCTTCCTGACCCAGGGATTGAACCCAGGTGTCTTGCATTGCAGTCAGATTCTTTATTACTGAACCACCAGGGAAGCCCAGACATAATACTTGTTTACAAAATAATTTATATAGTCCAGTGCAAAAGACTTATTTTTATAAGTATAAAATATATTAGGTATAATGTCTCTCTACAGAGTGTTATGGAACATCTTTATGGGGAAAGGCATCCAAATGGCCTTTCCAAATGGTGGCCCAGGGAAGGTTAGTAAATGCTTCTTGGAGAAAATGAAGACGCGAATTTGGAAAAATGGGCTGGAATGAGTTGCAATAGGGGAAATGGGGGGAAGAGGACTGACCAACAAGAACAATCCAAGTGGAGAAAATGCTGTTATGAGGCTCAGAGGTACGAGATTATGTCATACATTTGGGGAAATGCAGATAGTTTGGAATAAAGAGGAAGTGATCTCTAGTGTTTCCCTCTGTAAAGGGACACTCCTTTCTCCCTAAAATGTCTGAGTTTCAGTGTGGGGGAAGAAAATAAAAGAGAATAACTCATTTTTATCCAGAAGGGTAGAGTAGCGAAGCATGCCATAGTAGATAGCTCTGGCTTTCCCTTGAAGCTGAAAATGTCTGATTAACTCATTCATTTATTTGTTCATCAAAGGTCTGTTAAACTCTTGTTTTTACATCAAGCTACATGCTAGATACTAGAGAGCCAGAAATTTGTTGTAAGACTAATTTGATAGCACTGACTCTTTGGGATCCCGTGGACTGTAGGCTGCCAGGCTCCTCTGTCCATGGAATTCTCCAGGCAAGAATACTGGAGCAGGTTGCCATTACCTTCTCCAGGGGATCTTCCCAACACAGGGATGGAGCCTGCGTCTCCTGCATTGGCAGGTGGATTCTTTACCATTTGAGCCACCAGGGAAGACCATAATTTGATAGTATTTTAATTGTTTTGTGCCTTAAACACCTACTATGGAACATACTTCATATACTAAAAAACCTCACTTGGAACAGTATCAATTTCAGAAAAACAATTAGTGATGGCTTTGAGAGGAGAAGAAATTTTCAGCTTAGCAGAGGGCAGCACACAATAGTGGACATAAGTAAACACAGCATTAAATAACAAGCAGTGTTCCAAGCACTTGATATAAATTAACTTCTATGATCCTCACAGAAATTGTATGCTCTTACTGACAGTTTATTTTAACCATAAACATACCTTTTGACAGTTGTCTTTCCACACATTTATTTTACCAAGCACTAATCATTACACTAGCCCCCAAAATAACAAAGTTTTAGAAACCTCTAGAAGTAGAGATGAGGTCACTGAGATAGTTGAGGGTGACAGGAATAATCGTTTTCTGCCAAATAGAAGTTTTTCAAACTGCCAAAGAATTGTCCAGAGAAGGGAGCCAAAAACGGCAGATCAGGCAGTCTCTCCCCAGGCTGGCCATAAACTCGAGAGTCTCTTTGACCTCTGTCTGCCAACATGAACAGCTACATCAGCCTAAAGGCAGACTTGAAACAAGGTCAGACCATCTCAAGTGAACTTTGAAAAATAAACAGTACTAGAAACCAGAGAGTAAGCACATGCACCATTTATCATTTCACCTTCGTGAGGTCAACAAGTATGTGTCACGCACTTTCTCTAAAGCAGCCAGCAGAGGTGGGGTGATGGTTTCTGTTATAAGCGTTTGAACAGAAGGTTACCACTTGTCTTCCTGGACTTTCTTGCATACTCAGTGGACAACCTGAAAGTATGGATGCCAGAGGCCATGCTCTACATCCTAGGAGCCAGAAACAGTCAAGGTCTCTCCTGATGCCCCTTGACTTGCAGGAGTAATGGTTTTTCAGCCTTTGGTGCTCCATCCACCTTGTCCATTTGTGTTTTCTCCTGTAGTCTGTGCTGAGACCGATGTACACAAGACCAGAACCAGACCATGAGTATTCCAGGTTACAAATCCTCTGATGTTTCAGTCTACTTCTTCGTGTGGTATCCCAAGTATTTTCTCCTAGAAGGGGAAAAAGAGAAATAGATTTTTAGAATTCCAAGTTTGATTCAGTGTTGAAGTGAAAACATATGCCTGTTAACTCTGCTTTCTTATCCCAAGCCTGACCCGAGGCTTGGAGACGTGTTAGAGTTGGGGGAGGGTTTAGAAAGGTGACTAGCATCCTTGGTATGCCTGAAAGGAAAACTCCAGCTAAGCACTTACGTTACACACTCAGGGTTGAGTATGGGAAGAGTCTAGATGGGGAGAGTCTTTGATGCTGTATTTAAATTCAAAAAGGTTGATGACTGTGGAGGTTGCTCACCTCTCCTTTCAAGGTGCGGTGGAAGGGGTGAGGTTGCAGGACCACAGGATAGCTATGTGAGCAGTGCTTCAAGTGGGGCAAAAAGGGCCAAGGAATAAATGGAAATCGAATCGTGGCTTGTTTGGCATGCTTTGTGGATAGAGTCACTATTTATTAATTTGACTAATTAATTATTGCTCTCCAGGGCTTCCCTGGTGGCTCAACCGGTAAAGAATCTGCCTCCAATGTGAGAGACCCATGTTTATCCCTGGGTCAGGAAGATCCCCTGGAGAAGAGAATGGCAACCCACTCCAGTATTCTTGCCTGGAGAATCCCATGGACAGAGAAGCCTGGTGGGCACACACATTGCTCTCCAAGTATTGGCTGAGCATCTATGACGTATGTAAAGGTAATGGAAACCACGAGAGAGAAGGAAGGGGATGAAATACATAGCCCTGCCTTCATAGGCTTGTGGTCCCATTGGGAAGATTTGGTGCACTCCTGTGCGATGTGGAGTGCTGAGATATAATACTTAGGAACCCCGAGCTCCTGGAAATTGTATGCCTAGGAATAGTTTTTCTCCTTTCACACCACTACAGGGACACTCCAGAGAGCCACTGAAATCCCTGGGGCGATGGAAGGCTGGCCACCAGTGTCCCCTCATTCCTGTTCAGGGAAACTGAGCTCACATGTCAATCCACATCTTCTCCACGTTCCCATAGTCATATTGACTCATAAATATTCTTTCAGCAGCATCCTTTATTTTTTGCAACTCTGTCTCTGACTTTGGAAAAAATTAGTCCTTTATTTTTTTTCCTTCCCTCTCCTAATTTCTAGCTTCGTGCTCCAAATTAAACCTAACTGTGGCCAAGACTTAAGATTAGGATTTATGATGACCTGGAAAAGTAAACTAATAAATTTTGAATTGAAAATACATGTGATAAAGAACTAGTGCCACAAAATTCTAAAGCCTTTGAAAATTCACTTTATTATTTCTACCCCCAAAAATCCATCTGTTTTCTCTGATTGGAATTGTTTTTCCTCTAGCACTAGCAGCCAAATTAAAAAATAATAGAACTTTATTCTTTCTTCTTTTAATTTGCTTATATTAGAATTAGAACCACTATTTTTAATGACAGATTTCTTGCAATGTAGTGTAAAATTCACCCTTTTAAGAATATATAATTCAGTGGCTCTTAGTGTGTTCAGAGTTGTGCAACCATCAGCTCTATCTGATTTTAGAACATTTTCATCACTACAGAAAGAAACTGTGTCCATCAGCAGTCACACGCCATTCTTTCTCCCCAAAGCCCTAGGAAATCACTGTCTCTACGAATTTGTCTATTCTGGACATTTCATATAAATGGAATCATACAATATATGGCCTTTTTGTCTGACTTCTTTCGCTGTGCAGAATGTTTTCAAGGTTCATCCATCTGTCCATACTTAATTCCTTTTTATGGCTGAATATTACTCCACTGTATGGATAGTTCACATTTGGTTTTTCCATTCATTATTCATCATGGAAAAACTTCTGTGTTGTTTCTGCTTTGGGGCCTTTATGAATAATGAATACTGCTCTGGACATTCATGTACAAGCTTTTATGTGAACACTTGTTTTCCACTTTCTTGGGTATAGACAGAGAGTGGAATTGGTAACCCTACATTTAACATTTTGAGGAACTGCCAAATTGTCTCTCAAAGGGGTCAGACCATTTTAGAATACAACCAGCAATGCATGAGGGTTCAAATTCTCCACATCCTTACTAACACTTGTCTTTTTTGTTTTAGCCATGCTAGTGGCTGTAAAATGGTATCTCATTGTGGTTTTGACTTGCATTTTCCTAATGTTGAAATGAAGATGTCAAGCAAACATCTTTTCATGTGCTCATTGGCCATTTGTGTATCCTCTTTGGAGAAATGTCTGTTTTTAAAAAATACTGATTCATTTGGCTGTGTCAGGTCTTAGTTGTGACATGTGGGATCTTCACTGTGTCATGCATAATCTTTTGTTGCGGTGCGCTGACTCTGTAGCTGTGGCTCATGTGCTCCAGAGCATACAGGCACAGTAATTGTGGCGCGCGGGCTCAGTTGCTCCACAGCATGTGGGGTCTTAGCTCCCTGACCAGGGATCGAACCCACATCCTCTGCATTGCAAGGTGGATTCTTAACCACTGGACCACCAGGGAAGTCCCGAAAATGTCTGTTCAAATTGATTGCCCATTTTAAAAATCGGTGAGGGGTGTTGTCCTTTTATTGTTGACTTGTAAGAATTTATTACTTATTCTGAATACAAGTCCCTTATCAGATACATAATTTGCAACTATGTTTTCCCACTCTGTGGGTTGTCTCTTTACCTTCTTGATGGTATCCTTTGAAGCAGAAATGTTTTTAATCTTGATGTAGTCCCTTTTATTTTTAATTTTGTTGTCTGTACTTTTGGTATAGAAGCAATATTTTTCATAGAACACTTTTAGCATTTCAGTTACATTAGTTAACTAGATTTTGAGAACTGGCTTGTAAATCCAGTTGATACTTACAGTCCCTCTGGAAGAATATATTAAGAAGACCAACAATGATGGTAATTTCCTGTATATAATTGTAGTGCAAATATGAAGTGTTGTAAAGACTCAGAGGCTGGTAAGGGTCTTGAGCTGGAGTAGTCAGGAGGGGCTCTGGGGCAGAGGAGGGACTGAGGGGGCCCTGGTCTTGAAGGGCCTTAGAGCTGTTAAATCTGAAGTGATGTTCAGGAATCTATCCTCCTCCATGAGTTAAGGCAGCTTAAACTTGGAGTACTTAAGAGCCTTGTTCAGATTAGGCACTTCCTGTTGCTGCAGTCGCATCACTCATGTCTGACTTTTTGCAACCCAATGGACTGTAGCCCACCTGGCTCTTCTGTCCTTGGAATTTTCCAGGCAAGAATACTGGAGTGGGTTGCCATTTCCTTCCCCAGGGTATCTTCCTGACCCAGGGATAGAACCTGCATCTCCTGCATTGGCAGGCGGGTTCTTTTACCACTAGCACCACCTGAGAAGCTCAGACTGGCCACTTAAGGGCTATCATATCTGGTGCGACAGTGGAAAATAGGAAAGAACAGAAGTCAGGGTAGTTTAATGGGTAGCAACTGGTGATTGTGGTGGACACGTCAGCCCCATAGGCATGATCAGCTATACTTCCATCTGGTAGCCAAGAGACTAAGCCTGTTTGGAGGCCCTGGGGTCATGCTGGCCATGCCCAGAGCAGACTAAGGTCTTTTTCTGGCCTCTGGACCACCCTAGTAGAAAGAAGCCTCATGACAGTAGTGCATGTCCTCCTAGGAAGGGCTGGAACAGAAAAAAATGTCCTATGCCCACTGAGGTAAAGCAGTTTGAAAAGGTTCCCCTTATGAGGCCATTTGAACGGGACAGTTTTAAGGAAATCTTAAGGGAAAAGGGTAGGGGAAGGGCTGAGGCTGAGAAATCAGGGTAAAGATGTCTGTTTTGCCTGATAGCAGATAATTTAAAAATAGATGAAAATTAAACTGCTCTTCAGTTTGTATCAAAATGTCCCTGTTGGAATGTCTGGGTCCCAACAGCAGTGACAAAATGTCATAAGCCCTGAACCTCTGTGTAAAGATTATTCCCACACCCCTGAGAGAATAAGGAACGGTCTGTCCGCTTCTCCTAGTCTCACTGCCAGACTTCCGTTGCCTGCAAAATTTGTGAAAACAGAAATTGTATCTATCCAAACATTTTATATCTCAGCATCTCTTCATTTCCTGTTCTGTCTGACCAGTCCCTCTCCTCTCACTCACATACCCCACATACCCTTTGGGAGCTCAGTAAATATTTATTGATAATGAAGATAATAACTAAAAATATGTTCCCATCAATGGGGTAAATCTCTTGCCACTCAAGTGTCCTAAACCCATGAGAATGGCTTCAAAGATGTGTTCCCTTCACTTAAAAAAAAAACAAACCCCAGAAAAAAACCCCTTTCCATGCTGTGCCCCCTGAGTTCTGAGAAGATTTCATTTTTAGATAGAATGCACTTACCCATCCACCGTGCTGCTGGATCCAAGGCGAGAAATTCTCTTTCAGGTACTTGGTTCCAAAACCCAGCACCCTGTTCATGGGGTGGTTGTCAACAGTCGTAAGCTTGGCTATGACATCTATTGCAAGAGCAGCTTTAAAGCCCTGAGCTTTGACCTCTGATTCTCCCCTGGTGTCCACGCCCCTTAGGAACTGGTCTGTGATGGTCTTGAAAACAGGATAGGATAACCCATCCTGGAAGCAGGTCATCAAAGCCTTGTCTTTCTTCAACTGTGTACAAGAGGAGAAACAGTATATATCAGCCTTGGCTGGGGAGGCAGACTCTCCCACTGAACACGGGGCAACTAAAACACCCAGTGGAAAACCCTGGATTCTAATCTCAAATGTGGAACCATATCCCGCAGGACCAGACAGGGCATGGACTCTCTCTGTGAATTCCTTCCATGGGAACCAATACAGACTGAACAGCCTGTTCACAGGACTTTCAACAAATGTTTCCTAGCACTTACGACACGTGGTACCATGGACGATTAAGACGTGTCCTCACTCAAGGGGCTCAGAGTCCACTGACACTTGCAACCCAGTGAAAGGTGCTTTGTTGGAGGTTGTGTAACGGGCAGAATCAAAAACCTGGAAATCGCTGTTTTGGCTCAAACCCCTACTCCACTTATTATTAGCTGTGCAATCTTGGAGAAATTACTTAACTTCTCAGTTTCAGTTATGTCATCTCTAAATTGGGGCAACAGCCCCTATGAAAAAAGTGAAAGTGAAGTCTCTCTGTCGTGGCCGACTCTTTGCAACCCCATGGACTGTAACCTGCCAGATTCCTCCGTCCATGGGATTTTCCAGGTAAGAATACTAGAGTGGGTTGCCATTTCCTTCTCCAAGGGATCTTCCCAACCCAGGGATTGAACCTGGGTCTCCCACACTGCAGGCAGACTCTTTACCATCTGAGCTACCAGGGAAACCCAGGGTAATTTTGAAACACTTGGCCTTGTGCCCAACATGGAGGAAATGCTCTTGAAATGTTAGCATGTGTCCAGGATGCTTCAAGAGCTCAGAGTTATTAGGGAAACCTTCATAAGTTACCTGAGTTCATGTGAAAAGAAAAACAAAACCTAATCCATTGATTCACTTCCATTGTTCTACTCAATTGATTTTACCTTATACTCCTCTCTTGAACATTGTATTTCTTAGCTTTCCTAGAGTATCACGGTCTTAGAAAAAGAACAATACTCCCTTGGCATGTTTTTTCCTTTTTTTGGCCATGCTGCACAACATAAGGGATCTTAGTTCCCTGACCAGGGATTGAACCCATGTCCCCTGCATTGGGAGCATGGAGTCTTAAATGCTGGACCACCAGAGAAGTCCCAGTGGACAGCCTTCAGAGCTACAAAGTTCATCCTTCACATGGGGAGAAATGACTTCCCCCGTAACTCCTGTCCATTGATGCTAGTTCTGGAGAAACACAGGGTCATCATATGCCCTATTCTGTTTTCGGCTTCCTCTGCAGCCCTGTCCATCCTCTACTATGGCCCCAAAGCTCTCCTATTTCCTCCTCTTTTCTTTGGTCTGATGCCTTGGTTTCCTCAATGTTTCTCATTCTGCACCATCACATATTCCTCCCCTATCCTGGTCACCATCCTCTGGGACACCTCTGACAAGGGCATCGAGGAGCCACTTGAGCACGCTGGGGTGGACTGGGGTGGGTGGCTGGCCAGTTAGCGCTGTTAACCCCTCCTGCAGGGCTGCACAGACCTGACTTCCTGCCCGTGGATCCTTGCAAAACAAGACTGTGTGTCCCCAGGCCAGCTCCTGATGGCCAGACACAGGAGACCACCCAGCCATCCATGGGTAACACACAGAGACAAGATGACTTCAGAAGCTGTGACCACAGTGAGGCCTGCCCACCACCTCCTTACCTGAAGGCAACCCTTGCACGTTCCTGATGGGAATAACCAGTCTCAACTTCTAACTGGCACGAAACCCAGCATTCTCCAGGTAACACTAACCCATCCCCTGGCCAAACTGTTGAGAGAGAACAGTCCGGCCGTTCTAGGGGGAGATTTCAGACAACACTCCAGACTTGGAGCAGCTGTGGGACACAGATATTCAGGCTGCAGGGCAAACACAAGAGTCTAAACTTCCCTGAGGATCAGTTACACGGGGAACTAGATTCATGATTCTATTCAGCGAATTTTAATTTATTGGTGACTTTTTTCCTTTCCAAAAATTCCGAGGAGGCTCCAGAAGGTTTACTTATGTTTTCCAAAGTGATTCATTTTTGAGACCCTGCCAGCATGAAGAGTTTTGACTCCAAGGGAAATAAAATTTAGGACTTAAGTGGAAACCAGAACTTTGAAAAAGGAGTACAATCATCAGTCCAGTTCCATTCCCCGGTACAGGGCGGGGACACAGAAAGAAAACCCATTAGTTCAAGATGCTCCCTACCTCTCTTTCCAACTGCTCCCCCGAATATTTCAGCAGCTCAACAATTCTGGCTATTATTTGGTCTTCTCCTTCTGTCAGGGGAAAATTACAGTTATTTCTTTCAAGAGAAAAAAAAAAAATCTTGTATGTTTCCAGGGACAAGCTTGTAGCCTGGTTAGGGAGTGAGGAAGACCATGCACTTCATAACTTCCAGCAAAGTACATCTTACTTCACCTCTTCTGATGATGCCCAAAGGGTTCTGAACACCCTTTCTTCCATCTCCTTCTTTTCTCCCTTCTTTCCTCCCCTGATTCTCACCGTGAAACTCATCACTTTATTTGGTCTAAGTATGTTGTTGAAGATGCATGAGCTTATCTCTAAAGATACTTAGAAGAAATTTTTTTAACTTTTTATTTTGTATTGGTGTATAGCTGATTAACAATGTTGTGATAGTTTCAGGTGAAGAGTGAAGAAACTCAGTTAAACATATACATGTGTCCATTCTCCTCCAAACTCCCCTATGTTCCAGGCGGCCACATAACATTGAGCAGAGTTCCCTGTGCTATACAGTAGGTCCTTGTCGGTTATCCATTTTAAATAAAGCAGTATGTACATGTCCCTCCTAAGCTCCCTAACTATCCCTCCCCCCACCGATACTTAGAAGAAATGTCTCCCAGGTCTTTGGGCTTTTCCTGAGCAGGTGGTCTTTTCCTGTGTAGACACCATAAACCCCTATTTGATCATATTCATCCTTTGTGTTAACTGCTGGAAAACTCCAAGCCAAACTGTGGCCTCCTAAGAGGAAGGTACAGTCTTCCTGAACTTGGGGAATTAAAGTCATTCCTAAACCCACCTATTTTCCTACTTTTTTTTTTTAATCATTATCTTTCAAATTGGATTTATCTAACTAAAACATGTACTTTGTATGCTGTGTCTTTACAACAGGGTAGAGACTAAGTAAATACAATGAATAAGTTCTCCCACCCCAAAGGCTGACATGGCAGATGGAGACAGAGATGGCTCCAGTTGGTGTGTGCTGTGTGTGTTGGCAATGGAAGGTGGAGTCGGCTTTCCCTTGTCTCCAAACGTGCTACCAGTGAAATAATATTAGGAAAACAGTCATTGCTATAGAGTGGAATTCAAACAGAGACAAGCCTGTTACTGAGGGAACAGCATGTTTTCCTTGTGGCATAGTCTCTGAAGTCATGAAGTCCTCATGTGTGTCCCAGAGGAAAAGGGGAGGAGAGGCCAGGAATTCATGCCATGAGGTCAAGTGAAGGGCAAGGAAGTAGGAAGCCTGAGACCCAAGTCACCTGGGAGAAGAAGGACTGGATGCTTCCTCCGCCCATGTGTAGTTTTTATCTGATTCTGTTGCCTCTTTCTGGGAAAGTTGCTGTAGCAGCAGTCCTAGTTTCTCATGTGCCTGGAGGATGAGGGCCTGAGCTTTTGCTTGGTTTGGCATCGTCACTTTATGTGGCCCAGACACACATGAGATAGCAGTAAAGTAGGAACACTTTGGGTTTTTTTTTTTTTTGGCTCTCCGAGGGGTCCTCCTCTCCCAGCTCCTCACTCTAAGCCCCTTTGGTAGTTTGTGGTCCTTGCAGCACAGCACAGGGTGGACACACTCACCAGTTTGGTTCTGGGGTTGGGGGGCACCGCCACGATTGAAGAATCCTCTGCCTTGTGGCCTGATGTGCTGCAAACTCAAGAGCCAGCTGGGCCCCTCCTCATCCACTGGAGTTTGAGAAAGAGAACAACAGGCTGGACAGTCATTAGTGAAGGAATGTTGGACTGAACTCCTCTTCCCAGGCACTTGGTCCTGTTTCCCTCAACTCTGGGCTTCCCTGGTGGCTCAGACCGTAAAGAATCCACTTGCCAATGCAGGAGACGCGGGTTCCATCCCTGGGTCGGGACAATCCCCTGGAGGAGGGCATGGCAACCCACTCCAGTATTCTTGCCTGGGAAATCCAATGGACAGAGGAGCCTGGCGGGGTACAGTCCATGGGATCACAAAGAGTTGGACACGACTGAGCGACTAACACCTTCACTTTCCCTTTCCCTCAAATTTAGAATTTCTACAGGTCGTTTGGGGTCCACAGTCCTGGCTGTTGCTCCAGTTTGGGTGACAACCGACCCAGCCTGATCACTACTTCTCAGGTCTGCTTCATGTTTGGCTCTAGGCTTGGTGCCTGATAAGCCCCCTGCTTCTTCACGGGAGCCCAAGGCAATAGTGTAAACTCCTGGGTGGACACTCCACCTACAGGCTGTCCACTTGCTTGAGCACACCGGGCCTTGGCTGTGGCTAATGTGGTGAAATCTAATGCTGCATTCCCCCCCGCCTCCCAACTGTGGATAAGATTGAGGGCTCGCTTTGTACCTCCTCCTGCCCCTCAATAGGAGACTTTTCTTTGGACTTAGCGGTGAGCTTGGCATGCTGCTTCCCTCTGCTGGCGCACTCCCCTTGGCTTGGGCTGGGTTCTCCAGCTAAAGGTCAGTGCGTCCAGCGTGTGGCTGTGGTGCCCTGAGTCCAGGTCAGCAGAGATTCCTTGGAGGGGCCCTGAGCTGAATAAATACATATGTGCTCATGGACCTCTGCTTGGCCAACACACACCCTGGGGCAAATGCTCAGAAGGGAAGTTTACCTTTCTCGCTACTTTCAGCTCCAGACTGCCATTTGAGACTCTGGGGTACCAGAACCCCTTTGGACTTGAAGCCTCCTCCCTGGCTGTGGAGCTCTTCTGGCGGCGGCCAGGAATAAACGATTTCAGCGACTCGGTTGGCAATGGAAACGACTCTCGGGTCCGCGGCTGAAACAAGACAAAACGGTGCTGACAGGCCCTTCCCAGAACTTTGTCTGGCTCAT
The DNA here is from genome assembly GCA_024291935.2 of Okapia johnstoni. NCBI lineage: Eukaryota > Metazoa > Chordata > Mammalia > Artiodactyla > Giraffidae > Okapia > Okapia johnstoni. The sequence goes on along the minus strand of CM044320.1, from coordinate 19,803,796 downwards.
TGGTATGCACGGTTGCCCGAAATGAAAACACCGGGCCTAGAGGGAAAGGAAACGGCCTGGGGCCGGGCAGGAGTGTGCGTTTGGGGGGGTGGTGGCATTCTTCAGAAAGCCTGGGCAGTTGCCTGGCAGAGGCTTGGATGGGGGAGGGACACACAGGAATGATTGCCACCTTGAAACAATTACCCCTCTGCACCCTCTTTTGGAAGTCTTGCAAAATTAGGGTCCCCTTGCCCCTTTACAACACAAAAGGCAGTGCTCAGTTCTTTGCTTGAGGGAACGCTCATTACGCTTTTATTTTTATTCTTTTTTGGGGCATCCTTTATATCTCAGAGAGCTGGCCCCTATGCACTTCAGAAGGCATTCAGCAGTGTGACAAGCTTTTGGGGGCTGGTCACTGAGGAGAGAGAAATATCCCTTCTCTCGGGCCGTATTCCTGACTCAAGCCCATTATCAAGGAAACACAGACTCCCCTTGCTGGTATGGTCACGTGTCATCTTCCCCGTCTCCACGCCTGCTGGGAAACATGCAGAAAATGTGGATACGTAAACAAGGACGCATAAAATCTAACCCATGACCCTCAAGAATTTACAATCCAAGAAAAGACTTATGTCAAGCGTTTGCACACGTAACTGGAGAATAAAGCATCTGGGGACATGAAGGTTTAAACGGCTCTGGCCCCTGAATGTCATGGCCTGTGAAGGACAAGTCAACTTGGCCTCTGGTGATGGGGTTGGGGTAAGAGGGCAGGCAGTATTGCTAAGTTATTTGGGAGTAAAATTTCATTATTAATCTGTCACTACGTTCTTAACATGTAGAAGCTTGTACAAGCTCTGCCTTTAATATGGAGCAGTCATATCATGTAATGTTTAAGAACAACAGTATTTAATTTATAAGACTTGTTGACAGTAACGGGTTTGGGCCAGAAGGTCAGTGTGCCCAGAGGAACTCCCAGACTTTGTCAATCAGGATAGATGAGCAAAGCAAGGCGTGGGTGTCATGTGAAGAGCTGGCTGTGACCTCCTGAGGAGCTGCCAGGTGATTGATGTCTGATCCTCTTTCCCCAGATTCTCCCATCACCCTCCTGGGCGTTCACTGACAGGCCACTGATGCTCTGTCCACAATGCCTTCCTTTTAAAAAGAAGGCATAATGGCTTCCTTAAAAAGCCACATATTTCATGGTGCTCCATTGGGTTCAAAAACAGATCAGCAGTGGAGTAGAGAGAGAAGAACTGGAGAGGTCAAGGAGTGGAGGATCAATACTTTTCCTTTCCATTTAACAACAATCCAACCAAAAGTACTTTTCCACTTTTAAATCACCTTCCTGAAGCACAACCAGCCTCCTTGTGAACACCAGCCACCCACATAAGGAGGTGGCAAGAGGCTGGTTCCCCAAACCAGTGGGAGTCTTCCCTTGTGTCCGCGGGAGATGGGAGAGGAAAGCTTGCACGCCTTGCCTCTCTAACCTCGTGTGGTTGGTGGGGTTATCAGCACATTCTTTTCCATGGAAGAGTCACACTCGCCCACCTTGCCCTCAAAGGAGGCAGATGAAGGCCCCCATGGCTGTCCCTCTCCGTCTCCCAGCCTCCACCACGTGGTCACGAGACCACCAGAGGGCACAGAGGTGGTCCCCAAGCTGACTAACCTGTGTATCTGTTTCTATGGATTGGAGGAATGCAGACAAAATATGTGCTGGAAAATCTATAAGCAAACACACTTTGAAACTCAGATGAATTAATCTGGTTAAGATTCCCATTCTGGGGACTTCCCTGGCAGTCCAGTGGTTAAGATTCTGTGGTTCCACCACAGGAGGTACTGGTTCGATCCCTGGTCAGGGAACTGTAAGATCCCATATGCCTTGCAGTATGGCAAAAAGAAAAATTAAAGAAAATTTCCATTCTAATTTTTTTTTTTTTTAAGATTTCCTTCTGGTCAGAGTTGGTCTGATCTGATAGGCAAGGGAACATTGGATGGGGGTGGAGAGAAAATGGAAAGGCTGCCCTTCCTTTGGAGTTTATTCTGGGGGCTCATTGTGCAGTTGAGGAGAGCAGGAGCGTGGGGAAGGCATTTGGCTTGAGGTTTTTCTTTTAAAGAAAAAGGGACAGGGCATTTGGGAGAGAATTCCATATAGGGGAGCCTGCTATTTCCTACCTAGTCTCCCTTTTCTTTATCTTCCTTAGTAACAAACCCCTGAAATGTCAGGGGAAGCTGACAGAACTACATTTCTCAGCCTCTTTTGCAATAAGGTGTAGGCACTGAGATGTAAGAAGTTGGCTACAGTTTTAAGAAAGCTCTCTAAAAGGGAGCTGAATTATCTAGAAAGAAGATAACCTTTTGTCCTTCTCCTTGCTTCCTCTTTCTCCCTGCTTAGAATGTAGACATGATGGCTGGAATCTGAGCAGCTATCTTGGGGTTTAAGGTGACTTTGAGGTTGGAAGCCACTAGCTGAGGGACAATAGAATGGAATCCTTAAAGACTGGGGAACTGGCAGATCAAGCCTGAACTGCCAAACTGTGGTTTTCTTTCATAGGAGAGAAAAATAACCTTTATGTCAGTGAAGTTACAGCAGATCACAGCTGTGGAGGAAAAAGAGACTCACAGAAAAACTGGGTTGGTGTTTCTCAAATTGGTTTTGCCATTCGTTTTTCTACATCCCAAGGCCTGTCACTACTAGTCTTTGGTCTTGGGATATAATCTCATAGTTCTTATTCCAGCCCGGTGTCTGAAATGGCAGCACAGGCTAAATTGTGACCTTTAGTTAAAAGAACCCAGGGGATGCCAACTACTGAGTTCTGATTTACATATGGCAAAAGAGAAATAGAGGGCAAGTCCCTCTTGGGTCACACCCAGCATAGCACCAGCTAACCACCCACATAATTATCTAAACAAGAAAGCGAAGAGAGATAAAGGGGAGAGGGAGGACCAACTTATGTGAATCATTAAAGCCAAGCCTTCTTAGGAAATAACCATTTCTACTTTTGTAGGAATATCTATAGGTCTACATAGAGATCTGAAAATTTTAGAAAACAAGCAAAGGTCCAATGACCCTTCAATAATCTTGAAATACAGAACATCGTTTTCCTCAGGAAAGCCAGAAAGTTAAAGTCTACAAAAATCTTCTGTTTCCTGGCAAACTTCAAAGAACAGGACAAGCATAAGAACCTATTTATGTGCCTCTAAACTGTTCTATGGGGCTTCCCAGGTGACTCAGTGGTAAAGAATATGCCTGCCAATGCAGGAGACACAAGAGACCCGGGTATGATCCCTGGGTCAGAAAGATCCCCTGGAGTGTAGGAAATGGTAACCCACTCCAGTATTCCTGCTGGGAAAAATCCCATGGACAGAGGAGCCTGGCAGGCTACCATCCGTGGAGTCACAAAGTGTCGGACACGACTGAACACGCACACAGGCAAGCAAGCCAAACTGTTCTGTATGCTCTGGACCTCAGATCCCACCCCCAGCAGAAGAACCCCTGGAGGGAGGAGGATTTCCTCAGATAATCCCAACCTTAACTTCTCCTCCCTAAAATTTACAAGTCTAATGGGAAATGGAAGTTTCCTTGATCGCAGCGAGTGCTCTAAAGCTGTCATTGTGTGCGCTGATTCTCCAATAAGCCTGACAGTCACAACATTTAAAACTTGAGACATTACTGCCACCTGTTGACTAATTATTGACACAGGCCAATCAGCCCAGCAGGAGAGCAGGTTTCTTTTAAAATCTGGGCAGAAGATATGGTTAGAGGGGAAGATGTTTATGTCTAGGTCTGTGGATGAAGGGTAACACAGTTAAAGCCTTTCATGAAAAAGTTCTGTTCAATACAATGTGTTTTGTCCCACTGAAAGAAGATTTTGTCAAAATGCTTCTTGGTTGTTTTTTGAGTGGCTTGAACTTTGAAATCACTTTTGTATACAGCTATCTGATCTTTCCATCCACCTTCAAGAAGCCAGTGTACATATGGAAATGCAGAGGCTCAGAGACGGGAGTTGACTTTGCTCGGGAAGAACAGCAGCCTGAGCCCATCTGAGGATCTTCCCTTTGTATTGGGCTCTGGCACCGAGGATTAGGAATTTGGGCAGCAAGCTTAATTATAGATGGTGGAGCCAGAAAACCAGTCCCGTCACCCTTCACCACCAAACTTTTCCTTTCTGCTCAGTCTTAAGGAAAGGAGGACAATTAGGATTGAGTATTGGGCTTCCCTGGTGGCTCAGTGGAATTGGAGAAGACTCTCGAGAGTCCCTTGGACTGCAAGGAGATCAAACCAGTCAATCCTAAAGGAAATCAACCCTGAAAATTCACTGGAAACAATGATGTTGAAGCTGAAACTTTAATAATTTGGCCACCTGATGCAAAGAGCCAGTTCACTGGAAAAGACCATGATGCTGGGAAAGATTGAAGACAAAAGCAAAAGAGAGCAGCAGAGGATGAGATGGTTAGATAGCATCACTGACTCAGTTCAGTTCAGTCACTCGTCATGTCTGACTCTTTGTGACCCCATGGACTGTAGCACGCCAGGCTTCCCTGTCCATAACAAACTCCTGGAACGTGCTCAAACTCATGTCCATTGAGTCGATGATGGACATTGAGTCACCGACTTGATGGACATGAATTTGAGCAAACTCCAGGAGACAGTGAAGGACAGGGAAGCCTTGTGTGCTGTAGTCTATGGGGTTGCAAAGAGTCAGACATAACTTAGCGACTGAACAACCAGAGTGATAAAGAATATGCCTGCTAATGCAGGAGACACAGATTTGATCCCTGATCTGAAGATCCCACGTGCCGCGGAGCAACTGAGCCCATGCACTAAGAGTATTGAGGCTGTGCTCTAGAGCCCATGTGCTACAACTACTGAAGCCTGTGAGCCCCAGAGATTGTGCTCTGCGACTGGAGAAGCCACGGCAATCAGAAGCCTACAGACCCCAATTAGGGAGTAGCCTCCAGTCTCCAAAACTAGAGAAAAGCCTGCACAGAAACGAAGACCCAGCACAGCCAAAAATTAAAAATAAATAAAATTAAAAAAAAAACCAACAAAAGAAATGAGTATTAATAGGTTGAGAAGCTGAGGTTCAAAGAGTTCCCTACCTAAGGATGGGAGGAGGCGAACCCTCAAGCACACAAAGAAGGGAAAGAAGTGGCTGTAGGAGAGAAAGTGCAGTTGGTCCCCCAAAGCTTACCTTTGTGCTCTAAGCGCTGGTCCATGTTGGAGCGGGACCTTGGCCATTTTGGACTCCGAGGATGGACCTGAGGTCCCCCCACCCTTTGTCCCTGGGCTTGGATTTCCGGAAGCGAGCTCTGTGAGTCCTCCTCCTTCTCTGCTACCCCGAAGAGGGTCCTCCAAGATGACTTTTTCTTGGTGAGGTTTATGGCCTTCTCGCTAGATTGGGAATGTCTGCAGGGCCACGGCCCCTGCAGCCATGTCTCATTCACCGGCCAGCTCTCCGGCCCTTTCTGGGACAGACTCCTTGTTCTCAGGAGCTTCGGTGAGAAGACAGCAGAGGTGTTCTGGAAGACATGGTGTTTGACATAGAACTCCAGAATTTTGAACTCCAAGCTGTCGGGGTCCTCATCATCCAGGGGGATCTCTTCCAGGTCACAGGGGCTGGCAGTGCACATGGTGGGGCTGCAAAGACAAAATCCCCACGTGTCCTTCTACCTGGGAGCTACCTACTCTTGGTAGGAAAGGGGAGACGGGGTGAAAGTCAGTAAGCATTCACTGAGCACCTATTCTCTTTGTGGTGTTGGAGAAGACTCTTGAGAGTCCTTTGGACTGCAAGGAGATCAAACCAGTCAATCCTAACGGAAATCAAACCTGAATATTCACTGGAAGGACTGATGCTGTAACTGAAGCTCCAATACTTTGGCCACCTGATTCGAAGAGCTTGACTCATTGGAAAACACCCTGATGCTGGGAAAGATTGAGGGCAGGAGGAGAATGGGGGTGACAGACAATGAGATGGTTGGATGGCATCACTGACTTGATCGACATGAGCTTGAGCAAGCTCAGGCAGAAGGTGAAGGATGGGGAAGCCTGGCTTGCTGCAGTCCATGGAGTCACAAAGGGTTGGACATGACTGAGCGACTGAACAAATTCTCTTTGTACTGAGAGGCAGGGATGGAAAAGCCAGGGTTCTTTCTGCAAGTTCAGATTTGCAGAGATGAGGAGATGTGTGCATAGATAACTCCAGACCGAGAGAGTGAGCTAGGAGCTTGAACAAAGATACAGGAGCAAACACAGGAGGTAGGGGAGGAATGGAGAGCTGCAAATAGAGGCAAGTGCAGGCTCCTTGTGGCTGGATCCTGGGGCTTAGAACAATCTGGGCACAGAGCAGACCATAGGTGAATTTAGATTGTGTCCCTGGGCCCTGCAACTGGACCCTCAGACCTGGCCCCACCCACCAGTAAGCAGGCACTAGCCCCAAGATGTGGTTTCACCCACCAATGGGAAGGCAAGAGTCCCAGGGACTCCTGAACCCTAACTCGATCCTCTAGTTAACTCAGCAATAACCCTGGGTCTCCCTGGGGTTCTGCAGTCAGCCACCTTGTGACTTGACCCTGCCAACCAGCAGCTGGCAGCCTTTGCACAAGGCAGGGCCTAACATCCAACTGGGTCGAGGGCCAAACAAGCCTACCAGACTTCCCATGGTAGCCAGCCCACCACAGCAGAAGGACCCATGCAACCACACAGGGAGCACCCTTGGAGCATATAGTGATGAGAAGGGAGTAAATTCTGGGATGCAGAGAACGTTTCCTTCAAAAAGCCACTTCTCTAAGATCAAGAAATCTAACCAACCTACTGGCTACATAGAAATAAGAACAAGTTAGGCAAAATGATGCAACAGAGGAACGTGTTTCAAACAAAAGATAAAGCCTCAGGAGAAGAACTGAGTGATGTGGAGATAGGCAATCTACTTAAGCAAGAGTCCAGTGTAGTGATCATAAAGATGATGCAAGAACTGGGGAAGAGAATGAATGGAGAGTGAGAAGTTAGAGGCTTTTAACAAAGAGTGAGAAAATAAAAGAACAACCAGAGATGAAGAATACAAAACTGAAGTGAAAAATACACTAGAAGGAACTGACAGTAGGCTAGATGATACAGAGGAATGGATTAGTAAACGGCAAGAGTAGTGGCAATCATTAATGCTGAACAGAAAAAAAAAAGAATGAAAAGAAATGAGGGTTTAAGAGACCTCTGGGACAGCATAAAGCACACAAATATTTGCATTTTAGGGATCCAGAAGAAGAGAGTGAGAAAGGGGCTGAGAACATATTTGAAGGCATAATAACTGAAAACGTCCCTATCCAAAACACACAACCCAATTAAAAAATGGACAGAAGACCTGAAGAGACAATTTTTCAAAGAAAAAATACAGATGGCCAATGGGTACAGAAAAAGAGACAACATCGTTAATCATCATAGTTGCCTACATTCATACCTCATTAATTATTGAAAATAACAGCTAATTCTATTATTACTTCTGCATCTAATAGCTGAATTGTTCTATAAAGAAGAATTTTACCTAATCAGTTGTTTGGTTACTTTTCTATTAAAGTATTTTCTATCAGAGTTATACTTTCTGTTATTAATTTCTAACTTGGGCTTCCCTGGTGGCTCAGATGGTTAAGAATCTGCTTGCAATGCTGGAGACCCAGGTTTGATCCCTGGGGTGGGAAGATCCCCTGGAGAAGGAAATGGCAACCCACTCTAATGGTGAGAAAATATGACCTGTATGTGATGCAGTTTTTGAAATCTGTTGAATCTTGCTTGATGGTCTGTTGTATGGTCAGTTCTCAAAAACACTTCATGTGTGCTTGATCAGAATATGTGTGCTCCAGTTGTTAGGTACATTGCTAAATGTGATTATAAAATAAAACTTATTAATTATATCAAAAGTGTCATTAATCATCAGAGAAACGCAAATCAAAACCACAATGAGATATGACCTCTCACCTGTCAGAGTGGGTCTCTTCAAAAAGTCTACAAATAGCAAACATTGACAAGGATGTCAAGAAAAGGGAACTCCCATACACTGCTGGTGAGAAGGTAAGTTGGTGTGTCCACTGCAGAGAAGCGTATGGCTGTTTCTCAAAAAAATAAAAGTACCATATGACCCAGCAATCTCATTTCTGTGTATATATCAGAAAAAAACAAAAACACTAATTCAAAAAGACACACGCACCACAATGTTCATATAGCAACAATGTTTACAATTGTCAAGATACGTCAACAACGTAAGTGTCCATCAACAGATGAATGGATAAAAACATGTGGTATGTACGTATACACACCCACTCCACACAGTGAGATACTATTATATAAGCTATAAAAGAGAATGAAATTTGCAACAGCATGAGGAGTAAGTGAAATAAGCCAGACAGAGAAAGACAAATATTGTATGATATCATTTATATGTAGAGTCTTAAAAAATGCAACAAACTAATGCATATAACAATAAAGGAACAGATTCACAAATACAGAGAGGAAACTAGTGGTTACCAGTTGGGAAGGGAAAAGGTGAAGGGATAAGAGAATGGTAGGGAACTAAGAGGTACAAACTATTGGGTATAAAAAAACAAGCTACAAGGATATATTGTACAGGACAGGGAAAATAGCCAATATTTTATAATAACTACAAATGGAGTATAACCTTTAAAAATTGTGAATAATTATTACACATCTGAAGCTTATGTAATATTGTACATCAACTATACCTTAATAAAAATTTTTTAAACCTATAAAACATGGGTATGTGGACAGAAAAAAAATTGGCACATGTAAATCACTTAAAATAGTGCATAAAAGTGAAAGTGTTAGTCGCTCAGTGGTGTCCAGCTCTTTGTGACTCCATGGACTATAGCTCGCCAGGGTTTTGTCCACTGAATTCTCCAGGCAAGAATACTGGAGTGGGTAGCCATTCCCTTCTCCAGGGGATCTTCCCAACCCAGGGACTGAATCCAGATCTCCTGCATTGCAAGGCAGATTCTTTACTGTCTGAGACACCAGGGAAGCCTATCTATGACTATAGGAAACTATATATATATATAGTGTGTGTGTGTGTGTGTATGAGTGTAAAGTATACATACCATAAGCTATGAACCCTGGAACTTGGCTGGCTTTCCCAGCACCTAATATAATGCCTGACACGTGGTAACTTCTTGATAAATATTTGAGGAATGAAAGAAAAATGATACAGTGCTGCTAGATAAAATATGAGACATCCAGTCAAATCTGAATGTCAGGTAAGCAACAAATAATTTTTTAGTAGCCCCAAATATTGTGTGGGACATGCTTACACTAAGTATGTCTGCTGTTTGTCTGAAATTCATACCTAACAGGGTCTCTTGTACGTTTATGCAAATCTGGCAAGTCTGTGATTAACAGGTGCTGCTTATATAAATTGAGATCTGAGATAGTTGGAAGCAAGTAAAGTGGACCCAGGTGGAGACTGAGCAACCTGAGTCTCACCAGAGAAAGAGTGGTTAAAAAGTGAGAGGAGAGCGGGACAAGTGGTTCCAGACCCGGGGGAGTGACTCGAGGGGCCGGAGGGCAGCGCTGGAAGGCCCCGGGAGAGCATGTATGCGGGTTTTCATTTGGACCTTCCTTTTGAGTTGGGCAGCTCAGGATGCCTTAGGCAGGACATATACCTGGGTCCTCTAGGAAGCAAGGCTTTGAACTTGCAGCCAGCATACTATGCTCAGGAGAAACCAGGTAAGTTAAACCAAACCAAACCCAAACCTTTCTAAGGTACTGTGAAGACTTTAACATTGTGTGTGTGTGTGTATGTGTGTGTGTAGTAGTGTTGTTATTGGAGAGAGAAAGGGCCCGACTTCTTTAAGAAAGCAGAGTTTGCTAACTATTGATTCAGGAGCAACATTGAAAAGAGGGGAAAAACTGAGGTCAAGGTGGAGAACACAGCCCTTCCACTTGGTGAAAGAAGAAGTTTTTGTTGTTTTCCAGGTTAGAAAGCATTTGAGTGCTTGGCCCAACCAAGAGGCCAGGCCAAGGGCAAGAGGAGCAGAGGGCCCAGCAGCCCCCTAGGAGTGGAGGGTAGTCAGTCCTGGCAAGTGCCTGCAGCTGAGTTGAAGTATCAGTTAAGACACGTTGGATGTGCTTAACAAGTGTAGGGTATTTTTCCTATTAATCACATTGGGAATGAAGGGAGAGCTGTTAAATGGATAGTGCAGTCTTATTTTAAAGCAAAGCAGTGAGTTTCTTTATCGCAAATTGCAGCCCTTCTGCTCTTTGCTGTTCCTATTTAAAGTCAAGCTTCTCCTAATGGAAACGTATAGGTGAGTTTTATACGTAACGCTGATGGAAATGAAGCCCTGGGTGGGGCCCCAGAATGTAAATTCAGAGCCTGGAGTGGAAATTATGAATAGCTCCAGAATAACAAGCTCTCTGTGAGGCTTGTTATAATTCAGTGACTCAGTGGCCCTACCCTTTTGACCCAGTCTTCCTTTATATACCCTCTTCCTTATCTACAACAAACTCTCGCAGACCTACTCCCCAAAGCTAGATTACACAGCATCTTTTCCTGGCCTCTTTGCTTTCTTGGAGACTTGCTTCTCCCCGCCACCTGCCACCCCCCACAACCCCCAAAGTGGTCAAAGTCCTCCGGGTCCCCAGTGGCGGCTCGTCCACTGGGAGCACTGCAGAGCTGCAGCTGACTGCCAGGATCACAGGATACGCTGTAGGGATTTTTCTAGCTCTGGATTCGTTGGTCAAGCTTAGATTTCGCTTCTCTTCCTGTCGCAGGTCGTGGAGCAAACAGCCCTCGTGTGTGCCCCGTGATTGCAGTGCACAGAGGCTGTGACCCAGGAAGCTGGACAGAACTCTGCCCTGGCCTGTCCCGGGTGTGAGGGGCATGAAAGACCCCTTGGCCCAACAGGCTCAGCCACAGAGCTGACTTCACCGCTCTGGACGCACAGGCAAGGCCCGAGTGTAAGACGGGGGGAGGACGCTCATCCCAGAGGGACGTATGCAGACCAGCTGATGAGCTGGGTTTTGTCCAGTTGTCTCTCACCTCTCCTTTTGAACTCTCTGCCCTCTCACAGGCCACCTCTCCCCTTTCTTCCCTGACTTCAGACCTTCTGGGATCCTTACCTCTTCCTTACTTGTCATTTCTGAGTAGGACATGGTCTTTAATCCTAAGGGTGAAATGAGGTAAAATGTCTTACCGTCCTACAATAGAAGCTAAGTTGAGAGAACCTCAGGTCTCATGAATTAAACAGACTCAGGCTCTGATTATAGAACAGAGCGGGTAGGGAACTCAGGAGGGAGCCTTCTAGAGGGGAGGAGGAATTTCCCCATTTCACCTGAGCCCAGTACTGAAGGGAGGCTCTAGAAGGACTAGACCTTGTGCCCAGAGATGCTCTGGGCTCAAAGCCAGGGGCTCCTGTCTTCAGCCCATTTGTGCTCTGGAGAAGGGATCTGGTGTTTCCACGGGCTTCTGTCATGCTGTCACATACTCAGTGAGACAGGCCTGCATAATATTAAAAATGATTCAGCCAGTTATATTTTCTTAACTCTCCCAGCCATTCTGGAGCAAAGGAGAAATGAAAGGGAAACCTAAATGTCTCTCTTTCCCTTTCCTGAAAACCCCTAGTAAACTGTATACTTAGCTTTTAGTTTTAGATTCTTATTTTTGCTTCCTGAGACTTACATGATCAGAACTCCTAAACAAATGCAGTAAACATTAGGTTTACCAGCCCCCAGTTAGAGCGCCTAATGAGCACATCCAGGACTGTAGCTTCCCCCCTCCCCCATGTCCTGCTGGGAAGGCTGAATCTCTCCAGGTGTTACCTGGTCTTCAAGCTGTCAGTGGTTGCTCCTGCTTCTGGTCAGGTGGCTGTAAGGATATGTCTGTACCTGAGTCTCTCTCCACAAAACTTAAGAGGAAATTGCGGCCTAGTCTTCTTGGCTCCTAATTTCAGAAGGCCCTTGTGATCTAAGACGCCACTGGAGTGTAGCCTGTTCAGGTTGGGACTGAGGTTGGAGGAAGGCTTAGGAAGGGAGTCACTTCCTTGTTAAGCCCTGCCCTCAGCTATTTAACTGAAGGAGGGGCTGACCTTTGCCCAAGTAATTTGACTCTAGGAGTTCTGCATCTGTATTAAGGACTCTCGCTGCCCTTTAGGACAGGGACAATTAGGTGGGTTCCCCCCCTCCCCATAGGACTTTACTTTTCCTTTCATCAGTTTCAATCAAGTTGAATCAATTGTGTGTGTGCTCAATTGTGTCCAACTCTTTGCAACCCCGTAGACTGTAGCCCACCAGGCTCCTTGTCCATGGAATTCTCCAGGCAAGAGTACTGGAATGGGTTGCCATTTCCTCTTCCAGGGGATCTTCCCGACCCAGGAGTTGAACCCGCATTTCTTGAGTCTCATGCATTGGCAGGCCGTTCTTTACCAACTGCGCCACTTGGGAAGCCTTCATCAGTTTAGCAAATGTTTACTGTGGCAGGTATGGTCACACGTGTTTAATCTTCACAGCAAGAGGCAGGTGTTAGGGTTACCATTTTATATACTAGGAAACTGAGGCTCAGAGAGCTAAGGTATTTTGCTAGTGGTCCCCCATCAGCTGAGTTGAAATCCAAAGCTAGGTCTTTCTGGCTTTACACTATAGCATAGATTGTATTCGAATAGAACCACTGGAAACACTTCCAAAACAGAATCCAACCCCAGCCATAGTGAAAGCCACAAAAACTGATAAGGCCACGTGTCACAGTTTAGGGATAGAATTTCCTATGTAAAAGAAAGAAGAAACATATGATTTTGTGCTCTATCCAGATTCTTGACTGAAATCCATGAGTGCTGTCTAGTCAAAATGTGCAGATGAAGGCAGTGTGCAGGGTGAAAGGGGAATTAAGGCTAATTTCCTAAAAGTGGGGGAAGAACTGGCTATGTAAATATTAGGTAAACACACTCAAGAGAGACCAATGACAGCAGTTATGGGAAAGTTCTTTGGTGATTTGAAGTGAATTTTAACCAGCAAGCTCATATTATTGTCCATAATGTATACCAGTCTAGTCAACTTGAGAGATATTAAAGAAATATTGACTTTTTTGTCTTTAAAAAAAAACAACTTGGTCTTTTTTTGGGAAGAAAAGATATATTCATTCGAAATAATTTAAGAATCAACAAATGCTTGTAATCAATAAGTAAATCACATAGTAGGGATGACAATTGTTATTGGAGTTCAGAGCTACATAACTTAATGACACTGATGACAGAAACCATTTAGAGGTCTTGGCAGGTAAGTATGAACACAAGAAACTGTGAACACCGGGAGGCAGGCTCGTTGAAGACAGAGAATGTTCATTAATCATTCAGCTTTGCAGTTCCCACCCCTAACACACTAGCACAAAGTAGACAGGGCTCAATACATGTTATATATTAATAAATGAAGCAAAACCTACTTCTCTTCTGATTCTAAAAACATGCATTGGAGAGTGAGGCTCAAGAGGGAGAGGATATGTGTATAATTATGGCTGATCTGACGTTGTACGACTGAAACCAAAACAACACTAGAAAAATAAAAAACAAAAAAATGCACATTTGTTGTAGAAAACTTGTAAAACAAAAAGTAGCATACATAAAATAAAGACCACCACGATCCAGTCATCCAGTGATAAATAGTTAATAACTTGATGTAATTCCTTCCTTCTGTGACAGTATCACTTTGCTACCCTTGAGGTGTCTGCATGGCCCACTGCCTGTTCTCTGCATACTGCCCTCAGTCATGCATCGACCAGGATGCTTCCCTGCAGTCATATGGACCAAGTGACCCCTGCCCCTTGCTAAGAAGGAAACAACAGACCCCAAATGGAGTCACTTGTGTTGGGCCCATGGCAGCAGACCAGGACCTGATGCCTAAGCTGATTATAATTTCAGCCTTCCCAGGAATGTGATTCCACCCAAGCTGGAATTTCCTGGTCAGTCTTGAGAAATCTGCAGATAGACCATTCTGTTCCCTTCAGGAGTGAGGCCTTGCCTAAAACAATGCATCTTTGCTAATAATTTCCTTGTTTCTGCTCCCTTGCTGCATTTAAAAAACTTTTCCTTGTCTGCAGCTCAATAGAGTTCTTCTTTACTTGCTAGATGGGATCCTGCCTGGTTCATGAATCATTCAATAAAGACAATTAGAGCCTTAACAGTTGACTTTTTGTTATTTAACAGATGTGATGGCAGCAGAGGGAAGAAGAAGACTCCTGATGACTTCACGGACAATGAAAAACACTGGTGAGGTACCTGTGAGACCCTTTTTGAGCTCACTGTCTTTCTGAGGGCTGTGGATAATTTCCCTCTCGGTTCTTCTTCTTTTTTTTTTTTTTTTAAAGTCTTTATTGAATTTGTTACAGTATTGCTTCTGCTGTCTATGTTCTGATTTGGGGGACTATGAGGCATGTGGGATTTTACTTCCCGGACCAGAGATTGAACCGGCACCCCCTGCATTGTAAGGTGAAGTCTTGACCACTGGACCAGTAGAGAAGTCCCATTCCTCTCTCTTTGCATCCGGGTCCCAATCTGTTTGGCATATGAAGCAGGTCAGCTTCTGCTGGTGAATGGTTTCACCCCCAGCCAACTGAGTTAAGCCTCTAGCTTTTCAGACAATTTGCAGGTTTTAAGTGGAAAAACCCCAACCCTTGATTTGGTCCATGCAGAGCCCCCAGGCTGCAGTTTCACTTGTTAAATCCCCATTGTTGGTTCAGTCCTTTTCCCCCGGTCAAGGTTCTGTGGAAATTGTTGAGGTTCACAGGCATTCTCTGGGCCAGGTCACAGCGGCATCTCTTGGTCACTGCTGGTATGTCAAAGTGCACGTCTGTCTTGTTTTATGTAAATGCTATTGCTAGCGGGGGTCTCAGAGGCCAAAAAGCTGCAAAAATTGGTGGGCACAGGTTAAGGATATGAACCATTGCTGCTTAAATCAAAAACTCCAGTGTTGAGACAACTTGGTCTCGGAATAGGTTAGACCTACAGAAGGTTACCTGCCAACCTCAGGAAAACTTCTGTGCAATGAGGTGCACTGTAAAACAGATACAATACTCAACCCAGCTTCGCACCCTCTTAGGTTTTCCTTTGGCTCCAAGTAATCCAAACACTTAGCTCACAGAATCCTTACATTCTTTTTTTTTTTTTTTTTAATTTTTATCTTGTATTGGAGTATAGCAGATTAACAATGTTGTGATAGTTTCAGGTGCACAGTGAAGGGACTCAGCCATACATATACATGTATCCATTCTCCCCTAAAGTCCCCTCCCATCCAGGCTACCATGTAACACTGAGTGAAATTCCCTATGCTATACAGTAGGTCCTTGTTGGTTATTCATTTTAAATATATCAGTGTGTACATGTCCCTCCCAAACTCCCTAACTATCCCTTCCCAACCCCCCCCCCCAAACTCATTCTCTAAATGAGTTTATTTCATTGGATTCTTAAATTCTAGAGCCAAGCATACCATCTTCTCAGTTCAGTTCAGTTGCTCAGTCATGTCCGACTCTTTGCGACCCCATGGACTGCAGCACGCCAGGCTTCCCTGTCCATCACCAACTCCCAGAGCTTGCTGAAACTCATGTCCATCAAGTTGGTGATGCCATCCAACCATCTCATCCTCTGTCGTCCCCTTCTCCTCCTGCTCTCAATCTTTCCCAGCATCAGGGTCTTTTCCAATGAATCCGTTCTTCGCATCAGGTGGCCAAAGTATTGGAGTTTCAGCTTCAGCATCAGTCGTTACAATGAATATTCAGGACTGATTTCCTTTAGGACTGACTGGTTTGATCTCCTTTCAGTCCGAGGGACTCTAAGAGTCTTCTCCAACACCACAGTTCAAAATTCTTCACCACAGTTCATCGATTCTTCGGCGCTCAGCTTTCTTTATAGTCCAACTCTCACATCCATACATGACTACTGGAAAAACCATAGCCTTGACTATATGGACCTTTGTTGGCAAAGTAATGTCTGCTTTTTAATATGCTGTCTAGGTGGGTGATAACTTTCCTTCCAAGGAGTGTCTTTTAATTTCATGGCTGCAATCACCATCTGCAGTGATTTTGGAGCCCCCCAAAATAAAGTCTGCCAAACTGGTCTAAAGAGATCCTTAAAAGCTTCAAAATAACTTCATTAAGAAACTTGTTATGGAAGGCTAGGGGAAAGTGAACTACACAGGAGTTAAGAGGTACCACCCGTTTCTCGCCACCGTCCATCCTTATGTGACAACTCACATTTTCCTGATTGAACTACCTTTCCGTTGGAGAGACCGTTAAACAGTTACCTGTTAAAACCTCCCGAGGTGCTGGTGAACAATACTTAAGAACAATACCTCCTTAGGTATTGTTCATTCCTTGGTCAAAGACAAAATGAAGGGCCATAATTAAAGAATTTCCTCAATTCAGGGAGGGTCCTCATATTTTTTTTTTTTCAAAGAGTTCAGAATCCTAATTGGGGCTTGTGACTGCAGGCTGCCAGTTCCTTTTCAGCTTGTACAGTATGTCAGTAGGATCTGGGAAGCCTGAAGACGGATGCGGGAAGCAGAAGGCATAATCCCAAGGATAATGGAGATCCTCTCCAGCATAGTCTTTTTTTTTTTTTTTAATATGAGCAGCTTATTTATTTGTAACATTTATTTATTTGACTGTACCAGGTCTTAGCTGCAGCATGTGGAATCTTCCAGCACTTTATTTGTCGCATGTGGGATCTAGTTCCCTGACTAGAGATCGGACTCGGGTCCCCTGCATTGGGAGCACAGAGTTTTAGCCCCTGGACCACCAGGGATGTCCCCAGCATGGCCCTTTTATGACCAGATAAAGCTCACAACATCGCATCTGACCTTTTAAAAGCCATTCTTAGGGCTCCCACCCACATGGATTGGTCTTTTATTCAAACATGCAGACAAAAGAATGGTGAATGTGTGGCAGATTTGAAAGCCCTGTTTGGAAGGGCTCTTCCTAGGACATTCTGGATTCCACACAGTAAAGGACACCCAACCCACCCTAGCTGCCCGTCTTGTAAATAGATTATCCCCTGAGATCAGTGGGTTGATAAGAAAGGAGAAAATAGGGTAGAAGGCCACTGACCTGATTGAACTCATAACCACTTTGAAAGGACTTTGGACCAAGATCATAAAGATCCTTCAACAGCTCCAAGGCCAGAGACCTAAAATAACACCTAATTTCCCCACCTGGCTCCCTCCTAGGGCTCCACCATCCAAACATGGCCTGAGGATTGATGTTTCCTTTGTAATTAATTTGGGCAATGGAAAAAAAAGATTATCTTCAAAGATCTATGCAAATTCCTCAAAATCCACTCAAATGCCCCCAAGGAAGGACCCCCATATGGATGGCTCCTCCCAGGACTCATTCGACTCTGAGGTAAACTGCTACCATTAAACAGCCAAGAGGAAATCAAAATTAATTGAAAATCTTACCAAATTTTGGTAGATACCAGGGCTAGACTTGCTACTTTAAATCCTACTCTAAGAAATCTCTTAGAGGAAAAAAAAATGGTTTCCTTAGTGGGAGTATCCAGTGAAGTTCAGAAAGAAACACCATCTTAACCAGTAACAACTGGTTCTGGGACTTTTTACTGAAGAGCATTCTGCTTTGCTCTGTGACCCACCCCTGGTCCACTTTAATAGATGGCAGAGATCTCCTTTAGCATATTTAAAAGCAGAGACATTACTTTGCCAACAAAGGTCCGTCTAGTCAAGGCTATGGTTTTTCCAGTGGTCAATATGGATGTGAGAGTTGGATGGTGAAGAAAGCTGAGCGCCGAAGAATTGATGCTTTTGAACTGTGGTGTTGGAGAAGACTCTTGAGAGTCCCTTGGACTGCAAGGAGATCCAACCAGTCCATCCTAAAGGAGACCAGTCCTGGGTGTTCATTGGAAGGACTGATGTTGAAGCTGAAACTCCAATCCTTTGGCCACCTCATGCGAAGAGTTGACTCATTGGAAAAGACCCTAATGCTGGGAAGGATTGGGGGCAGGAGGAGAAGGGGACGACAGAGGATGAGATGGTTGGATGGCATCACTGACTCGATGGACATGGGTTTGGGTAGACTCTGGGAGTTGATGATGGACAGGGAGGTCTGGCGTGCGGCGATTCATGGGGTCGCAAAGAGTCGGACACGACTGAGCGACTGAACTGAACTGAATAATGTTTTGCTCAGCTTAGAGTTTCGTGATCAACCTGAACATGATCTCCGATTTTTTTATTTATTTTTTTTTTTTACAAATCTGTCTTTGATACAGAAGAAGAGGAATTCCAGTAAAGACCCCCTCATGTAGCTGAGGTGCCTGAAAATTGGTAGGCTGCTTTTAATTCTGACAGTGGGAAATTTAAAAGTGCAGAGCCTATAAAAATCAAGGGAGATGTGACTAAACCTTTTCCTAAGTGGCCTCAATATCCATTAAAACCTGAACCACACAGGACCTCATATTAATAATAAAAGACCTAATTGCCCAGGATCATTCCCTGTATCCCGTAACTCACTGATCTTGCCAATCCAGAAACCTTATGGAAGAGCCTGGTGATTTAGCCAAGACTTAAGAATTAGAAGTAAGACAGTCATTATTCAGGGTGGCTCAGTGTTGTAGACTTTTGTTCAACCTTTTTCAGCATCCCTGGAGACCCAAGTCAATATTTATTCACCTTTACTTGGAACAATCAACAATATACCTGGACAATCATGCCCCAAGGGTTCACTGAGGCCCCTTCTTATTTCATCCAGGTCTAAGCACACTCCAATCCCCCTGGGAAATCGACGCTTTTACAATATAGGGATGACCTCTTGCCATGCTCAGTTACCAAAGAAGCACCCATAAAATATTCCATTTACTTGCACAACGCTTAGCTGAGAAAGGACATGAAGTCTCGGAATAGAATTCCAATTATTTCTGGACACTGTTTATTAGCTAGGTAAAGAATCCACCTGCAGTGCAGCAGACACAGGAGATGTGAGTTCAGTCCCTGGGTCAGGAAGATCCCCTGGAGGAGGAAATGGCAACCCATTCCAGTGTCCTTGCCTAAAAAATCCCATGGACAGAGGAGTCTGGCAGGCTACCGTCCATGGGGTCACAGAGAATTGGACACAACTGAACACACACACACATTGCCTAGGTCAGAACCTAAGCACTGAAGGCATCTAGTTATTTACAAAAAGAATTAAGTTACTCCAAGAATTTCCTAGGCCTACAACTAGGTCTACAGCTTTGTGAATTTTTAGGCCTAGCTGGTTATGCAGACTATGGGGTCCTAATTTTTTTGATTGCTTCTCCACTTTATGCTGTGCTTAGTTGCTCAGTCCTGTCTGACTCTTTGTGACCCCATGGACTGTAGCCCACCAGGCTCCTCTGTCTATGGGATTCTCCAGGCAAAAATACTAGAGTGGATTGGCATTTCCTTTTCCAAGGGATCTCCCCAACCCAGGGATCAAACCCAGGTCTCCCACATTGCAGTCAGATTCTATTTTTTTTTAATTAGTTTATTTTCTATTTTTTAACTTTACAATATTGTATTTGTTTTGCCATACATTGACATGAATCCACCATGGGTGTACATGTTTTCCCCTTCCAGAACCCTACTTCCACCTCCCTCCCCATCCCATCCCTCCGGGTCATCCTGGTGCACCAGCCCTTAGCACCCTGTATCATGCATCGAAAAAATATGGAACGCTTCACGAATTTGTGTGTCATCCTTGCGCAGGGGCCATGCTAATCTTCTCTGTATCGTTCCAATTTTAGTATATGTGCTGCTGAAGCGAGCACTGCAGTCGGATTCTTTACCGTCTGAGCCACCAGGGAAGCTCTCTCTACTTTATGAACTTACTAAAACTTCAGCTCCCAAGCCCCTTTTCTGGAAAGATAAACTGGAACAGGCCTTTTTAAGACTAAAAATAGCACCCCAAGAGCGACCTGCCCTCAGGCTACCTAACGATTCAAAACCTTTCACCTTATTTGTTCATGAGAAAGATAACCAAAATCTGGGAATGTTCACACAGGAACATGGCCATAAGCACAGACCTATTGCCTATTACAGCATGCAGATGGCTCCAATTGCTGGTGCCTGTCCCAGTTGCCTTAAAGCTAGAGCACCAGCTGCAAAGTTAGTAGAACCTCTGCAGATCAACTCTAGGGAAAGACATCAACAAACTCCACACAGTGTCTGGTTCTCTGCAAGGAGAGATCTTTCTGCTTTCACCACCTAACCTACATCTTAAACAGTGCAATTTTTTTGGTGTGTGATGTATGTTTTATTTATTTAAAATTTATTTTATTGAAGTGTAGTTGATTTACAGTGTTGTGTTAGTTTCTGCTGTTCAGCAAAGCGATTCAGTTACACACACATGTGCATCTTTTTCATATGCTTTTCCACTATGGTTTATCACAGGATGTTTAATATCGTTCCCTGGGCTACACAGTGGGACCTCATTGCTTATCCATCCTAAATATATAATAGTTTGCATCTGCTAACCTGAAACTCCCAATCTATCCTTCCCCGACTCTCCTCCCTCTTGACAACCACAAGTCTGTTCTTTTATGTCTATGAGCCTGTTTCTGTTTCAAAGATAAGTTCGTGTCATATTTTGGATTCCACATATAAGTGATATCATATGGTATTTGTCTTTCTGATATACTGAATTTAGTACAATAATCTCTAGGTCCACCCACATTGCTAACATTGCAGCTTTCTCAGTCCTGCCATATTATGACCCCTGCCCCACAAAGGTGAGCCCCAAGACTGTGAGGCATTAATGTCCTGTTTTGTGACACCGTGTCCCCATTTATTGGGGACCCTAGGGAAAGACTACCCACTCCAGTAATCTGGCCTAGAGAATTCCATGGGCTATACTGCTGCAAAGCTTCGGACACGACTTTCACTTTCACTTCACTTTGACCAGTCCTGATCTAATTTTGTCTGTTGATGGGTCATCTTGTAAAAGTGAATAAAGGAATTTCCAAGCTGGTCATCCTGTTACCATTCAGTATGAACTACCTGAAAGGGGGAACCTCCCACAGCAAGCAATGAGGCCGGTTTAAATGAAACATTTGACAAAAGCAGCACCAGTTATTAAGAAGAATACCTGTGAAGGGGTTCATGGTATGCTACCCAAAAACATGCAACTTTGGCTCAGGGATATTTTGAGTTGAAGGCGATTAAGCAGAAGCATGCATAAGAAAAACTCTCTGCTTTCTACTTCTACCGAAAAGGAAGGAGGGTTGTTACTCACTGGAGACAACTCTCGAGTTTTACTAGCTTAGAGCTGCCATGTGAGGAATCTATACAATGAACCTTGCTAAAAACATCCAGATCTTCCCTTAGTTCCCTGTGTACATTTACCTTCCCATGGTTTGTCACCCTCAAAGCCTGAAACCCTTTTCCTTTATCTTGTCTTCTCTCTACAAATTTATTGTCCCCCGGCCAACAGTCTTATTGAGGTAATTTGACAAATAAAATTGAACTATACTTAAAATATACTTGATGATTTG
This sequence comes from Okapia johnstoni, assembly GCA_024291935.2. Lineage (NCBI taxonomy): Eukaryota > Metazoa > Chordata > Mammalia > Artiodactyla > Giraffidae > Okapia > Okapia johnstoni. The sequence goes on along the minus strand of CM044320.1, from coordinate 19,782,325 downwards.
ATACAGGTCTTTCATTATGAAAGGGTTTTAACCATTGAGTTAATGAACACATCCATCCCCTCACTTATTTAATAATTACTTATTAACTTTCCTATTGGTGAGAACACTCAGGTTTTACTTCCTCAGCAAATTTTGATAATACAATACAGTATTATCATCTGTAGTCACCGTGTTACACATTAGAACCTCAGAACCTACTCATCTTTTAATTGAAAGTTTGTACTCTCTTACTAGCCTCTCTCTGCTTCCCTCCCACCCCCTGACAACTACCATTATAATCTCTGGTTTCTATGAGTTTGACTTAAAATTTTTTTTAGATTCTGCATATAAGTAATACTATGCAGTATTTGTCTTTGTCTTGCTTATTTCAGTTAATATAATGTCCTTTAGTTTCATCCATGTTGTTGCAAATGGCAAGATTTTTTTCTGTTTCGCATCTGAAAATATTCTCTTTCTCTCTGTTAACATCTATCTATCTATTCTAATAAAGGCTTTCTTCTTTGGATGATGCTGTTTCGTGCCTTATCCCTCCGACTAGGACTTTGAGTATTACGTTGGATAAAAGTGGCAAGAGTGGACATCCTTGTCTTGTTCCTGATTTTTCAGCTTTTTACTATTGAGTATGTTAACTGTGGGCTTGTCATATATGGCTTTAGATAATACGTGTTTCTTTTATACTTGATTTGTTGAGAGTTTTTAATCATAGAAGGATTGAATTTGTCAGCTGCTTCAGATGTGTTTATTGAGATGATCATATAGTTTTTATCCTTCATTTTGTTAATGTGGTATATCTCATTGATTGATGTGTATGTTGAAACATCCTTGTATTCCAGGGCTAAATCTCACATGATCATGGTATATGATCCTTTTAATGTACTGTTTTCTAGTACTTTTTGAGAAGTTACATCTATGTTTATCAGGAATATTAGCCTATAATTTTCTTTTCTTGTAGGTTCTTTATTTGGTTTTGATATCAGGAAAGTGCTGGCCTCATAAAATGACTTTGGAAGTATTCCTTCCTCTTGGTTTTTTTGGGAAGAATTTTGAGAGATGTTGGTATAAATTTTGCTATAAATGTTTGGTAGAATTTACCAGTTAAAGCCATCTATAGTCCTGGATATTTGTTTGTTGGGAGTTTTTTTTTTTTTAATTACTGATTCAATTTCTTTACTAGTAATTATTCAGATTTTCTATTCATGATTCAATATTGGTAGGTTGTATGTTTCTAGGAAATGTATCTATTTTTTCTAGGTTATCTAATCTGTTGGTATATAATTGTTTATAATAGTTTCTTATGATTCCTAGTATTTCTGCAGTTTCAGTTGTAACATCTTCCCTTTCATTTCTGATTTTATTTACTTGATAGTAATGCAAATAGTTCCTTTCATAAAATGCAAATTGTCTCTTGTGGAATGCAACTGTTTATCATTGTGGGGAAAAACCAGTCCATGGGTACGGACTGGTTTTTCCAGTTTTGCCTCTATTTGTAAAATCATTTCAGTATTTCTTATCTGACTATAAGTGTGCAGTAGCGTGAGTTCTCCTTTGAATTGGTTGTAACATTTTAATTGGTTCTATTATTAATTAATGAGTTAAGTAAAATGTTTGATACATGTGCTGAGAATTGACAAAGATTCTAGCCTCCATCAAATTCTGAGCCTTTCTTGACTAGTCCTTTAAAGATGTGAACACAACACTAACAGCTCATAGCTACATCCCTAGGATGACCCAACCCAACCCCCGCACCCCACTCCCCACACACCTTCAAGTGTCTAGCTGAGAACATAATTTGCTATTTGTTCCAACCAACACCTAAATGTAGCGTCCCTGTTCCCCAGGGTCTGTAGGAGGAGAGAACCCTAAGAAAGCCAGATGGTTTCATGCAGACAAACCTCGCCTTCCTATTTTCTGTAATGTCTCACTCCCCTGACTCTAATGAGTCCCCATTCTGTTCCTATTCCCTCATTCTCCCTTCGAAATGCACAAATCCAAATTCAGTTCACATTGAACTGACTACTGCAGTAGTCTATTACTGATTAAAGTCTATCCTTACCACATTTACTGGGTTTGTCTTTGCCAGAGTCACGATTTTACCATTAAAAAAGTTATCTACTAACACTGATTAAATTACTCAAAACATCTCTCTGGACCTTCATGTTCCCTTCAGGCTACTCTTTGATTGCCTGCTTAACTGACTGAGAGGCAGGTGGGTAGAAATCTCAAGATTCTGTTAGTGGCTGTGTTTTAATCAATGCCTTAGTTATTGATACATTTGCAGATAATATAGGTATAGTATAGCATAGTAGTAAAAGGCTGAGGCTCCAGAGGTGGTTTGGAGTTGAATACCTACCCCATCTCTCACTAAATGAGGGGTAGGGGAGCGTGTTCTGAAGAAGGAAGTAAAAGAAAGACACTTTGAAGTTGAGGCTGAAAGGAAGTTCTTGGGCTTAAAAATTACATGTATGAAAGATGTCCAAAGGAGATGTTGAAGAAAACTTATTCTATCTCTTGTGTTGTGTCACTGTTGTGATCAGCACTGTCGTGACAGGTACAGGGGCTACCTCAGTGCGGCTTTGCATAGGGGAGAGAGACTTGGCTTAGCTGCGAATACAGCAAGGAATTCATAGCCGAGGAGCAGAGTGAGGGGTGGGGGGAGGTGGCACCAGTGGATGAAAAATTACTAAGGAAGAATTAGGAGCAAGGGGAGATTCTGGCTAAAATGAACTGATAGGATTCTTGGTGAAGGCAAGCCAGGGTGACCAGACATCACCTGAGGAATGGTCGAGGACGAAGAATGTAACCAGATATCAAGGGCGGGGGATTCTGGCTAAACTGACTTAGCAGGATTCTTGCCAAAACTGGGCTCTCAGATAAAGTGCCCAGTGATGGGACCTAGCCGGGCTCAGAGGAGCCTGACTAAAGTTTGTTCAGGGACAGTCTTTGACAAGGACTGTGACAAAAAGCAAAGATAGGCCTGGAGTTAAGTGTCAGACTGTGCGGAGGGTCTTGAAAATGTAAAGGACAAAAGAAGGGGCTTTTCAGATTCAGTTACAACAACAGAGGCAGAAAGAAAACAGAACCACTCGGACTCACTTTGACTCCTCTCTTCTGTACCAAGGAAAGCAGTCTCACTTGGGAATGACAGAGAGAAGTTGGAGCTTTAGATGACAGAGATGTGTTGAGCATCTTTAACTAGACCTCAGGCCCACGGTAGGAAGACCCAGAACCACTGTTTGTAACAGAGAAGAACAGATCTGACTCCATATTGCATCTGTTCCATTAGCTCTAATCCCTGTGTGGTGTTCCTGTGCTTGGTCATGCTGGCTCTGAATATTTCCTAAAAGAATGTTCTCTGTAGCCCGAAATATATAGGATAGCATATTCTCAGGTCTCTGACCTTTAAAGAGGTAGCATTTTCCCATTCATATAGAGATAAAAAGTTGCAAAACAGAGAGTAACATTTGTCCTGTTGGAGGTTTATAGGAACATCCTGATCAAACCTATGCAGACAGCTGCAAGAACAAAGGATTCCTGCACCAATAAGCTTGTAACAAGCAGCCACTTTTCTCTCCCCTTTTAGTATAAAAGAAGTTAGTAAAATGGTTCTTTGGAACACTAGTCCATCATCTTCTCTGTCTGCTGGCTTTCCAAAGAAAATCACTATTCCTTGCTACAAACCTCATCTCTCAATTTATTGACTTGTCATTTTGATAGGGACAGAGTGAAAGGACAAAATAGATGATTAAATAGTTAACCCCACTAGGGGATTGTATTAATAAGTAGGAAAAATATGGGAGACTCCCTATAAGTTAATGATTGCTCAAGAAAGCAGATTTGCTTAACCACAAAACCAAGCAGGCTTGCTTAGCAAAAAAAAAAACCATGCAACAGAAGCACGAGACATGCCCCCCCCACAATAAAACAATGGTGACATGAGACCCATATCCTGCCCATTGAGCTCAGTAAATTAATGATCCCTAGGACATGCTTTCTGCACACATAAAAGACAATAATTGGTGGACCTAGCTTGACCATGCAGGGACAAGAAAACTCCCCTGCCAGACCTGGAGGAGGAAGTGATGATGGAAGCATGACACCCACTCAAGAAAGACAAAGAAGTTCTTCTACCCCTCCCCACTTTTCCTTTGATTATAAAGCCCAGTAAGTTCTCAGGGTGGGGTGCCCCCTTGCCTGCCTGCTTTTAAGCCTTACAAGTGTCCTGTTCTAATAAATCACTTCTTATCTATCTCTTTGCTCTCAATGGATTCTTCTCTGTGCTGAGACATGAAGAACTATGGTACTGGAGCTCTTTGGAGCCCCTGAAACAACACCCAAATGATTTCAGTTTGGCGAGCAGTAAGAGCTTGGACTCAGTAACACCATTGGATGATGCTTGGTGACTGGGGATAACTTGCATGGTTGTCAGGACTTGGCAGCCTTGCAAAACCTCACACAGATGTTAATTCTCCACAAAATCCTCTACTGAATTATCAGGCAGACGATTTATGAACCTTTAGAGTAGGGAGTTCCCCAAGTTCACTGTGAGTTGGTTGGGACACTTTAATCCCATCTCCCCAGATCAGGGGGTGCTTTTGATGAAGTGAACATTGACTCCAGCAAGGTTTTTGATAAAAATCTCATGAGATGAATGTGAACAAATTGGAAAATTGCAATTTAGATGATGCTGTAATTGCAAAACTTTCCGGCTGGTTTTTCCTTTATACTCAAAGTGTGTGTTGACGGAATGAAGCACTTGATTCTCTGGACTGTTTATTTCTCCATCTCCTTTATTGCCTTGGATGTGTGAACTTGGGCAAACCGCTCAGCTTCTCTGGTTCTCAGTATTATATAAAAAATGCTTCAACCTCTAGTTGTTTATGACTCCATGAGAAATTGGTTCACATATGCCTGGAGGGATGTAATTTATTTCTGAGTTCTGTCCTTGATTCTGTTTGACATTTTTCGTGATTGACTCATCTAATGGCAAGTACATGGTTGATACAAAGAGGTAGGAGAACACATGGATGCATAAGAATTTAAGCCCCAGGGTCAGACAGTCCTGGACTATGAACCTTGGCTCTGTCACTTCCTAAATGGATCTTGAGCAGATTTCTTAACTTCACTAGTCTTGATTTTCTATTTGCTTGAATAATAACAAAAACAGTAACAATAATAATAGATTCCATGTAAAGACTAAATAACTACATAAGATACTACATGGAAAAAACACTTATCAAGGTGCCTGGCCCAAAGACAGTTCTCCAGTAACTGTTAGCTCTTATTGTTACATTATCACTAAGTTGGGAGAATTTATATTGGATAACATAGTATGTTTTAAAATTACTGTAGGGCCAAACTATGAGCCTAAAGTTAGAATGTAGTCCAACTTACTAAAGCCTAAAGCCCAACGTTTAGGATTAACTGCTCAACTGCATGTGAACAGAATGAGACTGACCTGGCTTAAGAGCAGTTCATATCAAAATCATTTTAGGGATTTTGGGCAACTGCCCGATAAATGTGAATCATCAGTGTGGTATGGCTTTCAAAAAAGTCAATGTTGTCTTAGGCTGAATTAATGGGGGTGCAGAAGAGGCTTATGGCACCATTTATACTCTTCCCTTGGGGAGGCAGAGCACGTCTGCAGAGCTGGGGTCATTTGTGCCCTTGTGCTTTTTATTGAGGAAGTAAAGCAGGAAGACAGGCAGCAGGAGTTCACATCCCGGCTCTACCATGAAACTAGCTCTATGACCTTGAGAGTTACCCAACCTCTCTGTGCCTCTGCTTTCTCATCTGTAAAATAGGAATAATACAATTGGTACCTATCTCTTAGGGCTGTTGTGAGGATTCAATGGGATGTCACTGTAAACATATAAAGCGCTTCTAAAATCTGGGCTCATAATAATTGCCGAAGAAGTGCTGTTGCCGCTGGTGGTAGTGGTACCATCACCATACTAAGAAGAGCATTGGCAGTTTCCCCCAGTGACATGAGCAGAATGGTGCTGGGTGCTGCACCCATGTGACAGGCAGAATATTGAATAAATTCTTCTCCTCCTCTCCCCATACCCTTGGCCCAAACACACCCACCACTTCCGTGATACAGGAGGGGCTTCAGAACACTTTTGGACTCTTGCCTAAACTGGAATGCTCAAACGCGTACCCTTTTGTGCCTCCACCACTAGACTTTAGTGATCAGTACATTCAGGGCCGTCATTTTCAATATTCTCAAGGTCACATAGGAAGTTAAGAACCAAGGTCAAGTCCATATCGTGTGCTCTCTCCACTCACCACCTGCCTCCTTCCCCACCCCTGCTCATCAAAGTCTTTCAAACTCCAACTCAAATCCCACCTCTTCCTAGAAACCTTTCTAGATGCTCCCGAATGGAATTGGTCTCCTCTTCCCCCTTAGCTACACCATAGCAAGTTTTGAACATTGATTATAGTACTTATCAGTCTTCTTTATTAGGGTCCCTTGTCCGCACCTCTGTCTTCACCCTGTTTGCCTGAAGAACAGGAGATCACTTATTCACTTTAGGATCCCACTTAACATGTGCACGGTGCTTTGCATAGATAGGGCATCCTGACATGATTGTTGGACTTGGTTATTAAGGTTGTGCACTGTGGACTGTTTCTCAGAAGAGAGAAGATCTGGAGGGAATGGAACTGATTCGCAGGAGGAGGATGGATTGGATTTAGCTACTGAGCTTCAGAGAACAGGAAGAGGAGCAGGGTAGGGGCAGATTTGGTCTGGCTGTTTGGAGAGAACCCTTCGCAATGACAGACATTTAATAAGGAAAGGGGGACCTTATGAGAGGTGAGTCTCCATCAGTGAAGATATTCAGATGGAAGCTTGGTGACCACGGTCAGGGACGAAGTAAACAGAAATACAGGATACATCCACCAAGTTCCCTGTTTGCTAGCTACACTCTGCATCACTCAAGATCTTGGTGATATTTTAGGGTCCACATGTAGTTGTAGACACAGTAGAGGTGGAGGATGTCCAGCAGGGTTGAGAGGGACCCCAGCACTACCCAGGGAGACTTGGGTCTCCCTCAGGTTCATTCTTAGCTTTGCTAGTCCAGGGTTCGAAGGGCCTGTACCTCCACAGACAACCAGCTCCTCTCCCTACTTCCTCTAGTTCTGCAGAATCTCTTTCCCTCTGCTCATTGCTATCCTGTGTACCCAGGAGGTCAACTTCATGTGAACTTTCTAGAGTGGAGTGTCCTGAGTGTCTCAGTTATATCCCAAAGCTCTCAGCTGAGCTTATAACACCTGGTTATAGTGTGATTCAGACCTTACAAGCATTCCACATAAAGGCCCCAAATCTATCTCTTCTTGGCTCTTAGCCTTGGAGCTATAGTTTTTACATTTCTTCTGATTGTTCCATTCCATTTTCATTTTTCCTTTCTTCTTCTTCTTCTTCTTCTTTTTTTTTTTTGCTGCACACAGCTTCAGAGTTTGCAGGGTCTTAGTTCCCTAACCAGGGATGGAATCCAGGGCCTCTGGCAGTGGGAGCACAGAATCCTAAGCGCTGAACCGTCAGGGAAGTCCCTCCATTTCATTTTCAAATGATGGATCTACCTATGTTTGGATTCCAGATATATTTCTATAAGTTTCTGTTTAAAAATGTTTTTTTTTTCACAGCCTCCCACCAACAAGTATGTACCTACTCCTTTGGCATTGCCCTCAAGACCCTGTTTTTGAGCCTCCTTTCCAAGACATCTCCCCAGCCTCTGTATACCCAGGTATCAGTTGTGACCTCCTGTTATCCCACTATCTTGCCCTCACCCCCAAGGTCTACCTAGTTTTCTTCACAACACAATTTTGCTTCTTCCATTGGCCCTGAGCGTCTCTGCCATCTGGCCTCATCCCTAAGGTTCTTGCTCAGAGAGGTCAGGTCTTCATCAACCTGATAAATCTACAGTCTCCAAAGCATCTGGCTTCAAAACATTCTAGCTAGCACTAAACTTAAGAGTGGGTTCTACTTCAAAAGTTCATTTGTAAAGGGACTTATTTAGAACTCACGTTTTTCTCTTGAAGTAGTGTTCTTCATGGTGGTGAGTTCTGCCAGACCAGTCCAGGAGAGCCCATTTAACTTGTAGGGTTAAGCTGAAGTACCAGCTCTGTGGAATCCTTAGGAGTGGTAATGGTGGTGTAAAATACCATCACAGTGTAGAACAGTGTTTCTATGGGAAAATATGTTCAGAATTCCAACTTGGAATGCTGACTCTCCAGTAACTGTAGTTAGACTGAGAATGCCTCTCACCTCTATATTGAAAGAAAAGAAAAAAACAACACAATACAATTTATTGAGAGATTACTATGTATCAGGAGGTGTAAACTCATTATGTGAGTTGTATTGTTTCATCCCCACATGGACCCTCTGATGGAGCAGTGTAGGTACTGCTATTATTCCCTTTTTACAGTGAGAAAATGGAGACCAAAAAAGACTGATCTTAATGACTTTAGACAGAGTCTAAAAAAAAAAAAGAGTCTGGTGAATACCAGGAAAGGAACTTCAATCTACAAGATTAAGGGGTGAGAAGAGAATCAGCGATGCAGCACAGATGGAATAAGGATTAGATTGGGGTTGGGCAAGGTGGAGACAAGGGCAGTGGGACAGTCTAGAGGGAGCTTGGTTCAGTGTAGGAAGTTGTTAGACATCATATATTCTCTTCCCTTGTGACCCGTCTTTGGCAAAGGGACACGCAGATCCTCTTATATGACACTTAAAACAATGGAGAATGACCACAGCCTGCCTCTGAGAGAGAAGAGCAGCAGTCGGTGTTTTTCATCCTTGAGGTGATCAGGGATGGTGAGGCAGAGTCCATCACTGCTCCAGCTTTTCACTGCTCCCTGTGTCCATGCCTGTACCTTAACAGTACCCTCCCATGAGTAGAATAAACTACTCTGTTCCTTGAGACTGGACTCAGTCATGTTGCTTGCTTCAACCATCATAATGTAAAAGCCATGACTAAGTCCAGACTTGAGAGACCTTTATCCATTAGAACGTGCTTTCTCGTGCACCTCTGCAGTAGCCGCAAGAATATGTCCAGGCCTGGCTGCTGAGGATGAGAGAGACACGGATCAGAACCAAGCTCTCAGATTGACTTAGAGGGACCCAGCCTAGATTAGTTGAAACCCACGCACATCAGTGAGGCCAACCAAGATCAGCAGGGCCAGCTAAATCAGCTGAACCTTGCAGATTTATGGAAAATAAAGTGGTGTGGCTTTTTTGGTATGTCATGCATGAGTTTTTAAAAATTAAACATTTTATTTTGAGGTAATTGTAAATTTACAGACACTTGTAAGAAATAATAAAAAGAGATCCTGTGAACCCTTTATCTGGTTTTCCTCTATGGTTATATCACTTAAAAGCTGTAGTACAGTATCATAGTCAGGATATTGATATTGATACAGTCAGTTGATATGATCATGTGATTTTTTTCTTCTATAGTCTGTTAATGTGATTGACTCATTGATTGATTTTTAAATATTAAAACAGTCTTATATCCCTGGAATAAACCCTGCTTGCTCATGGTGTATAATTCTTTTTGTATATTGCTGAATTCTATCTGCTGATTTTTTTTTAAGGACTTTTGTACTCAAGAGGGATGTTGGTCTATAGTTTTCTGCTTTTCTGCCTTTGGTTGTGGTATAAATCAGATGAATTGGGAAGTGTTTCCTTCTCTTTGTTCTGGAAGAGATTATGTAGAATTGGTGTTAACTCTTTAAATATTTGGTGGGTTGTTGTCTAGTAAAACCATTTGGGCCTGGAGATTTCTTCTTTGCAAGTTTTAAAATTATGAATTAAATTTTCCTATTAGTCACAAGGCTATTCAAATTACCGATTTCATATTACATGAATTGCAGTTTTTTGTTTACTTAGTTATTTTTAGGAATTGTTCCATTTCATCAATATATTCAAATTTATGTGTGTAGAGTTGCTTGTAGAATTCCTTCAATATTCATTTGATGTCTTCAGGATCTGTAGTGACATCCACTATTTCATTCATTGGTAATTTATGTTTTCTCCATCTTTTTCTATATTAGTTTTGCTAGAGGTTTGTCAATTTTGATTTGACATTTTGGGTTTTGTTTTCTGTTTGTTTCCTGAGTTTCATTTCTGTATACATTTTCCTGCCTTCCTTTGGGTTAAACATTTTTGCATTTTGATTTACCAATAGTGTTTTTAAATGTGTCTCTTTGTATAGCCTTTTTAGTGGCTGCTCTACATATTAAATTATATATACGTAATTTATATAATTATCATAGTCAACTGCTATCATTATCTTAATCGGTTATTGTGAAGCGTATAAATCTTCCCCCTTTACATCTCTTTGGCTTATCTATTTACATAGTATATTTATTGTAAATATTTCCTCGTGCCCATTGAGAACTCTATCAGTGTTAAGTGTTGTAAGTCAATTTTGCTTCAATTATCAAATGTAATTTTGAACACTCAGAGAAAGAAATTCTATTGTATTTGCCCATATTTTTGCTTACTGTACATGTTCTGCCTTGCTTCATGATGTTCTAAGATTCTTTCTTATCATTTTCTTTCCATTTGGATAACTTCCTTTAGTCATTCTTTTAGGCTAACAAATTCTCTTAGCCTCCTGGTAATAAATTCTTTTAGTATTCTTTCATCTGAGAATATCTTGATTTCCCTTGATTTTTGGAAGGATTTTTTTACCCAAGTATAAGATTCTGAGTTGCTGGTACTTTTTCCTAGCACTTGAAAAACATTTTGCCACTTCCTTTTAGCATCCATGGTTTCTGATGTGAAGTCAACTGTCATTAACTGTTTTGTCCCTGTTTTCTCTGGATGATTTCAAGATTTTCTTTGTTTTCAGTTTTGGGAAATTTAACTGTGCCATGCTTTGGTGTGGATATCTTTGGGTTTATTCTATTTGAGTTTCACTCAGCTTTTCGAAACTGGCTTTATGTCTTGGCAAATTTGGTAAGTTTTCGACCGTTTTTTTCCTGTGATAACACTATTTTAGCTCTGTCTTCTTTCTTTTTTCCTTCTGGGACCCCAATGGCATGAATATTAGATCTTTTATCATCACATGGGTCCTTGGGGGCTTCCCTGGTGGCTCAGATGGTAAAGAATCTGCCCACAATGTGGAAGACCCAGGTTTAATCTCTGAGTCAGGAAGATCCCCTGGAGAAGGGAATAGCAGCACAGTCCAGTGTTCTTGTCTGGAGAATTCCATGGACAGAAGAGACTGGTGGGCTGCAGTCCATGGGGTCGCAGAGAGTTGAATTGGACACAACTGAGCAACTAACACTTTCATGGGTCCTTGAGATTCTGTGTGGCTCCCACAGACACCATGGGGAAGTGGTCTCATAACCTTTGGGCAGCGGTGAGAATCCTGCCTCCTTTGATATCACCCCATCAGGGAAGGGAGAGCCTCCTCTTTACCACCAGGTGGAGGAGGAAGTCCTGGCTCCTCTCATGGCCTACTCCAGGGGTTTATTCAATTTTAAGAAGTTAGTGTGGTTTCCAAATGCCAGGCAGAGAGTTGGAGAGACTGAGCACCAGCAGCCCTAAACCTCTGCTGTTGAATGGGTCTTGCTCAACCCACTGAGACCTCACCCACTGCTGCACCACAAACCTTGCTGGTGCTGAACTTTGGCCCAGGTTTACAGTCCTTTGGTTTATACTCAGGGTTCAGGTATATCATTCCCCAGGTATCAGTGTCATGGACCTCTGGGTCTCATGGGCCTTACTGAAGGATCTATAGGATGTTTCCATTTTGTGCTATTATTTTAATTACTTCAAAATAAACATACTTGAATGAGCATAATTGAACACTTGGGCAACTGTTTCCATACAACAGATCCCTAGAATTAGTCTTGTTAGATCAAAATGTGAGCTTCACAAGCCACTCTTAGTAGCTGAGTCCTCGGTGCATTAATATTCTCCATATAGTTCAGCTAGCTCTTTTTTCCTCTGTGTCTCTTAGTTTCTGAAAATGCATTTTTTTTTAATTTATTTATTTTTTAATTGAAGGATAATTGCTTTACAGAATTTTGTTTTCTGTCAAACCTCAGCATGAATCAGCCATAGGTATACATATATCCCCTCCCTTTTGAACCTCCCTCCCATCTCCCTCCCCATCCCACCCCTCTAGTTTGATACAGAGCCCCTTGTTTGAGTTTCCTGAGACATACAGCAAATTCCCTTGGTGATCTATTTTACATAGGGTAATGTAAGTTTCCATGTTACTCTCTCCATACACCTTATCCTCTCCTCCCCTCTCCCCATGTCCATAAGTCTATTCTGTATGTCTGTTTCTCCACTGCTGCCCTGCAAATAAATTCTTCAGTACCGTTTTTCTAGATTCTGTATATATGCATTAGTATATGATATTTATCTTTCTCTTTCTGACTTGCTTCACTCTGTATAATAGGCTCTAGGTTCATCCACCTCATTAGAACTGACTCAAATGTGTTCCTTTATATGGCTGAATAATATTCCATTGTGTATATGTATCACAACTTCTTTATCCATTCATCTGTTGATGGATATCTAGGTTGCTTCCATGTTCTAGCTTTTGTAAATAGTGCTGCAATGAACAATGGGATATATGTGTCTTTTTCAATTTCGGTTTCCTCAGGGTATATGCCTAGGAGTGGGATTGCTGGGTCATATAGTGGTTTCATTCCTAGTTTTAAAAGAAATCTCCATACAGTCTTCAATAGTGGCTGTATCAATTTACATTCCCACCAACAGTGCAAAAGGGTTCCCTTTTCTCCTCACCCTCTCCAGTATTTATTGTTTGTAGACTTTTAGATGATGGCCATTCTGACTGGTGTGAGGTGATATCTCACTGTAGTTTTGATTTGCATTTCTCTAATAATGAGCAATGTAGAGCATCTTTTCATGTGTTTGTTAGCCATCTGTATGTCTTCTTTGGAGAAATGTCTGTTTAGGTCTTTTTCCCACTCTTTGATTGGGTTGTTTGTTTTTCTGGCAGTGAGTTGTATGAGCTCCTTGTATATTTTGGAAATTAATCCTTTGTCAGTTGTTTAATTTACTATTATTTTTTCCCATTCTGAGAGTTGTCTTTTCACCTTGCTTATAATTTCCTTCGCTGTGCAAAAGCTTTTAAGTTTAATCAGGTCCCACTTGTTTACTTTTGTTTTTATTTCCATTACTCTAGGAAGTGGGTCATAGAGGATCTTGCTTTGATTTATGTCATCAAGTGTTCTGCTATGTTTTCCTCTAAGAGTTTTATAGTTTCTGGTCTTACATTTAGGTCTTTAATCCATTTTAAGTTTATATTTATGTATGGTGTTAGGAAGTGTTCTAATTTCATTCTTTTACATGCAGCTGTCCAGTTTTTCCAGCACCATTTAATGAAGAGTCTGTCTTTGTCCCAGTGTATATTTTTGCCTCCTTTGTGCCAGTACCATACTATCTTGATGACTATAGCTTTGTAGTATTATCTGAAGTCAGAAAGGTTGATTTCTCCAGCTCCATTCTTCTTTCTCAAGACTGCTTTGGCTATTCGGGGTCTTTTGTGTTTCCATATGAATTGTGAAATTTTTTGTTCTAGTTCTGTGAAAAATTCCATTAGTAATTTGATAGGGATTGCACTGAATCTGTAGATTGCATTTGGTAGTATAATCATTTTCACAATATTGATTCTTCCTACCCAGGAACATGGAATAACTCTCCGTCTGTGTTGTCTTTGAATTCTTTCATCAGTGTCTTATAATTTTCTGTGTGCAGTTCTTTTGTCTCCTTAGGTAAGTTTATTCCTAGATAAGAAAATTCATTTTCTTTTGTTTGATTATCTTGAGGTTGTTTATAAGATTTCACAGTTTGGTTTTCCCTGGAAATCACATTTTTAAAAATAGGTGTTCAGCTATTTTGGTAATGTATCAGCCTATCTCACTTTATCTTGGCCCTCCAGATCTTGTACTATTGGAAGATCTGAGTTTTCTTCTCAAAACCCTCTCTACTTTTGACTTACAAAACACACACACAATCTGAATTTGCTTTACCTTCTTCCTGTTTAACAAATTATTTATTTTGGAGAAATCTATAGAGATTACCAACCAAATGTAGTTTGCAGAATAGTGTTTGTCAAACTTTTTCAATCTGGTATAAGCCTATAAACTTGCTAGTGTGAAATGAAAGTGTGAAGTCGCTCAGTCGTGTCCGACTCTTTGCGACCCCATGGACTGTAGCCTACCAGGCTCACCATCCATGGGATTTTTCAGGCAAGAGTACTGGAGTGGGTTGCCATTTCCTTCTCCAATAAACTTGCTAAGGCACAGTATTAATATGACAGAAGCCTGGTGCCACATTCATAATAAATAACTATATGGGGATTTTTTGAAATGTGCTTTGAAATTGGAGAAATATATATATACTACATGTGTACACACACACACACACACACACACACACACACACATATATATATATATATTTAGACTTGCAGTTAAGCATGGAAGATTAAACACATGCATATTCTGTGCTGTACCTTCCCTCCCCTCTCCCCATCTAAAATTACAGTGAAGGAATACAGAGCAGAAATCCATGAGGATTTCTGAGAGAATTGGAGGAGAGATAAGAGTTAGGAAAGAGATATGATAGCATCTGAGAATTGAAAAGTGTTTTGAAGGATGGTAAATGGCTCAGCCGAGAAGAGGTGGCCAACACTCAAGTGCCTGTGGAGAGGAAGACTGATCAACAGCAGATTTGTTCACTAGAACCGTGAAAACATAGAATTGAAGACATGATGACGGTGATGGGGGCACAGTGAGTCATGGGACTGTGGGTAGGGAGATGGTTTAAAAGTTTCTCTAAGAATCTGTTATACCTCTGACCTACACCAATATGGGACAACCTGTCCCTAATTGGTGTAGAACACAGTTCTTTCTCAGGAGAAATTGACCAGAGTCTCTGGCTCTGAGACATGCTAGGGTGAGCCCCCATAAGACTCCTTTTTCCGTCTATGGCTCCAGGCTCGTTACTTGGACCCAGTTCTTTAACTCAATCAAGTCAGAGAAGATCAGATGAAGTCAATGGAAAAATTTAATTGCCCCAGAGAAAATACTCACACAGAATGACAATTGGGAGAGGTGTGTGCTCCCCTAATGACAGAGTGGCTCAATACCTGATATTTCTGCAAGCTGCCAGGTGACAATACTGATCTAATCACACAGCGTCTCCAAACAACTTCTTTGTGTCTCATTTTTGAGTATAAACCAATAACCAAGGATCATCCGACTCCTGGGAGACACCACCAACATGAAAGACAGAGATCAAAGTGTGTGCGTGTGTGTGTGTGTAAACTATCAATTTGAAGAAAAAGAAAATATTGTAAGGAAGAGGCAAAACATTTAAAGAAAAATTACAAGTAGAGAGATATGAAAATATTGCAGCCATGAGATGAGAATGGATGCCATTAAAACAATAAAATAAAGGAGTATTAGAAAAAGAAGGAACTCTTGGCAACTAAAATGATTAGAGCAGAAATTTAAAAAATTCAGTTTGGAAGGTGAAATTGAGGAATTCTTCCATAAAGTAGTAAAAAAGAAAAGACTGTAACATGGGACACCTGGTTGGTGCATTTCTCCTTTACAAACCATGTTGCCCCGTCTCTCTTCTACCCTCACTGTTGGGGGTGGGATACTAAACTTCCTTTTCTAGACTATCCTATAATTAGATTTGACTTTTGACACATGTCTGGTAAATGAGTCAAAAGTTGAAGTCTGCAGGGGATTTCTGGAAAACCTTTACTTTCTTGCTACAGATGCAACACTTTCTGCTTCCTCCTTATTCTTTATAAATGTGGATGTGATGGCTGGAGCTGCAGCAATTATTGTGCAGCCATGGCTAAGAGGCCAAGAGAGCTCCAGAGATCCTTGCTTGGATATTCTTGAACCTCTGAAATAATACCAGCCCAGCTAGCTCTTGACTTCTTGTGTGGGAAAAAAAACCTAGTTTATTTAAGTTACTGTTTAATTGGATATTCTTCTACTCCTAGCTGAATCATATTCCCTAATACAAAGAGAAAAGTTAAGCAACCAGAATATCTATTCAAGTGGTCCAATATTCGACTGTTAGGAATTTCAGAAAGAGAGAACAGAGATAACGATAGAAAAATTATCAAAGGAATAATAGAAGAAAATATTCTAGAACTGAGCTTTCATATCTTGAAATAACACATGAGCTCAAGTCACTAAAAACTGGCAGGATGTAGAATGGAAGTACTTCACAGTTTGCTTTCAGATAAGTGGACAGAAGGTCAGGAAATTGGCTTTACTACATTAAACGATTGTATAGTAAAAAATAATTAACATTGCATAGATATCCAAGAGGTTTGTCAATAACTACTAAACCAAAAATGATCCATGTTAAGAAGATGGGAACTTGTAATGCCTACGGTATCCATTCAACAAAGTGGTTTAAGTTGGGACTGTTGATTCCCACTCGAGAATTACCATGTTTTATTTTACAAGTTGGCTATTTTAAAGATTGTGTGCTCTGAAATTAGACCTGGTTCTGATCCCAGTTGTGTGGTGCAGGCAATTTATTTGACTTTTCTGTGCTTATTTCATCTGCATGGCTACTTTAGAGGTTAGTGTGGGGACCGATGGGCATTCTGCATTGAGAACTAGCACAGAGCAGGCATTTCTTCAATGTTAATTCCTTGTAATGATGTTTCTTAAATTGAGGTGCTACCTGTACACACATACCACAGCCTTCAGTTATTCCCTTGTGTTAGTTCATAAGAGCTCGAGTTGCTTTCAAGATTATCCAGTGTTGGTTCCCACACTGGTCTTCCCCAGCCCTTAGGGCCTGGGAACATCACAACTAGGGTCTGTGAGTTAGTTTCAATACTCTAAAAAGCCTTATAGAAATGATACCTGTACCAAGGATCAGGATAAGGAGCGATATAGTGTCTCAGCTTCTGTCTGGAATGTAAAGTCATTGCAGTAACTCTGGTTGCTCTATGATGTTCAGAAGCTCCAGTGGACATGGGTCCATCTGATTCTCAAAGATAGAGAAGTTATTAGCTACTTTTAGAGCTGCATTTTGGAAGGCAACATCTTTTGGAATCATGGGAAAACAGTGAAGAGGGTAGCATGTTTGGAACACTAAATTTGCAAATAGATGAAGTATTCCTGTCCAAGGTCACACAGCAGGTTAGCAGCAGCCCAGACGAGCACTGATTTCTCCTGGTGTCTCATTGTCTGCAAGATCCGCTACCTACAGCAGCTCTGCAGACTATCCTTCTGTCTCAGCCCCAGATAGTTCTTTGGTCACCATAACACTACTATGTGTGGTTAGTCGCCAAGTCGTGTCTGACTCTGCAACCCCATGGACTGCAGGCTCCTCTGTCCATGGGATTTTCCATCCACAGGGTTTTCCAGGCAAGAATACTGGAGTGGGTTGCCATTTCCTTCTCCAGGGGATCTCCTCGACCCAGGGATTGAACCCATGTCTCCTGCATTGGCAGGTGGATTCTTTACCACTGAGCCACTAGGGAAGCCACTATGTGTGGTGCCGGATGTAAACTAGACTTACTGTGGTGATCATTTTGCAGTATATACAAATATCAAATTGATGTTGCACACCTAACAGCTGTTGTATGTAAATTATACCTCAATTAAAAAAAAAATATGTCGCTTTGGAAACTTGAAAACCAGGATATTATAGTGTCAAAGGTACTTCAGCTCTTCATTTTTCTGGGACCCCAGAAATCATAGTAAGAGAGAAAGTACCCTCTGACAATTTGTCATGATAGGAACAGCCAGAAACTGCTTTCTCACTTCCTTTTGTCAGTCAGTTAATTTGTACCTTGTTCTTTTTTTTTTATTATTAATTTATTTATTTTAGTTGGGGGCTAATTACTTTACAATATTGTAGTGGTTTTTGCCATACATTGACATGAATCAGCCATGGGTTTACATGTGTTCCCCGTCCTGAGCCCCCTTCCCACCTCCCTCCCCATCCCATCCCTCTGGGTCATCCCATTGCCCCAGCCCTGAGCATTTGTCTCATGCATCAAACCTGGAATGGCGTTCTGTTTCACATATGAAAATATACATGTTTCAATGCTATTCTCTCAGATCGTCCCACCCTCACCTTCTCCCACAAAGTCCATAAGACTGTTCTATGCATCTGTGTCTCTTTTTCTGTCTCTCATACAGGGTTATCATTACCATCATTCAAATTCCATATATATGCATTAGTATACTGTATTGGTGTTTTTCTTTCTGGCTTACTTCATTCTGTATAATGGGCTTCAGTTTCATCCATCTCAATAGAACCGATTCAAATGTATTCTTTTTAATGGCTGAGTAATATTCCATTGTGTATATGTACCACAGCATCCTTATCCATTCATCTGATGATGGACATCTAGGTTGCTTCCATGTCCTGGCTATTATAAACAGTGCTGTGATGAACATTGGGGTACAGGTGTCTCTTTCAATTCTGGTTTCCTCGGTGTGTATGCCCAGCAGTGAGATTGCTGGGTCATATGGCAGTTCTATTTCCAGTTTATTGAGGAGTCTCCACACTGTTCTCCATAGTGGCTGTACTAGTTTGCATTCCCACCAACAGTGTAAGAGGGTTCCCTTTTGTCCACACCCTCTCCCGCACTTACTGCTTGTAGTCTTTTGGGTAGCAGCCATTCTGACTGGTGTGAAATGGTACCTTGTTCTTGTTGAGTTGCTAAGTCATGTCCGATTCTTTGCAACCCTATAGACAGCAGCATGCCACACTTCCCTGACCTTCATTATCTCCCAGTTTGCTCAAACTCATGTCCACTGAGTCAGTGATGCTATCTAACCATCTCATCCTCTGTCACTCCCTTCTCCTCTTGCCTTCAGTCTCTCCCAGCATCAGGGTTTTTTCAGATGAGTCGGCTCTTTGCATCAGGTGGCCAAAGGGTTGGAGCTTCAGCTTTTTGTTACCTTAGGAGATTTAAAATGCTTGGTTATTTAAGGGAGAGAGAAAAAGCTCTGCTGCTTATTTATATTGTGGTTTGTGCCTGTGAAAACACAGGAGGTGTTCAGCCAAGGTTGAAATTCCCACGGGAAAGTAGAACAGACATGCGATCTGAAAGTATACCTGTCTGTGAGCTGGAGCCTTGGATACAAACATCAAGAGAACTGGGAAGAAAGCTGTTCTGATCAGTAGTGATCACCAGGTGGCGCTACACACTCGCTGTCAAATTAATGTGTATGTGCTTTTCTTCCTTCCCAGTCTGGGGAATTTGATCTACTGAAACAGGAAAAAACAAACAAACAAACAAACACGTGGTTCCAGTATTTCAGCATGGGCCAGTGGAACTGAAAGGAGACGGTATAAACCCCCCAAAGCACTCTTTAATTGTGTGGCAGAGAACCCACTAGTGTTCTTTGAATTCACTGAGTAAATGAGAAACTGGCTGGCTTCTCCAATGGGGACTCAGGAAGTCCCCCGAGTTGGGACTCAGGAAGCAACTGGCTCCAGCAACAAGAAAGCCCGGGGTCATTCTGCAAGGTGTACTCCTTCACATCTGACCGTCTGACCTTAAGGGGAAAGGCAATTTCCATTTCTATACAGAAAACTCATTTCCTTTGTTGCTTCCTTTATTTTCCTCCCAAGAATTGTGAATTCTCAGCCAGGTTGGGACAGGAGGGCAGGGAAGAAGCTGTAGACCAGCAGCGCCCGTTCTTCCTTCCCACCCCTCCCCCTGCTAAGGCTTTCCAGCATCTCAAGTGCTGAGTTGCTTCAGTCGTGTCCGACTCCTGACCCTATGGGCCATAGCCTGCAAGGCTCCTCTGTCTGAGGGATTCTCCAGGCAAAAATACTGGAGTGGGTTGCCATGCCCTCCTCCAGGGATCTTCCTGACCCAGAGATTGAACCCACATCTCTTATGTCTCCTGCATTGGCAGGCAGGTTCTTTACCACTAGCGCCACCTGGGAAGCCCTCCAGCACCCCAACTGACCCCTTTCTGCAAAAAGAAAAATGCATATGGTAAATCCATGCCCATGGACATCATGGGTTTTCCTGTCAGTCCTGATTTAAAATAGCTTGAAGGTTTGCTTACAAGGGGCTTCCCTGGTGGCTCAGATGGTGAAGAATCTGCCTGCAATGCGAGAGACCTGGGTTTGAGAGACCTGGGTTTGACACTGGATTTGGGAAGATCCCCTGGAGGAGGGCATAGCAACCCACTCCAGTATTCTTGCCTGGAGAATCCCCGTGGACAGAGGAGCCTGGCAGGCTTACAAGGGGCGACTTTGTATTGAAAGGAGAAAATAAGCAACATCCATGCCTTCCTACCCTAAAGCATTTTATTGGTCTGATAGAAAGCAGCCTGCTGTATCTACCCTCTGGCCCCTTCAACTCCAGGCACAGGTCAGCTCCCAGCATCTCTGCTGATTAAGCAGAGACTCCAGCAGGTCCTGGGGTGCTTCCACCTCCACATCGGCAGAGCTACACCTAGATGCTGCTGGGCTGCAACTTGGAGAAATCAGTGTTCCAGAGCAGTGGTTCTCACACCTTAGCAGGCAGCAAAATCATCTGGGGGGCTTGGAAAGCCAGATTGCTGGGCCGCATTTTCTGCTCTAGTTGGCCTTGGTCTCAGGGGCAGGCGGAAACTTTGCATTTTTACCAAGTTCCCCTGTGAGGCTGAGGCTGCCTGGGGACCACAGTTTGAGAACCACTTTTTCAGAGCTGGTGGGAGAAGAGGAGCAGCAGGAGGAAGCCCCTGGCTGTGGTTTGGCTGGTCTTTTTTTCCCACGGGGGCATGTGTGCCTGGACTTCGGGGGCAAGGGCCTGACCTCCAGGGATGGCTGCAAATCTTTCTTCTTTCTGGACTGCTGCTGCTGCTGCTGCTGCTGCGTCGCTTCAGTTGTGTCCGACTCTGTGTGACCCCATAGACGGCAGCCTACCAGGCTCCTCCATCCCTGGGATTCTGCAGGCAAGAACACTGGAGTGGGTTGCCATTTCCTTCTCCAATGCATGAGAGTGAAAAGTAAAAGTGAAGTTGCTCAGTCATGTCCGACTCTTCGCAACCCCATGGATTGCAGCCTACTAGCCTCCTCTGTCCATGGGATTTTCCAGGCAAGAGTACTGGAGTGGGGTGCCATTGCCTTCTCCACTTTCTGGACTAGTGGTCCTGAAACTTGGCAGCACACTGAATCACTCTGGGAGCTTTAAAAAAATTCCTATGACTGGCTCCCAGCCTGAGGTCTTGATTTAATTGATTTGGAAGGTAGTTAGGGCATCTGATGGTTTTAGGCTTCCCAGGTGTTTCTAATGTGCAGCCCAGGTTGGAAACCTGCTATTCTAGGCTCTTCTCGTTGTCTTCTTATACCTAATCCCCAGTGAGTAGAAGTACTGATCATCCGATCTTGGGATGCTTCCAGCTCTTCTCTCACATCTCCCTCCCTCCCTCTACCCATCTTCAGGCTGCAGGTCACTGACTACCAAACTCCTAAGTTTCCCTCAAAACCCTGTTCAAATATTCCTTCTATAGTGAAAACTTCCTGGGTTTCCCTGACAGTGAATTGCTTCTTGGTCTATCTCCTAAAGTACTCTGCATGCACTTGAATTATGCACCTTTGTTTCACTGTATTGTAATTATTTGCTTTCATAACTTCCCTCCCCACTTGAGGGTGCACCCATCACAGGGCTTAATAAAACTGTGATGGAATGAATCCCAGAGTTGGAGATAACGTTTAAAATGCAAAACGTTTGGATAAGGAAGTTGATTCATTTTGATTCTGTTCAACCGTATGGTTCCTGTGGGTCAGACTCTGATGGGTGCCTGGGAAGCCAAGCTGAGTGAGGCAGGACCCTACCTTTGAGGAATTTCTTTTGAAGCCGGGCTCGCTGAGGCCGGCTGTGCTCTCATTACATTCAGCTTGGCACCTGCTTTCCCAGACCACCTGGAGCATAGCGCAAACCCTGAGCCTCCCTTTCACACCATTCATACCCTCAGGTGCACTCACTTTCCCAAGGGTTAGGTGAGTTTCTCGGCATGTGTGTCTTTCATGAATTTGCCCTTGTCTACCAGACACACAATTTGCCATCCATTTAAAACTTGGGTTGTAGTTCCTTGCACATAGTCATGTTCCTGCCTTTCTGTTCTCACCCTTGTTTGCCTGGCTAACAGCCAGTGTCTTTGGGTCTTACCTGACCCTGGGCTGGGAGCTGTCTCTTTTGTACTCTCTTAACATTTTATGCATCCTTCTATCACTATGCTGAAATAATGCTAACTATAGTGTTTTTATGAACCTGGCATACAGAAAATTCCTTGTAAGTACTGAATTGAATTAGATGCTTACAGTGATTCTCAAAGTTCGCCTTATTCCTGGGCTTGTCATGGGCTCAGCATAGATGGACACTGTCTCCTGGGGGACTCAGGAAACTGAGGGGGTTAGGGGCCCTCCTTGTTACCCACATTCGAACACGCATCCTGCTGCCAAGTTGAGAGTCGTTGCCAGCCAGTGCGCTAGGCGCTCTCTCACTCTTGGTCACAGTGATCTTCATAATAGTCTGGCCTGCTGCTTATTATCCCCATCTTACAGGTGAGAAAACTGAGGTTAGGTCATTTGGCCACAGCCACACGGTCAGTAAGTGGCCGAGGGATACAAGAACCAAAGTCACACTACTTTTTGATTGGTTTCTCTGTGCCTTTCCCCCGTGAGAGCTGGCTATTTCTTGAAGGCAGAGATATGGTCTTCGTAATCTTGGTCCCCCAGCTCCTGACACACAACATCCCCGTGTCAGAAAGTCCTCAGGAAATTCGTGAGCTGCATTGAATCACACTTGGCTGCATCTCTTTGCTGATTAGTTACGAATACGCAATAAAACATTTAGTTGAGATGGTGCTGTGTCTACCCTTCTAGAATCTTCCTGAGTTAAATACCCAAGGTTTGTCTACACATGAGAGTCCTGTTTCCATTGCTCTTCTCCCTGTTAAGTACCTTGTCGAATTCTAATTTTACATTTACCCACTTCCTATGTCATGTGTTGCTTCTCTTTTTAAGATTTTTTTTTTGATGTGGACCATTTTTAACATCTTTGTTGACTTGGTTACAATATTGCTTCTGTGTTATGTTTGGGGTTTTGGCCTTAAGGCATGTGGGATCTTTGCTTCCTATCCAGGGATCGAACCCTCGCCCCCTACATTGGAAGACAAAGTCTTAATCACTGGACCACCAGGGAAGTCCCTGTTTGCTTATCATTTTTCTGCCTAGATTTGCTGCCTTTGTTCTCTTCTGCTATCTTTTTATGTGGTCCTCTCAGTGGAGAGAGCCTTTTCCTTTTTCAGTTCAATAGGATGCTCTTGTCCCATCAGTTCATTCTTGCAGGTAGATTTGGTCATTCATGTCCTGCCTTCTGTACCCTCCAATACAGGCCTTGTAG
Organism: Okapia johnstoni; assembly: GCA_024291935.2. Classification (NCBI taxonomy): domain Eukaryota; kingdom Metazoa; phylum Chordata; class Mammalia; order Artiodactyla; family Giraffidae; genus Okapia; species Okapia johnstoni. The sequence continues at coordinate 19,758,929 of CM044320.1, read as the reverse complement.
ACCAGCTCAGCTTCCCCTCCCATGGGGGTAGATCCTAAGCCGAGTTCATGCCATTGCCCCATAAATCCATGAAGATGGCACTCAATCAGCCAGCTCCAGGCTCCATTCATGTAAGTGGCTCATGGCCTGTGTGTGTCGAGAAAAATCAGTGTGGAAACTAGCATAGCCACTTGGAGGCTGTTCTTTTAGAGTTTTCACATCCCCCGGGGCTTACTTTTCCACTTCCTTAATTGTTACCCTCCTTCCCTCCACCTAGAAACCCTCTGTTCAGACCTCATATCTGTTATGAGGACAGCTTGATGCAGAGTTCCACTTTCATGCTTCCATTTTACTTTCACAACAGATCTGTAAGTTAGGTTGTGTCTAATTCTATCATGCTGCCGTTTGTTCTTGATTTTTTCCATCTATTTTGTTCCTTTCCCCTCTCCTGTTTACTTTGGGATTAGTGAAGTATTTTTTAGCATTCCATTTTATTGCCTCTTTTAGCTATTTAGCTATAATTTTTGTTTACTTAAGTGGTTGCTGAAAATATGCATCTTTAGTTTATCATAGTCTGACTTGGATTAATAAGACTTCATCTGAAATATAAGAACCTTCTGACAGGGTGCTTCCATTTGTCTTGTCCTCTGTGATGGTGTTAGTATACCTTTTATTTCCACATATATTATAAACCCAGAAACACATTGTTAATATTTTTGCTTTAAACAGTCAACGTATTTTAAATAAATTAAAAGAGAAAAAAAGCGTGTTACCATTTTCAGCACTTTTTTTTTTTTTTGTAGAGTGTGTATTATAGATTGTGTTTCTACCTGGTAACATTTCTCTTTGGCCAGAAAGATTCCCTGTAACATCTTTTGTTTTTTGTTTTTGTTTGTTTTTTGAGATTTTTTTTTGGCCGCGCTGCAGGGCTTGTGGGATCTTAGTTCTTCAACCAGGGGTCGACCCTGCAGTTTGACTGCAAGGGCCCCTTGCAGTAAAAGCACCAATCACTGGACCACCAGGGAATTCCCTCCCTTTGTTGCTGTTCAGTCGCTCAGTCGTGTCCGACTCTTTGCGACTCCATGAACCGCGGCACGCCAGGCCTCCCTGTCCATCACCAACTGCCAGAGTCCACCCAAACCCATGCCCATTGAGTCGGTGATGCCATCCAACCATCTCATCCTCTGCTGCCCCTTTGTCTTTTTGCCGCAATCTTTCCCAGCATCAGGATCTTTTCCGATGAGTCAGTTCTTCACATCAGGTGGCCTTTACCTTTTTTATTGTGCAGTTCAGCTGGTGACAAATTCTTTCAGTTTTTGTTTGTCTGAACGTGTCTGTATTTTGCCTTCATTTTTGGAAGAGGTTTTCACTGGATATAGAATTCCAGGATAGCAGGGTTTTTCCTCTCAGAGCTTTAAGAGGTCCTTCCACTGTCTTCTGGTTTGCACAGATTCTGATGAGAAGTTGGTGATAATTCTTCTTATTGTTCCCCTGTAGTAAGGTAGGTTTTTTTTTTTTCTTCTGTCTTCAGGAAGCTTTTAAGATTTTCTCTTTGTTTCCCAGAAATTTGACTATGACATACTTAGATGTGACAAACTAAGTTTAGTATAGTTTAGTTTGTCTTGCTGTATGTAAATTGAGATTCTTGAACCTGTGGCTTGGTGTTTTTCATCACATTTGAAAGTCATTCCTTTTGTGAAATGTTTATTCTGCCCCAGTTCCTCTTTGCTTTCCTTCTGAGACTTTAGGTGTGTGTATATGAGTATGTGTGTGTGTGTTGCACTGATTAATATTGTACCACATGTAACTCAAGCTCTATTCTTTTTTCTCTGTGTGCTTCAACTTGAATACTATCTATTATTCTGTCTTCAAGTTTACTGATCTTTTCTTTTGCGGTGTCTAATCTGCTGTTAAGCCCATGCTGTGAGTTATTGCGGTTAGTGTGTATTTTTGAATTTTACAGTTCCCGTTTGGTTCTTTTTCATAGTTTCTATTCTCTGATAAGATTATCCATCTATTCATTCCTTATGTTTTTTTTTTTTTTCCCTTGAAATTCCTGAACATATCTACCCTAGTCATTTTCAAGTTTTTGTCTGCTAATTCCATCTGTATCATCTCTGGGACCCCTTCTATTGACTGCTTTGTTTCCTCTTTGCATCATTGTCATAATTTTCTATTAGACTTTATTGTCTTCCTTTCAAGAGTGTTGACTTTATTCTGGTGGCAGCTGATTTATTGGTGGGTCAGCTTGATGGTGCTGAGTGCTGGCTAGCTTTTGGCTTTGTTACAGTAGGTCCAGTGCAGCCCCTCTCCAGGGCCAGGTGGTCCAGCTCCTAAGATGTAGCCTTTCCTGGACCTCAACTGAATGACTGGAGTGTTCATCGAGCTATCTTCCTTATGCCCACCGAGGACCTCAGTGTCTCCCCCACCATGTGACCTCAGGATCTCTGTTCAAGCCCTGTTCTCTCCTAGGCTCTGGCATTTCACTCTGTGCACTTGCAACTCTGTTTGAAGCCAAAGACTCAGGCTGTTTTTCTCTGTGCAGCTTCCTCTTCTGAGACCTTCCTTGCTAATTTCAGCCCCTTCGCTGCCTTAGTGTTTGGTCGCCTTTTCCTCCCACCTTGGTTTGGGTTCTACTTCCCTGTGCTGTGGTTTGGAAAGCCCCCAGGCAAAAGACTAGACTACACGTGGATTTCACCTCTTCTATTTCTCTTCTCTCAAGGGATGTTCCTGTCCCTCTACCCTCTGTAGTTTTGTACCTGAAAACAGTCGTTTAATCTATTGTCCAGTTTTATTGTTTATGATGGGAGGGTGAGCCCAACAAGCTTACTCTGTCACGGTGACACCAGAGGTTACACTGTAGTTAGACATTATTGGTTTCTTGAAGAGTCGAGGGACTGGAGAGTCAGGGTCCATAGGTGACCTTGCTCAAGGTCACACCAGAGCCAGCTGGGTAAGGCCTGGGACTCACATCTGAGCCCACACTTACCTGGCTCTAGGGCTCTCCAATCACTTCTCCTTTCGGCATCACTTTTCCTTTTCATCTTGTTTCTCTTCAAAAAGACTCTACAGTGATCTCTCGTCCACCTTCACACCTTCAGTTCTATTGTATTTCCCACTGTCCCTCATTTTCATGGCTTTGAACTTTGCTCCACCCTATCTGGCACAATTCATATCTTAAATATCTACCCTCCCCTTTCTGCTTCTATTTATGTCTGAATATCTAGTCATGGTTCTTATTTAGTCTTGTTTTTTCTACACATAAAGCACTATATAGACTTCTATTTATACATTTTAGACTTTCCTGGTGGTTCAGATGGTAAAGAATCTGCCTGCAATGCTGGAGACCTGAGTTCGATCCCTGGGTCAGAAAGATCCCCTGGAGAAGGAAATGGCTACCAACTCCAGGATTCTTGCCTGAAGAATTCCATGCACAGAGGAGCTTGATGGGCTACAGTTCATGGGGTTGCAAAAGAGTCAGACATGACTGAGTGACTAACAGCTTTATACATTTTAACTGAACCAAAGATGAAATGAGTTCCATTTCATGCATCTTTTCACCCTGTTCCCACATGCCATTGAAAACAGGTGCTCAGGGAGGCCCCAGTGAGGAGCCCAGGTCCTGAGGAGTCGGGGGAGGCTGGGGAGCCCAGCTGCCTCTCCACACACAGCTTGAATGTGATTCTTGTTGGTTATGGGTTGTTGGCTGATAATTCATGCATTTCTTTATTATTCTTGGCGTACTGGAATGAGCACACTGCTTTTTCTTTCTATACCTTTCTTCTGGAAACAATTTCATAAAGATCCCCTTATGATCCATTTCAATCATGCCACTAAAATCTGTCCAATTCTCTCTCTTCTTTTTGCCATTGTTCTTTTTTTCCCTTACATTTCTAGCATACTCTAAAATTTCATATGCAGTTTATTTTTGCTGTCTCTTTCTCCTTTTCCCTCATTTTGTTCTTGGTACAAGGTCCTCTAGAAACCTCTCTGTGGTTCTTTAAATTTCATCATTTCTACTCCAGTTTCTTCATCCAGGCCTCTCTGTTTATTGCTTCTCCTTGAGGGAGTCTGGTTTTCTCTTTAAAACCCTTGGTTTCAGGGCCACTGTCCTTGAGCACTTCCTCATATCATGTCCTTTTCAAACACGCCCACCCCTGCCAGCCTGGAAAGATCAGAGGCCTGCCCTCCCCTTGATCTTTCCTCTTTTGTTTTTAATCTCTTCTTGTTCCATCAGACATCTACCCCCTTCTTTATGCCTCTGCCAGACTTCTAGTTTTTGAGTGGCAAAGTTTGGCTATTACCTTCACAAAATAAAAATGGGAGAGTCAGTTACATTACGTGTCACCACGTTTCCTCTTTTTTGTACAAGAATAATGGCAATCCTCCTGGCTCAGTTTCCATTTTGATAATCATGTGGCTAACTGTTGGAGAATGTGTTTAAACAAACATCTTTCAATTCTATGCACTTACAGTTGGGGTTATTTGGTTTGTTGGGAAACTTTTCTTAGCTCTCTCATTTCATTCTTTTCTGAGGAATTGGAAGAAATCTTCCTTTCCTCCCGGCCCTCATACTTTTCTTGTGGCATTCAGGAGATGAGTGATGTTTTATATACAGCTTTTCTTTTTCATATTTCTTTCGGGGGTTATAAAGATTTCTTTTGGGGGAGATATGCATATCCATGAAGCAGATCGATTGCTTCTTTAATTAACAAGCATCATTATGTATCATCAGTTCCAGATCTTACAAGTCTTTGGAAAGTTCCCACTGTAAACTATAAATAAAAGTCTCTTTTAAACTGCCTGGTAGGGAAACCCATGGATCTGGTTCTTCTCTTCTCCACATTCCTGGAGAATAATCTGCTCCAAACAGGTCATAGCCAGACTACTTCCTGCACAAACTCATGCCCCGTTCTTCTTTCCCTGGAGCCTGTTGAGCAGTAATGTTTGCCTTCTCGTTAGTGATAATTTCATGCTTTTACTTTGAATTATTCACTGTCTTCTTTGGGTGAAAATATAATTAGTCTCCAAAGGCTCCTTTTAAAGTTACTTTCTTCTGTCTCCTTTTTTTCCGCCCATTCCTCCAGGACTTGGGATCCATCCACAGTGTGTTGGCCAAGCTTTTCTATCTCTTTGAATAGCTGTGCCTCCTCTTCTCTCATGCACTTCACAGAACTTCCCTCCTGGAGTCAGGCTTATCTCTTAGGCTCCTTTTCTCATCAAAAGTTGTCTTTTCCTGGATGTCTTCTCAGGGAACTTGATCACCATACCCCGGCCTCTTTCTTGGTTTTCCTTTCCCCATTGTTCCCCACCACCAGCTGAAATCAGTCTTTATTTCCTCCCCTTTCTTCTGGAAGCTCTGCTGAACCCCTTCCCTTGCTTCCCAGTCCCACATAGTTTCCTTGAATCCATTTGAGCAGGTAGGTGTTCCCAGCTCACCTTTTGTTTTGCACCTTTGAATCCAGCCCAGCTGGTCCAGCCTCCATGTTTTCATGACATGCTCTTCGACAGTCTGCCTGGCTGTTCTTCAGCAAAGGCCATACACACGTATTAGGTAGTAGGGGTTGTATTCTCAGTAGCTGAAAGTTTGACTTCACATTACACTGAGATGATTTCTTGAGCTTCCTCTTTTGCAGGTCTTTATCGTATATAAAAAAACCCAGGACAATATCTCAAGCTTGTTTTTTCTTCAAAAAAATTTTTTTATTGGAGTCTGGTTGATTTACAATGTTGTTAGTTTCAGGTGTATAGCAAAATGAATCAGTTATACATACATACATATCCACTCTCTCAAGCTTTTCTGTTAGCTGTTCGATTTCCTACTTCCCTAGTCTAAGCCCTACAATGCTCACCCATTATTAGCCCTACAAGATGGTTAATCACTCTCCAAGTCTCATGAATTGAGTCGTAATGTAGTTGAACGAGGCCTTTAGATTGGACCTTCCCAGTGGAAGCACCAGAAAGTTCCTGTAGTACCCGGACTACTGATAAAGTTTCTAAGATACATCAGAGTCCTCTGGTGGTCTGCACTTACTTTACACTTCTTATTCTTCATTTCTGGGAAGGTCTGCAAATCTGTACTTTGGGTTCATCCAAAATGAATTGGAAATCAGGTTCTGTAACACAGGTCCCAGACCACAGGGGGCTTGAGAAGGCATAGCCCGACAGCTGTCCAGAGGCTGGGCAACCTTGGAGAACCTCTTACTATGCCGGTTCCCTCAGTGATATGGGTGAAAGCCCAGACTTTGGCATATGGGTATGTGCCTCCATTTCTGATTCAGAATTTCTTCAAGTTTGCGGGCCTCATCTTTTCAGTCTCCAGACCCATGGGATTGAGACTTATTGTTTACATATATGGTTGGTTTTATGGTCAGCAGCACTGGTGACTGTCTCATTGGTGTGTTACCAGTAAGCGAATCCCACATTTAGGACCCACTGGGTTCTCTATATGACTGCATAAGCCGTGGCTGGTGATGGCCCCTTAGAGTGTTATTGGCTGGATTGTCAGGCTCTGGTTTTAAGATACTGCTGTTAAAAGGCAAATATTCCTGAAGATTCTCACTAGGTAATTTCTTAGGGAGTACCCCGATTATGCCATTGCCCTTGGAGTTTGATGAATAAAGATTACCATTCTGGCTCTTCTACTTAGTAGCTGAATGAGCCATAAAGTCTTTGAACCTCTGTGTCCTCATCTGTAAAAATGAGTATATCTACTGCATTGGATTGTTATCAGAATTCATCAAGGGCTTTGGGAGGCTACTGTTATCGCAAAGTGCTATTTAAATGGTAGTGATTTCTGCTGCTTTTTGTTTTTCCTTTTGCCTTAGCTGATTTGGTGGGAGGTAGGGGAGTGAATGACATCCAGGACATACAATAGAGGTAATGATAAAGAATAGTTACAGCGATAAAGGACTCAGGGCAGGTGGAAAACTTCAACCCTGTGGTAGACAGGGCAACACAGGACAGAAAGGGGAGAACTGTGTCTGAAGAAGTAAAGGAGGGTTTCCCTGGAGGTCCAGTGGTTAAGACTCTGCACTTTCACTGCAGGGGTCATGGGTTCAATCCCTGGTCGAGAAATTAAGATCCTACAGGCCACATGGTGTGGCAAAAAAAAAAAAAGAAAGAATAAATACATAAAATGAGATTAAAAGAAAAAAAGTGAATATATGTCTAGTGGGAGGGGGTCCTTGTTTCTTTACCCTTTTGTGGAACAATGGCTGTCAGCCCTTGTTTTATGGCACGAGGTAGGAGGGGAATAAGGAAGATGAGATGGTTAGATGGCATCATTGACTCGAATGGACATGAATCTGAACAAACTTTGGGAGATAGTGGAGGACAGAGGAGCCTGGCATGCTGCACTCCATGGGGTTGCAAAGAGTTGGACACGACTTAGTGACTGAACAACAACAAGGGAGGGAATGTACTACAAAGGTTTTTGGTGAAGTGTTTTCTTTTGGAAGGGCCAGGCCAGTATTAAGACAATGAAGAGTGTTAGGAATCGGCATGGAATTGCGGACAAGAGGTGCGAAGACTCACTGAAGGTGGCTGTACCCTCTCACCAGCTTTGCTCAGGATGGACCTAGTTTTCCCACACTGATGTTGAGCGGTGTTCATGTTAGTTACTGGCCTGGGGATGGAATCAGTCTTAATATGATCTGATGGACGTGAGCCAAAGGGACAAGAAACTTAACCACAGGCTGTGTCCTACCCAGATGATAAGCCATGGGGTTCTTATGTGGGGGGGCCCTAGTTGTATCCCTGCTCTCAGGGGTCTGTAGAGGAATGAGGAATGAGCGGATGAGCTAGACACCCAGTCTCGTCTGTCCGTGGGTTTTCCCAGGCAGGAATACTGGAGTGGGTTGCCATTTCCTACTCTGGGAAGCCCTCCTGATCCAGATCCAGTGATCTCATATCTAACTGAAGGTTCTTTACCACTACCCTAGTGCTCTGAGAAGTGTTGGATGCCCCCTGGGTTGGATGCCCTGGGAAAGAATAGCAGAGGGAACCAGTGCTGAATACTGCTCTGGGCTGGGTGGTGATCAGGCTCCGGGCCATGGTTTCCCACATGACTAGAGAGAGTGGCCACATTCTTTAATGTGATGGCAAGGATGAGACCAGGCCTCCACGCCAGGACTCTCCCCTTTTCCTTTCTTATCTTTGAGTGGCAGTCTCATGACACCCTGATGTCTAAACGTTACCAGTTTCCTAACTAAGGCATCTGGTGTTTGGCAGATCGCAAGACATGTGACTCTGACTTTGGGCTACTTGAACTTTCTCTGTGTGAAGAGAGAAGGTACCATCCATGGGCTCAACGTTCTCCCTTGATCCTCTATCTCCAATTCCTCTCGGAAACAAATCACAGCACAACAAAAACTAAGACACCAACCAAATAACATCAACCAAAACCAAATCAAATCCCCCCTTTAAAAGAGGAAACACCAAACATCATTCTCACCAGTCACCCCAGGGGAAGCCAACTCTCTGTCTTCCAGAAAATGAGAGAAACACGCTCTTCAGAAAGCATGCCACACATGAATCATGTAGCCTCCCACGGCTTCATCTGCACGAAAATAGACACTTCATCTGCTTCCGTTTCGTGTTTTCTCCTGCCCAGAAGTCATTGTCCTTTGGTGACTTCACAACCAGTGGCTGCAGTGGTGGCTGGTGAGGGCATTGGGCAGGGCCAACTGGTTAGGGGGCCAGGGTGTCCCAGGACCGAAACGTCCCAGGACAGCGAGAGGCAGCGAGCCAGCTGGGATGTGCGAGGGAGGCCAGCTGGCCAGGGACAGGCTCGGGGATGACTGCGTTGAGTTCCCGTGTGTGTACTTTCTGTTAGAGTCCAGGGAGGGGAATCGACCGCCCAAGTTGTCCCGTGAAGGGGTATAGAAATGGGACAGACATGGAGTCTGTCATGTCCAGGTGTTCTCCCCAGAGGGGACAGCAGGCGGGGCCCAGGCTGCCACCCTTGCAGCAGAGGCACTTGGTGTTCAAGGGAGAGGGGCTCAGAGGACCCCTCTGTCTGTGGGCACAGAGCACAACAGAGTCACACGTGTGGACTCTCATCTTATGCTGCCCTGAGTCATGTTTCAGGAAGGGCTTAGACCAGGCCAGGGATTGGCCGACTGTGGCTCACAGGCTCCATCCAGCCTGGGGCCTATTTTTGTGAACTAAGAAGAGCTTTTATATTTTTAAATAATTGAAAAAAAAAATCTAAGACCAACACTTTTCTTTTTTAAAATTAATTTATTTTTGACTGTGCTGGGTCTTTGTTGCTGCGAGTAGGTTTTCTCTAGTTGCAACAATCAGGGCCTACTCTCTAGTTGTGGTACACCAGTTTTTCATTGCAGTGGCTTCTCTTGTTGTGGGGCACGGGGCTGTAGAGCACAAGGGCTTCAGTAGTTGCAGTGCATGGGCTTTGTTTCTTCACGGCATGTGGAGTCTTCTCAGACCAGGGATGGAACCCGTGTCCCCTGCATTGGCAGGTCAATTCTCAACCACTGGACCCTCAGGGAAGTCCAAGACCACCATTTTCATGACATGTGAAAATTATCTGAAATTCAAAATTGGGTGTCCATAACCAGACAGAGGACACAGCAGTGTCCATTCCTTTACGTATTGTCTGTACCTGCTCTGGTATTTCAATGCCAGGTGAGGGGTTGTGACAGAGCCACATGTGGCCTGCAAAGTCCAGGGTGTTCACTCTCAGGCCTTTCATGGGGAAGTTTGCCAGTCCCTGGACCAGATGACTCTGGAGGGCCCTCGTGGCTCTCACATTCTAGACAGGGCACTGCCTTCACATTTAAGGTCTTCCAACCTCCCCGTCAGCATCAGTTCTCCCTGTGAATCCTCCATCTGGCCCTTCCCTGTCCTGACTGGATGGGTTCAACCAAGCGTAATTCAAGGCGTGTGTTGCTGGAAACCTGGGGCTCTCAAGAAAGGTACCTGGTAGGGGCAGGGAAAGTGGGAGGGTGGCGACATAGGACAGAGCAGAAAACCATTCCTGTTAGCTGGCCTTTTAAGAAAAACTAAGTATAGTTGATATGCAGTGTTGTGTTAGTTTCTGATGTCTAGCAGAGTGACTCAATTATGCATGTACGTATTCTTTTCAGGTCCGGTTTCTTGTTGTTCAGTTGCTAAGTGATGTCTGACTCTTTGAGGCTCCATGAACTACTGCATGCCAGGCTTCCCTGTCCTCCACTGTGTCCCAGATTATGGCTTATTGTAGGATATTGACTATAGTACCCTGTGCTATGCAGTAGGACCTCATTGTTTATCCATCCTATATATAATAGTTTGTATCTGCTAATCACAAACTCCTAATTTATCCCTTCCCTACCCCCTTTCCACTTTGGTAATCCTAAATTTAATCCTAACTTTTCTATGTCAGCAAGTCTGTTTCTGTTTTTTCAAATAAGTTCATTTGTGTCCTATTTAAGATTCCGTATATAAGCCTCATATGGTATTTGTCTTACTCTGCCTGATCTTGCTTCACTTAGTATGATAAGCTCTAGTTACATCCATGTTGCTGCAAATGGCATTATTTCATTCTTTTCAATGGCTGAGTAATATTCCATTGTGTATATGTACCACATCTTCTTTATCCATTCATCTGTCAGTGGACACTCAGGTTGTTTCCTATCTTGGCTATTGTAAACAGTGCTGCTGTGAACATTGGGGTGCATGTATCTTTTCAAATTAGAGCAGAAAACCATTTCTTAGTCATCACGATTACATATTGATCAACAAGTTGAGCCAGTATTTTTGCAGTCACCCTCATGTCCTTGAAAACTCAGACTCACGCCAGATTTTCCTGTGGGTTTGGGACAAGGACCAAACCTCTGGGAAGGGTCTCAGTAGACTTCTAGCTGGAGAAAGACCATTTTCTCCTAAGTTCCCTCTCCTGCTCTTGGCTTTTGGGTGTTAGACCAGATCAAGGGTTTACGTCCACAACCTGGAGTGGAGCACTGGATTAGAAGCTGGCCCTGCGGGGAGGGGGTCCTGTGGCCCAACTCCTCCCACCCCGGTGCCTAGGTCACTGACTTGGACCCCAGCCTTGCCGCTTGGTGCCCACTGTCCAGAGACTGTGATCTGTGCCTGTTTACTGCAGGGTGAGCTGCTCTGCCTGGGGCTGTTTCTTTAACCATAGAAGCCAAGCAGCTGGGAAAAACGATTCCATCTACAGCTTGTGGGCAGTTCTTATAAATGGCTGCTGCTCAGTATTCACTCTCCAAGGAAGACAAACCTCTTACATAGCTTTTGAGAAGCAGCAGCACGTAAGACACGGGGATGCAGGGATGATGTAAATGTGTGGAATGGATGCCAAGTACTGTCTCCACCCCACAAGGACCAGGTAGTCCAACCCGCGCAGATTTTAAAGTGACTTGGACCAGCTTTCTACCTACCCAGGGGTCTCCTCTCCACCTTCCCTGACAGGGGACGTTGAGTCTCAGTACTTCCCTCCTCTCTTTGGTTGCTGCTATCATCTTCTCAAGCCCCACCCAGCCCGGCATGTATGCCAAGGCTTCTCCAGGCTGAGATCTCATCGGTCGTGGTATCCAGACCCTTCACACTCAGCTCGCCCTTTTGGGGACCTCTTCCACAGGGCATCTTGGTGAAGCAGAAGGAACACAAACCCTGCCAGGGGTTTAATCCTGGGCCTTTAGCTGTGTTTCTTTGGAGAATTACTTCAACTTGCTGAGTCTCCGTTTCCTCAGACATAAAAGGAATATAATAATTACTTTATACCATAATTGTGATGAGTAAATGACGTGAATGTGTAATATGCCTGGCACAAAGTTGGCCTCCCCAATATTATTTATATCTCAGCCCTGCCACACTGGCTTTCCTTTCCTCTTTCTTTGATGGCACTTTCAGAACTTAATACTGAATTTCTGATATGACTTGAACAATGAAGAGTGCAATGGGGCCGTTTATCCTTACTTAGGACAATCACCTTTTTTGTAAAAAAATTTATTTATTTTTCATTGGAGGGTAATTGCTTTGCAATATTGTATTGGGTTTCTGCCATACATCAACATGAATCAGCCATAGGTATACATATGTCTCCTCCTTCTTGAACCTCCCTCCCACCCCCCACCCCATCTCACCCCTCTAGGTTGTCATGGAGCACTGAATTGAGCTCCCTGTGTCATATAGCAAATTTCTACTGGCTATCTCTTTTACATATGGTAATATATATATTTCAGTCCTACTCTGTCAATTTGTCCCACCCTCTCCTTCCCTCCCTATGTCCACAAGTCTGTTTTCTACATCTACATCTCCATTGCTTCCCTTCAAATAGGCTCATCAATACTGTCTTTCTAGATTCCGTATATATGAGTTAATATATGATATTTATTTTTCTGACTTACTTCATTCTGTATAATAGGCTGTAGGTTCATCAACCTCATTGAAACTGACTCAAATGCATTCCTTTTTATGGCTAAGTAATATACCATTGTATATATGTACCACTACTTCTTTATCCATTCATCTTTCAGTGGACCTCTAGGTTGCTTCCATGTCCTGACTGTTGTAAATAGTGCTGCAATGAACATTGGGGAACATGTGTCCTTTTCAATGATGGTTTCCTTAGGTTATATGCCCAGTAGTGGGACTGTTGGGTATTATAGTAGTTTTATTCCTAGTTTTTTAAGGAACCTCCGTACTGTTCTCCATAGTGGCTATATCAATTAACATTCCTACCAACTGTGCAAGAATGTTCTCTCTCCACACCCTTTCCAGAATTTATTGTTTGTAGATTTTTTGATGATGGCCATGCTGATGAACTATGGATGGAGGTTCATGACATTGTACAGGAGACAGGGATCAAGACCATCCCCAAGAAAAAGAAATGCAAAAAAGCAAAATGGCAGTCTGAGGAGGCCTTACAAATAGCTGTGAAAAAGAGAAGTGAAAAGCAATGGAGAAAAGGAAAGATATACCCATTTGAATGCAGCTTGTTATTCCAAAGAATAACAAGGAGAGATAAGAAAGCATTCCTCAGTGATCAGTGCAAAGAAATAGAGGAAAACAATAGAATGGGAAAGACTAGAGATCTGTTCAAGAAAATTAGAGATACCAAGGGAACATTTCATGCAAAGATGGGCTCAATAAAGGTATACACCTGACAGAAGCAGAAGATATTAAGAAGAGGTGGCGAGAATACACAGAAGAACTGTACAGAAAAGATATCCACGACCCAGATAATCATGATGGTATGATCACTCACCTAGAGCCAGACATCCTGGATTGTAAAGTCAAATGAGCCTTAGGAAGTATCACTACAAACAAACCTAGTGGAGGTGATGGAATTCCAGATGAGCTATTTCAAATCCTCAAGGATGATGCTGTGAAAGTGCTGCACTCAATATGCCAGCAAATTGGAAAACTCATCAGTGGCCACAGGACTGGAAAAGGTCAGTTTTCATTCCAATCCCAAAGAAAGGCAATGCCAAAGAATGCTCAAACTACTGCACAATTGCACTCATCTCACATGCTAGTAAAGTAATGCTCAAAATTCTCCTAGCCAGGCTTCAGCAATATGTGAACTGTGAACTTCCAGATGTTCAAGCTGGTTTTAGAAAAGGCAGAGGAACCAGAGATCAAATTGCCAACATCTACTGGATCATCGAAAAAGCAAGAGAGTTCCAGAAAAACATCTATTTCTGCTTTATTGACTATGCTAAAGCCTTTGACTGTGTGGATCACAATAAACTGTGGAAAATTCTGAAAGAGATGGGGATACCAGATCACCTGACCTGTCTCTTGAGAAACCTGTATGCAGGTCAGGAAGCAACAGTTAGAACTGGACATGGAACAACAGACTGGTTCCAAATAGGAAAAGGAGTATGTCAAGGCTGTATATTGTTACCCTGCTTATTTAACTTATATGCAGAGTACATCATGAGAAACACTGGGCTGGATGAAGCACAAGTTGGAATCAAGATTGCTGGGAGAAATATCAATAACCTCAGATATGTAGATGACACCACCTTTATGGAAGAAAGGAAAGAAGAACTAAACACCCTCTTGATGAAAGTGAAAGAGGAGAGTGAAAAAGTTGGCTTAAAGCTCAACATTCAGAAAACTAAGATCATGGCTTCTGGTCCCATCACTTCATGGCAGATAGAAGGGGAAACAGTGAGAACAGTGGCAGACTTTATTTTTTTTAGGCTCCAAAATCACTGCAGATGGTGATTGCAGCCATGAAATTAAAAGATGCTTACTCCTTGGAAGGAAAGTTATGACCAACCTAGATAGCACATTAAAAAGTAGAGATATTACTTTGTCAACAAAGGTCTGTCTAGTCAAGGCTATGGTTTTTCCAGTGATCATGTATGGATGTGAGAGTTGGACTATAAAGAAAACTGAGCGCCAAAGAATTGATGCTTTTGAACTGTGGTGTTTGAGAAGACTCTTGAGAGTCCCTTGGATTGCAAGGAGATCCAACCAGTCCATCCTAAAGGAGATCAGTCTTGAATGTTCACTGAAAGGACTGGTGTCGAAGCTGAAACTCCAATACTTTGGCCACCTGATGTGAAGAGCTGACTCATTGGAAAAGACCCTGATGCTGGGAAAGATTGAAGGCGGGAGGAGAAGGGGACGGCAGAGGATGAGATGGTTGGATGGCATCACCGACTCAACGGGCATGAGTTTGGGTAAACTCTGGGAATTGGTGATGGACAGGGAGGCCTGGCGTGCTGCAGTCCATGGAGTCGCAAAGAGTTGGACACGACTGGGCGACTGAAGTAACTAATTGAACTGATTCTGATTGGTGTGAGGTGATACCTTATTGTAGTTTTAATTTTGCATTTCTCTAATAATGGGTGATGTTGAGTTTCTTTTCATGTGTTTATTAGCCATCTGTGTATCTTCTTTGGAGAAATTACTGTTTAGGTCCTCTGCCCACTGTTACACTGGGAGGACACCACTTTCTTATGCAGCCTAATGACCTTGACTTGTGTTGTTGCTCTTTGGGACACACCACTGGGAGAGTGGTACTGGGTGGGAGTCAAGGCATCTGGGTTCTTCTCCTGCTCTTTCATTCATCTTCCCAACAAGTGTTTACTCCCACCTGTACTGTGCACAGGGGTCACCTGTGAGCAAAACTGACAGCAGACCTCTAGCGAGGGGGCGAGTGATGAACAAATGGGCAAATGGATAGTGTAATGCCAGAGAGGGACACAAACAATAGATAAAAACTAAAAGCAAGCAAAAATAAAGCTGGGTGAAGGATTGAAGGGATTCTGACACTAGCTAGCTGTGTAGAATTTACCAAGACTCCGCCTTTGAGCAAAGAGATGATTCAGATCAGTTGTTTCAAACAGTGCTCAGTGGAGCCTCGAATCTTGGGTAGATGACTTAGGGGGTCTTCCTAAGGTGGGAGCAAGAGGTGATGGCTTACTTGTCTATGCCTCCTCAGAGCAGTACCTTTGGAACATCTCTTTCCTTGGCCTCTGTGTGAAATTCTAATCGATCACAATCTTCTGTTGTTTAAAAAAAGCTTGAGAGTCTCCATATTGGAGAATTGCTGGGTTCTCTCCTTGCTCAAAGGCTGTGAGAATTGCTAGAAGTTTTTTATCTGAGCTGCTGCTAAACCAGGTCCGTGTCATCAACTAGTGCGTAAGGTCACCACGGGGGCGGGTACCGTTTACATTTATTCGTGTGAGTTTTTGTCTTCTTAGTTTGGGTCTATTGATCAAAGCTGAGATAATTTTGCAACATTAATTGTAACATCCTATGTATTAGTGGTCCCTCACAACCTTGCCTTTTCTGCTAATCTGTTTCAAACGCTGGTTATACCTTCATCCAAGATGTTTATAAAACCATTGGTTAGGATGTGGCTGAAGGTAGAGAGAGACATTTGGTCTCCGCTAGAGACTTACCAGGTTGATCTAACCATGATCAAGAGCCTTTGGATTTTATCTTTTCAGATGGCTTGTAGACCCATCTAAGTATACAAAGCACCCAGACAATATTTTCCTTTCTTACCTCCGACCATCTCATTTTCTGTTCTTACTTAATGGCTACAATCTCTCAAGGTCTAGAATCGACCCTGGGGAAACAAGATAAATAAGACACCAGGGGTTCACAGCTGGTAGATGTGATGGCAATATAAACCAGTGATCGCAGCAATGTGATGAGGGCTCAAGGGCAATATGAATTAACCAGCATGCTGGGGGGAAGGGCTTGTCTTTGTCTGGAAATGTCAGGGAGATATTCCGTGAAGACATCACAGGTGATTTCATTTAGAAAGTCACCCGTGAGAAATGTCCAAAGTCGTATGAAATTCAGAGAATGACATCCATGGCATCATTCCTGATCTAGGTACTGAATAAATGTTTCTCGAATTTAATTTTAACAAAAAGGGGGAGAGCTTCCCTGCTGGCTCAGTGGTCAAGAATCTGCCTGCCAATGCAGGAGACATGGATTTGATCGCTGGTCTGGGAAGGTCCCACAGGCTGTGGGACAGCTAAGCCTGTGAACCACAACTATTGAGCCTGTGCTCTAGAGCCAGGGAGGCACAGCGTCTGAACCCTCACACCCTAGAGCCCGTGGTCCATAACAAAAGAAGCTTTTACAATGAGAAGCTCCTTTTTGCAACTAGAGATAGCCTGCAAGTAGCAAAGAAGACCTAGAACAGTCCATCCCCTCAAAAACAGGTGAAGTGCAGTGGAAAAAATATTTAGAAAAGAGGAGGAAGTAGAACAGGTCAGAGAGTGGATGGAATGGAGCTTGAGGGAGATGGAGGCAGTAGCCAAGGGACACTGGAAGCTGAGCTCAGGCAGCAGCAGAAACAGGGAGAAGAGAGAGAACGTGGGAGAAAAGTCAGGGCTTGTTGAAAGCCTCAGGAGTGGGGGCTGGGGGGGCGGGACAGAGGTCAGCTGAGGAGATGGTGCTCTGAGTTTTGTATCTTTCATAATCACCAAGATTATGAAAAGGAAAATGGGTTTGAGTTTCATCGACTTCTAAGAACTTTGGTGGAATATATTTTCCTCCAGAATCTTTTCCCTTCCAGTTCTTTATATATATATATATATATATATACATATATATATGTGTATACATATAATCATATATATAACTTTAATATAATAATATATATTATTAATATATAATTTTAAAAAAACATTATTTATGGCTGTGCTGTGTCTTCGTTGCTGTGAGCGGGCACTGTCTAGTTGTGGTGCTTGGGTTTCTCATTGCCATGGCTTCTCTTGTTGCAGAGCACAGGTTCTAGGTACTTGGGCTTCAGTAGTTGTGATAAATGGGCTTAACTGGCATGTAGGATCTTTCTGGACCTGGGATCGAACCTGTGTCCCCTGCATTTGTAGGCAGATTCTTAACCAATGAATCAGCAGGGAAGCCATATATATATATATACTTTAAAGACATATTTACTTTTATTTTGTTTTTACTTACTTATTTTTGGCTGTGCTGATTCTTCATTGCTGCGTGCAGACTTTCTCTAGTTGCAGAGAGTGGACTTCTCATTGCGGTGGCTTCTCTTATTGTGGAGCACAGGCTCTAGGGTGTTTGGGCTTCAGTAGTTGCGGCTTCCAGGCTCTAGAACACAGGCTCAATAGTTATGGTGCACAGGCACAGTTGCCCCAGGAAGTGGGATCTTCCTGGATCAGGGATTGAACCTGTGTCCCCTGCATTGCAAGGCAGATTCTCAACAACTGCACCACCAGGGAAGCCCTCCCTCCCAATTCTGACTTTGATTTCAGATTTCCACTGGTCACTGCTGAATGTGCTGGGGGTGGTGGGGGAGCAGTGAGACATCATTTTCCCCAAGAAACTCTTACACTGGCATGACATCCCTTTTTCGTTTGACCTAGCTGTATCCCATTCTAAATGTTCAGTTTCAGCTTAGAAGCAGCATGTCTATTTGCCTGTCACACACTGTCCCAGGTGGCACTAGTGGTAAAGAACCTGCCTGCCAGCGCAGCAGACATGAGAAACCTGGGTTCAATCCCTGGGTTGGGAAGATCCCCTGGAGGAGGGTATGGCAACTCACTCCAGTATTCTTGCCTGGAGAATCCCATGGATAGAGGAGCCTGGCAGGCTATGGTCTGGAGGGTCACAAAGAGTCTCAGGACTGAAGCGACTTAGCACGCATGCATGCACTCTTCTCTTGGGGCGAGCAACTCATTCAGGTTTGCCAGGGACTTTCCTAGTTTTAAAAATAAAAGCCCCACCTCCTCTTCATCCCTTTAGCTCCAGGCAGAGCTGGACTCTTGGTCCCCCAAGATGGACATGAAGTGCCGGGGTTGCTTAGTGTGTGCGCAGAACTTTCTAGAGGGCGTTGGGGGAGGAAATGCTTTTGCTGGAGCAAAGTGAGCTCTTTAGTGTGTTCTGCCCAGACTGAGGGGAGTGCCTGGGGGGCAGCAGGGAGGAGCCCAGGAGGGCTTTGTGTGTTGTCCCCACGGAGGTCACCCCAGGGCAGACAGTGCCCAGCAGAGTAGAGGGGCTTCGAGCAAAGCTGTGAGTTATCCACATCTTCGTGGGGCTGAGCCGAACCTCCTTTGCTGCACTTTCCAAGCACTTAATTCATTGAATGGAGAAGCCATGCTCAGTCGTGTTTGACTCTTTGCAACCTCATGGACTGTAGCCTGCCAGGCTTCTTTGCCCATGGGATTTTCTAGGCAAGAATACTGGAGTGGGTTGCCATGCCCTCCTCCAGGGGATCTTCCCGACCCAGGGATCTAACCCACAAATGGAGAAGATGATGGAGAAATCCAAGAAGACACAGCACGGAATTAAGCTGGGCTCTCCATCCCTAAGACCAGAGCTGCTCGTGTGCAGAAGTGTCCTGGGAGTACCTCTCTCTCTCGGGACGCTGGGATGCTTCCTTGTCACCGGATGATGCTGCAGGAAGCTGGGGAAACAAGTAACCAGAGCCGCAGTCCTCCACAAAAACATCGGGTGAATAAAACCAAATGACCACGGATGTCCTGAGAGAGAGGTGGGCGCTGAATGCTCGTGGAAGACTGTTCCCCCTGTCTTCTCCCACTTTCCCTGCACACACACTCACTCTCTGGGGAGGAACGCAGGACGGTGAAACCATGCCTCCATCCACTTCCTGTATGTGGCACGAGGAAGTCGTTGGCCAATCTAATCCGAAGTTTATTGCTCAGGCCAAATCCAGCAACCCGCTCCTGTCCCCCGCTCCCCTCCCACCTACCAGAAAGGTTAAATAGTTCCCACAGGGTGCAAGAAAGGGTTATTGAAAACAGCAGGGTTGTTTTTTTTTTTTTCCTTAACTTCAGCACTTCTGGTAAATCTCTGATCCAGCATCTCGTGGTTAACCACTGATACAGGAAATGACATTTAACGTTTTTATCACTGAGCCAGAAATGGAAGAACAAGGCAAGTCTGTGTTTAGGGAAGATGGGTGGCTGCCCACCACCTTCATCTTAAAGGAGCACTGTCTCTATTTCCTGACCGCCGAGGTGGTCAGTGGCTCAAGGACCCCTCCGTCCACTTGTTTCCCTGCCGACTGTGAACAGAAGTGGCAGAGAACGTTCAGGGCCTGGCTGCTCAGAACGGGAACCCAACTGTCATCAGCTATGGAAGGATTCTGGATGGCCCTTGGTTCCGCTTTCACAGGAGCTGTTGCGTGTGGGGACAGGCAGGCAGGAAATGTGTGGATGCCTGCCCGAGGTCCCAGGCGCTCTGAGCCACAGCATCAGCCGGGGGTGGCCAAACCAGGGCCCACCTGGTCAGAATGAGACTTTGAAGGGGGCCTGGATGGTCCTTGGAGGGTCATTGACCTCCTCCCCAATGATCAGCAGAGGAAGAGCATTCAACACCACAAACCACAGCGAGACACTGTGTTTGGTTTCACTTGCAGCTTTGCTGGGTCACTGGGTTCTTCTCCATTTTTGTAGTTTGTTGTTGCCCTTTTGGGATGAGGGGCTTTCAGTGCAGCTGCAAAGTGGGTTCCTTGTAATAACAAAAATAAGAGCAATGACAACAATAATAAATCCTGACATTGTTAAGAGGTAAAGAGTCCAGACTCACGGTCTTTACTTGCTCAGGGTCAAGAGCTGCTTAGGGTCAGAGCCAGGCAGGATTTGAGTTCAGGTGTGTCGTTGCCGAAGCCATCCTGCCCCGTGGGCATCTAGTTGTCTACACAGCCCTGGCCCTGCCTGCTTGTCTAGCCTCTGTCACACCCATTGGGCAGGGAAGGGAGCCCCAGGGTTCTGTGAGCCCCCCCAGGGGGAGTGGTGTGGGGGAGGCCAGTCGGTGTGATGTTAACAGACATCTATCTTCCAGTATTAATTAGGGCCATGTGTACGAGTTAAGTTGCTTCCATCATGCCCGACTCTTTGCAACGCCATGGACTGTAGTCTGCCAGGCTCCTCTGTCCATGGGATTTTCCAGGCAAAAATATTGGAATGGGTTGTCATGCCCTCCTCCAGGGGATCTTTCCTACCCAGGGATCAAACCTGCATCTCATACATCTTCTGCATTGGCAGGTGGATTCTTTACCATTAGCGCCACCTGGGAAGTTAATTAGGACCATAGGTTCCCTGATAAAATCTCCAGCTACCTCCCTTAGGAGGAACTAACATGATCCTGTTTTTATTAAGAGTCACTCAGGTGCAAACTCCTCTTCCTCCTCTGGCTCTCTGCCACCTTTCTGGGTGGATTCCTGCCCTGCAGGTGTGTCTCCATCAACACTGGGAGGCAGGATGGCACCGTGGGCAAGCCCTGCTCTGGGAGGCAGGAAAGTGGGGATCTGTGTTCCCTGCTGTGAAGCTGAGGGTTCTTGGGGAGTCATCTGTGGGTTTGTGCTCTGTGTTGTGCTAGAGAGGATGGCAGTGTGGGCCACTCATGGAGCTTCAGTTCACCCATCAGTCTGCTTTCTCTGGAGAGGTAGTGACATCTGTAGAGCTGTGAAAAGTGAACTCGTCCTTCCAAGGGTACCGTCTCCTCCGTGCAGGGAAATATGTTGCCGTTTGACCTCAAAGCTTTCCTAATAGGACAGACTTGTATATGAGTGTGATTTTGTACCAGATCAAGCAACTCACTCTGTCTTGAAGGCGAAGGGTCTCCTCCAAGACCTACCTCTTCTTCTCCATACCAGCTCAGCAGAGCTTCCACCCTACAGACCCAAGTGGAGCAATCAAAGATTTGTTTGGGTGACAAGCACTGAGAGCTGTCTCCTCTGCTGGGCACTGGGGAGCAGATACTGATCTGGCATGTTCTCTGAGAGCAAAGAATTGCGGTTTACTCAGTGGTGTCTAGCTCCCAACATCTGCGTGTGACATTCTGGTGGGTGCTACCCATTAGAATTATTTGGGGAAACTTACAAAACACCCTGGATGTTCATTGGAAGGACAGATGCTGAAAGGCCAGTACTTTGGCCACCTGATGCAAAGAGTCGACTCATTGGAAAATATCCTGTTGCTGGGAAAGATTGAGGGCAGGAAGAGAAGGGGGTGACAGAGGATAAGAGGGTTGGATGGCATCATCGACTCAATAGACATGTTTGAGCACTCTGGGAGATAGTGAAGGACAGGGAAGCCTGGTGTGTCCATGGGGTTGCAAAGAGTCGGACATGACTTAGCGACTGAACAACAAAACACCTATGTCCAGACCCACCTTAAGAATTTTTTGTTTAACTGGCATTCATGTTATCTTTTTAATAAGGTCTCTAGGTGATTCTAACATGCAGAACAGAGAGTCACTGATCTAGATGGAGATACAGATAAGCTTAAAAAAAACAAAAACATGACAACATAGAGCATTGTATGTTCTGATTTTGGCAAATACAAGTTGCTATGGGAGCACATAGACAGGGCAACTTAACCAGCCCTGAGAGAGTTGGGGCAATTTTATAAAGTGGAGAAGATTACAGCTGAGATGTTAAGAGTAGGAATTGACCAGGTGGAATCAGGACGGAGTGAAGGTGAGGTTAAGAGGATTTCCAGGGAAAGCAAGAAGCATTTTCCGAGTCCAGGAGTGAAAAATAACAAGGCTCTTGGGTGGGATTCAGGTAGTTCAGTGTGGCTGCAAAAGCCAGGTAAGGGGCCCAGTCCTGGAGGTGGGACCAGAGGCCAGCTCACCAGGGGTATTGAAGACATGCTAGGAACTTTGGACTTTATCCTGAGGGTCAAAGGGAGCTCACAAAGAGTAATCAGAGGAGGGACTGTGAGCAGTTTTGCAGCGTGAGAAACAGAGGGGAATGGAGCCAGGTAGATGGTGGGAGGAAGTCTGAACCTGCTTCAGGGCTGGTTTCCTGAACTGTGTTAAGGTTGTAGGCATAGCTAGAGGTGGGTAGATTTGAGAGATGTAAGAGCATAGAATCAATCTGACGTGGGGAGGAAAGTGAGAGAAAAGTCAAGGAGAACGTCCAGGTGTTTGCCAGGGACTGGAAGGTCGTACTGTTCCTTGGGCTGGCCTTGCTGGAGGCTCTCCACTGGGGCAGTAGGGTTGCCTTCATGCCAGCCAGGACCACGGGGGCCCTCTGTTGGCAGCTTGGGCTGCAAGGTCTCCTCAAGCCTTCCACAAGTGGCTCAGAGCTCCTGGGAGCATCAGGGGATGGCGTGTATCTCAGTGAAATGAGTAGGGCATTTATTGTCTACTTCACAGCTGGCCAGCCTGTTCAGATCCTGTTGGGTCCTCCACCTTCCACCTCCATTCTCACCTGCACACTTTCAGGTTGCTCATTTCCCCAACTACCCATCCTCAGATACTGATGTAATCCCAAAGACAAACAGTAATAACTAATTCCCATTTTCTGTGACCTTTAACCTAATCTCTAGAATTTTACAATTCTAACTAAAACCTTCCAACCCCCATCCGCCCATATAAGAAATCTTTTAATGGCATGCATGCTTAAAACTGTGGACTTCCCTGGTGGCTCAGTAGTAAAGAATCTGCCTGCCAATGCAGGAGACCCTGGTTCAATCCCTGGGTTGGGAAGATCCCCTGGAGAAGGAAATGGCAATCCACTCCAGTATTCTTGCCTGGGAAATCCCATGGACAGTGGAGCCTGGTGGGCTACAGTCTATGGGGTCACAAAGAGTCGTACATGACTGAGGGGCTAAACAACACCACCACCACCTAAAACTATCTTTTGTGTTCCTGTTTACAAGTTCTTATCCCTATAAGCTCCCTATAGACTCTATGTATTTCCTGCCTCAGGGACTTGCCCCTCTAAGACTTGTCCCTTTAATAAGATGCCCACTCATTTCTTATCCCACGCAGTTGTTTGTCTCCACTCCCTACAACTCACTGATGCCAACTTCAAAGATCACCACCCCCTCTTCCCTACATTGTGGGCTGTCTTAGTTCAGGCTGCTATAACCAATTATTGTGACCAGGTGGCTTAAACAATGAACACTTATTTCTCACAGTTCTGGAGGCTGGAAGTCCAAGGTCAGGGTGCCAGCTTGATTTGGTTCCAGTGAGAGCATGGTTCTGAGTTCCAGACTATGGGTTTTTCTCTGTGCTCTCAAAGAGCAGAAAGAAGGCAAGAGAGCTCTCTAGGGGGAGGGGCATCTCTCTTGTAAGGGCACTAACCTCATTCATGAGGTGCCACCCTCATGAGCTAATTATCTCCCAAAGACTCCACTTTCTAATACTTTCACATTGGGAGCTAGGATTTTGACCTGAGGATTTAGAGGGGACACAAGCAGTCAGTCAACTGCATGGACCACCCCCGCATAACTTGTAGGTTATGTCCTGTCCCCTTTCAATTCTTTGTTTTCTGATCTTCCTCCCTGTGTCTCTGCTGTTTGCTCTTCTTGCCTTTGGGGGGGGGCCTCTTTTCTGCCTGACCTGTCATATAGTTATTACACAAATATAGCCAAAGATTATCCCATAAAGATATCAAAGTCAGAGCCTATGACTTTAATCTTGATTATTAGGGTTGTTTAGTGTAAAATATAGCAGCATAAGAGAATATGCTTTGTAAGTGGTAAATCATCAAATAAATGTTAGATAATGACAGTGACAGGATTTGAAGATCTCTTTTTGTTTAAAGAATTAGGTATAAACTATACCTGGAGACAGAAGTTGAAAAATGATGAGCTTAAATCCTTGAGCTCTCCTGGAAATCCAGTGTCTGCTGAGTTGATTGTTCAGAATTCAGATTCTAAACTGAGATGAAACCATGGAGGATTTATGAAAAGTTTGGTTTGTCTCCCTGGCTGTTCTTTTTATTCAAAAAGAATTTTCCCTGCAGGCTTTTTTTGGTTGTTTGTTTGTTTACTATTGTCCCCTCTGCTTAGAATTCTTCAATCCAGCCCACATACATTGAGTGTCTCATTATATTCACTCATTCTCTTATTCATTCACCCTGTATTTGAGTCCTATCACATGATAGACAATTACCCAAAGTGCTAGAGATCCAATGCTGGGCAAAATCAGGCAAGGTTCCTGCCCTTGTGAACTCATCTTCAGGTCAAGAGTGGATGAAACACAGTAAAATGGTCAAATAAATACCTGTAAAATACTAGCTACGCCGAGTGCTGTTATGGGAAAGTCCACAGCACCATGAGATCTTATAATGGCGGCAAGGGGAGGATTTGGTCTAGGCTGGGGATGGGTGGCAGGAAGACTTACCTGAGGAAGCCATGCTTCTGCTCATCTGAAGGATGAGGTGGGGTTAATTAGACAAGGCTGGGGATGGGGAAACGGGGATTTCAGGCAGAGGCAAAGGTGTAGGGTTTAAAGGCTGGAGGTGGCCAGATTTTGTGGGCTTTGTAGATGTGTTAAGGATTTTGTTTTTATTTTTAATCTTAAGTAGTAGAAGTCCTTGGAAATATTTTAATAAAAATAATAGATTTATGTAAAGATAAAAAAAATCATCTTTTTATGATCTTTTAGAAGTGAAGTGAAGTCGCTCAGTCGTGTCCAACTCTTTGCGACCCCATGCACTGTAGCCTACCATGCTCCTCCGTCCATGGGATCTTCTAGGCAAGAGTACTGGAGTGGGTTGCCATTTCCTTCTCCAGGGGATCTTCCCGACCCAGGGATTGAACCTGGATCTCCCACATTGTGGGCAGATGCTTTACCGTCTGAGCCACCAGAGAAGTCTTTTAGAAGATAGGGTTATTTCCATCTTCTCTACTCGGGAGATCTTGGTTTATGGAAGACCTTAAATTCATGAGTCAGTATGAAACAATGTGTTCATTGCCTTGATAGAACTATATACAGAGTGCTAGAGAAGCATAAATAAGAGAGATTTTTCTGGGTGAGGGTGGTTAGAAAAAGCATTAAAAAGAGGTGATATTTGGGCTGGGTGTTGAAAAATAGTAGGAATTTCCCAGGTAACAAGAGATATGGGATCAGTGAAGAAATCAGAAGCAGCAGCATGTTCTGGGAAGAAGAAATTGCAAATCCAAACACACAGACCCAAGAGAGTTTAGCAGGTTTGCATGAAGACCAGTCATCTCATGCGAATGGAGACCAGTGTGCTCTGGTGGTCAATGGGTGGACTTACTGATAGTAATAACCCAACTCTCAATCCTTCTGGGCATATGGTTGGCAGCTTTGCACTTTCCTCCAGGCCCAGATGGATGCTGCACCCAGTGGGTGTGGGTCACAGCCAAGGAACCTCAAGCTTGGGAAACCCAAGTCTTTTATAAGGGACTATAACCAACCTGCCCAAACTTTGTCCTGAAAGGACATACTATCTTTTTTTGTTTGTTTGTTTTTTTATGGGATATAGTTGCTTTATGATGTTGTGTTAGTTTCTGCTGTACAGTGAAGTGAATCAGCTATGTATGTACATATATCCACTCCCTCTTGCGCCTCCCTCCCGCCCCTGTGGGTCATCACACAGCATTGGGCTGAGCTCCCTGTGCTATACAGCAGCTTCCCACGAGCTGTCTGTTGTACACACGGTAGTGTGTATATGTCCATGCTACTCTCCCAATCCATCCCATCCTCTCTCCCCCCACCCCATGTCCACATGTCTGTTTTCTATGTCTGCATGTCTATTCTTGCCCTGGACATAGATTTACCTGTATCATTTTTCTAAATTCCACATACAAGTATTAATGTATTTGCTGTTCTCTTTTTGACTTACTTCACTCTGTATGACAGACTCTAGGTCCATCCACATCTCTACAGATGACCCAATTTCGTTCCTTTCTATGGCTGAGTAATATTCCATTGTATATGTACACTGCATCTTCTTTATTCATTCATCTAGAGATATTATCTTTACTGAAAAGCAAGCAGACTTTCCCTCCACTCTGGGAAGAATCACTGTCGCTGTTTTCCAAGGCCGCTCACTTTACAAACATTCTTGGATACATACTCTGGGACAACATGTGT
Source organism: Okapia johnstoni (assembly GCA_024291935.2). NCBI lineage: Eukaryota > Metazoa > Chordata > Mammalia > Artiodactyla > Giraffidae > Okapia > Okapia johnstoni. The sequence goes on along the minus strand of CM044320.1, from coordinate 19,732,649 downwards.
GAGTGCCTTCGTTTGCAGAAAGTACAGAAATGTGGAAGACCTGTGGAGAACTGTCTCCAACAATATCTTTGGATAAGTGGAGAAAATGGGTGATGGAAGGCACTTAGAGCCTGATTAGGGAGGATTTCATAGGCCATGTCAGGAGACCAGACTTTATCTGGTAGATAGTGGGGAGCCATTGATAGTTCTAGTGGTAGAGAGGATAGAAGATAGACTGGAGAAGGGGAATACTAGAGCTGGGAGAAGGGTTAGGGTTACAAACTTGGGCTTGGGAATTTGAACATCTGAAGGGAGCTGAAACCACTGCATTTCATCTCTATTTGGATAAGTTCTATAACCTTGAAAGCTCAGATCAAAGCACATCTTGTTTTAGTAGTTTTAAAAAATTACTTTTCAAAAGACAAGCATTTTGTCAGAGAAGTCTAATGCAGACTTCCAACCCAGAAACCAGATGGAAGGAGATATACTTGGATTGAAGCAACAGTGGGTGCTGGGCGCCCTGCCCCCCAGCACCCTGCTGTCCCAGAAAACACCCAGAGACTGCTCCCTGGAGCTCTTGAAAGCCACCAACCTCACTCTGAATCCACTTTTCTTTTCCCAGTTGGCCCAAGCAGGATTAATTGCTCCTTCCTCTGTTCTCTCAACATTTTGATCTTATCACCAAAGCAGCATTTATCACCTTAACTCATATTAATCTTCATCTTTGTATTCATTAGGGCCCAGCACACTGGAAGGCTCTCAACCAGTGTTTGCAGGCTTGAATTAGATTGATGTGAAAAACACAACAATGAAATAATTATAAAATTACATTCTTTGGTAAAGCTTTGCATTTTTATGTTAATGAAATAGACAGTTCCTGAGACATAACCACAAGCAAACAAGAATCAAGGAAATAATGAAATAAAAGGATAACTTTTTATAGTGCAACAGTCTTAGCTTGAGTTTGTTTTATTTTGTCTAATGTATTAACACATGCTTATTCAAGACACAAAGAGCTTTTTCTTAGAAAGGAGACCTCAGTCCAAATAAATAATATTCTTGAAATTAGAGTGAGAAGGTTGCCAGGTCTTCTTCAAGTATGTAAATCCATTCGGTCACCTGTGTTTTCATCACGCAGGGAAGGAAAAGTCTGTGTTTACTCTGCTAACTTATGCTAGGGAAATATTTGCTTTTGAAAAAACAAAGTAGCTTAAAAAAATGGTTTTGGTTTTCCTTTCTAGCTATTATCTGTGTGGAGTTCATAGGTGATTTGGTGAAAACAATAGTCCCTGGAATTTTGAGTAACAGTTTTCTGAATTTTCTTTTTCCTTTCTTTTTCTCAAAAACTACTTAAATTTTTTTTTTAAACCTGTTTTATGTTGGAGTATAGCTGATTAACAATGTTGTGATAATTTCAGGTGGATAGCAAAGGGACTCAGCCATCCATATATATACATGTATCCATTCTCCCTCAAATTACTCTCCCATCCAGCCTGCCACATAACATTAAGCAGAGTTTCCTGTGCTATGCAGTAGGTCCTTGTTGGTTATCGCATTTTCATGAGGCTTTCTGCTTGTTCATAAATGAATTTGTCTGACTTTTAAAAATTTAATTGGAGGCTAATTATTTTACAATATTGTGGTGGTTTTTGCCATACATCAACATGAATCAGCCACGGGTGTACATGTGTCCCAGCATCCTGAACTCCCCTCCCACCACCCTCCTCACCCCACCCCTCTGGGTTGTCCCAAAGCACGGGCTTCGAGTACCCTGCTTCATGCATCGAACTTCCTCTGGTCGTCTGTTTTACATATGGTAATATACATGTTTCAAGGCTATTCTCTCAAATCATCCAACCCTCACCTTCTCCCACATAGTCCAAAAGTCGCTTGTTTACATCTATGTCTTTCTTGCTGTCTTGCATATAGGGTTGTCATTACTGTCTTTCTAAGTTGCATATATATGTGTTAACATACTGTATTGACTTACTTCACTGTGTATAATAGGCTCCAGTTTCATCCACCTCATTAAAACTGACTCAAATGCACTCTTTTTTTATAGCTGAGTAATATTCCATTTGTATATGTACCACAGCTTCGTTATCCATTCATCTGCCGATGGACATCTAGGTTGCTTCCATATCCTGGCTATTGTAAACAGTGCTGCAGTGAACATTGGGGTACACGTGTCTCTTTCAATTCTGGTTTCCTTGGTGTGTATGCCCAGCAGTGGGATTGCTGTGTCATACGGCAATTCTGTTTCTAGTTTTGTAAGGAATCTCCACATTGTTCTCCATAGTGGCTGTACTAGTTTGCATTCCCACCAACAGTGTAAGAGGGTTCCTTTTTCTCCACACCCTCTCCAGCATTTATTGTTTGTAGACTTTTTGATGGCAGCCATTCTGACTTGTGTGAGATGGTACCTCATTGTGATTTTGATTTGCATTTCTCTGATAATGAGTGATGTTGAGCATCTTTTCATGTGTTTGTTAACCATCTGTTATGTCTTTGTTGGAGAAATGTCTGTTTAGTTCTTTGTCCCACTTTTTGATGGGTCATTTATTTTTCTGGAATTCAGCTGCATGAGTTGCTTGTATATTTTTGAGATTAATTGTTTGTCTGTTGCTTCATTTGCTATTATTTTCTCCCATTCTGAAGGCTGTCTTTGCACCTTGCTTTTAGTTTCCTTCGTTGTTCAAAAGCTTTTAAGTTTAATTATGTCCCATTTGTTTATTTTTGCTTTTATTTCCATTACTCTGGGAGGTGGGTCATAGAGGATCCTGCTGTCATTTATGTCACAGAGTGTTCTGCCTATGTTTTCCTCTAGGAGTTTTATAGTTTCTGATCTTACATTTAGATCTTTAATCCATTTTGAGTTTATTTTTGTGTGTGGTGTTAGAAAGTGTTCTAGTCACATTCTTTTACAAGTGGTTGACCAGTTTTCCCAGCACCACTTGTTAAAGAGATTGTCTTTTCTCCATTGTATATTTTTGCCTCCTTTGTCAAAGATAAGGTGTCATAGATGCATGGATTTATCTTGGGTTTTCTATTTTGTTCCATTGATCTATATTTCTGTCTTTGTGCCAGTACCATACTGTCTTGATAACTGTAGCTTTGTAGTATAGTCTGAAGTTATGCTGGTTGATTCCTCCAGTTCCATTCTTCTTTGTCAAGATTGCTTTGGCTATTCGAGGTTTTTTGTGCTTCCATACAAATTGTGAAATTATTTGCTCTAGTTCTGTGAAAAATTCTGTTGGTAGCTTGACAGGGATTGCATTGAATCTATAGATTGCTTTGGGTAGTATACTCATTTTCACTATATTGATTCTTCCAATCCACGAACATGGTATATTTCTCCCTCTATTTGTGTCATCTTTGATTTCTTTCATCAGTATTTTTTAGTTTTCTATATATAGGTCTTTTGTTTCTTTAGGTAGATTTATTCCTAAGTATTTTATTGTTTTTGTTGCAATGGTGAATGAGACTGTTTCCTTAACTTCTCTTTCTGTTTTCTCATTGTTAGTATATAGGAATGCAAGGGATTTCTGTGTATTAATTTTATATCCTGCAACTTTACTATGTTCATTGATTAGCTCTAGTAATTTTCTGGTGGTGTCTTTAAGGTTTTCTATGTAAAGGATCATGTCATCTGCACACAGTGAGAGTTTTACTTCTTCTTTTCCAATCTGGATTCCTTTTATTTCTTTTTCTTCTCTGATTGTTGTGGCTAGGACTTCCAAAACTACGTGGAATAGTAGTGGTGAGAATTGGCACCCTTGTCTTGTTCCTGATTTTAGAAGAAATACTTTCAATTTTTCGCCATTGAGGATAATGTTTGCTGTGGGTTTGTCATATATGGCTTTTATTATGTTGAGGTATGTTCCTTCTATCCCTGTTTTTTGGAGGTTGGGTGCTGAATTCTGTCAAAGGTTTTCTCTGCATCTATTGAGATAATCATATGGTTTTTATCTTTCAATTTATTAATATGGTGTATCACATTGATTGATTTTCAAATATTGAGGAATCCTTGCATCCCTGGGATAAAGTCTGTTTGGTTATAATGTATGATCTTTTTAATATGTTGTTGGATTCTGTTGGCTAGAACTTTGTTGAGTATTTTTGCATCTATGTTCATCAGTGATATTGGCCTGAAGTTTTCCTTTATTGTGGCATCTTTGTCTGATTTTGGTATTAGTGTAATGGTGGCCTCATAGAATGAGTTTGGTGGTTTACCTTCCTCTGCAATTTTCTGGAAGAGTTTGAGTAGGATAGGTGTTAGCTCTTCTCTAAATTTTTGGTAGAATTCACCTGTGAAGCCATCTGGTCCTGGGCTTTTGTTTGTTGGAAGATTTTTGATTACAGTTTTGATTTCTGTGCTTGTGATGGGTCTGTTAAGATTTTCTATTTCTTCATGGTTCAGTTTGGGAAAGTTATACTTTTCCTAGAATTTGTCCATTTTTTCCAAGTTGTCCATTTTATTGGCATATAATTGCTCATAGTAGTCTCTTATGATCTTTTGTATTTTGGGGTTGTCTGTTGTGATTTCTCAATTTTTATTTCTAATTTTATTGATTTGATTCTTCTCCATTTTTTTCTTGATGAGTCTGGCTAACAGTTTGTCTATTTTATTTATCTTCTCAAAGAACCAGCTTTTAGTTTTGCTGATTTTTGCCATAATCTTCTTTGTTTTTTTTTTTCCCCATTTGCTTCTGCTTTGTTTTTTACAATTTTTTTCCTTCTACTAAAGTTTGGATTCTTCTTTTCTTTTTCTAGTTGCTTAGGTGTAAAGTTAGGTTGTTTATTTGATGTTTCTCTTGTTTCTTGAGGTGGGCTTGTATTGCTGTGAACCTCCCTCTTAGCACTGCTTTTACTGAATCCCATAGGTTTTGGGTTGTCATGTTTTCATTTTCATTAGTTTCTATGCATATTTTTATTTCTTCTGTGATCTGTTGTTTATTCAGAAGCGTGTTGTTTAGCCTCCATATGTTTGTATTTTTAATAGTTTTTTTTCCTGTAGTTGACATCTAATCTTAATGCATTGTGATCAGAAAACATGCTTGAAATGATTTCAGTTTTTTAAAATTTACCAACGCTAGATTTATGGCCCAGGATGTGATCTATCCTGGAGAATGTTCTGTGTGCACTCGATAAAAAGGTGAAATCCATTGTTTTGGGGTGAAATGCCCTATAGGTAACAATTAGGTCTAACTGGTCCATTGTATCACTTAAAGCTTGTGTTGCCTTGCTAATATTCTGTTTGGTTGATCTATCCATGGGTGTGAGTGGGGCATTAAAGTCCCCCACTGTTATTGTGTTGCTGTTAATTTCCCCTTTCATACTTGTTAGCATTTGTCTTTCATGTTGAGATGCTCCTATGTTGGGTGAATATATATTTATAATTGTTATATCTTCTTCTTTGATTGATCCTTTGATTATTATGTAGTGTCCTTCTTTGTCTCTTATTATTGTCTTTATTTCAAAATCTATTTTATCTGATATGAGTATTGCTACTCCTGCTTTCTTTTGGTCTCCATTTGCATGGAATATCTTTTTCCAGCCCTTCACTTTCAGTCTGTATGTGTCCCTGGGTTTGAAGTGGGACTCTTCTAGACAGCATATATAGGGGTCTTGTTTTTGTAACCATTTTGTCAGTCTTTGTCTTTTGGTTGGAGCCTTTAACCTATTTGCATTTAAGGTAATTATTGATAAGTATGATCCTGTTACCATTTACTTTGTTGTTGAATTTGTCTGACTTTTAAGGAGAACACAGCTGGTGGTAGCATTTTGTTCATCCTGCTTTGGTTCTGTCATGGCCACTGTCTGTTTGGAAGAAGGTCAGCCCTGAGTTATGCTGAGGAGGGTTGTTGTTGTTCAGTCATTCAGTTGTGTCCAACTCTTTGTGACACCATGGACCACAGCACGCCAGGCCTCCCTGACCCTCACTATCTCCCAGAGCTTGCTCAAACTCATGTCCATTGAGTCGATGATGCCATCCAACCATCTCATCCTCTGTTGCCCTCTTCTTCTGTTCTCAGTCTTTCCCAGCATCAGGATCTTTTTCCAGGGTTGGCTGTTCCCAGAAGGTGGCCAAAGTACAGAGCTTCAGCTCAGCATCAGTCCCTCCAATGAAAATTCAGGGTTGATTTCCTTTAGGATTGACTGGTTTGATCTCTTTGCTGTCCAAGGAACTCTCAAGAGCCTTCTCCAATGGTGAGGAGGGAGGAAGGAGCAAATCTAAGATCTCATTGTGAAGATGAATCCAGGGTTTATAGAGCTGAAACTCTGATAATTTTTTAGCCCTCTTTGAAAGAATGCAAAGTTAGATGTGATAAGTGAATATTTATAATGAGAACAGAAATCATGATAATATTTTTGTCAACTAAGTACCGAACATAGTTTTATAACATTGTTTTACAAGTCATTTTACCAACATACTTTTTGATTGTGGTTTTATCTGACAGTAGTTTTGTGATATTTTCTATAGAAAAAATAGATTATTCAGTTATTTACCTAGTATAGCTGATAAAATATTTATGTTTATTGTGGAGAGCTTAGAAAAGTTTTTCCAGCTTCATGAGCAGTATTGCCAAGAAAATGTTTAGAATTGTCAAACCTAAGCAAACCACTACCATGTTTCTTTCATAGAGGAGCTGTAAGATTTCAGGACATTTGAGGTTTTATTCTGATTTTCTATCTTAAATGCTCTTTGAATCGATGACACTGATGTCCTCACTTTCCTAGTAGGTTATGAATTTTATGTTATCTTCATCCATAGCAGTATTTTCTGTCAAATCAGCAAGAAATTTACATACTTCCTCTATTCTTATGATTCACTTCTCATTAATTGGATTATCAAATGACCTAAAAGCTTATTACTTACCATTACTTCTATCTGAAATGTATCCTTCTCTTCCTCTTAAGGAATTAATTACTGCTTTTGGTGTGATCTTATTTTATTTTATTTTTGTTGTACGTTGTTTCATGATGGTAGGATGATATCTATTATATTGTTACTCATCTTTACTGTTTCTATTTTACTTTTTCATTTAAAATATTTTTGTTTTGTTTTCGTCTGAGTGTTCTCATAAAATTAAATAGTTCTCTAAAAATTAAACTGTCATCAGAAGGCTGTAATTTCTCATTTGTTTTATTAAAACATTCTTAAATATGCTTAACTGTTGGAGGGAGGGAAGAAGAAAACTGGTTGAGTTATGACTTTAACCAAGCTCCCAGATTGAGCCAGGGTGTACCTTGGGAAGGTCAGGATTTGGCGGATATTGCTGATGAATTGAAGATTTGATGGAGGTAGAGGCAGGTAGTTTGGGTTAGAGTTGCTACTACCTTGTCACACCAACATAAGGATATCTGAGAGTATCAGGGTAGGAAATCCAACATAAGGAAGACCAAGCCACAACAGGAACAAGGTGGATTCTCCTGAACTAGAGAGTAACAAAGATGCTTTGGGAAAGGGGCGGATACCATGGAAAAGGCCAACTGGTTGGGAACCCGGGGAGGAATGTAGGGACCATATGTAGAGGGTTAGGCTTACGGGTATGTACGTATTAAAGATGGTGACAAGACCAGGATTCCTCCCACAGCTGCACATGGGGCTGATAGCACTGAAGGCAGTGCGGTCTTGGTGATGGTTGGTGAGGTCCTTCCTGAAGAGTCTCAAGTAGGAGAAGACTTCTTCCTTCTTCAGGAGACTGTCAGTGACGGGGCTGGGTTTTTCTCAAGCAGATTAGAATATTTTGAAAAGAGGCAGCATTGTATAACTGACCATGAATTTTGGAGTCAGAAAGACATGGGTTTGAACTGGCCATGCAACCTCTTATCCCCTGCTTCCCTCTCAACAAACATGGGGATTGTAGTACATGTCTTTTGGATAGCTATTACATAAATCTTATAATAAAATGACAAAAGTGAAAGTGTTAGTTGCTCAGTCATGTCCAACTCTTTGGGACCCCATGGACTGTAGCCCACCAGGCTCCTCTGTCCATGGAATTCTCCAGGCAAGAATACTGGAGTGGGTTTCCATCTCCTTCTCCAGGGGGTCTTCCTGACCCAGGGATTGAACCCAGATCTCCTACATTGCAGGCAGATTCTTTACCATCTGAGCCACCAGGGAAGCACTTAATATGATCAAGAGTATGGTAAATTTCATGAGTGTGAAATCCAGAATATTTGTGATTGTTAATAATGTTATGGTTTTCATACTTTTGATAGGTTTTCATACTTTTGCTGTGTTTTGTTAATTTAATTATTATTTTCCAAAAGAGAAAAAAACAACATAAGATTCCTTTGTCTCAGACTGATCTCAGAGTTCTCAATTTCCACCTTAGCCTGTTTGCTTGTACTTCCAGTGTTGTATGTGTTACACATACACTTTGAGAGACATCACCAAGAAATAGAGCCAGAGTCCTTGAACTGATTACAGAGTTTAAAGAGACTATCTTAGTTCTTAACCCCTTAATTTTTGTTTTTTAATGAGAAGATATATTTTATTGGGGCTTCCCTGGTGGCTCACATGGTAAAGAATTCACCTGCAATGCAAGAAACCTGGGTTGGATCCCTGGGTTGGGAAGATCCCCTGGAGAAGGGTATGTGAACCCACTCCAGTATTCTTGCCTGGAGAATTCCATGGACAGAGGAGCCTGGTGGGTTACATGTTCATGCAATCACAAAGAGTCAGACACAACTGAGTGACTAACACTTTTCACTTTACTTAATGTTTTGCTGATAGAATCTGCCTGAGTTTGGAAAGGAGTTTGTTTTAATTTTCTGTATATTGATGCTCAATGGCTTTAATTTCTTGGATTATTTTGTTAGCATTTCTTTATTTTCCTTTGTATTGTTATTTGGATTCATTCTTTTGATGTGCTGTCCTGGAGGGTATCACAAGTTCAGCTGCAAGCCATCAGGGGCTCCATTCCCTCCTGGTGAAGAGGGGAGCTGGACCCATCAGAGCACGTCCTTCTGGAGCTGAAGCTGATGGGACCCACTGGGACCAGGTGAGGAAGAACCTAGTGTCTCTTTCCTTCATCCCATTGGGCATCCTCACCATCCATCCTGCAGTGTCTGTGAGATCTCATTAAGCTCTTGTGATGGTCTTCCCTTGAGAAGGGCAGGAGAGTGGAATACATGTATCAGTTTGGAAGGGTTTAGATATGTTGGATCTGAAATTTCCGGCAGAATATTGTTATCAGACTTTTGCTATTGGAGAAAGGTGAAGAAAAAGCCACCTTGACTGTGTTTGGTGTCACTAGGAAGTGTGATTTGGTTTAACACTAACGGTGACTCACTTAGCAGTTAATTTATCCTGTTTACTGAGACCCCACTCCTCTAAAAATCCTTTTCCTGGAGGTAAAGGAACCTTGGCACAATAAACCTGTGTGGCCAATCACTGTTAGTTCTCAGTTCCTCTGACTGAATCTTGAGAAGAAACCAACCAATGAAAGGCTAAGAGAGAGGGGGACCTTTCAGAAGCCAGCCATGTCTCAGCCTATAGGATAGGATGGGAGGTCCTGTGAGCCCTGGTCAGGTGAATGCTTAGGGACACATCTTGTTTGATCGGATGATCTTCAAGACCCAACTTGATGTTTATAATTTTATCCATAAAAAGGCAGGCAATCGAGGAAGAAAAAAAAAGAATAGAGTTCTGTCAGTAGCCAAGTGTAACTTGAGAGGCGTCATTAACAACTTTATGCCTCATTTATCCTAATCGAACAACCCAGTTTGGAAGAATAACCTGCCTTGGGGCCTGGAGCAAGAGAATAGAGTGCTACTTTCTGTATTTCCCCTGTTTTTGTTTATAATTCTCAATATCCTGTCTTCTGAACATGGCTCCTGTAGAGTGGCCAATTTAATTAAACCACACAGGAGGACTGGGGAGGATTTGGATAAGTGTTGTGCAGAGTGTGTCATTGTCACCATGGGGCCATGGGAGAATGTGGGTGACACAGCAAAATGCTCTACAACTGGGGAGTGCAAACCTCCTGCTGGGGCTGGATCAGCAGAATGATGGCTTAACATGGAGAGATGAGTCATAATTACTCTTAATAAGAATAAAATTAAAGTGACAGCAAACAGCGCTTTTGAATTCCCACCAGGGTATCTTGTTCAGGAAAATAAATGTCTCCTAGAGCAGGTCTAATCAGAATGGAAGGAGCCCATCCCCAGGTGAGAATGTCACACCTTCCCCAGGTGTGTGAATAGTGAGCACAATGCACGGAAAAAAATGGAACAAATGGAACAGGAGGGTCACGTGGCTGTCCTCGTGTTGACCCAGGCTTTTTGGCACCTCATGTCTTGTGAACCAGGATGCGTCTGTTGCAAGACACAAAGACAGCTGTACCCCAAATGGCTTAAGCAAAAAGGGAATTTATTACTGATGTGACCATGCCTGACTTCAGGGGCATCTTGTTGTCACACTAATGTCATCACACTGCCTGTCTCTCTGTGTGCACCCTGACGCTACCCGCCTTCATCAGAGGTTCTCCACGCTCAGAGGTTCCCACTTCAGGGACATACTGGCCACGTAGCTCCAGACCTCACATCTTCTTGCCCTCTGATCTCAGGGGGCAAGCTTCCCTTTTCCAGAATCCCAGCAAAAGTCCCATTTCATCTCATGGGTGCTGTGGGATTTTATGCTCGCTGTGGCCAGAGAATGCAGTGCTTTAATTGACTAAGAGTGAAGGAGAGGTGAGCCCCCAGACAAAAACTGGGGGCTGTTGGCAGAAGGGGAGATGAATGTCAAGGACACAAACCAGATTGTTTACTCTATATGTGATCCCAGCTCTAGAACTCTGCTGTTGCCTGAGATCTTTTGACTTTTTTGTTTAAGGTCAGAAAACATGGGGTAGGAGTGGGTGCGCGGGGTTGTTTCTGGAGGCTGGTTGACACCAGGGCTGACTCCATATTCCTGTTCCTCTCTTCAGAAAACAGTGCCCAGAGGAGAGAGTTGGTATAAACAGCAATTTCATAGGCGCTGCTGAAGCTTGGTGGGGAAGGGGGTATTCCCCAGTAATCTTTTTCCCCCTCTAGGGGATCTTTCTGACCCAGGGATTGAACCCAGGTCTCCTGCATTACAGGCAGATTCTTTACTGTTTGAGCCATGAGGGAAGCCCAATCTTCCTGAACTATCAGGCATATAAGAACGATTAGTCTCAGATGATCTTTGTCTCCCAGCAGGGTCTTGGTGGCCTATCAGTTGTTCATTTCAGTTCAGTCGCTCTGTTGTGTCCGACTCTTTGCAACCCCATGAACTGCAGCACACCAGGCCTCCCTGTCCATCACCAACTCCCGCAGCCTATCCAAACTCATGTCCATTGAGTTGGTGGTGTATGCAACCACTTCATCCTCTGTCATCCCCTTCTACTCCTGCCTTCAATCTTTCCCAGCATCAGGGTCTTTTACAATGAGTCAGCACTTCGCATCAGACGGCCAAAGTATTGGAGTTTTAGCTTCAACATCAGTCCTTCCAATGAACACCCAGGACTGATCTCCTTTAGGGTGGACTGGTTGGATCTCCTTGCAGTCCAAGGGACTCTCAAGAGTCTTTTCCAACACCACAGCTCAAAAGCATCAATTCTTTGCTGCTCAGCCTTCTTTATAGTCCAACTCTCACATCCATACAAGACCACTGGAAAAACCATAGCCTTGACTAGACGGACCTTTGTTGGCAAAGTAATGTCTCTGCTTTTTAATATGCTGTCTATGTTGGTCATAACTTTCCTTCCAAGGAGTAAGCGTCTTTTAACTTAATGGCTACAATCACCATCTGCAGTGATTTTGGAGCCCAAAAAATAAAGTCAGCCGTTTCCACTGTTTCCCCATCTATTTGCCATGAAGTGATGGGACAAGATGCCATGATCTTAGTTTTCTGAACATTGAGCTTTAAGCCAACTATTTCACTCTCCTCTTTCACTTTCATAAAGAGGCTCTTAAGTTCTTCTTCACTTTCTGCCATAAGGGTGGTGTCATCTGCATATCTGAGGTTATTGATATTTCTTCCGGCAATCTTGATTCCAGCTTGTACTTCCTCCAGCCCAGCGTTTCTCATGATGTACTCTGCATGTAAGTTAAATAAGCAAGGTGACAATATACAGCCTTGACGTACTCCTTTTCCTATTTGGAACCAGTCTGTTGTTCCATGTCCAGTTCTAACTGTTGCTTCCTGACCTGCATACAGGTTTCTCAAGAGGCAGTTCAGGTGGTCTGGTATTCCCATCTCTTTCAGAATTTTCCACAGTTTCTTGTGATCCACAGAGTCAAAAGCTTTGGCATAGTCAATAAAGCAGAAATAGATGTTCTTCTGGAATTCTCTTGCTTTTCTGATGATCCAGCGGATGTTGGCAATTTGATCTCTGGTTCCTCTGCCTTTTCTAAAACCAGCTTGAACATCTGGAAGTTCACGGTTCAAGTATTGTTGAAGCCTGGCTTGGAGAATTTTGAGCATTACTTTGCTAGCATGTGAGATGAGTGCAATTGTGTGGTAGTTTGAGCATTCTTTGGCATTGCCTTTCTTTGGGATTGGAATGAAAACTGACCTTTTCCAGTCCTGTGGCCACTGCTGAGTTTTCCAAATTTGCCTGCATATTGAGTGCAGCACTTTCATAGCATCATGTTTTAGGATTTGAAATAGCTCAATTGGAATTCCATCACCTCCACTAGTTTTGTTCGTAGTGATGCTTTCTAAGGTCCACTTGACTTCACATTCCAGGATGTCTGGCTCTAGGTGAGTGATCACACCATCGTGATTATCTGGGTCGTGAAGATCTTTTTTGTACAGTTCATCTGTGTATTCTTGCCACCTCTTCATAATATCTTCTGCTTCTGTCAGGTCCATACCTTTTCTGTCCTTTATTGAGCCCATCTTTGCATGAAATGTTCCCTTGGTATCTCTAATTTTCTTGAAAAGATCTCTAATGTTTCCCATTCTATTGTTTTCCTCTATTTCTTTGCATTGATCGCTAAGGAAGGCTCTCTTATCTCTCCTTGCTATTCTTTAGAACTCTGCATTCAAATGGGTATATCTTTCCTTTTCTCCTTTGCTTTTCACTTCTCTTCTTTTCACAGCTATTTGTAAGGCCTCCTCAGACAGCCATTTTGCTTTTTTGCATTTCTTTTTCTTGGGGATGGTCTTGATCCCTGTCTCCTATACAATGTCATGAACCTCTGTCGATTGTTCATCAGGCACTCTATCTATCAGATCTAGTCGCTTAAATCTATTTGTCACTTCCACTGTATAATCATAAGGGATTTGATTTAGGTTGTACCTGTATGGTTTAGTGGTCTTCCCCATTTTTTTCAATTTAAGTCTGAATTTGGCATAAGAAGTTCATGATCTGAGCCACAGTCTGCTCCTGGTCTTGTTTTTGCTGACTGTACAGAGCTTCTCCATCTTCGGCTGCAAAGAATATAATCAATATGATTTCAGTGTTGACCATCTGGTGATGTCCATGTGTAGAGTCTTCTCTTGTTGTTGAAAGAGGGTGTTTGCTGTGACCAGTGCCTTCTCTTGGCAAAACTCGGTTAGCCTTTGCCCTGCTTCATTCTGTACTCCAAGGCCAAATTTGCCTGTTACGCCAGGTGTTTCCTGACTTCCTACTTTTGCATTCCAGTCCCCTATAATGAAAAGGACATCTTTTTTGGGTGTTAGTTCTAAAAGGTCTTGTAGGTCTTCATAGAATTGTTCAATTTCAGAGGCCTGTATTTTAGCACCTGGGGTCACTAAGAGTTGGACGCTACTGAGCAACTTCACTTTCACTTTTCCGTTTCATGCATTGGAGAAGGAAATGGCAACCCACTCCAGTGTTCTTGCCTGGAGAATCCCAGGGATGGCGGAGCCTGGTGGGCTGCCATCTATGGGGTCGCACAGAGTCGGACACGGCTGAAGTGACTTAGCATTAGCAGCGTTCTGAGATCAGTAGAGGTCTGTACCTCGTCTCTTCTCGATCTCTGTCCCCAGATGGAAGGCGTGGGATTCACAGCATGGTGTCTGGTGATGACTTTATCAACTAGAAATCTGGCAGTGGTCCTCTTCCTGGTTTGCTATCAGAATGTCTCAGGCCATTTGATTTGCTTATGACTGAAAAGCAGAGGAGAGTAATTTTGGTTCTTTACTCCTAGGAAAGGAACAAGTAGAGGAATATCACTGGTTTTCCACAGTATTCCATAGTCTTGAGAGAGACTTGACCACTGTTAAGCCCACATTTTTTTTTTTAACGCATAAAGCCTAGACAGATAGCAATTAGAGTTTCTCTTCAATGATTATCTCTTTTTTTTGGAATTTTTAAAAATTGAAGTGTAATTGATTTACAATGTTAATTTCTGCTATACAACAAAGTAATTCAGTTATATACATATACACATTCTTTTTTGTATTATTTTATGTTATGGTTTATCACAGGATATTGCATTTAGTTCCCTGTAGGACCCTGTTGTTTATCCATTCTATATGTTATAGTTTACATCCTGCTAATCCCAACCTCCCAATCCATCCCTCCCCCAACCCCTTCCCCCTTGGCAGCCACAAGTCTGTTCTCTGTGGCCATGAGTCTGTTTTTGTTTCTTGAATAAATTCATTTGTGTAATATAATAGATTCCACATCTGAAGGATATCATATGGTATTTGTCTTTCTCTGCCTGACTTATTTAGTTCGTTTAGCATGATAATCTCTAGTTGCATTCATGTTGCTGCAAATGACATTATTTTATTCCTATTTATGGCCGAGTATTAATGTATTCTATTGTGTGTATATATATACGCACACACACACACACACATCACATCTTCTTTATCCATTCATCTGTCAATGGACGTTTAAGTTGCTTCCATGCTTTTGCTATTGTGAACAGTACTGCTGTGAGCGTAGGGGTGCATTTATCTTTTTGAATTATAGTTTTGTCTGGATATATTCCCAGGAGTGGGATTGCTGGATGGATTGATTATCTCTTAATTAGGTTCTTGATGCCAAGTTCCACTGGATGGTTGTGACAGCTGTCAGGGCCTTTCTCATTGATGGGTATATGGCAGTCACTGGCATCTTCAAAAGAGCTATGGGGAAGCACAGCCAGCAAACACGGGTGACCCTTTAAATCCTTATCGGTGGTACAGCTGTTTGATTTGACATCAGCAGTGGTGGCTGATGTCAACAGGAGAGTGGGGCTGGAAGGAGAGGAACCCAAAAAATCCTATTTGAATGGCTGTCAGATCTCAGTCTCATGTTCACTTTCAGGAACACCTCTCACTTCTTGCCGTGGATTCCTTCTCACAGAACCACAGAACAACACCCTTCCTGGAATTACTGGGATGCCTGTGATGGGGGTGTGTGATTTAGACAGAGATGCTGTGTCCAGTTAGCCTCATGGTGGAGTGACTATACCATTCTTTTTTTCAATAAATAAAAGTGTAAAACTATTCATGCATCAAAAGATCAATCAGAGAACCAGGTTACCCGAGGAGATTCACTGACTGTGATCATCTGGGCAGAGGAAGCATTCATTCTGTCACTTGGAGGGAGACCTAATCTTGTTCCAGAGCGATAAGAATGCATGACGCACATTCTTCAATTTTAAAAATCTCTCATTAAATTACATTTCTAAAAATAGAGAATTCACATATGTTCTCTATAACAAGTGAAATAATATGAAGAAAGAAGGCAAAAAATTAAACATCTTTGTCATGATTCCTGCATTCCCATTCCCACCTCTTGCTCCTCTAAGGTAAACAAGGATAATGACCTATTGTGTATCTTTTCACATCGTTCCCAAGAAAATACAAGTAGATATGATTTTGACTCCTAAAAATTGGACTCACCTTGTATATAGTTTTTTGCAAACTCTTTTTCTCACATAACAATATTCTCTGGATATCCCCCTAGATCAATGTAGTTAAGTCATTCTTATTAATAGCTTCATAGTAATCCATGGTATAGATGGACCAAAATCGATTTAGTGTCCACTTGATAGATATTCAGAAAGTTTCCAGGTTTTCTCCTTTAGGAATGATGCAGCAGTAAATATTCTTTACATATATCATTATGAACTAGTACTTTTTCCCCCCATAGGACCTATCCCTTGAAATGGGGTCACTGAGTCAAAGGTTATGTGTATTTGAATTTTCAGTAGCTATTGCCAGCTTGCATTCCAAAAAGTGTAGCAATTCCCGTTCCAATAGCAACATGTGAGAGTGATTGCTAGCACAGAATGCTATATGTTTTGAGTTTAACAATGTTAAAAAAAATGTTCTTTTGTCAATCTGAGGGGTAGGAAAAAATGGCATCTCCTTATTGCTTGTTTTAGAAACAATTATTTATTTATTTGGCTTGCTGGGTCTTAGTTGCAGTATGTGGGATCTTTAGTTGTAGCCTGCAAATTCTTAGTTGTGGCATGTGGGATCTGTTTCCCTGACCAGGGATTGAGCCCTGCGCTGGGAGTGTGGAGGCTTAGCCGCTGGACTACCAGGGAAGTCCCTCCGTATTGCTTCAATTTGCTTTTCCTTACCTGCCAGTGAGGACAAGCATCTTTTCATATGTTCACTGGCCATTTGGATTTCCTCTTGTAGGAATGGTCAGTTCTGTTGTATTCAGTTGGATATTACGTGTTGTGTGTTGCAGACATTTTTCCCCCAGCTATCATTTGACTTTGGCTTTGTTTACCTTTGTTGTTGTTCAGTTGCTGGGTCTTATCTGCCTCTTTGTGACCCCATGAACTGCAGCACGCCAGGCTTCCCTGTCCTTCACTGTCTCCTGGAGTTTGCTCAAACTCATGTCCATTGAGTCAGTGATGCCATCCAACCATCTCATTCTCTTTCACCCCCTTTTCCTTCTTCCCTCAATCTTCCCCAGAGTCAGGGTCTTTTCCAATGAGTCAAAAGATCGTTTAAAGAAATGTACCAGATAATTTAAAAACTACCCAGATATTATTAGTTTTTTATAGACAATTATTAAATACAATAAACCAAATGAAGACTACAAAGATCACTCATTTTCACACTATTCATAGATAACCACCCACAGATAACTATTTATATTTTGGGGTATATGCCTCCCAACTGTCTTCTACACACATTTTACTCTTTGTTTTAAAATATCACCACTAAAGGAGAGAACTCTAAATGTGTATACTGATCAGAAGAGAAAGGGAAATTCAAGTGCAGGATCCTTTTCATAGCTACTTGAAACATATAGAAAGATGCTTATAACAGATGAGGGCAGATGGGTAGTACTGATCAGGAGGGAAATTTATTGTTCATACTGTAATAATTCTAAAATGCACATTTGATTTGCTCATCTTAACCTCCCTGAAATCAGCAAGTGTTTCATAAGCAATGATGTCGCATAAACATTGCCAGGCAGCGATCAGAACATAGTCATTGTTGTCTACATGTGTGAGCTTGTTCACAGCTTTTCACGATATCTGCACTTCACTTGGGTTATGCTCACTCAGGAGTATAAATGTTGAATTTAATTGCTATTTGAAATATCTTCGGTAAGATTTACACTATGACTACATTATTACACACTAAACAGTGCAGCCTAAGGCAGGGGAAATAGGCAAATTGTAGATTTCAAAATAATAGGCCATGTGAATGTGACTGTTCTTAATACATTATGTAGATGTTATGGTACTAAGATAATGATGCATCTTATAATTGATTTGGTGTCTTAAATTTGGTGTATGTGGTATTAAATTGTTTGGCTAGGTAATATATATGGGAAATAACTTTTTCAAGAGATTCAACAATGTGGCAATAGTCATTTGGGGATATTTCACATATTATGCTTTTGGCACAAATAAAATAACTGAGTGAAATCAGGCAAACATGACCTGATCAGCAATAATATTCAACAAGATGCTTGGAGAGATAGATGTGATTAAAAAAAAAGAAGTTAAAGATCTTGTAGTGTTGACTTGTTTGTGACTTTAGAGAAAGGGAAGCTTTGGATGGACTTTGGGAGGAGTTTCGTATTGAAGTCAGTGATGTGGACTGTGTGGGAAAGTGTTCAAGTTATGGCTAAAAGGAGATATTACATTGATATTGCAAACTCAACAGCTTCTTGGATGTGGCCTGTGTGGTTATTTCTCCTGTTAGTGTGGGTGAAGCAGCATAAATAATCCCTAAATCCATGTTGCTCCATCTGTCCTGCCTGTCAGCATAGCAGCTTGGAAGCAGTCCTGAACTAGGAGATGACAGTCGTCATTCTCCTGGGGGTTTTGCTCAGTCACTAGCTTTTATGCATGGAAGCCTGTTGCTTTGCTTGCTTCTAGTGTTAGTTGCTCAGTCGTGTCTGACCCTTTGCGACCCCATGGACTATAGCCTGCCAGGCTCCTCTGTCTATGGGATTCTTCAGGCAAGAATACTGGTGTGGGTATCCATCCCCTTCTCCAGGGGATCTTCCCCACCCAGGGATTGAACCCAGGTCTCCTGCATTGAAGGCAGATTCTCTACCATCGGATTTACCAGGGAAGCCCTTGCTTGCTCTTCCTACCCCTTAATTCAACCAAAGAGGAGTAAGCCTGCCCAGATTGGATGGGTGTAGTTTGGTATTGGGAAGAGAAGAATAAGGAGTTAATGTGCACAGCCCTCCTTTGTAATCTAATCTAGCATCTAAAAACATGATTCCTGGCCAGCTAATGGGATTTGAAAATTTCCTTAAGAAAAACAGGACATGAACATGAATATCCTAACATAAAAAAATTTCCAGGACTTCCTTGGCAGTCCAGTTGTTAAGGCTTCACACTTCCAATGCAGGGGCTCAGGTTTGATCCCTGGTCAGGGAACTAACATCCCATATGCCGCGCAGCACGATAAAAATAAACCAAACATTTAAAATAAATTTCCAGTAATTTTTACTTCTGTCTATAGTTTATCATGAGACTCTTGATTTTTTCTGACTTCATCAAGAACTTGCCAGAACAAACATTTCTTAAGTGGCTGATTGAGTTAGGGATGTACCTTAGCACTTTCCTCAGCTTCAGTTTGCCAGAAAAAAAAAGATGGAGGCAAAGCATTTATAAACATTTCCTTTCTGGAAGACCCAAGTCAGTTTTATGTGTTGTTCATCCTTAGCAGCACATTCTTTCCATTTGAGCAATACTGGAATTATTCTTAAGACCACTGAGTGAATTCTTAATTTCAGATATTAATATTTATTTACTTATTTCTAGCCTTTCCACTTGGGTCTTCAAAAATATTCTTCATCTCTCTGCTGAAATTCTCTAGCTGTTCACTTTTGTTGCCCAACATTTCTGCAGGATCCTTTAATATCTCTGTCATAATTCTTTTGATGTCCGTGTCTGACCATTCCAACATCTGGAAATCCATCTCAGGATCTGTTTCTATTCACCCTTTCCTCTCTTAACCATGGTTCACATTTTCTTGTTTCCTCACATGTCTTATAAATCTTAATTGTATGCTAGACTTTGTGTAACAAAGAGCAGTGGATAAAAATTAATAATATTTACCTCCAGAAAAATATACACTCTTTTTTTTTTTTGGTGGGGCAGGGGCCGCAGGTCACACCACTCAAGGAGCTGAGTTGCTCTGCTCTGTAGCTGAACTTGGGTTGGTCTTGGTTGTAGTTTTAGTTACTTTGTCATAGTTTAAGTTGGACTCAGTTCACCATTACCTTCAGGGTCAAAGCAGGAGCAGGCCTTTCCTTTCAGAGATGCTTGGACCTAAACACTGGTAGACTCTTGCTTTTATATTTCATAGCCAGCTGCCAGGTTTTTTTGCATGTCTGGGAGTTTTCTTTGCTCTCTGTTCCTCTGGCTTTCAGTTTCTAAGGAGATCTCTTTCTATCTGGCCCCCGTCCCCTTGGCAGTGTAGGCTGTGAAGTCTCAGAGTGTTTTGCAGGGGTTCCTCTCAGCTCTGCCATGCCTTCTGGGCCTCTGGAAGGCTGCTGAGGTATCGTTGGTAAAGACTCAGGTGCCTCTGAGGTATTTCTTTCTGCTCTCCTGCCATCCCCGGCTACTGAGGGACTCTGCCTTACAACCAGTGAAGGCCTGGAGACATTGGGAGGGGTCTCTTCCCACCCCGAGCCTCACCTCCAGCCTTGGGAATGTTGCTGCCCTCAGGGTTCTTAGCGAAGAGCCTCAGGTCCCTCCCCTTGGCTCTCCAGCCCCACTCTCGGCCGTTAGCAGGTGCTGCCTTGCGGTAGGAAAGGGCTTTGTGCATCTTGGTGGGGTAGCAGGTAGGGGTGGTGTCTTCCCTCCAGCTTTTTACCTGCTGTCCTTTGCTCATTGAAGGCCTGTGGAGAATAGGTGGGTGGTGTCAACTTGCTCTGTGGCCGGAGCTCACTGGGATTCTAATCTGTCATGCTTGTCCACACAGAGCTAGAAGTTTATGGAGTTTGACTGGTTTCAAACAGTCTGTCTGTCTGTTCCTCCTTCTCACTCTGCCAGGGATGAAGACAGCCACAGCCTCTCCTAAGAAGTGTTTATCACATTCTACAATTGTTTATCATTTACTTTAGATTTCCTTGTGTCCTCAGCATTCAGATGAGTTTTAAAATTATGATTAGTAACTTCTCTAGCTTGTTGTTAATATTAGTGGGCAACAATGAGCTCTTGTGAATTTCTGCATTCTAAATGGCTGCGAATATTTTAAAATTTGGAACTGCCACAACCTGCGTCTTACTGATACTTTCACCGTTGTTATGGTTTTGTAATAAAAGTTTAGTTTTAGCAAGAAATACCAGATAACTGGTGTTAAGTCAGGAAATGGCACATGGAAGCTGAAATTTCAGTCTTTGAGAGCCCATCAGTCACCTCTGCCCATGAAGATGGGGCATCTTCTAAGATGGCATTGGCTCCAGCCTTGGCCACACCTGGCAGTGTGGCTCTCCTACTGCTCATTTTCTCAGTGGTTTCCATGTGAGCAGCTCTCTCTCTCTCTTTTTTTTATGTATACTATTTTTTAAAGTCTTTATTGAATTTGTTACAATATTGCTTCTGTTTTATGTTTTGGCTTTTGGCTGTGAGGCATGTGGGGTCTTGGCTTCCCAACCAGGAATTGAACCCACACCCCCTGCACTGAGAGGTAAAGTCTTAACCACTGGACCACCAGGGAAGTCCCCATGTAAGCATCTCTGTCTGGAGGCTGTCTTGTTGACTGAATAATTTTGAAATCAACCATTAGATAGCAAAACTTCGGAAAGAGAAGAAGAAAAATAGTATACCCTCTTTTGCTTAATCCTCTTAAGCATAAATATCATCTATGGTCTCTTCATATGCTCGCACATCTTCCTTTCTTTTACTTTGCATTTTTTTTTTAAACTGGGCAGAGAGTCAGCTGTTGGAACCTCTTTCCAGTCTAGCCATAGAGAGCGTGTCATACCCTGCGTGTCCCTACCCACCATCACCTGTAAAAGTAACAAGTGCTGGGAGAGTCCTCAGCTTGTAAGATCAAGTCTAATTAGACTATGTTCAGGTTCAGTAACAAGACTACTTGAATAACATTGAAGACAAAGCAATAGACTCTCCGTTAGGATTTGGCTGTGTGTGACCAAAAAAAAAAAAAAAAATACATAACAACCCAGAGTAACAGTGGTTTAAGTACAATAGCTGTTTATTTCTCTTTCAGACACAGGACATTCCTAAATGTCAGGGATCTGGATCTCTTTACCTTATTTCTCAGCCATGTGTGATCTTGGGCTCATAGTCTAAGATGGTGGCGTTCACATTCTAGGAAAAGGAAAAAAAGAAATGTAAAGAAGCTGGACAAAGGGTACAGGTGTATACCACCTCTTAGGGAAGGTCCTTAAAGGCTGTCCAGTACATTCCTACTCACTCCATTGACAAGAACTTTTTCATGTGGTAACACTTAGAAGCACGAGAGGCTGAGGAACAGAGCCTTTATTGTAGGCAGCTGTTTGTCCAGCTGAAAATCAGGGGTTCTATTGCCATAGAAAAAAATAAAAAGTAAAGTTTCTCAGTCGTTTCCGACTCTTTGAGACCCCATGGACTGTAGCCTACCATGCTCCTCCGTCCATGGGATTTTCCAGGCAAGAGTACTGGAGTGGGATGCCATTTCCTGCTCCAAAGGATCTTCCCAACCCAGGGATCGAACTAGGATCTCCCACATTGTAGGCAGACGCTTTACCATCTGAGCCACCAGGGAAGTCCCTACTGCCATAGAGGAAGAGGAGAATATATTATATATTGAGGGTTAACCAGCAGACTTGGTCACCAGTCAGCTCTCTCGGGAAGAATATTACAGAGTTCCAGCCTAGTCCTGGACCTTGAAATCATTTTTGAGGGGAGAGCATTTAATATGTCAGTAACCTCTATTCTGATAACTGCTCCCCTTCCCTGGTAGCTCTGTGGGTCTGTAGAACCAGAGCAGTGATAGGATAGTAGTAGTAGTAGTGTAGCTGCTCAGTCGTGTTCGATTCTTTGTGACCCCATGGACTGTAGCCCACCAGGCTCCTCTGTCCATGGGATTCTCCAGGTAAGAATACTGGAGTGGGTTGCCATTCCCTTCTCCAGGGGATCTTCCTGACCCAGGGATTGAACCTGGGTCTCCCGCATTGCAGGCAGTTTCTTTGCCATCTGAGCCACTAGATAACAAAGGACCTAAAATATCATGTCACTTAGGAAAGTGCTGAAGAAACTGAGGATTTTAGCTTAGAGGAAAGAAGAGTTGGTGATGACCCGTGTCTTCACACATTTGAAGTGGTGTCTTGTGAAGTCTGGATGGATCAGAAGGGCAGAATCCAGCCAGTGAGTAGAAGATACAGGGAGAGTAATACAAGTTCGTTGTACAGAGGAAAACCTAGTAATAAGAGCTGTCAAAAAGAGGTAGTGAGCACATATTTACTGCTGTCAGCCTGTCATTGATAGGTGTTGAGGACAAAATAGTCAGCAAGAAGGTCTGGTTCCTGCCAGGATGGCAACAATGCTCTAGCGAGGAAGTCAGAAGTTGATCAGATAGTCACACACATATGACTGCAGATCATCAAATGTAACAACTAGGTCTTAGAATGTTGACCGTGGTTGAAGTAAGGGACAGGCACCCATTTGTGGACCTTCTAGAGGATGTATGCTTCTGTCAGGTCTAAACTTACGGTCTCTCCTGCTCATTTCTAGAAATGTGTTCTAGGTAGTGCTGCAGTGGATAGAAGGGAAGAAATTTGCCTTGGAGGGCAAAGCGAATTCCAAATCTGTGGGACTTCTATGGATAAAATGGACTTTTTAAAGTTTCGCAGTGGTTCACCATCACTCAACCAGGTTGTGCTAACCTCTTGCCTGGATAGAGAATGTTGGTTGAACATATGTGAATTCAACAACTTGAAGACTTAAAAGACTTGAACTAGTTGATTTGGAAGAACTAAAAGATCCTCTAAAATCTGTAAATATTCTAAAAAGTTTCTGAAAAGTTTTCCCACTGAGGACTTAAAAAAAACAACCAAAAAATCCATAACTCCCTTTTGCCCAAGAAAATAACCAAGAAAGAAATGATAAAAACTCTTTTTTTCAGTTCTCTCAGTCTAAATATATCAATATACAAAAACATGGTAATTTTATGAGTGAAACAAGTTATACATAATGCATTTTTATGTTCCTAAACGAACAGCATGACTTTATATCTGTAAAGGGCACTAAAAATAAGCTTTGCATGTATTTCAGTCCCCTGCCCCCAAATTTTCTTTGAAGAAAAAATTTTTTTGTTCTTCCGTAGCTTAAAATTTCTGAAAAATCTCTGTATCTGGTCTGTTCCTTTTGTTCTTTCTGCCTTGTAGCTTGGGTTCTATTTCTGTAGGGTAGATAAGTGTGAAATTAACTGTTCTTTTAGCCTAACTGATAGATGAGATTTAACTCTGTCATTTACCTGCTGGGGTGTCTAGAGAGCTCGGGCTCTGGGGTGAGTGTTCTGTCCATGGTTTTTGCCAAGGTGGGCTTCATTTCTTCCCAGCTTTAGTTCCCACTACGGCCCACCAGTTGCACTGACACGCAGCGTTTATCCAAAGAATTCAAGAGCCGTACAGCCAGGGAGTAATTTGTCTTCATGACACACCTGGGAGGCATTCAGGCAAAAAGGCTCTTACAACTGTGGGGCATTGGCAAGAGCATCAGTTTGGAGTCTGGACTGAGTGCTTGGGGAACGAGACTCCTGGGCTCTGTCACCAGCTTTGTGGGATTGTAGGAAGGTCTTTTCCCCTCTCTGAGACCTTTATTGCTCACCAGAAGGATGAGGGTTTTGGATAAAAGCTCTATGGACCTCATACGCTGCAATGTTCTATAAATGTATTATTTTGAGCCCACATTTCAAAATAAGAAGGTCGAAGCATTGATCTAAGGTTATAAAGTAGACTAGTGAGGAAATTCCCTGATGGTCCAGTGGTTAGGACTTGGCACTTTGACTGCCAAGGGCCCAGGTTCAGCCCCTGATCAGGGAACTAAGATCCCACAAGCCATGCAGTATGGCCAAAAAAAAAAAAAACACCCAAAAAAAGACTAATGGGAGAGTTGCTCTTTCTTGCTTCTGAATGGCACTGCAGTTTTTTGAATAAACAAGTTTATCCACGTAAACATGCTGGACAATCTTGGTTTACCATGGGAAAGAGCAAAAATAAACTCTAGAGGAAAGCAGGGTGGAAGGAAGAGAATAAATCCTGGTGTCTGAAACTCTGTGGCATAGTGGTAATAATCTCAATATCAACTTTAGGCTGCATCACTTTGCTAGCTCTTGGGGAGGAGAGCTGGAAAAGGAATGCTCCCTTAGTCTCTGGTGCTGTTTCATTGGCTTATTTCCTTCCAAAGCCTTCCCTTGAATGCCTGAGTTTGCTTATAATCAGCCAGCTTGATACTGGCTTTGAGCTATTCCTGACCAATGCAGTAATGACCAGCCTACCCTGCCTGCTGTGGTGATGGAGCTGGGCTGAGAAGCTGGGTGGTGTTTCTGTCCCTGTGGCACGAGAGACTGTGGGACTCCTTTGCCCTTCCAGAAATGACTCCAAGGGCAGGATTGCCAGGAGGCAGAAGGGAGGCTGCCCTTGTTTTGCTTCCGACTGGTT
Source organism: Okapia johnstoni (assembly GCA_024291935.2). Classification (NCBI taxonomy): domain Eukaryota; kingdom Metazoa; phylum Chordata; class Mammalia; order Artiodactyla; family Giraffidae; genus Okapia; species Okapia johnstoni. The sequence continues at coordinate 19,707,648 of CM044320.1, read as the reverse complement.
GGCAGACCCGAGAGGCTCAACTGAACATCTGAATTTAAGAGTGCTTAACGCTGATTCAAATCTTAAGCTGCCTTCTAAATTTTTGAGTGGATTGGAGTCAATATGTGAAATACACATACATGCTCTTTCAAAAATGACTAATCTCACTCAACCACGCTGTTTCCTTTCTTTCTGCCCACATTCTAACACCCCCAAGGGTGGTTTCTATTTATTGTCAATAAAGGTACTTCTTAGATTGCTTAGATATGAAAATGAAAATAAATGCCTTAGTTTATATATGAAATGATGTGGGTTAAAATACATGCAGAAAGTAATTCTGAAAAATTGGAAATAACCTAAATTTCCTTCATTGGAGATTTGATAATTGATAGTAATTCACACGTGAAATATAAGGCAGCATTTAAAACCATAATGGAAAAGAATATAAAAAAGAATGTGTACATAGGTATCACTTTGCTGAATAGCAGATATTAACACAACATTGTAAATCAACTATGCTTCAATAAAAATAAAATTATGATATAGATACGTTTGTTGATATGAAAAAGTATTCTGATATGTGAAACAGGTTAAAACTATATGTATTAGATGACCCTGTTTTTGCAAAGACAAAAGTATATATGCATATACTGTAAGCCTTAAAAAAATCTATAAGAGAGGACTCACCTAGGCATGTGTATTTGGGGGCTGAAAAGCGGTTCTGGTGTCCATGTGGTTTGGACCTAAGGCCTTAATATTTTCACCACACTGTTTCAGCACTGTCACTTTGGTTTCCAATCCTCTGTACTTCATGTTAAAAAAACTGAACACAACTGTGGTGATAGAAACATGGATGATGTGTTTTCTGCTTGGCAAGCTGATTTTTTTTCTACAGTGAACATTTATTGCCTCTCTGACAAAATAGCAAAAACTAGAAAAAGGGATCCAGGAGACCCTCCTTTGCTTGGGATGTCTTGGTTGAGATTAATTTGAGCTCCATTTCTAGTTCAGATTGCTGAATCTTCTTTTTCACCTTACTCTTTTTTGGCTCTGAGTTCTTTCTACTCTGTTATTTTGCGTATCTACTTTGTTATTTTCCAGTCATGAAGATAGCTTGACATGTGGCAGATTGGGCGGAACCGTCCAAAAGAAAAGTTGGTCCTCCTCCATTTGGGTGGATAATCCTGACCTTCTGGCAGTTTGGCTCACCTGTTGGCAGGGGTGCAGACATTGCCTGGGAAACTAGAGAAAACCAGCAGTAGGCAGAGGACGAAGAAGTGGTTGATATGAGGAGATTTAATCACTGCTGTGGAAAATCAAATTACTGTTCTCAATTCTTCACAGCATTCAAAGAGAGTATTCATCAATGCCCTTGCTATGGCCTCATAGCAAGGGAAGTTGCAGTATACGTTCTGCCCCTTAACTTTGGGTTTGGCCAAAGAGAATATTAGTGGATGGGGGATTACAGAGGCTTGAAGAGCCCATACGTTCATGCTGCGATTTTTGTACATCTGTTACCCACCATGAGGACTTCCTCCAGGCAGCTGTTGCCCCATCAGCCTGGGCTCCAGAATAAATATAATGCCTTCAACCCAGCCTGTAGTCTGGAGCCAAGTGCTGCTGAACAGCCACCCGAAGCGAGTTCCCCTGGCCCAGCCCAGCCTGGGCTAGCCAAACCATAATCAGCCTTGCAGACTCGTGAGTAGGAGACTAAATCCTAGCTGTTTGAAACCACTGAGTTTTGGGGTGGTTTATTGTGTGGCTTCCCTGAGGCTATAACTGGTTGATTACACTGGTCTAGGTCTGTTAAATAGGCCCGCCAGAGTCCTTGCTGGCTGAAAAGAGATTTCTGCCTGCTTGTGTGTGATAAATATACAAAAACCATCCAAAAATGTGATGATGATAACCTGGAAAGAAAAGAATACAGTCAGCCTGATTTCGCATCCAGGGCAAATATAACTTTCCCTCCTTGATTATAAACGAATTCCAGCATTTCAGTTAAGGAACTGGATATATTAAGGTATACATTACTGACATTCTAACCCTAAGTCCAGGGAAATTCAGTTTATGGTCAATGCCTGAAAAGTTAGTGAGTCATTAGGAACAGTGCACAAGCCAGGAAGCCCCGACTATAGCATTGACTCTGGACTCTCTGTCAACCTTATTGTTTTTCAGAGGAACTCCTTCTTCTCATTTTAGCTTTGCTCTAACCTCCAGGAGGCTGCTGGACAAGGCCGAGGTCATTAGAGGGAATGGTATCAGAAAACTCACAGACACAGTGGCAGCGATATTGGGTGTATTTCGCTTTCTGTCCAAGCTGAGAGGTTTCCTTGAAGCCGAGATCGTGTTTAGATTCTCAAGTGCACGTGTTACCCTAAGGGTCACCTTCTCCTTCTGTGCTTGGCAAGAAAGGTGGAACTCGCTTGGATGCTTGCCTTGTGTGCAATCAATTCTTAATGCTCGTTAGATGGCTGCAGCACAGTCCCAGGTGGGGGGCCATGCTCGTGGACACAGACTTGGGGGGGACAGAGCACATGGTGGTGGTCATCAGATTGCTCCCTGTAACAGCAAGGAAGTGAGGCCTCAACATACAGCACACCCTGCAAGCAGTAGGGCTGAAGCTGAGCTAGAAACCAGAGCAGCAAGACCTTTCCCCCCTGACTTTCAATGGTTGCTGGTTAGTTGCCAAGTCATGTCTAACTCTTCTGTGACTCCATATACTGTAGCCCACCAGGCTCCTCTGTTCATGGGGTTTCCTAGGCAAGAATGCTGGAGTGGGTTGCCATTTCCTTCTCTAGGGGATCTTCCTGATCCAGAGATCAAACCTGTGTCTCCTGCATTGGCAGGTGGATTCTTTATTCTTGAGCCACCTGGGAAGCCCAACTTTCAATGGTACCCATATCATTTTGGCCTTTCTTACCTTTTCTCTGCAGGATACACACTGAATGGGAATTCACTTATGAGGCTAGTATTTTAAAGCAATGAACTTTAAAACATGGTCCACGTTGTCAGTTTAGGTAGTTGGAAAATATAGAAAGGTGCAAACAGAAAACAAAGTCACCTGTGATCCCACAGACCAGACGTAGGCACTGCTGGTGTGCTTTTTTGTTACCTGAACTCACCAGGAATTTGGTGTTTCATACATGTCATTTCATTTTAAAATTTTTGTAGCAATCACTTTGCTTTGCTGTTTGATATCCTTTGAAAATACCAGGTTTTAATTACTGAAAAATAGCCCATCATGATCTATTGAATTTTCTACTCTTGATGGGTATTTATTATTCATCCAGTTTTCATTATCATCAATAATTCTGTGATGAGAATTCTTTCCCAGAAAGGAAATGGGAGTTACTTTTAAAAGTCCTCATGCTATGTCAACACACTACTGTTTGTAGATTAGTTTATGTTTCACTTTTGATAAATACTGCAAGAGTCATTAAGCATTATTTATATTCCAGAAAATAATTTGAAACATGACCCAAACCTATGCTCAAAATTTCTTTTGCTTCATTTTGTTTTTAATGATAGTAAAAGATTGAAAAGAGAAATTCCCCGTATTAGGAAATTAGTTAAATAAATGGCAGCTTATTCTTCTGGTTGAAAGTGATACTTTTGAGAGTTTTAAATAATGGAAATATTGATTGTTGTTTAATTGCTAAGTTGTGTCTGACTCTTGTGACCCCATGGACTGTAGCCTGCCAGGCTCCTCTGTCCATGGGATTTTCCAGGCAAGAATACTGGAGTGGGTTGCCATGCCCTCCTCCAGGGGATCTTCCTGACCCAGGGATCAACCCAGGTCTCCTACACTGTAGGCAGATTCTTTACCATCAGAGCCACCAGGGAAGCCCAATGATCTTTTTCCTCTCTCTGTACTTCTTCTAGTATTCAAATATATTACTTTTACCATCAGGAAAAAGAGTGTGTTGTTATTCTTTATAGTCATATATTACAGATGAGGTCATTTCCTGGGAAGGAAGGCATGACTGTGTGGGTTCCGCTTCCTTCCTAACAGAGGGTTTCAGAGCTTGGTCAAAGCCGTGTCCCTGTGCTCTCAGCCCTTTAAACAAGATCAGTGTCGTCTCTGGTTCAGCTTAACATAATCTGAACTCCGGTTTCATTTTCCTGAGAATATTTTTCCCTAATTCCATTTTTCTAGCTTTCAGATATTTTGATGCTTTTTCCAGATTAAGTAAAATCCCATATGTTGTGTCAAACCCGTCTGTTTTTCTCCTAAATTTTTATTTTGTTTCAAATCTCAGGTAAAGCAGGTTTTCAAGTTGGGTGTGTCTATATATCTTTAGCTCACTCCACCCTAGGAAACCCACTAATCTTTCTGTCTCTCTAGACTTCCCTGCTCTGGGCATTTCATATAAATCAACTCGTATTAATACAATGTGGAGCTTTTGTGACTGGCTTTGAATCAGCGTGTTTTCAAGTTTCCTCTGTGCTGTAGCTGGTGTCATTACTTGAGTCTTTTTATTGCCGTATAATATTCTATTGTATAGACTTACTACATTTTATTTATTCATCAGTTGGTGGATATTTGGATTGTTCCCGCTTTTTGGCTAGTATAACTAATGCTGCTGTGAACATTGTGTACAAATGTGTGTGTGAAGGTGTGTTTTCATTTCTCTTGGGTAGGAGTGAAATTGCTGGTTCATATGATAACTCTATGTTTAACATTTTGAGGAACTGCTGGACAGTTTTTAAAAGTAACTGCACCATTTTACATCCCTGCCAGGCTTGTATGAAGGTTCTGATTTCTCTACATGGTTGCTAACACTTGTAATTATCCATCTTTCTGATTTTAGTGATCCTAGGGTATGAAATGGTATCTCATAGTGGTTTTGATTTGCATTTTCCTAATGTTTTACGATGAGGAACATTTTTTACCTGGTTTTTGGCCATTTTTGTATCTTCCTTGGAGAAATGTCTATTTAGATCCTTTGACTATGTTTTAATTGGGCTATTTGCCTTTTCATTATTGAGTTGTGAGAGCTTATATCTTCTAGATACAAGTCGCTTATCAGATAAATGATTTGCAAATGTCTGTCATTTTGTGGGGTGTTCTTCCACTTTTTTTGATGGTGTCCATTGCTCAAAAGTTTTTAATTTCTAGGAGTCCAATGTATCTATTTTTTTTTTTTCTGTGACTTGTCCTTTTGGTGTCATTTCTAAGTTTTTTTCTAAGTTGAGGTCATAAAGATTTATTCCCATATTTTCTTCTGAACGTTTTGCTTTTACATTTAGGTCTCTGATCTATTTTGAATTCATTTTTTGTGTACAGTGTGAGGAAGGGATTGCAATGGACTGAATTGTGTTCACCTCCTAATTCATATGTTGAAGCTGTAACCCTCAATCTGGAGACACAGAGTCTTTAAGAGGTAATTAAGGATATGAAGTTATAAGGGTGGGGCCTTACTCCAGTAGGACTGTGGCCTTACAAGAAGAGGGAGAGAGAGAGGCGCCTTTCTCTCCCCTCTTTACTCATTATGTGAGGACACAGTGAGAAAGCAGCCTTCTTCAGGTCAGGGAAAGGGCTCTCACCAGAGTTTGACCATGATGGCACCCTGATCTTGGACTCTTTGCCTCCAGAACAGAAAATACATTTCTGTTGTTCAAGCCACCCAGTCTTGGTATTTTGTCTTGGTGGCCAGAGTTAACTAATATAGGGTCCAACTTCATTCTTTTGCATGTGGACATCCAGTTGTCCCAGTGCCCTTTGGTGAAAGGACTTTCACACCGAATTGTCTCGGCACCAGTTACTCTTAAACTAGCTTAGAGCTGAGAGTAGAATCTACCTACATTGTCTGTGAGCAGAGAAGAAACAGTGAACTGAACAACTCCATTTCCTTCCTCAGTTCATAAGTAGATCAGGACATTCTAGAATTTTGATGTGGAGTTTGTTCATGTTTGATGTGAACTTTTGAATCTCCCTTTCTTTGCCAGCATTTGACAGAACCTCAGTAACCTTGCATCTGTTTCTATTGGCAAGATGATCAAGCTACATCAGTCACATAATACTTTAGCATCTTAATAAAGGGTATTCCAGGGTCCTAGAGCTTGGCTGTGCATCCATGAGGAGTAAGGGGAAGGAATCAGGAAGGAGGGTTGAAAGAGTACACGTGTATAAGTGAATACATATTTAGTAACCATTTTAGTTATAAACCTATAGATTTTTACGGAAATGCAAATCCCAACCAAAGAAAGAGAAGCTTTGTGTCTCTAGTTCTTTTTCCTCATAGCCCATGGCCAAGTTTAATTCCTGCTCCAAACCAACACTGAAAGAGAGGAGGAAAAAAAAAGCAACAACAAAAAACCCTTTGGCTCCCTGAGACACACAATGGAGTCATTGATCCAAGAACGAGTTGGTTCAATTGCTTGCTTTACCTTGCCGCTGGGAGAAAAACAAAACCTCCTATAAAAACGTGGTTTGTGGGAAAAGGTGGGATTATCCTAAAAGCTTTCCTTTGTTTCTGAAGACACTCTGCTCTACAGAGCTTAAGTTGTGTAACGATCAGGACGTGGCGAAAAGTCAGGCCTTGCAAATTGTTCCTGGCTAAGCCTCTGATCCAGCCTGTGGCTCAGGCATACCCGCAAGGCCTCTCGGGTTACTCCCAGGAAAATGGAGACAGCTCAGGGATGCCTCTATAAGGTCACACTTGTAGATTTATGGTGTCAGCTTTCATGGGTACCACTGTGATCCCCCCCTGGCAGACACAGGAGGAATCCTCCCTCTACTCCACTCTCTGCTCTTTGGATTGGACAGAAGTCTGAGAACTGAACCAGTGAGGTTGACACCTCTGTGCATGTCTCAGCAATGTGGCCGGCTCTCCCCAATTACAGGGGTAGTGTTAGGGCAGATTTTCTGTTCACCCATTCAAAGCTGAGACAGAATTTGCACAGACCCTTTATTCCAGGTATGGAACACCAGAGGCCTGCTTTAGGTTTTCAGATTCTACATGCACTGATATCTTCAAGAAGTATTGGGTTGGCCAAAAAGTTCACTAGGGTTTTTCTGTTCCGATGTTATGGCCAAACCTGAACAAACTTTTTGGCCAAAACTCAATAATAAAGGACAGTGACTGAAGCCGCCCTGATGGAATCTGTCTCCTCTTCTTGGTGGTGGGGACCCTGCACTTGCTCTGCTCCTTCCCTGGATTGTCCACATTGCATTTCTGGCAGCTGACCTGGCTTTGGGCCACAGCCTGCTACAAGAATCACCTTCTTTGTAGAGTTTAGGAGACCTGGGTGGTGTATTTTCCCTCTGCACATCTTTATTAAATCAGACGTAACTAGATGTTAAATTCAACTCTTCTTGTTGCTTAGGAGATGGGCAGAGTCCCTGAAGTCTGAGAATATTACAATAGGTGCTAAGCAACACCATGTTATGAAAGAATATGAAGTTGGATCACTATTCAAGACATGCTGAGAAATGGTAAAACTGGATCTGACAGCATTGATAGTCACCCACTGGCAACCTTTATAAAAAGAGCAGAAATGGAGAGCCTGGACTGAGGGTTTCTCTGGGGGGCAGCTGTTGGAATGCTGGGCCCACTCCCACCACAGTGGTGAGAAATAGGGGCTCCCTTGTCACTTCAGGGCAAAGTGGGAAGGCCTTCAGGGTGGTTCTGGACAGTCTCCAGAGTAGAAGGAGTGTGAAGATGTAGGGAAAAAGATAGTCCTGAGAAGGGAGAGAAATGACAATGGACCAAGGGGACTGTGGTCCTTGTGAGCTGGTTTCTTGGGCCACTTGAGAAAGGGGATTCATTTCAGTGGACATCAGACGTGAGCCATGTGGATGGTGAGCCTGCCTGGAGGTTTCTTGAGAGGACCTGGTCCACGGGGACTCACTGGAAGGATGCAGTGACCAGTAGAGTAGACTGCTGGGAGCCTGTGGGTCAGGGGGAAGTTGAAATGTGGTCACCCATGTTAAGTAGGATGATTATTTAGCTTATCATTGAAATGGAGCCACTTCTTTTTCATTTTGATTATTTTTTTTTGACAATCTACAGATTTATTTTTTCCTTTTTTTTTTAACAACCTTTTAATTTTGTATTGGGATGTAGCTGTTTAACAGACAATGTAGTGATAGTTCCAGGTGAACAGCAAAGGGACTCAGCCATACATCTACATGCATCCATTCTCCCTCAAACTCCCCTCCCATCCAGGCTGCCACATACCGTAGAGCTGAGTTCCATGTGCTATACAGCAGGTCCTTGTGGATTATCAAAATGCGGCCACTTTTGAGAAAGAAAGAAAGAGAGGGGATGCTATTAACAGGTATGCTGGGGCAACTGGTTTAAACTGGAACTGTCTATGCACACAGGCCATATGATCACCCTAGCGTTAAGGTAACTGAGTGGGAGGTTCCCATAGCTACCTGTATCCCCTCACACACAGGGGTCAACTTCACAAGTGTTCCAGGCCCCATGGCCCCAACTCTAGGTCTTACTAGTCCCAGCCATGCAAGACAGATGCTCTTTCTCTCTAATTCCCACCCTCCCTGAATCTGACCAGAAGGGGTCAGAAGTAGCAGCTGGTGAGTGGGAGAGGGTCCCAGGAAGAGGGGTTAAGACAGGGAGAAAGATGTCCCCATAGCCCTCCCTGCCTGTAGGCAAACCCTAAGTGCCCTGAAATACTGCCCTGCCGGAAAGAGGGAGGCCCTCATTTAGATAAAAGTTCAGAATTGTGATTATCACCATGGCCTGGATATTTGAAATAATGAAATGAGGCTATTTTGTGACTGAAAACGACCCATGTGCCTTGGAAGGACAGGAGAGCTCTTAGATCTGTCTGAAATCTCAGCTAGTGCCAGAGAAAGAATCACTTAGAGAGGACAGTGGGAGAAAAAAGAAAGCTGCTTTATGATTGTAACCTTTTGAACCTCTTTCATTCGTTAACATATGACTAAAAGAGGATGGACGTGAGAGCCTCATCTGTATGGGCCTCAGCAACTATTACTAGTGTGAGGTGTTGAGCAGTTTCCCAAGATGCTGACTGCCGTCAATCTTGCCCAGCATCAGGGTCTTTTCCAATGAGTCAGCTCTTCGCATCAGGTGCCCAAAGTATTGGAGCTTCAGCTTCAGTCCTTCCAATGAATATTCAGGGTTGATTTCCTTTCAGATTGACTGGTTTGACATGCCTAATCTCATTTAAGACTGCAAACACCTTATGAGGTTCAAGATCCAAGGTCCAGTTGTAGAGTTAAGATTCCAACCCAGGTTTTTTTTCTGCTGTAGCTTGTAGGCATTCCAGGAGTGGCTGCATTCTTCTCAACAGAGAGATGATAGACTTTCCTAACTTTGTGGACTCCTTTGCTGTCAAGTGTGGTGGTCAAGAGTAGGGACCTTGGAAACAAATGGTCTGCATTCACATCTGCTTCTGAGCCTTGTATACTGTGACCTTGAGAGAGATAGTCAACCTTTCTGTGTCTTATAAGGGGGAATGACAATAATGGTATCTATTTCATGCCAGGTTTAAATGAGTTAATACATGCAAAAGGCTTAAGAAATTTCGAGTATATGTTTAAAAATGTTGACTGTTACTACTATGCTTTGATCTCATTTCCTAGATACTTGGAGCCAGAATTCTCTACCGCCCATGGGTTGAGTAAACACTATCCTGATACCACAGGACGTTAATCTGCCCTTGCAGGCCTGACTCTGTACTGTCCTCTCTGGTTGGCCAGGACCCCTCATGGCCCCTTTCAGAGGTCAGGCTCATCCTTCTTGAGCCATGGCCCTTGTTGCCCTGTTCCTGCCCACCCCCACCCCTCTGCTTGCCTCTCCCACCTCCCCTCTCTGTGTATTTAAATCTAGATTCTTTCCAGCATATTTTATCCTGGAGATTAGATCTGTATCTGTGATAACCAATCTTTTGTCTCTTCACTTTTCTCGCTTTTCATGTTATTTGCTTTTCTTAACAAAGGAAACTCACAACTTCAGTTTTAGATTTCCTTCTGCAGAATTTTCCCCATAGATAAAGCCCTTCTCGGGAGGCTACTTGGAACAGGACTCTGGAAGCTTCCTTTTTCCTTTTGTTTGTGGGCAGAGTTTCCTGTTGCCTGTAAGGTTGAGCTGGCCTATCCCCTAATCATCTTGGGAGGAAAGGACACTCCAGGGGGCCTCTCCCCAACTTTGTTGGTTTACTGGGCATCTACAGTGAACTCTCAGCGGCCAAGTCTGAGGTGTCACGATCGCCTCCGGCACCCCCCGCCCCCTAACTTTTGTTTGACATTTCAGTTTTTATCACCAGATCAGCATTGGTTCCACTGTGTGTGTGCGCGTGCGTGCTCAGTTGTGTCTGACTCTTTGCAACCCCATGGACTGCAGCCCATCAGGCTCCTCTGTCCATGGAATTTTCCAGGCAAGAATACTGGAGTGGGTTGCCATTTCCTCCTCCAGGGGAATCTTCTCAACCCAGGGATTGAACCCATGTCTCTTGTGTCTCCTGCATTGGCAGGCGGGCTCTTTACCACTGCGCCTCCTGGGAAGCATTGGTTCCACCACCAGGCTAGGAATCACAAGCAGAGAAACAGCCTCTTCCCAGAGTCTCATCTGTCTTCACAGTGCACCCCACTCTGTGGTAGACAACGTCTATATTAAGGGTGCTAAATGTGACAGTGGCTTCAAGAGAGCTGGCTTCAGAGTGGGCCAAGAGTTTCTTGTGAGGCAGCCAGACAACAGGCGACAATGTTTGAAGTTGTACCAAGTGTCTGGTCAAAGCAGAGATGGTAAGATAAGAAAAAAATTGCCTTAGAAACTGGGAACTGGCAGAAGCTAGCATGTACGCCATGCTGAGCAGCACATAGAGGGGATTAAGCTGGTCTGAAGGAAGGCAAAGTGAGTGACCAGGGGGTGAAAGCCTGGTGAGCAGGAAGCAGGTCCAGATGGAGTGTCACTCAGGTAGGGAGGGGATGATGAGAGGCAGCTGGCAAAGTGGTGCCAGAGAAGAATCTGGTTGAGCAGGAAACTGGATCCTCTGGGTGCAAAGAGGACTCGCAACTTGAAATGTAGAGGTTATGCCTGAAGCATACCAAGAAAGAGGACTTGTTTCAGAAACGCGGTAGTGCATGGGGGACAAAAATTGGGTTTGAACTGCTATCTGTAAAATGGATAACCAACAAGGACCTACCATAGAGCACAGGGAGCTCTGCTCAATGCTATATGGTGGCCTGGATGGGAGGGGAGTTTGGGGGAGAGTGGATACATGTATAGGTATGACTGAGTCCCTTCACTGTTCACCTGAAACTATCACAACACTGTTCATCAGCTATGTTGCTGTTCAGTCGCCCAGTCGTGTCCAACTCTTTGCGACACTATGGACTGTAGCCCGCCAGGCTCCTCTGTCCATGGAATTCTCCAGGCAAGAACAATGGAGTGGGTTACCTTTTCCTCCTCCAGGGGATCTCCCAGACCCAGGGATAGAATATGCATCTCCTGCATTGTCAGGCAGATTCTTTACCACTGAGCCACCTGGGAAGCCCCTAGAGTGAAGTGTTACCTTTAATTCCCTGGAAGCATCAAGGTGGAGAAGTGAAAATGATCTATTTCTCTGGATGATTCCCCCACGGTGATGTTTTGCATTTGGATAGTAGGAACATAGGAATGCACAATGGGATAAGAGTACACACTTATAATGACAACATTTCTATCAGATAACCTCCCCCCTTTCCCCAGTGACCTCATTTATCCACCTCCATCTCCAAGTACAGTCACATTGGCAGTAGAATCTTCACTATGAATGTTAGGGGGACACAATTCCATCCATAACACCTAGGTCGCATCTCCCTTCCAGAGGAGGAGTTAACTGAATGACTGAGAGCCTGACACACCCATCGGGCTGATTTTTAGGGGCCAAGGTGTGATGTAAAGATGAAGGCCTGTGCCCTGCCTCCTGCTCCTCTGCTCCTCTCCTCCGAGGCTGGCGTTGTGCAGCCACATGCTGGAAGCAGGGCAGCAAGGAGCCCTGGGCTGCCCCAGCCGGACTCTGCTGCATCCCTTTCTGCTTTCAGCTGCGGCAGGGTGGGTAAATCAGATCAGTGTTGTGCTCAGATGTCCATCTGCAGCTCCCAGGAGGAGGAGGATGTCCCCCTCAACTCTGATCCAAGCCCTGTCCTCCAATCAGATATGAGAAAGCTCAGTCTGTAGAGCTCTGGAGCTACCTGACCACATACTTATTTATCAGGGTATAATTGCATGCACAACGTTGTGTTAGTTTCTGCTGCACCACAGCACGCCTCAGCTATATGTGTACATGTATGCCCTCTATCCCACCCCTGTAGGTCATCACAGAGCATCAAGCTGAGCTCCCTGTGCTATACCGAAGCTTCCCACTAGCTATCTGTGAGGAGCATATGGCAACCCACTCCAGCATTCCTGCCTGGAGAATCCCGTGGACAGAGGAGCCTGGTGGGCTACAGACCATGGGGCTGCAGAGAGCAGGACACAAAATGAAGCAGCTTAGCACAGCACAGTGTATGTATGCCTGACCACATATTTTAAATTTCATCTCTGCCATCCTCACTCATCCTCGATTCTCCCATCTCTTTTACTTTGTCTGCTGTTTCGCTTTTTTTTCTCCATGGCACTTTTTGCCTTCGACCATTTCTCTAGTTCATCCGTAAGGATCTTTTAATACACTTTCAAGTGGCTTTCTGATAAAGAGACATTAACTGAAGCATCTGAATGTTGCTCTGTTGAGGAAGGTGGAGGTATATTTAACTGAGGGAAACTGCCTTTTTAGGCACAATTGGGGTGTATAAACTGTTACCAAATATCTAAAACATGGTTTTGGAGCAGAAATGTCAAGGTGGGCTCTGGAACATTAGCTGGTGGAAGCTCTTAGGGAGATGGTGCTGGTGATGATGGTGCACATTTACTGAGTCCTTCAATGTGTCAAGCAGAATGTAAAGTGATTTACAGGCATTTTCACTTCTAAGTATCCCTGTGGGGTAGCCAACACCATTCACCCCATTTTACAGCCGAGGAAACTGAGGCCCAGTGAGGTTAAGTGACTCATCCCGGAGCCCAGCTCAGGTCTGCCTTATTCCCAGGCCTTAAGCATGTTGCTCGGCTTAAGAAAAGAACATCCTAACATTTCAAGCTGGCCAGTGATGGGATGGCAGCTTTATTCCACATGGTCTCTGCTCTGAGCCTGCTCCAGGAGAGGCTGGGTGACCATCTGTCAGGCCTGCTGCAGAAGAAAGATGCATTTAGACAACTTCTGAGTCTCCTTCCAGCTGTAAGATCTTATGAAAACTTCACCCAGGGCCTCATGGGAGAGGAATTAGACTCGTTCTTTGTAGCTCTTCTCAGCAGAGCAGCCTGTTTCAGGCTTTTCCATCTAGAAATTCCCAATGTCAAAGGCAAGTGAATAGATAATCCTGGGGGGCCTGGGGCAGAGCTGCTGGAAGCAAAATTTTGTGTCATCTCTGAAAAAGAAATGACTTGAACTTTATAGTTATCCACAGAAATATGCTTGTTTGTTTGGAAAGCATTTTAAATTAGAAAATCTTTTAAAATATTAAGACATTCAAGGTCAAGTTTAAAATCCAACTCCCCCTTACTCTTCCTACTAAGTCTTTGTTTCAATTTGGTTCATTAGGAAAACATGCCACATTTACTGTATGAGTTTATAAGTTTCTAACCAATCACCAAGTGTCTGGGGAGAATGTTTATCTTAGTACGAGATGCAAGGCAGAAGTATAGACCAATGGGGAGGGGTGTTCTCTGGAGGTCCAGTGGTTAGGACTCAGAGCTTTCGCTGCTGTGTTGTTCAGTTGCAAAGTCGTGTCGAACTCTTGGTGACCCCATGGACTGCAGCACGACAGGCTTCCTTGTCCTTCACTACCTCCCAGATTTTCTCAAACCCATGTCCACTGAGTCGGTGATGCAATTCAGTCATCCTATCCTCTGTTGTCCCCTTTCCTCCTGTCTCAGTCTTTCCAAGTGTTAGGGTCTTTTCCAATGAGTTAGCTCTTGCATCAGGTGGCCAAAGTATGGGAGCTTCGGCATCAGTCCTTCCAATGAATCAGGGTTGATTTCCTTTACGATTGACTGGTTTGATCTCCTTGCTGTCCAAGGGACTCTGAAGAGTCTTCTTCAGCACCACATTCGAAAGCATCAGTTCTTCAGTGCTCAGCTTTCTTTATGGTCCCTCACATCTGTACATGACTACTGGTAAAACCATAGCTTTGACTATACTGATCTTTGTCATCAAAGTGATAGCTCTGCTTTTTTGTTGCTGTGGGCCCTGGCTCAATCCCTGGTCAGGGAATTAAGATCCCACAAGCTAAAGAAAAAAAAAAAAAAGACCATCCTGGAGAAGTTAGAGAGAGGCAGATCCGTGTTACTCCAATATCAGAGGAATCTTTCTAAGAGGTGCTGTTTCCCAGCAGTGGAAGGGAACCTCTAAAGAAGTAGTAGGGGGACTTCTCTGGTGGTCCAGTGGTTAAGAATCTGCCTTGCAACACAGGGGACATGGGTTTGATCCCTGGTTGGGGAAGTAGGGGCAACTGATGCCGAGGGGCAGCTAAGCCCTTGAGCCACAACTTGAGAGTCCGTGCGCCACAACAAAAATCCTGTGTGCCACCAACTAAGACCTGACACAGCCAAATAAATAAATATTAAAAAGAAGAAGAAATAAAGAAGCAGCCACTGAAAAGTTTCCCAAGCATAGATGGGTCATGGGCCTGGGAAAGACAGATGGGAGCCAGGCTCTCCCCAACTGGAAGAAGGCTAGAAGAGAAGCCACTTTCAGAATAATAACACCTAACACCATCCTCACTGTTTGTCAGGCCCGCTTCCCAAAGCTTTAATGAGTCCCCCAGACCTTAGAGTCACCCAGATTATCATCCATCCACTTTCCAGATAAGGAAATAGAGGTACAGGGAAATGAAGTAAATGGATCCAATGTCTCACTCACAGCTGCTAAGAAGCAGAGCTGGAATGTTGGAGCCCAGACTGCTGGAGTTCATGCTGGAACTGGCTCTCCGGGTGCCCTCCCTTGCTTTTCTGCCACCCACCCCCAACCCCCATCTTCACCCCGTGGTACCATTCCTGGGTTCCTGGCTCTGACCTCGAAGGGATTTTGTCAGAGGAAGAAGAGGCCTGGTGGTGAGTGGTCAGGACACCTGGACTCTGGTCCCCACTCGGCCACTAACCAAGTGACCTTGGGAGGGTCACTTATTTTCTTGGTTTTCCACGTGCTAATCTGTTATTTCTGAGGCTGCCACAGAGGCCGTTGTTTTTTCTTTTTCCTTTTAATTAACTTGTTATTTTATTTGTGGCTGTGCTGGGTCTTCATTGCTGCATGGGCTTTTCTCTAGTTGCGGTGCGTGGACTTCTCACTGTGGTGGCTTGTTGCGAAGCATGGGCTCTAGGGTGTGTGGCTTCAGTAATTGCGTTTCCCAGGCTCTAGAGCACAGGCTCAGTAGTGGTGGTGCCTGGGCTTAGTTGTTCTGCAGCATGTGGGATCTTCTGGGACCAGTGATGGGACCCATGTCTCCTGCACTGGCAGTCAGCTTCTTCACCGCTGAGCTACCAGGGAAGCTCTGAGGACATTGTTTTAACCTATCTTTTACTAAAAGTCAGGGAAACTGTGCCCCTCATGTGTAAGTCCTACTCTGTTACCAGTAGAATTGAATTATAGTAAAATAGAACAAAGTCAACAACCAAAAAAAAAAAAAAGGGCAAAAAATATACTGGGAAATGCACCTCTCTCTCTCCTTTGGGTTACTTTTCTAGCCAATGGCATCCTTTCACCCAGAACCCTGGACTATGTAGACAGTGCGTCTTTCTCTAAATCAGGGAACGTCCATCACGGGCACTCTTCATGCATCCAGGCATCAACACTATGATAAGATTTTACTGGACTCCTCCTACTCACTGTATATTTACAACCTCACAAAGTATGGATAGATTGCATCCAGATGGCCATCAGGTTTCCAGTTTAAGTGGCTACGTGACATGGTGATCTGGGACAGTGGCTTCAGCTGTGGATCATTTCTGGGTTCCCAACAGCTGTAGTGAGATGATAAGGAACCTCCACGGTCTCCCAGGAAATCTCTGCTCTCATGTTGCCCCTCCTAGGTTGGAGCCACGCTGACCGCTGAGAGCTTGATCTTGTCATAGTCTGGAGTGGGTGAGGCATGTACCATGTAGTTCTTTCCAGGATGCTTTTTTAAGTCACCAGAGGATCTCACAGGGGGGAATTGGGCCCTTGGTGGCATCTCACCCCTCATCTCCATTTCCTCTTCAGAAGAGACTCACCCTGACTCGAGAATCAAATGCAGACTTGGTGTTTTCAGTCTGGAACATTTGCTTGAGTGATCTGAGGCTCTTATATACTTTGGTTTTATAAGTGACAAGAGAAGACAGCATTGATTGTGTGTCCCTGGAAGTTCTTCCAAGTGGCCTAGAATGACTGGAGTGGCTCAGAAGAAATAGCCTGCTCACCCAGTCATCCTATTAGCATGTCTCAGTATTTACTGAGTGGAGATACATTGATTAATATATGTAGTTATCTGTCTGCCTACCTTCCTATCTCTCTATTGATCTGTCTTTGTCATCTATTTTTCATCTGTCAATCTATCTCTAGGGCTTCCCTGGTGGCTTAGATGGTAAAGAGTCTGCCTGCAATCCAGAAGATCCCAGTTCGATTCCTGCATGGGAAGATCCCCTGGAGAAGGGAATGGCAGCCCACTGCAGTATTCTTGCTGAGAAAATTCTGTGGACAGAGGAGCCTGGCAGGCTGTAGTCCATGGGGTTGCAAAGAATTGGATGTAACTGAGCAACTAACACAGCAATCTGTCTCTGTCATCTATCTGTCTGTCTGTCTGTCTATCAATCTTGGTCTATTGGGTTGGCCAAAAAGTTTGTTTGGGTTTTTCCATAAGATGTCGTGGACAAATGCGAAGGAACTTTTTGGCCAACCCAATATATCGTGAGCTACTGCTCACAATTTGGGTAAGAAGTGCATTTCAGAGACAGAACTTGGCAACACAAAGAGACAAGGGCAGTATCAAAGGTGGGTTCCTGGAGCCTTGGAGAGGGGACTGATCATCTTGGGTCAGATGGCAGGAGGAGAAGGGCATTCCAGAGAAAGAGCACAAAGGAGGTAAGGACAGAGCACCACTACAGAGCTGTCATCACCGAGGCCTGGGAAGAAGTGTATGGTCAGCACGGAGGATGTTTACGGAGCGAGGGAAGTATCTGTGGCTGGAAAGGTAGATTGGGAAAGACTGTGAAGGAGTTTGTCAGCCTGGCTCAAAGAGATGGGAATGAAAGCAGTGACGAAGTGGGAGGCTGAAGGTAGATGGAGTGGATGAGGGGTCAAGGGAGGTTTAAAATGGGAGGAAATGAGTACTGAGAAATTTATGAAGGGAATATTAATACTATTACCAGCGATATGAACTGAATTCATTTGATGTGCCAGGCAGTGTGCTTCATTCAGTATAATGCTCATAGCTACCTAAAAAGATGGGTGCTGTAATTACCTTTTTTTTTTTTTAAAGTCTCTATTGAATTTGTTAGAATACTGCTTCTGTTTTATGTTTTGGTTTTTGGCTGCAAGGCATGGGAGATCATAGCATCCCATTCAGGGATGGAACCTGTACCCTCTGTATTGGAAGGCGAAGGCTTAACCACTGGATCACTAGAGAAGTCCTTGTAATTATCTTTTATTTTACAGATAATGAGGCTGGATCTTACGGAGGTAAAATAAATCACCCAAGGTCACAGATAGTATGTGAGAGAGCCAAGACTCAAACCCTGGCTGTCTTACCCAGGGGAGAAATAACTCAAGACAAGAAATGTCCAGAAAGGAGAAGAAAGGCAATTTACTTGTCCTGAGTTACTTCTCTGATTATTTGATTAAATAGGACCCACTTTTAAATGTTCTATTTGTCCTCAATAACCCTTCTTTCCAAAATCTTTGGTTCAGATTTTTCTTTGTCCCTACCTCTTGTTATTTTCCTCTCTTTGCAGTCCTTACGACATTTACATGCTTCATTGTGAAAATCTTTTTAGAATGCATTTTATGAAAAGCATAATGCAAAACAAAAATCAGTCTAGGAAATATATTGACAGGATAAGCAGCATCTATTTACAGTTTTCTCTGCACAGATGATTTGTTTCTCAGTGCTGGGCTTTGGAGAGAATATTTACAGTGTCTGTTTTGTTTTTCTACAACATTTCCTGAGCAGGACACTAGGACTTTTGGAACTCAGGCGTATCTACCCATATCTCAGTATAAACTGAAATGCAAAGCAATTGAACAGGACAAAAGAAAAAGAAAGAAACTGCCTTGTCAGCACCATGAATCTGGCTAGTGCATCTAGGCAGTTTATCAGTACAGTTACTTGTATCCGACTCTTTGAGAACCCATGGACTGTAGCTGGCCATGCTCCTCTGTCCATGGAATTCTCCAGGCAAGAATTCTGGAGTGGGTTGCCATTCCCTTCTCCAGGGGATCTTCCTGATCCATGCATCGAACCTGGGTTCCTGCATTGCAGGCAGATTCCTTACCGTCTGAGGCACCAGGGAAGCCTTTCCTGGTGTATGACTCCATCTTTCTCCACGAGTGGGGTGCACAGATAAGGTCCGGGTAGCATCTGCATGGATGAGAAAGGTGTCCTTTCACAGTTGAGATTCTCTGAAAATGGTTCATCCTTGTTCCTTCTCGAGCTCCAAGTCCTCTCCCTGATGGAGATCTAACCCGCATTCATAGACCCTTAGTGCAAACTGCGATGAAGTATGTTTTCAGGAATGGAAGAAATGGGCTGGAAAATCTTCTTGGCCCACCTGTGGGCCTCTAGCCTTCTAGATGCTAGGGGCTTTGCTGGCCAGCTGAGTGGAAGCCAAGGGCCACTGAGGGTAGGAGGTCCTGGAGAGAGGCTCTTTGTCCATCTCTCAGGGGACAGTGTCCACAAAGGAAGGGAAAACTCAACATAATGTTTCTGCAAGTCCTTGGAAGTTATCACAGTGGACTTCTAGATGGGGCATCTTCACTTGTGCAGTGTTCTTAGGACAATCACACAGCAGCAGAGGCAGCCAAACTGCAATGATGACCTCGAGGTGAGCCAGCCTGCAGAGGTGTGTGGCCCCAGGTCCGAAAGTTCCAGACAGAGAAGCCAAGAGAGTCCCTCTAAAGCTGTGGGGCCACCAGTAGGAGCTGAGATGAGAGGCTTCTCGTTGGCCTCTCATGAGGCAGGGCAGCCACTCTTGAGAGAAGGATTTTTAGCTGTCAACACCAGGGTCTCTTGCTATGGGAGTCGAGCGGGCCTGACTGCAGTGGGGTGAAAGGGTTCAAGAGAAAACTTAGAGTCAGTGAGAGTAGACAACACTTTCAAGGAATTTTATTGCCAAAAGGGTGAAGAGAGCAAAGGACAGGGAAGCAAGTGGCTGGCAAAGTCAATGAAAATTTTCTTTTTGAAGATAGAAATAATAGCAGGTGGGATATGTGGCTCAGAGTTGCATGGACCATTATGGATACATCTCAAAAGCATAATGTGCAGTGAGAAAAACAAGTACAGAATAGTACATACAGAATGATAGAATTTTATTAAAAATGTAAAATATCCTCCCCCAAATCCCACCATTTCTTTTTAAAATTTATTTTAGTTTTGGCTACACTGAATGTTTGTTGCATCACGGGCTTTCTCTAGTTGCAGTGCACAGGCTTCTCACTGCAGTGACTTCACTTGTTGGGGAGCACGGGCTCAAGGTCACACAGGCTTCAGTGGTTGTGGCATAGGGACTCAGTAGTTGTGGCACAAGAGCTTAGTTGCTACCCAGCATGTGGGATCTTCCGAATCAGGGATCCAACCAGTGTCCCCTCCATTGCAGGGCAGATTCCCAACCACTGGATCACCAGGAAGCCCCCCATAATTTCCATCTGAGTATATATGTAGTAAGTATTTTGTAAAGGTCTTTATGGGACTGATACTATTCGCCTCAGGCCAGTGATTACCTACTGGAGTGGAAGGAAGTGCATGGGATCAGGCAAGAACATTCACAGAGCATTACACATACCTAGATGCTTTCTTCTTTTACAAAAAGAAGAGAAAAAGCCTGAACAATATATGGCAACTAGCTATAATGTGAAAGCTAGGTGTTGGATACACAGATACTTGATTTTTTACGGTCTGTACTTTGCTCTCCACATTGAAATACTGGATAACATAAAATGAGCCAAAAATATCATCCATGTCAACAATAAAGGAATCCTTTCCCACTTGAAAGATGCTAGAGAGCTTCCAGAATATATGGATATGGGTTATGATTTCATAAGATCTTTTTTTTTCTTAGCCACTTAATGCTCTGAAAACAAAAGTTTTGTTCCATGCAAATGTGTGGAGTGAAAGGATTTTTTTTTTTTGATGTGGACCATTTTTTAAAAAGTCTTTATTACAGTGTTGCTTTGTTTCATGTTTTGGTTTTTTGGCCACGAGGTGTATGGGATCTTAGCTTCCCAACCAGGGTTTGAACCTGCGCCCCTTGCTTTGGAAGGCTAAGTCTTAACCACTGGACCACCAGGGAAGTCCCCAGGATTATTCAATTCAGTTCAGTCGCTCAGTCATGTCTGATTCTTTGCGAACCCATGAATCGCAGAATGCCAGGCCTCCTTGTCCATCACCAACTCCCAGAGTCTACCCAAACCCATGTCCATTGAGTTGGTGATGCCATCCAACTGTCCATCCTCTGTCGTCCCCTTCTCCTCCTGCCCCCAATCCTTCCCAGCATTAGGGTCTTTTCCAATGAGTCAACTCTTCGCATCAGGTGCCCAAAGTATTGGAGTTTCAGCTTCAACATCAGTCCTTCCAATGAACACCCAGGACTGATCTCCTTTAGGATGGACTGGTTGGATCTCCTTGCAGTCCAAGGGACTCTCAAGAGTCTTCTCCAACACCACAGTTAAAAGCATCAATTCTTCGGTGTTCAGCTTTCTTCATCGTCCAACTCTCACATCCATACATGACCACTGGAAAAACCATAGCCTTGACTAGATGGACCTTTGCTGGCAAAGTAATGTCTCTCCTTTTAAATATGCTATCTAGGTTGGTCATAACCTTCCTTCCAAGGAGTAAGCATCTTTTAATTTCATGGCTGCAATCACCATCAACAGTGATTTTGGAGCCCCCCAAAATAAAGTCTGACACTATTTCCACTGTTTCCCCATCTATTTTCCATGAAGTGATGGGATCAGATGCCATCATCTTAGTTTTCTGAACCTTGAGCTTTAAGCCAACTTTTTCACCCTCCTCTTTCACTTTCATCAAGAGGCTGTTTAGTTCTTCTTCACTTTCTGCCATAAGTGTGGTGTCATCTGCATATCTGAGGTTATTGATATTTCTCTCAGCAATCTTGATTCCAGCTTGTGTTTCTTCCAGCCCAGCGTTTCTCATGATGTACTCTGCATATAAGTTAAATAAGCAGGGTGACAATATACAGCCTTGACGTACTCCTTTTCCTATTTGGAACCAGTCTGTTGTTCCATGTCCAGTTCTAACTGTTGCTTCCTGACCTGCATACACGTTTCTCAAGAGGCAGGTCAGGTGGTCTGGTATTCCCATCTCTTTCAGAATTTTCCAGTTTATTGTGATCCACACAGTCAAAGGCTTTGGCATAGTCAATAAAGCAGAAATAGATGTTTTTCTGGAACTCTCTTGCTTTTTCGATGATCCAGCGGATATTGGCAATTTGATCTCTGGTTCCTCTGCCTTTTCTAAAACCAGCTTGAACATCTGGAAGTTCACGGTTCACGTACTGTTGCAGCCTGGCTTGGAGAATTTTGAGCATTACTTTGCTAGTGTGTGAGATGAGTGCAATTGTGTGGTAGTTTGAGCATTCTTTGGCATTGCCTTTCTTTGGGATTGGGATGAAAACTAACCTTTTCCAGTCCTGTGGCCACTGCTGAGTTTTCCATATTTGCTGGCCTATCGAGTATAGCACTTTCACAGCATCATCTTTCAGGATTTGAAATAGCTCAACTGGAATTCCATCACCTCCACTAGCTTTGTTCGTAGTGATGCTTTCTAAGGCCCACCTGACTTCACACTTCAAGATGTCTGGCTCTAGGTGAGTGATCACACCATCATGATTATCTGGGTCGTGAAGATCTTTTTTGTACAGTTCATCTGTATATTCTTGCCACCTCTTCTTAATATCTTCTGCTTCTGTTAGGTCCTTACAGTTGCTGTCCTTTATCGAGCCCATCTTTGCATGAAATGTTCCCTTAGTATCTCTAATTTTCTTGAAGGGATCTCTAGTCTTTCCCATTCTGTTGTTTTCCTCTATTTCTTTGCATTGATCCCTGAGGAAGGCTTTCTTATCTCTCCTTGCTATTCTTTGGAACTCTGCATTCAGATGCTTATATCTTTCCTTTTCTCCTTTGCTTTTCGCTTCTCTTCTTTTCACAGCTATTTGTAAGGCCTCCTCAGACTAGTTACTATTTGGCTCTCTACCATCTCCCTTCTCACAGTGAGAGAGTGCTCTGGCAGATGGAGATGACTGTGAGAAGAGGGGGTGATGTTTTTCTGATGATGGTTCAGGTCCATAGAGTATACCCCTATCATTTAGAGCAGCATTTGACATGTTTGCAGATGCTGGGAAAGATTGAAGGCAGGAGGAGAAGGAGATGACAGAGGATGAGATGGTTGGATGGCATCACTGACTCGATGGACATGAGTTTGAGCAAGCTCTGGGAGTTGATGATGGACAGGGAAGCCTGGTGTGCTGTAGTCCATGGGGTCGCAAAGAGTCAGACACGACTGAGCGGCTGAACTGAACCGACTTGACATGTTTACAGAAATAATTTTGGAGAGAAGTTAAAGCTAGAAGCCATTGCTGGATTGAACCACATGATCTCACCACTGGGAAATGGAAAGTTTACCATTGTGGGTTTTATTTTGCCCCTAATAAGCATCAAGAAGCAGCCACAACCGTCTTTTTCTGATGTTCACAGTCACTCATGTTGGACTTACTTCGAATTCTCTAGTGTCCATGGGCTGGATATTGCAGTGATTGAAAGATTACATGATTTCCAGGGAGACAGATGAGGGGCCCAGGAAAAGCAGTGTCCTGAAGGGAAAGTCTTTTATAATCGATCAAGATGTGAGTCGGAGGACCTGACTTTTCAAAACAAGAAAGAAGTTAAAACGCCTCTGTGGGGATGGATTAGCAGGAAGATCTGCAAAGAAGCATCGAGGCTCCCTGTTCCTCTTTTGGCCACTTACATTTTCTGAAGGTCTGATATAAATATGGTAAATCTAATGGACCAGTGGAAGAAAGTTCTAGAGAAGCTGGTTTCATGTCAATATGAGGACATTTGTTTTAAATAATTGGATGCCTATGAGGTCATGGTGTTGCTTCACGCAGTGATCTCCAGGGGGCCTCTTGTGATGATGGCCTAGGTGATTTCAGATTTGCTGTTTGGAGGAGGTTGTGTGAGCAGGTCTAGCTCCAAGGATGGACAGATTTTCTGAATGGCAGGAACCCTCTCCCCTGTTCTCACAGCCCCGTCTCCTCTCCCTTCTTCCCACTGGCACCAGGATGGGGGCTGAGAACATGAGTATCACCGTCTCCCACTATGATGCTGTAGGGACAATGTGCAAGAGATGTTGTTCAGTCGTTAAGTAGAGTCAGACTCTTTTGTGACCCCATGGACTGTAGCCCTCCAGGCTCCTCTGTCCATGTGATTTCCCAGGCAAGAATACTGCAGTGGGTTGCCATTTCCTTCTCTAGGGGATCTTCCTGACCCAGGGATTGAAGCTGTGTCTCCTGCATTGCAGGTCAATTCTTTATCACTGAGCCACCAGGGAAGACCAGGCATGAGATGAGCCAACTGCAAACATTTTTGAATTTCAGGAGAAGACTGCAAATTCAGGAAAATGATAGTGGACATTCATTCGGGTTCATCCCTGGAGACCTGTGGGCAGATTGCCTAGTTCCCTGTTCAGATAACTTGAGGCAGCTAAGAAGGAAAAAGCAAGGACAACACCCCAAGTTCACATTTTAGGGTTGGTTTCTGTTTCTTTCTGATGAAGTACAAGAGTTGAGAGCTGTGCAAATAAATTTGACTGCTTGTCTGTCACATCTGATCTCGTTGTTAGAAGGACTGAGCTACCAGCCAACTCTTCATGACCTGTGTCGAGGGGAGCTCAGTGGCTGGTGGCCAACCATTGAACACGCAGCTTTGGCCCAAGGTCACATGGCAGCTTGGAGTATTTTGCTTGAGGGTTGCTCAGGATGGGGCCCTTCGGAGCGACATGGGCCAGATGTTCAGGCCCATTTGGATGGTGGGAGGGCAGCTGGTCTGTTGTTCTGTGAGATGAGGCAGCATTTCCAAGCCATGGAGCTCAGTGGTCAGGGCGCAGTCACAGGAGGGCAGCTCCTGGCGTCAAAAAAGTTCCAGTGTAACAACTAAATACTTCAGCAGATCTTTTGTTTTTTTAAAGTGAAAAATAGTTGATTTATAATGTTGTATTAATTTCTGCTGTAAAATGACTCAATTACACATATATATATTCTTTCTTTGTATTTTTTATGTTTTTTCCTTTTGCACTTTTTTATAATTTATTTTTAATTGGAGGATAATTGCTTTACAGTGTTATGTTGGTTTCTGCCATACAACAATGTGAATGAGCCATAAGTCTACATATATCCCCTCCCTCTTGAGCCTCCTCCCCCCCCTCCCCCTCCCACCCCCTAGGTCATCACAGAGCACCTGACTGAGCTCTCTGTGTTATATAGCAGCTTCCCACTAGCTATTCTTTTTATTCTTTCTATTATTTTTCTTTTACAGTATGGTTTACCATAGGATATTGAATATAGTTCCCTGTGCTATACAGTGGGACCTTGTTGTGTATCCATTCTATGTCTAATAGCTTACATCTGTTAACCCCAACTTCCTACTCCATCCCTCCCTCAACCCCCTTCCCCTTGGCAACAAGTCTGATGTCTATGTCCACGAGTCTGAACCTATCTACAAAACAGAAACACTTGTGTCATATTTTAGATTCCATGTATATGTGATATCACATGGTAGTTTTCTTCCCTTAATGTGATCATCTCTGTTTGCATTCATGTTGCTGCAAATGGCATTATTTCATTCTTTCTATGGCTGAGTAGTATTCCATTGTATATACCTCAGCATTTCTATCAAAAGTTTTAGAAATTCCTCCTCTTCCCATCTGACCCTTTGTTAATTGCAGCTGCCCAGACTTCCAGCATGTGTTACATAGATCCATGCCCAAGAAGAGGTAGAAGGAAGGAGCGGGCCTGAAAAGATGCCTCATTTTTCTGGTCCTTCACTTTCTGCAACCACTCCTTATGGAGTAGACACTCCTCCTGCTACACAGGAGCAGTTTGGAATATTCGAAGTTTGTATTTGATGGGGCCCCACAGATGGCTAAAAGCCAACTATCCTGAGTTTGATTAACAGAAACATAAAAGGATAAACATAAACATAACGGGTGGTGGTGCTTTGGTCACTAAGTCATGTCTGGCTCTTGCAGCCCCATAGACTGTAGCCCACCAGGCTCCTCTGTCCATGGGATTTCCCAGGCAAGAATACTGGAGTGGGTTGCCAGTGAATAAAAGTGAAATTTTATTATTATTCTTCAAGTCCTTTTGGACTATGTTTTACCAGCCCCTCTCTAGTCAACAATATCCACATTTACAAACAAGAAAACTGGTACAGTGGATGAAGGGTGGGCAGAAGGTCACAGGCCCAATAATGGTGAAGCCAGAACAGGACTTCAGATCCCTGCTCTGTCCATTTCCATGCTGGTCTGCCCTCTGTTGGCCAGCTTCTGGATGCTCAAGTCTGGTGGGGGGTTCTGGGGGGTGGGGTAGCTGCATCCATGGACACCTAATAGCAAGAATGTAAGGGTTCACCACCAAGGGAGGCTGCAAGGGTAGTGAGGAGCTTCTTTCAGGATCTCCAGCACTGGGTCTATACCATGCGTGTGGTCCTCACCTCATAGCTGCTCCCAAGAACAGGGTTTCATCTCTTTCCTTTATCAGTGGATCCCTAGCACTTTGAACAAAGGAACTTACTAAATACTTGCTGAATTCATCTGTTGCACTGTCATCTCTCCTAGGAGATTATAAGGGAAAGGGACCATGTGATGGTAAATGGTGCCTCTCCACCTGAATTGTAAAGAATAGTGTAGTGAATGTTTTGATGGCTTTTAAGAGATAAATAAACTTCTAATTGTGGGTCTATGCATTGGTAACTTTGGGACCTTGATCTTGTTACCTGGGCTCCTTTGAGCCTTAGTTTCATTCTGTGTTATGAGCATTAAAGGAGATCAGGTATGGTCAGTGTTCAGTTTTTATACATTTAACAAAAATAGTCCCTCCTGCCCATGGTTACTTCCCACTGTGTGAATATATTGGGGGTTGTATGAATTCTGTAGGCACTATTCCATAAAAGTAACTAACATCTAGTGGTCCCTCTTTAAGTGTTCTATCCTCTTGACAAACTAGAGAAAGATGAAATGCTATTTAACAACTAGAGGGATTTATTTACCTTTTTCAATTCATGTAAGTTGAACCCTATAGAATTCTGTCAGTAATTTCATATCTAATACAAATGCTACAGATTTTCTTTTCCTCTTTCTGAATCCTGATTCACTCAGCCTATCACAACTCAAGCTGATTGGACTCAGTTGCCTTTAATTCTGATTTGTAAGCTATAATTACTTGCATTTGCTGTCTTTAGAATCACCAAATACTCTCTTAACACTGCTTTGTTAAGTCCTCAGGATATCACAAGGACTGAATAGTATTATCCCCGTTTTATAGGTTCAAAAAGGGAGGTCTGCCGAGTTGAGTTTGCCCAAGGCCACAGGTGAGAAGTAGGCAAGCTATTGAACTTGGGTGTTCTGACTCCTGAGGTCAGTCCACCTCCCATTATATGCCAGCTGTGCCCTCTGTACCATTATCAGCATCCTTATCATCGGCTATGACCCAAGGATATTTGTCTAGCTAGTGGGTTACTACCTATTTCTCTTTACCTCTTGCCTCCTGGTTTTCACTTCTAGCTACTGCAGCCATTTGCATGCCCATGTTTTGCTCCAACTGGTTTATCTTATTAGATCCTGAAAAGAAGTGTTAAGGAAGAGAGTGTTTGGGTCTGCTTAACCCGTAACTTTTCTGAAGACCCCAACCATCTTAAACACAATGATGACTGTGACTTCAGAACCTGGAAGGTACTCTTTCATTACTTGTGTTTCCCCTGGCACAGCCCACAGAACCATCCATGTGGGCAGAGTGCTTCTCAATTGTAATAAAAATTTTAATTATTCATCAGCACAGTCGCTGTTAGACAAAGGCCCAATTATTATTCATCTATAGCTAAGTAGCCTCCTGCTCTTTTTTGGAGTTGTGACAAGCCCAACCCTTCCAGAACTGGCAGAGGGCTCAGATCAGGGAGCGTTTTGGGGCTCGCCTCAACCAGAAGAGGAAGAGCAAGCCAGTGCTCCCTGCTTGAGCCTGGGCCCCCTCCCTCGCCTGCTGCCCAGTGTAACTCTGGCCGGAGAGCCTGCCCGGAGCTAGGAATGCTGGGAGGGGGAGCGACATTCTGTAGCCATCGAGCTGGCAATGGGGAGGTATCGTGCAGTTTACCTGGCAGAGGCTCTCTGGGTGGAACAGCTGCACAGGGGACCTTTTGCCAAAGGAGCAGCCGAATTGCAAATGAAGTTCTGGAGGCTTGGTTCTTGATCAGATCCACACTGGCTTTTTCGCCTCCACAATCTGTGGCCTCCTCCCTGCGAGTCCTCGGCGGGTCTAGGTCATCGGGAGGTTGAAGCCGGGAGGAGGAAGTATCCCAGGTTGCAGCCTTTCACTTCCCTTTTCCCTTCCTGGCTCAGCATCTCTCTCCCTGAAGTTCTTCCTCCCTCCTCATCAGTCATCACAGGGTGAGGACTTTCCTGGGCTGGACAGCTTTCCAGGTTTCCTTTATTTTTACTTCCCACCTCCCCACATTTACCACAAGAGAGATGTTGGCCAGACAGTCTCTTGACCTCCTGCAACCCAGAGCACCATGCTGCACTTTAGGGAGGCGTCCCCGTCTCTCACATCCCCCCAGATGTCCTGAAGCCATGTGGGAACTTCTCCTGGTGGCTTCCATGATCTACCACAGCCTTTGCCCAGAACCCAGCTCCACAGGACAGTCCGTTCTGCCCTCTCCCCACAGACCCCGGGTATCTCCCTGCGACTCTGGCCCCATCCTGCCTCAGAGCATCTTAGCCTGGTGCCACCTCACACCCCTTTAACCCTGGATCTCCCAGGCATCCTCCCACCTCCATGCTCCCCACCTCTGAGTCCACAGGGCCCTCTGAGCCCTCACCTCTGTGTGCTCAGCCTCTTCAATCCACTCTCTGCTTCCCCCCCCACCCCGCCTGCTTCCTTGCAACACCACATGTGTAACTTTTCTCCCCTGTAGATTTTCCATTCTCTGGTTTCTGGGTCGTGTCATTTTTCTCTTCATTAACCTGCGGTGGCTTTCACCTCACTCAGAGGAAAAGCTGAAGTCCTTACAGTGTCCCTCTGTGGCCTGCCCCTGTTACACTCCAGCTACAGTAAACCCTACCACTGTCCTCTTTTCCCCTCGCTTCTCACTCCATTTTCTCAAGTCAAACCTGGTCCTGTCTCAGGACTTTTGCACTTGTTACCCTTCCACCATATATTTCATGCCCCACTCCTTTCTTCCATATCCACTCTGTACACCATGATACCCTGGCTTCCCCTCTCCCCACCAAACTAACTTTTTTATAGCACTGGAGACAGTGCTGCAGTGAACACTGGGGTACATGTGTCTCTTTCGATTCTGGCTTCCTTGGTGCGTATGCCCAGCAGTGGGATTACTGGGTCATATGGCAGTTCTTTTTCCAGTTTTTTTTTGGGTTGTTTATTGCCTGCCTTCCTCCGTAAGTAAACTCCATGAGAATAGGGACTTTGTTCCCAGAGAGTGGAGTGGAATTTGTGACCCTTACAAATTTATATTGTTGGTTTTTAGTCACTAACTCATGTCTGACTCGTTTACGACCCCATGGATTATAGCCCACCAGTCTCCTCTGTCCGTGGACTTCTCTAGGCAAGAATACTGGAGTGGGTTGACATTTCCTTCTCCAGGAGATCTTCCTGACCTAGGGATTGAGCCCTCATCTCCTCCATTGGCAGGCAGATTCTTTATCACTGAGCCACCAGGGAGGCCCACAAATTCATATTCTGAAATCCTAACCCCCAACGCAGTGATATTAGGAGGTGGGGCTTTGGGTGGTAATCAGGGTTAAATGAAGTCAGGAGGGTGAGGCTCTTGCAAGGGGATTAGCGTCCTCATAAGAAGAAACACCTGAGAACCTGCCTCTCTCCCTCCACAGGGAAGTAAGGCAGAGGCAGGAGAGAGAGCTCTCCTCTCCAGAACCTGACCAGGCCAGTACTGTCCGTCCTCTAGGACCTGCAGCCAGACCTCCAGAACTGTAAGTGATCAATTTCTGTTGTTTAAGCCACCCCATCTGTGGTGTTTTGTTATGGCTGCTGGAGCTAAGACTTGGAAATTTTTTAAGTATTTGCTTAAATTAAGGCCTAAGAGGGTGAGGAGAGGAAAGCTGGGATGTTGTGGTGGTTTGTCTGCTCCTTGCTGCAACATCTGTCCTTGCAGGAAGTCCCTCTGTGTCCTCCAACAGTTTCCTAGAGGTTCCACCAACCTAATGCATCTGTAAGAGACTGAGTCAAAACTGAGTTATATTAATACAGAGAGGGCTGAGTAGGGGCCTCTGTTTTCCTGGGAAAAGGCTGTTGGGGGCATTTGGTTCTATAGCCGGCAGCTGTGGTGGGCATCCTGGAGGTAAAGCTTAATGATCATGGTTGGAGTCTCAGCCATCTGATGGACCAGGCCTACGGTGTGTTGGGGAGAGTCGTTCCTGGACACCAGCTAGAGGCTATTTCTTGACACCACTCAGTGATTTTTTTGAGCTGTGTATATCCCTCTCTGTTTAAGCCAGCAGAAGTGGATTCTAACTAGAACACCCTATAGGTACCCTCTGTGCCTTTTTCCCTTCCCTTTTCATGCCCTGTGGTCATCTGAGCTTCTCTCTTCTCCACTTCCTTGCCTCCTGCACCCACCCAAAAAGATACCTGCCCCCCCCCTTTCTCTCTACCTCTGAGCAGCTCAGCACTTTGTAGGAGGAAATCACATAATTATGAATGTATACATTCTCCCCCAAACACCCCTCCCGTTCAGACTGCCAAATAACATTGAGCAGAGTTCCCTGTGGTATACAGCAGGACCTTGTTGGTCATCCATGTTAAATACAGGAGTGTGTACATGTCTGTCCTAAACTCCCTAACCATCGCTTTCCCCTATCCTTCCACCCGGCAGCCATAAGTTGGTTCTTTAAGTCTGTGAGTCTCTTTCTATTTTGTAACATTTGTATCTTTTTTTTTTAGATTCCACATGTAAGGAATGTCCTGCTGTATTTCTCCTTCTTAGATAACCCTTTAACTTTCTGTCCTACTCACCCCTTCCACACACACTCCCCACCACCAATCTTTTGCATCCTCCCTGCCTTTACTTTGGGGGAGAACATGGGGACCTTTTTTTTCCTACTTATAGGCAACCTCACATGGTATCTCTGGCCCGATCTCCTTCTGCCCTCTCGGTACCTTGCTTCACCATTGTCACCATTTCCTCTTGCATCTGCTGCCTTTCTTTCCTTTCTCAAAAAAGAACTCAAAAACATTTAGTTAGTTTGCATGTTGGTTATTTCATATGTGAATTGTTTCCTCATGTGTTCTCAGGTGGATGTAAGGATTTAGAGGTGAGTGGAGTGGGTGAGGAAGCGCTGTAGATGGTCTGTACACAGTAGATCTTGTCTGCACTTTTGAGGGGGTCAACTCATCAGCTGGCAGCCAGAAAAGATGGCCAATCTGAGCCTCTTGTCCTTGAGCAGGTCAAAAGGGAGATCAAGGAAAACAATATCAGTTGATTATGGATTCTTTTTAAAAAAATAATTTTATTTTATTTTTGGCTGTGCCGGATCTTCATTGCTGCTTTTTCTCTTGTTGTGGAGAGTAGGGGCTACTCTTTAGTTGCAGTGGGCAGGCTTCTCATTGCAGTGGCTTTGCTTATTGCCACGCATGGGCTCTAGGGTACATGGGCTTCGATAGTTGCAGTTCCTGTGCTCTAGAGCACAGGCTCAGTAGTTGTGGCACACGGACTTAGGCATTCCATGGGATGTGGGATCTTCCCAGACCAGGGATGGAACCCGTGTTCCCTGCATTGGCAGGTGGATTCTTCATCCCTGAGCTACTAGGGAGGTCCCCCAATTGTGGATTCTTGAGAAAACCTTGGATGAGCAGCGTGGTTCCTGGCTCTCTCTGTATAATGTCTGCTAGTGTCCGTCCAGTAGCTTCTTGACCCCATAATCGAGTCTCATTCCCCACTGGATTGTGCCCCTAAGCTGCTCACCACACTCAAATAATTTCTGTCTTGGAAAAATACATGACCCTCCCTTGCTAGCATGGTCAAACTCCTCTGAAATCTTCTCTGTCCTATTGGTCTCTGCCCTTTATTCCACCTGTCTGTCTTCTGAACCCGATCACTCCACCAGAACTCATATGCTGAGATCAATCATGACCTGCATATCAACCATGAAGACCAATATTTTTATTGAAGTAGAGGTGGTTGACAATGTGTTTCAAAGTATTTACATACTTTTTTCATTGCAGGTTATTACAAAATATTGAATATAGTTGCCTGAACTATAAAGCAAATCTTTGCTTTTATTTTATATGTTGGTGAATGTCTGTTAATCTTATATTCCTAATTTACCCCCTCAGTAATTTTTTAAAAATTAATAATTTATTTTTTAATTGAAGGATAATTGCTTTACATAATTTTGCTGTTTTCTGTCAAACCTTATCATGAATCAACCATAGAGATACATATATGTCCTCCCCTTTGCACCTCCCTCCCATCTCCCTCCACATACCACCCCTCTAGGTTGATCCAGAGCTCCTGCTTGAGTTTCATGAGTCATACAGCAAATTCCTGTTGGCCATCTATTTTACATATGGTAATGTAGGTTTCCATGTTACTCTTTCCATACATCTCATCCTTTCTTCCCCTCTCCCCACGTCCATAGGTCTATTTTCTATGTCTATTTCTCCATTGCTGCCCTGTAAATAAATTCTTCAGTACCATTTTTCTAGATTCCGTGTACATGCATTAGAATATGATATTTATTGTTCTCTTTCTGACTTACTTCAGTCTTGTATAATAGGCTCTAGGTTCATCCACCTCATTAGAACTGACTCAAATGTGTTCCTTTTTATGGCTGAGTAATATTCCATTGTGTATATGTACCACAACTTCTTTATCCATTCATCTGTTGATGGACATGTAGGTTGCTTTCATGTTCTAGCTTCTGTAAATAGTGCTGCAATGAACAATGGGATACATGTGTCGTTTTGAATTTTGGTTTCCTCAGGGTATATGACTAGGAGTGGGATTGCTGGGTCATATAGTGTTTTTATTCCTAGTTTTTTAAGGAATCTCCATCTTCCATAGTGGCTGTATCAATTTACATTGCCACCACCAGTGCAAGAGGGATCCCTTTTCTCCACACCCTCTCCAGCATTTATTGTTTGTAGACTTTTTGATGATGGCCATTCTGACTGGTGTGAGGTGATATCTCATTGTAGTTCTGATTTGCATTTCTCTAATACTGAGTGATGTTGAGCATCTTTTCATGTGTTTGTTAGTCATCTGTATGTCATCTTTTGAGAAATGTCTGTTTAGATCTTTTTCCCATTCTTTGATTGGGCTTTTTTGTTTTTCTGGTATTGAGTTGTATGAGCTGCTTGTATGTTTTAAAAATTAATCCTTTGTCAGTTGTTCCATTTGCTATTATTTTCTCAAGTTCTGAGGGTTGTCTTTTCACCTTAGTTATGGTTTCCTTTGCTGTGCAACAGCTTTCAAGTTTAATCAGGTCCCACTTGCTTGCTTTTGTTTTTATTTCCATCACTCTAGGCGGGAGGTCATAGAGGATCTTGCTTTGATTTACGTCATTGAGTGTTCTGCCTATGTTTTCCTCTGAGAGTTTTATAGTTTCTGGTCTTACATTTAGGTCTTTAATCCATTTTGAGTTTATCTTTATGTATTATGTTGGGAGGTGTTCTAATTTTGTCCTTTTACATGTAGCTCTCCAGTTTTAGCAGCACCATTTATTGAAGAGGCTGTGTTTGCCCCATTGTTTATTCTTGCCTCCTTTGTCAAAAATAAGGTACCCATAGGTGCATGGGTTTATTTCTGGGCTTTCTATTTTGTTCCACTGGTCTGTATTTCTGTTTTTGTGCCAGTACCATGCTGTCTTAATGACTGTAGCTTTGTAGTATAACCTGAAGTGAGGAAGGTTGATTCCTCCAGCTCCATTCTTCTTTTGTAAGACTGCTTTGGCTATTCGGGGTCTTTTGGGTTTCCATATGAATTGTGAAATTTTTTGTTCTAGTTCTGTGAAAAATGCCATTGGCAATTTGATAAGGATCACATTGAATCTGTAGATTGCATTTGGTATTATAATCATTTTCACAATAATGATTCTTCCTACCCAGGAACATGGAATATCTCTCCATCTATTTATGTCCTCTTTGATTTCTTTCATCAGTGTCTTGTAATTTTCTGTGTACAGTTCTTTTGTCTGCTTAGGTAAGTTTATTTCTAGATATTTAATTCTTTTTACTGCAATGGTGAATGGGATTGATTCCTTAATTTCTTTCTGATTTTTCATTGTTAGTATACAGAAATGCAAGTGATTACTGTGTATTGATTTTGTATCCTGCAACTTTGCTAAATTCACTGATTAGCTCTAGTAATTTTCTGATACTATCTTTAGGGTTTTCTATATATAGTATCATGTCGTCTGCAAACAGTGAGAGCTTTACTTCTTCTTTTCTGATCTGGATTCCTTTTATTTCTTTTTCTTCTCTGATTGCTGTAGCTAGGAATTCCGAAACTATGTTGAATAATAGTGGTAAAAGTGGACACCCTTGTCTTGTTCCTGATCTTAGTGGGAATACTTTCAGTTTTTCACCATTGAGAACAATCTTTGCTGTAAGCCTATCATATATGACTTTACTATGTTGAAGTAGGTTCCTTCTATGCCCATTTTTTGAAGAGTTTTAATCAAAAATAGGTACTGAATTTTGTCAAAGGCTTTTTCTGCATCTATTGAGATGATCATATGGTTTTTATCTTTCAATTTGTTAATATGGTATGTCACATTGATTGATTTGCATGTATTGAAGAATCCTTGCATTCCTGGAATAAAACCGACCTGATCATGGTGTATGAGCTTTTTGATGTGTTGCTGAAGTCTGTTTGCTAAAATTTTGTTGAGGATTTTTGCATCTATGTTCATCAGTGATATTGGCCTGTCGTTTTCTTTTTTGTGTGTTGTCTTTGTCTGGTTTTGGTATCAGGGTGATAGTGGCCTCATAGAATGAGTTTGGAAGCGTTCCTTTCTCTGCAATTTTTTGAAAGAGTTTTAGAAGGATAGGCATTATCTCGTCTCTAAATATTTGACAGAATTCTCCTGTGAAGCCATCTAGTCTTGGGCTTTTGTGTTTTGGGAGATTTTGACAACAGCTTCAATTTCAGTGCTTGTAATTGTGTTGTTCATAATTTCTATTTCTTCCTGATTCAGTCTTGGAAGATTGAATTTTTCTAAGAATCTGTCTATTTTTTCCAGGTTATCCATTTTATTGCCATATAGTTTTTCATAATACTCTCTTATAATCCTTTGTATTTCTGCATTGTCCATTGTAACCTCTCCTTTTTCGTTTCTAATTTTGTTGATTTGATTCTTCTTTTTTTTCTTGATGAGTCTGGCTCAAGTTTTGTCAGTTTTGTTTAACTTCTCAAAGAAACAGTTTTTAGTTTTATTAATCCTTGCTATTGTTTCTCTCATTTCTTTTTCACTTATTTCTGCTCTGATCTTTATGATTTCTTTCCTTCCACTAATTTTTTTTTTGTTCTTTTACCAGTTGTTTTAGGTGTAAAGTTAAGTTGTCTTTTCGGTATTTTTCTTATTTCTTGAGGCAAGATTGTATTGCTATAAACTTCCCTCTTAGAACTGCTTTTGCTGCATCGCATAGGTTTTGAGTTGCCATGTTTTCATTGTCATTTGTTTCTGGAAATTTTTTAATTTCCCTTTTGATTTCTTCAGTAACCTGTTGGTTATTTAGAAACGTGTTGTTTAATCTCCACGTGTTTGTGTTTTTTACAGGTTTTTTCCTTGTAATTGATATCTAGTCTCATAGCGTTGTGGTTGGAGAATTTGCTTGATATGATTTCAATTTTCTTAAATTTACTGAGGTTTGATTTGTGACCCAAGATGTGGGTAGACCTATCCTGGAGAATGTTCCATGTGCGTTGAGAAGAAGGTGTATTCTTCAGCATTTGGATGGAATGTCCTGAAGATATTGATTAGATCTATCACATCTAATGTATCATTTAAGACTTATGTTTCCTTATTAATTTTCTGTTTTGATGATCTGTCCATTGGTGTGAGTGGGGTGTTAAAGTCTCCTACTATTATTGTGTTACTGTCAATTTCTCCTTTTATGTCTGTTAGTGTTTGTCTTGTGTATTGAGGTGCTCCTATGTTGAGTGCATAGGTATTTACAATTGTTATGTCTTCCTCTTGGATTGATCCCTTGATCATTGTGTAGTGTTCTTCCTTATCTCTTGTAATCTTTATTTTAAGGTCAATTTTGTCTGATATAAGGATTGCTACTCTAGCTTTCTTTTATATGGGTCTTGTTTTTGTATCCATTCAGCCAGTCTGTATCTTTCGGTTGGAGTATTTAATCTGTTTAAATTTAAGGTAATTATTGATATACATGTATGTTCCTATTTCCATTTTCTTAATTGTTTGCAGTTGATTTTGTAGATCTTTTTCTTCTCTTGTATTTCTTGACTATATAAATCCCTTTAATATTTGTTGTAAAGGTGGTTTGGTGGTACTGAATTCTTGTAACTTTTGCTTATCTGAAAAGCTTTTTATTTCTCCATCAATTTTGAATGAGATCCTTGCCGGGTACAGTAATTTTGGTTGTAGATTTTTCCATTTCAGTGCTTTAAATACATCGTACCATTCCCTTCTGGCCTGCAGAGTTTCTGCTGAAAGATCAGCTGTTAAAAGTATGGGATTTCCCTTGTATGTTACTTGTTGCTTTTCCCTTTCTGATTTTAATATTCTTTCTTTGTGTTTAGTCTTTGTTAATTTGATTAGTATGTGTCTTGGCATGTTTCTCTTTGGGTTTATCCTGTATGGGACTCTTTGCTCCTCTTGGACTTGATTGACTTTTTCCTTTTCCATGTTGGGGAAATTTTCAACTATGATCTCTTAAAAATTTTTCTCATACCCTTTTTTTTCTCTTCTTTTTCTTCTGGGACTCCTATAATTCAAATGTTGGTGCATTTTATTTTGTCTCAGAAGTCTCTGAGACTATCCTCAGTTCTTTTCATTCTTTTTACTTTGTTCTGCTCTTCAGAAGTTATTTCCACCATTGTTGTATCTTCCAGCTCACTGATTCATTCTTCTGTTTCAGATATTCTGCTATTGATTCCTTCTAGAGTATTTTTAATTTCAGTAATTGTGTTGTGTGTCTCTGTATGTGTATTCTTGAATTCTTCTAGGTCTTTGTTAATTAATTCTTGCATTTTCTCAATTCTGTTTTCAAGGTTTTTGATCATCCTTGCTATCGTTATTCTGAATTATATTTCAGGTAGTTTGCCTGTTTCCTGTTCACTTATTTGGACTTTTGTGTTTCTAGTTTGTTCCTTCTTTTGTGTTGTATTTCTCTGCCTTTTCATTACTTTTTTTTTAACTTATTGTGTTTGAGGTCTCCTTTTCCCAGGGTTCAAGGTTGAATACTTTCTTCCTTTTGGCTTCTGCCCTCCTAAGGTTGGTCCAGTGGTTTGTGTGAGCTTCGTATAGGGTGAGATGTGTGTTGTTGTTCTTTGTCTGTTTTTCCTCTGATGGGCAGGGCTGAGTGAGGTGCTGATCCTGTCTGCTGATGATTGGGCTTGTATTTTTGTTTGGTTTGTTGCTTAGATGGGCGTCCTGCATGGGGTGCTACTGGTGGTTGGGTGATGTCTGGTCTTGTATTCACGTGGTTTCCTTTGTGTGAGTTCTCACTATTTGATACTCCCTAGGGTTAGTTCTCTGGTAGTCTAGGGCCTTGGAGTCAAGGCTCCCACTCCAAAGGTTCAGGACTTGATCTCTGTTTCCTGTTCAAGGTGTTCATATGCCTGAAGAGATTTCAGTAATGGCCTAAATGAACCTTTTGGCCAAACCAGTAGTTTATCCTGTTCTGTGGAAACGCCAGAGAAATTTTCCTTAGATCATGATACTATACAGGTTCTGCATCCCCTGCAGCTTCTTTGCTCCTACAACTCTTTCCAAGGCCAGCTCAAATCTCACCTCAATTGAGCCTTTCCAATCACTCCAGAGGAACTGTGCTTCCTCTTCCATTGAGCTTCTCAGAAAAAGGAAGGATCCCTCCTTCAGTAATTTATATGTAATTTTGTTTTCTATGAGTCAGCTTTTGTTTGGTAAGTAAGTTCATTTGTATTATTTTTTAGATTCCTCATATAAGTGATCATATGATATTTATCTTTGACTTCACTTACTGTAATAATCTCTAGGTCCATCCATGTTGCTGCAAAAGGTATTATTTCATTGCTTTTTATGGTTGAGTAATATTCCTGTGTGCATATGTATATACCACACTTCTCCATTGGTTCATCTGTCAATGGGCATTTAGGTTGCTTCCATGGCTTGGCTGTT
Source organism: Okapia johnstoni (assembly GCA_024291935.2). Lineage (NCBI taxonomy): Eukaryota > Metazoa > Chordata > Mammalia > Artiodactyla > Giraffidae > Okapia > Okapia johnstoni. The sequence continues at coordinate 19,669,802 of CM044320.1, read as the reverse complement.
GGAAATAGTGCTGCTGTCAACATTGGGGTGCATGTATCTTTTCGGATTAGAGTTTTCATGTTTTCTTAATGTATGCTGAAACATATGGTAGTTTACTGGATCATGTAGTCATCTAGTTTTTTAAAGATCCTCCACACTGTTCTTCATAGTGGCTGTACCAGTTTACATCCCCATCTATGTGTAGAATGGGTTCTATAAGATAGAAGGGTTCTGTGAGGGCCATTTTTTACTTGATTTCTTCCTGGATTTTCCTGCTACTCCTGACTCTTTGAGCCTCCCAGGATTCCTGGAGACTGAAGTCCTGGTTCTTGATGTAGGGCTAAGATTACATCGAGTTCATGGGCTCATCTTCACATCACACTCTTATGTACTTGTATCCCTGGGGTTTTTCTTGGCCAGTTCTCTTCCCTCTGGATCTGCTGTTGTTTTTACAGCCAATGACTATGTGCTGGTGACTCTCAAGCCTACTGAGTACTGCTAGAAAATTATACAGAAGAAAATTATAGTCGAAGGGGAAGGCAGAGGATTTGTCTTATCCTAAGACAGAAATGCTAAACTTTACTGAACTCCTACCACTTATTACTCACCTTTCACTGAGGAGTTAAACCTCTTTCCCCAAATTGCTCTTCCTTTCCTGGGGCAGAGACTTCAAAGTGAAGGCTTGGAAGTAGCCACTTTGGGTTCACTTCATTCATCTGTTGTCCCTTGAGTTCCTCTCAAATGCTGACACTTGTTAGACCTGTTGTAGTCACAGGGCAGGTCCTCTATCTCTGGAGAGCTGCCCATCACTCAGACGGGAGGTTCAGCCTTTGGAATGGCAGCCACGTCTTCTGTCAATAATCTCCTGGCCCAGTCAGGCCACCCAAAGGCTGTGTGTCTACTGCAGCATAATCAGGGTGCCCCATTGTGCAGCAACAGATAAAGAGGATCTTTGAGGAATGCTTGTTGCAGTTTATGATTTTTTTAAACTGAAATTTGTCTGAGAGCACCTGCCAGGCTTCATGGATGCAGCTCGAGGGACCTGATGCTTTAAGAAGGTCATCTCCACCCCATGGTACCATGAGCACCCCCAAGCTCTCCTCTGCCAGCACAGATGAGCTCTTCCACACGTTTGGGCGTCAATCACCCCTTGGTGTGGCATTTTCATGTCCCCCACCATCTTGTGTGCATGACTTTATCCTTGAAGGCAGAGGCCATGGGGGTTACACCTGACATATATGACACATTGCTAGAGTGGAAAAACCCAGGAGAACGAGTCCAGACCATGAAACAGAGCATGGGCTCTGAATCAGACCAACCTTTGTGAGTTCTCCTCATTGTTCACAGATTGTGTGACCTTTAGGAGTAATATTTGAGACCATGTATGTGTGCTTAGTCGCTCAGTCATGTCCGACTCTTTGTGACCCTGTGGACTGCAGCCCATCAGACTCCTCTGTCCGTGGGATTCTCCAGGCAAGAATCCTGGAGTGGGTTGCCATTCCCTCCTTCAGGGGGTCTTCCTAGCCCAGGGATTGAACCTGGGTCTCATGCTTTGCAGGAAGATACTTTACCACCTGAGTCATCAGGGAAGCCCCCCATTTGAGACCATACTTGTTTGCTTATCACAGAGGATAAGCACCACCATCACACGATGGTGGCAAAGTTAAATGAGGGAGCACAGAAAAAGCAGTTGGCATTTATTAAATGCCTCCAAACTGTAGCTGTTAGTAGTAGCATTAGTGCATGTTTGCTCAGTCACTCAGTCCTGTCCGACTCTTTGTGACCCCATGGACTGTAGCCCGCCAGGCTCCTGTGTCCATGGAATTTGTCAGGCAAGAATACTGGAGTGGATTGCCATTTCTTTCTTCAGGGGATCTTCCCAATCCAGGGACTGAACCCAGTCTCCTGTGGATTCTTTACTGCTGAGCCATCAGGGAAGCCCTATCATTAGTAGATAGATGCTGAATACATATTTCTTGTTCCTCTTGCTTGCTTCTTTCTCCCTGGAGAATTCCCTGAGCCCTGTGATTCACCTGTCACACCCACACAGGGAATATTTCCTCTGCTCTCTACTTACTGGTTGCATCACGCACTTGAGCTTCTTTATGAATATTGATGCATGTATTTCTGTTTTTGGTTTGAACCGTAAGCCCTGAAGTAGGGATCCTACTTTATAGCTTTGAGTCCCTCCTGGCCTGCACAGCATCCCAAGCATATTAAGTACTCAGTAAATATCTGGTGACACAGAGGACTAATATGTCATCTTAAACTATAGTCAGACACATGTTGGGGTAAAAATACCCCCTTACCCTTCACTCTATATTCCTCTCCTGCCCCTGCTCTTGATGTTTCCTTATAAAGCCCTCACTTCACCCAAACTGGGGCCGACTATGGTAGCCTAGCCTGGAACAGATTGCTGTGCAAATACTTGGCAAAGTAATAATCTATTTGTGGATAAGCAGAAATTGGCTGTATTCTCAGAGTTATGAACTGTCACTATTAACACCCATGAGTCACTAACATCATGGTGGGCCGAGTGATTTTTCTGTGGGCCTATAGGGCATGTTATACTAAAAATGCCACCGTCCATCTGTCTAATTAGTGTCTGTTCCATTGATGTCACAGATATTCAAATGAGCTTTTTCCTTCATGCCAGCACACGCAGGGGCTTTATGTAATCCCCAGATCCCTCATTGTGGGTGAGGTTGATGTAGCTAGTAGTGCTTTTTTTTTTAATTTTTCTTTTCATGGCTTTCAGGACAAGCTGTGGTATGATGAGAGAAGTTAAGGAGGAAAATTTTAAAAGCCAGACTAATTCTGTGCTTCTCTTCCCTAAGCCAGATCAGTGGCCTCACAGCCTTGAAATGGAAGCACTGAGGATTAGATGGAGGAGCAGACATGTTGAATGGCCCTTAACCCAGTAGTATTTCAACCCTTGACATTTCTTTGACTGTGCTACTTGACAACCACCTTCTAAATCACTGACAATTTCTCTCGTGGCCAGCTCTACTCCAGGACATATAGGAAGGGAATTTTGAAAAGAGAAAGAAAGCTGGGACAACCATAGCTTAGCTAAAGTAACTGATACAATACTTTGAAGGAGTGAATATACAGTTTCAGCACAGATCTTCTGTCCTGTGGCTCAGCTGGTAAAGAATCTGCCTGCAGTGTGGGAGACCTGGGTTCATTCCTGGAGATCCCCTGGAGAAGCGAACGGCTACCCACTCCAGTATGTTGGCCTGGAGAATTCTATATACTGTATAGTCCATGGGGTAGCAAAGAGTCAAATGTGACTGAGCAACTTTCACTTTCACCTTCATGTGTTTGTATGTATTTGTATTTATATGTAAGTATGAATAAATGGATATAAATATATATTTATATATTGATATCTCACATCTTTATCCTTTCATTTGTTAATTGACACTTAGGTTGCTTCCATATCTAGTCTATTATTAAATAATGCTGGTATGAAAAATGGGGTGCATCTATCTCTTCAAATTGGTGTTTTTCATTTTCTTTGGATGTATACCCTGGGTGGAATTGTTGAATTATATGGTAGTTCTATTATTAGTTTTTTTGAGAAAACTGTTTTCCATACTGAGTTAGTAACTCAGTTGTGTCTGACTCTTTGCAACCCCATGCACTGTATCCTGCCAGGCTCCTCTGTATATTTGGCCTGTATATTTTCTTTTTTTTTCATAGTGTTGTTTTGTTTTAATATCCAGACAAAGGGTAATGGCAACCTTGTAGAATGAATATGCAAGTGCTCCCTCTTCAATTTTTTGGAATAGTGTGATAAGGATAGATAATAGCTCTTCCTTTTCTGTCTGTCAGAATTCCATCACGACACCATCCAGTCCAGGGCTTTTTGTTTGCTGGGAGTTTTTTGACTATTAATTCAATTTCAGTACTAGTGCTTGGTCTGTTCAAACTGTTTATTTCTCTTCCTGATTCAGTCTTGGAACACTGTATGTCTTTAGAAATTTATCTGTTTCTTCTAGGCTGTACAATTTGTTGAAATGTAACTGTTCATGGTATTATGATTTTTTTGTATTGATTGTAATTCCTCCTCTTTCATTTCTTATTTTGGTTAGGTCCTCTCCCATTTTTTCTTAATGAGCGTGTCTAAAGACATATCAATTTCATTTATTTTTTCAAAAAACTGACTCTTGGTTTCATTGATCTTTTCTATTATTTTCTTGGTCTTTATTTTTTCCTCTCTGGTAATTATTATTTCCTTTCTTATGCTGATGTTGGGCTTTATTTGTCCTTCCTTTTCTAATTCCTTAGATGGTAGGTTAGATTGCTTATTTGCGATTTTTCTTTTTTCTTAAGGAAGGCCTGTATTGCTACATACTTCCCTCTTAGAACTGCTTTCATGGCATCCCATAGTTTTTGGAAAACTATGTTTTTATTTTCATTTATCTCAAGGTATTTTCTAATTTCCTCTTTGAGTTCTTCACTGACCCATTGTTTTCTTTTTTAGTATCATGTTGTTTAGTCTTCATGTGTGTGTTCTTTTCCTGTTTATTCTGTAGTTGATTTCTAGTTTCATACTATTGTGATTGGAAAAATGCTTGATATAATTTTTAATTTTCTTAATTTGTTGAGGCTTGTATTGTGGCCTAGCATATGATCTATCCTGGAGAGTGTTCCATGTGAACTTGAAATGAATGCATATTCTGCTGTTTATGGATGGACTGTTCTATAGACATCTATTAAGTCCAGCTTTCTTAATATGTCATTTAAGACTACTTATTGATTTTCTGTCTGGATGATCTGTCCATTGATGCAAGTGAGGTGTTAAAGTCCTCTAATATTATTGTATCATTGTCAGTTTCTCTCTGTTTGTAGGGAAAAAATGAAATCTTTTAGCGTGACATGCAAACTCCTTGATGATCTGTTCCATGTTTGCACTGATTTTAGTCTCTCATCCTTATATACCCCCTGCTATACTCACTCCAAATATTTCCTTTTTCTTTTCCTATCCTTCTGTTTCATGCCTCTAAGTTTTTGTTCTCAATTCCTTCCTTTTGGAATCTCTTTCCCTTCATCATGAGAAAACTTCTACTCATCCTTTAAAGCCCAGCTCAAATAGCATCTCCTTGATAAAGTCTTCTCTTTCTCAACAGAGCTACTCATTACTCTGGGTTCTTATAAAATTTTGCAGCTCTTACTCCAACAATAGCATTCATCTGATTGTACTACAATTGCATATTTTTGAGTCTATCTTTACTACTCTGTGAGCATAGCAACTTAAAAAAAAATATCTGTCCCTCATTTCAAGCACTGTGCCAGTTATATTGTTGTTGTTAAGTCAGTCATGTCCAACCCTTTGTGACCCCATGGACTGCAGCATGCCAGTCTTTCCTGTCCTTCACCATCTCCTGGAGCTTGCTCAAACTCATGTCCATTGAGTTGGTGACGCCATCCAGCCATCTGATCTTCTGTCCTCCTCTTCCCTTTCTGCCTTCACTCTTTCCAAGCATCAGGGTCTTTTCTAAACAGTCAGCTCTTCACATCAGGTGGCCAAAGTATTGGAGCTTCAGCTTCAGCATCTGTTCTTCCAATGAATATTCAGGACTGATTTCCTTTAGGATGGACTGGTTGGATCTCCTTTCAGTCCAAGGGATTCTCAAGAGTCTTCTCCAACACCACAGTTCAAAAGCATCAATTCTTTGGTGCTCAGCCTTCTTTATAGTCCAACTTTCACATCCATACACGACTACTGGATAAACCATAGCTTTGACTAGACGGATCTTTGTTGGCAAAGTAATGTCTCTGCTTTTTAATATGCTGTCTAGGTTTGTCATAGCTTTTCTTCCAAGGAGCAAGCGTCTTTTAATTTCATGGCTGCAGTCACCATCTGCAGTGATTCTGGAGTCCAAGAAAATAAAGTCTGTCACTGTTTCCATTATTTCCCCATCTATTTGCCACGAAGTGATGGGGCCAATGTGCCAGTTATATAGTGAATGCTAAATGAATTTTTGCCTAGTAAACGAATAAGTAGAATTTTATTCCTGCTGGTTTCTGCTGATATAAAATTTGATATTTGCTCCTCTGGCTTTCCCTTTTTCTAGGATACTAAATGTATAGATTTAGTAGCTCAGTAATTGTGACTGGGTTTATGAGAGTTTCACAGCTTACCACAACCAAATCTTCTAGTTTCCTTCAGCAAATCATGAACCATACAGTTATGGAATCTTAGAGCTGGAAGGGATGTTGAGGAATCACTTGACTCTTCTTTTCCCCTCAAGATAGGACTTCAGCTTCTGCCCCACAGTAAGTAGGAGAGAAGATTGTGTGATTTCAGATTTCAGCATTAGCTGAGTACACACTTCTCTTTTCAAGTATGTGTTAAATAGTGCCTGAAATAAGTCACTGTGATTTTGGGCAGGATGGGTTAGAGGGATGATATGGATTGAACTTTAAGGTAACAAAGTAGATATTTCTTTCCAAGTCAGACAAAGTACAAACATCTTGTCTCCAGCACTGTCCTATCTATAGGTCTTTTTAAATGAAAATATGGTCTAGACATAACTAAAAATGTCAAAGAGCACAGTTGAGGGTTTCTCACCTGTCTAACACTTTTCATCATCTGGGTTCCTGCTCTCCCAATAAATAGTAAAATCACATTATTATAATTGTAATAGTCATCATGACGATTAAATACTAAGCCATCATGTCACCCATACTAATACGATTCAAATGAAAATTGACATTTGACTTCCACTCCCCAAAGCCCTTCAAGATAGGGTTTCTTCCCCATTATCTAAGAAAGATTAATTGAGCCATTAAAAAAAGTAGTACTCTCGCTACCCCCTGAATCAATTTATATGTATGTTTTTTTCTGTTGTCTGCTTCCTTCAATATAGATAGGGAACTGTCTTAGCAGTTTGGAGTGGGGATGACGCTCACACAGTGGGGAACATCTGTTAACTCCTTTAACCTTTAACTAAGGTGGTTGTACTCACTCTGAAGAGCAGCACAGCCTGAAAAACTGCCTGGAGAGATGCACATTGAGATTTTCATTCAGTTAGGGGTATAACTGATTGAAACAGCTGCTGTGGCAGATACTAGAGGTAGGGCATGGTTAATGCCTTCACGGAGGTAATTTTCTACTGGGGGAGCAGAAAAATAAAGCAAATGAATAGATAAAAAATGAAAACAATTTGAAAGTGTCATGAAGGAAGCAATAAGAGGATGAATGGGAGAATAGTATAGGTGCCTCATTTTTGAGAGTTTGGTCAGAGAAGGCCTCCCCGGGGAGGTGATATTTATACTGAGATGTGAAGGACAGGAAGGGAGCAGCCAGCTAAAGAGTAGGACAAAAACTCTCCAAGGATATGGAAGAGAAGATGAAAGACTACGACAGCAATGATTTTGGCTTTTTAAAAGGTATGGAAGGAAAGGAAAATAGACTGAAGCCTAATGACCAAGGAAGAGAGTGGAACAAAGCCAGCCGTGGTTTAAGAGACAGGCAGGGTTCAGATCAAGCAACCTTGGGGTTACTGTTGCAATCTGTATTCCATCCTGAGGGTAGGGTTTTATGTGACCCTAGTGACCTTTTAAGAAGATCACTTTTGGGAACTTCCCTAGTGGTCCAGGGGTTGGGACTTTGCCTTCCAGTGCAGTTTCCATCCCTGGTTGGGGAGCTGAGATCCCACATGCCTCTTGGTTGCAAAGCCAAAACAGCAAACAGAAACAATATTGTAAAAAACTTAATAAAGACTTTTTAAAAAATATCACTTTTAATGCCCCAAAGGAGAATAAATTGGGGGCAGGATTGGAAAGGAGACCAGTAAGGGACTGTGTGTAACTGGAGACAGGTCTGGGAGCTTGTTTGAGGATCATGGTGGCAAAGGTGGATCAAGAACTACTTAGGATGTGAAAGTAGTTAGGTTTTAGAGATAGAATAGATATTATGGGAGGAGAAAAAGAGAGGAATCAGAGATAATTTCTAGATTTCTCCACTCTTGAACAGCTTGGTAGATGATGGTACTCCTTTTTAAAAATGATTTTTATTAAAATACACATATATACATATTTTTAAAAATCAAGCAATACTAAAAAAAAAAAAAGTATGACTGTAAGTGCCAGTCCCCTCCCCACAGTGTCGTCCCCCAGAAGACACCATCTTTAATTAGTCATTTTCTTGGTGTTTTTTCTCTAAGTCTCTAGATAATATCGGTGATCGCTGTTTTCCTTAAATGCCTGTTGACCCTTGGCTGTTTGTTGACATTCAAGAGAGAGACCCTAGTGCACGGATTAAAGCTCTATGTGCACGGCTGGCTTTGTTCTTGGTGACTAGCAGGCCCCTCGGGAGAGGAAATGGACAGTGAACTGGTCCTATATCAGTGTCTGAAGATCGCTTCTGCGGGGCTGCTCAGTTTCTCCAGGGAAGAAAATTCCAGTCTCTTGTCTGGAAACTCACCTTTGACTCTTATTGTTCTGGGAGCATGGCAGGGGGAAGGGGCTGGGTCTGCTTCCTGCCACAGCACATGCAGATTTTCTCTTAATTACCTTATTTTTAGGACTTCCCTGGTGGTCCAGTGGTTAAGCCTCTGTGCTTGCAATGCAGGGGCTCATGGGTTCGATCCCTGGTTGGGAGAACTAAGATTGCAAGCCAGAAAAATTGCCTAATTTTCAGATCTGAATCTTACACTTGCCCTCCTCTGTGACTGGTGTCCAGAGGTGGCAAGCTTAAGTTTCTCCAAAGGCTAAAATTCTAGTCTCCTGGCTGATTGAGGAAAGGGTTCTCTGATTGCTTTTATCCTGAGGATGGAGGGGTGAGGAAAAATCAAGAAATCTGGTTTTGAATACATGATGAGATATGAAGAAAGCTGTGAGGTGTGAAGGTAGGTGGAAGTTTGGGGGCTCTTTGAGAAGTTCTGTTTGGACAGATATGCCTGAAGCCATCAGCACTAGAGGGTATTTGAGACCATGAAAATAGATGCTGTCATTCGGGAGAGTATAGAAAAAGGTGAGAGGTGGGTATAGGACAGTGTGAAGGTAGGTGGAAGTTTGGGGGCTCTTTGAGAAGTTCTGTTTGGACAGATATGCCTGAAGCCATCAGCACTAGAGGGTATTTGAGACCATGAAAATAGATGCTGTCATTCGGGAGAGTATAGAAAAAGGTGAGAGGTGGGTATAGGACCTAGTCCTGAGATGCCTGAGCAGGGAGCTTGTGGGCCAGGAATGAAAGATCTGGGGAGGGAGGAAATCCTCACTTTGTTTGGGAAAAAAACTGATAGCTGAGAACCCAGGTCCACCAAGACATGGATGGATAAACCAAATACAGTATGTACAAACAATGGAATACTGTTGAGCCTTGAAAAGGAATTCTGACATTCCTTGAAAAGGAATTCTGACATTCTGATGTGTGATACAACATGTATCAACTTTGAAGACATTTACATTACATGAAACAAATGAGACACAAATAGAACAATTACTGTATGATTCCATTTATATGAAATATCTAGCGTAGTCAAATTCATGGATACTTAAAGTAGAAAGGGTAGTTGCCAGGGGCAGGGAGTGTGAGGTATGGGGAATTCATTTTTAATGGGTGTATAGTTTCACTTTTAGATGATGAAAAAGTTCCAGAGATAATGTAGGTGATGGTTGTATAGCCATTGAATATACTTAATGCCACTGAACTGTATACTTCAAAATGGCTAAAATGGTGCATTTCATGTTATGTATATTTTACCAAAATTAAAAAAAAATTTAGAAAGTGTCAGTTAAGAGCACCAATGAAATAAAGCAAAGTGATACCCAAAAAAAAACAAAACCCACCCATATTTTAGATTCCACATATAAGTGATATCGTATGGTATTTGTCTTTCTCTTTATGACTTCACTTAGTATGATAATCTCTAGTTGTGTTCATGTTGCTGCAAATGACATTATTTTATTAAATGAACCCATCTACAAGACAGACTCATAGATACAGAGCAGACTTTATTTGGTAGGTGGGAGCAGGGGAGGGAAAGGCATGGACTGAGAATTTGGGATTAGTGGATGTAAACTGTTGCATTTAGAATGCATAAACAACAAGGTCCTAATATATAGCACAGGGAAATATATCCAATCTCCTGGGAGAAACCATAATGGAAAACAATACACAAAAATGTATACAAACTTCCCTGGTGGTCCAGTGGTTGAGAGTCTGCCTGCCAGTGCAGGGGATGTGTGTTCAATTCCTGGTGTAGGAAGATTCCACATGCTGAGGGACAACCAAGCCTGTGTGCCGCAACTACTGAGATTATGCTCCGCAACAAGAGAAGGCACCACAATGAGAAACCTGTGCACCGCGAGGAAGAATAACCCCCACTTGCCACAATTAGAGAAAGCCCATGTGCAGCCTCGAAGACACAGTGCAGCCAAAAATAAAATAATTTAAAAATGTGTATATATGTATGACTGAATCACTTTGCTGTGCAGCTGAGTATATTTCACTTAAAAAAATTACCCCAAACAGGTAGCTGAGAGAAGGTTTCAGAGCCCTGTAAACCTGTTTTGTTGATTGAAGCTCTTTTCCTCTTTCCCCTCCCCTGCCTTGCCCACCCTTACCTGGGGTCTTTGTCTAGTGCTTTTGAAGGTGGGTGTGGTGTGGGAAGAAAGGAGAGAGTAGATAGGGCTGGAAAGGACATAGGTTAAAGAAGAAACATCTGGGGAAGGTGCGTGTGTGGAGAGAGAAAGAAGAAGAAATGTAGGAGAGACAGAGTGAGGGAGAAAAACTGCTTCTAGAGGTGTGACAAGCAGGCAAGAGGACAAAGGCAGGCCAGTCTCTCATTGTCCTGGGCCTGCTTCACGCCCACATGACAAGGAGTCAGGATGTAGGTGGTACAGAGCTCAGCCACACAGCTGGATAAGGTCCAGGCAACGTCCATGGAAACAGTATCTGTCTGTGCCTGTAGAACCTGATCCTGTAAATGAATCAAATGCTACAAATGAATAAAATGTATTCACTCGTGTGAGGGCGTATGCAACCATAATGTCTCTTAAACTTTTTTTCAATTGGAATATAATTGCTTTACAATGTTATGTTAGTTTCTGCTGTACAACCAAGTGAATCAGCAATATGTATGGATGTGAGAATTGGATGATAAAGAAAGCTGGTGCTTTCAAGCTGTGGTGCTGGAGAAGACTCTTGAGAGTCCCTTGGACAGCAAGGAGATCAAAGTAGTCAATCCTAAAGTAAATCAACCCTGAATATTCATTGGAAGGACTGATGCTGAAGCTGAAGCTCCGATACTTTGGCCGTCTAATGCAAAGAGCTAATTCATTGGAAAAGACCCTGTGCTGGGAAAAATAGAGGGTAGGAGAAGAAGGGGATGACAGAGGATGAGATGGTTGGCTGGCATCACCGATTGAATGGGCATGAGCTTGAGCAAACTCCAGGAGACTGTGAAGGACAGGGAAGCCTGGTGTGTTTCAGTCCACGGGGTTGCAAAGAGTCAGACATGAGTGAGCAACTGAACAACAGCAACAAATACATATATCCACTCCCTCTCGCCTCACCCTGTATCCTACCTCTCTAGGTCAATGCAGAGCTCCGAGCTGAGTGCCCTGTGCTATATAGCAGCTTCCCGCTAGCTATCTAGTCTACACATGGCAGTGTATTTATGTCAATGCTCCTTTCCCAATTCATCCCACCCTCACTTTCTTCCTCTGTGTCCACCTGTCCATTCTCTACGTCTGCGTCTCTATTTTTGCCTTACAAATAAGTTCATCTGTACCATTTTTCTAGATTCCACATGTATGAATTAATATACAGTATTTGTTTTTCTCTTTCTGACTTACTTCACTCTGTATGACAGACTCTAGTCCATCCACATCTCTAAAAATGACCCAGTTTTGTTCCTTTTTGTGGCTGAGTAGTATTTCATTGTATATATGTCCCATATCTTCTTTATCCATTCATCTGTTGATGGACATTTAAGTTGTTTCAGTGTCCTGGCTAGTATAAATAATGCTTCTTAGATGATGCATCTTTGTGTAGAAAGAATATGCATGGAGGTATCTCTAAACTGTGTCACTACTTCAAACTCACAAGGCAAATGCAAGGGAAATATAGTTTTGCTATACGGCACAGAAGAAACACTTAAAATATATCCATGATTTTTCTAAAACACTTATAATACTTTATAACCGATAGTACTTGATTATTTAGAGAAATTAGGAAATAAAGGCAGGCAGAAAGAAGAAAGGGGCTTTTAAGGCGGGGTAGTGATAACCAGCTTGCCCACGCAGGAGACGTGGATTCAATCCCTGGTCAGGAAGATCCCCTGGGGAAAGAAATGGCAACCCACTCCAGTGTTCTTGCCTGGGAAATCCCATGGACAGAGGAGCCTGGCGGACTACATTCCATGGGGTCTCAAAGAGTCAGACACAACTTAACAAACAACGACAGTTGAATACATTACATCCCTGGTATTTATTTCTCTTAAACTGTTTTTTTGCACCTGTAGACCATCTTCATCCAATTCCCTTTACCCCACCCCATGCTTCTGGTAACTATTAATCTGTTCTCTGTTTCTATGTGTTGGTTTATTTTATTGTTTTTGAAGTATAATTGATCTGCAACACTATGTTAGTTCCTATACACAATTTGTAATTTGGTGTTTCCATACTTTTCAAAATGATTACCACAGTAAGTCTAGTATAGGTCTAGTTATGATATGTCACCATACAAAATATTACACAATTTTTGACAATAGTCCCCAAACTGTACATTTCTTACCCATAGATCATTTATTTTGCTACTGGAACTTTGTATCTCTTAATCTCTCTCACCTGTCTCCCCACCTTGCCCCCTACCTCCCCTCTGGCAACCACCTATTTGTTCTTTGTAACTATAACTCTGTGACTGTTCTATTTGTTCAATTGCTTTGTTTCTAGATTCCACATGTAAGTGAAATCTTAATGATATTTATCTTAGACTTATTTCACTTAGAATAATACACTTTATGTTCCTCTATGTTGTCACAAATGGCAGGATTTCATTTTTATGGCTGAGTAATATTTGTGTTGTGTTATGCGCACATACATCTTCTTTATCCGTTCATCTTTTGATGGGCATTTGGGTTGCTCTCATATCATGGCTATTGTAAATAATGCTGCAGTGAGCATAGGGGTACATATATCTTTTCTAATTAGTGTTTTGTTTTCTTTGGATAAAAACCCCATATGCTGGATCATATGATAGTTTTATTTTAAATTTTTTGAGGAACCTCCATACCCTTTTCCATATTTGCTGCACCAATTTACATTCCCAGAGTATGTCAGGGTTCCTTTTTCTCCAGACCCTCACCAACACTTGTTGTTTGTCTTTTTGAGAATATCCATTCTGACAGGTGTGAGGTAATTATCTCATTCTGGTTTTGATTTGCATTTCTCTGATGGCTAGTGATATTAAACATCTTTTGATGTGCCCATTGGCCATCTGTATGTCTTCTTTGGAAAAATGTCTATTCAGTGTTGTCAAATTGTTCAGGCTTTACTCTAAGGTTTCTGAGTTCCATGATATTCTTAGCATGTCAGTTAAGATTGCAAATATCACACAACTGCAAGAAATGGAAGTCTGAACACAGTGGCTCAAGTAACTAGGATATGTGTGTGTGGAGGGGGCTGTGTGTGTGTGTCTCATGGTGAGAAGTCTAGGGATAGGTGGCTGTTAGCACGGGTTCTACTTTCAGCCATTTCAGGCCCAATGTCTCTTATTTTACTGTCTTGATCTTTCCCTTCTGTTCCCAAGAGGATTTCTTTAGGACTAGCCTTTCAAAGGACATAGATATTGGCATGTTCTATAATATTTTTATTGGAAAAGTTAGAATTTTTCCCAGGAGATTTCCACTAAAGTCTTAATGGCTGAGACCAAGTCACACAACCACCATAGCTGTAAGGAAGGCTAGGAAAGTGGAGAGCAGGACTGTCATCATGACCCATCTTTGCAGGTTGAGCCTCTTGCCATCCTGAGAAGAATTCAGGTTTTATTTACCTGGAAAGAAATGGGGGAGTGGATAATGGATATAATAGACAAATGATTCACACCATTTGGTGCATTAGAAAAGACTTTTTCAAGATTATGGAAACAATTTCCTCCTCTTTCCTTCTAATGGTTTTAAAGTTTAACTTTTTACATTTTGATCTTTGAATCACTTGTTTTTTATTTTACTAATTTTGGAATACAAGTATAATTTTTTATGTGATGACAGCTCAGTTTTCTTTTCTTTTTTTTGGTTGTCTTAACACTATTGAATAATTTCTCTTCACAGATTTAAAATTCTGCCTTTATCTTATACAAAATTCCTATATGAATTTGAGTCAATTTCTTGATTTTCTAGGCTATTCATGTATTTATGTACCAGTCCCACAATGTTTTAATCGGCTAAAAATTGGTAGAATAGATTTCTTTCACTATTTTCCACCCTAGAATTATCCTGGCAATTCTTGCCTGTTTATTCCCCGTAAGAACACTAGAATCACTTTGCCTACTTCAAAAAAAATTCTGTTGATCTTTGAGGATGACATATATTTTTAGATTAATTTAGGAAGAATTGACATCTTTATGATACTGAGTTTTCCTGTCTAAGAACACACATTATTTTTATGTATTTGAAATTTGGGGGGATTCCCCCAGTAGCATCCTTGGAAGAAAAGTTATGACCAACCTAGACAGTATATTAAAAACCAGAGACATTACTTTGCCAACAAATGGTCCATCTAGTCAAAGCTATGGTTTTTCCAGTGGTCATGTATGGATGTGAGAGTTGGACTATAAAGAAAGCTGAGCACTGAAGAATTGATGCTTGTGAACTGTGGTGTTGGAGAAGACTCTTGAGTAGCCCTTGGACTGCAAGGAGATCAAGCCAGTCAATGCTAAAGGAAATTAGTCCTGAATATTCATTGGAAGGGCTGATGCTGAAGCTGAAGCTCCAATACTTTGGTCACCTAAAGTGAAGAACTGAGTCATTTGAAAAGACCCTGAAGGGGACGACAGAAGATGAGATGGTTGGATGGCATCACCGACTCAATGGACATGAGTTTGGGTAAACTCCAAGAGTTGGTGTTAGACAGGGAGGCCCGGCATGCTGTAGTCCATGGGGTTGCAAAGAGTCGGACACGACTGAGCAACTTAAATTTTTTAGAGTTATTCCTAGGTGTTTTGTCTTTTGTTCCTATCGTAAGTAGAATCTATTCTTCCATGATAAATTCTAAGCAGATGTTGTTTATGTACAGACTTTGCTTTTTAAATTTTAATTTTGTATGTAGAAAACTTTAATTTCTTATTGTTATAATTTTAGTGAATTTTTGTGCATTCTCCAAGAAAATATAGTATCACCAAAGGATACACTTGCTATTTTTTTCTTTTTGTCCAAATAATTTGAATAATACAGAGTGATGTTGGACAAATAGTGATAGTTGACAGCCTTGTCTTATTTATGAATTTATCAGAGACTGTGTCACCCACCCAAGTGTCAAAGCACAACCTGGGGAGTTTTAACATGAACTTGATCTGTGTGTATGCCCAGCAGTGGGATTGCTGGGTCATATGGCAGTTCTAGTTCCAGTTTTTTAAGGAAACTCCACACTGTTCTCCATAGTGGCTATACTAGTTTGCATTCCCACCAACAGTGTAAGACGGTTCCTTTTTCTCCACACCCTCTCCAGCATTTATTGTTTATAGACTTTTTGATAGCAGCCATTCTGACTGGCGTGAGATGGTACCTCATTGTGGTTTTGATTTGCGTTTCTCTGATGAGTGATGTTGAGCATCTTTTCATGTGTCTGTTAGCCATCTGTATGTCTTCTTTAGAGAAATGTCTGTTTAGTTCTTTGGCTCATTTTTTGATTGGGTTGTTTATTTTTCTGGAATTGAGCTGCAGGAGTTGCTTGTATATTTTTGAGATTAATCGTCAGTTGCTTCATTTGCTATTATTTTCTCCCATTCTGAAGGGTGTCTTTTCACCTCGCCTATAGTTTCCTTCATTGGGCAAAAGCTTTTAAGTTTAATTAGGTCCCATTTGTTTATTTTTTCTTTTATTTTCATTACTCTGGGAGGTGGATCATAGAGGATCCTGCTGTGATTTATGTCAGAGAGTGTTTTGCCTATGTTGTTCTCTAGGAGTTCTATAGTTTCTGGTCTTACATTTAGATCTTTAGTCCATTTTGAGTTTATTTTTGTGTATGGTGTTAGAAAGTGTTTAGTTTCATTCTTTTACAAGTGGTTGACCAGTTTTCCCAGCACCACTTGTTAAAGAGATTGTCTTTTCTCCATTGTATATTCTTGCCTCCTTTGTCAAAGATAAGGTATCCATAGGTGCATGGGTTTATCTCTGGGCTTTCTATTTTGTTCCATTGATCTATGTTTCTGTCTTTGTGCCAGTACCATACTGTCTTGATGACTGTTGCTTTGTAGTATAGCCTGAAATCAGGCAGGTTGATTCCTCCTGTTCCATTCTTCTTTCTCAAGATTGCTTTGGCTATTATAAGAATTTTTGATGGATGCCTTTTTACAAACTTTATTTTAGAAAATTAAGATTCAAATCCCTGAATTTTAGATTTATTGACCAGATATGAGATATTCCAAGTGGTATGGGGGAAAAGTTAGAAAAAAAATCCTATCTAGACAGTAGTGTGATTATCAGGTTTATAAGAGGGTCGGGAGAATGTTTTCAGAATGGAGCCTGTTGAAGTAAAAGGTGTTTTATTTACTTGTAACTGGGATCTGTTGCTGTGTTGTTCTGGTACTTAATTGTCACACTGGATTGCTGCTCATAATTAATGATCAAATCCAATGTGCTACATTTTGAAATAACTCCATATTCTACTACCTGCACTGTTCAGATCTTCCTGGAAAGGAATACATTTTTTTTTAAGTAATGTTTTCCTTCTTGTTTGCTCTTTCTGTTAACATCCTTAAAATCTGTAGAAACTTTTGTAAAGCTTCCTTTTTGATGTAAAAAATAATAAAACTCCTGACTTGAAGTTAATGAAGGAAAAGAATGTAGAGAATCTAGAGGGAAAAAAGTTAGTGTTTTTGCTTCTGGGGAAAGTTAAAAATAGTGACAGTAATGTTGACTGAAGACCAGGGGTTCTTGTAATGGTTTTAAGTTTGCAGAATCAATGTACACTGCTGTTGATCTGGTATTTGCAAAGAGATCAAGTTCATGTTAAACCCACCCGCCCCACCAGGTTGTGCTTTGAAACTTGGGAGGCTGACACAGGTTTTTATGTTATTTTCTACTTCCTAGAATCAGCTTTCTAATGGACTTGAAATAAAAAGCAGCAGCAATGAATGAATGGCTGAACCAAGTTGAGTGGCTGTGCCCAGGTGACAAAGATGGGAGAGGAGGACCCAAGAGAGTTAGTGTTGATAAGGATCCCACATGCTTTACTATTGCTGAAGTTCTCCAGGGAGTTCACAGGATGTGACAGTATGGTCTGATTACCTCCCCCAGCAACTCTGGACCACAGGTAATAAGTAGAAAGGAAGCTCTCATCTTTGGTAGTTCAGTGCTGGAAGAGGAACAATGACAGCCCTGTTCCTCGAGTCTTTCCCCAACCCTGTACAATGGAAGCCCCAGTCTTCCCTGGAGCCCCTCTCCAGGTGAGGTGACACTGGCCCGGACTCCTCTTGCCCTCCTCTCAGTTGAGTCAGCTTTGGTTTCCCCCTTGTGTTAGGGAAAGTGAATCCCACACTTCTTTTAATCACAATGGACAATGCTGGCTTTGTGGATTCAGCAGTCTCTTCAGTGAGCCCGCTCCTGATGAAGGGTGAAAAGTGATAAGTTAGAAATTGGACGCATTGAATTGGCTTGGCTACAACTCACTGACCCCAGGCAAACTAGTCTTATCCACTTTCATTAGATCAATTCTAATCCCTGAACTGTGTAATTCTTCCCAAGCTACAGTCCTCCCCATATCTCTTGATGCAAAGAAACATTTGAAAGGTTACCTGCGGTGTCTGGATGGAGGATTTGGGGAGGAATGTATCACTGACAGGCACAGGTTATGGGGACTGTTGATAGCGGCATCTATTATATAATTTTAAAGTTTCTGAGAGAGGTTAAGTTGCTTATTTTCGTAAAAAGTGAAGTGAGGGAAAGGGGAAGGGATAAGGAAAAATTCCTAGAATTGAGTTTTTGTGAAAGAAAGATGGAGTTTGTATTTACCTGCTAATTGTGGTTGTCATTATTATAGTTGTATCAGAATAGTGACTCACATCCAGAGATAAGGATTTGGGGTGCTGAGGCAGCCCAGATTGGGCTTCCAAATCTAGAGCTTCTGCAGGAGACTAATTCACTCCACAGAAGGAACACAAGCTTCCTCTCGGCGCCTCTCAGACCATTCATCTTAAACTTGAGTGTAAGTTTCCATAGCTCCTATGGAAACCTCGATTTATTCCTACAAAATTAGATGGTACTGGGTATGAAGGAGAAAGGCTGGATGAGAAGCAGAGTAGAGGTTATGAAAGCAGCACCATCACCAAAGTATAATGTAATCTGGAGTCTTCTTGTGTGTGGCGGAAGAATAACACATGTTCCTGGGTCAGCAAAAAATTAAAACACATAAATGTTTAATAAACTGAGGAACTATTACAGTGGTAAAGCTTCCATCCCCCCAAAAAAGACTTTAATAAATTTTAAAAGTCAGCCAGACAACACAATATTGAAGAAGAAAGTTGGAAGACCAACACTACCAACTTGTAAGACTTACTGTAAAGCTATGGTAATCAAGACAATGTGGTACTGGCAAAAGAACAGATAGGCCAGTAGGTCAGAACAGAGAGCCTAGAAAAGACCTACACAAATATAGTCGACTGATCATTACAAAGGAGCAAAGGCAATGTAATAGAGCAAAGATATTTTTAACAAATGATGCTGGAAACTTCATATAAAAAAAAAAAGCATCTAAACCTAGACCTTACATGCTTCACAAAAATTAACTCAAAATGGATCACATATCTAAATGTTAGATGCAAAACTATAAAACTTCTAGAAGGTGACACAGGAGGAAATCTAACACAGAATGACCTTGAGTTTGATGATGAGTTTTTAGACACAACACCGAAAGCACAGTCCATGAAAGGAGGCATTGATCAGTTGGATTACTTAAAATTAAATTCTGTTCTGCAAAAGACACTGTCAAGAGAACAAAAAGGTAATCCACAGAGCAGGATAAAACATTTGCAAAAGATATATCTGATAAAGGACCGTTCTCCCAAATATGCAAATAACTATTAAAACTCAACAGTAGGAAAATAGCTCCATTAAAAAATGAGTCAGCTTCAGTGGTTAGGACTCCACACTTTCACTGCCAAGGGCCTGGGATCAATACCTGGTCAGGGAACTAAAATTCCACAAACTGCCTGGTGCAGCCAAAACACACAAACAAAACCTCACCAAAGAACATATGCAGATGATAAACATGTGAAAAGATGCTCCACAGCATATGTCATTAGGGAATTAAGACAATAATGAAGTATCACTACACACCCTTTACAATGGCCCAAATCCATACCACTAACAGCAAAATATTGACAAGGACTAGAAACAATAGGAACTCTCATTCATTGCTAAGGAACATGGGCATACAAAATGGCACAGCTACTTTGCATAGTTTTACCATATGATCCAACAATCATGCTCCATGGTATTTACCCAAATGAATTGAAAACTTACGTCCACACAACAATGTTCATACCAATGTTTATAGCAGCTTTATTTATAATTGGCAAAGTTTGAAAGCCACCAAGATATTCTCCAGTAGGTAAATGGATAAAAACTTTTCATCCTGGCAATGTAATATTATTCAGCAGTGAAAATGATTTACCAAGCCATGAAAAGGCATGAAGGGAAAGCGTTAGTCACTCAGTCCTGTCCAACTCTTTGTAGCCCTGTGGACTATAGCCTGCCAGGATCCTCTGTCCATGGAATTCAAGGACATAATGCATATTTCCAAATGAAAAGGCTAGGTACTATATGATTCCAACTATATATTCAATAAAATTATGGGAAAGATATGGAGACAGTAAAAAGGTCAGTGGTTGCCAGGGGTTGAGGGGAGGAAAGGATGACTAGCCAGAGCACAGAGATTTTTAGGGCAGTGAAACTATTCTGTGTGATATTATAATGGTGGCAACATGTCCTGATGTGTCTGTCCAAAATCATAAAATATATACCAAGAGTTAATCATAATGTAAACTATGAACTTTGGGTGATAATGAAGTGTCAATATAAATTCATCAGTTGAGACAGATGTACCACTCTGGTGGGGGATAGTGATAATGGGGAGGCTGTGGATGTGGACAGGCAGGGGGGTTATGAGAAATCTATGCTGTGAAAGTGCTGCACTCGATATGCCAGCAAATTTGGAAAACTCAGCAGTGGCCACAGGACTGGAAAAGGTCAGTTTTCATTCCAATCCCAAAGAAAGGCAATGCCAAAGAATGCTCAAACTACTGCACAATTGCACTCATCTCACACGCTAGTAAAGTAATGCTGAAAATTCTCCAAGCCAGGCTTCAGCAATACGTGAACCGTGAACTTCCAGATGTTCAAGCTGGTTTTAGAAAAGGCAGAGGAACCAGAGATCAAATTGCCAACATCCGCTGGATCATCGAAAAAGCAAGAGAGTTCAGGAAAAACATCTATTTCTCCTTTATTGACTATGCCAAAGCCTTTGACTGTGTGGATCACAAGAAACTGTGGAAAATTCTGAAAGAGATGGGAATACCAGACTACCTGACCTGCCGCTTGAGAAACCTGTATGCAGGTCAGGAAGAAACAGTTAGAACTGGATATGGAACAACAGACTGGTTCCAAATAGGAAAAGGAGTACGTCAAGGCTGTATATTGTCACCCTGCTTATTTAACTTCTATGCAGAGTATATCATGAGAAACGCTGGGCTGGAGGAACCACAAGCTGGAATCACGATTGCCGGGAGAAATATCAATAACTTCAGATATGTAGATGACACCACTCTTATGGCAGAAAGTGAAGAGGAACTAAAGAGCCTCTTGGTGAAAGTGAAAGAGGAGAGTGAAAAAGTTGGCTTAAAGCTCAACGTTCAGAAAACTAAGATCATGGCATCTGGTCCCATCACTTCATGGCAAATAGATGGGAAAATAGTGGAAACAGTGTCAGACTTTATTTTTGGGGGCTCCAAAATCACTGCAGATGGTGATTGCAGCCATGAAATTAATAGATGCTTACTCCTTGGAAGGAAAGTTATGACCAACCTAGATAGCATATTAAAAAGCAGAGACATTACTTTGCCAACAAAGGTTCATCTAGTCAAGGCTATGGTTTTTCCAGTAGTCATGTATGGATGTGAGAGTTGGACTGTGAAGAAAGCTGAGCGCTGCAGAATTGATGCTTTTGAGCTGTGGTGTTGGAGAAGACTCTTGAGAGTCCCTTGAACTGCAAGGCGATCCAACCAGTCCATCCTAAAGGAGATCAGTCCTGGGTGTTCATTGGAAGGACTGATGCTGAAGCTGAAACTCCAATACTTTGGCCACCTCATGCGAAGAGTTGACTCATTGGAAAAGACCCTGATGCTGGGAAGGATTGGGGGCATGAGGAGAAAGGGACGGCAGAGGATGAGATGGCTGGATGGTATCACCGAATTGATGGACATGAGTTTTGGGTAAACTCTGGGAGTTGGTGATGGACAGGGAGGCCTGGCATGCTGCAATTCATGGGGTTGCAAAGAGTTGGACACGACTGAGCAACTAAACTGAACTGATCCTTTGCTAAGTTTTGCTGTGAACCTAAAATGGCCCTTAAAAAATAAAGTATATTAAAACAAAGATGAAAATATGTTATTCAGGACTTAAAACAGTAATTTCAGTTTTCTGAAACTTATTTTTTATACTTTATATCAATAGTATGCCTGAAAAATGAATTATTTCTTAAGTTTTTTTTTTTTAATTCTAAAAATATTGAAGATAGGGTAAGTTTGGGGATTTTGCTAAAAATTCTAGTTTGGGGTTTCACTAGGGCTATAGCGAATCCAGTAGGAAATTTTACAAATATGAGTTCGGGAAGAGAGTAAGAATATTCTCCTTGAGTTATTTTCCTGTTTGACCCAGGGAATATATGTTTCTAGAAGAAAGCACATTCTCTGACCTTCTACTTCCTAGAAATCCCTCTGTTACAGATTTATATTTAGGTAAAAGTGAGAATGGACTGGCTACCCTGACAGCTAAGCTTTAATCGGTGATTTGTGCGAAGGAGGAAAGCCCTTGCATATCTACTGGAAGATGAAATTACTGCAGAGGGCTTCATAGGGGTTGCATTTAGATATGGTTCCTCTTATCTTTATTTGTTTATTTTTTATTGCCAGGGGAGTGTCTCAGCTGAGGGCTTGGACGGAATGTGCAATAAGTCTGTGTACAGTTGGGAGCTGGGAATTTTGCCCCATTGGCAAGGGTAAAGTTTGGCAGAGGCTGGGGGTTACCCCAAAGAAAGGTGCAAGGAATCAGACTCCAGGAACAAGTAGAACAGCAAGGAGAAAGGCAGTTCCAGTGGGTGACTCATCGTGCAAGCCCTAGGTCAGGTCCAGAGACTGGCCATACCACGCACAAGTTGTTTCCTCAAAACTGCATAGCTTATTGCCACTTGAGCTTGATTCCATACCTGTTACTCCAGCTCTGTTTTTAAAGGGGGATGAAAGGATACAGTTTATGACAGGGAGAAACAAAGATGGCTGTGGGGATATATGTTCTACCAAGCTAGTAGGACTGACTCGAGTTCTGACTAAGCCATTCAGTCTAATGAGTGGCTAGGCAGCTTGCCTGGATGGGATACAACCAGGAGAAGGTCAGAATTACTTAGAAGGCATTGTCAACTCTCTGGCTTCTCTTAGCTAACACACAGGTGAATCTTGCCAAGGGAAAGCCCAAGGAACTCTTGGATGGATCAAGGAATGACAAAAGTATCTTTAAAAGCAATGTGTTTACGTTTGATCTTTTCAGTCTACTTTTTCTTCAATCTACTTACTGTTAATCTATTTATTGTTTCATTAAGAGATGTCTTGGGTCTAGTGGGATCTCTTTACTTTTGGGAGTTGATTTTATTTTCCCATTTCCTCAAACTGCTGGCCATTCCCTTCCTCCAACCAGACAGGACTGGTTTAGAAATAGGACCACAGTAGTAATCCTGTGGTGGTTGGGAGAGCCTGAACCTTTTGGGAACCCCACTCCACTTTCCCATCTTGAGTCTCTTCCCCTCTCCCCAGCTCCCTCCATCCCAGTTCTTGGCTGTTGATTTGCCTGGTTCAGATCCCAGCTTGCCACTCCCCTTTTGGACTTCTTTTTTTGGATGACCAGATCAGCCTTTCTGCCCCAGTTCCTTCTTCAGAATTCCCACAGGAACAGTTAGGTCTTGATTCTTCTTTCCTGAGAATATTTCCCAGATACAAGAGCAATAAAGCATAGATAACACGAGTCAGTTATGGTCCAGCCTTCCTGGAGCTTAAGAAATTTGGAGTGGGGTGAGCAGCAGCAAAGATATGAATAAATAATTATACAGCAAGTCAGAATAAAAAAATTCTTTATCGGAAACAAGTATAATTTAAGTAGTCAGTCAGCCAATCACTATCAAAGCTAGTTTTGGGCTAGTTGTGGTTTGGAATCTAGTTTCTGGATGCTTTTTAAAAAAGATAGTCTTCTTTCTGACTGATGCAGTTTTAGAGTGCCCAATATAGTGGAAAGAGCTATAAGAAGAGATGGGGTGATAGCTTTCTCAGAGGTGATACATACCTTGTCCCAGTAATGGACTCGCATGATGAATGCCTTAGCTATGCCAGATGCTTCTAAATCATTCCATTATTTTCCCCTCACTATAGGAGTGAACAGAGAGAACTAGGCATGGAGGGTTCACAAAGTGTCAGTGAGCTTTATTTAGTCGTAAAACAGACTGAGCTCCTCCTTTTGATTCTTCTTTTGGATGCTACCTGACTCTGAACTTTGAACTCCCAAGATGTTAAGTGTTAGATGGCTTTGGTGTGGACTTAATGATACTCACTTAGGTGGATCAAGGATTGGCAGAGATGTCCTTTAAAAGCAATATGTTTATTACATTTGATACATTTAATCTAGTAAATTTTATTGTTATTAAGATCATTTATTGGGGACTAAGTTTTATTAAAGAGAACGTTTATAAGTGAGAAAAAAAACTGATCAAAGTCAATTAAAACTGCGAATAAATAAAATTAAGCTCTTAACTGATACTTTACCCTCAAAGTGTGCTTTGTAATCTGGTTGATTTATTGCTCTTTGTGTCACTCATTGAGATTTTTTAAAGTTTTATTTTGTAAATTATTTTATTTTTTGCTATGCTGGGTCCTCATTGGTGTATGCAGGCTTTCTCTAGGTGCAGTGAGTCTGCGCTACTCTCTAGTTGCAGTAGCTTCTCCTGTTGCAGAGCGTGGGCTCAGTAGTTGTGGCATATGGGCTTAGTTGCCCCGTGGCCTGTGGAGTCTTCCTGGATGGGATTGAACCTGTGTCCTCTGCATTGGCAGGTGGATTCTTAACCACTGGACCACCACCCTCATCAAGATTTTACGTCAGGAGCACTATTTCCATCATCCCTCTCTGTGCTCCTGAAAATTCAGCAATCCTAGAACACAGGGCAAAAGCTTTCATTCTTCAGATAGAACAAAAAGGTTGAATTCCTGCTCTTTTCCAAATGCTCTAATGGACATCTCCCATGCATTATTTTGGGCTTCCCAGGTGGCACTAGTGGTAAAGAACCTGCCTGCCCATGCAAGAGGTGTAAGAGATGTGTTTTCAATCCCTGGGTCAGGAAGATCCCCTGGAGGGAGGGCATGGCAAACCCACTTCAGTATTCTTGCCTGGAGCATCCCCTGCAAAGAGGAGCCTGGTGGGCTACAGTCCGTAGGGTTGCAAACCAACTGGACATGATTGAAGCGACTTAGCACATGCATTGTTTCTTTTAGTTATATCACAGCAGCCAAAGGAACTGGGTATTACCATGATTTTATAGAGAATTGTTACAGCTCGTGAATAGCTTACCCCAAAGCCTTTACCCAGAGAGAAAGGTAGGACCATTCAAGGTGACCTCACGGGCTAAGGGACAGGAAAGGAGCTACGGTTCCAAAGGCAAAATCTACCTATTTGCATGGAGCCAGTTCTCTCTTGCAGTATAAATCTGAAAGCTGGGTGTCCTCAGGACCTTAAGTCCCGAGTATCATAAATTTGCTTGCATCTCAGTCAGATGTCAATATTTCAGTATCATGAAGAACAACTGTGAATTGTTTTGCCCCCTGTTCAAAATGTAATGCTTTGGGCTGTTTCATAATACCTTCCAGGGCCTATATAAGCGTTGTTATTTTGCTGGGTTTGGGATTTTTAAAAACATATTTATTATTTATTTGGTTGTGTCAGATCTTTGTAGCAGCGTGCGGGACCTTCATGGCTTCTTGCGGGATCTTTCGTTGCGGCTCATGGACTCTCCAGTTGTGGGTGGAGGGGGGCGGTCTAGAGAGCCTGGACTCAGTAGTTGGGCTTAGTTGTTCCCTAGCATGTGGGATCTTAGTTCCTGGACCAGGGATTGAACCCACATCCCCTGCATTGCAAGGTGGATTCTTAGCCACTGGGCCACCAGGAAGGTCCCTGGGTTTCGAATTTTTAATATCTCTTTGATGAGTGAGATTGTTCTATGATATCCATTTTTGTGTCATCCTTATTTTTTTTTTTCTTATATGATTTTAGTATCAAGGTTATGTTGGTCTTTTGAGTTAGGGAAAGTATTACTTCTTTTTTTACTTTGTGGCTACTTCTATGTAAGATTTGTCCTTAAAGATTTGGTAGAACTCTCCCATAAGATTTATTCCTTATCTCCCTTATTCAAGACTGTAGTCACTCTGACTCAGTTCCTTAAAATCTCTGAAGTCCTTTCCTCCCTGAGTGCTTTTGCACCCCACTGTGCAGGCTTCTTCTAAATGTCAACCCCCTTTGAAGCCCTTCTCTGGTCAACCTATCTTAAGCAGGTTTCCTCTCTTATCTGTTGTTCTCCATATCAGCATCATAAGTATTTTCTTGATAACAATGATCATAACTTATAGCTGCTTTAGTGACTTGTTGGTTTATCCGCTTTACCAACGTGAGGGCAGGGACTGTGTTTACACTCTTCATCCAATGCTTAGCCCAGTGTCTGGCACATGGCAGGAACTTAACAAAACATCTGTTTAATGAATATATATTATTCCTCATTCATTTAAATTGTACCTAAGGCTGGAGGGTCTACCCAGCTCAGTGTTTCCTGAGTTTATTTTCTAATTAAAGTCTTTCATTTTTCATAGTGAGGACTCAGGAAGTTGAGTGTGCTTGAACCATGTTGTCTTAAATTATTTTCAAGATAAACTAGAGGCAATTTTATGCTTCCCAGGTGGTGCTAGTGGTAAACAATTCACCTGCAAATGCAGGCAGCATAGGAGACATGGGTTCGATCACTGTTTCAGGAAGATTCCCTGGAGAAGGGCATAGCAACCCACTTTAGTATTCTTGCCTGGAGAATCCCACAGACAGAGGAGCTTGGGGGGCTGTAGTCCATGGGGTTGCAAAGAGCTGGACACGACTGAAGCAACTTAGCAGAGGCAATTAGGGGAAGTGCTGTACATACTGTATCTGGTCCTCCCTTTAAATTTTTTTTTCTTTCACTCTTTAGGTTCTATAGTCAGCCAACTAATGTCTATTTCCAGAGGCTCTGATTTTATCACCAGTAATAGTCTACTTTGTCTTCTATTAACATAGCCACTTCTGTCTTCCTATGCTTGCTGCTTGTATAGCGTATTTTTTTATGCATTTAAAAAAATTGGTATATAGTTGATTTATAATATTGGGCTGGTTTCTGCTATACAGTGAAGTGAATCAGCTATATAAATATATATATTTATCAGCTATATAAATATATCCCCTCTGTCTTGGGCCTCCCTCCCATCTTCCCCATTCCACTCATCTAGGTCACCACAGAACACCAAACTGAACTCCCTATGCTATGTAGCAGGTTCCCATTAGCTATCTGTTTTACACATGGTACTGTATATGTGTCGATCCCTATCTTCCAATTCATTCCACCCCACCTTCCCTTCCCCTGTCCACACATCTGTTCTCTATGTCTGCTTCTCTATTCCCGCCCTGCATATAAGTTTATCTGTACCATTTTTCTAGGTTCCACATATGTGCATTAATGTATGATATTTGTTTTTTCTCTTTCTGACTTCACTGTGTATGACAGTTTCTAGGTCCACCCATGTCTCTACTCAATTTCATTCCTTTTAATGGCTGAGTAACATTCCATTGTGTATATGTACCACATCTTCTTGATCCATTCATCCATTGATGGACATTTATGCTGCTTCCATATCTTGGCTGCTGTAAATGGTACTGCAATGAACATTAGGGTGCATGTTTGTGAATTATGATTTTCTCAGGGTATATGACCACTAGTGGAATTGCCAGATCATATGGTAGTTTTGCTTTTAATTTTTTAAGGAACTTCCATATTGTTCTCCATACTGGCTGTATCAATTTACATTCCCACCAACAGCACACCCTTTTCTCCACACCCTCTCTGATGTTTATGGCTTGTAGATTTTCTGATGATGGCCTTTCTGGTCAGTGTGAGGTGGTACCACATTGTAATTTTTTTTGTA
The DNA here is from genome assembly GCA_024291935.2 of Okapia johnstoni. Classification (NCBI taxonomy): domain Eukaryota; kingdom Metazoa; phylum Chordata; class Mammalia; order Artiodactyla; family Giraffidae; genus Okapia; species Okapia johnstoni. The sequence goes on along the minus strand of CM044320.1, from coordinate 19,642,126 downwards.
GACACATTGTAGTTTGATTTGCATTTCTCTAATAATTAGTGATGTTGAGCATCTTTTCATGTGCCTCTTGGGCATCAGTATGTCTTCCTTGGAGAAATGTCTATTTAGATCTTCCATCCATTTTTTGATTAGCTTCTTTGTTTTTTTGATATTGAGCTGCATGAGCTCTTTGTATATTTTGGAGATTAATTCCTTTTAAGTTGCTTCATTTGTAAATATTTTCCCCCATTCTGAGCATGGTCTTTTCATCTTGTTTATGGTTTTCTTTGGAGAAGGAAATGGCAACCCACTCCAGTACTCTTGCCTGGAAAATCCCATAGATGGAGGAGCCTGGTGAGCTACAGTCCAAGGGGTCACAAAGAGTTGGACACGACTGAGCGACTTCACCTTCATTTTCACTTTCATGGTTTTCTTTGCTCTGCAAAAGGTTTTTTTTTTCAATTTTTATTTTAAATAATTATTTTAATTGGAGGATAATTACCTTAGAATATTGTGATGGTTTTTGCCATACAAAAGGTTTTAAGTTTAATTTGGTCCCATTTTTTTATTTTTGATTTTATTTTCATTACTATAGGAGGTGGGTCAAAAAAAGATGTTGCTGTGATTTATGTCAAAGAGTGTTCTATGTTTTCCTCTAAAAGTTTTGTAGTGTCTGGTCTTACATTTAGATTGTTAATCCATTTTTAGTTTATTTTTGTGTATGGTGTTAGGGAATGTTCTAGCTTAATTCTTTTACATGTAGCTGTTGTGTTTTTCCAGTACCACTTATTGAAGAGACTGTCTTTTCTCCATTGTATATTCTTGCCTCCTTTGTCATAGATTAGGTGACCATAGGTGTGTGAGCTTATCTCTAGGCTTTTTATCCTATTTCATTGATCTATATTTCTGTTTATGTGCCAATACTTACTGTCTTGATTACTGTAGCTTTGTAATATAGCCTGAAGTCGGGGAGCAGGATTCCTCCAGTTCCAGTTTTCTTAAGGTTGCTTTGATTGTTTAGGGTCTTTTGTGTTTCCATACAAATTGTAAAATTTTTGTAATACTTCTGTGAAAAGTGCCATTGGTAATTTGATAGAGGTTGCATTGAATCTGTAGATTGCTTTGGGTAATATAGTTATTTTCACAATATTGATTCTTCCAATCCAAGAACATGGTATACCTCTCCATCTGTATCGTCTTTGATTTCTTTCATCAGTATCTTATAGTTTTCTGAGTACAGATCTTTTGCCTCCTTAAGTAGACCTGAACATGGTCTTTTCATCTTGTTTATGGTTTTCTTTGGAGAAGGAAATGGCAACCCACTCCAGTACTCTTGCCTGGAAAATCCCATAGATGGAGGAGCCTGGCAAGCTACAGTCCAAGGGGTCGCAAAGAGTTAGACACGACTGAGCGACTTCACTTTCATGGTTTTTATTGCTCTGCAAAAGGTTTTTGCAGAATAAACCTTAGGAAGGTTTATTCCTAGGTATTTTATTCTTTTTGTTGCAATGGTAAATGGGATTGTTTCCTTAATTTCTCTTTTTGATTTTTCATTGTTAGTGTATGGGAATGCAGGAGATTTCTCTGCATTAATATTGTATCCTGCAGCTTTACCAAATTCATTGATTAACCCTAGTAATTTTCTGGTGGTTTCTTTAGGATTATCTATGTATAGTATCATGTCATCTGTGAACAGTGACAGTTTTACTTCTTTTACAATTTGGATTTCTTTTGTTTCTTTTTCTTCTCTGATTGCCATGGCTAGGACTTTCAAAACTATCTTGAGTAAAAATGGCAAAAGTGGACATCCTTGTCTTTTCCTGACCTTAGTGGAAATGTTTTCAGTTTTTTTTAGCATTGAGAGAGATGTTTGCTGTGGGTTTGTCATATATAACCCTTATTATGTTGAAGTAAGTTCCCTCTGGGCTTCCCTGATGGCTCAGTGGTAAAGAACCCACCTGCCAATGCAGAAGATGCAGGTTTTATCCTTGAGTCAGGAAGATCCACTGGAGAAGGAACTGGCAAGTCACTCCAGTATTCTTGCCTTGGAAATCCTATGGACATAGGAACCTGGCACACTACAGTCCATGGGATCACAAAAGAGTTGGGCACAACTTAGCAACTAAACAAAACCAACAACAGGTTCTCTCTATGTCCACTTTCTGGAGTTTTTATCATAAATGGGTGTTGAATTTTGTCAGAAGCTTTTCCTGCATCTATTGAAATGATCATATGGTTTTTATTCTTTAGTTTGTTAATATGATGTATCACATTGATTGATTTGCATATATTGATTCAGAGTCCTTGAATCCTTGGAATAAATCCCGCTTGTTAATGATGTGTGATCCTTTTAATCATCCTTTTTATGTATTGTTGAATTCTGTTTGTAAGTATTTTGTTGAGGGTTTTGGTGTCTATGTTCATCAATGATACTGCTCTGTAATTTTCTTTTTTGTGTGATATCTTTTCTGATTTTAATACCAAGGTGATGGTGGTTTCGTGGTATGAGCTTGTAAGTGTTCCTTCCTCTGCGATTATTTGGAAGAATTTGAGAAGGCTGAGTGTTAGCTCTTCTCTAAATGTTTGGTAGAATTCACCTGTGAAGCCATCTTGTCCTGGGTTTTTGTTTGCGGGAAGATTTTTAATCACTGTTTCAGTTTCAATATTTGTGATTTGTTTATATTTTTAAATTTCTTCCTGGTTCAGTCTTGGAGGGTTGTATCTTTTTAAGAATTTGTCCGTTTCTTCCAGGTTGTCCGTTCTATTGGCAAATTGTGGCTTATAGTAGTCTCTTACGATCCTTTGTATTTCTGTAGTGTCTGTTTTCATTTCTAATTTTATTGATTCGAATCCTCTGTTTTCTGTTGATAAGTTCAGTTAAAGGTTTATCAATTTTGTTTTATCTTCCCAAAGAACCAGCTTTTAGTTTCATTGATTTTTTTCTATTGTTTGTTTCATTTCTATTTCATGTATTTCTGCGCTGATTTTTATGATTTCTTTCCTCCTGTTGAGTTTTGCTTTTTCTTCTTTCTCTAGTTACTTTGAATGTAAGGTTAGGTTGCTTTAGGTTTTTATTTTTTCTTGAGGTACAGTTGTATTGCTATAAACCCCCCTAGAACTGCGTTTGCTGCATCCCATAGGTCTGGGGTCATCGTGTTTTCATTGTCATTTCTTTGTATGTGGTTTTGATTTGCTCTTTGATTTCTTCATAATCTCTAGGTTATTTAGTAGTGCACTGTTTAGCCTCCATATGTTTGTATTTTTAATAGTTTTTTTTTTCCTGTAATTGATTTCTAATCTCATAGCATTGTTGGTCAGAAAAGGTACTTGATATGATTTCAATTTTTAAAAATTTGCTGAGGCTTGATTTGTGATCCAAGATGTGACCTTTCCTTGAGAATGTTCCTTATATGCTTGAGAGGAAAGCATATTCTGCTTTTGGACGGGATGCCTTATTTTCTGTCTGGATGACCTGTCCATTGGTATAGTTCAGTTCAGTCGCTCAGTCGTGTCCGACTCTTTGTGACCCCATGAATCGCAGCACACCAGGCCTCTCTGTCCATCACCAACTCCCGGAGTCTACCCAAACCCATGTCCATCGAGTCGGTGATGCCATCCAACCATCTCATCCTCTGTCGTCCCCTTTTCCTTCCGCCCCCAATCCTACCCAGCATTAGGGTCTTTTCCAATGAGTCAACCCTTCGCATGAGGTGGCCAAAGTATTGGAGTTTCAGCTTCAACATCAGACCTTCCAATGAACACCCAGGATTGATCTCTTTTAGGATGGATTGATTGGATCTCCTTGCAGTCCAAGGGACTCTCAAGAGTTTTCTCCAACACCACAGTTCAAAAGCATCAATTCTTCGGCGCTCAGCCTTCTTCACCGTCCAACCCTCACATCCATACATGACCACTGGAAAAACCATAGCCTTGACTAGACGGACCTTTGTTGGCAAAGTAATGTCTCTGCTTTTAAATATGCTATCTAGGTTGGCCATAACCTTCCTTCCAAGGAGTAAGCGTCTTTTAATTTCATGGCTGCAGTCACCATCAGCAGTGATTTTGGAGCCCAAAAAAATAAAGTCTGCCACTGTTTCTACTGTTTCCCCATCTATTTCCCATGAAGTGATGGGACCAGATGCCATGATCTTAGTTTTCTGAACGTTGAGCTTTAAGCCAACTTTTTCACTCTCCTCTTTCACCTTCATCAAGAGGCTCTTTAGTTCTTCTTCACTTTCTGCCATTGGTATAAGTGGAATGTTCAAGTCCCCCACTTATCCACTTATTTTTAGTCTACCTTTGTCCTTGTATTTAAAGTGTGTTTCTTATAGACATCGTATACTTGGGTTTTGCCTTTTTTAGCCATTCTGACAATCTCTTTTATCTGGAGTGTTTAGTCTTTTCACATTTATTGTGTTTATTAACTTGATTGTCCACATTCTATTCTTTGTTTACTATTTGTCTCATCTGTTCTATTGTTTCTCTCCTGGTTTCTTTTGGGTTAAATGTATACTTTTAACAATTTCATTTTAATTGATCTATTATCCTGTTTTCATTTTTAAAATGACTGTTTAGATGTTGTAATATTCCTAACTGTTTAGAATCCCAGAGTTACTGTTATATTGCTTCATGTAAAATATAAGAACCTGGTAACCATATAGATCCATTTATCACCTTCCTTGCCATCATTCTTGCCATATTTGTCATATGTATTACATTTCTGTATGTTACCCCACACTACGATACTATAACTTTTGCTCTAACTTCAGTTCATTCAAAGTTTTGAGATTTTAGGCACTAGTCTACCTAATCATTTCTGGGACAAGAGTGAAAACCAAGGTCTAGTTTATAGCTTCAGTAGACTCCTTAATTCTGAAACTGTCCAGATACATTTATAAATTGCTGAGAAGCCTGCAGGAAGCCACTTTATTGGAATACCCAATTGCAAGCTTTCAGCTAATAAACTTGGTTTATTCATCCTCTTTTTAAATTTAAATCACAGATCAAGACTCTTTCCTCCCACACAAACCAGTTGCTTGCATTTCTTCATGCAAAATCAAATATTTATGGCATGCACTTTATTATAACACTTTGGCATCAAACTGTCTGTAAACTTAATATTTTTATTTTTTTTGCATTTCCTTCTGAACTATATCTTATGCCTTTTCTGCTTTCAGGGTCTGTTTTTCCTAAGATTAAATTGTTTTCTTAAGTATGGGACTTTTCATATCTGAATGTGTGCTTTTCAGAATATTTTCCTCTTTTCCTTTGCCTTTGTGTTTATGCTGTTGGTTGGTAACTCTTGAGGACTGTTTTCTTTATTCTTTGCCTTTAATTCCTTGCCAAGGTGTTTTCCCTACTCTTTTTGCCAAAGCCAGTGAACCACACAGAAGCATGCTAGCTATGCCACTAGGTAGCTGTGTGGCTTCAGGTCAGTCATTAATTCCTTTGAGCTCCAATTTACATGAAATGATGTAAGATTCCTTCTAGTTCTAATGTTCTGTATTCCTATGACTCAAACTGCACTTTTAGTGACATATAAACACTGCTCAGTGTGTGTGGAGTGGTGGGGGTTGAAACTGCTATAGCAATATGATCACTTGTTCACACACACACACACACACACACACACACACACACAACCCTCCTCTCTTATTACCTTCTGACACTTATGGTTTTGATCATCCTCACTCTTAGAAGCTGCTTCTGTGTATATCCTCATTCTCACCCCATATCCAGCTTGCTATTCCTAGCTCTTCAAATACCCTCAATGCTTATATTCTTGATTTGGGCTTTGGCCCTTTTAGCCTACCTTGATAATGCACACAGCTCTGCTCCTGGCTATATTCCACCTCTGCTTGCTGAGTTCATCAGAGTTTTCCTCCTCAATCCCTTCACCACACCCTCTCCTTCCCAAGAAAAGGCCATGGGAAAAAAATTGAAGTCTGTGAAGTCAGTACAGTACCAAAGAGAGCTGAGGCTGGCCCAGGGTGAAGTGATGACTTACAGGAAGTTTATTTCCAGTATTCTCCCATGTTTCTTTCAGATGCGTTTGCTTTCTCTGTTGCCCTACATCCGGTGCTCTCACACTATTCCTTGCTGCCTTAGTGGACATCAGAGGCGCCTTCACTTGGATCTCAGGACTCCAAATTCTACACCATGGCCACGCCCAATTCTTCCCACCAGCTTGACATACTTATCCTGTGTTCACTCGCTTGAGAGTTCTCTTCTGTAATAGCCAGATCAAGAGGGATCTGTGTCAAAGGCTGACAGTGGCTTGAAGAGTTTCCTGTCCTGGATAACATGATAGAACATGAGAAAAAAAAACACAAAGGAGAATTGGAAGGTCTTGGTTTGAAACCAAGCTCTCCTGCTTCTATCCCTGTGAACTTTACCAAGTAACTTCACCCCTTCTTGTGTCTCTTTCCTTTTCCTTAAAGTGAGAGGGAAAATATTTTCCATGGTTTTAAAACATATATTTATTTTTATTTATTTGGCTGTGCCAGGTATTCGTTGTAGCATGTGGGATCCTCACTTTTCTTTGTGGAATGCAGGATCTTTAGTGGCAGCATGCAAACTCTTAGTTGTGCATGTGGGATCTAGTTCCCTGACCAGGGATCGAACCTGGGTCCTCTGCACTGGGAGCGCAGAGCCTTTGCCTCTAGACCACTAGGAAAGTCCCTTTCATGGGGTTTTAATAAGGATTTATAGTATGTGCAAGCACTCCTTGTAAGTATTATGTAAGTATGAAGTTTTTACTTGGGAATCAAGAATGCTTCTCAGCCACACCATATATTAATACATTGCTTACTGGGAAAGAGTTCAGTTCATTTGGAAAAAGATAGATCTAGAACAGCCTCCACACTGACGTTGTTTCTTATAATTTTTTTCCCTTGACTAACGAATAGAAAAAAGAATAAAATGTGAAGAGAGACTCTAGGTAAGATTTGATGAATGGAAGATAAGGCCTTTGGATAGAAGATCCCGTATCTACCCATCCATCCACTTTCTGGAGAGAGGATGCAGCCAGATGAAGACTTGTATCATTTGTTGAATACCTGTAATGTGCCAGGCATTGACATACATTTTCTCCACTGTTCAAAGAAACCCTTCAGAACTGTAGGAAAGGAAGTGGCTACTCAAAGGGAATGAGTAGCTTTTGCAAGGTCACATTGGTGGTTCAGACAGTGAAGTCTGCCTGCAATGCGGGACACTTAGGTTAGATCCCTGGGTGGGAAAGATCCCCTGGAGAAGGAAATGCCTACCCACCCCAGTATTCTTGCCTGGACAATCCTATGAACAGAGGAGCCTGATGTGCTATTGTCCATGGGGTCATAGAAGAGTCAGACATGACTTAGTGACTAACACTTCATCGCTACAGGAGTGGGTAGAGCTGGTTCCAAACTTAGCTCTTGCTGATCCCAAAGCCTGTGTTCCTTTCACTGGACCACCCTCTTCTTACTTTATTTGAAGAGGCTTACTGATCCATCTCAGAAGCTGCATATCACCTGGGGCACCTGGAGCTCCTTCAAAATAAAATGTTCAAAAAACAAAGGACAGGAATGTTTCAAAATAATTTGAGGTTGACTGGCCTGGGGCTGTTGGGCCGGACCTGTTAGGACTGTGCTGTGGCCTGAGCAGTCTCCCAAGAACAGGGTTCCTCTGTGGAGCTCCCAGTAAGGGATGTGCTTTGGCAAGTTGGAGCCACCCAAAGGTTGGCAACTTGGCACCCAGAATTATAAAGGGAGGGAGACTAAAGGAGCCGCTGCATCATGACACCATATAATTATTTCACATTGGTGTAATTCCTGCTTGACTACTAGTTAAGCCACCTTAGCGTCTGAGATGGAAAAAGTCTTTGTAGGTGAGCGTAGAACTGAAGTGGGTATTCTTTTTTCTCCCTTTTTAATCTTTTTTCTTTTCCATTATGGTTTATTGTATGATATATAACACAGTTCCCTGTGCTATACAATAGGACCATGTTGTTTATATGTTCTGTATGTAATAGTTTGCACTGCTAATTCCAGACTCCCAGTCTATCCTTCTCTATCCCCTCTTGGCCACTACAAGCTGTTCTCAATGTCTGTGAATCTGTTTCTGTTTCACAGATAAGTTCATTTGTGTCATATTTTAGATTTCACATGTAAGTGATATCATATGTTATTTTTTTTTTCCTTTCTGACTTAATTTGCTTGGTATGATAATCTCTAATTCCATTCATATTGTTGCAAATGGCATTATTTTATTCTTTTTTATGGCTGAGTAATATTCCATCGTGTGTGTGTGTGTGTGTGTACATATATATCTTTATCCATTTAACTGTTGGTGGACATTTAGGTTGTTTCCATTGAACTGGGTGTTCTTCATGGTAAGTGTCTTAGCCAAAAGGCAGGACAAGGTGCAGGAGCCCCTAAAGTCACATCTCTTCCTACACTTACGTTGGATGAGTCAGTCCACACCCTTCATGGGAAAGGACTCCATGGTCCTCAAGGATGGTCAGGTGCCCGTGGGTACCCAAGCAATATTTGATGATGACCATGGTGTTCATACTGGCAGTAGAGAGAATTAAGCATCTCCCAACAAGGGAGCTATATCAGATCATCTAAGATTCTGATTACACCTAAACCAAAACCCAATTTCCCTTTCAATAGAAAACCTTTCTGTTGGTGGGGGTGGATTTGGAGAAAGCACTCACTGGAGTTTTCCCATTCTCCTGGGTTTTCCTCAGGCAAGGAACTGGATTAGGGGCTATTAGAGAAAGGAAAGGAAAGAAAGGAAAATCCAAGCTGAATTGCCCAAAGCAGGTTTCAAATTCCTTGGAGAGTTTCCGTCCATTTGCTGATTTGACTAACCAGTTCCAAGTGGATGCAAATGGCCTCTGTAGGCTTTTACTAGGAGGAAGAGGCTCAGGGAGGGGATGAGCTTGCAAATTTCTAATCCTGGGGGAGGCTCCTTCTTTAGCACTCCCCAGGTTGTATTGCAAGGTAACTACCTCATTTTGGTCAAGGTTTTGTCTAAGGGCCATGTGTGCCTTGAGAAGGGGACATGACAATTCAATTGACTAGAAACTAAAGGTCTAATATCCCTCAGGGATTGTCATTGGCTGATTTTCCCATGTGGAGTTCTATAAAATCCGAACTATAGAACTGTAATGCTGGCAGTTGTTCAGTCGCTAAGTTGTGTCTGACTTTTTGTGACCCCATGGGCTGTAGCCTGCCAGGCTCCCCTATCCGTGGGATTTCCCAAGCAAGAATACTGGAGTAGGTAGCCATTTTCTTCCCCAGGGGATCTTCCCAAAGCAGGGATTAAACCCATGACTCCTGCATCGGCAGGCGGATTCTTAACCACTGAGCCACTGAGGTGCGGGCGGGGTAATGTGTATATACTCTGAGGTGGGGTGGAGTTTGGCAGGCAGGAAAGAGGGAAAAGAACTAACCTGGATGTGCCAGATTGTTACACATGTTCTTCACTGAACCATTTCAGTGGTTCACTGAGGAAAATAGTTCTCCAGGAAACAAAGGTTCAAGCCCTCAGTGAATTGCTTGAGATAGTGGTTAGATGGGATTAGAACCCAGTACAGCAGCTGTTCCTCCTGCTCCCCCCCACATCTCTGGAAAGAGGAGAGTCTCCCCTGGTCATGTGCATGGACTCCAGAAAAGCAGGAGGCCAGCCATGAGCAAAGACGGTCAGGGTGTCTCATGGCTGGACCTCCCAGTTTCCCAAAAGCCCAGACTTCTAGGGCTTCCCCGTGTCCAGGGCTCTTTTCAAAGTGGTGTCATTCTCATTTCCCAGTCCCCAAACTGAACCCAAACAACACTGTTTTGTGCACTGGGCTGAGCTGGGACTTCCTTAACAAGAAGGAGAAAACAAAACCAAGGAACCTCACAAAGCAATTTAAAATAGAACAAACCCTACACATTTCCTGAAGCTATCCAACTGGGACAAAACGGGATCAAAACACCTTCAGTAAAGCTGAATCGACACAACTGTTTCTCTTGAGTCCAGAGCAACAGGTTAATTTCATTGACTGCTCAGGGGCTTCTTGAGGCTGAAAACGTGGTCCAGGGAGCCTCCTGGGCTGGGGACCCTGGCTCAGACACCCCCAGGATGTGGGTGGCTTAGGCTGCCCCGCACCTGGCCAAGCTCTGACCCCTCATCTGTAGAGCGGGGTCGTACTTGATACATGGTGTCCAAACTCAGGCTAAATAAAATGAAACCAGTAGAAACTTTTTCAGAAGATAGCTGTTTGGGGATTCAGAAGAATCCCCAACGGAGAAGGGAATGGCACCCCACTCCAGTACTCTTGCCTGGAAAATCCCATGGATGGAGGAGCCTGGTAGGCTGCGGCCCATGGGGTCGCTAAGAGCCAGACACGACTGAGCGACTTCACTTTCACTTTTCCCTTCCATGCACTGGAGAAGGAAATGGCAACCCACTCTAGTGTTCTTGCCTGGAGAATCCCAGTGATGGGGGAGGCTGGTGGGCTGCTGTCTATGGGGTCGCACAGAGTTGGACACGACTGAAGCGACTTAGCAGCAGCAACGTGTAGAACTGATAAAAGCAGAGTGGACATTTGTAGACACGGAAGCAGAGAGAGGTTAAGCCAAAGTGTCTGAGGTCAGGGAGCAAGTGAGGAAGCGTGGGATTGGAGGCAGGTGTTTTGACCGCTCTTGTCTAAACACTCTGTGACTGCTGTGTTGGGAACCAGTCTATGTAAGGACATCTGGTGGTTCAGGGGTAAAGAATCCACCTGCAATGCAGGAGACCCTGGTCTGATTCCTGAGTTGGGAAGATCCGCTGGAGAAGGGAATGGTTACCCACTCCAGTAATCTTGGGTTTTCCTTGTGGCTCAGCTGGTAAAGAGTGCACCTGCAATGCGGGAGACCTGGGTTTGATCCCTGGGTTGGGATGATCCCCTGGAAAAGGGCACGGCTACCCACTCCAGTATTCTGGCCTGGGGTCGCAAAGAGTCGGACACGACTGAGCGACTTTCACTTCCACTATGTAAGGGATACAGAATCAGAAACTTGGTACCAGTGAATCCAGGTCTGTACCTGGGATCCCTGATGTGACTGGCAGAATGAAGTTTGGACATGGATGCTCATGCTGACAGGATCCTCAGGCAGACAAAATCAGCAGCTTTGCTGATCGTGCCCTGTCTCTAACACTGTTCTGTTCCTGACACAGCAGATCATTCCTTGATGATTTTGCAGGCTGTTCCTCCAGCCCAGAGGTCCACTGTCTGGATATATCTCTTTGCCTGTAATTGCAATAGGCTGAGTTCTGAGACCAAAGATTCAGCCAGTAATGCTATTTATCAGGATTGAGGGATTTCTTTTATTAACTCATTTAAAAACCCTTTAATATGCTTCCCAAGAGGCTGCCTACTTCAGAGATTTTCAGAAGGAAAGGGAAGAGGGAATGTGAATTACTGAACAGTGAGAAGTATTTTGCCAACATGACAGAAGAGATCATTGTAAAACACATTTGGAAGATGGTTTCATTTCAATAGACATGTAATATATCTCTGTGTGAGTGACTAACACTACCTATTATGAATGGAAAGATAACTGTCTTTCAGGGTAGCTTTAGATAAAGTAAAAATGTCGATATGTTCAGTGCATGTGATTAATGTATTTTGTACCTAAAAGAGACGTGTTTTCTCCGGGCCTGTAGCTTGTCTTTTCATTTAACGGTGACTTTTGAAGAGCAAACTTTAATTTTGATAAAGTCCAATTTGTCAACAATTTAAGAAAAAATTATACTTAATTTTTAAAATAATTTAAATTATAATTATCTTAAGGGAAATGTTAATGGATTATGCTTTATTTTTAAAATTATAATTTAAATGATAGTTATCTTAATGGAAATGTTAATCTTTTAAAAAAAATCATTTATTTGGCTATGTCAGGACTTAGTTGCATTGTGTAGGATCTTCATTGCCGTGTGTGGGTTCTTTAATTGCAATAGGCATGCAAGATCTTTAGCTGTGGCATGTGGGATCTAGTTCCGACCAGGGAACAAACTGGGCACCCGGCATTTTTTTCTTTTATGCATTGTGTTTTTGGTGTCATATCTAAGAAATCTTTGTCTAACTCAAGTGAACTCTCACTCTACTCTCATTCAAAGCACTTATTCAGAAACAGACGTGCCAGGCAGCACATGACAGGCTGGTCATATGAAAGTGCATAAAACACTCTCTTCCCCTCTGAGAGCCCTAGTAAGGACAGGGTGGTGAGAGCAGTCAGTCCATGGCACACAGGCATCTAGTTGCACTCATAGAACGCTTGCCATTGGGTCAGCAAGGAGAGGGTGCTTAGTGCTCCCAGGAAGCAGAGACCAACTCAAGTAATCTGACATGGAATCTTATGGCCAAAACTCTGGTTGAAGGGACAGGCATGGAGACTCTCGGAGGATTCTTGAAGAGTGTTGCTAAGAGGGTTTGGGGGGAGAGAGAGTGGTCTTCTACTACCTTGAAAGATATTTGGCAGAATTTATGCAGTGGTTTTACTAGCAGAGCTCTACCTCATCAGTCCAGCAGGAATGAGGTCCTTAAAAAAGATGAATCTGTAAGAGGCAACACTGAGGACACTGCCTGGGATTGTCTGCTGTTAATGCCGTAGAAGATCTGTCATCTGTCCTGTTGTCTTTTGGAACAAGAATGGCTTCCTCAGCTTTCTGTCTGCTCACACTACTCAGGATTGGTCTTTCCAAGTTGTCAACATTAGAGATAGCTGGGTGAAGAATGTACATGAACTCTCTACTATTTTTTGTGGTTGTTTTATAATTGGAGGAAAATTGCTTTACCATGTTGTATTGGTAACTCTTATTATTTTTGGAAAAAAAATGGATCTTTCTAGAGGCTAAAAGAGAGGCAGTGATGCCAGAATTCTCTCCCTCCCTGCCATGATGCTGACCATGAATCATCTTGTTGTGAACGTCTGTGTGAAGGTCCAGGACGGGAGTAGTTGTTCCTTTCCTCAGCAGAGATGTTTGATCACCGTGTTTACTCTTGTTGCTGCTCTAAAAGGAGAGCAAGCAAACTTTCTTGAAGAGCAGGACTGGCCCTGGGACAATTCCAGAGAAGGAATTGGCAACAGGATACACCAGAGAGAGGCGAGCTCAGTGTGGCTTGAAGGTCAGAATCTCAGGGCTTGACGGGAGATCACTGGCCTCATGCTACTCAAAGTGTGGTTCCAGGATCAGCCTCATCAGAATCACTGGGGATCTTTTGTTAAAAATGGCATGTCTCCAGCCTCACCCACAGAGTAGGGGAGCAGAGTAGATCTTCTCCCCCTGCTTCCTAAGATGGTGATATTGCTGACAAAACCTGCTTTTTATCCAGATCCCCAGGGGATTCGAAGCACTTTTAGGTTTGAGAAGCGCTGATCTGGTCCAGTGGTTCTGGAGTCTCTTGCCAAAAATCCCGGGCTAAGTGCTCACCTGGGCTCTGCTTAACAATTCCAGAGACAGCCAGCCAAGGGCAGTCAGTACATGAGAACGATTCTTTTCTTTTTAGACTAGGCTATTTAGGCAGATAGTGGATAGAAGGGGATGAATTGCTGTGCTCTAATTTGCAAGTGGAGGTCAGCAGTTAGAGTCATCCTTTGAAACAGCTAATCTTTATAGCACACAGATGGCCTAAAAGGTTTGGAGGAAGCAGGAAGAGGACTTTGGTCCATTTAGCCTCCTTCCATAGTATATATAGTATTGGAAAAAAGCTAGCATTATTGTGAGAATGATTCATGCCAATTAGTTATCATCAATTAATGTGTGTATTTACTTTAATTGGCCACATGCTCTTTTTCATACTATGATGAATAGATTGATGCTAGCAGTGGCTCCCAGACTTGAGGGTGCATCAGATCACACAGACAGCTTGGTAAACAAGATTTGTAAGCCCTATTCCCAAAGTTTTTGATTCAGTTGATGGGACAGGAAACATCATTTCCATTTCTAGCAGTTCTCAGGGGATATGATACGGATTATAGAAGTAGTAGCTTCAGATGCATTGTTACCACCTTAGGAAATACATAGACCCTTATTATTGTATTTTTAAAATGTTTATTTATTTGGCTGCACTGGGTCTTAGTTGTGGTGTGCATGCATGCTAAGTAGCTTCAGTTGTGTCTGACTCTTTGCAACCCTATGGACTGTAGCCTACCAGGCTCCATTGTCCATGGGGTTTCTCCAGGCAAGAATATTGGAGTGGGTTGCCATGCCCTCCTCCAGGGGATATTCCCAACCCAGGGATGGAAACTGTGTCCCTTAAGGGGACACTTAAGTCTCCTGCATTGGCAAGTGGGTTCTTTACCACTAGCGCCACCTGAGAAGACCTCCAGGTCATGGGTCATAGAATAACCTAGGACAAGTTAAAATACAAAAATAACCTCACAACATTCTCTGAGAGTGTTGTTTTCAAACACTGATTCTAAAGTTCTGCTTCTGCAACCTACATCCAAGTTGCTTATAAGCAATGTCAATGGCTTTTATTGCTTTGTTTTCCGTTCTTTTAGTTTCTACCCACTGCTGATGGCAGGTAGATAGTTCTGATCCACTGCAGGATGTCTGATGTTGGGGTCATAAACGGCTACTGGTGGGCAGGCGGCTCCACCGGTGAGCATGGTGGAGACCTTCTGAGTGTGGGTGTGGCTCTGAGTTGTGTGATGGTTGGGCTTCCAGGTCTTTATTGCCCTGGGTATAGTCACAGGTTCTACCCTACATTCCTGCCCTCATCACCTATACTCGCACATCTGTGATTTCAATAGAACAGAGGGAGCACTTCTACTGTGGGAGGACCCAGGGATCTTTAACTCCTGAAGTCAAGTCAGTCTGCAGCAAACTGACCAATCTTTGGTGCAGCACAGCACCCAGGCATCTCTGATTGGGGTTCCTTCTGGAAGATTTCTCCACCTATGGCAGCCGCTCAGGTTTGAACCATGTGTTCTGACCTTTCTGTTGCTGCTTGTTCAAAGATTGTCTGCAGACTTCTCTGTGATGGAGGCTTCCTGCCAGTGAGAAACTAGGACCACACTTTCTACCATAACTGAGTGTAGACAGGATGCACCTCACTGGACCACCTGGCCTGTCTGACTCCATATTGTTAAAAACAGAGACTCAGATTTCTTTTTTATAAAAAATTTATTGAGATGATGCAATTATAGGCTTTTCTTTAAAAATTATTTGCAACTCACTGGCCCTGAGAAAAGGCTTTTTTTTTTTTTTCTTTTTTTTGTTACATTCATTTGATTCAGTCCCTTATAAACCCCACACCTCATAAAACAACAAGAGATTAGAAATTAAAAAAAATTCTAGATTCAGTCTGGTTTGCAGGTGGTTGCAGTCACAGAGAGAAATGGTGAAGTGTCCACTCGGCATGTGCGAAAGATTCAGGGAGTTGTTTAGTGTTGATGCAGATGAGGCCAAAAGAGTATCAGGTTAGTCTTCTGTGGTTTGCAGGGACCACTGTCACCTCACCACCCCCGCCCCCGGCTCACCCCCCACAGCTCCTTGGATCACTCCCTTCATTACTGCTCAGAAGAGGAACAGGCTGAGTGGGTGAAAACTAGCACCGAATGCCTGGGCGAAGAAACCACCCTTTGTTCTTTGTGTGTTTCCCCAAATTTTTACCTTCAGCTTCCTGGGTGGAATGAGTCAGATGGGGGGATAACCGGGGCTGGATCCCAGTCCTAATTCTGACCCTGGCGAGCCGTCTGCTCCTGGGACAAGTCACGTGGCCTGATACTCAGATTTCCCTTCTTCAAAAGGAGAGCTAATGTTTCAAACATGTGTTGGATCCTAGGCAGTGAATGGTGGAGGTGGTGGTTACTTAGGCATTTAGATACATCCTGTCATGGCCTTTATGTTTCAGCTAAATCTACATTCTCATCTGGACAAAGTATCAGTGTAGGAAGATAATAGAGCAGAGGGTTCTAAACATACTGTTGAAAGGCAAGTAATCCATCAGTTGTTACTCCTCATTGCTCGTGGGGACACGCCCACCCACCAAAGGATTGGAACATCCATGATGCTACCTCAGGCAAGACGAAGTCACCTAGGGACAGAAAGATCTTAGAGATAACGTTACTCCCCTGGAGCCAGTCCAGCCACTTGCCACTGCTTTCTTCTGATGGGAAAGAGGACACCCTGGCTACCTCAAGGTGTAGGGAAGAGAAGATGCTAGAGAATTTCAAGATCCAAGAGACAGTGTCCGCCTTGGACACCGCTGGTGGGTAAGGTTGCTCCCTGCAGCACTGTTCTGCATCTTCGTTTCCCAGTTTCTCATGTTGCAAACCAAGAGCTCCCATGATGGCAGCAGGGAAAGGCCAACTATTCCGACCGTGAACGTACCCTTAATTTGGTCCCAGGTGAGATTTTCGTCACCCCTAGTGCTTAGTGTTGACGTGAGACATTTCATGCGGAAAGATTTTGCAGGAAGAAGGTGAGCTCTTGGAGGGCAAGGATGGTACCTGATTCTTGGGCTGGCCTCAGTGTCAAGCAGGTAGGTGCTCCACCCAAGTTGGCTAAACTGAACCTGCAATCTTTCGGGTCTGCTGTGGACATGCCGTATCCCTACTGTCAGCGTCACTCAAAGGTTCCCTCAGAGAACCAATGAGAAGAACCTCTGCCATTAAGGCAATGAACAGAAAACCAGGAACGGTAGTATCTGGATGGACAATAAAGACTGGATTGGAGTTGACACCTATTTCTCCAAGTGGCTGACGGTGCCAGCCTATGTCTTACAGATTCTTAGAGGATATTGCTTTAAATACAGAAACCCTGGGGCAAAGGGGAATTTCCCCTCCACAATTCAACTGTTAAGATTCTTTGGACCACAAGAGTCCAAGTCCTTACACCTGGGTGAATGGAGTGAGATGCTCTGATCTCAGGGAAGAGCAGCAACACACCGGGTCTCTGAGGTCACATCGCACAAAAAGCCTCAGTGATGATCCACCCTTTCTCTCCAGCCCTTCAACTCAGTGACTTCCCCAGGTATTTGGCTTAATCTCTCCGTTTGAGAGCCAACATCAGTCACCTTCCGGGCTGGAAGGTTATCCCTGTGTGCTGCTGACACTCTTGAAAGACATCTGTAGCATGCTGGGTTTCATCCCCATTGGAGCAGACTGAGCCCAAACCCTTCCTTCATCAGGGGACCCTCGAGCCCACACAGGAGGTCCCGGACCTCACTTCAGGCCCAGCATTCTAGAAGGTGGACTGGGGGGAGTGTGCGATGGTGGGAGGAGGCCAGCCACCTCCATGCATCTCTCTGTGGTCACATAAGAGGCAGGAACGTTTCCAGTGTCCTTGAACGATAGTCAATCTGTTTTTCCCCTCCCACTCCCTGCAGGCTGGTGTCCTTGTCGGTAAGGCTGGGGGGTGGCGGAGGGGATGGGAGAATTCCTCCTGCCTGTGTGCCCACAACCCTGGCCTGCCTGACTCCATCAGAAATGGCGTGAGGACATGCCTAGAGGTCTGCTGGCTTCATCTGCAGGTGCTGCTGACAGTGCAGACACGTACCCTGGGGGCCATGAGATGCTCGCCCAACGGAGTAGAAGCAGTGGAGAGAAACCAGGAGGGGTGCTTTGTAAGGCAGGTCTAATCTTTCCGAGTAAAAAGAGACCGTACTCCTAATGTTGGATTCCGAGCCTGTATTGGAACAGTTGATTTAAGTGGCTAGAAAAGGAAAAAAAAAATCTAACAAGAGCTTTCTAAAAATATCTGTTATCATCAAAAGTACTAAGAGGTGGCACCTTCCTCATAAGATGTGACTGATCTTACTTTGAGGTGAAAAAGAGCCACGCATGGGTCCATTTTTAAACACAGCAAGGGAAAAAGGAAAAAGGGAAAAAGTGAGGAATCTGAGGAATTTCCCGTCTGCCCAGGCTTGGCAAACACCACTGACAACTGAGACGACACGCTCCTGGATCCTCCCCCTCAAATGCCCTGTGTCCCTCGGGGACCAGGAAACTAAAAAAAATGCTAGGAGTTGGGGGAAAAAAAAGTGAGGATATGAAACTGACTGCAAGATGGCCTCTGGGATGGAGCAGAGAAGACCCTCTGTAACCTGCTCTGGGATAGTCCACAATGCCACCAAAGACTTGTCATCTAGTTTCTGGACCATAAGGCTTGTGTTGTCTTTTGGTTTTTTTTTTTTTTTTTTTTTTTTTTTTGCTCTGCAGCACTTGCAAACTAATCCCGTGATGCTGGGGCTTCCAGATAATCTGGACAGCCTTATGCTCCAGGGAACCACCAAGCCTCACGGTCCTCACAGCCAGTCGGGGTGGCCTGCTGGACCCACATGTATCTTTCCAGAGGACAGCAGCATCTCTGGGGCCTTTGGCCTCCCTCCAGCAGGGAGCCAGATGCTGGGATGCGGGTTTGATTTTTGTGGCGCCAGCTGCAAAGCACCCAGACCACATATTCCAATGTACAGGTGCTGAAAATTCCCAAGACTCTCCAAGAGGCTGAACTCTGCTGAAACGGCATCTGAAGTTCAACAGCCAGTGAGGAGGGAGGACAGAGTGGGGGCCAGGAAGGAAAGGGAGCCAGAGAGAGAAGAGAGCTCCCCTTTTCATTTTATCTTTTGTAAGAGCATCGTTTTTTTTTTTTCTTTTTTTCAGCCAAGACCCAACAGCAACAGGAACAAACCTGATCCAAGTGGCAGGGTCAAGAGGAACCTGAACTCTTTTGCAAATATTCTCTCTCCTGACCAGCTGGGCTTCTGCACTTTGTGAGATTTGCAAAAAATAGATATATATATATATAATAGATATGTATTTCCATAGGAAAACAGCCTCTGATGTCTTCCCCTATATGAATGATGAAAAATCAAACTGCATGGTCTTTTAAAAAAAAAAGAACAAAAACACCATGAAACTAACAATAGGTGGAGAGGGAGGGGGAGGAATCACAGACAAGAGATTCCGATTGAGAAGGAACCATGAACGCAAGTCCCAGGCTGGTGCCCTCGGCCAGAATTCCAGCGCCGCCTTTGCTGAGTGGTTTGTCTAAGGTGCTCTGGGGTCCCTCGCGCTGGGCGAGAGGAGTGTTACGGCCACATCCGTGTCTCTTCCTTTCTGCTCCAACCTGCCCCATCCATCCTGGGGAGGGGGGTGCCCTTGGCTGCTGGTCCACTAAGCCGGGAACCACTTCCTTCAACACTCGTCTTCTTGGTATATTTGTTCATCCAGCTCCTGGGACTCAAGGTGCTCCAGACGGTCTGTTCGGCCACTCATGATTTCATCTGGGGTCTTCATAAACCTTTGGAAGAGGAAACGGCGGCATGAAGAGGTTACAGTTCCCTAAGCTGTCTTCACCTTGAACTCTTTAAAAAGAGGGACCCATCACCTTTACGTAGCTGGAGGGCTACTGAACCTGGTCGTTAACGCTAACCTAGCATTTTCTTAGAAAAAGATACCCCGGGCTCTCACTGCTTGAAAACTGGCAAAATAACCATAAAAAAGGCTGGGAGGATGGTGAAGAAGATGGAGCAGGCAGTGCATTCCTGCACGACCATCCGAGAGGACCCTGGGAGATACATACCCATCTCCATCCCAGACTATAAGCCCAAGTGATGGTATTCAAAACTTGAATCTAACTTGAAGGATACAATTAAACACTGGATGGAAAGCTTGGGTAACAGGGCCAGACAGTGGAGCTTTGGGAAATTAGAAAGGCCAAGAGAAAGACATTTTTCGGCATTATCACTGATGCACCCTAAATGCTAGCCATTCACTCCCTTTACTCTGTCTTCCTTGGCAGCTGGGTGCCTGCAGTAAGCCTCATCTTCTCGGTTGCTGGGTTCATTTGGAAGTAACATCAATGGCACATTCTGACCATGACCATGGTTCAGGAAGGGAGCCTGGGTGCAAACGTTCCATCCTTAAGGTAGGAAGGCCCTTTCCACAGCCTACACACCATTCCCTTCCCCTATACTCTGCCTGGTACCATATGACCTGTCTTAGAACAGGCATTTCTGTCCTCATTCCACATTCAAAAGCCTATGACAACTTGTCAAGGATTCATGCTTTGGCCTGCTCCTCGGGCCTCTCTGTCCTCTCAACCCAGGAAACTCCTGTGTCCACTGTTTATGAGCGTGAACTCTATTTTACTCCGGCCAGTCTTTTTTCTGATGCAAGTCACAGCTCATGCTGACCTCCAAACCTTTAGCTTTGCCTTTGTTTGGAACCCTCTTGACTCCTTCCCCTGTCTGAGAGCACCTCATTCTCTGAGCTTGGTCTCACCGTCAAAGAGCCAAAAATCTTCAAGCGTCCCTACAATTTAACACTTTACTCAATTACATACCCGGTTCCCTACTGAGAAGCCTTCGTTTGGGGGCGAGTCTGGTTTTTGACATTCATTTCCTCAAAAATGACTAATCCCTTGTCATAAACAGCACTCTTTCCTTCTGTCTTATTGAAATCACTACTGGAAGCCTGTGAGCCTTCCACCTCTGACTACTTTTCTTTTCTGCCCATTGTTGCTCATCTTTTCAAGCAGGGTGATCTGTAGCATCTGCAGCCTGTCTTCCACTTTTATCCTGCAGCTAAAACTGCTCCCTCGACATCTGAAGTCACTCATCATCCCCTCCAGGCCGAGTCCTCAGATGTGCTGTGTCTGACCCTATCTTTGGATGGCTCTTCCATATTAAGTTTCTGATACTTCCCACCAGGCTTGTCCAGAAACATCTTCAAAAGCCTCCTGAGGTTATATAAAACTGATATAAAATGTAACCCTCTACCTTCTAGGAGCTTATGACCTACTTGTGGGGAGCAGTTCACACGTACAGCTATTAAAAATGTAAATCACGGTGCGGCATAGGGCCAAGGGAACCCAATAGATGATGGAAGAAGATATTTGGGTGTGTTTGAGCCACGGAAGGTGGCCTCATAAAGAGAAGTAGACTTGAGGTAGATTTGGTTGTTTATGTTTAAAATGTTAAAGGGAACCACATTAGTGTTGGAGGGCAGCTGGCAATGTGTATTAAGAATCTAGGTGGCAGGGGAATGGGCCAGAGGCAGAGATTGCTGAATCTAGGTGTCAATTGTGAAGTCTAGACATCAGCCTCCACTTCCTGGGAAGCAATAATAATGTGTCTGCCTTGCTTTCATCTTCCAGGTCTCATGGGAGTACTTGCCATTGGTAGATTCTAACCTGGAACCTGGTGGTAAGAAATCCCAGGAAATGAGGTTCCCAGTCTTCTAGCCCCTGCAACACAGACTGGGGTAGGAATGGAGCCAGTGGACAGTCCAGCACAGTGGTGACTGGGATGTAGGAAGGCTCAAAGATAACTCTGGTGTAAAGGTTGGTTGCTTAGACAACCAACCAATGGTGATGCCATTGCTGATGTAACAGGAATTTTGAGGGTGGGTGGATGTCCAGTATGGGAAGAAGGCTGGTCTTGAGAACATTTCATGTCTGAGATACTAATGTGATATTTAAGTGGATCTCTCTTACAAGAAGCTCTGGAACATTAACCACTTACTGACCAGAGACTTACTCATACATCTTTTGTTACCCGAATGTTATTGATTGGAGTGTTTCAGTATTTCAATTCCATAATAAATTAGATTCTGCAAAAATCCCCTGGTCAATAATGTGTTAAGATTTAGAATTCCAGGGAGATTTTATAGCTGCAAGTAGAGACTTGAGAGCCCCATCATGGAGGTGATAACTAAGCTGTGTCATGGGATCCATTCATCCAGGGAACTAGTATAGAGTGGGAGGAACAGAAGCCAAGGACTGAGTTTAGGGTGTAGGATGAAGAGAAGGCATCAGCAGAGCCAGAGAAAGGAGGGTTCTCTTTGCATTTTTATTCTATTTCCAGCTCTCGAAAAGCCTTTTCTGTTTCTTTCAAAGATTATAATTCAAAGCCTTGTTTTTACCGCCCGTAAGTTACTGTGCCTTCCCAGCACTAACACCCAGGTTCTCTGCTCTTTCTGATAAGCAATTATCCCAGTGAGCTCGTGCACTCATACCAAGTGTCATTCAGTCTCTTTCTACCCCAGTCCACATCTCAAGCCCCATCTATAACCCTCTTCTGTCCCACCTGCCAAAACCCTGAACCTAAGGTCTTGGGCCCACCTTCTCCTCAGCTTCACGTGGTCTCACCACATCAATTACCACCAGTGTCAGAGGGCTATGTCTACCTCTCCTGATTGGTCCCTTAGATACCGTCTTCTTCCTCTTCTAACTGTATGTGATTCCCTGGATCACAATCTATGGCTGCAGGTTAAGTGGTTAGAACCCGTAAGCTGGGAGGAATTCTGGCAAGAGGAATGTCTAGTCCAGCAGCTTTCAGACACTTACAATGCATTGTCATAAATATATTTTACACTATGACTCATCACACACGTGCTCACACACATACCCGACTACCCCAGAAACACAGTTTTCATGAATCCACACTCTTAATTCATATGACACAGTCTGATATTTTCAACTCTATCCTTCCCTATTCAGTTCTGTTCTATTTCATTAAAAAAAAAAAAAAGATTCATTAAATCTGTTTCATGACTCACTAACAGGTCATGACAAACACCGATCCAGTGTTGGCAACCTGGAGGTCTGGGTCTGTTTAGTCCGTTTCTTTGCCATTAGCTCCTCTGATTGCTCCCTTTAACTATACGGGATATAAATGCCAGATAATACTGTTTGATCACTGCATTATATTAAAGGTGAGTCAGACTGTGTTGATTTACTTTTGGCTTTCTTCTAGGACAGACATAAGCAAACAAAAAATTTTTTTTCTTAAATTCTAACCAACCAGCAACCTGGTCTCCAGAGAGCAGCAGTGATGGCTTTGAGGATCAGACAGGCAGGTAGAGACCTCAACAGTCTCCCTCCTCCCTCTTATTTCAAGAAAACAATATCCTCCCAGAAGAAGGAAAGGAGAAAAAGGAAGTGCTACCTGAACAAAAGCCTTTGTCCCGGCTCCTTCCTGATAATGTTTAGTTTGTAGTAGTGGCGCAGGGCTCTGGACATTTTCTCATAGGTCATGTTTGTTCTGTTCTGTTTGTTCAAAGGAGGAAGAGAGAGAGAGGAAAAAAAAAGCACAAAGACACAATGAAATGAACCTCAGAAATAGGCGCTGGAGGAGTTATTCACATCTAGCTTCACAGGGTGCTCCCATGGCCCTACCAAGCCCACCCCGGGCTTTGTCCCACGTGTCCTTGGTGGAGGTCTCTCCTAAGGTGAGTCCAGCCAACAAAGCACATCCCGCCTCGGCCTCCCCGACTTCCTCTCCCAGGACTGCGCTCTGTTGTGCCCGAGGAATTTCCTGCGGGTCCCCCTATCTGGGGTCATCCTTCACCTTCTGACCCACAGAGAATTTCTCTTCCTTTTGCCCTTTTTAAAAAAGAAAAAACAACACACAAAAAAGTGACCTTTCTCAAACTTGTGTGTCTCGTTTGTCATTTTAAGGAAGAGATTTTTTTTGTTTAAATTCCTGTTGTGGAAGCAAGAATACAGTGGTTCTGAGCCCTGGGGCAAGGGCACCCTGTGGGAGCTGTGGAGCGATTTTTCTCAGTGACTCACGGGATAGACGGTGTCAGTGTGGCCTGGCCATATTTGGTCACGGCCTCTGGCAGGTTCTCCTTAGCGGGGCCAGAGCACGGGCTCTGGGGCAGAGCTCGGCATGAGCAGGCAAAATAAAAAAGAGCTTGGCTGATCTGGAGTGGGGCCTTCATGGTGTCTTGTCAGCTCTGCCCCATGTCTATCTGCCTGTGGCCAGGCCTGGATCTTGGTGACTTTTTTTTTTTTTTAAGTAGGAATACTGATTTATCTCAATTTATTTTTTTTTTAAAACAGGGGAACTCTTTTATTTTACTGTGATAAGAACACCAAACGTGAGATCTATCCTCTTAAAGTTTTAAGTGGGTAATACAACACTTAATACAGTGTTAACTGTAGGTACACTGTTGCACAGCAGACTCTAGAACTTACTCATCTTGACTAATGGAAGCTTTCTGTCCATTGGTTGGTAACTCCCCATTTTTCCCCCTCTTCCCAACCCTTGGCAACACCAGTCCACTCCCGGACTCGGTGAAATTTGTCTATTTTAGATCTAACTTCATTTAAGTGAAATCAGGCAGTGTTTGTCTTTCTGTGACTGGCTTATTTCACTCAGCATCCTGTCCTAAAGGTTCATCCATGTTGCCACATGCAGCCGAATTTTTAAAAGCGTAACACTCCATTGTGTGCATATAGCTCGATTTCGTTATTCATTCATCTATCCGTGATGTTGAGGTTGTTTTACCCACCTTTTACATCTATGTACTTTAATGATTTTTTTTAACTATAAAAGACTAAATCTTTTAAATTCGATTCCCTTTTTCCAAGCTGGAAAAACTGTGGGGCAGTCAGAATTCTTGCAGGGTTTGCTTTTCAGGGAGATGTTTTGCAGTCAGAGGATAAGCATTTTCCGAGTAGAACTGGGCTTTTGTGACCATGGGAGTGTCTAACTGAGTGGAACAGAAGCGACACCTCCCAAAGGCCCCTCGTGAGTTACAAAGTGCCGCAGTACAACCCTGGTCCCCAGTTCTTAATGCTGGCGTGGGCGGCGGCAGAGCCAGGCCATGGTAGGGGAGTGATGGTTACTCATCACGAGGCCGATCAGACCAGGAGATGCTGAGTTAACTGCAGCCTGGCATGAGGAACACATGGAAAGCAGCATCTTTAATTACTTCCTTCCCTTTGCAACTGTCTTAATTGTTTGTCCAGTGAGGAATAAACTGAATAATTACAGGCCGACTTAGGAAGCAGAAGACAATTACCCTCCAACCCAGAGACAAAAACTGGATTTGGGCCCTAGTTTATGGAACAAATGTCTGATGCCCTTTTTACCTTATGGTTTCCCCACAGTCGAGCCAGTCCATTGGGATCCACTATCCGGAATATTTTGGATTCTTTGTCCTCCCATCGGATGAAGTTTTCGTACCGGCTGTCAGAAAGCAACTGATAGACGTAATCCCAAAGCAGTCTACAGTCTACAGAGGAAAAGGGCAAGAAAACACCATTGACAAGGCTGCTTGTAAGTACAAAGAGCAAGAATCAAGAAAATAATCGAGGAACCGCTTTTGCCTTCTTCAGGTTGAGTCCAACCTCCTTGTTTGGGGAATTCCTTGGCAGACCAGTGGTTAGGACTCTCCGCTTTCCCTGCCGAGGACCCAGGTTCAATCCCGCAAGCCAAAACAAAAAACAACAAAACTTTTACAGTGAGGAGACCAAGGCACAGAGAGACCTGCGAGATGGCAACCTTTGACCTGTGGAGGCCTTCGAGACCATCCTGGCCCAGACCCTCCCTCCCCGCAACCTCAGATGAGGACACAGCAACCTGGAAAGAGGAAAGGACTGGTCTACGGTCATGACCCATGATTTGAACTTGAGTAGAGCCCACAGGAGGGAAAGAACAAGCTCTAACGGGAAATGAATCAGTTCTGAAAAGGGGCTGAAGACACTGAAGTGAAGTCGCTCAGTCGTGTCCGACTCTTTGCGACCCCATGGACTGTAGCCTACCAGGCTCCTCCGTCCATGGGATTCTCCAGGCAAGAATACTGGAGTGGGTTGCCATTTCCTTCTCCAACTGGCAGGTAAAAGGGCAGAGAGTGCCCTCGTGTTCCAGAGAGGGCGGTGTGGTGGCAGTGGTGGGGCGGAAAGTCCTTTGGTGGGGGACGGTGAACGGATGGAGATGTAATGATTGAGGTCGGCTGTGGGAAAGGGAGACCCATGTGGTTTAAGAAAACAGTCACCTTAGAGCTACTTTGGAGGTTTTTAAAATAGTTTTATTATAATGGAATCAGGGTAGAAAGGAACCCAGGGCGAAAAAAAAAAAATCCGTTTCTCCATGTGCAGAACAGATGTTGGATCGCTTGGTCAGGCAACACATCTTCCTTAGCACAGGCCAGGTGCTGGGCTAGGCCTTGCCTTTTGGCTATGGGTTGGCAAATCCCACAAGAAGAGGCAGACTGCATAGCTTGACCTTGCTCTAGTGCTTGCTGGATTAGTGCCTGACGGGATGTGGCCTGCTCCCCGGCACAGCCTTGACAGGTGGATGGGGACAGACGTGGACTTTGTGGCTCTAGTTGATGCAGGACCAGCCTCGGGATGAGGGTCAGAGACTCACGTTCCCAGGTGTGCACTGTTGTTTTGGGGAGCACTGGCCAGCATGGCTGGTCGTAAATGAGTAATTATTGGACACTGTGTGTGTGTTCTGCACTTTACCAGTGTTATTTCTAACCCTCATTTGGCGTGCCACCTCCTTCCTCATCCTCTTGTGCCCCAGGTCACTGGGATCTGAACTCTGGGGCTTCTGTATGGCCAGGAGCGACTTCCTGATGTCAGGTGAGGCCTGGCACACCTGGGCAGGGGGAACATCTAATCTTGACTTGGGCTGTCTCAGCGCCAACACATTCACCTCCCAGAGCACAAAACACACTCTCCTCGGGCACACGTTTACAGGAGAATACTGGAGGGGTTGTCATTCCCTTCTCCAGGGGATCTTCCCCACCCATGGATTGAACTGGGTTTCCTGAATTGCAGGCGGATTCTTTACCATCTGAGCCACCAGGGAAGTATCTTTTAGGCAGCAACTGTGAAACTTAAATTGGACATCCATTAAAATTAAAATGACCAGATGTCTTTTTTTAATCTGTTTTTTCTTCAGTTACTTATGCTTTAAATGTCACATCTAAGAAATAGTTGCCTAATCCATGGTCACAAATACTTCTGCCTATGTTTTCTTCTAAGAGTTTTACATTTTCAGTTATCATTTTTTTTTTTTTTTTTTAATTTGGGTGCACTGAGAGGCATGTGGAACTTCCCTGACCAGGGATCCAACATGAGCCCCCTGAGTAGAAGCATGGAGTCTTAACCACTGGACCGCCAGGAAGTCTGACCATATATCTTTAGTATCCCTTACTGTATCCTCTTCTTCCCCGATTGATCTGTGTCTAAAATTGAGTGTGGAGACTTCTCTGGCAGTCCAGTGGTTAAGACCCAGCCCCCTTCCACTGCAGGGAGTGCAGGCTCGTTCCCTGACCAGGGAAGCTAAGATCCCACATAGCTTGCAGCCAAAAACTCAAAACATAATACAGGAGCAATACTGTAACAAATTCAATGAAGATTTAAAAAATGGTGCACATTAAAAAAAAAATTAAGTGACATGTGGTTTCTTGTGTTTCACCAAAGGGCCCGTGGTGTCCTTCTTAGAGAATTTCTGGCGTTTGAACCGCACGCTAATGAAAGCTGGCCAGCGAGTCTGTTACCAACCCTGCCTGACGCTGTGCTCGTGGTTGCCAGAGAGGGGTGCTAAGGAGCAGAGAGACAGCAAAGGGGACCAGTCCCAGCAAGAGGAAGTACCTTGGGAGGTGAGTGCCACACTATCCCAGACCGAGAATAACCGAGCTCATTTTTAAGGCACTTGTAAGAGGGCGACTCCAGGCAAAGTGGTGAAGCAGGCAGTGTCGTTCTCCCTCTCTGCTACCTCATCTTATATCATTTTTATTATTGGTGAAAAAAATAGAGAACTGAAGTGAAAGAGTGAAGTCGCTCAGTCTTGTCCGATTCTTTGCAACTCCAGGGACTGTAGCCTACCAGGCTCCTCCATCCATGGGATTCTCCAGACAAGAGTACTGGAATGGGTTGCCATTTCCTTCTCCAATAGAGAACTGAATTGCAGTTTAATTGTCCAGTTTGTATCTTACCGTCAAACAGCAGATTGGGTTTTAATTTCCGACAATCTCTTCCAAGTGGAAGCCATCTGACAGAACCAAATATTATCACACAAAATTCCCTTCCCCTAGGAGGAACAAAGGTGGTTTGTGAAGAGCTTCTTGTCGGTGTTTCTTGACAGGGTTACAATCTTTTTTACCACCTAGAGGCTTGACGACACCTTTTGGATGCTTGTGGATGGGAAATAAGATTCTCTAGAGTGAATCATTTTAATATAGTTTAATAATTAAAAAAAACCTGATTTGGTCATCTTTAGCAGTTTGATAGAACATTTTTTGCCCACATGAAGGTAAGCGATATATGGGCAGTCCTCTCAACCTCGAGAACTTCCTGGAGCTAAATGTAAGATGAGTGTTGTCTTGACACCATCTGCTCGAGGATTTCCACTTTCATTGTTTCTGTTGCTTCTCTTTTTACTGCCTTGTACATTCTATTTCTCATAAAATGGTGACGTGAGAACCAGACCATTTCTCAAAGTAAGGGCTTAACCAGTTCTGGGTACCTGCCACGCTGGGTTCTTCAGAGGCATCAAATTGGGAACTTCACATTGTAGATCATTTACTGAAAAAGGTCTAGAATGTGATCTGTGGTTGGTTGGTACCTGGAAGGCAGGGTTTCCCAGAGAACAGACTTTACCTCTTGAGTTGTAAGAACATTTGTAGCCTACAAACTTTTCCCTTTCATAAATGTGAAAAGAGCCCCAAACAAGCTGCCAATTGATTATTTTAAATGACATTTAATCCAGCAAAGTCAACTTTAGCCGAGTAATAAAAATATGTTGACATTCAAGACACTGAATTACTCGGTCACTAACAGAGGTAGCAACAGGAATTTTGTGGCACAAAGCAGTTGTTCAAGCTCACAGTATAAGTGGCTTTTATAACACTATTGATTCTTCTGTTGCTTTAGTTAAAAATTATGCCAGATGATAAAAATAACTACTTGACCACACAACAGTTTTTTTTTTTTTTTAAAACAATTGAAATTCAAAGCCCATTGAGTTATTTTTAAGACTTTAGTTAAATAAAAAGGCAGATTCTTTTTAGCTCCCTGGGTCCTCTGAAGGCTGTTGCCATGGCCCACCAGCTGTTTTTCAGTTTTGTTAAAATCCATCCATGTCTGCACAGATACAGTGTTCTTTGGTCGTTAATAAAAACGCTTAATACTACTATACAATAACAAGCATCAGGCTTTAAAAACAAAGGTTCATCACATTACAAAACACTTGACTATGCATGTGAAAAATAATCTTATCACAAAGTGTTCATTACTTTTAGGTGCATGTCTCTTAAACTAAATGGCCTTCCTTCTCAAGGCACGTGGGAATTTTAAACAAATGTGCACGATTTTGATTCTCTCTTCCACGGGAGGAAGCCTATAAAAGGGTTTAGCGGAGTGAAGTGTTATTTTCCAATTGCAGAAAGACAGTTCTCTTTCCTGCTGGGTGAGGTACCCTGGGTATCCATGGTTAAAAGGCATTGTCAAAAAGAAAAGAAAAAAAAAAGAAAATCCCTTTCTGTGGTTGGGGAGAAGTATTTTCCCTCCCACGCCCGTCTCTTACCAGAGACTCGTTGTACAAGCTTATTGAGCAGACATTGTAAAAAGATGGGCAGGTCACACATAACCAACATGGTTTCCAAAAAAAAAAACAAACACAAAAACCATGCTAGACAAAACTGATGTTTAAAAAATCTGAGTGGGCAAGTCATTGACCAGGGAATGTTTAATGATGGTGGTTAATTTACATTTCAGGAAAGCGTCTAAGAAAGCAATTTTAGGTTGTTTTAACTGCCCAAATGGAATTTTAAATGAAGGTCTGTAAACTGGAGTTCTGTGGGTATAATCACCAACAAGGAGGGGCCTAGCACCCCTGTCTCACTGCTTTCAAATCATTATGAAAAGCTAACCAATTTATTTCAGGTTCAGCAACAGGTAGGTAACATGCAAAACCAAAAAGTTTATTCTCTGCTTTATAGCAATGGTTCTAAACTAGGGACAATCTTGCCTCTTGTGGTGGGGTAGGGGAGGCATCTGACAATGTCTGAGGATGATTTTGGTCATTATATCTGGGGTGGAGGATGCTGTGACAGAGGCCTGGGATGCTGCTAAAGATCTTATACAATATATAGCAAGTCCCCTATATATGAATGAGTTCCATTCCAAGAGTGCATTTGTTTAAGTCCAACTTGTTCAAAAGTCCAACAAAGTCTAGGTACCTGATTAACACAATTGGCTGTATAGTACTGTACTAGGTTTATAATACTTTTCACACAAATAGTACATAAAAAATAAACATTTTTAATATTACAGTATAGTACCTTGAAGGTTTCCCTGGTGGTGCAAAGGTAAAGAGTCTGCCTGCCAATGCAGGAGACATGGGTTTCGATCCCTGGGTCAGGAAGATCCCCTGGACAGGGAAATGGCAACCCACTCCAGTATTCTTGCCTCTGAAATCCCAGTGACAGAAGAGCCTGGTGGGCTATATAGTCCATGGGGTCACAGGAGAGTCAGACATGACTGAGTACTCACACACAGTATCTTGAAAAGTACAGCAGTACCAGCTACATCACTGCTGCTCTTATGCTTGCTTCTGGACAACCTGGGCTTGAATAAAGATACAGAGTAATACTGTACTCTGTACAGTGCTGTAGAGCAAAGTAACGAAAGCACAACCACTTTAGAGAATACACGCCAGACATGTGAACTAACTTAAGTGTTTAGACATGGGATCCCATGTTTGCATCTTTGAAAGCTTGCAACTTGGAAGGTTCATATGTAGGGGACTTACTATAATGCACAAAAGAATGCCATCCCCCCCCCCCCCCCCCCCCCCCCCCGCCAACAAAGGATTATTTAGCAGAAATATCGTGAGTGCCCAGCTTGAGAAACCCTGCTTAGAGAAGCATGGGTTTTATACCATTGCAGGTGGGTGGCTGTAGCTATTTTTTTTCTGCCTTGATTGTAGATGGGCCATTACTTAGAAGCAGAAAGCTGATAAATCCAGTGCAGCCAACCCTGTGCTGATATGCAGAGGTGTGTTTACAGCAGGCAACTGCTTGTGCTCTGCTGTGGCGTAGGAAAACAGAAGCCATATGTGCACAGCAGCCAGCCGGGAGGGGGGGAGGGGGAGAAGCCGAGGCAGAGAACACAAATCTGTGCTTCCTGGCTTCACCAGAGCAGAAGGACCGCAGCTGCAAATGCTGCTAAACCTTCTTACCTTTGGTGGCAGGAGGTGTGGAGCAAGGCTGGGAAAGGCAGGAATCTGCAATCACGCTTTATAGCTGAGATCAAGCCCCTAGATGGATCCCAGTAAGACACCCCACCTCCCCTCCCTCAAATGTGGTGGCAGCCAGGGAATTTGCATCCAGGCACCACTGGGACTAGGGATGCTGTTCCAGAAACACACGCCCTTAAAACAAACTGGAACCACCAGTCTCCTCAGGCCCCTTCTCTTATTTCCTACCCCGTTACTGTGCTGGTACTGTGTTTTATCTTTTTAAAAAGGCCATCCTGAAACTGCCTTCTCTTTTAGGGCTGATTTCTTTTCCCAATGAAAAGAAAGCGCAGTGACTCAGCTAGAGTGTGAGAAGCCAGGCCACTTGGGAGACTCCTGTTGGGGTAGAGTCTGCCAAAGTCTCCAAGGGTCTCCTCAAAATACAGTGGGCAAAGCCTTAGGGGCGGTAAGCAGGAGGGAAAAAGTTAGTCTCCAAGGAACCTAGGGTTCTTTGAAGGTCTGCATGTCAGAGGCCAGGATCACTTGGAACAAACGTCCAGACACAAGGCTTTGTTTCGGTCAAGGCCCCCACACCCACTCCAGTGGGCAGTGGTGCTGGCCGTACCCACTGCCCTCCCCTCACTCAATCCTTGAGCAGAGCAGGGACACTAACATGTAGAAATTAACCGGTTTGTGCTAATACTTGCATAGTGTCTCTTTAGTGCTCAAAAGTGCCCAGAAATGGGTATTAGTATTTGCATTATTATGGATAAGGCAACTGGGCTTCAGCAATTTTAAGTACCTCAGCTTGGGAGCCAAAGGCTAGATTCTAATCTTCTTGATTCCAGAGGCTGTGTTCTTCCCCAGGAGCCCTCTGACCAGCCGTGGATGAAGGCCCTGGGCCAGGAGCCAGAGAGGGCTCTGGGCCTGCAGAGGTTACCTGCCTGAGACAGTGCGGGAGGACATGGCTCTCTCAGCTGGTAGTAAATCCCCGAGTCCCCGTGGCTTACAGAGATATCCCAGGACCCTGTCCTTCTTTCCAAACGCAGTATCTACAAATGTGTGTCTGCATACTGCCACACCTTACCACAAAGGCTGCCCTCATCACTTTGATACAATCCATTAAGACTGGCCCTTTAGGAGGTCTTTTTCTCTTCAGGGCTGCTCCTGAAGTGACAAAAGTCCATGTGCATCCTGACCCCTCCATCCAGCCCTGAGGATGAGCCCCCAGGTGCTGTCCTTAGAGACTCGGGCTTATCTGATGTCTGATTAGAGGCTCCAGGGTTCAATGTCTGTGCTCACAGAGCTCATCCAGTCAATAAAACCAGATCAAGAGAAGAAGGTGCTATGAGAAGTAACCAATATGGGAGACTTGATGTCTCCTTGATGAGAAGCTTTTGTTTCCATTAAAAATACAACCTTGAGAGAGAATACATATATTCTCAGATCCTTTGAGGATCTCAGATTGCCAGGCCAGCATTATCAGAGGGTTGGAAGTGAAGTGCACAGGGCCTGGGGGTGGCGTGGGGAGAATTCTGTTTTATCTGCGGTAGGATCAACTCACCAGTGAGAGCCTCACAAACCATGAAGAAGCTCACGTGTGCAGAGAAAAGTGAGAGATGGCATCACAGACTCAATGAACGTGTGTCTGAACAAACTCAGGGAGATGGTGAAGGACAGGGAAAGTCTGGCGTGCTGCAGTCCATGGGTCGCAAAGAGTCAGACACAATTGAACAGAAAAAGTTGTGAGGTAAGGATAAGACAAGATATTCTCTATTTGGATGGTCCATGGACTTTGAACAACCAACTCTGTATAGACTTCTATAGCCCCCACTTTTGTGGAGCAGATGAATGACTTCAAATGGATTATCAACCACATTGAAAATGAATCTAGCTTCCTTAGGCGACTTTTTGGATTAAGGCCAAGGAAGGGATAAGCAGGAAGTCTGGTAACTCAGGTTTTAGTGGAATTGTAGAAGTTTAAGAAAGCCAAAATGACTTCAATTTTTTCTTTTAAAACTGAGGTGTCTATGGTTAAAACCAAAGCGGGGAGCTTAGCTTGTCTGATGGCATAAAGTAAGAAGCACACTGTCTTCTGCCAGCAAAGACACAACATTTGGCATTTAGGGAAGTTTCACCCTATCACTGAGAAAAATGCCTGGCACAGAGAGAGACGTGAGAATTTTGGAATGAGTGAATGATCTGAACTCCACAGTTCAAGTAGGCAGCCCGACACTTTCTTTTCTTCAGCTGTATTTTATGTTAATGATGTTATCCTAAGTACTCTGGGCGGCTCAGCAATCAGCCTGAAATCAGGACTTATCTCCCTCCTTACATCTCTTGCCATTGTTCCCTCCACATGTCTTAGGCATGCCTCATTCTTTGAGGTGTAATTCCTGGAGAGCAATGACAGCATTTTCTACCCCCTGAATCCTCCGTTATACCTATGATTTCAAAGCAGACAGTGCTGCAGAACAGGGAGTGGCGGACTCTTTCTGTAAAAGGCCCATCAGTAAATATAATATTTCAGGCTTTGCGGGC
Organism: Okapia johnstoni; assembly: GCA_024291935.2. Classification (NCBI taxonomy): domain Eukaryota; kingdom Metazoa; phylum Chordata; class Mammalia; order Artiodactyla; family Giraffidae; genus Okapia; species Okapia johnstoni. The sequence goes on along the minus strand of CM044320.1, from coordinate 19,608,663 downwards.
TGTCCCGTGTCAGCTGTACCTCTTCAACCTAGCCAAAGCAGCCACAGACAATACTAAGTGAATGGGTGTGGCCGTGTGCCAATGAAACTTGACTTACAAAAACAGGCGGTGGCTAACTTGGCCCATAGGCCAGCGTTTCCAGTCCCTGGGCCTAAGGAAACAAGTGCGCTGGAAAGAACACTGGATGAAGCTCAAGGCTGAATGCTTGACGTGCCCAAAGCTCAGTTTCTCCATCTGTAAAAGATGCTTCTAGCTTTGAAGTCAATGAGTTGTAAGAATGATTTCCAATATTATACTGAAAACACAGCGTCACCCTTGCTACCCTTCTTCAATTTATGATGCTCACTGCCAGTACCAGTCTTTGGCTATGAAACACATCAGTGAGACACAGGCCAGTAAAACTTTGGTGGGCTAAGAAAATGCTAGAAGGTGACAGATGCTCTCACCTCACCCAAGTAATCCTTTCCTGCTGAAAATAAAAAATAGCACAGAAAGAAGCAACTTGCTCAGCATCGCACATACCACTGGTTCTTCAGTTTAAAAAAAAAAAAGAACCCAGGAGGGAGAGATATGCGTGTACTTATAGCTGATTGATTCACATTATTGTATGGCAGAAACCAAAGCAGCATTGTAAAGCAATTATCCCCTAATTAAAAATAAATTAAAATCAGAATCCAGGAATCTTCTCATTCTGTTCTATGTTAAACTCTCTTCCACAAATGCCAGCCATTCCAACTTGTTAAACTCAGTAACAGTCCTTCTTATTCTTTGAAAAATAAACACCACCTTTCAAAATAAGCTACATGTTCTATTTCAATTGATCTAATTTGTGGTTTGTATTTAAACTGTCAACTACCTTCTAGATGAATATTTACTGAATATTTTACTGAATATTTTAGTTTTTCCACCAGGTAAATACCTAAGTAAACTATCATGACTTGCATGCAATCTCTTAAGTGTATGATGCGTCTCAATTTTGGAGAGATTAAAACATGAAAAAAACTGAATTGAAAAATCCATTTTTAACAAACCTGGATTCTGGAGTTTACATTTCTTTGTGAAACCTAGAACAAATATACTGGGGCTTATCTTGCTTTGGGGTTTTCTCCATCTGGAATGACCTTTCTTTCCTCTAATCTCTACTTGTTCATATTCTAAGCATTCATCTAAGCCCAGCCAAAAGCCAGCTCCCCCATGAAGGCCTCCTGACACCCCTACTCTGACCTCTTACAGCACTTAATTGAAGTCCCTGGAAGCTACTATGAGCTGCAGTTGTAGTCAACTGTCTTCAGCTCTTTCACAACAAAGATCATGTCTTACAATCTCCTCGAACACCCAACCCCATGAATGCAGAGCAGTGCCATAAACACAGGTGTCCAAAGGCATATCCCCAGGACTATCTGAGTGGACAAGACCTTACCTTTTCATCCACAGTCACAAGTAGTGTTCTTACCCATATCCTCCAGCTACAGTCTCTGTCAGTGTGACACAGTAGCACCTTTGGTGCCCTCTAGGCTCAGATGGCCAGTGCAAGTTCGATGCATGAAGCGGGGCACCCAAAGCTGGTGCTCTTGGACAACCCAGAGGGATAGGGTGGGGAGGGAAGTGTGTGGGGGGCTCAGGATGGGGGGGACACATGTATACCTGTGGCCAATTCATGTTGATGTATGCCAAAAACCATCACAATATTGTAAAGTAATTATCTTCTAATTAAAATAAATAAATATAAAAACATAAGGAGCTAAGTTTTCTCACCTAAATGCTGCTTTATAGAGATCTGAAGGACTTTTATGACTGTTCAGTAATGAAAAGACTACACTGTACATAAGAATCACCCAATGAATTCGACCGCCAATAAAAGAATAAATTCCACAAGGATCTGAGTTGTCCAAGAAGATACCAAAATGGGGTGGAGAGACAGGGAGATCCCAAATGAAACAAAGAAGCCTGCAACTGTGATGGGTTCTATTCAGAGGGTCACGAGATTAAGACTAAATATTAGATCATAGATTTCCCTCTTGTTTCACCCTTCAGAAACACTGCCTTTTGATTATATTAGGTAATCCTGGATTTGGTCAAATTACTGAACACAGACATATGGAGATTATGAAATCTGGGAATATACCAACAGAGTAGAACAATTTTTAAGACAGCCATATTAAAAAATTTCTAGACCTACTAAACAAGGGCAAAACAGCTCTAAGTCTAAACAATTTAACTTGACACATGGGGCTTATCTCGGATTCCTAAGAAGTCTGTGGCGAAGATGGCATTACAGAGGAGGTGACAAGACAGATGCTGATTAGGAAGTGGAGGGGTGGGTGCTAGCAAGGGCTGTCCTGCAGCCACATCATCAGCCACTACATGGCCTCCACTTCTCTGCGCTCAGTTTCCTCTGTGGTTTCCCATATAAAATGAATTCAGCAATGACTAGCTCCCTTCGCAGAGCTGTCCTGAGGATTATACACAAGTAGCAAGTACCCTCAGGATGTTCAGAACTGCTGTACAGACCACACGAGAAACAAGACAAACACGGCAGATACAGGCAAGAAGGGTACACCTGGCAAGCTCACAACAGGTCGTTTCTATTATTCACAGGAGTACACTGACCCCGTCATCCTCTTCCTCCAGCTATCTGGGAAACACACATGCTTTGCAGAATAAGCAAAGCTATGTTAACCCCTGTTCTTTCTTTTCAGTTTTTTTTTTTCTCTTCATCATTAAAAAAACTACGTCAAGGAAGACAGAACAATAACGTAAATCTGTGCACCCAATACCCAGCCATATAGCCCCCGGGTCATAACTAACCTTATTTTACTCACAGAAGGAAATGGCAGCCCACTCCAGCATTACCGCCTAGGAAATCCCATAGACAGAGGAGCCTGGTGGGCTACGGTCCATGGGATCGCAAAGAGTTGGACATGACTTAGCGAATGAACCACCACAACTGTGCATTCCTCACTCCCAGCCCTGTGGGATGCTTTTGAATCACGTTCCAAGCATAGACCATTTCACTTTTCATAGTTTTTTTTTCTTCTTGAAACATATAAGTCATGGCTCTTTGATTTTCTTGATTCAACATTCCTGCTGCTGCTGCTGCTAAGTCGCTTCAGTCGTGTCCGACTCTGTGTGACCCCATAGTTGGCAGCCCACCAGGCTCCCCCGTCCCTGGGATTCTCCAGGCAAGAACATTGGAGTGGGTTGCTATTTCCTTTTCCAATGCATGAAAGTGAAGTCGCCCAGTTGTGTCCGACTCTTAGCAACCCCATGGACTGCAGCCTTCCAGGCTCCTCCGTCCATGGGATTTTCCAGGCAAGAGTACTGGAGTGGGGTGCCATTGCCTTCTCTGCAACATTCCTGATGTAACTTATTTATAGTGGTAAAATTGAGGTGATATCAGAGATGCCCTTGGGGCCAGAGGAAAATATAGAAACGAATGACTTCAATAAGAAAGAGACAGCGAGTCAAGACAGAGGTACTTAGCACCTGTGTTATCACGATGTTGTGAGCCCTGCTTCATCCTGTGGAGCTGGACCTCAGTCCTACAGCATCAGCTCAAGGCGGAAGGAGAATGTCTCACGTTTCCCTGAACAGTCTGACCTCTCTCCTGCCTCCATGTCTCTCCTGCACTGTTGTTTTTTAGTTGCTAAGTTGTGTCTGACTCTTTGCGACCCCCTGGACTGTAGCCTGCCAGGCTCCTCTGTCCATGGGATTTCCCATGCAAGAATACTTGAGTGGGTAGCCGTTTTCTCCTCCAGGGGAATCTTCCTGGCCTAGAGATCAAACCCACATCTCCTATGTCTCCAGCATTGTCAGGCAGATTCTTTACCACTGAGCCACCAGGGAAGCCAGTCCTCCCGTTACTGGACCCATAACCACTTTCAACTTCAAGCTACCTTCCTTCCTCAATTCCTCCAGTCAAAATGCTCCTTATTGGGACTTTTCTGGTGGTCCAGTGGCCAAGATTCCACACTCCCAATGCAGGGGGCCTGGGTTCCATCCTTGGTGGGGAAACTAGATCCCACATGCCACAACTAAGAGTTTGCATTCCACAACTAAGATCCCGCTCAGTCAAACAAACCTTTCTCTCTGCATTGCCTCCACACCACACAATAGGTACTCAATAATCGCTTGTGCTTTGACTGAACAGGGCAGAGGCCTTATCTCCTTCTGTCTTACACCTTAGTGGTTTTCAGGATTTTGAATCCCTAAGGAAGTAATTGTGTTTAATCAGCTGTGTGTCCCCTACATCCTAATGAGTTTATCTGCATACAGTAGGTGCTCAAAAAATGTCTCCTGACCAGAGAGAAGCTCTAGGAAAAGCCCTAACTTTGCCAAGAGGTGAGAGGATTATAAAAGCTTCTGGAGAATGACTTCATGTAAATTACGGGCACATGAGCAAAAATACAACATGGTGATTGTTTTCACTGGTTTCTCATCTTAGGGAAGCAAATTTGGGCTTGTCATCATCAAAGGAAAAGAATTCGGGTGTGGCTTCCTCTGTACAAATGACGGAACAACACTCTAATCCTACTTTTCTCTCCTGCCTGTTCCCAAGGTGAAGGCTACATGGAGTTACTGCCCAGAGGATGGAAATCCAGGACTGAATCTGAGACAGAGGTCCTCTGTGCTGTGCGTACTCATTAATTAGCCCCTGGAAACTCCGGGACAGGGCCATTAACATGCTCATAAACCTTTGATTTTAAATGTTTCTGCTTAGCCACAATCCTAATGTGACTCTCCTTGTAAGCTGGTCGGAGGACATTTGTTTCTTTACATTTCTGAGGCTCATTAACTCCGGCAGCCCAGCGCCTCATTAACTAGCCCATTTAGGGAATCTCGTCTCCTGCCTGCAAAGCCTGCATCCCCCTGGCCTCCCAGAGCCTCTGGAGGGCACCTAATTGGGACGGTGTGGGGGCTCCCGGGGGGGCGGGGGGCTCACCCACCTGCTATCCTCCCGATGGGCACGGCGTGCTCCTCGGGCGGCGAGACGGAGACCATGATGTGGTTCATGTACGCCAGGTCCTCCCGATGCGAGAGGTTGATGGGCTTCCCTTCTCGGTGCAGCCCGTCCTCGGAGAGCCGCGGCTGCTTGAAATCCACGGAGTGTCGGGGGTTCAGGATCAGAGGGTGCATGATCGGGCTGGGCATCAGCTGGATGACCCGCGTGCCCTCCTGCCGGGGGCTGGAGGGCCTCGGGTGGGGCTCGGATGACGGTGGGCAGTGGTTGTTCTCCATGGGAGACACTGACAGCGGGTAGGGCTCCTGGTGGTTGTTCTCCTGGTGGAGCCTCGGTCCCTGGGCCCTCTCGGCTGGGGAGAGGCGGCGGATCATGTTGTCCAGGGGGGACCGGAGGGGCCGCTGCTCGGGGTCGGGAGAAGGCCGGTGGTTTGTTGTGATGGGTGACCTGGAACGGTGCAACAGTTCAATGGTGGGAGGGTTCTGGTGTACGTTCTCCGCCGACGGCCTTGAGGTCCTCTGGACACCGTTATCTGTGGGACAGAGGGAAGGACAGTCAGCGACCCCGACGGATGCTCAGCGGAGGGAACACCACAGCAGTCCTAAAGGTGACAAGCATGGAGCACGTGCAGGTGTAGGAAGACCCTCTTCCCCCAGATGTGGGGTCTTTTTCCCCGCTTAAAAAAAAATTAAATGCACATACTTGAAATTCTTTTCCTGCCCCTGGAGAAGCTAAGAATGTCTACAAGTATTCCATTTATCACCTATTAGTGGCTTATAAACACAAGGAAGCCACACACTCATTCTTTATCTTTTTGTTACTTGACTCTTTAGTGTGGTTTTGCAGGGCCCTTGAGGGTCTCTCTTGAGAGGCTTTCACCAACTTACATTTTCATAACCCAATTTTCATATTCTGTGCTTCTAGGAGTTGTTGCTATTAATGATAAAGATGATGAAAATAATAAAGCAATTACTGCATATTCTATGGATTGGATTATATTGTTTAAAATTTACAACACACCCTGGTGACTCAGATGGTAAGGAATCTGCCTGCAATACAAGAGACCCCAGGTTTGACCTCTGGGTCAGGAAGATCCCCTACAGAAGGGAATGGCAACCCACTCCAGTATTCTTTTCTGGAGAATTCCATGGTCAGAGGAGCCTGGGACTACAGTCCACGGAGTCACAACGTGTTGGACACAACTGAAGCCACTAATACTTTCACACAAGTAGAAGATGCTACCGTTACTCCTGTTTAACAGGAGAGAAAAATGGAAGCATGAAGAAGTTAAGCAGGGACTTCCTGGTAGTTCAGTGGTGAAGAATCTGCCTTGCAATGAAGGGGAGAGGGATTCGATCCCTATCAGGGAACTACGATTCCACATATCGCTAGGCAACTAAGCCCGCAGGGTCTATAGCCCGTGGGCCACAAGTTGAGAGCTTGAGCGCCTATGGCAAAAGATCCCACGTGATGCAATGAAGATCTTGTGTGCCTCAGCCAAGACTGACACAGTCAAATAAATATTCTTAGATAAAAAGTTAAGCAACTTGCCCAAGGTCACCCAGACAGATAGACTCCAGTCAGATTCCATAGCCTTATATGCCCATTAGAGCATCTACCTCTTTGCTGTGTAGAAACTGGGGGCAGCAGGGGGCAGGGGCGGGGAGAGTCACATCAAACCCTGCTCTGAGCAGGCACAGTGGGCCTGATTTACAGACTGACAGTCTTGCACTTTAAAGAACATTTAGGAGCATGTCGTTTCTGAATGCACAGTCCCTACAAATGGTCAGACAGGTAGAATTAAGGAGGAGGAGTGGACCCCTGACAATAAATGCCTCCACTGCATCCCACCTGAACTCTCCAGCTGGAGACATTTGAGCAAAGACAATATCAGGAGTGTATACAGCTCAGTGGCAGAAGTAGCTCCATGGGCTGGGATGAGGGAGGGACCAGCAAACACATGGCTTTAGGAGGCCCTGTTCTTAACAGGGTCAGAAGTGCAGAAATCTGCCTACAGACACGGAGCTTTCTCCAGGGGCCCCCCACTCATCTCAGTGAGGTTTCTCTGGCCACATCTATTCCCAGAGCTATTTCACAAAAAGCATGGGTACACCTGCAGGTCCTTGTTCTGGTCAAAGACTTGTCCATGGTTCTAAGTAAAGCAAGACAAAGTCATCTCCTTTCACCATGACGACAGTATTAAATGAAGAACATATAAAGGGGATCTGGGAATCTGATAGGGTTAGCACACAAGAGTCAAAGGTGGTCGTTTCTTAAAGCTTAACGAAAATGGGGACTCCACTAGATCTCACCAATCATATGAGGTGGTGAACAAAAGAAAAATTGTTCATGATCATCTCATCTGCCTGAAAGCAAAGGGCTTACTTTGTAATCACTATATAACATGCTGCCATGAATTTAAAAGTGCCTAATCATTGGATTGGCTTCCCAGGTGGTTCAGTGGTGGTTCAGCCTGCAACACAGGAGACGCCAGAAATGCAGGTTCGATCCCTGGGTCAGGAAGATCCCTTGGAGGAGGAAATGGTAACCCACTCCAATATTCTTCCCTGGAGAATCCCATGGGAAGAGAAGCCTGGCGGGCTACAGTCCATAAAGTCACAAAGAATTGGACATGACTAAGCATGCACACAATCATTGGAATAGCTACTAACAGAAGACTGATTTAACAGATGACAGTCTCTCTCTAAATGATGAAGGATACATAGTTATAAAATGGAATAAGGAGTACCTTGATATTGTGCTAAGGACCAGTCTCCAGGTTCTATGGTTAGATAAGTAAAGTAAGGTGTAGTACTATGGTATGCTATCATTTTTCTCCTCATAAAGAGGATTCCAGTTTCAATAATGGAAGAGTGACTTGCAGCAGACTAACTTTTCTGTGTGTCTGGATAAAACGTATTTATCAAAGTTATTGAGGGACTTCCCTGGTGGTTCAGTGGTTAAGACTCTGTGCTTCCAATGCAGGGTGTACGGGTTCAATCCCTAGTCAGGGAACTAAGGTCCCACATGCTTTGAGGTATGGCCAAAAAAAAGTTATTGAGGGGATTTTAGTCTTTCAAGAAAGGAACTGTCCAGAATGAGATCCAAGTTTATATAGCTTTCACCCAGACAGTACAGAATCCGCCTGCAATGTGGGAGACCTGGGTTTGATCCCTCGGTTGGGAAGATCCCCTGGAGAAGGGAACAGCTACCCACTCAGCAGTATTCTGGCCTGGAGAATTCCATGGACAGAGGAGCCTGGTAGGCTACAGTCTATGGGGTCGCAAAGAATTGGACATGACTCAGTAACTTTCACATTTTCACCCAGAGGGACCTCCCCAGTCCATGTAGTCTGGGGGCAGCTAGAAAAAGAACAGAAAGTTGCTTGAGATGCCAGGGAGTAGAGTATGAAGCTGCCAGAAGGGCAAAAAAAAAAACTGAGAAAATTTCCATAAAGAAGGGAGCCTCAGAAGGAGTAGCCACTAATGGGCACATCAAATTCCCCCAAATCCTTAACATGTGCTCCTGAACAGCAATGTGCAGGGGAAACTCCAAGGAGCTCAATGAAAGGGAACAGCTGTATGGTTTAAAGACATGAGCAGAAATCTCAACTGGTGGTTACAGTGCTGGAGGCAGAGTTCAGAGTTGGAGATCTATCAAGGAAGACTCTGAAAACACCTCAGGCTATTTATTACCCCAGAATGGTCATACCTTTGGAGTAAGAACTAGTGCTCTAGGAAAAAGGGATCTGCCTGAGGACTAAAGGTAAAACTGAAATAGATGTTCCCTAGCCAATTATAAGATCTAGCCTCCATAAAATCAAAGTGATCAGCCAGTTATTTAACTGCCTGCTAGCAGAAAAATCAACACTCTTCAGGGGAATATAACATAATCTAGAGTCTCTATATCATGTTATTTATAATATTCAATATCCACTAATGATTTCCTAGACATGTAAAGAAATGTAAAAATATGACCCATATTCAAGAGGGAAGGCAGGCAATAGAAATAGACTCAGATAATCTAGGTACTGGAAGGAGCAAAAAAGAACTTTAAAGTAGCTATTACAAATAAGTTCAAGTACTTAAAGATAATGGTGGTAATGACTGATAACAGATGAAGATCATCAGAAGAGAAAAGAAAACTATCAAAAAAGGTTTTTGAACTGAAAAAATACAGTACTTGGAATACTGGACTGGACAGACTTAGCAGATGGGAGATGATAAAAGAAAGGGTTAGCAAATATGAAAACAGATCAATAAAGATTAAAGACAAAGAAACAGATCTTCAGTGACCTGTGGGAACAATATTAAATGGTATAAAAGAGATGTAACTGGAGTTCAAGAAAGTGAGAACTTTTTTTTTTAAATGGAGGAGGGTTTTTACCTCCCATAAACATTCTTAAAAACTGTATTATTTTAAAGCAAATTAGAGATTCTGATGGTGGTGGTTTAGTTGCTAAGTTGTATCTGACTCTTGAGACTCTGTGGACTGTAGCCTGCCAGTCTCCTCTGTCCATGGGATTTCCCAGGCAAGAATACTGGAGTGGATTGCCATTTCTTTCTCCAGGGGATCTTCCTGACCCAGCGATCGAACCCACGTCTCCTGCATTGGCAGGCAGATTCTTTTACCATTGAGCCACCAGGGAAGCCCCAGAAATTCTGATATCCTACCCTAAATACTTATGTGCTTGCTCATCTAAGAAAATACGATGATTTTCCTGCACAGTCATTGTAACATTGTCAAACAAGAAAAAAACAGAAAGAATGAGGCAAAAATTAAAAAAAAAGAAGAAATAATGGCCAAACTGTCTTCAAATTTGTTAACAACAGCAACAGTATACAAACTTAAAGATCCAAGAAGCTCAGCAAATTCCAAATAGGATAAATACAAAGAAAGCCACATCCAGGCACACAGTCAAACTGCTGAAAACCAAAACTAAACAGAAAATCTTGAAAGCAACCAGAGAGAAAATACAGGGGGAAAGTTATGATAACTATGGCTAACTTCTTTTTTAAACAACTAGAAAGAAAGTGTGCAAGCATGTGCACAAGAAAAATAAGGACAGACTTCCCTGCTGGTGCAGTGGCTAAGACTCTATGCTCCCAATGCAGGGGGCCTGAATTTGATCCCTGGTCAGGGAACTAGACCCCACATGCTGCAACTAAAGAGTGTGCATGCCTCAGCTAAGACCCAGTGCTGCCAAATAAATAAATAATAAAAAAAAATATTAAAAAAGAAAAGATATGGATGGAGACCTATAGATTGAAAGAGACTCAAGAAACACATTAACTGTTTGCAACGAACAAACAGATCCTTGCTTAGATTGTGATGCAAACCAACTGATGCAAAAAAACACATTTATGTGATAGCTGGAAAAATGTGACATTAAGAAAATAGCTGATAACACTGAAGAACTATTAGTTTTCAGGTGATATGATGGCTCAGTGGTTATGATTTTATAAGGGAATTAAAGTGCTTAATCAACCTTGCAAGGGTATAGGTTGGGATGACAAGTCCTAACTTCCTCACTTTAACCTCAATGCAGACAAAAGCTTGCAGGACACTGATTAGCCCAGGAGTTAATTTTAATGGCTGAAATTATTAGTATGACAGAAATTAGTATGACAGAAATCTGCAATCATCTGGAGATGAGGCAAATTTTTCTTTTCATAGCTAATATGGATCTCAATTCTGCATCCACAGAAATGAATTTCTCTTTTGTCCACGTCACAGAATGCGATCACTGCAAGCAATATTTAAGACAGTTGCTTTTTGAAGTTTCATATATTTTCTTCTAAATGCCATTTATAGAATGTCTCCCTTTCCTTAAAAGCTTATTAAGGTTTAAAAATACTTAAGGATGATGAAGACCATGTACTAAGAAATCCTATTTCCTGAATCCATTTCCTGTCTTACAAATTTCAAAACGGACACAGGCGTTGGCCAGCAGCCTGGTTACCTGCAGGTTTTCTTTGATGTCCTGGCCGTCAAGGCTCAGTGGATGGGTGTGCACTTGGGGCAAGCCTTAGGAAGTCTGGGAGGACTATGAGAGGAAGAACTTTTCATGCCAAGGGTAAAAGAGGAACTGATGTAATGTCCTGGAGAGATTTCACTCTCTGTTCCTGCCCAGATTTTGGGAACAATGAGGGAGGGAGACAGTGCTCTGGCTTATCCAACTCTGATGTTACTTTTGACTCAGGATCTGTGCAGAAACAGGACTTGGATGGGCTTGATTTATTTATTTCTCTGCAGACACCACTGAAAGAGGAAGTACTTGATGAAGTTGATAATATTAACTGTGGAGAACTGGAACAGAGGGTATTTAATTCCAGGCTCCTGGTGGTCTGGGCACAACCACTGTCAAGGCTGAAAGGTCTGCAATGAGCCCTTCCAAGCTTTGTTTCAGTTTGCAAAAAGCACGCGCCCACGTATGGAGAGGGCTCTGTGATGTTTCTACCCTGCTGCCTCTGTTATTATAAGTTGGCAGCAGGGTATGGAAACTTATGAGACCAGAGCCGCCAGGCAGAGAAGCTCCGGACACAGGAAATGCACTAAGCGGACAGTGGGTGCATTAAATCCCCTAGATGTAGGAGTCTTCTGTCTAAAACAAGAAGATGTTTTTTTGGTCTGGCCTTGATGTCTGGGTTTGTTCTTGGTGAACTGCCCAGCTGGAAGACTGGGAAATTATCCACATTGCCCTTGGTCTGAAGGTCTTGATATGGTAGGGAAATGTACAAGAAAGAGAGAGGAAAAGCCACATACAATTGGTCACTTTGGATTTAGAAAGGGGGTGGGGTGCGGTGGGGCAGGGAATGTAGCTGGGAATGGTAGGGGACCTCTTTCTGGTGGAAAGTACTTTCTGACCCCAAACCTTTCTCCTTGTAGACCTCTTCTAGACACAAATAACCCCTTCTTCTCACTACCAAACAGCCCCCAATAAGGTAGGACTTTAAATGTGATGGTCAGAAAAAGAGGTCTGATTTCTTTTCTCATCCTCTTTGCTTTTATTTATTAGTAAAGTTTCTCTACTTAAAATTCATCAAAATTCAACCTCATTTAATCACACTGGGCTTCCTTGGTGGCTCAGATGGTAAAGAATCTGCCTGCAATGCAGGAGACCCAGGTTCGATCCCTGGGTTGAGAAGATCCTCTGGAGAAGGAAATGCCTACCCACTCCAGTATTCTTGTCTGGAGAATTGCACAGTCAGTCCATGCAGTCCCAAAGAGTCTGATGTGACTGAGTGATTAACACTTTCCACTTATTCACATTATATAATGAATAACTAGTACACCTTAAAAACAAAGCAAAACTGCCTTTGGTTAAACTCTTGGTTTTTGACTAGGAAATTTTCAGGGTAGAGCAGAGGCTAAGGTCAAGTTTATGTCTCCCACACCAGGATCACATTTCCCTGTCGTGTCATCCCTAAGGCTATGGATGATAATAACAGCCATTGGTAGGGAGATACAAATCAATAGACCCAGCAAGTAACTCTCACTCATCATCCTCGGTACACTGGGATCCAGATTTTTCTCTCCCTGAAAACACCATTTCCTAGCAGTTTTGTAAAAGAGTAGCAGAAGCCACACGTGATATAAAGACCCACACAAAAATTAAAGACTCTAGGTCTTGAGATGGAATTGAAAATAGATTTCATACTTATACTCAGGTTCTGTCACTTCTGTTATGAGTTGATTTGTGCTCCCCCACCCCCAAATTCATGTGTTGAAGTCACCACCCCCTAGTACTCCAGAAAGAGATCTTATTTGGGAAAAGGGTCATTGCAGATGTATTTAGGTAAGAGAAGGTCAGACTGGAGTAGGGGGCTCCTGTTCTGACATGACTCTGCCCCCCTGAATGGGGGAGGCTGGACACAGACATGCACACGCTGCATGACTGGAGAGGTATGTTTTGTCACCGTCCTTACAATTCGAACTGAAACAAAGACCTTTCGGCGATGCCAACCATATGTGTGGTAGTCTTTCAGATGCACAGTATATGAAGAGTAAGGAAATGTGGTCCTGGCTCTCAAGGGTTCCGTAGTCTCATGGAGAAGGCAGACATGGCAAAACAACAACAAAAGCCTACAGGTGCTGAGTGAAGAGTCAAGGGACACAGGAGGTAAGCCACGCAAGACCCATAAGCCAAGGATCTCCAAAAATTTCTGGGAAACCACCAGATGCTGGGAGAGACAAAGCACAGATATCCCCCCAGCTTCAGAAGGAACCCATCCTGCTGAGACCTTGCTCTTGGATTTCCAGCCTTTAGGACTATGAGGCAACGCACTTCTGTTGTTCAAGCCACCCAGTGTGCGGCAGCCCTAGAAACTACCCCCGCTATCGCCTTTCCAAGACGTTCAGCTAAGACTTGCCACCACCCCTGTGCCTGCCCATTTCAGTGTCCCCATCTCACTCAACTCCCCTGTCACATTCAGTGGTCACTGAATTCCCCTGTAGGCCCTGAGAAGAAAACTGCCCTAGCTTGGAGCGTAGGATTCACACAGGTCCAAGGTCAAACACAGTAAATCCTCTGGAAGCATCTAGAATTTTATAATCATTGGGTGAAAGGGGTTGAAAGAAACTAAACATGGGAATTCCCTGGCTGTCCAGTGGTTAGGACTCTGCGGTCTCACTGCTGAGGGCCCAGGTTCGATCCCTGGTCAGGGAACTAAGATTACACAAGCAGTGTGGTACGGCCAAAAACTTAAAAAGAAACAAAACAGGGGACGTGTAGGGCTCCGAGGCTTAATCTTCATCACTGTGTGCGGGACGGCCTCCAAAGGGCCACCCCTGTTGGTGGTTCAGTGCAGACAGTGTGGGCAAGTCCACATCAGCCGTAGAGGAGGCTTTGTGCTCCTGGCTGGACACTGGCTCTGCTCTTCGCAGGGGGTACAGAGGAGTTTCCCTCAGTCTCAAGAAAGCCCCACAAGAGAAGTGAACGGAGAAATCAAGGGAACAGGCTGCAGATGAGCCAAGTGGCCATTTGGAGGTAAACACTGTGAGCTATTTACAGGGAGGGGGTAAGGCAGCACGAGGGTCAGAGGGGAAAGAGCAAGATGACGTCATCAGAGGACCTCCTTCTCTGGAGGTGAACCCAGTCCCCCGCTAGCCCCCTTGTCTGCACGCCTGCTAAGTTGCTTCAGTCGTGTCCGACTCTTTGCGACCCCATGGACTGTAGCCCACCAGGCTCCTCTGTCCATGGGATTCTCCAGGCAAGAACACTGGAGTGGACTGCCATGCCCTCCTCCTGGGGATTTTCCCGACTCAGGGACTGAACCCATGTCTCTTACCTCTCCTGCATTGGCAGGCAGTTTCTTTACCACTAGTGCCACGTGGGAAGCCCTCTGAGCCCTTATCTCAAAGAAATCAGGTGGCATTTCCCAAGGGGTGAGAGGAAGGACTGATGCTGAAGCTGAAACTCCAATATTTTGGCCACCTGATGCGAAGAGCTGACTCATTTGAAAAGACCCTGATGCTGGGAAAGATTGAGGGCAGGAGGAGAAGGGGACGACAGAGGATGAGATGGTTGGATGGCATCACCGACTCAATGGACATGAGTTTGAGTAAACTCCGGGAGTTGGTGATGGACAGGGAGGCCTGGTGTGCTGCGGTCCATGGGGTCACAAAGAGTAGGACACGACTGAGCGACTGAACTGAACTGAAGAGGAAGTCTCCCGAACACTTCCTGGTTACCTAGGGAGAATTATTCCTGTGTATTAAGGATCTCTGGACCCTAAAACGCTTAGCTCAATACAGCAAGTTAACCCTGGAGGACAGAGGAGGCAGGGAAGGGGCATGGGTCTCCCGCAGCAGGAGGCTGATGGTACAGATGGATGAAAAGCAGTTCCGTGCACCACCCAGGGTCTCCACGAGGTCCCATCACAACCTCATTCTGCATCAGGGACCAGGCCAGGGGTGAAAGGTCATTTTGCCCTGGGCCATGACACATAAGAGGCAAAGCAGGAAGAGGCAGCCCTGGAGAGGAAAGCGGGGTAAGGAAGAGAGGAATGAGGCTTAGTGCAGAGGAAGGTGTTAACTGGTGCGTGGGTGCTCTGACACCAGGGACAACAGAAAGTCCTGGTGGGACCTTGTTACTTCTGCTGGACTCCACAGTCACAGGGATGAACGGGTAGCATAAAATGGTGACTGTCAGAGCTGAGGGTGAGAGGAGACGGACAGATTAATAGAAAGATTCCAAAGGTTCGTGGAGAACCTATCATGTGTGAGGTACACAAAGAGTAGGCATTGCTTATTTTCAAAACAGCCTGTGTTCTCGATTAAGGCTGGCACTTTAAATGTATTTCCCCATACAAGTCCTGCTATAGATGGCACCTGGTTAACCCATGAGGAAGTCCTAGGATAATGGTGTGGGCAGGGAACAGGCCTTTCCTATGTCTGGATGCGGAAATTTGGTGTTTGCACAAAGTATATGTTGTTGCAATAAAGGGAATGGTTAAGAAAATTGGAATTGGAATAGCATAGCGAACTGTAATCAATATTTTGTGATAACCTATAAGGGAGAATAATTGGAAAAAATATATATAGATATATTTATGTCTGTCTGTCTATGGGAAATTTTTGTCCTGTTAAGTCCATTTATCCTGGGGCAGTCAATGATCCAAATGGGTTAATTCAGTCCAATTTAGTATGAGTTTTTAACATCATTAACTGAAGACATACACTAGGGTCTCAAAAGTTACCTCTGACTTTTTTTGGTTTACATATGACAGCTTTAAGTATAGATGGTCCCAGACATATGACAGATTGACTTAGCAATTTTTTGATTTACCATGGTGGGACAGTGATATGCATTAGGTGGAAATGACACTTCAAAATTTTGAATTTCAGTGTTTTTCCGGGGCTAGTGAGGTACAGGAGAATACTCCTGTGGTGCTGGGTGGCGGCAGTGAGAACAGCTCTCAGTCAGCCTCGTGATCACGAGGGTAAACAACTGATACCACCCTGTACCCAGATGACCATTCTGTTTTTCACTTGCAGTACAGTGTTCAATAAATTACATGAGATAGTTGACACTTTATTATCATCATTAAATCTTTTGGCTGCACTGCATGGCATGTGTGATCTTAGTTCCCTGAGCAAGGATTGAACCCATGGTACCTGCATTGGAAGAACAGAGTCCTAACCACTGGACCACCAGGGAAGTCCCAACACTTTATTATCAGACAGACTTTGCATTAGATGATTTTGCCCAACTGCAGGCTAATGTAAGTGTTCCCAGCACGTTTAAGATAGGCTAGGCTAAGCTATGCTGTTTGACAGGCTAGGAGTAGTAAATGCATTTTTACCTTAGGATATTTTCAGCTTAAAGATGCATTTATTAGGCTGTACCCCCATCCTAAGTCTGGGAAGATCTATATTACGAAACAGGAACTTTATAAGCAGGAGTGCTGGGACCTGCCAGTCTTTTGTACCCCATTCAGAGAATCTGTCTTCGCATCCTAATCTCCATAATTTTTCTACTCATTGTTTAATCATTTGTGCTATTTTCAGGGTACTTGCAAACACAAAAAAACTAATAAAAACATCATTCCGGTCAGCTCATCTATGTTGCTGTGAAATGAACACAGGTGCTGGAGCCAAGCGGGCCTGGGGTTGAGTCTAGCTTTGCCACTTGGTAGCTATGTGATTTGGAGGCAGGCTACTTTATCACTGGTAGCCTCGACTGTCTCATCTATAAAGCGGAAATAAGATTACCCTCTTCATAGGGTGGCTGTGAGGATTAAATGATTTAAACAGGGAAAAGCTTACATGCTTAAAAGGGCCTGGCATACAATGAGAACCCAATAAATGTTAGCTATTATTTTGGGATTATGAAGTAGATTCATACCCCTCATCTCCTTTAACTATCTCATTAAAATTGTAGAAGAATTTCTTCTTCCAAAGCAGTCTTTGGGCAGCTGGATTTGATGGGTGAGGTCGGGGGGAGGGAAGTGGGATAATGTTTTCCTCGGTAAAACAAGCATGTAACTAAAATTTCTGTGGTCTATCCCAGAACACAAGTCACCGTCCCCACTCTACACAAAGAAATGATTTCTCTTTATTGTCTGGGCCATGATCATGGGCTAGCCGGAAGGAGAACTGAGAAGGACAGCAGACTGACACCTAAAATCTCCCGTCCTCACTTCCAGTTTCCATATTCACCTGGGGGCAAGGAGCTGCCCCGGAGCAGAATTTTCACCTTGGAACCGGGTTGACTGCTGCAGAAAGCAATGACGGCACAGCAGGTGCGAACAGTTTCAAATTCAAGTGATGAAAAATCACCTCCCAGTCTCTCAGATGGGAGCACAGGAGAGGGTGGGACTGAAGGGTTGACATTATAGGAGGGTCCCCCAAAGAGGTTGTGAGATGGGAATACTGGAGAAACATAGATCCTGTTCTTCCCCCTGGAAGCCTGTGCATGTCCAGTCCAACATGGGTGGCTCTGCAGAGCTGGTCTCATTCAGAGACCAGCCCAGATCAGAAGCATATTTTAATTGCTCAATGAGCTTTTAAGGGAATCACTCACTCAAGCAGTTCTAATACCAAAGGACCAGTGGCAATCCAATGTATATTTTTGGACAAAGCTTATCTCCTTAAATATTCCATTGGAGCCCAAAGTCACTGCTTTCAGAACCCAAAGTATCAAAAGAAGTTAATCATAACTGTGTGTAACAAAATAAATGTATTTTATAAGCATTTGTAGGGGCTTCCCTGGTAGCTCAGTCAGTCAAGAATCTGCCTGCAGTGCAGTAGACCCAGGTATGATCCCTGGGTTGGGAAGATCCTGTGGAGAAGCAAATGGAAACCCACTTCAGTATTCTTGCTTGGAAAATCCTAGGGACAGAGGAGCCTTTTGGGCTACAGTCCATGGTGTCGCAAGAGTTGGACACAACTTAGCAACTAAATCACCACCACCATGACCATTTGTGGGTCTGAAATTTCTAAAGATGTTGTGCCTCCTGGTTTTGTTGAAATATGTAGTCTCCTGCCTGCACAGCTATCTGTTGTTTAGTCACTCAGTTGTGTCCCACTCGTGCGATCCCATAGACCGTAGCCTGTAGGCTCCTCTGTCTTCAGGATTCTCCAGACAAGAACACTGGAGTGGGTTGCCATTTCCTTCTCCAGGGGATCTTCCCAACCCAGGGATTGAACTCATATCTCCTGCATTTTTAGGCAGGTTCTTTACCTCTGAGCCACCAGGGAAGCCCCACATAGCTATCTAACTTACACCTAACTCATCTCATGCAGATAAAATGGGTCACCAACCAAAGAAAAGCAATCTATTTAAAATGAGGTTTTCACCATGAAACAACTGGATGATGCTACTCTTGGTTTGACTACTAAGAGGGGTAATATTATCAAAAGTTCTTGATAAGATGAGATAAACGAGAATTGATGCTCAATATTTCTGAGCATCACCAGATAGGACATTGTTGTGTTTTTCTGGATTTTAGTTGCCCATGACTCTGAAGGTAGAAAATGTGTCTTATTCATCTTCGTATCACCCAGGGAGACTTGGTCCTTAGGACTTGAGAGTTCTAAGATCTGAGACCATTTGGTTGAATTTCCTGTCTTGTAACTGGGGTGACTAAGGGAGACAGAAATGAGAAACTGAGCCCTTATGACTGTTACAGCAGAACAGAGGATTAGAACCTGGTTTCCTGATGGCCAGGTCCCATTCTTTAAAACATTATTTCTAAGCTGACCATGTGTCTAGAGTCCCATTTCACTGGCATAAGTGTCTGGGTATGGATGGAAAGTTATATAGTTATCTTAGTTATATAATAGTGCCTTCCCCACCCCTTCCATAACTATGTTACAGTGAAAATGTTAGTCCCTCAGTCATGCCTGACTCATTGCGACCTCCATGAACTGTAGCCCACCAGGCTCCTCTGTCTATGGGATTCTCCAGGCAAGAATACTGGAGTCATTCCCTTCTCCAGGGGATCTTCCCAACCCAGGGATCGAACCTGGGTTTCCCACACTGCAGGCAGATTCTTTACTTTCTGAACCACCAGGGAAACTCAGTAACTAAGTAAGGGAAGGAAGAATGCTGGTTCTCCTAGATGAAGGTGGTAATTTGAGTACTGCTTAGGCGCAAGTTATGACACAGTTGTAGAATAGTGTACATCACAGAGATAATGAATGTTTACAAAATGAAGGATCTGAATTCATAGGTCACCTTTCTCTCCCATCAGAGCCTCTGAGCTAACAGTGACCCTCCTGGCTTGGCACTGCCATGCGGATGCTAGTACAGAAGGCGAGATTGCAGTGTAATGTAAACACATGGGGTATCTGCAAAGAACTGTTGCTGGGATAAATAAGATTCGCTTGTCCTGTGATATAAATTCCCACTGTGAAATCATGAATGTCTGAATTGGTCAAGTCGATGGCAGTGATGAGGTGAAGACATGGGGGGAGGTGGGGTGGAGGAGTGAATGAAGCTTTGTGTTTCCATGTCACTCTGCATGCCTCATGGTGCCAGCCTGTAGAGGGGCTGAGTCTACTCTCTCTGGAGTGTCCTGTTCTTTCATTCTCAGCTCTGTGTCAAGTCAACAGCAACACACTTTTACATTGTCCTGTATCCCCAATTATGTAACACAAATCACTGGGGATGTAATATTGGATGCTTATAATTTCACTTTACAAACTTTCTGCCCCCAAGATCAGATCTTTCTGTATGTTAACAAGTGCCCATATTAATGTGTTACCAGGTTTCCCTGGTGGCTCAGACGGTAAAGTGTCTGCCTGCAATGTGGGAGACCCGGGTTTGATGCCTGGATCTGGAAGATCCCCTGGAGAAGGAAATGGCAACCCACTCTAGTACTCTTGCCTGGAAAATTCCATGGACAGAGAAGCCTTGTAGGCTACAGTCCATGGGGTTGCAAAGAGTCGGACACGACTGAGCGACTTCAATTCACTTCACTTCACTTCTTTCATGATAGAAGGGCTTCCCTGGTGGCTCAGATGGTAAAGAATCTGCCTGCAATGTGGGAGACTCAGGTTCGATCCTTGGTTCGGAAGATCCCCTGGGGAAGGGAATGGCAACCCACTCCAGTAGTCTTGCTTGGAGAATTCTCTGGACAGAGGAGCCTGGGGGGCTACAGTCCATGGGGTCACAATGAGTCAGACATGACTGAGCAGCTAACAGTTTTTCTTTCATTCATGATATAACAGTATTGATCCTAGGGCCAACTCACGTTAAGCTGGATATATTTTCTTTTTGATGGAAAAGAAAGGAAAGGTGGTTGGAGGTAGGGACCTTGTACACATCCATTCACCTCTCCAGTTGGTCCCTTTTTGTCACCGAATCCACCCATACATCTGGAGTTCTGGGGGCCGGCAGGCTCTTCGCATCACCTTTTGCCTGGTACAGCTCTTCTCACGTGATCCCATCTGACAGAGACCTGGGCTCCTTTCTGTGTGTCCACCTGCTTATGTGAGAGCAGGTGAAGGAAGGGCAAGTAGCACGATCGTGATTCCTGGCCAACAGCTTCAAGGAACCGCCTCTGAGAAGGGGCTACTTTTAAGGGCAGGTCTGAAGCAGAGCTATCTGGTCCACAGGGTGACTGATCAGCCCTTGACCTTGGCCTCCTTAGCTCCATCCTTTTACCTACTGAGCTCACTACTGCCAACAGCACAGCTCTTGAGGGCATAGCTCACTAGGGCGTTTTTGGTAGTGCATTTGTATTTTCTTGGTGGGAGATGGGCTCAGAGAGGGGCTGGCATTCCCTACTGAGTGGCTCCTGCCAATGAGAACAACAAACACACCTGCTCAGGAATCAGATCAGGCCGAGGAGAGGAGGGAGTTGTCATGAGGTGAGGCCATTGGCCACCAATCACAGCTGAGGATAAAAAGGGGAAGAGAAATTCCAAATAGGAGTTTTCCTTTTTATAAATAATGAGAAAAAGAGAGAGAAAACAGACAAAAGGACAAAGAGAAAACAAAACACAACCCCACCCCCAATTGGATTTCCCAGGTGGCACTAATGGTCAAGAACCTCCCTGAAATGCAGGAGGCATAAGAGACGCGGGTTCGATTCCTGGGTTGGGAAGATCCCCTGGAGAAGGGAATGGCAACCCACTCCAGTATTCTTGCCTGGAGAATCCCCATGGACAGAGGAGCCTGGTGGGCTATAGTTCATGGGGTGGCAAAGAATTGGTCACAACTGAAGTGACTTAGCAAGCACGCACCACCCCCAACAAGCCATCACACACATTTTGTATCTGAAGACACAGCCTACATACTCTGCTTCTTGCCCTAATATCAAGCTTCAGTAAACTCACCTCATGCTCTCTGGAGTAGCTATTGGCTACTATGCAAATGTACAGGGCAGGAAGGGTAAAAGAGCAGAGAAAGCAAACTGGGGCTGAGAGGCAGCAGCTAAATTCAGCAAAGGTAACGCTGGGGGAAGACAGGCTGAGAGGCACAGGCAGGGAGCCTGCAAGAAGCACAGGTTTATTCTCCATCATGGAGGCGAGGAGACCCGCTGTGAAACACTTGGCACACGAAAGAGATGCCGGTCAGGTCGCCTGGAGCCAGGCTCTGTTTTGTGAAGTGTTAATTAAGAAAACACATAACTTCTCATTTTTTAATTTGCCAACAATGAAACAAAAACAGTGCTGCTCTGGGGGATGCTCCATCAGTTTAAGGAAATGCCTCTAGAAAAACAAACAAAAATCACAGGGTTTTAGGCCCCTCATAATCTGGTCTGAAGGATACATTTAAAAGAATTACTTTGGTTCCCAATTCAGGCAGAAAGATGTGGAGGAAATGCTCACAGAAGGCCTGATACATTGCAGTTCAACAGAACAGGGAGCAGAGGAAGATTTTTTACACCCTATTTCTGTCCCCAAACACCTGCTGTGGAACTCTGTCCGGGGCCAGAATTCAATTCTGGTCTTCGTTCTGTTTTCTACCAGTAATTTGATAAGAACCATGTAACTGGCCAGAGCAGAGTGGTGCCTGGAACGTCTGAACTAAGTCCTCCCACCGAACACACGGCAAGACGCCGCCTCTGGAGCACAAGGACGAGACCCGCCCTGGGCCCCCACCGAGTTCACAGGGTTTGGGTCTCTTTTCTTCCCCCAGCATATGTGACCCTCTGCTCAAGATCTTCCATGACTCCGCATTACTTTGCTCCACAGCCCAGAAATCAAAGTCCTCCACGTCCTGCTTCTAATCTTACCTCCTTGGACTGGTTATACAGCAGCGAAATGTGGATCACTGTTGAGACAGGGGGATGGCTCACAGGGCTCTAGTTATTCTCCCTATTTGGGATCTGTTTGAAATCTTTCATCATTAAAGGTAGGGGGAAAAGAAAGATAAGCTCTGTAACCCCAGTCACGTGATTGCTCTCTATTCCAAGGATGTAACTCCATCTTGGTTCCTCCTGGAATGTTCCCCCACTTCATTCCTGCTTATCAGACCTTCAAGGAGTCCTGCAGGCCACCTCCTTCGTGACGCTGAACCTGATGCCTGCACTGGCTGTCATCTCCCCTTCCACTGTCTCTTTGTGGCGCCTGTTATAGCTATTCTTTGTTATTGACATGCATATCTATCTCATCTCCTCCCCGAGACTGGGAGTTGCAGAGAACCAGAGAGAGATCTTATTCACCTTGGCATTTCCCCTAGGGTCTCAAACACAGTCAGTACTCAATAAATGTTGGTCAAATGAAAAATGAATCATGTGAATAAGAACAGAGGGACAGCGGAAGCTCTGGGGTTGGGCTACATCTCGGACGAGAGAGACGCCTCCCGGGTACCTTCTTCATGGTTCTGGTGAAGGATGACTTCCTGCTGCGTGTGTATCGAGTTCCCGGGGTGGAAGAACGGTGAGAAAAGAATCCGAGGTTTCCTCTGCTTCAGAATATGCTGAAGGAGTTCATAGAGCACATCACCTGGAGAGAAAAACGAGAGAGAAACAGGGAAATGGGAGTGTTTTGTTCAACAACTATTGGCTGAGCTCTGACTCTGTGCCTGGCACTGTCCTAAAGACATGATGTTGAGGAAGGCAGGTCTGTCCACGGACACCTTACAGGGGACAGGATGTGGCACTGAAACTCAGAAGGTCAGAGTCATGTGCAATTTTTTTTTTAAATTTTTTTGATTATGAAAGTCATATACAAAAAAGGAATAGGAAGGTAGAAAGAAAACAAAAGTCATCTATAATCCTATTCCTAAGAAACAAGAACCCTGTTAATACTATATACAGTATGTTTTTGCTGAAGAATTGATGCTTTCAAACTGTGGTACTGGAGAAGACTCTTGAGAGTCCCTTAGGCAGCAAGGAGATCAAACCAGTCAATCTTAAAGGAAATCAAACCTGAATATTCACTGGAGGGACTGGTGCTGAAGCTAAAGCTCCAATACTCTGGCCACCTGATGCAAAGAACTGACTCACCGGAAAAGACCCTGATGCTGGGAAAGATTGAGGCCAGGAGGAGAAGGGGGTGACAGAAGATGAGATGGATGGATGGCATCACTGATTTAATGGACATGAGTTTGAGTTTGAGCAAACGCCAGGAGATGGTGAAGGATGGGGAAGCCTGGCATGCTGCAGTTCATGGGGTCGCAAAGAGTTGGACACAACTGAGCGACTGAACAACAACAACAATAGTATATGATATAGTTATAGAATTAGAATCAAGCTTATCATAGTTGAGTATCTTTTTCCCTCCACATCATTCAACTGCTTCAGTAACTGCAATATAACAGCCTGTCATAGGGATGTACCAGACTTTATCGGAAACTTAAACTGTCCCAACTTATTGCTATTCCTTTTATTTAAAAAAAATCCTTTCTGTATCTGTTGCATTTCAGATTATTCAAAGAAGATAAAGTCATTAAGGATGAAAACTTTTAATGTTTCAATGACAACTCATGGAGTCTTCATAGAAATCTTCCCAACAGAAGAAAAAAAAAATGCCCTTTTCTAATCCACCCCAATCCCAGCAGGAAAAGAATAAATATGAAAAAAAAAATTACAAGTCCAATCAGAGGTGCTAACTATTAATATTAAAGATACCCTATAATGAACTAGCATATTCTGGGAAGCTCAAACTTATGCTTCCTTCTAAAAATACACACAGGCATTGCTCCCAGGTTCCACCATCTCTAAAAATCATCTTTGGATGTCAGCCTCTCGCAGAGGATGGTAGGGGCTGGTTTGAACTGGGAGCCTTCTGTGCTGATATATTTTGTATTTGAAGTGTCCACTGAGTAGTTAATTAGCAAAAAGAAAAGAAAGAAAGAAAGAAAAGCTATCCTGGTCTTGTCCCTCCCCTTTGACTTAGCTCCAAGTTCAAAAACGCAGGTGGGTGCCTCAACACCCCTTCGACGTGGGTGATTAATCTTAAAAATACCGCAGGCTTTTCTGACTGTCCCCCTACGCCCTTCCACACACAGATACGCAGTCAACAACTGTACCAAACAATGGGCTTTTTGTCTCTAATTTTAGCCATTTTTAACAGATACGTTAATTAACTTAATTTAACTGCATATTTTGGGCTATGGCTAAATTTTTTTTCCCCCTTCAACCCAGCCTGAACCTGAGAAACACTCCAAATGAATTCCTTTGTTTCTGCAAACTTCTGCACCTTTTCTATCTGTACCAAATAAAGTTCCACGATACCCTGTCCTAAGTGATTCCTGAGATGCCCTTGGGTTTCACTTTTGTTTCTTCCTCTATCTTCGAATTTTGGTCGTTATATTATATTATAACTTACTGCCACTATTAGGGAATGGCAACCCACTCCAGTATCCTTGCCTGGAGAATCCCATGGACAGAGGAGCCTGGTGGGCTACAGTCCAAGGGGTCAAGAAGAGTCGGACACGACTGAACAACTAACACTTTTACTGCCGCTATTTATGACTGTGATCAAACAGAGCAAAAAGCTTTGAAGAACTGAAGACCTCACGTCATTGGGTCTTTCCCAATGACACGGGCGAGGAGCCGCAGAGGTGTTCTGAATCAAGTCTTGTGTGTATAGGGGAGAGCGATGACACACAGCTGCGTGCGTCTGGGAAAGGCTCTGGGGCTCATCTAATTCAGGACCAGTCGTCATGGTGATGCTGTCGCTGACGAGATGAGGATACAGAGCCTGAAATACCGTCCTATTTTAATGATTCATATTTTAATCGCTCACAAAAATAAGTCCCTAATCAACACTTTGTTTCTTGGGGCTTAGCGTAAATGTCTTCCTGAACTTTTCCCATTTACACGGCCTTGTATAGCTGGTGTTCTATCCTGTGGGTTTGAGCGAAGCTTTATTTCGGTAGTAGCCCGAGAGAGAACGAAAACCCTGAAAAAATTTTTAAAAAAGTGTTCCAGATGATTACTAACAAAAATGGGCAGTAATTAATGTGCCCATTTAGAAAGGGGAGGCCAGGAAATGCAGATTGAGTGTGTGTGAGGGTGGCGGACTCTGCTGGTTTGGAGGCAGGCTGGTACGTGGGGAGGGCCCCGGGGCCTGGGCTGCGGGAAGAGCCTCACTGCACCAGGTGACCTTGAGCAGGTCCCTGAACTTTCTGCGAAATGCAAACATCCCCCTCAGAGGAGGATGTCAAGCAGCAGGGTCTGGGTGCACGTGACACTTGGCCCCTCCTTGGAGGTCACTCCAAGGGCTCTCTGAGTGGGGAGCGGGCATCACTTTCTTTTCCATTTCTCTATGGGTACAGAGAAAGCGAGTCAACAAAGTGGATGTCCTTTAAGTTCTCCAGGCATCAGTTCGTCATCTGTAAAACGGCAGTATGAGCAGCCTCTGGGTTTCCCTGATAGCTCAGCTGGTAAAGAATCTACCTCCAATGCAGGAGACTCTGGTTTAATTCCTAGGTCAGGAAGATCCTCTGGAAAAGGGATAGCCTACCCACTCCAATAATCTTGGGCTTCCCTGGTGGCTCAGACAGTGAAGAATCCGCCTGCAATGCAGGAGACCTGGGTTCGATTCCTGGGAAGATCCCCTGGAGAAGGGAATAGCAACCCACTCCAATATTCTTGCCTGGAGAATTCCATGGACAGAAGAGCCTGGGGGGGCCACAGTCCATGGGGCCACAAAGAGTCAGATGCAACTGAGCGACTAAGCATGACACAGCACAGTAGCATCTTCCTCCCAGGAGGGCTTCCCAGGTGGCTCAGTGGTAAAAAAAAAAACACCTGCCTGCTGATGCAGGAGATGTGGGTTCGAGCCCTGGGTTGGGAAGATCCCCTGGAGAAGGAAATGGCAACCCACTCCAGTGTTCTTGCCTGAGAAATCCCATGGACAGAGGAGCCTGGCAGGCTCCTGGGGTCACAAAGAGTTGGACACGACTGAGCAGCTAAACAACGATAACAACCACCACCTTTCAGGGTGCCTATGAAGATCCAACGAGGTAATCATGTAATACACTCATCACAGCATCTGACAAACAGTGAGAACCCAGCAAACACCAGCTGCTGTGTGACCGCCACCATCTCCACTATTATTACAGATGTTATTAAAGTGGTTGCAGACCCTGAGGGAGAACAAAGCAGGAGTGTCTGGGTCACGGTCACGGTTATGTTCCCCTTTCAGAAAGGGCAAGGTGGACTGAGGCCATTCCCCCATCTTGGTCTCTCTGGACGCCTCACCCTGGCTTGATGGGCTAAGTGGGGCCGACCTGTGCTCTGCCCTGTACTTCCTCAGACCCTTGCGCTGCCTCTCTGCAGCCTTGCATCCCAAAATTGGCAAAGCGAGCCAGGCAGAGAAGGCTCCTCTCTGAGTGAGTGGGGGAGAGGAGGTCAGGCAGAACTCAGCCAGTTCCTTACCTAAATTGCAAGAACTGGTAAGACAGCATTCAGAAGTGACACCTATGACAGCTAGCTAAAGGGTGGGAGCCTGGGCCCAGGGTCCCAGGTTAGGGAAAAACATAATTCTAAGACCGTAGAGTACTGAACCAGTCCATGCACAGACATGTTTCCTTGGCGACCAGGAGCTCCGTTGGGGAACGTGGCTGGTTTAGCACAAACATCACCACTCTGGGGCAAAACCAACCCACTCTATGTGCCTGCCAGGAATATTTTGTGCCCGATAATGACTTGGAATCTTAAGATTCTACAAGTTTCTTAGATGGATTCGAACTTGTGTTCAGCAAAAGCCCCCCTGCCAAGAAGTAGCTTTGGCTGAGTACTTCCATGATGGGCAGCCGGCCACAGCATAAGCAAACCATTTTTGGACAGCTCTAGTCGCTAGAAGGTTCTTCTGTTGGGCTGGAAGCTGGCCTCCTCTGTAATCTCATGTACCTCGGTTCCTAGTTTTTGGCTTTTGGAGCAGCACAGCATGTGTGTCCCGTCTGCAACAGTTTCCTAAATAAATAAAGGTGCCCCCCCCCATCCTTTCCATCTTCACTGGCCCCCAGCTCCTCCAGCACCCAGTATGCTTTCTGGCTACATTCTGAAAATCTTCATATACACAGGAGATGACATCTCAAAACGTGATATTAACAAAAAGATCTCTGGAAAAAAGAAGATATCTAAAAAGAAGTTATATTTATTTGCCTTCTGTATAAAGAGCATGAGCCATAGTGCTATATATCTAACAAAGAGAATGACCATTGGCCTGAATTCAAGGCACTTGTTCAAGAAACTCTTGGCCTATTCAATCCTTTATAAATCTTCTCTGTCTTCCCAGAAAAGAAATAACTAGTACTAACCCTAAAAGATGCTTCCATTGTACTAAGCAATGACACCAAGGCTATTGTTTAAGGGACAATAGCTTTTGATGGTTTCTGCCTCTGTCTTCCAGCACACACACATGGCTCATCCATCCACATGCACAAGTAGGTTTGCTGTGAAGCTAGTGAGTTTCAGGGGCCTTCATTTGCATAGTCCCATGAAAGGAAACTAGGCGACTTTCCTACCAGGCTCAGTGGTTAACGATTCACCTGCCAATACAGGGTTCATGGGCTTGATCAATGGTCCAGGAAGAGCCCACATGCCATGGGGCAACTAAGCCCCTTCCCCACAACTAGTGAAGCCCACACGGCCTATAGCCTGTGTTCTGTAACAAGAGAAGCCACCACAATGAGAAGCCTGCACACTACAACTAGAGAGTAGCCCCGTGCATAGCAATGGAGAGCCAGCACACAGTGAATAAATAAATAAAATTTGAAAAAGGAAAGCTAGAACTGTGTGTCTTCAAATTCTAACTTCAGTCCCATAAACCCTAGATATACTCCTAGATACATGCATACACACACACACAGAAAGCCACAAACTAAACACATATACAATTTTGTATCAGTGGCCTTGATGTTAAAACCTAGGCATCTATTTCGAGAATCCTAAATTCGATTGTTTTATTTGCAATTGGTTTGAAACGAGCAGTAGAGTGAGCAAAACTGCTGCAAGTTGCCTTAGCAATTTTACTAGTGTCTGAAGACCAAGAACATAAAGATGCTGTTTAGAGGGTTAAACTTACCTAAGTTTCTTTACTTTTAGAAGAAAGAGCTTGAGCTCTGGAGCAAGGGAGTCCCAGGTTTGAATCCTGGTTCCTCTATTCATCAGCTGCATGTCCTGAGGCAAACTACATTTTCTCTTTGAGCCTTAGTTCAAGGCTTAAATATTCTTTTGTATCAAATGAGAACAATGCCTAGACTTGGCAGGGCTGTTATGAGGATTAAATGCGATGATGTGAATAAGCATCAGCCCAGGTCTGCTCTCCTATGTACTCAGGAGATGGTACCCCTTGTGACTATGATAATTAGTAACTGACGTGTCTCCAAAAAATCTGGAAACTATTTGCTCTGCTTCAATACTTTTTGCCTTTCAAGGCCACACGTAAGTTTCATAAAGTCACATTCATAAGAACGGAATTTTTTTTCCAGCTGACATCATTTCATACACATATTTCTCGTTTCTTTCCCTGCCCTAGTGCACAGTGTATCTTCAACTTCTTCCTATGGGCTTCTTCCCTTTAGCATATAAGCAGCCTCAAGTGTTTTCTGTCTGCTATACACACACACACACACACGTGCACGCACACACACACAAACCCTACTCTGTCCTCATCTTCCCCTCCAGGTGCTGTCCTTGTTTCTCTTCCCATCGCAGCCAAACTTCATGAGGAGCTGTCCAACTCTGTTATCACTACACCCCTCTCCGTGCGCTCCTCTGGGCCCTCTGGTCTCCACTCCAACCCTCTCCAAAGCGCTCTTTTTATTTTTGTTTTAAATTGAGGTACAGTTGCTTTACAATGTTGTGCTGGTTTCTGCTGTACAATGAAGTGAATCAGCTAACCATGGACGTATATCCCTTATTTGCAGGAATAGAGATGCAGATGTAGGGAATGGACATGTGGACACGGGGTGGGAGACGGGATGAACTGGGAGATTGGGATTAATGTACATGCACTGCCATGTGTAACATAGCTAGCTAGTGGAAACCTGTTGTACAGCTTAGGAAGCTCAGCTTGGTGCTCTGTGATGACCCAGAGGGGTGGGATAGGGGAAGGTGGGAGGAAGGTACAAGGGTGCTCTTGCCAAGGTCACCTCCAGGTCATCAAAGCCAAAGGGCGATGTACTTGCCTCTCAGCAACATCATCACCACTAGTCACTGTCTCCCCCTCGCTTAGAACACCCCACAGCTTCAGACACACCTCATCTCCTGGTTTTCTGCTCTCCCTGCTTCCTCAACCTTTAAGGCCCCCAGGCCTCTCATCGCCTTTCTCCTGGGTAATCTCAGCCCCTCCATGGCCGCCGTCAGCTGATCCCCACTACATCTACTCCAGTCAGACACTTCCTTATCTTCAGAACTTTTGGTTACCTCCTACACACGTCCTCTTGCCTGTCACCCAGGCACCACACGTCTTACGTGTTTGACATAAACAACTTTATAACCCACAGTGCTTCCTAGTGCAGTAAATGCCCAGCTGACTGGGTCAGAAACCAGGACTCACCCTTGACTCTCTCCTTCTCATTCAGCATCACCAAGACTTACAGACTCTGCCTTCTAAATATTCCTTGAATCACCTGCTTTTCCCTGCTGGATGTCTTAGTTTCAGTCACTGCCATTGCATCTACCAACTGCCCTACATCCCACTTCTCAGTTCTGTGTTTCATCACGCCAGTCCCTGCTTCAGACCTTGAATGGCTTCCACCTGTCTTTAAAATAACATTTAAAGTTCTGAACATGATCCACAAGACCTGTATGATCTACTGAAGTGACGCAATGAATGGCTGTAAAGCTATGGTGTATTCCTCTATATTTATATTCTCCATATTTTTTTTAAAGCTAGTCAGTCCCCTATTGGGGGTGGTATGGGCATTTCCAGTTTTCACCATCATGAATAGAATTACTAAGGGTATCTTTCTTGACTTCCTACTGGATTGCTTCCATGGGATTTTTCTTTCCCTAAAACGGTGTTATCAGTGAAAGGGTATGATTAGTTTTAAAGTTCTTATTATACACTGCTTATTCTCCAGAAGAATCAGACCAATGCAGAGTGTCATCGACAGGGCTACCCAGAGCCCCTCCCCGTGGGGTTTCACAGAGTTTAATTTCTTGAGTTCAGTAGGTTTAAAGTGGAATCTTCACATTATTAAAAACTGGCATTTTTCAGAGGTGACAATTTACTGTGTATACATCCTCCTATTAAGATGATCAAAAGTAACACATTCTTACATTTGCAAAGCGTTCTCTTTTCTTTTTCTCTCCTGTTTTTATTCAGAGATTTTAGTTTCCCTCTGACCAGTTACAAAAAAAAATAACAGCATATATGATGTGGGAGGGACACTATTCAGATTTGTCAGAAAACTCTCTGCTGCTCTTTTCCGCCTGTGACAGTTTCAAAATGATGTCTGAGGCCTCAGTCTCTTCAGTTTCATCATAAATTCAACAGTGAAAACACCAACTCAGACACAGGCCCGGGAGATCCCACTGGTGGTCTAAGAACATTCCCATCATGGGACCGCTTGGCATTCCAGCTCTGCTCTATCTTCGTTTTCAAGCATTCCACTCAATCCATTTTTATAGCCTGACTGAATTACAAATCTTTTAATTTAATACAGAGTGCTTTCTGTGACCATAAAAATAAATTCCTCTTTCACTTAGGAACAAATATTTGAAATTTATTGGATATCTATGTCTTCAACACAGAGATCCTGGGGAAAAAAAGGGAGCAGGTTGTGGGAAAATTGGGATATTATATGTATAATATATATCTAACATGAATATTTTATATATATTTAAATATTTACTTATTTATTTGGCTGAGCCAGGTCTTAGTTGCAACATGCAGGATTTTTAGTTGTGGCATGTGAACTCTTAATTAATTGCAGCATATAGGATCTAGTTTCTGGCCAAGGATTGAACCTAGGCCCCCTGCATTGGGAGCATGGAGTCTTAGCCGCTGAACTACCAGGGAAGTCTCTGAATATGATATTTAAGAGGAGACTCACTCAGTTAGGAAGACATCTAGTAAGACAACTGCCTTTACCTGCATACAGAAGATAAGGTAAGGTAAACCAAAGAATAAGTTCGTAAGAAATCTAAATATTGTGACATAAGTATGCAGTGTCAACTACAGGAAGTACTGTATGTTTCGCAAGTTAAAATATGACTCTGCATAGCAGAGCGATCAGTCAGTCACCACCAATATTTCACCAGGGGGATAAGCGAAATGCTAACAAATTCCGTGACTTTCCTGTAATTAATTTATCTGAGCATTTTGCCGATGGGTAATACACATATTTTTGGCTTGTTTTGCTCAAAGACATAGCAAGAGAAGAAAGAGGCAACTCTGGGTATCTTCAGTCAAGGGTCATGTTTGTTGGAACTCCCACACTTCAGGGCTAAAATTCCCCTCTGTGACCCATGCCCTCAGATCCTGTGACTTGAAACTAAAGCAGCCAGAGGACTCAAGCCAGCAAACCACCTACCACTGCTTAATAGAGATTAATAGGCAGGTTGGTTTCCTAGGAAACATATGTAGATACAGACCAGTATTTAAGTTTAACCTTTAAAAGAAATTTTACTATATCTGAAAGTCATAAACAAAGAACATTTCCAAAGAAAAAGATTCTGGTGGGCTGGAGAGGAAGACACTTTGTAACATCACACTCCAGTATGTTAAAAACTCACTTACTTAGTAAAACCCCAATACATTTTTTGCTGAATTAAACTGAAGGAACTTTGATAGTTTCTTGTTTTTTTAAAAAAGCATTGATAAAAAGTCTAATATGAATTAAATTAATACCACTTTTGCTCATTTAAATAAGGGATACATAAATACATCCCACCTGAGTATCTTGCAATGGATAACTCTAAATGCTGCTGCTGCTAAGTCGCTTCAGTCGTGTCCAACTCTGTGCGACCCTACAGACGGCAGCCCACCAGGCTCCGCCGTCCCTAGGATTCTCCAAGCAAGAATACTGGAGTGGGTTGCCATTTCCTTCTCCAGTGCATGAAAGGGAAAAGTGAAAGTGAAGTAGCTCAGTTGTGTCCGACTCTTAGCAACCCCATGGACTGTGGCCTACCAGGCTCCTCCGTCCATGGGATTTTCCAGGCAAGAGTACTGGAGTGGGGTGCCATTGCCTTCTCCGAACTCTAAATGAGAGTGTTACTATTAATGCCAAGTTGTCTGTTCCTTCTGATTAATGTGTTTTCTCAGAGTCTCACAGAGGTCAAGTAACAACTGGAGTTATTCATTTCAAGGCATTCAATAAATTCATAAAACTCAATGAAATTCCTTTGAATTGAATCATCCCAGACCATTTAATGTGATAACTACCCAGTCGCCCAAGGACTAGGTAAAATAATCCTGTCTGGGTGAGCTTTTATAAAATAGAGATTCCTTTACACCTTTCCCTTAACTTTGTGAATATTATAAATTTGTCATCCTGCTATAGCCTGATTAGGAGATTATTTCAAAGAAAAGCTACCATTTATATTCAACTTTGACATCTTCTGTTGGAGATGATATCTTAAACTATATTCTGAATGTTCCCTGTTTTAGTCTAGTGGTTGAAAAGGGAGGACCTTTGTCCTGAAAGTGGACAGCATAAATGTAGTTTGTTTAATTGGTTGGAGACTGTGGGGTTCAAGGAGGCTACTGCATTTGACTGAAGGTATCTTAATAGTTCAACTAATTATAATTCATTGAACTCTTGTTCTCTCCTATCTACATATGGGATGAGTTGTGTCAAGGAATGTTATTTCTATGTACAGAGAACATAACTCTGGGTGAGGTCAGGCAGGAAACATGGCCGGGAGGAAGCTGTAAACATCCATTCATGGTGATGGCCCATCAGATCCTTGTTTCATTCTAGCAACACTATGACTAGTGAGAAGCTGCCGCTGCTTTGTCTTAGGCAGCAAAAAAGATTAAGGAAAGACAGGAAAAAAACTGGGTAAAGTCTAGGTTTTTTCATGGTATACAGTCATGAAGGAGACCAAAGTATCTATTTACTGCCTATAGGTGGGAAGTCGTAATGCTTACTCAAAACTTAACACTTTCAGTGGTTGAAGTTGGGTTGAACTATAAAGAGAGTTTGGGATCCCCAGGTTGAAAATTCCACTTTATGGACAAGGAAGATAACAGCAGATGAGGTGATGACATGTGTGGAAGAGACGTGTGTAGAATCTGGACCTTGTGACATCAACTACATTGAAGGCAAGAGCAAAGTGGAGGTCAACAGAAGCAGTGCCAAATGTTTCATATGAGAGAGAAACAAGGTTTTCTATTTATACACTGTCTCTACCTAAGGGGAAGGTGAGCAGGTATATCATGCCCTCATCACCTTGCTGGCTGGCTACCTACCTCATGGGAAAGGTCATCTCATCTTCTTATTTCTGTTTTCCAATTCCTCTGACAATACTCCTATTCTGAGGCAAGTTTTCTGATAGCCCCTACTGGTAGGTATCACCTTGATATTCTGTCCATGGCTTTCTGGTTGCTGCCTTAAAATCAAATTATCCCTACAGCATAGATTTATCTTTATTCTCAGCTCAATGTAATGGGGGATGCTCTGAAATCTATTATTCCCAGCTTGGCCTGGCTTCTGTCTCAGACTTCTGCAGAAAAGGGCACATCTTCCTAGATGTTCTGGCATCACTTGGCCAAAATGCCAGGATAACCCTTTCATGCCTAAAGCATATTATTTTGGTGTCACTGATTCCGTTCTGGACTTCAGTGTCTCAAATTAGGATTGTAGCAATAGCACTCTACCTAGTGTTCCTGCTTTTAGTGACCCAGTGAATCTACCCTATGCACTGATGGCAAGTGTCTATAGAGCAAGTCCCCTACATACAAACCTTCAAGTTGCAAACTTTCAAAGATGTGAATGTGCTTTCCCTCCATCTCTTATTGATGATGGTCCTTCAGCTCCACCATCTACTACCTCCTCTACCTCCTTCAGTCAGTAACTATTCTTACCTGTTCACTGGATGCCAGCCCCTGTATGCCAGCTGTTAGACTACACTACTATACTTTTCAAGGTACTATAGTGTAAGACAAAAAATACTTTATTTATTGCTTTTTAAAATGTATTATTTGTGTGAAAAGTATTATAAACCTATTACAGTACAGTACTAAATAGCAGATTGTGTTAGTTGGCTACTGAGGCTAACTATGTTGAACTAATGCACAAACTGGACCTAATGAATATTCTCTCGGAATAGAACTCATTCGTATGTAGGGGACTGATTGTGCCAAAGGGAGAGCTTCAATCATGTCTTTCTCCTGATCAGAACCTTTCAGTGGTTTCCTATTATTTGCAAAATAACATTCAAACTCCTTAACTGGCTGTAAGATACTCTTGGGTCGGATCATAATTCAGCTAATATTTATTGAGTGCAAACCAGATGTCATGCTCTGTGCTAGATACTGGAGACACGGCAGCTGAACAGGACACAGCCTGAACTTTCTACTCTGAGAGAGGATATGGAATAGAAAACAATCTCATGTATCACAGTGTGAACCCTGTGTGTGTGTGTCAGGGGCCATGACAGAATTAGGAAATGCTCTGAGATAAACTGTGGAAAATTCTTAAAGAGATGGGAATACCAGACCACCTTACCCGCCTCCTGAGAAACTTGTATGCAGGTCAAGAAGCAACAGTTAGAATCAGACATGGAACAACAGACTGGTTCCAAACTGGGAAAGGAGTAAGTCAAGGCTGTATATTGTCACCCTGTTTGCTTAACTTATATGCAGAGGACATTATGTGAAATGCCAGGATGGATGAAGCACAAGCTGGAATCAAGATTGCCAGGAGAAATATCAATAACCTCAGATATGGAGATGACACCACCCTCATGGCAGAAAGCAAAGAGGAACTAAAGAGCCTCTTGATGAAAGTGAAAGAGGAGAGTAAAAAAGCTGGTTTAAAACTCAACATTCAAAAAACTAAGATCATGGCATCTGGTCCCATCACTTCATGGCAAATAGATGGGGAAACAACAGAAACAGTGACAGACTTTATTTTCTTGGGCTCCAAAATCACTGCAGATGGTGACTGCAGCCATGAAATCAAAAGACGCTTGCTCCTTGGAAGAAAAGTTATGACAAACCTAGACAGCATATTAAAAAGCAGAGACATTACTTTACTGACAAAGGTCCATCTAGTTAAACCTATGGTTTTTCCAGTAGTCATTTATGTGAGAATTGGACCATAAAGAAAGCTGAGTGCCAAAGAATTGATGCTTTTGAATTCTGACAAAGACTTTTGAGAGTCCCTTGGACTGCAAGAAGATCCAACCAGTCCATCCTAAAGGAAATCAGTCCTGGGTATTCATTGGAAGGACTGATGCTAAAGCTCCAATACTTTGGCCACCTGATGCAAAGAACTGACTCATTAGAAAAGACCCTGATGCTGGGAAAGATTGAAGGCAGGAGGAGAAGGGGACACCAGAGATGGCTGGATGGCATCACCAACTCGATGGACGTGAGTTTGAGCAAGCTCCGGGAGATGGTGAAGGACAGGGATGCCTGGCGTGCTGCAGTCCATGGGATCACAAAGAGTCAGACACAACTGAGTGACTGAACAGAAAAGAGGATTAACAGGATTTCCCTGGTGATCCAGCTATTAAGACTCAGTGTTTCCAATGCAGGAGGAACAGGTTCACTTGCTGTCAGGGAAGTAACATCCCACATGTGGTGCAGCCAAAAGGAAAAAACATGAGGACCAGCACCTCACCCAGACTGAGGTGGGGAGACGTGGAGGAAAGGAAAGCGGGGTGGAACCAGGGATGTGGGGACGGGAGAGGCAGGGAAAGTGTTCCTGGAGAAAGCAGCAGAACTTGAAGAGGCAAGCAGACAAGGTTGAGGGTGATGAGTAATGATGAACTGTTTCAAACGAAAACTCGTCTCCAAAACACTCCTCCTCTACGTGAACTGGCCTCACCTCCTCCTCAACACCTTTCCCTCGCGGCCTCTTGCTCACCTTTCAGAGCTTTAAAGTCTGGCTCGGCTACCACACCACTGAGCTTCATTTAACAACCCTGCTGGAGATCACTTCTCTCTCCCTTAACTTCCTCAGTCGGCTCTCCTGTCCTCTGGCATGGAGCTGCTCAGGGAACACTCACAGAATGAATTTCTGCTGCTCCCGCCCAACCGTGGCTATGGCAACCACGTTCCAACCAGCGCACCAGCCTAACGCTGCCTCTTCCATCTCCAGGTGGGCTTTCTCACGGCCACCCAAGCCCACTAAGTTAACGCTGCTCCAACGACCCGTCACGCAGTTCCATCCTTCACGTCCCAGACCAGCTCCACTCCTTCTCTGGGGCCCATTCGTTCTGCTCTCTCCTTCCCCAGCTGCCTCTGCCTTCAGGTTCAGTGTGATCCTGCCCTCAGTGGGGTGGCGGGCTCCCTTCCAGCCTCCCACATGGCTCACCCTGCAAAGACCCGACAAACTGGCAAGGATGTACTGACAGGTTTGGTATGTCTCTGCTCCCCGCTTTAAGGAAAGTTGAGAGGTCACTGGAGAAATAAAAAATCAGCAACAAAAAGGAGCACCTGACAATGTTTCTGTGTCAGCCTGGATAAGAAGGGAGTTTGGAGGAGAATGGACATATGTATATGTATGACTAAGCCCCTCTGCTGTCCACCTGAAACTACTGCATCATTGTTAATCGGCTATACTCCAGCAAAAAACAAAAAGTTAAAAAAAAAAAAAAAAAGGGAGTACCTGAGATACGAGGGGAGGGAGAGGCAGCTTTACAAAGAGGAAAGCATGCCTAAGGTCTAAATCAAGTCAACGTCAACACATGATTGTGTTTTCCTTTGTTTGCCCGACACGAATGACTTCTCCTGAACACCGACCAGCTAGCGTGCTTTTCCCTCCAGATGGGTAACTTTGCCCCCTTGAGTCCAGTCTCTGAGCTTCCACTGGAACAGAAAGGGGAAGTCTTTTTGCCTTAAATTAAAAGGAACTCTCAAGGCTCCTTTCAGGCTGGTTTTGTTTACTTACATCATTGTTTTACAGTCTTCTTATCCTGAGGCTACAGGATGAATCCGTGATGGGAGACGGAATGTTTCGAGTATGTCTGTGTGCCTTCTAAAACCTTCACAGTGCCCTGGTTTTCAGCCGCAGAAGTCTTCAAGTTTCCATGAACATCTGTACTTCTGGGGGAAACTTCTCCTTCATCATTTCCTCATCTAAACGGCTCTGCTGCAACTGGGAAGTGCTGGGGCGACACTACAGTTCTATACACATCCTCATCTTGCCCTGTGTGATGGGCCGTTTCCTTAGGACGGTTAGCTGGTTTATTAACTCCTGGCCGGCCTCCAGGAGTAAATAAGGGTGAACGTAGTTGGGGACAAAGCCAAGACCTTGTGCGGGACCTTTGCCCTTAAGTCAAGGAAGAAAGGGTTTCTGCCAGACAAGTGACATCAAAATAGGGGCAGCAAGGAGACTCGACGGAGGGAGGACCCGTGGGTCCTCAAGAGGCAGAAACCCGAGACCAAGGTTCCCCTTGGGCATATGGAGTTCCCAAATCTCTACTTCTAAAAATCCATCAAGGAGACTTCCCTGGTGGTTCAGTGGTTAAGACTTCACCTTCCAACGCAGGGGGTTCAATCCCTGGTTGGGGAGCTAAGATCCCACATGTCTTGCAGCCAAAACATAAAACAGAGGCAATATTGTAACAGATTCAATAAAGACTTTGGAAATGGTCCACATCACAAAAACATTAAGAAAAAAAAAATCCTTCAAGTGTGAGAAATGAAATTAGAAAGTCTGTTTGAGTTCTTATCCATATCAGCAATACATTTTGCAGGTACCAAAGCATCTTACTGAAGGAAACTTTTCCATATGGTTTTAGGAGCCCTTATTTAGATAAATCTTTCTTGTTAGATGAGCCAGAGGAAACCGTCACTTGTACCCTTCAAGAGTTGTACAAACTATTCGGGTTTCCCTGGTGGCTCAGACGGTAAAGAATCTGCTGGCAATGCAGGAAACCTAGGTCCGATCCCTGGGTTGGGAAGATCCCCTGGAGAAGAGAATGGCAACCCACTCTAGTATTCTTGCCTGAAGAATCCCATGCACAGAGGAGCCTGGCGAGCTACAGTCCATGTGGTTGCAAAGAACTGGACACAATTGAACGACTAATACCAACACACAAACTATGCAATACAAGATTCATTACTTCAAAAAATTCACAACTTCCAAAAGAAATCACCTGAAGCCCTTTGAATTTAGGTCTCCAGTTGCCTGAGTTACAAGGATCTCCACCTTCCCCAGCCCTTTTCACCCATCCGCTTGTTTCTCCTTCCCCTTCTATTCCTCCTGCTTCAGCACCACTCATTCCCTGCCCTCTCCTGTCTTTGTTTTTAAATAAGCAGTTTGCATCCTACACTCACTCTCAAGCATCTCTTCTGAAAGATTTCAGAATCAGAAGCAAGGTGGAGAGAAAGGGCAAGAATGGATTTTCTTCCTTATATGGTGGTACACTTGCATCCCTTAAGTTTCAGGGTCTATAGGTCTGAACTAGGTCACTTCTCCTAAAAGTTTCTCCCGGACCTAGAAACCCTTCCTCTTCTCCCCTCACACTGGCCCACGTCAGCAGGATCCGCCCTCCACTAAGCAGGGTCACTGTCCTTGCGTTCACGGTGACCTGACGTGGAGATCTCTTGGGAGGGTGAGTGGTGACAAAGGCCAGCACTGGAGACCAGATTTCCCAGGCTGAGCTCAGGTCCATAGTCCAGACTCTCACCTGAATGAGGAGACCGGTAGCGAAAGTCCTCTTTGGTCAGGAGTAGGAGAGCCTTGCCATTCATTTCAAATGTGTTGCTGTCAATTGGCCTTAGAGAAAACTCGTTTTCAGCCCACTTGAGCCACTGGGCTACGTCATCTCTGCTCCAGAACATTGGCTGCAAGCCTGTTGGAGAGAGAGCAAGGCAGAAAGAAAAGAGAGATCTCATCAGTTAGACAGTTGAAACAAAGGGAGAAGATTTCTGAATGGTTAACAAAACTGAGTCTCCATGCCTGAAGAGCCCTTAGGGTTCAACTCTGAATCTCAGGTAGAACTCTAGCTTCATGAGTGTCAAAGTGTGATATCAAATGAATTTTTTATTTAGAGGCAAAATGTGTGTTGGGGGGAGAGAACTGCTTTTCGTGTCTTTAAGGAACCATAGGTCTCACAGCCCTGTTCATCCTTGCCCAGCTCCAGTTCCAGGGAGTGGATTCCCAGTCTGTCCTGAAGGTGCAGCCCTATGGTGGCCTGAAGCACCTGAGGGGATGCCGAGTCATGATAATGTCAGTGCGCTT
The DNA here is from genome assembly GCA_024291935.2 of Okapia johnstoni. Taxonomy (NCBI): domain Eukaryota; kingdom Metazoa; phylum Chordata; class Mammalia; order Artiodactyla; family Giraffidae; genus Okapia; species Okapia johnstoni. The sequence goes on along the minus strand of CM044320.1, from coordinate 19,568,983 downwards.
TGGAGGCAACTGTAGGATCACATGGCTTCCCTGGTGGGTCAGAGGTAGAGAATCTGCCTGCAATGCAGGAGACCTGGGTTTGATCCCCGGGTTGGGAAGATCCCATGGAGTATGACACGACAACCCACTCCAGTATTCTTGCCTGAAGAATTCCATGCACAGAACTGATTTGATGGCAGCCCAGTGTCCTTTTGAAGTGAGAATGTTCCAGAGTGAGGCTTGACCTGCCAGAGATGCCAAATAATACAGTGTTCCCTGCAACTTCTTCCAGAAAGAGCAACTCACTTGTCTCGGGGACACTATCAGCCTAGCCTCTGGGAGTGAGAGGGCAAGGTAAGGATAACAGGTACTTGTTCATGTTAGAACTTCCTGGTGGGGGTGGCGCTTGAATTTTGAGTAGGACCAGGAGTGGGTTGGAGGGAGAGGCCCCTGAGGCCAAGAGGATGGCTCAGGCTGGATCTCTGTCTGGGAGCCTGTGAGTCTGTGTTTTCACTTTGTTCTATGGTTGTGGGAAACCTTTGACATATCATACAAGTGGTTTAGTGAACAGTGATTCTCAAAGTGTGATCCAGGCACACTTCCAGGTTCCCAAGACCTTCTCAGGGTGTCTAAGAAGTCAAAACTCTTTGTAACAATATGAAGAGGTTATTTGTTTTTTCTGTTGTTGTTCTATTCTCAATCTTTCATGAGCATACAGTGGAATTTCCTAGCAGCTACACAGCAGGTGATATTAAAGCAGACACAAGAATCCAGCCTTTTTTTAAATGAAGCTGGACATTAAAAAGATTTGCAAAAATGTAAGACAATGCCACTCTTTCACTGATTTTTTTGGTTTTGGAAAACATATTCATAAATACATATTTATGTTAACATATGCTTGGCTTATTATTTTTCAGCCAGTTAACACATATTTTGATATATATTACAACAAATAGTAAACATTTTCAGTTTTAATTTCCAATATAGTACACATAGATAGATAAAAGCCACATGAGCAAAGCTCTTTGGGGTCTTCAATAATTTTAAAGGATCAAAAGAAATCCTGAAACCGACTGTTTGAGAACTGATGGGTTAAAAGCCAGACGCTCAAGAGTGCTTTATTCTCTAAAATATTGTATGAACTAACAGCTCAAATACAACAGAACCAATGTTTGCTAAGAGGAACTTCAGTCTTATTTATTGGTGGTTACTTAAACTTGCTAAGGAGACTCTGTGAGTGTGCTCTGACAGTGTCCATCAGTCTGAGCCTGGAAAGGAGGACCTTTCACCTGTCAGGCATCACAAAGAACTGGTCTATTTGGATGGGGTACTTTTCCTCCTGGGTGGATGAAGAAATGGAATAGCTCAGTGCCCTTGGGAAGATCCAGTGTCTCTGGGCAGGACCAGTGGCTCTGTCTTCCAGGTGGCTCCTTTGCAAAGTCTAGTTTAACAGAATGGCAGCTGGTTTCCTTGAACTCTGGGGGAGTCTTTCTGAAACTGGTCCAGTTTGTTGGGCACGGATCAAGAACTATGGGCACTGAATTAGAGATGAGCTTTCCTGGTGGCTCAGATGGTAAAGAATCTGCCTGTTATGCAGAAGACCCAGGTTCAATCCCTGGGTGGGAAAGATCCCCTGGAAAAGGGAATGGCTACCCACTCCAGTATTCTTGCCTGGAGAATTCCATGGACAGAGGAGCCTGGTGGGCTACAGTCCATGGGGTTGCGAAGAGCTGGACATGACTGAGTGGCTAATACAGCAACATAGAGTTTTTTTCCTTAATTTTTGAGTTTCATAATTTTTTTTCACATGGGGAATAAAGGGGCACTGTAGAATAATACCATACAATATGTTATTGCTCTATGATCTTTAGAATACACACAGCCACTAAAGAATTCAGGGTTTTGTTTTGGACTCTTGACTGGGCCAAAAAGCAATGCCTATGGAAAATGGTCCATAAGGATAAGGATGGACTTGGAGGGCCTTAGGCTAAGTGAAATAAATTGGAGGAAGACAAATAGCGTATGATATCACTTATATGTGGAATCTGAAAAACATAACAAACTAGTGAATATAACAAAACAGAAGCAGACAGACAAGTATAGAGAAGGAACTAGTAGTTACCAGTGGCAGGGGGGCCACATAGGGGTGGGTGAAGTGGGATGTACAAAGGATGTACAGGCTCAAGGATGTATGGTACAACATGGGGAAATATAGCCAATATTCGGTGATAACTGTAATCTCTAAGAACTGTATTTTTAAAAGGTTTAAAAAATGGTTCTGGACATAGGAGGTACCTAAACTCTTTCCAGTGACCTTAAAGATGCATATCTGGGACCACAGGGAGGTGGGGATGGGCATGAAAATGGCTCAGCAAGATCTCAACTTCTGAACCAGTGAAGAAACCTTAAGAGTTGGCTTCCACAGTCAATGGTGTCACCTCTGAAGAGGAACAGCAGGGTGACTAGATATTAGGGACTTTTCTTCTCCTTCACACAAGCAGCGAGAGTACAGCCAGCCCTTTGGGGACAAATGTGAGGATCGGCCAGGTGTGGCCCAAGGAAGTGCCTGGCAGTGAGAGGACCACAGAGCAGAAGATGCTCGGTCAGAAACAGGAAAAAGGATGGGGTTGCTTATTGGAAGTGCGAGTGCCAAGGCAAATACAGAACCGAATCCCACTCGGGAGGGGAAATGAGAGTAAAATGCTGAAGTTTCTGCAGAGGAGATGCTGAAACAAGAGAGGCGGGTGAGAAGGGGGTGGGGGACGCAAGTAGTAATTTGAGGTTCTTTACATTCTATGGAAGAAAATACTCATGAGTAATCTTTTCCCTAAATACAAGAAGAGTCACACACTCCAAACAGACTTGCCGGTTGAGAACAACTGTTTCTCTTTTCACTTCCCATTAATCTCTCCTACAGCCCAGCCCCCGAAGCAAGCTAAACCATAACGTGGAAACCCCCTCGCCAGGGGACCCACTGAAGGCTCTGGGCTTGTGGGCTCAGGGGACCCAGTGAGTCCCAGCCAGTTCGGGAAACACCATGGCGATTTCAGCAGTTTTACAAAAGTGACCCTGACAGACTAAGGTACCTGCTGGAGGCCAGGCTACAAATTTATCAGAACTGCCACCGGTCTTCCAAGGAGAGAATGTGGACACATTCACGGAGCTGGAAAGAGGCTTGATAATAAACTCTGGTGTTCAGGACTTTCCGCATGGTCCAGTGGTTAAGAATCTGCCTGCCAATGCAGGGGGACATGGGTTCAGTCCCTGGGCTGGGAAGATTCCACAGTGCCGCAGGACAGCTAAGCCCGTGCACCACAACTACTGAAGTCCGAACGCCCTAGAACCCATGCTCTGCAACAAGAGAAGCCACTGCAGTGAGAGGCACGTGCACCGCAACTGGAGAGTAGCCCCTGCTCACCGTAACTTAGAGAAAGCCTGTGTGCAGCAGTGAAGACCCAGGACAGCCCCAAATAAATACATTTAAAACAAACAAACAAACTCTGGTGTTCACAGTCAAGTCCCCCTGTTATTTCCTTAAAGAGTCTTGGTGTAGGATGTGCTTTGCTACTCTAACTGAGGAAAAATAAGCCCCCTTTCCTCAAACCTCAAGACCCTAAGGCCTGCATGTTACAGCCTTGGACCCAGAGTCATTTTTTAAACACTTCGACCATCCAGCACTATTTTGAGCACTTTATAAGTATCAGTTGATTTGACTGCATGCTCACAGCAACCCTATGAGATAAGGTATCAGGGTGAGGAAACTGAGGCCCAGTGCATTTAAGGGATTTGCCCAAAGGCATGCAACCAGAGTCACAAGAGGAGCTGGGATTCGAAACCAGGCCGTTTCGGTTTCTGAGTCTGTGCTCTTCCGCACCACATTCTCTGACCCACGTACTTCCCATTCAGATTCATTTTCAACATCTATTAGGGATTCAGAAAAGACTGAGTAAACTGAATCCTCCCTATTCAAGATTTTGATCCTGGGAGGTTTCTCAAGTTATCGATGAACTAAAAATAGAGCAAAAAATTCTGTAGATCCCTGGAGAAATACATTTATACAAGGGAAGAGTAAGGAGGTGAAGGCGAGACTCTGCTTTTAACGCATCCAGGAAGGCTTTGCATCACCAGCTACTTGCTCACAGGCACTCGCTGCGCAGACACTGATCCTACGTAGACAGTTGCTAGTGTAACAGCACACAGGGCAAGACCAGGAGGAATGCATCACATGTAACTTGTTTCACACTTATCTCTTGCAACATTAACTCAACAAAGGGACTTCCCTGATGGTCAAGTGGCTGACTCCAAGCTCCCAATGCAGGGGTTCTGGGTTTGACCCCTGGTCAGGGAATTAGATCCAGCATGCCACAACCAAACCCTGGCAAAGCCAAATAAATAAATAAATATTTTTTAAAAACAATCAAGTTAGAGAACATATATGTTAATGATCATTAGTGAGGAAAGACAGAGACCATTATTATACTGTACCTACATCACGTTGCTCCCTGTGCACATAACAAGTCTGCGAAAGCCACCCTAAGACCTGCATTTGGAATGTCATTTAATTTCAGAGGGTAGCTGAGACTGATTTTATACAGAAGAAATGAACTGCTATGCTTAAGAAAATTACGAAGCATTCCACCACACTTTTTTTTTCCCCCACGTGGGTCAAGTCCAGTTCATGGGGCCATACCCTTTAATGACATACCCAGACCCTTAAACTTCCTTCTGATAGTTCTCCAATTCCACATTCAAAGGAGCAGCCACGTTCATCAGTACATGCTTAGCCTCATTTCAGACTTTCTGAGTTGTGTTTAAACTAATGATGGAAAGCGTGCTGGGAGGCAGGGACCTGGATCTTACTCCCAGGTCTGCCATTAAGTAACATGTGCTTCTGCGCCACTCAGTCTCTCTGTGGTTCAGCAGTTTCATCTGTTAAATGAGGGGCTTAGAGTATGTGATCTCTATTCCCTTCTGCGTTTAATATGGTCAACATGCTTCCACTTAATGTGAATCCAAAAATTCAAAGAACTTGAGCAGCCAGGACCTTTTTCTCCAGAGCAACTCCATGCTCACGACCATGACCCAGAGACTCTGTAACTTCCTGAAGGCTCCTCCGAATCACGGAAAACAGATTAAGTTACTTTAAATAGATGTTGGTGCTTATGAATGTTTTTATTATATTCTAATTCTTGAAAATTTATAACCCGGTAATGGTTTATAATTACCCAATAATAAACATAACATTTTAAGAAGGTGCTTTCACATGGATGACCTCAGGTTATTCTCCAAAAAGCCCTGTGAAACCCATTGCAGTCTCACTTCAAGTTGACAGATGAGGAAATAGGGGATCAGAGTCATTAGAGGATTTTGCTGGTTTGCATAATACTCAATTCAAGCTCTTTTGCTGTAGTAAACATTCATCAGAAGCAGCCTTTATCCTAAATGTTCTGTATACACAGAAATTGGCTGCAGATTCAGTGGCTTAGAGGACAGAAGCAGAAAAGACAGAAGACAACCCCCACCCATCTGACTCATGAGGAAACTGAAGCTGGGAAAAGTTGAGTTTGAACCCTCATCAATCTGCCCCAGGTTCCCTGACTCTTTCCAACCTCCCATGGGGTCTCATAACTTGACCCGATGACAAAGAACCATTCTGTCACCTTTGACATAGTGAGGAGGGCTACCACTTCCTTGCTTAGTCATCTTGCCTTTGGATTAAACATCCTTCATTGGTCCAAACAGAAGTTGGGTACTGCCTTTTTCAGAGCCTCACCAGCCTGCCTGCCTCCTCCTGAGATCCTCTGTGGCTCCCATGTCTAAATGTGGTACCAGAGGCAGGACTAGAACCTTTCTATCTCTGGACAATGTTTTTATTCATAATATAGCGAACACTGAGCATTTACGCAAGTCTTCACTACAATGATGATCCTTCCCATTTTATAGAGGAGAAAACTGCAGTACACAATACATGGAATCGGTGGGGCTGGGACTGAAAATCAGACCCACTCAACACCCCATCATATGGATTCTCAAGTGGCCCCTTAGGCTGAGGTTCCACATTCAACCACCCTTGGATCAAAAATATTCAGAATAAAAAAATTTCAGAAAGCTCCCAAAGGCATAACTCGAATTTGCTGTGTGCTGGCAACTATTCACACTGCGTTTACATCGTAGTCACAACAGATTACATAGCATTTACATTGTGTGAGGAATTATAAAGTTATCTAAGAGATGACTTAAAGTACATGGGAACGTATGTGTAGTTATATGCAAATACTATGTGATTTTATGTAAAGGGCTTGAGCATTTATGGATTTTAATATCTGGCGGGGGGGGTGGGTCCTAGAATCACTCTGCCACGTGGATACCCAGGGATGTCTGGAACAGCAAACACTTAGAAGCATTTATTGCGTGCCAGGCGCTGTTCTAAATGTCTTCTGTTTGTAACTCATGTAATCCCCACAGGGATCCTATACAATAGAAACATTCACCATCCTTATTTACAGAGGAGAAAACTGGAACACTAGGAAGTTAAGCGACTTGGCCAACGTCACACACCCAGTGGAAAGCCAACATTTGAACCCAGTTGGTCTAGCCCAAAGTTCCCATTTATTAATTCCTTGCCTCTCTGTCTAAGCTTATTTTGGTGTTTTGGCAGGACATTAAATTAAATTCAGGATTAAAAAAAAAGACAGAGAAGTTTCAGTGATTGTGTGAACTTTCACAGTATTTAAGCAAGTAGGCACAGAGCACCAGCTCGGAAACTCTGTGTCCCTGCTGTGTGATCTCGGACAAGTTTCTTAACCTCTCTGTGTCTCACTTGCCTCAGCTGGAGAATGAGGACAACTCTCAACTTGACAAGAGAGTGCCACTGAATCCAGATGATATGTTTCTCAAATGTGCAGACGACATAAAGCTACTATAGAGTAAGATGATACAATGATGATAGAAGATACAAAGGTCAGTATTTGGCATAGAGTGAGCATTTTATAGTCACTACCATGATTATTTTCATAATCTCCCTATCCTGCACATATATAGCTGCTGTTTGTAACCCACCTGTGAAGAAAGTATATTAACCAGTATTAGATTTTTACCTTGCCATTTTCCATCATCATTCCAGCCTACAGCAGCCCCTCCAGACTGAGACCTATATCTACTATCATCTATACTTCACAGCTTCATGTCAACTTTGCCCTTGATAAGCATCCGTTACCTCAACAGGTTACTGACAAAGTGCTGATTAGCTGAGGGCTGAGAAGAGAGCCTTCTGGTGACAAACCAGCCATCTCCTTTTGGATGGATACTGATCAAGTTATTGGCTCCTTTTGGGGTCTGTGTGTGCATGCACTCAGTTGCGTCTGAGTCTTTGCAATCCCATGAACTGTAGCCCACTAGGCTCCTCTGTCCATGGAATTCTCCAGGCAAAAATACTGGAATGAGTAGCCATTCCCTTCTCCAGGGGATCTTATTGACCCAGGGATATAACCCACATCTCCTGCTTGGCAGGTGGATTCTTTACCACTGTGCCACTTGGGAAACCCTGGCTCCATTTGCATACAGGTGTTCAATTATCAACCCACCTAAATACTCCGGTATTTAGACTACATCTTTCTAGTTCAGCCATAAAAGGAACCATCCAAAATAAAATGCTTTCTTGATGTCCAGAAACACAATAGCTACAAAATCTACAGCACCTTTATTGAATAAGATGAAAAAAAGGAGCAGGTAATTGGGTCCTAAGGAATAACTTTTTCCTAAGTGCTCATAACATACATGTTTGAAAATCTCTCCTGAATTTCATCTGTAAGTTGTATCAGGTCAGCTATTTTTAGTCTGTACATACTCCCTTTTCTTCTTTTCTGAGCATAGGGTAAACAGTGGTTCGTGTTCTCTCTTTTAGGACCTCTTCCATTTCCTGCAAACCTTAGGGATCACTATCAGTGACCTTTCACCCTTGTAAATTCTCTATTCTGGGATGTCATCTGTCTGGGCCAAGAGCCTTGAATCTATTTAGAACAACTTAGATTCGTTTCTATAATCAACTCATCCGCCTTGGGCTTCAATTCCCTTACGGCAGTTTGTACTACCTGTTTCAGTCTGACAATCACCCTCCTTGATGGAAGAGGGGGAGGAAAGAGAGAAGTTGTCCAGTTTTGTTTTCTCTTTGCCACTAACTCAACCTGTGTGCTGAGACCACGCTTGTTCTCCTACTGCCCCTCCAGACACACCATTTTCTTATGTATCTCCCCCATTGCTTTTAGCTCACTTAGCTTTAAGATTCTAGATCTAAAAAGATCTCTCATTTATGAGAAATATCGTATGTCATCCCTTATATGTGGAATCTGAAAAGAGAGGATACAAATGAACTTACAAAACAGAAAGAGACTCACAGACCTGGAGACCAAACTTATGGTTGCTGGGGGGGCAGGAGAAGGGATAGATAGGGAGTTTGGGATGGACATGTACACACTGCTGTATTTAAAACGGATAACCGACAAGGACCTACTGTATGGCACATGGGACTCTGCTCAGTGTTATGTGGCAGGCTGGATAGGAGGGAAGTTTGAGGGAGAACGGATACATGTATATGTATGGCTGAGTCCCTTCGCTGTTCACTTGAAACTAGCACAACATTGTTAATCAGCCATACTCAAATACAAAATAAAGTTTAAAAAAAATAAAAATCTCTTCATTATATATCCAAATTTTTTTTTGTTGATATATAGTTGATGTAGGATATAAGTGTACAGTAATTCACAATCTTTAAAGATTATACTCTACATATAGTTATTATATAATACCGGCCATATTCTCTGTGTTGCATAATATCCTTATAACTTAATTTACACTTAGTAGTTTGTACTTCTTGTCCCCTTCCTCCTATTTTTCCCCTCCCTCCCCATCCTCTCCACTGTGACCACTAACTTCTTCTCCACACCTGTGAGTCTATTGCATTTTTGTTATATTCACTAGTAGGTTGTACTTTTTAGATTCTACATATAAATGATATTATACAGTATTAGTCTTTCTCTTTCTGATTTATTTCACTTAGCAAAATACCTGCCGGTTATATCCATGTTGTTGCAGATGGCAAAATTTCATTTTTTGTATTTAAAAAAAAGTTTTATTTTCAGTAAGTTGTTCTTTCATCCTCTTAAAAAATCTGAGCTCATTAGACTGGTACACAGAAAATAGTGGGAAGATAAATTGGCATGATCTTTCTGGTAAATAATGTGGTGATAGTTCAAGGGCCCTATAAATGTTAACTTTGGGGAATTTACCTTAAGAAAATAATTTCAGACAAAGAGAAACTGTTCATGCACAAAGATGTTCACTGCAGTATTATTTTTAATAGTTTAAAAAACTGGGAACATCCATAGGGAAATAGTTAAGAAATCTATAAACAACATCTCTGGTAGGAAATGATGCAGCCAATAACATAATATTTATAAAAATAATCTATTCATATGAAAAAAATCACCAAATAACATGTGGACATATATATTATAATCTCAAACAACTTATGGAAAAATATTATAATGCAACATAAAAATATTAACAGCAACTGTCACTCAACCAAATGACAGGTGATGTTTACTGTCTCCTTTTCATTCTTTATTTCCCAATTCTATTAAGCTTGTGTTACTTTTATATTTCAAAAGATCTATTTAAAAATGGTGGAGAATAGAGCTCATCAGAGAACTGTCCCCTCAACAGCTTCATCAGATTCTTTCACTGTCTTCTTCCTTCTCATGCCCTGAGCAGTCGATATGCCAGAATTTCACTTTCAAGAGCACCCTGATTCTTTAGACTTGGTTTTGACTCCTTTCAGATCACGGATCCTTAGGTACTTTTTCCCCTCAACTGAAATCATTTGTCTTCTTCTAGTCAAGAAAACACATCTGCTCATGCCTTTCAATTCCCTTCCCCAATTCCAAGATGATGTTTTCATTCTCCCCGAAATTTCCCATCATTTCTATGTGGCCAATCAATCCCTCATATGTCAGACTTGAGTCCAAACTACCAGTGTCCCTCACTGCTGTTTCTACCTTCTGGGAAATCAAATAGCTAATTGTGTAGCTGAAGGCAACTGCTCAGTGACACTCACATCATGCTTGGCACACAATGGTCCCCCAGTAATGCCAGATTGTAAGACCAAGAACCCCAATACTAGTAACCTACCCATGGGACAGCTCTGCAGCTTGTCACTGCGACCCTCTCCTACCACCCTTCTCACCAGGTAGGACACTTCTGATCTGTGCAGTTCACTGCCACTACCAGATGCTTCTGAGACAGGTTGGCATCTGAGGCTCACTGCTGCAGTGCTTGTACCTGGACAAATCTCCTTGAGCAACAGAATACAAGGAATAAGGGGTTAAAAATAATGGTGTGCATGCACGGTTGGGGCAAATTAAGGACAATATACAAAAAGACCAAAACCCAACTTCAGCCACTTATGAAGAGCTGGAGGAAAAACAGGGTGTTGGGAGCAAAAGCAGGATACTGCACATACCCCCTGCACTCAACACCACCAAAGGGGTGGGCAGACCACCTAAGCCACCCCTCTGGCCCGACCCCTGGACACACCCTCACCCTCATCCCATATAAGGAACCAGCTCGCCCCTCCTTGGCGAGCAAGGAAAGGAAACATATTTGTTCTTGCTCCCCTTTGCTGCAGCAAGGACCCCAATAAAGGCTTGCCTGAATTTCTTATCTGGCCCCTGATCAATTTCTCTTGATTAAGGAGGCCAAGAACCCGTGTCAGTAACTCTTCCACACCTAGCCATCCTAGCAACTGTTCTGTGAAAGAGCTCACATTGGCACAACTGGATCTGCAGAAGACACAGAAGCTCAGAGAGTTTGAGTTACTTCCCCAAGGTCACAATGGGCCCCAGAACCAGAATTGTTCCTGGTTTTCTATATCTGCCTAGTGAACTTCCTTTCCATCAAAGGAAATAAAGGATACAAAAGCCCCTTGCATTCTAGTGAATGCTAAAATGCACTGCAAAAATGCAAGGGGATTAGGAATAATTAACCATAAACTCAACTCCTGGCAGGTCTGGCTTACCTGCAGATCCAGAACTCTGAGCCCTTTCTGACCTCTGCAAAGTGGGTACAGGGGGCATGGCTTCCCTCAGGATAAATAAACCCTCCAAAATAAAACAAACTATCATCAGACCCTGTTAAGCTGCTGCTTCCCAGGGCATTTCCCAGGGGTCTTTTCTGATGCCTTTCCTCTCCCTGCAGGCTGAGTTCTGGCCCCTACCCCAGTCCTGGATGGACTCTGATAAGCTTCCAGCATTCTCCTTCCTCTGGGTCTACCCCTAACCCTGGATGGGCGGCTATCTGTTCATCACTGCTCTCGGCACACAGATGCTATCACTAGGGGATGGGACGTTCTCAAACATTTCCTATTTTTGTCCTCAAGATCACCCTATATCTCAGCACTCAGTTTCCAAGTGGAGGTTGGAAGATTATAATTAGTGTCTTTTCAGCCAAACCCCCCAAGAGCAAGAATACTACACGTTCACGTTTTGATCCAAAGTCCCACTCTCGTCCCTGGAAAAAATTTCCTTATAAACTTCATTTTGTGGATTTTTGCTGGCTTTCATTCAGTTTTAGCCACAAAGGGGTTTTTTATCGGCAAACCTGTTGACAGCAAAACTGGCCCAGGGCCCGTTATTCATTCTTACAAACATGAGTTCGACGATTCCCCCACATTTCTGTCTTTGGGCAGCAAGCCCAATGTGGTGAGAGGCATGGAATATTTTAGATAAAAACTTGGGTTTTGGAGTCAGATAGTCCTGAGTTCAAAGACTGGTTCTGCCACCTGCTCAGTAGCCTTGGATAAGTTACGTCTCTGGATCTCAATTTCCTCAGCAGTAAAATGAGGCCAAGAACAGTATTTGCCTCCTTGGGCAAAATTAAATATGAAGTAAGATAACTCATACAAAGGCTCTGCACTGGACTTCCCTTGGGGTTCCAGTGGTGAAGAATCCACCTGAAATTCAGGGGACACGGGTTCGATCCCTGGCCTGGGAAGATTCCACACTGTAGCCTATGAGCCGCAACCACTGTGCCTGCGAGACCTGGAGACCATGCTCTGCAACAAGAGAAGCCACCACAATGAGAAGCCCGAGCACTATAGCTGGAGAGTAGCCTCTGCTCACTGCAACTAGAGAAAGCCTGCGTGCAGCAACGAAGACCCCGCACAGCCAAAAATAAAACAAATTATTTTTAAAAAGGACTCTGCATCATACCTGGTCCATGGAAAGTGCTCAATGCATTCTGGCGAGCTGGGTAGGGCAGAGACCCCAAAGCACATCTATTTCACTTTGTCATCTGTTCAGGAGACCGAAATGTTTTCTGAAGCTCACTGTGGCCTCAGAAGCTGAAGCAAGGTTTCTTGTGAGCCGTGTGAAGGGTCTGGTGGGAGCTATGAGCCCAGCATGTGGTTTTAAGGAGGGGTGGGCATCATCTGTGTGCAGGCCGGGAAGACGGCTCAGAAGGAGATGGTAGAGACAGGCAGGGAGCAGGTGAGAGGCTGGAGGCAAAAAGGCCAGGTTAAGAGTCCACTCAGGTCTGTGATCAGGGTGAGGTAAGTGAGGCGCTTACTTCGGGTGCAGAATTGAAGGCAGTGCCAGAAAGCTCAGGAATCACAAACAATAATGATAGTTTTAATGCATTATTTTAAAATCAAACTACTGTGCTGGCCAACAAGTTCTTTTGGGTTTTTTGTACCATGTTATGGGAAAACCCGAAGGAATTTTTTGACCTGCCCAATAAATGCAAAAAAAATTCGTAACAAACAAAATATCAACATTTTAACTAAAGTTACATTGAAAAGAGAGATAATGGGGATGGTGTTGTGATGAAGGAGAAGAGGACAGACTAGAGTGATCCTTAAATTCGGGAGATAATGGACCCCTTTGAGAATTCAGTGAGAGCCGACCCTTTCTGGGCTTCCCCAGTGGCTCAGTGGTAAAGACTCTGCCTGTCAACGCAGAAGACGTAGGTTCGATCCTTGGGTTGGGAAGATTCTCTGGAGAAGGAAATGGCAACCCACTTGAGTATTCTTGCCTGGAATACTTGCCTGGAATATTCTTGCCTGGAAAATTCGAGGGACAGAGGAGCCCGGTGGGCTATAGTCTATAGGGTTGCAAAGAGTCGGACACGACTGAGTGATTGAATGACAACAACAGATCTTTGAAAATGCTTAGACCCATGCATACCAATATTCCCCTGCAATTTCAAAGTTTGTGGACTAGTTCCAGTTTATCTATGAACACTTGGACAATCATTTGAGAACTTTTTAGCCTTGTACAGGCAAAGAGATCTGATGATATGTACTAGGGTTATAATGCAAAAACCAAGTTAGGTTTGAGGAGAGAAACACACAAATCTCCCCTGATATTTTGAGGGAGGAGAAGAGAAGAGAGAGGCTGGCAGGCTGCCCTCATTTCACTCTTCTAAAGGGTGGGAGGCTGGGAGGGGACAGGCAATGAAATGATGAAAGCCAACTTGGATGTCATTTCCTTGTGAAATGCACATATCTGACCTTAAATATGGGATGGCCCGTCCTCAGGTATTTTAGAACTCATTGCTAACATATTGCAAGTGTTTATTCACAGTGTTGAAGGTTAATCACTGCAAATTATCTTACTTTATGAACACTGAGGCAACTGGGCTGGCATGGAAAGAGACCACTGAAAGATGAATTTCTAAAGGAAGGAGGCGATTAAGGGCAGAATTTCTCATATTGCTGGGTGGAGAGACACATTTTTATTTTCAACTCTACTGATATTTATGCACACACACAAAAAGCCCAATTTTAAGAAGAAATAAATATGTAGGAAAATAGACATGAAGAGAGTTGAAACGCTCCTCAAATAGATTTAGCAAGCAAATCAAAATGGGTTGGGAAAGCTGGTGCAAGGTTTTTTATCCTCTGTGGAAATGGATGGGGCACAGAGGACCTAAAGATCTTGTTGGATTTGCAAGAGCCGCGGAACACAGATGATCCACTCTGGGTGTCTGGATAAAGAAGAATGAGTATCCTTTCTGTGCCCTCACTTTTTAAGAAATTTACTGGGGTATAGTTGCTTTACAACATTGTGTTAGTTTCTGCTGTACAACAAAGCAAATCAATTCTATGTATGTACATATATATCCCTCCATCTTGGATCTGCCCCCTCCCCTGCCATCATGCCATCACACCCTTCTAGGTTATCACAGAGCACCAAGCTGAGCTCCCTGTGTTATACAGCAGGTCCCTACCAACTATCTATTTTACACACGGTCATATATATATATATGCCACTGCTACTTTCCCATCTTTCCTCCCCACCTCTCCATGCCCGTATGTCTGTTCTCTACGTCTGTGTCTCTATTACTGCCCTGCAAACAGGTTCTCTGTACCATTTTTCTAGATTCCACATATATGCATTAATATACAGTATTAGTTTTTCTGTTTCTGACTTACTGCACTCTGTGTGACAGTTTCTAAGTCCATCCACGTCTCTACAAATGATCCAACTTCATTCATTTTCACGGCTGAGTAATATTTCATTGTACCACATCTTCTTTATCTGTTCTGCTTTTCTTGTCTTAAACCACAACGGATCATCTTGTACGCCTGCTGGTCTGCAGAACATTCCTTTGCAAAGTGTAACCAGAGCAGAACTCATTCTCCCTTCTGAACGGGCTGATGAGCCCTGTCACTGGCAGCCGGGGTCTCTCTCGTGTGTGGTTCAGCTGTGCCTGGTCCCTTCTCTCCCGGATTTTAAAGCAAGCTGCCTTGCCAGGAGGAGAGGGGAGATTCAGCCATACATATATATATCCATGTATCCATTTGGGAGAGAATGGATACATGGATATATGTGGCTGGATCCCTTCACTGTTCACCTGAAACTATCGCAACATCGTTAATCAGCTATACCCCAATAAAGAATAAAAAGTTAAAAAAATAAAAAAGCAGGCTGCCTTTCTCAGTTGATATGGTCACTGCATCCTCTGAGGATGGAGCGTAGGGAGACTCGAGGAAGCCTTTACCTTTCACAATGCTAACTTCACAGTCCTTAGCAAACACATCCAGGGTCCAAAAGGCAAATGGCACCAGGGGTTCAAGAAACCTAACACACTTGGCAAAACCATGCTTCCCTGGAAAATGTCTTCTTTGACAAAGAATTCCACACTCCCCTGACCCTGTCTTCCTTCTCCTCTTCCCTAACCTTCTTCCCTGGGGAGGCATTCCAGTGTTTTCCAAGGCTGCCCAAGCAGATGCTGACTCAGCGAGATGTGGGGCAGGCAGACTGAACACAGGCAGGATGAAGTCACTTTCAGGGTTTTTGCGGAGACCTCACAAAACAAAATAAAAAAACCATCAAACCCGGAGAAGCAACCTCTGTTTAAGATAATTGTGTGTGTGAGTGTGCACGTTCATGTGTGTCAAGATTTCGCTCCACTCCTCATCCCACTGGTCCTTCATTGCCTGGAGGATTTGTGGGGAAATGTGAATCTATTTTCACAGATGTAATCACTTAAAATGTTGTAGTACATAAACTGAGACAGGAGCACTGACATATATACTCTAGCATCTGTCAAATGGATAGCTGGTGGGAAGCTGCTGTGCAGCACTGGGAGCTCAGCTTGGTGCTTGGTGATGACCTAGAGGTATGGGATGGTGTGGGGTAGGAGGGGGACTCAAAAGGGAGGGGATACATGTATACTTATAGCTGACTCATGTTGTTGTACCGCAGAAACTAATACAACCTTGTAAAGCACTTTTATATTTCAATGACAAAATTTTCCCAGAAAAAAAAAAAAGTTCTAGTCTTTTCTTTTCTTACCAGTTGTATGCCCTAGTGTCAGAGCTGTGAAGGTTACTAATCCTCTGATTTCCAGGCTTATGACAGAGTCAGAAAAATTTAAAAACCAAACCAAGTCTTTACTCCCTAACAGAGCAGCAGGCACGCAGCTGGAGACAACGCCACATACCTTCTGCTATACATCTGACCCAGGGCTGGGCTACGATTTGAGATGCTGGGAGGTGGGGTGGCTGGGCAGGCCTGGGAGCCTAAGTGGACCCTCTCTGGCCAGCTCAGGGCACAAGGGACTCTCCCTGGCCACAAAATATCTTTCTCTTTGGTTCTGTCATCCCAGCTTAAGTTGTATATTATTCACCCCTTTGGATGAAAAGTACGGAGCCTTCTGTGGAGGGGGTCACTGGCAAAAAGTGAAGAGTGAAAGTCGCTCAGTCATGTCCGACTGTTTGCGACCCCATGACCATACAGTCCATGGAATTCTCCAGGCCAGAATACTAAGGTGGGTAGCCTTTCCCTTCTTCAGGGGATCTTCCCAACCCAGGGATCGAACTCAGGTCTCCTGCATTGCAGGCAGATTCTTTACCAGCTGAGCCACAAGGGAAGCTGAAGAATACTGGAGCAGGTAGCCTATCCCTTCTCCTGCAGATCTTCCCAACTCAGGAATCGAACCATGGTCTCCTGCACTGCAGGCGGATTCTTTACCAACTGGGCTATCAGGGAAGCAAAAGGAACACATCAAATCAGTATAATCATTCACCTCTTAGCTTTGTGAGGTAGTTGGATGAAAGAGTCAGAAGGGAAGTGTGAGCAACCCTGGAGTTTTAGGGCTGGTGGGGGTTGCCGCAGCCCGCAGGTAGGATGCTAGAGGCACCGAGAGGAAGAAGACTTGCACGCTGTTTCGGTTATGGCTTCTGACTGTTTGGGAGTTTCCCTGATAGCTCAGTGGGTAAAGAATCCACAGGCAATGCGGGACACCCCGGTACAATTCCTGGGTCAAGAAGATCCCCTGGAGAAGGGATAGGCTACCCACTCCAGTGTTCTTGGGCTTCCCTGGTGGCTCAGCTGGTAAAAAACACGCCTGTAATGCGGAAGACCTGGGTTTGATCCCTGGGCTGGGAAGATCCCCTGGAGAAGAAGAAAGCTACCTACTCCAGTATTCTAGCCTGGAGAATTCCATGGACAGAGGAACCTGGCGGAGTACAGTCCATGGGGTCACAATGAGTTGAACATGACTGAGCGACTAACACATTAAATCCAAGGACAAGGGTCCTCATGAGGGAACATGGAGGAGAGACAAGGAAGAAGGGACAGCTACGTGAGTGCAGAGGCAGAGATGGGAGTGGTGCAGACCCAAGACTGCTGTTTTCCTTCCTCACAGGTTCCTAATATCCACATATCTAAATGCCTTTGTCCCCCTTCAACATATGTCACTTTCTCTTGAAATTTATCTTTATTTTTTTTAAGATTTTTTTTTTGATGTGGTCCATTTTAAAAGTCTTTATTGAATTTGTTACAATATTGCTTCCATTTTACTTTCTGGTTTTTTGGCTGCCAGACATGTGGCATCTTAGCACCCCAACCAGGGATTGAACCTGTGCCCCTGCATTGGAAGGCAAAGTCTTAACCTCTGGACTGCCAGAGAAATCCCTCTTTTTTTTTTTTACTTTAAAAATGTTCCAGTTTTTCTCTTAAAAATTACCTTTTGTATATATTCATCTTATAGTCTTACTAGTTTACTCGTCATTTTTTTAAAATTTTTAATTCTTTCCTGATCTCTGTCATCTAATTTTTAAGTTTTCCTAATTCTGATTTATGTTGGTTTCTCCCTCCCTCATGTTTTATATCATTTCTTAATGCCTTTCAGCTCATTTGGACCTGGGTCACAGTTCTGAATTGTTCCAAAGCCATGTCTTTCTGGCATGCTTTCTTTAGAAATGTAGTCTGCTCCTTGTTTTCTTTTTATATAAAAACTTTGTACGGGATTTGACCTCACTGCTTTGCAATCACTTGTTTCCATGTGAAATTCATTTTCCGGAACTTTTGGAACACAGTGTCGTTCTAACTTTACAAAGCCCCTGGAGAAGGGAACGGTAACCCACTCCAGTACTCCTGCCTGGAGAATTCCGTGGACAAAGAGCCTGGCGGGCTACAGTCCATGGGCTTCAGAGTCGGATACGACTGAGTGACTAACACTCTCATTTTCACTTCTCTGCCTTCACGTTCACGTTGTGTTCAAATATACGACTGCTGAAACTTCCAGGTTCTGTTCCCTTATGGCATTTTTATTCCCCTAAGTCTCTGTTGTTCCTATCCTGTTCAGTTTGATTTCACTTCAGGTAGCTTCTCACTACATGGTCATCCTAGAGGAGGACCTGATTGGTTAGTTCGAGAGTTCACAGTGGCTGGAAGGCTCTAGATCCTTTAGACCAGGGATCCCCAACCCCCGGGCCATGGACCAGCATCGGTCTGCGGCCTATTAGGAACTGGGCCACACGGCAAGAGGTGAGCAGCGGGAGAGTGAATGGAGCTTCATCTGCATTTACAGCTGCTCCCCATCACTTGCATCCTCCCGTCAAGATCCATGGAAAAATTGTCTTCCATGAAACTGGTCCCAGGTGCCAGATGAGTTGGGAACTGCTGCTTTAGACCTCCCCTGCAGGCTGTGAAAGTTGCAAAGTGAAAGTGGAAGTTGCAAAGAGTCATGTCTGACTCTCTGCAACCCCATGGATTATACAGTCCATGGAATTCTTCAGGCCAGAATACTGGAGTGGGTAGCCGTTCCCTTCTCCAGGGGATCTTCCCAACCCAGGGATTGAACCCAGGTCTCCTGCATCGTGAACAGATTCTTTACCAGCTGAGCCACCAGGGAAGTTCAAGGATACTGGAGTGGATAGCCTATCCATTTCCAGCAGATCTTCCCAACCCAGGAATTGAACTGGGGTCTCCTGCATTGCAGGTAGATTGATTCTTTACCAGCTGAGCTATCAGGGAAGACCCCTCCCTGCAGGCTACCTGTACTCATCACTCTTAGAATCAGTAAAAGGACTCCCACTTTCAGCGGTTCCTCTCAGACCGACCCTCTATGCTTTTCAGCATTCACTATTTGGGGTGCTTTCCCTGTTCTAACATCCAAAAGCCCCACTGTTCCTTGGAGATATCTTGTCACCTAGTTTTGTCACTGCTCATGGGTTGAAGTTTTGCTACTAAGTTGCTCTGCTTTTTCCCAGGGGTTCTAAGAGATTGAAAACTATGCTGCTGCCTGTGCTGTCTCCCCAGATTCTATCGCAGAACACTTCCTATCAGCAAGGCCAGAATCCCTCTGGTGTCTCATAAAAAAAGAGCACTTTGTGTGTCTCGGTGAACTGTTGCTGGGTTTTGTGGCAGTAAGTGGAAGTGTGATAATCTAAGGGGTCTCTCATACAGATGGCTAAAAAGCACAGAAAAAGATGCTCAACATCACTAATTATTAGAGAAATGCAAATCAGAACTATCAATACAATGAGGTATCATGTCACACCGGTCAGAATGACCATCATCAAAAAAATCTGCCATCATCAAAAAATCTACAAACAATAAATGCTGGAGATGGTGTGGAGAAAAGGGAACCCTCCTACACTGTTGGTGGGAATGTAAATTGGGACTGCCACTATGGAAAACAGTATGAAGGTTCCTTAAAAAACTAGTAATACAGCTCCATATGATACAACAGTTCCATTCCTGGGCATATATCTGGAGAAAACCATTAATCCAAAAAGTACATGTACCCAATGTTCATCATGGCACTATTTACAACAGCCAGGACATGGAAGCAACCTAAATGCCCATCAACAGAAGAGTAGATAAAGAAGATGTGGTACATATATACAGTGGAATATTACTCTACCATAAAAAAGAATGAAATAATGCCATTTGCATCAACATGGATGGACCTAGAGATTGTCATACTGAGTGAAGTAAGCCAGACCGAAAAAGACAAATATATGATATTACTTATATGTGGAATCTAAAATAAAGGGGTATAAATGAACTTATTTATAAAACAGAAATAGAGTAACAGATGTAGAAAACAAATGTATGGTTACTGGGGGTAAGGAGCAGGGGAGGGATAAATTGGGAGACTAGGATTGACATATACACACGACTATGTATAAAACAGGTAACTAATAAGGACCTACTGTATAGCACAGGGAACTCTACTCAATACTCTGTAATGACCTATATGGGAATAGAATCTAAAAAAGAGTGGATATATATGTATAACTGATTCACTTTGCTGTACGGCAGAAACTAACATAACACTATAATCAACTATATTCCAATAAGAATTAAAAATGTGAGGGGGTCTCTGATCACACCAGAGGGGATGACAGCTCCAAGTGCAGGACGCACAGACTCCACACCTGGACGGAAGACACAACATCAAAGGTCTCTGAGCTTCAGTGGGCACTGGGTCTCAAGGCAGGGGACACCCAGCTTCTCTTATGTACAAGACTACGGAACTATTCCAGTGAAGATAACACTTTCGAAGGGAAGGACTTTCTAATGGGGATGAAAACAATAGCCTCGATGACCACAATACAGACAGCTGACCTCTTCACTGTCTTTCCACACCTCCTCTCATGAAAAAGTTAAGACTGTCAGACGTCAAAAAATGACATAATTTTAAAAAATTCACCAGGTTGTGAGTGACTCAGCCTGAAGGCCAGACATGTCCGAAGTCCTAGATCATGGTGATGATCTCTCTGAGTCTTTCCTCCGCTCAGTGACCAATTCCAGCTCCAAGAAAGATGCAGCTAGCTATGTATTAGTCACATATTTCCCACAGAAGCCCGGGGAGAAGCGACTCAGCTGCTCGTCTGAGCAGGAGCTCCACGAAGCAGCCGGGTGTGGCTGTCAGAGCCCTTGCAAGTGTGGCCCGTTTGCCGTCAGCTCTAAACTTCGCTTTCCTGCTTTTTCAAAAGCCTCCTTTCTCATTAGGGTCTGGTGGCTTTGGAAGACCCGACCCAACCCTGAACGGCTGGTCTCATCAGAGGCTGCCGCCGTAGAATGATCTTTTTTTTTTTTTTAAATGGCTTTTTTAATGCAGTCCCTGGAAACTTTGCAAGCAATGTATCGATTTGCGATCCTTGAGCTGAATTATTGAGCTCTGGCAAAGGGAAATAAATCTTTCCCATTCTCCATGCCTGTTGCCAAGTGCCGCTTCCAGGAAGCAATGACTGTCCTTTCTGGAAATGAAATGAAGCTCAAAACGATCTAACCTCCTTCCCTTCACTTCACCTCCCTGCTCTTCCCTCCACTTGCAAGTCACGGACAAAAGCATTTTGCAGCCATTGCTCATTTGCCTGATGGGCACCTGAATTAGTGATGCCCAAATTAGTAATGGCTGGCCAAGGCAGCTTGCCAAAGAACGAGGACCTATTATTTTTCAGCAGAGCAGAGGGGGCTTGGGCAAGCAGGCTCACAGCCCGTCGTTAGGTTAAACACGCTTACGGTTTCATAAAGAAATCTCCCCCGCAGAGGTGGATGTGTAAACTACAGGGAGTATGTTCACTGAGGCTTGTGATCAATAAACTCAGGGGCCAGGACGGGGGCAGGAGGGTGGGGAGTGTGGGAAAGAGGGACCAATGCTGGAGTGTTCTAGCACAGACGGCGGGATGAACACAGAAACTTCCTGACACCTGCTGTTTCTTTCATTTCAGTCTGGGGCGATCATGTCACCTGGCACTGCTCCAGGGGAATTCCCATAATTACCAACAAAACACTGTTGGTCTAACCGTGCTGAGGGCTCTTCTGTCCATCTGTCCACCTATTCTCCCACTCACCCAGACATCTAACCGAACCAGGCGCCCCTCCCTCTCTCAATGCACTGCATCCTGTGTCAGGGGCAGGGTACACCCAGGTGAATGCCACACGGATGCTGGTAGGAAGAAAGGAATGTAAAGAGATATTGACAAGTCCATGCATTAGTGCAGGACGGGGGAATATTTTGTGAACCGAAGGAAGGGGTGACTGCTTTCCTGGCAGAGGAAAAGGTGGGTACGAGAATCTGGACAAGTGAAAGAGCAAAGCCAGTTTAGGAACCATTGAGGAGTTCAGTGGGACAAAACACGAGATGCATGTGGAACATGTGTTTACATGAGGAGAGGGAAGGGGTTCCCTAGTGGCCCAGTGGCTAAGACTCCGTGCTCCCAATACAGGGGCCCCAGGGTTCAATCCCTGGTCAGGGAACTAGATCCCACATGCTGCAAAGATGATAGAAGACCCGGCACAGTCAAATACACTAATAAAAAATATATTAAAAAAAATAGGGACTTCCCTGGTGGTCCAGTGGTTAAGACTCTGCATTCCCAAAGCAGGGGGTGTGGGTTCAATCCCTGGTGGAGGAACTAAGATCCCACAAGCTGCACAGCATGGCCATAATAAGAAGAATAGTAATAATTAGTAAAATTAAAAAAAACATACATTTAAAAAAATAAATAAATGAGGAGAGAGACTGTCAGAGCAACTCCATGTTGACGCCTAACAGGCATGTTAGGCCTAGGGCATCCCAAACTGCCCTCCTGCTCTCCCCTGTCCAGACCTCCTGCCCCCAGCCTCTCCCACCTCAGAGAATGCCAAGTCTACTCTTCCACTGCCAGCGCCCCACACCTGGCAGTCATTCAATCAGCAGCAAGTGCTGTTGGCTCTGCCTTCAAAATGTATCCAGAATCTGACCACTCCCATCACCGCTGCTCCGCCACTCAGTCCCCCTCACCATCACCTCTCACCTGGAATTACTGCTGCTGGTCCCGAACTGGTCCCCCAGCTTCCACCCTTGTTCCCCTACAGTCTGGTCTCAATCTATCAGCCAGAAGGATCCATGTAAAACATGTCACTCCTCTGCTCGAAATCCCCCAGGGGCCTCCTTCTCACTCGGTCAAGGTCAGAGTCCCTAAATGACCTTTGGGTCCCACATGATCTTACCTCTGTCCAAACCTGCTTCCTCCTACCTGTCCCTTCCCTCATTCTGCTCAAGCCACCTGACCCCTTTGTCTCCCCTCACCAGGCACATTTCTACCTCAGGGCCTTTGTACTTGCTGTGCTTTAGCTGGAGCATTCTGACCTCAGACATCCTCACTTTCTCCAAGTCCTTCCCAGACACTGCATATAAAACTACAAATCTCTGTCCTCTGACGCCTCCTTATTCTGCTTCCTGCTTTATTTTTTTCCTTAGCATTTATCACAATCAAATCTATATATTTTACTATTTATCTTGTTTACTATTCATTTTATTCATTAGGATGTAAACAATTTTTACCTTCTGCTTTATTATTTATCTTTTTGGTGTTCAATGGATTGAAGACTATGCACATTTTAAAATCCTTTAAATATAATTATATACTCCGCAAACTATCTAAATGAAGCAAATATTACTATCATTAAAGTTACCTCATCCTGACATCCAGCCTCTGAATATGCTTGCAAAAAGCCTGTTACAAGCCCAAGATAGACTCCTGATTAAACATCTTTTGATGTTTACTATAATTAGTTACACAAATCTAGGATAGCAGAGAGGAGGGTTCCCTGACGGCTCAGTGGTAAAGAATCTGCCTGCCAATGCAGGAGACACAGGTTCCATCCCCGGTCTGGGAAGATCCCAGGTGCTGTGGGGCAGCTATGCCAGTGCGCCACAACTACTGAGCCTGTGCTCTACAGTCCGCAAGCCACAACTACTGAAGTTTACATGCCCTAGAGTCCGTGCTTTGCAACAAGAGAAACCACTGCAACAAGAAGCCCATGGACCGCAACAAAGAGTAGCCCCCGTTTGCTGCAGCTAGAGAAAGCCCGCACAGCAACAAAGACCCAGCATAACCAAAAATAAATAAATAAACAAAGAAAAATTTAAGATGGCAGTGAAATAACTGTTCTGATTCTGACTATATCTCTGATGTGTCAAGCAGTTTCTGGCACATTGCAGGCGCTCAATAAGTATTTTTGAATGAATGAGAAGCTATGACCTGTGAAGAAAGGACGGTGTATCACAGTGTGGATTTAAGTCTTGGCTCCCCACCTTACTAACTGTGTGATCTTAGGTAAGACCACACAGTTTCCACAACTGTAAAACTGGGACGGTGACAGAAGACACACTGGGGCGTTGTGAGCACTCAGGATGCTGAGACGTGTGTCATGCTCTTAGAACAGAGCCTGGCAATGATGAGGCACTTGATAAATGTTAGCCATTATTAGAAAGGGCCTGTCTGTTGTACTAAGGAGTTTAGACTTTATCCTAAGGCTACTTGGACTCATTGAAGGATTTTAAACAAGGGAGTAACACAATCAGATCTTGTTTTCCAATGGTCACTCCAGCTGCAAGTGGAGGATGAATTAGAACAGGGCCAGACTGGTACCAGATCAGTCTGAGGGCTGCTGTAGACATGGAGATGACAGATATCATTAGCCTGAACCAAAGCAGAAGGAATGGAGAAAGAACAGGCTCAAGATGTCACGGAGGCAGAACTGTCAGAACTCAGAGAGGAACTCAATGTGGAGGAAGCCGGCAACGACCAAATCCAGGCTTCTGATTCCTGCCACCAAACAGTGGGGCCCGGCCACCCCAGTCCACAGAGGACTGATAGGGAGAAAGTATAAGTCATTTTGTTTCATGGGAGGTGGCTGCGGGCTAGCAAGGTGGAGGTGGGGAGGTCCAGTACCACACAGCTGTGCGCATGTACCCAGTATGTGTGTGCGTGGTCAGCTGTGTCCAAATCTTTGTGACCCCACGGACTACAGCCTGCCAGGCTCCTCTGTTCATGGGATTTCCCAGGCAAGAATACTGGAATGGGTCGCCATTTTCTATTCCAAGGGGTCTTCCCGACCCAGGGATCAAATCCGCGTCCCTTATGTCTCCTACATTGGCAGGTAGATTCTTTAGCACTGAGCCACCTGGGAAGCCAGGTGGTATGCATCTGGTACTTAAGAGAAAAATCTCGGTGAGATACAAAAGATATTTGGGAGTCACCATCACACTGGTGATTCTTGTAGCTACTGAAGTGGATGAGTTTTAAGAAAAACATTTAAGGAGCAAATTGTTTAAAAAAGCGTATACCCGGGACTTTGCTGGCCATCCAGCGGTTAAGAATCTGCCTTGTAATGCAGGGGATGTGGGTTCAATCCCTGGTCGGGGAACTAGAAGGCCACAAGCTGTGTTAGAACTAGAGCCGTGGTGCAACTAGAGAGTCCTCAAGCCATAGTGAAAAATCCCATGTGATGCAATGAAGATTCCACATGTCGTGACCAAGACCTGACACAGCCAAGTTAAAAAAAAAAAAGGTGTACCCTTGAAGGAATGGAAGGGACAGCAGGAGACAAACCAGGGGAGGGTGGTACCTTGCAAACCAAGACAGAGGAAATCTCAGGAGGCAATGAAACTCACTATGAGAGGCAAGATAAGAAGGGCCAAGGCCCGTCCAGTGAATTTAGCATCTGGGGATTCTAGCCAGAGCAGAGGTGTTGTGGGGACAGAAACCAGCTCACGGAGGGTTGAGGCATTTACAGGAGGCGAGGAAATGGGAAGCGTGTGTGAAGAATTCTTTTAAAAACTTGGCTGGGAGGAGAGAAAAAGAGCCGGGGTGGTAGTGAAGAGTGATGTTGAGTCCAGGCAGGTTTCTTTCAATATGGAAGGGAATGAGGTGAAAATGGGAAAGAGGAATGAGAGCAGAGAAGGGAGAGGATAACCAACTGGGGAGGCCGGGGCACAGGAGCAGGGGGAAAGGGTGCTGTGTGCAGCCAGGGGAGGTCTACTGCACTGTGACTGGAGGGAGCAGCGAGCTGGGCCTGAGTGCAGACAAGCTGGGGGGAGGAGGGAGAGGGAAAAGGAGAGGAGGGGGAGGAGGGAGAGGGGAAAGGGGAGGAGGGGGAGGAGGGAGAGGGGAAAGGGGAGGAGAGGGAGGAGGGAGAGGGGAAAGGGGAGGAGAGGGAGGAGGGAGAGGGGAAAGGGGAGGAGGGGGAGGAGGGAGAGGAGACAGGGGAGGAGGGGGAGGAGGGAGAGGGGAAGAGGGGAGGGGAAGAGGGGAGGAGAGGGAGGACAAGGAGAGACGGGAGGAGGGGGAACAGGGGGAAAGGGAGGAGGGAGAGGGGAGGAGGGAGAGGGGAGGAGGGAGAGGGGAGGAGGAAGAGGGGAGAGGAAGAGGGGAGAGGAAGAGGGGAGGAGAGGGAGGACAAGGAGAGAGGGGAGGAAGGGGAACAGGGGGAAAGGGAGGAGGGAGAGGGGAGGAGAGGGAGACAAAAAGAGAGGGGAGGAGGGGGAACAGGGGGAAAGGGAGGAGGGAGAGGGGAGGGGAAGAGGGGAGGAGAGGGAGGACAAGGAGAGACGGGAGGAAGGAGAGGGGAGGAGGAGGGGAAGAGGGGAGGAGGGGGAGGACAAGGAGAGACGGGAGGAAAGGGAACGGGGGAAAGGGAGGAGGGAGAGGGGAGGGGAAGAGGGGAGGAGAGGGAGGGCAAGGAGAGATGGGAGGAGGGGGAACAGGGGGAAAGGGAGGAGGGAGAGGGGAGGAAGGAGAGGGGAAGAGGAGGAGAGGAGGGGAAGAGGGGAGGAGGGGGAGGACAAGGAGAGAAAGGAGGAAGGGGAACAGGGTGAAAGGGAGGAGGGAGAGGGGAGGATGGAGAAGGGAAGAGAAAAGAGGGGGGGAGGGGATGAGGAGGGGGCGGAATTGTAGGCCTGACTGCATATCAACTGCATATCAGAGAGGAGGGCGCTGACTGGGGTTAGTGGAGGAAACACAAAAACCCAGTCTCTTCTGGAAATGCAGACTGTAGGCTCACAGACACGGAGCTCCAGACTGCAACTGGTATAAAACCAAAACACAACAGGTACACAGTGAGACTATACAGTGTTTCCAGAGAAACCTCCTCGAGTACCATTCCCATTGCTCCTCTGATGAAACACCTTCAAGGCTCTGCACTGAATACGTAACAGAATAAAACCACTCTCTTGACAGGGGCGTTCAACACTCTAATGCAGACCCTATCCAAGACCTTTCATCTGACTTTCCCTCCTACCTGCCCTGGTCCAGCCACTCCCCCTCTGCTCATCATGACCTTGCTGCTTCAGACTGGACCCCAGTCTCCCTCCAGCACTGCCTGCTGGAACTCAGCCCTCTTTTAAGTCCTGGCACTAAAATCACTCTTTCCCTGAAACCTTCTTCCAAAAATGTCTCTCCTGTCTTTCTGCTTCCAGAATGCTCTGAAGATGTATACAGGACTTGCAGAAGCTATGATAAATTAAAAGTTATCCACATTGTGCCTTCTTCCCCACTACGCAATAAGCTCTAAATGCAAGCCTACTTGTGTTGGAGGTGGTCCCTTCGCCCCCTCCATGGAACCCACCTTGGCTGTGTTCACACACTTGATTTGGCATGGGGCCAGGCTTGAGGTGTGCTTTTTGTGGCCATGGAAAGAACAAGAAGGCTTTTTGACCAGTAATAATGATTTATGCATTAAAATTGAATATACCCTACAAGGTCTGTCTCTCTGGCTAGAAAAGCTTACTATAGGTTGGGTAGGCAATGAGCTGGAGATGAGATCTTGGGACTATAATATTAGGTCAGTCTATAGGACATTTTGGACCCTAATCAATTGATTTATTCATTGGCTCTCCTTCCTAAGTTTTCCTTGTTTGGCATCTTAAGAAACATTTTCCTTTCTGAAGTTGTTCATCACTAACTCCTACTTCTTCAGCTTCCGTAAAGCAATGTAGCAGAAGTACGAGCACCACACACATGCAGGCTCTTCTGTTTGTTTCTAAGAGATTAATTATTGAAAACTTCCAATGTGAAAAGGCAAAACATGAACTGAGCTTTTACTGTATACCTGGTGCTTTGGAGATTCTGTTGGATCCTTCCTGCAGCACTGGGAGATGAATGCTACTGTTATTTATTTTTCAGATGAGAAAATGCTAACACAGGCAGAGAGGTTCAAAGACTTATAGAGATCCTGTGTCCACTGAGTGCTGAGACCAGGACTCACAGCCCAGACCGCCCAACTCCAGAGTTCATGTCCCCACACCCCCAGTTCACAGCACATCACCAGGCAGTTCTAAAGCCTGGAGAGTATACCCCTCGCCCTCTCCCCTAATGACACACACTATCTGTGGCTTGGGACTTTGAGCACCTGAATTCTGGGTGGGCTGTGAGCCCGGTGGAAGGATGGAAGGAAGATGGTGTCTGATTGAAGTTTCCATTTGCTTCAGAGAAACATCAAGGAAAAGCAGGAGACGGTTGAATCTGAGTGACTTAAAGCTAGCAAGTTATGAACTGCGGTGTGAATCTTTCGCTCAGCTCCTTCCTACCCTTTCTTAGTGAGCTCCAGGCTCCCCAGCACCCACCATCCTTTGGCCTCAATGGACAAGGATGGCTGAGGGTGGGATCCTGGAGGGAGGGGCCAGGCAGGACTTCAGACTCCCCACCCATTGGTCTCCACACACCTTGAGATCCGCCCTCCACCCAATAAAACTTAGCTGAGCACTGAGTCTCAGGCAGTGATCTCTGTCAGACAGGGAGCTGTGTTCCTGCTTTGCTTAAATGTTTTCAGAAGCTTCCCAGGGCTGCCTCAGGGCCTGCCTAACTCACCATGTCACCCTCTGGCTGACCCGGCTCCAGCCTCATAGACAGGCTTGCAGTTCCCAGAGGCGCTGCATTCTCCGGCCTTTGCGCACGCCACCCGCTCTGCCCGGGACAGCCTGCTTCCGTTGTCGGCCCAGTGAACCAGGCATGCTTCAAAATGTACTAAGATCTCTCAAGGCTCACCTTGGTGAGGTCTTTCATAAACTACCACCCTCGGAAGGATTAGACATGCACCATCTCATCCTCAGAGGTGCTGAACAGAACAAACAAAAACTGGGACGGAACTGCCTTTTGCATCATTTTTGAGTTTCAAATCCTACAATGATTGAGGGTTCCAGGCATTTCTACCACACCCAGCATATGGTTCTCCATGCTTGTGCTAAGTCAAGTCAGATGTGTTCGGCTCTTTGCGACACCGTGGACTGTAGCCCTCCAGGCTCCTGTGCCCATGGGATCCTCCAGGCATATGTAGCCATGACCTCCGCCAGAGATCTCCTGTAAGCTGTGTCTCTTGTGCCTCGTGCATTAGCAGGCGGGTTCTTTACTTGCTCCCGGTCAAATGAATCTGTTGTATCCTGTTCAAAAACATTCTCAAATCTAAGTCATCACACCCTATACCTGGATGTCCTTTTCCTCTGAACCAAATCACGGGAAATGGAGACATGAATTTATATCTGGCAACAAAGGGCTTTCAAAAGTTGCAGCTTTCACAACAGCCAGAGGGGTCAGTGGTACAGACATTACTGTTCTTACTTCCAGCTGAGCACCCAGAAGGGAGGGAGGTAACTGGCTACTTGCTCAAAGCTGACCAACTAGTTCGAGGTGGGCCCAGGATTAGAAGTAAGGTCTCTGGCTCTCAGTCGAGGCTTTGTCTAATACTCTGAACTCTGAAAGCAGAGGTGGTCCCCTGGGTCAGTGTCCTCAAAGGTACTCTCCACACATATCCACCTGTTTATAACCAGGCCTTGGGGGACCAGTCACCTGAAAGGGTGACCCTATTCAATCAGGAGACTGTGGACAAGGAATTGAAAGCCTTGTGTTTTCCTGATTGTCACCTGCCTTGTTTGACAAGGGCTGAACATCACTGTCTTTGAGGCTGTTTCCTTCTCTGTAACATGGGAATGACTCTTTCTATCAAGCCCACCGCCTCCCAGGGCTGTTGTGAGATCACACAAGACAATGGACAAGAAAGTTCTTCAACATTACAATAGGCAGCATTCAAGAACTGTCTGCCTGCCAATGCAGGAGACATAAAGAGACATGGGTTTGACCCCTGGGTTGGGAAGATCCCCTGGAGGAGGACACGGCAACCCACTGCAGTATTCTTGCCTGGAGAATCCCATGGACAGAGGAGCCTGGCTGGCTTAGGGTTTCAAAGAGTCAGACATAACTGAAGCAACTTAGCACGCACGCAGTTATAAGCATGTACCCTATTCACAGTGTGCTTTGACTTCTCCAGCCAAGTGGGTGAACTGCTGGCCCTCAGGAGAGCTGGGTACGTCCTTTGCTGTTGCTTTAGGGCCTCTGTTTCCTTCTCCCTTTGCTCTGGCTGGGCACCAGCTCTCGGTTTTCTGAACTGAGCCTGCAGAAGCAGCACCAAGGTCCCCTGCCCTATACCAGGACTACCCTGGTGGCAGCTGGCATCATGCTGGAGGCAAGGCAGAGGCAGTGGGGGAGGGGCACTCTGCTCACATCTCTTTCTCCTCAGGTGTCTTTTGTCATTATTAACCCCCTTCCAAGATGCTGATAGAATTCTAATTTCCTAAGGTCTCCACATTGTCTTTTGCATTTGTCTTTCTATATAAGGTTTCCTTCAAGGGAAAGGATACAAACCACATCTCACAATGAAGCCTGAGAGGGAGGTGTAGAGCTCAAGAAGGAGGGCCATGGATCTGAGCTATTGTGATGTGGATACTAAACTACTGTCGGTCTCTGAATGATGGTGTCAAACCCTGGTATGACTCAGAACACCTAGCAGAGATAGGGCTGAGATCTCAGAGAGGAACTGTGGGCAGTGTTTACGATGACCTGTCCACACGGGGGTGAGATATACCTGCTCAAAGAAAGAAATTTTGTCTCCTGGTCAGGTTTGAGTGATCATCATCTGTAGTTTGGATCCAAAATACTGGAATCTCTCTCTCTCTCTCTCTTTTAAACAAGGTTTGGTTTACAAAGCCAGGAAAGGATAAAATGTTTAAAATTGGAGTGGAATCTAGAGAAATGATATAGATGATCTTCTTTGCAAAACAGAAATAGAGACACAGACATAGATAACAGACATATGGACACCAAGGGCCGTGGGATGAATTGGGAGATTGGGATTCACATATATACACTACTGATACTATGTATAAAGGAGATAACTCATGAGAATCCACTGTATAGCACAGGGAACTCCACTCAGTGCTCTGCGGTGATCTAAAAGGGAAGGAAATCCAAAATGGAGGGGATATATGTGTATGTATAGCTGGTTGACTTTCTTATACAGCAGAAACTAACAACACTGTAAAAGCAACTGCATTTCATTAAAAATTACTTTTAAAAAATAAAATTGGTACTACTCTGGGAAGTCATGGTAGACTTGAATTTCCTTAAAAAAGATTTAAATAAAACAAAATAGATACAACATAACAAACTCTAGTGAATATGATTTCATTTTTCTTTGATTCCTGAGTGGATAATGCAGGATATTACAGAAGTTCGAGGTCACTATTAAAAACATCAGTTGTCATTGTACTGGTGAAATATATAACGTGCCAGTTAATAATAGCTTTAGAAAGTCACAGAAGATCACATAATAGAGGTTTTACTGTAACTGGGTTCATGATAGTTGAAAGAAATCAATGCTTTTTCCAAAAAAGACTAAATCACTTCTAGGAAATAACTCATGCTCTTTGAGAATAGGGCAGGGTTTACAAGGAAGTGCTCGGTACTCCCTGGAAGAAAGGTGCTGTATAATTGTAAGTTGTTCATCCTGTGCCTGAGGTCCTATCCACCACGCATCCAGCCTCTCCTTAAATGGAGTGGAAGATTTCTGCAGCCTTTCCTACATCCAAGGAACAACATGCAACTTGGATTCTTAAAAGAAGAACTCTTTTAAGGTCATGTTCAGAAGGACCCTTTGCTTACAGGAATTTGGGCTGGAATTAGAGTTCTCAGCTCTGATTTGAAGAAAGAGAGGGAGGAAGCGATGAAAGGAGGGAGGGAGGGAGAAGAGAGAGAGAGAAAGAATCAGAGCCATACCACACGCCACTTAGCCACCAAGGACAGAGTTTCTGTGCCATTTTATTAGAACATGAAACCTCTTCTGTTGGCTACGAGTCCACTGTGAGCTGAAAAGAAGTCAGTTCACTTCCTTAGCATCTGGGGTCCCATCATTCTGAGTCATGGCCACATTAACTCTGCTACTGAAAAAGCAAGAGCCTGGCAGCACAGCCAAATCCACAGTTACAATGTGCAGCATCCCTAGGCAGGGGAGGTTCCTGCAAATGCAGGACTGTGCGGTGGCGTGACCTGGGGGTGGGCTGCAGAGAGAAGCAGGGAAGAGAGGAGGCTTTCTTTTTCAATACTGGCCACTTTCTCCGTAGAATTCAATTCTCCCCAATTGGGGGAGGATAGGGATTTCTGATTTCCTGCGTCTCTTCTAAAACAATGCACCCCGTCATCCCTGGAGGGCAGCTTAGCTGTGGCTGTGGGCTCTGGCTGGACAGACCTGGCCTGGCTGGGGAGCAGCTTGGCAAAGGGAGGACATTCACACGGGTCTTCCTGGGGCCTCGTGAATGTCAGGGAGCTCTGCCACTCAATCGCGTGGCAGGAAATCACTAAGCTCTAAGGATAAAGACCAGCCGGGGTCCCTGGGCAGCTTTAGGACTCATTTCTATTTCCCCTCGCGCTGGAGAAGCAGATTCCAAACTGCATTCAGACACAATACGGTCTGCAGCAACGAAGAAATTAAATCCTTTAAATCTGCAGCCCTTCTCATGGTACCCATCCCTGCAGCTCTCGGGCTCACAGATGCCTTTTGTTATAGTCCTAGGGATGTGTACTTAAAAGAGAAACCATGGTTTTGTAGCTGCTGTGAGAGGATGCTGAGGTGGGTGAAAGGGACCTGCCTCCCAAAGTCTGATGGTGGCCTGGGTCAGAGAAACAACGAAATTCACCAGAGACCATGTCCCCACCCCAAAGCTCTCCCCAAATGTGCCTGAGAGAGGGGCCAGAAGGAACCCCAGACAAGCACTGAATGTCCTTGACTGAGTGTGGGAAAGAGGAGGGGAGTTAAAGAAGGTTGGCTGCATTGCTGGCTGTGACTGATGAGGGAGGTACCTAAGAATCATTTCCATATCCTTCCTCAGGGAACCAGTGTAGAAAACTGGCAGTCTGCTTACTGCGATCAAGTCTGACAGAACACAGCCAAAATACCGCAAGAAATTAGAGGCTGAGGGGACCTCGAAGGGGATCATCACCAGCCTTCTGGTAATCAGGCAAGATCTGTGCCAGTTCACACAAGGAGTATGAATACCGTCCATTTCTCCAACAGTGGGGACCAGCTATGAGAATGAACAAGGAAATGATAAAAAGCATCCTGATCATGTGGAGAAAGGTTCTTGATGAACAAATACCTTATTCCACATAAAACACTTTACAGTGGTACATAAATTTCAGGTAAAGCCAAGGTATGTGGACATTTTCACTGCTATGTGCATCTGATTTCACAGGGATGCTTTTTGACAAGGTCGCCTTACGCAAAATTTGGAAGGAGGCAAACTCCATCTCACCTCCCCAGGTCTCTGCCCTTTTCCCTTTGATGACAGCACAAGGTATTAATATCACGGAGTAAGAAGCAGCACAGGCTTTAGATCACACAGCTCTGGTTGAAGTCCCAGCCCTGTCCCTGACTAGCCCATGACCTGGGCAGGACACTTCGTCTTGCTGCCGATGCAAAGAGCCAGCTCATTGGAAAAGACCCTGATGCTGAGAGAGATTGAAGGCAAAAGGAGAAAAGGGCAGCAGAAGATGAGATGATTAGGTAGTATCACCGACTCAGTGGACATGAACTTCAGCAAATTCAGGGAGACAGGGGGCTTCCATGGTGGCTCAGATAGTAAAGAATCTGCCTGCAAAGCAGGACACCCAGGTTCGATCCTGGGGTCAGAAAGATCCCCTGGAGAAGAGAATGGCAACCGACTCCATTATTCTTGCCTGGGAAATCCCATGGACAGAGGGGCCTGGTGGGCTACAGTCCATGGGGTGGCAAAAGAATTGGACACAACTTAGTAACTGAACAATAACAAAAAGCAGAATTCAACTCACAGGGACTGTTGGGAAAGTTACACGCGTGAAAAAGCTTGGTCCCCATCAGGCACTCAGAAATGTTGCCTTTCTTTTCTTCTTTCCTCCCTTCCCACCACCCCTTCCCAAAATGTATGTCTAATGATCTACACATCCCCTATCCACTAAAACATGCTTCCAGGAAGAGATCTAAAAATAATTAATGTTCTTGTGAAATGACCCCCCAGTGCTTAATGAGCCATCTCCCCAGTCTATGGGCTTTTTAAAACAAAAATTCATGTTCAAGGGGTAAAATACTAAGCATAGAAATTTAGGCACTAAAGGGAGGGCCAGGAAGTATTCTGAAGGCAGCAAGTCTTTTCTGGAAACTCCAAAACCAGACAGATAAGCAGATAACTCCAGGGGCAGGGTCACCATGGAATGTTTCAAAAGACACTGCTTCTTGGAATTGTCACAAGTCATTGCTAAACCATTTTTCCTTTTTCTATTGACTGCCAAGTGTTATATTTATGGTAACAGAGGATTTCTCATTCTTTAGTTAGATTCTAAATGAATCTCATAATCTAGATACCACCAGAGAGTGAAGTAAAAGCAGAAAAAGATCAATTGAGGTTGAGATCCTGTTAAAAACAGTATCTGGGCAATGATCAGAGTTGGCGAAGAAATAAACAACACCGAATAATGATTACCAATTATTTGTTGTACTACTCATGTAACACATGAGATTTTGTGTTAACAAATGTCACATGAAGAAGAATTTAAAGAACTTTCTGACAGATGGTGGTGTTTCAAAATGACAAGACTGCCTGTGGGACATCCCACCCTCTGAAGTCTCTAGGCAGAAGGTGGACGGTCACCACTCAGTGAAGCTACAGGTGGAAAAAAAAAAAAAAAACCTGGCAGGGGTACACCAGATGACCGGGAATGTCCATCTAAACCCAGGAATCCTACTCTTATAAAAGCACTGGAAAAGAAAACAATAAGTTTGAGTCTTCCAGAAGGTGTAGGTTATTATTAAAGATGGACCAAATCCAGGATTAATTTGGAGGTTAATCCTAATCAGAAAGAGTAAAATCTGACACACGGATTTTGCTAATGGTGACAGTCATCATGTTTTAGATTGGCTCTTGCCAACTAGAACCTCAAGACACAACAGGTATTTTTGGTCAAGAGTGGCTAAGTCTTACACTAACTTACACTTAAATTTTTAAAGAAACCATGGATCATGGCACACAGGTACTTGGTTCTGAGCTGCACGGCCTCTGACAGAGATACTCATGCCTGTACTCCCTCACCACCCCCCACACACCTATGCTCAGCTCCTTCTAGGTCTTCACAGATGCACTTGAATGATGAGTCTTCTGGGCTGTTTTCTGGAATAAAGAAGCATTTTTGGTGCTCTAGTGGCCCTCTCAACCCCTCTGTGAAGTCTCACTTTGGAACATCACAGTCCTGAAGGACTCAGGAGAAAAGGGGGTTGGGGTTCACAGCCAGGATCAGGGTCAGCTCATAGACATCTTGAAGTTAACCTCTCTAACCACCCCCACCCCATCCCAAGCAGCCACCAAGATTAGGGCTTTATGGTGGGTGGGTGGGTGGGGAACGGGCTTCTTAATAGAATAACGGCCGTCTGTAGATATTGATCCCTCCCAACCCAAAGGAGGATACAGGAAGGAACTAAATTGAAGATAAGGAGCTGGGGCTACTCAATCAGCTATGCATCTGTGGCTTCTCTGTTTTATTAAAAAACATTTAAAAACAACACAATGAAATTATAAAAATGCACACTAGGTCAAAACAAATTGATGGTTTGGAAAGGACCCCTTATTTTGGATTATCTGTGTCATTCTCCTCTTCTTAGAATAGAAAATCAGTAGTTGAGTATACACGTCTCCCATTTGACTTGTTTATTTTTATTCCTCCCCTCTTACATCTTTTCTCCTTTTCCTTCCTGTCTCTTTGGGTTCTTTCTTACATTCATTTTGTGTTTTTCCTTCCCATTTCACGTTACTTTTTTTCTCCCTTCTGAATATTACACGCCCCATCATCCTTTTACCTCCAGCCCCGTTTCCTCCCACTTCTATCATTACAAATAGGTCACCCAGGTATCCATGATTCCCTAAAGTCACATTCCTCTACCCATCCTTCCTCTTCCAAGGGCTCCTTTATATTTCCTAGGTACCTGCTTGGGTTTCCTGATCCAATTCTAATGTATGGGGTTCTTTAGGGGGAGGGCAGGGGCACTTCCCACACAAAATCAAACAATGCTTGGGACACCAGCGTGGTGACCTAGGATTCAACAAGTCTGATACTATCTGCCCAGAGAGAACATCAGGTTCCACAGGTTGAGGGCTCAGTCTTACAGGACTGCCCCTCCCCCACAACTTAAGGCCCCAGTCACAAGTCCAGATTGTCAGCTGTGCTTCTAACCAATAAAGTATAAATCAGAAAGTCCTACCACCTTGATTAACATGCTATAGTGGCTCACAGAACTCCACAAAGATTTTACACACTAGATCACTGGTTTAGTATAAAAGGATGTAACTCAGGAAAAGCCAGATGGAAGGGGTGCAGGGGGTAAGGTCTGGGGAAAGGGTGGGAGCTCCATGTCCCCTCCCAGCACCTCCACATGGTCACCATCCCAGAACCCTCTCTGAACCCAGTCCTCTTGGATTTTTATGGAGGCTTCCTTAAATAGGCATGATTGATTAAATCACTGGCCATGGGTTACTGATTCAACCTTCAGCCCCTCTATAGAGCCCCTCTATAATTACAGGACTGGTTCCCCCTGGCAGTCAACCTGAATCTTTAGGTGTCTCCAAAAGCCACCTGTACCAGGCTCAGTACCTAGGAAATTCCAAGGGTTTTAGGAACCCTGTGCCAGAAATAGGGACCAAATACTTACTGATTATAAATTACAACATCACATCTACTAGCAGCT
Source organism: Okapia johnstoni (assembly GCA_024291935.2). Classification (NCBI taxonomy): domain Eukaryota; kingdom Metazoa; phylum Chordata; class Mammalia; order Artiodactyla; family Giraffidae; genus Okapia; species Okapia johnstoni. Next base: position 19,532,348 of record CM044320.1, on the reverse strand, counting down.
ACTATTTTCCTTTTAGTGCTTTGTTGCCTGCTATTATCCCCTTCAATGTATTTCTCTAGGATACCACGTCAGGTACTTTTTCCTTCTCATTGCATCCCTTGGGGGAAACGGGGGGGTGGATGGACGGAGGTGGTGTGACCACAACTGTGGCAAAAAATACACAATTCACGTTAAAGCAAAAGTTGCTTACATAGTAACAGTGGTTTGTGGGGCCCTATCCCATAGTTGAGATTTTTGGACTGAACTACATATGCCACTCTAACAAATGTTTGAAAACAATGAACTTTGCTGACCAAAAACCAAAGAGTTTAGTCTGAAAATTCTAGAAAAGCCTTAGAGGTGTTCTTTTTCAAGTGAATTTCATGTTTCCCTTTCACGATCCTTTCTTTGATTTATGGGTGGGTGTATTGTTGATGATCATCAGGAAAGGCGGCTGCAGGCTTGGAAAGAGAAAAAATACATGCTCCTATCATTGGGTTGGCCAAAAAGTTCGTAAGATGTTACAGAAAAACTCAAACTTTTAAAAAAGAAAAAAATTTTATTTATTTGGCTTGTATCAGGTCTTTGTTGTGACATGTGGGATCTAGTTCCCTGACTAGGGATTGAACCCGGGTCCTTTGCATTGGGAACATGGAGTCTTAACCACTGGACCACAAGGGAAGATCCTTGGATGAATTTTTTGGCCAATCCAATACTTCAGAATGTGCTAAGGTACCTCTGGTCTAGGAAGTAACTCCTACTTTTGCAAAACTTCTTGGGGGCAAGAATAACGGTGATTGGATACCACCTGCCATTTTTCTGTTCCAAAAAGAAAATAAAATCTGTGAGTCCAATCAAACAGCCATTACCCTAGTAACAGAAACACCCCTGGCCCGGTGCATCGTGGTTCCCTGGAAAGGTGGTTAGTTTACATAGATACATGGAGGTAAAGCCTTCCCCTCTTTAAATATGTGTTCCTGCCTGGCAGTGACTAAAACCTGAAGTGGGTTATTTGGTTAGTCTTTACATATGATTTTATTATGTGACTACTTTTTTTCCCTCTCTCATCCACCTTTCAACAGGTTCAGAAATGAGAAAAAAAAAAAAAAACTTTCATCTCTGAGGTTTCACAGCACAGCTGTCACCCTAATAGCTTGGGGCCCCACCTGCTCATGACTAATGAGCCCTGCACACTTAGAGATCCTTGCCAGAGCCACCGCTTCCTAAGCGGAAGCCTGGCCTCGCACGTGTTCATTGAAAGCCCCTATGAATCTAGACTTTTCTTCACTCTACCAATTCTCCCTGCTACTACCCATTTCCGCAGGCGCTTCATAAAAAGTGATGCTTGGAATGCGATCTCAAAATCCACCTACTCTCCAGCGTGCATTTATTTTCTTTGAAATTCTTTAAGATCAAAATTAAGTAGATGCCTGTTTCTACTACAATTTACAACTGCAAGTAATTCATACTGAGCTGTAAAAAGCCACACAGTTACAGCAGTTGCAAGAGAACCAGACTATTTAAAGACAACTTTACAGCCTAAGCTTACCTGGAGATTTGCCACTGGTGGGCCTCAGACTCTACCTAGATCTTTAAAACACAGAAAGAATTCTAAGGGACTGAGACCATTCATCCGCGTGACAACTGACTTGACTGGGGAGGGACACCACCAAGGGACTATAAAAGTCACTGCTGTCTTCTAAGGAATATTTAGCATATTCAAAAAGGTCAGGTCTTGGGACTTCCTTGGTGGTCTGGTGGTTAAGACTTCACCTTCCAATGCAGGTGCTTGCGGGTTCGATCCCTGGTCAGGGAACTAAGATCCCATGTGCCTCACAGCCAAAAACCAAAAAACTATAAAACAGAAACAATATTGTAACAAATTCAATAAAGGCTTTAAAAATAGCCCACATCAAAAAATAAAAAAAAATCAAAAAAAAAAAAAAAAAAAAGAAATGTCAGGTTTTGAGTGAAGGCTGATTCCCCTGCTCAAATGAAGAGCTCACAGAGTTGAGCTCATCAGCTTCTCTGGTGCTGGCAGGATGAACACCATGTATGTGCACCGTGAAGTTCAGAGAACCAAAACTTGTCAATTTATCCCTGCACTGACAGTGCAACTCAACGACCAATTCTTTAAAAGAGCAAATATATTACAATTCAAATAAAAATACACCAAAGCCTAAAAGCTCCCGGAGCTCTCCTCTTTTAATATTTGACTGTCTATTGTCTGCAGCATTTAGCACATTGTCATGAAACTTTTTTACGTGGAAACCTAGAATGGCTGCTGCATTATCAAATGACACTGATTACACAGGACAAAGGGCTAAAAGAGCCACCCATCTTTCTTTGGTGTCTGCTTCCTCATCCTTCCCAACTACCAACTGATAAGTTTCTATGTTAAAAAATTTATTTTATTGAAATATAGCTGATTTACAATGTTGTGTTAGTTTCTGCTGTGCAGCAAAGTGGTTCAGTTATACATATGTATATATTATTTTCCATTATGGATTATCATAGGATACGGAATATAGTTACCTGTGCTATATAGTAAGACCTTGTTGTTTATTCATCCTATGTATAATAGTTAGTACCTGCAAATCCAAAGCTCCCAATCCATCCCTCTCCTACCCCTTCCCCCTCGGCAACCACAGGTCTGTTCTCTATGTCTCTGAGTCTGTTTCTGTTTTGAAGGTAAGTTCACTTGTGATATTACTTTAGATACCACCTATAGGTGATATCATATGGTATTTGTCTTTCTCTTTAATTGGTAAGCTTCTTAATCTTCCTGCAGCATGTTCTGCAATATGACTGGAATACTGGAATACTATCAAACCTTTAACCTTTCCACCATCTTCCAAGTCTACTTTCATCTGAGGTGTGGACAACAGAAATTTCCTTTCCATTAGACTTTTAGGTCCCAGAACCATGACTTTCAATTATTTCTTTATACCTCTTACTTACTTGACTGCAGAGACTGTTCCCCAACTTGACATTTTGATTATACTGTTCTGCTGAGGGGCTACAGTGACTTGTCCCAAAAGATCATTGCAGCCTCTTACCAGAATAGTAAATATTAATAGATGATATCATTTCATGCTCATAACTCTACGAGGTAGTGTCTGGTTTACAAAAGAAGAACTGAGATTTTGTGAGGTCCAAGGTTACTCCGGAAACAGTCATGGCTGCTCATTGCTCTTAGGACAAAGACCAATATCCTTAATGTGACTTTGCCTCATTCTCCCTCACCATCTTTGCCCCTTGCAATTCTATAACATGTTGCTCTGGTTTCCTGCAGCAAATTCACCAAATGTGAATTTGGCTGATCTTTCTATTCCTTTAAGACCATATCTTCTTCTGGGCTCAGAGTTTTCACACACCTTGTTCTCCTTCCCAGAAATAATCTTGCCTCCTCTTGACCCAACTAACTACTGCTAAGCTTTTAAATCTCTTCAATGTATGCGAGAGACTAGGCCACGTTTGCATGTTTTGTGCTTTTGAAGCCCCTTGGAGGGCCGCATGGATACAATTACCCCGGAGTGTAACTGTCTGTCTGAGTCATACCTGTGTCTCTCCCTGCCCCTGTCTGAGGTCTCACTAAACCATAGCAGACGAATAAAAAAGGTACAAACCCATGAAGAGACAGAATGGGAGATGCAGCAGTGGCAATTAAGAGGGGTACGCAAGATTTTAGAGAATGAAAAACAGATGGACAATTGGTATCTCCTGGAGTAGGAATGGCAACCCACTCCAGTATTCTTGCCTGGAAAATCCCAAGGACAGAGGAACCTGGTGGGCTACAGTCCATGGGGTCACAAAGAGTCAGACACGACTGAGTGACTGAGCACAACTGGTATCTGACTCAGTGGAGTGGGACAGTTGAACCCTACCTGCCTACAGGGAGATATGCCAACAAGAAACAAGCTGGTTTCCCTGGCAGAACCCCCTCCAAACCTCAGACACTAGAGGTTCTAAGTGCTTCTGAAGACAGGAGGGCAAGGGGTGGCGCTGAAGGTGTCTGTACTCCATTGCCCTGCCCCCAGTCCAGAAGCTGCTCCTTCGGGGAGATGACAGAACATTTGCTGGCTGGAACCAGGTTGAGTCAGAGGATGAGAAGGTCCAGGAGAGAGGACAGGCAAGAACACAGGGGATTTTAGTGAGAATCCACATAATGACAGATAAAAGCTCAAACCCCTCCCTAGCCAGGCTCCTTACAAGCCAGAGACCACAGGACTTCTTTGAGGACAAACTCACTTGCCCCCAAAACTTCTGGAGCCTCCCATGAGATAGCCAGATTCCCATCCAACTGGACCCCAGTTGATCCCAGCAGGCATCAAGCCCAATCTGTCCACAATGAATTGCCAATCATCTTTTTGAACAGACAGCTAAGAGTCACCATCCAATTAAAAGAAAAAAAAAAAAAGACAAATCAAGCAGTGAAAAGTGCTACAAAGGAAAACAGTACAGGGTAAAGAGGACAGGGAGTGAAGGCAGATACCATTTTGGATAAAGCTGTCAGAGAAGCTTCTCTAGGAGTTGATATTTGAGCAAAGACTATGCCATGGGAATAACTGGAGGAATAGCCTTATACGCAGACAGATGGCAAGTGCAAAGGCCCTGAGGTGGGAGTATAGGCAAGGTGAAAAGCAAGACTAGTAAGGCTGGAGAGGACTGAGCAGAACAAAAGGGGATACAGGAGAGGTGAGACGGGAGAGGTTCACAGGGTTTATCGGGTCCAGATCATACAGGACCAGGTGGTTCATACTCAGAATGTTTCTAAATGTAACTGGAAGCCGATGGAGGTTTTGTAGCAGTGAAATGACTCTATTTGGTTTCTATTTTACAGCAGATCACTCTGCAGAAAATGGACTACGTGGCTGGTGTTCATTCTTGGGGAAGCCTGACTCTCCCTCACTACACACTGTTATGAGCAACATGAAGGAAGGGGCCATATCTGTCTAGGTCACCGATACATATCTAGCACCTCATAGGAGACGGTACTCACCCAGTAAATGATCTGTTGAAAGGATGACTAGAACAGCAAAGGTAGAACTAAAATTAGTTCTGAGAATCCCAAGCTGTGGTCCCTCTAACACACTAATTAGACTTCCAGAAAATATAAGGCTACCTAGCAGACAGTCCTATGGTACTTTAATACAATTTTGATGAAGCCCATGACATAATAATAATATCTTAGTCTGGTCTATAGCTATTATGACATCACTGCGATCTATTTTAAGGTAAGAGTACTTCGAAAATGGCAATTATTCTTATGTAGACAAATTGTACTAATTAGTGTTTATAATGACAGCCTCTATTTATAACCTGTTTCAGTTAATCCCAGTCTACAATATGAACTCAAACATAAAACCAACAGTAAGTTATATTGCAAACAGGTCTTTTTTCCCCAAACAGCCCAGACTAATTCATTATTTTGCATTTCCATATTTAAAACTTATTCTGAGGCATTTTTTAAAAAATGTTTTTCCTCGCCTTTAAGTATACGCAGTATCATTCATCAATGATAATTTACCACTTTGAAAATCAATACTCAACTCATGAGGACAGCTGATCCTTACAAATAAGGTGAAAACATTCACAACTTTTATGCATTTTACACTAAGTTTAAAACCTTGCTCCTTTTTTACCTTTATGATTCATTTATTCAACAAACATGTACTGAGACTATATGCCAAGAATGGAAAAATATCATGTATACAAAGATAAACAATGGTCTCTGTCTTCTAAGAATCTAACAGGCAGACTTCTTATCAGCCAACAAATTTCTTCCTGGCTAATTGTAATTTTTTTCATGCTTCCCCAATTTGCAAGAATGTAACCACAAAACCCCACCTATAAATAGTCCAGTTCATTGATTTATTCTGATGCTGGAATGATCATTTCCTATCAAGAAAGCAAGAAAGATCCCCAGCTTGTGGCAGAAGTTTGGGGAGGTGGGACTCACAGAAGCTTCCACTGAATCTAGGACACTTTGGAAAGGAAGGCCACCATAGCTCGTAACCAGGAAATAATACCTATTAAGAAACTTGTAGAGAAATGAACTTGGCTTGGGGCAAGTCAAGTGATTAAGAGACAGTCTTCCAGTAACTGTCTAAGCAAATGGGAATAGCTAGAAAGAGGACAGGGGTCAATTGTTTTTATTATATGACAAGGGCAGGGCAAGTGGTAATGAGGCTACAGGTCACCAGGGCAAATTCAGCCTAATTAGGAGACCAAGCTTTTAAACTATGAGCTGGGCGATGAGAGTCACCAGGGAAACCTACAGAATTCTCAACACTGGAGATATTCAGAGTTCAGTTTCACCCCAAGGGATGAGTTAGGAATAATTAACTTTGCCCAATAACAAACAACAAAATAAAGCACCAGCGGTCCAGAGCAGGTCAAATGAACATAAAGCCTACTGGAGAACTTGATGTTCAAGGTTGGTTGTCCTGTGGTACATACTGCAGACAATTTACACTTGGTGTTAAGAGAACCACGTCACATACATAGTCAACCGTGTCTACCAATGACAAGGATTAATTAAAATCCCCTGTCCATATGTGATGGCTGAAGTGTCTGTAGTACTCATGAACCCATAACATTGCAGAGTCATAGGGATGTATTTTAACATGATGAGAAAGAACCAGATTTAATATGATTAAGAAGAACCTCAAGACATGTTTCAGAGCCCTCTCGATGCTTCCAGACAGAAGGTCTCTGCAGACACCAGTCTCTAGAAATCTAATCAGGGGACTTTCCTGGTGGTCCAGTGGCTAAGACTCTGCTCCCAATGCAGGGGGCCCAGGGTTCCATCCCTGGTCAGGGAACTAGATTCCATGTGCTGCAACTAGGACCCAGTGCATTCAAATAAATAAATAAATATATATATATATTTTAAAGAAATCTAAGCAATCTGTTTAACTGTGAGGGCTGATCTTCTAGGACAACTTGCTGATCACAACTTTTTGCTTCGAGAAAATGCTGCCCAAGTGAGATTCTTGAGGCTTCTGTACACTTGTACTTTCTTGCCCTCTCAGACTCTGAGAAAGCAGGGACGGACCTTCCCAGCCTCCTGGGCAGCTGAGGTTTGGAGGTTTAAGTGGTTCGTGTTATCAGACCTCTGCAGCGTCCTCACCAACAGGAAGTTTCCGCAGAGTTTCCATCACCGGAAATTTCCTGTGAGGAAGCCCTTACTGCACAAACAAAGAGCTCCTCAGCACCCCTACCTGCCCCCCAGCAGAACCTACAGAGGTGGCTAAGGCAGAGTGGGCAGATGGGGGTGGGTGTGAACAGGAGCTGAGGGGCAGGGGCAGACAGCATGGGAAGAAATGAAGGGGAACAAAGAAGCCCTTTTACTTCCTTTGGCCTGGAGTTTTGTCAGAACATTGCTTATTAACTGGTGCATATTCACTTTCACCTCTTGGCCTGACCACACTGAACTTGGAGAGAAAAGACCTAAGGAGAGTGAAGCGTCTGCTGGTCGACCTCCACCCTTAACCTCCAAGTCTGTTTCCCCCAACTGTACAACAAGGGAGGACTGTGATGATTAAATGAGATAGTTTAATCAATACATTAATATTGGTGAACTATAGGTGGTTCATGCTTGCATGCTAAGTTGCTTCAGTCGTGTTTGACTCTCTGCAACCTTAAGGACTGTTGTCCACCAGGCTTCTCTGTCCATGGGATTCTCCAGGCAAGAATATTAGAGTGGGTTATGGTGCCCTCCTCCAACGGATCCTCCTGACCAGACATAAGACCATCTCTTATGTCTACCTGCAGTGACAGGCAGGTTCTTTACCACTAGGACCACCTGGGAAGCCATAGGTGGTTCAGTGGTAAAGAATCTGCCTGCAATGCAGGAGACTCAGGCAGGAGACAGGGGTTTGATTCCTGGGTTGGGAAGATACCCTAGGGGAAGAAAATGGCAACACACTCCAGAATTCTTGCCTGGAAAATCCCAATCCATGGGGTCACAAAACAGCCAAACAAAACTGGGCGACTAAACAAGAACAAGAACAAAAGTATCATATAAATGTAAAATAGGACTAGGCTTGTGGCTCAGCTGGTAAAGAATCCACTTCCAATGCAGGAGACCTGGGTTTGATCTCTGGGTGGGGAAGATCCCCTGGAGAAGGGAACAGCTACCCACGCCAGTATTCTGGCCTGGAGAATTCCATGGACTCTCCAGTCCATGCGGTCGCAAAGAGTCGGACATGACTGAGTGACTTTCATCTTACTTCTTCACTTCATCATAACAGTATCTTCACTACAGCAAATGTCTGGATGACAGTGTGTTATCTGAAGAATAGCTTGGTCGCTCCCTGGGATGACCGTTCTGTTTCCCAGTCTCTGTCAAGACCCTCAGAGTCATTCAGAGCACCAGCCATGGTAAGGGAGCACTCTGTTTACACACCTAGATGTTTGGGGGGAGGCATCAAGATTTCCTAAACAAGCTTTTATTTTCCCAGCTGTAAGGAACATCTTCAAAATGTAGGCAACTGGCCTGAATGCTTTAGGCCATAGCCAGAGAGCAGCCTCCTGAACAAAGTCAGATAACTTTGGAAAAAAAAAAATTTGCCTTTTTTTCTTTTAAAGGCCAAGGTTAGAGTTTTAAAAAGAAAGGTCAGTTGAGAGGTCTATTTTGCTCTCTTCCAGTGAATTCGTGTTTCTCTGTTCACATATTTGCCATTCTCACGCGGGGAGTCTCCTCAGAATAATGTAAAACAAAATCACTCGTCCCCCACGATGAGGACAACTTTTCAGTGAACACAATTCATTCTTTGTCTCATCTGGATTTTTTTATTTTTAAAACCATGATATATTGCTACTTGTGGGCTTCCCTGGTGGCACAGTGATAAAAAACCTGCCTGCCAATGCGGGAGATGCAAGAGACATGGGTTCGATCTTTGGATTGGGAAGATCCCCTGGAGGAGGCCGTGGTAACCCACTCCAGTATTCTTGCCTGGGGAATCCCATGGACAGAGGAGCCTGGCGGGCTACAGTCCAGGGGGTCACAAAGAGTTGGACATGACTGAGCAACTGAGCACACACTGATACTTATACTACTTGAGAGGGTAGACTCCACACTCAGACAATGCTTGCCACACAGTACTCTGGCTTTTTAATTCTTGCTGGTGAACCTCTGGCCACATAACTTTGAAGAAAATTTTAAAACCGGAACCTCACCTTTCAAGATAATTCTGCAGGTTCATTCTTTCAAGGGTCAATACCACTGTATTTTAGTTCACTGACCTGTTGCAAAAACAGGCCTGCATTTCAAGTTTCTAGACTACAAAGAGGGGAATCCCCCCACCCAAGAGAGAGAGAGAGAGAGAGAAAAAAAGAAAATGCAACTTTTGAAGAACGGAGGCCATGAAAACAGAGACTAAACATGTGACAGTGGAGACTGTAGGTCAAATAACAAAAAAGGACAATACAGTCAGTCAACAGAGCACACAGACACATATTTTTAATAATAACAAATGATGTTCAGCCTGGTTGGTATGAGACTGTATGATATTATCATGAGTGTCTTTTGTTTCAGCCCCATTGTGAAGGCTTCCCTGGAGCCTCCCCTTAAAATCAAGTGGGTTCCACTTCACAAGCCTTTACTGAACACAAACCATGAGGTAGAGGTGGCCCCTATCCTCAGGAAGTCACTTTCCTGCAGGTGATGTGGACACGGCGCTGAGTAGCATACAGCAATGAATTCCTGTCTGGGGACCAGCCCTGGAGAGGACAGGGGCTCTGCCCATCAGGGGAGAAGGAGGGGGATAGATGGCGAGGCAGGTGATGCACAAGAGGACAAGGTCCTGCTACGTGACCCAGAACGTGGAATGGACTATGCGTCAGTCCTTAGCTGGTCATTCCCCTCCCCCACCCCAGCTGAAACTCCCTAAGGACATAAGCTGCCACCAGGCTGTGACTGGTTCTGAAACTCAAACATAGCCCTGCCGTTCAGAGATGGACTCCCCACAGCAACGAGTGGAGGCTGTAAAGAAATAACAGGTACTTGGATGCAAAGCAGAAGCTCTAGGACAAACTTCCTTCAATGCAAATCACCGGAGCTGAGCCTCAAAGCTCTCCCTCTGATTCAGGCCAGAACCACACCTCAGTGACTTCCAATTTGTACCGATGAGAGACTTGAGGGAAAAATCCATCTAACTCTCTCAGCCTCTGCCTTGGGTTCAGCACTTTTCTGTCCATGGTTTAATTCTCACCCCAATTTTGAGAGGGGAATTTTTTTTTTTTTTTTTTTAATTCCCCAGGTTAGACAAAGAAACTGCAAAGAAGAGAGATAAAGTGACTTTCCCTTTTAAGGACTTTTCCTTCCTACGCTGGGGCTTAGAAAGCTAGTCATGGCCCTACTGGCCTTGACAAGGCCTGCCACCGACCTCCTAACCAAAGTGCCACAGAAGTTTCCCAGCCGGGCGGGGTGGGGCCGGGAGGGTGATGTCCAGCTCTATCGGGCAGACCACTCAGGGGCTGAGAAGTGTGGCTATGAGGCATTTCTCAGAACTTCATACTTGATTGAACCGACCAAACTGCAGGGCTCTCCTGTTGGTTTTGGTCACGCTTATTAGCTGGATTTATCACTCTTGTCTTTCATTATAATCCATAACAGCTCATGTTTTCTGAGTCAAATAGAAATAAATCAAACACCCAAATGTCTACTCTCATTTGTATCTGGGAAGAACAAATACTACCCACTCCAAGGCTTGCATACCAGTAGCCGTGAGGGAGCCCTGAGGCTGATGAGGGGATTCCAACTAGTTGGGGGTGCTCAACAGGAGGTAGGCACTTCCGCAGGCTCACCAGGCATGGGGTAGGGACAGGAGGATACACATGGACAATGGGACACTGCTTGTCTGGGGGAAACCCTAAGGAAGTGTCTGGAATGCTGCGAAAGAGGGGAGGCAATGGAAGGAGTTCTCTTGGCAAGTTTTAAAGCTGTATTAGCCCATTCTCTCCTCAACCTACATGGATAAAAATGTCTGTGGGTAGCTGTCTCCTCTTCTTCCTCTCCCTTCCCCCTCCTGCCTTTAGTTAATTGCAGCTGTGGTCAAGGGCCTGCAGCCAAAAGTCCCACAATGCACTCCTCCACAGGAAGTTCCCAAGATCTCTTCCTGAACAGGAAATTTCCTGTGGTCCAACAGACATTCCTCTCAGCGTTTATCACTCACATACATTTGTTTTGGCAGATACTGGGTCTTGGGTAAGAACAACAAGAAACGGTTGGAGGGAAAGCTACCTCGGGCAAAAAAAAATTTTTTAAAAAGCAGTTATGTCAGGAGAAGAAAGTGTGACTGAATTAACTCCCATCTCAAAGGAAAATAAATAACTTGCAAAATGGACTCAAGAGATCTGAAATGTGTGAGAATGTAAATATCACTCTCATGGCTATGTAACATGTGAATTTTAATGTATAACTCACAGTGAAGACAGACTGGCTTTTGGGCGTGGGGTGAGGCGGGTGCAGTGGCAGGGGCCAACTTCAAAGCACTTTGCAAAATTTCAGGAGAAAATTTTGGTCCTGATAATTAACATGGCTACAAAGTGATTTAGATTTCAAACACTTTTACAACTTCCTTACCTATATGCCCTGTGCCTGCTCAGTCACTCCAGTTGTGTCCAACTCTTAGCAACCCTGTGGACTGTAGCCCACCAGGCTCCTCTGTCCATGGGATTCTCCAGGCAAGAATACTGGAGTGGGTTGCCATGTCCTCCTCCAGGGGAATCTTCCCAACAAAGGGATTGAACTCACGTCTCCTGCATCTCCTGACTTGCAGGGCAGGTTCTTTACCCACTGAGCCACCGGGGAAGCCCTACCAATTATGCCCTAATAGAACTTATTTCCTCATTTCAGAATCCTTCCTATCTCCCAGCACTTCTAAGGCCTCAGTCTACACTTTTCTGAGTGTCTCACAAGCCAGTTATTTCACATCTGTCTTTCTTCTCTGTAGCTGAGTCCACAGTTTGGGAAGCTACAACAGGCGGTAAGAGAAAAATGTGAGTACTTGTAAATTACCAGCATCATTTTCCCTCCTAGCTGGTGTTTCTGACTCCTGTCTTACCATACATCATTCTTCACATAATTCCCAAGGTATTTTTTCTAAATATGAAAAAGGAGCATGTCACTTCCTTGCCTAAACTCCTTCAAGGACACCCACAGGTTTGGGGGTAAAATTTAGTTCCTCCACTAAGCACAGCAGGCCCTTTAGGCCTACCTTCCCAGTTATATTTTACTAGCATGCATCATCATTTCTTTTTGTCTTCCTCAGACCCATCTTGACCTTGACGTTCCTTCATTTGTTGCTGTTATTCAGTTGCTAAGTTGTGCCTGACTCTTTGCGACCCCATGGACTGCAGCATGCAGTCCTCCTCTGTCCTTCACTATCTATCACGGAGTTTGCTCAAGCTCACGTCTATGGAGTCGGTGATGCCATCCATCCTCTGCCATCTCATCCTCTGCTGCTCCCTTCTCCTCCTGGCCTTCAATCTTTCCCAATATTAGGGTCTTTTCCAATGAGTCAGTTCTTCGCATCAGGTGGCCAAAGTACTGGAGTTTCAGCTTCAACATCCAGTCCTTCCAATGAATATTCAGGACTGATTTCCTTTAGGATGGACTTGTTGGATCTCCTTGCAGTCCGAGGGACTCTCAAGAGTCTTCTCCAACACCACAGTTCAAAAGCATCAATTCTTCAGCACTCAAGCATCTTTACGGTCCAACTCTCGCATCTGAACATGACTACTGGAGAAAGCAGTCCTTCATGATCCCACCTTAAACACTTTCTCTTTCCCTAAGGCACTTGCTTCTCCTTTGTGAATCAATGACATGAACTGCATCCCTGATCACCCTATATTCTAATTTGCTGGTTAATTTCTGTCTTCCACAGAGGCAAGGTCTTTGAGGGCAAGAACCATCTTATTTGCTTTTGGAATCACAGTACAAAGGACTGTGCCTAACACATAATAGTTGACAGGTATTTGTTAGAAAGATAGTCTGAAGGGTAAAGATACTCTTTTGTGTGGTAAGAAAAGCTAGGGGAATATTCTTTTGTTTCTACTATAAATAAACAAATAAACAGACCACACAAAGCTATCTTGCTGCTGGTGCTGCTAAGTCACTTCAGTCGTGTCTGACTCTGTGTGACCCCATGGACGGCAGCCCACCAGGCTCGTCTGTCCCTGGGATTCTCCAGGCAGGAACACTGCAGTGGGTTGCCCTTTCCTTCTCCAACGCATGCATGCATGCTGAGTTGCTTCAGTTGTGTCCGACTCTGTGAGACCCCATGGACAGCAGCCCACCAGGCTCCTCTGTCCACGGAATTCTCTAGGCAAGAGTACTGGAGTGGGTTGCCATTTCTTTCTCCAAAGCTATCTTGTGTCATAAGCATTCGAGCAATCCTGTATTTTAGTCTATGAAACCCACAGAACTGAAATCCTTTCCCTCAGGTCATGCAGTCTTGGGATGTCCATTTTCTCTTGTGTGTAACATCAGCCCTATTTATTTTACTTGGGTTTTAGCTGTAGTGGGATTCCTGGTGGTCTGCCCTTATGACCCTATAACCTTTCCTGCTGGGCTTACTTAACCCCTTTCTCTGTAAGTTCAGCCTCGCCCAGATTCCAGGCCCAAACCTGTCCTTTATCAAAAACAAACAAAAAAACAGCTTCTAGGGGGTCAGGATAATATAGGGGTAGCAGTATACTATTAGGTACAAAATAAGCTCCAAGCATATAATATACAATGTGAGGGATACACATTAACCGCTATCTGCTTCTGGAGCCATGTTTCCAAAGTTAACGCCAGACCCCAGATCCCAACTATCAGCATTTGGCTTGCCTACCATGCTCACCAATGACGGTCCCAACTTTCCTCCCATTGTCTGATACTGAAACTTTCCCAATTTCCCTGACTTTGTGGGCACAGCTGAGGTCTGGAAACTGAATTTCTGAAACAGAACAATCTTTCACTTCTACACTTCCAGTGCCTAGACTAGTGCTAGCTGTTTGTATGACTAAAAATACTAGTATCTGAAAGAATGAACCGGCTCTCAAAAACAGCCCTATGTATGGCACGAGTTGGATTTGCTGGAAACATCACAGTGGAAGACCAACGAATAATGTCCAGGTTCTTACAGGAGAGAGAGGATCTTCCACTGAAGAAAGGACGTCTAAATGCTTCTCAAGAAGAAGGAGGAGGGACTTCTCTGGTGGTCTAGTGGATAAGCATTCACCTTACAATGCAGGGGGAGGGGGGTCGATCCCTAGTTGGGAAATTAAGATCCCACATGCCATGGAGCAACTAAGTCCGCACTAAGCCTGCGCACTGCAACTACTGAGCTTTTGCACCACAACTAGAGTCCATGTACCACAGTGAAAGATTCCACATGATGCTACGAAGATCTTGTGTGCCACAACTAAGAGCCGATGTAGACAAATAAATAAATATCGTATAAAAAGAAGGAGATAAAGCCCTCCTTTAAGGAATTATCCCACAGTGCTGTTCAATTCCTTAAAACAAAAGAGATGAAGGAAGCTTGTAGAGAGAAAACGTGTCAATGCACAGCCTCAGTGTCCTTGGTGGGTTCCAGGCACGGACAATACACAGCTAGTGCTCTGTTTCAATACTAAGTGATGCAACTCTGTGAATATACTAAAAGCCACTGAACTCTAAATAGGTGAACTGTATGGTCTGTTGATAAAGTTGTTATAACAGAGTAAGCCCACTGCATGTGTCTAACTGCAGGTCTCCAGCCCCATCAGCCTTGACTGTGGACATCTCCACCATGTCTTACACACAGTGCATCTCAGTTAGCCCATGTTAGGGATCAAATACAAGGGCAAATACTTTTTCTTAATCTAACAGTTATTTATGGGATCCCTATTGGCTTCATTAATGAAAGTTGCTCAGTCGTGTCCAAGTCTTTGTGACCCCATGGACTATACAGTCCATGGAATTCTCCAGGCCAGAATACTGGAGTGGGTAGCTGTTCCCTTCTCCAGGGGATCTTCCCCACCCAGGGATCGAACCCAGGTCTCCCGCATTAGAAGCGGATTCTTTACCAGCTGAGCCACTAGGGAAGCCCTTCATTAGGGGATGTACCAAAAATGGCATTTACTGAGTCAGACAAATTAATAAACTGTACCTGACTTTACTCTCTTACTATACAGGTGATGGATAAGAATCGGTGCCACCTTTAAGACAATCTGGACCTTTAATGCCTGTGGGCACTCTGGGAGAGCTGGACAGTTGTTTCCACTCTTTTATTCCTACCCCATCAGGCAGGGAATCAGAAGATACGGGCTGAGATTCTCACTCTGCTACTTACTAGCTAGAAGACCCCAGGCGAGTCAGCTATCTTGTTCACCAAGACTCAGTTTCCCCATCTGTAGGCTATGGGTAACACCAACCAGCTTGTGGGTTGTTGTGAGGGCTAAGGAAAATGACAAATGTCATGGGGCTGGTATGTAACACTGTGAAGATGAATCATAACAGGTGAATGTGAATCTTGGCCAAAGAGGAGAAGATGATTTATTCAATGTGCTTTTCTCCTTTCCTTCATGCTCTGGGCAGAAAAGCCTCAAACTCAATCTACCCTCTTGCCTCCAATGTACCAGAACTAGTCCTTTTCGTACAAGTTTCATTCACAACGTCTTCCTTCTATACAGGTCAGTAGCTGAACTGGAGGCTGGGATGTCTGCACTTTACTTGTGTAAAGAGGAGTCTTCATTCAGAGACAAAGGGGAAAAAAATCTGAAGAATGTGGTCAAGGTCATCTGAGCATCACCAGTTGAAAGGATGGATTTGCTGTGGACGCTCAGATCAAGTTCACTGTGTTATCTTCCTAGGCTTTCTGAATTTGAGCTAACAGATAAGGGTGGGGGCCTCTTTGCATCTTGGCCAGCAATCACTGGGTCCTCACTATAGGCCAGGCACTGTACTCAGTGAGTGTCTTTAGGAAGTCAATTCTGTATAAGCTGCAGTGGCTCCCAACTGTAACTCAAGATGTTCCACTTTGGTTCCAAGACTTCCCATGCGGTGGCCTGATTTCCCTGGAGAGTGTCCCTCCTCCATGAGTCACTACCAAGGCCAGAACAGCTGGTGTTCTGCTGCTAACAGGGCTCTAGTTCCAAGGACGGGGAATTGCAGGCAAGAAGTTTCATAAGGCAGGCCCTGCCCTGGGGCACCCCGTCCACCAACGGACAGACAGAGCTCTTGGACATCGATTTCAGGGTCCCCTCCAATTTTATCCATGTTTAAGTTTATCTTTTAAATATATTCTGCTTTAATTGCTGTTGCTTTGTTTTTTACAAATATTACACTCAGGTTCAATTTGAAGGAAGCAGTCATAGAGATTAAAGAAAAAAATAGCATCAATGCAACTTGCCTCCAATGACATACACATGCGCGCACGCTGATTTACTCTAGATAACTCATGAACACAGAACCTCAAACAATGGAAGGTTAGAGAAATAACAGTATTTATGCCATTTTCTAGAGAAGTGCCATGAACACTAATGACAGATTGCCTTGGTCCATTTAATGGTCACAAAACATGTTAAGATGTGTAAGATGATTAATTAAGTTTTGTGGGCAGTTACAATAAACATAGATAATGTGGTTCTTTCCTTGGAAGTATTTACTCCCAAATGGGAGACAGAAAACAAATAAATGCATGCATCAATAGTCAATACCACTGACATCTGCATGGGGAGATAACAAGGTACCATTTGTCTCTGGGAACCACCAAGGAAAATAATGGCTCTCTCCTGCCAACATCCAGACTCCTAATGAGACTGATGCCCACAAATCCGAGATGACTGTTTTATTCTGCATAGCCCCAACAAAGGGGCAAGTTTCACATAAGGCTAAAATGATCTCGAGAGATTAAACACATAGGTGCAATGAAATCCACAGGTATGAGAGTCAGGTGCCGTGAGCAACACTGACCTCTCTGCTCACTGAATATCTCTCCTTCGATTCCACAGCTAGCATGGGGAGGCTATTTTTAATCTCTGAGTCTTTAGACAGCTGAGTCTGGTTAGAATAAGATATCTAAGCACACAGGCATCAGTGAGGCACCAAACACCCAGAGCTCACACTATAAAACTTGCTTGTACCCACGCAGCAGAGAAAAGAACGTGCTCCTGGAGTCCCTGGACCAGAATGGTCAAAATTGTCCTGAGGGTCAGACAGGGGCTGGCTTTATTGGCAGCATCTCCCCTGTCTTTGAGCTCAGCCAGCGTGCAGGTCCCACAGCTATTTTAAGCGCACCTTGCAGCTACTTCTACCAGCACACCCACACTGAGGTCTAGGATGGAGAGAGAGAAAGGGCCGGGGGGAGGGAAGGAGGCTGACTGATTGACTGGGCTTTACTGCTCCTTCCCTGGACTTCCGTGGACTCCCATTGTGCTTCTAAGAAAGCAGGATTCAGCGGGCGTCAGTGCTGTGGGCTATATTTATCCCCATCCAGCTGCCCAGTTGCTGAGCTTTTCACAATTACAAACAGCGGGAGAACAAGACGCCTTCCAGAGGGACCGTTTTCTCATGGTATTTATTCTAGATCTCTCTGGGATGATCTCAGCAGTCATATCTTTTTGATAAAGGAAAAAAGTAAAGGGGAGAAGGAAAAACCCAGAGGTAGTGGGCACAGTTCTCTGGCGCAAAAGAGGGTTATTTCTTCTAGACACAAAAGGAGGACGGTACCCTCCTCCCTGGGCTTTCTTTATCACGCAGCCAGGATGATACCTGGGAAATCGACCAAAGAGTCATACAGCACTGCACAAGGTAACTTCAAGTTGAGGTAGCTACGTATCCTGGCTTTCTTTCCCACCTTCCAAGAGGCAAACTGGAGCAGAAGATATTAACAGAGGTAGGGAGGTATGCTGCTGGCTTTGGAACCCGACTCGCACTGAATCCTGGCTGCCACTGTCCATCTGTGTGACCTTGAGTAATGTCCTTGAGTTTTCTGAGGTCACCTGTTCTAATAGTCCCTTAAGAGAGTAACTGTTGGTTTTTATGAGATGACATGCAGAAGGAAGAGTGGGCATCCATTGGCTTCCTTTGAGTTTTTCTAAAACACTTCCTACAGCCTACCCAGCCAGTCTGGAGCATAATGTCCTCTGGACCAGGCACCTGGAATGAGCAGCCCAAGGAAGTCCAGCAAACTGGTGTCTAATAGACCTAGAGATTGTTATACTGAGTGAAGTAAGTCAAACAGAGAAGGAGAAATATCGTATGACATCCCTTATATGTGGAATCTAAAAATGAAATGATACAAATAAACTTAATTTACAAAAAGAAAGAGACTCACAGACTTGAGAACTAACTTATGGTTGCCAGGGGCAAAGGATGAGGGGAAGGGATAGTTAGGGAGTTTGGGATAGACACGTACACACTGCTATATTTAAAATGGATAATCAACAAGGACCTTCTGTATAGCACATAGAACTCTGCTCAATGTTATGTGACAGCCTGGGTGGGAGGGAGGTTTGGGGGAGAATGGATACATGCATATGTATTGCTGAGTCCCTTTTTTGTTCACCTTAAGCTATCATAACATTGTTAATCAGCTAAACACCAATAGAAAATTAAAAGCTTAAAAAAATTCAATAAAGGTTCCAACAAGTGAGTGGATGTACAATACTCAGGGTAATGCCTGGCACATAGCCAGCATGGAGTGTTTGCTATTATTATTTCACCCACCAAAACCTCTGATATTATTCTCTACTGTTCCAACACTAGAATACAGAATTTCAAAATACTTAAAAAAAATAGATTTTAAAGGATTATTCCTTAGAGTCAAATGTTAAAATTTTTGCAGCCTAAGGTATCAGCAGATGTGAACTCGGTTATTCTTTAATAGTGCATCCCCCCACCCCACCAATTAGGATTTCTACCAATTATACTATAATCATATAACATACAATTCTATCATTCTATTTCCTATTCTATAAATTATTCTTCCAACACTGACTGCTTTTGTTAAACAAAGGATCGCTATTAATTCTCAAATAAAATAACTGTTTAGAGCTTTCTGAGTCACTTAGATGGAAATAAAACCTAATGGTTTTTAATTTCCTTCCTATTCTCTCTCTTTGCTGCAAATAAGAGTTATTTGGCCTTACAGTAGATGAATGAAAATTGAACCGCATTAGCAGATGAGACCTGAATCTGAACAAGGATTAATTTAAATGTAATCCATCAGAATCACATGGCTCCCATTCAGGAGTGTGGATTTTGTCTAAAGTAAGTGCTTAGCTGACTCTGGCCAACACTTCAAGACTACCTGCCACTGTGAGCGCAGGAATAAAGGCAGGCCTATCCACACGAACCTCCTCTACCTCTCTCCAGGTAAAACCTGATTTGAACAAAGGGACAAAACAGCATAAAGAAAGAGCAGCACATTATCTAAATGTTCTGTACTGGGGCTTCCCTGGTGGTCCAGTGGTTAACACTCTGCACTTCCACTGAAGGGGGTGCGGGTTCAATTCCTGGTAGGGGAACTGAGATCCTTCATGCAACACAGAGCAGCCAAAAAAAAAATCTAATGAAAATAAATAAATGCTATGAACAGAAAGAGGGCCAAGAACAGCCTTCGGTTTCCAAGCTCTGTGTGTATATATTTACTGTGTGTGTGCATATACGTGTGTGCGTGTGTGTATATGTATGTATATAAATATATAATATGTATATAAATATAAAATATATTTATTTGTTTTGTATACATACTTTGTTCCTCATCTCAGCTCTCAGAACTGACTCCTTTGCTATCTTCTTGAACTACCCTCCACATGATAAGTGCCATCAATGATGCACTGACGTCTTCTTTCCTCCAAAGGGGTCCTTGAAATGTCTCACTATCTCTTCCCCCCCAAACTGGAGTTCTAACTTATGTGCTTGGAATCCACACCCGAAGATTCTCATCAAGTAGGTCCGAGGTGGAAAATGGAATCTTTTTAAAAAGATCATCAGGTGACTCTGTTGTGCACCTGGACCTGAGGACCCTTGGTTTAAGTACTGGGAAATGCAGAAGTATTGACAAGTATGAAAATAACAGTAGAAATTAACACTGACATGGTGCTATGTGGTAGTCATGGTACTAAGCGCTTTACCGAAGCTAACTAGTCCATTATTAATTTGTATATTGACTTCTTTATTGAATTAAAAGGTGCTGGTGTAAAACTAGAACAAAAAATTGAACTGTGTTTTATCTAAATTATTCCTTTGAACTGTAAACCCAAAACAACTGGAAAAAGAACAAAAATCCCCAAAGTTAGTAGAAGGAAAGAAATTGTAAGGATCAGAGCAGAAATAAATGAAAAAGAAATGAAGGAAACAACAGTAAAGATTAATGAAACTAAAAGCTGGTTCTTTGAGAAAATAAACAAAATTGACAAACCATTAGCCAGACTCATCAAGGGCAAAAGGAAGAAGAATCAAATCGACAAAACTAGAAGGAGAGGTTACAACAGACAATGCAGAAATACAAAGGATCATGAGAGACTGTTATAAGCAACTATATGCCAATAAAATGGACAACCTGGAAGAAATGGACAGTCTCAGATTATTCCTTTGATTTCTTATAACAAAGGAGATGGAACAACTTGTTTCCATTCACTGGACATAGGAACACAAAGAGACAACTACCTGCCCCTTAAGGAACAACTTACAAAAATTATACACAACATTTGTGATACAAGTTGAACTTGTCAAGGTTTAAAAAAAAATTATTGATAGTAGTAATAATTTCAACTGACAGTGAAGTTTCTTCCTGAGAAGGTTTAGGTTGACATATGTAAGAAAACATATATTTTAGATAATCTCCCTATGGCAGAGAGATTGTCAGAGTTTATCAGAGTTTGAAGAAGTTAATTTTAGCTCTATTCTCTTTTCCCAGACTCCTCTAAAATAACAGCAAAGAGATTTTTAAGAAGGCACAAAGACATCAGGAAGAGGAGATGAGAGGAAGAAATTAGGGGGGAAAGGATGGAGAATAAAACAGAAAAACAAGCCAGAAACTTGAAAGCAGATGAACCAACGGTAATTTACTTTGAAGAGCTGGGAAGGCAGAATTGTACACTCGCAGAAGGGAAAGCTGTGAAATAGTTCAGTGTAGAGAGCAGCACCCTGGAACTCGTGGTTGGGTTACCTCTGAAATCCTGGACCATCGTATCACTGCACCTCCCCTACCCTGGTAGGAGATTACAAGTTCATGCACTAGAGTCAGTAAAATACAATGCATCCAAAAGAGTTGACACCAAAATGACTAGGTGGAATTAACTGAACATTTATACATGGAGGATTAAAAGAATGTGTGTACATTGACCACTGGAACCTCCTGACCCCTTCTCCCACTGCACTCCTAGGATGTTGGCAGCTGGACTTATATGGTCTCTAGGATGGTTACTGAAGCATCATTCATCTCTGGGGAATCTGAGCAGCCAAAGACAAAAAACCTGGAGATATTCACACTATAGGTATCTCAAGGAAATGCCGAGGCTGGTTACTCTTATGGATAAGCCCAACCATGGATGTAGAATTTCCAATCAGTGTGCCACCAACTGAGCAGACAAGCAGACAACATGAGTAAACAAGCAGAGATCACCAGAAGTTTGAGCATAAAAGGCAGACAGCAAAATAAAACCAACTAGCTGAGAAACAGAAAAAGGCAATATGGAGAAAACAGAGACAATGTAAGGAAGATGGAAAAAAGTAGAATAATTATGTTTTGATAGGAGAAGATATTGTACCTCTGAAACAAAGACAAAATGCTATAATGAGGAACATGTCCAGAACAATGACAAAAAAATGCAGTTGTATATTAAAGATAAGATGTCAGGAATAAAAATTCAATAAAAGTAGTAGGAAATAAAGTGGAGAGATCTCTCAAAGAAGATCTCAAAATATAAGTAGGTGGAAAACAAAAAAGATGAGACGATTACAGGACCAATTCCTTAATAATGGGAGTCCCAGGGAAAGAAAACAGAAGAGGAAATTTCCCAGAATTGAAAGAAATGAACATGCAGATTGAAATGACATGAAACAATTAACACAGATCCAATACCATGGAACATGGCAGGGAAATCCTACAACCTGGAGGATAAAAATTTTCCCAGAGGACAAAAAGGCAAACAAAAATAGTCACACACAAAGGACGAAGAGTCAGAATGGCATGCTCATCTCAATAGTAGCGCCACTGGACCATACGTGATGGAGCGATGCCTTCAAAATTCTGGGGGGAATATTACTTCCTGCCTGGAATTGTATACTCAAATGATTAAGGATAGGGAAAAAAGATATTTTCAGAGAGTCAAGGTCTCAAAAAATTTACTGGCTACTCTCTCCCTTCCAGTAAGCTATTGGAAATGGTTCTCTATTAAAATAGGGAATAAACTAAAGCAGAGAAAAGCATGGCATTCCGGAAACTGAATCAGACTCAAAGAAGAGACAAAGGGAAAAAAGGTCCAGATGGCTGTTGGGCACCAAGTTTAAGCCAAGATCAGACCAGGTGGAAGGCTCCGAGAGGCTCTGTTTCAGGTTTTGTGACACCTACTGCATCCGAATGACCAAGAGGGAGGTGAGGCCGAGTCTGAATCAGCAACAAGCACATGAGAAACTATGCGCATTAAAATGGTAAGCACATCATAGTTATTAACCCCAGAGGAAACAAAGTTACAGGAAAGTCATCTTAATAGAGTATATGAAAGTGAAAGTGTCAGTCGCTCAGCTGTGTCCTGTCTGACTCTTTGCGATCCCATGGACTATAGCATGCCAGGCTCCTCTATCCATGGGATTCTCCAGGCAACAACACTGGCGTTGGTAGCCATTCCCTTCTCCAGTGGATCTTCCCGACCCAGGGATCGAACCTGGGTCTCCTAGCATTGCAGGCAGATCCTCCACTGTCTGAGCCACCAGAGTGTGTGAGTCAGATGCAAATAACTTTATCTAATCACAAGATGTAAACACTAGATACTGATCTATCCAAAATTATGATTATTGGGATGCTCCCACAGTAGGGGCTGCAGTAGAGGACAAAAGGATAAACAGTCATCTTCCATGATGGGATAACATGAGATAATGTCTAGAGGTGAAAAATAAAAAAATAGCAGCACTGGCACGTGGTTCAAGAATTGGAGGTAAATGACAAAAGAACCAGTTCAAACATTTACAAGTGTTTGCCTCCAGTGAGCAGGAAATCAAGAGTGGGAACAACAGAGTAGGGGCATGGAAGGTTTTTGTAACTAATGCTGTAGAATTGTTACCTGTTTAAACTCCATACATAACAATATCGATAACCAGAAGAATCAAAATTATCAGAGAAGTGACGATGGCTTTGGGGAGAAGGGACCCAGGGCCAACCACACAAGATGCTAAGCTTCCTTTCATCCAATGGCAATCCACAAGAGCCCATAATGGTGCTACACTTCACAGACCACTTTTTACAATTTTTTTTAAATGACAGAATTATTGGGTTTGGTTACACACCATGGAGGGAAAAAAAGCCCCCATTTGTGGGCAAGATATTACTAAGATTATTAGCCACATTAAAGTCTTATTAGTTCAACATTTTTAGAAATATATTTAAAAGCTTTTCAGAGTAACACGATGCAGAATTAACACAGCCTCATGCTAAACACATACCGTTGGGGGCCCTGATTCTGAGAAAATGAGGTCAAATGAGCTGCCTGGGGACCAAAACATTTTATTCCTGGTCGGCCTTAATCTCTTAATGGGTATTTGTTGAAACGACTCTTGCTGTGTTGAAGGGGAAAGCAGGATGAATGAAGGCTGAACTCCTGGTCAGTGTTTTCTTACTGCGGTTTTCTTCAGTAATTAATGTTCCATTCCGGGACGCCGGTGTGAAAGAAATCTACTCAAGAAGGAAAACTGGGATTTCTCCCTGGGTCCTTTAAGAGGAAGCCTTTCTCTTTCCTTTTTTTTTCTCTAATCTGTTTTTGGTTGTATTTGATACTGGAGGACAGAACTGTGGGCTCATGCTTTGGAAAACTGCTAGCAATCTACATACAAGTCTTGGCTTTTACTCAAAGCAGCCATTTTACCAGTAAAACAAATCACTGTGATCCTTGAGGCTCTTTTGGGTAACAGAAAACATACTGGCTTCATCCTAGCTTAGCTCCCAATTCGCTGTGTGATCTTGAGCAAGTGGTCTAACCTCTCTGATCTTACTTTGTGGGCAAAATGAATCCGTCCCAGCCTTTTCACCACCCAGAAATCTCCCACTGTTGACAGGCACTTTTGATAGAAATATAACATGAACCAGATAATATCATTTTCTTTGTTTTAGTCCCCATGGTAAAAAGAATAAGAAACAGTTGAAATTACCTTTAATAAAATATTTCATTTAATGCAATCTATATGTAAAATAGGCTTCCCAGGTAGCTCAGTGGTAAAGAATCTGCCTGCTAATTCAGGAGATGTGGGTTCAACCCCTTGCTTGAGAAGATCCCTTGGCGAAGGAAATGACAACCTACTCTAGTATTCTTGCTTGGTAAATTCCATGGACAGAGGAGTCTGGTGGGCTATATATAGTCCATGGGGTCTCAAAGAGTTGGATGCGACCAAGTGACTGAACAACAACATGTAAAATATTATCATTTAAACATGTAACCAGTATGAAGAGTAATGAGATCTGAAAGGTTTTTATACTGAGTTTTTGAAGCCTGGAGTACATTTATACTTAGAGCAGAGCTCAAGAAGGATTAGCTGTGTTTTAAATGCTCAACAGCCATATGTGGCCAGTGGCTAACTACTGCACAATATAGCTACAGGCACTGTTTTTGAATGATTTTTCTTCCCCAAGAACAGTACAAGGAATAACTGATTTACTCTCACGTCTATAACTCCAGCCAAAAGCAAGCAATCTTGGGCTTCCCTAGCTTAACCAACCTTACAATATTGTCCTCAAATATAGAATTACCATGGGGCATGTGGAATATAAAATTTGACTCACAGACATACTACTCCCCCTTACTCTTTTCAGACTCTTTGGGGTCTGGGGTCACAATTGGACTTAAGGTCTCCTCCAGCAACCCCTGTTGATAATTTCAGCATCTGAGTACTGGCAACAGTATCACTTATGCAGGTGCTTATTAGTGACGTGAATATTCAGGTGGCGGTCCAGTGGTTAAGAATCTGCCTTGCAATGCAGGGGATGTGGGTTTGATCCCTGGTCGGGGAACTAAGATTCCACATGCTGCGGAGCAACTAAGCCCATGTGCTGCAACTACTGAGCCCCAGCTCTGGAGCACGTATGCCACAACTAGAGGGTCCATGCACCTCAACGAAAGAACCCAAATGACGCAACGAAGACCTGACGTAGCCAAATAAACAAATATTTTTTTAAGAAATAAAACCAAAACAAACAACCATAAAAATCTCTCCCCTAGAAATGAGCTGAGGGTTCTCAAGAAACATCATATTTGTGCAGTCAAAAATATAGAAATCCCCCTGTTTAAGGAAAGCATCCTAGGAACTTATCTGGGAAACAGGATTCTCAGAGAATGCATTAATCATTCTACCTCTAGACTCAGCTTCCAGCCTCTGGTTCTGATCTCCAGTTCCTGGCCCACAGCCGCAACATCCAACTCGATTTCCAGCCTCCTGCTCACCCTGTTTACTTCAGACTGGCCCCCACAACCCCAACTGGCATGAGTCAATTCCTTATCATCTCTCCTGATGCCACTGTTCATCCTGCCAACCAGGAATCCAGTGGTTTCTGTATACTGACAGACTTCTTAGTCTGTCTTGAGTCAAGGGGAGATTCTTTCAGGCACCAAAGGCTCTCATTTCAGTCCTGAATGGGTTTCCTTCCAATTGTTGTCTTGTCCCTATGGTTCCCTTGTGCCACTAACTGTGTAAAAGGACACATCCTTTTATACCATCCCTTAGATTATCTAATTGTTTAACATATTGTACCATGTTCAATACAGTGCTCTTTTAAAGCTGTCCATTTATCTCTACTTCAAATGTATGAACACAAGGCCAGCATATACTTACACTCAATATTTAAAAGTGAAATTTAAAGTAAAATAAATCATGAAAATAGTATCTCCCCTATCTATGTGTGTGTGTGTGTATGTATACATCTGACACATATATATGTCAGAAATCCTATTATTGATGCACAATGAGAATATAAGGACTAAATCTGAAAATTGTTTGCTTTATTTTGGAATGGTGTCAATTACATGTGCTATTTTCAGTTATTTCATATTTATCAGATGTTCTAAATAGCAGTTTATATAGCATGTCTTTAATTAGGGAAAAGTGGGAAAACAAATTAAGTTGTACTTAATTGATACAGATTTTGTAGGAGAGAAACTATTGCAAAACATGGGATTCAGGCACAAAAGATATAATAAAAACAGAGACTTCATAGAAAGGACCATGAATAACAGCATCACACCATACTCCCCAAAGGAAGTGATGGTTGAAGTGTAAGGTCTGGAATAATCCCAAGAGTGTTGGATATGCAGGTACATTTTAAAAAACAAGAATCCTAGCACATCCTCTGAATCCCAAGACCAGCTTCTATCCTGGCTTCCAAATCCTCCTTTTCCCTGTATATGTGGTCACTTTTTGTAGCCAATGGCTGAATTATGCAATCAAACCTGCTAAAACAAGTGCCAAAATTAGATGCCAAGCACATAAGGCATGCTATTGGCAGTATCCCTTCATCTGGTTCTCAAGTTCCCAGCTAACTCCAATGTCCAGAGTTACTCAAGAGTTTAAGCTGGAAGATTGTGAAGAGTGTGAGCGACGGGGCTAAAAAAAGATGCAAAGACTGGCGCCAGCCGAATGCAAGGCTGTTTGCTACACGAGGAGCCAAGAAACCAGCCCCAGGGTTTCATGGCTTTCTTCTGCTCTGCAGAGGAAGGTATGTGAAGCTTGATGTGCCACACCTTTCCAAAATGGGAGCTACAGTAGGGAAAACTAATATTAGTGTTGCCATTAGCCCTGAATTACAATGGTGGAGGTGGTATTGGGTATGTGGGTTGAGGGGTTAAGGGCTGCTATGAAGACCTCACATTTAAGCATTCATCTGAAGGAGGGGAGGGTGTGGACCATGGGACTATGGGGGAGAAGAGCAGCCCAGATGCAGAGAACAGAAAGTGCAAAGGCCCTGAGGCAGAACATGCTTGGTCTTACCTTCCATCATGTCTTTCTAGACTTAATGTTCACTAGCTCCTAAGGGGCCTCTCTGTTCTCAGCACTCCACCTATCTTCCCCTTATCCCCACAGCATCTAGAATCAGCCTTTAAAAATTTAAGTCAGAATATAGTAAGTCCCCTACATATGAGCTCTAGTTCTTCGTTCTCCTAGCGAACACATTTTCTGCTGTACTTTACTAACTCTACAGTGCGCTTGTGTGAATGAATGACACGCCCTGCGTGAAGCAAGCAAGGAGCCCTGCTCTGCGGTTCCACGGTGACCTCATACGGCTTATGGCAGAAACCCTGTCGGAGGTTTATACTGACCTGCCAATGGACTTTCCTGGTGGCTCAGATGACAAAGCGTCTGCCTACAATGCGGGAGACCAGGGTTCAATCCCTGGGTCGGGAAGATCTCCTGGAGAAGGAAATGGTAACCCACTCCAGTATTCTTGCCTGGAAAATCCCATGGACAGACGAACTTGGTAGGCTACAGTCCATGGATTCGCAGAGTCGGACACGACTGAGCGACTTCACTTTTCTTTCCTACATATGAATGAATTCCAATTCGGAGAACATGTTCGTTAAGTTCAACAAAGTTAGCCTTGGTCCCCAACTAACATAATCAGTTATATAGTACTGTACTGTAATAGGTTTACAATACTTTTCACACAAATAATACATAGAAAACAAACAAAAAATAAATAAAACATTTTCAGTACCTTGAGAAGTTACATCACTGCTGCTTTTATTCTTGCTTCCAGATATCCTGGACTTGAAATAAGGATACTTCGCTACTGGACTTCCCTGGTGGTCCAGTGGTTAAGAATCTGCCTGTCAATGCAGGGGACACAGGTTGGGTCCCTGGTCCAGAAAGACCCCATATACTGAAGGGCAACTAAGCCCATGTGCCACAACTACTGAAGCTCGTGCACCCTAGAGCTCCTGCTCTGCTATCACAATTAGAAGCTTGCACGCAGCAACTAGAGAGTAGCTCCTGCTCAGTGCAGAGAAAGCCTGCACAGTAACGAAGACCCAGCACAGCCAAAAATAAAATTAATTAAAAAAAAGATACTGTATTACTGCACTCTATGCAGTCCTGCACAGTACACAAAAGCACACCACTTGCAGAGCATGCACACATGTGATGACGTACCCCAAACATGTGAACTAACGGACACGACTGGACATGAGAGCGTATGCTCCCATCTTCCAAGGCTGGTCCGTAGGGGACTTACTGTATGTCAGTCCTCTGCTTAAAATTCTCATTGGCAAAGTAAAAGCCAAGCCCATTATAATGGCCCAGAGGGTCCTCTCATACCCTCCCCCAGCTCCCAGCCTGCCTTCTAAACTCCCGTCCCTCACCTGCCACACATCACTTCAGACACACCTGCCTCCCTGCTCTCCTTTTAATACACCAGGCATATTCCCTCCTCAAGGCCTCTGCTGCTCTCTGCACTTGGAACCCATTTATGTGGGAAAGCACACGGCTCGCTTCCTCACTTCTCTGTATTGTTAACTGCTGCCTCTCCTATGGCTGCTACTCCGTCTTTACTGACAGCCTGGGTCTCACCATGTCCTGCCTGCCGCCGACACCATGCTGGTGAGCAGCACAGTGAAGACCACACAGACTGGTACCGATACAGACCCACGGTCTCGCACTGGGACTCAACGCCAGGACCCTGAATCGTCAGCCACTCCCCCGTTTCCTTCACCACCATCCCCTCCATCCAATCTTCTCAGGAAAAAAAAAAAAAAGGATTTTTTGTGGGGAATTCCCATCAATTATTAAGCCTGCTCTCATTCAAACAATTATCCTATATTTATACCCGCTTTTCTTCTAGTTCCAGTGGAATGAATAGCTATTCCGCCTATTGAACATTAAAGAATGCATACCTCCATTTTTAATTTGTATCTTGCCCTTTCTCCCACTTCTGCAAGGCCAAGTTCCGTAAATCACTCCTATGTCTCCCATATTTTCAGCTCTCACCAACAATTCTTCACGGCCAAATATCTTCCATTACACAAAGAAAACATTAAGCAAACCCTCCTACACCTTTGGTAGGACTGTAAATTGATACAGCTGCTATGGAGAATAGCACAGAAGTTCTTTAAAAAACTAAAAACAGAACTACCATATGATCCAGCAATCCCATTCCTGGGCATATATTTGGAGAAAATTGTGATTCGAAAAGATACATGCATCTCCATGTTCACTGCAGCACTATTTACAATAGCCAGGACATGGGAACCTAACCATCAAGAGATAAAAAAGATGGGATACGTAGATACATACAATGGAATATTACTCAGCCATAAAAAAGAACAAAATAATGTCATCTGCAGCAACATGGACAGGCCTAGAGATTGTCATGCTGAGTGAAGTCAGTCAGACAGAGAAAGACACATAGCACATGATATTGCTTATATCTAAAAAGAAATGCTACAAATGAACTTATCTACAAAACAGAAACAGTGTTACAGATGTAGAAAACAAAGGTATGGTTCCCAGGGGGAAGAGGGATAAATTAGGAGATTAGGACTGACATATACACACTGCTATATATAAAACGGACAGCTAATGAGAACCTACCACATAGCACAGGGACCTCTACTCACTGCTCTGTAATGACTTACATGGGGAAGGAATCTAAAAAAGAGTGGAGATATATACATATATATAAAACTGATTCACCTTGCTGTACACCTGAAACTAACAGAACAGTGGAAATCAACTATACTCCCCCTATAGACTTTTTTTTTTTTTAAGAAAAAAATCAAACAAAACACTCTTTTCAACCACTGCTGCCCCTTGACTTCTCTCTTATCGATTCCAACTCATAGTCTATCAAACTAGTACAGCCACTATGGAGAACAGTGTGGAGATTCCTCAAGAAACTGGAAATAGAACCGCCATATGACCCAGCAATCCCACTGCTGGGCATACACACCGAGGAAACCAGAATTGAAAGAGACACGTGTACCTCAATGTTCAGCGCAGCACTGTTTATAATAGCCAGGACATGGAAGCAACCTAGATGTCCATCAGCAGACGAATGGATAAGGAAGCTGTGGTACATACACACAATGGAATATTATTCAGCCATTAAAAAGAATACATTTGAATCAGTTCTAATGAGGTGGATGAAACTGGAGCCTATTATATAGAGTGAAGTAAGCCAGAAAGAAAAACACCAATACAGTATACTAACACATATATATGGAATTTAGTAAATCGGTAAAGATAACCCTGTATGCGAGACAGCAAAAGAGACACAGACGTATAGAACAGTATTTTGGACTCTATGGGAGAGGGCGAGGGCAGGATAATATGGGAGAATGGCACTGAAGCATGTAAATTATCATACGTGAAACGAATCACCACTCCAGGTTCGATGCATGATACAGGGTGCTCGGGGCTGGTGCACCAGGATGACCCAGAGGGATGGGATGGGGAGGGAGGTGGGAGGGGGGTTCTGGAAGGGGAACACATGTACACCCCTGGTGGATTCATGTCAATGTATGGCAAAACCAATACAATATTGTAAAGTAAAAACATAGATAAATAGATTAAAAAAATAAAAAAAATACAGAGAGACACCTGTAATCACTTTTATCCACATTAACCACAGAAATAAGGTTTCTGCCCACCTCTCTTCACCTCAACAATTGTTTTTCCTGGGTCCCTGATGACTTCCCTGCTTGTAAAAGCCAAGGGCATCTTCAGTCCTCCTTTCACCACACTTCCCCATAGCATATGGCTCTGTGGGATCATTCTTTCCCTCCCGAAATTCTCTTGCATTGGTCTATGATTTCCCTCCCACCTCTTGGGGAGCCCCTCTTGGCAACATCTTCCTTCACATCTTGCCACCCAAGATAATGGGCTCCCCAAAGAGTCAGCTTTTCAGCTTCTTTCCCTTACCCTCCTCATCTGATCTGTCTCCGAACCTGCCTCACCGAACACACAATATCATTTGAGTATTTCCCATTCACAACATCCCCCCTTCTCGATGTTATTTCAGTTTGGACTTGCATTTTTTCTCATCTATATCTTTTTTTTTTTTGCTTTATTTTTAAAAAATTTATTTGTAATTGGAGGATAATTGCTTTACAACCCTGTGTTGGTTTCTGCCATACAACAACATGAATCAGCCATTAGTATACATATATCCTCCCCTCTCTCAAATCTCCCTCCCACCTCCCACCTCTTACTCCATCCCACCCCTCTAGGTAGTCAGAGAGCACAGAGTTGAACTCCCTGTGTTATACAGCAACTTCCCTCTAGCTATTTATTTTACATATGGTAGTATATATGTTTCATTGTTACTCTCTCAATTTGTCCCACCCTTTCCTTCCCCTGCTCTGTCCCTAAGTCTGTTCTCTACGTCTGTGTCTCTATTCCTGCCCTGCAAATAGGTTCATCAGCATCATTATTCTAGATTCCATACATATATATTAAAATACAGTATTTTCTCTTTCTGACTTACTTTACTCTGTATAAAAGGTTCTAGGTTCATCTGCCTCACTAGAACTAACTCAAATTCACTTCATATACATAGCTTCTTATCTCATTCCATCCTGTGTGTTACTGCCTATGAAAGCTTTTAAACATCAACCTGGTCATTCCTTTAATTTTTATTCTGCAATATGAGGCATGTGGGATATTAGTCACCCAACCAGGGATTGACCCTGCATTGGAAGCACAGTTTTAACTACTGGACTACCAGGGGAGTCCCTCTCTCCTCTTTAAATTCCCTGGCTTTCAGGGTAAAATCTAAATTCCTTCGAATGGCATACCCTTAGCCTCTTAAAAACTAGTTCCTACCTCCTTCTTCAGTAAGTCAATAGATTTGCAGTTATTATTTTACATATATGTACACTTCCCATATTTTTCTTACACACTGGAAATGATTTAATTGCATTTCTTGCATCAGTACTCCTGAGGTTATCCTACATATCATTGTATACACATACAAGCCAAGGTGGCATATTTTTTTTGTTCTTCCAACAGATATTTAGTTAGTCCTTCTATGTGAAAATAATTTAAAACAATGCTGAAAATGCTTCTATTTGAATTTGCTTTACAATTTAAAATACAGTTTTGTAAATTTCATTTGAATCAACTCTATGGGATAAAAATTCCTGCTTAAGACAAAGAGGCAAAGCTGAGTTGGACAAATATCACAGAGCTAATTCTCTGAAGAGTCAGGATTAAAATTCAAGTTTTCTTCTTCCTGCTCTTATGTTCTTCCTGTTAAATCACAGATATGACCATCTACTCCTACAAGTTCCTACTTTTGCCCTGTCAAGGGGATGGCCTTGGGCCCCACAGTGCCAATGCCTCTCTTGGGGCTGAGGGTGAGCCATCCCATAATATGCCTCAGCGGGAGAGTGATGATTTTTTAAAATTTTACTGGAGTATGGTTGTTTTACAATGTTGTATTAGTTTCTGCTGCACAGCAGAGTGAACCAGTTATATGTATACATATATCCCCCCCTTTTTTGACTTCTTTCCTGTTTAGGTCACCAAGAGCACTGAGTCAAGTTCCCTGTGCTATACAGTAAGGGGACATATTCTTTTGATATCGTAGTTATAAGTTAATTTTTGGAGAATGTTCTGAAAAGACAGAAACAGCACATTAAGCAAGAAACGCTGTCTCCTTCTAACCGGTTACCATAAACATCTACATAATGGATTGTTCCCAAGCCTTTCCCAGTGATCCTCAAGTCCATTTTTTCATGACATTACTGAGCATTCCACAGAGTCAATTTTAAGATGAAAAATAAAATATAAAACTCCACAAGTTTTCAATGGGGTAGAAAACAGACATATACACATGGTCACGAGTAAAAGAGTACAAGACACTTTCTCTCAGTGGATTTCAGATATGTTCTAGCTGTTTTTCCAGCTTAAAAATTCTGCTCACACAAAACTACAATTCTTCTTTCTCTCTGTTGAAAGCACAGAGTGTATATAAATTGACTAGCCATCTGATTATTATCTCTGACCCAAGATTTTTTCCTTTAAGTCTAACTATAAGGTTTTAGGTTCATGATGAGATTAGCAAAGCAAAAAGGGGGTAGTTGGGAAAGATTTTTCAGGAGCGCCAAAAAGTACATTTTGACTTCAGCAAATACTCTGACAGTTTGTCTTGACATTTTCTTATGGGTTAAACAGAGATGTAGTACCACTGTATATACTGGCAAAAACGACAATGTGTCATTTATGGCATATATGGTACATGGTATACAAAAAGAGATGTATATGCCATGAAACACTACATAACCACAATATGCTTGTTAATGATAAAGATCGCCAGTGCCTACCTGGAAGGCAGTCTCCAGTGGCATGCCACAGGGTTCTTTCACTGATCCTGTCCCATTCAATCTTTTTTGCTTCCAAACAATTAACATAAAGACCTACAGGGAATACTCATCTAAAGCAAAAAAGAAGCAATTCTAGACGGAGATGAAGACATAAGATCAAAATTACCTCAGCTGATTTAAATCAAATTTAATAGGATTACAAGTAAAAGCAAATATTTAACTTAAAAAAAAAAGACCCATAAAAGCTTAAGAGAGGAGAATTCTGACTTTGGCTATATGTCAAATCAAAATGATCAGTGTGAGTATAACATAGATAATAAAGTGCTAACATAACTTTATATCACATTGATAAAATAACTGCATGTTTATTCATTCAACAATTAGTTTGCACCTACTGGAAGAAAAATACTTCTAGAAGGTGTAAGAGTCCCATTCCCTTAAACCAAAGAGTGTGCAGACCACACTGTCACACAAACATTAGTAAAACTGGGAGAACAGGGACTGAAGAGAGCTTGGGAGGCAGATGAGAATGGTAGGTTACTTGGGAGGGTTCATTTCAAACGAAAAGAGGTTTAACACAGAAAACAGGCCTGAAGGGTCAAGAGAATCATCTTCAAATGTATGACCAATAACAAGGAGCATGCTAAACATCTATCAAAGATCTGCTAAAGGCCAGGCACAGGGTAAGGTCCTTTCTATTATATTTGAATCCCTGCAAAAGTAGGTATTAATTTTCTCATTTTACCAATGAGGAAACAACATTTCAAAAAAGATTACATTCTTAGTTTATTTTGTGTATGGTGTTAGAGAGTGTTCTAATTTAATTCTTTTACATGTAGCTATCCAGTTTTCCCAGCACCACTTATTGAAGAGACTGTATGGAAAACAGTATGGAAGTTCCTTAAAAAACGAAAACAGAGCTACCGATCCCACTACTGGGCGTATATCCAGAGAAAGCCATAATTCAAAAAGATACATGAGCTCCAATGTTCACTGCAGCACTATTTACAATAGCCAGGACATGGAAGCAAACTACACGTCCATCAACAGAGCAGTGGATAAAGAAGATGTGATACATATACAGAATGGAATATTACTCAGCCCTAAAAAGGAACAAAATAATGCCATTTGCAGCAACATTGTTGGACCTCACTTCACCATACTAAGTGAAGTAAGTCAGAGAAAGGCAATTGCCATATAATATCACTCATAGGTGGAATCTAATTTTTAAAAAATGATATAAATCAGCTCAATTTACAAAACAGAAACAGGCTCACAGATTTTGAAAACAAGCTTTTGGTTTCCAAAGGGGAAATGCGGTAAGGAGTATAAATTAGGATCTTGGGGTTAACATATACACACTACTATACATAAAGTAGGAGACAAACAAAGACCTACTGTATAGCACAGTGAATTCTACTCAATACTCTGTAATAACCTCTAAGAAAAAACAATCCGAAAAAGAATGACTATATGTATATGTATAACTGACTCACTTTGCTGTACCCCTGAAACACAACATTGTGAGTCAACTATACTCCAATAACATTTTTAAAAGAAAAAAAAAAAAAAAAGATTACATATTTGCCTAAAATTTAACCCAGCTGGTAAGTGGCAAAAAGGGGAATCGAATCCACATCTGATTCTAAAATTTTGTCTATTTCTAGAATTAATGTAGATGGAACATGCCCCATTTGGTCCTACATGATGAAAGACTACAAGACTAGCACCAAAGAGGGATGGGACAGTGAATTTCAGGGAATTTCACAGGGAATTTCAGAAAAGCTTTATTCCACCTAGAGATCTCCAAGAACAGGATGGAAAAGAGGGGGGGAATGTGCACCTCGCTGAACACCTCCAGGTGGAAGGCGAAAGTCTCGCTCTACCTGGGATGCTGGAGACACATCTGTGACTTCGGTGATAAGTTGAAAAAATGTCATCTCTGAAGTCCTTCACAGCTCCAGACTCATTGGTATGGATCAGAAATTATTAAAGGCCGTTTTTTTAAAAGTCTAATAAACACTTCCACAGAGTTGCCTGTGTTAAACCACCAGGCCTATCTTTTTCTTTTTCTTAATTTTTTTTGGAGTACAGTTGCTTTACAGTGTTGTGTTGGCTTCTACTGTACAGCAAAGTGATCAGCTGTATGTATACATATATCTCCTCTTTTTTTGGATTTCCTCCCCATTTAGGCCACCACAGAGCTCAGAGTAGAATTCCCTGTGCTATACAGCAGGTTCTTGTCATCTATTTTATACATAGCATAAATCTAAGTGTACGTATGTCAATCCCAATTTCCCAATTCACCCCACCTCCTCTTCCTCCCTAGGTGTCCACATGTTTGTTCTCTACGTCTGTGTCTCTATTTATGTCTTGCAGTCAGGCTCTGCCTTTGTTTCCTGGTAGAGGCCAGCTTCTCGGCACACCAGGGAACACGGAAACAAAAGCTCCTTGGGATCTGTCTAATTTGCTAACGCCTCATTCATGAGAGTGAAGGAGCCCCAACAGAGAAGACAATCTACTGACAGTCTGTATGCTGACCCAGGGAATACATGTGAACCCTCTTAACTTTGCTGTGAATAGAGTCTACAGGACATAAAACAAGACAAAATCCACTGCTTTGCAAAAATTTACAATCTGATACTAGAATCCTTTTGTCTGCTCAACATCCACAAACCCCTTCTGCTTGGGGAAATCCCAACACTGGCAGGGCTTTTTTACCTGTCCCCTGAAATACAGCCTGGGCCAATCAGATGTACGCGCCCAGGTGTTTGAATCTGACGAGGGGTGACTGATTCCCCAGGACGGTGAGCAAGTATTCATGGAGGTACCATCAGTCTCAGAAATTCGCATGTCTAGTGGCAGCTATGCCACAGTGGCATTCTAAGAGGACTGTCCCTGGGCTATGATTCTGGCTGAGATCCTGGCCGCACAGCCTGCCTCAGACTCTGCCACGTTTTTTTCTTTTTTCCTTCTCCAGTTGAGCCAATTATTTACCTCCTATCTTTCCAATAAATTTTTCTGATTAAGTTATACATGACATTTGTTGTTGTTGTTATTCACTTCTAACAGTGAAATCATAGAATGAGTTTGGCTATATACTTACTTTTGTCCCAGTATGGTTTAAAAAAAGAAAAAGGGTACCGGTTACTAAACCTAAAAACTACCTCAGACATAAACCCAGATGTTCCTTCTTCTCACAAGCTGGCATCCTGGTGACAAGAGAAAAATCCCAAGTTAAAAAACAAAATCCTATTAAATTATAGGAGATAACAATTACACTTCCGTTAATCGACTGTGTGATAAATGATGACTCACCGACTGGCTCATTCATCAGGCACATATTTACTGAAAGCCTTCTCTGTGCCAGGAAGAGAGGTAAGGGGTGATTCCTAATGAATTGTTTTGTTTTGAGGCATCTATGAGCTGAGAAGGTTGAAGGCAGAACATTTGTAATGTTATAAACATAGAAAAAAGTCACAGAGGCAAAACCTTTCAAAAAATCATGTGTTTTGTTTGATACTGCATAAGACTTTACTTCGTATAGACTTTATCTACTCATTTAATCATCCAGCACACTAGGCAAACACAGAAGATAACTGGTCACCCTCCACAATGCTCTTTATACATTTTACCTCCATGAAGGATTCTTATAATGTGCTGAACTATAACAGTGAGAACTGCTATGCAACTAGTTTTTTTTTTTTTAATTCATTTATTTAGCTATCTCAGTCTTAGTTGTAGCACTCAGACTTAGTTGCCCTGCAGCATGTGGGATCTTAGTTTCCCGACCAGGGATGGAACCTGCATCCCTTGCATTGGAAAAAGTGAAAGTTGCTCAGTCATGTCTGACTTTTGTGACCCCATGGACTATACAGTCCATGGAATTCTCTAGGCCAGAATACTGGAGTGGGTAGCCTTTCCCTTCTCCAGGGGATCTTCCCAACTCAGGGATCAAACCCAGGTCTCCCACACTGCAGGTGGATTCTTTACTACCTGAGCCACAAGAGAAGACCCCCTGCATTGGAAGGCAGATTCTTAACCACGGACCACCAGGGAAATCCTGCAACCAGGCTTTGAGTAAAAACCCGGCTCTCTGGAAAATCTGAGACATGAACCACGCTAAGGCTCCAAGTTTTTAGGGTATCATAGTAATAAGCATGTAAGGTTATCTCAGTGCTTATTTTACGAACTCTGGGGAAATTCTTCAACATGATATTATATGCTTTTCTTCTGGCAGAAAAAGAGAAAAACAGCAGGCGGCCAAATAGTTGCATCACTTAAACTATGCCATTTCCAGCCTGGAAAGGTCTCTGTCTTGGTTCCCCAGGTAGAAAAGAAAGTGGGCCTTTGTGGAAGAACTATTTTTAGCACTCGATTTCTTTCCTGAGAAATTCACTTCTTTCTTGATGTGAATGATTACCAAGACTAGCTTTCAAGTACAGTTTTAGATCTGAAATGAGAACACATCACGGGAAAAGTCAAAGGAATTTTAAGGTTTTGAGATGGGAGCTCAGCGGATTTGGCCCTGAGTTCTGGGGAAGGGCCTGCGTGCTGCCTTTCTGTTGCAATGATCCTCCGAGAACCAGAAAAAGTACAAGCTGTGAAATAGCAAATTATTGCTTGGGTGATAAAAAGTTGAGTTTTGAAGGAGGACTTCTTCAGGAAAACACGCATGGACCAACCCAGAGATGTGTGTGTACAGATACACAGAGAGGAGGCAACAGACCTGTTTCCTGGTTTGCTGAAAGCATAAATCTGTGAAAACACAGAGCAAAATACTGGATCCAGTTCTGAACTATTTGGGGCCCAGCTACAGGAAGGATGAAAACCACACTAATACCTACTTCCGACATAAATCTGGTTCTGGTTGTCTGGGAGATAAACCAACTATACCAGCCCTGGTCTGACAGTTTGGCAATGTTCAGGAAACTACGATAAGGGATAGCCCTAGGGCTGCACAGCTTGAAAAATCAGTTTTATAAAAGAAGGATGTGTCTGAGCCTCTAAGACCTTTTACCTGAAATGAACCACACTGAGGGCTCCAATCTCAGAGACAGAACTTGGCTTTTTATACTGTGCAATTCAAACCAGGTGGACACAACAGGGCTGGTTTAACAGTGTTTGAAAGAGTGATTTTCAGAAAGGATAAAATACGAGCTCTTGGGTCCCAGAGGGGAGATCTCTTTCTCCTCTTCCAAGCTGGTGTCAAGCAGTTGCAGGCTGAGTGAGGGGTGATTTGTATGCATGAGAAGGTGGCAGGTGGACACGTAGGTATCACTCAGAGCTTCAGTCTGGTTCTGTCAATTCAGCCCAAATACACATGGACAGGCTCCCCAGGTGGAAGGCAGGGGACCTGGGTTTGATTCCTGGATCAGAAGATCCCCTGGAGAAGGAAATGGCAACCCACTCCAGTATTCTTGCCTGGAGAATCCCAGGGACAGAAGAGCCTGGCGGGCTACAGTCCATGTGGTTGCAAAGAGTCGGACAATGACTTAGCAACTGAACAACACATGGGAAACTGTGTTGCACCCCAGAAACCTAACATGGCCTTAGGGTTCAGGAGGAACATTGACCAGACCTCATTTTCGGGGGTGAGGGGTAGTTTCTTTTGGGGAAATCTCTCAAGTGACTACCAATAGACAAGGTCATATCAAAAAGAGCGGTGTGCCAAGCCTGCTGCCCAGGAAACAGGCTCACTTACTGAGTGCCTGACATGCATTAGACGATGACTCCAGTAAGCTCACAGCCCTGCAAACGACAGGCATGAGATCCTCCTCTTAGGTGTGAGGAAAATGCGACCCTGTGACATTCCAGTCTACAGGGCTCCAAGGCTTCTGCCTACACTGGACATGGCTCCTCCTGAGAAAAGAAGGCCCAGTCCAACCACAGGAAATCCAGCCACTCATCAGTATTCAGGAAGCATCTCTGGGGAGCTGAGCCCTTGTTGTGTTGGGGGAAGGCAGTGGTAACCGAGGCGGCGTAGTCCCAGCCCTTGTGGACCTTGTGTGGTTCAGGGAGGACAGACTGGGCACCCATGTTCTAAGCAGGGAAGCTGAGGGCATGTTAGAAGCACAGTAGGGGTGCTGGTGAGTCCTCGGGGAAGCCTGGCCTGAGTAAGTGACTTAAGCTGAGGCCTAAAGCAGTGGTCCCCAACCTTTCTGACACCAGGGACTGGTTTTATGGAAGATAGTTTTTTCACAGACCAGGATGGTGGGGAGGGATGGTTTGGTGATGAATTAAGTACAGTAGGGTTCTACTGAATCAGTAATTCCACTGCTGATCTGACAGGAGTTGGAGCTCACACAGTAACTCAAGTGATGGGGAGCAGGTATAAAGCTATGCTCAGTTATCTGCCGCTTATCTCCTGCTGTGCAGCCCAGCTTCTAACAGGCCACGGATGGTACTGGGGGTTGGGAACCCCAGCCTAAAAGACCTACTAGAATGATACTGAATTTAT
Source organism: Okapia johnstoni (assembly GCA_024291935.2). Taxonomy (NCBI): domain Eukaryota; kingdom Metazoa; phylum Chordata; class Mammalia; order Artiodactyla; family Giraffidae; genus Okapia; species Okapia johnstoni. The sequence continues at coordinate 19,492,405 of CM044320.1, read as the reverse complement.
CTTGCTGAGTTAGGGGTAGGTGGTGGCACAGGGTAAGGGCTCAGGGTAGAGAGGGGTCGCCAGAGGAAGAAGAGAGAGAATGTGATCTGTACAGGAAATGGGAAAAGGCCTCTTTTGGCTAGGGAGTGGGACCCAGAGCCCACAGGGTTTTGCAAGCTGCCTCATTCATGCCGCATGCAGCAGGACAGTCCTGAGAAGGATGCTGAAGAACACAAGCCCAGATTTACATTTCAACACAATCTCGGTGCAAAGCTGGAGACAGAAGTGACCACTATTTCACAGGTCCCCATGGACAGCAATGTTAGAAAAAAATTATAATATAAAGGAGAAAAAAATTATTTCCACAATCCTTTCACTTAGAGATAACCACCTAGAGTAACTATTTCCCTGCATTTCCTTCTGGTCTATTTTTATAGATTAAAAATGAGGAGAGAGAGGAGATTATTTTCAGGAGAGAGATCTGTATCCTGCCTTTTCAAATACATTACATGAGCATTTCAAAAACCTGATTTTTAACTGCTGTATAATTTTCCAGTTTCAAGGCCTGCCCCAATTTCCTTAAGCAATCCAGTGTTGTTGGCTCCTGCTGCGCTGCTCATCCACAAGTAAGAATTTTTTGTCAGCATCTGATCTTGTTTCCCAGTGATGGGTTTTTTGAAAAGAATTCCTGAGCCAATGATTAAAGCTGTTTGAAGGTTCTTTCTGCATACGATCAAAGTGTTTCTACAAAGGTTATGCTCCCTGAATTATATTTTTGTTCTCATGTCACTGCTAGTGTTTTGTTTTTCTTTTAATAAATTTATTTATTTTAGTTGGGGGCTAATTACTTTATAATATTGTAGTGGATTTTGCCATACATTGACATGAATCAGCCATGGGTTTACACGTGTGTATGGAGGTCTCTTGCATGTGAGCTGCTACAAGTCTAGAGTAACCAGCTGTGTCAGGTACAAGTAACATCTCCCGTCTCCCCCACAAGTGAACGTGAAAATGCAAGTCACTCAGTCGTGTCCGACTCTTTGCAACCCCGTGGACTATACAATTCATGGAATTCTCTAGGCCAGAATACTGGAGTGAGTAACCTTTCGCTTCTCCAGTGGATCTTCCGACCCAAGAATTGAATCATTGTCTTCTGCGTTGCAGGAGGATTCCTCACCAACTGAGCTATCAGGGATGCCTCCTCCCCATCTATATTGAGAATTAACATTTTAAAAAAAATCCTGCTAGTTAAAAAAAAAATACAAATTTGTATTTTGGCATTTTATTATTTCTAGTATATATATTATTTAATACCTATAAATAAATACCTATATATCACGCACTAGAAATAATATAAGTATTTGTTCATAGGTATTAAATTGCGTACATGTATAGGTATTTGTTTTTGGTGAGTTATGTAATCTTAGTGCTCAATCATGTAAAAAGATGCTCAATGTCATTAATCATCAGAAAAATGTAAACTCAAGCAAGAAGATATCATCTCATACTTCAGAATGGCTATCATCAAAAAGGACACAAGTAACAGATATTGGTGAGGATGTGGAGAAAACAGAACCTTATACACTGCTGGTGGGAATGTAAATTGGTGCAGCCACCATGGAAAACAGTATGGAGGTTTTCCAAAAACAACTAAAAATAGAACAACCGTATGACCCAGCAATTCCACTCTTGGATATACATTTGCAAAAAAATGAAAACACTAACATGAAAAGACACGTGCACCACAATGTTCCCAGCAGCACTATTTACAACTGCCAAGGTATGGAAGCAAAGTAAGTGTCCATCGACAGATGAATGTATTAAGAAGATGTGATACACACACACACACACACACACACACACAAAGAACACTACACAGCCATAAAGAAGAGTGAAATTTTGCTATTCACAATAACATAGATGAACTTGAATGGTATTATGCTAAGTGAAAAAAGCCAAAGACAGACACTGTATGATATTAGTTATATGTGGAATCCAAAAAGTGAAACTAGTGAATATAACAAGAAAAGAAATACACTCATAGACATAGAGAACAAATTAATGGTTACCAGTGGGGAGAGGAAAAGTAGGGCAAGATAGGGGTAAGGAATTAGGAGGTAAAGACTACTATGCATAAAATAATGGATACATGTCTATAAATGGCTGAGTCCCTTCACCGTTCACCTGAAACTATCACAATATTGTTAATCGGTTATATCCCCCCAAAATAAAAAGTTTAAATTAAAAAGGAAAAAAAATGATCTACAAGGAAATATTGTATAGTATGTGAAATAATAGCCAATGTTTTTAAACTATAAATGGAATATAAGCTTTAAAAGTTGTCAATCACTACGTTATACACCTGAAACTTTGATAATATTGTGTATCAACTATACCTCAATAAAAATTTTTATAATAAATGGGCTTAATCAGTTAAAAAATTTTTTTTAATGCTCAATCTAAGGTAGAAGTCAGATCCCCACACTGCGATTTGCTCAGTCAGTAAAGAATCTGCCTGCAATGCTGGAGACCCGAGTTCAATCCTTGGCTTGGGAAGATCTCCTTAGAGGAGGAAATGGCAACCCACTCCAGTATTCTTGCCTGGAGAATCCCATGGACAGAGGAGCCTGGTGGGCTACAGTCCATGGGTTAGCAAAGAGTCAAACATGACATAGTGACTAAACCACCACCACGGAAGGAGTTAGTTCTGGCATGTCTGTCTCCACCTCATTGGAGATTCACTTTCAAAGGAGAGATCAATTTTCATCACTCCATAACTACTTCTTGGGTGTGGTCCTGAGCTCCCTCTTTGGAAACACTCTGAGCTCTGACAACTACATCACTGGTAAATGCTCTGCAGACCCAGTGCTGCTTCAGCATCCCCATCAAGCACAGGTAGCAGGCCTGGAGCCTTGAGTTGCAACTGATGGTGTAGAAAGTGGATTAAACAGTTCCCCAAACTCTAGGAATGTCGGAGAGGGTGAGATGTATGCAAAGAGTAACATGGAAACTTATATTACCATATGTAAATTAGATAGCCAATGGGAATTTGCTGTATGGCTCAGGAAACTCAAACAGGGGCTCTGTATCAACCTAGTGGGGCAAGATGGGGAAGGGGATTGGAGGGAGGTTCAAAAGGGAGGGGATATGTGTATACCTATGGCTGATTCATGGTGAGATTTGACAGAAAACAACAAAATTCTGTAAAGCAATTATCTTTCAATTAAAAAATTAATTAAAAACAAACAAACAAACAGATCATATTAGGGCTTTCCTAATGGCTCAGTGGTCGAGTCTGCCAGCCAATGCAAGTAACATGGGTTTGATCCCTGGTCTGAGAAGCCCACATGCAGCAGAGCAGCTAAGTCCATGCGTCACAACTACTGAGCCTGTGCTCTAGAGCCTGGGAGCCACAACTACTGGGTCCACACGCTGCAACTACCGAAGTCCTCATGCCCTAGAGCCCATGTTCCACAACAGAAGCCACTGCATTGCGAGGCCACATCCAGCAACTAGAGATTAGTCCCAGCTCACCCAACTAGGGAAAAGTTCGAGCAGCAATGAAGACCCAGCATGGCCAAAAATGAATAAATAAATAAATAAATAGATAGATAGATAGATAAATAAATAAATAAATATTCTAAGACATTACTTTGTCAACAAAGGTCTGTCTAGTCAAAGCTATGGTTTTTCCAGTAGTCATGTATGGATGTGAGAGTTGGACTATAAAGAAAGCTGAGTGTCAAAGAATTGATGCTTTTGAACTGTGGTGTTGGAGAAGACTCTTGAAGTCCCTTGGACTGCAATGAGATCAAACCAGCCAATTCTAAAGAAAATCAGTCCTGAATGTTCATTGGAAGGACTGATGCTGAAGATGAAACTCCAATACTTTGGCCACCTGATGCAAAGAACTGACTCACTGGAAAAGACCCTGATGCTGGGAAAGATTGAAGGCAGGAGGAGAAGGGGGAGACAGAGGATGAGATGGTTGGACGGCATCACCAACTCGATGGTCATGAGTTTGAGCAAGCTCCAGGAGCTTGGTGATGGACAGGGAAGCCTGGAGTGCTGCAGTCTGTGGGGTTGCAAAGAGTCAGACACGACTCAGTGACTGAACTGAACTTTTCTAAAAAACTGAACTGATTAAAGCAAACAGATTACAGTAGCTCGGACAGACCTGAAGAACTAAAAGAAATAGATCAGCACAATGAAGCCGTCACTAACACATGGACATGATAAGACCACAATGCTCAGTGCAGGGGACTCCTGCCACAAGTGGCTCCCTGACCATTTCTTAAATGTGATGCTTGTGTGGTGCTTTTTCAGGTGCCTCGGGCTCTTCAGTGGCTCCCACAACAGAAATGTGTATAAACGTAGAAAGACAACACTGGGCGTTGAGAGTGTCTTATTTTGACATCTGGTAGGGTGGGTGTCTTCCCTCTACATTCTAAGTTCCGCGAATTAACAGGGAAAACCATCTGCTCTCATTCAGCATGCTTTCCACAGTGCTGGCACGTGAGGTGCTCAGTTAATACTTGTGAACACAAACCTTCTGAAAGGCATTTTCGTAAGTAATAAAGAGAGGGGTGTCTGTATTTTATTCATAGGATAACCTCAGCCCTCATCACGGGGCCTGGGGTTTGTTTGTTTGTTTATTTGTTCTTTTGAGGGGAAGAAGTTTGCTCTCATTATAAATACATGCTCTGTTTTACTCAACTGCCCTCCTTTTTCTATGAGAACCTTTTCTTCCGAAAGCCCTAGCAGTCAGAGCTTATGAAAGGTGCTTTGAATATCAGCTGGACAGATCCATGTAGAAAATCTCCTTAAAATGGATCATGACTCTCAATTATCTCTGAGCACAACCAAAAATATGAACTAGCAGATATCAATAAAACAACACATATTTACATTTCAACAGAGACAGCTAATGTTCTAGAATAGGAATGGTATAATAAATTGTGCTCTAAAAGTCTAATTCTCTGTCTTGTTCATTCTGATACCACTTCAAGAATTTTTCTATGTTCAAATACTACCCAGTCATAAAAAAGAATGAAATAATGTCATTTGCAGCAACATGGATGCAATGAGAGATTATCATACGTGAAGTAAGTCAGAAAAAGACAAATACTATATGATATCACTTATATGTGGATCTAAAATATGACACAAACGAACCTCTCTATGAGACAGAAACATAAGAGAACAGACTTACTGCCAAGGTGAAGCAGGGGTGAGGGAGGGATAAATTGGGAATTTGGGGTTGGCAGATGCAAACTATTCCATTTAGAATGGATAAACTAGAAGATCCTACTGTATAGCACAGGGAACTATATCCAATCTCCTGGGGTAAACCATAATGGAAAAGAATATTTTAAAAAGAATATATATATGCTTTAAAAGAATTCTTCCATTTTCAACAGACCATACTCAAGCTGATACTCAGGCAAAAAAAAAAATCTTTACTTATATACATATATATATATATATACACACACGTATTCATGCACATACATACATAAACACACACATACACATATATCTTCCCTGACAGCCCAGTTGGTAAAGAATCCACCTGCAGTGCAGGAGACCCCAGTTCGATTTCTGGGTCAGGAAGATCCCCTGGAGAGGGATAGGCTACCCACTCCAGTATTCTTGGGTTTCCCTTGTGGCTCAGCTGGTAAAGAATCTGCCTGCAATTCGAGAGACCTGGGTTTGATCCCTGGGTTGGGAAAATCCCCTGGAGAAGGGAAAAGCTACCCACTCCAGTATTCTGGCCTGGAGAATTCCATGGAGTGTATAGTCCATGGGGCTGCAAAGAGTCGGACACGACTGAGCAACTTTCATTTCACTTCACACACACACACACACACACGGCTCTTTTAGCACTTGCTGAACCAAAATTATGTCAACAAAGTAAACTAAAGACAAAGAAGTGACTAGCTAAATTATTTAGATGAAGATTTTTATACTTAAATCCTGACCATGGACCTTCCTAAAAACAATCCTGGAAGCAGAGTTACAATGTAGGTAATCAACAAATCTTCCAATGTTATAAATCTAAAATACTTTATACTTTTGTTGATTAAAGACAGACCACAAACAATGACAGGACATGTTTAAACTGAGCGCTGCTGTCATTAGTTAGTTCTTTGTAACCTTGCAAAGTGCGGGTAAAGAACTATTCTGACTTGGTGGCAGAAGGGAGCTGCCAGTTTGCTTTGGTTAATATCAAGTTCATTAGCTGCCTTATAAAGGAAATATGCTCTTGCTTCCTTGATTCACAGTGGATTTAATTTCTCCATAGTCCCAGGAATAAATTCCTTAGGAAAGAAATTTCCCTTTGGGGAAAAAACTAGTTCCTTTAAGTGTATACAGCACACGCCATCACCCAATCTCTCTGTGGTCTTGGTCACAAACAGGCTCATTTCAGAGTGGACCCAAGCCCAACCATGGGCACAGACCTGACCACGTAAAACTATCTCTGCTGCTCCGACACCTCTGAAAGCCAAGTCATCAGGTTCCCCAGGGAAGATGCTCTTGAAATCATTGAATTACATGACTGTTCTTCTGACTTCACAAGTGTAAGGGTTCTCTTGTGGTTTAAGATAAGTGTGTGATTGCTGATTCTTTCCTCAAATGAACTGCTGGGAAAGACTGAGGGCAGGAAGGCAAAGGGGGGAAATAGAGGATGAGATGGTTGGATAGCATCACTGAGTCAATGGACACAAATTTGAGCAAACTCCAGGAGACAGTGAAGGACAGGGAAGCCTGGCAAGCTACAGTCCATGGGGTCACAAAGAGCTGGACACAACTTAGTGACTGAATAACCACCACCACCACCAAGGTTCCAGAAAAATAAACTCTTCTGGTGGCTGCTCAGCCTGCAGATCGCAGTTGTTAGTTTCAGAGATGAGTCTTTAATAGAGATGAATCCCACCTTCAGTTTCGTGGTGTTTCTAAGTTTCCAGGCACATCTTCACAGCTCTGATGGTGGCGGGGATGATACACTAGATTACATCAACCAGCTTTTTTGACTGCCAGTGTATCCTTCTAGGGGTTTTCAGTACAGTTGGATGATTAGAACTAGTAGGAATCCAAGAACCTAAAAAGTAAGGACCTGCAGGTCAAGTCAGCCAGGTCTGGAAGCCTGGCTTCCCAACTCCAGGTCACACTCTCGTTCCACAGCAACATAATTCTTTGCTAAGTAAGAAAGCCTGTTTAAACCTCATGTAAGTTTAGTTGGAATTCGAGAGAACACCATGCATTCTATAAAGAATCTTAGCTTCCCCAGAGGAACCCAAGTAGTTAAATAGGATGTGTCAGTGGTTATTTGAACTGAAACTGCATGTTCAGAATTCTGCAAGGAAGGGGAGCGTGCACCCCTAATTTCTTGACTTCTTCCCCTCTATCTGCTGTGAGGATCCACTTTCTCATGGGAACCTTAAGCTCTGAGTATAGAGCTATCACTGGCGCCATGTTGATCTGTTACCACGGAGATCACTGTGGTAACATACAAACCTGCCACCAGTCCAGACACACAAGTGCCTCATTCTGACTCCCAGAAGGATTACTCTATCCTCCTCTCTAGTCCCACCAGTTTAAAGTTTGTCTCTGCTAGGATTTAGTTCTAAAGTTTTTTGAAGACTGACTTTTAAATGTCATTAGAAGTCTAAATAGTCAGAGACAAGAAAAGAGGGAAGGAAAGGATATCTCGAGATTTTAACACAATAAAGTTCACACATAGCAACTGCTCCCTAGGTTGGAGTGACTGACTCAGTTATTACATTACTTCACAAAGAACCAGAGTAAAATGTGGAGGGTGGTAACGCTTATTGATCATCGGCAACATACTGTTGACACACTAGTTCATTACTGTGAGTTGTGGACTGGTAAAGCATTACTGGGAGTTAATCTCTACATTTTTAGAAACTAGAGCTCTTTCCTAGATGGGGCAGGTCAATGGCAATATTGTCACAATCAGTCTCTAATGTGAAGACAGACAGACTTGACATTGGTCATCAGTTCGAGCCTGCCAGAATCGCTCTGGGTCCCACACAAGTGCCCTGGCTCAACCAAGAAGGTGGAACCAAGGTGTTATTTATTTTTTATTCAGAGAAGTCAAAAAGGTTTTATTTCTGTAGTGGTGAAAAAGGCTACATTTGTGGGAGACCGCCATCTTTCTAGAAGAAAGTCTATTTTAATTTCCCCTAAATCTTAAGGTTTCTGGCGGGCAGGCTGTGGACTATCTGGTTGATAGTAGCTAGATGTGACCTCCCTGTTAGGATCCTCTAACAGGGGTCCCAGAAGGGAGGGAGGCTGGGACTGCCAGGCTCATGTTCAGGAGCTCAGGCTTCAAGCTGGGCCCAGACCACATAAGAACACAAAGTTCTCTGGTTTCCTTTATGGTAAGTGGAGGCAACTCCAGCTGGGTGAGGAGAGCAAAGGAGGCGGAGCTTCTGTTGCTTTTTGAACCCAGAGTTGAACCTAGGCCACTGCCTAGGCCCTTGGGGCCTTGATCGTCAGTGAAATGGTTAAGCAACTGGTTGCTGAAGTATTAGTCGCTCAGTCGTGTCTGACTCTTTGTGATTCCATGGACTGTTGCCTGCCAGGCTCCTCTGTCCATGGAATTCTCCAGTCAAGAATACGGAAGTGGGTGGCCATTCCCTTCTCCAGGGGATCTTCCTGACCCAGGGATCGAACCTTGGTCTCCCGAATTGCAGGCAGATTCTTTACCATCGGAGCCACCAGTCAGACACTATCAATTGCCAACATACAAGGCCTAGCAGTCCACTTAGGGATGTCAAGACCCAGTGAATTTAGTTCTTCCTCCCCACAGCTGCTCACTGACATTCTGCTGACCTGAAAAGCAAGAAGCATTAAACAGAAGCTATGTGGCGTTGTTGTTTAATCACTCAGTTGTGTCCGACTTTTTTGCGACCCCATGGACTGTTGCCCGCTAGGCTCTTCTGTCCATGGGATTCTCCAGACAAGGATACTGGAGTGGGCAGCCATTTCCTCCTCCAGGGGATCTTCCCAACCCAGGGATCTAACCCATGTCTCCTGCATTGGCAGACAGATTTTTTTTACCACTGAGCTATCACGGAAGCCCCAAATAACAGCTATAACTCAAACTCATTAATTAAAAACTTCAAACAGAAAGGATGTTGAATTTCATCCACTTGCCAGTCATCTTGCTCCCCGTTTCACCTCTTCAGCTCCTGCAGCTCCTCCATTAATATGTTCTTCCTCCTAATGGATTCTCCCCTTGTGATGCTGCCAGGTAAGAAAAGCATCCAAGGAATCATCCTATCCATGGGACTGGGATGCAGAAGAATGCACACCAGCTCTTATTCTAAACCAGCCCTGCCTCCCTGCTCCTCACATCCAAACAGAATAAATAATCATCCATCTCTTCCATTTCCCTCCTACTTCCTCCACCAGAAGAGCACAGGAGCCCATTAAAGTGTAGACTGGATCAGAGGATTTAAACAGTGTTCTTGCTTAGAAAATCCCATGGGCAGAGGAGTCTGGCCGGCTACAGTCCATGGGATTGCAAAGAGTTGGACACGATTGAGCATGAATGTGTTTCAACAGTACTTTCTTTTTTTCTATCTGAAGACCAAATGGGGAATAATGAAGTAATGAAGAAAAGGATTTAAAGGAAAAAAAAACAACAACAAACAGACACCATGGCAGCTAAAAGGCCAATGAAACATCAACATGAGCGATTACATTTCTCTGCAGGAGAAGTGACACCAGGTCTACCCTTAATATGAACTCAAAATGACATACACGTGGTGTTTTGCTACATTTGCCAAAGAACAGCTTAGTACTGTCTTTTTATTATTAGATACTGTCAAAATAGTATGTTTCTTTCAGATTTTCTCCAGCATGTTATCTGTGTTTTAAATAGACGTGACTTTTAAAAAATATTGTGGCCTTTATTGAAAAATTGTTTTGAAAGTCTATATTCTTAGGGGAAGAAAAGTGAGATTAACAATGAGAATGAGGAGGAGAAAGTCCAAAGTTATTTTCACAACAGTCAAATAAGTAAAAGTAATAATAATAAAATGGGCTTAAACAATAGAGCGCACATTAAAAGCTTACTTGCAGAGGAAAGTTAATAAAATCAAATAGTATCAAGACAAAAAAAAATGTTCTTTCTGTAGAGATTTAAAACACATCTTTGGATGGAAGTTTTTTAGATATTTATTTGTCTCTTATAATTACCATTTACTGGCACAGTAGGAGCTCAGTAATTACTGGTTTTGTTGAATCATTATCCAAGTCTTTGCTCCCTTAGACCAAGTTCCTACCTTGCTCATCTTTGTATTTCTAGCACTGAGCACAGTGTTTCAAATCAATGTTTCTTGAACAGAACCAGATTTTAATTTTCTTCCGAACAAGCCCAGAGAGCCACAAACAATATATCCAAGGAATTTCACAAGGAAAAGGATGCAATCTATCACAGGGCATTGTTCTTAACTACCTGAAACATGGCCAGCAGAATTTCTGACCTATTTTTCAAGGTGTGACCAGAACTGGCCAATGAGGTTCTAGACCAGTTTGGCCCTGTGGTGAACTCAAACAGGTTCTCTTCCAGGGGCAAGGGGCAGGGCTCTGTTTGCTAGGTTTACGCCCAGGTATATGATATTCCACCACTGGAAAGCTGCAGGCTTTTCTGCCCTTTCAGGAGCATGTTGGCTATGAGGTTCATTTGGTTTCGTTTCAGGTACCTGATATAGTTTTGACTCCACTTCTAGGTACTGAGGTCAATTTCATAACAATGGACAACACAGATGGGAGGCATGGAAGAACACAGGTTCAAGAGCACACAGACCTGCATTCAAATTCTGACTCTACCACCAACCAGTTCTGTATCCTGGAGCCAGTTACTAATGTTTCAAAGCCCTAGTTTCTAAATCTATAAAGTGAAGATATTATCACCCACCTCTCAGGCTTGTGGGCAGAATAACAGGAATGAGATGATTTATTAAAGCTCCAGTAACACACAGTACACACCCAATAAACATCAGCTCTTTTGACTCAAGGCTCAACTTGTCACCATGTTACAACTGTCATCTTCTACATGGTATCTAGTTTTTCTAGCACTTTGGTTTTGTCAAATCAAAAATGGGTGCTGACCCCAATGCTCACTGCAGCACTGTTTACAAAAGCCAAGACATGGAAGTAACCCAAGTGTCCACTGACAGAGGAAAGGATAAAAAAAATGTGGTACATATGTGATGGAATATTACTCAGTCACTAAAAAGAATGAAATAATGCCGCTTGTAGCAATATACATGGAACCTAGAGATTGTCCTAATGAGTAAAGTAAGTCAGACAAAGAAGCAGACATATCCTACTATATCCCTTATATGCAGAATCTAAAAAAGAAATCATACAAATGAATTTATTTACAAAATAGAAACAGATTCCCAGACTTAGAGGACAAACCTATGACTGCCAGAGGGGAAGGATGTAGAGAAGGGATAGTTAGGGAGTTTGGAATGGACATGTACATACCACTGTATTTTAAGTGGATAACCAGCAAGGACCTACTGTATAGCACAGGGAATTCTGCTCAATGTTATGTGGCAGCCGGGATGGGAGGAGAGTTTAGGGGAGAATGGATACATGTATGTGTGTGGCTGAGTTCCTTTGCTGTCCACCTGAAACTATCACAACATTGTGAATTGGCTATACTCCCAACAGAAAATTAAAAGTTTAAAAAAAAATGGGTACTGATAAGATTGTTTTGAGGCAAAATCAGTAATAGTCCTTCACTCATACAAATGTTAAGATGAGAGGAAGAAGAACGTGGCAGCCCTAAAATGAATACACATCAGCACATAATAAAACCTAACTGGCAGGACTGGTCAGCATCACACCCTCTATCCTGGAAGCCTCTTTGGACAAGGATATCCACAATGGGAATGGCTTAAACAAACAACCATTTGGAAACAAGCCGAGTATCCCCCAGAGCAGCTGGGAGAAGGTAAACCAGAATCCTAGGACAAGTTCTCTTAAGGAAACAGCCACCTTCAACCCACAACCCTAGTCATTTTCAAGTCAGTATTCACTCAGAAACATTGCCCCTCTACTCACATACACACAAACGAATTGCTATTGCTGACATATCTGGCAAGCCCCAGTTTTGTTTACATCAGATATACTAATTTTCTAGCTTTTTGAGCAAGTCTTTTCATCAGTTAGTTATACAGGGAGTATTCCTTCCTTCCTCTTCAGAATAAATCCTATCAGCAAAAGGCACAGGCCTCTTAAAATTGATCAGACAATGTCAGAGCTGAACAGAACTTATTCAAGTCATAGAGTTTGAGTTCCCCTAAGTTTAGAGACGAGCAATGGAGGCTCATAAAGGTTAAACAGTTCACCCCGAGCCACCGAGCACTGGGTGGCAGCCAGGATTGAACCCTGGCCTCCTGATTCCAAGTTCAAGATTCTTTCTGCTACACCACACATGACCTCTCTAAACTTCACACTTTGTTGATTCCTCCCCACAGAGCCCAAGCATGCTGCACACACAGAAAACCTCTAATAAACATCTGCCAAACTGACCTACAAATTCTACAGTTCTGCTCTTTCAACCCAATACTGTATTTCAATCCCTGAGGATCCCAATAGTGACTCAAGAATAAGTGCTATTAATATTTGGCCAAGGCTTCAGAGAAATGTATGAAGTGTTTTTGAAATCATAATTCCTCATTTCTTCACAACGGGCTTCCTTGGTGGCTCCGATGGTAAGGAATCTGCCTGCAACGTGGGAGGCCGGGGTTTGATCCCCAGGTCAGGAAGATTCCCTGGAGAAGGGCATGGCGACCCACTCCAGTATTCTTGTCTGGAGAATTCCATGGACAGAGGAGCCTGGTGGGCTACAGTCCATGGGATCGCAAAGAGTTGGACATAACTGAGTGACTAACTCAATTTCTTCACAATAAGGTGAAACAGGTGTTGCTGTACCCACTTCAGAAATAAGGAAACTGAGGCCGGGAAGTTAAATGGACTCATCCCAACTGCTAGTTGTCTCTTGTTAGAGCTGGTGCTTGAACTTATGACATCTGATTCCAAAATCTGCACCTTTTCTACTTCATTAGCTTAAGCCTAATTAATAATGACTTCAGATAACACTGCCATTGTTCCTTCTCCTAGTCTGTTCCACCAAAGAAGAAACTTAATTCATAAGGCATATTCAAGTCAATTAAAAAAAAATGCAGGCTGACTACATAAAATTATACATAAACATATATATACATATACATAAAATTATATAATTTAACTACATAAAATTATAAGTTCAGGTATAAGAACATCATCTGCCCAACACAAACCCTAATTTTTTTCAACAAACCAGACTTGAGACCTAGCTCCGAGGACCAGCAGAGCACTTACATTTACTGCCTACAGGATTGTAAAGGCCAGCCTGAGGAAATGGTTGTATTTTTTTTTTTTCACCCCATGGCTGAAGACACTTTCAATTATCGTTTTGTGTCAAAGAGGGAAGGAAAGGGGTCATTTCTTGGCAGCCTGAGGCTGTCACAGAACCTATAAGGCCTCCGTGTTGGTCAGGATTGGGTGAAGCCACAAAGAAAGGCAGCTAGCGATGCTCCCAGCCTCCCGGCTGGCTGCTCAGAGCCTGTTAAAGATAGAGACTAATGGCGGGGGTGGGAGGAAGGGAGATGCCGAGGGCTGTGAGGGAAGGTGTAGGGGGACGGATATAATCCAGTATACAGAAACCTGTCAGGATGGGATTTATTTTTGTTCTGTGAGGGAGTATAATAGGGCTTTGCCTGCGCTCTCAATAGCTGTTTTGAAGTGAACCCGGCTGGTATGTCTTTAATTTGTCATTTCATTATGAAACTGTTTCCCTTCCAAGAAGCCTTCAAGTCAGGAAGCTCTGTCTGCCCACACAGGAAATTCCTTTGCTTCAACTTCCCCAAAAAGGAAATTTCCCTCAGAAGTGAGCCCAGCATATGCCTTTGAGCAGAGCTGCTTCAAGAAATTTTGGCAGCTGAGTCCTGAAAACACCCCTGGCTGGCTGGCGGCGGCTGGGCTGCTGGAATAAACAGTGTGGCTCTCCCCCAGGGGTGGGGACCCCATTGAAACGAACCCTGGCATCCCCTCTTCCTCCTTCTCCTGAGCCCTTGTAACCCCACCACCCTGTGTCACACCCAGAGCTTTAATTCTCCAAGAGGGAATCGTGGCTGTGACTTTCATGAAGAAATAGGCATCTCTGATTATTTTTCACCGTTAAGCTTTACAGAATTATTTAATTTTTTAAACTCTGCACATGCACAGTTTTGATTTAAATTGATGGAAGGGGCTAATCTGAAAAGGGAACGGAGTTTGCACTGTTTGCACAGGATTATTTAAAGTAGAATTTGATGTCACCATGTATTTAATCTGCTTCTTCCAAAAAGCACAAACTCCAAAAAAAAAAAAAAAAAGCATCTATGAAGATGTACCTACATCACACAACAGACTTCAACACAAAGCACCCATTCTTGTCCTCAAGCCCACACACATTTGAGACTTCTGGTAGAAAGACGGCAGTATTTCATACCAAGAGGGTGCGCAAAAATAAAACAGCCAATTACAGTTCCTAAAGCATGTATATTGCCAAATGACCTTTTATCAAGGGTGGTAGTTTTTTTTTTTTTTCCTACACAAACTTTCCCGGTGAGGACTTAAAGTAAAACACGGAAGGGGAGAAAAGATCCCAAACCACAGCCTTATAAAAATTAATCTCTCAGACATATTGTAAATGACTCAGTGGGTAAGCACCCAGAGCAGCTGGGCTGAAGTGAAGAATAATATATAATATTTTATGAAGCTTCTTAGTACAGAGGCATTAGCAGAAAACTTCCAGACTCACAGTTAAGTTTTTAATTTTCTATTTAAAACTATTTCATTAAAAGAAGAAAGTTATGAAAAGGAAAATGACACAGAGACATAAAGAACAAAATGAGGGAGTGATAATGAACTTCAGACTGTATCACAAGAGACAGGACAGAGACAGAGACAGAGACAGAGGAGGAGCGAAGAAAATCCTGGATTTTCACTCTGTACTTAGGGCTGAACTTGAATGGCAGAGTCATAGGATCTGATCTGGTTACGCTATTCATGTGCCAGGAATTGGTAAGGGATATTATTTACCAGGAAACAGAGAGATATTTAAGGGACTAGCAAGACTCCTATAGCCCACTGCAATCTGAATATATTAACCCTGAGGTTTGAGGTTGTGGTGGATGTTTTCTGAGGAGTGAATTTACGATTCTAGTTTAGTGAGTTATTCTGTTTTTCTAAAATTTATGAGGTTTTAACCACAGTTGGATCACAGAGAGGGATCCAACACTATTTTTCAAGTTCTTTAAGAGAATGGTCTAGGGACTCAGTCTTTGGCTCAGGCTGAGAGGAGAGGTGTAAAGAGAAGGGTCTGACCCGCTTGGCCACCTACCGACTCTGTAACTTCGGCCAAGTTCCGTAACCTCTTTAAACCTGAACTTTCATCAGTAAAGTGAGGGCAATAAAATTCAGTTCATAGGTCTGTTGTGAGGATTAAATAATATAATACATGTGAAAAGTGCCTACCGTAAGCACTCAATAAATGAAGTTACTGCTCCATATGGAATGCTCTGAAGACTCTTTCTCCCAAAGCCACATGCCCACTCCTCATAGAAGCCACCCAGCTTGGCCAGTTGCTTCAATTTCCACACAAGTCAAGGTGTTCCTGGCCCCTTCAATTTGAGTCTTGGATTAACGGCTCCCTTATACATATGCAATCAACGATTTAGTCATCCCAGAGTAGAGACACTTTGGTAAGAATGGTCGAAAAGGTTTAAGGATTTAGACTTACACCTCCAAGTTCAGTACTCCTCTCAAGAAAATGCAGATGACTTACACCTTCTCACGCTGACAGTGAGCTCGAGAGGCCCAATACTGTTCAGCTAATAAAGATTCAGGCAACGTCTTGAGACCAACAGCTAGACATAAGAAGCATCAGATGATTCATCTTGGTCTCACAGATCCAGGTTCACAATGTTTTGTCTAAATCTAGGGGTCTGGATTTTCCATCTAATCTTATTTAGTCTCCTCCATGGGAAAAGCTGGCCCCCAGCAAAATCATGGGGTTTATTTCCAACTCAGATCCCTCCCTTGATCTTCTGTGCTGACCATGGATCTGACCATGGATCGTCTAACTTAAAAGATTCAAGAGATTCGTTAAACTAATTTTCATTAAGACATCAAGGACGTCAGGTATTAACTACCTCCATCCAACGTATCATCTGCTATCACAATTATTCACTTTTAAAAGTGGAGCTAGGTCAGGACTTCCCTGGTGGTCCAGTGGTTAGAAATCCACGTTGCAATGCAGGGGACTTGGGTTCGATTCCTGGTCAGGGAATTAAGATCCCACATGCCGGGGAACAACTAAGCCTGTGGTCCACAGCTAGAAAGTCCATGCGCTGCAACGGAAGATCTCACATGATACAACTGAGACCCGACATAGCCAAATAAGTTTAAAAAAAAGTGGAGCTAGGTGGAAAAAATGCTTGATCCAGAGGAATATATCTTAGAAGAATTTCAGGTACCACAGGAGTTCATCTTGGGAGATATCCAAGTTCGAGGCATTCTTATTCCACTGCAGCTGGTGATCACACTTTCTAAAGCATAACGTGGGCCCTGTTCACAGACAATGATAAGCCCTCAGTTCTGGAGTCAGAGTAGTGCTGTCTGGACAATACAAGTGCAGAAGGCAGCCACTTTCTGAATCTCGATACTCCTTCAGCAAACAAAGGAGCAGCAGATGACAGAGGGCTACCCAGCTGAATGTACAACGCCAACGCGACAATGCCTAGTTGTACTTCTTCAACTTCATTCCCTGAATCACTTTGAGTGGTAGGAGTCAGCACAGAAGCTCCTAGAAGCAGATGTCTGGAGTGTTAGCTTTGAGACAGTTCCAAACCACACCCCCCCATCCCTTAGTGCGTGCGTGTTTAGTCGCTTCAGCCATGTCCGACTCGTTGTAACTCAATGGACTGTATGTAGCCTGTCAGGCTCCTCTGTCCATGAGATTCTCCAGGCAAGAATACTGGAGTGGGTCGCCATGCCCGTCTCCAGGGGCTCTTCCCAACCCAGGGATTGAACCTGTGTCTTTTATGTCTCCTGCATTGGCGGGCAAGTTCTTTACCACCAGAGCCACCTGGGAAGCCCCCCACCCGCCCCTATACACACTCAAACACACATGCACTCTCATTTGGATTTATCTGAAGTGAAATTCTTCTTTGCCGAGGAATCAAAAGTTAAAAAAAATTCTTCTTTTATAAAGTCCAAACACATTTCACACCTGTTTAGATTTCTGTGGGTCTCTGAAGTTCCTTTCAGCACCATCAGAGAACACAAGGGAAGATTAACCCATGACTCTCAAGTGGGGTGTCTCTCTTTCTCTCTCTCTCAGGGAATTTCTAGTTTCGTGTTCCTAAAAGAAAACCCCAAATATCTGGGTGAATCGTTGGATCTCAGCCAGACTGTAAGATCAGCAAGTGGCCCACACCACATGGGGCAGAACTACAAACAGAACACAAGCTGCTGTCCGTCCGGGTGGGGATTTCATTAGCCAACCTCACGGGCACTTCACAGGAGAAGTGAAAAGAGTAAGTTTGGGAGTTCAGAGCTGTGAGAACAGCGCTGTGTAAGGAATCAGAGTGAAAAAAGAAAGAGAAGCAATTTCTCCCCCTTCCTCTTGGTTGTCATCTACCAGGAAAATACGCCCAAGACAGATGAACCCTCCAGCTCGTCATCAGAATAACAGGTTTGCGAACCTGCCTGGCCACACGGTTGCTTCCTCAAGTCAGGATCGTGAGGAGAAAGAGTCGTTTCATGTCCCCAAGAGGGTTGGCACCAGATCATCAGCTCATATTTGTTTCCCTGCAAAGAGCTCTCAATGTTGGTGACTCGAGAGATACTTAAGGAAGCAAAATAAAACCCCTCATCAGCTTTGCTCACGAATCAGCACCGCTGGTTCTGTTCTCCCTCATCCTACACCCCCTTTTCACAGCCTGTGGCAATGAGCAGAGGATTCGAGTAACTGGTACAGGGCTCCATTTAGAAATAGTTTCTTGGGTGTGAGCTTTCATGCTCAGGGGATGGTCTAAGTGTCACGAGTTGTTTCTGCTGGGCTGTGCGAATAGAAATATACATTAAAGCTCAGCATGAAAACTTTCACTGGAGAAGCTGAAAGCCTCCATTCCCTGGCCAACTGGGCTTCCCCCCTCCCACTAGTAACATGGAATTAATTGTGCATGTGCTGTGGGACCAGCAGAAGGAGGGGAGTGTGGCCAATCTGGAAAGCCTGAAACCCAATGGACGCCACCGAGAGAGGAATCACAGCGAGTCCATCGTTTGTACAGGTTATAGGAAAGGCAGACGTGCCCCTAGCTGCTGAGGGGATTCCCACAAATCATGCAACTGGGGTCAAGGAGGTAGTTACCAGAAGTCACACCTGTGCATAATGCACTGGGCCAAGAGCCAGGCTAAGACCAACTCTCAGGCCAGAACAGGGGGGCTTGGAGGATGGGGGAGTGGGCCTGTAGTTCTACTCTGAGGTCCTGGGAACCGAGGGAAGATGCAAGTGGCTAAGGCAGCCTTCAGGAGACCTGCAAAGCCCATGAGCTGGCTTGTGTTCCTAACCCACAAAAGAATCAACTGATCTCAGCATGGGCAGCGTGGGGAAGCACCCTTCGGCGTCAGGGAGTTGAATTTCCAAATTTCTTTGCAGGAGAACATCCTCACAAAACCATCACAGCCAAAGCCGAAGACAATTTCCTGCGTCATTAAAATACCACCATCTGCACTAAAATGTGATGTTGAGCGCATGAAATCAAGTGAATAATCATGAGCATTTTATAGATAATGCTCCACTGCTGATATGCCTTGTATTTCTCTTCTGGAATTAAAGAACAAAAAAAAAGTGGCTGAGCTGGGAAGAACGCAGGGACATTACATACTCAGGGTGAAGAAATGATGACCCTGGAAGGAAGAGTGAAGTGTTAGAGACGACCCCACCTATTACTGACCACGCTGGGCCAACACTGGGAGGGCTGACCCCTGTCAAAGGTGTCCACTGCTCTGTGACTCTGCAATAGCGCTTCCCGGAATGCAGGTCATGAGGGTAAAAACCGAGGCATCAACAGGTCAGAAAACTTTTCTAAAGAAGCGTGTAAGATTAATGGAAAGCATTAGGAAGTGAAATGTTTTCGTTCGTGAGCCCATCAACTTTTCTACTGTTGAATAATAATCTGCAAGGCAGATTATCACTTTTAAAAAGATGGAAAATTGTGGACAACAGGAACCGCTTTTCACTTCATTTTGTTTTTAACACTCCAGCCTTTATCGACACCTGAAAATAAGTTACAGATACCAGTCTACAAAGAGGCTTGAATTTGAAAATTTATCTTCTTCTAAGTTCAAAAGATGATTTTGTGTCTGTCTCTGATTTTATCCCTTTGGCCTTTCTTGTTGGCAATTTATATAAGTTTTGCTTAAATTAGAAAAAAAAATCAACCTGTAAGTCTCATCAACAGCTAAAGGGAAATGATTTTCTTTCTCATCAACAGCTAAAGGGAAATGATTTTCAACAGTTCCTAGTACTTTTATGAAGCAACATGGTGAAGTGAATACAAGCCTGGGTTTTGGAATTAGATCTGGATTCAAATTGTGGCTCCTCCGCTTTCTCTGTGTGAACTCTAGCAAGTGATGCACCACTCAGACACAAACCAGACAAAACATCTACCACGCAGTATCAGTGATTATTCAGAATAATATACATCAAGTTCCCGGCACTGCGAAAGTGTTCAGTAAGCAGTAGTGACAACGATTTCTTATTCCACACTCTATTGCAACAGATTCTCTAAGGTGGTGTCTCATACACAGTCGACCTCAGAACGGCTCTTAGGAAAAGCAAACCATCTATAAACTGTAAGGCGGCGGCGGGGCGGGGGGGGCTGATGACAAAAAAAGAAACTGATTTGCAAGGGTAAGCCACTCTTGGAAACAAATGGATAAACCCTAACCCTGTTACTTCTAAAGTGGAGCTGCGGGGACTTCCCCGGCGGTCCAGTGGTTAAGAATCCACCTTCCAATGCAGGGGACAGAGGTTTGATTTCTGGTCAGGGAACTAAGATGTCACAGGCCAAGGGGCTACTGAGAAGCCCAAGTGCCACAACTACTGAGCCCATGTGCTCCAGAGAGAGCACACACCTAGAGAAGCCCCCGTGATACAGTGAAGGTCTTGGGTGCCACAACCAAGACCCGACACAGCCAAATAAGTAATAAACAAATGAGATAAAAGAAAGTAGAGCTACGAAGTACCTGATAGCCCTCTAACATTGTCTAAGAGCGTGCTATTCGCCTACACTTACCTAGGTACCTTTTTAAAAAAAATGTGACTGTTATGTATCCCCTTGCAAACCTTCCCCTCCTTGTTTGAAGTGAACCACTTTAGTGAAAGCTCCCACCCCAGCTCAGAGAATCCAGCCCCAGAAGAAACTGATCAAACAATGTGTTCTCTGCACAGCCCTGCATGGGTGAGGATTTTCCTCACAGGCATCCTATCTGTACCCACCACATACCCAGAGCTCTTCATCCAGGATCCACACGTGCGGTCTGCATTTCTAGGACTGAAACCTTAGTGCCCCATTTGAGGCTATTTCTATGCGTGATCTTGAAAGGACTGAAGCTGAGGCTCCAATACTGTGGCCAGCTGAGGCAAAGAGCCAACTCATTGGAAAAGACTCTGATGCTGGGAAAGACTGAAGGCAAAAGGAGGCGGCGGCGGCGGCAGAGGATGAGATGGTTGGATGGCATCACCAACTCAATGGACATGAACTTGAGCAAACTCGAGGATATAGTGAAGGACAGGCAAGTCTGATGTTCTGCAGTCCATAGGGTCGCAAACAGTCAGACACAACTTAGTGACTAAACAACAACTTGATTCATGATCTAGAGTAAACAAAGACTAATTTCAGAAGAAGGGGGTTTAGTCCAGCTACCCAAGATGGGAGCAATAAATATTGGGGTGGGGTGACTAATTATTCTTGGGAATTTACAGTCAGCATGTGGTCAGAGACAGGGATTGCTTAAATCTCTCAAATCCTACCCTACCTTCCTTCAGAAGAGACCATAAAAGTCAGCCCCTTGCCCCCCAAAAAACACACATGGATGCTTCAGGTTACCGAACCAGAATCCTCTGACGGTAATGAGTGACATCAGCAACACTCAATGGTCCTTGGTAACACTGACCTCTGGAAATACAAAAAGATAAACCACACAAAGTCATGTCAGAAACTCCAAGCAGGGGCTTACCTAGTGGCTCAGTAGTAAAGAATCTGCCTGCCAGTGCAGGAGACACAGATTTGGTCCCTGGTGCGAGAAGATACTGAAGCCCATGCCCCTAGAGCCCACGCTCTGCAACAAGAGAAGCCAGCACGATGAGAAGCCCGTGCACAACAAAGACCAAACACAGCCAAAAACAGAGACAGAGAAAGAAAGAAACTCCAAGAGTCTGAGCTACTGTGAACTGAGGCATAAAGCAAATGGGGAAAAAAAATACCTGTTATTTGATGATGGAAACTTGCTCACATTTGTACAGACTCGGCCCAATCGATATGCTTTGTGATAACACAGAAGAGGTGGGGAGGAACCTAGACTGAGCACATCTGAGCCAACGTGACGCTGCATCTTTATCAGACCAGCCAGCAAGTGTTAGGCAGACAGACGTGAGGATGATGGACAGGGAGCCCTCAATCTGCAGAACTCCCGAAAATGCCACGAGAAAGATCACAGTGGTACCAATGGTGGGGAAGATCCAAGGGGAGATGGGAGAAGGGACACAGAAGAAATGGAAATAACATTTCTTATTTCCTATTGTTCAAGTCTATTCATAGAACAGACTAGTTCCCATCAGCTTTGCTTTTTAGACGGCTCTCTCACTTATCTGTCATAAACGTTCAACACTGGGTGTAGAATGGAGCCAGGTATCTCTGTATCTCTCCATGGTAAATAAGCCACAGCACCAGGTAGGGACAACCCACAGCCAGAGGCTTCTAATGTCTACTTCAAAATTTCAAGGAAAGCGAGAGCCTTTCCCCCATTCCTTGCAGGACCAGAGCCACTGTGTTGGAGCATTTGCCAGAGGAACTGCCTTAAATGTACACGGAGCGCACGGCATGAAATGCGAAGTGAAAGAAAAGGTCAATAGACCTCTGGTTATATATTTTTTCTTTTTAAAGAAAAAAAGACATCTATAAATAGCTGCATTTATTGAAGTTGCTTCCTTATCAGGAAGCATGGAGCTAGGAATTAATGTCTGCCTGCATCGGAAATTCTTGCAGACAGCAAACCCAAAAAGGAAATTTCCCTTCCAAAAGCATCCTGGCTGTTCTGTTGTGGCCTGTTTTTTCTCTTCGAGCTCTTTGAAGTAGCTACCCAGGACCCCATGAGGCTGGAAACTCCAGGCCCTTTCTCTAATGAAACAAGCAAGCACATCCACGCTCCTCTCGGCCTTTGAAAGGGAGGACGCCCCTCCTAAACAGGCGATTCCCTAGCCGTGAAAGCTGAAAGAGAGCTCTCAGTGAGTTTGTGGTCACTGTTCGCCAGGCACTGTGCTAGGTGCTACTCGCAAACTACCTCTGATACGTACAGGAAACACTCATAAACTCTATTTCAATTAAAAAAAATTTTTTTTAAACCCTTGAAAAACAAAAGTTGCTAAGATGGCAGATCTTAAAAAGTTCTCATCACAAGAGAAACTACGTGAGGTAACAGGTCTTAAATAGATTTATTATTATGGGCTTTGCTGGTGGCTCAGTGGTAAAGAGTGTCTGCAATGCAGGAGACCTAGATTCAATCTCTGGGTTAGGAAGATACCCTGGAGGAGGGCATGGCAACCCAATCCAGTATTCTTGCCTGGAGAATCCCATGGACAGAGGAGCCTGATGGGTTACAGTCCATGGGGTCACAAAGAATTGGACATGACTGAGCAACTAACACTTTCCCTTTTCAGATTATTATGATCATTTCACAATATATACATATATTGAATTACTGTACATCTGAAATTATTATATTTCAAAAAATTTTCTGGATTTTGATAATCATACTGTGATTATGTAAGAGAATACCCTTGTTCTTAGAAAAATACACAGAAGTATTTAGGGATAAAGATTTTTAAAAAAACCCTCATCAGTAGGTGTGTTATGCAATTTGAGTCTTGGAGAGGGGAACTCATCTAACAGAGGCAGCCCTGGGAGGCCAGTCTCTTGCGTCTGTCCCAACCCAAGTCTTTTCTATTGCTGTGCTTTTTCACTCGGAAACTCAGAAAGAGAAGTGAGGCCCAATCCCAGGAGGTAACTCCTGATGAAATGCCAGGGAAGTTGTGGACTTGGGTGAGTCCTCTGTGGCCAGCGCTGTTCTTCTAGTGGCAAGAGAGATACTGGTCTTTAACCTCAGCTCACAGGACAGTAAAGAGGGAGGAGCAGGAGAAATGGGTGAGCAAAACCAAAATGATTATCCATCAAGACAGGCAGTTGTTCCTGCCAGAAGCCAGCCTGCCGAAGGGTCAGCACAAATGAATGGGCTAGTACATTCCTAGAGCCCTTGCTGCCCCAAGTCCCTGCACCCATAGCCACCCAGGCACCAAGAGTCAGCACTGCCTCTGCTTTCAAGTCTGTGACACTCTGCCATCATGTTTTCTCCCAAAAAGGCTAAGTGGTGACTTTGGGAACAGAAATTACATCAGATTCTTCACCTGCTGTATTCAGTTGTAACTATCTGAGCCCCGGTAAGCTCATCAATAAAATAGGATTAGTAACACCTAGGACAGCTGCATGATTAAATGAGACTATATATACGAACACGTTTTGTTACTTACAATAATGTAAAATGCTAACTATGATTATACTTAATTCCCATTTTTCGCCTCTTCTTTGGGATAGGGAAGAGCTTGAAAGCATATAAAATTGTTGGTTGCTCTGCTCAGTAGCTAAGAGAGACACAGCATCTCCTTTCACTCCCTGGCTCTAACCGGGCA
Organism: Okapia johnstoni; assembly: GCA_024291935.2. NCBI lineage: Eukaryota > Metazoa > Chordata > Mammalia > Artiodactyla > Giraffidae > Okapia > Okapia johnstoni. Next base: position 19,468,320 of record CM044320.1, on the reverse strand, counting down.
CTGCATGTCACGTGACTCTCCTACACTCCAACACTCCAACACTCTGCTGAGAGTGCAAAATCGCCAAAGAGGGTGAGCAACCAGGGAACGCTTCCATAGGAAGGCATTAAATTAAATTATTAAACACACGCAAGTAGGAGCCCTAATGTAAGATTTCTGAAAGATTCACAAGCAAAGGAAGGAGAGAGCTAAGGGACTGTTTCTGGTGTTCTGACACTAGAAAACTCTGAGCAGCTATTAGGGCTATTTATTAACCTGCAACATCATACACCGTAACCTGATTCAAGGTGATGAATGAGCCCTGGGTTCTGATTTTTAAATATCAACCACAGGAATTTTACAAGAGCAAACTGGCACCACGGAAGGCAGAGACTCCAGGCAGACGGCATCACCTCAGCCTGTGATTAGATGCGATTGTGTCGACTAAATGCAAGATGATTATGTGAAAAGGAATTTAATAAAGAAAAGGCATTTAGTGATTTCAATTCTGCCCCATAGATCTCAAATATATGCTTTGTGGCCACTTGGGTGGCCCTGGACATCGCGATTTGAGGCTGAGTATGTCACAGGGCTGGCATCAGCCCATAAGGTATTTCTGCTGTCCTCCTCGCCACCCACCGCCCATGATTTTAGAACAAAAAGTGACCCCTGGGCAGACAAACTAGAAAGAATCTCTCCTTCACACCATGAAGGTCCAATGAGGCCCTTCACTGCTCAGAGAATCAAAACTGGCCTTGTCCAGCCACGGTCCTATGAGTTTTTTCAAGGTATCATGAAAGGTTTGGGGACTTCCCAGGTGGTGCTAATGGTAAAGAATCCGCCTGCAGTGCAGGAGATGTTAGGGACTTGGGTTCAATCCCTGGGTTGGAAAGATCCCCTGGAGAAGGAAATGGCAACCCATTCCAGTATTCTTGTCTAGAGAATTCCATGGACAGAGGAGCCTGGCAGGTTACAGTCCATGGGGCTGCAAAGAGTTGGACATGACTGAAGGGACTTAGCATGCACTCATGAAAGGATCACGTCCCCTTTAAAGAATGGAACTTTTCGTTTTCACCTACCTGCTGTAATTGTCACACTTCGCTTCTCTAGCCTCAAGCTTAAAAAAAAATTTTTTTTTAATACCCTAGACGGAAGGAAGGGGAAAAAAATACCTTTCTGTCTCTTCAATAAACATACTTGTGTTTGCTTCCTGGTGCAGCAGAGAAGTTCCAAGAAGCTGCTGGAGGACTCTTGCAAGGGAGTCGGGGGTGGGGGTCAGGTGGCCAGACCAGGATGGCAGGCAAGCCCTTCTCCTCTGGGCTCCCCTCCTCTCCTGGGCCCAGACTGCCCTGCCTGCCCCTATCAAGTTCTCTAGAATCACCATTTAACAGGTTGCCCTATTTATCACTGTCTGTTTTTTTGCTTTTTTTTTTTTTAAATCACAGGCAAGTAAGAGGAAAAGGCATTACTTTCTACTTCTTAACAGCTTCCTAATTTGTCACACTGTGTCTTCCATTTGGCCCTGTGTTTGCGAACAAAATGGTGAGAAACCCACCATACAAGAACCTTAAATATTACGATCCTCGCCTTCCCTTTTAACCAGGAAAGGCTAGATATTGATTTCAGGAAGGAGGAAAAGGAAGGGTTAAGAGAGAGAGGGTTTATCTGGAGATCAAGGAGGATAAAAGGAGAAAAGAAGCCACTGGAGGCATACCAGGCTGGTGAGTGTCTCTTTAAAACAAGCAGCTAAAAACGCTTTCGAACTAGCAATACCATAAATGTCCTGCTGCTGTCTTGGCTCTCGGATTCTTCCCCGTACTTTCCATGAGCATTCCACTGGGAATTGTCTGGAATCCCAGATTCGAACAGCAATAACCAAATTCCCTTGTCAGAAGATTTATTTTCTTTTCGGCTTGGAAACCCAGCTGGGAGCCATCCTCAAGTGTACAGCCCAGCCGCAACCAACCTAGAGGCTCCAGGAGATGTTTCTCGAACAGCACAACGGGCAGCTGAGTTTTGGAACCCGCGAGAGAGGCGGGCAGCTCAGCCTCCCGTGGAAAGTCCCAGCTGAGGACAGATGGCAAGAGCCTGGGAACCGGAGGATTCGTTCCAGATGTGAGAACCAATGGTGTTATGAGAGGGCCAATGCAGATGACAAGGAGGGCCCTAACGTCAGGCTGCCCAGAGAGTAGCACTCAGGCAAAACTATCACCATGAAACCTAAATCCATCACGTAACAACTGACTATGTTTTAAGGCCAGCAGTGCTCTGCTACAGTTCTATATTGGATAATTCTCTACGTGGGTATTCATCCAACCATCCATCTACTCATCCATCCATTATCCAAGGGAGAAATGCAAACTATTCAACAACTGATCCACCAGTTAGAACAGATTTCAGCCAGAAACCAGCCCTCTGGCCACATCAGTGAATACTGGCTAAGTGTCAACCCAGAACTCACCCATTCATCCAAAAGGTACATATTAAATATACTTATATCGTGGCAGAATAGGTAAGAGCCCAGGTGGCGCAGTGGTAAGAATCTGCCTGCTAATGCAAGAGACTTGGGAGACGTGAGTTCAATTCCTGGGTCGGGAAGATCCCCTAGAGAAGGAAATGGCAACCCACTCCAGTCTTCTTGCCTGGAGAATCCCATGGACAGAGGAGCCTGGCCAGCTATGGCCCATGGTTTCTCGAAGGGTTGGACATGACTGAGCACACACACAGACACACAGCCTCTGGAGTCAGACAGAACTGAGTTTGAACTCTGACTCTATCTCCCACTGACTGGGTGACCTTGGCAGTTTACTCACATTCTCTTAAACCCTAAATTCCTTATGTGTGACATGGATATAGAAAGAATATCTACAAGTACTGCTGTGAGAATAAATAAAATAATTCCCATCAAGGACTTCACACAGCGCCTACTACAGAGTCTTCCCAATAAATAAATATTAGCTATGATGCTTATGTGCTAGGCACATGTCAGGGCCTAGTCAAACAGTGGTGAACAGCACAGCTGTGACTCAATGAGGAAACTGTCTACTCAAGAAAAAGCGTTAAAATGTCTGTATGGAAGAAACAGTTCCAAGTAGGGAAAATGATGTCTTAGGTGAGGTCATAATATTTTCAAGGTAGGAGGGCTGTTAAACATTCTCCTGTCCAATCACCATCTTGCATGGTAGGAAAACTGAGTGTTATGATGACTGACTCACAGTCAAACAGCTCGTCTAACAGCAGAACTAGTTAAGGATTAAGATCTCCTGAGTGCCAGTTCGTTGTGTTTGTTAAGTGTATTTTATCGTGATAACTTTTTATGGAGAGGCAGCGGTAGGGTAAAAGAGCCTCCATATGTGAAAGTCATCCAGCAGCGAACCAAGAGTTAGGGCTTTCTTGGGATGGGGGGGAGGGGTCAGGGGAGTGAATGTGTCATAGTACAGAATTTAAAAGCCATGAAAGAAACCTCAGCCTATTTGGAACAGGAGTTCATCCTTTCCTTTTCTCTCTTTATGGATTCTCCAAGCTCCACAGGGGCAAGGAGTTGGGTCTACTCTATTCACTTCAAAAGTGCCTGGCATAGTGCAGGTAATCAATAACTGCTTATGGAATGAATAAATGAATGAGATTTGTAGCAGGCATGCTTTGTCTGCGTGGCCTGAGTCTGTTCCATCCTGAAGTGAATGTCCTAGTCATAGGACAGCTTCTGGAGAAAAAAAGCTTGCACCTGGCTGTGGTCTCTTTCCCAGTCTGTCTGCTCACAACACTCACTGATACAATGCTCCAGTTTACTGCAGACGACCATGCCCACAGTCATGACCCTGACACCTTCACAGTCCTAATCTCTTTAAAGTTCATTGTGGAGAAGATGGTAGAGTGAGGCTGGAAGGTGCTGACCACAGTATACCAGCTTTGTAAACAGTGATAGACGTGGCAGGCTGGCTGAAGGAGGTGAAGGATGCTCTCAGCCCCCAACACCCCTCGAAGTTTACAGCCACCATCCTCACTGTAAAAGAGAAGGAATACTCCAGTAACACCCCCCAGTACCTCCCAGCATCACAGTCATCTGATCTGCTGAATAGGCACAGACAGAAGAAACAGAAGCCTGCATCTTCTCCTCTCGCTCCCCACTCTCAGCAGGCAGCCTTGGGCTTTCTCAGGAGGGATAAGCCACGAAGTGCAGAATAACCCAGGGAGCACGATTGTGGCAGAAAGAGACGGCAGGTACAACCAGACCACCATTCAAGTCATGAGAAATCAACTAGGGAAGGGCCAAGGTGACTCCCTCCCCCTGCCATGTCCTCCATAACCTGAACCTGTGTCCCGAGGGTAACAGTCAAGCCAGAGAACCTGGCATTTTCTTGGACACTGCAGCCAGGGTGGAAATCAGGTGATCCATTCTCCCTGGCTACACCCAGCACCCTGAATCATTGGGGCTGATTGGCAGCTCAGAAGAGAGACAAAAAGGAAAGGGACAGGTGTCAGGTGCTTTGGAGCCTGGCCCCAGCAGCCCAAGTGTGGGGCCCTGCCCAGCTGCAGCTGAGGATTCAGGCAGGGGAAGTGGAAGAGGAAGGGGCAGAGGAAACTCAGAAGAGAAAGGTAGAACTATTACAAAATCATGGGAGCTGTCAGGTGGCTCAGTGGTAAAGACTCTGCCTGCCAATGCAAGAGATGCGGGTTCCATCCCTGCGTCTGGAAGATCCCTTGGAGAAGGAAATGGCAACCCACTCCAGTATTCTTGCCTGGAGAATCCCATGGCCAGAGGAGTCTGGAGAGCTACAGTCCATGGGGTCGCAATGAGTGGGACACGACTGAGCGACTGAGTACCCACAATGGGAGCCATGGAGGCAATGAAGGTACAAAAGAGAGGCAGCCAAAAGACAGGAGGGGTGGGAGAAAGGCCCTGTGTCAGCATAAGAGGAAGGAACAGAGCCACCATCATGGAAGAGGAGGGGACAGCCCTGCAAAGAAAGTTCAGCTCAAGTACACAGCAAAAAGCAAAGGGGGAGGGAGTCTGGCGCAGAAGCTGTGCAAAATTTAGGGGCAATGAAAACACAGAAGGAGAGGAAGTGTTAACTTTAGGAAGACAGACTTTCCCCCCGAGTTCACCTTGCCTCTTGGGAGATTCAGTGGAACCTGTAGTGCCCCTGTCATAGTCAGAGGTGAAATCAACGCACAGAGAAACAACGGAACGCCCAGGAATCTCGGAATCTCACGGTTTTCAAAGCCATTTTGGGGGATGGGGCGGCAGGAGGCGAACGATGCCAAAAGAGTTTCTGGAAACTGTAGGAAAACCATCTCGGAGCGTGCCCCCTGCCCCGGCTTGCAGCCCTGCCTCCCTCGGCCCATGCGGTTGACTCCTTCCGTTTGACAGTCTGTCCGTCCACCCATCCCGTCCATCCCCCGCCCATCCAGGACGCAGGAACACTCACGCAGGTGCGCGGGCAGGCGGATCGAGTCTTCCTCCATCCTGAGCGCTCTGGGCACTGGTACATGAAGCGGCGTCGAGGAAGCGTAACTGGGCACCGGGCTCTCGGGGGGTGTGTATGAAATTCGTTCCTGCTGTTTAAAAGAAGGGCAGAGAGAGGGGAAGGGGAAAAAAAGACAATGAAAGCCTGGAACTGAGGGGTGACGGCCGCGAGGGGGTGGGTGGGGGCGTCTGGGTGCGGGTCACCTCTCCAGAGGAGACCCTCTTTGCACAGTTGTTTTTCAGATCGCCAGCACTCGGGATTTATAACAAAACGCTGAAAAGCTTTAAGATAGGGCTTTTCCTGTGCGCTGGGGTCAATAGGTGTTCATTTTTTTTTTCCTCTTTGTATTGGTTTGTTCCAGTAAAGAGGGGAGGCAAGATGAAAGGGGATGAAACAATATATCCCAAGAGAGTGTCATTAAAGACTCCTCTCTCAAAAATTACTCTTCCCGGTCACATAATTTATGTCACCAATACATTAAAAACCATTTTTTCTCTTCTCTGGCAATATCCCCAGCTTCTGATCAAAGTAGGATTCCATACTTAAGATCCAATGAGAGGTGAGCCCAAAGTGATAGCTTATAAGCTTGAGGTTTCAGTTAATAAATCTACAAGCAATATTTGTCTGTCACCTACCTATCCCATTATACAACCATCACCACCAAAAATCTCCAGGGTTTCATTTTTTCCTTCACAGCTGCGAATTATCTGCCACATCAACAAGTTATCTCCTTGTTCCCCTCGTGCTCCATCTTAGAATCAATATTTCCTTTCCTTCTGAAGCATTTCAAGGGCTCATTCAAAGAATCCTCTGCATTTAGGGAAGTATGGTTTAATTGATGGTACTTACTCAACAGACAAGGAAAGGGGGAGGGGAAAGTCAGCACCTCCACTGTTTAAATTGTTAGATCGATTAAAACAATGCAATGGGATGGGAAGGATTAGTTTTAAGTTAAAATGTGGCAAGTAATGGCAAGAAACTGACTATGCTGTTCACTGGGGAGAGTAGTGCAATTTGCATCTTAGATCTGTGTACCAACTGGTTTGACTTGCAGTCCATACATAAACACAACTTCCGTTAGTTTCTGTGGTTTAACTGGGCAAAGTAAAGTGGGACACACACAGTCCAAAAATAAGTTAGGGGTGGAGGTAGGGGAGATCGGTAAGATGCCATCGTGAAAACAAAAGTCAAGAGCAAAAGAAAAATTACGGATTAAAATAAAGCCAAGGGGGTGTTTAGGTTTTACAAAGCATTCTCTAACGTTTTATACTCCATCAAATGTGCAAAGGAAAGCAGGGGCGTCCCCCAGCCCTGTAACCAAATTAAAGCTTCTCTTCTCATAACCTGGAACGTTAGGCAGTTGTGGTAGGAAGTTTCGACTTTAAATGAATATATACATATTTTTGTAATTTCCGAATGGAATCGCTATACCTTCCCCGAGGCATCCTCAACTGGCAACTAGGGCCTTTGGAATATTTCTGTTTAAACATACATCCTAAAGTTTCCTGGTGAATTTCTTAATTCAGGGAAGACACACACACCCTAGGTTTCATTTCTGGATTGATTGAGGTGTCCTGTGAAAGGTCACCCAGAGGCAAAACCTTCAACTTCACTTTTCTTGAACTTTACCAAACATCACACATATTCTGAGCAACTTTAATTTAGGGATGAGTTGTATTTTCGGTATTTGGTTTGGGGTTTTTGAGGTGAAAAAGGCAAAGGCATAAACACACATATAGGAAACATACGAAATCTGTTGAGGGGTTTTTCAAGGTGAGATAGGTTTTTAAAATATTTTAAATGGAGTCTGTTTTTTCTAGTTTAACAAATTCCTTGTACACTTCAACCCTTGAATAACCCCTCACCCCACCCCAGTCCCAACATACGCCTCGATATCTTATCTACCGTTACTTTATTCCCAGAAACAGCTTTCTGTTTTGTTAGGGTTTTTGCAGAAGTGAAACTGTTGATGAAGAAAACCCTGTGCAACCAGAGACCTTTCAAATGGCAAGGCATGAGTACGAGAAATAAAAAAGAAGATAGCATTTCGTAAGATGGTGACTTTCTCTGGAAGACAAGATTCTATAACTAGTCTCCGTGAGTGAGAGGCCACCTCAATCCCCTTACCATCTCCATCGAGGATGATGAGGAGGGAGAAACCCAGCTCTCCAAGCAGATTCTACTTTATTTCTTGGGAAAATATACAACCAGCCTACTGAGAAAAAGAGTCAAGCCAGGTATCACCTTTAAAATGTATATATTCTGACTTGGTAAATTATCATGTTGTACCTTCTTCTGGGGCTTCCCTGGTGGCTCAGTGGTAAAGAATTCACCTGCAGTGCAGAAGACCTGGGTTCGACCCCTGGGTTGGGAAGATCCCTTAGAGAAGGGAATGGCAACCCACTCTGGTATTCTTGCCTGGAGAATCCCATGGACAGAGGAGCCTAGCAGGCTACAATCCACGGGGTTGCAAGAGTCGGACATGACTTATTGACTCCATGACAACAAGCTTCTTTTTAATATAGTTTTTAGAGGCAGCCCTATGTGTGTTTACATGTGTGTGGTTCCCTGTCTTTACTGCGACACTGAATGTCACACTTCGGGGCTTGCCCTGGGGTTTCATGCCCTCCCCTCCACACCCAACAATTCCAGAAGAAGACTACCTTGCTGTTTCATAAAAAGGAGGCCAGGGCTTCCCTGGTGGTTCAGCAGTCAAGAATCCGCTTGCCAATGCAGGAGACACAAGTATGATCCCTGGTCTGGGAAGATCCCAAACACCGAGAAGCAACTAAGCCAGAGCACCACAACTCTTGAACCTGTGCTCCAGAGCCCAGGAACCACAACTACAGTGCTCTCAAGCCACAGCTACCGAAGCCCCCACACCCTAGAGCCTGTGCTCCACAATAAGAGAAACCATTGCAATGAGAAGCCTGTGTACTGAAACTAGACAGTAGCCCCTGCTCGCTGCAACTAAAGAAATGTCCACGCAGCAACGAAGACCGAGCACAGCCAATAAATAAATAAAATTATTAAAAAAAAAAAAAAAAAAAAAGAAGGCCAGAGACTGAGTGAACATGGACCTTGAATGCCTCTCACTTCTGATACAGGTTTCCACTCAGCAAAGTGGCGACACAGTAAGTCTGGGTTGGGAAGTTCTTTTTAAAAGATTTAATGAAGAGCTTTGTCAGTAACAAAAGAAAGGATGGGTACCTTGACCCTGAGGGGGATGAGCAAAATGTGCTTCTAGGGCTTTGAGCAATTTGCTAGTGGCAGTTACACACCAACTGTGATCCTGGGTTCAGCGGCCAGGACAACACCCATTGGACCACAGAAAGGATGCTGCCCAGCCTATGGGTTCCTTCCCAAGGAGGACAAAGCACACACTGGGGCATCCCACACCTCACACACTTATCTCCTTTGTCTCTCTTTCTGTTCATCTCTAAGGTGATTCATGTGGTCCTCATTTTTAAATCTATTACTCCAGCAGCACACTTATATGGCACAATCAGCAGACTGTCAAAAGTTAGAAATACGAAACAAATACCAATATCTCCGATGGAGACATCCAAGCAGAGAGACGTAAAGAGACTAACATCCAATTCTCCAAATAAAGGAAACCTCTTCATTCTCAGAACTGCTTCTCTGGCCCAACCCCAAGGAAGGGACAGCGAGAATCCGTTTACGGTACATTCACCTCGAGAGCAAATTGTCAGTCGGATGAAAAGCAGAGGTGTTTTATTTTAACATTACAGAGGGGAATAATCATTTCCTCAGGAGGATTATAAGCACTGCTCTAATTAAATTAAAATGCTGCACACGGTGATATTAATGCATTCAAGTGTTGGAGGGAGGTTCACCGCCAGCGGAGGTCAATGATGTGACTAAAAATGCCGTGACGTGGTTACAGGATTGTTTAGATGCTGAAAAAGGAAAACATGCTGCTCTGAAATGTGCAGACACAACCTATCAAACCGGCGGGCAGAACAAAAGGGAGCAATGCCATTTCTCAGGCCGACGGTAATACCTCGGGGGGTGGGGGGTGGTTGGAAGAGCGGTGCCAAGCTCTGGAAAGAGAAAATAAAGCTAGAAATAGTTTTAGGCAAAGGATGAAATGTAAATGTTACTCACCATTATAGAAAGCTTAAAAAAATTTTAAATGGAATGTGGAGTTAGGGTTGCGGCAAGCATGCTACGGAAACCAAAGTGAGCTTCATGCATCCCTTACCTCACTCCTCCCCGACTGCGAAGGGTCACATGGTACCCATCTAATTCTGCTCATTTCTTTAAGACTTTATTTTATTAAAGTGTAGTTGATTTATAATGCTGTATTAATTCCTACTGTAAAGCAGTTATACACACACACACACACACACACACACACACGTGTGTGCGCGCGTGGGGCTTCCCTGGTGGCTCAGGGGTAAAGAATCCACCTGCCAACTCAGGAGACACAGGTTCAAACCCTGGGTTGAAAACGATCCCCTGGAGCAGGGAATCCACTATTCTTGCCTGGGAGATCCCATGGACAGAGGAGCCTGGCAGGCTACCATCCATGGGGTCACAAAAAATGTCTGTCATGACTTAGCAACTAAACATACATATATACACCCACACACATTATTTTTCATATTCTTTTCCATTATAGTTTGTCACAGGATACTGAATATAGTTTCCTGTGCTATACAGTAGGACTCTGCTGTTTATCCATTGTCTATATACTAGTTTGCATCTGCTAATCCCAAACTCCCAATCCATCCTTCCCATCCCCACTTCCCCTTTGGCAACCACGAGTCTGTTTGCCATGACTGTGAGTCTGTTTCTATACTGCAGATAAATTCAGTTGTGTCATATTTTAAATACTACAGATAAGTGATACATATGGTTCTTGTCTTTGTCTGACTTACTTCACTTAGTTTGTTAATCTCTAGATCCCTCCATGTAGTGGCAAATGGCATTATCTCTTTCTTTTTTACGGCCGAGTAGTATTCCATTTTATATACGCATCACATCTTCTTTAGCCATTCATCTGTCGATGGACATTTAGGTTGTTCCCGTGTCTTGGCTATAGTGAATAGTGCTGCTGTGAACATCGGGGGTGCATGTATCTTTTCGAATTATAGTTCTGTCTGGATATGTACCCAAGAGTGGGACTGCTGGATCATATGGCAACTTTTTTATTTTTTTAAGGAATCTCCATACCATTTTCCATAGTGGCTGCACCAGTTTACATTCCCATCAACAATGTAGGATGCTGCTGCTGCTAAGTCGCTTCAGTCGTGTCCGACTCTGTGTGACCCCACAGATGGCAGCCCACCAGGCTCCCCCGTCCCTGGGATTCTCCAGGCAAGAACACTGGAGTGGGTTGCCATTTCCTTCTCCAATGCATGAAAGTGAAAAGTGAAAGTCAAGTCACTCAGTCGTGTCGGACTCTTCTCGACCCCATGGACTGCAGCCTACCAGGCTCCTCTGTCCATGGGATTTTCCAGGTAAGAGTACTGGAGTGGGGTGCCATGGCCTTCTCCGCAACAATGTAGGAGGGTTCCTTTTTCTCCACATCCCTTCCAGCATTTGTTATTTGTAGATTTTTTTAAATGATGGCCATTCTGACCAGGGTTTGGTAGTACCTCACTGTAGTTTGGATATGCATCTAATAAGTAATAATTCTGCTGATTTTTAAGCTGACTGCTTAGAATCTGTGACAATAGTGTAAATCAACCTCATGCGTTCTGGGGTCAGTTAGGAGAATGGTGTTTCTCCTGCTCCCATGTCCTCTCTATGGCTGCATTTTACAGACTACAAGAGTTAAAAACTGAATATTATTATTACCAAAAAAAAAAACCACCTTTCCTTTTCAAAGTGATTTAATATACAGCTTCGAGAAATCGAGGGGGTCCATGCATTTGTTTTTATACCATGAGCTCTTTGAAAAAGCTGCAGGCCTGAGGAGCTTAAAGCCTATTCCTCATTAAATAAGAACCTTGTGGAAATAAAGATAAAGCATTTCTGGAATCAAGAAAAACAGAAACAAAGTTTGCTTATACAGTCTACTCTCCCCATCTGGGGATTCAACCAACCACAGATTGAAAACGTTTGGGGGAAAAAAAATTTGGTAAGTTCCAAAATGCAAAACTTGAATTTGCCATGTGCTGGCAACTATTTACATACAATTTACACTGTATAGGTATTGCTGTTACAAGCAATCAAGAGATTGTTTAAAGTATACGGGAGGATGTGTATCGATTATATGCAAATACTACAGCCTTTTTTTATAAGGGCCTTAAGCATCCATGGTTTCTGGTATCCTCACGGGCCATGGAACCAGACTCCCACAGATATCAAGAGATAACCATACTTGTAAAAAAGTATCCTTGCTTAGGAATTCCCACGGACAGAGGAGCCTGGCTGGCTAAAGTCCATGTGGTCCCAAAGAGTCCAACACGACTGAGTGACTAAACAACAACAAATAAACTGAAGTCTGAATACACAAGTCTGAATACACACAAGGGAACATTTCATGCAAAGATGGGCTCAATAAAGGACAGAAATGGTAGGGACCTAACAGAGCAGAATATATTAAGAAGAGGTGGCAAGAATATACAGAAGAATTGTACAAAAATTCACTTCCCAGACAATCACGATGGTGTGATCACTGACCTAGAGCCAGACATCCTGGAATGTGAAGTCAAGTGGGCCTTAGGAAGCATCACTACAAACAAAGCTAGTGGAGGTGATGGAATTCCAGTTGAGCTATTTCAAATCCTAAAAGATGATGCTGTGAAAGTCCTGCACTCAATATGCCAACAAATATGGAAAACTCAGCAGTGGCCAAAGGACTGGAAAAGGTCAATTTTCATTCCAGTCCCAAAGAAAGGCAATGCCAACGAATGCTCCAACTACCGCACAATTGCACTCATCTCACACGCTAGTAAAGTAATGCTCAAAATCCTCCAAGCCAGGCTTCAGCAATGTGTGAACCATGAAATTCCAGATATTCAAGCTGGTTTTAGAAAAGGCAGAGGAACCAGAGATCAAATTGACAACATCCGATGGATCATTGAAAAAGCAAGCGAGTACCAGAAAAACATCTACTTCTGCTTTACTGACTATACCAAAGCCTTTGACTGTGTGGATCATAATAAACTGTGGAAAATTCTGTAAGAGATGGGAATACCAAACCACCTGACCTGCCTCTTGAGAAACCTGTATGCAGGTCAGGAAGCAACAGTTAGAACTGGACCTGGAACAACAGACTGGTTCCAAATAGGAAAAGGAATACGTCAAGGCTGTATATTGTCACCTTGCTTATTTAACTTATATGCAGAGTACATCATGAGAAACTTTGGGCTGGAGGAAGCACAAGCTGGAATCAAGATTGCTGGGAGAAATATCAATAACCTCAGATATGCAGATGACATCACCCTTATGGCAGAAAGTGAAGAACAACTAACGAGCCTCTTGATGAAAGTAAAAGAGGAGAGTGAAAAAGTTGGCTTAAAGCTCAACATTCAGAAAACTAAGATCATGGCATCTGGTCCCATCACTTCTTGGTGAATAGATGGGGAAACAGTGGAAACAGTGGCTGACTTTATTTTTCTGGGCTCCAAAATCACTGCAAATGGTGACTGCAGCCATGAAATTAAATGACACTTACTCCTTGGAAGGAAAGCTATGACCAACCTAGACAGCATATTAAAAAGCAGAGACATTACTCTGCCAACAAAATCCGTCTAGGCAAGGCTATGGTTTTTCCAGTGGTCATGTATGGATGTGAGAATTGGACTATAAAGAAAGCTGAGCACCGAAGAATTGATGCTTTTGAACTGTGGTGTTGGAGAAGACTCTTGAGGGTCCCTTGGACTGCAAGGAGATCCAACCAGTCCATCCTAAAGGAGATCAGTCCTGGGTGTTCATTGGAAGGACTGATATTGAAGCTGAAACTCCAACACTTTGGCCACCTGATGCGAAGAGCTGACTCATTGGAAAAGACCCTGATGCTGGGGAAGATTGAAGGCAGGAAGAGAAGGGGACGACAGAGGATGAGATGGCTGGATGGCATTGCTGACTCGATGGACATGGGTTTGGGTGGACTCAGGGAGTTGGTGATGGACAGGGAGGCCTGGCGTGCTGCAGTTCATGGGGTCGCAAAGAGTCAGACACGACTGAGTGACTGAATTGACTTATTGATTGAATAGACAATTATTTAACTACACTCTTCTGGCTGCAAAATGATTCAAAGTGGTTGTTTGGGCTTTCATTAAATAAGCTTTCATTAATAAGCAAAAGCAACACATCACCAAAAAACTGAAGAAGACTGAATTTTGAGCCGCAGAGTTTTCTAGGTTTTTAGTGTCAGGGATGCAAATAGCACACATGAGAACCTAAACTAACACATTCTTGAATGCCAGCGTCTTTCACTTGAAAAACTACATTGAATATTTTGTTCACCCCCAAATTTAGCAAGATCAACTTAAAGAACTTGAGAAAAGATGTAAACGTCACTCTTTGCTAAAATGTACACACTGTCACAGCTCATAGCATCTTGATATCTTTCCAGAAAGAATCTGTGTACTTTAGGATCTGGGGTGAGGAGAGTAACTTTAGGATCTGAGGAAATCAAATACAAATTTTGGAAGAGAAAACCAGGTCCATCAAATCACAGCAGTGAAGTTGTGATGCTATCTTTCCTACCCACAGAGGCTGTAGTAGATGTCCAAACAAGTGGTCTGAGTCAGTTTTCCTCTTAGGAGTTCAGCTCATCTCCTGAGAAAACCATCCTTTCTGGGTGCTGAGCCAATAGACTTTTACACCCCAATTGATCTTTGGCTTTTAACACACTTGCTGTCACTTCCAGAAAAAAAAATGGAGGACCTTCCTGGTGGTCCAGAGGTGAAGAATCCACCAGCCAATACAGAGGACATGGATTTCATCCCTAGTCCAGGAAGCTTCCATATGCCATAGAATAACTAAGCCCATGTGCCACAACTTCTGAAGCCCGCTCACCCTAGAGCCTGTGCTCTGCAACAAGAGAAGCCACTGCAATGAGAAGCCCGAGCACTATAGCTACAGAGTAGCCCCAGCTCACCACAACTGAGAAAGCCTGCATGCAGCAACAAAGACCCAACGCCCCCCAAAGTAAGTGAATAAGAAAAATGGGAATATTCCATGAAAATAAGGTGGGCAGGAACTACACTCCTGGTCTCTGGAGCTACACTCCCCCCTTGGTCTTCCAGATGCCCATTTAGTCCTGGAAGGGAGGGTGCACCCCACCATCCACACTCACACTGAAGTAGAGTCCTTCCTAGGAGCCCAGCTTCACCTCCCCCAAGGAGTGCTCTTGCTTTGGACATTGAAGAAGATGGATTCAGGACCTGAATTATGTAGATTCCTATGTACTTACATGGCAGTCAATCCTTAAGGAAATCAACCCCAAATATTCACTGGAAGGTCTGATACTGAAGCTCCAATACTTTAGCTACCTAATGCAAAGAGCCAATTCACTGGGAAAGACCCTGATGCTGGGAAAGATTGAAGGCAGGAGAAGAAGGGGGTGACAGAGGATGAGATGATTAGATAGCATCACTGACTCGATGGACATGAGTTTGAGCAAACTCCAGGAGATAATGAAGGACAGGGAAGCCTGGTGTCCTATATAGTCCATGGGGTCGCAAAGAGTTGGATATGACTTAGCGACTGAACAACAACTACATACTTATAACTGAAATAGTCCATATTCCCCTCTTCCTGGCCTACCTATTACATCCTAAAGTCAGAAGACAGTATATTGTATTTAAGAGCGACAATTAAGTCAAAGCACCTTCAATCTTTCTTTTGCCCAGAACTGAGTTATCAATGTACAAATGGATAAATAAATAGGAGCACTGGCAACAGGCCCTGCAATCAAGCACTACTGTAAAATGTCATTAAGGGTTCATTCTCCCTGCTACTGTTATGAGATTGTTCAGCATTCACCAAGCATCCACTACAAGCCAAAGTCTGGACCATACATTATGAATTCTGCCCCTATTAAGTCCTGGAATTCCAAAGATGGCCCCAATACTAAAAATTTCTGGCCAGGACATGGAAGCAACCTAAATGTCCATCAACAGAGGAATGGATAAAAAAGATGTGGTATACATATACAATGGAATATTACTCAGCCACCATAAAGAAAGGTTGAAATAATGCTATTTGCAGCAACATGGATGGACTTAGAGATTGTCATACTGAGTAAAGTCAGTCAGGTGGAGAGAGACAAATATCTTATGATATCGCTTATACGTGGGATCTTAAAAAATGGTACAAATGAACCTATTTAGTGAACAGAAATAGTCTCACAGGTGTAGAGAATAAATTTATGGTTATCAAGGGGGAAAGGATAAATTGGGAGATTGGGATTGACATATATACACTACTATATATACAACAGATAACTAGGAAGAATCAACTGGGGACTTCCCTGGTGGTCCAGTGGCTAAGACCTGGGGCGCGAGTTTGACTCCTGGTGAGGGAGCTAGATCGCACAAGCTGGAAGACAGGTAAGAGTTTGCATGTTGTAACTAAAGACCTCATATGCCGCAATCAAGATTGAAGATCCTGTGTGCCACAGCTAAGACCCGGTACAGCCAAATAAATAAATAGTAAAACAAACAAAAAAAGAACCTACCATATAGCACAGGGAACTCTATTCAATACTCTGCAATGACCTGTAATAAAATCTAAAAAAGAGGGGATATATGTATAACTGCTTCACTTTGCTATACAGCAGAAACTAACACAATATTGTAAATCAACTATACTCCAGTAAAAATTAATTTTAAAAAATTTGTATCACTTTACCCATAAATACATATAGGTACTCATACATAAATATGGGCTTCCCAGGTGGCACAGTGGTAAAGAATCCACCTGCCAAGCAGGAGACATGGGTTTCATTCCTGGGTCACGAAGATCCCTTGGAGAAGGAAATGGCAACCCACTCCAGTATTCTTGCCTGGGAAATCCCATGGACAGAAGAGCCTGGTGGCCTACAGTCTCCACGGGGTTGCAGAGTCAGACACGACTCGGCGACTGAGCACACACACACACTCATAAATATACTCCTCAGAACACATGTTCCAACTTTTGTTGGAAACAACAGTCACTGCAACAGCCAGGGAGGGAAGCTGGTAGCATTAAGGGAGTGCTGGGTATATGCTTCTCACGAGCCCTCTATTTTATTTCAGACTCACGATAATCCTGCAAGGAAGGTATCATGACCCCCCTTCCACACAAAGAACCTGATCTGAAGATGGCAGTGTAAGTAAGCCATCTCTGCAAGGCACCTGCTCAGGAGATGGTATGGCTGGTAAAAAGAGGATAAATGAGAAATTATATGCAAGTTGGCCCAGTCCATCAAAACTTCTGAAGAATCCCATGAGGTAAGTTCAAGCTTACAAGAACAGCTGCAGTTCTGGAATATTTCATTGCAAATATTCCAGTGGGGTCCCTGAGGGTCATCCCACAGAAGCCTCTGAGCCAGGAGGCTGACTTCCTTAAGCCGTGGCTTTTTCTACTGGGAACACAAACACAAGGAATAAGTGCCTTTAGCTGAAGGGAGGGGACTAAACAGAACCTATGAGGGAGCCCTCTGGCATGACCCCTGAAATCCATCCAGGGGTGCAATTTACCTGGAGGGCTCCCTCAGCAGGGCCTTCAGGGAAGTTACACATCACTGGTGCCTATGAGGACTTCACCTCGTACAGAAAGCTCATCTTAGGAGATTTCTGAATTTTTATGCTCCTTTTCCTATTTCTGGATTTCGGTGCTCCTTTTCCTCTAACATTTTCTTTGACTACCACAAAAACCATTTCCCTTACTCAATGCCTTTCCATTTAACCAGGAGTGACAAATCTAAATGTACAGGTGAGATGAACAGGAGCGGTGGGGAGGAAAGGCCTGGTCAACATCTATTCGGGGTCTGTTGGCGCCTTGAGCCCTGTAGTGAGGAGGTGCTGAGGCTGGCGGCCCATCAGTGGCCACCATCCAGCAAGGCTAGTCCAGCGGTCTGAAGACTCACCCTCTCCTCCTAGCAAATGAGGGAGGGATGGAGGCACTCTGGGGGCCTATGGGGGAGAAAGATTGAACAGATCCTCACAGACGTCTTAAAATACGTAAGGGCTCATGTAAGACAGAGTGAAGGCTTCTCCATAGCCCTTCAGAGGGCAGGGCCGGGCACATACCTGTGCATGAGGAATTGCTGTGGTTAAGTCACTCAGTCGTGCCCTACTCCTTGCAATCCCATGAACTGTAGCCCTTGGGACTGTGGGAAGCCCCTATTTGTCTGATTTCTGCTCCCTAAAGCCAATTCTGGGGCTCCCAAGTGGCTCAGTGGTAAAGAATCTGCCTGCCAATGCAGGAGATGTGGGTTTGATCGCTGGGTCAGGAAGATCCCCTGGAGGAGGAAATGGCAACCCACTCCAGTATTCTTGCCTGGAAAATCTCAGGGACAGAGAAGACAGGCAGGCTATAGTCCATAGCATCGCAAAAGAGTCGGATATAAACTTAGTGACTAAACAACAGAGCTGAGTTAAGCTGAGGCTGAAGGGTGATTCTGAAAGGGGTCCCTGGGCTGGGAATTAACTCAAGTAGAACCTGAAGGTGCCTTATAACTAAACTCCAAGATGCTGCTTCTACATGTTCTCATATCTCCCAGAAAGTCAATGCTTATTCATTACACTGTGGGCAGAACAGATCCCCTCCCCGCCAAAAAAAATAGAAGACCATCAGATAGATTCCCTTCTCTATCAACTAGCCTCCCCCCGCCCCGCCCCCGGGGCCCTGCACACTATCCAAGGGTTCTACACAATACAATCAGAAAAAAGCACTAGTATCTACAACTTGGAGCAACCCTTTTGAAGACAAGCATCAAAGCCAAATCCTCAAGTAGATTTCTTTATTGTTCTAATTGTAAAACATCTTAATTAAGATCCCTTCCAACCCTGAGATGCTATGAATTTTTTCTTCTTCTGAATTTCTGAAATATTTCCGACATGAATAGTAAGCAGACTCTCAAGCTGTGATTTCTTTTCATGCCAGGTTGTGGTTTCCAGGGAGGCCTATGCTTGAAGGATGCTCAGCTCCTTTGGCTGGAAGCCAGTGCTGAGGCAGGCAAGGTCACAGGCTTTAGACACGACTGGGAAAATGAGATGCATGCCACCTCACGGCCCAGATTATACCCCTAATCCCTGCCAGGATGCAGATGATGGCATCTCTGGTGGAGATGAAGTGAGCATCACACATGAACATCCTGCAAACCCCTGAAGCGCATGATCTCCTGATAGTGGGTCACTCCGGTGTAAGAACTGGTGGGACTTCACACAGAACTAGCCAGTGTCACCTCTGGGAAAAACAGTCAGGCTGTGGGATTCATCGCCGAATCCTTTCTTCCTAATTTTTAAAAAATATTTTTGTCTAATTTTTCTTTCTTTAAATTTTTTAAAGTATGGTAACAAATTTACAGGGGACTTGGAAAATACAGAACAAAGTTACATACAGTTCAACTATGTGTGTGTGTTCAGTCACTGAGTTGTGTCCGTCACTTTGTGATCCCATGGACTGTAGCCAGCCAGACTCCTCTGTCCACGGGATTGCCTAGACAAGAAGGTTGGAGTGAGTTGCCTTTTCCTTCTCCAGGGGATCTTCCTGACCCAGGGATCAAACTTGTGTCTCTCATGTCTCTTGCACTGGCAGGCAGGTTTACCACTGAACCACCAGGGAAGCCTAGTTCAACTATATATTACAGTTATTTTTTAAGTAAGACTTTTAGTTGGAGTATCAATATCAAACTCTCAAAAATTAATAGAATGAAGAGACAGAAAAGTCAAAGGATACAGTAGAGCTGAAAAGCACTATGAACCAATTCAACATAATTTATATAGTTTTCACACAATAACAGGATAGAAATCCTATTCAAGTTCCCATAGACTATAAACTAGGAGACACTGGAACATATCCAGGGACATAAAACAAGGTGCAAAAATTTCACGCATTGAAATCATACAGAGTATGTTCTCTTATCACTACAGAATTATGTTAGAAATCACTATCAGAAGATATTTGAAAATAACCCTCATATTTCCAAGCCCAATGTGACATTTACGGAGAGAGCTCTTTAACTTAGCCATTGATAGCCTCAGTAAAGTTAAAAGACTGAAGAAACACAGAGGGTGATTTCAGAAAAGAAAGCATCTAAATGAGAAATTAATATCAAAGATACTTTTAAAATTCCCATATATTTGGAAATTAAATGTCCACTTTCAAATGATGGGTGCTTCTAAGGAGCCGTAACAAAGGACTTCTTAACTAATTCTAATAGTAGAAGCAACAGGAACTTAAATGAAAAGCAGCTTATATCCAGGGCACAATCAAGTGCAGCCAAGTTCGGCTCTTGATTAGCTGCTTTCTACTCCATTAATGCTTTTCCCTTTAATGCTTTGGCGATTAAAATTAGCCAGTCTGCAGTGTCCCTGCCTGGGGCTAACAAGTAATGAACTGCGAGTGTTGCTATTTAGTTGTATCAAGGGTGCCATTAGAGAGAGCTTCTCAATTTCTCCCCCTAAAGGAAAGAAACCTTCTAGGCACATTCTACCTGCCATATGGCTGCTCTCCTACTGTACTCAGAGTGTCCCAGGGGACTCATGGGACCTTAAGATCTAGACGGAGGGGAGGATGAGGGTCAGGCTCACGTGGAGACTGCAGATCAGAGGAAGAAGCAGCAGAGGCTGCCCCAAAGGGATGCTCTGAACCTGTACATTAACCATTTGCTCCTCCCTCGTTTTCTACCTGCCTTCTTCTGCCTCATAAACCTTCTCCCCGTCCCCAAACAGCTTTCTTCTTTCTGTTACAGCATCACTCTAGGCTTAGCCCTCATCTTCATTTCTTTCCAGAATGACTGTACCTGAAAGTCTTGTAAAATAATAAAAGTGAGAGAGAAAGGGAAGTTTCGGCTGCAACACATACCCTCAGCTGGTGGCTAGAGGGTGGCTGGAGAGGAGGCAACTCACATCTCCTTTACAACTGAAAAGATTTTTTTGCCCTGTGATCAGTTCAGTTCAGTCACTCAGTCATGTCTGACTCTTTGCGACCCCATGAACCATAGCACACCAGGCCTCCCTGTCCATCACCAACTCCCGAAGTCCACCCAAACCCATGTCCATTGAGTTGATGATGCCATCCAGCCATCTCATCCTCTGTCGTCCCCTTCTCCTCCTGCCCTCAATCTTTCCCAGCATCAGGGTCTTTTCAAATGAGTCAGCTCTTTGCATCAAGTGGCCAAAGTATTGGAGTTTCAGCTTCAACATCAGTCCTTCCAATGAACACCCAGGACTGATCTGCTTTAGGATGGACTGGTGGGATCTCCTGCAGTCCAAGGGACTATACATCTTCACAAAATCTCGACAGCTTAAATGGACCACACACTGACTGAGAAACTGTTGTTGGTGAGTTGATAAGATGTGTCTGACTCTTTTGCAACTCCAATGGACTGTAGCCCGCCAGGCTCTGCTGTCCATGTGATTCTCCAGGCAAGAATACTGGAGTGGGTTGCCATTTCCTGCTCTAGGGGATCTTCCCAACCCAGGGATCGAACCTGGGTCTTCTGCACTGGCCAGGGGATTCTTTACCACCGAACTGAGTCACCTGGCAAGCCCTGAATGAGAAATATTAGGATTTAAACATTGGCTACCAGGGCAGGATTTTCATTCTAGTTCAAGTAAAGGTATTCCAGAGAAATATGAAGAAAGTCTCTGAAATAACAGCTCCAGGAAGTCCCTTGAAGTCCTAACTATATGCAGCCCATGTCCAATGAACAAGGAGTCACCCACCCACGCAGCCCCATACCTGGTTCACTGGACATGGGCTGCATCGAGTTAGGACCTTGCGGGACTTCCTGCAGACTTCAGTGGGACTGTTATCTTAGAGAGTTTCTTCAGCACTTCTCTGGAGTACTCTTATTCAAACTAGACACTCACCCACCCCCACACCTCAATCAGGAAGGGAGAAGGCTGGGTCAGAACCACTGCCAGGGTCAAGTTGAACACTTCCCTTGCTCTACATATACCAGATAATTCCTGGGTTGCTTCAGGCTGAGAAAGAAATAGAAAAAGGTCTATAAACTACACCTAGAGTAACAAGTGCAAATTAAGCCTGGAAAAGATTTAGGTCTGGAAAATGTTTACTACCAAAAGAATTTTCAACAAAATCCTATAGGAAGATTATACTTAAAAAGCAACATAAAATGCTTGGAGAAAAGGGAACCCTCTTATACTGTTGGTGGGAATGTAAACTGATACAGCCACTGTGGAGAACAGTATGGAGGTTCCTTAAAACACTAAACATAAAACTACCATATGACCCACCAATCCCACTACTGGGCATATACTCTGAGGAAATCATAACTGAGAAAGATACATGTAATGTTCACTGCAGCACTATTTACAATAGCCAGGACATGGAATCAATCTAGATGTTCATCTACAGATGAATGGATAAAGACAATGTGTTACATATATACAATGGAATATTGAAAAGTGAAAGTTTTAGTTACTCAGTCGAGTCTGACTCTGTGACCCCATGGACTGTAGCTCGCCAGGCTCCTCTGTCCAAAGAAATAACCAGGCAAGAATACTGGAGTGAGTAGCCATTCCCTTCTTCAAGAGATCTTCCTGAGCCAGGGGTTGAACCTGGGTCTCCTGCATTGCAGGCAGATTCTTCACTATCTCAGCCACCAGGGAAGCCCACAGTGGAATATTACTCAGCCATAAAAAGGAAAGAAACTGAGTCATTTATAGTGATGTGGATGAACCGATAGAGTCTGTCACACACAGTAAGTCAGGAAAAGAAAAACAAATATCGTATATTAATGCACATATATGAAATCTAGAAAAATGATACTGATGAACCTATCTGCAGGGAAGGAATAGAGATGCACATGCAGAGAATGGACTTGTGGACATGGGGTGAGGGAAGGAGAGGGTGAGAAAAATTGAAAGGAGCATTGACATA
This sequence comes from Okapia johnstoni, assembly GCA_024291935.2. Classification (NCBI taxonomy): domain Eukaryota; kingdom Metazoa; phylum Chordata; class Mammalia; order Artiodactyla; family Giraffidae; genus Okapia; species Okapia johnstoni. Next base: position 19,445,833 of record CM044320.1, on the reverse strand, counting down.
TATACATTATCATATGTAAAATAGATAACTGGCAGAAAGTGGCTGTACAGCACAGGGAGCTCAGCTTGGTGCTCTGTGGTGACCTGGAAGGGAGGGACGGAGGTGGGGAGGCAGAGAGGCTGAAGAGGGAGGGGATACATGTATACATGTAGCTGATTCACTTTGTTGTACAGCAGAAACTAGCACAACGTTGTAAAGCAATGATCCTCCAATTAAACAAAAAAAAAGCAACATAAAGGAAATAAGTCTCACTCTATGCTAAGGAAACAGGCATTACGCTTCCCAACCTTTACCATCACAGAACGCTATTTTTAAGGATAAGTGAGATGAAGCTTATGAGATATTATGCTTTCTTGAAAGAAAGGTTCTCTATAAGTGCAAGGCATTATTACAATGAGAAATTTGAGAAGTCCTAAATAAAGCACTACCTTTTTACGGATGCCTTAAGGATTCACCCTGACTTCATGTTATAGAAAGGGAAATTAAGCTAACTGAAACCACAAATGAGGATGGACGATTACCTCACTCTACGACTGACTGAGGAATCAGGGCAGACTTGATCCCTCCCCACCGACACCCTGCAGCCTCTGTAACTCAGAAGTAACCTACAAACATCCCTGAACGGCAATTAAGAGTCACACACTTGCATTTCCTCTTTTAGAAAAATTTTTCCAGAAGTAATGACCATCTTGGCAAATAATCTCTCATATACTTTGCCAGGTACCATAGAAATTTCCTAATTTTTAGACACACAACTCCTTATAGGAATTCAGAAAAGGCATCTTCCCTTTCATTGTGGTCACAGTTAGAAAGATCTAGGAGTTTGGTTTTTTTTTTTCTTTTTTGTATTTTTGGACCATTGATGATTGAAAACAAGTTCCACTGAGGAGGAGGAGTACTAATAGGAAAAATACCATTAGTACTATCAGAACTCTAAAAACTTAATGACTTAAGAATGAGAGTGAAATATAGGATAGTGTGTGCATGTGTGTGATGACAACAGTGATTAACAGAATAAAAGTGACTTGAAATAATAAACTCATGTGCTGCACTCCTGCAGCACTGTTAAGACTAATTAATCATTTACATAAGATCCTGTGCCTTCATTAAAACTATCATGCTCAATAGTACATGAAAAATATGCTCAAGTTTCCATGTACTTCAAGGACTCCCAATCAGTTAAGCTTTGGGGAAACACACATTTTACCACAGGTATTCTGACTCCTGGCTGCACATCAGAATGATCTGAAGAAACTTTAAGGAAAAAGAAATTCCAGCGTCCATTATCAGAGAGAAACTGTTATATATATAGGATGGATAAACAATGTCTTACTGCATAGCACAGGGAACTTCATTCAATACCCTGTGACAAACCATAATGGAAAAGAGTATAAAAATAAATAAAACGGTTGTCTTTAATTGCCCCCCACCCAAAAAAAAAATCTATGTGGGATTCCAATATGCAGAGAGGTAAGGCGGAGAATCAGCATCTTTGATCAATAAATGAGTCAATCCAGACATGGGCTAAATGATTATCTTTCACAATAGTTTTTTAGAAACCTCCTTAACCCATTTGCTAATTGTCCTTCTCTCCTGAGGAAACTGCTATTGTTCTGCCTTTAACCATAAAACAGAGATTATCAGTGTAATACAGGAAGTTCCTGCCTGATGACTACCTGACCCACATAGGAACCGATGCCACAGACAGGTGTGTCTGCAGTGGTTCCTCTTCCCCCAACTGCCTCTGGAGTTCCCCCAGCCCAACCCCTAGGGAGGCTGCTCAGCTTCACTTTCTGGAGCTCCACCCGGAGCCCTTGTTCTCAGCAGAGGCTGGACTTAACAGAAGCGTATTGGTGGAGAAGTTAGAGGGCCCGAAGACCCACTCCACTTCGAGCTTGCCCTCCCTCCCCCCCCCCCCCACTCAGAAGGGTCTGTCTGTCTCCATATGCTCAGACCCCAGAACTCCTTTCTCCAGCTCAAGAATGAACCCACATCTAGCAGCTTGGAGTCTGGGGAGCCTCTTTTCTGCAGGTGAGGTGGATGAGCCCTATGACGGCTGTTAGGGCTGCCCGTATGCCCCTCGAAAATGGCAAGTGGGACACTGCTTATCCCCAAAGTAACCCTACTACCTTGGTGGTTCAGACGGTAAAGAATCCGCCTGCCAATGCAGGAGACACAGGAGACGCAGGTTCGATCCCTGAGTTGGGAAGATCCCCTGGAGAAGAAATGGCAACCCACTCTGGTATTCTTACCTGGGAAATCCCATGGACAGAGCTGCCTGGCAGGCTACAGTCCCTGGGGTCACAAAGAGTTGGATATGACTGAGCAACTATGACTTTCACTTTCAGCCTTACTACTAGTGATAGGGTCTACTTTTGCACATGAACTGTCAACTAACTGCACTCTGGAGAAAGGTCTTGACTTCCAAGCGGCAGACTTCTTCATGAAATCTTGGAACCCTAAAGTAGTAGACCCCTTGAGTCTGCGAAGTTCTTCACCAAGATCATGGAAAGTCCTTCCATGACATACTGCAATGTCCTCCTAACACCCCTAGGAGTCCTGTCACCAGAACAAGCACAAAACCTACTTGACAGGTGTAGGAACTGACATGGATGGGTTGACAAGATTCTTGAATGAATTCCGTAACTGCTCTGGAGGGAGCAGAGTCCTAAGATGTCATCTTTCTCCTGAGTTAACTTTCTGACTATAGCATTGTTTAAACTCTTGGTCATCATGGTCAAGTCCATGCACAAAGTGGCCCTTAAGCAGAATGGGAGCACACTTAAGAACCAAGCTGATTTATTTATTCATTCTTTGATACAAACATTCTCCAAAGAAGCCACTGGAAACTGAAGTCTTTCCAATAAAACAAAATTTTCAACAGTTTCCAAGCATCTGGAGGTTATTAGTATTTTAACTCTTCCTTTAAGCAAAATACAATTGTAAAACATACATGATAGCATGGTAGCATAAAGATGGCTTTATCATCTGAAATTCACTCAGCTGTTCAAAGTCCTAGAGTGGGCAGTGATTCTCTTTGCATCTTTAGGAAGCACCTTGCAAGGTACACCATGAAGGCATTGCTAGCCAAGCTTCAGGATGGTGTCAACAGTTACAACATGGAGATGCCAACAACTGAAATCTATCAGTAGGAAGATCTGGAAAGTTTAACCAAAAAGCTAAACTAAGAGCTCTAAAAATTACTTGCACATTGTAGGGTTGAAACAAGAGCTTAGAAAGGGCTAAAATTTCCTTTATCACTAACTTTATATTCCTTGCCACAAGCCAATCAAATCGATGCTGACAACCACCAAGATTTCTGCCTGAAAGAAAGGTGAATGAATCAGCCTGACAGTATGTAGTATATAGGTCTTTGTTCTCATGAGAACCTGCGGTTTCTGACTGGGTGAAAAGCACCTGAAAACCATTCTGACGAACACAAGCAAAGCTAGCTTCTCAATGAATTTACCCTCAACTGTCATAAACCCACAGAGAAGGCAATGGCATCCCACTCCAGTGTTCTTGCCTGGAGAATCCCAGGGACGGAGAAGCCTGGTAGGCTGCCGTCTCTGGGGTCGCACAGAGTCGGACACTACTGAAGTGACTTAGCAGCAGCAGCAGCAGTCATAAACCCATCCTCATAAAAGACCACAGTAAGACAATTAAGAAAATGTATCTCTAACTTTTGTAGTCTAGCAACTTTCCCTAGGAAGTTTTGATCACACTTCCCATAAAGCATTATCTGGACAAGCACATCTGACAGAAATATAATACAAGCCACATATGTAATTTAATGTTTTCTCGTTGATGCAGAAACTAAAATTAGTTTAATATATTACATTTAAGCCAACATGCCCAAGCTATTTTTTCAACATGTAATCAATATATAGTTATTGAGATACTACTTTTTTTTTTTTATACCAAGTCCCTGAAATGTACTATCTAGTTTACAGTTCAAATCACTCAGTAAATTTTCACTGGAAAGACTTGATCTGTCTTCAAAGTTCACAGAATTTATAGCTGAAAAGGTAAATTTGCACACCCAATGCTATTCCAAACAGCTTTTAAAAGATTTTTAATAAGTGAACCCAGTACATTTTAAAATTCAAATTAATTAAAATTGAACAGGTTAAGAATTCAGTTTCTCTACTGCACGAGCCACCTGCAGTGCTCACAGCCTCATGGAGCTGCTGGTGACCATACTGCACACCGAGGGCTAGACCCCGGGGCAATGAGCACAGACAGGGATGAGCAGAGGCGGAGGCGGAGGCAGGATGTGATCGCACATCCTTTCTGAAGCATCCTCAACTCTGGACAGGGAATGGCTACAGATGATTGTGTTCCTCTCCCTTCATTTCTCCATTTGCAAGAGGCAGTCATCAGAGTGACAGCCAGTTCTCTAGACTGACAGCCATCTAGAGAGAAGGATGAAGGGTCTAGAAGTCCTTCCTGCTTCTGTACTCAGAGACCATGTGCTCCCAGCACTCAGCAAAAATACAGAGGAGTTGAGTTTCCATGAGGTCAAGTCTTTTGCCTTCTTCTTCTCTATCAATATGTCTCTGTCTTTCTCTTTCTCCTTTTGACTATCTAACCAACTTCCCTGGGGGCTGAAAAACGGGTTCTTGCAGGCCACCACACTGCAGAGTTTCAGCTCTCCTCCCCAACATGAATTGTCACTGTGCATTGAAACCTTTCCTCATGTGGGTCATTCCTGAACTTGGCCACAATCCTTAAGATAGGCCCAGAAACATAAGCCAGCTCTGGGGCATGTGGTTTAATACTAATTATTTCTACCATCCAGAATTCCGTCCCATAAAAACAGAAGTTTAAACTTCTCAAAAGATACTTTGCCTTCATCAGAGGAAAGACGTTTCTAATTAGGAAAAAACAGAATTGAAGCAGAAGGAAAGCTCCATATGGAGTAAAAGACACGATCCAACACCCCTTGAGAGCAAGTCTGGGTTGGACCCATCCTCACATGCCTGACCTGACTCCACACAGCAGGTACAGCAGATGCTGAAAAGGAACACACGCTCCCTAGGCTATGACTGATGTTCCATCTGAAGGACCTTCTTAAAAGGAAGAATGTTTCATAAGGACCTTTGAGAAGGCATATCCCCTCCCCCCACCACCACCAGATTCAGCCTCTAAGACTAATCTTACAATTTTAATGCAACTTGCCTTTATTCTTTCAACAGTGTTAACCATCCTTATCTCCTTTCCCCTACTGACAAGACTAGAAAACAACATAAGTAGAACCCTGAACAAATACTCCATATTCCACACTGATCCCTCGCTCTAAAACTACAAAAAATGTAAAAATGGGGGAGGGACAGGCTTAAGTCTCAGTTTCCTCCACTACAAAATGCAGACAACAGTGCTCACCGGGTGATGAGGTTCTAAGTTAATTGATATGGTTAAAATAGGCAAATACGGGTAAAGAAAATGGGGTACATAGATACAATGGACTGTTACTCAGCCATTGAATGAAGTCATGACATTTGCAGCAACACAGAGGGACCTAGAGATTACCATACTAAGTGACATAAGTTAGAAAGAGAAAGACAAGCACCATATGATATCACTTACATGTGGAAACTAAAATATGACACAAATGAATTTACCTAAGAAACAGAAACAGACTCAGACTTGAGAGAATGAATGTATGGTTACCGGGGGGAAGGGTGTGGGGGAGGGATGGACTGGGAGTTTGGGCTGAATATGTGCACACTGCTACATTTTAAAGAGATAATCAACAAGGACCTACTGTATAGCAGAGGGAACTCTGCTCAATATTCTGCAATAGCCTAAGAGGGAAAAGAATTTGAAAAAGAACAGATACATGTATATGTGTAACTGAACCACTTTGCTATACACCTGAAACTAACACAACATTATTAACCAAGTAAATTTCAATATAAAATAAAAATAAAAAAAACAGAGATAAGAAAAAAAAATTTTTTAAACCCAGAAAAAGCACAAAAAGTGGGGAGGTGCAGACTTGAATCTCAGTTTCCTCAGCTATAACATGGAGACAATTCTGCTCACTGATTGGTGAGGTTCTGAGTCAATCGACTGAGTTAAAATAGGTAAAAAGGCCATGCCAGCCTTGTTATTCTTATGCAATGGTTTTCAGAGCTTTCAGACCAAGGTCCAAAGACTCAAGCTGATTGGCTTGCCCATTCCCTTCATGCAGAGCTATAAAAAATTCATATGCATTGTCTCACTGTATGATACCCTTTTCATGTACAAACATTGAGCATTAGATGGTTAGGAAGAGGACAGGTAGAATTTTCCTCAGTTCAGACTAGAAAACTATGTCAATTTGATGTCCAGAAGCTGGCCTTGAGTGTGATTCATCAGATTACAGGACAAACTTTGATAAGCTGGGAATCTCTGCCTGGCCCCGAGTATCCTAAGACCGAAACAAAAACCCCACTCTGTTCAAACCACCGTTGATACCCACTTTCTAGTTCAATAAGAGTGTTTAGAAAAATTCTTAAAACTGACTGTGGGTACTTTGGCCACGTAATGTGAAGCGCCAACTCACTGGAAAAGACACTGATGAAAGACTGAAGGCAAAAGGAGAAGGGTGTGGCAGAGGATGAGATGGTTAGATAGCATCATCAACTCAATAGACATGAGTTTGAGCAAACTCTGGGAGAGTGTGGAAGACAAAGGAGCCTGGTGTGATGCAGTCCATGGGTTAGGACTCTTTGGGTTGTTCCAAAGAGTTGGACACAACTTAGCGACTGAACAACAAGATTTTTAACTCCATCGTTCCAGCTCAGTGCTTTCAGCATTTCCTCCCCCATCCAGGGCTCAGCTGGACAGTCCCCTTTGAAACTTCCTGTCCTGCCCTGTCCCAGCCAAGTCTCTTCCACCCACATTTGCCTGACGCCCTCAGCAGACCTTGCCCTTGACTTTGAATCTGGGTCTCCTCTTTTCCCATTCCCCGTTTTGAGGTCAAACATTTGCTAGAGCTTCGACTTCCATTTTTCTGTGTCCACATCCGTGGTTGGGAGGTCCATCTCACCTTCATGTGTTTCTCAGTTCCCCCAAACATATGGGGGGCCCAGGACCATCCTCTCACCCAGAAGGCAAGGTTGTCATTGGCAGCAAACTTGGCCTGAGCAGGGGACACTGCCCATCCTGCACCCAGAGTGGCACCTCTGGGCTCACAACAGCTCTCATTACGTGATTACTGAATGAATGAATGAGCCTCGTTAGACAGTCTCACGCAGCGCACTTCTTGATGCCAATACAAACTCATCTTTTGTCCTGTTTTCCCCTGGGGCCATCTAGTGACTTTTGGACACAGTTTTAAGTTCAACTGTCTACAAAAAAGTCTTGCTACAAGCTGCCAACACTGCCCTTCTCTTGCTACTTCTCTGTAGGAGACATGCTCACTGCCCTCTTATCCATTTAATGTGACTTGTTCTTAGGCCTTATTCTAGGCCATTCCACATTCCTGCAACACCTTTCCTACAAAGATCCGATCTCAACTCTGCAGCCGAACCCAGAGCCTAAGAACAGCAAAACCCTCCTTTTTGCCTTGACACCAAGGAAGAGTGTAAAATTCAAGGAAATGTACTCTCTTATAAGTGACTACTTTTGAAACTCTTTCGAAGGAGACACACTGACATGGATAACTGGGTGCTGACATGGGGCCTAACCTTTCCTAGCCTTACCCCACCCTTACTACTCCAGAAAGCATGTTAGGTGACCCACCAACTCTGATCTAAGAGGTTCTTCAAAGACCATCTCCCTTAGCCCTGGCTCACATGGGTATCAAGAAGCCTGAGGCTTTTCGGATCTGAGGTCAACCACCCCCGATCTGTGCACCAATGTTGGAGTGAAGGTTTTTTAGTAGAAGTTCCAATGTGAATGTTGGTGGGTCTACAAATGCCTACAGATGGGGATTTCCCCAGTGGTCCAGTGGCTAAGATTCTGTGCTCCCAATGCAGGGGACCCAGGTTCCATCCCTGGTTGGGAACTAGATTCCACATACTGCAACTAAGACCTGGCACAGCCAAACAAATAATTTTTTAGAATGCCTACAGAGGGGCAGGTGGACTACACAGCAGATAAACACTGGTACACAGGAGCTGGAAGGAAGAAGGAGGCTCAGAAGCAGGAACTGGTGTCACTAAAGGGGGCCACATTCAGGAAGATGGAAAGTAGAGCCTTTTGAGTTTCATTTCAGTGACATTTGAAAAACAAAGGTTTCGTATGGCTTTCGTATAGTTATCACAAAAGACATTAAAATCTAGGGACCATGCTTTCCTTTCCCTTAGAATTCTTCATTCAGTTCTAAAAATATTTTTGAGTGTAGAGGGTGGTGGTGAAGAGCTTACAGCTTCGAGATGCTCAGACTTGTTTTGAATCTTGGCTCCTGCACTTCTTGCATGACTCTGGACAAGTTCTTTAAACCCCCCATACCTCAGTTTCTTCACCTAGAAAATGGGATAATGATAACACTGGTTCTATCTATTTCAAAAGGTTGTGAAGGAGCTAATACACTAGAACTCAGCACAGGGCCTAGTGCGTAAATAGCTTAACAAATATCAATGACAAAAGCACGTGTCTGTGTGGCAGTATAAATCTTCAGGACTGACAAACAGGCACAACTATAGATACGGTTGTTTCTGAAATGGTTTGGTGGTTTTATTTGTGGTAAGCTCAAAATATTATATAATTACATGGAGAATCGTGTAATAAAAGACACAACAGTCATGTATTTCTGTAGGACCTCATGGTAAAACTCAAACTTTTTGGCCAACCCAACAAAACTATTATCCATGAGCAAGATTAAGTCACTTTTAAGTATCTTGCAAATCATCCATTTTCAAGCAGGAAAAAAAAATAGGGGAAAATGGAAATCAAAAGACTCAATTCCTGGGTAGAGAGATCTCAAGGGACTTTCTGTAACACTGTTACCCATGCTCTGCCCAAAGAGAAAATATGCCTTTGCTTCTTTGGATGAGCATTTGAATGGCTACAGCTAGAACATCAAGAGGTCACTGAGCAGAGGTTTCCCACTGTCTGTCACAAGGATCAGTGCCAGGGGCTGCCTCTCAGCATCATTTGTACCGGTTAATGGATCAACTCTTCCTGGAACCAAGATTTCGGGAAGAAATATCAATAACTTCAGATATGCAGATGACACCACCCTTACAGCAGAAAATTAAGAGGAATTAAACAGCCTCTTGATGAAGGTGAAAGAGGAGAGTGAAAAAGTTGGCTTAAAACCCAACATTCAGAAAACTAAGATCATGGCATCTGGTCCCATCACTTCATGGGAAATAGATGGGGAAACAATGAAAACAGTGAGAGACTTTATTTTGGGGGGCTCCAAAATCACGGCAGATGGTGACTGCAGCCATGAAATTAAAAGGCGCTTGCTCCTTGGAACAAAAGCTATGACAAACCTAAACAGCATATTAAAAAGCAGAGACAATACTTTGCCAACAAAGGTCTGTCTAGTCAAAGCTATGGTTTTTCCAGTAGTCATGTATGGATGTGAGAGTTGGACTATAAAGAAAACTGAGTGCCAAGGAATTGATGCTTTTGAACTGTGGTGTTGGAGAAGACTCTTGAGAATCCATTGGACAGCAAGGAGATCAAAGCAGTCCATCCTAAAGGAAATCAGTCCTGAATATTCATTGGAAGGACTGACGCTGAAACTGAAGCTCCAATACTTTGGCCACCTGATGTGAAGAGCTGACTCATTGGAAAAGGTCCTGATGCTGGGAAAGATTGAAAGCAGGAGGAGAAGGGGACAACAAACGATGAGATGGTTGGATGGCATCACCGACTCAATGGACATGAGCTTGAGCACACTCTGGGAGATAGTGAAGAGAGGAACTATGTACTGCAGTCCATGGGTCGCAAAGAGTTGGACACAACTGAGCGACTCAACAACTTCAGGATCATGGAGGTTGAGGCTGGTGGTATGGGAAATGTCTGCCTTGCTCCAAGAATGAGCACACTTCATTCTCTGCATGGAGGTAACTGGTTCTTGGTTACATAAACTTCTTTCCCACTTGGTTACATAAACGTTCAGGGGCAGCATAGCCCAGTATGAATTGTCAGGAGGAGAGTCTGATGTACTTAATCAGCACCCACTCACTGTCTGTTCACCTGTCACATACACATTTTCTGTAGCCTCTGAAATTAAACAGAAGGTAAAGAATGGAAACAAAGTGAAGTGTCAGGGAGCATGGTGCAGGAAAAGGGGTAAAGGAAAATAAAGTGAACGTGAAAGTGGCTCAGTTGTGTCTGACTCTTTGCCACCCCATGGACTATACAGTCCATGGAATTCTCCAGGGCAGAATGCTGGAGTGGGTAGACGTTCCCTTCTTCAGGGGATCTCCCCAACCCAGGGACTGAACCCAGGTCTCCTGCATTACAGGCAGATTCTTCACCAGCTGAGCCACAAGAGAAGCCGAAAGGAAAATAAAGAGGTCAATCATATATATTCAGCACTTTCTATGTGCCAAACACCGAAGACATTGAGACATTTCGAAGACATTGAGACATTTCTGTTTCAGAAATAAAGATACCAAGTCTCAGCAAGCTAAACTGGTTTTCCCAACATCACACAACAAGCAGAGCTAGAATTTGAATCAAGGTAGGTCAGATTCTAAAGCCATGCTTTTACATTTTTCTCCCTCAAAATCTTTGGCGAAACGATAAGTGGTACCATAGACTCAGGGAAGATAGTAATAAAAAAAAAAAAGAAAGGTTTTTAAAGTTTCAGTGTTTCCCAAGGTGATTGCAAACCTGGAGTTGGGCAATTTAAACAGAAGAAAAGCATATTCTGACAAGGGGGATAATGTATTTAGGCCCAGCGTCAGGTGTGCTAAGAGCAAGGGTTGCCTTAGGTCCTCCAAAGGCGGAATGAGGAATGGATGACTGTGTGCCAGGTACCCCCAGAGAACCAGGGCAGCCATCCACGCCTTCCCCAGCTCTGAAAACACAGCACAAACAACAGATGAAGAAGAAGGGGTGCGGTATGACGGATGAAGATGCCCTACGTATCTGGAGAGATTCACACTTAAAGGAAACTGTTCTCCTTGTGAGTAGAGCTTAGCGAAGGAGACAGAGTCCATTTTCTTTCTGGCCTCTCTGGCTTCCTACTTCCTACTTCTTTCCTTATAATAAGTATGAGCAGAAAGGGACCCTAGAAATCGAGACCAGCATCCTCATTTTTCAGAGGAAAAAATCTGAGACCAACAGAAGTCTCTGCAATCACACTTCTTGTTTCAGGAATCAGGTAGTGATCAGTTCCTGTTTTCGTTTTTCACCATATTCCGTCGTAAAGAGAAAAAAGGGTAGAGAGAAAACAAAAAATCCAAAAGCAAGAAACACGAATTTTTAACTTGTAGACACAAAGATAGCCCTACATATCTTGTAAATTTCCCTAATTCCATTGCCATGGCATTAAAGGGGTGTGTACTAAACTGCTCGAGCTTCCCAGGTGGCTCGCTCAGCGGTAAACAATTTGACTGCCAGTGTAGGAGACGCAGATCTGATCCCTGGGTCAGGAAGATCCCCTGGAGAAGGAAATGGCAATCTACTCCAGTTTTCTTGCCTGGGAACTCCCATGGACAGAGGAGCCTTGTGGGCTACAGTCCATGGGGTTGCAAGAGTCAGACACGACTGAGCAGGAACACAGCTGGCCAGGTGCTGAAATGACCTAGAGGGTACTGTGTGAGCAGTGCAGTGCACGCATGCTCAGTCACAGTTGTATTGACTCTTCGCGATCCCATTGATTGTAGCCCATCAGACTCCTCTGTCCATGGGATTTCCCACCTGGCTAGGCTGAAGGTTAGGACTGCAAGGCCAAAGGATGCCTCTTTACCTAGGGTGACCCTCATGGTCACTGTCGTGGATGATGGACCATGGTTTACTGGGGTTGAGTTGATTCCTGGGATGTTAGGATTGCAAGGCTAAAACCAGGAAAGTCCCAAAGAAACCAGGACAAATGGGCCCCTCAACTGCCTTGAGTAGGGCCACATTCTCCACTGAGCTAATGGACCCACAGAGATAAAATGCATTTAGCTGGATGTTTTGGCTGGTGTGACAGACACTAGCTAAGCAGTAGTTAACATTTCAAGTCTTTACAAAAAGAAGCAGAATGAAGATTAATGACTATAAAGAGTATCAAGCCCTGGGGGAGGAAGGTGTTCTCAAAGTAGGAAGTGTTAAGTCCATAAAAGAAACAATATGAGAATGCAGTGAGGCTTTTTCATACCTAACAAGTATGACTAAACCTCTAAACACTTCCTGTTCCGTCCCATGTTTTTCTAAAATTTGCTTTTCCTTATTGGCCAAGAAGATAGGAAAATAACAAAAAACAAAAAATTGTTCTCTCTTCTCTTAAGAACAGTGGGTAATTTCAAAACCTCCAAAGACTTCTAAAGTTTAGCCAGCTCTTGCTGTCAGATAGAAATATTATGGAGAAACAGGTAGCCCTCCTTTTTCTCTGTAAACATCCTAAATTCTTTATACATATAATTTTGGGCAAGTAGAAAACCATCTGATTAAAACCAATAAATACATGCACTTAAGGAGCACCTGTGCACTCAAGCATCTAGTATTTTCAAGAAAAAAAAAAAATTCTGTTGTCTTTAAATACTCTGATAGGAGCAGAAAATACAATACTGAATAAGGAGAGTGTATTTTCATTTCATTTATCAATCACCTGAAGATCAAAAATGGGTTTGGGGACTTAATCCTGATACTTACTGAAACACAGAAAGAAAGCTGTGTGCTGTCACTTCAGTCGTGTCCAACTCTGTGCAGCCCTATGGACTGTAGCCCACCAGGCTCTCCTGTCCATGGGATTCTCCAGGCAAGAGTACTAGAATGGGTTGCCACGCTCGCCCCCAAAACTTCACATGTATTTAATGTCTCCTGAGCAGTACTTTCCAATCACAAAGAACAATGCCCCAAAGGGAGCTTCACTTTCCCCTTTTCTGGGTCACCAAGTACATGGGAGGTACTCAGCCTAGAATGGGGTGGCAAGGATGTGAGTCAAGGAGGGGCTTATACCAGGGGGAGGGAGCATGTCAACGGGTCTCCCTACTCATAAGAACGGCTTAACGCTGCCCTCTACTCTTATTTGAGAAAGGCGTCCCCCATCCTCTAATCTTCTGGAAGCATGTTTTAAATATAAAGTAATCTTTTAGAAAAGGGCAAATGTAGCCCACTGAGGACCCTTGAGAAAGGCTTCCTCTCCATCCACTTCCTCTCTAATGCGGTGATTGACATGACTTCCAAAGCAAAAGGGGGAAATGGAACCAAGCCTGCTAATCCCATCAACTTCCTGAGTGGAAAGAGCTGCACCTGCGGGATGAAGTCCAGAGGACTTGACATGAGGAACACTGTCAGATGTCCACCCAGGCACATGGCCAGTCCAGGTACTGACGGTGCCTCACCAAAGAGTCCACAGTCAACGAGCTCAGCTCACCACCTGGGCTGTGATGGACCTTCAGTCCCCAGAACTCCTGTTCCTGCCTGCCTGCAGGCCTCCTGAGAGCTCCCAGGGGCCTTGGTGACTTCTACCTTTGTACACAGTACAACTGGCCTCTTTGAGTTGAGCAATTTCAGACCAGAAGCCTTATTGGACTGGACTTGCCCTGTTTATACAAGACTTGTCAAACAGGTTGGGCTGCTTTTCTACCACTTTTCCTTCCAGACACCTCCCAAGTGCCAAGGTATCAGGAAGCAAGAGAGGGATAGCGTTTTCTCACCACAATCCCAGAGGCCTACACAGGCAAGCTCAGGCCACAGACTTGGCCACAGGCCTGCTGCAGGTCTCTTACAGAGTGGAGTGTGTTTTGAAGGATGGTGAAGGGAAAAACTGTCAAAATTAAGGTCAGAGTCAAGTGCACCATTTCTGTCATTACTTTGGTCTCTTTCCAGAGAGAGTAAAATGCCGCTCCCCTCCCCGCCCCAGAAGCAAGTCCTGTGGTTGCATCAACACTAATTTTTAGTTGCACAAAAAAATCCCCCATGGCACAAAAATGTTCATGAATTCCCCTCTCTACTTTTCAGATCTAGACAAAGTGGGAGAGAGGAATTAAATGCCTTTGTGAATCAGCAAAAAAATTGTAGGGATAGAGCCCCGGACAGCCAGTCTTCCTGGCTTGACCCTTACATCCAGCACAACACAGGGAAAATGGTTATCTTTCACTAAAAAAAAAAAGAGATGACCTTCAACTTCAGGTGTATAAGGTACCAAAAATCGTTGAAAGACATCAGTTACTTTGTGGAGAGAAAAACCAATGAAATAGTAGCCCAGGGCACAGTTCCTTCCAGAATTCAAGACGGTATCTGACCAAGGTCAAGACTGAATGAACCAAGCCACTATATTTAACCCATGGTATGAGTCAGTCCTACTAAGACTGCCTCAAGGTTAAGGAGAGACTCCTCAAACTGGAAGCAATCTCACCAAATAGAAATGGGAAACTACTCCTGTCACACCTCCTTTTCATTCATAGTAAAGATTTCCACAGAGCAACCCTCTTAGATCCTGAGAGAGTCTATTTTTTTAGGCATGAACCCATACCTACCACTCTGCTGCTCAACCCTCACCTGTTCCAAGATGGCAGAAAGTATACGGTTAAAGGCACAAAGCCTTTGAACAGGTCTTTTGATCCTAATGCTCCCACCCACAGGAGTACACCCAGAGATCAGATAAAATCTGGAAAACATGGGCAAAGTTCAACCAACAGTTGCCCCTTCTAGGCCACAAACTGGCACACCTGGCTACTTGGCAACTGTCCCTTCCTTTAGCAGATTTTACCTGCCTGAGCAGGAAACAGAGATAAGGTTGAAGCTGGTTCATGTTGATTGCTATGGTTTCTCACCCTAAAGCAGAACTCAGTCTAAAAACTGAACCTTCAACTGCTGCCAATCAGTTCCATGGAATGTCACAGAGTGAAAAAAAAAAGAGAGAGAGAGAGAACATATGCCAAGTGTTTTGTAAACTACAAAGCTCTATACACAATACTACCTACAGTTATTTCAATATCAAACAATGCTAAAAGTAGCATATCAAATTGTAAATAAGCATCAATAACAACTATGGAACAACTAGGTGAGCATGGGGCTGATGACCTGAAGAGGTCAGGAGCAGGTATTGGTTACTACCTAAAAAGGCTCCATTGAAAATATATCTTTTAAAGTGGTTCGAATGTTTAACAAACAATAAATAAGTTTAAATGATTTCCTTCCATTATAAGTGCCTATGATCCAATTTCAACAGTAAAACCAGTGTCATAATCGCAACTTGGAAGGGCAATCTCCAAGAAGCCACAAGACCAGCCCTATCTTCTTTATCACCACAAACTATAGGAAACCAATTTTCTAAGATGTAGACTGTCAGCTTGTGAGACTCACCAGTGCTTGCTAGTGTACAGCCCATCCTAAGTTTGCTTCTGTGTTGAACAAACGTCCAGCTGGAAGGAGGAATAAACAGCCGGAACAGTTTCATTTACCAAGTTACAGGTCATTCAGTCTCATAACTAGAAACAGAGCCACTTTCTCCCACCTGGGTCCACTCCCGTGGAGCATCCAAGGGGCACCTGCTTGGGGCTCCTGCACACACCTGTGGACCACCAGGTCTACTTCTTCCCCATGCAGGTGATGCAGCCGCTACAGAACTTTCGAGCTTCTGATTTCTTCGCTTTTTATAACCTTGTAAATCAGGTGCATTCCCCACACTTTTCATCAAGCCTTGTAACTGGAAAGCCAGCTCCACATATGCTGGAGGCTGTATTTTCTTAGTTCTTTTTATTCCTTATTCTCTAATTTTTTAGAATTATTATTCCTCCCAAGTGACATGGATGAAGGGGACGAGGAACACAGCGATGTTAAATGACTGAAGGGAACTCGGACACCACAAATAGAGAAGGAAGCCGCCCCTAAGAGGAGAAGACCCTAAAGGATGGGTGTATGGGATGCAGGCACATCTGTGTCATACAAGTTTCCCTCCTTACCAGGCTGCCTGCTATGCTGTGCTTAGTTGCCCAGATGTGTTTGACTCTTTGTGACCCAGTAGACTGCAGCCCACCAGGCTTCTCTCTCCATGGGCTTCTCCAGGCAAGAATACTGGGGTGGGTTGCCATGCCCTTCTCCAGGGGATCTTCCCAACCCAGGGATTGCACCCAGGTCTCCCTCATTGCAGGCAGATTCTTTACCGTCTGAGCCACCAGAGAAGCCCACCAGGCTCGCTCTTGGGAGAGTAAGACAAACTCCACGGTCAACAGGTTGTCATGCAGGTAGTGTTTGTTTATTCACCAGGACAGGCTGCCTCCTCAGGTTTCCATCACCCCCTGCTCATGCATCATCTGCCTACTCTCCACTCAGAAGACTCTCTTCCCTGATCACAAGTTCAAATCTCGGTACTGACATTTACAAGCTGTGAGACTTGGCACAAGTGACCTGGCCCGAGTCTCAGCTTCCTCATCTGAAAACTGACGATAAAGACGCCCATCTTGGAAGGCTATGCAGATTAAATGAATGTGTGTGTCTCAAAGGCTCCCACGTCAGAATTACACAATGTCTGGCACACAGGAGGCTTTTGCCTTCCTCTCTCTAGCCCAAACTGATTCATACTTCTCAATTATTTTGTGTTTCTATATTATCTCCCCACTTAGACTATGAAGAATGACATGGCTTTCATCGTGTCTACCCCGAGTGGGTACCCAACTTGACGACTGTGGTCCAGGGTACTGAACAAATAGATCACTTCTCCACATCCCATAATAGCTGGTAATGCTTCCAGAGGAAACTACTATGAGCTGTGGATGTGGCTGATCCCCTTCTGGCCCACTAGCTGCTCACGCCCCTTCTTCTAACACACCCCTCAGTCACCTGGAATGCCCTTCAGAACACTCAGAAACCAAGTTATCCATTCATTTGATCATTTCTTGAGTGCATTCCTCTCGAGTCTACTTGTTGAGACCATAAACATTTCCTGGGTACATACTGCGTGCCAACGGAAGGCACTGTGGATCCACGCTTACACATGGAAATGACAAGACATGATTCCTGCCTGCCCTTGAGGCCGCCAAAGGGACTCATACGGGAAGGTAATACACGCTCAAAATGACACAGTGAACCAGACGTGAAAGAAGAGTGTTATCTGTGAGTCCTGCGGGACAAAGAGGAAGAAGTCATAATTCAGCCTGGAAACACTATTCTGAAATTTAAAAGCATGTGTACTGCCTTTGGGGCTTCCCTTGTAGCTCAGTCGGTAAAGAATCTGCCTGCAATGCAGGAGACCTGGTTCGATTCCTGGGGGAGAAAGAAATGGCAATTCACTCCAGTATTCTTGCCTGGAGAATCCCATGGACAGAGGAGCCTGGCAGGCTACAGTCCATGGGGTCGCAAGAGTCGGACACAACATAGCGACTACACCACCACCACCATATTACCTTTGAGATGGATCTTTAACGCATGTAACTTTGCTGAAAAAGGAGGTAAAAGAGAAACCCCATCCTTGTCTATTACAAAACTTATTAAGGCAAATGTCATTCCAAACAAACCCTCAGGACTGCCAAGTCCTTGTCAGTTCTTTCATGTTAGGCAATGCGCAATGCAAAACAAAAGAATCTTCCTGCAACTCAGACCTGGAATTCTGTCCAATCCATTCCATTCTGCCCCATCCATTCCATACATACAGCAGGAAATGTAAGTTTATAGTGCCAGACTAGGTATTGTTTTTTGTTTTTTTTTTTTTAAAGAAAAAGAAATAAAAGTCTTTAAAGCTCTCTGCCAACTCCAGGCAAAGGAAAGAATCCTGGAGAAACCTGATGACCGAACTGGACAGGAAGCAGGTGGTATCCAGTTTAGATAGAAGAAATGCATGGTCATAAGGTTTCAGTCTTCCCAGATAGAAAGTTGGAGAACCCAGGGCAGGAGGACAAAGCTCATCTGTGTGGACACTAGAGCAGCCCCACCTGGAACCTTGGTGTCATGTGCTAAGTGGGGGTCTCCTCTTACCTAAATTCACACTAAGGCAAAGCACCCAGTCAAAGCAGTGTGAGAAGTAACCAACAAGGACCTACTATAGAGCACAGGGAACTCTGCTCAATGCCATGTGGCAGCAGGGAGGGAAGTTTGGGGGAGAATAGATACACACATATATATGTATGTTATTGTTGTTCAGTCACTACGTTGTGTCTGACTCTATGACCCCATGGATTGCACACACCAGGATCCTCTGTCCTTCACTATCTCCCAGAGTTTGCTCAAATTCATGTCCACTGAGTTGGTGATGGTATTATCTAACCATCTCATCCTCTGCCATCTTCTCCTCCTGCCCTCAATCCTTTCCAGAATCAGGGTCTTTTCCAATGAGTCAGTTCTTTGCTAGGTAGGCCAAAATATTGGAGCTTCAGCATCAGTCCTTCCAATGAATATTCAGGGTTGATTTCCTTAATAGGATTGACTGCTTTGATCTCCCTATTGTCCATGGGACTCTCAAGAATCTTCTCCAGCACCACAATTTGAAAGCATCGATTCTTCTGTGCTCAGCCCTTTTTTATTGTCCAGCTCTCACATCCGTACATGACTACTGGAAAAACCATAGCTTTGATTATTATGGACCTTTGTTGGCAAAGTGGTGTTTCTGCTTTTTAATATGCTGTCTAGGTTTGTCAGCTTTTCTTCCACGGAGCAAGTATCTTTTGATTCCGTGGCTGCAGTCACCATCCACAGTGATTTTGGAGCCAAAGAAAATAAAATCTGCCACTGCATATATATAGCTGAGTCCCTTTGCTGAAACTATCACAACATTGTTAATCGGCTATACTCCAATTTATAAAATAAAATTTAAAAAAATAAAGTAAATAGATGGGGAGAGATTTTGTTTAAAAAAAGCAGAGGAAGCTGCAAAAGCTCTTATGTATAGACCACACAACCAGAGAGGTCCCGTGTCGAGCTATACTCCACTACGAATACCTTAATGAACTGTCTAAACAGTTAAGACTTTCTCCCTACTTCTCTAAGGCTTATCATTATATCTCAGGTCCTCTTCCCCTAACTCTGTTCTTATA
The DNA here is from genome assembly GCA_024291935.2 of Okapia johnstoni. Lineage (NCBI taxonomy): Eukaryota > Metazoa > Chordata > Mammalia > Artiodactyla > Giraffidae > Okapia > Okapia johnstoni. The sequence continues at coordinate 19,426,760 of CM044320.1, read as the reverse complement.
CCAATTCAACCCTCTGCTGATACACAGAGCAAAAAGGCTTCCTGAAGGGCTGCTCTCATCCATCTCCATATCCTCCTCCCCATCCTCATTGATATGTAGCAGAAAGCCTGACACACGGCAGCTTCTCAATCAAGGCTTCTGGAACACCCAGTCATGGGTCAAGCTAAGCAAAACAATGAGAAAATGGACGCTTGGAACATCACATATTTTACGGACTCTCCCCAGGGATAACTTTCCCCGGCGCTGACCCGCACAGATCCACACAAACGGCTCCAGATAATGAAGCTGCGTGAGTAGGCATTGCGTGGAAGGCAGCTTCCTTCCCAAGCCTCAGGACACACTTTCTCTCTAGGTGCTGCCTGCGAAGGAGGCTGCATGCAGAAATCTTAAACCTTGCCGTCAGCCCTGACCACACTGACTGTGCCAAACATGCCCCCATCAGGACCGGTCTGAGGGAAACCTGAGCTGCACAAGTAACCGGAGACCTGGGCAGCTGACCTGCTTGCGATCTGGAGGCAGTCCCAGTGTAGGGGTGAGTTTAAACCGACTGTAACTGGGCCATACCTGGCAACACACTTCCCTACAAGATCCAGAGTTGGGCTGACATGTGAGGAGTGGGGAGATGGGGGCTGCTGGAGGCGCTGGGTGAGGGCACACAGGGTAGTTTCAGAGGGCCAGCTCACTCCAGGGACCCTTAGGAGTGTGGGCTCCTCGCTCCCCAACCAGGAGTCCCACAGGCTTCCTGGAGGTTCTCAGGAAGAACTTTGCCTTGTCCCAGGGACGACTTGTGTAAAAAACTTTCATTTCACTCCAGGCAGGAGCCAGTGACAAGAAAGCTTTGTAGATGGTTGGCAATGCCAACTTACCTGGGCATGTGGGTGCCTGCACTAGGAGGAAGAAGAGAGAGAGGCTAAACTCACCAAGGTGTTGGTTAAGCAGAAGCAGGACAGGATGAGGGACCAGATGGGAACCCTGATGGATAAACCCAGTTTGATTTGTAAGGATGATAAGATTTAGTGTAATAAACCAAGCTCCTACTTGTGCCTGGTACCACCCGGGAATATCAAAATGAAGGGGGCAGTCCTCAGAGAGCCAGACACTTGGAGGTCATACCTGCTGACGACAAACGTGCATTTTCTTTTCTCTTGAGAATTTTATTAATGTTGTTACAGTATTGTTTATGGATAACAAGAGAATGGGAGGCAGGTAGGAGGCAAAGGATAATAGAAGAGAAGCAGGAGGAGAAAAAAGGAGGAGAGACTGTGGGTATTAAACGGGATAATCCTTGTAGAGTACTCAATCAGTCTCTGGCATACAGTAAGTGCTCAGTAAACCCTGGGCACGGTTATAAGGACCTGTAACTGTGTCGTGCTAGGCTACACTGAACACATACAATATGACAGGTAATAGCCTAAGGGCTTGTTGTTGAGTCTTCTGTCATATCTGATTCTTTGTGACCCCATAGACTAGCCCACCAGGCTCCTCTGTCCATGGGTTTTCCCAGGCAGGAATACTGGAGTGGGTTGCCATTTCCTTCTCCAGGGGATCTTTCCGACCCAGGGACTGAACCAGGGTCTCCTGCATTGCAGGCCGACTCTTTACCATCTGAGCCACCAGGGAAGCTAAGGGCTTACCATGTGTTAATTCATTTAATGCTCAGGCCTATGAGATAACAGTATTTCCACTTCATACACGAAGGAAAGTGGGTACCAAGGGATATGTCAGATCCAACTACCCAGTCACACAACCATCAGGGAAGACATGGGGGCAGTGGGGGCGGGAGGGAGGAGTCAAACCCAGGTGTCTAATTCCCTTCTCACCTCTCATCCATGAAACCCGAGGTGCTCAAGGTTTGGTCCCCAGAACCTGGGAACTTTTTAGATTCACAAATCCTTGATCCTAAGCAGATTCAATAAAACAGAAGAGAAACAGATGACAAAGGATGAGATGGTCATGTGGCATCACTGACTCAATGGACATGAGTTTGAGCAAACTCAGGGAGAGAGTGAAGGACAGGGAAGCCTGCCATGCTGCAATCTATGGGGTCACAGAGTCAGACACGACTGAGTGACTGAAGGAATCAACTAGGTGATTGTGATGAACAGCAAAGCTTGAGCACCACAGCACTCATGACAGTATAGTGCATTTCTACAGAGTGGCTACAGTAAGGCAGATAATGAAACACCCCGTCCTCAGTGGCCTCACCAGGCGATGGGCAAAGGTCAAAATACTTGGGTCCTCCATTTCTTTTAGTTTAGGGCACAGCCTGTGGTTGGGGCTTGGGAGAGCAGTCTTAATGGTCATTATTTTCAGAGAAGTTAATACGGTTTCTCTGATTTCATCCTGGGACATAAAGAAGTGAGGAGGGGGTGAGAATCCCTGGATACTCTTTTTTTTTTTTTAATTTATTTATTCTAGTTGGAGGCTAATTACTTTACAATATTGTAGTGGTTTTTGCCATACATTGACATGAATCAGCCATGGGTGTACATGTGTTCCCCATCCTGAACCCCTCTCCCACCTCCCTTCCCATCCCATCCCTCTGGGTCATCCCAGTGCACCAGCTCTGAGCACCCTGTCTCATGCATCGAACCTGGACTGGCGATCTGTTTCACATATGATAATATACATGTTTCAATGCTATTCTCTCAGATCATCCCACCCTAGCCTGTGTCTCTTTTTCTGTCTCGCATATAGGGTTATCAATACCATCTTTCTAAATTCCATATATATGTGTTAGTATACTGTTTTGGTGTTTTTCTTTCTGGCTTACTTCACTCTGTATATGGAGGCTAAACAACATGCTTCTGAATAACCAACAAATCATAGAAGACATCAAAAAAGAAATCAAAATATGCATAGAAATGAATGAAAATGAAAACACAACAACCCAAAACCTATGGGACACTGTAAAAGCAGTGCTAAGGGGAAGGTTCATAGCAATACAGGCTTACTAACTCTACGCCTAAAGCAAGTAGAAAAGGAAGAAATGAAGAACCCCAGGGTTAGTAGAAGGAAAGAAATCTTAAAAATTAGGGCGGAAATAAATGCAAAAGAAACAAAAGACACCATAGCAAAAATCGACAAAGCTAAAAGCTGGTTCTTTGAGAAGATAAATAAAATTGACAAACCGTTGGCCAGACTCATCAAGAAACAAAGGAAGAAGAATCAAATGAACAAAATAAGAAATGAAAATGGAGAGATGACAACAGACAGCACAGAAATATAAAGAATCATAGGAGACTACTATCAGCAACTATATGCCAATAAAATGGACAACTTGGAAGAAATGGACAAATTCTTAGAAAAGTATAACTTTCCAAAACTGAACCGGGAAGGAATAGATCTTAACAGACCCATCACAAGCATGGAAATCGAAACTGTAATCAAAAATCTCCCTGGATATTCTTAGGATGGTTTAACTCCTTCACGGCAACTCACCACCAGTGAGCGGTGACCCGAAATATCTACCACTAAATGAAAAGGGAACTTGAAAGCTTTGCCTTTAATGTGTTAATTGAGCTTCCAGTGACACAGGGCAGGTGGAGTCCTCTGTCCTTTTCTCCAGGAGTTAATTCAGTGATGCAAACCAATGACCCAGTGAGTAGATGACCGAAGCCTTGTGTGTCTGGGCCCTGGAGCAGCCCACCTTTTGGCCATTTCACTGTTCATTAGCACCTCTGCTGAGGATCAGCAGGGAAGAGTGAAAGGTGACTAACCTCAAACCAGTCAATTTTTCTCCTTGTTAGCAGTTCTGGTGAACACTTGGTGGGAAAAGAATTGTTATCGGCTAAAATGAGACACAGGGATGATCTACAGGCTCTGATTTTCCATGCCCTCCCCACCCCGAACCCCACTCCTAATTATCACACACCATCAGGCCAGTCTAACTTTATAGTTTTAGCTCACTGACAAGTAAAGAGAAGCATAACGTTCACATTCTAGAATTTCTAGAGGTAGCCTGTGATATCTTATTTTAAATTACAGCTCTTAAAAATGCCAAGGTCATGGACAATGTTGATGACAGCAAGACAGGCTCAGAAGTGGTGATGTCTCTACAGGTCCCATTTTCAACATTGGCTTTCCCTACCTTTTTAACTTTACCTGCTGCTGCTGCTGCTGCTAAGTCACTTCAGTTGTGTCCGACTCTGTGCGACCCCATAGACGGCAGCCCACCAGGCTCCCCCGTCCCTGGGATTCTCCAGGCAAGAACACTGGAGTGGGTTGCCATTTCCTCCTCCAATGCAGGAAAGTGAAAAGTGAAAGTGAAGTCGCTCAGTCGTGTCTGACTCTTAGCAACCCCATGGACTGCAGCCTACCAACTCCTCCGTCCACAGGATTTTCCAGGCAAGAATACTGGAGTGGGGTGCCATTGCCTTCTCCAAACTTTACCTGACCTAACAGAATTCATGCGCCTTCATGCTCATAAGAGAAACAAGAGACCTGACATGAATTAGGCACCTGCTATATTCCAGAAGGAGAAGCAGGAGGGGCGGGGGTGGGCGACAGAGGACGAGATGGTTGGATGGCATCACCAATCCAATGGACATGAGTTTGAGCAAACTCCCAGAGACAGTGAAGGACAGGGAACCTGGCATGCCGCAGTCCATGGGGTCACAAAGAGTCAGACACAACTGAGCGACTGAACAACAGAATATTCTAGGGTGCCAGACCTTCTGTTGGCCACCTTAGGAACACAATCACTTAATTCTACAACAACTGGGAAAGAAGTCTTTATCCTGATTTTATAGAGAAAACCAAGGCTTAGAGAATTTAAGTTAATATAAGTGCCAGAGATCTGAATACAGCGCTGTCTTCTCTGCCCACCAAAACTATGCTCTTTCTACTACCCAAGTCAGCCTCTGTTAATCCCAAACACCTACTGTACAGCACAGGTAACTAGATGTACTATCTTGTAATAACCTGAAAAAGAATCTGAAAAAAATATATGTATTATATATATATAAATTTACATATAAATATATATATAAATAATTGAATCATTTTGCTGTATACCTGAAATTAACACAACATTGTAAATCAACTATACTTCAATTTGAAAAAAGTCAGCCTTACTGATAAGAGTTTTTATATATACACAGAACTCTGTCAGAGAAAGTGCTCCCAACTCATCTGGGAGATGACTGCTAATCTCTACTTGTGACTTTTAAAGATGAAGGCCGTACCTGGATGTGCTAACAGTGTGGTCAGAAGACCCTTGTAACATCCTCAGGTGTCTACCCTTCTCCCTTCCATCCGCTCTAAGAAATCAGCTCCCACCCCCTTTACCCAATCTGTCCAGACGCCCGCTGATCTCGTTCACAGCTTCGGGTTGCTGGGAGAACAGGCATTTCCTGCACAGCAGAAGCCTGAGGCCACAGAGGGGAGAGGAGGTCCGAAGAGGCACCTTGACTTCCCGGGTGACTCAGGGCAGGCAAGCGTGCCAGGATGCCCACGCAGCCTAAGCCATGCCCTCGGTGTCACCACATAGCCGCTTCCCATTTCAGGGAGGGAAGGAGCTGAACGGTCCAGCAGATGGGAGGAAGGAGGAAGAGACCTGTTTAGTCTCAATCCCCATCTTCCACTCCCCGGTGTCTGCTCCCGTCCCCTTGCCCAGACCATCACTGCCGGATTTAGTGCCTCAACTTGCCTTTTCTCCTCCCCAAGCCTCACCGGCTGGGCTGCCCCCTGCAACTCTGCCCCAGAACCCCCAAAGGGCCACAGCACCTTGAGTCTCTCACTGGAAGAAGCACCAAGGCCTCCGGGTATTGACCAGAGAGAAATTCACCTTTATTCAGCATCCTATAAATGTGATGCTTGCTTCATCACTGGGCATCAGCTCCTTTCTTGCCTTCCCTGGTGAGTGATGTACTCTCAGTGCAGGAAATACTACAAAAGCTGGTCGTTCAGGGGAAAAAAATCTCTCTTCCCTCCCCTGTCTAGAGCATTTGTTGTCTCTGGCACATCCTAAGCCTAGAAGATCAGTACGTTTCATGGATCTCAAGTTTGTTGGGATTTTTCTATGCGTTCCATTGCCTGAGAGATTGTAAAATAACATGGAGCAAGGACCCTATTATCTCCACCAAAAGACATCCATGTGACGCTGGAGACCCAGGCAGGGCCTCCTAATTTGAATGCAGGCCTCCTGCCTAGAGCGAATGGATCCCAGACTCCAGGAAAGTGGGCCCCCTCTCTCTGTGGACTCATGGACAAGAGGGCACCGTGGCCAGCCCTCGGGAAGCCTCAACATCCTTGAGCTCACTTGGTCTACTGCCAGGCCTGGAGATGCCAGAGAAACCCCACTGACTGCCCTACCAGACTAGATGAAACACTGGACAAATGCACCCTTCCCAGCCTCAACTACCACAGAAAGGAGAGGGGAGCCCAGACCCCAGGCAGTTCCTGTCTGAATGACTCTTTCTGAATCATAGGGCGGGGATGGCCCAGTGATAGGACTTGAGAGTCAGATAGCCCCTCAAAGCGATGCCTGCTAATTCCAAACTACAATCTTAAGTGCCAGGCTGGCTTCCTGTGTACAGTTCTACAGGACCTGTGTCTGGGCCTGTCTGCTGAGGCCATCCTGAAATCCTTCGTAACTTCTGAACAAGGGACCTTGCGTGTTCCTTTTGCCCTGGGCCTCACAAGATGAGTAGCCAGACCCGCCAAGCACTTGAACTTCAGTCAAAGAATCACCGTGAACCACCTCGTAGCAGTAGGGTGTGAGTGAGGCTTCCGACCAGTGCGAACGGTCACTGATCTACAGAGAGGTGGGCACACAGGGTGCCGGGGAGGGGGGTGGGCAACGCCACCAGCGGCGGTGGCTCCAGCAAGAGCTTCTCAAACACACCCACCAAGTACTGCTCACTTCGGTCACTCCCCACATCCATCCCATATCTCTGATTACGGGCCTCACTCTCTCACTCACTGATTTATACAAAGTCTGACTTTCCCTTGGTGTTTCAGAGAAGCAGCTCCTTAAAAAAGTTGTCCTTCAGAGACTGCCCTGGTGGTCCAGTGGTTAAGAATCTGCCTTGCGATGCAGGGTCCAGGTTCAGTCTCTGGTCAGCGAACTGAGATCCCATATGCCTCGGGGCAACTAAACCCTCTTGCCACAACTACTGAGCCCGTGTGCCACAACTCGAGAGTCTTGTGAGTCACAATGAAAGATCCCAAGTGCTGCAATTAAGACTCAATGCAGCCAAATAAATAAAAAGTTCACCATCTATTGGTTTGTCCTTTGCTCCACAGCTGGAGAGAAATGTGCAGCAGATGAGGGCTGTTGGAATGGAGACAACTACACTTTCAGGCTGCCCATCCTCGGCTGCCAGTCCAAGCTCTGTCAGCTAAAGAGCTGGTAGTGGTGGTAAGTCTTACGGGATAGGACCCCACAGCGACCAGGATGACAAGTGGGAATATTGGGGCCACTCATGGCCTAGGGTCTGGCTGGGCACAAACTCCCCAATGATCAATGACCATAAACTACAGGAGGAGAGCTGTCCCCAAGTGTGTCTTTGCTCAAGTTTTTTCAAAAGGGGCCCTGGTGGCTCAGACGGTAAAGAATCTGCCTGCAATGCAGGAGAGACTCGGGTTCGATCCCTAGGTCGGGAAGGTCCCCGGAGAAGGAAATGGCTACCCACTCCAGTATTCCTGCCTGGAGAATCTCATGGACAGAGAAGCCTGGTGGGCTACAGTCCATGGGGTTGCAAAGAGTAGGACATGACTGAGCAACTTCCAGCTTTCACTTTCAGAAGACACTGCTTCTTCGAATGCGTCCACAGCTGTCTTGCAATAACCTGCAGCCGTACAGGGTTGCACCTGTTATGTATGTTCTCAGACACGACAGCAAGAGATGGATGGATGCTCCTGACTCAACACATACACACACACAGCATGACAGTATTATACTAGGGGGAAAACAACTGTGTCCTTCTCAAAAGGGCAGTTGCTCTCTTTAGGTAAAGGAAATATTCCAGAGCACCCCTGCCTATCACCCCTGTCTATCTTATCCTCACGCATGGCCTCTCCTCTTGAACCGTGAGATCAGCAGGAGGCAGGTATATTTGACGGGCTGTGTGTCACTCAGCGCTGCTGACTCGTCCTAACCAGTGATGAGATGAGAGACCGGAAGCAACTGCCAACAAGACTGGAAACGGGGTACCTTGGGCTCCAGGTCTGTCCTCTCTCAGGAAAGCAGAGCTGGGTGTCTGCATCTTGGCAAAAGGAAGAAAATGAAGTTGACAAGCTGCTGCTGTATTTGGACCAGAAGACTATGATTAACATGCAGCAGACGGGAAGAGCAGTGACAGGCTAAACAAAGGTTGTTCCCTGAGGCCCAGGGAAGCTCTCATCTCTGTACATGGAAGGCCAGAAGCGCCCACACCACCTTCTGAAACAGCTGCTCAAAGGAGAGCCTGCTTTGAGCCACGCTGGCCCTTTCATCAAAATCCACAGAATTATTCTAGATATAATTATTCTAGATATAAGAGATAAAAATCTGCACCTACACATAAGACAGGGTTCTTTACAGACTATATACCACCGCTTTGAAGCCACCAAGGTGTTCTCAGGACTGGACGATGCCAACAGGTGCTGAATTACTCAATACAGGAAGAAAGAAGCAAAACCTGAACCAGCAGCTCCAATGGTTAGTCCACTCACCTCGTAAAAGAAAAATCCCAGAATTTTAGAGCTGGAAGGGAGAAGTGTGACCCTCCTGACTGGGTCCCTTATTTCACAGCCAAGGAAAGGGGATGTGGAGGGTAGGTGGGCAGCTGATCTGCACGCTGAGTCTTTCTGAGCCTCTTCGGAGCAGACCCAGAACAGAGCACGAAAGAAAGAAACCAGTCCTGCTCCGCCCACATCCACCAGTTTCAACCCCAAATGGACCAACTTCCACCCAACACTAACAGAAACACCAGTGCAGAAACGGAAGCAGTCTGGATGGAGCCCACTCATTCAGGTCAACTCATCTGGGTGGCATAAACCAGTCACCAGATCACAGCCTTGAACTCCCCAATCTCCACCAAATTGGGCCCAAATGTTCTGACACATAAGAGTAATGTGCAAGCTGTTGCCTTCTTCAACTTTTCAGTAGGAGACCCTGTTGTTGTTCTTCAGTGACTAAGTCGTGTCCGACTCTGCGACCCCATGAACTGCAACACGCCAGGGTTCCCTGTCCTTCACTATCTCCTGGAGTTTGCTCAAACTCAAGTCCATTGAGTTGGTGATGCCATCCAATCACCTCATCCTCTGTTGCCTTCTTCTCCTCTTGCCTTCAATCTTACCCAGCAATCAGATCCAGAGAGCAAATTCCCTTTAACGAAGATGGTAGGCTGGATACAACCAGGTCAAGGGTCACCATTCTTCCCAAGGCTCTCCCATTTATGTGAAGAAAGAACTGCTGACTATTTAATTTTTAGAAGCAACCTAATAAGGAAACCTGAGAGAAATTCTCAGATTTGAGTTTGTTTTCCCCTCTTACACTTCAGGTTTTTTTAAGGAACTCAGGGAGTTTAGTACTTCCAAAGGTCATGTTGGGTTAACTGTGACCAAGTTAGAGAATCAGCTCTTACAAAACCCCAATTTATGATAATCAGAGAGAACAAACCTTTGTCCAGAAATGAGGAGAACAATGTCTGACCTTCCTTTAAAAGATCAACTCATTGGCAGGACTGGGAGAGAGTGCTGAGTCAGGAGCCAGCAGGGCATGGCAATAAAGAACACAGCTTAGATGGGCTGGTTGTTAAGTCGCTAAGTCATGGGAAGTAAGCAACAAGGACCCAGGGATCAAACCCAAGTCTCCTGCATTGGCAAGCAGATTCTTTACCATTGAGCCACCTGGAAGCCCCTTAACTGTTGAGACAGTTCATTTAGGCATTTGCAGGGCACGTGTAGCTAGATGTGTGACCTGTCTGGCTCTGTGATCCATGCACAAGACCTCTGCAGCCTCCCAGGGAGTCTGCTCCAATTCCCTAAACTGAAATAATCACTTCCTCCCGACCTTCCACAATAATCTGTCTACACGTCTACATGTGCCTTACAGCAACTGGCTATTGTAATTATTCACCTCCGCGGCTCTCTCTCCAGCTGGACTGGGAGTCGTGTCTTTTCCATCTTTGGTTCTTAGCCTCCTGAGGCAGGTTAAGCCACATATGTAGTAGATAGTCCATAAAGTCCTATGGAATTATTACTTAATTGGTTAATTGGTTTCAGCAGGCTCCTAATCAAATCTATGCTTGAGGAGCAGCAGCAGGGCCGGGCAGTTTGGCAATTCATTATCACAACATCTTTGATTAGTCAGCCATCACCTTGGAAAGTAGAGCGGGCTGGAGGCAAGCCCATGAGATGGTAAGCAGGAGGCTGGTGAGGTTTTCATTGGGAGGAGAGAGCAGAGAGCAGCCCTGCCCATTCTTGTGCCCAGAGAACATGGGCAGGGCAAGGCTTTCTTCTCTGTGTTCCTTTCCCTCTTCGTCTCTGTCCCCTCTCCCTTATCACCTCCTTCTCCCTCTGATCTCTAACTTTAATCCATCATATGCTTAGTAAGTGTTTCAGTTCAGTTCAGTTGCTCAGTCGTGTCCGACTCTTTGCGACCCCATGAACCGCAGCACGCCAGGCCTCCCTGTCCATCACCAACTCCCAGAGTCCACCCAAACCCATGTCCATCGAGTCAGCAATGCCATCCAGCCATCTCATCCTCTGTCGTCCCCTTCTCCTCCTGCCTTCAATCTTTCCCAGCATCAGGGTCTTTACCAATGAGTCAGCTCTTTGCATCAGGTGGCCAAAGTATTGGAGTTTCAGCTTCAACATCAGTCCTTCCAATGAACACCCAGGACTGATCTCCTTTAGGATGGACTGGTTGGATCTCCTTGCAGTCCAAGGGACTCTAAAGAGTCTTCTCCAACACCACAGTTCAAAAGCATCAATTCTTCGGCGCTCAGCTTTCTTTATAGTCCAACTCTCACATCCATACATGACTGCTGTCTCAGTGGTAAAGAACTCTCCAGCCAATGCAGGAGAGGTAAGAAGAGACACAGGTTCAATCCCTGGGTCAGGGAGATCCCCTGGAGGAGGGCATGGCAACCCACTCCAGTATTCTTGCCTGGAGAATCCCATGGACAGAGAAGCCTGATGGACTCGAGTCCACGGGGTTGCAAAGAATCCGACACACCTAAAGCAACTGAGCACACAGGCTCCTGTACACACACGAGTGCTTACTATGTGCTGTGCGGGGCACTGTTTGAGCGCTAAGAAGGCCACAAGATGTGGCTACTAACTTACATCCCAGGGCACTGCATCTCCAACCTCAATGTCACCTGCATCACTCAGGGATCTTGCCAAGCAGTGGAGCTAGACTCAGGAGGTCTGGGGTGAGGCCAGGCACCTGCATTTCTAATAAGCTTCTGGGTGATGCCGACACCACCTGTCCTCATTCTCTGGAGTAAGGTTCTAGACTAGAGTGCTGGTTCTCAACTTGGCTTGCACACAGCAGTCACCCGGAATCCAGCTTCTGAAAATACTGATGCCTGGGCCTCTTCCTCTGAGTTTCTAATTTCAACGTTCTGGAGTGTGTTAGGATTGTAAAAACAAACAAAACACTCCCATGGTGATTATAATGAACACCCAAGGTTGAGAAACCACTAGTGACAGTTGCAGATAGAAAATAGATATTTATTTCAGAGAATACTATGATGGAAAAAAGCAAAGTTAAGTACAAGCAAAAGTGAGACATTGTGTTATTTTATACAAGGGTGGTTTCAGGAAACACCTTTCTGAGGAGGTGACATTTGAGGAGATACCTGAAAGATGTGTAAGAATAGACCAAGTCACTGCCTGAGAGAAGGGCTACACGTAGTGTTAGTTGCTCAGTCGTGTTTGACTCTTCGCAACCCCTTGGACTGTAGCCCACCAGGCTCCTCTGTCCATGGGATTCTCCAGGCAAGAATACTGGAGTGGGTTGCCATTTCCCTTCTCCAGGGGATCTTCCTGATCCAGGGATCGAACCCAGATCTCCTGCATTACAGGCAGATTCTTTACCATCTGAGCCACAGAGAAGGGCTACAGGTAGAGGAAACAGCAAGTGCTAAGGCCCTGCGGTCAGAGTGTGGTTCGCACATTTGAGACACTGCAAAGGAGACTAACCTATGAGAACATTCACCGGGAGGCTTCCTTGAAACAATAATTCACAACCATTGTAAAATAGTTAACCTCACCTTAATGGAAAGTCTAGGCATATGAGACCTGAAGGAGTTCTAAATGAGTAATGCTTTAAATCCGAAAAAAAACACTCAGAGATGGGCAGATGTTTGAAAGTGAGGGAAACGCACAAGGACCTGTTAGGTCATTTAATCACCACAAGAATTGTATCCAATAAATATTATCCTCATTTTAAAGAGAAGTGACCAGAAGCTCAGAGACACCTGTCCCTTTGCCCCTGATCATAAAAGGGCAAGATTAACTTTCAGTCTCTTCTCTTTCCATGATAAATTCATCCTATACTGGGGTTGCTTTCCTCTACTCTCACTTCACACGTGTCCCCATCTCAAGCAGACTAGGTGGGACAAGAAGGGTCTAGGTGGGAAACAGGAGGGAAGGGGTAAAAGTAAGAGAAGAAAAACTCAGGAGGTAAAGGGTGGCTGCCTCCTTGCCACATGCCTTCAGTTCAGTTCAGTTGCTCAGTCGTGTCTGACCCTTTGTGACCCCATGGACTGTAGCACTCCAGGCTTCCCTGTCTACCACCAACTCCCAGAGCCTACTGAAACCCATGTCCATCGGTGATGCCATCCAACCATCTCATCCTCTGTCGTCCCCTTCTCCATGCCTTCAGCTCCTGACTATTCACAGTTGATGCTCATAAAAGCCCTGAGAGCTGGCGTGAGGGTGAATTTTATGTGTTGACGTGACTGAGTCATGGAACACAGACATGTGGTCAAACACCAGTCCAGATGTTGCTGTGAAGGTTACATTTAGATGAGGCGAACATTTAAATCAGTGAACTTTGAGTAAAGCAGATTATCATCTACAGTGTGGGTGGGTCTCATCCAACTGGCTGAAGCCCATAATTGAAAGGAGACTGAGGGGATTTTCTGGGCATCCAGACATTAAGACTGGGTACTTCCACTGCAGGGGGCATGGGTTTGATCCCTGGTCAGGGAACTAAGATCCCACATGCCACATGGTGGGACCAAAAAATTAAAAACTAGTACCTACAGTATAGCACAGGGAACTCTACTTGATACTCTATAAGGACCTACATGAGAAGAGAATCTAAAAAAAGAGAGGCTATATGTATAGCTGATTCACTTTGCTGTACAGCAGAAATTAACACAACATTGTAAATCAACCATATTTGTTGTTGTTTAGTCGCTAAGTTGTGTCTGACTCTTTTGCAACATCGTGGACTGTAGCCTGCCAGGCTCCTCTGTCCATGGGATTTTCCAGGCAAGAATACTGGAGTGGGTTGCCATTTCCTCCTCCAGGGGATCTTCCCGACCCAGGGATTGAACCTGTGTCTCCTGCATTGGCAGGTGGATTCTTTACCCCTGAGCCCCCTATAAAAGCTCCAACAAAATCTTTTTTAATGGAAAAAAATAAAAAACAGACTGAGGTCCCCCAGGAAGAGGGAATTCACCCTCCTTATTGGCAACCTCAACTCGTCCCTGGGTCTAGTCAACTCGCCAGCCTCCACAACCTCATCGGCCAAAGAACTCGGTCTTCCTCTCTCCATACTTACACACATACTCTATGGGCTCTGTTTCTCTGGAGAACCCTGACTGATACAGATGGAACAACCAGTCACATCATCCCCACCAAGGATGGCATGATGCATCTCGGAGAGGTGTCCAGAGGTCACCCTTCTATGAAATGATGGACTGAGATTGGGGTCCAGGCCCATTACCCTGCACAAGCCACTTGCAGAGCTGGCATTTCATCTTCAGTCTCTGACCAGGTTAAAATGCCACACCTCTGATGACATGTGGAATGGCTTTCATAGAAATTTTATCCCTGAAAACAGATGGGGTAGATGAAACAGGGAAGAAGGCAAAGGCAAATAAAAGGAGAGCACTTCACTTTGCCGACAGCTGATAAGATCACCATCCTCTGACTTCTAGGGCTGCTAAAAAAAGTGAGACAGGAGGGTCCCTGTTTACTAAGGCTTACACTTTCACCTGAGGATTAACTAAAGTGCTTTGTTCCTAGGAGGCTTCCTTGATGGGCTGGGAAATGATGATGGGAAATTGATACAATCACAGATGCCACGCTAAAACTTCAGGACTGAAAAACACCAAACGGGGTTTGCTGGAGCCTTGACAAAACAGGAGACATAAAGCGGAAAAAAAAAAAAAAATAGAGAAAAGTGATTCAGTGATGCAATTCCACCCACGGGCAGGGTGGGGGGTGTGGAGAGGGGGAAGAGGAGGTTGGGAAATACCGCACAATTCTTCCTCAAAAAATGTTGATCAGAATACTTGCTGGTTCAAAAATAATGATGTTGAAGAAAACAAGGAAATGACACACAAATCACGACTTCAGATGAGTATTCCTCTATTTTTTCTTTTTCCTCATTTGAGTAATGATGAACGTGCCCCTAAAAGGGCCCAGAAGCCATTGTTACCTCATCTGACAGGTGTTTTGAAAATGCTTTAGGGAGAAATGTCTGCCAAGTCAAGGGTGCAGCATTGATGTCTCGCAGAAAACAATGGCATCCACAAACATTCTCTCTCCCTCAGAAAAGGAATCGGCGGTCAAAAACAGTGTCTCTACAGCCCAGCATCTCCCCGAGAGTTGAGAAGAGGGGGAACCAGGTTATATGAAGAAAAAAGAAGGGAAGTGTTTTACTTTTTAATTAATTTTTATCAGAATATAGTTGCTTTACAATACTGTGTTAGTTCCTATTGTACAACAAAGTGAATCAGCTGTATGTACACATACATTCCCTCTTTTTTGGATTTCCTTCCCAGTTAGGTTACCACACTGAGAGAAGGGAGGTAGTTTAGAAAGAATATTTCTAACATATACACACTACTATATGTAAAATAGATAACTAATAAGGACCTACTGTATAGCACAGGCAACTCTACTCAACACTGTGACATAGCCTATATGGAAAAATAACCTAAAATAGAGTTGGATATATGTATAACTGATTCACTTTGCTGCACACCTGTAACTAAGAAAACACTGTAAATCAATTGTACTCCAAAATATTAATTTAAAAGATAAAGTTATGCAAATAAAGCAAAAAATAAAGTTCCCCCCCAAAACAGTATTTTATAGTTAAAAATAAAACAAAGAATATTTCTACACTTAAATGGAGTTACTTCTGCTCCTTCCATAATTGGGATGGAGAAATGAGCCTGGTGACAGGCAGAAGAAGATTCCACACAGAAGGGATGGGAACACACAGGCGTGACTGGGCACACGTGCTGGGAAGAGGTGGGCGTATCTGGGGTGGGAGGCGGGGGTAGGAGAGGGTTTCTGAGTGACCAGAGAAAGCTAGAGAACTTGGGATGGGGACAGAGCACTGAAGATGAGAAAGGGGCCTTCCCTGGTATATCCGGCGGTTACGACTTTGTGCTTCCACTGTAGGAGGCACAAGTTCAATCCCTGGTCGGGGAACTAAGATCTCACAAGCCAGGCCAAACAGCCAAAAAAAAAAAAAAAGAGCTAAAGAGGAGAAAAGAGGGCTGCCTTTGCTCCAAGGGCTTCTCTTCCAGGCCTAGGCCAGAGTCAGCCAAATGCTTTCCCAGCATGTGATTAATACACCGCTGCTCTCCTGACGTAAGGAGTCTTTGCACGTCAGTTCGATAAGGCTGCCTATGTGGCATGTGGAGAAACGTGACATGCTGTATTAGTCAGGGCTTTCCGGAGAAACAAAACCAAAGGCATGTGTGTATATACATAGGAGTATTGGTTCATAGGTTTACAGAGGCCAGCAAATTCCAAAATCTACAGGGAGGGCTGGAGACCCAGGCAGGAGCCCGTGCTAGAGGTCAAACTCAAAGGCTGTCTACTGATCCCCTCCTCCTTGGGGGAGTTCAGTCTTTTCTTCTATTCAGGCCTTCAACTGATTGGACGAGGTCCACCCTCATTATGAAGGCCAACCTGCTTTACTCAAAGTCCACCAAGTAAAATGTTAGGACTTCCCTGGTGGCCCAGTGGTTAAGGATTCACCTGCCAATGCAGGGGACACAGGTTCGATCCCTGGTATGGGAAGATCCCACGTGCTGTGGGGCACCTAAACCTGTGTGCCACAACTATTGAGCCCGTGAGCCTAGAGCCTATGCCCCGCAACGAAAGAAGCCACGGCAATGAGAGGCACAAACAACGCAACCAGAGAGTGGCCCCTACTCCCTGCAACTAGAGAAAGTCCGTGCACAGAAATCAAGACCCAGTGCAGCTAAAACTAAAGACTACTTTTTAAAAAATTAAATGTTAATCTCATCTGTAAACACCTTCACAGAAACATCCAGAATAACACTGGGCTATATATCTGAGCAGTGTGGCCCAGCCGAGTTGACACATCAAGTTAACCATCACATATGCCCTTATTGCTTTCAGATACTGAAACTCCAATACTTTGGCCACATGATGCAAAGAGCTGACTCATTTGAAAAGACCCTGATGCTGGGAAAGATTGAGGGCAGGAGGAGAAGGGGACGACAGAGGATGAGATGGTTGGATGGCATCACCGACTCAATGGACATGGGTTTGGGTGGATTCCGGGAGTTGGTGATGGACAGGGAGGCCTGGCGTGCTGCGGTTCATGGGGTCGCAAAGAGTCAGACACGACTGAGTGACTGAACTGAACTCTTATGTTTCACAGAAAATTATGAGATCTCCAATGAAGTCATATGGGTTCTACAAAGACTTTCAAAAAAGTTGTTTTTTTCTTTTTAAAAAAAGGTAAAGGACTAAAATCCACTAAATTCAAGAATGGTAGCTAACTCAGTGGCAAGGCTGGAGTGTCCTTTTATCACTATGCTCTGTAATTCACATACCTTCTTATATATAATATCAAATATTACATATGAGACAAAGGGAGAAAAACCAAGTCTTCAGGCCATTTGCAAGATCAGCCCCCTGACCACTCCTGAACACAACTTATGCCTTCTCTAATCACGTTGTCTCCTCCATCCCTGGACTGATACTCCAGATGACTCTTCATGTGCTTAGCCCTTTCCTGCTCAAATGGATTTTAAGTCCGTGAACTTCTGAGACAGCTTCTTACAACATCTTTTTATTCCCCCACGGAGTCTGGCTGAATGTCTGAATAACTCAATAAAAACTCACTGAAGGCTGAAAAACAAGGTGGGCGGGGGCAAGGATAACAAAAATAAACCAGCGGGATAGCAGAGAGGCCTGAGTGGCACTGGGTTTCAGCTGTACGGAAGGCATGAACAGTTCTAAAAGTTAGCTGGAGGCATCAGAACCCAGGCAGAGTCACATGCATGATTTTTTTAGAAGCCTGGAACGAAACAATGCCCATCCCACATAGTGGTATACCACAAATGGTACCCTGTTAATAAGGGTAACACAGCAAGGCTTGTAGAAGGAGGTGCACACAAGACAGATGGGAGCCCAGGGCCTCTGAGATGTTCAGATTGTGGGCAACCAGTAGGAAACAGCTCCCAGGAATGTGGAACCTCACCCCTCAAGTGTCCTTAAGAAACATACTATGGCACTATGGCGAGTCTAGCCAAGTCCCCAAGCAAATTTCCAATCTTTCATCCAGCTTCCAGCCTAGTCTAATCAATAGCTAGGAGGCAACCTGTGTGCATGTCAGTTGCTTGTGTCTGACTCTTTGCGACCCCATGGACTGAAACCCACCAGGCTCCTCTGTCCATGGGATTTCCCAGGTTAAGAATACTGGAGTGGGTTGCCATTTCCTTCTTCAAGGGATCTTCTGGACCCAGGGATCGAACTGGAGTCTCCTGCATTGGCAGGCAGATTCTTTAACACTGTGCCACCTAGGAAGCCCCTAGGAGGCAACAGGACTCCCCCAAAGAACCAACAGTAGGAGTGCTTTATGCGTCTTCAATCCCTGGTCCACACACTGTTAATTTTTCTCATCAGGACTCCACAAACCTGAACTTAAGCTGCTCCCATGAGTCCCATAAGTCCTCTTGTTGTTTAGTTGCTAAGTCGTGTCTGACTCTTTGGGGACCCCATGGACTGTAGCCCACCAGGTTCCTCTGCCGATGGGGTTTCCCAGGCAAGAATACTGGAGTGGGTTTCCTTTTCCTCCTCCAGGGGATTTTCCTGACCCAGGGATCGAACTGTTGTCTCCTGCATTGGCAGGTGGATTCTTTACTGCTGAGCTACCTGGGAAGCCCATGAATCCCAGCTCTGGCTTATCCCAGTCTTGGTTAGAGGAGATTAAGGTTGGTGTGTGCTCTCCTCTATGAGAATCAAATGTTAGCCTGGAGAGCAAGTGGAGCTTTTGATGTGTGCTCCCCACAGATGGAGATGACTTCTCTACTCACCAAACTCAAGGGAATCAGGCTGGGAGAATCACAAATATAGGTGTTAAAGAGGAATGGATAGACTTCAAGCCGCTTATAAACGAATCCTGTTCAAAGGTCAATTAATATGCTATAGTTTAGAAGGAGAGAAGGCTGAGGTTAAAATTCTCCCAGTCATGGTCTAGTCCAGCCTCATCAATTAAGAGGTGAATATGGCCCTGTGAGGTGACATAACCGGCTGAGTGACAACTCAGGTCACTGGCAGGGTAAGCTCTATACCCAGGTTCCTCCACTCCATGGCCAATGCTCTTTCCACCAAAATGGACTCAAGGATAGATCATTTTGGCCACTTGCCATGTAGAGGATTTGGAGTTTGTGTAAACTGGCACTGAATCAAAAAAAGAAAAGTCCAGCCCAATGTCTACGGCAGCACTTTTACAACAACTAGGTGTGGAAGCTATCTAGATGTTTATCAACAGGTGAATGGATAAAGACGATGTGGTACATATATTCAATGGAGTATTACTCAGCCATAAAAAGGAATTAACTGGGTGATTTGCAGAGACATGGATGGACCCAGCATCTGTCATACAGAGTGAAGTCAGTCAGAAAAAGAAAAATACATATATTAATGCATATATGTGCAATCTAGAAAAATGGTAAAGATAAACCTATTTTCAGGGCAGAAATAGAGACACAGAGAATGAACGTGTGGACATGACGGGGGATGAATTGGGACCCTGGGATTGACATATATACCTGACCATATGGGAAATACATAGCTAGTAGAAGCTGCTGTATAGCACAAGGAGCTCAGCTTGGTGCTCTCTGATGACCTAGAGGGGTGGGATGAGGGGTGGGAGGGAGGCCCCAGAGGGGATATATGTATATGTATGGCTGATTCACTTTGTTGTACAGCAGAAGCTAACAGGGCATTGTAAGTTAACCATACCCCAATTTAAAGAAAAGGTCCAGATTAGAATACACAAATCTCCATGAAGGAGGCTGAAGGGCAGTCACAGAGAGGAAAAGAGTTCTCTCCCTACACCAAGAAAAAGAACTCCATCAGGGCTAACCCAAACTGAGACCGTTTCACGGACCCATCCCTAGGACCAACACCGTGGTTCCAACCATCCCCAGATTTCTCACGTGTAGAAGAAAGTGCTCCTTCAAGAGGACAGAATTCTCAACCTCAGCCTACTGCCTGGAACCAGGCGGGGGAAACTGAGGGCATAAAATGAGTCACCGGAAATGCAGGGCACAAGTGCAATCAAGAAGTCCATGTCCAGCTCCAGTGGGGCAATCCTGTAGTTCAGAACAGGGGGAATTCTCACAGGTACGCACCCGCTCTGAGCTCAGGCGACCACCTCCCAGAGGGTGAGCCGCCCACCTCGGCAAGCCCCCTAATGGAGAACCAGCCTCTCCAGCACAGGATTTCTTTCTTTTGCTTCACAGAAGCAGGGGGTAAGAACTTTTGTGTTTCCTCAGCCACACATTTTTCTCATCTCCACCTCTCTGATCCCGCTGGCTCTTCTTCTGGAATCTGAAATGGAGCACTTTTGTTTACTTTCTTGCGAGTTCCCTGAGGTCTGAGTGCTGGTGTCTTGCAACTCGCTGATTAGCATTCTGACCTCAGCTCCCTCTTTAGAGCCAGCCAAAGGAGCCTGAGAAGTTGGCCACCAGCACTCCCTGGGAACAATAGGCCCTTTCTACAACATACAGGTTTGTCTTCCTTTTCAAACACACGGGAGTTGGTCCCTTGGCGGGCAGGCCCACCTGACTGTACAGAGTGTTCGCGAGAGAACAGAGGGCTCCCCAAACAAGAGAGCCCAACTTCAGGCCCCGGGTCCACTGCAGACCAGATGTCACCCCTCGACTCCATTTATAGAACTCAAAAGGTAAAGCATGTGCCCCATCAAAAAGCAAAGAGGTACAGCCCTGGATGCAGTCAGTTGTCCAAGGGAACACCCAGCTCCTAGTTGTCTGGGCCTGGAAGGGGAGTTAGGGGGCAGGAAGTAAGGCTGTCAAGGGGCTCTGCCATCCTGCCACCTGTCAGTGTAAGAACTCCTCGGAGTTCAGTCCATCTAAGACTCACTCTCTTATCTGTCCCACTCTCAAATGACAGTCCAGTTGGCCCTGCTGTTTCTCCAGAGCTTAAACATCAGGTCATTAGAAAAGAGTGCCCATTGAGCTGAGTTACCACCACTGAGGCCCAGAGGACACAGATTCCCTATTTTACTGATGAGGAAGAATGATTGTTCATGTGCCTCTAAAAGCTAAAGTTCACAGCAGCGGGCTCTCCGCCCCTCTTTGTTTTTGGGATGCTTCAAGAAAGCCCACCTGGCACTGCAAGCTCTGTGTCCCTTGCGGCCAAAAGATGCAGAGTCTGTTCCTCCCTCTGCCCTTTACCAAACAGGGTGACTTAACCTCCCTGGGCATCAGCTTCCCCGCATGTGGACAAGAACAAGAAGGACAGCACCCTGCTTTTCTCACACGGTTATTATCAGGATGGAACCAGATAACAAAGGCAAATATTTTAGAAGCGGCTTGACAAATGAAAGGCGCTGTTATTCTCCTTCCAAGGGCTCAGACACAGGCGCGTTGGTAGAAGGAACACTTGCTTCTTATCATCCCTGTGCTGAAGAGGTCTTGGCAGGAGACCTCTGAGCCACAGACCCTCAAGGATGTTTAAAACCACAGAAGCTCAGAGACAACTCCAGAATACAGGAGCCCTGCCATGACACTAAGGCTAATGATTCTGGAAAAATTCATAGGCTCAAGTCTCTCACTGTCATTTCCCTGTGCTTCTGTGGTTATTAAAAACACTTAACATGGTTCAGAATGGTCATCATCCAAAAGTCTTCAAGTAATAAATGCTGGGAGAGTGTAGAGAAAAGGGAACTCTCCTATGCTGCTGGTGGGAATGTAAATTGGCACAGTCACTGTGGAGAAGAGTATAGAAGTTCCTTAAAAAAACTAAAAATAGAGCTATCATATGATCCAGCAACCCCACTCCTGGGTATATACCTGGAAAAGACAAAAACTCTAAGATACCTGCACTCCAATGTTCACAGCAGCACTATAGTGCTGATATGGAAGTAACCTGTGTCCACTGATGGATGAAAGGGTAAAGAATATGTGATATGTATGTGTGTGTGTGTGTGTGTGTGTGTGTGTATCTCTCTCTCTCTCTCTCTCTCTCTCTCTATATATATATATATATATATATATATAATGGAATATTATTCAGCCATAAAAAGGAATGAAATATTACCATTTATAGCAACAAGGATATACCTAGAGATTATCATTATACTAAGTGAAGTAAGTCAGAGAAAGGCAAATATTATATGTTACTTACATGTGGAATCTAAAAAAAAAAACAACAAAAAAATCAACTTATTTACAAAACAGAAACTCACAGACATAGAAAACTTACAGTTTCCAAAGGGAAAGGTGTGCAGAGGGATAAATTAGGAGTTTGGAATTAACAGATACATACCACTGTATATAGGAGAAGGCAATGGCACCCCACTCCAGTACTCTTGCCTGGAAAGTCCCATGGACGGAGGAGCCTGATAGGTAGCCATGGGGTCACTAGGAGTCGGACACGACTGAGCGACTTCACTTTCACTTTTCACTTTCATGCATTGGAGAAGGAAATGGCAACGCACTCCAGTGTTCTTGCCTGGAGAATCTCAGGGATGGGGAGCCTGATGGGCTGCTGTCTATGGGGTCACACAGAGTCAGACACGACTGAAGCGACTTAGCAGCAGCAGCAGCAACCACTATATATAAGATAGATAAACAATAAGGTCCTACTGTACAGCACAGGAAACTATATTCAGTATCTTCTGATATCCTTTAATGGACAAAAATTTGAAGCTGTATACCTGAAACTAACACAATATTATAAATCAACTATAAAGTAAAAAAAATTTGAAGCAGTTAAATGCAGGTAGCTGAATGGGCTCCCAGCCAATCTTCTCATGATAAAGAGAGTCCAGAGGTGGCAAGAGTGTGGTGGGATGGTGGAGTCAGAATTGTCTCTGTGGTCCTTGGAATATTCTTCTGCCTAGGAGGGAACTCAGTGGTTCAAAAAAAAAAAAAAAATTTTTTTTTTTCCCTGGAAAGCTCCATCAGCCCAGGGAAGCTTGTAAGGTGAATTATTTGGGTATGGGTGGGATCGTTTGTTCTGGAAGAGGTGCTTTTTTGTTCCTGTTTTGTTTCATTTTATTTTACCCTTTTGTTAATATGTGAATGTTTTGAGTGAAGCATCTTAAGATCTGGGACTTCATGTCCTTAAGTCAGACTAAAACAGATCAGACCAGACTAAATCAAGATTTTTTTTTTTTTTTTTGCTACTCAGGACAAAAAGAGTTGGACAGCCCAAAGCACAGAGGCAGTTGGCCGCAAAATTGCTCCATTAGCTCCATGCAGATAATCTAATCTAGAGTCACTCAGAAAATATCTGAAGGCCAGGGACAGAGAATATAATACAGGAGTCAGATGCTTAAAACACACACACCCACAAATAAATTCCCAGATGACTTTCAAACCAGGAAAACTAGGTTTGTACAGAGCCTTTGGCTGTTTAAAAAAAAAAATTAACAAACTTTACCCTGTGCCATGTTATCATGAACTGCTTCCAAGAGCTGGTGTCTGGGGACTAGCCCATGTTGTCTCCTGTTTTTTATGACACCGTATGACTCTCATTCTTACCTAATGCAGATTCTTACCTAATGCAGGGGCAACAACAGGAGACAAGGCCTTGTGAATTCACTCTCCTTCCTTCTACTCTCATCCCCTCTCCCTTCTCTTAAACCCCAGGTGAGCATCCCTTCCAGGAGACGATTACCCACTGACTGGTCTCTGTAGCACTTTCCTTCCCTTGTCCCCCCCTCTTCTCCCCGGGGCACTCCACTTGTTCATTTATTCAACCACTGTTTTTTTTTTTTTAATTTTTATTTTATACTGGCATCTAGTTGATTCACAATGTTGTATCAGTTTCAGGTACAGTACAGTTTCAGTACAAGGAAGTGGTTCAGTTACACATATACACGTATTTTTTTCAAGCTCTTTTCACATTTAGTCAACCACTATTCTTGAGTGCCTATTATGTGTCCTCATTGTGCCTGAGGCCAGAAAAAATAGTAACGAGCAAAACGGACAGGGTGCCTGTCCTCATGGCGCTCATCCTGTGAGGGCGAGACAGACAAAGAATGGCAGGGGAAATAAAGGAATATTTGCAAGTTGTCATCATTGTTAAGAAGGCCACAATCAAGTGAGATTAAAAACTACAGAAGGAAACAAATGAACTCACAAAACAGAAACAGACTTAGACTTCTAAACAAATTTATGGTTATTAAAGGAGAAAGGGGGGGGAGTTAATTAGGAGTTTAGGATTAACATATACATAAAATAGACATGAAACAGATAATCAACAAGGACCTACTATACAGCACTGGGAACTCTACTCAATATTCTGTTATACCCTACATGGGAAAACAATCTGAAAAAGAGAGGATATATGTATAACTGAATCACTTTGCTGTACATCTGAAGCTAACCCAACACTGTAAATCAACTATACTCCAATATAAAATAAAAATTAAATTAAAAAAAGAAAAACTACAGAAGGAGAACCTGAATATCCTTTGGGATGACCAAGACGGCCTTTTTTTTTTTTTTTTTTTAAGCCTTAGAAATATACATTTATTCTGGGTGTTGACTCTTATACTCACAGGACAGTCAATGACCCATCTCTCGCTAAACTTTCCTTTCAACCTTAAAATGGAAAGGGATTACATAATTGAGATCCGTCGGTCCAAACCCTTCAGGAAGCTCTCTGGCTCGGCCCTTTTAGCCTCCAGGAAGGAAACCCCTCACCTTGCAATGGGTGGTTACAAGGCATTCTGTTAGGCTCTGTGGATCATTCAAAATAACTCCCACAACTTAACATCCATTTTCTTTCACTGAGTGCTTCTGCAGAACCTAAAAAATTTTTTTGGATTAGTCAACTGTACGGTGAAAACCTGGCCACTGGGTTAAACCTTCCTCAGGATAGAGTGTGTGGTTTAAACTTCTTGGTATCATTCACACCGGCTTACCCATAAATAGTATTTTTATTTTTTATTTTTATGTTGAAGATAACAAAGCCAGCCTGTTTTAATTCCCCAAATTTCTCTAACCTTTTCTTTTAAAAGTCATGTCCTACATCTTAAATTATTTTAATCCCACTCCTCTTGATCTTCTATATTTAGACACACTTTTAAAGCAGTGACTAAAACGGGAAAAAAATATTCTAATAAGGAACTGACTAATGCAAATGTTAGCAAAAGGGTTATTTTCCTTGAAACTCATCTTATTTTTAGTATATTTCAGCACTTTTTCCTCAATCAACTTTTAGTTGACTAATGACTTCTGGGTATTTTCTTTCAATATTTGTACTGAGTAGTATTTTCCCTTTGTGTATGTGAATGTGTGGGGACCTTCTGACACATCATTCTTTAATAAGAGTACTGACTGGATTCCATTTTTTTCTAATTTTCCAGAGTAACTGCTAACATTTTATGACTTAGAATATAAACTGCCTATGGGCAGGGACACTGTCTTTTCCTGTTAAGTGGACTATGAAAGCACTTCATAAGAGCTGAGTTCTTTATGGACCATTAGAGAAGCTCTAATGGCTGTGCCAACAATTTTCGAGCTTTGTTCTTCAAAGTTACAGGGCTTCCCAGGTGGTGCTAGTGGGAAAGAACCCACCTGTCAATGCAGGAGATATAAGAGACCTGGGTTCGATCCCTGGGTCAGGAAGACCCCCTGGAGGAGGAAATAGCAACGGCCTCCAGTATTCTTGCCTGGAGAATCTCATGGACAGAAGAGCCTGGTGGGCTACAGTCCATAGGTTTGCAAAGAGTTGGACATGACTGAAGCAACTTAGCACCAACACACTTCAAAGTTTCAGTTTATTCACTCACAAGAAAGTTCGCTTGAGTTCTTCAGTCACCAAGAGATCACGGGGAGAGCAGAGAGAACCCCTGATGGACCCTGGCTGATTTGTTCTAATTATGGTTATACTGCAACTATTCTATGTGTAGTACAATCTTAACAATCATATCTTTCTAGGTGTTAGATCCATATCATTTACCCCCCTCCCAGAGAAAATAGAGTTAGCAAATGTGGAAAATTCTTTCAGAACTTAGGGTAGGGGTTATGGAAGACTGGAATTTTGAGTTAAATATATCTACCCTATAGATGGATTTAATAATTATTGGTCTTGATTGTCATATTGTGGGCAGGACAAGGAAAACGGGAAAAATAAATTACAGGATGGTAAAATACTATCTTAAAATACTTTAAAGTAGTATTTATAATATATTCATATTAATAAAGACTAATAATACATGAAAAAAAAACTACTCCCCAAAAGTGCATTACTGAGTGGAAAGCCTGGAGGTAGGAATCTGTCTGGTTGTCTTTTATAAATCAATCCCTTCTTGCCACTCTGGTTACAATGAGAGGTCTAATGGACATTTCACAAAAACAAAATTCTAAATTGAAGCTGAAATGATATGAATTTCAGAATTAAAAAAAAAAAAAAGGCTAGTTAGGCAGAGGTGGTCCAACAAACTCTGATGTCAACAAACCCAACGCTACCGACCATGAGCAAACTCTTGTCCGTAGCTACCTTGGTCCAGGCCACCAGCATCCCTTGCCTAAAATGTAGCAACCATCTTGTCACCTCACTCACCCTCTCTTCCATACACATTGCTCTCCAATCCCCATCTCTCCTACTCAGTTCCATCTACCACCCTGTCAACGCAGGATCCAATCAGGTCAGTCTAACTGCATGAAGCCGCCAAGTGACCCATTCCCCCAAACTGAACTCCTCAGCAAGGTGTCCAAGCTCCTCTAAGCCCCCCACCATCCCTCAACCCTCCTCTGCTTTCTGCATCCATAGCCCTTTTCTATTCTTCCAAAGAACCACGAATTTACCTTGCCGTGGTTCAGGCTATTCATGGAATGCCATCCTTTTTTTTCTCTGTCTTGAACACCTATTCATCCTTCAAGGTGCATTTGAACTATGACCCCTTCTTTGAATCTTTCTTAAATTTTGCTCACAGTCCTCAGCAGATGATTGGATCCCTTCTGGTCCTTTTTCTAGCACTTAGCACATGACACTGTAGTTAGCAGAGTATACAGCTGTCTCCTTCAAAAGACTGCGCCATCAATCTCTGGTCAGACATAGAGCCTCTGACACACAGAAGGTGCTCATTTGTTGCTCTGACATTAATTGCCTCAGTTTTGCTACTCAGCTCCCCAGAAGAAGACCATTCAAGAAGAATAGGGCATGCCCTTGAAAGTATCATTCCAGGAACAGGCCAAGGACAGATCTGGAAGAAAAACCCACCTCTGGCTACAAAAACTAAAAACACTGAAACTCTCGGAGTCTTAAAGACAATGGCTGGGACCTCCCTGGTGGCTCAGAGGTAAAGAATCCACCTGGCAATGCAGGAGACACAGATTCGAATCCTGGTCCAGGAAGATCCCATGTGCCACAGAACAACTAAGTCCTGTGCCCCACAACTACTGAGCCTGTGGTCTAGAGCCCAGGAGCCACAACTACTGAAGCCTGCATGTCCTAGAACCTGTGCTCTGCAACAAGAGAAGCCACCACCATGAGAAGCCTGCACACCACAATTAGTGAGTAGGACCCGAAGCGACGAAGACCTAGCACAGAAAAAATACATAAATAAAATTATTTTTTTAAAAAAGACAATGGCTGACTTAAAGGAATGAAATTCAGTACATGCTGTGACATGGATGAACCCTGAAACAATGATAAGTGAAATAAGTCAGTTACAAAAGGACAAATATTGTATTATTCCACTACATGAGGAACCTACAAGACTCAAATCCACAGAAACAGAGGTACAATGGAGGTTACAAGGGATGAGAGGAAGGGATGAAGTGGATGTTCTTTTTATTTCTTACTGAAGTATAGTGGATTTATAATGCTGTATTAGTTTCTGTATTACAGTAAAGTGATATAGTGGCTCAGATGGTAAAGAATCTGCCTGCAATGCAGGAGACTTGTGTTCAATCCCTGGGTTGGGAAGATCCCCTGGAGGAGGGCATGGCAACCCACTCCAGTATTCCTGCCTGGGAAATTCCATGGACAAAGGAGACTAACGGGCTATAGTCCATGGGGTCACAAAGAGTTGGAGGTGACTGAGCAACTGACACTTTCACTTTTTCATATATTTCTATATATCCTTTTCCATATTCTTATCACTATGGTTTATATGCAGAGTACATCATGTACTTATATGCAGAGCACATCATGAGAAATGCTGGGCTGGATAAAGCACAAGCTGGAATCCAGATTGCCAGGAGAAACATCAATAACCTCAGATATACAGATGACACCACCCTTATGGCACAAAGTGAGGAAGAACTAAAGAGCTTCTTGATGAAAGTGAGAGAGGAGAGTGAAAAAGTTGGCTTAAAACTCAACATTCAGAAAACTAAGATCATGGCATCTGGTCCCATCACTTCATGGCAAATAGACGGGGAAACAATGGAAACAGTGAGAGACTATTTTGGGGGGCTCCAAAATCACAGCAGATGGTGACTGCAGCCATGAAATTAAAAGATGCTTCCTCCTTGGAAGAAAAGGTATGACCAACCTAGACAGCATATTAAAAAGCAGAGACATTACTTTGCCAACAAAGGTCCGTCTAGTCAAGGCCATGGTTTTTCCAGTAGCCATGTATGGATGTGAAAGTTGGACGGTGAAGAAAGCTGAGCGCCGAAGAATTAATGCTTTTGAACCATGGTGTTGGAGAACACTTTTGAGAGTCCCTTGGACTGCAAGGAGATCCAACCAGTCCATCCTAAAGGAGATCAGTCCTGAATATTCACTGGAAGGACTGATGCTAAAACTGAAACTCCAATACTTTGGCCACCTGATGCAAAGAACTGACTCATTTGAAAAGAACCTGATGCTGGGAGAGATTGAAGGTGGGAGGAGAAGGGGACAACAGAGGAAGAGATGGTTGGATGGCATCACCAACTCAATGGACATGAGTTTGAGTAAACGCCGGGAGTTGGTGATGGACAGGGAGGCCTGGTGTGCTGCAGTTCATGGGGTTGCAAAGAGTCGGACATGGCTGAGCAACTGAATTGAACTGAACATTATGGTTTATCGTAGGATACTGAATATATCACTGTGCTATACAGTAGAACATTGTTGTTTATCTATTTTATATATAGTAATTTCTATCTGCTAATCTCAAAGCCTTGATTTATCCCTTCTAGACTCCCTTTCCACTTTGGTAATCATAAGTTTGTTTTCTATGTCTGTACGTTTCAGTTTCATAAATAAGTTCATTTGTGTTGTATTTTACATTTCACATATAAGTGATGTCATGGTTTTTGTCTCTCTCCTCTCTCTGACTTCACTTAGTATGATAAATCTCTAAGTCCATCCATTTTGCTGCAAGTGGAATTATTTCCTTCTTTTTTATGGCTGAGTAGTTTCCACTGTATGCATACAAGGAAGGGCCATTCTTTTTAACTGGTACTGAGTTTCATTGGAGAAGATCAAAAAGTTCTGGAGATGGATAGTGGAGACTATAGCACAGCAATGTGAATGTAGCTAGTGATGCTCTATTGTACACATAAAAATGGTTAAAATGGTAAATTTCATGTTATGTATATTTTACCATATGGGGGGGAGCAGAGACAATGGTTGAGAGTCAAAATAATTAAAATTAAAAAAGTATAGGCCCATGAAGGGTAGCAGATACAGTATATTTGCATTGGTTCACACACTCTTTGATTCCAAGAATGAGGGCGTCCCCCCTCAGAGCCTTATAATGAAGTTTTAGAACTAATGGCTGGAAGTCTGAGTTCCATAGTGAGAGTATGTGCAATGTACTCAATACCTTCCACTCAATTCAACCAATATATTTTGAGCATCTCCAATGTTCCAGGCCTCATGTTCGGCAGGTGCTGAAAAACATCCAAGTTGATTAAAAAGAGCTTAGAGTATCCTAGGAAGAATGAGACATCTACCGAAATAATTACAGCACTGGACTGACTTGGATTGAAGTTTATAAACAGAAATACAAACATAGTCTAGGAGAAAGGACAACAGACAGTTCAAGGAAGTGTTCCAACAGAAGTTCAGGGAAGGCAACGTCAAAGGCATTTAATGAAGTTGGATGCTGACCCTGGTCCATTTATACCTTTGCATCCCCACAAGCAAGTAAAGACAGAGCACCTGGTACGTTCTATGTCCTTCCAGCTGAAGGACTCTGCCATCCCACATGCTATAGAATATATATACTGTTATATATTATATTGGCTATATATATTATATACTATTATTACATTGGGTTGCAGAAGGAAATGGCAACCCACTCCAGTATTCTTGCCTAGAGAATCCTGTGGATGGTGGAGCCTGGTGGGCTGCTGTCCACAGCGTCGCACAGAGTTGCACACGACCAAAGTGACTTAACATGCATGCATGCATTGGAGAAGGAAGTGGCAACCCACTCCAGTATTCTTGCCTGGAGAATCCCAGGGACAGAGGAGGCTGGTGGGCTGCTGTCTATGGGGTCGCACAGAGTTGGACACGACTGAACCAACTTAGCAGCAGCAGCATTATATTGGGTTGGCCACAAAGTTCATTCAGGTTTACCATAAGATGGTAACATATACATAATACATAACATATATATACACATATACGAGTATATATACATACACACATTGTGTATATACAGGTATATACACACATACATATAGCATAACATACAACATAAATATACATAAGATATAACATATATATAATATTTAATAATAATATGTCATGCATGCTATATGACATGAGAGTGGCCACAACACTTTGGCTGGATCTGACCTAGTGTGACATTTTTCTCTCCTCTTGACCTCTATCTGCAGCTGTTCCATTCTGTTACTCCTGAAAAAAGCTCAATAATCAACAAACCTTCTCTGTACTTTATTTCCCCTTGGTATTTATAGATTTTTACAGTATCTTGCAGGATAGCTCTCTAGGTTTCCAGAAATAGAGAAGAAATACATACACACAACTAGATATTTTTACTCTAAAATTTCAGTTTCTAATACTCCAATCAAATCCTGCCCATCTCTCAACAAACTCCATCTACATAAATGGTTTTACAGGGTGAAGAAACAGACCTATTCTGCCTTTCCCAGATTATCAGTGTTTTAGGAATAATAAAATGCACAATGCTGAATTAAAATGAATGTTTTCAATGAATTAACATGCACAAGCTGTAGCCTATCAACTTCGAGGAGTTTGTAAGTTTGGGTTTGTGGATGTGTACGAAGGAAAAGTGTTATTAAAACATGCAAATCCCATTAAACTCTGGTTTCCTTCAAGTCATCCCATATGTCTTCAGGAAAATGAGAAAGCCTCGTTCCAGTAGAAAAGAAAGAACACTGTCCCTCCATTTATTTTAAAAGAGGTGGTCCAGTGGTTAAGAATCCACCTGCCAATGCAGGGGACATGGGTTCAATCCCTGGTCTGGAAGATTCCACGTGCCACAGGATAACCAAGCCCATGTGCCACAACTGCTGAGGCCCATATGCTCTAGAGCCTGTCTCCACAACATGAGAAGCCACCTCAATGAGAAGCCACCTCAGTGAGAAGCCACCTCAGTGAGAAGCCAGTGCACCACAACTAGAGAAAGCCTGCATGCGGCAACAAAGACCCAGCACAGCCAAAAATAAATAAGTAAATAAAAGGGAAAAACCACAACTTCCTGCAAGTATCCTTTTGCAATTCTGAAGCAATGTAAGTATCTGATAAAGGAGTGGAAGAATTCTGTTTCTCTACGTTATATTCTAATATAAAGATCTTCAGTAGTGGGCTTCCCTGGTGGTTCAAACAGTAAAGAACCTGCCTGCAATGCAGGAGACCCAGGTTCAATCCCTGGGTTGGGAAGATCCCCTGAAGAAGGAAATGGCAACCCACTTCAGTATTCTTGCCTGGAGAATTCCATGGACAGAGGAGCCTGGTGGGCTACAGTCCACGAGGTCGATAAGAGTTGGAAATGATTGAGTGGCTTTCACTTTTTCTTTCAAAGATCTTCAGAGTAGGATGTTAGTGGCTTCGGTAATCTGCCTATATTCACACCTGGACACACTCTGTCTGTGAACCTTGGGCAGGTTATAGAACTCAAAATCCTCAATTTCTCCACCTGTTAAGTAGTTTAGTAATAGTAACCCATTATTCAGAAGGTTGTGCTGAGAACTAAACGAGCCTGTAGTGGGGTAAAGCTCTAAGCACATATCTGGTGTGTAGTGACACAGGTTTGATCTCTGGGTTAGGAAGATGCCCTGGAGGAGGGCACGGCAACCCTCTCCAGTATTCCTGCCTGGAGAACCCCATGGACAGAGGAGTCTGGAGGGCTACAGTCCATAGGGTTGCAAAGAGTCGGACTCAACTGAAGCAACTTGGCACACACGCGCACAAATGTGAGTTCTTGTTATTACTCAAACTGTATTCTTACTCCAGTGCAACCAGTAGTTGGTTTGCAAATTTTTGGAGCTTCCTGGTTCTCCCTACTCCTATCTTACAAGAATAATAGAGGGGAAACTGAGATTACATCTATAATGAAACTTGAACTATGCTGCTGCTGCTAAGTCGCTTCAGTCGTGTCCGACTCTGTGCGACCCCATGGACTGCATGCAGCCCACCAGGCTCCCCCATCCCCGGGATTCTCCAGGCAAGAACGCTGGAGTGGGTTGCCATTTCCTTCTCCAATGCATGAAAGTGAAAAGTGAAAGTGAAGTCGCTCAGTCGTGTCCGACTCTTCGCGACCCCATGGACTGCATGCAGCCTACCAGGCTCCTCCGTCCATGGGATTTTCCAGGCAAGAGTACTGGAGTGGGGTGCCATTGCCTTCTCCATAATGAAACCTGAACTATAGGAAAACATTAACTCCCTTGCTAGTTTTGAGGGTACAAGTTGTCATGTGTGGGATGACTGTGTTGGGAGGCCCACATGATAAGGAGCTCAGGGCAACAGCTAACAAGAAACTGACACCCAATGTCCCAGAACCACAAAGCCCTAGTCTGCCAACAGAGGCAGATTCTTCCCTAGTCAAGCCTCAGATGAGACCACAGCCCTGGCTGACACAGGGACTGTGGCCTGTGAGACCCTAAGCAGACAATCGAGATAAGCTGTGTCCAGATTCCTGACCCACGGCAACTGTGCGGAAGTACTGGGTTGGCCAAAAAGTTCCTTTGGCTTTTATTTTTTAAAAATAAAAGACGTATTTTTTTTCCCTTTCACCAAGAACTTCCTTGAACAACGTATTCACTGTTTTGTTCCACTACCTTGGGCCATTTTTCAAGCAGCTTCATAATTCCCTCTTCTCTAAACTTTTAATCTTTTACAGCAAAGAACTATTTCAGGTGCCTTTTATAGTCTTCCAAGGAACTGAAGTTTTTTCTATCATAAGAGAATTTTGTAATGACAGAAATAAATGGAAATCCAAAGGTGCAATATTTGGTAAATATGGTGGATGAATCAGAACTGCCCAGCCAAGCTGTAACAGTGTTTGCCTGGTCATCAATGCATACACCTTGATTATACATTTTCTGTTGACTAATTTGATGCTTTGTCAAATGCTGCTTTCAGCTGGTCTAACTAGGAGTTGTACTTGCTGGAATTAATTGTTTCGTTTTCTGGAAAGGGCTCATAATAGAGGGCTCCCATCCAATCCCACCATATACACAACAGCACCTACTTTGGATGAAGACCAGCCTTTAGTATGGTTGGTGGTATTCATTTTGCTTGCCCCACAATCACTTCTATTCCACATTATTGTACTGTATCGACTTTTCAATGGCTGTCACAATTTGTTCTAAAAACAGAACATTTTCATTAGGTTTAAGTAAAGAATCGTATGTGGCAATAAGATCAAGAGGTTTTTTGGGGTTTTTTTGCTTAACTTATGTGGAACCCAAATATCAAAGCGATTAACATAACCAAGATGGTGCAAATGATTTTCAGTGCTTGATTTGGATATTTTGAATATGTCAACTATCTCCTGAGTGGTACAACATTAATTGTTTCCAATTAATATCTCAATTTGATTGCTGTTAACTCCAACTGGTCTACCCAACTGTGGAGCATCACCCAATGAGAAATCTCAAGCAGGAAACTTCGCAAACCACTTTTGACATGTTCAATCAGTCACAGAACCTTCTCCATACACTGCACAAATCTTTTTTTGCATTTCAATTGTGTTTCTACCTTTCTTGAAATAACAAAGCATAATATGCCTAAAATGTTGTTTTATTCCATCCTTAGTATTAAAATGGCTAAACAAAAATTCATCAATTTTGATTTTTTTTTAATAAAATGTACTCTGATATGACAGCTGTCACAATATAATCTAACAAAAGTGTTCTGAATAAAGTTAAAGACAACTAAGCTCTACTAGAGCCATCTTACGGAGAAAACCAAAAGAACTCTTTGGCCAACCCAATAAATGTGTGTTGTTTTAAACTGCAAAGTTTTTGGTGAGGTATTATGCAACAATAGAAAATTAGTATTAATGGGAGACTGGGAATGCCAGTAGATACACATGGTACAAAAACACATATATGGGCAAAAATACATTCACACACACACAGTCCTATGACTTAATGTCATTGCTATAGTGATTTAGCTTATTAGAACACATAATGGGTCTGTTTATTTAACGTGAACTAAGTTGCATCTTGGCTGGCAGGAGGGACAGTAAATCAAGGTATTTAGGAGTGAACGGTAACCCTTCTCCACAGTGATGGGGTATGGGAAAAAAAAAAAATCACAGTTTTCTGTGGCATTTCACCAAACAAGTCACAACCAAAGGTTTTGTTTTCAATTTATTTTCAAATTAGGTAAGTCAGCCTTTCTGGAAACCAAATTGGGCAAGAGATTTTGTCAGGGTCCAAATCTTCCTGCCAAATCGCATTACCTTATGGGCATGATTGGGGTCTCTGGGGACTGAGTTATGGGAAAGGCCCACGAATCAGTCGTCCAGATGGGATAGCCAACACGCAACTTAGTTCACGTCAAATAAACAGACCCAAACCAGGAACTCCGAAGAGCCTTCTGTTAAGATGTGGGTTCTGATTCATTTTCTAGTTAAATACTATAATTTCCCAGTTCCTCTTGCAAAAAGACACAGTCCGCCACTTGCCCGATGTTCCTACAGTGACTACCCCTTCCATTATCAGGATCTTCATTTAAACTTCTGACCTTAAGTTCATCAGCCTGGAGCCTTCAGAAACATTTTGCACAGAATCAGGAAATTGAACAAGTAAGATGGTTCCTTGGAGATCTTCTAGTCCTATTCTCTAATTTTACTGGAAAAACTATGAGGCCCATGGAATTCAAATGACTGGCTTAAGTTTAAAAGCTGAATCTTTTTGACAAGCTTTTTAACCTCTTTTTTGAAAACAGAGGAGGAGGAGTTAGTTTCTCCCCTAACCTTCCCTTTTACATTTCTGAATCTATCTGTTCAAATGCCGACAGTCTCTGCTGGGCAGCCCCCCTTGCAGCGAAAGATTTCTATGAACCACCAACTATGAATGAAAGAGATCTCAAGTAACTGATGGGGATCTTGCAGGCTGGAGTGACATTCATCATCCATCAAGTTTCCGCCAATGCTGTCAGTCCTCAAGAAATTTCAGCCAAGTCACGGCAACAAAAATAAATTACTGACTCCACTGCTTAAGGGATGAGCTAAGGCAGATGATAATCATATTCCTTCCACATGGATTCACCAAAACAGCTAGAGGTGGGGGGAGGGGTGGGGAGAAAGCAAAGAAACCTATTCAAATGTAACAAACATGTAACAGAGGGACTGCCTACAATTTCTCTACAATTTATCTATTTAACAAACACTGAATACCAATCAAGGTGTTTGCCACATCACTACCAGGAATTAAAAGATGACATAAAGAAACAGTCTCTGGGGGACTTTATTGGTGGTCCAGTGATTAAGACTTCGACTTCTAAAACAGGGGTGCAGGTTCCATCCCTGGTATGGGAGCTAGAATCCCACATGCCTCATGGCCAAAAAAAAAAAAAAAAAAAAAAACCTAAAATCAAAAAAAAGAAAAGCAGCAGTAATGTAACAACAACAACAAAACAGTCTGTGCCTGCAGGAGAGACTTCTTGTGAAGAAGTCAAATATTTAGCAATTATTTTAATAACAGAGACCCTTTATTGAGCATTTAGTTTGTGCCAGGCTGGTTCTAAGTATTTTACACGGATGAACTCCCTTAATGCTCATTGCACTTGAAGAAGTAGCTTTATTTTTAATTCCTCATTGACTCACAAAATGAAGGCACAGAAGGCTGAGCTTCCTGCCCAAAGTTCACACATTCATTGTTTCAACAAATATTTGCCTACTGTGTTCTACACACTGCTCTGGGTGCAGGAGATACAGCAGTGAACAAAAGAAGTGAAAATCCCTCTCCCTGTGGAGCTTACGTATTAGTGGAAGGAGAAAAATATTAAGTAAAAAATGACAATTGGGATTTCCCTGGTGCTCCAGTGTTTCAGACATCACCTTACAATGCAGAAGGTGTGGGTTTGATCCCTGGCCAGGGAGCTAAGATTCCACATGGCTCATGGCCAAAAAACCAAAACAGAAAACAGAAGCAGTAATGTAACAAATTCAATAAAGACTTTAAAAATGAAAAAAAGAAAAAAAAAGAATCAAAGTCAGAGACTGACAAGTGCTAAACAGAAAAATGAAGCAGGGAAGGGAAACTAAAGAGTGAGTGGCGGTGGCTGGGTAAATGTTATTTTTAGAAAAAAGTGTCCCGGGAGGGTTTCAGCAGAGACCAGAGGGGGTCCCCAAGCAGCAGAGCGAGACACAGGCAAGCAGTCCTGCTGCACCCTGACACTTACTGCCCTGCCACACTATGCAGGGCAAAACAGGCAAGGGAGAGAAGCTGTGACTTCCCTCTATTCATCTCCTTAAAAACATTTTTTATTTTCCTCTTCTGATTATAAATTTTAACATCATGTGCCTTTATTGAAAAAAATGGATTTAAAAGTGGGTTTTCATGTGGAATCTTAAAAAAAAATGATACAAATGAATGTCTATGCAAAACAGAAATAGATCCACAGATACAGAAAACAAACTTATGGTTGGTTACCAAAGGGGAAGTGGGAGGGAGGATAAATTAGGAGTTCGGAATTAACGTATATACACTGTACATGTGTGTGCTTATCACTCAGTCGTGTCTGACTCTGTGACCCCACAGACTGTAGCCCACCAGGTTCCTCTGTCCATGGGATTCTCCAGGCAAGAATACTGGAGTGGGTTGCCGTGCCCTCCTACAGGGACCTTCCCAACGCAGGGATCGAACCCAGGTCTCCAGCATTGCAGGAGGATTCTTTACTGTCTGAGCCACCATACACACTACTAAATATAAAATAGTATATATAAAAAAGATAACAAGGACCTACTGTGTAACACAGGGAACTATACTCAATATTTTACAATAACCTATAAGGGAAAAGAATCTGAAAAACAATACACACACACACACACACGCACAGATATATGACTGAATCACTTGGCTGTACACCTGACTAACACAATACTTATACGTAAATCAGTGTAAACATTGTAAAACATCACAAATCAATTTTTAAAATATAGGTTTTCACAGAAACTTCTATTCTTCTGGCGGTTTGAGATTCATCAGCTGACATCCTTACTGGGGTTCCCCATGTCTGCCGATGCATAGGGGAAGGGAGAAAGGGGCTCATTTAACAGAAACGGCCCTAGAGGAGGATTCCAGAAGCCCAGGTCTGGCCCCAGCTCTGCCTCGAAGCTTCTGAAACCCAAAGAACCCAGGACAAAGCGTCCTGGGACAAAGCATCCAGCAGAAAGAATTCTAACATCCCATGAGAGAGACCCAACTGTGTGACGCCATGACCCTTGAGGGCTTCCCTGATGGCTCAGATGGTAAAGAATCCACCTGCAGTGTGAGAGGCCTGGGTTCCATCCCTGGTTTAGGAAGATCCCCTGGGGGAGGGCATGGCAATCCACTCCAGTATTCTTGCCTGGAGAATCCCAGGGACAGAGGAGCCTGGAGGGCTACAGTCCATAGCAAAGAGTCAGACATGACTGAGTGACTAAACACAGCACACAGCACATGACCCCTGGGGCTGTGCTCCCTCCCTCCCCTCATCACTGTTCCTCGGCCCCCTTTCTCCACACCGTCGTAACCCTGTTGGTCCATACTTCCCACTTCAGTATTTAACTCATTTCCGTTTATTAGAATATGTTAAAATCACAGTAATTTCCTTTGAACTGGGGCTAGATTTGGCAACGTCCTGAAAAGAAAGGCCAACAGACCAGTTTGACATGTTGGAAAACACCAGGGAACCAAATGTCTCAAATGGGCCCATCTTCCTTATCTTTTGGTAGATTTCAATGACATCGAGGATACTAAAAGTTACAGATGCCATACATGGCGGGCCACTGTTGTTAAATTGCTAAGTCATGTCTGACTCTTTGTGACCCCAGTGACTGTAGCCCACCAGGCTCCTCTGTCCATGGGATATCCCAGGCAAGAATACTGGAGTAGGTCGCCATTTTCTCCTCCAGGGGATCTTCCCGACCCAGGAATCGAATCTGCATCTCCTGCACTGCAGGCGGATCTTTACCACTGAGCCACCTGGGATTATACCATCCTTACCTGACAGTTCCCCCATTTATTTTTTTAATCACATGGCGATCAAAGGGAAGAAAGGCACAGTGATACACGGACACAAAATGAACATCAACGGCAACTGTCTCCTGGAGGGAAAAGAACATCTTGTTCCCTGGACCAGCAGGAATATATCTTCTAGAGAGAGAGATGGGACAAACACACAGCTAAGTACATGTGGATAAATGATTGTGACTTTGCAGAGCTAAATATATGAAAGCAGAGAGAAGGCTGTCACAAACACGGAGACAATAACCAGGTGGAAAAAGCGTTTTCACTGGGAAAGTTTCTAAGGGGAGGAGACCTTCCAAGCACTGTTTTGAAAGTGGGACAGAGTCACGTTTAGGCAGATGTGCCTACTCGGTCTGTATATAATCACCCTCCTTTTTAGTCCTGGCACTGACTAATATCAAAACTGTATCCAGCATTACAGAAGACAGTCCACTTGGTTTCAAGATGGCCATCTGACTGGCAAAGCTTAAAGGAAGGACTGAATCTTCTTATTAAAGCAACATATGAGCCGAGGTGTTGGTGGTATAGGGCTTAGCATAGCTGTCTTCCAGAGTATCATATGGGTCCAAAATTCAAATCATTTCATATAGAAACCACTGTAATATATTTTGCATCCATTACATCTCACATAACCCTCACAATAACCCAATGAAGGAGCTATATATTAGTGGCCCATGTTTTCAGCTGAGAAAACTGAGCCTCGGAGGTTAAATAATACACCAAAAGTCATAGAACTAAAACGTGGCAGAGACAGAATTCAAACCCAGTGGGCAGGTCCACCTAATTTAAAAACAAGTTTAACCACTGAGCTAGGTAAGTAGAAGAATACCAAGACATTAGATCTCTAATAAGGCAAACCTAAAAATTAAAGACTTGCCCCAAGGACTTCCCGGGTGGTCCAGTAGCTTAAGACTCCACACTTCCAATGCAGGGGACTGGGTTTGATTCCTGATCAGGAAACTAGATCCCCTACGCCATAACTAAGAGCTTGCATGTGGCAATGAAGACTTGGTACAGCCAAATAAATTAATAAAAATAAATTTAAAAAAAATCAATATTAAAAAAAAAAAAGATTTTCCCCCAAATCATCCAAAATAACACCATATTATGCTGCAGCATAATAAAAAGTGTTTCTCTATCAGCATCCATTCAAATAAAAATTTTGTTTGGTACAACTATCTGCTCTCCCCAAGTGTGTATGTATATGTGTGTGTGGTGTGTACACGTGTGCTCTGTAGCTGCGTAATCTCTCTAGTTAGAGGGAGAATTGGTCATAGAGGACTGGCTGTTTTCTCCAAGAAGAGACCTCTGCTATCCATCAGCCTGCTGTGGGACTCTTTCTTCCCCAAAATCATCGCTCCCTCTGCTCACCAGAGTCTCTGAGAACAGATGGCCAGGGATGGCCGTGAGTAAGTCCAGTGCTTATCACTAGAAAGCAAGTATGTGACAGCAGCTGGGAGCACAGACAGGGCAAAGAGCGCGTCCTGGGGTGAAAAGACACAGGAAGTACGAAGCTGGCTCTTTGACATGTACTGTGTTGATGGAGTTATCTTGGAAAGGAAAAGACTACTCTGTGACCCCAGACTGGTCCTGAATGCTGGGGTGGGTGAACTCCACTGTCCAGGCAAACAGACTGAGTGGGACAGAGGTCACCGGGATTATTCCCCTCCTCTGGGCGCAGATTCAGGCTTGCCCTCTTAGCCAACTGGATGTGCCACGAGGGAAGGACAATGGACATCACTAAGGACCAAAGACCCACCTGACCCGGGGGCAGAGCTTGGAAGTGACCGGAAATGACTTTTTTTGGTCTACCGATGACAGTCTTTTTGGTGCCAGGGAGCAGTTTGGTGGAGACAGTTTTCAGATGATTCAAGCACATTACATATATCGTGTACTGTCCTACGGATTGCAAGGAGATCAAACCAGTCAATTCTTAAGGTAATCAACCCTGAATATTCATTGGAAGGACTGATGCCGAAGCTCCAATACTTTGACCACCTGACCACAAAGAGCCAACTCATTGCAAAAGACCCTGATGCTGGGATAGACAAAAGGCAGGTGGAGAAGGGGATGACAGAGGATGAGATGGTTGGATGGCATCACTGACTCGATGGATGTGAGTTTGAGCAAACTCCAGGAGATGGTGAAAGACAGGGAAGCCTGGAGTGCTGCAGTCCGTGGGGTCACAAAGAGTTGAACACAAGTTAGCGACTCAACAACAACAACTTATTTCTATTATTATTACATCAGCTCCACTTAAGATCATCAGCTGTTAGATCCTGGAGGCCAGGGAGCCCTGATCCATAACCCTCAAAACTGAAGACACTCCCAAAACACATGCACATTTGATCTCTCATTGCCTCCACTTAACTGAATGCAGTGCAAGTTCCAGTCAAAGCCAACCACTCGCCAGGGCCTAAGTGTGCCAGGCCCTCCAGGCCTCTAACTTCCCCCAAAATAGTCCACCCCACCCTCCCCCATCTATCCTGTGAGCTTGTGCTCATTTTCCAAATATCAGATCCAATGCATTCTCCTCCTCCCACCCCCAGAAGCCTTCTCTCCCAGGGAGAGGTAAGCCCCCTTCCTCTATGACCTAAGTGTTATAGCATACCTCATTAATGCATTAAAATGCTCACTTTGGACACATCCTCTCCCCACTAGATAGGAAGTTCTTTAAGGGCAAGAACCCTGCCTTACTGAGGTGGCGCCTGCCTGGTTCATGGTAGGTGCTAAATAAAACAGTGCCAAGAACCGATCTGAGTAGACCAAAAGAGACTGGTCTCAGAGGGACATGGTTTCCCCATCAAAGAGTTTAAAATATAAGTCAAAGTCAGCAAGCACTGACTGTGTCGAAGCCACATATAAGGAAAGTACCTGCTGGGTGCCACCAGAGTCATTTCAAGCATCGAGTGGGACTGGTAAGATGGTTGGAGGAATAAGGCAGAGACAAGATGGTGTCTAGTCTCATGCGAAGTTTATGTGCTACTTCTTCACATCCAACTGAAATAAAAAGCACTGAGATTTTGCTTCCATTAAACGTTCCCTCAGCTCACAGAACTGGTGGTTGATGGTTTCAAAAAAAATGAGGAGGTCAGATATACAAAGCAATCCCCTGCACACAGATAACTGATCCTATGTATGAGAATACTTACGCAAATATGTTTGCAATTATCAAAATCCCAGCACCAGTCTACGTGCCCATCATCGGGAGGGTGAATGACTAAACAGAGCATCACCACGTCAGGGAACATTCTAGAGCAGATAAAGCAATGATGCACAGTGACACGGAGCAGTGCAGATGAACGCCAGCAGGGAAAATGTTAAGTAAAAGACCCCAAAGATTATACACAGCCTGGTACCCTTTCTATGGTGTTAAAAGACAACTAAAATTAAATACACGTCTGTATCAACACATGTTTTATGGAGTCCCTTTCAGGACTCCTATAGGTGAGGGAGAGAACACAGAAAGGAAAGTAAGGGATGATGCACACGGGGTTCAGGTGACGGCTTACTTTGGGGATGGGAAGGAAGGGGACTAAGATGTGGGAGGACCGTCATCCAATCACATCTAGGTTATATTTTTGACCTTTTAAATTAAAAAATATTTAATTTACAATATTACACTAGTTTCAGGTGTATAGCATAGTGCTTCAGTACTTTTATAGATTATACTCCATTTAAGGTTATTACAAAATAATAGCTATAACTCCCGGTGCTGTCCAATATCTTTGCTGCTTATCTATCTGCTTCATAATAGTTTCTATCTCGTAATGCCATACCTCTATTCCCCCCTCCCCCTTCCTTCTCCCCTCTGTATCCGGTAGTTCATTTTCCATATCGGTGAGCACGTGTCGGTTAGTTTTAAGATCCCAGCTTTTGTTTCAGGAGATCAGTTTGTGGTTACTTATTAATTTAAATAAAATATAAAGATAACATACAATGAAGTGAAAGTGTGAAAGTTGTTAGTCACTCAGTCGTGTGTGACTCTTTGTGAGCCCACGATTATAGCCTGTCAGGCTCCTCTCTCCATGGGATTCTCCAGGCAAGAATGCTGGAGTGGAAAGCCATTCCTTCCTCCAGGGAATCTACCCAACCTAGGGATCTAATCTGGGTCTACCGCATCGCAGGCAGATTCTCTACCATCTCAGCCACCAGGGAAGCATTTAGGAAATATCACGAAGTAAGGACTATGATTAAGGCAACTCTTGATATAGAAGTACACCAGCAAAACAAAACAAAAAAATAATAAAGTTACAGCAATATCGTAGCATGGCACCTGCATCTATGCAAAATACACAGTGTCCTATAAGGGGGTAAGAAGGGCATAGAGAGGTTAGCTCATGCCCCATTCTGCACTTTCCCCTGGCTTACCCCTGGCAGACGGGGTGACGCCAGCCTAGGTTACCAGTTGAAAAAAGGGAAGAAATCTGCATCCACATGTCCCAGTGTCAATCCTCATAGCCCTCTTCTTCCTCTTGGCACTG
The DNA here is from genome assembly GCA_024291935.2 of Okapia johnstoni. Taxonomy (NCBI): domain Eukaryota; kingdom Metazoa; phylum Chordata; class Mammalia; order Artiodactyla; family Giraffidae; genus Okapia; species Okapia johnstoni. The sequence continues at coordinate 19,384,012 of CM044320.1, read as the reverse complement.
GCAGGAAGAACACAAGCTCTGGAGAACGCAGGATACACATGGGTTACCTCGGCACGACACAGTACTCATAAACCAGCACCAATCTCATCTTTGAATATTCTGACCCTTTCCAAATGGCATCATAAATTCATGCTTGTGACACTGAGGATGTGGAACTTTTGGCAAGAATATCCCTGTATTAGTGCATGAAAATCAATCAGTTCTACCTTCTTCCAGAAGTTAAACTAAGCAGACCAAGCTCTCGGGATGGTCTGGACCATATGCCCTGGACAAAAGGTGCAGCAGAGGTCTGAGAAACACAGAGGAGGGAGGCAAGTCTCCCAGTGGGAGACAAAGGACTCTGGAGAGGATGTACCCCAGGGGGAAACGTGGTCAGCCAGGACAGTGACATGCATTCAATGTCCACACACACACAAAACATGGCAAAGAATGCCTGCTGCTCTAAACTCCCTCCAACCAAGCCCCTAACCTGAAATTTCAGTAGTTGATTTCGTTCTTTTATAAAAAGCTAGGCAGCAAAACACTGGAACCAGAAAGGCAAATCCTGTCTGCTCACCGAAACCTGCCCGTTAACATAACTGTGGACACTCCCATGCCAGGATGATGGCAAACAAGCCAAGTTTTCTTCCTGGAGGAGACTGGAGAGGAGCTAGTAGTGTTGTCGCTTAGTCATGTCTGACTCTTTGCAACCCCATGGACTGTAGACTGCCAGCACCCTCCATCCATGGCATGTCCCAGGCAAGAATACTGGAGCGGCTTGCTTTTTCCTTCTCCAGGGCATCTTCCCAACCCAGGGACTGAACCTAGATCTCTGGCATTGCAGGCAGACTCTTTACCATATGAGCTACCAGGGAAGCCCTGGAGAGGAGGGAGACCATAATTTAAAATACAACAGTAAGGTAAATGTCCTGTACTGTGCCTTTAAACACTAAAGCATGCTTAACCCTCCCCCACTCCCACCACTGCTCTCCAAGTCCCACATTTCAAGCAGGTCCCTTTCTCTTTTTGGCTTTGGGGGGGAAGTCTTCAATAGTACAAAACTGTACTATGGTACTCTCAGCCCTCCAGAGACGGATGTTCACGCTACTTCCACACTTGAGAATGTTCTTCCACACCCCCAGCAAACACCCAACATTTTCCTGCCTGACTGGGCCTTTCCTTTCCTGCCCTGGGCCTCCTTCCTAGTAAATAATCTTGGTGAGATCTTGCCAAAACATTTCTTAATCACATATTTTCTTGGTCTAAAACTTTACAGATGAGGAAAGCAACCTTTGTTTCCAGCCCTTCCCACACTTCCAGGAGCCCCATAATCCTCCAAAGTGAAGCTGTGTCTTCTTCAAGTGATTCCCCACTTAGGCTTTGACCCTTATTTTGACTCTAGATGAATCTAATCAGCGTAGAGTAGAAAACTGTGGCTACGCCCCATAACCTTGATCTCTAAATACACGCGGTCCTGAGCAGGTGATCACAAAGGATTCCTCTACCTGGGCCCTGGGGACCCAGAGCCAGGCCTGGAAGGGCAGCTGGGGCTACAGTTATTCTGGAAGGTTCTCCTTGTGCCACCACCTTCCTCCCAAGTTTCTAAGGTTGCTCTGAAATGTGGTTTTACATTCTTTGGCCTCAAATCCAGAGAAGAGTCAAGGGATCTCAGAGGGGTAGTGACATCATCTGGGGCTCTCCCTTCTGCCAGCTAAGAAGGCAGGTTACGCTCCAGCACTTAGCCCGTGGGCAAGCTGCTATAAAGCCGTGTGGGGCACCAAGCTCATACAGCCTGACAACAGAGACTTGGTAGTTAATGATACCTCCAGGCCAAGGGAGAAAGGGCTAGCAGGAAATCAAGTAAACTCCTGGACAGCCACAAGTGTGTGTGTTAGTTGCTCAGTCGTGTCTGACACTTTGCAACCCTCTGGACTGTAGCCTGGCAGGCTTCTATGTCCATGGAATTCTTAGGGCAAGAATACTGGAGTGGGTTGCCGTGCCCTCCTCCAGGGGATCTTCCCAACCCAGGGATCGAACCTGGGCCTCCTACATGGCAGGCAGATTCTTTACCATCTGAGCCACCAGGGAAGCCCTGGACAGCCACAAGACTCAAGCCATAGTAGTTGCCCTGCAGCACACCCAGCGTTCACTGTGACAGCCATCCTCCCAGGGTGCTGGGTTACCATGTAATTTTCTTGTTCAGTTCACTCACTGTTTCTCCATTGCTTTTTTACCATGTAGTCCAAATGCCTCTGACTTGCACTGAACGCCTTTTAAGTATGCCCCTGAAACCTCACCTTTCACTCTTTCCCTGTCTACTCCAGCTTATTCCTTTGCCCACAAGGTGCCCCCTGCAGCAGGTATCCCTAGCCCACCTGGTATGGATGAGACTATGGCTCTGGAGTCAGACAGCATGGAATCTAATAGGAGCTCCACCATCTCCTTGGCCTGTGACCCTGGGCCAGTGAACACACCTTGTCTCTGTTTCCTCATCTGTAAAGTAGGAATCATAATGTCCATCTCACATGGCTGACGTGAAGACTGAGTGAACACCTGTAAAATCCTCAAACAGTACTGAATACACAGTAAGCACTCAATAAATGTTGCCTGTTGTCATTATTCTTCCAGTTCTCCTGCAATGAACTCTCTCTCTCTTTTAAATCCCTTTAGCAGGACTTCCCTGGTGGTCCAGTGGTTAAGACTTTGCCTTCCAATGCAGGGGGTGTGGGTTCAATCCCTGTAGGGAAGCTAAGATCCCACATGCCCCGGGGACAAAAAAGCAAAAGCAAAACATAAAGCAGAAGCAATACTGTAACAAATTCTATAAAGACTTTTAAAATGGTCCCAAAAAATCTTAAAAAATAAATAAAATAAACCTCTCTAGCCAGTATTCTTGCCTGGAGAATCCCAGGGATAGGGAGCCTGGTGGGCTACCGTCTATGGGGTCGCACAGGGTTGGACACGACTGAAGCGACTTAGCAGCAGCAGCAGCACACATTCACAATTGGTATTGATTATATATGCTTTTTGATGAAACTTACGTATGTCTCATCTCCCCATCAGGCTACAAGTTCCTTGGAGGTAAAGACTGCAGCTCATGTGTTTTTCTTTCCCTACAATGTTTGAAAGGGTCTTAAATGCAGGAACACAATAAATGGTGGCTACTTAACAACACATTCATACCCATGAAGCTCTACTTAGGCTATAACCGTACTAAGTCTTTCATATACATTAGCTCACTTAGCCTGTTGATTTCTCACACTCCACGAACTTGACTGAGTGTTGAACTCCCAAAGATGTGTCTTCCTAATTTTTTATAAATAAAAAAAAAATTGCCAAGCAAACTTAAATATTAAGGAAAAACAGATACTACAGAGCATTGAGAATCACAGCCAAGTTGTTGATATGCAATCTCGTATCACTCCACATTCATCCCAGACCTCTCCTGACAATCAAGGTGTGCAGAATGATCTCTGAAGGGCATGAAGCTCATAACAGAGAAAATGGGGAATTCCTGACAGATGTAAACAATAATTTTCTGGTTTGCCTTTGACAGCTTCAGGCCCTGAAAGAGTGGTTAAGTAAATAAAGACGAACTGAATCTACAATAAACTCTCTAACCCACCTACCGGGTATCGCAGCTCCTGGTTAGAAAAATCCAATAGTTAGTCCCTGAGGGAATATACGGGCACTGATGTTTAGCAGATGAAGAAGATAAATGGGGATAAGTAGTAATTTCATACATTGCAAAACTATCCACAGACTTTAATGTAGCTAATGGTTAAACCTAAAACACCAGAACCCTTTTTAGGAGTGAAGATGATATAGCTTTCTAGATTAAATCAAAGATAACATTTTAAGTTGTCTTACGACACAATGGAATTTTACTTTGGGTTACATTCAGTGATGAATACTAACCTTGAAGCTGTTCTTGTACAAAGAAAATATGTGAATCAACAAATATCTCCTCCGTGGACGAAATGAAATGTCTACCAATGTTTAGTCTGAGGGTGGCTGGCTGTGTTTGAAGAAAGGCCAACAAACTCTGTGTGTGTGTGTATGTAAAGAATGCTTCTTTCAAATGCTTCTTTTAATGACTAAGAAAAATGCTAGAATCATCCACTTTTGTTCAGTCATTTGAACATAATACTCCATTTTATCTTTATTACAGAAAAGATTAAGACAAGAATGTACCCTAATTTGCTATTACATTTAAATAAAATTTGACAAAGACCATCTTCCCTTTGCATCCGTTCCCTTCTCCCAATTACCCACATATATATTCATATGCTCATGAAAATATACACTTGTGTATGTGTATTGTTGGTTTCTATACATTCATTTCCCACTTCCTGGTTTTTATCCAGAGAAGAAGAAGTATTAAAAAGTTACAGGAAAAAAAAGTTATCACTTTGAATTTACCCAGAATCAGGAAGTGCCCAAAATCTCAAGAGGGAAACTGTCCTGCAGAAATTAGAGCTCTATTATTATAGAGAGAGGAGGATTCGAGCCCTTAGCAGCTTATATATTTTAAAAGGTCTTTAAGTAGCCTGAATTTTCTGCTTCCTTTTTTTTTTTTTCTGAAATGTCCAGAGGCAATTAAACATAACTGACAAAGAAATAAGCCAAAAATTATCACAAAGTTCAATATCAGGGGCATCCCTGGAGGCTCAGTGCTAAAGAATCTGCCTGCCAATGCAGGAGACACAGGTTCGATCCCTGGTCTGGGAAGATTCCACATGCTGCAGCACAACTAAGTCTGGGAGTCACAACTGCTGAGCTCGTGCTCTAGAGCCTGGGAGCCACAACCGCTGAGCTCATGAGTTGAAACTACTGAGGCCCGCTCGCCCTAGAGTCCATGCTCCAAACTGAAAGAAGCCACCACAATGGGAAGCCCGAGCACCCAGAGAGCAGACCCTGCTCGCTGTAACTACAGCAACAAAGACCCAGCACAGCCAAAAAATCAATAGAGTTATTTTTAAAAAATAGTTCACTATCAGTGTACTCTGGATGCTTCTTTCTACTGACCTTGCCAAGAAGGGAAACACTGAAAAGTTACATATTACAGATGATAACTAAAGCCAGTATAAACGGTGAAAAAGTTTGCTTGGTTGGATGACACGCTGACACATTCGTCTGCCCTGGAAGCTGCTCCCAGCTCCTGCTTCCCATGGGTCTCGGCTCCCAGGACGCCTCCCCAGGGCTCCCCTGACCACCGTACCTGGAACAGCCCTGCCCTCTACCTGGGCTGTTCTGTTCCCCACAGTGTTTGCTGCCCAGCATTCAAAGAAATGATCTTGGTTTTGTTTTACTCCTTTTGTGTCTGTCTCCTCACACCAGAACATTGGCTTATGTATATTAAAACCTTCTAGGTTTTACCTTCATAAGCTGTGTCCTTAGTGCCTAAAACACTAGGTTATCATATCTGAATTCAGGTTTTAATTAGGTAACATGAAGGAATTACTGTTAGCTTTGTTAGGTGTGCTAATGACATTTTGTATATTCCAAAAAAAAAAAAAATCTGTTAAAGACACATACTTCAGTATTTATAGGTAACATCATGGGAAAGATGGGAAAATAATCCACTAATAATCATAAAATAACAGAGCGGGAAAGAGGTGAGAAGGGCAGCCATAGGATCTACCAAGAACGAGATCAGTCATGAACTGACCAGCACTGAAAATGAGTGATGAGCACATACAGTTCATTCTACTGTTCTCTTTTCTTCGGAAAATTTCTCTAATAAAATCTTAAGCTTAACCGAAAAGATGAAACAGGTAGTTTTCCATATATTTAACTGAATACTTATTTGATCTTAGGGTAGAGAAAGCCTAAGTCAAATATCAAAGGAGAAAACCCACAGAGAATTGTTTTCAAAGTGAAATAAAAGTAGATGCTCACTGAGTTTATCAAATTAGCAATGAGTCAAAGCAAGCCACAGATGAGAATTCATCTATGACACACTGATTTATCTACCATTAAAGGGAAAAAAAAACAAACATTTTATCACTTACAATTATTTTGTAAGTTATTGAAAGAACTTTTAGATACACACATGACGTTTACATTCATCTTGGGCAAATACTACAAGGAAAAATAAGTGAAATTAATTGGTCACGCTGTTCCTAAAATTTCTCACATGCAGGGCCAACTTCCTTGAATCACTGTGACTCTGTTGTCCATGTCCGTAACAAATGACCATCCTTATTCCCTGTCCATGTGTCAACACACATCTGAGGGATTAATTATCAATTCATTTTGCTGCACAGTGTTTAGGAAGGTCAGGCTTTCTTTATGCCCATGTTTGCACAGTAATGAATGAAATGCCTCTTCCAAAAGGCATTTATTTAGTTCCTTCCAAAAGGAACTAAACACAGAAATTTCGGAAGGAACTTTATGAAGTACATTCTATTGTATGGAACCCCACATGAAAACCAGTAACATCAGGAAGAAAGTAACAACAATTCTTGAGGGAATTTTTCTGTGGGCAGTCTGTTTCTGAGTTTATGTTCTGATGACATTTCTAGGAAGACAAACTTTAAACTCAGGTTCACGGTTTGCCCTCAGTTCTTCGAGACATGAGAGTTACAGAAAGGAACAGTCAGACTTAAAAAGAAGTCTGATGGGGAAGTTGTTGCCCACTCTCCTTTTTCTATTCCTAGTATTCAGAGCCTACCTATAAATTAGACAGTTAGTCAATTCTAAAGGAAATCAGTCCTAAATATTCATTGGAAGGACTGATGCTGAAGCTCCAATACTTTGGCCACCTGATGCAAAAAACTGACTTATTGGAAAAGACCTGGATGTTGGGAAAGATTGAAGGCAGGAGGAGAAGGGGACGACAGAGGATGAGATGATTGGATGGCATCACTGACTTGATGGACATGAGTTTGAGTAAGCTCCGGGAGTTGGTGATGGACAGGGAAGTCTGGCGTGCTGCAGTCCAAGGGGTCACAAAGAGACACGACTGAACAACTGAACTGATAAATTAGACAGTGATACAGTCTGCTGGAGAAGGGAATGGCTATCCACTCCAGTATTCTTGCCTGGAGAATTCCATGGACAGAGGAGCTTGGTGGGTTACAGGAGTCCATGGGGTTGCAAAGAGTCGGACACAACTGAGCGACTAACACACACATATACACACAGTCTACTGGTATCTGCGTCATGGCTAAAAATGGAGCAATAAATGAATTAATAATGGAATACTGAATGAAATAATGAATTTCTCCAGACAGGAAGAAAAACTTCATTTAATGTTAGAGTTCCTTTTACATTTTTATTTTAACTGCAGTATAATTTAAATGTCTTATTTATAATGAAGGCATCAGTATGAAAAGTGTGGCTACATCTGTGCGTTAACTATGAGATGTGAAGTGAAAACGGTCTGGTAGAAATTCAAACAAATTTCATGAGCTTATGTCTAGTAAACTGAATCTAATCAAGGCACAATCTTTAAATAAGTGCTAGCCTTTGGGCTTCCCTGGTGGTCCAGTGGTTGAGAACTCACCTTCCAATGCAGGGGACACAGGTTCGACTCCTGGTCAGAAAGATCCCACATGCCTCGTGGCAACTAAGCCTGTGTGACGCAGCTACTGAAGCCTGAGTGTCCTTGAGCCCGTGCTCCACAACAAGAGAAGCCACCACAATGAGAAGCCCACGCACCACAACTAGAGAGGAGTCCCCACTCACTGCAATGAGAAAGCTTGAGTGCAGCAACAAAGACTCAGTGCAGCCATGAATAAATAAACATATTAAAAAAAAATAAGCGTGCTAGCATCGACAAAATGCATATATATACATAGATATAGGACAGATTTGCTCACTGCACTGTGGTCTGAAGCCTTTAGCCACTGGTGACGATCAATATCATACTTACAGTCAGGAACTTCATTCCCAACTTCAGTCTTACCTCTTGATTTTTTGGCATCATCCCACGCAAGTCACTGGACTTTGCAGTTTATGATGTGTGAAAACAAACAAACAAAAAACACCAGAAACCCACCAGAAAGGGGCATAACAATGAAAGGTATTAATAGCTAACTTTAACTATGTAAAGAAACAACTGTCTAAGGCCACAGACCTCAAATCTCTAGCACAGTGGAACAGAAAGAAAAGGGTAGGGGGCATCTGTGCCTGCCCCTCAATATACGAGCCCAACAAAAACTAACCTGAAAAACAAAGAAACCCAACCAACTTGATGGCACTTCAGCTGCTACGGAACCCAGATGCATGCAGCTTAGAGTTGCCTCAGCCTGCAAAAACCACTCTCACCTTCATCCACGTGGGGAGCATGCTGGCCACGTTACAAAGCAATGAAGCCCACACTCAGTGGGATGCACAGAAGAAAGGCTGGCCTGGCAGGCCTCCAGAGAAAAGTTCAGCTTGCTCCTGTACCACCAGGAAGCATAGACCACAACTGGAGAACTGTGAACTTTCCTAAACACCTATATATTGATACTAAAGATGAAGCATATTTTCCTTGCCAACCCTGGGATCCAGAAGGAAAGATGCAGAAAGTAAGGAGCATCACAGTGTGTGTGTAAATGCTCAGTCGTGTCTGACTCTTGCGACTCCATGGGCTGTAGCCTGCCAGGGTTCTCTGTCCATGGGATTTTCCAGGCAAAAATACTGGAGTGGGTTGCCATTTCCTCCTCCAGGGGATCTTCTCCATCTAGGGATCAAACCCGAGTCTCCTGCATCTCCTGCATTGACAGCCGGGTTCTTTACCACTGAGCCACCTGGGAAGCCCACAGAGGCATGAAAAATCTTCTTAAGCAACAAGTGTGAAATAAAAGGTCTGAGAGTCCCTTGAAGGAACTTACCTCTTTCTCTGCCTTCTCCTACTTCAAGGGAAACAGGGGGAATGATGGAGAGGTGAGGTGGCTGCTCAACAGCTGGGTCCTGACACAGGCAAGACTGTCTAGGAGACCCCGGGAGCATTCAAATTATAGCCAGGAGGAGAAGTGGATCATCACACCATTGGGGAAATGCTCTAATTAATTTCCCAGAAGATCGCTTTGCTGCTGGAAGATGAAATAAGGACAGTCCGTCATTTTAACTAACACTTTGCTCTCTGTTCTTCCTCTCACGTGGCCCTTCGATAGAGGGAGTTAATCCCTGGCTGCGAGAAAATCAATGTGTTCAGCTGAGTCACATTATATTCGAGGTGTCTGCCCTGATGCAGTCCCAGACCCAGCTGGATGGGGAATACGGACCTTTCGGGATGAGGTCGACTATAGCATCATCACTAAGGGACAGAGGGGTTCTCAATCAAAAACAGAGGACGTGGGGCTTCCCTGGTGGCCAGTGATTGAGTCTGCCTTGCAGTGCAAGGGACACTAGTTGGATCCCTGGTCTAGGAAGATCCCATGTGCCACAGAGCAACTAAGCCCGTTTGCCACTATTAACTGAGCCTGAGCACCGAGAGTCCGTGTTCCACAACAAGAGAAGCCCACACACCACAAGAAAGAGTAGCTCCAGCTTGCCACAACTAGAGAAAGCAGCGACGAAGACCACCACCGCAGTCAAAAAATAAAATAAATCTTAGAAAAAGAGGATGCAAAACACTCCACCATCAGAAGTTGCTTCGAAATGAGAAAAAAGTAAACACTGAAGATGTTAAATAATAGGCATGGATCAACTTTGCAATTTGGTTTCCAGATTTTTATCAATAGAGCTGAAATACACTGATTGCCCCCCAACAACTATAGGGTTTTTATTCTTAGCAGCCACTACCTGAAAGGACCAGTGTAGTTCCCTTTGTTTCTCATGAGAACACACATTTTTTGAATAACTCACAGGCTGAGCAAAATGCTCCCCAAAAGCATAACATATGAAAGACAGAAATCCCACAGCATCCTTTGAGCATTCAGAGGTCAAAACACCCTTCAAGTCAGAGAGCTATCAAGCTAGATGTCTCAACTTTTACACAGAAGAAAATTACCAACCAGAAATGTTCCAAATAGATTTAAGGGACTAGACCTGATAGACAGAGTGCCTGATGAACTATGGACAGAGGTTCGTGACATTGTAGAGGAGACAGGGATCAAGACAATCCCCATAGAAAAGAAATGCGAAAAAGCAAAATGGCTGTCTGAGGAGGCCTTACAGATAGCTGGGAAGAGAAGAGAAGCGAAAAGCAAAGGAGAAAAGGAAAGATATTCCCATCTGAATGCAGAGTTCCAAAGAATAGCAAGGAGAGATAAGAAAGCCTTCCTCAGCGATCAGTGCAAAGAAATAGAGGAAAACAACAGATTGGGAAAGACTAGAGATCTCTTCAAGAAAATTAGAGATATCAAAGGAACATTTCATGCAAAGATAGGCTCGATAAAGGACAGAAATGGTATGGGCCTAACAGAAGCAGAAGATATCAAAAAGAGGTGGCGAGAATACACAGAAGAACTGTACAAAAAAGATCTTCACGACCCAGATAATCAGACATCCTGGAATGTGAAGTCAAGTGGGTCTTAGAAAGCATCACTACGAACAAAGCTAGTGGAGGTGATGGAATTCCAGTGGAGCTATTTCAAATCCTCAAAGGTGATGCCGTGAAAGTGCTGCACTCGATATGCCAGCAAATTTGGAAAACTCAGCAGTGGCCACAGGACTAGAAAAGGTCAGTTTTCGTTCCAATCCCAAAGAAAGGCAATGCCAAAGAATGCTCAAACTACCACACGATTGCACTCATCTCACATGCTAGTAAAGTAATGCTCAAAATTCTCAAAGCCAGGCTTCAGCAATACGTGAACCGTGAACTTCCAGATGTTCAAGCTGGTTTTAGAAAAGGCAGAGGAACCAGAGATCAAATTGCCAATATCCGCTGGATCATCGAAAAAGCAAGAGAGTTCCAGAAAAACATCTATTTCTGCTTTATTGACTATGCCAAAGCCTTTGACTGTGTGGATCACAATAAACTGTGGAAAATTCTGAAAGAGATGGGAATACCAGACCATCTGACCTGTCTCTCGAGAAACCTGTATGCAAGTCAGGAAGCAACAGTTAGAACTGGACATGGAACAACAGACTGGTTCCAAATAGGAAAAGGAGTACGTCAAGGCTGTATATTGTCACCCTGCTTATTTAACTTATATGCAGAGTACATCATGAGAAACGCTGGGCTAGAAGAAACACAAGCTGGAATCAAGATTGCTGGGAGAAATATCAATAACCTCAGATATGCAGATGACACCACCCTTATGGCAGAAAGTGAAGAGGACCTAAAGAGCCTCTTGATGAAGGTGAAAGAGGAGACTGAAAACGCTGGCTTAAAGCTCAACATTCAGAAAACTAAGATCATGGCATCTGGTCCCATCACTTCATGGCAAATAGATGGGGAAACAGTGGAAACAGTGTCAGACTTTATTTTTTGGGCTCCAGAATCACTGCTGATGGTGATTGCAGCCATGAAATTAAAAGACGCTTACTCCTTGGAAGGAAGGTTATGGCCAACCTAGATAGCATATTTAAAACAGAGACATTACTTTGCCAACAAAAGTCCGTCTAGTCAAGGCTATGGTTTTTCCAGTAGTCATGTATGGATGTGAGAGTTGGACAGTGAAGAAAGCTGAGCGCCGAAGAATTGATGCTTTTGAACTGTGGTGTTGGAGAAGACTCTTGAGAGTCCCTTGGACTGCAAGGAGATCCAATCAATCCATCCTAAAGGAGATCAATCCTGGGTGTTCATTGGAAGGTCTGATGTTGAAGCTGAAACTCCAATACTTTGGCCACCTCATGCGAACAGTTGACTCATTGGAAAAGACCCTAATGCTGGGTAGGACTGGGGGCGGGAGGAGAAGGGGACGACAGAGGATGAGATGGTTGGATGGCATCACTGACTCGATGGACATGGGTTTAGGTAGACTCCGAGAGTTGGTGATGGACAGAGAGGCCTGGCGCGCTGCAATTCATGGGGTCGCAAAGAGTCAGACACGACTGAGCGACTGAACTGAACTGAACTGAATGTTGAGTCTCTGATCCAAAGCTTGTCCCAATTCCCAGCCAAGTACTAGTCCAAGTACGTCATGATGAAAAACGAAAATGAAATCAATGAGAAGAGACCTGTAAACTCAAGAATAAGAGTAGTATGATGAGAAGCTGCATGAGACCCAGAGGATGTCATAATGATGAATCCCAGCGGGAGCATGGTCCCTCCCCAGGACCGCTCACAGACCCTAGAACAAGCATGCTTGAAAGTAAGGAACTGCCCGTTCCTCTGGCTTTGACACCTAGACAGAGACAATGGTCCATGGAAGACACACATCACTGAATGCTACCAATGAGGGAAATTCTTCCTAAACGTGCCAGAGGAGAGGAGAGAATGACAAAACTAAATACAGTCAAATACCGTGATGGCCCCATTTAAAAAAGGATTTATTTATAGACTGGAGAGACATCAAGATCATTTAACATTCCCTAAGTGAACTCTGCAGCAGCTTTGCAAAGAAGATCATTCACACAACCATCTGACCTTACTATGATTTCAATGCTGAGATCAAAGAGGTGGATGCGTGCTTAGTCGCTTCATTCATGTCTGACTCTGTGTGACCCTATGGACTGTAGCCTCCCAGGCTCCTCTGTTGATGGGAATCTCTAGGGAAGAACACTGGAGTAGATGGCCAGGCCCTCCTCCAGGCAATCTTCCCAACCCAGGGATCTTACAGCTCCTGCACTGGCATGTGGGTTCTTTACCACAAGCACCACCTGGGAATCCCCAAAGAGGTGGGTAAAAAGGAAAAAAAATAATCCTTCAAGACATGATCTTTGGAATTCGCCTGGCAGTCCAGTGGTTAAGTCTTCACCTTCCAATACAGGGAGTGAGATTTCAGTCCCTCATCAGGGACCTAAGATCCCACATGCCTCAGGGCCAAAAAACCAAAATATAAAACAAAAGCAGCATTATACCAAATTCAATGAAGACTTTAAAAAAAAAAAAGGCATGATCTTTTCCCAAATGTGTTTATTCTTTATTTCCCGCACATTCAGGCCACGATGAAGATTTTACACACACACACACACACACATTCTACAATAAGAAGAACACTGTCTTTTCAACTCAAACGTCGTTAATAACTCAAATGAATGCTCTAGCTTGCTTGGACAACAACGGCAAAAAAGAAGCAGGGTCAGAGCAGAAAAAAGGTGACTCCAAGAAGAAAAATGTATTTCTGTGAGATGAGATGAAACTGGAGGAAGAAGGTGTCAGCCCGTGAGTTGTGGAGAACATGGCCTAAAAAACCAAAATGAGCCTTGCCTTGCCAACTACCTAGACCTGTTGAGTCTCGCTAGCTAATGAAACTGTGTGGTCACCTCCAGATTAAACACTCAGTATGCTTCTTCCCGGATCTCAGGGGGTTTCTTTACCTCGGCATCCATGGTAGAAAGCATCACACTTGTACAACCTTTGTAATAAGGCCAGGCTCTCCTTCATTCTCCAGGGCCTCCGAGCACGCTCTCTTTTTGTTCTATTTTCTTGCCCAAAGTTCTTATATTCATTAGATGGTATCTGTGGTACTTGGTCATTCATAAGCCTTATTCTTTAACTGATTCAGCAGCAAACATGCATCAAGTACTATGTCTACTGTTTACAACAGTCAAGACATGGAAACAATCTAAATATCCATCCACAAATGAATGGAAAAAGATGTAATATACATACAAGGGAATATTACTCAGTCATAAAAAAGAACGAAATAATGCCATTTGCAGCAACATGGATGGACCTAGAGATTGTCATACTAAGGGAAGTAAGTCGGGAGACAAACTCCATATGATATCAATTATAAGTGAAATCTAAAATATGAAACAAATGAATTTATCTATGAAACAGAAACAGAGGACAGACTTGTGGTTGTCAAGGGGGAGGGAGGATTTGGAAGAGATGGACTAGGAGTTTAGGGTTAGCAGATACACATAGAACAGATAAACAACATGTTCTATTACACATAGAACAGATAAACAACAAGGTACTACTATATAGCACAGGGAGCTATATTCAATATCCTGTGATAAACCATAATGGAAAAGAATATGACAAAGAATATACATACATGTAGATAACCATATATATATATATACATATATATATAAAAAACATACACACACTACTGTATATAGATAACCAACAAGGATCTGCTGTATAGCACAGGGAACTCAATATTCTGGGATAACCTATGAGAAAAGAATCTTAAAAAGGATGAATATATGTACATGTATAACTGCATCACTTTGCTGTGTACCTGAAAATAACATTGTAAATCAACTATACTTCAATAAAAGAAAAATTTTTTAAAAAGTGTCGTGTGGTAGACACCCCATGGGCCCTGGGTTGTAGAGCTGGGTACAATATGGATGTCCATCCAGAAGAGTCTGGACCAGGTGCAGGCACCACAGCGAGGGGCCAAATGCCACAGCCACCTGCGGGAGGGACCGGGGAGAGCTGGGGCACAGAGCGCTACCAGGGGAGACTGGAGGGCTGGAGAGAGCTGGAGGATGAACAGGGGTTTGTCAGGTGGGATGTGACAAATGTTAACATAGCAGATGCTCTCAGCAGCTCTATAAAGCAGGTGTTACTCTCCTTACAGCAGTCCTAGGTAGGTGCTACTATCCTTCTTTTAGAGTGAAGAAAGGGGAAGATTCAAGAGGATAAATGACTGGTCCCCTAAGGTCACAAAGTGGCACTAACTTGACTCCATTACATGGCCAAGCTGCTGAGTCAGAGGTCTTCTTCACCATGGACATTCCAACAGTATCCTGACCATCACACATAGGTGCTCAGTATTTATCCAATTAATCCATGTTGCTGGACTCCCATCTCTCATGCGGAGAAGGCAATGGCACCCCACTCCAGTACTCTTCCCTGGAAAATCCCATGGATGGAGGAGCTTGGTAGGTTGCAGTCCATGGGGTCTCACAGAGTCGGACACGACTGAAGTGACTTAGCAGCAGTGGCATCTCTCATGTTCTTTCAGCTACATCCCAAGATACCAACCAAGGAAGGTTAAGATAAACATATCTGGCCAACTGCTTAGGAAACAAGAAATAGGTCTCTATATAGGGCCATCATTTCAGGCCAAAGGTTGTGTGTGTGTGTGTGTGTGTGTGTGTGTGTGTGTGTGTGTGTGTGTGTGTGTGTGTGTGTGTGTGTGTGTGTGTGTGTGTGTGTGTGTGTGTGTGTGTGTGTGTGTGTAGGCATGTCTGTGTGTGTGCATGTGTGTGTATGTATGTATATTTTTGAAGCAACAGGATGCGTGTACTGTGTGTGCTATTCTCTTACTCAGAACCAGGAAAGAATCTGGATTCTCAGCAGGACTTCAGTTCAGCTTTGTAATTACTGGCAGAGCGACAGGGAAAAGAAGAAGGGGGTGGTGACAGAGGAGAAGGGGGAGGAGGAGAGAGAGGAAAAGTTCCTGAAAAGCCAGACCCATCTATTTCCTCTCCTTTTCCAGAGGCAGCAACTAGAATTGATCTGTGAGGGCTCTTCCTGTCTTACAGGAACATCCAGAGAACCGCAGTGTCTTTGCAGAAAAGACCAAATGATAAGGGAGACCTTCCTTCAAATGACTGGGTTTGGATTTCACAGTAAGCAGAAAGTCCATTTAAAACAAAAAAAAAAACAACACTGCAGCTCATGCATAACTCAAGATTCTGAATTCCCAACTAAAAATAAAAAACTCCATGATGTCCTCTGCATAAGCAAACTTCTGACAACCTGACTCCATCTGACAACACTGCAGATCCGCTCAGTAGACCGTCCTGCGGAGCCTGACGACAGGAAGGATCAGGGCACACAGAGCATCGGGCACTGAGCGACACAGAGAATCAAAGACCCTGTTCTGTTTTCTACACATCCTGTCAGTTATTTGTGGGGGAGCAACTCCTATGGCCAACGCTGTGGTCACAGACACAAAACCGGGGTGGGCCCTGATTTAATGGGCTTATTGTCGGGGTGATGGATATAAATAGCCAATTCCAAGGGCAGGGGATGGAAGTTTCAAAACGGACGTACTGGACTTCCCTGGTGGTCCAGGGGTTGAGAATCTGCCTGCCAATGCAGGGGACACAGGTTCGGTCCCTGGTCCAGGAAGATCTCACGTGCCACGGAGCAACTAAGCTCGAGCCCCACAACTACTGAAGCCCATGCTCTAGAACCTGAGAGCTCCTGCTACGGAGTCAGAGCACTCTAGATCCTGTTCTCTGCAACAAGAGAAGCCACTGCAATGAGAAGCCCACGTGCCGCTCCCTACTCTGCGCAACTAGAGAAAGCCCGTGTGCAGCAAAGACCCAGCGCAACCAAAAGTAAATGAATTAAAAAATAATAATAATAAAGGGGGCACTGGGAGTATCTGAGTGGGACATCTCATCCAGACTCCGGGGGCTAGGAAGAGTCTCCTGGAGGTGAGACTGAGGATGAATAGCAGTCAGGAGAAGAAAGACGGGAGGGGTGTTTCCGGAAGATGAATGACATGTGCAAAGGCTGGGAGGAGAGTGGCATCTGCTAGAATCTTTGGGAGCCAGTGTGGGTAAAGTGAGTCCCAGAAGAGAGGAAGGGGCGGGGTCCATGGGCAGTCAGACAACACGGGTGGATGTCGTAGACCAAGAAAAAGGCATTAAGCTTGGGAGCTCCATCACTTTGCCTCACTTGACGGCCCCCAGCCCCAGCTGACTATCTGCTGTCACCTTCAGAGCCGTCTCCAGCCTGGGTCCCCTCAAACTAATGAGGAAAGTGAGTGACATGAACAAGCAAGAGGTGACCATAGGCTGTGGCCAGAAACACAGGGCAAGGAATGACAAAGGAACCTTCAACTCGCGTTCAGCGGCTTTTTCTTCACTTTATTGTTTCATTTGGGCTTCCCTTGTGGCTCAGCAGTAAAGAATCTGCCTGCCAATACAGGAAACTTGGGTTTGATCCCTGGGTCGGGAAGATCCCCTGGAGAAGGAAACGGCAGCCCACTCCAGTATCCTTGCCTGGAGAATTCCAGAATTCCAGGGACAGAAGAGCCTGCGAGCTACATTCCATGGGGTCCCAAAAGAGTTGGACATGACTGAGCGACTGGACAACAATTGTTTCATTTATTAATTTCTACGTACATGCAGCTCCTCTTTAGGTAATTTTTTCTGGGGGAGGGAGGGGAAGCCAATGTGTGGGCTTCAAATCGACATTTCCTCTGCAAGTACACTATGTGCTGTCTTTAGAAGGCTGTATCATAAAGTTTGGGAAAGAGCATTTTCCAAAGGACTGAACTGTACAGATGCCCCTGCTCAGTGGCACAGAATACTTTTCAAACATATACTACTATCACTAAACAACTTTCAAGGTCTTTTGTTGATGTTGTTGGATCGCTTGCTTCATGTTTTGCCCTCTGGAGCACAAGTACAGATGGCCATCTCTACCAAGTTCCTGGCTGAATGCTCTCTGGGTAATTCTGAGATCAAGGTAAAAACACCCTGAAGGTACAGGTACTTTGGGACAACAGGAAACCTTAAGAAAATATTCCCATGTTCCTGTTCCTTGTAGTAATAAACCTGTGTGGGGTGGAGAACCAGGCTCACGTCTATGGCTACTGCTTGGTCTGTAACTATAAACAAACATGTACACACAGAGAGGTGAGGCCCGCCCAGGAGCTGTAGGAGGCCCTGGCTCTACCTGCACAACCCAGAAGGTGCTCCTTCAATAAGTGTTGATGGACGGGGCTGTGGATTCCCTCCAACATTAGGAGGGCTGTGGCTCTCATCACAGGGTTTCCAGGGTGGTTCAATGGTAAAGAACTCGCCTGCCAAGGCAGGAGACTCGGGTTTGATCCCTGGGTTGGGAAGATCCCCTGGAAAAGGAAATGGCAACCCACTCCAGTATTCTTGCCTGGGAAATCCCATGCACAGAGGAGCCTGGCGGGCTACTGGGCTAGTCCATGGGGTCACACAGAGTCGGACACAACTGAGCTTGGCATGGTGGCAGCCCCCATCACAACATAGCCAGGCTCCCTACAGCTCTCGTCGAGGCGAGGACACGGCCCTGGGGCCTCCTTAGCTCCAGGGCCCCGTTCTTGGATCTTGGAGGATGGGGCAGCAGTGAGGAAGCAGAGGCCACCGTTTCCTCCCGCCCCCTCGCCTCCATTATCAGGCTGTGAGATGGATGTTCATGCTCTCCTAGAAAAGAGGAGCAGGAAGCAGTTGGGTTTCCAAATGTGGGGTTGCACAACCAAACAAGTCATCGAAGGGAAAACACCAGAAACAAACCCCCCAAAATCCCCGAAGTCTGGAGCCACAGGACACATTTTAGCAGGAGCAGATGGCACCGAACCAGGGTGCTTCCACTTTTCTGTTTTCTGTGCACCTTCCCGAAATGAAAAACCTCTCCAGATCGTAAACCCTTGAAGACAGGCACGCTATGATCGACCGCTCTTGGAATTCTCTAATGTGGAGCTACGAGGCTAGGAAAAACACTCATGAAAGAACACCATTTTTTTTTTTTGCTTTAAAAAGCCCGAGTTTTCCTTCTTGGGCCACCGGCCAGCCATCTACTCTCCGGCCCAGAATTTCTGCTTTCCTTCTCCCTCCACCCGCCTGTTTGCACATCCTCTGGCATTTTACATCACTATGTCCCAGGGTCTATGCAATGAGCAAGCCACGGCTTCCCAAAAATCTAGGCGGAAAAGGAAGGAAGCTAACGATCTGGCCACGAGAGCTCAGGCTCTTTATTGTTGGCTGGATTCTGCACATTGTCCTGGCTGGTGTGGGGTGGGGGGATTGCTGTCCCCAAGGTAAATGCCAGCCAACGTGTCAGTCACACGTGCGTTACTGTTACCGGTCCCTTTTAGAGGAAGTGGGCAGGGAGGTCATTCTTTCTGAGTAAAGAAAAAGTCTCTGGGGTACATGTGCATTGGCAGAGGGATAAAAATGCTCCAACCGAATTCCACAATCCGGCCACGCCATTCCTGAGCTTTATCACTGAGCTGCACTCATGACAGTAGTGAATCTCCGCCAAACCCTACTTTGGAGACCAGGGGCCAGAGTCCGACTGGGCTTGTCGGGAGAGGAAAGATCATTCTAACAACCGTCACTGGCAATTTCTAACCAGGATCACAGGCGGGACCATTAGGCACAAAAACAACTGAAAGTGGAATCTGGCAATAAAGTGAGAGCAGCTCTCTTACGTAAGAGATAAAGTGGTGTGTTTGGAACGACTACAGCTGTAGAACGTGCAGGGCTTGGAGGACAAAACACTGATTTGTGAAGGGGTGTGTTCCTTTCTCCAATGTCACTGCTCCTCAGACATCTGCTATGTCAACTCTGTGGGACTAAAAAGTTCAAGGTTTCGACCTGATTTTGCTATCTTTTCCCTGGTAGCTTAGCTGGTAAAGAATCACCTGCAATGCAGGAGACCCTGGTTCGATTTCTGGGTGGGGAAGATCCCATGGAGAAGGGAAAGATACTCCAGTATTCTGGCCTGGAGAATTCCAAGGGACTATTCCATCCCCAATAGTCCGTGGGGCCTCAGAGAGCTGGACACAACTGAGTGACTTTCACTTTCTTATCTTTTCACATATGGAACTCTTCCGAGTGGTCCATCAGTTACTTAGGCAGCAGAAGGTTTAACGTCTTGGGGTTTCCCTGGCGGTCCAGTGGTTAAGACTCTGCACTTTCAATGCAGGAGGTACGGGTTCACTCCCTAGTGGGGGAACTAAGATCCCATGTGCTGTGCGGCATGGGCAAAAAGTAAACATTAAAAAAAGAAAAAAAAAAAAATCAGGACTTTCCTGGTGGCCCAGTAGTTGGGAATCCACTTGCCAATGCAAGGGACATGAGTTCGATCCCTCGTCTGGGAAGATCCCACATGCCATGAGCCAACTGAAGCCCAAGTGTTCTCAAGTCCATGCTCTGCAACAAGAGAAGCCACCACAATGAGAAAGCCAAGCACCACAATGAAGAGTAGCCCCAACTCGCCACAACTAGAGAAAGCCCACATGTAGCGGTGAAGACCCAGCACAACTAAAAGTTAAAAAAAAAAAAAAAATTTAACTTCTTAAATGAAATTTTAGTTTAATGCCCTGAAAGTGGTTTCCTTGATGCTAAGAGAGCCTTTCTTTCATTCTGCTCAGCACCATCACCTCTTCCCTCCGACTATTCCCCAGACATCCCAGACTGTTTCTCGCAGAGGAAACCCCTCTGGCATCCTGCCCCCCACACCTGCTCCTCACTCAGCCCACCCACCTGCCCCGAGTGCTGCTCCCTCATGGCTGGGCCCACTCCTCTCATTCCCATGCCCTTGGAGCGCTCGGGCCTGGTACCACTGGGGCCACAAATGGGCCACAAGAGAGCCGCTCACAAGTACCATCTCCAGCAGCTGAGACACTCGCCCTTCCCTTCTGTGACTGAATGTTCAAGTTCAAGGTTAACGAGGAGTGCCAGGGTTTCACAAAGGACTTTCTCATCATCACTCAGCCTTCCCCAGCAGTGAGATGGCAACGGCATGCATCTCAGGTGAATCTGGAGTTTCCCACAAAGCAACTCCAGGAGATAGCAAAGGACAGGGAAGTCTGGTATGCAGTTCATGGGGTCACAAAGAGTAGGACATGACTTAGCGACCGAACAAAAACAAGGAAACTGCGGTGCAGGCTTGCAATGTTCTGGGTGAATCTGCCGGGCACCTTCCTTCCTTCACTCCAATCCGAAGCTCAGTATTGCAGGGAGGTCCTTTTCCTTAAGATGTGGTAACTCTAAAGAGCAAATATTTCATACCAGGGACCCCAGTGACATGAGGTGAGGGTCAGTGAGGCTGCAGTAAGGTGGCTATCACGTAAGGGCACCATCCTTTATGGGTTCCTCTGCTGATTCCCTCTTAAAGTCTCCCTGAGCTCTACCTCTGGGTGAACAGCACTGTGTATCATATGCAAGCTCTGTTTCACCCCATTAACGGAGGACAATTGTATTAGCCATATGAGTCTGAGTTCCCGTGTTACTTAATTGCTACACTGCTGTGTTAACGAAGTTAGGAGGGGGGCTGGCAAGGGCGTATATCACCTTCATGTACAGATATTTGTGGTTTTATTTTTCCTTTTGCCAGCTTGCCTCTCTGTTTCAATTGCCTACCATCTGCCTTTGAACAATCTAAGTGCGAGCAGATAGATTTTATTTGGAGGATGAAATGCTTTGAGCTCATCCTAGAAAAGCATTTTCATCTAGTGATGTTCAGGGCATTCGCTGTTTTAATAGGATCGCAGAGGCGATTCAGTTTGGGCTGGGAATGGGTTCCTTTTCAGCATCAAAGTACACTGTAAAATTAAAAACTTACCATCACATTTTTTTTTTAAGCTGAAGGAAACAGGGTGGTCAGGAGGGCCAAAAACAACCTCTCACCTTAAGAGGAGGCTTCCTGAGGACTTCCCTGGTGGTTCTGTGATTGAGAATCCGCCTGCCAATGCAGGGGACACAGGTTCGATCCCTGGTCTGGGAAGATCCCACAAGTTGTGAAGCAACTAAGGCCCTATGTCACAACTACTGAAGCCTGCGTGCCCTAGAGCCTGTGCTCTGCAACAAGAGAAGCCACCACAATGAGAAGCCCCCATACTACAACTAAAGAGTAGCCTCTGCTCTCTCCATCTAGAGAAAGCCCACATGTAGCAACAAAGACCCAGTGCAGTCAAAATAAATAAAAAACGAGCCCTGAAACATCTAAGGGGACTGCAGGTAACCGAACAGGGGAGGATATGGTGTGTTAGGTATAAGGTCTATTTCCCACTCTACGGATCCTAATCATTTGGAGTATTTTTTTTTTTAATTAAAAAACTGAAGACCTTCTGAGTTTGTGGTATTCTTCACATGACCAAAACACCTAACTGAAAAGCAGACATACTCAGTCTGTTCACTTGGTTGAGGTTAAAAATCTTCTTCCCACTAAGTAGAGTGATTTGACTTGAACTGATCTGTTATTTACAAAACATGCCTAAAATGAAAACAACTTCTGAGTTGGAAATCAGTAAGCGGGCAGGGTGTCAGAAGACCTGGGTTCTAGTTTGAGCCCTGTCTGAAATTCCTTAAAACTGGAGCTCTATGTGTCTAAACTCTAACAACTATCTTCTGAATTACAAGTGCTCAGTAGTCAGAACTGATAGATGTCACGAAGCTGCTTGTTGCCATCCTTTATCACTAACTCAGAAGACCCAAGCTCTGAACAGCAAGCTTGGGTGCAACGAAAGAGTCAAAGCAAAGAGGCTTCTGACTGGCACCCTCTTAATGCTCAGACTACATGCAAAAAAGCAAAATGGCTGTCTGAGGAGGCCTTACAGATAGCTGGGAAGAGAAGAGAAGCGAAAAGCAAAGGAGAAAAGGAAAGATATTCCCATCTGAATGCAGAGTTCCAAAGAATAGCAAGGAGAGATAAGAAAGCCTTCCTCAGCGATCAGTGCAAAGAAATAGAGGAAAACAACAGATTGGGAAAGACTAGAGATCTCTTCAAGAAAATTAGAGGTACCAAGGGAACATTTCATGCAAAGATAGGCTCGATAAAAGACAGAAATGGTATGGACCTAACAGAAGAAGAATATATTAAGAAGAGATGGCAAGAATACACGAAGAACTGTACAAAAAAGATCTTCACGACCCAGATAATCAGGATGGTGTGATCACTCACCTAGAGCCAGACATCCTGGAATGTGAAGTCAAGTGGGCCTTAGAAAGCATCACTACGAACAAAGCTAGTGGAGGTGATGGAATTCCAGTGGAGCTATTTCAAATCCTGAAAGATGATGCTGTGAAAGTGCTGCACTCAATATGCCAGCAAATCTGGAAAACTCAGCAGTGGCCACAGGAATGGAAAAGGTCAGTTTTCGTTCCAATCCCAAAGAAAGGCAATGCCAAAGAATGCTCAAACTACCGCACAATTGTACTCATCTCACATGCTAGTAAAGTAATGCTCAAAATTCTCCAAGTCAGGCTTCAGCAATAGGTGAACCGTGAACTTCCAGATGTTCAAGCTGGTTTTAGAAAAGGCAGAGAAACCAGATATCAAATTGCCAACATCTGCTGGATCATCGAAAAAGCAAGAGAGTTCCAGAAAAACATCTATTTCTGCTTTATTGACTATGTCAAAGCCTTTGACTGTGTGGATCACAATAAACTGTGGAAAATTCTGAAAGAGATGGGAATATCAGACCACCTGACCTGTCTCTTGAGAAACTTGCATGCAGGTCAGGAAGCAACAGTTAGAACTGGACATGGAACAACAGACTGGTTCCAAATAGGAAAAGGAGTACGTCAAGGCTGTATATTGTCACCCTGCTTATTTAACTTATATGCAGAGTACATCATGAGAAACGCGGGGCTGGAAGAAACACAAGCTGGAATCAAGATTGCCGGGAGAAATATCAATAACCTCAGATATGCAGATGACACCACCCTTATGGCAGAAAGGGAAGAAGAACTAAAGAGCCTCTTGATGAAGGTGAAAGAGGAGAGTGAAAAAGTTGGCTTAAAGCTCAACATTCAGAAAAATAAGATCATGGTATCTGGTCTCATCACTTCATGGCAAATAGATGGGGAAACAGTGGAAACAGTGTCAGACTTTATTTTGGGGGGCTCCAGAATCACTGCTGATGGTGATTGCAGCCATGAAATTAAAAGACACTTACTCCTTGGAAGGAAGGTTATGACCAACCTAGATAGCATATTTAAAAGCAGAGACATTACTTTGCCAACAAAAGTCCGTCTAGTCAAGGCTATGGTTTTTCCAGTGGTCATGTATGGATGTGAGAGTTGGACGGTGAAGAAAGCTGAGCGCCGCAGAATTGATGCTTTTGAACTGCGGTGTTGGAGAAGACTCTTGAGAGTCCCTTGGACTGCAAGGAGATCCAATCAATCCATCCTAAAGAAGATCAATCCTGGGTGTTCATTGGAAGGACTGATGTTGAAGCTGAAATTCCAATATTTTGGCCACCTCATGTGAAGAGTTGACTCATTGGAAAAGACCCTGATGCTGGGAAGGATTGGGGGCAGGAGGAGAAGGGGATGACAGAGAATGAGATGGTTGGATAGCATCACTGACTCGATGGACATGGGTTTGGGCAGACTCCGGGAGTTGGTGATGGACAGAGAGGCCTGGCGTGCTGCAATTCATGGGGTCGCAAAGAGTCAGACACAACTGAGCGACTGAACTGAACTGAACATGCAACAGTGCTGAGCCAGACCCCAGTTCTTTGGTGCATGAGCGCTCAGTCGTGTCCGACTCTTTGCGACCCCATTGGCTCCTCTGTCCATGGAATTTTCCAGACAAGAATACTGGAGTGGATTGCCGTTTCCTTCTCCAGGGGATCTTCCTGACCCAGGGATGGAACCCGACTGGGTCTCCTGAATTGGTAGGCGGATTCTTTACCACTGAGCCACCAGGGAAGCCCCACTTCTTCAAATATCCCTCACCAAAAAGTATATATGGTTTTAATAAAATTCCAGTAGCTTATTAGAAATGATGAAAATCCCGAAAATAACATTTTTTAACCCTACAAGACAAGTTTCAAAGAGTAATACTTATGGCAGTATCATGCTTTTAGGTGGAAGGAAATTTCACCTTCCCACCAAAATAAGTCAAGCTTTACTTCTCATTTACAAAGAGGAAATCAGTATCAATAGCTGTGCTGGTCTAAAAACCTCCCTAAATCTTCTCCTCACTATTTTTAGAAGAGTGAGAACTTCTCTGCTTTCATTCCCAAAATGAGGCTGCTCTTTGGTTGGTATGACTCAAACAGAATTCCCTCAACTCTTTCCCTTTATTCCCAGAACAGGGTATGTTGAAACTACCCTTGTACCAAAAAATCTTACAAATGGGATGTAATGAAATGTCAAAGAATATGGTGACTTCAGTAAAAGTCTGACTAGGAAAGCCTGTTTAAGGAAGTGCACTTTCACTACTTATATGTAATACATCATGCACTATAAGCTCTACTGTAAAATGAGAAAATTGTAATTCCCAATAGGCTAATATCCCACAGTAATATTTCACCAACATTAAAACTCTTTTAACATACAGAAATTAATTATTAGTTGCTGAAATTAAAGAAGTAATTATAATTTCTAAGGCCATTATTTGAAAAACTCTTACAGTTAAATTCAGTCTCTTATGCAAACTGAATGAGATCCACATAAATTACAAAAAGAATAACTTTCAAGCTTCTACTCTATCAGGATCACATGAGCTATTTCTCAGTTATTATAAATTTGAAATTATCACCATATTGAAAGCTGCCAAAAATCTATTTTTTTTTTCCCTATTTCTGAAAGGCAAGCTTTGTATAAGTACCAAACACTCACTATTATGTCCATGTAACAAATTTAGGTAATAAAAACTGGCATAAAAATCTCTAACAGGAAGGAATATCAGTGTACCCCCAAGAATAAGAAAAACTTAAAGGACAAAAGGAAGCAATAAATTACAAACTAAACAAACCAAGCTGACAAGTAAGTATAAAAACAGTAACTTGGGACAATGAGCTATCAGCTCAGAGCTGTCAAAACGCCTGTCATCAAAGAGAATATAAATAATAAATGCCAGTGGGAATATGGAGAAAGGGACCCCTGTACAGTGTTGGGAGGAATGTAAATTGAGGTACTGAAAACAGTATGGAGGTTTCTCAAAACACTGGAAATAGAACTTATCACATGACCCAGCAATTCCACTCCTGGATATATATCCAAAAAGAAAAAAGAAAACACTAATTTGAAAAGATGCATGCACCTCAATGCTCACAGCAGCACCACTTACAATAGCCAAGATTTGGAAGCAACCCAAGTGTCCATCAACAGATGAATGGATAAAGAAGACGTGGTTTATATATAGTCATTTGAAAGTGGCTTAGACAGTAAAGAATCTGCCTGCAATGCAGGAGACCCAGGTTCAACCCCTGGGTCGGGAAGATCACCTGGAGAAGGGAATGGCAGCTCACTCCAGTATTCTTGCCTGGAGAATTCCTATACAATGAAATACTACTCAGCCACAAATAAAGACTGAAATTTTGCCATCTGCACAACATGGATGGATTTGGAGCACATTATGCTAAGTGAAATAAGTCAGATAGAGAAAGACAAATACTGCATGATATCACTTGTGTGTACAATCTAAAAAATACAACCAACTAGTGAATGTAACAAAAAAGAAGCAGACACACAGAGACAGAGAACAAACCAGTGGCTGCCAGTGTAGAGAGGAAAGGGGGAGGGGCAATCTAGAGATAAGAAGTTCAGAGGTACAAACGATTAGGTATAAAATAAATTACCAGGATATACAACACAAGGAATACAGCCAATATTTTACACAAACTATAAATGGAATATAACCCTTTAAAAAGTGTGAATCACTATACTGTACATCTGCAACACTGTAATACTGTATAGCAACTATATCTCAACTTTTAAAAATAAAATAAATAAATAAAATAGTAATTTGGGGGAGGAATGTGATTGGGGCAGAATCATCAAAGGAAAAAAGACAAGGGTAAGAGAGTGCAAAGATAAGCAAGTGGTCACCAGGGTATCCAAGTGCCCGGTCCTGGGATAGAGCAAACCTGTTCTGGGGGAACTCACATCAGCACACCCTATTGCTTGGTGTTTTGCTTTTGTTTTTACTTTTTGGCTGCACAGTTCAGCATGCGAGAGCTTAGTTCCCTAACTAGGGATTGAACCCATGCCCCCCTGCAGTGGAAGCAGAGAGTCTTAACTGCTAAAGAGAATTCCCAGCACACCCTGTTTTAAAGGTTCACAAACCAGACATTATATGCTGGAGGGCAAGGGTTTATTATATTCTGGGAAGATGCATGCATGATAAAATGAAGAAGAAAATCTTATTTTAATAAAGAGAAAGAAGATTCACATCTGAATAGAACATGGGAAGTGTTCCCCAAAATAACTTTACTGGGAGAAGAAAGACCGGGGGAAGATGAGGAGGGACCCAGGAACCGAACGGGAAAGCTAAGTCGGCTAAGAATAGAGACAGAAGGAAGCACTGGGCCCCAGGAGATAGAGATGCTAAGGAAGAAGACACAGGCCGGCCAGCCTGGGAATCCGGGGATAATTATCCTATTGCATAAGAGGCTGTATAGCCACAGCCTGAGCAAAGAAAAAGAAAAAGTCCATCTCTCCCTACTCTCCAACTTCTTTTCAATCACACTTCGAAGTCACTTATGACACAAGCCTGAGACTGGCCCCTGCAGGTCTTAAAGAATTTGACTATTAGCTGAGAACAGCATTCGGATGTTCTGGGAATGCATGTGGGTTGAATGTGGTGTTGGAACCCAAGTAAAGCCCGGGAAAAGGAAATTGAATTTATGCAAAACTCCTTTGCCTTTTTTTTTGGGCAAAACTCTTTAAAGGTGAATGTGTGTGTGTATGTGTGTGTGTGTACATGCATGAGTGTGTGTGTATACACTTAGCTGTTTTTGTTTAGTCGCCAAGTTGTGTCCGCCTCTTCTGCAACCCCATTGGACCAAAGTCCTCCAGGCTCGTCTGTGTGTGAGATTTCCCAGGCAAGAATACTAGAATAGCTTGCCATTTCCTTCTCCAGGGGATCTTACTGACTTAGGGATTGAACCAGGTTCTTCTGCATTGGCAGGCGGATTCTTTACCCCTGAGCCACCAAGGAAGCACTTAGACCCAATTTCAAATCCTCTGCAGAGTCTGGGGGAGAATGGACACATGTATGTGTATGTGTGGCTGAGTTCCTTTTGTTAATCAGCTATATATACTCCAATACAAAATAAAAAGTTAAAAAAAAAAAATAATAAAGCTCTTAGAACAGTGCTAAGCACCTAAAAAAGAAATTCTCCTGCAAAGTGGGAGTTGCAAAGAGTTGTGGGGGTCTGAAAACACGGCCCTGAGGTCTATCCAGCATGCCTGGAGGAAAGCCAAGTTCAAGAGCACCCAGGACAACTGCCTGCCATCTCAGAGTGCAGGACCTGCCAGAGGAATCAGGCTGCTGGCCAAGCAGTGCAACACCATGCTCTGAAGATGGCCAGCGAGAAGCCCGTACTCCCGTGAGTGCTGAACAGGGGGAACACACCTGGCTGGGCAAGCACGCAATCTGATACCTCAGGAGAGAACTTCCTCATCGCAGCCCATTATCGGATTCTGCCCCGAAGCAGAAGGCTTAAGTGTCCTTGCAAATTTCATCAAGAAAGACAAACAGGCTCACTCGTCCTTCTCGATACCAGCCAAGGGTGGTAGAAACGGAGGAAGTACAGAGCGCGGTGTCTTTGGTCACCAAGTGTCACCTTGGCCACACTGGGGTGGGCCGGCTGGCAGGAAGCCTGTTCCTCAACAGGCCTAATCGCACGCGATTTTCTTTTCGACAAGAGCTAAGCTGTTAAAATATCTGTAAGCCTTGCCACATAAACGAAAAACACTGAGAAGTCCTTTATCAGATCACATGTCACAACTGAGGGTTTGGAAAATATGATAACTCCCGGAGGAGGGGGATGCCTCACCCACACAGTTTCATGGCACTGGTTACTTCATTCCTGATTCTATTTCAACAGCTCCCTAAGGAACACGCCCTGAAATCTTCCTCTAGGCAGGTCAATTTTTAAGCAACTTCAAGTGAAAACAATGACTCGTGGCCCTGAAGATAGTCACAGAAGTTGGAAAGTTCATTTTGAGCAGGTTGCTAGAACGGGACCATAATTCCTCGCAGGACTAAAAGGCAGAGAATCCCAAGATTAGATGGTTTGTGTTAATTCTCAAGAACCCAGCTCTCCTCACTGCTAAGCACAGGTTCCCAAGTCCCCAGAAAAATAAGCTTACCATTGGGTCTGGTAAGGCCGGAAGGAACAGAGAGGAAGTGGACGAGAAGGGAACGGCCTCTCCATCGATAGTCTTGGCAGTGGAGACACTAGACCAGGGGGACAATGGCGGGAGGAAATTTGACAATACCACATCGTCCAGGTATGAGCCATAGGAGTCGAGTGTTCTGAAAAGGCGCACCCTTCATGACCTCGGCAGTTTCATATATGTGTCTATTCATTGGGAACACGCGGACCTATGGGCTTCCCTGGTGGCTCAGTGGTAAAGAACCCGCCTGCCAACTCAGGAGAGGTGGCTTGGATCCCTGAGTCGGGAAGTTCCCCTGGAGGAGGAAATGGCAACCCTCTCCAGTATTCTTGCCTGGGAAATTCCACGGACAGAGAGGAGCCTGGCAGGCTATAGTCCATGGGGTTGCAAAGAGTCAGACATGACTAAAGCAACTTAGCACGCACGCATTGACTGTGCACAGTTTTCAACTTAACACTTTTCTTATGTAGCACAGAGCCTAGCAACCACCAAGCACATAAAAGAAGCTTAATAAATACTTGCTGATTTAAAAAACTCAATTCAAATAAAGGACACTGGATCTTCTCTATACCAGGCACTGTTCTGCACAATGGGGAGAATGAATCCATTCATCTCTTGCTCTCAGTGTGTTTTCACTCCAGCTAGAGGATGATACACAATTAAACTATAACAGGACCAGTGCCAGTAACGGAGACAAGTTCAGTGACTTTGAAGAATGCTGGACCCGACAGCACCAGGGAATGCTTAAGATGACAAGTTGCTACCAGGCAGCAGCAGGACTAGTGCAAGACTCCAGGCATAAAAGTTCATCATCTGTAACCCAACACTAAAAATTCAAAACAACAATAAAAAATAATAATAAAAGTTCATCATGTGGTTTGGGAGGAGGGCAGGTACTGGTTGGAGTACAATGTGGAAGAGGGGGTGGAGATGATTCTAGAAAGTCAGCCTGTCCAAGGCCTCGCTGCCATGATAAACAGCTGGGTTCCATTTTGAACTGCAGTGTCAGAAAGAACGTGATCAATTTCTTATTTACAAAGAACCATTTTGGGGACTTCCCTGGTGGTCCAGTGGTTAATAATCTGGCTTGCAATGCAGGGGACGTGGGTATGATCCCTGGTCAGGGAACTAAGATCCCACATGCCTGTGGAGCAACTAAAGCCCACGCACTGCAATGAAAAATGCTGCATAATGCAACAATGATCCCACTTGTTGCAAATATGACTTGATGCAGCCAAATAGACAAATAAAAAAAAATTATTCTGGGTTGGTTTTGAAGGAGCAGGAAGTGGAGGTAGGAGGACCAGATGGGAGGCAGCTGAAGAGTCCAGGGCCAGAGGGAAGACAGCGCTAGTCAGGATGGAGAAGAAAGGACAGCATGAGATACACGGGGTGTGGACCACACAGGATCCAGAAGTGTGGAGAAGCAACCGTGGGTGAGTCCATGAGCGCTCCATGGACCGGAGAACAGTCATCACTCACTCCCCATGTCTTGGATAGCTTTGTGGCCACAATGGCCTTTAAAGAATGAGACAGAGGTGACTTGGCAGAACTATTATTACTATGCTCATCCTGGCTCTTCTCCCTGTGATTCGAATCCTGAACAGTTTTCTTTAGCTCTATCTTTACACGCTACAATTCTTAGATTGTTTTAACAGAAATCTCCATCAAGAAAAGTTACCATCTTCTCTCTCCTTAATCCTGCTCATCAACACCTCTGACCTACATGAGACAAAAATAAATAAATAAAAAACAGTAATAATAAGGCTTTGCCAGACTAGCAAACTGATCCAGGCAGGGGATTATAACAGACACCTGTTTTTCAACACAGCAGCTGCAAACACAGTAGAAGCATGGCAACCTAGAAACAAGAAAGCGTGCTCATTAAAATCCAATAGTAGCAGAAATTGGCATGGACCAATTTCCAGCTATGTCACGTGAATGTGACAAGAAATTCAAATAAGATTTGACACATACGAGGAACTCTGCTTCGCTGAACTTGGAACATGAATGTTAGTTTGCTTATTGGGAGGTGATTCTAAAACCTTAAGGCAGCTATTATTCACACAGGGTGTTACCATGAACACTAACTAAAGCTTTTTGAAGTTCGGTTGATTCACACACTGTACTGACCAAACACTGCTTCATTGAAGCCAGCTTAAAAAAACCAACAACCAAAACACACCCCAGTGGAGAAAGTGGACACTGACATAGGAGCAAATAAAAAACAGTTAAAATTATCTTTTCAAGATACATGCAGCCCAGTGTTACAGTAGCACTATTTACAATAGCCAAGACATGTGTCCATCAACAGATGAATGGCTCAAGAAGATGTGGTACATATATACAATGGAATACTACTCAGCCATAAAAAAGAATGAAATAGTGCCATTTGCAGCAACATGAACAGCTCTAGAAATTATACTAAAAGTGAAGTCAAACAGAGAAAGATAAATATTATATGACATCACATATAGGTGGAATCTAAAAAAATATAAATGAACTATTTATAAAACAGAAACAGACTCACAGACAGTAAACGAATTTATGATTACCAAAGGGGAAAGGGGGAGGGGACAACTCAGGAGTCTGGGACTAACAGATATACATTATTATAAAATAAACAGCAAGAATTCACTGCATAGCACAAGAAACTATATTCAGTATCTTCTAATAACCTATAAAGGAAAAGAATTGGGAAAAAAGAATATACGTACACACACATATACATACATGTATAACCAAAT
Organism: Okapia johnstoni; assembly: GCA_024291935.2. Classification (NCBI taxonomy): domain Eukaryota; kingdom Metazoa; phylum Chordata; class Mammalia; order Artiodactyla; family Giraffidae; genus Okapia; species Okapia johnstoni. The sequence goes on along the minus strand of CM044320.1, from coordinate 19,352,483 downwards.
CACCTTGCTTATACACCTGATACCAACACAATACTGTAAATCAACTATGAAAGAAAGTGAAAGTGTTAGTTGCTTAGTTGTGTCTGACTATGACCCCATGGACTGTAGCCCGCTAGGCTCTTCTGTCCACGGGATTCTCCATGCAAGAAGTGGGAGTGCGTAGCTATTCCCTTCTCCAGGAGATCTTCCCGACAAAGGGATCAAACCCAGGTCTCCTGCACTGCAGATTCTTTACCTTCTGAGCCACCAGGAACCTTAATTTTAAAAATTATCTTTTCAGTTCATTCACCACTGAGAACACAGACACCCTGCCAACATCTAAGCAACACAGGCAAACTGTTTCATAGCTGCAATATGAACAATTACCTTTTCAGACAAGACCAGGGTGATGCTCTCAGAAACAGCTTGTTAACAACCCCTTGCATTGCTGTTTAACAGTCCGTTTATAGCCCATCAGAAAGCCAACCCTCCAAGGAGAAGTATTTTACATCTACGTATGAGATTTCTTTGTCACAATGCTGGGATTCATGCAATCTTTCACTCTATAAACTGAAAAACAGACTATGCCATAATTTCTGGGACATATGATCCTATGCACATGCAATACACACATATATACAGAGTCTCAAGAAGAAACCCCTGGAATAAAAGCAGAATGACATCCAAGAAGGCGCAAGCCATCCCATACAGTCCCAACTAGGATTAAAAATAGTGCAGAAAGGCTTGGTGTCAGCTACCCTTGCACTGTTCCCACTACAACACGCTGATTCTAACCTCCAGTGTTGGTTTTCAAGCTTGAGCCTTCAGTAACTTTACGGAAGGACCTTTCTCTGCCCAAAGGAGCTACGGTGCAGGCTTTGGTCGGTGCAGCAATAGTTCAATGCACTTCAGTTATGAGGCCATTAATGTACACAAGATGCAAGCAAAGAGTGAACCTGAAATTGTGACTTTTCCCCCAAAGTCAAACATGTGTGCCCTGGGACACTCGGACCAGGTGAGAGATTACCTTTCTGGCAAACAGCATAACAGAAACCCTTGATGTGCCAAGTACCATCAACTGCCTAGGAGCAGCCAGCTGAACCCACACTTGCCTCACCGTGCCTGGGGAAGTGTGTGGTCAAAACTTGCCCAACTTGGCACAATCTTGTCAACACAGCCCCACATGGGATCCTAGTAGGATGAAGAGAAGAGCACCGTAAGTTTACAAGACCCTGAGGAGAATCACAGATACCACTCTAGGGGCCAGAGCTGTGAGGTGGATTTTTTCTAATAATCCATTTGGTATGTAATCTGGCAGTCCACAAACATGTGCATTTGGTAAAACGAGATTTGCCCAAACTAGACTCAGCAGGTCACCCTAAAACAGACCCAAATAAGAAACAGGAGGTGTTGTGAACTCATTTCTCACCTGTAACCTAGATAAAATTAACCAAGAGGCCAGACGACTATACTCACATTCACCCACACCCATCCCCTTTGCAGTAAACCTTTAAAGACCACAGTTGAAACGGAAACATACCCAGAACCATCTTTCCCTTAAACTGGACTGTTCAACACCATGGCTAACCACAAAAGCACACGCAGGCATTCCCCCTACCTTACAGAAGCTCCATTTGGCCATTTTACCAAGGTTTTCAAGATAGACAAATTCTCAGAAGAGTCAGCTCAGGTTACGAGTGACTGGTGCCAGGGGGCCCACCTCTTCCCTCTGCTGGAATAACAGGGCCTTTCGGTGGGGTCTGTGTGGCTTTCTGCCTTTTTTCCTTCTTGCATTTTTAAGTCTTTTCCCTCTGAGGCCTCGTGCCACCCATCTCCAAGCAAGGCTCATAACCCTGAACCCAGAAAGGAGAAAAAAATCTCCTGTCATTGGTGTCAGTGGTTCTTTATGCATTTTTCTAGGTTAGGGAGCTTAGAAGAGCCAAGGTGCCAGGGAGGGTGGGAGCACATAGACGGGTGTACTGATAGGAGCCCCATCTCCCTCAAAGTTAAAGATCCCCTTGCAGCATGCTGATAAAGATTAGAGGATCATCACTCCAGTCTTTCTGGTCTCGGCAGCATTCCCCCTGAATCCCATCGTGTTCAAAAACTGCGTCTGACCCACAGGGGACTCCTGCCGCTGAGCAGCACGCCCTCACCACTCACGCACAGCCTGGCCAGGCGCACAGAGCCTTGCAGGCGCAAGAGAGCAGGATGCCAGCTTCAGAGGGCGAGCCTTTGTTTCCTGGTTCTCAGGGCAAAGACCCTTTGCCTTCCCAATGAATATAGTCTCTCCTTCCACCTCAACCTAAAGCATTCGAGTCAGCAGACCCAGGGAAGGACCGGGGGATGTGAAAGTGAAAGTCACTCAGTCATGTCCAACTCTTTGCGACCCCATGGACTGTATAGTCCACGGAATTCTCCAGGCCAGAATACTGGAGCCTTTCCCTTCTCCAGGGGATCTTCCCAAGCCAGGGATTGAACCCCGGTCTCCCGCATTGCAGGCAGATTCTTTACCAGCTGAGCCATAAGGGAAGCCGTGGAGAGAGTCAAATACGGAGCTGGCAGCCTGCCAGGGGATCTGAGCTGTTGTCAGCCACATCAGGTCTTCAGGTCTCCACATCCAGGAGAACAGGGGAACTCACCCAGACGGGGGCCCTTTGTCACTCAGATTTCACCCCCAAATGACGGCTCTCCCACCCAGTTCACCGAGCCTCAGAGACAGGCCAGATTAAGAGGCATGAAGTGAGAGTGATCCTGACCTGCTGTCCCTGCCCATCACTGGCCATGACTATCAAGACCATTAGGAGAGCCACTGTCTCCAAGCAAAACACCAGTCAAGTGAACTCCTGACCTGGATTTTTTAAATCTCCCAGACCATAAGTCAAAAGGAGGATACGGTAACTACAAAATGCAACCGGGATCCCTTTACGTGCCCACTTCTCAAAACCAGATGTACCCACTCTGGGGCAGGAAGCTGGACACGAGCGCACATACAGAGGCCCCAAGAAAAGAGAACTCACTTCTGTCCCTGGGGGTGCCCGGCCGAGTGATCACAAGCCTACACACGAGAAGACAGAGCAGGACCAGATGGCTGAGTCAGGAGACGCTACCCTGTGGTTTGCTCTGGCAGGAGGCCGACGTGATGTTCAAGGATAGTGTCTGGGAAAGATATACGGTCTGGAACAATGAAGGAAGGAAGGAACATGGGGGAAAAAAAAAGTTGCCTTCCCTTGCACAAATTTTCTCTTGACCTGGAATCTTCAACAGGGACCCCAGGGATGCCTGTTCTCGCCACACTAGAGTCTGGCAGGTACATGTGAGGCCACCACTGCACACCTAGACCTACACGCGTGACTTCAGAGACTGACAAGCTTTTCTTGGGGGGTGGACTTTTTTTAAGTTACAAACCAGATTTATATCTGTAGCTCATTTCTTTCTGGAAATACTTGAGAGTTAGTATCTCAACTTTGACTGTTGCTTCCTCGCAAAGAGGGGATGTGACAGAATTGGGGATTACTGACCTCATGATACAGAAAAGTCTTCAGAAAGATAAAGTCACCAGGTCCCATCATAATCCACTGGAGAGTGCACAGGACAGCTAAGCAGAAAATCACCAACTTGCGCTTGTGTTTTCCAGGGCAAGGGCAGAGGAACCGGGTCTCTCTCCAGACCTAACCTGTGTCCTCAACGGCTTAAAAGTGTCTATACCTGTTTCCAGGAGTCAACACAGGAGGCCTTGAACACTCTCTCCACTATTCCTCAAAAAGGGCCATTTTGGGATCTCCCTGGTGGTCCAGTGGTTAAGACTCCAGGCTCCCAAAGCAGGGGACCCAGGTTTGATCTCTGGTCAGGGAACTAGATCCCACATCTCGCAACTAAGACCTGGAGCAGCCAAATAAATTTTTTCCAAAAGGTGGGGGGGCGCTTTTTCAGGCTCCATGTCATCTTCTCACTTAACATGGATATAGAGGAAAATTCAGGAGCCACACTGTAAGTCCACAGCTAAAGGAATCAGAGCTGCTGCTAACAAATACTTCAGCCTCCCTGCATGCATGCGTGCTAAGTCACATCAGTCGTGTCTGGCTCTTTGAGACCCCATGGACTGCAGCCTGCTAGGCTCCTCTGTCCATGGGATTCTCCAGGCAAGAATACTGGAGTGGGTAAGCCATTTCCTTCTCCAGGGGATCTTCCCAACCCAGGGATCAAACCCATGTCTCTTACATCTCCTGCACTGGCAAGAACTTTCTTTACCACCAGCACCACCTCGGAAGCACCCCCGCCCCCCGGGACCAGCCTCCCTTAACCTCTACAACTAATCAAGGTTCCCTGATGCCCAAAAGTTACAAATTTAGCTTCTTCAAATTCTCTCCTCCAAACCTCCAAGAAGAACCATCTACTCCAGACTCTTGGAACCGGAAAATTCACCATCTACTGCAAACAGTGTCTGCTCTGTGGTCAGACAGCCACGGGGCTGCCTGCCACACAAAAGCAGACTGAAGAATGGATGCTCCCTCCGGAGTCTCGTCCCGGTTGCAAATAATAAGTAACTGTATGAACAAGCAGATCCTTGAATAGGTTTGAATACTTGAGGGCTGAGTAATAATGCCCATCAGAGGCACTGCACAGTATTTGCAGGCTTCGGGTTTTTTCCTTTCATCTCTGGAAACTTATTCAGAACCATGCGAGCTATTCCCTCACAATTTTAAGATGTAAGCGGCATCTGTTTCGACCATGTAATTGCAGTTGGCTCATCTCTTCTGTTGTTGAGGCTTGTATTCAATGAGAGTCAAAAATCGGAGCTTTGCTGAGCGCTGACTGAGTGACCCTGGGCCTGGGAGAAGCTCAAAGGGACGGTGACAAGAGCCCTGGCTGGGAGTCAGCCAACCTGAGAGGCCTGGAGGTTCAGGCGGGGCCAAGCAGCAGCCACGGGAGCTCCAGCAAGACCAGGATGTCTCTGGCCTCTGTTTTCCCAATGCTGTAATGTTGGGAAAATTACAGGACTAGAAAATCTCTCACCCCTTCTAGATTCCTCTGATGGGAGGATATACAAAGAGGGAGAAGAACTACGTTTTGCTTTGCTTTGAACAATGTTATGGCACTGCCAACAGCCCCCGAAGACAGGGCCGTTTTGTTTGCTTAGTTTTTTCAAGATTTTTTGAGTTGGTCCATTCTTAAATTCGTTATTGAATTTGTTATACTACTGCTTCTGTTTTATGTTTTGGTTGTTTGGCCACGCGGCATGGGGGATCCTAGCTCCCAACCAGGGATCGAACCCACAACCCCCTGCATTGGAAGATGGAAGTCTTAAGCAGTGGACAGCCAGGGAAGTCCTGTGATAGGTATTTTTATTACCACTTCAGATGACTCACCAGGTTCAAGCTTAAGATGAACAAGTTAGGGGATAGGAGCGAGGGAGGGAGGTTCAAGAGGGAGGGGATACATGTATACAAATAGCTGACTCCACTGTACAGCAGAAACTGATGCAACATTGTAAAGCAATTATACTCTAACAACATTTTTTTTTAAATGAATAAGTTTAAGCAGCAAGATTCACACTCAGGTCTATCTACTCCAGTCTGTCCTTCCCCTAGAAGCCCTTCATGGTACAGCAATGACTAGTCCCCTCTTCTCAAGAACTTACAATCCCCTTAAGGGAAATCAGCATTACAGATAAGAACCGATGAACAGCTATCAGGCAGAATAGAATGCAAATCAAACTCTGAAACAGCGGTGATTACGATGACAGTGCTCACATCCCTAAGCACCGGCACCCACAGCACTCACACCAGCGGGACTGCACGCCCTTTGCGGGTCACTCAGGAAATCAGATCGTTTTCCGTGTGTCTGACTCCCACATACAAAGGGAAAGCACCGCCGGGGAACACACGAAGTCTGGTGAGCGTGCAGATTTGTTGGGTAGCTCTTTCCTGTCTTCACTGGGGAGGAAAGTATTATTTTCATAAGTCACTGGTCCAGATAACTGAAGCGTGGCCTTTTTAAAAGGTAACGTTATTTCTATGCCAGCCCTGTTCGTTGGCTAGCTTTCCAAAATGCACGGCACTATTTCCTCACTTCCTAAACCTCATAAAGACTGTCTTTAACGTGGAGGTCATAATGATGATCATTAATACCATCAGTCATTGTGTGGTGCCAGACAAACCGGTTTCACTCTTTAGACAGGAGTCCCCACAACGAAGCTGTGCTTTCTGAGTTATTGTCTGCTTTTTGTCAACTTTCCTGGTGTCAGTGGGACATGGCCCTGGGATCATGAACACCTGATTCTGACTCTGGTGCAGCTACGAAGAGCAATGTGATCTCAGGCAGGTTATTTTTTTTTTTCATTTTTTAAAATTGGGGTATAATTACTTTACAATGTTGTTAGTTTCTGCCATACACAGAAGTGAATCAGCTGTATGTATACAATGATCGCTTCCTCTTGGACCTCGCTCCCACCCCATTCCAGTCCCCTCCACCCCACTGGTCACCATACAGCTCCCTGTCCTATATGGCAGGTTCCCACTAGCTCTCTCTTTTATACATGGTAGTGTATGTATGTCAACGCCAACCTCCCTATTCATCCCCCACCATGTTCATACCAGGTCTCCATGGCTGCACCTCCATTCCTGCCCTGCAAAGACTCACCTGTACCAGCTTTTAAGATTTCACATACACACGTTACTATGCAGTATTTGTTTTCCTCTTTCTGACTTAACTTCACTCTGTATCACAGACTCTAGGTCCATCCACGTCACTACAGATGACCCAATTTTGTTCCTTTTTATGGCTGAGTAATATTCCATTGTAAATATGTACCACATCTCTACCCATTTCAGGCAGACTACTGAAATGCTGCAAAAAGTGGCAACCCACTCCAGTGCTCTTGCCTGAAAAATCTCATGGAGTCTGGGAGGCTACAGTCCATGTGGTCACAGAGTCAGATACGACTGAGTGCACACACACATCTAAATGCTGTAGGAGTCACTTTCCTCCTCTGTTTCACGAGAACCGGGACTTAGACTTGCTTAATCCCTCAGCTCCCTCCACACAGTACTCTGCTTCCGTCCCTACATCTGCTCTGAAGACAGGCTTCGTTAAAGCTGCTCAAATTCAAAAATACATCAAGTCAGAAGGCCCACAGCCTCTCTTCAGGAAATTAGAACAAGGGCAGTGGCATCAGGTTATCAGGAGAGAGGAAAACAAGGACGATTCCTTTGGTGGTGGGGGAAATCAGGGAATGCCTGAAGTGACATCAGACAGATTCCAAGAAATCACACAGTATCTTTAGATGAGCGAAAGGGATGGGGTTTTTAAATTTTTTAATAGGAGGATAATTGCTTTCCAATATTGTATTGGTTTCTTCCATACATCAACATGAATCAGCCACAGGCATACATACGACCCCTCCCTCTTGAATCTCCCACCTTATCCCAACCCTCTAGGTTGTCACAGGGCACAGGTTTGAGCTCCCTGCGTTGTATAGCAAACTAAGAGGGAAGGTCTCTAAAAGGTACTGAATTCTTGAACTGTGTAAAAATTTTTAAACTGGAAAAAAGTAAAAAGCAGTGGAAGGAGAGACTGAGCAAGGTGTGACCAAGGTGTCTAGCTCCCATGGCCCCAGCCTGTCACTCACCTGATCACATGATGATGGCATAAGGAGTCACTGGGGGAAAGTTGGGGGCTTCCCAGATGATGCTAGTGGTAAAGAACCTGCCTGCCAATGCAGGAGACTTAAGAGACGTGAGTTCGATCCAAGGAGGAGGGCATGGCAACCCACTCTGGTATTCTTGCCTGGAGAATCCCATGGACAGAGGAGCCTGGTGAGCTATGATCCATGGGGTCGCAGAGTCAAACACAACTGAAGCGACTTAGCATGCACACACAGAGGAAAGTAGAGAGGGGAAAGATTTCTAAGAAAAACATGAAAAGGGCCCAAATGAACCCACCCAAATACAAAGCATCACAAGACAACATCAGGCACTGGTGTAGAAACAGGACACCTGGACATCCATACCAGGCAGGGTGCTGTGTGTGAACTGACCATCTGGCTACCCTGCCCCCAGAGGGCTGGTTAGGAACCACCCACCCAAGCAGGAGGAGACCAGAGAGGGAGGGGGCATCCCTGCCAGCTCTATTCCCGCCTCTCAGCTTGGCCTGTGGGAAGTGCCACCATCACCCCATCGCTCTCAGTTTTTCTAACTTTCTTCACAAAGGAGGCTGGCCTTGAGACTGGGGTCAGGAGGGAAGGTAGATGCTGGCCTGAGCTTCTCCATGCACAGCCTGGGAGATGGCAGGCCAACACATCGCTTAACTGCTTCAGGCTCCTCCTCTGTAAAATAGGGAGAAAACCTGCCTCCCAGAGGGAGTCATGAAGAACAAATGAGATAATCCAGATAAAATGCTTAGTTTGAGGACTGGCATACAGCAGGATCCAATAAGTGACCATAGTAGTGATACAGGACAAGGAGGAGGAAGAAATGCAGGACAGATGACCACCAAAGCAGCACGCAAACCCCTTTAAATACCTAGACTTTTATCACTGAAACATACACATTACCATACGTAAAACAGATAGCCAGTGGGAGTCTGAAGTATGAAGCAGGGCACCCAAAGCTCTGAGACAAACTGGAGGGGTGGGGTGGGGAGGGAGATGGGAAAAAGGGGTTCAGGAGGGAGGGGACAAATATATGCCTATGCATTCATTATATGGCAAAATCCATTATAAAAAACCATTATAATATTGTAAAGTAATTATCCTCCAGTTACAATTTTAAAAAAGAAAGTGAAAAGTGAGAGTGTTAGTCGCTTAGTCATGTCTGACTCTTTGTGACCCCATGGACTCTAGTATGCCAGCCTCCTCTGTCCATGGAATTCTCCAGGTAGGAAAACTAGAGTGGGTTGCCATTCCCTTCTGCAGGGGATCTTCCCAACCCAGGGATTGAACACAGGTCTCCTGTACTGCAGGTGGATTCTTTACTCTCTAAGCCACCAGAAAAGCCCATCGAGATTTTAGAAAGCTCCCAAAATGCAGGTGTTCCACAGTTTAGTCCACAGGCCTGAGTGAGCAGTCTGTGCTTCTAGGGGGTTCAGACCTAACACACACAGACTAACGCCTCATTGCCCTTCACACCCATACTCCCAAATTCCAGATCATTAGACCAGGGGTCCCCAACCTCCAGAATCTAATGCCTGATGATGTGTGGTGGAGCTGATGTAACAATAATCAAGTCTACAGTAAATACAATGTGCTTGAATCATCCCCAAACCACCCACCACCACCATGCCCCCACCCCCCATCTGTGGAAAAAGTATCTTCCACAAAACTGGTCCTTGGTGCCAAAAAGACTGGGGACACTGCCTCAGACAAAGACCAGGCTGAACTGTATACTTTCACTGAGAAGAAAAGACTGATCAAGCAAGCTAGCAGAGCAAATAACACATCGGTGGTACTATCTGGATGCAGAAGGCATGTCTCGAGCACACAGCAGCCCTCATTTCTAATCAGAGGACGGTGTGGACACACGTCATTTCTTCCTGTTCACGGAGGCGCTGCCTGAGATGCCCCTAGAAAGCCACCCTCATTAGGCTGGTTTCTGTATGTTCAGAAATCAGCTAAAAAGGGGTTTGTTTTTCAATAGGCTGCCATTCTAACTTCTAACTGCTTTAGTCTTTCTCTCCCCAAATACTAGGTTTGGCAGCGAATGGTCTTTATGCCGGGTCCCTTCTGGCATGGGAACCCCGCATCAACTTACACTCCTTCTCTTCAATAAACCCGCACAGAGCTTGGTTTCTTACACACGTCTCATAACAAATATGGCAGTGAGGGTCTCTGCCAGGAAAGCAACACCAGTGCTTTTCCTGAAGTAGCATTCACGAAGACAAAATACACCGTTTGTACACCCCATACCCCAAGGGGCTTCATTTGACACCGATTCACTCTGCTGGGAGTGTCACACCAAAGAGCAACTTTTCAATATCCATAACAGGGTGCACAGGCTCTTGATGCCGGCCCCAAACGCACCACCTCCCCACCTGCCCCCAACCTGCCTCCGCGTGAGTAATCGCAGGTCAACTCAGCTGCTCAGAATCTGTTTTAGTGCTAGCTTCCTTAGGAAATTCTAGAAACTGGGCTGTTTTTTCCCTTGACTTACCTATGCTAAAGAGGTAAGCTGTTTCTCTAGGACTAGCTGCCATGTTTTCAGCTGATGCTGTTTGAAACACAGAGCCTCACTATGTATAAATTAAGGTGTATGTTTGAGCCTAAGGTTCCCCGGCAGAATTTCTCAGAAAAGGCCCAGCAAACAGGCCCAGAGCCCTCAACCCAAAGCACAAGTACCAGCTCCTCACATATTATAAAAAAAAAAAGTACCACTGCACCCCATCTTTGGGGATATATCCAAAACTCAAAGCGGAATCTCAAGAGAGTCATTTGTACACCCATGTTTACCGCAGCCTCATTCACAACAGCCGTGAGATGGAAGTAACACAGACGTCCTTCAACAGATGAACGGAATAAAGAAAATATGGCATATACATACAATGGAATCTGTGTGAGGCAGTCGCTCAGGCGTGTCCGACTCTTTGTGACACCATGGACTGTAGACTGCCAGGCTCCTGTCCATGCAATTAATTCTCCAGGCAAGAATACTGAAGTGGGTTGCCATGACTTTCTCCAAGGGATCTTCCCGATGCAGGAATCGAACCCAGATCTCCCGCATTGCAGGCAGATTCTCTACCGTTTGAGCTACCGGGGAAGCCAAAATGGAATATAAAGCAGCCCTGAAAAAAGGAAACCCTGTTCCATGCTACAATACGGACAAGCCTCCAGGCCATTCTGCTAAGTGAAATACAGTATAATTCTACTCATATGAACTATTTAAAGAAGACAAAAATCACAGAAACAGAAAATAGGAAGGTGGTGACTGAGAGCCGGCAGGAGGGGAGAGGGGAAACTAGTGTTGAGCAGGTATAGAGTTTCAGTGTTGCAAGACAGAAAAGTTCTAGAGATCAGTTGCACAACAATGGGAAGAGATTTAACATGACTGAACTGCACCCTCAACAATGGTTTAGAGGGTAAAATTAATGTTACATGCTTTTCACCACAATACAGAGAAAAGTTACAGCAGTAGATGGTGGTGCAAAGACAAGCCCATCGAGCCCTTCTTCCCTCATCCCCCACTCCTACTCCTTCCTCTTCTCACATCTAACAATATACACTCTCGACCCAGGGCTCCCCCACACACCGTGTTACTTGGCACAGACCTCCATGCCCTCATACCAGCTGGCTTGCGATTAAAATGGACCAAGTTAGGAAGTGCCAGAGAGCGCACAGCCTATTGTATCGAATTTCTTTGGCCTTTTATAGGGACGAACCCATGAACCCAGCCAGTGCAGGGCAGGGGCTTGAAAGCCAAGAGGCCTGCATTGCTCTGCCTCGGACACGGATCAGCTGAAGCAAACCATTTAGCCGTGTGGACCTCTTTGCCAATAAAAGACGCTGGCCCAGGTGATCTTTATAGCCTCCCAGCTCCGAGTCTCTAATTAATTCAATTGTTAAAGAACCCAGGGAGAACTTTAGAAGTCTCCTCAGCTGGACCTTCTCCAGTGATTCCTCAAGCCCGTTTATCTTTTACTCAACTCCATGTTTTTGCTTATTTTTAGACACAAAAGCAGTTTTTGAAAATGTTACCAAAATAAGAAAAATTATAAGGTCAAAATTCTGATAATTTTTGGACCAACACCCTAGGGAGTGCCCCAGGCCTCCGAGTCAGCAGAGTGACCCTACAACCACTTCATGCCAGCCTGTGGATGCAGCCTTAAGTCATTCCTGGCACACAGGACAGAGAGGAAGGGGCCCTGAACACCTTCCATGCCTCACTGAAAGTCAGCCAATGTGACTGACATATCCATCTAAGCCAGATGCCAAGGCAGGCACAAGACACGAAAAGATAATCACCACTCAATCCAAGGAGCTCAGGGTCCAGAGGGTTGTCGCCTAGAGAGTAAGAAAATAGAGAATTCATTCCACTAAGAAAGCCAACCCATACAGAGGGCAGAGAAAGGGAGGGGACCAGGGAAGTTATCCGACTGTTTTCTATCATATTCTGGAAGCCCTCCCCGAAAGGGCTGGGTCATAACTGCTTTCCACTACAACTTGGCTGAACTTAGAACTCAACAGGTGACTTAAAGGTGAAGGCTGATGATGGAAAAGACAGCCTCTTCCTTCCTCCCATGCCTAGCAGTCAGCCACACGATCCCCTGATAAAAAAGTCAACTTTTTATATAGTTAGTCCTTACATTTAAACAACCCCAGGGACTTCCCTGGTGGTCCAGTGGTTAAGACGCCACACTCCCAATGCAGGGGGCACAGGTTCCATCCTTGGTTGGGGAAATAAAATCCCTTATGCCACACAGAAAGACCAAAAAAAAAAAAAAAAAAAAAAGGCTAAACAAACAAAAGCCCCCAAATGGTCGGGAATGGAAGCATTTAATCTCTCATGATGACAGTGCCCAGTGCAGACACACGGAGGGGTGCAGTCCTAGTCTGGGTGACCTTGGGCTGGTCCTCCTGTCTTCTGCTGTAAACATGTGTCTGATGACTTCCCTAGGGTGCCGGGAAGATGCTATTAAAGTGCAAAAGAAACACGAGAGCCAATATCAGGCACTCATCAGCAACCACCACCACGCAAGCGATACACATAAAGGTGTCACTGACTGATTCAGAAACTTTCACCCTGGAAATTCCACCGAGATCATACACTACTCTTTTTCTAGCAGAACTGACACTGCTCAGAAGTAAACAGAGTACTGCCCCCTGTGCCTGCCTCTGGTTGGGCTCCTCTGTGCTCCATCACACCAGCTGCTGAGGAATTTACTTGCCTGCTGACCAGCTGCTCCTAGAGGATACGAGCCAGGGAGAAAGATTTCAGGAGCAGACAGGAGAGGTGAGGGAAAACTCTCCACAGAGAGCTTTCCATGCCACATGTCCTCAGGACATCAGAGACATGAGCTCATCCTTTAAAGTTCCTGACACTCATTCTCTGCTCCACAGAAAACTTTATTGTTTACTGGACTCTAGAAAACAAAAAAATCGCTGTACTAGTGGGTTCCCGGCAAACATTTTTTATCATGCAGTCACTGTACCACATCCCAGGGACTCAGGGAAACACCGCACACAATCACCAGAACATTTTCAGACGAGCTAGAATAATCCCAGTCCTTGATCTCCAGAGCTTCTTACTGGAACACTGCAAACTAAACAAACTCCATGAGAAAATGCACTTCCCGTGCCTGCGTTTAAACATATGCACGGTCCAAGTAAGCAGTCATAGACTGGCTCCATAAAGGACAATCCAAATTAAAAGTGATACTTTCACTACTAGGGAAGACCACTGGATCTGTTCTAATTACGGAGAAATACAGAAGTCAAGAAAAGGGGCTTTCCAAAAGAATGGAGAGGGTAAACGATAAGATAGAAAATGATAACACAAAACGTGGCTGCAATTTTTAGGTCACAGTTAAGGGACTGCGCTGTCTGCGTCTGGGATTGCTTCCTTCCGTGCGTGTAGGGAAAGAGTTGCTATAGTCTTCCAGAGGTACCATGAGAGGAGCCCCTTTTTGTTATTTCTGTCTGCAGCCCCGAGCCCCTCAGAACAGCGGACTTACGCAGTCTCTTTAGAAGAGCTAGCAAGCCACAAAACGGCTTGCTTTTTTTTTTTGTCTCCACTCCAAAATCACTCTCCCATAGTTGTCCAAGTTCTCCTGAGGTCAGATTTATTGTCGTTGAGCTAAATACAATTTACAGATTTAATATCCTATTATTTAGTTACCTCTGTGTTATGAAGTATCAGATAGATTAGGCATACCTAAGGATTTTCCTGAACTCATAGAATCGAATTTATTCAGCAAAAGAAATTGGTTTTAAAGTATCAACCTACCTAAGTTCGTTACTCTGACACCCTCTCCACAGCAGACATACTGCTATCCCCAGATACCTACAAACACAGAAACCCGCAAGTTCCACCAGGCGTTTTTTGCACGAGGCAAAAACAAACCCAACCCACCTTTTCAGTTCATATTAACCCTAATTCAACCCCCCTGAGAAATCGCGCCAGATAAGAAACACTAACACCTGAGTATAATTATGAAACCCTAATGAGCAAATATGAGAAAATGCTGTGTTTTCCTCTAAACAGATACTATGTAAAAGCCATGTTAAAACCGGAGAGATGTTTCTCAAAATGCCCCACGGATGAAGAAAACTGCTTATTTGTTCATTGCCTCTGCAGGGTCCCCTCAATGAACATCTTAAATGGGCCAAGCCACAAACAAACTTCAGCAGCTTCAGCTTCTCACTGAAGAAGGCTTTTCCATCTAAGCCTTGATGAAGCAGTGAAATGAATGTGCACACCGAACGCAGGGAAGGGAAAATTAATTGGGGGAGATGGACATATCAGTGTGCCTCCTCACGGTGGCAAACTTTACAACAACTTTTCAGAAGCAACAAACCGCAGCACGACTAGCCTTTACAGACATACGGACATGTACATAAATGCTCACACACACACCACTACTTGGAAGATAAGTACTGTGTTTGCAAACATCCTCCACCATCCTGCATTTACCAGACTGCAAACCTTGGCCAGAGACTGGGAGATTTCTCCTCTTAGCTACCCTCTCCGCACTGTCAAAGTGGGAAGGTCATTCTGCCTGGTCACTTCAATCATTCTTCCTGCATCACAGGAGTTTTCTACTTTGGGATTGCTCAACGTTCAGATGCCTAAGAGAGTAAAATAACCATTCAGCAACTTTATTCACCTTGGTTTTTTGTTTTAAAAAAAAAAAAGAAAGACAGAAAAGAAAGCAATTCATTGTGCAATGCCCAGGAAAAGCTGACAGCACTACTGTCTCTCTGACAAGCGCTTGCAATTACAATGGGGAGGGGGGGGGGAACTCTGTCTGACCAGACTCGCGGAACCCTTAAAAAAAAAGATTCCAACCCCAATGGAGCCGGAGAACTTTTTTTTTCTAAGCAGACCACCCCTCGGGAACAAAAGTTACATTTCGATCACATGTTGGGAGTAGGAGTAGCGAGCAGGTTTTTTTTTTTTTTTTTAAGCGCAGTAATTACCGGGGTGTTTTACAGACCTGAGAACCACTTGGGTTCCTCCTGACCGACTGTGACGGGCATTTCATTGTCAAAAAGCAAAGGAGGTGGCGTGGGGGCGCAGGAGCCGACAGGGAGCTCGGCGAGAGCGGGGGAGCAGCAAGGTTACAACTAGAGGGTACGCAGCCGCCGAGAGCTGCATCTCCTTCCCCAGCGCCCCAAATAATTTCCTGCGAACAGAGCGACTGCAACAGCCCCCTCGGATCGGAGGAGCCCGGCACGATCAGCCGGGCCGGTGCAGCTCAAGGCTTTCCACCCCGGAGAGGGAGGGGGAGAAGATCTTTACCTTAATGCTACACTGAGCAGGAGTCTCAGACATGTCTCACAGCGAGAGAGATCAGGAAGTTCTCAGTTTTTTTTCCACTTTCCTTTCCTCTCCCCAACCCAGAAACGCTCCACAGCCAGCCGGACGCGGTCATTTAAGAAGTTTCTTTGCAGCATCTCTCCCGGCGGCCGCCCCGGGGGGCCGCGCGAGCGCGCGGGGCGGGGCGGGGCGGGCCGGGCGCCGGCCGAGTCGCCGCGCGCGGGGCGGCGGGGGCGTGGGAGCGGGCGGCGCGGCGGCGGGGTCTGCAGGTCGCGGCGCGGCGACCCGGGGCGCTAGCCCGGCCGGCCTGCCCCGCTCTCTCCCTCCCACCCGGGCCGGCGCCCCCGCCCCCGCCCTCCCGCCGCTCTCCCTCGCCCTCCCTCTCTCTCTCTCGAATGTTTTCCTTCCTGGAAGAGAGAAACTGAAAGGCAGAACTGAGAAAGCTCTTTGCTCATTGATCTTGAGAGTTTCAGTGCAGAAACTGACGTGAATTCCCAGCACTGAGCTCTGCCTCTTAAAGGAGCCACCAGGAAATAAAAGCTCGGGTTACAGCCCGGCATCGGGAAATAAAAGCCGTGCGGGGGAGGGGGGAAAGGCCGGCGCGGCGGTCGGGGGGCGGGAGGCGGTGCGCGAGGCCCCCGGGGCCTGGGCGCGGGGCTGCTAGGCTCCGCCGGGCTCGCGCCTCGGGGCCCCAGAACCCTCTGGACAGGATTTACTCAACGCCTCCCCCTCCCCTAGTTCCGTCTCTTGGATACATTGAAAGGCACAGGGCTATTTTTTTTTTTTTAATTTTTCCTCCCACCCCCACCCCCACCCCCCAGAGCCGAGCGCAGACGCAATGAAAATAATTATATAGGAAGGGACATTCCGGTAAGGACGCGGAACCAGAAGGAGGAAATAAAACAATAGCCTTTGTTCTGCTTCTCGACCGCGGCCTCTTTAAGAGAATCCACCAGGAAATGGGAGATCGGGTTACAGCCCGCACCGGGGGAAAAGGGGCGAGCGGGCGAGCGGCGGAGCGCGACGCCGCCGGAGACAAAGCGGTGCTGCTGCCCGCAGACGCCCGCCCGGCCGCGGGTGGGGGAGATTCCCCGCCGAGGTGGGCGCCCCGAAAACGCTGGGCGCGCGCGGGCGCGCCCGGCCGGGGATGCGGGCGCTGCCCGGCCGAGCACGCGTCCTGGAGAAGGGAAGGCTGCTGGGCAGTTATCAAAGGCGGTTGAGTTCCTTTTCCTGACCACCACCCCCCGCAACCGCGCTTCCTCCCTGTTTCGAAATCCGCTGTCCTTTTAAAGCAATAGCGGCCGCTACCAACCGACATAGGTGACTCGACTACAAAGTTGACAGGACGGGTTCCTGGAGATAATACCCCTCCCGGGACCGCTTCTCGGAAGCCGTCACTGGCGGATGGGACGACCCCCGGGGTCCTGCCGGGAGGGTGGGAGGAATATTTGGCTGGGAAACAACTGAGAGGAGGTTAAAGCCGGTCGGGCTGAAGGTTCTATCCTTGAGTACGTGTTGTCTGATCACTCTATTATTTTATTGTTGTTTATAGTCTCTGAAAATGCTCCGAAGCGTCCGCCGCAGAAGTGGACACATTATTAATTACATGTAAATTCTAAACCCTGCTAATACTTTCGGCTTTAACATATCGATGTGTATTAAATTATGAATATATAGACCACGACGCATTTCCCAGATCCTCCCCATTTTCCTACCCACTTCCCTTCATCTCTCCACGTGATAAATCGTGTGCAGACTTCTTTACACGCTCATTCGAAGAACACTCTGAACCAGGATTTATTTAAGGGGTTGGAATGGGAAAGCCGTTTCTGGAAAGGTGGGAATAATGGGGTTTTGTGAGTTCCGAGGACCTCAGCAGTCCTTGTCACCTGGTAGTCCTCTTCTTCCCGGGAGGGCTCACATCCACACCAACTCCTCTGCCTTGAACCACCTGCTGCCCCCCATCCCAATCCGCACACACGTATCTGCCTTTGATCCCACGGCTGGTGTTGCGGGCATTGGTTCTGATGTCCCATTGCTGGGTTAAGTCCTATGAACCTCTACATCCCTTACTTACCAGTATGATCTTTGGCAGCTCACGTTCTCAGCTTGGGTAAAATGGGGTGGGGTGGGGGGTGGGGAATAGTACCTATCTCTTAAGATTCCTGTGAGTTAAATCAGCAGATATATACAAAGTGATTATCTGAGTGCTTGCTACATACTTTACCTGCTCAATGTTAGCTACAATTATTTAACCTCAGGACCGAATTAACTCTCAACTTGATTCTCTCTCCCAACCTTCAGGTGACTCACAAAAGTAGTCTTTTAAATGAATGTGTGTGGTCCAAAGCAAAATATTGCAGTAGCTGCTGTGGCAAATGTTGCATTTATCCAGGGGCTGGTGACCTCTTTCTAGAAAGCTCCTGATAGTAAGTATTTTAGGTTTTGTGCCCCAAGAGACAAAATTTAGATTTTGTAGATACTTATATAACAACAGAGAAAACAAATATCCAGTTTTTTTATTGACAAAATATAAGGGGTAATAATAAGAGTTGTAATACAAGTCTACGGAGAAGGCAATGGCACCCCACTCCAGTCCTCTTGCTTGGAAAATCCCATGGACAGAGGAGCCCAGTAGGCTGCAGCCCATGGGGTCGCACAGAGTCGGACACGACTGAAGCAACTTAGCAGCAGCAATACAAGTCTAACAATGAGAGGAATGGAACTCTTTTTTAGGGGAATAACATTTCACTAAGTTAAACATCAGTTTAAAGTAAATGTTCTCTATCATCACAATTGATTGCAAAGGTTTATCTGTTAATGTGGATCTCTCATGAGATTTTACTTATTTCATTTGGAAATATCTTTTCACCCAGATAGGATACTGCCAAATACATCAATCCATGAGCATATGGTTTTACTTGAGCATATTTATTGCTTATAAGGCAGTTATACAATTTTATTGGAATTCTATAAATTCTCTTGATATTTCCCCTTTAGTATGCCATTACACTGCAGGTTAATCATTTCCAATTGAAAATTAGGTGGACATGCCTCAATTGCACAGTGAAGTGGATTTTAAATATGAAAATGTCCTTTTCACTTGCGTCAAAATCCAAAACCACTGTTGGAACTGTAGTTTGAGCTCAGAAAAATAGAACTGCTGCAAATTTGTGTTAGAATGGAGATCTTGCTTCTTGTTTTAACTTTTTTAAACTTGTTTTAACTGAAGTTTATAAAGCAGCTTGATATTATTTGTGATTCAAACGATGTTCAGTTCAGTTCAGAAGCCCATTTGTGTCCGACTCTTTGTGACCCCATGAATCGCAGCACGCCAGGCCTCCCTGTCCATCACCAACTCCCGGAGTTTACCCAAACCCATGTCCATCGAGTCAGTGATGCCATCCAACCATCTCATCCTCTGTCGTCCCCTTCTCCTCCTGCCCCCAATCCTTCCCAGCATTAGGGTCTTTCTTTTCCAATGAGTCAACTCTTCGCATGAGGTGGCCAAAGTATTGGAGCTTCAACATCAGTCCTTCCAATGAACACCCAGGACTGATCTCCTTTAGGATGGATTGGTTGGATCTCCTTGCAGTCCAAGGGACTCTCAAGAGTCTTCTCCAACACCACAGTTCAAAAGCATCAATTCTTCGGCACTCAGCTTTCTTTACCGTCCACCTCTCACATCCTTACATGACCACTGGAAAAACCATAGCCTTGACTAGACGGACTTTTGTTGGCAAAGTAATGTCTCTGCTTTTCAATATGCTATCTAGGTTGGTCATAACCTTCCTTCCAAGGAGTAAGCGTCTTTTAATTTCATGGCTGCAATCACCATCAGCAGTGATTTTGGAGCCCCAAAAAATAGTCTGACACTGTTTCCCCATCTATTTGCCATGAAGTGATGGGACCAGATGCCATGATCTTAGTTTTCTGAATGTTGAGCTTTAAGCCAACTTTTTCACTCTCCTCTTTCACTTTCATCAAGAGGCTCTTTAGTTCTTCTTCACTTTCTGCCATAAGGGTGGTGTCATCCACATATCTGAGGTTATTTATATTTCTCCCGGCAATCTTGATTCCAGCTTGTGTTTCTTCCAGCCCAGCGTTTCTCATGATGTACTCTGCATATAAGTTAAATAAGCAGGATGACAATATACAGCCTTGACGTACTCCTTTTCCTATTTGGAACCAGTCTGTTGTTCCATGTCGAGTTCTAACTGTTGCATCCTGACCTGCATACAGGTTTCTCAAGAGACAGGTCAGATGGTCTGGTATTCCCATCTCTTTCAGAATTTTCCACAGTTTATTGTGATCCACACAGTCAAAGGCTCTGGCATAGTCAATAAAGCAGAAATAGATGTTTTTCTGGAACTCTCTTGCTTTTTCGATGATCCAGCGGATGTTGGCAATTTGATCTCTGGTTCCTCTGCCTTTTCTAAAACCAGCTTGAACATCTGGAAGTTCACGGTTCATGTATTGCTGAAGCCTGGCTTGGAGAATTTTGAGCATTACAAATGATGCTAATTGTGTCAATTTAACTGCAGTATAAGCTTCACATATAGCTGTATTTTGCTTTGCAGTTTTAGGTTGAATTCATGAAAAACATTATCAACATTATCAAAACATTATCAATCTATAACTAATTTCCAAAGCACTCAGTAATTATGGTTGA
The DNA here is from genome assembly GCA_024291935.2 of Okapia johnstoni. Taxonomy (NCBI): domain Eukaryota; kingdom Metazoa; phylum Chordata; class Mammalia; order Artiodactyla; family Giraffidae; genus Okapia; species Okapia johnstoni. The sequence continues at coordinate 19,332,365 of CM044320.1, read as the reverse complement.
AGGAAGTTCTTTTCATTCATTCGTTCCCGTTTGTCAGGTGTTTCTCTATTCCTTGTTTCCTGATTTCTTTGGGGTAATAGGTATTTTTTTCATGTCCCATTTAAATTCCTAGATGGTCTTTCTAGTGTTTCTATTTCTATGCTGAATATAGTGGTTGCTCTAGAAATTATGACCAACCTAGATAGGATATTAAAAAGCAGAGACATTACTTTGCCAACAAAGGTCTGTCTAGTCAAGGCTATGGTTTTTCCAGTACTCATGTATGGATGTGAGAGTTGGACTGTGAAGAAAGCTGAGTGCCGAAGAGTTGATGCTTTTGAACTGTGGTGTTGGAGAAGACTTTTGAGAGTCCCTTGGACTGCAAGGAGATCCAACCATCCTAAGGAGATCAGTGCTGGGTGTTCATTGGAAGGACTGATGTTGAAGCTGAAACTCCAACACTTTGGCCACCTGATGCAAAGAGTTGACTCATTGGAAAAGACCCTAATGCTGGGAAGGATTGGGGGCAGGAGGAGAAGGGGACAACAGAGGATGAGATGGCTGGATGGCATCACTGACTCAATGGACATGGGTTTGAATAAACTCTGGGAGTTGGTGATGGACAGGGAGGCCTGGCGTGCTGCGATTCATGGGGTCACAAAGAGTCAGACACGACTGAGCAATTGAACGGAACTGAACTAGAAATTACAATTTGTGTTTTTAATTACTATAGTCTATCTTCAAATAATAATATTCTAACTTAGGGATATATAAGAAAAGTCACAACAGTATAATTTCATTATTACTTTCCCATCCTGTATGATATTGTCCTATATTTTATTTCTACCTATTATGAAACCCACCATACATTGTGGAGTGGTTGATACTTTTTTCTTACTATTGTAACTATGTGTATAATGAAGGTAGTAAAATATTTGTCTCTTTTTCATCTGCCCAACTATCCTCTTCAGTACTTTCTTATTCCTTCTTGGAGATCTAGTGTTATTTCTTTTTGTCCTCAAGAACCTCTTTGGCATTTCTTATTGGAGACAGAGTCTTCTCAGCTTTGTCTGTCAGAATGTCTTTAGTTCACATTCATTTTTGAAGGATAATTTTCAACTGTATATAAAATTTTAGGTTGACAGAGTTTTTTTTCCTTTTGGCACTTTGAACATGTCACTCCATCTCTGTCTCCATTATTTTTGATTAGGATTCATTTGTAGTTCATATTTTAGCTCCCGGTTTGTAATGTTTTTTTTCTCTGGCTGTCTTTATGATGTGCTCTATAAAGTTGGTTTTCAAAATTGTGACTAGGATGTGTCTACATATAGGGGGTTGGTGGGTTTGGGGTGGTTTTTTTTTTTTTGTATTTATTATTCTTGATGTTGGCAACTACTCTTGAACCTATAAGTTTATATCTTTCATCAGTTTTGGAAAATTCTCATCTGTTAGCTCTTTGAATATTCTTTCTGTCCATTCTTCGTCCTGTTCTTTTTTTACTCCAGCTGATGCAACTGTTAAGACCATATGACACTGTTCCTTAGACCCAAATACTCTTTTTTTTCCTTTAATTTTCCATTTGGATGCTTTCCATTACTGTTTATCTCTTTTCTAAGTTTTTCCCTCCGTATCATCCAACTTACTATTAAGCCTATCTAGTTGTTTACTTCTGATACTGTTCTTTTTTATTTTTAGCATTTCCATTTTTTAATATTCTTCATCATTTCTCTGAAGTTGCCCATATCATTATACATGAGTTCTACTTTAAAGTCCTTTAGCATTTTTGTTATACTGTTAACAGTTCTCAAATGTAATGTCTTCTTGGTTAACTTCTATTGGTTTCCTTTCTTGACCATGGGTTACATTTTCTTACTTTTGTGTGTGTATGTGATTTTTTTTTTTACTGGACATTTTATATAAAAATACATACATTATGTAAAAATACACAGTAGAGAATGAATTAAATGATATTTTCCTCCCAAAAGGGGCACACACATTCTCCTATAAGGCTATTAGAATTGGAGCTGAGTTGATACAATTTATAGTCAAGCCAGATGTGGGCTTTGTTGTAATTTTGCAGTTTGATTCAGGCAGGATCAGAACTTTTCTTAGAAACAAATACTGTCTGAGTGCTTTTAGAGTGCTTTTATCTCAGCTGTTCTGCCTTGCTTGGTGTCTTCATTATCTTTCAAGCCTTTGAGTAGGTGCTCCCTTCTCTCCTGCCCTGCCCTTCAATTTTGTTAGCTGAAGGCCTGGAGTGCCATGGGTTTTCTCTCAGTTCTCCCCCCGTCTACAAGTCTTTCTTAACTGAAAGTCCAATGTGTCTCTGAAAGTGTCTCTCAGCTCTTCTTCACTGCCCTTCTGTTTGTGGCCTGATCCCAGTAGTTAATGAGAATCAGTGGGAAAGAATTGTGAGAGTATAGTTTCGCTCTGGGCCTGTGATTCCTCTGGATTCTATTCTAATACATCAGCCCACACGCTGCCATTAAAATTGTTAAAAGTTAGGCTGGTTTGTCCTTGCCATCATCTGTGGTGGGGTCCTCTTGTCTATAATTCAGTCAATGCGGATCTTTTCTTTCATTTGAAGAACTGTCGTTTTCTGAAATTTAATTCACTAAGGTTTCTTTGTGCTCTCATCTCTCTGATTTTTTTTTTTTTTTGCTAATTATGTAGACTATGTAGTCTGTTTGGGGTGTTAGGGAATGAATTACGGTCTCTTGTGACTTTCTACATACAAACTGGAAGAGGGACCTGAATGTCTAATCTTCATCCTACAAAAGGGTGATGAGGAGGGAGAAGTGGGGAAGAATGAACAGTTAAGAACATGTGGAAGTGGGTGTGCTTAATTTAAAAACATAGTCACTATCATAATGTAGTTACATTTTTACAATGAAAATAATAACATTTTAAAAACATAGACTGCAAAAAGAAACACCATCCACGTATCTCTGCCACACCAGCATTCCTTAACCCACTGGGCATGCTTCTTTAAAATGGTTCTGTCATAACTAGTGGGGTGGGAAAGAAGAGGAGAAATGTTTATGCTTATCCAAATAAGACAATGGTTGGTAAACCTTAAGAGGCCCTGCCAGCGATTTCCCTGGTGGTCCAGTGGCCAAGACTCCCTGCTCCCAATGCAGGGAGGCCAGGGAACTAAGATCCCACATGCCATGCAGTCTGGCCAAAAAATAGTAATAATAAATTTTTTTTCAGTTGTTTAAAACAAAGTCACTGTGCAAAATGATCAGCTTCCCATAGGCCCATCCAGCCATTTATATTTTTAGCATTTTTCAGTCCTCTGTCACATCCTTCCCCATCTAACCTTCAAACTATTGTATTCCATATGCCTTCTCCCCATGGCGTCCTCATCTCTCTTACTAATGCCACCATATTATCAACCTCCAAGTTAATGAACCTCAAAATAATTTTTGACATGCTGCTCTCTTTTATGCCATAAATATTGCCTCTTCTCAAATCTGTTTCATTTCCCAGATTCTCCTTCATCTTTCCAGAAGTAGCAACTCTTCAGGTTGTATTATCGCCACTCCCCTTTTTTCAACACCTAACTTCATCTATAATCACTACTGAATCTTCTATCTCTGCTCAGATCTCTTAGTTCATTACCCATTTCTATCCTCAGGCCTTGTCCCATATTACTCAAAACTCCACCCACACACACAAGCTATGAAACTATTTGTTTTCCATCAAGTAGTACCTGAAGATCACCTCTTTCATAAATCCATCTCACACTGCATAGATGGAAGGTATCCAAAAGATAAGGAGTTAGAATGCTGGAGTGGATTTGTTTTGTTTTGTGAGAACTGTGCAGCTGTCCCCTAATTATGACTTGGGAGGGTTCAGAAGACACGCCCTTCCATGAGGCTTTAAGTAGTGCATTGTTGAGGCAAACACCAGCATCCCTGTGGAGTTCTGTAGTCGTCTTTCTCTGTGAGCCATTGAATTCACTGACAATGGTGGGATACTGGAGTGACAGGTGCTAAGTCACATGGCTTAACTATCTTTGTTGTTGTTGTTGTTCAGTCGCTTAGTCCTGTCTGACTCTTTGTGACCACATGGACTGCAGCACAGGAGGCTTCCTTGTCCTTCACTGTCTCCCAGAGTTTGCTCAAACTTACGTCCATTGAATTGGTGATGCCATCCAACCATCTCATCCTCTGTTATCCCCTTCTCCTACCTTCAGTCTTTCCCAGCATCAGGGTCTTTTCCAATGAGTCAGCTCTTCGCATCAGGTGGCCAAAGTATTGGAGTTTCAGCTCCAGCATCCTTCCAATGAATATTCAGGGTTGATTTCCTTTAGGATTGACTGGTTTGATGTCCTTGCTGTCCAAGAGTCTTCTCCAGCACCACAGTTTGAAAGCATCAATTCTTGGGCACTCGGCCTTCTTTATGGTCCAACTCTCACATCCATACATGACTACTGGAAAACCCATAGCTTTGACTAGACAGACTTTTGTCAGCAAAGTGATGTCTATGCTTTTTAATACACTATCTAGGTTTGTCATAGCTTTTCTCCCAAGGAGCAAGCATCTTTTAATTTCATGGCTATAGTCACCATCTGTAGTGATTTTGGAGCCCAAGAAAATGAAATCTGTCATTATTTCCATTTTTCCCCCATCTATTTGCCATGAAGTGATGGGACTGGATGCCATGATCTTCGTTTTTTGATTGCTGAGTTTTAAACCAGTTTTTTCACTCTTCTCTTTCAACTTCATCAAGAGGCTCTTTAGTTCCTCTTCACTGTCTGCCATGAGGGTGGTGTCACCTACCAGAAAAAAAGAGAACATGGTTGTCATAATGGACAGCAGAACTAAACTGGTCATCAGAATGGTTTGATCTTTGGTACTGGCTAATTTATTGTGATCTCCCTTGGACTGAAATAAATAGACATCCTAATAAAGTCTTACTTGGTTTGTATACAGAAAAAAGCTCTAGGTCTAGAGTCAAAAATTATGATTTGTGTCTCAGTAACAGACAGTGCTGGGTCCCTGACTTATTCCCAGACTTGATTCAGTCCAGACTGAGTAGATACAAAGCCCCTTAAATTAAAGGGAAGCAGCTCAGCTTAAGAAAGAAACCTACTACACTGCCCAAAAATATGTAGTATAAGCCTCTACCTACCCTTTCCTGAAGGCACTTGTGGCCACTTACCAATACGGTTGAGCATTAAGGAAGGAGAAACAACCAGAATTGGGGGCAGTTACTGCACACTGGCTCTGAGTCCTAGAAACTCAATAAGTGGAGTTTTGGCTTGAGCTCAATTCATAGTGGGCTTGGTAGATACCCAAACCCGCTCCATGATTATTTTCCCAGTTCTGAAATGCAGAGTTGGAATTTATATATTCACCAAATGGCAGAATCCCCATGTTGTTCCCCAAATTATGAAGTGAGGGATTTATGATAAAAAGACCAGAAAGTGTATACAGAAACCAACATAGCATTATAAAGCAATTATCCTCCAATTAAAAACAAAAGGCCAGAAAAAAGATGTTCCTAGAATGACTTTTCCTTGCCAAAATAACAAACTAAAAGTAATAGCATTCTTGGGGAATTACATAGATTGGGGCCACAATAAAAGTCTTAAAGGATGGAGAAGTGGTGATTTCCACTATGTTCCCATTCATTTCACCTATTGGCCTGTGAATGAAAGACAGGTCTTTGTGCATGCTGGTGGGTTATGGTGAACTTAATCAGGTCATGATTCCAAATGCATCTGATTTTGCAAATGAGGTTTCTTTTTTGGAGCACATCAGTACCATCCTTGGTACCCATTATGCAGCAGTTGACCTGGTGAATACTTTTTCTCTTACTGCTCATAGTAAAGATGACAAAGCATAGTTAGCTTTCAGCTGGTAGGGATGACAATACACTTCACTGTCCTGTCTCAAGCCTTTATCAACACTACAGCCCTCTATCATCATTTAGTCTGAAAAGACATGGATTGCCTCTGCATTCCACAAAATATAACTTTGGTCCATTATAGTAATGATAGCATATGGACTGGACCTGATTAGCAGGAAGTAGCAACTATCCAGAGGGTGAAAATAAATTTCACGAAAGCTTAGGGGCTTTCTGCCTTAGTGACTACCCTCTCTGATCTGGGGCGTGGTCATGATATCTCTATTGAGGGGAAGAATAAGCTGCTGGATCTAACCCTTCCCACTCCAGAGAAAGAAGCATTACTTCTACTGGCTTCCAGTTTTCAGTGGGACCCAGTGTAAAAGAAGACTCTGCAACAGACCCTTGCTGTGTGGCTGCTCCTCTGCCACTTGAGCCCTTTGATCCAGAAGACCCACTGAAATTTGAAAGATCCATGACAAAACCCAGGAAACCACTGGGCTGGGCACACACAGCAGTGCTCCAATGTGAGTGGAAGTATATACAGGTTTGGGCACAAGCAGGTCCTAAGGGCACAAGGAAGTTGCCTGAGCTACTGGCTCAGATTCCTATTGTTCTTACTCCTGTTAAACTGCCTCCTATCTCTCAACCCACACCTACAGCCTCATTAGAAGTTCTCTGTGTCCACTATTGCTAAGGAAGACAAAGTTCAGGCCTGTTTGCAGGTGGTTTTCAGTCAACATGTTGGCATCAGCTGAAAGTGGACAACTGCAGCCATACTGCCCCACTCTGGAGTGGCTCTAAAGGATAGTGATCACAAAAAACCCCTCCAGTGGTCAGAACTGGAAATGGACTTATCTTTTTTGTCTGCCGAGCTTTGGGAAAAATCACTGATTGTGGACTTACAAAATGCCCTCTTCATCCTCAGAGTATTCCATATAGCATCACTTCTGGACAGGAAGTTGATTCTGTATCAAGTAAATGACATCAACCCAATGGCTCAGCAGTAAAGAATCCACCTACAATGCAGGAGACCCAGGAGACATGGGTTTGATCCCTGAGTCAGGAAGATCCCCCTGCAGGAGGAACTGGCAACCTATTCCAGTATTCTTGCCTGGAGAATCCCATGGACAGAGAAGCCTGATAGGCTACAGTCCATGAGGTTGCAGAGTCAGACAGGACTGACTGAGCACGCAAATGACAGCAATGGGCTCGAGCTTATGGAATTCACTGAGCTATGATGTTCCCCATCACTTGGAAGCAATTAGCGTGCTAGGATAGTGAGATGGCCCTTTGAAGACTCAGTTGTGGTTCAGCTGAGTGGCACCACTGTGCAAGGGTGGAGTAAATTCTTCCAGTATATATGCACTGAGCGAGCAGCCACCATGTGGTGCTTCTTCTCTTCATTCCAAGAATCAAGCAGTAGAAATGGAACTGGTTGCTTTTATTCTGAACTCCAGAGGTCCACTAGTAAAAATGATGTTTCCTATCCTCTGAATGGTGTGCTCTGTTGGTTTAGAGGTCTTAGTTCCCAAGGAAGTGTGTTTTCACCATAGACATAGCAATGCTTCTACCAAAGTGGAAGCTGAGACTGTAACCTGGACAGTTTGAGTTTCTCATGCCACTGAACCAACCAGCAGGAGAAAAAAAAAATGGGCTTAATATATTAGCTAGTGTGACTGATCCCGATCCTCAAGGGGAAATTGGGTTGCTACCACACAATGGGAACCGGGTGGAGTAACAACGGATCCTCTGGGAATATCTCTTCAACTCATATGCACCATGGAAAAAGTTGACAGAAAACTGTGTGTTCTTGGTCTTGTCTGACTCTTTGCAACCCCATGGAGTGTAGCCCGCCAGGCTCCTCTGTCCATGGGATTCTCCAGGCAAGAATACTGGAGTGGGCTGCCATTTCCTCCTCCACAGGATCTTCTGGATACAGGGATCGAACCTGTGTGTCTTGTGTCTCCTCATTAGCAGGCAGATTCCTTACCGCTGAGCACCTGGGAAGCCTGATAGAAAACAACAACCCAATACAGCAGGACTGCAAATGCTACAGATCCTTTGGGAATTGAAATTTGGGTGATGCCCCAGAAAGCTGAGGTGCTTCCTGAGTGCAGAGAATACTAACTGGATAGTGGGGAAAGGAGATTTACAAATATTAATGATCAGGTGGCCAATTGTAGAAATGAGGATGGTAGCATTGAGCGTCTTTTCTCTTTGATATGAACGTGTGGGTGTGAGGGGAGCTGTTGCCTGTGTCTGCAAGACACACACACACACACACGGCTTATTTGTTTCTCTTTTCCTCTCTCATTCCTCTACCATCTAACATACAATATTAACGTAACACCTTAGGATTTAAGTTACAGGATATTAAAGGACGAGTGAGGTCCTGCTGTAGGACTGAGTATCACTGAAAAGTGGATCTCATGTGTGGATCATCTGGGGGAGATGATAAGTGCCTTTGCAGTTGTGTGAGGGTAGTTACATCTTAAGTAGAAACATGATTTTGCTATTATCCATATTTAGAAGTGGTTAAAAGAAGATGCACAGCTGCCAGATTAAGATACGGTGGACTACTCTAAATGGTGCTGTTTTCCAGAATCCCCTTTCCCTTCTGGTTCTGAATTAGTGTCGGCTGTAGGAACGCCTGCAGGCAACTGGAAGGCAGAGTGGAAGTCGTGGTCACAGCTTTCAGAGGTTTGTTGCAGTCAGATGTGGTGATAGTTAGGTTCAGAGGTCACCATGGGACTGCAGTGAGTCCTCGCTCTTGAATTCCATGAGCAGCCCGCAGATTGCTCCACAAGCTCCCTTTCAGAGGTTCACTTGGGCCTCTGAGTATGATTGATCTCTTGGATTTCTCTGCAAGCCTCAACATGTCCACCTGCACCAGTGTTTCCAGCTGATTGATCATTGACTGCTTACCGGTATAATCACATAGGAAAAGATTGATAAATGGTTGATTTTCCCCCTTTTACTTACCTGTTTTCAACATAATGAAGGGTTCTCTATTGTCTTCCCAAGGTGACCTACTAGCCTCTCTCCACCCAAGTATCTAAACTCTCAGATTTAAACACATCTGGCCTGTTTAAATGCACTGCAATTAGTGCCCTTACTGAGGTCCTAATTGTTCATCCTTGGCCATCTATCAAATTCTAATATATAACAGTTTCATTATCATTTACTACAGAGTATTGTAAAATTTCCACTATCATTTCTCCTTTCACATGTGCATTATTTTCAACTGTGGTTTCTTTTTCATTTTTCAAAAGCATGGAATTTTTAAACTTAATTTATTTTTTTATTGATAGCTTAATTGCATTCCAGTTCAAAGATGGTCATTGCTTGATGCTGATACTTGGAATTTGTTGAGATGATTTATGTCCAAGTACAGTGGACTACAAATTTTTTCTATAAAAAGTCATATAGTAACTACTTTAAGCTTTGTGAGGCATATTCTCTCTTCACCTTATCAAGTTTTACTTTTATAATTTGATACTGTTGTAGTAGGTGCACATAAGTTTAGAATTTTTATATCTTCCTGGTGAATTGGGCTTTTGAAAAACTAATATGTGTCCCCCTTTATATTAATATTTAATAACTTTTTGCCAAGAGAATGCATTGATCATAGCAAACACCCTCTTCCAACAACACAAGAGAAGACTCTAAACATGGACATTACCAGATGGTCAATACCGAAATCAGACTGATTATATTCTTTGCAGCCAAAGATGGAGAAGCTCTATACAATCAGCAAAAACAAGACTGGGAGCTGACTGTGGCTCAGATCATGGACTCCTTATTGCCAAATTCAGACTTAAATTGAAGAAAGTAGGGGAAACCACTAGACCATTCAGGTATGACCTAAATCAAATCCCTTACGATTATACAGTGGAAGTGACAAATAGATTCAAGGAATTAGATCTGATAGATAGAGTGCCTGGAGAACTATGGACAGATGTTCATGACATTGTACAGGAGGCAGTGATCAAGACCATCCTCAAGAAAAAGAAATGCAAAAAGGCAAAATGGTTGTCTGAGGAGCCCTTACAAATAGCTGAGAAAAGAAGAGAAGCGAAAGGCAAAGGAATAAAGGAAAGATATACCCATTAGAAAGCAGAGTCCCAAAGAATAGCAAGGAGAGATAAGAAAGCTTTCCTCAGTGATCAATGCAAAGAAATAGAGGAAAACAACAGATTGGGAAAGACTAGAGATCTCTTCAAGAAAATTAGAGATACCAATGGGACATTTTCACGCAAAGATGGGCACAATAAAGGACCTAACAGAAGCAGAAGATATTAAGAAGAGGTGGCAAGAATACACTGGAGAACTATACGAAAAAAGATCCTCATGACCCAGAAAACCATGATGGTGTGATCACTCACCTAGAGCCAGACATCCTGGAACTCGAAGTCAAGTGGGCCTTAGGAAGCATCACTATGAACAAAGCTAGTGGAGGTGATGGAATTCCAGTTGAGCTATTTCAAATCCTAAAAGATTATGCTGTGAAAGTGCTGCACTCAATATGCTAGCAAATTTGCAAAACTCAGCAGTGGCCACAGGACTGGGAAAGAACAATTTTCATTCCAGTCCCAAAGAAAAGCAATGCCAAAGAATGTTCAAACTGCTGCACAATTGCACTCATCTCACACTCTAGCAAAGTAATGCTCAAATTTCTCCAAGCTAGACTTCAACAGTATGTAAACCAAGAATTTCCAGATGTTCAAGCTGGTTTTAGAAAAGGCAGAGGAACCAGAGATCACATTGCCAACATCAGTTGGATCATCAAAAAAGCATGGGAGTTCCAGAAAAACATCTACCTCTGCTTTATTGACTACACCAAAGCCTTTGACTATGTGGATCACAACACACTGTGGAAAATTCTTCAAGAGATGGGAATACCAGACCACCTGACCTGCCTCTTGAGAAACCTGTATGCAGGTCAGGAAGTAACAGTTAGAACTGGACATGAAACAACAGACTGGTTCCAAATCAGGAAAGGAGTATGTCAAGGCTGTATATTGTCACCCTGCTTATTTAACTTGTATGTAGAGTACATCATGAGAAATGCCAGCTGGATGAAGCACAAGCAGGAATCTAGATTGTTGGGAGAAATATCAATAACCTCAGATATGCAGATGACACCACCCTTATGGCAGAAAGCGAAGAAGAACTGAAGAACCTCTTGATGAAAGTGAAAGAGGAGAGTGAAAAAGTTGGCTTAAAACTCAACATTCAGAAAACTGAGATCATGGCATTGGGTCCCATCACTTCATGGCAAATAGATGGGGAAACGATGGAAACAGTGAGAGACTTTATTTTGGGGGGCTCCAAAATCATTGCAGATGGTGATTGCAGCCATGAAATGAAAAGATGCCTGATCCTTGGAAGGAAAGTTATGACCAACCTAGATAGCATATTAAAAAGCAGAGACATTACTTTGCCAACAAAGGTCTGTCTAGTCAAAGCTATGGTTTTTCCAGTAGTCATGTATGGATGTGAGCGTTGGACTATAAAGAAAGCTGAGTGCTGAAGAATTGATGCTTTTGAACTGTGGTATTGGAGAAGACTCTTGAGAGTCCCTTGGACTTCAAGGAGATCCAACCAGTCCATCCTAAAGGAAATCAATCCTGAATATTCACTGGAAGGACTGATGCTGAAGCTGAAACTCCAATACTTTGGCCACCTGATGTGAAGAACTGACTCATTGGGAAAGACTCTGATGCTGGGAAAGATTGAAGGCAGGAGCAGAAGGGGACGACAGAGGATGAGATGTTTGCATGGCATCACCAACTCGATGGACATGAGTTTGAGCAAGCTCCGGGAGTTGGTGATCAATAAGTGACGTCTGGCGTGCTGCAGTCCACAGGGTTGTAAAGAGTTGGACACAACTGAGTGACTGAACTGAACTGAATAATTTTTTAATCTTAATATCTATTATTTCTAATAAAAATATAGCCATATCTGTTAAATATTTTCCTGTTTTATCCTTTACTGCCTTTTTATTTTTAGGCTTTATTTGTTCTAACATTTTTGATGGATCTCTTCTAAACATCATATAAGCAGATTTTTAAAACAATCCCTTCTGACATTACCTGTGTTTTTGGTTATGTAGGCATACTCAGTCATGTCTGACCCTTTGTGACTGCATGGACTGTAGCCTGCTAGGTTTCTCTCTCCATGAAATTTCCCAGGCAAGAATACTGGAGTAGGTTCCCATTTCCTCTTCCACGGGATCTTCCAGACCTAGGGACTGAACCTGAGTCTCTTATGTCTCCTCTTGGCAGGTGAATTCTTTACCACTGTGCCACCTGGGAAGCCCTGCTTTTTTACTTATGAGTATACTCCATTTGTGTATTGTAATTATAGATTTCTCTGAACGTGTTTATACATGTTGTTTTAAATTCCTATATGTCCCACTTTTTCTGTTTCTTTTTTTTCCTTTTATGGGAAAGATGGTCATGATTGGCAAACATTTCTTATGCTTACCCACATGAGCACTTAAGTTTGGGGAGGCAAAGTGAGTAATCCTGAACAACAGGAAGGCAGGTGACATATCACCTTCCATCCAAAGCTGGAAGGGTCAGAGTTTTCCACGTGTTCTTTTATCCTGCTGCAACAACTTACTACATGCCGTATGGCAAAGCCTTCATCCATCAAGCCCTTCAGGAACTATAGAGCAGGGTCTCCTTCCAATCTGCATTCCTGTGCAGTAAGAGAGAGAAAACCAATCTCATTTGTGTTATGTCAGTGAGATAGTCAAGCTGATTTGTCATCATAGCATAAGGTAGCCGACTGTGATTAATATGTCATTTTAAAATCTTTGCAATGATTGTATTTTTTTCCCATTTCCCCCCTTGATTTGGAATGTGTTTGGTTTCTATCTAGTTATTTCGTATTTGTGTGTGTATGCAGGGTTAGGGGAGTGGGTGTTGGAGATTTCCATTACTGTTTGATAGCCCAGCATGACATGGTTTACTCAGGATATAATTGCTTTCATTTGTATTGCTGGATCCTTCAGAATGTGTGGAGCACCACACTCCTGCAAGTGGAATCACATCCTTTTTCTTTTTAATACACAGATGGTGGTGGCAGTGGTTTAGTTGCTAAGTTGTATCCAACTCTTGTGACCCCAAATACACAGATGCTCACCACCAATCCTCTGTCACACATGACAGGCTCATAGCCCTCAAGCCAAAAGTCTTTGGCCAGATGTGTTTCTGAATTCAGATCTTTTGGATTTAGAAAGGTAATACAGTATACTTCTGAATCAAACATCTAAATACTTCATCAGTCAAACATGTGAATGTTCAGAATAAATAGGATAAATACAGATAATCAAGTAGCCTCCAGTAGTTCATATCAGATTCTGCTGCCAAATTAGTTTTAAAAAATAGTTTTTCATGGTTTTCTGGAATTACAAGTAAGAGATTCTTGATTCATATTTCCTTAAATAGGTTACAAAGTAATCAATTATTATTTTGTTAGTGGCATTATAGTTCTAAGGATAAATTCTGGACATTTTAGGTAGAGTTACTGTCTTCCAAGCCTCTTTAGCAACAATGCATTTCATATATACATTGTGCCCTGGTGCATGGCTTCTGGGATCTTAGTTCCCCAAACAGGGATCGAACCCAGGTCCTCATCAGTGAAAGTATGCAGTTCAAACCCTTGAACCACTAGGGAATTCCCTCATATTGGTTTTTAATAACAGTATCAAAGTCACCAAGTGGAGGCCATTTCCTGATGACCTATTTCAGCAACATGTTTGCCAATTATAAATTTTAATTTTGAACACAAAATTTCAAGGATATTATTACATCAACATGCTTTCACAGCAGATCAACGTAGAATAGTGTAAAGATCTAGAAGCTATAACATATATGTATATTTGAAGGAACCAAGTATGTTATGGAGTAGAAAGTTATGGACAGTGTCAAGTATAGTAAGGAATTTTAGAAGGAATCTTAGAGGCTATTTACCTTGGCCTTCTATCTGATGTAAGAATCCCATCCTGAAGACTTCCCAGTAGATAATCACTGCTCTCTTCTGCAACAAATGAGTTTACTACTTTTAAAGGCATGCCTCCACATTGCTTAATTGTTAAACTAACACATAGGTCATTTTCCTCTGTACTAAAAAGCTGGTTCCTCTTACCCACAATCCACCTAGGACATACACACACATTGGATAAATATATACAGTTCCTCAAAATATGCAAGGATCAAAGTGTTCAAATTGCAAATTTCAGAACTAATATCTACGAGTAGAGGTGACAAAATGACAGCATAAAACTGACAGCAATAAAGAATTTTCTAAATTGAGCTGTTCGAGAATGAAGCATATTTCTCTCCAATACGGGGAACACCTCATTTTCGATGGTAATAAAACAGAATGGGGACCATTTGATCCAAAGAAGAAATTTCTGCCACAAGACAGAAGCATAACCTGCTGACCTCTAAGTTTCTCTTTAGTTCCAAATTGCATGATTCTTTGATTCCAAATAGTTGGGAATTAATGAAACAAAACTTCTTTTCCAGTCTTCTTCCTTCCTCCCTTAATGAATAATTAACCACACATTAAATCATCTTTCCTAAGAAAGTTCTGAGTTTGTAATAGCCAGTTTGTGTTTTAGTCAGTTTGAACCTAAAGGGTAATTTTTACAAAATTCCCAGCAGAGGTGCCAAATATTGATTTGAGGTTGCCAGATAGAATGTGTGTCTTGTTCTAATCCATAGTAAAGTAATATTTCATAAACTCAGACTCAAAGGAATACTTTTTATATTTCAAACTGGTATAGATGTGACTGCTGTTGAGGATGACTTCTTGTTTTTTGGCTATGCCATGGTATATGGGATCTTAATTCCTCAATTAGGGATTGAACCCATGCCTCCTGCAATGGAAGCACAGAGTCTTAACTGCTGGGCCACCCGGGAAGTCCCAAGGATGACTCTTTTCTCATGTGATAAGTAATTGCTGTGTTGTTAAAAACACTGTTAGCAAGTTTTAAATTTTTTGAAAAGGTTTAAAATATTGTTAGCAAAGACAGACATAGTACAGTATACTTAAAGTTTCATGGAAGGGCATCTCACAGGGGAAGAGCTACTGTACACAAATCTCATTCAACTCTAAATAAAATTCTAGAGAAGCCTTCTTACATAACATGATCTGGATTGGGTATTGGTTAATGTTGGATGAATTGGAAAAACTGATTAAAATAGCACACATGTTTCTTAAACATGTGTTTTACCTGACAATATATAAATAGGTGAGACTTCCCTGGCAGTCCAGTGATTGGGACCCTGTGCTTTCACTGCAAAGGGTGCTGGTTCAATGCCCGGTTGGGGAACTAAGATCCTACAAGTCATGTGATGCAGCCAAAATATAATAATAACAAAATAAAATACATAAATAGGGGTTTCCGATCGAGCTGGCAAAGTAGGAGGAAGTGGAGCTCACCTCCTCCTGCAAACACATTGAAAATTCATCTACATATGGAAGAATTCTCACTGAAAATTAACCAGAGACTAGCAAAAAGACTTCTGGGCCACCAAGGCTGTAGGAAAGAGCCACACGTAACTGGGTAGGAAAGGAAGAGAAACTGCCAGGTCAGAACCTGTGCCCCTGGGAGCGGGGCGGAGAGGAGGAGGACTTACGCCCTGGGGAGGCAATGGTCTGAGCCACGCCGGACTCCGTAGTCGTGGGGTCCTAGGCAGGGACGACCAGCCCACTTGCCTGACTGGAGGCGCTCTGAGACTAACAAAAGGCTGTGAGAAGGCTGGACTCCCCTTGCAAGGAGTGCTCGCACGCTGGCTTTGCCCCCAGAGCACGAGGAGAGAGGTCTGCTCCAATGGCTGCTGGGCTTCCATGACCCCTGTGAGCACACCCGGCCATGGCTGAGCGAGCGCTCTGCTCCCACTCACTCCATGTGCCAGCACGGCACTGGATCTAGGACATGGGGGGAAGACTCAGCCGTAGGACACAGAGGCAACCTCACCCTGGGGAGGAGCCCGGGTCGGGTGGCGGCACCCACTGTTGTCTCTTACTCAGGCCGGGCCTCAGCAGCAGCCCAGATCTCCGATGATGGCTGCTCCATTGCAGCTCACCTCTCAGTACTGCTGAGGGTCCACGCGGGCTGGCCGGCTCTGTGGAGGGATTCCACAACCAGGCAGGAGGGTGGCGGCTGGGGCGGTGACTGACTGTGAGAGACAAAGGAGACTTGCTCTGAGCAGAGCCGTGGGCACCCACACAGGCAGTACACTGGACCTCTGTTCGTGACCAGCATGAGCCACGAGTCCACAAGGGCCCGGCTCGGGCAAAGGTCCAGGTGTGGGGGCAGGGGAAGGGATCAGAGCCAACCGAGCTCAAACTTGAGGGTCTCTGCTCTAAACACTCCACATAAAAACCACTAGAACTGATACACAAATTCAACAAGATAGCAGGATACAAGATTAACATAAAGATGGCTGAGTGCCTTTGCTGTTCGCGTGGGACTGTCACAACATTGTTGACTGGCTATATCCCAGTACAAAATGTTTTTGGTGTTAAAAAATAATAAGTAAAATTAAAAAACCAATAACACAGAAATTGGTTGCATTCCTTTACATTAACAATGAGATACCAGGGAATGTAAATAAATAACCTCCTTTAAAATCACATCAAAGAAAATAAAATACTTAAGAATAAACCACACTAAGAAGTAGAAAGACTTACATGCTGAGAATTACAAAACATTAATAAAAGAGACTGAAGATAATTCAAAGAAATGGAAAGCTATCCCATGCTCTTGGACAGGAAGAATTAATACTTTTTAAATGGACATATTACTCAAAGCAATCGACAGATTTAATGAGATCCCTATCAAATTACCCATGATATTTTTCATACAACTAGAGCAAATAATCATAGACTTTATATAGAATCATAAAAGACCCATGATTGCCAAAGCCATCCTGAGGAAAAAGAACAGAGCAGGAGGCATAACCCTCCCAGACTTCAGACAACACTACAAAGCTACAGGAAGCAAAATAGGGTGGTGAAGTGAAGTGAAGTGAAGTTGCACAGTCGTGTCCGACTCTTGCGACCCCATGGACTGGAGCCTACCAGGCTCCTCCGTCCGTGGGATTCTCCAGGCAAGAAACTAGAGTGGGTTGCCATTTCCTTCTCCAAAATAGGGTGGTACTGGCAACAAAAACAGACATATAGATCAGTGGAACATAATAGCCTGAAAATAAGCCCACACACCTAAGGTCAATTAATCTTCGACAAAGAGGCAAGAATACACAATATACAATACACTTCAGCAAGTGGTGTTGGGACAGTTGGACAGCCACATGCAAATCAATGAAGTGAGAACACACCCTCACACCGTATACAAAAATAAACTCAAAATGGTTTAAAGGCTTAAATATAAGACATGACACCAAAAAATACCTATGTATGAAATAGAAAAGCTACAAGTATATATTGTATAACACATTACTTTATCTTGTAATATCTTTTAATGGAGTACAAACTGTAAAAATATTGAATCACTGTCGTACACCTGAAATTAATACAATAATGTAAGTCAGCTATACTTCAATTTAAAAAAATATAAATATATGTTTTCTGATATAGGGGTAAAGTTTTTAAGTTTTATTATTTTTTGTTGTTAATGTGGGTCTGAGGATTGCAGTGACACCTTTCTTTCATAAACTCTGCCCATAATTCATGTTTTATGATTTCTTGCTTGAGTTTCTCTCAAGTGAATCAAGGACTTCTAATCATATATGAAGTAATTCAAACCTAGAATGGTAAACTTGGTGCTTTTCTTTTGGCAATTGTTTATAGCTGCCCCTCACAACTCTATCAACATCTAACACTCATGTCTTTCTAATCTTTGCAAAGTATCGAACTTAGTTTTCACAGAAACTACAATTCTTTTTTTTATGCTGTCATCAGTATTTTCAATATTTAATTAATTTAGATAATTAAAACAACAAGTACTATGAGTAGAAACCAGTCTGGGAACAAATAGGGGTGCTTGATATACATATAACATAACAGAGCATACTGGAGAGGGAGTGCCACAGACACTTGTCAATATGTTTAACAGAAGGAGTGAGAAGCCTGGCCTAATCTAAGGGCTATGTTAAAAGGACCTTCTTTAAAAATACTATAGTGTCATATATGCCGACAAATAGAATGCAGGGGCATGGTTGTGGCTAGCTCATAAGGTATCTTTGTGTGAGTCAGAAAAAGGCACCCTCTCCCCTAACACAGGGTTTGGTAAGGAAAGCATGGGCTAGATTTCTCCCTCCATCCACCCTGTCTACATGGTACCACTTATGTGAGCCGAACCAACACAATCAACACAGTAGCCCCGGCTCCTGAGACAGAAAATAGATTATGATTAGGGGGATGGGAGAGGAGCTGATCTCTACTCATGCACCGGAAGATGGAGCAGAAAAGCAGGTAGGTGGGAAAGGTCTCACCTGTGGGGAAAGAAGTCTTCAGTCTTGGAAGAGACTCCTTACAGATTTCGTGACTACTGATACGGATGGTCTTGTCTGATCAACCTGCAGGTTTTCCTTCCTGTGGGAGAATGTTCTTTAGCAAAGAGGCCAGTATAAACTGAATATTTCACCAGCGGCTCCTGGACTGCTCTGCCACTCCACCTTCTCCTCCGCTACTCACCTCTCCTTCTCCACGTGCCCTGTTTCTCCACCTCCCCTGCTACCATTGCTTCCAAATATACTAAGATGATCAATTTTCAGAGCTCTCTTCACTGACCCTAGAGGCTTTTCTGCTCCACTCAGAAATTTCCCTACCTATTATGTGATACCTTCACAGATGACAGAATCTTTTATTCCAGAATTCATTATGAAAAACACAATGAAAATGCCTGGCTGACATAGCACAACATCAAGTTTATTCATACTTATGTGTTAAGTCAATGAATTAAAAGGCATAAATGACCAATGCGGAAAAGAAATTAGAGCAGGTCCCGCCTGGCAGGCTATAGTCCATGAGGTTGCAAAGAGTCAGACATCACTGAGCGACTGAGCATGCACAGCACACCCTGAAAGCAAAAAGGGAAGACCAAAAGGGGATGCTATGGAAAGTAAGCTGAACTCTTTCATTTCTGCCGTCTTGTTCATCTTCCAACAGTACCGGACAGAGAGAAGGTGATTCTGGGGTTGGTTTTCTGGTTTATTTTGCTTCTTTCCTTGTGTTTTTGTTTGTTTTGCTTTGCTTTTTGGTATTATAGCTCAAAACCTTTGAGCCCTCTGACACCACTAAAATCTCCAATGAACCTTGAAGATTTTTTGTAAATGTAAATAAACATGGTTAACATAAAGAAGCTCATTGATAAGGCAGTTCACTAAGTGTTTTGTTTTGTTTTTTAATGCAGAGCTTCAATACTGATAGGGAGGAACCCTTCTAACCTAGTCTGAGCCATGAGCCTGTGTGTGTTTATGTATATACCCTCCTAGGGAAAGTACTGCTGGGCATTTATGATGGCCCTCATCTGCCACCTGTGGTCTCTAACTTTGCTTCAATTCATTTCATTTCATTGTTGGAAAGCTCCTTACCTGTGCATGGTGTTCTCACATCTCATAAAACTGAATAGTTTAAGCAAACACCTGCATCATTTGAAACAGTCATTTTCTGTCCTATTGAATATATTTTAAAACATCTTTCATGCCAGCAACTAGGTTAATCCAGCTCTCTTTCTCCTTTTGTTTAGAATTAGAGTGTTTACTTAGAATTAGAGGGCTTCCCAGGTGATGCAGTGGTAAAGAATCCTCCTGCCAATGCAGGAGACACAGGGACTTGGGTTCGATCCCCTAGGTTGGGAAGATGCCCTGGAAGAGGAAATGGCAACCCGCTCCAGTATACTTTCCTAGAAAATCCCATGGACAGAGAAGCCTGGCAGACTACAGTGCATGGGGTTGCAAAGAGTCAGACATGACTGAGCACACATGCATGTAAAGAGTGTTTACAGCTATAAGGAACGTAGAGATCAGTTGACTGGTGGCTTTCTCAGTGGTTCCCAAACTTTATAGGTTTCTCTAACAGAGGGCTTGTTACAACACAGGTGGCAGGGCCTCAATAAATCTGGGATGAGACCTAAGAATCTGTATTTTTAACAAGTTCCTCCATTCTGCTGCTGCTGCTGCTGCTGCTGCTGCTGCTGCTGATACAGAGACAGCACTTTGAGAATCAGCCCAAAGCCCTCACTTCACAGCAGGGGAAGCTGAGCCTTAGGCAACTGAAGTGTTTGGCCCAGTGACCCAGCCTATTAGTAACAGTGGCAGTAAGAAAAAATGTTGTTATTCAGTCGCTAAGTCATGTCCAATTTTTTGCAACCCCATGGACTACAGTACACCAGGCTCCTCTGTCCTTCACTGTCTCCCGGAGTTTGCTCAAAAACCATGTCCATTGAGTCAGTGATGCTATCTATTCATATTATCCTCTGCAGCCCCCTTCCCCTTGCACCTTCAGTCTTTCCCAGTATCAGGGTCTTTTCCAATGAGTCGGCTCTTCAATCAAGTGGCCAAAGTATTAGAGCTTTAACTTCAGCAACAGTCCTTACAATGAATATTCAGGGTTGATTTCTTTTAGGATTGACTGGTTTGATTTCCTTGCAGTCCAAGGGACTCTCAACAGTCTTCTCTAGCACTGCAATTTGCAAGCATCAATTCTTTGGTGCTCAGCCTTTTTATAGTCCAACTCTCACATCCATACATGACTAGTGGAAAAACCATAGCTTTGACTATAAGGACCTTTGCCAGCAAAGTAATGTCTCTGCTTTTTAATGTGCAGAGGTTTATGCATAGGTTTGTTATGGCTTTCCTTCCAAGGAGCAAGCATCTTTTAATTTCATGGCTGCAGTCACCATCCACAGTGATTTTGGAGCCCAAGAAATTAAAATCTATCACTGCTTCCACTTTTTCCTTCTACTTGCCATAAAGTGATGGGACTAGATACTATGATCTTAGTTTTTTAAATGTTGAGTTGTTAAAACTCAACAAGATGGGTGCACATGAATATTTGGTGAAAAGAATGGCAGACTGAGGAAGAGCCAAAATATCAGCCCCCTCTTCCACATTATACAGTGAATTTCATCTAACTTAAGATTTCATTGGTTGTCAAATACACAATTTTATGTATTGCTAAGATAGAAGAAAATGCTTCCAACTAAACATAGTGAAAGTCATTCAGTCATGTCCAACTCTTCGCGACCCCATGGATTATACAGTCCATGGAATTCTCCACGCCAGAATACTAGGGTGGGCAGCCATTCTCTTCTCCAGGGGACCTTCCCAACCCAGGGATCAAACCCAGATCTCGCATTGCAGGAGGATTCTTTACCAGCTGAGCTACCAGGGAAGCCCAAGAATACTGGAGTAGGTAATCTATCCCTTCTCCAGCGGATCTTCCCAACTAAGGAATCAAACTGGGGTCTCCTGCATTGCAGGTGGAT
Organism: Okapia johnstoni; assembly: GCA_024291935.2. Taxonomy (NCBI): domain Eukaryota; kingdom Metazoa; phylum Chordata; class Mammalia; order Artiodactyla; family Giraffidae; genus Okapia; species Okapia johnstoni. The sequence continues at coordinate 19,311,055 of CM044320.1, read as the reverse complement.
TCTTTACCAGCTGAGCTATTGAACAATGAATGCATTCCTATCAAAGATATGTTAAAAGGTCAAAAAAAAATGTGTAGATTAGGAGTGATGAAAAAGTTTTTGAGAAATGACTGTTGTATTTGAGACAATATTTCTTAATCTCCTTTGCATTCTGCTGTTGCTTTGAGGCTAATTCTCACCAATAAAGTATGAGTGGGAGTGAGGCATGTCACTTCTGGGCCAGACTCTTTAAAATGTGGGTAGCTTGTCCATACTTTTTCCTTCTACATGTGAAAGCAGATAAAACTGAGATCTAGGTGATGGCCAAGCTGAAAAGGGGGAGAGGGAAGCCTGGTTTCCTGAACCAAATGGGAGAAAACCACCCACAGATCAGGACCCATACTGGCTTGTGAGAGGGACATAAGCTAGAATTTTGTTTAAGGTATATAATTTTCATTTGTTACCCTTACCATTGTTAAAATATTCTTAATTAACACACTCTGCCGGGAGCCAGCTCACGAGATCCCACCCATGACAGGGTCATGAGGAAGAGGACTGATTTGAGCAAGGCTTCTCAGGCCTCAGGGAATCTCAGAAGGCTGCCCCAGCACTCACCTTAAGGATGATATCTGTCTCTCTGATGTTTACTATAATAAACCTCTTCTTATTTTCTATGACTTAGGCAAAAGGCCTTTCCTGATTCCCTTCTAAAATAGATCATTCTGAAACCTCAAATCAACAAGCCCCTGAACGGTAGCACCCTAAATAAAATTATCTGGGATATAGAGTATGTTGATCTAAATTCCTTTTGCTAACATACTGGTTTGTTTAATAAATGTACCTGTGCCTTTGGAGTTAATGTGCATAACTGCTCCCTAGTAATAAAACAGCATTGAGAGCCTCCGCAGAGAAAGCCCCTATGGGCACAAAACCCTTCGCAGGAAAAAAGGCTTGTTAGGAAATACAAAAAATATTGCTTTGTGAAACTGTTACTTAATCTATATTTACTCACTCTGTTTTTACTCTTAACGTATCTAGCCTATATAATGAAAGCATAATAGTTAGAGATTTATATAAATAGAAGTTTAGCTTTAATACAAATAGTGAGACAATTGTTGATTTGACTGATGATTCTTACTTGGAGCTGAACTTCAGCTTGCTGTTCTATGACTTTATGGAACCACATTCTTTTCTGTTAAGCTCAAGGCATAGAGTAAATTACCAAAAACAGGTTTTACCTTAAAACTTCCTGTTGATGAATTCTTTCCTGATGTGCTCGATACAAAAGTGTTCTGACTGATCAACCCTTATCAATGGAAAGTCACAAGGTGTTAGCAGGCCACCAGGCCAGAAGATGATGTAAACAAAATGAGGCTTTTTGTAACTAAAGACATGCAAACGGCTTCGATGAGGGTCGAAACTGCTGGCCCATTGAGCTAACTTGATAGGCCCATTAAGATATACCCATTAAGCTAAGTTGGTATGTCCCTTAAGCTAAGTTGGTATGTCCCTTAAGCTGAATTGGTATGACTCTATACTTTACATTTGTTTCTATATACCACTAAAAATATAAAAGCTGTCTTAAAAAACGATAAAGTAGGAGACATTTGGAAACGCTGAGACTCGCTGTGTCTTCTCATTCGTATCGCCGACGCCGTCCTTCCTGAGGGAACCCCTGGACCTGCTGGAGCTGCACTCCGGCAACACTCATTTACTTGGGTGGGCTTCCCTGGTGGCTCAGTGGTAAAGAATCTGCCTGCCAACACAGGAGACGTAGGTTTGATCCCTGGTCCGGGAAGATCACCTGGAAAAGGAAGTGGCAAACTACTCCAGTATTCTTGCCTGGGAAATCCCATGGACAGAGGGGCCTGGCAGGCTACAGAACATGGGGTCACAAAGAATCAGACATGAATTAGTCACTGAACAACAACAAACTATCTGGGTTATTGTAAAGTGAAGTGAAGTGAAAGTTGGTCAGTCATGTCTGATCCTTTGCGACCCCGTGGACTATACAGTCCATGGAATTCTCCAGGCCAGAACACTGGAGAGGGTAGCTGTTCCCTTCTCCAGGGGATCTTCCCATCAAACCCAGGTCTCTTGCATTGCAGGTGGATTCTTTACCAGCTGAGCTATCAGGGATTAAAGTAATTACTATGTGTAAAGCTCTTAGAAAAGTGTCTGGCATACAATAAACACTAAATGGATGTTAACTATTATTACCATTTAGAATGGTCTTTAAAAATGCAAATAGCCTTGTAGGGGGGAATCTTCGGAAGTTAAAAAGTTGTATTATACTAGAAAATTACTTAAGAGTCAATCCAAGCCCTGTTGCTTTTAGAGATTAAGTACATGAAGTCACTGAGAAGATGAATGGCTTGCTGTAAAGTTACTTCATCAGTAGTAACTACTTTAGTATCAATTAGCTGTCTTTCAGCAAAGAAAGAGCAGGCTGAAATAGGAATAAGACTGTGGATGGGGAGAAAGAGAGCAGATGCTTTTGGAGATGGCTTAGTAGTTGTGAGGAAAAGTTTGGGACTGGGGCTCTTGGCAGTCAAAGCAAGGAATAATGGGATATGTGGTGACCAGGTGGGGAGAGGCAAGGAAAAACTACACAGTAACATGTTCATAGCATTACCAAATATAATGATTCATCCAAAGTTGCACAGTAAAACATAATGGATACATTTTGGATGCATTTTAGCACAAAGTCCCTTTCTTTGGAAATGAGCCCCAGAAAAGCCTCTGGGGAAGAGGTGAACCTAAGTAGCCACATGGATACAATGTGTGCTGGTTCCTCTTCCATGGCAGACTGGAAGAAGAATGTATGTATACCTCACCCAAGCTGCGACGATCGGTAGCTTCTCTTGGAACCAATGTGGAACTGGGTCTCTCAGAGTCTGTGTTAATTGAGGGACCTATCTGTTATGTAGCCCCATCCTCGGGGTCAGTTCTATGGGCTACAAAAAGCCAGGTGCAGGCCAAAATCATAGAAGAGCAGAAATACTGAATAAGTAAAGGGATCTGGTCTGCAAAGATAAGCATGGGGGCAGATATTCAGAAAAAAAAGCAAAGAAGAGTGGCCATGGGGCTCCAGGACTTACAGGGCATGACTTCCAGGCTGACAGCTTACAGTTCTTATCCTCAGCTCCCATAAGCTAGATTGAGTAGTGTTTATATGAGTTCTCTCTATGCTTAAAAATTAACCCACTTTAAAAAAAAAGTCTGAGTTGGCTTCTGTTTTTTGAGCCAAGGAAATTGGTAATAATACAGTCAATAACTGAATTAGTTAAAAATCTCCTAACCATACTTGATTATTTATTGTCAAGTAACAACAATAAAAGTTCACCTCTGCCCAGCAGGAAGCATTATGAAAGCCATCGCTGCTGATGGCATGGTGTTCTGTGGGTTCTAGTTCAAGAGTTTGGATTTGATGCTCTTCTGATTTCCTGGAGATTATCTGAGTAATCATTTGAGTTGATGGGATCAAAGTTTTCATATTTCTATCACAAAAGATCAAATAAACCAAATTTTTAGATGTTATTCGACTCAGAATTTTTGGAAGTCAGGGGATTTTTCTTCCTTACTATTGTAATGCAGTAGTACATTTTCCTTGTAGAAGCTTGTGATAAGGTATATAGGTCAAAAAATTTCCAAAATCAGTCATTAACAGATAGCCATCTGTAATTTTTAGGATGAAACCCCAACAAAAATGAAAGTGTAAGCATATCAGTATCTTGAATTTTCCTCATGAGTTCATGTAATTTTACTGGTATTTTTTTCATATGCCCATAGATTTTTTTCAAAGAGTTCCCCAAGGATCAGAATTTGAAATTGAATCACTGAGAAATACTTCTGGCATCTGACTTCTTTATTTTCTCTGATGAACAAGAAATGCATGTACTTTATTCAGTTCCTTTGTTCTTTAGGAAATGAAAAGAAATCATCATCTAATTGAGGTATCCTGTGTGTCACAGAGGCAAGGAGATTTAAGCCACGTCCCTGGGCTTTTATAGTCCCTTACCTGAATTTTATCAGCAATTTAGTGGAATCATGTTTTTTTCGCTTCCTAGCTATCTTCTTGTGTTTCCTGTTAAAACACCAGATGTAAGATGACTTCAATTCCAGAAGGGTCTGCATGGCTGCTCTAGAATCATGATCTGTTTTCACTCCTTATTTTGGGCTTTCATTGGGCTCACTTCTGTTCATTTTCTTTCTTTAAAGGCTGCTTTCTATTTATTTATGTATTGGCTGCGCTGGGTCTTCGTTGCTGCGGTCAGGCTTGTCTCTAGTTTTGGTGAGAGGGGGCCACTCTTGGTTGAAGTGCACGGGCTTCTCATTGTGGTGGCTTCCCTTGCTCTGGAGCACAGGCTCTACAGCACAGACCTGGCAAGTTGTGGCGCACGGGCTTAGTTGCTCCGTGGCATGTGGGATCCTCCCGGACCAGGGATTGAATCCATGGCCCCAGGATTGGCAGGCAGATTCCCAACCACTGGACCACCAGCGAAGTCCTGTTCATTTTCTAATATTTAGATATTTTATTCTTTTCCTTCCTTGGGCTAACATTCATTATCTTTGTTCCTCTGATTTTTTCCTTGTTAGTTTTAACTTACCCTCTCTTATTTTATTTACCATATTTAAAAATTAATTATCCTGATCCCATGTTACTTATTCCTCACACCAAGGATTTATCATCTTCATAAAATCGTACTCTTTTAACAATCAAAGTAGGATTACAGCTAAAGTTTTAGAGGTGTTTTGCTTTCTTTCACACATATGATTTTTCCACTAGCAAAATTTATCTGTTTACCATTAAAAAAGGGGATATAACTGAAATACTAAATTTTCTAAAATCTGGTAACTCTCCACTGTGGTTTTCTGACTTCTTTCCACTTTTAATTTCCAACTTTTTTGGAGGGACTGTTTTAACACATCATCTCTCAATTTTCATGTTCCCATTCTGATTAATCATTATCTTTTTAAACCAGAGGTCGCTCACACTTTACTTGTTATGTAAAAATTTAGCTAAGGCTTTACTTAAAATTAGTTTGCACGACATACAGTAAGTTAGATAAAGATGGTTTTCGAAACTGTCAACCTATAAATGGGTTACAGAAGTCAAAAAGTCCTGTACAGTATTACACAAAAACGTGCTTCTTTACATTCCCATGCAAATTTCTCTAGACAATGATTTGTCTCACATTTAGGAAGAAATCCAAAACCTCCACATGGTTAGGAAACACTTAATTTACACTTAAGAAAACACTTAATTTAAATTTTAATTTACTTAAAATTAGTTTGCAAAACTTGAGGATTATCTACTTAATCTGATTACACTTGACTGGCAAGCATCATCACTGAATTTCAGAACTTTCACTCACTCTCAGCATTTGAAACAGGTAGAACACAAGAAAGTCCTTCATTATTCATATTCATTAGGTTAACAAATATCTGTGGAATTTCTACTATGTGGTGGGCACTGTTCACCCCTGAATAGGGTGGACATGATCCTTGCTCTCAAGGACATCCTGGTCTAGGGGGAAGATAAACATATTGCAATACATGGCCTTAGCATCTGTGATTGGGGTAAGCACAGTGTTAGAGAACGGACCAGGTGGGCAATGATGGAGACAGGACATGTGCACTGAGACTTGAAGGACCTGGAGAGGTAAGCTCTTACAAGCACTCTAGAAAGAGAAAAGAGTTGAAAAAAACAATTAGAGGCATGATAACGGACCTTGGGGAACTCCAGGGACTTGATGTAACTGATGATGTTGGGGGAGGGCAGGCGGGGATGATGGGAAGCGGGTAGGGATCAGACTATGGATGGCTTGTGTGCCATGCTGAAGGGTGCAGGTTATTCGGAAGAACTTTAAGCAGAAATATAATGATTAGATTTGTATTAATGATTTAAAAGGGGTGCTCTAGCAGTGGGGGCCACTGACATGACTCAGAAGATCCTCATTCACACGTACACAGGGTGTTTCTCATGAGAGCTGAGCCTAGCGCCTACGAAGGTCAGAGGGGTTAGGACATCCACCAACACAGAGCATTTACCCATTTTTCTCTTTTGCTTCTTTTTCTTCTTCTCTCTCTTTCCTATCCCCTCAGCCTCTTCCTTCTCTTAAACATTCTCTTAAGAAGCTCTGAAAACAGATCATGGGAGTCTTTACAAATATCAGTGAAAACTTTTCTGATTTAGTTGTAAATGTCTTCCGTCTTTTTCTCTAGGGTCAGTGTTACATTACTTATTGGCAGGATTTCCTTTCATGGATGCTCAGATCTCCTCCTTTCCCTTTCCCACCAGTAATTCTTCATCAAAACCTTCATCAAAACCTATAATCACCTTCAACATGGGGGTGGGGAGGGAAAATAGAAATTCAAGTAAATTGATTTTACTGTTGTCTTGTGGTCTCACAGAGAGTTTATTAGTAGAATAAAAAAGCTTCTAGTGACTTTCATGTTTTTCACAATGTTTTTTAAACTGTAGGCTGTGACCCACGTGTAGGTCATGAAATACACTTTATAGGCCATAACTTGCATTTTTTAAAAAAGAAACAGGACCTAGTCTAATGGAATAGAAAATACCAGGGTGCCTTGAATAGGGTCGATACTCTTTCAGGAAGGTTTGTTTCAGTTATAATCATATACATTTATTCATGCAGATCATATGAAACATGTCTTACTATGAGTGGTAACCAAAAAGATTAAATTTTAAAAAATCGAAAATAGCTTTGAGCTTTCCGCCCCTGACTCTGCAGAGGTCGCACGTGCAAGTCTTCTCTGCACTAGGTGGCGTCCTACCTGCTTGCCGCCCGCAGGGGCAATTTCTCCCCCAGCTCCAAGGACATGGAAAAGATCCTGAACAGGGTGTCCATAATCCAGGCAGATGACGACCGGCTCAACAAGGTCATCAGTGAGCTGAATGGGAAGAACACTGAGGACGTCCTTGTCTAGGGTATAGGCAAGCTGGCCAGTGTGCCCGCAGGCGGCGTCCTGGCAGTGTCCGCCCCAGCTGCAGCAGGGGAAGAGGAAGAAGGAGTCACATGACCACATGGGGTTGGGCTTGTTTGATTTGAGTCCGGCTTTCCTGCAGATAAAACCCTTTTTACGTAAAAAAAAAAAAAAAGTTTGAAAATTTTTCTACTCTGAAGATCAAAAAAATTGAGAACCAGAGAAGTTGACTTGTCCAAGTCCGAGAATTAGTGGCAAAGGCAAGATTTGAATTTAGGTCTTCAAATAGCCTGATATTTTCTGAGCAAAAGTTGACTAATTGCTGAGCATGAGGACTGGAGGGCGTGGATTTCATTTACTTACTTTATCCTTGAGATCACATTGTGATAGATGATCAAATGTCTATAATGCTTTGCTGCTTAGTATTTATGAGCACACTGTGTTGCTCTTATACTTCGTGTCATAGATTAGCCTTAGACTTAGACAGATTGCCACCTTATGCCTTTATTAGTCTTAAAATTTTTTTTTGTGTGGATAACTTTGATATATATTCATTCATACTTATGTTTTGAATAAAGATAACTTAGTTCTTTTTGTTTCTCAGATGAATGACTGAATGATTTTTTTGGTCCTTTCTTTCACAGTCCTTGGAGAAGGAAATGGCAACCCACTCCAGTACTCTTGCCTGGAAAATCCCATGGACGAAGGAGCTTGGTAGGCTACGGTCCCTGGGGTTGCAAAGAGTCGGACACGACTGAGCAGCTTCACTTTTCTTTCTTTCACAGTCCTTAACCACATTGAAAAACAAACATTCTGGCATATTTAGAGAATATTTCTCCTGAAATTGGGGAAATACTAGGTGCACGTCAGGGTTCCTTCAGTCTAATGGTTCTATTGCTTTTTACCTTTGTAATTAATATTTTTGGATGTCTTCTTCATTTCTCCAAGAAATTAAACTTTTTTTTCTTTGGACTTAATTTCAGGGAGGCGTTGAGGCACAGCAAAGAATACAGGCTTGGGAATTGAGAGAACCGACTCCTGGTTCTTCTTGTCACCTAGTTTATTGTTTTAACTTCAGCAGGTCCCATAACATTTGGGGGAATTGATTTCTTTATTTGAAAACTGAGAATGTCATCTAGATAATCTATAGTTGCTGTAATCAATCAGTGTTTCCTAACCATGCGGAGGTTTTGGATTTCTTCCTAAATGTGAGACAAATCATTGTCTAGAGAAATTTGCATGGGAATGTAAAGAAGCACGTTTTTGTGTAATACTGTACAGGACTTTTTGACTTCTGTAACCCATTTATAGGTTGACAGTTTCGAAAACCATCTTTATCTAACTTACTGTATGTCGTGCAATGTGCCAGATTCTTTATATTTCCTTTCTGGAACTTCCTAAGGAATTCCTGATTTTGCTTCCTTCCTGTTTCCTGAATGATGTCCTCCATAGTTCAAGTCTCCTAAAGTTGGAAAACAATTTGAGCAAGCTTTATGCCTTCCTGTCTATTAACTTCACTTACCAATACTTCTCATTTGTCCATTTAGTAACTTGATAGTGTGTTTATTTTGAATAATGACATGGACAATAGCCCATTAAAATCCATTTCTCATGTAGCGATCCTTTTTTATTCATTCATTCTACAATATTTATTGGGCATCTCCTTGGGTCAGGCACTGAGTTCCTTGTTGAGGATATAATGGCAGATAAGATAGACACTGTCTTTTCCTCAAGAGGCTTTCTGGAGTATTGACTGCATGCATGCTCAGTTGTGTCCAACTCTCTGTGACCCTGTGGACTGCAACCCACAGGCTCATCTGTCCATGGATTTTCCTGGCAAGAATACTGGAGTGGGTTGCCATTTGTTCCTTCAGGGGATCTTCCCAATTCAGGGATTGAAACCATGCCTCTTGGTCTCCAGCATTGGCAGGCAGGTTCTTTACCACTAGCGCCATCTGGGAGGCCCAAGAGGCTTCCTGATTTATCAGTGGCATTGTTGAAAGGACTAACAAGCACAGTGTATGGCTTAGAGCCTGATACATAGCAGGCTCTCAGGCAATATTTGTTCCAATAGCTGACTTATACTAAGTTACATTTGAAAGTGCTAGTTGCTCAGTTGTGTCACACTCTTTGCTACCAATACCCCAGAGTTTTCCAGGCAAGGATACTTGAGTGGGTTGCCATTTCCTTCTCCAGGGGAATCCTCCCAACCCAGGGATTGAACCTGGGTCTCCTATATTACAGGCAGATTCTTTACCATCTGAGCCACCAGAGAAGCCCAGGCTTCCTGAAGAGACTGACAAAAAACGAGTTACCAAAGAGTTTGTTTTGGCCACACCACTTGACATGTGGGATCTTGGTTCCCTGACCAGGGATCACACCAGTGCCCCTTTTGATGGAAGCACAGAGTTTTAACCACTGGACTGCCAGGGAAGTCCCCCAAAGAATTTAATAAATTATTTCAAGTTCAACAAAATGGATGGACTTTGAGGCCAGGCAGCCAGAGCCTCAATCCCAGGTTTATTACTTACTATGTATATGCATCAGACAGTTCTTGTGAGCTACCTTCAGATTCTCTGGTCTTAATCATCCCCAGGGGCTTTGCCTACAAAGAGAAGGAAAACCCATTTTTTTCCTCTACCTTCCTAGGTTCACTGGCTGCGTCCCCCCATTAAACTAGTAAGAAAAAGTTTAGAAAGAGAGAAAGAGAGAGAAAAAAAACAAACTGATTTGCTTATATACATAGACATATAGTGACTTCCCAGGTGGCTCTAGTGGTAAAGAACCCACCTGCCAACGCAAGTAGACGTAAGAGATGCGGGTTCGATCTCTGTGTCCGGCAGATCCCCTGAAGAAGGGAATGGCTACCCACTCCAGTATTCTTGCCTGGAGAATCCCATGGACTGAGAACCCTGGCAGGCTGCAGTCCAGAGGGTTGCACAGAGTGCGACACAACTGAAGTGACTTAGCATGCACACACGCACATAGACACAGAGATTTACAAGGAAATGAAAACTCAAGGAGGCAGTCTGATTGAGGCTTATAGACCATCTCAGGGCTTCCTTGGTGGCTCAGACAGTAAAGAATCTGCCTGCAGTGCAGGAGACCCTGGTTCAATCCCTGGGTCGGGAAGATCCCCTGGAGAAGGGAGTGGCTACCCACCCTAGTATTCTTGCCTGGAGAATTTCATGGACAGAGGAGCCTGGCAGGCTACAGTCCATGGGGTTGCAAAGTCACCACTATGTGAGTAACACTTTCAAGCTAAACAAAAGAGCTGCAGCTTCTGGGTGGAGGAGGCAGATTGTGGAAAGGAGAAGGGAGGAACCACAGATAACTAAGGGTTGATTCCTTATGTAAATAAGTCTCTCAGGTGATAAGACTAGTCTCTGGGTGCAGCTATTTCTCTGGTGAGAGACCTTTACAAGTGGAAATTTCCTTTTTAACTGTAAATTTACAGCATAAAAAGGGAATTTTTTACTCTATTTTTAGGCAGTTAGGAGGAAGTAAAGAGCTTTTTCTGCAACTTTTGGCCCTCAATTGCCTTTCAGTTCAGTTCAGTTCAGTCCCTCAGTCATGTCCCACTCTTTGAGACCCCCATGGACTGCAGCATACCAGGCCTCCCTGTCCATCACCAACTCCCAGAGTTTACTCAAACTCATGTCCATCCAGTTGGTGATGCCATCCAACCATCTCATCCTCTGTCATCCCCTTCTCCTCCCTCCCTCAATCTTTCCCAGCATCAGGGTCCTTTCCAATGAGTCAGTTCTCCACATCAGGTGGCCAAAGTATTGGACTTTCAGCTTCAACATCAGTCCTTCCAATGAACACCCAAGACTGATTTCCTTTAGGATGGACTGGTTAGATCTCCTTGCAGTCCAAGGGACTCTCAAGAGTCTTCTCCAACACCACAGTTCAAAAGCATCAATTCTTTGGTGCTCAGCTTTCCTTATAGTCCAACTCTTGCTTCCATACATGGCTATGGGAAAAACCATAGCTTTGACCAGACAGACCTTTGTTGACAAAATAATGTCTCTGCTTTTTAATATGCTGTCTAGGTTGACCATCTTTTCTTCGAAGGAGCAAGTGTCTTTTAATTTCATGGCTGCAGTCACCATCTTCAGTGATTTTGGAGCCCAGAAAAATTAAGTCTGTCACTGTTTTCACTGTTTTCCCATCTATTTGTCATAAAGTGATGGGACCAGATGCCATGATCTCAGTTTTCTGACTGTTGAGCTTTAAGCCAACTTTTTCACTCTCCTCTTTCACTTTCATCAAGAAGCTTTTTAGTTCTTCTTCACTTTCTGCCATAAGAGTGGTGTCATCTGCATATCTGAGGTTATTGATATTTCTACCAGCAATCTTGATTCCAGCTTGTGCTTCATCCAGCCCAGCGTTTCCCACGATGTACTCTGCATATAAGTTAAATAAGCAGGGTGACAATATACAGCCTTGACATACTCCTTTCCCAATTTGGAACCAGTCTGTAGTTCCATGTCCAGTTCTAACTGTTGCTTCTTGACCTGCATACAGATATCTCAGGAGGCAAGTCGGATGGTCTAATATTCCCATCTCTTTCAGAATTTTCCACAGTTTATTGTGATCCACACAGTCAAATGCTTTGGTGTAGTCAATAAAGCCGAAATAGATGTTTTTCTGTTACTCTCTTGCTTTTTTGATGATCCAACAGATGATGGCAATTTGATCTCTGGTTCCTCTGCCTTTTCTAAGTCCAGCTTGAACATCTGAAAGTTCATGGTTCACATACTGTTGAAGCCTGGCTTGGAGAATTTTGAGCATTACTTTACTAGCGTGTGAGATGAATGCAATTGTGCAGTAGTTTGAGCATTCTTTGGCATTGCCTTTCTTTGGAATTGGAATGAAAACTGACCTTTACCAGTCCTGTGGCCATTGCTGAGTTTTCCAAATTTGCTGGCATATTGAGTGCAGCACTTTCACAGCATCATCTTTTAGGATTTGAAATAGCTCAACTGGAATTCCATCCCTTCCACTAGCTTTGTTTGTAGTGATGCTTCCTAAGGCCCACTTGACTTCAAATTCCAGGATGTCTTGCTCTAGGTGAGTGATCACACCATCGTGATTATCTGGGTTGTGAAGATCTTTTTTATATAGTTTTTCCATGTATTCTTGCCACCTCTTCTTGATATCTTCTGCTTCTGTTAGCTCAAAAAAATTCATATGCCAAAGAGGCATATTTAGGGGCAGCATATTCTGCCAACCTTCAGTCTGCCTTTTGAATACCCTCCTCCCTCAGGAAAAAAGGGGTTTCCCAGGTGGCTCAGTAGTAAAGAATCCACTTGCAATACAGAAGATGCACGTTCAAGCCCTGGATCAGCAAGATTCCCCTGAAGAAGGAAATGGCAACCCATTCAGTATTCTTGCCTGGAAAATTTCATGGACAGAGGAGCCTGGCAGGCTACAGTCCATGGGGTCGCAAAGAGTCAGACATGACTGAGCGACTGAGCATAGCCAGTAAAAAGCATTTCTATTCAAACAAAAAACCAAAAAATCAGAGTTTCATGAGTAGAGCAAATTATAAACCCAGTTTTGAGGACTAGAAAAGAAATAAAAATTATTTATAGATGTTGGGCTCAAAGCATGGTTAGATAATGGAGAGAGGATGACTGTCACAATCTTACTTCCAATTTCCTGGTTTGCAGTCTGAATGTCTTTGGTAATGGCAGGTATATCATTGTCATAGTCATAGTTATTTTTTTCAGAGCAAAGCACGAAAGGGTCTGACATTAGCTTGTAGAGCCCTTTTGTTATTGTTGCTCAGTCACTAAGTTGTGTCCCACTCTTTGTGACCCCATGAGCTGCAGGACTCCAGGTTTCTCTGTCTTTCACTGTCTCCGGGAGTTTGCTCAAACCCATGTCCATTGAGTCAGTGATGCCATCCAACCATCTCATCCTGTGTTGCCTTCTTCTTCTCTTTCTCTCAATCTTTCCCATCATCAGGGTCTTTTCCAGTTAGCTGGCTCTTTGCATCAGGTGGCCAAAGTGTTGGAGCTTCAGATTCAGCATCAGTTCTTCCAATGAAAATTCAGGATTGGTTTCCTTTAGGATCGACTGCTTTGATTTTCTTGCTGTCCAAGGGACTCTCAAGAATCTTCTCCAGCACCACAAAGCATCAGCTCTTTGGTGCTCAGTCTTCTTTATGGTGCAACTCTCACATCCATACATGACTACTGGAAAAACCATAGCTTTGACTATACAGACCTTTATTGGTAAAATGATGTCTCTGTTTTTTAATACTCTGTCTGGGTTTTTAACATGCTACCTAGGTTTGTCACAGCTTTTCTTCCAAGGAGTAGGTGTCTTTCAATTTTGTGGCTGTAGTCACCATCCACAGTGATTCTGGAGCCCAAGAAAAAAAACTCTGCCACTGTTTCCCTTTTTCTCCCATCTATTTGCCATGAAATGATGGGATTGGCCTCCATGATCTTAGTATTTTCAATGTTGAATTTTAAGCCAGCTTTTTCACTCTCTTTCACCTTCATCAAAAGGCTCTAGTTTTTCTTCACTTTCTGCCACTGAAGTGGTATCATTTGCATATCTGAGGTTGCTGTATTTCCCCTGGCAATCTGGATTCCAGCTTGTGATTTACCCAACCTGGCATTTCTCATGATGTACTCTGCATGTAAGTTAAATAAGCAAGGTGACAATATATAGCCTTGACATACTCCTTTCCAAGTTATAAACCAGTCCGTTGTTCTATGTCCAGTTCTAACTGTTGCTTCTTGACCTGCATACAGGTTTCTCAGGGGGCAGATACGGAGGTCTGCTGTTAGATAGTTCTAATGAAGATCCGGATAGTCAGGTTTTCATTCTCAGTGATACCAAATAAGAAAGGTAAGAGATAAACTAGAGATCTTAATTACTAACAAAATGTAGAAAATAGCAGGAGCTTGTTTACTAAGAGGTGAAAAAAGCAAGAAGAGAGCAAACATGGTTAGAATCCAACCACCCATAAGGATCTGCTCTATTTTTCATTGTCAAAGAATTTCTTTCTCTAGAATTGAAACAGTGTAACCCAGATTGGGACTTGAACCCAAGATCTTTTAACTGAGATCACATACCTGGTCTCAGGACTCATCGTTCTGGTTCTTGATGTCTTATCACAGAGAGAATTCAGTGAGAGAGAAAGTGACAGGTAAGAAGTGGATTTATTTAGAGGGAAACACACTCCACAGACAGTATGCACCATCTCAGAAGGCAAGAGTGGCCTCAAAATATGATGTGGTTATTTTTATGGGCTGGGTAATTTCATAGACTGATAAGTGGGAGGAGTATTCTAACTATTTCGGGGAAGGGGCAGAGATTTCCAGGAATTGGGCCACCGCCCACATTTTGATCTTTATAGTTGGCCTTGGAACTGTCATGGTGCTTGAAAGAGTGGCATTTATCTTGTTGATATGTTACAGTGAGCGTATACTGAGGCTCAAGGTCTAGTGGAAGTTGGTTCCTCCGCCATCTTGGACCTATTTGGTCCAAGACTAGAGATCTCTTCAAGAAAATGAGAGATACCAAGGGAATATTTCATGCAAAGATGGACAAAATAAAGGACAGAAATGGTGGGCCTAACAGAAGCAGAAGATATTAAGAAGAGGTGGCAACAATACCCAGAAGAACTACACAAAAAAAGATCTTTATGACCCAGATAATCATGATGGTGTGATCACTCACCTAGAGCCAGACATCCTGGAATACAAAGTCAAGTGGACCTTAGGAAGCATCACTACAAAGTTAGTGGAGGTGATGAATTCCAGTTGAGCTATTTCAAATATTAAAAGATGATGCTGTGAAAGTGCTGCACTCAATATGCCAGCAAATTTGGAGAACTCAGCAGTGGCCACAGGACTGGAAAAGATCAGTTTTCATTCCAATCCCAAAGAAAGGCAATGCCAAAGAATGTTCAAACTGCCACACAATTGCACTCATCTCACACGTTAGTAAAGTAATGCTCAAAATTCTCCAAGCCAGGTTTCAACAGTACATGAACTGTGAACTTCCAGATGTTCAAGCTGGACTTACAAAAGGCAGAGGAACCAGCGATCAAATTGCCATCATCTGCTGGATCATCAAAAAAGCAAGAGAGCTCCAGAAAAACATCTATTTCTGCTTTATTGACTACACCAAAGCATTTGACTGTGTGGATCACCACAAACTATGGAAAATTCTTCAAGAGATGGGAATACCAGACCACCTTACCTGCCTCCCAAGAAATCTGTATGCAGGTCGAGAAGCAACAGTTAGAACTGGACATGGAACAACAGACTGGTTCCAAATTGGGAAAGGAGTATGTCAAGGCTGTATATTGTCACCCTGCTTATTTAACTTATATGCAGAGTACATCGTGGGAAACGCTGGGCTGGATGAATCACAAGCTGGAATCAAGATTGCTGGTAGAAATATCAATAACCTCAGATATGCAGATGACACCACCCTTATGGCAGAAAGTGAAAAAGAACCAAAGAGCCTCTTTTGGAAGTGAAAGAGGAGAGTGAAAAAGTTGGCTTAAAACTCAGTATTCAGAAAACTGAGATCATGGCATCTGGTCCCATCACTTCATGGAAAATAGATGGGGAAACAGTGGAAACAGTGAGAGATTTTATTTTGGGGGGCTCCAAAATCACTGAAGATGGTGACTGCAGCCATGAAATTAAAAGACACTTGCTCCTTGGAAGAAAAGTTATGACCAACCTAGGTAGGTTGGTCATACTAAAAAGTAGAGACATTACTTTGCCAACAAAAGTCTGTCTAATCAAAGCCATGGTTTTTCCAGTAGTCATGTATGGATGTGAGAGTTGGACTATAAAGAAAGCTGAGCACCGAAGAATTGATGTTTTTGAACTGTGGTGTTGGAGAAGACTCTTAAGAGTCCCTTAGACTGCAAGAAGAACCAACCAGTCCATCCTAAAGGAAATCAGTCCCGAGTATTCATTGGAAGGACTGATGTTGAAGCTGAAAGTCCAATACTTTGGCCACCTGATGTGGAGAACTGACTCATTGGAAAAGACCCTGATGCTGGGAAAGATTGAAGGTGAGAGGAGAAGGTGATGACAGAGGATGAAAGGCATCACTGACTGGATGGACATGAGTTTGAGTAAACTCCGGGAGCTGGTGATGGACAGGGAGGCCTAGCAAGCTGCAGTCCACGGCCTGGTAAATAGTTGGACATGACTGAGTGACTGAACTGAACTGATTTAGGCTCTCTTAAGTCTGCTTTGCTGGAACTTTAGATAAGGGAGCTCAGATTAGATTTTTAAATGTCTTGTGAGGGTAGGCTGCTAAGCCAAGAATTTATCATCATTCTTCATCTTCAGTACCTATAGATTTGGCGCATTCCTTCTTTCTCAGGTGTCCCAATGTATTTTAAGTCTCCTGCGTCCCTTAGGAAGTAATCTTTCTCACTTACCTGTAAGACCAAGAAGCCTCTAAGCCATGTGGGTTTCTAAGAGGGCATTGTAAGCATGGATTGCATACAGTGAACCTTAGTTCTTAAAGCTTTCTGGTCATATCTGATTTTATGCACATCATTCTCAAATTCACCACTCCAATGAAATCCTTGGTGATATCACCAATGTTTCAAACTGTGTCCTATTAATAAACACAACAGATTTTTAATTTTTTATTTTTGGCTGTCTGGTATTTTAGTTCTCTGATCAGGGATCAACCAGGGATGGAACCCGTGCTCCCTGCTGTGGAGGTGTGGAGTCCTAACCACTGGACTGCTAGGCACTTTCCCACAACAAGATTCTTATTGAACATATATTTTTATTGAACAAATAGTTATATTATCATGAAAATGAGAATATTTAATAAGAACTTCCAAATTCATGAGGGATCTGGTGGAAAGAAAAAAGTAAATATTTCATCTTTATTCACAAAGCATACTTTAACATATTTCTGTGAGTTAAACATAGCTTAAAAAAGAAAAGTGGTTCCTTAAATCTGAGAAATGAAACATTAAAGAACCAGTGATGTTTCAAACAAAAAGACCAGAAAAATTATAATCATCCTTATCAGTTCATTCAGCCCCAGGAAATTACTCTTGCTTTGCTTTGATTTGGGGTTAGCGATTTTAAAAATTCATCAGCTTCTCTGTTGGGCTGCATCCCAAGGCCTACAAGGCCTGTACTTGCCCAGGTTTAAGATGGAAGAAAGAGACCAGTGTCAGTGACAGAGACATCAATGACTTAATGGATGGCGGAAAGTTACGTGCCTGAAGCAAGGTCCTGGAGCAACACCCGGCCACGTGTGGCGAATGGCAGGGAGGACACGGTGGAGGTTTTTGCTCCTGGCAGGGAAAGGAAAGATTGCCATATAGAGAGAAAGAACTGATGTCAGGTTGGCTTATTAGTTATCAGGGAAATCAGCAAATGGGCATGCCCCCTCCCCACCCCTATGATAAGAATCGTCACTAGCGGGGGCCTGGAGCAAGTATGTACTAAGATCAGTTATGTGCAAAGAGTGTAGGTGAAGCAGATATTGGTGGAACAGGGAATGTATAGAGAGCAAGAGAACAGCCATCCTGGGTGGCCTGACCATAAGTCTCCATTAGAGTTGTTTGAAGTTTTACCCAGTCCAGTGTCATGATTTTTATGTTATCAGAAACCTGCTCTCCAGAATACTCCCTAGGCTCTTTCTATGAATCTCCCTGAGGTGAAGCATTTTCACCTGTAGTTGACTGCCACCACTTCCAGAACCAATAAGTGTAAGACATTATTTGTGTGTGAATGACAAACTTTAAAATGCCCATGGTTAAAAATCTGATGAAAGTTCATTATAGCAGGGGTCCCCAACTCCTGGGCCACTGGACCTAAGTGGCTAAGACTCTGCACTTCCAATGCAGGGGGCCTGCATTGGATCCCTGGTCAGGGAACTAGATCCCGCATGCCTCAACTGAAAATGAACAACAACAACAAAAAGATCCTGCAACTAAAGACCCTGAGTGTTGAAACTAACACCTGGTCCAGCCAAAGAAATAAATAATATTAAAAATAAAAGATAACCAAAGTGACAATAAAAGATTTCAAAGGCAAATGCAGGTCACATGACTCTTAAAAAAAAAAGAAGACACACTTTAGAACTTCCAATATTTAGAAGTCTGTACTCTTAAGTAATCAAAAACATAGTATAGACAATACAAAGCACAGGAAATTATTTTGATCAGACACAGAATCTTTGTTTCCTAGGCAGATTATTGTTGTTTAGTCACTAAGAGGTGTCTGACTCTTTTGCGACCCTATGGACTGGAGCCCTCCAGGCTCCTCTGTGCATGGGATTTCTCCCAGGCAAGAATGGGAAATTCAGAGTAGGTTGCCATTTTCATCTCCAAGGGATCTTCCTGACCCAGGGGTTGAACCCATGTCTCTTGCATTGGCAGGCAGATTCTTAACCGCTGAGCCACCAGGGAAGCCCAAATGAAACAATACTGTAAAGAAAAAGCCACTGAAGGCTAGTTGGAGGTTCCTATGTCATTCCTTGCCCTGTGTTTCTGGCCACAGTCTATGCCACCTCTTGCATGTTCATGTCACTCACTTTCCTTGTTAGTTTGGAAAGGACCCTGTCTGAACAATGGCTCTGGAGATGACAGCAAACCTTCAGTGGGGCTGGGAGCTGCCAAGCAAAGTGAAACGATGGAGCATGGAAGCTTCATGCCTTTTTCTTGGTCTCCTGCGTTGGTAGGCGGATTTTTTTTTTACCACTGAATCACTCAACAGGTAGAGAAAAATTTGTTACAGTATCATATTAAGAACAGACCAGTAATCAAACTCCAGTTCTGTATCAGTACACTATTGATATTAAAATTCATTTTAAAACCTTATGATGAATACTTTTGGCCAGCTTGACCATATGAGAGAAGACCTTCTTTCTCTTTCCTTTTAAATCTCCTATAAATGGTAAAGAATCTGCCTGCAATGCAGAGACCTGGGTTCAATCCTAAGGTTAGGAAGATCCCCTGGAGAAGGGAATGGCAACCCACTCCAGTATTCTTGCCTGGAGAATTCCATGGACAGGGGAGCCTGGCAGGCTACAGTTCATGGGGTCATAAAGTTGGACATGACTGAATGACTAATATATCTACAGGTTTTTGCCCTTTATTTTCCTCTTTCTCATCTGAAACAACTTTTAAATAACCTTAAACTAATACTTTAGGATAAAATTACTCTCCTTTTTCTTAAAAAAGCATCCTTCATGTCTCACATCCTGCTTTATTTTTCTTGCATACTTTGCACACAGGAGTTTTCCCTTCATTTTTATTATTCCTAATAGCTAATTTACATATGTTGATTAGAATTCTTAACCCTTGGTAAACTTAATTTCCAGGGAAAGCAAGGAAGTGAGCAATTGTGAACTGTGTATTTTGTATATATATGTATATATTAGCATTCTGTGTTAAATTTAAAAATTTATGAATATAGCAATTTTATAATTTTTAGAGGCATCTGTTTCTTCATAGTAAAGTTTTTCAATATGATAAAATAATATAGTTTTTGACAAACCCAAATATCTTAAGTCGGTCTATGGTGAGGCCAAAGTAAATAAAATTAAACTAAATGTTTAGCAAATTAAGGTTTGGTATTTTATCTTATTTGGAAATGATTTTAGATAATCAAAGAATGTCCATCATTTAACTTAACTGAGTATAACTTCAAAGTTTTAAGATACCCAAAAGATTTTGGAAAATATTCTTAAACAGAAAGGCTCATGTAAAAACTTGTTATTCACTTCCATTTAACACACATATTGCTAACAATTATGCTTGAATTGTTCATGAAAATTTCATCTAAAGTTGTTTTCTTGTTAACAGATTTTGTAACATGCATGTTAGGAAAATATTAAAAGTCATGGGAGTAAAGAAACTAAGAATTAAACACATGCTTTAGAATAAATTTATAATTTTAAACAGCTAGTAGAGATAACATACTCTCATTGGACTAAAAAACCCAAGTTTAATAAAATTGTATGTCTGCATGATATTTAATGCCAACAACTTTCAGGACACAACTTTTTTTTTCTTTAACCAGCAATAATAAACTAGTCTTATTACCATACATTATCTGAGATCACATGGACTTGAAAAAAAAATTCAACCAATTTGGGTTAATTCCTCTTTTTCTGACAGTTTTAGGAATACTTAACTTATTTAAGTGTTCCTTTTTAAACCAATTAAAGCAGAGCTCTTTTATGAATTTTGGCAATAACATTCATAAGTAGAAAAATATCACATACACAAAATATACATATGTAGACATAAACATTGAGACAGACACAAATAGAGATCTTATAGCATTCATTTAAAAATTTTATATGTGACTTAGATACAAATAATATAGAACTTACTGGTTTATCTAAAATATTTGGATCCAAATTGTATTCTGATAGGTAGAACAAGTTAAGGTTACCTAATGAACTAAGACTTTTTAGCATTTAGCCAACTAAAATATTGTATGATTTTACTTAAATGAAATCTTAAAAAAAATTTAAAAATATTTAAGAGATCTCATAAATTGATGGAAGACTTTGGTGGTTGCCAGAGGTGGGAGGTGAGAAGGGTGGGTAAAAGGGGCTCAGGTGGTTATGAAAGAGGAGGACGGGAACAAGTACAACCTTTAAAAGAATGACGTGGGCAGAAGACATGACATAAACTGATTAGAACCAACTAGGTTCAAGATTGTGGACAAGTCAACTTCCACTAGACCTATGTGCTCACTGTAACACATCAGCAAGCTAAATGACACACCCAATAGGTGCCATGACAGTTCCAAGGCCGACCACCAAAAAGTGGGTGATTGCCCCAAACCTGAAAATCCCCACCCCTTCCCCCAAATAGCTGAAATACTCCTCCTGCTCATTAGCCTATGAAATTATCCATCCCTATAAAAACTGACAACTCCATACCCTCGTGCCACTCTCAGCTTCTGAGATGGCCCACACTCTCTCTGTGGAATGTGTTTCTCCACTTCTTATTTGTCACTTTCTCCCTGAATCCTTTCTGCCATGAGATATCAAGAACCTGAGTTTCACTAAGTCCTGAGACCAGGTGTGATCTCAGTTAAAAGACCTTGGGTTGAAGTCCCAATGTGGGTTTTGGCTGGTTTCAAGTCCCGGTGTTTGAGTTCACGTCCCAATCTGAGTTACATGGTTTCAGTTAAGAGGTAAAAACTTAGAGTTATAAGATAAATAAGTCCTGACGATGTAATGTACAGCAGGGGGACTATAGTTAACAATACTATGTTGCATATTTGAAGCTTCCTAAAAGAATAATCTTGAAAGTTCTTATCACAGGAAAAAAAATTCTAGCTATGTGTGGTAATGGATTTTACCTAAATTTATTGTGATAATCACTTTGCCTTAACTTATACCAAGTCACTATGTCTTTTATTTTATTTTACTTTATTTTATTTTGGCTACACTGGGTCTTCATTGCTGTGCTCCGGCTTTCTCTAGTTGCAGCAAGTGGGGGCTACACTTGGTTGCGGAGCTCCGGCTCTAGAGTGCGTGGGCTGCAGTAGTTGTAGCTTGTAGTAGCTGTGGCACATGGGCTTAATTGCTCCTTGACTTGTGGAATCTTCCTGGACCAGGGATTGAACCCATGTTCCCTGCATGGGCAGGCAGATCCTTAACCACTGGACCACCAGGGATGCCCTCACACAGCTTCTCGGAGTTGTTCAGGCACGATCAAGCCATCAGTAGGACTGGATACCACACAGTGGCCCCATTACTTCCTCCTGACCCGACTTCACTCCTGCTTCCTGAGGGTGTACTCTCTAGTTAAGGTGTGGGACATACGCATTTACTTCAGCCTCTGCTTTCTGGGAAAACAGGTTAGGGTGGACCTTTTGAAAAAATTACCTTTCAGTGCCTCAGCTTCCTCATTTGACACCTATAAATTATAATAATAGTACCTGCCTCATAGGGTTGAATATTAAGCAAATTTCTACACATAATGCTCTTAGTGGAGGGCCAGTATGTATCACAGATGTGCTAGCTTTATCACTTGTTTATTCTAAGGGCAATGGGGAGTCAGTGAGGAATTTTAAGGAAACTATCAAGAGCTGATTGACATTTTAATAAGTTCCCTCCTTTATCTATGTGGGAAATAGATTACAAAGAGACAAGGATAAACATGGAGAAACATTTAGGAGGCTATTGCGATAGTAATGGGAAGAGATTTTAGTCACCTAGATGAGAGTATTAGCAGTGGAAACCAATAGAAGTGGACAGATCCAAGAAATACTTTGGAAGTAGAACCTAGAGAACTCAAAAAATAGATTAGATGGGGCAGCGAGCCAAAAGGAAAAGCACCTAAAAAATATATTGGCTTTCATGCCATATGGACAGCATGCTTTCAGTTGAACCCTTTTCCTCAAGATATGCAGTCAATTCCTCCCCATCCCAAGACCACTGGATTGTCTTTGCTGAAATTCTTGCTTGCTCTTCACTTGTACATCCTATGACTTAATGAGATGTTATTGTCCACCATCCAGTTTTCGCCTGGCACTCCCCCTTGTGCCCCAGTAATGGACACTTACAACAGCAAGATGCAAGTCTTTGTCGTGTTATCCCAACTCCCTGGCTCCTCCCAACTCCTCAATCCAGTTATCTCCCTTTGCCTGCTTCTTGCAAGCTTGCTAGGTAGACCTATCCCCTACCCTTCTATATTTGCACCTAGAGCTTCAACCTACTCTTGGAACGCCATTTTTATTTAACTGGCTATTTTCTTTCTCCATCTTTACTCATTTACCTGGGCTTCCCTGGTAGCTCAGCTGGTAAAGAACCCGCCTACAATGCAGGAGACCCAGGTTTGATTCCTGGGCTGGGAAGATTCCCTGGAGAAGGGATAGGCCACCCACTCCATTATTTTGGGATTCCCTAGTGGCTCAGACAGTAAAACTACCTGCAATGCCGGAGAGCTGGGTTGATCCCTGGGTTGGGAAGATCCCTTGGGGAAGAGAACGGCTACCCACTCCAGTATTCTTTCCTGGAGAATTCCATGGACAGAGGAGGCTGGCAGGCTACAGTCCATGGAGTCACAAAGAGCTGGACATGACTGAGTGATTTTCACTTTGCTCATTAAATTTGAACTCCCACACTTACCTGAATCAGAAGAGAATTAGAAAAATGATCCTTGACTCCTCAAACCAACCCCACTCACCCCTACTCACCCTCATGTCAGTAAAAAGTCAATTGGCCCTTCTGGTTGTTCAGGCTAAAACCTTTAGAGTTGTTCTGCATGTATGCCTTTCTCTTACACCCACATCCAATCTGCCAGCTAATCCTGTTGGTCTTACCTTCAAAATGTATTTCAAGTTCATCCACTTCTGACCACCACTGGTTCCATCCGGGTCCAAGTCACTGTATCTCTCCTCAGGGTGGTTTCAATAGTTTGTTTCCCGCTGGTCTCTCTGCTTCTGCTTTTGTTCCCTGTAATCAGTATTCTACACAGTGGCCTGGGTGATCCCGTCAGAACCTTCAGATCAGGTTACTCTTCTGCTCAACATCTTTCAGTGGTTTACCATCTCACCCAAAGTAAAATCCAGCGTCTTTCACAGCCCCCAATATGTGGCCCCATTCCCTCCAATGTTGCCTTGTACTTGCTCTTCCCCTTCCTCATCCCTTCACTACAAGCTCACTGGTACCTTGCTGTCTCTCACGCACACTGGGCCTGCTCCCCTCTCAGGGTCTTCCATTCATCGTCCCTCCGATGAGCATGGGATGCCCCAGATGTCTGTGTGGATGGTTCTCTCCCCTCCTTCAGGTCCCTGCTCAGATGCTATCTTCTCAGTGAGCCATCCTGACCATCCTCCCTTCTCACCAACCACAGTTGGTGGTTTCCCTTCCCTGTGTTACTTTTCTCTAAGACACATCCTCTCAAACTATTTACACGAATGCCAGCTATAAAGCACTTGGCTCCCAGCTTCTGCCCAGCCTTTGTTCTCAGTTCTTAACCAGCTAAATTTCTTGTGGGCAGGGAGGTGAGAGGAGTTTGGATGTGACCACCACCTGACAATTGGGATTTTCTCAGTTCTCTGTCTATTGATACTGTACTTCATTATCTTTTCCTAATATTTATTTTTATTTATTTGACTGTGCTGGGGCTAGTTGCAGCATGTGGGATCTTTAGTTGTAGCATGCAAACTCTTAGTTACCGCTTGTGGGGTCTAGATCCCTGACAGGGATAGTACCCTGCCCACCCAGCCTCTTCCCACCCTCCCCCACACTCCCTCGCATTGGGAGCCCGAAGTCTTAGCCACTGGACTACTAGGGAATTCCCTGTCTCATTATCTTTATATTATCAACTGAAAATATTCTACATTAACTTCACAATAATGGAACCCCAGATTTTACACTAGGGAATTTTTGTAGCCCTCCTTTGTTTTTGCTAGTCTGCTTATCATTCATCCTGCCCACGAGGACAGGGAATTTTTAACCTGTTCTTTTCACAGCATATCTCCAGCACTTAAAACAGTCTTGGCACCTAGTATGCCATTAATAAATATTTGAATTAGTGTTGAGCTAGTAAATGGCTCATCCTCTCCACACACAATGTTCATGACTCACCTGCTTTCAGAAACTCATAGAAACCATTGCTTAATCATAATGTTTTCAAGACCGTAACCCAAAATTCATAATGCCTTATGTTTATATAACACTTTGCAGACCATAAAGCACTTTCACATACTTGATCTCATTTAATCCTCACAACAACTTCATATTCTGATTTTTCACAGGAAGCCAAATCTGAGAGAAATAGAGTGTTTTGTACAAGGTCACAGGAAACTGAATCATAAAGAAATTGAGCGATTTGCTCAAAGTCCACACTACAGAGATTCAGATTCCTGCTGTTTTGACCACAAACCAGATGCAATTTAGACTCCAATATCCTGACTCTTAGGTTCTGCGTTGGATCAGTTGCCCACAGATTCTTCGACTCTGTATCAGCAACATCTGCCATCCCTCCTCAGCAAGCCAGGCGCAGGAGTCCCCGTCCAGTTAATCAGGTTTGCTTCGGTTCTTACTAACTGTGCTAACCCAGCAAAAATGGGGCTGGCTGATTGGCTCTGCCTGGTTGAAAAACCAGGATTAGAGAGTCTGAAAACCAATGTTCTCAATACAGCTCATCTGCAAAAATGGAGATCAAGATTCAGGCTGTAAACACCCAGAAGCAAAAACTCTGTAAAACTCAGTTTATATAGAATTGCATGCAGATAGGGACTTAGCCAAATTCCAGTCAAACCATTTAAATATGCCATCCCATAGCCTTAAATGGAGAAAGAAATGGCAACTCACTTCAGTATTCTTGCCTGGAAAATTCCATGGACTGAGGAGCCTGGACGGGCTACAGTCCATGGGGTCACAAAAGAGTCAGGACTGAGCATACACACACACACACACAGCCTTAAAATTACCACGACCTTTTCAAGAGAATAATTTTCTTATTTCTTCTCAACTCGAAGAAAGAAAGCCCTTTTTTAAGCTGTGTGCAGAGGCTTCTCTAAGTGACTGTTGAGCAAGGTGCTTTCTCTCCTTCCTGTCCATCCATAAGCAAATGTCCCGCTTTCTTTATAAACTTTCTTTGCTTTTAGTCATCTATTGTCACTTCTTTCATAACTCCTTCCCACTCACAGAAAATTCACTATTATCAGGATCCACTCTGGTTTTCCTTCCTATGTGGCTTCCCTGCTTCTACTATGGGCTGCTAAGAGTTCAAAATCCATTTCTTTGTACTGTCACAGATTGTAAATATTCAAAAGCTGGTGACTTGGAGAGGTGAGAGGAGCCACACTCATGATCTGAACCAGAGAAAGGGAGTAGATGCTATCAGGTGCCCCATTTTAATGGCAAACAAATAACATGACTCAGACTGGTTTGGGTGCAGTCTGCATACATCAGACGGGAGGAGGTGGACTGCTGACTTGGCAAAGGACTTGTAAATAGGAGCTGACTTCGGTTTGGCACCTATAATTACACCCGAGCCATAGCTTGCATGTAGATTGTCTCTTAGAAAGAAAGAAGAAAAGAAAGGAAACAAAGAAGGAGGAAGGAGACAAGATGAAATTTTGTTTTTTCTTAATAGGATAGGCTCAGACATTCAGTTTCCTTCCAGAATTTATTTTAAATTGGGACTTCTCGTGCAGAGAACATCCATGAAAACAGTAGAATAGAAAATGCTGTAATTATGTGGAATTTCATAATAATTATTTCACAGATTTCATAAGAAGCATTGATTCCAACACTGAAGTAAGATTTTAAATAATGAGAAGGGACACAATCCCTCTGGTCAAGCCTCCAAGTCATATCGAGAGCATCACAGCTGTTTGTATGTAGTACAGAAAGACTATGTTGAGTAATGCAAGAGAGGAAAAACTTTTCTCTCTACCCTCTCTAGGTTCACTGGCTGCCCACTTCTCCAACCAAACTGATAAGAAATAGATTAATAAGAGAACAACGACAAAACCCAGACTTCCTTATGTATATACACACATGAGTTTCCAAAGAAATGAAAGCTCAAGGAGGTGGCCAGCTGATTGAGGCTTGTATACCATCTTAGGCTAAACAAAGAAAAAGGGATTTTGAGCTTCTGGATGGAGGAGGCAAGTTATAGAAAGAGGAGGGGAGGAAAGCCTGGTAAACATGGGTTATCTATCAGGTTATCCTGTGGAGCAGATAAGAGGCTCCCGGGTAGTGAACTGTCTCAGGGAGTAGCTCTCTTCCTGGTGTGACCCCTTTCTAAGTGGAGATCTCTTTTATGAATGTAAATTTCCATTACAAAAGGGGAAAATTTTACTCTATTTCTGGGCAGTTGGGGGAAGTAAAGAGCTTTTCCTGCATCTTGTTGGTGTTCAGTCGTTCTGTCACGTCCAGCTCTTTGCGACCCCATGAACTGCAGCACTCCAGGCTTCCCTGTCCTTCACTATCTCACAGAGTTTGCTTAAACTCATGTCCAGTGAATCCGTGATGCCTTCCAACCATCTCATCCTCTCGTCCCCTTCTCCTCTTGCCCTCAATCTTTCCCAACATAAGGGTCTTTTCCAATCAGTCAGCTCTCTGCATCAGGCGGCCAGAGTACTGGAGCTTCAGCTTCAGCATCAGTCTTTCCAATGAATGTTCAGGGTTGATTTCCTTTAGGACTGACTGGTTTGATCCTTTTGCTGTCCAGGGGACTCTCAAGAGTCTCCTGCATCTGCTGGTCTTCAATTGCATTTAGCTGAAAGCAATCCATATGCCAAAGAGGCACATTTTGGGGTGGCACATTCTGGAATGCTTTAGTCCAAATGGTTAACGATATTATTTTCTTTTTTTAAGCTATAAAGTTCCCTAAGGACAGGGGAAAGAATATGTATGAACGTACTATAGCACATAGCAAATGTGGTTTGCTAGAGGTACAAAGTGCTATAGAAGCCAAGGAAATGCAGTTTTCTGCTGTCTGAGAGGTTTTTGGCTTTCTGAAGAAGGTGACATTTGAAGAATGGGTGGGATTTGTATCTTTGCTAAGTGGAGAGAAAATGACAAGAATAGAAGCAGGAAAGTTCAGAAAATATTCAGCTGGTGGGTGAGTGGTCATTTTTGGTTGAAGGATACATTAGGAGAGATGAAGCAAAAGAGAAAGCAAATGCCGAATCGTAGTGTGTTGAGTCTGTTTGAGCAGCTTTGTTTTTATTCTGAGTCCTAGGAAGCCACTGAGGGTTATGGAAAAGAAGAACTTTTTTTTTCTAGAAAGTTCTTTGACAGAAATTGGAGGATGTTTAGAGGAGGTGAGACTGGAGTCTGGGAATATAGTTAAGGAAACCTAGGACCTGAGTTCGGTGAAGAAAATGAGACGGTGAAGAGGTAGAACCCACATGGTTTGGTAACTGGTGAAATGCTTTCCTATGTGTTCAGGGGAAGGA
Organism: Okapia johnstoni; assembly: GCA_024291935.2. NCBI lineage: Eukaryota > Metazoa > Chordata > Mammalia > Artiodactyla > Giraffidae > Okapia > Okapia johnstoni. Next base: position 19,283,207 of record CM044320.1, on the reverse strand, counting down.
GAAGCCTGTGGTGAAAAGAAAAGATTTAAATTGGGATTTTGTAAATGACAAAAACCCAACTTGATTCATCTAAAAAGTTAAAAAGGGGGAACTTACCTGGTGGTCCCGTTGCTAAGACTCTGAGTTCCTGACGCATGGGGGCCTGGGTTTGATTCCTGGTCAGGGAACTAGGTCCCACATGCTCAACTGAAAGGTCCTGCAACTGAGAGTTCACATGCTGCGACTAAAGATCCTACATGCTGTAAGGAAGATCAAATGTTCTGCACATCACAACCAAGACCTGGAACAGCCAAACAAATAAATATTGTTTAAAAAAGGGAGAGAATTAGGGGAAGAAATGAATGAGGTAACCTGTGGGAGCATTGCTTGTTTTATATATATATAAATATAACTGAGTATTCTTGCCTGAAGAATCCCATGGACAGAGGAGCCTGGCAGGCTACAGTCCATAGGGTCGCAAGAGTCAGACATGACTTAGTGACTAAACCACTACCATATGTAACTGAGTCACTTTGCTGTACAGCAGAAATTAAACACAATATGTAAGACAACTATATGCCAATGAAGTTTTTTTTAAAAAGATGGGAAACCGGGATTTTAGTTATAACCACTATGCTCTCTCCATCCTGCCTCTTTTCCATCACACATACAAACCCTATGCTCCAGTTTTGTAACCTTAAATAAATCACTTAATCTCTAATTAAATGAAAATGATAATATCTCAATGACCCCAAGGGCGGGGACTGTATGGAGGGTTTCCTGAGTTTCCTTCTGCCGTGATTATGATCATTATCACAGAATGGATGCTGTCATTCATTCATGGGCCCCAAAGAGCTTACCGTCTGGTCTCAGGGAGACAGGAAACATACAATTACGATTTAACACAAAAATGCTGTAGTGGAGGCGGATGAGATACACAGAGGACATAGAAGGGCCAGGATTCCCACACCAGTCCAGGGAAGTTAGGGAACTTCCTTAGGGGAAGTAACACTCAGGTTGAGCCTCAAGGGAGTTCCCATGCCAGCAAAGAGAACAGGGGTTCCAGGGAGGGAGAACAGCGCATGTTTTAAAAAGGAGACGCGTCTTGAGGAAGAACTGAAAGTAAGTTCATATGAGTGGGATACAGCAAACAAGATATGGAGTAGTGAAAATCTGGGACTAGACAAATGGTCGGATATTATTCAAGATAACTATTGAGCACTCAGTGATGAAGGGCAGTATGCTAGATGCTGATTGATTAGGAATTAGAAGATCTGAGGGAATTATTTGAAAAGGCCTCAAATTAGAGTCAGAAGGGACAGTAATAAAGCTATTGAGACAATCCAGGGGAGACATAATACAAGTCTAGTAAAGACAATGGCTGTGGGGAAAGAGAGGTCAGAATCAACTCTTAGCCTACTGGATGAGGCATAAGGAGAAGAGAAGAATAAAGGGCCACTTTCAACTTTCTGACTTTGGGAAATTGGGTGGATGATGGTGGTGTTTACTGAGGTAGGAGGTTGGTGGAGGCATGTGAAGTTGTGGCACTCACATCTTTTATCCTGGTTTTGCTTTATAGATGCAACATCATTCTTAATATTTCTGAAGATCCTGAAGTACTTTTGTTTGTTTTCCACTCGTGTCTCCTTCTCTTGCCTCCCGTAGAGTTTGCAGTCTGTGAGTTGAGAGTGTGTATTCCAGGCAGACGGACTCCTCCATTGACTGTGGTTTTGCTGTCAGTGTTCTAGGCTGCAGCTAACTCTGAGTATCACTCACCCCTCTTCATTCACCTCCTGACTTTCGGAACTGTGTTGGAATCTCTATTCCTATGCTTCTCTCCCATTCTCTTTGTTGAATGCGGTTGGTGGAAGGTGTCCACATCTTTTTATTTCTTTACTATGATTTTAATATAGTTTTTGGAAAAAAGGATAAGTGGATATGCTAAACCTACACCTTAAACCAGAAGTTCTTGAAACTGATCTTTGATATGATGTACTTAGGGCTTCCCTGGTGGCTCAGACAGTAAAGAAGCCACCTGCAATACAGAAGACCTGGATTTGATCCCTGGGTTGGGAAGATTCCCTGGAGAAGGGAATGGCAACCCACTCCACTATTCTTGCCTGGAGAATTCCATGGACAGAGGAGCCTGGTGGGCTATAGTACATGGCGTCAAAAAGAGTTAGACACCGCTAAGCGACAAACACACACACACACATGATGTGTCTAAGGTAGCTATGGTACATCGAAGTCGAGGTTTATAGTAGGTGATTAGCTGTGTGTATGAACTTGGAATTCAGGAGACGAACCTAAATTACAGGTGAAGATCAGGAGTTACTGGTATAGAAATGATGGGTGTGGATGAGAATGACTGCAGAGAATGTGCAGAATGGGAAGAGAACAGGAATTAAGCCTGATGCTGGGGACCATCACTATTTAAGATGACTGTTTTCAGGGTATAATATTCTTTTAGAGTTAGGGAGAGTAATGATAACTTAGAACTTTCCCCTATGGATAGAAAGGACTCATATGGACTCCTTGAAAGGAAAGTTGCATTTAATAAATAATAAAGATGTGAAAGCAGCAGCAAAATGATTAGGTGTAACATAGTTGAACAGGGTGAGGATAGGAGTTCCTGAGATGGGAGAGATAATCAAGGGTGTCATTGTCTCCACATGATGCTATCAGACATTTTTGGTTCTAGGCGCATTCTTATGAGTCTACTGAGTGATGGCTCCCATGATCTGCTCTAGTATTTTTTTTCTCCTGCTGAGAACATGACTCTGATTCAAGTACCATTGTTCAATGAGAAATACCCTGATAGTCTTCACACATTCAGCAAATATTTATTGAGGCCTTAATGTGTTCCAGACTCTGGGTGAGGTGTTGGGGATATGAAAATATATAACATGACATTCTTGCCCTCAAAGAACGCACAGGTATTTATAAACCATCCCTCACACTCCAACTCACTGTTGCTGACTGACACTGTTTTATTAGCAAAGATCCTGTCATCAGCTTTTAGGGAAAGATAGGTAGATATGGAAGGTCTTATTCTGGTGTCCAGCATGGCTGTTTTGTGTAGCTGGTTAGACAAAGGGTGAGGATTATTTCTACTCTATCTCAGCAGTGATAGACAGTCACCACCCTAACCTAGTACAGCACAAGGCCTGGTGCACAGTGGGTTCTTACTACACGTTGGTTTGTGTGTGCTGTGCTAAGTCGCTCATCGTGTCTGACTCTTTGTGACCCCATGGCCTGTAGCCCGCCAGGCTCCTCTGACCATGGGGATTCTCCAGGAAAGAATACTGGAGTGGGTTGCCATGCTCACTTCCAGGGCATCTTTCCAACCCAGAGATCAAACCAGGTCTCCCGCATTGCAGGTGGATTCTTAACCGTTGTCTGAGCCACCAGAAAAGCCCGAGAATACTGGAGTGGATAGCCTATCCCTTCTCCAGGGGATCTTCCTGACCCAGGAATTGAACCGGGGTCTTCTGCACAGCAGGCAGATTCTTCACTAGCTGAGCTACCAGGGAAGCTCCACGTATTAGTTTATTTAATCCTTATTTTTATTACTTCAAATTACTAGTAAGTAACTATTCTAAAAAAGCACAAGCCACTCATCACAGTAATGTATTTTGGGGAGGGCCGATGGAAGAAAAGTATTTTTAAGAGTAAAACTGAAAGTAAGCATAGTTGGCAAATGAGTGAGTCCTTGGTTAAAAACAACAACAAAACACTAATCAGAAAATGATTGTCTATTGCCTTCCTTATAAATCTCAGGTTTTTTTTTTTTTAACCCCATGATTTTTTTAAAGTCTCTGAAAGATAGGGGTATATTAGTTAAGTGGAGAATGGCAACCCACTCCAGGGTTCTTGCCTGGAGAATTCCATGGACAGAGGAGGCTGGCGGGCTCTAATCCATGGGGTCGCAAAGAGTCTGACAAGACTGAAGGACTATCACTTAAGAATGCAGGTAGGCACAAGGGTGGATAGAGAATGAATCTAATATGGTGCTTTATTATTATTATTGCTAAAACTAATTCAATTTATAATTGACTTGACAACAGTAGTGATGGGATAAGAAGGGAGTAGGATCACTTCCAATGACGACCTTTCTCCAGTTTTGTTGTTTTTGTTGCTGTTTAGTCACTCAGCCATGTCCAAATCTTTTGCGACTCCATGGACTGTAGCCCACCAGGCTCCTCTGTTCATGGGATTTCCCAAGCAAGAATACGTTTCCTTCTCCAGGGGATCTTCCTGACCCAGGGATCGAACTTGCGTCTCCTGCTTGGCAGGTGGATTCTTTACCACTGAGTTTAGGGGAATTTTAAAATTGTATTTATGGGAAAAGAAATAATTGATTAATCGATTCATTCAATTGACAGATACAGCCAAGCATGTGCCAGACACGGTGATAGGTACTGGGAACACAAAAATGAACTCTGTGCTCTTCCTTTTAGGGAGCGACGTGCTGATGACTAAATGAAATCCCACGAGGAAAGTCACAGTGCGGAGTAGCATACACTGGAGCTGTTGGCCTCGCTTTGCAGCCTCTGTTTACTCCAGTTATCTGGTGCTGCCACCTGCTGGACATTTGCTTTTTCACAGCGTTTAACCCTAGGCATGGACGGAGAAACCAGAAATTCCTTGGTGAAAGCCCCCATTTTTAGCTTCGCACCTTGGGACCCGGGCGTTTTCCTTTAGGACGAAACCCTCCCCTTTCCACTCCACCAGCCCCACGGGAACAGGAGCCCTAACTTCCCCTGAACGGAACCTCTTGCAGGCGCGCTGAGTCACCTGCCGATATGCCCAGGGCAATTGCCTCATTTCTCTCCCTCCCATAGTTTTGCTGCCGAGCTTCTGTTTTGGGGGGTTTTGTCCTTCTTTGGCCTTCTTCCCGCTCTTATGAGAGAGCTTCTTGCCAGGACACTGGGAGTGTGAGCCTGAGTTGCTTAACGTGGGCAGCAAAAGCCTTTGCAGCAAACATTTCCACCCAGTTTTGAACTTACTCTTACTTCTGTATGAGCAGGGCAGTGTCCTCTGTGGGGCTAGTTTACTTACTTCCTCATGAGTCGTCTGGTTCAGGTCCTCTGGGCTGCTTCAGAATGCTGAGCAGAAGTCAGGGTTCAGAGGCTGAGGCATTAAATAGGTCATTTGTTTTGCATCATCAGTTCTTGGAGGGAGTTGAACACCTTCAGGGATGGTTTCATCATGGAAGAGGAGACCAGTACTGAGTCCACCAGCGATTGCAGGGCCTCTTCTCATCTGGCCCGGCTTCAAGCCAAGGGTTTCCTATGAATTGCTAATATTTTGCCCAGAAAACACTCACTTACTTGGTTATTAGGGGCTTCCCCAGTGGCTCAGCGGTAAAGAATCCGTCTGCCAACACAGGAGATGCAGATTCGATCCCTGGGTGGGCAAGATCCCCTGGAGGAGGAAATAGCAACCCACTCCAGTATTCTTGCCTGGGAAATTCCATGGACAGAAGAACCTGGTGGGATACAGTTCGTGGGGTCGCAAAGAGTCAGACATGACTGAGCACAAACACACTTGGTTATTAGACTATTCGGTTGCACAAAATCATGTGTAGGGAAGACCCCCTTCTTCCATCTCCTGTCATCACACCAAAAATATTCTAAGTAGGTAAGAATGACTGTTGGAATATGAAAACACGTTTGTCTAAGAAATGCACTCTTACTTTATGCCTCTAATCCTGAATTAAATCATGAAGTGGAAAATATATTTATTTCTAGCTGGTAGACCCCCACCCCCAAAACTTCCAGTATAGGAACCTGGGTTTACTCTTGATGACTCTGAGACTGAAGAACATATTCTGATCTCAGTGGCATGCGTTATGTGGAGGAGGGCCAGAGGCAGACACTGTGTTGAACAAATTAATCATCAAATCTCTTTCCTGATACACTGTTTATTGTTTTTTTTTTCTTTTACCCTTTAGCTTGACAGACCATTCTATCACCTTTTCTCCCAATTCTGACCCTTTCTCAGGCTTTAGTTCATGTTTTCCTTTTCTCTCCTTCTTTGCTAAAATTACTGGCAGTTACGGGCCATCTTTAGCATAGCCTGAAACCCTCCACCCCTGTACTGTTCTTAGATGTGGCCCAGCCAACCCTGCCCCCTTCCTTCATCCCATTTCTGAAGAGGAAGAGATTTTCATGAAAAAAGCTTGTGTGGTACTTGGCATGGGTTCCAGGTGCCCCCATGAACGGGGAGGAAATAAGAAGTTAGATCAACCTGGCTCATTATCACAGAAATGCAAATCGAAACTAAAATGAGCTATCACCTCACACCAGTCAGAGTGGCCATCATAAAAAAAAAAAAAAACCTACAATGAATGCTGAAGAGGGTGTGGGGAAAAAGGAACCTTCCTACACTGTTGGTGGGGATGTAAATTGGTATAGCCACTAAGGAGAACAATATGAAGATTCCTTAAAAAGCTAAAAAATAGACCTATTATATAATCCATCAATCCAACTCCTGAGCATATACCCAGAGAAAACCATAATTCAAAAAGATATGTGCACCCCAGTGCTTACTGCAGCACTATTTACAATAGCCAGAATAGCAGAAGCAACCCAAAAGTTCATCAACAGAAAAATGGATAAAGAAGATGTAGTGTGTGTGTGTTCATTTGCTAAGTTGTGTCCTACTCTTTGCAATCCCATGGACTGTAGCCTGCTAGGCTCCTCTGTCCATGGAATTTTCCAGACAAGAATACTGAAGTGGGTTACCATTTCCTACTCCAGGGGATGCTCCTGATCCAGGGATCAAACTCACATCTTTTGCATCTCCTGCATTGGCAGGCAGATTTTTTTTTTTACCACTGTGCCACCTGGGAACCTCCAAAAAAGATGTGGTACATATATACAATGAAATAGTACTCAGCCATAAAAGAGAACAAAATAATGCCATTTGCAGCAACATGGATGGACCTAGAGATTGTCATACTGAGAGAAGTAAGTCAGACACAAAAAGATGAACATCATATTGTTTATATGTGGAATCTAAAAAAGGGGTACAAACGAACTTACTTACAAAACAGAAGTAAAGTTCAGTTCAGTTGCTCATTCGTGTCCGACTGTTTGTGACCCCATGAATCGCAGCATGCCAGGCCTCCCTGTCCATCACCAACTCCCGGAGTTTACCCAAACCCATGTCCATCGAGTCAGCGATGCCATCCAACCATCTCATCCTCTGTCGTCCCCTTCTCCTCCTGCCCCTAATCCTTCCCAGCATTAGGGTCTTTTCCAATGAGTCAACTCTTCGCATGAGGTGGCCAAAGTATTGGAGTTTCAGCTTCAACATCAGTCCTTCCAATGAACACCCAGGACTGATCTCCTTTAGGATGGACTGGTTGGATCTCCTTGCAGTCCAAGGGACTCCGAGAAGTAAAGTTACAGATGTAGAAAACAAACTCATGGTTACAGGGGGTGAGGGGAGGAGGGATAAATTGGGAATTTGAGAGTGACATATACACACTGCTGTGCTTAGTCATGTTCAATGCTTTGTGACCCCGTGGATTGTAGCCTGCCAGGCTCCTCTGTCCTTGGGATTCTCCAGGCAAGAATACTGGAGTGGGTTGCCATGCCCTCCTCCAGGGGATCTTCCTAACCCAGGGATCAAACCCAGGTCTCCTGAATTGCAAGTGGATTTTTAACCATTGTCTGGGCCACCAGAGAAGCCCAAGAATACTGGAGTGGGTATCCTATCCCTTCTTCAGGTTATCTTCCTGACCCAGGAGTTGAACTGGAGTCTCCTGCATTACAGGTGAATTCTTTACCTGCTGAGCTACCAGGGAAGTTCCATACACACACTACTATATATAAAACAGATAACTAGTAAGGACCTACTTAGTGTATAGCACAGGAAACTCTACTCAATATTCTGTAATGGCCTATATGGGAAAAGAATCTAAAAAAAGAGTGGATATATGGATATGTATAACTGATCTACTTTACTATACACCAAAAATAACACAACATTGTAAATCAACTATACTCCCATAAAAATTTTTTTAAAAAGATAAAAGAAGTTAAGTCAGAGGAAAGGAGGGCTGGAGATGGAAGGTGGTTAGTGTGGGACCAGGAAGACATGGGACAGAGGGTGCGGAGAGAATGGGGGAGGAGAGAATCTCACAGGTGAGGGGGTGTTAGCAGGGCAAGGAAGGATCAACTCCCCAAACGCAAAGCAGTCCTTGAAAGTAGGACTCAGAAGCACTTAACATCAAACCTTCACTGTTCAGTATATTCTGCAATGTGAATGATTTTTAAGAATCCTCCACACCATTTCACCATAGTTTATTGCAGAGTTAAGAGAAGACAGACAAGAGAGAAGTGAAAATCTAATTTTTCAAAATCATATTCATTTCTTAAACAGAAGTTTTTGAAGGGATCATTTGAAACTGCTAGGCTGAGGGATTTTTTTCCTTCTCATATCCATTTTCCCCACATTTCTATTTTATTACTTGAAATATATCTCACAATCAGAGCCTTCTCTCTATTTCAAGTCAAACAATACTGAAGTGCATAAAAAATGAATGCTCTCTCCTCCTTACAACACCACCTATTAAAGAGCCAATGGCTATACTCTGGTGTATCTTTAACATTTTTATAATAGCATATATAAGGACCTCTCTCTCTTTTGCTAACAAAAATGAGATAATATATATACTCACACTGTAACTTTTTTCATTTAATAACATATGTCAACATATTAATATTTCAATATAATATTTCAGGAAATAGATACACAGTTCTTTATCCACCCCATCCTCTACTGATACATATTCATGCTATTTCCAGTGTTTTGGCACCTCAAATATTGTCAAAATAAAGACTTTAAACACATACCTCTGAATCCTGGCTCTTTTATTTCTAAGGGATGGATTCTTTCTTTCTTTATGGCTGCGCTGAGTCTCTGCTGCGGAGCATGGGCTCTATGATGCTACCCGCAGGCTTTCTCTAGTTGTGGCACATGGGTTCAACAGTTGCAGCTCGCAGTCTCTGCAGTGTGGGCTCAGCGGTTGTGGCACATGGACTTAGTGGCCCCATGGCATGTGGGATCCTAGTTCCTGGACCAGGGATTGAATGAACCCATGTCCCCTGCATTGACAGGTGGATTCTTAACCACTGGACCACCAGAGAAGTCCCTAAAGGATAGATTCTTTTTTTTTTTTTTTTTTTTTTTTTATTTATTTTTTTTTTTTAAAGGATAGATTCTTAACACTGGGGTTGCTGGGTCAAAGGGTCTGTGCATTTTTATTTTAGTGGCTACTGCCAAGTACCTTTCCCGAGTGATTTGGGAGTACAAACTTTGTACTATCACAAAATGGCTTTATTAAAAATTTAGTGATCTCTCTATAACTGAACATAGTTTAGCTTTTATTTTCATTTGTATCCTGACAACTTAATTTACTATCAGTTTAAAACTCAGTTTCCTATGGGTAATTCAAATTCACCCTCCAACCCTATTGCTCTAGTTCTTTTGCTCCTGGCAGGCCTCTCTTTGGGGGATGTTTGTAGCACTGGGGCCAGCTTGTGAGTCTGCACAATGGATGTCTCTGTCTGTGCTGACATCTGTAACTCATGCCTTCCAGCCTTGCGTGTTACTTTCTGCTCCTGCTGAGCGGTGCCAGTGCCCCCAGTTGTCCCATCTAAATTCTGTCTTCCTCTTCCTAATCAGGCATCCTCAGTGTAAACCCCACCCTCTCAGGGAGCCTGGCAATTGCAGCTCCTGCCCCTGCATTATGCCCGGTGGGTGTAGGAGAATCGGGGAGAACTCCTTGGGTCCTGATGCCCCCATCCTGCCCACTACTGGTCCTTCTGCTGCTCAGGAAAACCCAGGCTGCTCTCTGAGGTTCACAGTCACTTCAGTTGTCTGCGAAGCCGCGCAGTGGTTCTGTTTGCTCTGGAATGCCTCAAACTGATCTAAGCTTATTTTGCTTCTCTGCAAAGACTTGACCTTGGAGGAAGGATTCGAACAGCCTGAGGCCCCACAAATGAGCCCTCAGCACATCCCCCACAATCCTCACTTTCCTGTCTGCTGATCAAGCTCTTATCTCCTTCAAGCTCTTCTGACATCGCAGCCTCCTCTCTGTGGTTATGGTGTAGATATCATGTTCTTGGTCCTCCAGGCATTGGCTCTGGATATTTAAAGCCAGACTTTGGGAATTAAAAAAAACCTCTATTTTTCTCTCTCAATTACAGTTCCTATAATTTAGAACATGGCTTTTAAGAACTTTTTGTCTGCTATAGACTTTACAAATTACTTTCAGGAGCTTAACTGTTTAGGATTTAATTGTTCTCTCTGTATCATCTCTGTAGCTGTATCTTTAAAAATCCTAACACTCCTTGAATGGTGGGGGAAAAAGAGATAAGTAAAAGGAATTAAAAAAAAAACCCACATAGTTATGTTTCAAAATATTAACCTATTACAAGAACAAATATATTCAATGCACAGTTAATTATGTGAGGTGATGAAACAACTTTGCATGCTTAGTGGCTTCAGTCGTGTCCTACTCTGTGCAACCCTAGGGACTGTAGCCCACCAGACACCTCTGTCCATGGGATTCTCCAGTCAAGAATACTGGAGTAGGTTGCCAGGCCCTCCTTCAGGGGATCTTCCCAACCCAGGGATCGAACCTGCGTCTCTTACATCTCCTGCATTGGCAGGCAGGTTCTTTACCACTTGGAAAGCCCCTGATAAGACAACTTGAATTCACAAAAATTGCATTTTGGGGGAGGGATTTGATTGGAAGAAAAATGCTTAAATTGTCCTGGACGGGAGGACTGGGCTCCTAAACCGGCCATGTTATAAAAAATATTGGTGTCCAAACTAGTACATATAAGACAAAGGGAGGAATTTATACCAGTGAAGGAGCAGGGAAGTTAATGAGAAGAGGAGATCAAAGGAGATAGAAGGCAATAAAGATGGCAAGATGACAGAATGTGACATTCTCTGACTTCTAAGTCTCCAGTTTAATTCCATTAAGTTGTAAGAAAAATATTTAGTCTAAGTGGACACGGTGAGCAGCTGAACTTTGCATCACCCAGGGTGGTGCAGGGAAAACAAAACCAATACAGACAGATGGTGTCCAGTTACTGGCACAAGTAAAGCCTGGTCCACACATAGCCCACACTGTTAAGTCAGTAACTGACTGGCCCTTCCCTATTGTTTAGTATTAAATATCTTCCCTCTGCAGTCTCATCTTTCTTTGCCTGTGGAGGTGCCATGTTTTCATAACTTCATGGAAGAGATCTGCCTTTATTCCTTGGCATCAAATGAGCCTCAGCGAGCCATACACATCCACAAACTGATTCTGGGATCGCTCAAAAAACAAAGCCAAATCAAACCCTCTTAATATACCTCCAAGAGTCATTTTTTTCATTTTCACTACTGGCCTCAGCAAGCAATGAGAGGTTGTATACGTGTTTGACTTAGTCTCATGCCTGGTGCTTTCATACACACACATACATGCACATGTGTATTTAATAAATGTAGTAGGATGCGTAATACACAAAGGAAATTATCTATGAAACTGAAACAGACTCACAGACATAGAGAACAGACTTGTGATTGTTAAGGGGGTGGAGGAGGAATGGATTGGGAGTTTGGGATTAGCCGATATAAGCTGTTATATATAGGACAGATAAACATCAAGTTCCTACTGTATAGCACAGGGAACTATCTTTGATATCCAGTGGTAAACCATAGTGGAAAAGATTAGGAAAAAGAATATTTATGTATGTATAATTGAATCATTTTCTGTACCTTAGAAAATAACACGACATTGTAAATCAACTATAGTTCAATAAAATAAATTAAAAAAAAATCTTTTCTGTTTCAGAGGACACTAACAAGAAAGCAAAAATCTCCACATTATGGGAGAACACACTTACAAATCTAATAAGAAACTTGTAACCAAAGTATATAAAAACCTCAAAACTCAGTAATAAAAGGCAAATAATCCAAATAAAAATGAGCAAAGAATTTGAATAGCTAGTTCTTCAAAGATATACAAATCACCAATAAGTACAGAAAAAGAGCTCAGTATTATCAAGGAAATGAAAATAAAAAAACACAATGAGGTATTACTCACACTCCCAGGATAACTGTATTATCAGAAGATGTTTAATAACAGTTGTTGGAGAGGATGTAGAGAAGTTGGAACCCTCATACATTGCTGGTTGGAATGTAAAAGGGTGCAGCTGCTTTGGAAAACTGTTTGGCTGTACATTGAAAAATTAAATATATAGTTATCATATGACCAGCAATTCCAATCCTGGGTATGTACCCAAGAGAGTTGAAAACACATGTTCACACAAAAACTTGATGCAAATCTTCATAGCAGCGTTACACACGATTTTTTTCAAGCCCCAAAGTGGAAACAACCCCCAAATTCATCAACTGATAAGTGGATAAGCAAAATGTGACATATGCATGCAGTGAATTTCCTCTTTCACTCAAAAGATATTTTATGGAACTTACTTAAATTTTAAAGTCAATTTCTCTTGCTTTATGCTGAGAGAACATGTTATGATCTGTTGAATGTATAATTTCTCCAAACTATCTTCTGGCAAAATATTAAATGATTATAAATACTTCAGGCACACTAAAAAAGAAGGCATACTATTTTGGAGCAAACATAATTTTGTAAGCATTGATTAAATCAAATGTGCTAATTATATTATTCAGCTCTCTTAATATTTATGTACTGCTTATTTTACCTGAAATGTCCCAGTACATTTGTGTTTCTGTAATTTTCCTCTTGTGTTTCTATTGTGCTTTGCTCTGTATATGACTACCTAGTGTTTATGAGTAAAATTACATGACATATCATGGTACAATTTTATCAAAATTGTTGTTTTGACCTTACTTATTGTTTTTCACCTTAGGTTTTATTTTGCCCAATATTAATCCTTGTTTTAATTTTAATTTCTTGGTATATTCTTGTATACTTTTTGCTTTCAAATTTTTGAGTCATTTTGGTTTGGGTATATTTTATAAACAGCATGATTTTGTGTGCATGGCTGTGTGTACATAGGTGTGTATGTTTAGCCAGTTTGAGAACAAAGTGTTTTTAATAAGGAAGTTTAAGAAATTGAACCCATTTTCATTATTATTAATATACATGTTGTAATACTGTTTTATATATATATATATGTTCTGTTTTTATTCTTCATTGTTTTCTGTTTTACAGTTGATAGACTATGTGTTGTTTATTTCTTCTTCAATAACTTTCAAAATTGTTAACATTTTTCAATTTTTTGACTGAATAAATAACAGAAAAATGGGTACATTCAAGCACAAAAATAAAACCAAATGTATATTAAAAAATCAAAAACAATTTAAAGGACAAACAACAAACTGGGAAAATGTTTGCAGCAAACCATAGACATCTGCAATATAGAAGTCATGAAAAATGTGTATAATAGTCAAAATGGCACTTAGCAACAAGAAAACGGAAAGACCTACTACAATGGCTTAACAAGTAAAAGAACTATTTCATTCAGGTAAAAAAGATGTCCCATGGGAATCAGTCCAGGGCTGATACATTGGCTCCAAACATCATCAATTCCAAGGCATAAGCCTTTGCCTCATACATCTTATCATGTGGCTTTTATCTTTCTGTTTTTTACAGTGACTACTGCATCTCACAACAGTTCGAGGAGGAAGAAGGCAGGATTTGCAGAAAGGACTAGAAGATTTATTTTTCACATCAACAAGGGAAAGTGGAAATAAAAATTAAGCTTCTGCCCCAAACATAGTAGAGTCAAATAAGGGAAGAAGCATAATGCAAATCTAAGTTGGGTCTACCAAAACAGAGTGTCAGCCATCCAGACGTGAGAAAAATACAATGCATACATGAGAAATTAAAAGATATAAAAAAAACCCTCACAGTAATTAAAGCAATTTATGAAAAGTTGTTTGGCAGTATTTACAAAGTTCTTTACCCTCTGACCTGTCAGTTTTTATTCTAGGACTCAACCCTAAGGAAATAACTTTAAACAGAAAGGTTTATCTTCTAGGCGGTTTACCACAGAGCTCTGTCTGTTTGTTGGTTCAGTGGATACAACGTAAATATTTGTCTATGCCAGTTAGCTTCTTGTAGGTTGCAAGGAGCAGCTACATCTTCAGGTTTTCTCAATTGATGGTCTGTAGTATAAGAACACACGAAAAGCAGAGAAAGAACAACAAGATCTCATCAGCCACAGGGCTGAGGAACAAGACACAGAGGTCTTGATGAGCACTAAAAAAGCTTTTCTGATAAGCAGCAGCTCTATCCATCCTGTCATCTTGTCTGTAGCTCTGCATGCAATGCCCTGACATCATGATGATTCAGCTTCTCTCTGCTTCCACTTCTCTTTCCACTGGTGATTAACTCAGAGTTTCTAGACCTACTGTTGGTTCTCTACAACCCTGTCCACCTCACTGGCGTCTGCTTACCCTTGCTGTTCGGTCTCCTGACAGGTTTCTGGTCCTTGGGCACTCTGATTCAGGGCTAACTGCAGCCAGCATAATAAAGAGATTGAAATTAAACACAGACCCCAGCAAACGGCTTACAAAAGAGTTTGTTCTTACGAAAGTATTAATGCTTTTGAAGGTACTGCTCAGAGTTTAGGCTACTGTCTTAGGATCTTTTAATAATTTTAGTTTCAAGTTTTTAAAGAAGCAAGTATCAAAAACCAATCTGCATACCAAAGAAACCAAAGCACAAAGATGAGTTTATTGTAAGATTTTTGACTTGCAAGTTGGGAAACTTAAGGCTGTGGGAGCAATTCTGAGTTGCTCACAGACCAGGATTTTTATGGGATAAAAACGGAAGTTATTTGGCTTTTTCAGCTTGTTGGTTGCCTAGAGGTCTCTGTTTTTATTTGGGTCAGTAGAAGAGGGAAGTCCTGAGATAGCATTTGGGGCTTGGCTGGTATCCTCTGCTGATTTCTGAGAAGAGCTGTAAATTCCTGTAAGGTTAAGTTAAATTTCCTTTATGTGCCTGCACTATCTTCATTTTGCTCCTGATATGAGTGACTCCATTTTAGTTGGATTCTACACACGTTATGCTGATTATAGAGCATTTGAGTGAGTGAAAGTTGCTCAGTCGTGTCTGACTCTTTGCGAATCCATGGACTGTAGCCCACCAGGCTCCTCCATCCATGGGATTTTCCAGACATGAATACTGGAGTGGGTTGCCATTTCCTTCTGCAATAGAGCACGTGGGCATATAGAAAAATATACAACAGAATAAAATGACCCATAGCCCCACAATCCAAAGGCAACTATTGTTGATAATTTGGTGTTTCTCTTCGGGTCCTTTTACCTAGAATATTTTTTTTTCCTTTCCCCCACTTAATCTAAGGGGGGAGAATTCTGTGTTTTGAGTAATCAAAGATCAGAGTATTTATGGCCAAGCAAATAAAAAAATTGGACTAACTATACATTTTCTATAATGTGCAACATGCGGGAACAAATGTGGCCAAAAAGGGATGCCTGATGCTGTTATGTCTTTCCATTTAGAGCACAACCTTGGGGACTTCCTTGGTGGCTCAGTGGTAAAGAATCTGCCTGCCAATGCAGGGAATCAGGTTGGATTCCTGATTCAGGAAGATCCCACATATCGCAGAACAACTAAGCCCCTGCACCACAACTACTGAGCCTGTGTTCTAGAGCCCAGAAGCCCCAACTACTGAAGTTCATGTGCCCTAGAGCCTGTGCCCCAGAACAAGAGAAGCCACTGCAAAGAGAAGATTGCACTAAAGAGTGGCCCCCGTTGGGCACAACTAGAGTAAAGCCCGCACAGCCACAACAACCTAGCACAGCCAAAATAAAAATAAATAAATAAAATTATAAAAAAGAAAGAAAAAAAAAAAAAAAAAAAAAAAACCTTGGGGACTTCTACAGTGGTCCAGTGGTTAAGAATCCACCTTCCAATGCAGAGAAAGAGAGTTTGGTTGGGGAACTAAGATCCCACATGCTGCAGAACAACTAAGCTGATGCACGGTAACTAGAGGACCCAAGAGCCACAACTATAGAAAACCTGCATGCTGCAACAAAGAGTGAAGCAAAAAGAAAAAAAGATACTAAACTTTATTTAAAAAAAAAAAAGTACAGCCTCAGGCATGCAGTGCCATCCATCTGTACTTGTTTTCACATAGGCTGATCTGAACCCCACCTTTGCATTGCATATGAAAACAAAGTTTGCCAGGTGAATGCATAAGGTGAATAAGATGACTCAGGACATGTGTGACCTAGTAAGGACTCTTAAGGACTTTTAAACACTTTAACAGCACTCTCAAGTGTTTATATACTTATTAATTCTAGTATTCAATGACTCTCATATGCTCATTAAAGTCTGTCAAGTAAAACAATAAATAGTGAATGAGGAAAAGAGGTTTACATTCTGAGACATGCTTCTTAATCTAAAATCAAAGCATGCTACCTATTTTCTTCACTTCTCTTAATGGGAAATGGGACCCAATAGTGTCTACCGATACTAAGTAAATATTTATTTAGTGAAAAGAAGCCATTGGATTGTGGAAGTCACATGGATGGAGAACATACTTGAAGGTTTAATTAATTTTTAGTATTTTAAATATTTAATATTTATTTGGCTGCTTTGGGACCTGGTTGCGACACTCGGGATCTTTTTCTTGGGCGCACAGACTCTCTAGTTGTGGCTCGCGGGCTTGGTTGCTTCAGGGCGTGTGGGAACTTAAGTCTCTGACCAAGAATCTGGCTCAATCTCAGCATTACAAGGCGGATTCTTAACCACTGAACCAGCAGGGAAGTTCTGAAGGTTTAATTCTTTTGTTGGCTCCTATAAGGAGCATTCTCTGGCTTCCAACAAAGGCTTACATTCCTTGACCATATTTCTCATGATACATCACAACCTATTATTTTGGTTTCTCTGTCTTTCTTAGTAGATACCAGCTCTATTATTACCATGTTTTCACCTCCAGTGTTTTCTCAGTGAATGTTGATTGGTTGAGTGAACGCAAGATACGCTGTTTAATGGATGCAGTAGATTTGTTTTAGATTTGTAAATTTTAAGACCACAGTCTTTCATTCTCACATTTCTTAGGGCCTGTTGTTCTGCTTTGGTGAGGTGATGATTTAACTAATGATTATCTAAAGTCACAATGTTGGGTGAAGCAAGACATGAAAAGTGCCTTGTCAGGAAGCTAAAACAGTTCTCAAGAAAAACCATAGGGGAAAATCTGTGTATGTATGGATAAGCTCTGCAACCTAAAGACTGTGTACAGGCATGAAATGAAACCACATTGTATCAACATTTTTGGGCAGAAATAAATTCATTTGGCTACAGTTAAGCTAATCTATCTTAAAAGATTCTGTAAGACAGACTTATTTTTAATTAGAATGTTTTTCAGTCTTTTTCATTCTTTCCAAGTGATAATGTCTTTATTAAGAGTATAAATTTTTAACAATATCATTTTAACATCAGGATCTAACATCTGATTTCTTTTTCCCCTAAAACTCTCAATACATTTTAAACTTCTTATTTGTCACTTTTCACAATTATCAGTCAGTAGAGTAAAGGGTAAATGAATAAACACTTGAGGGGTCAGAGCCATTTTCTTATTTATATGGTATCACTTTTATCTCCTATCTTAATACATTTCTCATAAAGGAGCATGGTAATTTAATTTAACCAAAAAATTATCTCAATCATTTTCAGGAAATCACTGTATCAGAGAGAAAATTGATCCTCTATCTGCTTCATGTTCTAATGCTTTCTGAGATTTTACAGATACTTACTTCCTCTCTTTTTAGATAAAAAGCAGATTATTTGAGATAATTTCATAGTGAAAAATGAATAAAATGAGGTGCTATGAGAGAGATACCCTGGGTTCTAAGAACTTTTTTGACATTGACTCTCTGTGTGACCCTGGGGTAAAGCACTTAACCCCTCTGACGTCGTTTCTTAATCTGTTAAAGTATTTGAATTAATTGACATTTATCATTTCTTCTAGATCATTCTTCTTTAATTCCTCTTTGCTCTTCTTACTTATCTCATGGAAGTGTTGTTCTTGCCTACTTCCAACTACTATTTTTCTCAAGAAATACCCCTGAGTTCTCTGATTTTGTTGCCTATGAAACTTTCTCAGAGAAACGTAGTATCATCTGTAAAAATACTGGAACGGTAGATCATCTTCAGGTTTCTCACAGTGCTGACAATCTCAGCAAGTAAACTTCATTCTTACTTCCCCAAGAAAGGAGACGTTATCTGGCAATAACATTTCAACTTCCTGTTTCTAAACTCATATATTTAGCTGCATCAACTTAATCTCTGGAGTTAAACTTCTAACTTGTTTAGTTGCTGTGTCTGACCCTGTGACCTCGTGGACTGTAGCCTGCCAGGCTCCTCTGTCCATGAAATTTCCTAGGATAGAGAATACTGGAGTGGGTTGCCATTTCCTTTTCCAGGGGACCTTCCCGATCCAGGGTCAGGACCCGAGTCTCCTGCATGGGCAGGGAGATTCTTTCCTGCTGAGCCACCAAGGATGACCCAAACCTCTAACCGGGTTCCACCAAAATAAATAAATGAGTAAACTGGAAAGGAAAGGCATACAATTGGCATGCAATCCAAGAAACCCTCAGAGGATGGCAAAAAAGCAGCAAACACAAAGCTAGACATTAGGACTCCAGCTAATTCTAAGACTGTCCCCCAGTGTCTTATGAAAATCACACCCTTGGGGACACTATCCAAATTTAAATAAAATACAGTAATTGAGGAATGATTGCAGATAAATTATGTCAGTAAGCACATATTAATTGTTTTTGTCCTATAAAAGCATTTTGTCTTATAAACCCCCCAGCTGCATGCTACTAGAACAGAAATGGCTATTCAGCATACAAATTAACAAAGAAATTATATGGTTGACTTGCTTTAAGGTCTCTTTTTGTAAACTACCACTAGAGCTCTAAATTAAGTAGATGTAAATGCTGTCACATTTAGCAAAACCACTTGTAGCTCAGAACAATGAAACCACCCATCAAATTTTCAGTTTCAAATAGTTGATTTATTATTCCACTGATTTCCTGAGTCTAGACTTTGCACGAGGTTTTGATTTAGATTAAATAGTCTATCAATCATTTAGATTAAAATAATTAAAAAAGGTTGCTAAGATGATTAAAATAATAGCTTTGCTTTATCTTAAGAATTCAAAATCACCATCACCAAATCACAAGATTCCAGAGTTGAAGGGAACATATAAGAACAACTTACTGGGACTTCTCTGGTGGTTCAGTGGCTGAGACTTCATGCTTCCAATATATGGGGCCTGGGTTCGATCCCTGGTCAGGGCACTAGACCCCAAGTGCCACAATTAAAAGTTCGTAGGCTACAACTAAAGATCCTGCATGCTGCAATGAAGATCTGGGGCAGCCAAATAAAGAAATATTTAAAAACAGAGAACAATTTACTGTCACTTCTTTGTTAATTTACTGTCACTTCTGTATCAGCTCCAGACTACTATAGTGACTTATTCAAATGCAGTGAACTACCTTATCAATCAAAGAAGTGAATCTGCCAAAGGAGAGATGGGAGACCCTCTAGAATGAAGTGAGTCAAATTGTCCTGGAGGAACAAAACGCATGGTGATTTGATGGGGGCATACATAGCTTTCTCCAGGTAAAGAGACAGTGGAAAACACTGTCAGATGAGGCACTGGAAGATGTGAAAAAGAGTGAGGGCCTCCTGAGTCTGGTTATAAAGATGGACTGGGCAAGGGGTCTCCAGCTCTACTATAAAGTCAAGAGCGTGGAGGAGCATGGAGTTATCACAGGGGCAGGTGAACAGTGAATACATAGATGGAGAATCAATGATCAAGTGGGGCCATGAGTAAATGACATTGGTCAGTTTTAATTTAATTTAATTTTTTGGATTCTCTAGTATTTGGAAACTCTTCTTCCATTTGGGTGTTTCTAATCTTGGTCTCTAGAAGCTGGAAAGTCTAATTAACTTTCTTTCTGAGTCTTGTGTCAGGATAGGGATGCTTGCTCTATTTTGTATTTCTTTTTTTTGAAAATAGATCTCTTTGTAACAGATATGTTAGCAAAACCTTGGGCTGAGAGTATAAATAGATGGAGGAGTTATCTAGTGCTTGCAAATGTGTTATAATTCCTCACCCCCTGCCAGGTTCTCCTTAAGGCACCTAAGGATTGAGCAGGTCACAGGTTCTCCTCACTCCAGGTGGAGGAACTTTCTAAAATAACACATCCCATCTCTCTCTGAACCCCCCACTGGCTCCTCCCCCAGGGGCTGAGTGTGTGAACTCAGCCCATCTCCCTCTCTTTTGGGGATGTGCTCTCTGCAGAGAGTGGGTGTTCACACCAGTTCTTGGCTACTGAAGTGAGTCTGTGTCCCAGGCTTTGTCTCTTTGGGTCTTGTTATTTCAGAAAGTTAACTCATTTCACTCAACTCAGAGGAACATTAGCAAGCCCATGTTTAAGACAACCTCTCTAAGTAACTTTATCAGTATTAAATGGGATATTTTGATCTTTATATGCCTTATATCTCAATTAGTTTTGAATTCAGACAGGGAAAAGATGTGTTACGTACCACCCCGCTAAAACCGCAACACAATGTATCATCTCCAATCATTTAAAGTTAGAACCCAGCATTGCTTACAATGGCCAAGATAGGCAAACAACCTAAGCGTCATCGATGAATGAGTACATAAAGCAAATGTGATATATATAATATTACTCTGCCTTAAAAAGAATGAAATCCTGCCACTTGTGACGACATGGATAGATCTAGAGGGTATTATGCTAAGTGAAGTAAGTTGGACAGAGAAAGACAAATATTGTATGATTTCACTTATATGTGAAAACTAAAAATATAAAAAAATGAATGCACAGACAAAACAGAAACACTTGTAGATACAGAGAACAAGCTGGTGGTCACCAGAGGGGAGAGGAGTAGGGAGATATGTGAATAGGTGGAGGGGATTAAGAGGCAGAAACTTCCAGTTATAAAATAAATGAGTCACAGGGAGGTAATATACAGTATAAGGAATACAGTAAGTAATATTGTAATAGCTGTGTTAGGTGATAAATGGCTGTTAGAATTATTGTGGTGATCATTTCATAATGTATTTAAATGTCAAATCAATATATTGATACCTAAAAGTAATGTGATACTGTGGTCAACAATATTTCAATTAAGAAAATTAAGTTAGAGGGCTTCCCTGGTGGTCTAGTGGTTAATAATCTGCCTGCCAATGCAGGGGCAATGGGTTCAATCCCTGGTCCTGAAAGATTCCCATATGCCATGGAGCAACTAAGCCCATGCACTCACAACTGCTGAAGCCCGGTCGTCTTAGAGCCTGTGGTCTGTGACAAGAGAAGTCACTGCAATGAAGCCCTTCGCACTGCAACTAGAGTCTGTTCAGTTGCTCAGTCATGTCTGACTCTTTGCAACCCCATGGACTGCAGCATACCAGGCTTCCCTGTCCATCACCAACTCCTGGAGCTTACTCAAACTCATGTCCCCACTTGCCATACAAGAGAAAGCCCGTGCAGCAATGAAGACCCAGTGCAGCCAATAAATAAATAAATAGTTGCTATTAAAAAAAAAAAAAAGAAAACAGGCTTCCCTGGTGGCTCAGTGGTAAAGAATCTGCCTGCCGATGCAGGAGACATGGGTTTTATCCCTGATCTGGGAAGATCCCACATGCTGCAGAGCAACTGAGCCCATGTGCCACAGCTATTGAGCCTGTGTTCTAGACCCTGGGATCTGCAACTACTAAGCCCATGTGCTGCAACTACTGAAGACTGTGCCCTAGAGCCCATGCCCGGCAACAAGAGAAGCCACTGCAATGAGAAACCTATGCATTGTAACTAAAGCCTAGCCCTGCTTGCCACAATTAGAGAAAAGCCCTCGCAGTCATGAAGACTGAGCACAGCCAAAAATAGATAAATAAATAAAATTACTTTTTTAAACAAGAAAATAGAATTAGAACATTACACAAAATACCTTTAGGCATTAGGTTTAATTTTCACTACCCTATGCATTTCTTAGCCCTACCCACAGGTGACAGCTCTAAGTTGCAAAGCTTGTCCCTTGCTAAATACATGCCAGCTTAGCTCATCAAAACGTAGTCCAGGAGAATAATGCTACTGACATCCCAGGGAGCTTGTTAGAAAAGCAGAATCTGAAATCTACAGAATCAGAATCTACGTTTTTCGCAAGTCCCCCTGGTTGATTTCTGTGCACGATGAAGGGCCTTCTTCCTCTCAGACTATTCCCAGAGCCTGATTCTCAGTCATCTCTGCACAAACTCCTCGAATAAACAACTGAGGAGCATTTGAAACATCTGTTGACTCATCCAGAGCCAAGGAAAACCACTCCAATCATCTGTCTTGTTTTTTTAATTGACTATCGATGTTGCTCCCAATGCCCTCAACTCTGCCAGCAACTGTTGTCACCAAAAGGCTAATAGTCTTGAGGAAGTTTATTTTCTCTGGAAACATTTCTTTGGCTGCCACAAACAAACAGGATTTAATTAATTTGCTGTCAGTGAACAGCTTTCCTTGATTGGTTAATAAATATGTCCCTCAGAATCTTACTCTGATTGCAGTCCCATCTTCAGGGACATTTTTTGTATGATAGAATTCTGCTAGATGAGAAATTCCTTTAAAATGTTTAATTTTTTCCCTGACCACTGTTCTCCTGTGAGTTGGAAATACTGAGATGAGAGTTTAGTAGTCTGATCATGTCTGCGTATATGCTTTTAGCACAGCTGTAAAGTCCTCATAAACACAAGAGCAAAAAAATCCTACTCCACTGTGCCTTCCAAGTGTGACATTTGAAGCTGTAACTGCCCATCCTGGAATAGACCACTGAGCTTTACCTATGAGTGGTCTGGCAAGAATGGGAAGGGAGAAAGCAAGGTCTTTTCTTTCTGTGAAGGATTATGCTAAGACCCATAGAGGATGGAAGGAGGGGCCTGAGAGTATAGCACTTGTGATTTGATTTGCTGTCTCCTAGGTTTGGTCCACAGACATGAGATGCAATAGCTTAAGATGATGTCAACAAGGTAGGGTGGGCTCCAGCCTCCCTTCCCTAGCCTCTTGCCAATTTTCACCTCACTCATCCTCACCTCCTCCTGCCTTGAGGATGCTGCCTTCCAAGCTGCTTTGTGCTGGACTGAGGTGCAGCCATGCAAAGCAGATTTGTTGATCCAACATGATCAGACAGAGATCCTGAGGTTTCATTTCCCTGCACTCCCCTAAGTCCCCATGCAGTACGGAGAGAATCAGCTCAGTTCAGTTCAGTCGCTCAGTCGTGTCCCACTCTTTGCAACCCCATGCACTGCAGCACGCCAGGCTTCCCTGTCCATCACCAACTCCCGGAATTTGCTCAAACTCATGTTCATCGAGTTGGTGATGCCATCCAACCATCTCATCCTCTGTCATCCCCTTCTCCTCCTGCCTTCAATCTTTCCCAGCATCAGGGTCTTTTTCAGTGAGTCAGTTCTTCACATCAGGTGGCCAAAGTATTGGAGTTTCAGCTTTAGCATGTCCTTCTAATGAATATTCAGGACTGATTTCCTTTAGGATGGACTGGTTGGATCTCCTTGCTGTCCAAGGGACTCTCAAGAGTTTTCTCCAACACCACAGTTCAAAAGCATCAATTCTTCGGTGCTCAGCTTTCTTTATAGTCCAACTCTCACATCCATCCATGACTACTGGAAAAACCATAGCTTTGACTAGACAGACTTTTGTTGGCAAAGTAATGTCTCTGCTTTTTAATAAGCTATCTAGGTTGGTCATACCTTTTCTTCCAAGGAGTAAGCATCTTTTAATTTCATGGCTGCAGTCACCATCTGCAGGGATTTTTGAGCCTCCCCAAATAGAATCTCTTACTATTTCCATTGTTTCCCATCTATTTTCCATAAAGTGATGGGACCAGATGCTATGATCTTAGTTTTTTGAATGTTGAGCTTTAAGCCAACTTTTTCACTCTCCTCTTTCACTTTGACCAAGAGGCCCTTTAGTTCTTCTTAGCTTTCTGCCTTAAGGGTGGTTTCATCTGCATATCTTGAAAAAGGCAATGGCAACCCACTCCAGTACTCTTGCCTGGAAAATCCCATGGACGGAGGAGCCTGGTGGGCTGCAGTCCATGTGGTCGTGAAGAATCGGACATGACTGAGCGACTTCACTTTCACTTTTCATTTTCATGCCCTGGAGAAGGAAATGGCAACCCACTCCAGTGTTCTTGCCTGGAGAATCCCAGGGATAGCGGAGCCTGGTGGGCTGCTGTCTATGGGGTCGCACAGAGTTGGACACAACTGAAGCGACTTAACAGCAGCAGCAGCATCCTCATATCTGAGGTCATTGATATTTCTCCCGGCAATCTTTATTCCAGCTTGTGCTTCATCCAGCCCAGCATTTTGCATAATGTATTCTGCATATATGTTAAATAAGCAGTGTGACAATATACAGCCTTGACGTACTCCTTTTCTGATTTGGAACCAGTCCATTGTTCCATGTCCAATTCTAACTGTTGCTTCTTGACATGCATACATATTTTTCAAGAGGCAGGTCAGGTGGTCTGGTCTTCCCATCTCTTGAAGAATTTTCCATAGTTTATTGTGATCTGTCAAAGGCTTTTGCATAGTAAATAAAGCAGACGTAGATGTTTTTCTGGAATTCTTGTGCTTTCTCAATGATCCAATGGATGTTGGCAATTTGATCTCTTGTTCCTCTGCCTTTTCTAAATCCAGCTTGGATATCTGGAAGTTCATGGTTCACGTACTGTTGAAGCCTAGCTTGGAGAATTTTGAGCATTACTTTACTAGTGTGTGAGATGAGTGCAATTGTGTGGCAGCTTGTGCATTCTTTGGCATTGCCTTTCTTTGGGATTGGAATGAAAACTGACCTTTTCCATTCCTGTGGCCACTGCTGAGTTTTCCAAATTTCCTGAGATATTGAGTGCAGCACTTTCACAGCATCATCTTTTAGGATTTGAAATAGCTCAGCTGGAATTCCATCACCTCCACTAGCTTTGTTCGTAGTGATGCTTCCTAAGGCCCACTTGACTTTGCATGTCTGGCCCTAGGTGAGTGATCACACCATCATGGTTATCTGGGTCATGAAGATCTTTTTTGTATAGTTTTCTGTGTATTCTTGCCACCTCTTCTTAATATCTTCTGCTTCTGTTAGGCCCATACCATTTCTGTCCTTTATTGTGCCCATCTTTGCATGAAATATTCCCTTAGTATCTCTAATTTTCTTAAAGAGATCTCTAGTCCAAGCAGATCTGTTGATCCAGCATGATCAGACAGAGATCCTGAGGTTTCACTTCTCTGCACCCTCCTAAGTCCCTTCCCAATGAGAGAGAATCAAGCAAGCTCAAAGAACAGGAGTCCCAAGTTCGCCAGCCATAGAGCTCAGCATCGGATCCCTGCAGGGAACTCAGTGACCAGAGGGAGAAGGGTCAACGCCCTGGAGAGGAGCTGATGTCAGCCAGCACGTGTCAAGGAATGTCATGAGACCAGTGGCCCTTCATGCCTCTCCCCAGACTTACTTTATAACTGAGAATTTTCTAAAGAGATTGTGTAAGTTACCAGAGCAAGCTAAACTGTAAATCAGAACCTACCTCCCCCATCCCTACTGATCAGGAGGCAGGGGTTTGTGAAGGGAACCAGAATAGATAATACCAAATTAGAGACTTCCCTGGTGGTCCAGTGGCTAAGACTCCAAGTTCCCAATGCAGAGGACCTGGGTTCCATCTCTGGTCTTGAAACTAGATCCCGTATGCTGCAACTAAGAGTTTGCATGCTGCAACTAAAGATCCCGCATGCTGCAGTGAAGATCAAAGATCCTATGTGTTTCAGCTGAGACCCAGCACAGCAGCCAAAAATAAACAAAGAATAAATAAATATTTAAAAAATACCTGATTAAATTATATATTTCCTCTAGAGTGGTACTGTGATTCACGACACATGACTCTGTTTATGGATTGTCTTCAACAGGCTTATGCTCAACTGGGACATTCTCTTTTTGACCCTTAAACAAAAATGCTTGCTTATTGCCCCCCTCTGTTTAAGGGAGCCTTTTGAGGCCTGGACTTTCCAAACTTACTAGACCTGCTCTCTCCTGCAACTCAGTGGTGAGTTGCACTCTCACTGTTACATGTGCAGACTGTCCTGCCACGTTTGTAACTAAAACGGGAACAAACACACACAACTTCCCAGCAATCACATTCCTAGAGATTTACCCAAAGGGACTGAAAATTTATGTTCACACAAAAACCTGTATGGAAATATTTATATCAGTTTTATTTATAATCTCCCAAACTGGGGAGCAACCAAAATTACCTTCAAAAGGTGAATGGATAATCTAGTTATGGTACCTTTATATACTGGAATACTATTCAGCTATGAAGAAGAATGAGCTATTTATTGATTCACACAATGACATGGAAGGATTTTAAATACATTTTGCTAAGTGAATAAAGCCAGATCCCAAAGGCTACATGTTCTATTCCATTTACATAACACTCTAGAAAAGGCAACACCATAAGGGTAGAAAACAGATAAGGGTAGAAAACACCACAAGGGTAGAAAACATGGATTGACCGCAAAGAAAATCTACGGAGGAATTTTTAGGGTGATGGAACCATGCTCTATGATTATAAGATGGTGGATAAATGACCTTGAATTTATTAATATCCATAGAACTATATGTCACAAAGAGTGACCGTGTGACTTCCCTGGTGGTCCAGTAGCTAAGACTCCCCCAATGCAGGGGGCCCAGGTTCAATGGCTGGTCAGAGAACTAAATCCCACAGGCTGCAGCTGGGAGTTTGCATACTGCAACTAAAGATGCCACATGCTGCAACTAAGATCCAGTGCAGCCAAACAAATAATAAAATAAATCTAAAAAATATTAAAATTTCCAAAAACAAAGAGTGACCTTTATGTATACAATTATAAAAAAATTCACTAGGATGTTGCAGACCCCAGGATGAAAAGCAGATTTTCACTGATGTATGAATCTAACTGTATTACGAGTGGGTAACATAACAACCGTGAAGGCAATGGGGGAGGAGTCCTCTAAGTGACTTTGGAAACTGGTGTCTGGACTGGAATTGTAAGGTTAATGGCAAAAGGAGCTGTGTGTAAACAGTGTGCTTCAATTGGTAAATCTGTTTCTCATGGGGGTATGAGTGAGCAATTTTGAAACTGCTTTACATGCAAAGTAAGTAATAATAATGGACACATGAGCAAATGGACGACAGATAGTGGGGCTGGGTTTTTCACTGTCTGATAGGGAAGTTACAGATAAGCAAGGGGGACACTAGAAGGACGCCTATGATACTAGATTAGAGTCAGGGCTACCATTATGAGCTCATATTTAACATATATTTGATATGTTCATTTATATTTGTCATAAATATATATAGCACATATATAAATTATATCCCTGACTCTAAGGTAGTACCATGAAGTTAAAAGAGGCTTGCTCATTGGAAGAAAAGTTATGAGCAACCTAGACAGCATGTTAAAAAGCAGAGACATTACTTTGCCAACAAAGGTCCATCTAGTCAAGGCTATGGTTTTTCCAGTGGTCATGTATGGATGTGAGAATTGGACTATAAAGGAAGCTGAGTGCTGGAGAATTGATGCTTTTGAACTGCGGTGTTGGAGAAGACTCTTGAAGGTCCCTTGGATAACAAGGAGATCCAACCAGTCCATCCCAAAGTAAATCAGTCCTGAGTGTTCGTTGGAAGGACTGATGTTGAAGCTGAAACTCCAATATTTGGCCACCTGATGTGAAGAGCTGACTCATTGGAAAAGACCCTGATGCTGGGAAAGATTGAAGGCGGGAAGAGAAGGGGACAACAGAGGATGAGATGGTTGGATGGCATCACCAACTCAATGGACATGTTCAGTTCAGTTCAGTCATGTCCACCTCTTCACGATCCCATGGACCACAGCATGCCAGGCCTCCCTGTCCATCACCAACTCCCGGAGTTTACTCAAACTCATGTCCATCGAGTCAGTGATGCCATCCAACCATCTCATCCTCTGTTGTCCCCTTCTCCTCCTGCCTTCAATCTTTCCCAGCATCAGGGTTTTTTCCAATGAGTCAGCTCTTCACATCAGGTGGCCAAAGTATTGGAGTTTCAGCTTCAGCATCAGTCCTTCCAATGTATATTCATGACTGATTTCCTTTAGGATGGACTGTTTGGATCTCTTTGCAGTCCAAGGGACTCTCAAGAGTCTTCTCCAACACCACAGTTCAAAAGCATCTATTCTTTGGCACTCAGCTTTCTTTATAGTCCAAGTCTCACATCCATACATGACCACTGGAAAAACCATAGCCTTGACTAGACGGACCTTTCTTGGCAAAGTAACGTCTCTGCTTTTAAATATGCTAACTAGGTTGGCCATAACCTTCCTTACAAGGAGTAAGCTTCTTTTAATTTCATGGCTGCAATCACCATCAGCAGTGATTTTGGAGCCCCCCAAAAATAAAGTCAGCCACTGTTTCCACTGTTTCCCCATCTATTTCCCATGAAGTGATGGGACCAGATGCCATGATCTTAGTTTTCTGAATGTTGAGCTTTAAGCCAACTTTTTTTTTTTCACTCTCCTCTTTCACTTTCATCAAGAGGCTCTTTAGTTCTTCTTCACTTTCTGCCATAAGGGTGATGTCATCTGCATATCTGAGGTTATTGATATTTCTCCTGGCAATTTTGATTCCAGTTTTTGTTTCTTCCAGCCCAGTGTTTCTCATGATGTGCTCTGCATATAGGTTAAATAAGCAGGGTGACAATATACAGCCTTGACGTACTCCTTTTCCTATTTGAACCAGTCTGTTGTTCCATGTCCAGTTCTAACTGTTGCTCTCTGACCAGCATACAGATTTCTCAAGAGGCAGGTCAGGTGGTCTGGTATTCCCATCTCTTTCAGAAATTTCCACAGTTTATTGTCATCCACACAGTCAAAGGCTTTGGCATAGTCAATAAAGCAGAAATAGATGTTTTTCTGAAACTCTCTTGCTTTATCGATGATCCAGCAGATGTTGGCAATTTGATCTCTGGTTCCTCTGCCTTTTCTAAATTCAGCTTGAACATCTGAAAGTTCACATTTCACATATTGCTGAAGCCTGACTTGGAGAAATTTGAGAATTACTTTACTAGCATGTGAGATGAGTTTGAGTAAACTCTAGTAGTTAGTGATGGACAGGGAGGCCTGGCATGCAGCAGTCCATGGGGTCACAAAGAGTTGGATGTGACTGAACTGAACTGATGTATGATATATATGAGATCTATATTCACACAGATATAGAAATAATAATAGATATGTATATAAATGGGTAAATATAAACTATATTTTATTTATATATGATATATAATATAATAAATATAGAAATAATAGATGTATTTCTATCTATATATTATAGATAAAATAAAGAAATAACAGATATGTGTATAAACATGAGTTAATATACTTTATATGTATTATATATATAATATATGTATTATATGTGTTATATATGTCCTTTATATGTATTATATTATATATTATATATTATGCTATTTATATATTGCATGTTCTATTTCTGCATTATATTATAATTTTAAAATTATATATATTCTAGTTTCTGTTCCAGAGAAGGTCTAGAAGCAGAGATGCCCAGTGTGAGATTGCCAGATAAAATACAAGATGTTCAGTTAAATTTGAATTTCAGATAAACAATGGGTGCACACACATACAGCCTATAACTGAGGGAAATATCTTTGGAAGGATGTACAAGGAAACTTGGCTTCCCTAGTGACTCAACGGTAAAGAATCTGCCTGCAACACAGGAGACTATTTACAAAGGAAGAGATGCCGGTTGGATTCCTGGGTTGGGAAGATCCCCTGGAGAAGGAAATGGCTATCCACTTTAGTATTCCTGCCTGGAAAATTTCACGGACAAAAGGAGTCTAGTGGGTTGCAAAAGAGATGGACATGACCGAGAGACTAAGCACTTGGTGGGCAAGGAAACTGGGACAGGAGTTGGGCAGACCTGTGGGAGGAAGATTTCTTTCGCTATGCAGTCTTTTACTATATGCATGTCTTTCCTAGTCACAAAATAAACAATTCAACAAAAATGAAACAAGCAAAACCTTGCAGGTAACTTAGTAAATAATTAAAATTGGAAAAAAAATAGACTGCCCTACTAACTTGAAGATTTCACTGCTTTTTAGAAAAACCACTTAAGCCTTGTATAACTGTTTTGTGAGCACGTCTTCTCTGCCCTTCTGCAGATGGTGGTCCTGGGCAACACAGCATTTCCTTCCAGTCCCCTCTTCTTCCCAGGGGAGTGTAGGGTAAGGATGACATGCAGAGAATCTAGGGGTAGAGACAGGAGGAGGGCCTGCTCCCTGAGGCAATGGCCGTCTCTCTCTTCAATCAAAGTCTCCTCCTGAGTTAGAGATGAGAATGCTATCCTCAGTTGTTGACACAGGAAAATCCTTTAATTAAACTCACCCTGGCTATCTGTGCCAGTCATCACAGGCCAGCAACTCGGCGTGCGTACATGTTTGGTTGCTCAGTTGTGTCCGATTCTTTTGCATCCCCACGGACTGTAGTCCACCAGGCTCCTCTGTACATGGGATTTCCCACATAAGAATGCTGAAGTGGGTTGCCATTCCCTCCTCCAGGGCATCTTCCCAAGGCAGGGCTCAAACTCGCGTCTCTCGAATCTCCTGCACTGCAGGCAGATTCTTTGCCACTGAGTCACCTGGGAAGCCCTAGCAACAAGGCAACATGCTTTAAGTGATTTAGATGAAATCTTTTATTTTTTTAATGGATGGAATGATTAATTTGTGCAATTCACTGTTTTGTCGTTGTTCAGTTGCTCAGTCATGTCCTACTCTTTGTGACCCCACGAGCTGCAGCATGCCAGTCTTCCCTGTCCTTCACTGTCTCCTGGAGTTTGCTTAAATTCGTGTCTATTGAATCAGTGATGCCATCCCATAATCTCATCCTCTGTCGGCCCCTTTTTCTCCTGACCACAATCTTTCCCAGCATCAGGGTCTTTTTCAATGAGTTGGCTCTTCCATTCAGGTGGCAGAAGGATTGGAGCTTTAGCATTAGTCCTTCACTGTTACAGAATCTCACAGAAACAAGGTAGCTTATAATGAAAAAAGCAAGCTTTCAGTCCTGCTGTGAATAAGAAGGGTCTGCACAGGGACAGTGCAAACCAGGGCGAAGCTTCCCAGGTCTCTAAAGGCATATGGTAATTGTCAGGAAGGAATGCTGAGGTCAAGAAGGAATTTCCTCCCACGGAGCCAGCACAAAAGCCAGTCGACCAGAAACACCGAGGGAGGGGGTGGTCTGCCATCTGCAGCAGTAGGCTGAACCCATAGCTCTGAGCAGAGGTAGCTTAAGAGAAAGACAGGAAACACTACAACAAAATTTCTCTTTCGGTTCGGACTTGCCACAATAAAAGGACCTGCGGAGACTTGGTCAGCAGGCTGGGTTAACAGCCTCTGTCTTATCTGCTGCCCACGGAACTGAATGGGGCTGGGAAGTCATTAGGAGAATGGATTGGAACAGCCCAGCTCTCTCTTCTACCTCTGGGTTAGATGTACGCACCAACCTTTCCGGCTACTCACAGGGACCGACGACGCTCTCCTTGTGAGAGATATCTACTTAAAGGACAATGCCCTCAGTTTGATATGAAAGTTAGAGGGCTGATGAGTACAGCTCACAATTCCTTCAGTCTTGTTCCAGGAACTACAGGAAGTAAGGAAGATGGCCACTTTATGAGGCCTTGGGGAAAATGGTAGATACTCTCTGCATTCGGGTTCCCCTCCTTCGCACTCCTGAGGGAAGGCAGAGCTCCCTAAACGTCAGGTCTAGCTGCCTTCCTAAATATAGGCTGAGTGGGACATCCTGCACTAGTTTGTGGGTGAGAAGAAAAACACTTAGAGAAAATCCTTCCCTGTGCTGCTCAGAGAATTCACTGTCTGCACCATCCCTTTACAACATCATCATCATCAACAACAGTGACAAGAAAACCAGGTCTCTGGCTGGTACCGTGTTGAGCTTCAGCCCAAGTCCCACAGACACTTTTTCCTTGGGTTGGGGATGATGGAGGTGACCCTTCAGCAGCTATAGTGCCTTCCTTGTGTTCCTATTTGTCAGTCAGCGCTTTTACACGATTTCTCCTCATCTGCTGCTGACTGTTGACATATATCGTTGCACTATTGATGACAAGTGCCTATATGTGCTCTGTCTCCTACATATTCCTCTTTGCTGGTGTAAGAAGAATGATAATTATGAAAAGGAAGAAAGAATATCTCTAACAAGGAGGGAAGACACCCCTTCCATGTGTGCGAGCTTGCTCAGTTGCTAAGTCATGTCTGATTCTCTGCAACCCTATGGAGTATAGCCTGCCAGTCTCCTCTGTCACTGGAACTTCCCAGGCAAGATTACTGGAGTGGGCTGCCATTTCCTTCTCCTGGGGATCTTCCTGACCAGGGATTGAACCTACATCTCCTGCATTGGCAGGTGGATTTTTTACCACTGAGCCACCAGGGAAGCCCAAACCTTTCCATATCTTCATACTTACTCACCTGTGAGGGTTCTGCCTTCTGTGTTAAGACTCAGGTAATATTTCCCCTAAAGTCAGGAACAAGGCAAGGGTGCCCACTTTCACCACTACTATTCAACATAGTTTTGGAAGTTTTGGCCACAGCAATCAGAGCGGAAAAAGAAATAAAAGGAATACAGATAAGAAAAGAAGAAGTAAAACTCTCACTGTTTGCAGATGACATGATCCTCTACATAGAAAACCCTAAAGATTCTACCAGAAAACTACTAGAGCTAATCAATGAATATAGTAAAGTTGCAGGATACAAAATTAACACACAGAAATCCCTTGCATTCCTATACACCAATAATGAGAAAACAGAAAGAGAAATTAAGGAAACAATACCATTCACCATTGCAACAAAAAGAATAAAATACTTAGGACTATTTCTACCTAAAGAAACAAAAGACTTATATATAGAAAACTATAAAATACTGATGAAAGAAATCAAAGAGGACACAAACAGATGGAGAAATATACCGTGTTCATGGATTGGAAGAATTAATATAGTGAAAATGAGTATACTACCCAAAGCAATCTATAGATTCGATGCAATCCCTATCAAGCTACCAATGATATTTTTCACAGAACTAGAACAAATCATTTCACAATTTGTATGGAAGTATAAGAAACCTCGAATAGCCAAAGCAATCTTGAGAAAGAAGAATGGAACTGGAGGAATCAACCTGCCTGACTTCAAGCTCTACTACAAAGCCACAGTCATCAAGACAGTGTGGTACTGGCACAAGGATAGAAATATAGATCAATGGAACAAAATAGAAAGCCCAGAGATAAACCCACACACCTATGAGCACCTTATCTTCGACAAAGGAGGCAAGAGTATACAATGGAGAAAAGACAATCTCTTTAACAAGTGGTGCTGGGAAAACTGGTCAACCACTTGTAAAAGAATGAAACTAGAACACTTCCTAACACCATACACAAAAATAAACTCAAAATGGATTAAAGATCTAAACATAAGACCAGAAATTATAAAACTCCTAGAGGAAAACATAGGCAAAACACTCTCCCGCATAAATCACAGCAGGATCCTCCATGATCCACCCCCCAGAATATTGGAAATAAAAGCAAAAATAAACAAATGGGACCTAATTAAAATTAAAAGCTTTTGCACAACAAAGGAAACTAGGAGCAAGGTGAAAAGACAGCCTTCAGAATGGGAGAAAATAATAACAAACGAAGCAACAGACAAACAATTAATCTCAAAAATATACAGGCAACTCCTGCAGCTGAATTCTAGAAAAATAAACGACCCAATCAAAAAATGGGCCAAAGAACTAAACAGACATTTCTCCAAAGAAGACATACAGATGGCTAACAAACACATGAAAAGATGCTCAACATCACTCATTATTAGAGAAATGCAAATCAAAACCACAATGAGGTACCATTACACACCAGTCAGAATGGCTGCTCTCCAAAAGTCTACAAGCAATAAATGCTGGAGAGGGTGTGGAGAAAAGGGAACCCTCTTACACTGTTGGTGGGAATGCAAACTAGTACAGCCACTATGGAGAACAGTGTGGAGATTCCTTAAAAAACTGGGAATAGAACTGCCATATGACCCAGCAATCCCACTGCTGGGCATACACACCGAGGAAACCAGAATTGAAAGAGACGCGTGTACCCCATTGTTCATCGCAGCACTGTTTACAATAGCCAGGACATGGAAGCAACCTAGATGTCCATCGGCAGACGAATGGATAAGGAAGCTGTGGTACATATACACAATGGAATATTACTCAGCCATTAAAAAATACATTTGAATCGGTTCTATTGAGATGGATGAAACTGGAGCCCATTATACAGAGTGAAGTGAGCCAGAAAGAAAAGCACCAATACAGTATACTAATGCATGTATATGGAATTTGAAAGATGGTAATGGTAACCCTATATGTGAGACAGAATAATAGACACAGATGCATAGAACAGTCCTGTGGACTCTGAGGGAGAAGGTGAGGGTGGACGTTCTGGGACAATAACATTGAAACATGTATATTGTCATATGTGAAGCGGAACACCATTCCATGTTCTATGCATGGGACGGATGCTCAGGGATGGAGCATTGGGATGACCCAGAGGGATGGGATGGGGAGGGAGGTGGGAGGAGAGTTCGGGAAGGGGAGCACATGTGAACCCATGGCTGATTCATGTCAATGTATGGCAAAAACTACTACAATATTGTAAAGTAATTAGCCCCCAACTAAAATAAAAGGAAGAAAAAAAGACTCAGGTAATAAGTCATACCTTGGAGAATTGGAAAGAACTGGGTTTGACATCAAGAGATATTGGTATGAATTCTGGCTTTGCCACTTTTGTTATTAGTGCAAATTACTTACCATCTCTAAGTGTCTGTCTCACAGTCTATAAAATGTCATTAAAAATGGCAATCAACAAAGGTACTCAGTTCAGTTCAGTCACTCAGTCATGTCCAGTGACTCTTCCCAACCCCATGGATTGCAGCAGGAAGCCAGGGTTCATCACCAACTCTCGAAGCTTGCTCAAACTCTTATTCATCAAGTCGGTGATGCCATCCAAACATCTCATCCTCTGTCATCCCCTTCTCCTCCTGCCTTCAATCTTTCCCAGCATCAGGGTTTTTTCTAATGAGTCAGTTCTTCACGTCAGGTGGCCAAAGTATTGGAGTTTCAGCTTTAGCATCAGTCCTTCCAATGAATATTCAGGACTGATTTCCTTTAGTATTGATTGGTTTCATCTCCTTGCAGTCCAAGGGACTCTCAAGAGTCTTCTCCAACACCACAGTTCAAAAGCATCAATTCTTCGGTGCTCAGCTTTCTTTATAGTCCAACTCTCACATCCATATATGACTACTGGAAAAACTATAGCCTTGACGAGATGGACCTTTGTTGGTGAAATAATGTCTCTGCTTTTTCATATGCTGTCTAGGTTGGTCACAGCTTTTCTTCCAAGGAGCAAGCATCTTTTAATTTCATGGCTGCAGTCACCATCTGCAGTGATTTTGGAGCCCCCCAAAATAAAGTCTCTCACTGTTTCCATTGTTTCCCTATCTATTTACCATGAACAAAGGTATTATGAGAAATAAATAAAGGAATTGAAATTTCTGCCACATACCGTTTTCTCACTAAGTTCTTGCTGAGTCTGAATGATGCTGCCTGAATCCCACCATCATCATTTACCATTCTTAAGTGTCTTGATATGTTCTTCCAAAAGGCAGAGTATCTGACTGCTAAAGGTGCACAGTGGAAGGGAATACCTCCCAATAGTGACACTGAAGTCAGTTTATAAAGAGTTTTGAAAAATATTCATCAGAAAAGGTCAACAATAAGAGAAAAGGATTATTCGAGGGGCACAGACTGATGTTGAAGCTGAAACTCCAATCCTTTGGCCACCTGATGTGAAGAGCTGACTCATTTGAAAAGACCCTAATGCTGGGAAGGATTGGGGGCAGGAGGAGAAGGGGACGACAGAGGATGAGATGGTTGGATGGCATCATCAACTCGATGAACATGGGTTTGGGTGGACTCTGGGAGTTGGTGATGGACAGGGAGGCCTGGCGCGCTGTGGTTCATGGGGTCGCAAAGAGTAGGACATGACTGAGCGACTGAACTGAACTGAGTGTATCACTTCTTACACGTGTAACTTGTAAACACTGAATGAGGAATCAGTTATACTGTAGCATTTGTTGCTTCTATGTTCAAGTGCTAACAGACCATATAACAGAACATTTTGTATTAGCATACACAAATGCCACAAAAAAATCTTTTCTATCTGCTTATAGTTTGATATGTTTTTTTTTTAAATTCTCATCCATTTTGATCGATTTCATAGAAATTTTATTTTCAAATTTTAAAAAACCATTTCTCTTTAGCATCCTTGAATGCCTTTGACCTAAGTGACAAACATCCCCTTTCTTTAAAAAATAATATTCATTTGAATACATTTGGCTAAAAACATGTGAAACTCAAAATAAGTTTCACTTCAGATAACACAGAAAATCACACAGGATTTGCATACTTCATGTCAAAGGGCCTTGGAGTTTAGTAAAGAGGAGAATAAAAAAACATTTGTGGCTTTCTCTTTGGCCTGACTCCTTCTGATCTCTAATTTCCCAGCCCAGATGTTAAAGACACAAGAACATGGCTGTCTGCAGGGGACAACTTTGCATTCTTTCTGCATGTTGCATCAACCACAGGATCATCTGCATCCATGCTTTTTGGGCTTCCTGCTGCCTCACCGCCTCTCCTTATAAAGCATCAGCATGGACATGGGCTCAGGGGTTCCATCTAGCGGTAGCATCTCAAATAATCTAAAGGTGGAGAACATTTTACTGGTGGATTATATGACATTTAATCCACCCCTTGTTTTGACATATGGGACATCTAGACCTAAACAGGTGAGGCAAAACATTCTTTTTTTAAAGTTGTCATTTCTCTTTTACTTCCTTTAACCCAGACTAGTTCCCCTTGCTTTTTTTAATCATTCAAGATATACCTTCAGTTTAAACACCACTAAGAAAACAAAAAGTGCTGCCATTTATAATTTTATGTGTGTGTGCTAAGTTGCTTCAGTCATGTCCGACTCTGTGTGACCCTATGAACTGTAGCCTGCCAGACTCCTCTGTCCATGGGATTCTCTAGACAAGAATACTGGAGTGGGCTGCCATGCCCTCCTCCAGGGAATCTTCCCAATTCAGGGATTCAACCTGTGTCTCTTATGTCTCCTGCATCAGTTCATTTCAGTTCAGTCGTTCAGTCGTGTCTGACTTTTTGCGACCCCATGAATCACAGCATGCCAGGCCTCCCTGTCCATCACCAACTCCCGGAGCTTACCCAAACTCATGTCCATCGAGTCGGTGATGCCATCCAGCCATCTCATTCTCTTCTCCTCCTGCCTTCAGTCTTTCCCAGCATCAGAGTCTTTTCCAATGAGTCAACTCTTTGAATGAAGTGGCCAAAGTATTGGAGTTTCAGCTTCAACATCAGTCCTTCCAATGAACACCCAGGACTGATCTCCTTCAGGATGGACTGGTTGGATCTCCTTGCAGTCCAAGGGACTCTCAAGAGTCTTCTCCAACACCACAGTTCAAAAGCATCAATTTTTCAGCGCTCAGCTTTCTTCACAGTCCAACTCTCGCATCCATACATGACTACTGGAAAAACCATAGCTTTGACTAGATGGACCTTTGTTGGCAAAGTAATGTCTCTGCTTTTTAATATGCCATCTAGGTTAGTGATAACCTTCCTTCCAAGAAGTAAGCATCTTTTAATTTCATGGCTGCAATCACCCTCTGCAGTGATTTTGGAGCCCCTCAAAATAAAGTCTGACACTGTTTCCACTGTTTACCCATCTATTTCCCATGAAGTAGTGGGACCAGATGCCATGATCTTAGTTTTCTGAATGTTGAGCTTCAAGCCAACTTTTTCACTCTCCTCTTTCACTTTCATCAAGAGGCTTTTTAGTTCTTCTTCACTTTTTACCATAAGGGTGATGTCATCTGCATATCTGAGGTTATTGATATTTCTCCCAGCAATCTTGATTCCAGCTTGTGCTTCTTCCAGCCCAGCGTTTCTCATGATGTACTCTGCATATAAGTTAAATAAGCAGGGTGACAATATACAGCCTTGACATACTCCTTTTCCTATTTTGAACCAGTCTGTTGTTCCATGTCGAGTTCTAACTGTTGCTTCCTGACCTGCATACAGATTTCTCAAGAGACAGGTCAGGTGGTCTGGTATTCTCATCTCTTTCAGAATTTTCCACAGTTTATTGTGATCCACACAGTCAAAGGCTTTGGCATAGTCAATAAAGCAGAAATAGATGTTTTTCTGGAACTCTCTTGCTTTATCGATGATCCATCAGATGTTGTCAATTTGATCTCTGGTTCCTCTGCCTTTTCTAAAACCAGCTTGAACATCTGGAAGTTTACGGTTCACGTATTGCTGAAGCCTGGCTTGGAAGATTTTGAGCATTACTTTACTAGCGTGTGAGATGAGTGCATAGGCAGGTTCTTTACCACTAGCGCCACCTGGGAAGCCCCTTTGTAAGATGTCTCAACCGTAAGATGAATCTTGCTATATGTTGAAAAATTTTTAATTAAAGTATAGTTGATATACAATGTTGTGTTACTTTCTGGTGGAGGCAAAGCATTCTTGGCACACAGCTGACAGCTGGTTAGTGATGGCACCAGGGCTGGAACCCCACCCTGGAATCCAACCACGTTCCCTGTGCTGCCCTCCTGCCTGCCTCTCCTCCCTTGACTGCACTGAGGTAGACATCACACAGTTCTGTTTAACAGTATATATTCTCTGAGAACTTAAACATCTGAAACTCAATTCTAATGTAAAAATAAGCCAGAAACATAAAAATGAATATTTTAAATGATTATAAATATAGCAATAGAAAAGATTGTGTACTTCCATTATATGAATGGTAAAGGTTAGTATACTTTAAAATTCAATGATAAAGGGACTTCTCTGGTGGCCCAGTGGTTATGAATCCACCTTGCAATGAAGGACACATGGGTTTGATCCCTGGTAGGGGAACTAAGATCCCACATGCTGCAGAGCAACTGAGCCCATGTGCTGCAACTAACACCCAATGCAGCCGAGTAAATAAATAAACAAATATTTAAAAAAATAAAATGTAATGATTAGGGCGTACGTGAAATAGGAAAACAAGCCCATAATGGAAAAATACTAAAAAGAAAGTATATACATAAATACATATATAGATAGATAGATAGATAGATAGATAGATAGATAGATAGATAGATAGATAGGAGAAGGAAATGGCAACCCACTCCAGTGTTCTTGCCTGGAGAACCCCAGGGACGGGAGAGCCTGGTGGGCTGCCGTCTATGGGGTCGCACAGAGTTGGACACGACTGAGGTGACTTAGCAGCATATATATATAACTGAATCACTTTACTATACAGCAGAAATTAACACAACGTTGTAAACCAGCTATACTTCAAAGAAAAAGTCACCCCTTAAAAATATTCAGCAATAACATTTGCTGAATCAATGAAAGACAGCAGATTTTGGTAAAGGAAGAGTCAATGGAGGAGATGGAAGTCCACTGTCTTCTTGCTTACAGAACAGTGGATAAGATAGAGGACTTTCCTGGGATAGGGTGTTCCAGGAATATGGAAGTACAAGACCAGCAAAAGTTGGTTGGATACCCTAGATAGGAATCAGGAATTTTTAAAACAATTTTTTCTGTTTTAGTTATTAGTAGATTTTTAACGGGTGCAGTGTAAGTTCTGACATACACCAGGGAAGTCATTACCACAATCAAGATAATGAACATATCCATTACCCCCCAAAGTTTTCTTGTGTCCCTATGTAATCCTAGTTCCTTCCTCAGTCCCTCCCCACTCAGACAACCAGTGATCTGCTCTGTCACTTTAGATGAGCTTGCATTTTCTAGAAGAGTAATACATTAAAAATATTTTTTTGTTTTAAAATAATTTCATGTTTGTAGAACAACTGCAAGAGTAGCACAAGAACTTTCCTATGTCCCTTTTTTCCAGACTCTTCAATTGTTAACACCTTACCTCATTTGTCTTATTGTTCTATCTGTATGCTTATACACAGTACAGTTGTTTTGTTCCTGAACTAGTTGAAAGCAGTTGCAGACATGATGTCCCATCACCCTTTATTATTTCAGTGTGTATTTCCTCAAAACAAGGACGCTTATTTAACCAGAGTGAAACCATCGAGACCAGGAAATGAATATTGCTGTAATACTGCCATCTGATCTGTAGGCCTCATTCAAATTTCAACATCATCTCAATAATGTGATTTATAATTTCAGAAGCCAACCCAGGATCATGTGTTGTATTTAGCAAGCGTTTTTTAGTTTCCCTCAGTCTGGAACATTTCTTCATTCCTTCCTTGTTTTTCACAACTTTGACAATTTTTAAAGAGCAGGATAATTACTTTGTAGAATGTCCCTTACCATGTGTTGATCTGATATTTCTCATTACTAGATTTGGGTCGTGCATTTTTGGCAGGAATTTCCTGGAAGTAATGCTGTGTTTTCTAGTTTATCGAAAGTAACTTAACGTCAATTTATCCTGTTCCTGGTCAAGTTGTATTTCATCACTTAAGATGAAGCTGGCTAACTTTGTTCATTTTCAAGTTAAATAGTAAGTATTTTGTACTTTTAAATAATCAGATAAATATTTGGGGATCTGCGTTGAGACTATGTCCATATCCTCATCAAACGTTCCCTGCAACTTTTAGCATCCAATGATGATTCTACCTAAATTAGTTATTACTAATAACTAATAGTGTTATTACTAATAACTTGGATGGCTGCCAAGTCATGATTTTCTAATCCCAGCTTCCATCTGTATTTACTGGTTGGCATTCTGCTGTAAGGTAGAGCTTTCTCTTTTCCCTCATATTTATTTACTTATGTAGTTATATAATTATGAACTCATGAATTTTGATTTTTTTCCCCAATGGATTATAATCAGGATCATTATTTATCTTGGTGCTCAAATCACCCCAGCTCTGGCTAATGGGAGCCCCGTGTCGCAGGCTCCTGTGTCCTTTGGGCATGTCCTCATAGTTCTCTGAATGCTTCTTTGCTTTCTGGCACAACAGTATTTCCAGACTTGTCTTGTTTTTTCCTGCCTTAGCCCTGCAATCAGACATTTCTCCAAGAAGCCAGAAACTGAGATTTTGATGCTGGGATTTCAGTGCAACCGGCTGTTATTGCTTCTGAGCCCTTTTGGTGCCCACAGCTAGGAAATGTAACACGCTTTTCTGTTCATACCTTATTTCCATATCTATGGATCTATCTATCTATCATCTATCACGTACGTGCGTGCGTGCTAAGTCACTTCAGTCATAGCCGGCCAGGCTCCTCTGTCCACAGAATTCTTCAGGTAAGAAGACTGAAGTGGGTTGCTATTTCCTTCTCCAGGGGATCTTCCCATCCCAGGGATCGAACCCATGTCTCTTAAGTCCCCTGCATTGGCAAGCGGGTTCTTTACCACAACACCACCTGGGAAGCCCATCATCTATCATGTAATCTGTCTTAAACAACCACAACTTCAAACTGATATCTCCAAATTCCAATCCAATACTGCGGTTTCTCCTCTCCACATTTGCAACGCCTTTCTCCAACAGTGAGAAACTGCTCTGCCACTTCCCAAATATTTACTTACTTGCTTAATCCTCTTGTGAGAAGCCATTCTCCCAGCTATGCCAGACTTGTCTCCAGCCCTAGCGCACCAGCTCTGAAAAAGAGGATGGTGAAACACAAAATTATTTTCACTGTTCTCTTTACTCCAATTTTTCCCTTTTCAGTTCAGTTCAGTTTAGTCACTCAGTCGTGTCCGACTCTTTGCGACCCCATGAATCGCAGCACACCAGGCCTCCCTGTCCATCACCAACTCCTGGAGTCCACCCAAACCCATGCCCATTGAGTCGGTGATGCCGTCCAGCCATCTCATCCTCTGTCGTCCCCTTCCCCTCCTGCTCCCAACCCTTCCCAGCATTAGGGTCTTTTCCAATGAGTCAACTCTTCGCACGAGGTGGCCAAAGTATTGGAGTTTCAGCTTCAACATCAGTCTTTCCAATGAACACCCAGGATTGATCTCCTTTAGGATGTATTCTCAAATCCATTCTCTCCCCTCAGTTCTACTTTCACTGCCTGACTTCAAGCCTCTAACAAGTGCTGTTGTTTCTGGTTTTGCTTCTGAAGATTTATCCTGCAAATAGCAGCCCACACAATCTTTCAGTACTTGAGCTAAGGGACTTCCCTGGTGGTCTAGTGGTTAAGAATCCACCAGCCAATGCAGGGGACACTGGTTCGATCCCTGGTCCGGGAAGATTCCACATAGTGTGGGGCAACTAAGCCTGTGGACCAGAACTACTGATGCCCACACACCTAGAACCTTGTTCCACAACAAGAGAGACCACCTCAATGTGGAGCCGGAAACTAGAGAGTAGGCCCCATTTGCCACAACTAGGGAAAGCCTGTGCACAGCAATGAAGACCAACTGCAGCCAAAAAAAAAAAAAGAAGAACGGCATGACTCTGCCTGGAATTCCTTTCCTAACTCTCCTCATTGCCCTCGGAGTTAAGTGAAGCAGCTCTCCTAAGTTACCATGACCTGGCTTCTTTGCACACCTCCATTCTCATGTTCGCCCTTCCCTCCCTCGTCCTTTCAGTAGAGACGGGTTTTTGCAGGTGTCTGCACACATCATGTTCTATTATTACCTTTTCTGCATCACGCTGTCATGATTCCCCAACTTCTTCCCAATTCACCCTTACGTACCCTGCTGAGATGTTTCTGCCTCTAAGAAACTTTTCTTGGCAGTCTTTCTCAATAGTTAATTACTCCTTCATACTAGTTCTATTTCTTGTACACACACTTACTATTGCATGTGTGACTCTCCACTGTGTTTATTTGTTTAGATGTCTGTCTCTCCTATCAGGTAATGAATCCCTGGGACAGGAATGGACTTCTTTGCCATTGTGGTTCCAGTATCTAGCTAGCTTCTGCTATGTGCACACACTTAACATATAATATATGCTTATTGAGCGACTTCCCTGTCGGTCCAGTGGGTATGACTCCATGTTCCTCTCTGTGAAGGAGACCTGGATTCGAGCCCTGGTCAGGAAACTAGATCCCATATGCTGCAACTAAAGATACCGCATGTGACAGCAAAGATCAAAGATCCTGCATGCCCCGACTAAGACCCAGAGCAGCCAAATAAATAAACTGATGCTAAAAAATTTTAAAAACTGTACATTTGTTATGTCTCACAGTAAAGAATCCATCTGCTGATGCAAGAGAAGCAGGAGATGCGGGTTGGATCCCTGGGTAGAGATGATCCACTGGAGTGGGAAATGGCAACCCACTCCAGTATTCTTGCCTGGAGAATTCCACGGACAGAGGAGTCTGGTGGGCTACAGTCCATGCGGTCACAGAGTTGGACACAACCGAAAACCCACACAAACTGAACTGAAAGATAATTTTTGTGGGGTTTTTTTTTTTTTTTTGGTCTAGGAAGAGTGGAGCCATGGGCTTTAGTTATCTACCACTGCAAGATAAGACATCTTAAAATGTAGTGGCTTAACACAACGACTTCATATCACATGGAGTTTATTACTTCACGTGATTCTGGAGGTTGACGAGGCAGTTCTGCTTCGTGTGAGCATTGACTGGGGCCCTGGGGTGGCTGGAAGGTTTTATTGGCCTCGCTTGTGTGGCTGGGGGTCAGTGCTTGTTGCTGGCTGGTTGCTCTGCTCAGCTGATGTTGTCAGTCAGGCGTCTCATTCTTCTTCACCAATGGCCTCTTCGTGTGGTCGCTTGGGCTTCCTCCCAGCATGAGGGCTTGGATTCAACAAAGAGCATTCCAAGGGGACAAATCCCACACACAAGCTTATCAAGGCTCATTGTATTTGGCTTGCTATGTCAACTTGAGAGGGGACCACATGAGGGCATCACAGAGGGTGACT
Source organism: Okapia johnstoni (assembly GCA_024291935.2). Lineage (NCBI taxonomy): Eukaryota > Metazoa > Chordata > Mammalia > Artiodactyla > Giraffidae > Okapia > Okapia johnstoni. The sequence continues at coordinate 19,239,106 of CM044320.1, read as the reverse complement.
CACTCTACGTAACAGCCTGTGAGGGGGAGATGTTAGATCCTCTTGAGTATCATAATAAAAGGCACTGAATTTCGAAGGAGAGGTATTTTTTGTTTGTTTTCTTGTGCAGCTTTTGGGATCTTAGTTCCCTAACCAGGGATCAAATCCGGGTCCCCCAGCGGGAAAAGCGTAGAGTCCTAACCACTACACTGCCAGGGAATTCCCATGAGGAGGAGGATTTTAAATGTGAGAAAATAATGCAGTGGGAACTCAATGCAATATCTTTTTTTTTTTTCCAGTGCAATATCTTGAAGAGAGAATTACCTTGGGTCAAAAACAATGGAATCATGGGACTTCCCTGGTGGTCCAATGGTTAAGAATCCATCTTATAATGCAGGGGACACAGGTCCAATCCCTGATCTGGGAAGATCCCACAAGCTGTGAAGTAACTAAGCCTGTGCTGCAACTAGAGAGTCAGTGCACAAGAGAGATCCCACATGGTGCAATGAAGGTCCTGTGTGCCACAACTAAGACCTGACACAGCCAAATAAATAAATATTTTAAAAAATGGAAGCTCTGCAAATATGAAGACTGGCAACTAGACCTGATACTTTCTTTTCAATAGATTAAACTCATGATGTAGCAATTGGAGCTAGCAAACTATAATCTATACTGGAAGTGAGTTATCTAACCCAGTATTTTTTTAAAAAAATAGTAGCAGAAGTCTTATTTCACATAAATTCTTATATGAAAAATAAAACAGAAACAAGTAATTCAAAGCACTCAGGATTATTTTGTTGAAAGCTGTAGTGTTTTAGGTTCTCCCTATTTTCATGTATTTTGGGCAATTTTAATAATAACAGCTAAAATAAAATTGAAAAGCTATTTTATAAAGTAAGACACACAAGAGAAGGGTTGCTGTGAGTCAGTGGTTTGAAGTTCTGCCCACTCCATTCTCTCTCACTCCTGTCTGGCGCTACCCCTTCTGCAGGCATCTCTCAGAGACCTCCATCCCTCAGAAAACTTCCAGGAATTCAGGGCATTCATCTTTTTTTTTTTTTTAATATATATATGTATAAAATTTTATTTACTTAATTATTTCTTTTTGGCTGGGCTGGGTCTTCATTGCTGTGCAGGTTGCTCTCTAGCTGTGTCGAGAAAGGGCTACTCCCTAGTTGTGGTGCGTGGATTTCCCACTGCAGTGGTTTCTCTTGTGGAGCACAGGCTTAGTTGCTCTGCAGCACGTGGGACCTTCCCAGATCAGGGATCGAACCCGTGTCTCCTCCATTGGCAGGTGGATTCTTTACCACTGAGCCACCAGGGAAGCCCTACAGATTGTGTTATGAAAACTGTTGACTGGATTGACTAGAAGATACCCGAGAAGACACAGGTCTGTGTTTGGGCTGGTCCTGGTAGTACTGATCTAAAAGACTAGGTAGAGTCAGGGCTGCTGGGCTCTGCATCCTCTCTTCCCATCCCCCCAACCTGGCAGGGGCCCAAGAGCCTACAGCTCTTGGTGCTTATTGCTGCCTTGAACACAGGAAATGGGCCAGGTACCTTCTAATTTCTGATTGAGGATGTGGAAAGTGATGCTTCAGGAATCAAAAGTAGAGAAGCTTCTAAGACATTAGAGAAACGGCATTCCCAAGATGTTTGCTAAGTGGACTCCAGCAGAAGAAACAGCAGTGGCCTCCAGAAAAATCCAAAGATGCATTAGTCTGCACAATGTTAATGCCACAGTCCCATAAGTCCTTTTCCAAACAAAGCTGGAAGCAGGTGGCTCCCCGCCAAGGCAGTGAGTGGTGCGGAGAGGAAAGATAGGAAGCTATGCCTTTTGTACTGCTGGCTTCTCAAGATTCGCGCTGTTTCCTGTGTTATGGGAGCTGTGTGGTCTCCATGGGGGCACTAAAAAGATTTGGGTGGGACTGTTTAAACTTACTTCTTGCTCATCATTGAGTAAATGCTAGTTCTAGTCATCTCATCATAGATTTACTGTGCTCTTGGTTCCCTGCTTACCCTTTGAAGCCTCACTGAGAGGAGTAGGGCTGTCTTTCCTGAAAATGCTCACAGGCTGCCGTGTCCTTGAGAATCAAGGTTGGCTGAGTAAATACCCATTACACACACGAAGCGGATACTTGGGAAACTTGAAGAGCAGAGAAACACAATTTTGTTTTGTTTGAAAGAATGATATGCTTTCCTCCCAAAGCATAAAAGCTTTAACTGTAGAAATTACAGATGTTACTGTTTAATTTTTAGGACACCAAAATATTTTTTTTAATAAATTTATTTATTTTAGTTGGGGGCTAATTACTTTACAATATTGTAGTGGTTTTTGCCATACATTGACATGAATCAGCCATGGGTTTACATGTGTTCCCTATCCTGAACCCCCCTCCCACCTCCCTCCCCATAACGATACCAAAATATTTTAAGATTTATAGTTTTCAACCTGGCCCTGTAGCGGATGTGAGAAATACGCACAGGAATGAGCCTAACACATGCAATGATTGCCATAGGGGAGTTCCAAAGTGCCAAGTGTCTTTCTGTATTGTGAGACAGAGTGACCACAAAGTCTTCATGGAGGAAGTGGTGCTTGAAGTGGACTTTGATGGATAGATAGGAGGGGTGGGAGCACATGATCTCTAAATCCATTCAAACTCTTTCTTGCTGATTTGTGTGGGTGTGGGTAGAATAGGCCAGGATGCTGCAGGTAAAGGGACTATTTTGTGAGCAGAGAGGCATGTTGGGGTATTATGAGCATTCCCTGGTACCTCGAGAAAAGGCACATGGGAAGTCAAGGATCTCAGGGTTCAGGCTGGTTTAGTTTGGCTGCAAATAAGGAAGCAGATAAGCCCGCATTGAGCAAGTTGTGCTCTTCTGGGCTGTGCTGAGTCACTTCAGTTATGTTCGACTCTTTGCGACCCCATGAAGTGTAGCCCGCCAGGCTCCTCTGTCTGTGGAATTCTCCAGGCAAAGATACTGGGGTGCATTTACTCATCTACAAAGATTTGTTGAAAATGCTCTGTGGCTGGCACTGAATTTGGCAAGGCTGAGGTACAGTCCTTTCCCTAAGGAGCCTACAGCCTGGCGGACTGAAGTGGACATGTAAACCAATTGTCTGTAATTGCTATAGAATAGATACTTAAACTAGGGGTAATGGGGTATAAGAAAAGAAGTAATTGATTCTAACTTCTTTTTTTTTTTTAATAAATTTATTTATTTTAGTTGGGGGCTAATTACTTTACAATATTGTAGTGGTTTTTGCCATACATTGACATGAATCAGCCATGGGTTCACATGTGCTCCCCCTCCTGAACCCTCCTCCCACCTCCCTCCCCATCCCATCCCTCTGGGTCATCCCAATGCTCCATCCCTGAGCATCCGTCCCATGCATAGAACATGGAATGGTGTTCCGCTTCACATATGACAATATACATGTTTCAATGTTATTGTCCCAGAACGTCCCACCCTCACCTTCTTCCTCAGAGTCCACAGGACTGTTCTATGCATCTGTGTCTCTTATTCTGTCTCGCATATAGGGTTACCGTTACCATCTTTCAAATTCCATATATATGCATTAGTATACTGTATTGGTGCTTTTCTTTCTGGCTTACTTCACTCTGTATAATGGGCTCCAGTTTCACCCATCTCAATAGAACCGATTCAAATGTATTTTTTTTAATGGCTGAGTAATATTCCATTGTGTATATGTACCACAGCTTCCTTATCCATTCATCTGCTGATGGACATCTAGGTTGCTTCCATGTCCTGGCTATTGTAAACAGTGCTGCGATGAACAATGGGGTACACGCGTCTCTTTCAATTCTGGTTTCCTCGGTGTGTATGCCCAGCAGTGGGATTGCTGGGTCACATGGCAGTTCTATTCCCAGTTTTTTAAGGAATCTCCACACTGTCCTCCATAGTGGCTGTACTAGTTTGCATTCCCACCAACAGTGTAAGAGGGTTCCCTTTTCTCCACACCCTCTCCAGCATTTATTGCTTGTAGACTTTTGGATAGCAGCCATTCTGACTGGTGTGTAATGGTACCTCATTGTGGTTTTGATTTGCATTTCTCTAATAATGAGTGATGTTGAGCATCTCTTCATGTGTTTGTTAGCCATCTGTATGTCTTCTTTGGAGAAATGTCTGTTTAGTTCTTTGGCCCATTTTTTGATTGGGTCATTTATTTTTCTGGAATTCAGCTGCAGGAGTTGCCTGTATATTTTTGAGATTAATTGTTTGTCTGTTGCTTCGTTTGCTATTATTTTCTCCCATCCTTTCACCTTGCTCCTAGTTTCCTTTGTTGTGCAAAAGCTTTTAATTTTAATTAGGTCCCATTTGTTTATTTTTGCTTTTATTTGCAATATTCTGGGGGGTGGGTCATGGAGGATCCTGCTGTGATTTATGCAGGAGAGTGTTTTGCCTATGTTTTCCTCTAGGAGTTTTATAATTTCTGGTCTTATGTTTAGATCTTTAATCCATTTTGAGTTTATTTTTGTGTATGGTGTTAGGAAGTGTTCTAGTTTCATTCTTTTACAAGTGGTTGACCAGTTTTCCCAGCACCACTTGTTAAAGAGATTGTTTTTTCTCCATTGTATACTCTTGCCTCCTTTGTCGAAGATAAGGTGTCCATAGGTGCGTGGGTTTATCTCTGGGCTTTCTATTTTGTTCCACTGATCTATATTTCTATCTTTGTGCCAGTACCACACGGTCTTGATGACTGTGGCTTTGTAGTAGAGCTTGAAGTCAGGCAGGTTGATTCCTCCAGTTCCATTCTTCTTTCTCAAGATTGCTTTGGTTATTCGAGGTTTCTTATATTTCCATACAAATTGTGAAATGATTTGTTCTAGTTCTGTGAAAAATATCATTGGTAGCTTGATAGGGATTGCACTGAATCTATAGATTGCTTTGGGTAGTATACTCATTTTCACTATATTAATTCTTCCAATCCATGAACACGCTATATTTCTCCATCTGTTTGTGTCCTCTTTGATTTCTTTCATCAGTGTTTTATAGTTTTCTATATATAAGTCTTTTGCTTCTTTAGGTAGAAATAGTCCTAAGTATTTTATTCTTTTTGTTGCAATGGTGAATGGTATTGTTTCCTTAATTTCTCTTTCTGTTTTCTCATTATTGGTGTATAGGAATACAAGGGATTTCTGTGTGTTAATTTTGTATCCTGTGACTTTACTATATTCATTGATTAGCTCTAGTAGTTTTCTGGTAGAATCTTTAGGGTTTTCTATGTAGAGGATCATGTCATCTGCAAACAGTGAGAGTTTTACTACTTCTTTTCCTATCTGTATTCCTTTTATTTCTTTTTCCGCTCTGATTGCTGTGGCCAAAACTTCCAAAACTATGATGAATAGTAGTGGTGAAAGTGGGCACCCTTGCCTTGTTCCTGACTTTAGGGGAAATGCTTTCAATTTTTCACCATTGAAGATAATGTTTGCTGTGGGTTTGTCATATATAGCTTTTATTATGTTGAGGTATGTTCCTTCTATTCCTGCTTTCTGGAGAGTTTTTATCATAAATGGATGTTGAATTTTGTCAAAGGCTTTTTCTGCATCTATTGAGATAATCATATGGTTTTTATCTTTCAATTTGTTAATGTGGTGAATTACATTGATTGATTTGCAGATGTTAAAAAAACCTTGCATTCCTGGGATAAAGCCCACTTGGTCATGATATATGATCTTTTTAATATGATGTTGGATTCTGTTTGCTAGGATTTTATTAAGGACTTTTGCATCTATGTTCATCAGTGATATTGGCCTGTAGTTTTCTTTTTTTGTGACATCTTTGTCTGGTTTTGAAATTAGGGTGATGGTGGCCTCATAGAATGAGTTTGGAAGTTTACCATCTTCTGCAATTCTCTGGAAGAGTTTGAGTAGGATAGGTGTTAGCTCTTCTCTAAATTTTTGGTAGAATTCCGCTGTGAAGCCGTCTGGTCCTGGGCTTTTGTTTGCTGGAAGATTTCTGATTACAGTTTCGATTTCCGTGCTTGTGATGGGTCTGTTAAGATCTTCTATTTCTTCCTGGTTCAGTTTTGGAAAGTTATACTTTTCTAAGAATTTGTCCATTTCTTCCAAGTTGTCCATTTTATTGGCATATAGCTGTTGGTAGTAGTCTCTTATGATCCTTTGTATTTCTGTGTAGTCTGTTGTGATCTCTCCATTTTCATTTCTAATTTTGTTGATCTGATTCTTCTCCCTTTGTTTCTTGATGAGTCTGGCTAATGGCTTGTCAATTTTGTTTATCTTCTCGAAAAACCAGCTTTTAGTTTTTTTTGATTTTTGCTATGGTCTCTTTTGTTTCTTTTGCATTTATTTCTGCCCTAATTTTTAAGATTTCTTTCCTTCTACTAACCCTGGGGTTCTTCATTTCTTCCTTCTCTAGTTGCTTTAGGTGTAGAGTTAATTTATTTATTTGATTTTTTTCTTGTTTCTTGAGGTACGCCTGTATTGCTATGAACCTTCCCCTTAGCATTGCTTTTAACGTGTCCCACAGGTTTTGGGTTGTTGTGTTTTCATTTTCATTCGTTTCTATGCATATTTTGATTTCTTTTTTGATTTCTTCTGTGATTTGTTGGTTATTCAGAAGCGTGTTGTTTAGCCTCCATATGTTGGGATTTTTAATAGTGTTTTTCCTGTAATTGAGGTCTAATCTTACTGCATTGTGGTCAGAGAAGATGGCTGGGATGATTTCAATTTTTTGGAATTTACCAAGGCTAGATTTATGGCCCAGGCTGTGATCTATCCTGGAGAAAGTTCCGTGTGCACTTGAGAAAAAGGTGAAATTGATTGTTTTGGGGTGGAAAGTCCTGTAAATATCTATTAAATCTAATTTGTCTATTGTATCATTTTAAGTTTGTGTTTCCTTGTTAATTTTCTGTTTAGTTGATCTATCCATATGTGTGAGTGGAGTATTAAAATCTCCCACTATTATTGTGTTGTTGTTAATTTCCCCTTTCATACTTGTTAGTATTTGCCTTATATAGTGTGGTGCTCCTATGTTGGGTGCATATATATTTATAATTGTTACATCTTCTTCTTGGATTGATCCTTTGATCATTATGTAGTGTCCTTCTTTGTCCCTTTTCACAGCCTTTATTTTAAAGCCTATTTTATTTGAAATGAGTATTGCGATTCCTGCTTTCTTTTGGTCTCTATTTGCATGAAATATATTTTTCCATCCCTTCACTTTCAGTCTGTATGTGTCCCTAGTTTTGAGGTGGGTCTCTTGTAGACAGCATATGTAGGGGTCTTGTTTTTGTATCCACTCAGCCAGTCTTTGTCTTTTGGTTGGGGCATTCAACCCATTTACATTTAAGGTAATTATTGATAAGTATGGTCCCGTTGCCATTTACTCTGTTGTTTTAAGTTCGTGTTTAAACATCCTTTCTGTGTTTCCTGTTTAGAGAAGATCCTTTAGCATTTGTTGGAGAGCTGGTTTGGTGGTGCTGAATTCCCTCAGTTCTTGCTTGTTTGTAAAGCTGTTGAATTCTCCTTCATATCTGAATGAGATCCTTGCCGGGTACAGTAATCTGGGTTGTAGATTTTTCTCTTTCATTACTTTAAGTATGTCCCACCATTCCCTTCTAGCCTGAAGAGTTTCTATTGAAAGATCAGCTGTTATCCTTATGGGGATCCCCTTGTGTGTTATTTGTTGTTTTTCCCTTGCTGCTTTTAATATTTGTTCTTTGTGTTTGATCTTTGTTAATTTGATTAATATGTGTCTTGGGGTGTTTCGCCTTGGGTTTATCCTGTTTGGGACTCTCTGGGTTTCTTGGACTTCTGTGACTATTTCCTTCCTCATTTTAGGGAAATTTTCAACTATTATCTCCTCGAGTATCTTTTCATGGCCTTTCCTTTTATCCTTCTTCTGGGACTCCTATGATTCAAATGTTGGGGCGTTTCATATTGTCCCAGAGGTCCCTGAGGTTTTCCTCATTTCTTTTGATTCTTTTTTCTTTTTTCCTCTCTGCTTCCTTTATTTCCACCATTCTATCTTCTACCTCACTTATCCTATCTTCTGCCTCTGCTATTCTACTGTTGGTTCCCTCCAGCGTGTCTTTTATCTCCTTTATTTCATTATTCAATATATATTGACTCCTTTTTATTTCTTCTAGGTCCTTGATAAACATTTCTTGCATCTTCTCAATCCTTGTCTCCAGGCTATTTATCTGTAACTCCATTTTATTTTCAAGATTTTGGATCATTTTTACTATCATTATTCTAAATTCTTTTTCAGATAGATTCCCTATCTCCTCCTCTTTTGTTTGGTTTGGTGGGCATTTCTCATTTTCCTTTACTTGCTGAGCATTTCTCTGCCTTTTCATCTTGTTTAGATTGCTGTGTTAGGCGTGGCCTTTCTGTATTCTGGTAGTTTGAAGTTCCTCTTTATTGTGGAGGTTCCTCACTGTGGGTGGGGTTGGATGGGTGGCTTGTCAAGGTTTCCTGGTTGGGGGAGCTTGTGTCGGTGTTCTGGTGGGTGGAGCTGGATTTCTTCTCTCTAGAGTGCAATGGAGTGTCCAGTATTGAGTTTTGAGATGTCTATGGATTTGGTATGCCTCTGGGCAGCCTGTATATTGATGCTCAGGGCTATGTTCCTGCGTTGCTGGAGAATTTGTGTGGTATGTCTTGCTCTGGAACTTATCGGCTCTTGGGTGGAGCTTGGTTTCAGTGTATATGTGGAGGCTATTGGGTGATCTCTTATTAATTAATGTTTCCTCTGGCTTTCAGTCTTATTCTTGCAGTAGCCTCAAGACTACTCCATCCATACAGCATCAATAATAAAACTTTTAGGTTAATGGTGAAAAGATTCTCCACAGTGAGGGATACCCAGAGAGGTTCACTGAGTTACATGGAGAGGTGAAGGGAAGGGAGGTTGAGGTGACCAGGAGGAGAAGAGGGGGACTCAAATGTGGGGAGAGCAGTCTAGCCAGTAAGCACTTCCCTCTGTGTTCTCCACAGTCTGGAACCCTCAGAGAGGTTCACAGAGATACATAGAGAGGGGGGAGGAAGGCAATAGAGGTGAGGATGAGTAGAAAGGGAGGAATCAAGAGGGGAGAGAGAGATCTGGGCAGTATTCTGTTCCCGAAGCGTTTTCCGGTACCCAGAACACCCTCAGAGATTCACAGAATTGGGTTGAGAAGAGAAGGAGGAGGGTGGGAGATAGAGGTTCCCTGGGGGGGAAGAAAGAGCTTCAATAGAGGGAGAGAGTAATCAAGCCAGTAATCACACTCCTGAGTAAAAATGGGTACTAAAGATTGTATTCTTAAATGTACAAAATTGATATCAAATATGTAAAACAAAGATTAAAAATCTAGAGTAGAGGTTAGACTCTTATAAATCATACAATATAAAAAAAGAAAAAAGAAAACAGTATAAAAAGAAAAAAGACAGTAAAACAGTAAAAAAAAGAAACAGTAAAAAAACACAAAAGTATAAGATATATGTACGCAGTTTGCTTTAAAAATAGGGTTGTTTTTGTTTTTGAAGGTAATAGTGGGTTATGAAAATGAAAATTAAAGGTGTAATAGAGGTCTTAAAGAAAAAAGAAAGAAAAATAAATAAAAAAAAATAAAAAAATGATAATAGTAAAAATATATATCCCGGACTTTCTCTGAAGCTGTTGTGAGCCGTGTGGGGTCTGTTCAGTTTCAGATAGATTCTTGTTCCTGCTTATACTTTTCAAGATCTATAGGCCCCTTTCAATGCAGTCAGTGTTAACTACAGGGATTTTAATCTGTTCGCCTGTCCCTTCCAGCGCGCTTCCCTCTGTTTATTTGGCTTTTGTTTGGAGGTCTCTTCAGTGTCTAATTTCCTCCCTGCCACAAAGGGGCGGAGGTGGTCTCTTTAGGTTCACTTGTTCAGTCCTGCTGTGGGGAGAGAGGACCACTGCAAACCAATATCACTGGCGTGTGTGTGGAGAGCTCGCAGTGTCTCAGCCGACACTGGGTTCGCCCCCGCTCACAGCGTGTGTGCTTTCCCCGTCTACCCTGCTCAGGCTTCAGGTTACTCTGCCGGGGGGTAGGCCCTGAGATGCGCGCACTTCCCAGGTTTAAACTCCTCAGGTTCAGGTTCCCGGGTACTCCACAAAGGCGCAGAGTCGGTTGAGCTCGCGGTTTGTGCCGTTCCCGGTCGGAGCAGCTCAGGCAGCCAGGAGTTTGGCGAGCGCACTCTCCCCTGTTGGGGCCGTGCGGCTTATCACCTCCCTGGTCCCCGCCTCGGTTTACGGGCATGCCCGGCTCCGGCTCCAGCTCCGGTGTGCTTTGTGTTGGTTCTGGGGAGCTGGTCTCTGGCTGCGACCCTACCGGCGGCTGTAGACCCTCCGGGATCTCAGGCAGTCTTTGCTTAGAAACTGGGAGCCTGTTTGCAGTTTGGTAGGGGGTGCCCTCTCTGGAGCTGAGTTTTCCCCTTTCTGGCTCTGGCTGGTCCCGCCTGCCCGCTGTGTCCGACGGGGATGGGGCGGTCCGCAGCCGGCTAGCTCTTCCCCTGTATCGCTCAGTCCTTTGTTCTGTGAGCGGGCCGGTAGTGCCTTAGCTTTGGGATAGTTCTCTCTCTCTGGCTGTCCCACAGTTTAGGTTACTATCTCACGTTAGCTCCCTCAGATTGCCCTCAGGGCATTCGGGCCCGGTCCTTACCCGCCCGCTCCTCTCCGTTCAGCCCCCACTTGCTGGTGGCGGATGTGGGCGGCTGGGGTTCTTTACTGGAAGTTGCCTTTAGGCACGTAATAAGTGGATTTTATTTATTGTTTCTCCCGGTTATGTTGCCCTCTGAGATTCGAAATCTTCCCCCAAACCCGCCGGTGAGAGGGTTTCCTGGTGCTTGGAAATTTTTCCTCTTTTACGACTCCCTCCCCGGGACGGGTCTCCGTCCCTAACTCTTTTGTCTCTCTTTTTATCTTTTATAATTTCTCCTACCTCCTTCTGAAGATAATGCGCTGACTTTATGAATGTCTGACGTCCTCTGCCAGCGTTCAGAAGTAGTCTTGTGAAGTTTGCTCAGCGTTCAGACGTTCTTTCGATAAATTTGTGGGGGAGAGAGTGGTCTCTCCGTCCTATTCCTCCGCCATCTTAGCCCCGCCTCCGATTCTAACTTCTAAATCAGACAGCAAAGGGTTAAGGAAATGCCGTATAAAGGAAGCCTTCATTAAACTGAGTGTTTAAAGTTGAATTCCTTGAATGGAAGGGACAGGATGGGGTTTCTACCTCTTTTCTTTCCTTCTTACTTCCTTCTGCATGACTGATATGTTTTGCTTATAACCACCTGTATGTAAACAGATGGACTTGGCTGCTGTCCTAGTAAAAACATAGTATCCTTAGTTACCAACTTGCATATTCATTTACATGGCAATTCCTGTAACCCTGCCTCTTAAGAAAACGAGACAAAATGAAGTCAATTATCGAAGGAAATCAACTGCAAAAATATCCAAGCCTTAATTTTAAGTAGAGATTACAGAACATGTAATTTCTAAAACAATGTGAACTCTGATGGGGGTCTGCAGAAGAGGTGAAGCAATTGTTTTTACATGGAGAAATTACTGGGTTCTGTATAAATGCGATTGTAATCGTTAGCAAGATAATGAAATATGGCTTCACATTTACGAAACTGTTGAGCCATTATTGAACTAACATTTAGTTTAAAGAGTATTTTTCACTAGCTAAAGGGAAGTAAAGGTGAAACTGAGAAGTTCATGAGCAATAAAACCTGATGTTTAGGAGAATATGATTTCTTATTCACAGTGTATAATTTTGCAAGAGTAAAAAATATGTTCATTCTGCCACAAAAATTCAAGATTGCTTAAATTCTTTCAGTTAGACCACCCAAGGTGAACTTTCAAATTCTTACAAATTCTCCTTCCCCATGAATTTTCATTGACTGACTAAATCGACAGGAAGTTCTCCATTTTATCTGGTTTTAAAATATGCATTTTTCTTTTTCTCTTTTTCTATACATGAAATTTATGCTTCCTTATATATTATTTTTCCTTTACAATTTAAATTCCTTGGAGAATGTTTGAAGTATAAAATCTAATTTTATAAACATTTATTCATTATCTCATGAAGCAAGATGAACTATGAAAGCAAAGGTCCACACACTCTTTTTACAAAGGGCCACAGAGTAAGTATTTTAGACTGGCAGATCTCATATAGTCTTTGTTGTATATCTGTTTTTGTTAGCTTGTGGGCCATGATTCTTTTGACCTGTGGGCCCTAGTTTGCTAAGCTTTGAAAAGCCTTGATTTCAGGGCTTCCCTGGTGGCTCAATGGTAAAGAATCTGCCTGCCATTGCAGGAGACATGGGTTCGATCCCTGATTCGGGAAGATCCCACATGCTGCGGAGAAATTAAGCCTATGTGCCACAATTATTGAGCCTGTCCTCTAGAACCCAGGAACCTCAACTACTGAGCTCATGCATTCCAACTACTGAAGCCCATGTGCCGCAACTATTGAAACCCATGAGCTGCAACTACTGAAGCCCACATGCCAATGTGGTCTGCAACAAGAGAAGCCACTGCAAGAAGAAGCCCATGCATTACAATGAAGACAAAAGCCCGTGTAACAATGAAGGCCTAGCACAGCCAAAAACAAAGAAATCATTTTTTAAAAGCCTTGATTTCAAAATTTTACATGTATATAATTATAATAGAAGTACAATGCTTCTATTGTATATTATTTGCTTACATTGTATATTACTTCTATTATGTAGAAGCAGTGCTATGAAACAGAAGTACAAATTGTGTCGATATGCAGAATTTGGTCCTCTCCCAGCATTCTTCCTAGCAAGGGCATCATTATCCATACAATTATGAAGTCAGAGACCTCAGAATCATCCTTAATATGAACCTCTCCCTTCCCTTGCCCCTTGTATTTAATCTTTTGTCCAATTCTGTCCATTTTACCTTCTAAATATCTCTCATACTGACTCTTCTCCCTTACTGCCATACTCCTGTAAAATTGTCATCATCCCTGACTTGAAATATGATTCCTAAGTGCTGTCTCTAACTCACTCTCATCTACTTTACCTCCCTGTTAAATGTATTACATCTCCTTCCTATTTCTTTCTCCCCCCTTTCTCTCTTTTATCCTTCTCACTTTTCTTCACCTTCCTTTCTCATCCTTTCCTAAAAAATTCAGTCCTAAACCATCTGCAGTGTGGTCGAGGAGGGGGAATTCAGTGGCCCAGTTGGGTTTTTGAGCCTAAACCCGGTGAAGACTGTGCATGTCGGGGCAGGAGTATGGCCTGATGTGAGGTGTCCGAGCTCAGGGGAGTTAAGGAAGACACCCCAAGGGAGGATGGCTTGGAATGGGGGTTCAGGGCTGGAGCGGGAGGGATTGGCAGGGAAAGTGGGAGAAAAGTTACATACACTGGGACTGGTCGAACAGGTAAGTATACTAGAAGCCAGTTTTTTCAGTGTCTCAGATGGAAATTACAAGTACGCAGAGAGAAGAAATTGGGATCATTCTAGTTTCCTCTCTCTGTGTATTTGTAATTTCCATTGTGCTTGTAACTTTTCTCTTGTCTTCCCATCAGTCAGTTTGTGGTTTCTGGCGTGTAGATACATAAATAGATAGATAGATGATAGAGACTGTTAGATGATAGAGACTGATGGATGATAGACAGATAGATGAGACAGATTGATGGATGATATTAATAGATAGATTGTTGTTCTGTCTCTAAGTTGTGTTTTACCCTTTGCGACCCCATGGACTGTAGCATGCCAGGCTTCCCTCTTCTGTATTATCTCCTAGAGCTTGCTCAAACTGATGTCCTTTGAGTCAGTGATGCCATCCAACCACCTCATACTCTGCTGTCCCCTTCTAGTTTTGCCTTGAATCTGTCCCAGCATCAAGGTCTTTTCCAGTGAATCAGCTCTTCACATTAGGTGGCCTAAGTATTAGAACCTCAGCTTCAGCATCAGTCCTTCCAATGAATATTCAGGGTTGATTTCCTGTAGGACTGACTGGTTTGGATAGATATAGACATAGATATGAATGCAATCGCGTGTATGATTTTTGTGTATATGTATATTGTTTGTGTTCCTTAGCTCTGTACACTGAAAAGGCTTGAGAGCCGTGATAGCCCAATAGCAAAGAGTTCATCTCATGTCCAGATCTTCACTTCTAATGGCCATTTTCCAGTAAAAGACACCAGAACTCCTTGAAGTATTAGCCAAATTGGGCTGGGTAGAGAAAGTACAAGATGAACCTAGAACACCTTGTCATGCCCTGAACAAGGAAGTATTCAAAACAAAAGACAGTAACAACAAACTATGATAAAATGGCAAATGGATGTGAAGCCAGCCTGAGTGTTCACCCTCTGGCCAAATCTTCATGATGTAGCCCAGTGTTTCTCAGATTTTGTACGTAAATATCAACAAAAATATATGATTAAAATACTGATTTTACTTTAATAAATAAAATTTATTAATTTTAATAAATTTAATAAAATTTATTAAGTTAATAAAATAACATTTATTAAATTTAATAAAATAAAATTTACTAAATTTAGTAAAATAAAATTTATTAGACTTAATAAAATAAATTTTGTTAATGTTCTCAAATTCTATGGGCTTCCCTGGTAGCTCAGCTGCTAAAGAATTCCCTGCAATGTGGGAGACCTGGGTTCGATCCCTGGGTTGGGAAGAATCCCAAATTCTAGATACACTGGTCTGGAGTGGGCCCTAAGGCCATACATTTTTCTCAGCCCTCAGGTGTTTCTGATGCAAGTGGCCCGTGGACTTCACTTGGGAAACCATGGACCAGGCCTCTGTCGGTCTCTTTCTTCTCTCATCTCAGGGTTCTTCACTTCCTTTCCCTGTGCTGCTAGGGCCACAGAGATTCTACTTTGGCTGAATTACTTCCTGATGATTAGGAAGGTCAAGAGTGAGCTTTCTGAAGAGTATTTTTGATAGAATAGGAATATGTGAAAAGCTCAGATTATGGAGGGCTGAAGAGAGGAAAGAGACAGAAGCAGTTGAAGATGTTGTTCTTAAAAAGATAAAAGGGAAGGAAAATATGGGCAAACACGGGGGGAAGTTTTGAGATGGAAGGGAAGGACTTCTAGGGGTCTGGGAATTGGAAGGGTGCATGTGGTCAAGAAAGAAGGTAGGGATGGAAGTGCTGCCATTTTTGATAGCTGGATGGACCTTGAGGGCACTATGCTAAGTGAGATAAGTCAGACAGAAACAAATACTCTATGGTCTCACTTACATGTGGAATCTAAGAACAAAAACTCATAGAAACAGAGAACACATTGGTGGTTGCCAGGTGAGGGCGGTAATGGGGTGGAAAAAATTGTTAAAGCAGGTCAAAAGGTGCAAAATTCTAGTTATAAAAGAAATAAGTCCTGGGTGTATCAGTTCAGTTCAGTTGCTCAGTCGTGTCACTCTTTGCGACCCCATGGACTCCAGGCCTCCCTGTCCCTCATCAACTCCCAGAGCTTGCTCAAACTCATGTCCATCCAGTAGATGATCCCACTCAACCATCTCATCCTCTGTCTTCCCCTTCTCCTCCTGCCTTCAATTTTTCCCACCATCAGGGTCTTTTCCAAAGAGTCAGTTTTTCTCATCAGGTAGCCAAAATATTGGGGTTTCAGCTTCAGCATCAGTCCTTCCAATGATTATTCAGAACTGATTTAATTTAGGATGGACTGGTTGGATCTCCTTGCAATCCAAGGGACTCTAACAGTCTTCTCCAACAACACAGTTCAAAAGCATCAGTTCTTTGGCACTCAGCTTTCTTTATAGTCCAACTCTCATATTCATACATGACTACTGGAAAAAACATAGCTTTGACTAGACAGAACTTTGTTGGCTAAGTAACGTCTCTGCTTTTTAATACACTGTCTAGGTTTGTTATAGCTTTTCTTCCAAGGAGTTAGCATCTTTTAATTTCATTGCTGCAATCACCATCTGCAGTGATTTTGGAGCCCCCCCCAAAATAAAGTCTGTCACTGTTTCCATTGTTTCCCCATCTATTTGCCATGAAGTGATGAGACCAGATGCCATGACTTTAGTTTTCTGAATGTTGAGTGTTTAAAGTATGGCAACCCACTCTAGTATTCTTGCCTGGAAAATCCCATGGGCAGAGGAGCCTGGCAGGCTGCAGGCCATGGGGCTGCAAAAGAGTTGGACATGACTTGGCAACTAACCAACAACAATGTAACGTACAGCATGGTGACTAGAGCTAATGATAGTGTCCTGTATATTAGAAAGTTTCTGAGAGAGTAAATCTTAAAAGTTTTCATGAGAAGACAAAAAGCACTTGTACCACATGTAGTAATGGGTGTTAACTAGACTTACTATGGAGATCATTTCATGATATACACATGTATTGGGTCATTGTGTTCTATATGTCTCCTGCATCAGCAGGTGGATTCTTTACCACCAGTGCCACCTGGGAAGCCCACACCTAGAACTAATATAATGTTATACGTCAATTATATCTCAATTAAAAAAAGACGATAGTGATGTTATCTGTTGGGTGTAAAGGAGGGATCAGATTGGGCGATTGAGGAGACTGAAGTAAAATTTTAACTACTCTGGTGGGAATTTCGTGTATATATATCAGTTCAGTTCAGTCGCTCAGTCGTGTCCAACTCTTTGTGACCCCATGAATCGCAGCACGCCAGGCCTCCCTGTCCATCACCAACTCCCGGAGTTTACCCAAACCCATGTCCATCGAGTCAGTGATGCCATCCAACCATCTCATCCTCTGTCGTCCCCTTCTCCTCCTGCCCCCAATCCTACCCAGCATCAGGGTCTTTTCCAATGAGTCAACTCTTTGCATGAGGTGGCCGAAGTATTGGAGTTTCAACTTCAACATCAGTCCTTCCATTGAACACCCAGGACTGATCTCCTTTAGGATGGACTGATTGGATCTTCTTGCAGTTCAAGGGACTCTCAAGAGTCTTCTCCAACACCGCAGTTCAAAAGCATCAATTCTTCAGCACTCAGCTTTCTTCACCGTCCAACTGTCACACCCATACATGACCACTGGAAAAACCATAGCCTTGACTAGATGGACCTTTGTTGGCAAAGTAATGTCTCTGCTTTTTAATATGCTATCTAGGTTGATCATAACCTTCCTTTCAAGGAGTAAGTGTCTTTTAATTTCATGGCTGCAATCACCATCAGCAGTGATTTTAGAGCCCCCCAAAATGAAGTCTGACACTGTTTCCACTGTTTCCCCATCTATTTCCCATGAAGTGATTTTGGCTGCACTGCAAAACATGTGGGATCTTAGTTCCCTGACCAGGGATCAACTTTGTGCCCCTTGTATTGGAAGTGCAGAGTCTTAAGCACTGGAACACCAGGGAAGTCCCATATGGTGAGAATTTCAACAGTAAATCAATTGGGGGCAAACAGAAAAATGATTGAGTCTTTGACTGCTTCAAACTCACAGTCTCAAAATTAGAGAGAGATTGATCAAACATTACATTTGATGCATTCCTTCAGTGATGTTCCTGCCAACTGACAGACAGTTATTACCCTGTACCACTCCTTCACATTTTGACAGCTCAAACTGCTCTTCTTTTCTGTAAACCACCCTTTTGTCTGTGTGTGCTCTGGGGGAGGTGGTATCTACCTTCTACATGGGAGCCCTTGAAATGCTGGAAGATGCTTAGCTTTGCCACCAAGGCTTCTCCGGGGTTGTCATCCCTTGTCTTTCTGATGATTCCTTAATTATTTCATGTCCAGCCTTTATTACTCTTTCTCTCCTCAGTTCAGTTCAGTCGCTCAGTCATGTCTGACTCTTTGCAACCCCGTGGACTGCAGCCCACCAGGCTTCCCTTTCCATCACCAACTCTCAGAGCTTGCTCAAACTCATGTCCATTGAGTCAGTGATACCATCCAACCATCTCATCCTCTGTTGTCCCCTTCTCCTCCTACCTTCAGTCGTTCCCAGCATCAGGGTCTTTTATAATGAGTCAGTTCATCGTATCAGGTGGCCAAAGGAATTTCAGCTTCAACATCAGTCCTTCCAGTGAATATTCAGGACTGATTTCCTTTAGGATGGACTGGTTTCATCTTCTTGCAGTCCGAGGGACTCTCAAAAGTCTTATCCAACACCACAGTTCAAAAGCATCAATTCTCTGGGGCTCAGCTTTCTTTATGGTCCAACTCTCACATCCATACATGACTACTAAAAAACCATAGCTTTGACTAGATGGACCTTTGTTGGCAAAGTAATGTCTCTGTTTCTTAATATGCTGTCTAGGTTTGTCATAGCTTTTGTTCAAAGGTTTCTCTCCTCAGACTGTATTATTCTTTAGACATCTCCCTCCAGAAGTTCTCATGGAATAGCTTGACCAGGGCAGAATAGAGCTGAAATCATTATACAGAGACACGGTAATTCTGCTAAGATAACCTAGGATTACATTAGCTGTTGGTGCAGAAGACAGGTACAGGAGGTAAAATAATGTTGATTATTGACAATATCAAGTTTGTTGTTTCTATCTTTTCTTTTTTTATATAACTTATTTATTTATTAATTATTATTATTTTGGTTGTGCTGGGTCTTTGTTACTGCGAGCAGGTTTTCTCTAGTTGTGGATAGCCAGGGCTACTCTTTGCTTCTCATTGCAGTGGCTTCTCTTGTTGCAGAGCATGGGTTCTAGGCACATGAGCTTCAGTAGTTGTGGCACATGGGCTTCAGTTGCTCAGCAGCATGGAATCTTCCTGGACTAGCGATCGAACCCATGTCCCCTGCATTGGCAGAGAATTCTCATCCACTCTACCACCAGGGAAGTCCTCTATCTTTTCTTCATATTCTCCTACTAAGTCATATTGAAACCAAACTATATGGGGCTGAGATGTTTTAATGGCTCATTTGGTGCTCAACTGAAGCGCCAAACATTAGTTATGCTTGGAAAGAACTTAAAGAGCAGCTGGGTGAGGATATTGATTCCAAAGTGAAGGGAATGGTCTTTCTCAAAGGAAAGCAGGGTATTGGCTTTGATATCCCTACTGCATCAGTAACAGAAGTACAGGAAAAGTGGCACGATTCACGGTGCTGGCAGTTTTCTGTGGCCATGGAGCAACCAGAGCTAGAAGGTCCATGGGAAGTATATTGCAACTTCTGAGGACAGCGGGAAGGCAATCGAGGCTTCAGGGGACAGCAGGAAAGAAGTAGAAGCTTCAGAGGACAGTGAGAAGGAGGGGACAACAAAAGTAACAGATTCCAAAACAAAGGCCAGAGCGGAGTTTTAATAAAGCATTTGGACAGTAATTTGAAGTAGAGGATTTATTTGGCAAAAACAAAACTATGTTCAGCAACATGGAACTGAACATTATTTTTCATACAAAGTTAAAAGCACATTGTATTTCCTTCCTGACCACTTGCAAGTCCCCATTTCTTTGAGAGAGAAAAGCTTCATCTAAATTATTTCATCTGATTGATGACTGTCATTTATAACTTTCTTGCTACTTCTATCTTAGGCATTCCTTTGGAAAAAGTGTATGGATTCATTACATATTCTAATGTATTGTCTATAGATTATAAGATAAAGTCAAGCATGTATCTGCTGATACTTTTTAAGTTGACCTGTCTTTATACTTAGAGATGTCTCTTAATAGTAGGCTTCCCTGGTGGATCAGAGGGTAAAGACTCTCCTGCAATGCAGGATCCCTGGGTTGGGAAGATCCGCTGGAGAAGGAAATGGCAACCCACTCCAGTAATCTTGCCTGGAGAATTCCATGGACAGAGGAGCCTGGCAGGCTACTGTCCATGGGGTTGCAAAGAGTGAGGCATGACTGAGCAACTATCACTCACACTGGGTGCTCTTTTGCCCTATTAATTTATTGGAAAACATCATGAATGTGAAATAATTTGAAGGCTTTCTTATGCTAATAAGTGGCAAGGTAAAGACTGCCCTCCCTCTATGGTTTCAAGTCATACTGAGATTCTTCAATTTCAATACTTATGTGGCACTGTAATAGCTCTCCTGTGTCTCCCACCCTAGTTTGCTCCCTAGCTGATTGCAAACTTCTTTGGGCCAATCCTGGTGTTACCTAATCTCACATCTCCAACTCCCTTCTATATGTCTGGTGCTCATTACTGCGTGCTGGTCTGGTGACTGGGCACAATGAAGGGACTGGGAAGAGAGTGTACCCTTAAGCATCTGTGTTATGATTCTCAATGACTGGTAATATTGAAACAGAGAAGAACAGATATTAAGTGCCTCCTGAAGCAAGGACGCACTGCTGCTTATGATATAGTCTTGTGGAAAAACAACAAAATTGACCTGGAATCTGATCAAGGCCCTGAATATAACTACCAGTTTACAGCAAATGGACCAGAAGAATGCATTAAATGGCACTGCAGGGATGCAACTCAGCAAAAGCTAGACTGTGGGGGAATTCTACATGACAAACCATCAGTTTCTTCTATTGATATAAAGAAGTAAGAAAAAAACCGATGTAAAGAGGGAGCATGGATAAAAATTCTTAGGAGATATATCGGTTCATTACAAAGTTAGGGTCTTATTTTGATTACAATTCAAACAAACCAGTGGAAAAAATATTTTGAGAGAATTGGAGAAATATGAATACCAACTACTTACTGAGATCTAAGCAATTATGAATATATTAGGTGTGATAACAGCAAGCAGCAAATGGACTTTATTCTGTTTCTTTGATCTATATTTTTACTTTTATGTCAATATTATGCTATATTGGTTAATATAGCTTTGCTTTATTTAACAACAAGTGCAAGGAATTTAAGTCCTTCTTTGAATTCTTAAATAGGATACAAAAAACATGAACTACAAAAGAAAAAAAAGATAAGTTAGACTTCATCAATATAAAAATCTTTCATTGCTGACACAATGAAAAGATAAGTTAGAGATTGAGAGAATATATTTGCAAAACATAAATAAGGAAAAAAGGATACTAACCACAATATATGAGGAACTGTTACAATTCAATACTAAGACAGACAATCCAATTAAAAAATGGGCAAAACATGTGAGCAGACACTTGCATAAAGGTGATAAACAGGTACGTGAAAAGACACTCAACGTTAGTAGTCACCAAGGAAGTAAAAGTTAAAGCCATAGGAGATACCGTTACATACTCACTAAATGAATCACTCACTACAATGACTGATATTAAGTAGACAATATCAAGCACCGTTAAGAAAGTGGAGAAAATTGGAGCTGTTATGAATTTCTGGGGAGGATATGAAATGGGAGAGCTACTCTGGAAAACAGCTTTGTTGTTACTTTAAAAGTTAAGCATAGGGCTTCCCTGGTGGGCAGTGGATGAGAATTCACCTGCCAGTGCAGGGGACACGGGTTTGATCCCTGGTCTGGGAAGATTCCATCTACCGTGGAGCAACTAAGCCTGTGCACCCCAACTGCTGAGCCTGCATTGGCAACTACTGAAGCCTGCGCTCTGCAAAAGAGAAGGCACCACAATGAGAAGCCCACGCATCGCAATGAAGACCCAGTGCAGCCAAAAATAAACAAATAAGTAAAAAGAAAAAGGAAGTTAAGCATAAAACTGTTCATGTCAACCCCACTGCCAGGGGAAATAAAACATAGATGTACATCAAGGCCCCCATGAAAATGTTTATAGCAGATTCATTTATAATAACCTTATATCCAGAACAATCTAAATGTCTGTCAACTGATCAAAGGATAAACAAATTTTTATCCTTTGATGCATCCATACAGCGGCACACTACTCAGTAATAAAAAGCAACAACTACAGATCCCTGCAACAGCGCCAATAAAACTTGACAGCATTTCGTTAAGTGAAAACAGTCAGACACAGAAACCAAGTATGGTGTGTTTCAATTCCTATGACATTCTGGAAAAAGCAAAACTATAAAAAAAGAAATCAGATTAATGGGAGCAGCAGTTGGGAGTGGGTAGTGGGGGGGATTGACTTTGAAGATAAGAAAACTCTTTGGAGTGACCCAATTTTTCTATATCTTCATTGTGATGGTGATTAAACAACTGTATTCAAGTGTTAAAACTCATTAAGCTCTACACTTTAAAAAGGTAAATGTTACTGTATAGATATTAGAGCTCAATAAACTTGACTTTAAAAATTGACGAATACAGGCTTCCCTGGTGGCACAGTGGATGAGAATTCCCTGCCAATGCAGGGGACATGGGCTGGATTCCTGGTCCAGGAAGATTCCACATGCCTTGGGGCAACTAAGCCCATGTGCCCAAACTACTGAGTCCTCGTGCTGCAACTACCGAAGCCCTTGCACCATAGCCTGTGCTCCTCACCAAGAGAAGCCACCACAATGAGAAGCCCTCGCACTGCAACAGAGTAACCCTCCCTCACTGCAACTAGAGAAAGCCCACGCAAAGCAACGAAGACCCAGTGTAGCCAAAAATAAATTTAATTTAAAAGTTAATGAATAAAGTTGATCAGAGCACAGAAATTCTGTGTTCTCCCCAAGACATTACTGAGACAGTCACTTTATATGCTAATTACTCTTCATATGGCTAAAACCTACTCATATGTGCCTATAGTATTTCATTGAGACCACAGCTATATTTTACATGGTGAAGAAAAGGAAGTAGGGAAAGATGAGAAATACTCCCAGGCTGGATGTTTGGAATTAAAAAATGAGAACAGTTTCTTTTATTCACACAAAAGGAAGCCCTGCCTTTCTCCTGCGGCTGGAATGGAAGTGATGGGAACTGGAGCAGCGTTTCGGACTACGAAATGGAAACTCTTTGTGGAGGATGACAAAGTGAAAATACAGAGGGAGGTGGGGCCAGTGCTGGTTGACTTCACAGAGGAACCAACACGGACCTTTATGAGGGAGAAAGAAGTGTCAGCCTTGTTTAAGTCATCATTACATTTAGTCTTTGGGTTACTTCAGCCAAACAGGTCCCCTAATTAGTACTCTGTTGTTTGTATGTATTTGTATAACTGATTCACTTTGCTGAAGAGCAGAAACTAACAAACATTATAAAACAACTGTATTCCAATAAAAATTAAAAAAAAAAAAACTCTTGTTGAAGTCAAAGAGGCCAGTTGTCCTTCACAGTGACTGAGTAACCAAGGCATGGGCAGATTGTGAAGGGCTGACCATCCTGTGCCTCCACTGGGGCGACTGGGGCTAATTCAGGTCAGCAGTGGCAACGATTGGAGTGGGAAATGGCAGCCCACTCCAGTATTCTTTCCTGGAAATCCCATGGACAGAGGAGCCTGGTGGGCTATAGTCTATGGTGTCGCAAAGAGTCGTACACGACTGAGCACATACACATATGGGTCTTACCTGAAAGTAAGCTTTCTGTAAAACATTTGAAAAGTTTAAAAATATATCAATAGGTGGCAGCCTAGTCATTCTGTTAAAATCAATCATTGCACTCGTAGATTGTTTTTATAAACCCGTAAGAGCCAGAAGGTGGCTCTCTCTGATACATGGAGTTCCTCCCTGCTTCCTTTAGGCCCAGCCTGCCTCCTTGCAGAAAACTGGATACTGTATATCATAATATACCAAGTGCACATCTCTATTAGAAACCAAACCACCTACACCCACACAGTTTATTATTAATAAGGCTTTAATATTTGTATTATTTCAGTTCAGTTCTGTTGCTCAGTCTTGTCTGACTCTTTGCGACCCATGGACTGCAGCATGCCAGGCTTCCCTGTCCAGGAGCTGACTCAAACTCATGTCCATCGAGTCGGTGATGCCATCCAACCATCTCATCCTCTGTCATCCCCTTCTCCTCCTTGTATTACTTACTATGTACTATTTATTATTGTCTTCACCAAGTCTTAGCTGTTCTAGGAAACTGCTGCAAAATCAGACTTCTTCCCAGTAGGTGGCATCAAACACCTATTTTACTCCCCAAGACTCTCTGGAATGCTTTGCCGTCCACCAATCTTTAATTATTATTATTATTACATAATCTTTGCAAATCATTATCAAGTCTTCATATTGAAAGACTCACCTTAAACAAAACCCTCAAAATATCATAAGTATCTGGATTTTGCCCCTGGATTTGAGCTGCTACTAGGACTTAATCTAGGTAGTTAAGTACGTCCTTTATGGTGGTGAGCAAGCAACTCAACTCTGCCTGATTAATTGTTGTGTTGTGTGTTAGTCACTCAGTCATGTCCGACTCTTTGCGACACCCATGTACTTAGCCCACCAGGCTCCTCTGTCCATGGGATTTTCCGGGCAAGAATACTGGAGTGGGTTGCCAGTCCCTTCTCCAGGGGATCTCCCTGACCCAGGGATCGAACTGGGGTCTCTCACATTGGAGGCAGATACTTTGTCACTGAGCCACCAGAGAAACCCTGCCCGATTAATAATTTATTTTATTGGTAACTGAGAGGAGCCAGCATTTGTCAATACATGTGACCCTGAGCACTCAGGTGTTTTCTAGGATTTTGCTGCTCCAAATGTAAGGTCTGCTGAAATGCAGAGCCTCGGGCCCCTACCCCAAGCCCATAGAGCCAGACTCTGCCCTTTAACACGGTGTCCTGTGGATGCTGTGCTTCCTTCAGGCAGTGAAGTTGTGTCATTCTTCATGACGTGAAGTGTATACAAATATATGTATACCAATAGGGTGGTGGGAGGAGATGGGGGTTTGGAACTGACACATATACACTATTTATATATGTGCAAATATATATAACTAAAGAGAACCTGCTATATAGTACAGGGAACTCTGCTTAATGCATTGTGGGTGACCTGAATGGGAAGGAAAAACAAAAGGGAATGGATATGTGTATACGTATGGCTGATTCATTTTGTTGTACAGTAGAAACTAATACAACATTGTAAAGCAGTTATACTCCAAGAAAAATTAATTTTTTAAAAAAAAATAATAGGTTAACATTTAACTGCTTCTGTCATCCACAAGGATTGTGTCTGACTCTTCTTTCTCTGTGGCGGCTCTTAATTTTATTCATACTATGTTGGGAGAAGACCAGGCAACTTTGAATGAAGAAAATTAACCAAGCCCATTCTCATGTCACCTCAGGGCCTTTGCACTTACTATTCCTGCAGCCTGGAAAGCTCTCCAGAGAGCACACGTCTCCCTCCTGCACTTTGTTGAAGCCTTTCCCAGACAGCCCTTCTCAGAGCCTTTATGAAAAATAGCATATCCACTGACTAACTTACTCCAGACCTACCACACCTGCACTATCCATAAACCTTCCTTGATGATTTTTTTCCATACCACTAATTCCATCTAGCTTACTTATGTCTACTTATTTATTTATTGATGTCTTTCTTCACCATGATGCCAAGAAGTAAGCCTATTTCATGTTCTGCTACTATTATACTTAGAACAACGTCTGACACTCAATATATATTTGTTGAAAGAGTTAATATGCATGTCAGAACAAGTAAAAAAGGGTGGCAGTGTTTATATTTTCTTTAGAAAATAATTTACTCCTTATTATAAAGGTGAATTATGCTCATTCAATGAATTTATTATTAAAATAATGCAACAGCTGAAGGAACAAGGCGAGAGATGAATTGAGGGGATTGCTTAGATAGTTGGAAAAGGAGGCCAGGGCCACTCTGACCGCCCAGATTCCCTTAACAGGAGGGTGTGCTCTGTCGCTGCGTAAAATCTAAAGGAAGAATGGAGAACCTCTCTTGGAGTCCTTGTGGAGGTTTCTGAGCCTCTGAGCCAAGGTTCAGGAGCAAAGAACTTGGCAGGTGAGACCTGGGAAGTGAAAATCACAATGAGGTACCAATCTTTCCCAAGAGGATTGTGGCACGAGCAGTGAACGGTATAATCTGTGGGAGCAGGAGATAGTCTTCTCTGCTTCCCATTGTCTGTTCCAGGCTTGTTTTTCAGTGACTCAGGAGCAGTGCGTGTGGCTGACAAACATTCAGGGGCTCTGGGTGTTTAAATGTGCTTTCCTGTTTCAGGTCACACACATTTTAAGTCTTGGTTGCTTTTTCAGAGAATCATCTAGTCTTCACTTGACCCTGACGTTCTCTTCTCCTGGAGTCTCTCTCGTCTTTTTTTCTTCTTCCTCTTCTTATCTCACACAAGTTTGCTTGTTTCACTTTCAGTGATTGTGAACATTGCAGCAGGTAGCCTGGGCCTTGTGGGCCGGGCTCAGTTAGGAAGATGACGTTCTTCCTGGCCCAGGACCCTGGACTAAGCCCACAGTCCTGGCAGGTCTTCTGCTCCTTTTCCTTTTCCTTGCTCCTACTCTCTTGTGTATTTGTGGAAACAGAATGGAGAATGATCAAAGACCTTGGCTTGCTTCTTGTCACCATGATTATGTGCTTGTTTATATGAGTTTTTTTCTGTCTCCCTTTTTGTCTTGAAAGTTCATTACTAAGTCCCCTTAGTACTTGGGTGGAAGAATTTGGGGTAAAGAAAAATTGCTGGAAGGTTGAGAGCAAAGCTCAGGTCTTGTCTATAAGCTGTGAATCAGTTTTTGATGAATCCTTCTGTTGATACTTGTTTTGCTTCGGGGAACAGTAAATTATGCTCAGAATGAAATGGTCTCTGCCATTAGTTAATTGAACACAGGTTCACTGCAGGAATTACAATAATTTCACAAACCAACAGCACATAGGATAATGAGACAGGAGGGAAGGGGGCAGGGCACAAACTTTCAAAGAATAACATAGCCATAGGATATGACAAAAATTGGTAAGAACTAACTAGGTCCAAGATGGCAGATCAGACTTTCAGTGGATCTTGGGCTTCATGATATGCTCATTGTAATACGTTAGCATAAGCTAAGTGATACCACCTTCACAGTTCTGAGGCCAACTATAAAAGGTCAAAAAGTGGACAGTGGCCCAATTCCTGGAAATCCCCACTCCTTCCCCAAAATAGTTGGAATAATCTTCCCATTCATTAACCTGTGGAATTTCCCAGCCCATAAAAACTAACCATCCTATGTTTCTGGGCCTCCTGCTTTCTGAGCTAGATCCACACTTTGTGTGAGGGATGTGTTTATCTCTAAAGAAATCTACTTCTTACCTATCACTCTGTCTCTCGCTGAATTCTTTCTGAGAGAAGACATCAAGAACCTGAGCCTTGGGACTTCCCTGGGGGTCCAGTGGATAAGGCTCGGTGCTCCCACTGTAGGGGGCTGAGGTTCAGTCCCTGGTTGGTGAACTAGATCCCACGTTCACACCACAATGAAGAAGTCAGAGTCCCACAGCTAGAAGGTCTTGTATGCAGCAAGGAAGATCCCAGGTGCTACAGCTATGGCCTGGCGCAGCCAAAATAAATAAATATTAAAAAAGGAGAAGATTCTGAGCTTCAAGTCCTGAGACCAGGTGTGTGACCACAGGTTAGCGGTTTAGGTAAAATCTCAATAAGCCAATAAAGAAATCACATACTCCAAACAAATGACAGATTAATTATACTGTTGTTTCCAGGCAAAGGGAGGTGATGTAAATGAAGTTCAAATTCACGTGAGGTGTACATGTTTTATGAGAGTTGGCTTAACCGACCACAATCGGGTGTTCAGCAGTGGTGAAACCTGAATGAAAAGTCCCATGTTGTTAGAGCGGTTGCTCAGGAACAAGGGCGTGTTGGTGTTGGGGGCCAAGGTGGGCTTCTTCTCAGAATGCTGCATGGCTTTTGTCACTGCCAATGAAAGGGTAGACTTTAACAAGACAGGAGCTAAAGCACTAAGGTCTTTAGAGACTAGATCAGCAAAGGATAGCTTTGCCAAGAGGAAGCTCTCACGTAGTCCTCACAAACTCTGGGTATTTATAGCCTAAATGTTTCCCCCAGTTAGTTGCCTCATATGTTGAGGAGAGTGAAAAAGCTGGCTTAAAACTCAACATTAAAAAACTAAGATCATGGCATCTGGCACTATCACTTCATGGCAAATAGATGAGGAAAAAATGGAAATAGTAATAGACTTTATTTTCTTGGGCTCCAAAATCACTGTGGACAGTGACTACAGCCTTGAAATTAAAAGACACTCCTTGGAACAAAAGCTGTATGACAGACCTAGATAGCATATTAAAAAGCAGTGACAGCACTTTGCTAACAAATGTCTGTATAGTCAAAGCTATGGTTTTTCCAGTAGTCATGCACAGATGTGAGAGTTGGACCAAAAAGAAGGCTGAGCATCAAAGAATGATGCTTTCCAACTGTGGTGTTGGAGAAGACTCTTGAGAGTCCCTGGACTGCAAGGAGATCAAGCCAGTCAATCCTACAGGAAATCAACCCTGAATATTCATTGGAAAGACTGATGCTGAAGCTGAAGCTCCAATACTTTGGCCACTTGATTCAAAGAGCTGACTCGTTGGAAAAGACCCTGATGCTGGGAAAGATTGAAGGCAGGAAGACAAGGGGGAGACCAAGGATGAGATGTTTGGATGACGTCACTGATTCAATGGACATGAGTTTGAGAAAACTCTGGAGACAGTGAAGGACAGGGAAGCCTGGTATGCTTCAGTCCATGGGGTCGCAAAGGCTCCACACAACTTAGTGATGAACAACAAATGTTTTTATTGATAAGCCTCCAGGGCAGCCGCTCAGCAGCTGAGCACTGAGAGCTTATCAAGAACAGATGAGATGGTGATATCCTAACACAGCTTACTTCATTCTTACAGCAAAACAGCTTTACTCCTAAAATCAACTCCTTGTTTTGGTCTTTGCCATAAACAAGTGGATTGAAACCACAGAAGTCACAAACAAGAGGACTGAAATTGTATCGAAATAATACACAGCAAGGTTGTTACGGATATTTCATTAGCCCTTGAAATTGACATTAAATAGGTCTGTGTTTTTGGATAAGTTGCTTAACTTCTCTTGTGCCTCAGCTTCCTCATCTGGCCTGGTTTGCAAAGGATATATGAAGATTTTCTTCATTCTGTTACTTCTCAGAGTTTCTTCAAACGCAATAACTTTTTCTCATCCTTTTGCCTTGCCCCTGAGATCTAGTTTAGCTCTGATTTTCCCTTTTACCTCTTCCTTACCTTCTAATAGATTTTACTGAATTCCAATCTTCCTCTCATCTTTACCTTCCCCATCCCTCAATTTATGTCCTCAATGGAGGAAAACTAATTTTAAAGCCAAAACATAACTAACAGCTAACTGGGTTTGCTAACACTTATATGTTTCTAGAGTGTACTTTATAAGCTACAGACTATATTTCATGTTTTTCATTATCTGTGGGTATTTTCTTTCTGAGTCCTTTTGTCTTTATTTATTTCTGATTATCTCAAGTAAGAGGACATGGTCATAATGATTTGGCTTAATCTCTGATGCTTTATACCAGCCTTTCTTACAAATCCTTCCATTGAATTACTAAACTGGTTATCTCTGCTCAACTCCCAGTAGGTACTTAATATTTCTTACACTTAATACTTTTAATACTTGTAAGTAGGTACTTAATAATCATTATTTGAAAGCGACAGCTATATTTAATGATTCTAATAATCTTTTCCCTTTTGCCTTCTGTAAAGAAAGGAAAATTGCCTGCTATTCCAGTTTTACCAGGATCAAGCCATCAGCCACTGCAGTCATCCAGGACAACTCACCCTGTGGGGAATTCAAAATGGAGGAAAATAGGAAGAACTCTGTGCTCTGGATATTGGCCTAGATAGTTATGATGCACATCTGAGGAAAAATTTGGATCACCCCAGAATCTTGCCATTTCTTATGTGTTGAAAAGAACTAAAATCATTAACTTGAGATGTCTGTTCTTTAGATTAGCAGTACTCTTTTGATGTTCAACTACAAGTTTTTTTCCCCAGTGAAATATTAGTATATATATCCTGACTCCCCGCTTTCCTCTTTGGAGCAGTTCCTCAGGATTATCTGAGAGGCTGTTTCCTGCGCTCAGGAGTCCTCAATAAGGTCCCCAAATATTTAAAATAGATAACCAACAAAGGCTTACTGTATAGCACAAAGAACTCTGCTCAATATTCTGTAACAATCTAATTGGGAAAAGAATTTGAAAAAAGAATAGATACGTGTATATGTATAAGTGAATCACTTTGTTGTACACCTGGAACTAATACAACATTGGTTAATCAACTGTTACTGTGGGTGCTCAGTTGTGCCATTTCCTACTCCAGGGGATTTCCTGACCCAGAGACTGAACTCGTGTCTCTGTGTCTTCTGCAGGGGTAGGCGAACTCTTTACCACCGTGCCACCTGGGAAGCCAATCAACTATACTCCAATATAAAATAAAAAGTTTAAAAAAACCCTCAGCTTGCAAATTTTAGGTTGTGTGTTTTTCTTTTGATCAACAGTTTTTGTTATTCTTGATGTGCTTTGAAATCTTTGATCCCTTAATGATTCTGACTCATTCAGCCTCTGGTGACTGTCCCAATGAATTTTATTGGCTCATCTATCAATTCTCCTTCTCCACTGGAAAGTGGAGAAATGGCCCAGGCCTGAGTTTTACCTTACCTTAGTGCAGAGGAGCCTGGAAGGCTACAGTCCATGGGGTCACAAAGAGTTGGACACAACTGAGTATGCACACATTGCAATAAGAATAAATTTGGACAATAAATATGGCAATAAAAATGACAATCAGTTTGGTCAGTGGATAGAGCTGGACCATGAGAGTGGTCTTATGGGAGTGATCCAGTTGTTTGTGCTAGTAAAGTCTAAACCTCTCAGTTATTTCAATTTTTTTTTTTCCTGAGGAAATTTTCATTCCTGACAAGAGAAATCTGACTGGACAAGTAGCAGGGAAAAAGCATTTGCTCCTTAAATGAGAAGAATTAATTCTCTCTGTCACACAAGCAGTGCATCAAAGGCTATAAAATGTCTAGTACCATAGCCATGAGCAGTAGTTAACTGTACAAATTAATTGAAATTAAATAAAATGAAAAATGCAAGTACTCAATGTCCACCTGTGACCAATGACTTACAGCACAGATTGAGGAATTTCCAGATGGTGGAAAGCCATGGATGTGCCCTCTGCTCCTGTCTCAGAGTGAGGGCAGTGGGAGAAAGGCTTATCCTAGATTTTGCTGAAATGCTCAGTCTCTGGCTTGTATATGCTTGATTGACTTTTATTTCAAGTCTTCTGCATGAGACAGTCCCACAGATTGAGACACATAGGTGGAGAATTCAGTGACATTTGGGAACAGGATTTCAGTTGAGTCATTTGAGCTGTTGAGTGAAAAGTCCAGGAAAGAACCTATTGAGAAATCCAAAGAAAAGTCAGAACAGCCCTAAATTAACTCCAGCGAGGAGTACAGTTGGAAAGGCAATCCTGATTGATTATGAGTGGGAGGATAAGCAGTAACCTGCTTGGGAATCCAATGGACAAGGAAGAGAAAAAAAACATAGGAAAACTAATAAGTAAATTCCTCTTTTGAATACTGTTTTCATTTTCGTGGACCATCTCATCAAAGGGGATCCCGATGCCACAGAGGACAAATGGGGTCTTATGATCACACCAATACTAATCTCATGGATATTCTATCTCAGAGAGTTTTTCCCTGTTCTTTATCAAGCTTTAAAACTTACTGTTTTCCAGGCATATGGCTAAGTTCTGGAGAACAGAAAGAGGATTTAGATGGACCTTCTTCTCTAGGTTCTTACAGTCTAACATTCTGTGACTCTATTCCATATGCATTTGTACCAGAGTATTTCTGGAATGCTGTGACTGGTTTCTCTTCTAGTGAGACTCTTTCTAGTAATGGGTCTAACTGGCTCCTTTCAAGTGAAACAACTGTGTTTTGTTACCTATATTATTTCATGGACATTTGGCCTTGGGATGGAATCAGTCAGTGCTGTACTCAGACATGGGCCTCCCAGGTGGTGTAATGGTAAAGAATCCACCTGCCAATGCAGGAGATATAAGAGATGTGGGTTCGATTCCTGGGTTGGGAAGATCCCTGGGAGAAGGGCATGGCAACTCACTCCAGCATTCTTGCTTGGAGAATTCTATGGACAGAAGAGCCTGGTGGGCTACAGTCCATAGGGTCGAAAAGAGTTGAACATGACTGAAGTGACTTAGCATTCACACAGACATCTAAGTTTGCTTAAAATTAAAAAAATAATTGAATGAAATATTCTTTAAATGCTTTACAGTTTTCACACACTGACACATCATCATCCAAAGTCCATAGTCTATATTAGGTTTCACGCTTGGTGTTGTACATTCTATGAATTTGGACAAATTTATGACACATGTCCATCATTACAGTATCAGAGAGTGGTTTCATTGCCTTTAAAGCTCTCTTGGTGGCTCAGTAGAGAATTCTTGGATTCTTGGTAGAGAATATGCCTGCAATGCTGGAGACGCAGGTTCGATCCCTGGGTTGGGAAAATCCCATGGAGAAGGACAAGGCAATCCACTCCAGCATTCTTGCTTGGGAAGACCCATGGACAGAGGAGCTGAGTGGGCTATAGTCCACGGGGTCACAAAGAGTCAGACATGACTTAGTGACTAAACCAC
The DNA here is from genome assembly GCA_024291935.2 of Okapia johnstoni. Lineage (NCBI taxonomy): Eukaryota > Metazoa > Chordata > Mammalia > Artiodactyla > Giraffidae > Okapia > Okapia johnstoni. The sequence goes on along the minus strand of CM044320.1, from coordinate 19,206,768 downwards.
AACCACCGTGCTGTGCCTGTTCCTCCTTTCCTTCCCTCTATCCCCTGGGTAAGTTTATTTTTTGTCTGCAATAACTTTCAAATAAAAAAAAACAACACTCCCTCCCACCTCCTCTTCACATACAGAACAATGGGAAAACAGCCACTAGAAACGAGGAGGGAGAATTATATATTCTTTGGCCCTGTTACTGAGGTTACCATGTTTGTTTGTTTGTTTGTTTTTCTGTAACTCTTTTGTCTGAAGCTCTCATCCAAATACAGATTTCAGATACCTGATTTTGATGGTGGATGTCTATCTAATACCAAATTTCTTACATGCCCATTGCCTCTGAATCCAGTTTCTACCATGCATTTAGATGTGGAAAACAAGAATTTACTTTTAATGTGTTGGGCACCTCACAGTGGGGGGTGGAAGAGCTCCTCCTGAGGAATTAGATAGTGTCCTGTGGTGGAAAGAATACTGGATTTAGAGTCATATTTTAGCCCCCACTTTTCTATGTGCACTTGGTATATGATGATGGTTACAGTATGGTATTTTTTAGTACTTACTAAATATTCAGTATTACTAAGTATCCTAATTCTCATCACAACCCCAGGAGGTAGGTATTGTTATTCCCATATTCCTTATGGGAAAACTGAGGCAGAGATATGCTAAGGAATTTGCCAAAAGGCAGTGTCGTCATTGGAAGCCAAATAATCTTATCTAATCTTTCTGAATCTGCATTTCCTCCTCGCTAAAATGAAGGTATTGGGCCAGATGATTGCTGAGTTCACTTCTATTCTAAAACTCTCTGGTTTGTGGATAGACCCGTTTTTCCTAGCTCTAAAGAACCAGAATCAAGTCCTGAAGATACTCAGTAAAATTGAAATAATAACTAACACAAGGATCTTGTTAGACTCAAATAAGACAATGTTTAGGAACTGTTTTGTAACTTGTCAAATTCTACATAAATGCAGGAACTATTGGTATCTAAAACTGATTCACAGCTTGATGCATGTTTTAGTGAATTTAGAATTCTGCTTGATCTCAGGCTGCTCACCCCATCCATATCACCCACCTGTATTTTTTTTTTGCATAGAAAAGCAGGATACGTGTCGGTATTTCCTGGGTTCTTTTTTCCTGGCTTCCTGGATCTCTGGGCTTGTGTTACAGATACTTTTCTTGTTTGGGAGCACCCATTGCTGGATCACACAGAATGGCTGTCATAGGATGGCCCCCTGAATTGAGGACAGAGACTGTAAACAAATTTGGTTTGAAAATGTCAGTTTCTTCATTTATTCGCTCATCGATTCAATGAGTATTTATTTTATTGATCTCCCACCATATGAAGAACGTGGTTGAGGATATAAAAAAAGGAATTGATCTTGCTGGGTATACTGGGGCTTCTTGCTCACCACGGAGGATGGAAAGAACACAGCAATGTTTCCTTGTCATTGATATTGAGTAACTGCCTGCAAGAGGCCATCAAAACGAGGTACCATTATCATAAACCACAAAGGCCTGGAAGACAAAATATCTATCTGGCTCTCCTTCTAGAGATGTTCCCAGGATTAAGATTCCATGGATTTTTCCCGTAGTTCTTAGAAAAATTATCAGCTAAACCATCAAATATGTTTTTGTGCTTTAAGCAAGAGAATTTGCAAGCTTACATGCTTATGGTAGGGCTTCCAGCTAAAGATGGAGAATGAAGATGAACAGGGTGTTTGCTCTTATGAGAAGAGCTGCTTTTCATAGAAGCAAAGAGTGGGATAAGTTGAGAAAGTATTGATCTTAGTTTCTTGGAAATGAATTAGAATTTTCCTTGCCTCTCACAATTTCCCATTTTAGGTATAAAATAGATTAGGAAAATGTGCTTGTATGTACTTCCCCAGAAGTGGTGGTGGAACAAAATGCCAATCACGAGATGTTTTGGGTTTCAAACAGAAAGAATGAGGAATTGGATGCTTCCAAGTGTTTCAAGAGAAACCTTATTCTGGGTGAGATGGTTTATGCCATCAGAGGTTATTGTCCACTAAGTCTGTTATGATTAGAGGTGAAAAGAGTTTTAGAGGAAGACTTTAATTTAATAAATCGATAATCAGTTGTTAAAAAAAAGAGTTTTAGAAGTTTTGGTTCTACTACTTGGCATTGCGCTAAAGAGCTGTGACCTTGAGCAAGTCATTAATCATCTTGGATTTCTATCTCTTTGGTTAGCACTCAATATTTAACTATTTACGGAGGCAACAATATGCTGGGGGCTCACTTGTAGAAAGATATTAATATGCACTCTGCCAATCTCTCAGAATTGGTATCAGAGTGAATTTGTATTTGAAAGCCCTTTGAAACATTTGTAAACCTCATGCATCTCAGAACAGAAGGCTAGAAATCAAAACAAATCCTTGCCTCTTTTAAGACTAGACTTGCAATAAGAAAACTTTTCACTAAATTAATAGCAAATTGAAGCAAGATCAAATTGGAGATTTTTTTTCATAACCTGATTTGGCACAAAGAAATGGAGACACAAGGAACCAAACTGTGTGTTCATGACTCAAAGCAGCATTTCCTTTTCCTGCTAAAATCCTGCCAACATCTAAAATGTCTCCTTAGATATCTTTTCCCTCCTTCCCTTGCTTCTTTATGAAGCAACCAATAGGAGCTATGCAGAGTGTTGGGATGTGGACTAGTCTGGGCTACTTGGGGTATATGACAGTGTATCTCTCTTCACACTACACCATCAAGGCCTTGAACAGGACAGGGGTTTATTTCTTGGAGCTGGTATGATGGCCATGTTCTACAACTTTGAGAAGAATGCAGAATCTTTCCTTTGTATCTTCTCTGCCATCCCTATGGTGTTGCCCTCATCCAGATGGTTCAAGATGAGCCATCACCATACCTCTATCCCATGCTGCAGAAAGGAGGGAAGTGGAAATGAGGATATGTCATTTACCTTTAAGAACAAAACCTAGAAGTTTCACACATTACTTCTGCTCAGATCCTCTGGGAAGTGCAGTCTTCTGTTGGGCTCTCATAAATGCCCAGTGAAGCATCAGAGCTTCTGTGACTCTGCGAGAAAATAGAAGAACGCATATCAGTGATAAGAAGCAGACTCTGATTGCAGTGCAGACATGAACAGCTCTTGGTCCTTTTCTGAAAGCTGCTTACTTCAATGGGAGAAAACAGAAGTGTAAATAGGTAATTACACATACTTTTTGCAACTCTGTGCGGTCATTTATCCCAACACGTTCACCATCTAACACCTTGATTCTCTTATTCTTTTCTCTCCCTTCCCTCTGTCTGTGCTCTTGTCAATTGTTAAAAAACAAGATTTAACTGAGTAAATTCAAAGATCTTATTGGCTTCATTCAACAGTTTGTGAATCAGGCCACATCTAATCTAGCAGATAGAAAGGAATTCCCAGGAGCTGTACTAAATGAAAAACTCAAACACAGAAGGAATCAGGAACAAGAAAGTTATATGAGGCAAAAAACAAACAAGCAAACAAACCAGGTTGGTTATTGCCAAGTTGCTTTCCTTCAGGGGTTGGCAAAGGGTCTAACAGGCACATTACTTAAATAGTGCTGATCAAGAGAACCCTGACTGACTGCTTTAAGATTCCATTTCTAGAAGAACTGAAACTGTAATTTAGTCTCAGTTTGGTAACATGGGGATTAGCATAAACAACTTCTTTTGGGGCTTGTTGTCTTGATTTCAATACTTTTTACCTAAACCCCAAAATAATTGCTCCCCCACAAATAACTGCTCATTGTCTCTTGATCGTTTTTGCTCCCCTGCTTACTTCCTTAATTTTCTTTATTCTTGACCTGTCTTGGCTGCATCTGATGCTATTTACTATCTCCTTGAAGTATTCTCCTTCCTCATTTTCTGTGTCCATATAACATTATGGTTTTCTACTTCTCTGTCTCCTTTGCTGGCTTTTCCTTGGTTATCCTAGCATGCGTGCTCAGTTGTATCTGATTCTTTGCAACCTCATGGACTGTAGACTGCCAGATTCCTCTGTCCATGGTATTTCACAGGCAAGAATACTGGAGTGGGTTGCCATTTTCTTCTCCAGGGGATCCAGACCCCAGAGAGTGAAACTGCATCTCTTGCATTTCCTGCTTTGTAGGTGGATTCTTTACCACTGAGCCACCAGGGATGTCCTTCAGTAACAGGCTATTATCTACGAATGAGTCAAATATCTTTGGTCTAGGGTAGGCATTCCATTCTATGGTCTCAAATTCCTATGCTTTCTGAAACATCCCTGTAAGAAAAATTAGCCTAATTGCTATTCCTTGAATGTGTCCTCTGCTCTCTTATCTTTGCCTCTATGTGTATTTAGTTGGATTATTTCTTCTTCCTGATAATCCTCGCTGTTTTACCCATCATTTCCCTCGATGAAATCTTTCCACCTTCTAAGATCCAATTAAAATGTAACTTCCTTTACGAAAGCTTCCTGAACAACTAGCCAAGAGTATCTTTAGAGTCAGAGACAGTCTTTATGTCTTTATGTCACTAGAGTCTAGCATACTTCCTGACTCACTGAGTTTTTGAACAACTGTTGACTTAACCATCGTTAGTGGGTGTAATCTCTGTCTCCTCTGGATCACCCGAATACCCTATACTTCCTTAAGGCTCTTGTCATATTATGTCTTTTACTTCATTTGTATCCATAGCTTCAAGCCCTTGCAATAGTGAGAAATTCTGAAAAAAAAAAAAAGGTGATTCATCAGTATATGTTAAATGAATGAACTCCAGGAGGCATAAAGTAGGGAGTATGCTGGGTTATTAATCAGCAAGTTTGCTCAAATAGTTAAAACTGGTGCTAAGGAGAAAAGGGAACACTCCTACACTGTTGGTGAGAATGTAATTTGCTGCAGCCGCTATGGAAAACAGCATAGAGATTTCTCAAAAAACTGAAAATAGAACTATCATATGATATAGCAATTCCACTCCTGGGTGTATATCTGAAAGAAACAAAAGCACTTATTCAAAAAGATGCATGCACTCCAATGTTCATAGTAACATTATTTATAATTGCCAAAATATGGAAGCAACAGAGAAATGGGTAAAAAAGATGTGGTATACACACACACACATCGTGGAATACTACTCAGCCATAAAAAATAATGAAATTCTGCCATTTGCAGCAACATGGATGGATTTGGAGGGCATTATGCTAAGTGAAATAAGTTAGAAAAGACATATACTGTACGATATCACTTATACGTGGTATCTAAAAAATACAACAAACTAGTGAATATAACAAAAAGGAAGCAGACTCCCAGATATAGAGAACAAACTAGTGGTTACCTGTGGGGAGAGGGAAGAGGAAAGGGTAAATATAAGAGTAGAGGGGGGAAAAGTTCATTATGAGATTATATAAAATTATGTGTGTTAAACTTATGAAAACTGTAAGGCATTATAGAATTTAAAGAATCTTCCACTCTATTTAAAAAAAACTAAGCAGTGAAGCAGTACCTGGATAAAATAAGAATCAAACCCTTGTTAAATGTGTGAATCTAAGAATATAATTTATAATATCTCATAAAGTGAATGGACTATAATCCCCCATGAGTATTGAGCAGTAAGAATAATGCATTTTTTTTTTTTAAGAAATAGAAGAAACTGTTAATCATGGTTTCAGGGTTAGGAAGCAGAGGTATTTTCCATTTCAATTTTATACTTTTAAGCTTTGTTTGAAATTTTTATCAGGTACTATATTCATTTTATTTGAATAAATATGTTATTTTATTCTATTTTTATTTTTTCTACAGTTTTATTGAGATTCAATTGATATATACCATGTATAAGTTTAAGGTGTACAGCACAATGATTTGACTTAACCTGCATTATGAAATGATTACCACAGTAAGTTCAGTGAACATCCATCATCTTGTATAAAATTTTATAATGAAATATTGGCTCTATCCATCCTTTAACCTCTATTCAGTTTTACCTAAATGAGTGTTGGAGTGGTTAAGAGGAGGCTCATTTGTAAGGAAAATCAGTTCAGTTCAGTCGCTCAGTAGTGTCCGACTCTTTGCAACCTCATGAATCGCAGCACGCCAAGCCTCCCTGTCCATCACCAACTCCCGGAGTCTGCCCAAACCCATGTTCATCGAGTAGGTGAGATGACATCCAGCTATCTCATCCTCTGTCGTCCCCTTCTCTTCCTGCTCCCAATCCTTCCCAGCATTAGGGTCTTTTCCAGTGAGTCAACTCTTCACATGAGGTGGCCAAAGTATTAGAGTTTCAGCTTCAACATCAGTCCTTCCAATGAACACCCAGGACTGATCTACTTTAGGATGGACTGGGTGGATCTCCTTGCAGTCCAAGGGACTCTCAAGAGTCTTCTCCAACACCACAGTTCAAAAGCATCAATTCTTCAGCGCTCAGCTTTCTTCACCGTCCAACTGTCACATCCGTACATGACCACTGGAAAAACCATAGCCTTGACTAGACGGACATTTGTTGGCAAAGTAATGTCTCTGCTTTTAAATATGCTATCTAGGTTGGTCATAACCTTCCTTCCAAGGAGTAAATGTCTTTTAATTTCATGGCTGCAATCACCATCTGCAGTGATTTTGGAGCCGAAAAAAATGAAGTCTGACACTGTTTCCACTGTTTCCCCATCTATTTCCCATGAAGTGATGGGACCAGATGTCATGATCTTGGTTTTCTGAATGTTGAGCTTTAAGCCAACTTTTTCACTCTCCTCTTTCACTTTCATCAAGAGGCTCTTTAGTTCTTCTTCACTTTCTGCCATAAGGGTGATGTCATCTGCATATCTGAGGTTATTGATATTTCTCCCGGCAATGTTGATTCCAGCTTGTGTTTCTTCCAGCCCAGCGTTTCTCATGATGTACTCTGCATATAAGTTAAATAAGCAGGGTGACAATATACAGCCTTGGCATACTCCTTTTCCTATTTGGAACTGGTCTGTTGTTCCATGTCCAGTTCTAACTGTTGCTTCCTGACCTGCATACAGGTTTCTCAAGACACAGGTCAGATGATCTGGTATTCCCATATCTTTCAGAATTTTCCATAGTTTATTGTGATCCACACAGTCAAAGGCTTTGGCATAGTCAATAAAGCAGAAATAGATGTTTTTCTGGAACTCTCTTGCTTTTTCGATGATCCAGCGGATGTTGGCAATTTGATCTCTGCTTCCTCTGCCTTTTCTAAAACCAGCTTGATCATCTGGAAGTTCACGGTTCACGTATTGCTGAAGCCTGGCTTGGAGAATAATGGTGAATAAAATTCCATGGTGAATTTGTGTTACATCTCTTGGAGAGGTCAGTAAAACACATTCAAACCTTTTCTTTCTTTTTCCTTATGTAACTTGAAATGTGATAAGGGAAACTGATGTTCTTTCATTTACCTTCTCCAACCTCTCACAGCACTGATGCTGAAGCTGAAACTCCAATACTTTGGCCACCTAATGTGAAGAACTGACTCATTTGAAAAGACCCTGATGCTGGGAAAGACTGAAGGTGGGAGGAGAAGGGAATGACAGAAGATGAGATGGTTGGATGGCATAACTGACTCAATGGACATGAGTTTGAGTAAATTCCAGGAGTTGGTGATGGACAGGGAGGCCTGGCATGCTGCAGTCCATGGGGTCACAAAGAGTTGAACACAACTGAGTGACTGAACTAAACTGAACCTCTTACAGGGGAACCTAACTCAATCCAGTATCACTAAAGAAGCAGCTATGTATTTATTTATTTTAAAACATTTATATTGGAGCATAGTTGTATAGGGGCTTCTCTGACAGCTCAGTGGTAAAGAAATTGCCTGAAATGTAGGAGATGTGGGTTTGATCCCTAGGTCGGGAAGATCCACTGGAGGAGGAAATGGCAATCCACTCCAATATTCTTGCTTGGGAAATCCCATGGACAGAGGAGCCTGGCAGGCTATAGTCCATAGGGTCTCAAAGAGTCAGACATGACCGATTGACAGAGCATATGCACACACTCATAGTTGTATAGCAATGTTGTGTTAGTTTCAGGCATATAGCAAAATGATTCATTTACATATATGCACATATCTATTAGGAAGCAGCTATTTAGAAATGGGTCAGTGAGGAGAGTGAATGAAATATCCTGATTCAAATTTTACATGGATGGGATTCTGCTAAGCTTCAATGTCTGTTAAAATGCATAAACTAATTTGGTCCAAACTAATGGGTGAAACTCCCAGCTAGGTACAATTAGGGAGCACAATGCCATAACATTGTATAAGTCTTGCCTCTGCTGTCTGAACCTTTCAATATAGTTGGGCAGAGACATAAGGAAGGAGTTAATACTGAACTCTCAGAGTAATTACTTTGACACTGAGATGATGAATAAAGATCAGCTTGTATAGGGAAGAGACGGAAACTGACTCTGAGCCACAATGTTTCAAATGAATGCTGCTTCAATCTCTTACTAGCTCTGTAACTTTGGGCAAGTTACTTAAATTCTTTGTGCCTCAATTTCCTCACTTGTAAACTGGATGTAGTGATAATAATTTAGTATTGCTGTGAGGATTAAAATGAGTAAATATTTAAAAATACCTAGAATTTGGAAAATATTTTGAATTGTGTCTAGTAAACAGTAATTGTCATTTAGCTGTTATTAACTGTTCTAGCTATTTTTAGAAATTTTAATTGTGGTTAAAAAAAACTCATATAATTTGCCACTTCACCATTTTTAGGGGTACACTTCAGCAGTATTAAGTATATTCACCTTGTTGTGCAACAGATTTCTAGAAGTTTCTCACTCTATGTCCATTGGACAAAAACTCCCACTTCTCCCTGTCAACTACTGCTTTATTTTTTCAATCATCTGTTTCTCCAAGTTTGACTACTTGAGATGTTTCACATAAGTGGAATCACTCAGTATTGGCCTTTTTGTCACTGTCTTATTTCATCTTCCCTGGTCACTCAGATGGTCACAGAATCTGCCTACAATGCAGGAGACCTGGGTTCGATCCCTGGGTCAGGAAGATCCCCTGGAGAAGGAAATGGCAACCCACCCCAGTACTCTTGCCTGGAGAATCCCACGGATGGAGGAGCCTGGTAGGCTACAGTCCATGGGGTTGCAAAGAGTCGGACACGACTGAGTGACTTCACTTTCTTTCTTTATTTCATTTTGCATAATGTCACCAAGGTTTGTCCATATGACCTTATTCATAGTACATGACAGGATTTCCTTCCTTTCTAAAGGCTGAATGATATTCCATTGTATTTTAAAAACATATTTTATTTATCCATTCATCTGTTGATGGATGTGAGCCCCAACCTCTTACCTATTTTGAATAATGCTTCTATGAACATGGGTGTGAAAATGTCTCTTTGAGATCCTGTTTTGAATTATTTTGGATATATGCCCAGAAGTGGGATTGATGATTACTAAAGCAATTATATTTTTAACTTTTTGAGGAACCTCCACACTGTTTTCCGTTATGATTGCACCTTTACATTCCCACAATAGAGAGTTCCAATTTCTCCACATCCATGCCAATGTTATTTTGTTTGTTTGTAGTTTTGATAATGACTGGAATGTAAAAGTAGGAGGTCAAGCAATAACTGGAATAATGGGCAAATTTGGCCTTGGAGTACAAAATGAAGCAGGGCAAAGGCTAACAGAGTTTGGCCAAGAGAACGCACTGGTCATAGCAAACACTCACTTCCAACAACACAAGAGAAGACTCTACACATGGAAATCACCAGATGGTCAACACCACATTCAGACTGATTATATTCTTTGCAGCCAAAGATTGAGAAGCTCTATACAGTCAGCAAAAATAAGACTGGGAGCTGACTGTGGCTCAGATCATGAACTCCTTATTGCCAAATTCAGACTTAAAATGAAGAAAGTAGGGAAAACCACAACATTATTCAGGTATGACCTAAATTAAATCCTGTATGATTATATAGTGGAAGTTAGAAATGGATTTAAGGGATTAGATCTGATAGAGTGCCTGAAGAACTATGGATGGAGGTTTGTGACATTGTACAGGAGGCAATGATCAAGACGATCCCTGAGAAAAAGAAATGCAAAAGGCAAAATGGTTGTCTGAGGAGGCCTTACAAATAGCTGAGAAAAGAAGAGAAGCTAAAGGCAAAGGAGAAAAGGAAAGATATGCCCATTTGAATGCAGAGTTCCAAAGAATAGCAAGGAGAGACAAGGAAGCCTTCCTCAGCAATCCATGCAAAGAAATAGAGGAAAACAATAGAATGGGAAAGACTAGAGATCGCCTCAGGAAAATTAGAGATACCAAGGGAAAATTTCATGCAAAGATAGGCACAATAAAGGACAGAAATTGTATGGACCTAACAGAAGCAGAAGATATTAAGAAGAGATGGCAAGAATACACAGAAGAACTATACAAAAAAGATCTTCACGACCCAGATACCCATGATGGTGTGATTACTCACCTAGAGCCAGGCATCCTGGAATGCAAAGTCAAGTGGGCCTTAAGAAGCATCGTTACGAACAAAGCTAGTGGAGGTGATGGAATTCCAGTTGAGCTTTTTCAAATCCTAAATGATGATGCTGTGAAAGTGCTGCTCTCAATATGCCAGCAAATTTGGAAAACTCAGCAGTGGCCACAGGATTGGAAAAGATCAGTTTTCATTCCAAGCCCAAAGAAAGGCAATGCCAAAGAATGCTCAAACTACCACACTATTGCACTCATCTCACACAATAGCAAAGTAATGCTCAAAATTCTCCAAGTCAGGCTTCAACAGTACATGAACCGTGAAATTCCAGAAGCTCAAGCTGGATTTAGAAAAGGCAGAGGAAACAGAGATCAAGTTGCCAATATCTGCTGGATCATCGAAAAAGCATGAGAGTTCCAGAAAAATATCTACCTCTGCTTTACTGAATACACCAACGCCTTTGACTATGTCGATGGCAACAAACTGTGGAAAATTCTTAAAGAGATGGGAATACCAGACCACCTTATCTGCCTCTTGAGAAATCTGTATGCAGGTCAAGAAGCAACAGTTAGAACTGAACATGGAACAACAGACTGGTTCCAAATCAGGAAAGGATTATGTCAAGGCTGTGTATTGTCACCCTGCTTATTTAACTTATACGTAGAGTATATCACTTGAAACGATGTGCCAGATGAAGCACAAGCTGGAATCAAGACTGCTGGGAGAAATATCAATAATCTCAGATATGCAGGTGACACCACCCTTATGGCAGAAAGTGAAGAAGAACTAAAGAGCCTCTTGATGAAAGTGAAAGAGAAGAGTGAAAAGCTGGCTTAAAGCTCAACATTCAGAAAACTAAGATCATGGCATCTGGTCCCATCATTTCATGGCAAATAGATGGGGAAACAATGGAAACAGTGGCAGAGTTTATTTTTGGGGGGCTCCAAAATCACTGCAGATGGTGACTGCAGCCATGAAATTAATAGGCGCTTACTCCTTGGAAGAAAAGCTATGACCAACCTAGACAACATAATAAAAAGCAGAGACATTACTTTGCCAGCAAAGGTCTGTCTAGTCAAAGCTATGGTTTTTCCAGTAGTCATGTATGGATGTGAGAGTTGGACTATAAAAAAAGCTGAGCCCCAAAGAATTGATGCTTTTGAACTGTGGTGTTGGAGAAGACTCTTGAGAGTCCCTTGGACTGCAAGGAGATCCAACCAGTGCATCCTAAAGTAAATCAGGCCTGAATATACATTGGAAGGACTGATGCTGAAGGTGAAACTCCAATACTCTGGCCACCTGATGTGAAGAACCGACTCATTGGAAAAGACCCTGATGCTGGAAAAGATTGAAGGCAGGAAGAGAAGGGGATGATAGAGGATGAGATGGTTAGATGGTATCATGAACTCAATGGACATGAGTTTGAGCAGGCTCTGGCAGTTGATGATGGACAGGGAAGCCTGGCCTTCTGCAGTCTATAGGATCGGAAAGAGTCAGATACGACCGAGTGACTGAACTGAACTGAACTGAATACGTGTGATGCAGTATCTCATTGCTATACCTGTTTTATTTCTTATCAATTAACTATGGACTACTCCCTTACTCATGAATTAATAGCATCCAATCTTGAAGCAAAATATTTAACAGATGATGGTGCAGTGTCTCAAAATTTCCCATAAGGATGTGTACTAGCCCCAGAGAAAACATGGGCCCTAAAACTTTTTTCTAACATAGTGAGGTCCATTACTGAAGCACCACAGTGCGTTTCCTTACTTGCTCACTCACCACCAATCAAGACTCTCAGCTAAATCTTAAATTATCCTTCTCTTCATCATTCTCTTCAGTCTTTTTATTTTGGGCATAGGGTTTCTGACTCTGGGAATTATGTCCTAGAGGAATTAAAGACAACTTTATATAACTCATGGTGGGGATGCCTTGGCCTGTGCCATCCAATGAGCCACCAAGTCCCTTTAATTTCACCTCTGTAAAGTCTTTAGTATCTGTGTATTTCCTTTCATGCCTAGGGCCACCACACTGCTTAACCCACAGCAGTTCTTGTTAGTGTTGCGTCATAGCTGACCTCTTTTCTTTCTGTGCAGGTTTGGTTAGCCTGTCTAAAGCATGACTTTACCAGAACAATCCTTGATTTAACAACCTTAAGGACCCCACTCTGCTGGCAGAATAATGACTCAACTCATTTCTTGATCTGGTCCCAAATGCCATTTCAGACTGTTTTTTTTTATAACCTTCTCTCCTTCTACCCTCTTTCCTCTCATGTTCTCACTATGTTCTCCAGTCAGGAACTTCTTTTCAATGAGAATAGCCAGTCTTACACTTTTAATTCATTCTTATTCCATTCATTCATCCCATTTCAAGTCATAATAATGATAGCTGCCAATCACTGATCATTTACTATACAGTAATTACATTTAATCCATGGATTAAATGGATTGAATTACACTTAACATTCACAATGACCCTGTGAAATGATTACTATTGTCCCCGGCATTTTGAAGGGTCAAGTAACTTGCACAAGACTGAATTCTCACCAAGACCTGGATTCACAGTCCAGAACTCAAGTTTTTAGCTACGATTTTGTTGCTTGGATGATGATGTCTTCCCACCTATCCCATGTTATAGCTCAATACAGATAAATAATCATTTATTTGGCATTCGTTATGTAACTATCATAGACTCTGTAGGAGTGGGCAACGCAAAGTTGATGAAGACAGCACCAGCCTTCAGTGGTTTAGAATCTAGCAATTAATATATATTTCCACTATGTTCCCAAATTAATTATCGTTCTCATTTCATGACACCTTGAACATTACTATCCGTGCACTTTTTTGTCTCTTCCAATACAGCATTACTTCTTTTGCCTAGAGTCTCTTCTGTTTATCTTCTTTCTTTCTATTAGCCCATAAATATATTAAATTCAAGTGGGACTTCCCTGGTGGTCCAGTGGTTAAGAATCTACCTGCCAATGAAGGGGATATAGGTTCGATCCCTGGCCTGGGAAGATGCCACATGCCATGGAGAAACCAGGCCCGTGCGCCACAATTCCTGAGCCTGTGTGCCTTTGAGCTCCACAACAAGAGAGGCCACCACAATGAGAAACCTGTGTACCGCAAGTAGAGAGTGGCCCCTGTTCATATCTGCAACTAGAGAAAGGCCGCAGGCAGCAAAGGAGACCAAGGACAGAAAAAAAAAATTATAATAAATAAATAAATAAAAATTCAAGTGAGTCTTAACTATTTAACTTGTTCCACCTTCCCCATGGAACTTTTCAGGATGATGCTCCTTTGTATTCCCACCTTAAAACAATATTATCAACTCTTTGGAGATCTGAGCCTTTTTTTAACACCTAACAATAGCTAATTTTTAGCACCTAATAATAGCTCATTTTTATTATGGTTTTCCTTATTCTAGGCATTTTATATGAACACATTAATTTAATCCTTACGGCAATCCAATAAAGTAAAAACTATTTTTATCTTCATCATGTAAAGAAAAAACTGAGCTCCTATGTGTTATGTAACTTGTCCGTGGTTGCTGGCAGAGACAGGATATATTGGATAGAATCCAGGCTACTGGACGCCAGAGTCTGTGGTTTTGACCTTTTGTCTAGTGTCTCTTCTGCTTTAGTCATGGCATTTCAGTGACTCTGTAAATGTTTTTTAAGTAAATAACTTTTTTTGTATCTCTAGCGCTGGATTAGAAGTCTCAGTATCTTGTTATAAACTGCCTTTGTAATGTAAATATAAAAATAAATAAACTTACTCCATGATTATAACCTCTGAGAAACAATCAATTTTGAGGTTTCTTTTGAATTGTTCAAGATACTTAGTTTAATTGCTAGGTGACTGATCATATGCTGGAAAAATGCTTGACTGACCCTAAAAAGACTAGGCTAATCTTTATTGGTATATAATCCGTGAGGTCAGGTATTCATTCTGGGCACCTAGTTCCTCAAGGGAGAAACTTGTCTTGCTCTCTGGAAATTGTCCCTTAAGGAGAGAATGACTGTTGGAGTTTGGAATGGAGAATGGACGGAGCACTTTGCCCTGGGCCAAACTGCTGGCTCCATGGCTCCTAGGTGCTTCAGGGCTTCTGTCTGTCGAGGGTGAGATGGCGCTAGTGGTGAAGAACCCAACTGCCAATTCAGGAGACTTAAGAGATGCAGGCTTGATCCCTGGGGTGGAAAGATCCCCTGGAGGAGGGCATGACAACCCGCTCTTCCCTGGAGAATCCCCTGGATAGAGGAGACTGACGAGCTGTAGTCTATAGGGTTGCACAGAGTCAGACATGCCTGAAGCAACTTAGCAAGCACGCATGTAGAGACATGTCTGCAGGATGTCATTCCCAGCTCAGCCCACATACCAGAAACTGATCTCATTCTGGAGAAAGTAGATGCAAAAGCTTTTGCATTCCTTTTGCATTTTCAGGAAACCTTCCACACTTCCTGCCAGGCTTACATTTTAGCATTTAATTTGGCACTTAATGTACAAATTTTCTAGAAAGAAGGATAGTGATAGTTTTTTCTTTGCTCTAATTAGATCAAATTTGTGCTAACTTGTTTCAATTATAGTGTTTTCTTTTCAGAAGACCACAGATGAATGCGACCAGAGACTAAAGACCAAGAGTCATCTATCATTAAATTATTAATAAATATTTTTATCACCTCTGATGTACCAGACACTTTGCTAGGTTTTGGAGAAAATGAGGGAATAAGATAGTAAGAAACTTACACTATTTTTTAGCATGGTGAAGAAATTTGAAAGTAAAATGATAGCCACTCTTGATATCTGAAGAGAGGGAAAAAAGGACCTAATTATATATATATATATATATATATATATATATTTATACACCCAAGAATAAAACTGGGGCAAATAGGTTGAAATAACAAGAAGACACATTTTTTCCACTGCAAGGAATAATTGTCCAAAGATGAACTATTCTCCTCAATGCAGTGAGTTCTCCATTACTAGGGATGTTACTTAAAGAAAAGGTTATTCTTACTTTTAAAAAAAGAATTGGCTATTTGATTGAGCTGGGTACAATTTAATATACCTTCAAGCTTTGAGATGGTATGATTCTATAACAGTTGATAGCAGTGTAAAAAGTTAAGAGAGCCAAATTATTTTAATACTATAAAATAGACCTATAATGACATATCGATAAAAAGACCCAATAATTATAACCTGACAATGTTATTACATCTCAACTCAGCAGAGACATCTCTGGGACCCATTGTGTTACTGACCTAACCGTATTCAAGTGATGAGAAAGAATAAAACATTTTCATGAAAGGAGACCAGCTTGCTCCCATATTTCAATACAGTGGTTACCAGGAAGCTGTACTTGCAGTAACTCCAGTGGAAACTGAGGCACGTAAAAGTTGTACCATGATCTTTGGAAAAGGAAAAAAGGAAAGTGAAGTCACTGAGTCATGTCCAACTCTTTGTGACACCATGGACTGTAGCCTACCAGGCTCCTCCGTCCATGGGATTTTCCAGGCAAGAATACTGGAGTGGGTTGCCATTTCCTTCTCCAGGAGATCTTCCTGACCGAGGGATTGAACCCAGGTCTCCAGCATTGCAGGCAGATGCTTTACCGTCTGAGCTTTGGAAGAACCTAGAAAGCATTATCTATATTTTTTGGTAGTTGAGTTTTGAAACAAAGCTTCTAGAGGAAGTTTCTAGAAGAAGTTGGTCATTTCTGATGACTCTGGTCCAAGTCCTGCACTCCTTAAAGAGACCAGAGATTCTACTTTGCACATTTGGAAGCCTGATTCTTCCACTTTTCTAGGGAAGGAAACACCCTCACATTGTGCTGATGCGGATGAAATCCTCCCTTTTCCACCAGCCAGTGACTTGCTGTATGATTGTCCAGTCTGAGTCTGTTGTTTGCTAGTGTCATTTGCCTGCAAGTTTTTCATGAGCTTCTGGCTTCTTAGGCTCCTGACTATTGGGTTTGGTTACACTTCATTGTACAGGCCTTGCCAAGGAAATGTAGTTTCCAGAAAAGCAAAATGTGTTGTTTTCCCTCTGCCTTGAAGGTAAAGCCTGTGCAGTACCACATTTCCCAGGACAAAACTGCCAGTGAGCCCAGCCAGACAACCGGGCTGGGGGCACAAATGGAAGAGTTGGTTGAGAGCAGAGGCCCCAGCATCAGGCTGCCCAAAGGTTTGCTTTCTGATTCTACAACATTTACTTTCTAAAGTTCCTTAACCTCTCTATGCCATGGTTTCTTCATCTGGAAAAGGAGAATAATAAGATTACCTTAGGTTTGGCATTAGGATAAAGAAACATGCCTATGCCAACAGTTAAGTTCTCTATAACTATTAGCTCTTATTACTATTACTGAAAGGTTCCTCTCAATAGTATTGTCAGCCCCATGGTTTCTGAGGAGCAGGAATCAGCTGTGATTCTTTTAAATAAAGAAAATTGAGACCAAAAGTTCTCACAGGATTTGACCCTGGGACTGGAATTGTGCAGACCTCCTCTCCAGGTAACGGTCCTGACTTCAATGGGCAGAGGCCAACTTAGGTGAGCCGGCCTCACAAACTTCTGTTTTCTCAGCCTGTTTGGTATCTACCAGGGGGGGGTTAGTAAATATGGCAAATAGATCGGAAACAGTGGAAACAGTGGCAGACTTTATTTTTTGGGCTCCAAAATCACTGCAGATGGTGACTGTGGCCATGAAATTAAAAGACGCTTACTCCTTGGAAAGAAAGTTATGACAAAACTAGAAAGCATATTAAAAAGCAGAGACATTACTTTGCCAACAAAGGTCCGTCTAGTCAAGGCTATCGTTTTTCCATTAGTCATGTATGGATGTGAGAGTTGGACTATAAAGAAAGCTGACAGCTGAAAAATTGATGCTTTTGAACTGTAGTGTTGGAGAAGACTCTTGAGAGTCCCTTGGACAGCAAGGAGATCCAACCAGTCCATCCTAAAGAAGATCAGTCCTGAGTATTCATTGGAAGGACTGATGTTGAAGCTGAAACTCCAATACTTTGGCCACCTGATGTGAAGAACTGACTCATTTGAAAAGACCTGATGCTGGGAAAGACTGAAGGCAGGAGGAGAAGGGGATGACAGAGGATGAGATGGTTGGATAGTATCACCGACTCAATAGACATGAGTTTGAGTAAACTCTGGGAGTTGGTGATGGACAGGGAGGCCTGGCGTGCTGCAGTCCATGCGGTCGCAAACAGTCAGACATGACTGAGCAACTGAACTGAGAGGGGTTCGAGTCAGTGCTCAGCCAAGGATGCCTCGCAGCTTCATACTGCCCCCTAGTGGACTGGAAATGTTATTAGCAGGAGCCAGTCCTCACAGCTAAGAGCTCCCACATGTTCAAGGAATGGAGGCAGGGCGTGAGTATCTTCAGGTGAAATCTGGAGTCATGTAGTCTCTCAGCCTCTAGGTTCCTCACCAGAAAAAAAATTAGGATGAGAGTGACTCTTTCGCAGAATCATGGTGAATATCCAGTGAGACAGTGGCACATGTGAAATCTTACCATTTTAGGTATTTCTGTGATTATAACAGTTGAGCTAGTTATCATTCTGATCACGGTTCTCTTGCAGGGACCTGCTGGAGTTAGAAGCCTGTTCGCACAGGGCTCTCACTCATCACCAAAGTAGCCAGCAGGCTCTCACCACGGTTCTTAATCTCGCAGCCTGACAAACGGTGGCATTTCAGGGGCTCAGTAAAGCATTTTTAGGCTCCCAACTACAGCTTTCCCCGATGGCTCATCAGGTAAGGAATCTGCCAGCAATGCAGGAGACACAGGAGACATGGGTTCAATCCCAGGGTGGGGAAGATCCCCTGGAGAAGGAAATGGAAACTCACTCCAGTTTTCTTGCCTGGAGAATCCCGGTGGACTGAGGAGCCTGGCAGGTTACATTCCATGGGGTCGCAAAGAGTCAGACACGACTGAGCACAAGGCACAGGCTGAGGCATGCTATAGGATACACCTGCAGCCCTGGGTCAGGAGGGGAGCATCTGCGATCTGGTGGAACAAGAAGCCCTGCCCCTGGTGGGAATGGGGCAAAGGACTCTAACGTCATCGACAAGGATCTCATTGATGGTTTCCTCCAAACTCCTTGCTTCCTCCCTCTGCCCCTCACCCCTCCACTTACCTTTTCCTTCCTTTGCTCCAGGGCAATCTCATCCTTTGTGAGTGGAGTTTTTTTTTTTCTTCCCCTAGCCACCCTGGGAATGCTGACTTCAGAGATCTGGGCCTGAGGTTGTATAAATGCCCTGTGGAGTTGCAGTCCAGCACTCTTGTCCTCCCCACCTCTGCCAGCCTCCTGGGCTCTCTGCCCAGCACCACCAGCATCATGCTCCGGCAAGCGCTTCTCCTCTCCACCTGCTTCGTTCTGGCTATGACTTGTCCTGTGCTGCTTCAGGGTGAGTGGACATTGGGAGGCCTTTTGGAGAAGAGGGCTAAAATCCATTCGCTGTGTGTGTGAGTGTATTTGTGTGTGTGTGTGTGAAACAGAGCCAGAGGCCTTGTAAAGTGAGGTGGGGGTGGGCAGCTGAGCTCTGAGGCCTTGGGGAATTTGAGTGGCTTGGCTAAGACTAAGGCTGTGTTTTGACCCTGCCTCATATAGGTAGTCAGGCTACCTGACTGATAGTTAGATAGAATTAGGGTTGATGATGAAAGGGGTCCTGGGGTTTCCTTGTGGTCCCCCTCACTATCAGGTACTAAAAGAGGCTTTAATCCATTTGGTTCAGGTTAAAAAGTCTTGTAGGTCTTCATAGAATTGGTCCACTCCAGCTTCTTTGGCATTAGTAGTTGGGGCATAGATTTGGATTACTGTGATGCTGAATGGTTTGCTTTGGAAAGGAACTGAGATCATTTTGTTGTTTTTGAGATTGCACCTGTGTACTGCATTTTGGTCTCTTTTGATGACTATGAGGGCCACTCCATTTCTTCCTGGACTCAGATCAATTTCTCAAGAGGAGAGTTCCCTTTGCTCCTCATCCTCTTCAGAATTTTTTGTCTGTAGATTTTTTTTTTATGGTGGCCTTTCTAACCAATGTGAGGTGATACCTCATTAGAGGTTTGATTTGCATTTCTCTAATAATGAGCGATATTGAGCATTTTTTCACGTGTTTATTGGCCATCTGTATGTCTTCTTTAGGGAAATGTCTATTTAGGTCTTCTGCCCATTTTTTGTTTAGGTTGTTTGTTTCTCTGATCTTGAAGTACATGAGCTGCTTGTATATTTTGGAGGTGAATCTTTGTCAGTCATTTCATTTGCAATTATTTTCTCCCATTGTGCAGGCTATCTTTTCCTCTTGCTTATACTTTCCTTTGCTGTGCAAAAGCTTTTAAATTTAAAGGAACCCTCTTGCACTGTTGTTGGGAATGTAAATTGACACAGCTACTATGGAGAATAGTATGGAGATT
This sequence comes from Okapia johnstoni, assembly GCA_024291935.2. Classification (NCBI taxonomy): domain Eukaryota; kingdom Metazoa; phylum Chordata; class Mammalia; order Artiodactyla; family Giraffidae; genus Okapia; species Okapia johnstoni. The sequence continues at coordinate 19,186,937 of CM044320.1, read as the reverse complement.
CCTTAAAAAAAAAACCTAGGAGCAAAACTACCATATAACCTAGCAATCCCACTACTGGGCATAAAACTTGAGAAAACCATAATTGAAAAAAAACACATGTACCCCAATGTTCACTGAAGCACCATTAACAATAGCTCAGATATGGAAACAACCTAGATGTCCATCAACAGATGAATGAATAAAGAAGTTTTGGTCTATATATACAATGGAATATTGCACAGCCGTGAAAGGGAACACATTTGAGTCAGTTCCAGTAAGGTGGATGAACCTAGAGCCTGTTATACAGAGTGAAGCAAGTCAGAAAGAGAAAAACAAATAATGCATATTAATGCATATATATGAAATCTAGAAAGATGATACTGATGAAACTATTTGCAGGGCAGGAATAGAGACAAAGACATAGAGAACAGATTTGTGGACACTGTGAGGAAAGGAGAGGGTAGGATGAATTGCGAGAATAGCACTGAAACATATATTTTACCATATGTAACATAGATAGCTAGTGGGAAGTTGCTGTATAACACAGGGAGCTCAACGTGGTGCTCTGTGACAAGCTATAGGAATGAGATAGGGTGGTGGGTGGGAGAGAGCTCCAAAAGGGAGGGGACATGTATACTTATGACTGATTCATACGTTGCATGGTAGAAGCCAAAACAACATTGTAAAGCAATTATCCTCCAATTAAAATTAATTTTTTAAAAACACAAAAAAGAGGAGGGGTGTTCATTCATTTCCATTTAAGTGCTGATTTTCCCTTCTACTTCCTCCCAGTTCTTCTCCTTCTAGTAGCTCTCAATTTATCCACTGCTGGGTCTGGATTTTTTATTGCATATGAATGAATGATAAAGCAAATGACTAAATTAAGGCTCATGATTTTGGCCTCATTGGCAGGCTGCCCACAACCTGCTGGACTAGGCAGCCATGAGGACTGCGGTATTTCATTCCAGCCCAAGCAGGCCCAGGTTGTAGGTTCATCAGGTTATGATACTTTTGTGGTTCACAAGTCCCAGATGACTGGATTATGCATTCTCTGGGGCAGACTGGAAAATGAAGTACTAAATATAGCCTGCTAACTTTGGCCACCTCATTAGAAGAGTTGACTCATTGGAAAAGACCCTAATGCTGGGAAGGTTTGGGGGCAGGAGGAGAAGGGGACGACAGAGGATGAGATGGCTGGATGGCATCACCGACTAGATGGAAATGGGTTTGGGTAGACTCCGGGAGTTGGTGATGAACAGGGAGGCCTGGTGTGCTGCGATTCATGGGGTCACAAAGAGTCAGACACGACTGAGCGACTGAACTGAACTGAAATGAAATGAAAATGGTAGGAGGCCCTATTTTAAAGTCAAATCCATTCTTGCTTTTGCATCTTGGAAATAGATGTTGTCCTTGCTCCTTGTCCTGATAATTTTGTTTTAGGAACTTGAAAGAATTATATAGGAGAGTTTTTAAAATTTTATTCCACTGCAGTCTGACTGATTCATATTTAGAGGCATAGTATCAAATCCTCCTTCCTAAACCAGCCCCTCAAAGAAGGAGGAGTAGGAGCCTATGAGCATACTCCTGGTAGTTAGTCTTCTGGACATTCTAGCATTTGGTAAAAGAGAAACTTGTGGGGAGACCAGTATGAGTCAATATACCTTTTTCTGTCCAATGTTTTCCCTGGAAAAAGATCTAGCTGTGAATGGAAGGGCATGGAGATGGAAATATTCTCACTAGAAAGTACTTGAGCTGTTTTTTCTTCTTACCTCCTCAAGAATTCATCGCTGACTTAGAGTCAACCATTGACATAGAGTCCACTGGCCTTGAGTCAACCAGCAGCCTAGAGTTAACCACTGGCCTGGAACTGACCACTGGCCTAGAGTCAACCACTGGCCCCACTGACCTGGAGTCGACAACTGTCCTAGAGTCAACCACAGGCCTAGAGTCAACAACTGGCTTAGAGTCGACAACTGGCCCCACTGACTTGGAGTTGACCGTTGGCCTAGAGTCAACCATTAGCCCCACTAACCTGGAGTCAGTCACAGACCTAGAGTCAACCTCTGGCCTAGAATCGACTACTGGCCCCACTGACCTGGAGACGACCACTGGCCTACAGTCAGCCACTGGCCTAGAGTCGACCACTAGCCCCACTGACCTGGAGTCAAACACTGGCCTAGAGTTAGCCACTGGCCACACTAACCTGGAGTCAATCACGGACCTAGAGTCAACCTCTGGCCTAGAGTCGACCATTAGGTCCACTGACCTGAAGTGGACCACTGGCCTACAGTCAACCTCTGGTTGCACTAACCTGGAGTCAATCACAGACCTAGAGTCAACCTCTGGCCTAGAGTCGACCATTAGGTCCACTGACCTGAAGTGGACCACTGGCCTACAGTCAACCACTGGTTGCACTAACCTGGAGTCAATCACAGACCTAGAGTCAACCTCTGGCCTAGAGTCGACTACTGGCCCCACTGACCTGGAGACGACCACTGGCCTACAGTCAGCCACTGGCCTAGAGTTGACCACTGGTCCCATTGACCTGGAGTCAAACGCTGGCCTAGAGTCAGCCATTGGCTTAGAGTCAACCACTGGCCCATCAGACTTGACCACTCACCATGACTTCACTGAAGATACAGAAACAGCCACTGAAGTGTATTTGGAGAACACACAGACTTTTGGTAAGTGAGGGTTCTGGCACAGGAAGCCTGGGCGGAGATTGGGGGCCTCCCTCTTTTGTATTTCTGAGGGAAAGCCTGCTTTTTTCCAGTGTACTTGATTTCCAGCATAAGCCTGTGACCACACCCATCCTCCATTCTGTTTTCCTAGAATTGCCTGCTAATGTGGAATTAAACACCCTCAGCTCTAAGGAAGAAGCCACTCAGGTCACAGGTGAGGATTCCTCTCTTCAAAAATGTAGAAATGTCTCCCTGCTCTCCCTTTCCTTGTTTATAGCTCTTTGCTATAATGTGCTATCATGATTTATACATTTGGGGGTATTTTTGTGGCTTTGTTCTTTGAGGTGGAGTAAATTTTGTCAAAAATTCACTGAAACTTGAGGAAAACTGAAGTATTTCACAGAATGCCAGGAATTGAAACCAGTTGAATATCAACCTAGCTCCAGCTCTAAGTTCTGTCCTTATCTGAACTCTGGGACCCACTTTCTGGGATTTGCTAGAAAGGACAAGCTACTTCATGTCTCTGTAGGGCTGATGGATATGGTGTCAGTAAAGGGGTTAACAATTTCCTTTTCCTTTCCAGTTGATTACAATTCATTTAAAACAGAATTTTGAAGTAAATATCACACTAAGTGTAAATCTTATTTGAATATAGACTGAGCAGAAGTTTTTTGATTTAAAAGCTTTTGGAATTAAGCAGTGTTCCTACCTCTGTCCATCCCTCTCCTAAGCCGCCATTATTTTTCAATTTTATGCCTGCCACTCAGCCAAGAGGTCATAAGATTTCAATGCTTTCTACCCCTACAAACAAACCCCAGTAGTCTGAGGGAATGCCTGCAATTTTTGCTAAGAAAGACCCTTGGTTCTTACTTGCAAAAGCAAATTTCTAAACAGTCTGATTCTTATGTCTTAAATAATAGCCAACATTGATTGAGATCTACTGTATTGCAGCACAGCTCTAAGCATATGGGGTACTTTAGATAGTAGTTCAAGAAATCTAGAAATTGTATTTTAGTGGAGGCCAAAGGGCCAGTTAAAAAAGATTGGTTTTCTGGCTTTAAATTCTTCCTCTTCCACTAATTATCTTCCTTGTAGAGTATACCTCATTTGCAAAATGGAGCTCCACCTGAGTGCTATGCTCTAACTACCCAGTCTGTAGTAATTGACTGAAAAGTTAATGTAAGTTAATTCTTTGTCCCTCCTCCATCCCCACCACCACCTCCATCCCATGCGATATTAGGAAAACACTGGTGTTTGACTGTAGGAGTATGAAGCAGCCTTATGGCCCAGATCCATTCAGTCATTTCTGCTAAAGTATTGGACCCTGTAGCCTGTTTATCTAGAGATACTTTTAACTGTGCCAATTACCAATAAACTTTGCACTTTTGTTTTTGTTTTTCCTATAATACATTTGTTTTTTTAAATAATTTTCCCCCAGTTTTATTGATATAATTGCCATAAAATATTTTATAAGTTTAGGGTGTATAACAATTATTTGATACATGTATATATTGAGAAGCCTTGGTTTTTAACAGGAAGAGAAAAATCCATGGAGATTTTAACCTTTTAAATCAGGAAATTTACTCCTTTATTTCTAGAAGGTGTCACTGCTGGTTATTCTGAAGAGCCTGTGACTAAAGCATGAGGCAAGTCCAAAGACCTCTTCTTTTTGCTTTTCTTGGTCTTTGAGGGATTTTTTTTCTTGGGAGGCTCTCCAGAACAGACTCAAGAAGTGGGACTGGGGTAGGTACTCTTACCATGTCTACACCCTTCTCAGCCAGGCACCATGTTCACTAGCTGAATCCACTTTTGGGGGAGAAGAGAGAATATGGTTCTTCACATGAAGGTATGGCCAGTCACGTGCGACTCTCAGGGACTTCTAAGTGTCAGTGAAGACCAGCCCTTTAACCAAATCTTTCTCATGAAGTGCTCTTGTGCTTCATTTCCACTGGTAGGACTCCAGGCATGGCAGAGTGACTTGGCAGTTAGGAGGAAGGAGGTTTTGCTGCCATTCTCAGTGGAGTCCTACATTTCCTAGGGGGCTACCTGAGGCTGTGAGCTGAATGACAGATACACTCTGAATGATATTTACTGGAAGTGAATAAAAACTATTTCTTAATTACAGATGACCCAGTATCTCCACGGGAAGGAACAAGTCCAATGCAGTGTTTTTTGGTAAGTTTCTTCTCTCTTGTCTCCGATATCTTATTAGGAATTTCATATCATTTTCAATGCTGGTATTAATCCACTTGGAAAAGATTCCAATTTAAAACTTTCAAGATGTTGAGATCAGCTATAATTTTAATATGGGGATGAAAGACAGCTTCTTCCCTCTCTGAGGTTTACCTTCCAAGTCTAACCATCTGGATTTTCAGTCATTGAATAGGCATAGGATAAACAAGTTCTCTCCTCTGAGTTTTCCAAGATTTCCTGTCTCTCTAATATAAGGATTCCAGTCCAGTCCATGGAATATTTTTAAGGGACAGCCTGAGGAAAAGGCACCAGATTTTCTGATTTATAAATATATGTAATTCAATTAAAAGTCATAAAACCCAGAAGCTCTGAATTAGGAGGTCCCTGTTTTAATACTCTGCCTCACTCCTGGATTTTTGGGAAATTTCTAAAGTGATTTCTTCATGTAGTAAAATGTAAACCTGAATGGTATGCAGGTATATTGCTTAAGGCTCAAAGAAGAGGAGGGAGAATACGGAATTTACACCTTAAAGAAATTAAGTCACATGCCCATGGTCACAGTGGGAAACTGGCAAGATGAGCCTGATCTTTTGAACACTAGGTTCTCATCTCTTGGGAACTCACGTTTTTTGTTTTTGTTTTGTTTTTCAGTTTAGAAAATGAAGCAGATTCTCATACCTGTGACTGTTGCTCTATTAACCACAACTTTCCAAGAAGGTTCTGAGCCTTTGAACAAGACTTCCATTCCATCATAGGAGCTTGGATAATTATAAAAGACTAGTGAGACACGGAATGTACCCACTTGAGGATAAACAGAGTGGCAGGGATTGACAATACACAGACAGAAGAAAGGCATCTCTCAAACATGTCCCGTTTAAAACAGGCTCAATAAATGTTCATCTGCACTGACTGAATTCTGAGTGGGGAGGTTATTTTACGAGGCAACATATTGCTTAGTTGCCTTGTTTTCATACCAATAGCCGTTTTATTCCTCTCTGATACATATTTTATGTTGTTTAGTTGCTGAGTCGTGTCCAACTCTTTGCAGCCCCATGGACTGCAGCACGCCAGAATTTTCTGTCCTTCACTATCTCCCAGTTTGCTCAAACTCATGTCCATTGAGTCGATGATGTCATCCAACCATCTCATTCCCTGTTGTCCCCTTCTCTGCCTATCTTCAATCTTTCCCAGCATTAGGGTCTTTTCCAATGAGTCGGCTCTTCACATCAGGTAGCCAAAGTATTGGAGCTTCAACTTCAGCATCAGTCCTTCCAATGAATATTCAGGGCTGATTTCCTTTAGGATTGACTGGTTTGATCTTTTTGCTGTCCAAGGGACTCTGTAATCAGACACTAACTCTTTCCGGCTACAGCAAAGTATGAAATGAGCCTATGGAAAATATATTGGTGTTTCTATTCCTCATATAACAAATTACCACAAACGTAGTAGATTAAAATAATATATAAATCTCTTATTTTATAGTTTTGTAGCTGCACAATTCTGAAAGGTATCTCACTGAGTTTAAGACAATGTGTTGGCAGGGCTGAGTTCCTTTCTGGAGACTTTCTGGAAGAATCAATTTCCTCTCCCACTTTCCATAGCCTTCTTATGTCTTTGAAGCCAGCAAAAGTTGACTGATTCTCACAATATATCACAGAGTCACCAACACCTACCATGCTGCCCCTTGTCTTCCACATCTGAGCCCCACCTGGATAATCTAGGAAAATCTCTATTTCAAGGTTAATTGATTAGTGACCTTTATTCCTCCCTTTGCTGTGTAATTTAACATATTCATTGGGCAAGAATGACACAAAAGTTTGTAAAATGTTCCATAAAAAAATTGTATAGAATTAAAGTGTATGGTACAATGATTTGATATAACATGCATAGTGAAATGGTTACCACAATGAAGTTGATTAACATACCTGTCACTGTTTTTTTTAAAGGATGAAAATTTCTAAGATGATAGTATATAATGAGAAAAGAATCCAAAACAAAATTAGAGGAATTTCATAATTTCATGGCTAAATGTAAGCAGATGCATCTGCAAAGGACACTCAAAGCTTAACTCCTAGATAGTGGGAATCAGGATTTTGTATTCATCATTACATCCTAAACTCCTAGTAAAATAGCTGGTGTATAGGAGGGACTCAAGAAATATTTGATAAATGAAAGAAGTAAGAACAGTCAGAGGGTTAGATATGAAACAGGTATATACAGCATCATGGAGCCAAAGGAAAGAGTGTTTAAATAGGACAAAATGTCCTATTGCTCCTGAGAAGCAAGTTAAGATAATGACTGAAAAATGTCCATTGACTTCAGCAACTCGGAAATCATTGGTTACCCTGTTGTGAATTGTTTGAGTGGCAGGATGGGAACAGGAGCCTTGGTTTATAAGCCTTTGGCAGGCAGCCATTTTGCTTTGCTTTCTTAGCCTACTGGTCAACTGCTTTCCTAAAATATAGCTGACAGTGACTTATAGGTTAATAGTAAAATATTTCCTATCCTTTTTTTCTCAAAGTCTAAACAAAAACAACAGGTAAAGAAACAGAAATGTAAATATAATCTTTGATAAAACATATAGTACAATTAAAAGCCATAATATATACAGACTGTAAATATATATATATATATGTGTATATATATATATATATATATATATACACACACACACACACACACATATATACAGATGGGAAACTGGCAGATTGGCTAGTGATATACCAGAAAGGAGAAAGCTATCACTCCATTAGCTGTGCACATCTGAGGGTGGGAACAGTGGTGCTAAATAGAAGTAAGCCGATGGTCTTACAGAACCCTGGTGAGATTAGATTAGAGGAGGAGTGATGATGGTGGGGAGACAGGTGGTAGGAAACAGGTTCATATCCTCTCTTATTGCTGTGGAAAGAGTAGGTTTATTCTATAGGAAAACTGAATCAGAGAGGCACTAGACTTGGGGACAACTGTTACATTAGAAGATACAAGTGAAATTCTATTCAAAAACTGGACAGTCAAGGAACGCCTATAAAATAAATGGAGATGGGATGTCCCTGGTGGTCCCAAGTGGTTAAGACTTGACTTTCCAATGCACAGGGTGTGGATTTGATCCCTGGCTGGGGAGCAGAGATCCCACATGCCTCGGGGCCAAAAAGTCAAAACAGAAAACAGAAGCAATATTGTAACAAACTCCATAAAGACTTTAAAAATGGTCTACATCAAAAAATGGAGAAGGAAATGGCAACCCACTCCAGTATTCTTGCCTAGAGAATCCCATGGACAGAGGAGCCTGGTGGGCTACTGTTCATGGGGTCACAAAGAGTCAGACATGACTGAGTGACTAAGCATATAAAAAAAATCCTTTACAAATTAATAAAAATTATCATAAGTGGAGAGATGTCCAACCTCTGTCCAACTCCAAAGCACCAGTATGAGGATTATGCTTCCCAAGCAGAAGACAGGAAGATTCTTCTGAAGATTCAGGGCTGTCTGAGAGACAGCAGCTGGAGATTAGTCTCAACAAAATAGCTATCATGCCATTCAATCATTCTACTGTGAGGCACAAGATTCTACAAAAATTCTTTTCGTGCACATAGAGTTTTCTGATCCTCTTAGTATCTAGCTCTGACGTGTGAACAGAAAACAAAGAATCACCAGACTTCTGAGGAAAATCTCTATCAAATAAAGCTCAAGCAAATGAAAGAGATGGGAATACCAGACCATCTGACCTGTCTCTTGAGAAACCTGTATGCAGGTCAGGAAGCAACAGTTAGAACTGGACATGGAACAACAGACTGGTTCCAAATAGGAAAAGGAGTACGTCAAGGCTGAATATTGTCACCCTGCTTATTTAATTTATATGCAGAGTACATCATGAGAAATGCTGGGCTGGATGAAGCACAAGCTGGAATCAAGTGTGCCAGGAGAAATATCAATAACCTCAGATATGCAGATGACACCACCCTTATGGCAGAAAGTGAAGAAGAACTAAAGAGTCTCTTGATGAAAGTGAAAGAGAAGAGTGAAAAAGTTGGCTTAAAGCTCAACGTTCAGAAAACTAAGATCATGGCATCTGGTCCCATCACTTCTTGGCAGATAGATGGGGAAACAGTGGAAACAGTGGCTGACTTTATTTTTCTGGGCTCCAAAATCACTGCAGATGGTGATTGCAGCCATGAAATTAAAAGACGCTTACTCCTTGGAAGGAAAGTTATGACCAACCCAGACAGCATATTTAAAAGCAGAGACATTACTTTGCCAACAAAGGTCCATCTAGTCAAGGCTATGGTTTTTCCAGTGGTCATGTATGGATGTGAAAGTTGGACTATAAAGAAAGCTGAGCGCTGAAGAATTGATGCTCTCCTCATGCGAAGAGCTGACTCATTGGAAAAGACCCTGATGCTGAGAAAGATTGAGGGCAGGAGGAGAAGGGGACAACAGAGGATGAGATGGCTGGATGGCATCATCGACTCGATGGACATGAGTTTGGGTAAACTCTGGGAGTTGGTGATGGACAGGGATGTCTGGCATGCTGCTGTAGATGAGGTCGCAGAGTTGGACACGACTGAGCAACTGAACTGAACTGAACTGAACTGAACACATGAAAGTGACAGAGCATTGCAATCAACTATCAGCTCAGTTCAGTCCATCAGTCGTGTCCACTCTGTGATTCCATGGACTGCAGCACGCCAGACTTCCCTGTTCATCCCTATCTCCTGGAGTCTACTCAAACTCATGTCCATCATGTTGGTGATGCCATCCAACCATCTCATTCTCTATCGTCCCCTTCACCTCTTGCCTTCAGTCTTTCCCAGCAACAGGGTCTTCTCCAATGAGTTTGATCTTTGCATCAGGTGGCCGAAGTATTGGAGTTTCAGCTTCAACATCAGTCCTTCCAATGAATATTCAGGTCTGATTTCCTTTAGGATTGTCTGTTTGGATCTCCTTGCAGTGCAAGGGACTCTCAAGAGTCTTCTCAATTACCACAGTTCAAAAGCATCAATTCTTCAGTGCTCAGCTTTTTTTATAGTCCAACACTCGCATCCATACATTACTTCCGGAAAAACCACAGATTTTTCCAAACAGACCTTTGTGGGTAAACTAATGTCTCTGCTTTTTAACATGTTGTCTAGTTTGGTCATAGCTTTTATTCCAAGGAGGAAGCACCTTTTAATTTCATCGTTGCAGTCACCATCTGCAGTGATTTTGGAGCCCCCCAGAATAGAGTCTCTTACTGTTTCCACTTTTCCCCCACCTATTTGCCATGAAGATATGGTACCAGACTCCTGATCTTAGTTTTCTGAATATTGAGTTTTAAGCTAACTTTTTTGTTCTCCTCAGTGAAAGAGTGAAAGAGAGTGAAAAAAGAGAGGAGACTGAAATCAACTATAGTTCAATATAAAATAAAAATTAAAGAAAAATAAACACAAATGAAACTCCAAAATAACTGATCCTCTTGCTAAGAAAATCAATGTATTTCCAGGTCCCCATTTGTTTGAGCCATTTCCCCCTTTTAAATTATTGCTCAATTTTTTCCCTCCCTAGATGGCCTACCATTCTATAACAAACTTGTATATATCCATAAAAGAAGTTCCATGGTGTACTGTATAAATCAAGGAATTTGGGTAAGTCATATCAGACAAATCTTTTCTAAGAATAGAGATGCAAGACTGTCAGAATACCTCATGGAGTGATCAACACTCCACAGTGGAGGTTCAATGTTTGGAGTCCCCACAGCCTCTTCACTGTGTTCCTGGTTATGGATGAAGATCCTGAACTGTGAGCGTTAGAATTTCCAAAAGATCTATTGCTCCCTCCAGGTTTCAGCACTTCACAAGTCAGGCTGAGATGGCTGTGTGAATGTAGAGGCCAATGTGGATTAAAGACATGCATACCTCCTAAGAGCAGGCTACCATCCATCTCATAGTTTTCAAAAGTACTACAAGTAAAGCAGCATATACCCAGACACCAGCACAATTATCATCCTTAGCCTTTCTGTCTAGTCTTGGATGATCCAATACATTTCCAGACAAAGCTGCAGACTTAACACAATGACCAGGAATCCAGACACCTTTGGGGATCAGCCTGGCAGTCTCTTAGAGCAGCCAGAGTGCCTGGTCTGATTTCATACTTATCCATACTCATGTTGGTTATTTTGTAGTTTAGCTGTTTGTTTTCTTTATGTATTGTGGGTATCAGTCCTGTATGATATACATTTTGTAAATATTTTTCTTCTAAATCTTGAGTATCTTTTAACTTTGTTCATGATGGTTTTTCATTGTAAAACCTTTCTTGAGCATAGTTTCTGTCATTGCCCCATATACAGTGTTACGTACCTCTGTCCATAGCTCTTCAGGCACTGTATCTATCAGACCAAATCTCTTGAATCTAATTGTCACTTCTACTGTATAATCATATGGGATCTGATTTAGGTCATACCTGAATGGCCTATTGGTTTTCCCTTCTTTCTTCAATTTAAGCCTGAATTTTGCAATAAAGAGCTCATGATCTAAGCCACAGTCAGCTCCTGGTCTTGTTTTTGCTGACAGTATAGAGGTTCTCAATCTTCATCTGCAAAGAACATAATCAATTTGATTTCGGTATTAAATATCTGGTGATGTCCATGTGTAGAGTCGTCTCTTGTGTTGTTGGAGGAGGGTGCTCTGACCAGTGTGTTCTATTGACAAAACTCTGTTGGCCCTTGTTCTGCTTCGTTTTGCACTCCAAGGCCAAACTTGCCTGTTATTCCAGGTATCTCTTGACTTCCCACTTTTGCATCCAATCCCCTATGATGAAAAGGACATTTTCTTTTGGTGTTAGTTTTAGAAAGCATTATACGTCTTCAATGAACTAGTCAACTTCAGCTTCTTTGGTTGGGGCAAAGACTTGGACTACTTTGATGTCAAATGGTTTGCCTTGGAAATGAACCAAGACTATTCTGTCCTTTTTGACATTGCACCCGAGTACTGCATTTCTGACTTCTTTGTTGACTCTGAGGGCCACTCTGTTTCTTCTAAGGGATTCTTGCCCACAGTAGTACATATAATATGGAGTGAAAGTTGCTCAGTTGTGTCTGACACTTTGAGACCCCATGCGACCCCATGGAATTCTCCAGGCCAGAATACTGGAGTGGGTAGCCTTTCCCTTCTCCAGGAGATCTTCCCAACCCAGAGATCGAACCCAGGTCTCCTGCATTGCAGGTGGATTCTTTACCAGCTGAGCCACCAGGATATAATGTAGTAGTTGATATAATAGGCATCTGAATTAAATGCACCCATTCCTGTCCAGTTTAGTTCACTGATTTCTAAGATGTCTATGTTCAGTCTTGCAGTCTCTTTCTTAGTAATGTCCAATTTACCTTGATTCATGGACCTAACATTCCAGGTTTCTATCAGTATTATTCTTTACTGCATCGGACTTCATTTTCACTACCAGATACATCCACAACTGATCCCCTTCATGGATCACAGCTTTGTCACGGCAAAGGGGCTTGCATAACTCAATGAAGTTTTGAGAAATGCCGAGCAGGGACACCCAAGACAGATGGGTCATAGGGAAGAGTTCTGGCAAAATGTGATCCACTGGAGAAGGTAAAGGCAATCCACTCCAGTATTCTTGCCTGGAGAACCCCATGGACGGTATGAAACGCAAAAAGATATGACAATGGAAGATAAGGCCCCCGGGTTGGAAGGTGTCCAATATGCTACTAGGGAGGAGCGGAGGACAATTACTAATAGCTCCGAGAAAAATGAAGTGATTGGGCCAAAGAGAGATTGATGCTCAGCTGTCAATATGCCTAGTGGAGAAAGTAAAATCACATGGGAAGACTGATTAATTAAAGCCTTTTATTTATTTATTTAATTTATTTATTTATTTTAATTGGAGGCTAGTTACTTTCCAATATTGTAGTGGTTTTTGCCATACATTCACATGAATCAGCCATGGGTGTACATGTGTCCCTATATGCAAGACAGCAAAAGAGACACAGATGTAAAGAACAGACTTTCGTACTCCATGGGAGAAGACGAGGGTGGGATGATTTGAGAGAATATCATTGAAACATGTATATTACCATATGTGAACTATATCATCAGTCCAGGTTCGATGCATGAGACGGGGTGCTCAGGGCCGGTTCACTGGGACAATCCTGAGGGATGGGATGGGGAGGGAAGTGGGAGGGGGCTCAGGTGGAAGATGTACACCCATGGCTGATTAAAGCCTTTTGAAAATATTGAGGCTTTGAATCCACTCATGTTCGACATCCCTTTTATTTGATATTCCATTTTTTCTTTTCCATGTGAGCCAATTAGTTGGGTTTCTTGGCTTTGGAACCAAAATTATCTTGGTGGTAAAAAGGGTGATAATTGTGAAACACATTTGAAACATTTCTAAAAAGTGGAGTTTTGAAATTTCCTTAATAAGAAAGCAGCACATAGTTTGTGAAACAACTGAGGGTCCTGTCAAAACCTATTAATTTGTCTTTCTGAGGCTGGAAGACTGGCTGAAACAAGACATCATATTCAACCCCCTATTGGAGCGTCTTTTTCTGTCACAGATCAGTGTTACAAGTGTTAGGTCCACAGCTGGAGCCTTGTAGGGATGAGGAGAGGAGATTTTCCATGTTATTTGCTTCTAACCTGGATTAGTTGGGTTCTCTATGCTTTATGCCATTTTCAGTAGGAACACTACATGAAAGTCAGAGCTGGGTAGAACACACGCAATTGATGAAGGTCTTATTAAGACTTGCAGAAATGCTGGATGTGGTGATGTTGTGCTCTCCAGGGCTGGGCTAAGGCCGTCCCACAGGAGTGATGGATGTCTGGGGAAGCAGGTAGCTCTCCTTCTTCTGCCCTCGGGTCCCTTGATTCTCCTGCCCACTTGGAGGTGGTGCGTGGAAGGCAGACTGCAGACCCCCACCTGCCCTCAGTCTCTCTCCCCTTCCTCAGAGTGTGGGCCAGCCTGGGTCCTCTCAAACCCTGGCACTCTCCACCAGCAGCCCCAGTGCCTATCTCGTGAGTGGACCCACCCACGGTGGGGGTGGGGGTGATGCATAGTGGGCTCTGTCATAGTTTCAGAGTCCCCCACCTCTTCTGCAGACAGATGAGCCTGAGGAGGTGCAGTTGTTTCCTGGCCTTGACTGCCAAGGTGCACGCTGGCCCTACTGAGACCCACACTGCAGAATCCCAGTCCAGCTGCAAACTGGCATCACTTGAAGTGCTTCTGTGGGACTGAAAGGGGGACTAAGGGTGGGGGATCATGGGGGTCTTGATGAATAAGCCTCCTCTAGCGGTCCAGGAGGGAGTCTCGGGGTACCAGACCCCACAGCGGCCACACCTCCAAAGCCTGCTGTGACCACTGGTGCCCATGCTGCAGCCTCTGAGAATACCTCACCCCTGTGTGTGTGTTTGTTGAGGGGGCGCACAGTATTTTTTTTAGACAAAATTATTTTAATATAGGAAAAAATAATTGCCATATTTAAATGAAATGATGAAATGTATTCGATTTTTTTTGAAATTAGAGAATGTATTTATCATTTTGCTGACAGAAAGCTCAAGGTTCTGTTACTTTTAGTAGACATCAAAATCAGAATCAAAAATATAGTCCAAAGCTACAATCCACTGTGAGAAGTTCTATATTACATTTAAAAATGAATAACTCAAGAAGCAGTTTAAGTAAAATATTTGTTTCAGTTAACTTCCGTTCAGTATAATAGTCTGAACTTGTAGGTAAGAAACTAAAATCATGCTCAGCATTCATTCACAGAAGTATAGTGAGTAGATCTGGAGTTAGGATAAATCTGGCTCTGAAGAACTATTCCTGAGATCCTCTCTTTCTAGTGCACAAGACTTGTCAGTCTTTGCCAGAGATGTTAATGAATGGGCTGCTTTCCATCCCAGACAGATTCTCAATCTATGTGATTTCAAGGTAGGGGAGCCTTTGATGGACTCCAAACATTCTTTTTTTCACTTGATGTCAGCAACCTCAATGTCAGGTTTCTTTTTAAATATTGATTTTGTTAATGCTCACTGTATGAGTGTCTTTTAACCCAGGAATATTTTCCAAGTTTGTAAGAAGTGGAAGTTATCAATGTACCATGACAGAATCAGTATCAGAAATAGTATCACTCAGATGAAAAGACACCAGAAAGTGCTACCAGAAAACAAAGCATTTTTCATTGTTTTTTGAATTTGGAAAAGGTATTGTCAGAAAATACTGTAATTTGACCTTCTGACAAGGCAATATGATCAGCTTAATTTGGGAAATATTTAATTGCTTATAATTTCACATGTACTAGCTTTCCCTATAATAATTATCAGGAAATAGTGAAGGCAATCTTTGTCAGTGTTTAAAAGGAATATTTATTTTTATTTATTTGGCTGTGCTACATCTTAGTTGCAGAATGGGGATCTACAGTTGCAGTATGTGGGATCTAGTTTTCTGACCATGGATCGAGCCAGGTCCCCTGTATTGGGAGGGTAGAGTTTTAAATACTGGACCACCAGGGAAGTTCCTCTGTTAGGTTTTTATGTATGGTATTTGTTACTCTTTGTGCCCTAGGGTAGGTATTAATATTATCCTCACTATATGGGTAGGGAAACTAAGGCTCTGAGAGTTGAAGTAGCTTGCTACTATTACTATTAAGAATTATTAAAAACAGATAAGATAAACTCATGTCTGAAAAACCCCAAATTTTCCTTGCTTTTTAGAAACAACATGTCATCTCCTTTATCAAACTGACTCACATTTTGTTATAGAAAGGTGGGGAATCTAGAAAGAAAACTGAGAAATGATTTAAAAGAGGGGGATGTGGTAATGGGCTTCAGGGAATAAGGACCTAGAATCACATTGATTTTCCTAGAAACCAGGATCAATTCTTTTGGAAATTTTAAGGATTCCCTCAGCTCTTGCCACTTCTTCACATTTGCAGTATTTTTTTTTATTTCCCTAAAATTGTTAGCAAGGTGTGAAAATAATAAAAACATCGTTTTAGTGCTATAGAAATGAGGGAAGGACAGGAAAGGCACCTGGCTTCTGAATAAAGGTGTCAAGTGGAAGGGGGGAGGCAACCGAAGGTAGAAAGAAGATACACATTCTGGTCCCCAAGCAAAGAACAAAGAGAAAATGTCTTCTAAGAAGACAGCCCAGGAGGAAGGCTGCTGGAAGCATCAGTGAGAACTGGTCTTGGATGTTCATGGCCCTCAAATTTCAGGCTCACAAACATCCAAAATGAGACGTGACATTTAAAAGTTGGATGCTGATTATTTTATTGGTAAACTGAAGACAGACTGCCTTCTTCCAATGTCATGGCTTTCTGAGGGAGTCATATCTTCATACTCATGCTCTGAAAAGCAAAAAAGGAGGTTCACACATGGGCAGGTGGTTTCTAATCCTTGCAGATAACAGTGAACGGAAGTAGCTAAGAGCCCACATTTCCCTTCTCTTCTTCTTCCCTCTCCTGTTGCCTTACCAATTTCTTTTGATTTGTCATTTTTATGCACCAAATGGATAACGTGGTCTAAAGTCTTGCTTTCAAGATAAAAGGTTGTTCTTAGCTTGTTTATTTCTTGGTTGCTATTAAAGTGTTCAAATATACATTTACAAAGATGGTTACTGCAACCAAGTTTTAACTAGTGAAAAACTGAAACTGGCCTAAATGTCCATTGATACAGGGTTGGTTAAAGAAATTATGGCAAGGTAGACAATAGAATAGCAAAGTTAAAAAGTAAACAAAATGAGGATTAAACACACCCATATAGCTCAATGAACTGTTACAAACATTTTTAACAGCTATGTTATTTGAAATAAGCAACCTATTAATCTGCATAAAGTTAAGACATCGTTTGTGGATAAAGTGTATAGTTATGGTTTAAAGGTGTACGTGTTTCCAAGAGGATGTGCAAGAGTTAACTGTGGTGGCCTTTGGGGAAGGAAGTGGGAAGGTAGGATGTGGCTGCCCTTAAGAGTTAGCCTCATACTTCTCTGTTCAGTTATTTTTTCACCTTGACCATATACTAATTGAAAAGGAAATAGTTTGCTAGATAAATTTAGCAACATAAAATTAAAGAATCATTTAGTAGGGACCCTGGACCTGAGAGCCCTGTCAGGTGGAAACTTGAGAAGAATGGGTCATTGAGCCAGAGGAGTAGGAGAGAAAAGGACAAGGGAGAATGTGGCTGTACTTCCTCATCACCAGACCACTTTAGGACAGGTGGTCATCGGAGAAAAGGCTATGTTCCTGTTTCTCAAAATTGAAATCGCCTTGGGTAGCTTGTAATAAGTGTGAGGTTTTGCTACCTTATTTTAGACTATCTGAATAGAAACCTTTAAAACTTGTGTACAGGACTATGCAGTTTTCACATATTTTCTGTTGATGCAGTTGACTCACTAAAGTGTGAGACATGTAGGGTTAGGGCCCTTGATGGAGAGTGAGCTGGAGTCATACCTGTCAATGACTTTCAGATTACTCGGATGGTGAGTCTCCGTCCGGACTCTGCTCAGGTTGCTCCTCTGGTGGGGGTGGACCTGGCTGATGTTCCTCACTTGGTGGGGGTGGTCCTGGTGGGGGTGGTCCTGGTGGAGGTGGCCCTGGTGGAGCTTCCTCATCTTCGTTTTCATCATTAGGAGAAGGTGGTGGTCCTCTGCGTTCTCTATGTTTTCCATGACGTGGTATGAAAAACTCCTCATCTGAGCTTGAGTCTGAATTGCTTTCATCTACAGGGTATGGCACAAAAAGAGAGCAACTAGGTGATGGAAGGCTCCCCTCTCATTCTGATCTCTGATAAACTTTTCGGACAGTCCCTTCCTCCAGAACCCATCTCTCAACTACCAACTTCATTCCTACTCACTTCTTTTTGCAGTACTCCTGTTCACACACATACTAGTGATACTGAGTCTCAGTTCTTTGCTCTTGGGAAAAACAACTTGGCAAAAAGAAGATGATGGATATCTTAGTATTGCCAGATGATGTCTCCAAGGACAGAAGAAAAGCAAAAGGATTAATCATGTCAGTTATGCTGCCAGATATATTTTGGGTCACTGACATAACCTGCCAGCTATGACTCCAAGTCTGGCCTGTGGAGAGTGTATATGGAACCCTCTGGCTCTAAAACCAGGTGGAGCAATTGTAGGACAGAGAGAGAGAGAAAGAAACATGATGGCCTACACAGGAGTCACTAAATAACTTGCAAATTTTAATTAGGTACTGTGACACAGCTGAGCAGAGAAACAGGAAAAATGAACCAGACCTAGCTTCTTTGCATTTTTTCTAAACTACACATTTAAAGAGAAGAATACTGAGGAAGAAGGAAACAGTCAGTTGAGGGGCTGGCTCTCAGTGGGCTGCAGGAGTCAGAATAGTGACTCCTTCCCTTTGTTGTCCTCTCTCAACCATCATTTCTGGCCCAAGGGAACAGGCAGCATATCCAGTGTCATCCAAGCTAGACATCATGTTATTCATGTTAGGGCCTTGCTCATGGTCCCCAATACCAAGGTTAGAACAGACAGACTGCCTTTATCTTTAGTGTTTCTAACACTGATTATAACCTTCACAAGATAATGATGATAACAGGACACCAGAGAATTGAAAAGTTGCTAATGAAAAACAGAAACATGAGGGAGGATTAATTGCGACTTACCTAATACGGTTCTCTGAGACTCTTCACTGCTGCTTTCTGGGAAAAGAAGCAGAAGATGAACCTATATCCTCCAGGGTTCACAATGTTCTACAGGAAAAGGGCACACACTGTATATACTCTAAGATATTATAAATTTTCAACTACCATCTGTGATTCCTTTGCAAAAGGAATAGGACATGAAGGCATGACAGGGTTATTACTGTGCTGAGGATCAACCTCAAAGTCAAAAGAGGCCCATTTGTCCTTCCTATGATCCCTTAAACCCTAATGCTAGTTTAGCTTAAGTGCTGGAATATTTCAGTGTTATGTTTTAGTGTCCTTCTGCCCTCAATTTACGGAATACTTTACTTATATTAACATGGCTTCTCAAGGTAGAAGGACAAGGAGTAAACATGTGGATACAATCTTGCCATATTGGGCACAACATTCTGAAATATTAACCGTGGTTGGGAGTAAAATGAGACCACTGTGCCCTGGAATCTCCATATCTCTAGGTAGACACAGAGAGATTTATTACTCTCGTCTCTGTCTCCGAAATAGCTCTGAATGGGCTTCACCTCCTCTATCCATCAGGCATCCCCTAGTAAGACCACCTTCATCCACTGCCTACTTTGATTATCATAGCATCTTCATAAGGGAATTTCTCTGTTCCAGTCTTGCCTTTTTGCAATGCATCCTTCATAGAACAGAGATAAGTCTTAATTTGTCATTCCTCTAGTTAAAAATTCTGTGCTGGTTTCTAGCTGAACTAGTTTGAGGCCTTCACATCATAGCGGAGGTGAAGGGCCTTCCTCTTGTCTTAAGCAGCCTGCAGCCACATCTTTCATTTATGGCTCCTCTTTACAAGCTTCCTCACTGCAGGGTGATCCCCCAAGCCCCAAGCAGAGACTCAGCACCCTCCCTCTTTATTCTTACCAGAAAATGAGCCTTGAACTGAGCTCAGGGCCAGCAAGGCCACTGAGAGCAGGATCAGCAGCATCTTGGAAGAAGCTCTGGATTTGCTCTCAACTCTGCACTAGGAGAAGACAGGCAGCTTCCTTTATAAAGGGGATCAGAACAATGGTAGCTTTGAGTTCTATACTGGGCAGATCTTGTCACCGGTTAGACAGGGTTATAGCTGGGACTAATCCCAGCAGGATGGAATGGATAGAATGTTATTATTGTGTCATTTCTAAAAGGTACAACATGTGATGTGGGCAAAGCTTTTGAGGGAGAATGTCCAAGCATTCAGCACAGATATTAGAACTGCTCTGTCATCATTTGTTTTCAGTCTTTTTCGTGAATTCATTTCTTTGTCCTTCCAAGTGTCATTTGTGTGTGTTTTGGCTGTGATCTCTGGCCTTCATATCTTCCAAACTCCATCATTTTGCTATTTGTTTACCTATGTATATGATACATTGCAAAACATTTTGATGCTAGAGATCATTTCCATTGATTTATGAAATATATGTGGATAGCACCCTTGGGCACACATGGACGGCAGAAGGCTGACCCTCAGCCTTTTCAGGCCACCAGATATCATCCAGGTCTATCTGTTGTCTAATAGGAAAGTATTGGTGTTGTCCCACAAGGTAACCTAAGACATTCTATTCTTGTAAATATCTTAGGAGTTACAATATTTAGTAAAAGCAAAGGTAGACACAGAATCTGCAATAGGACTTATAGGACTGAACGAAATGAATATACGTCTTCTTGAATGGATCATGTTATTCTATGTCTCTAAGACTTCTTCTCTTTTCTAGCATCTTTGTGAGATTCTGTTTGGTTTCTTTCCACTAGGAAATATTTTTAACCTCCCTGTCTTCCACTGATGATTTCATAGCTGCACTTATGCACTTCCAAAAGATGGTCTTATGTTCAAGTCTTCAATTTCATTGCCTTGATCTTATATTTTTCAGTGAGTTTCCATGCCAGAACATGTTTTCTCAGATTATTCTTAAACATAGGGAATTTTGTCTAGAATATTCTGACAATCATTGCCTCTTTTAGCTGGGAAAAACTTTGATTCTTTAATCACAATAACTCTAAACTTTAGAAAGCCCCGAGAGAAAGCCTGGTCATGGAATTGTCTATCAAAATGTGTATTTGTACATTTCCTGCACTGCTTTTAGTCTTTTGCTTGAGAGTTTCTCCCAGGTTCTGGTCTCCAGTGATGAGAGCCACAGAAGGCATTTCTTGCCATCTCTCTGTCCAAGTGTTTGTAGATTCTGCTTACCACTATGTCAGTAACATAAGGGGGTCTGAAACTTTCAGTGGCTCTTCCTCTGAATTCAAAGAGAAATACAACCATAACTTCTATATATGGAATCTAAAGCAACACATATCTCCCTCCTGGTTGTATGAAGACATGGAAGAAGGAAGGAAGCAGATATCCTTAAAAGAAGGATTTTGTTGAAATGGTTAATGAATGACTCACTTTTCCTCCAGGTGGACTTATCTTTTAAAAAAAATTTATTTATTTATGTTTGGCTGCACTGAGTCCTTGATGTATGCGGGCTTTCTCTAGCTGCAGCAAGCAGGGGTTACTCTTCCTTGCAGTGTGTGGGCTTCTCACTGCAGTGGATTCTCTTGTTGCAGAACACAGGCTCTAGATCCACAGGCTTTAGCAGTTACAACATATGGGCTCAGTAATTGTGGCATATAGATTCACTTGCTCCGCCCCATGAGAACTTCCTGGACCAGAGATCGACTCTGTGTCCCCTGCAATGGCAGGCAGATTCTTATCCACTGTGCCGCCAAGAAAATCCCATTTTTGTGTATTTTATGGAGAATAATCTGTATATGACCAGTGTATACCAAAACTGAAATTCTGGGTCAAAATATATGCAGGTAGCAAGTGTTAACCTCTCAAAGATAGCTGTAATAATTTAAAGAAATAGGAGCAGTTCATGAAAGTACTGGCTTGCTCACATCCTCTCAATTCCTTGATATCTGTTACTTTTATCCTTTTGTAACTCAAATATACACAAAAATACTTAATCTTCTTGTGTCTCTTCCTGATATCAGTGAGTTAAATTCCTTTTGTATGATTATTGACCTTTTGATGTGTCCTTGTGTGTGTGTACTTAAAGGTCATATCTATCTCTGACTGGTAGAAAGATAGTTCAAGCCACATTTTGAATAAAGTATATGAGGCTAAATTGTTCTAAGAATACAGAGTGCAGACAGTATTAATACCTAAAGAGCAATGAGCACTATCATTTACAACAGCGACGGTCCAATGATTAGACCCCGCCAAAGCCTCTGTAGTGTGTTCCTGGTTGGATGATGAATCTGAATAAGGGAGGGTTGGATTTTCTGAAATATGAATTGCTGCCTCCAGTTTTCAGCAGTACACAAGTCAGGCTGAGATGGCTGTGTGAGTGTAGAGGTCAATGTAGATTAAAGCCATGCACAACTCCTATGAGTAGGACCACCATCCATTTCATAGTTTAACAGTTTTCAAGATGACTACAGAGTAAGGAAGCATACACCCAGGCATGAACACAGTTTTCACCCTTAGCTTCTCAGCTTAGTCTAGCCTGGTGCAGTACATTTCTGGACAAAGAGCTACAAACTTGAAACTATGATCAGGAACCCATTTGGTTTGGCAATCCTGCTGACAGTCTCTTTCAGCAGCTAGTGTGCCAGATTTATAATCATATATATTCATTTTCAAATTTTTTGAAGTTTTATTATTGTTAAGTTTATAATATATTGTGGATATCAACCATGTGCATGAGATATGTTCTATAAATATTTGCTCCTAGTTCCTAATACGAATGTCTTTTAATTTTGTTTTTGGGTTTTTTATTATAAATACTTTAAATTCTGATGTAATTAAGCCTATTTTTTCTTTTATGTCTATATGTTTTATGTCCTAGTTCAGACTGTTTCGCCTATCTTACTACCATAAATGCCCCTATCCCCCATCCCACTATTACATACATTCCCTTCCTACTTCTCTACCTCAACATCATATATACACACATTTTTTTTGAGGCAATAAATCACATTTACATCTTTAATCCATTCAAAATGGTACTTTTTGTGATTCCTATGTAGTTCAGTTCAGTTCAGTTCACTTCAGTCGCTCAGTCATGTCCAACTTATTGCCACCCCATGGACTGCAGCACGCAGGCCTCACTGCCCTTCACCAACTCCTGGAGTTTACTCAAACTCATGTCCACTGAGTCGGCTATGCCATTGAACCATCTCTTCCTCTGTCGTCCCTTTCTCCTCCTGCCTTCAATCTTTCCCAGCATCAGGGTCTTTTCCAATGAGTCAGTTCTTCATAGCAGGTGGCCAAAGTATTGGAGTTTCAGCTTCAGCATCAGCCCTTCCTATGAACATTCAGAACTGATTTACTTTAGGATGGACTGGTTGGATCTCCTTGCAGTCCAAGGGACTCTCAAGGGTCTTCTCCAACACCACAGTTCAAAAGCATCAATTCTTCAGTGCTCAGCCTTCTTTGTAGTCCAACTCTTACATCCATACATGATTACTGAAAAAATCATAGCTTTGACTAGATGGACCTTTGTTGGTAAGGTAATGTCTCTGCTTTTTAATATGCTGTCTAGGTTGGTCATAACTTTTCTTCCAAGGATTAAGCATCTTTTAATTTCATGGCTGCAGTCACCATCTCCAGTGACTGGAGCCCTCAAAAATAAAGTCTGCCACTGTTTCCACTGTTTCCCCATCTATTTCCCATGAAGTGATGGGACCAGATGCCATGATCTTAGTTTTCCGAACGTTGAGCTTTAAGCCAACTTTTTCACTCTCATCTTTCACATTCCTCAAGAGGCTCTTTAGCTCTTCTTCACTTTCTTCCATAAGGGTGGTGTCATCTGCATATCTGAGGTTATTCATATTTCTCCCAGCAATCTTGATTCCAGTTCGTGTTTCATCCAGCCCAGTGTTTCTCATGATGTACTCTGCATATAAGTTAAATAAGCGGGGTGACCATATACAGCCTTGTTGTACTCCTTTCCTGATATGGAACCAGTCTGTTGTTCCATGTCCAGTTCTAACTGTTGCTTCCTCACCTGAGTACAGATTTCTCAAGAGGCAGGTCAGGTGGTCTGGTATTCCATCTCTTTCAGAATTTCCCAGTTTGTTGTGGTCCACACTGTCAAAGACTTTGGCATAGTCAATAAAGGGAAAATAGATATTCTTCTGGAACTCTTTTGCTTTTCTAATAACCCAACAGATATTGGCAATTTGATCTCTGTTTCCTTGGACTTTTCTAAAACCAGCTTGAACATCTGAAAGTTCACAGTTCATGTACTGTTGAAGCCTGGCTTGGAGAATTTTGAGCATTACTTTACTAGCCTGTGAGATGAGTGCAATTGTGCAGTAGTTTGAAACATCCTTTGGCATTGCCTTTCTTTGTGACTGGAATGAAAACTGACCTTTTCCAGTCCTGTGGCCACTGCTGAGTTTTCCAAATTTGCTGGCATATTGAGTGCAGCACTTTCACAGCGTTATCTTTCAGGATTTGAAATAGCTCAACTGGAATTCCATCACCTCCACTAGCTTTGTTTGTAGTGCTGCTTCCTAAGGCCCACTTGACTTCACATTCCAGGATGTCTGGCTCTAGATGAGTGATCATACCACCATGATTATCTGGGTCAAAAAGATCTTTTTTGTATAGTTCTTCTCTATCCTTGCCACCTCTTCTTAATATCTGCTGCTTCTCTTAGGTCCATACCATTTCTGTCCTTTATTGAGCCTATCTTTGCATGAAATGTTCCCTTGGTATGTCTAATTTTCTTGAAGGGATCTCTAGTCTTTCCCATTCTATTGTTTTCCTCTATTTCTTTGCACAGATCACTGAAGAAGGTTTTCTTATCTCTCCTTGCTATTCTTTTGAACTCTGCATTCAAATGGGTATATCTTTCCTTTTCTCCCTTGCTTTTCCCTTCTCTTCTTTTCACAGCTGTTTTTAAGGCCTCCTCAGACAGCCATTTTTCTTTCTTGCATTTCTTTTTCTAGGGGATGGTCTTGATCCCTGTCTCCTGTACAATGTCATGAACCTCCGTCCATAGTTCATCAGGGACTCTGTCTATCAGATCTAGTCCCTTAAATCTATTTATCACTTCCACTGTATAATCATAAGAGATTTGATTTAGGTCATACATGAATGGTCTAGTGGCTTTTCCTACTTTCTTCAATTTCAGTCTGAATTTGGCAATAAAGAGTTCATGATCTGAGCCACAGTCAGCTCCCGGTCTTGTTTTTGCTGACTGTATAGAGCTTCTCCATCTTTGGCTGCAAAGAATATAATCAATCTGATTTCAGTATTGACCATCTGGTGATGTCCATGTGTAGAATCTTCTCTTGAGTTGTTGGAAGAGGGTGTTTGCTATGACCAATGCATTCTCTTGGTAAAACTCTATTAGCCTTTGCCCTGCTTCATTCTGTACTCCAAGGCCAAATTTGCCTGTTACTCCAGGTGTTTTTTGACTTCCTCCTTTTGCATTCTAGTCCCTTATAATGAAAAGGACATCTTTTTTGGGTGTTACTTCTAGAAGGTCTTGTAGGTCTTCAGAGCCTTATATAGTAGAGGACTAAAATGTTTAAAAATAATTGGATAGCTAATTATCCTTAAATGCTA
The DNA here is from genome assembly GCA_024291935.2 of Okapia johnstoni. Taxonomy (NCBI): domain Eukaryota; kingdom Metazoa; phylum Chordata; class Mammalia; order Artiodactyla; family Giraffidae; genus Okapia; species Okapia johnstoni. The sequence continues at coordinate 19,161,858 of CM044320.1, read as the reverse complement.
CCGAACAATCTACTCTCTGTCAGTGATGTGAATTGCCATTTTCACATAATAAATTTCTTTACATGTGAATGAAGCTTTATAGTTTAATGTCTTCTGGTTATTCCTCTGTTCCCAGCACAGCCACAAATGCTAAATATTCACCAACACATAAATCTTCAAAATATCCCTTTAATTTCTTTGCATTATGTTCACTTTTCATAAGAAGGAATCAGATTATAATATGATCAGTGACTTTCACAAATCCTTACAGTCTACGAGTTTTAACATAGATAGGAAAAACAGTTAGGATGTATGAATAGCAGCATACTTAACAAAACAGAGGAAAGAGAAAGGGAGAATGAGAGCTTTGATCAAAAGAAGTTTATCTACAGGAAAATATATGAATGAGTTCCTAAGATGAGGGGGTGAGGTAGAGAGGTATTGGCAGCCACATAGGAAAAGCTAGAGATGGATTAAGGCCCTTGGGAAACATTTTGGAGCCACTGAACCCACTCATTTGAGGTCCCTGTTATTTTCATATTCCATTTTCCTTTTCTCCTACAGGTAATTTTAGTTGGATTTCTTGCATTTGGAACCAAAGTGATCTCAGTGGAAAAAAAGAGTGCTAACTGCTCAACACAAAATGTGAGATATTTCTGCCACAAACAAAGAGTACTGGACTTTCCTCAATAAAAAAGCAACACATGTTTTGTGAAAAAACCAAGGGTAATTCTGTTAATTTGACTTCCCAGAGTTGGAGGATTAGATGGAACAACTGTCATATTGTGCCCCTTTTAGAGCCTCTTTTTCTGTCACAGACATTATGGCTGCTAAAAGTTAAGGTGCAAAACGTATACCTGACCACATCTGTAAAGTGTGTAAAAAACTTGGGGGCTCTTAAGCAAGAAAGTGATATGATCTAATTTATATTTTTTCAAAGTAACTCTGGTTGTTGAGTGGAGAACTGATACGGGATGTGGCAGAGGGCAAGAATGCTACCGAGACCAGCTGGGAGGCTGTTACACTCCTCTAGGAAAGAAAGAAACATCTCCTGCACCAGATACCTTTGGCAGACGTTATTGATGGGCTCATATTTGGGGTATATTTTGATGGTAGACATTATTGATGAACTCATATTTGGGGTATATTTTGATGGTCCAGCAAAATGGACTTGCTAATGGGGAAGTATGGGGGATGAGTGGTCCAGAATGAATTCCCAATTAATTTTTAAACAAATGGGTGAAACAACTTCTTTTTATTTTCATTTTCTGAAACAGCTGTTGTTTTTCTTTTTCCATTTAAAAAATTTTTTAATTGGAGGCTAAGTACTCTAAAATATTGTGGTGGTTTTTGCCATATATTAACATGAATGATCCATGTGTGCACATGTGTTCCCCATCCTGAACCTCCCTCCCAACTCCCTCCGCATCCCATCTCCCTCCCCATCCCATCCCTCAGGGTCATCCCAGTGCACCAGCCTTGAGCACCCTGTCTCATGCATCGAACCTGGACTGGCAATCTGTTTCACATAGGATAATATACATGTTTCAATGATACTCTCTCAAATCATCCCACCCTTGCCTTCTCCCATGGAGTACAAAAGTCTGTTTTGTATATCTGTGTCTTTTTTGCTGTCTCGCATATAGGGTTATCGTTACCATCTTTCTAAATTCCACATATATGCCTTAGTATACTGTATTGGTGTTTTTCTTTCTGGCTTACTTCACTCTGTATAATAGGCTCTGGTCTCATCTACCTCATTAGAACGGATTCAAATGCATTCTTTTTAATAGCCAAGTAATATTCCATTGTCTATATGTATCACAGCTTTCTTATCCATTCCTCTGCCGATGGACATCTAGGTTGCTTCCATGTCCTGGATATTGTAAACAGTGCTGCAATGAAGATTGGGGTACACGTGTCTCTTTCAATTCTGGCTTCCTCGGTGTGTATGCCCAGCAGTGGGATTGCTGGGTCTTATGGCAGTTCTATTTCCAGTTTTTTAAGGAATCTCCACACCGTTCTCCATAGTGACTGTACTAGTTTAGATTCCCACCAACAGTGTAAGAGGGTTCCTTTTTCTCCACACCCTCTCCAGCATTTGTGGCTTGTAGATTTTTGATAGCAGCCATTCTGACCGGTGTGAGATGGTACCTCATTGTGGTTTTGATTTGTATTTCTCTGATAATGAGTGACGTTGAGCATCTTTTCATGTGTTTGTTAGCCATCTGTATGTCTTCTTTGGAGAAATGTCTGCTTAGTTCTTTGGCCCATTTTTTGATTGGGTCGCTTATTTTTCTGGAATTGAATTGCAGGAGTTGCTTGTATATTTTTTCAGATTAATTCTTTGTCAGTTGCTTCATTTGCTGTTATTTTCTCCCATTCTGAAGGCTGTCTTTTCACCTTATATTTCCTTCGTTGTGTAAAAACTTTAATTAGGTCTCATTTGTTTATTTTTTGCTTGTATTTGCATTACTCTGGGAGGTGGGTCATAGAGGATCCTGCTGTGATTTATGTCAGAGAGTGTTTTGCCTATGTTTTCCTCTAGGAGTTTTTATGGTTTCTGGTCTTACATTTGGATCTTTAATCCATTTTGAGCTTATTTCTGTGTATGATGTTAGAAAGTGTTCTAGTTTCATTCTTTTACAAGTGGTTGACCAGTTTTCCCAGCACCACACTTGTTACAGAGACTGTCTTTTCTCCATTGTATATCCTTGCCTCCTTTGTCGAAGATAAGGTGTCCATAGGTGCGTGGATTTATCTCTGGGATTTCTATTTTGTTCCATTGATCTATATTTCTGTCTTTGTGCCAGTACCATACTGTCTTGATGACTGTTGCTTTGTAGTATAGCCTGAAGTCAGGTAGGTTTATTCCTCCAGTTCCATTCTTCTTTCTCAAGATTGCTTTGGCTATTCGAGGCTTTTTGTATTTCCATACAAATTGTGAGATTATTTTTTTTCTAGTTCTCTGAAAAATACCATTGGTAGCTTGATAAGGATTGCATTGAATCTATAGATTGCTTTGGGTAGTATACTCATTTTCACTATATTGATTCTTCCAATCCATGAACATGGTATATTTCTCCATCTATTTGTGTCCTCTTTGATTTCTTTCATCAGTGTTTTTATAGTTTTCTATATATAGGTCTTTTGTTTCTTTAGGTAGATTTATTCCTAAGTATTTTATGCTTTTCGTTGCAATGGTGAATGGAATTGTCTCCTTAATTTCTCTTTCTGTTATCTCATTGTTCGTCTATAGGATTGCAAGGGATTTCTGTGTGTTAATTTTATGTCCTGCAACTTTACTATATTCACTGATCAGCTCCAGTAATTTTCTGGCGGAGTCTTTAGGGTTTTCTATGTAGAGGATCATGTCATCTGCAAACAGTGAGAGTTTTACTTCTTCTTTTCCAATCTGGATTCCTTTTATTTCTTTTTCTGCTCTGATTGCTAAGGCCCAAAACATCCAAAACTATGTTGAATAGTAGTGGTGAGAATGGGAACCCTTGTCCTATTCCTGACTTTAGGGGAAATGCTTTCAATTTTTCACCATTGAGGATAATGTTTGCTGTGGGTTTGTCATATATGGCTTTTATTATGTTGAGGTATGTTCCTTCTATGCCTGCTTTCTGGAGGGTTTTTTCATCACAAATGGGTGTTGAATTTTGTCAAAGGCTTTCTCTGCATCTATTGAGATAATCATATCGTTTTTATCTTTCAATTTGTTAATGTGGTGTATGACACTGATTGATTTGCGAATATTGAAGAATCCTTGCAGCCCTGGGATAAAAGCCCACTTGGTCATGATGTATGATCTTTTTAATATGTTGTTGGATTCTGTTTGCTAGAATTTTGTAAAGGATTTTTGCACCTATGTTCATCAGTGATATTAGCCTGTAGTTTTTCTTTTTTGTGGCATCTTTGCCTGGTTTTGGTATTAGGGTGATGGTGGCCTCATAGAATGAGTTTGGAAGTTTACCTTCCTCTGCAATTTCCTGGAAGAGTTTGAGTAGGATAGGTGTTAGCTCTTCTCTCAATTTTTGGTAGAAGTCAGCTGTGAAGCCGTCTGGCCCTGGGCTTTTGTTTGTTGGAAGATTTCTGATTACAGTTTCAATTTCCGTGCTTGTGATGGGTCTCTTAAGATTTTCTATTTCTTCCTGGTTCAGTTTTGGAAAGTTGTACTTTTCTAAGAATTTGTCCATTTCTTCCAAGTTGTCCATTTTATTGGCATATAGTTGCTGATAGTAGTCTCTTGTGATCCTTCTATTTCTGTATTGTCTGTTGTGATTTCTCCATTTTCATTTCTAATTTTGTTGATTTGATTCTTCTCCCTTTGTTTCTTAATGAGTCTGGCTAATGGTTTGTCTATTTTACTTATCTTCTCAAAGAACCAGCTTTTGGCTTTGTTGATTTTTGCTATGGTCCCTTCTGTTTCTTTTGCATTCATTTCTGCCCTAATTTTTAAGATTTCTCTCCTTCTACTAACCCTGGGGTTCTTCATTTCTTCCTTTTCTAGTTGCTTTAGGTGTAGAGTTAGGTTATTTACTTGACTTCTTTCTTGTTTTTTGAGGTAAGCCTGTATTACTATGAACCTTCCCCTTAGCGCTGCTTTTACAGTGTCCCTTAGGTTTTGAGTTGTTGTGTTTCCATTTTCATTTGTTTCTATGCATATTTTGATTTCTTTTTTGATTTCTTCTGTGATTTGTTGGTTATTCAGCAGCGTGTTGTTCAGCCTCCATTTTTTGGAATTTTTAATAATTTTTCTCCTGTAACTGACATCTAATCTCACTGCATTGTGGTCAGAAAAGATTCTTGGAATGATTTCAATTTTTTTTGATTTTACCGAGGCTAGATTTATGGCCCCGGATGTGATCTATCCTGGAGAAGTTTCCATGTGCACTTGAGAAAAAGGTGAAATTCATTGTTTTGGGGTGAAATGTCCTATAGATAATAATTAGGTTTAACTGACCTATTGCATCATTTAAAGTTTGTGTTTCCTTGTTAATTTTCTGTTTTGTTGATCTATGCATAGGTGTGAGTGAGTTACTAAAGTCTCCCACTATTATTGTGTTACTGTTAATTTCCCCTTTCATACTTGATAGCATTTGCCTTACATATTGTGGTGCTCCTGTGCTGGGTGCATAAATACTTATAATTGTTACATCTTCTTGGATTGATCCTTTGACCATTATGTAATATTCTTCATCTCTTTTCATGGCCTTTATTTCAAAGTCTATTTTATCTGATATAAGTATTGCTACTCCTGATTTCTTTTGGTCTCCATTTGCTAGAAAATATCTTTTTATAGCCCTTCACTTTCAGTCTTTATGTGTCCTTAGGTTTGAGGTGGGTCTCTTGTAGACAGCATATATAGGGGTCTTGTTTTTGTATCCATTCAGCCAGTCTTTGTCTTTTGGTTGGGGCATTCAACCCATTTACATTTAAGGTAATTATTGATAAGTATGGTCCCGTTGCCATTCACTTTGTTGTTTTGGGTTCGAGTTTATAAACATTTTCTGTGTTTCCTGTCTAGGGAAGATCCTTTAGCATTTGTTGAAGAGTTGGTTTGATGGTGCTAAGTCTCTGAGCTTTTGCTTGTCTGTAAAGCTTTTGATTTCTCCTTCATATTTGAATGAGATCCTTGCTGGGTACTGTAATATGGGTTGTAGGTTTTTCTCTTTCATCACTTTAAATATACCCTGGCATCCCCTTCTGGATAGAAGAGTTTCTATTGAAAGATCAGCTGTTATCCTTATGGGGGTCCCCCTGTGAGTTATTTGTTGTTTTTCCCTTGCTGCTTTTAATATTTGTTCTTGGTGTTTGATCTTTGTTAATTTGATTAATATGTGTCTTGGGGCATTAAACAGCTGTTTTTAACTGAGAAAAGATTGCAGGGGAGCAGGTTTCAGGGAAGGAAATTAGGAATTCTCCTTGGCACATGTCAAGTTAAGCATCCATATTAGGAAGCAAATGCATTGCTTGAGAGCTTCCGTTCTTTTTCAGCTACCTAACCTTCTGCTGCAGTCATGCTCTTTGCTTCTTCCTTGCCCTTCCTGATGGACAGCCTCCTCTTTTAGTTCTTACATTTCCTCTGCTTTTGTTCTGTTTGGTGAGTTCAGGGCTGATATTTTTCCTGTCACAGCACACTAATCTCTTTCCTGTATGGCTGACACTGGAGAAGGTTATTGAAAGGTTCTGAACTTAGTGACATTTTGAAGAGTCACCTGCTCTTTTCCAGTTCTCACCAAGCAGAAGGGAAGCCTGACTTCCAGCAGGACCGCCCCTTCCTAGCCCCCACTCAAGTTGGCTGCCACTTCCCTCTCCTCCTTATCTCTGACCCTTCTCTTCGCTGGAAGTTTTACCAACAGCCACCTGGTGAGGACTAGTTTGTCTCCACTTTCCTTTCCAAATTATTGTCTGAGGAAACCAGAAACAGTCACCCCAATACCGTAAGGGGGTCCCTGCTTATCCCTAAAACTACTCCCTTTCTTCCACCAAGCCCAGTTGGAACCATTTGCCTCATCACATAGCCACATAGCTTTCTTACATTGCCAACTGTAGATACAGTCCCTTTTCTCAAATATATCCATTATTATGCCAGGGAAGGAAAGCAATCTGCACAGTCACCACCCTGCATGGGCACAAGGATTTTTTATCTGTAGAAAAACCATTGTATTAGGATGCCTTCCAGTAATATTATCTGCAACCTTTCAGAAAGACCAGGACACTCATATGCAGGGAAATGAACCTACTGGATTATCCACATCGGTCAAGGGCACTGTTCTTAGGATTTCCAGCCATGTGACACTCCTTCTGATACTCCAAGTACACCATTCTAAAATTACCACTAGCCTCGCTCAAAATCTGAACAAGAACATAAACCATATAATATTAATGGTTCTGAAATAAGTTCCAACTGATAATATTAACAATTTCAGTCACCAAATAAAAGGAGGGAGAGACAACTGCTAAATATAACAGATTAGCAAGCAACTGAAAAGCAGAATGCAGATAATCAAAAAAATTTTGGAAATAAATATTTGTCACCAAATTTTTAAATTTGAAATGTCTCTTATTCTCGCGAGACAGAATAAGAGACACAGATGCATAGAACAGTCTTACGGACTCTGAGGGAGAAGGTGAGGGTGGGACATTCTGAGAGAATAGCATTGAAACATGTATATTATCATACGTGAAACAGAACACCATTCCAGGTTCGGTGCATGAGACAAATGCTCAGGGCTGGGGCAATGGGATGACCCAGAGGGATGGGATGGGGAGGGAGGTGGGAGGGGGGTTCAGGATGGGGAACATATGTAAACCCATGGCTGATTCATGTCAATGTATGGCAAAAACCACTACAATATTGTAAAGTAATTAGCCCCCAACTAAAATAAATAAATTTATTTTTTTAAAAATTAGTAAAAATAAAAAAATAAAAATATTTACCTTTCCATAAAATTGAAATGAACCACTATTATTGTGTTATAGTTAATTTCCCCTTTCATACTTGTCAGCATTTGTCTTACATATTGCAGTGCTCCTATGTTGGGTGCATATATATTTATAATTGTTATATCTTCTTCTTGGATTGATCCTTTGACCATTATATGGTGGCCTTCTTTGTCTCTTTTCACAGCCTTTGTTTTAAAGTCTATTTTATCTAATATGAGTATTGCTACTCCTGATTTCTTTTGATCTCTATTTGTGTGGAATATCTGTTTCCAGCCCTTCACTTTCAGTCTGTACGTATCCCTTGTTTCAATGTGGGTCTCTTGTAGACAACATATATAGGGGTCTTGTTTTTGTATCCATTCAGCCAGTCTTTGTCTTTTGGTTGGGGCATTCAACCCATTTACATTTAAGGTAATTATTGAAAAGTATGGTCCTGTTGCCATTTACTTTGTTGTTTTGCGTTCGAGTTTATACACCCTTTCTGTGTTTCCTGTCTAGAGAAGATACTTTAGCATTTGTTGGAGAACTGGCTTGGTGGTGCTGAATTCTCTCAGCTTTTGCTTGTCTGTAAAGAGACTTTAATACCCCACTCACACCTATGCATAGATCAACAAAACAGAAAATTAACAAGGAAACACAAACTTTAAATGATGCAATAGGTCAGTTAAACCTAATTATTATCTATAGGACATTTCACCCCAAAACAATGAATTTCACCTTTTTCTCAAGTGCACATGGAAACTTCTCCAGGATAGATCACATCCGGGGCCATAAATCTAGCCTCGGTAAAATCAAAAAAATTGAAATCATTCCAAGAATCTTTTCTGACCACAATGCAGTGAGATTAGATGTCAGTTACAGGAGAAAAATTATTAAAAATTCCAAAAAATGGAGGCTGAACAACACGCTGCTGAATAACCAACAAATCACAGAAGAAATCAAAAAAGAAATCAAAATATGCATAGAAACAAATGAAAATGGAAACACAACAACTCAAAACCTAAGGGACACTGTAAAAGCAGCGCTAAGGGGAAGGTTCATAGTAATACAGGCTTACCTCAAAAAAAAACAAGAAAGAAGTCAAGTAAATAACCTAACTCTACACCTAAAGCAACTAGAAAAGGAAGAAATGAAGAACCCCAGGGTTAGTAGAAGGAGAGAAATCTTAAAAATTAGGGCAGAAATGAATGCAAAAGAAACAGAAGGGACCATAGCAAAAATCAACAAAGCCAAAAGCTGGTTCTTTGAGAAGATAAGTAAAATAGACAAACCATTAGCCAGACTCATTAAGAAACAAAGGGAGAAGAATCAAATCAACAAAATTAGAAATGAAAATGGAGAAATCACAACAGACAATACAGAAATAGAAGGATCATAAGAGACTACTATCAGCAACTATATGCCAATAAAATGGACAACTTGGAAGAAATGGACAAATTCTTAGAAAAGTACAACTTTCCAAAACTGAACCAGGAAGAAATAGAAAATCTTAAGAGACCCATCACAAGCACGGAAATTGAAACTGTAATCAGAAATCTTCCAACAAACAAAAGCCCAGGGCCAGACGGCTTCACAGCTGACTTCTACCAAAAATTGAGAGAAGAGCTAACACCTATCCTACTCAAACTCTTCCAGGAAATTGCAGAGGAAGGTAAACTTCCAAACTCATTCTATGAGGCCACCATCACCCTAATACCAAAACCAGGCAAAGATGCCACAAAAAAGAAAACTACAGGCTAATATCACTGATGAACATAGGTGCAAAAATCCTTTACAAAATTCTAGCAAACAGAATCCAACAACATATTAAAAAGATCATACATCATGACCAAGTGGGCTTTATCCCAGGGCTGCAAGGATTCTTCAATATTCGCAAATCAATCAGTGTCATACACCACATTAACAAATTGAAAGATAAAAACGATATGATTATCTCAATAGATGCAGAGAAAGCCTTTGACAAAATTCAACACCCATTTGTGATGAAAAACCCTCCAGAAAGCAGGCATAGAAGGAACATACCTCAACATAATAAAAGCCATATATGACAAACCCACAGCAAACATTATCCTCAATGGTGAAAAATTGAAAGCATTTCCCCTAAAGTCAGGAATAGGACAAGGGTTCCCATTCTCACCACTACTATTCAACATAGTTTTGGATGTTTGGGCCTTAGCAATCAGAGCAGAAAAAGAAATAAAAGGAATCCAGATTGGAAAAGAAGAAGTAAAACTCTCACTGTTTGCAGATGACATGATCCTCTACATAGAAAACCCTAAAGACTCCGCCAGAAAATTACTGGAGCTGATCAGTGAATATAGTAAAGTTGCAGGACATAAAATTAACACACAGAAATCCCTTGCAATCCTATAGACGAACAATGAGATAACAGAAAGAGAAATTAAGGAGACAATTCCATTCACCATTGCAACGAAAAGCATAAAATACTTAGGAATAAATCTACCTAAAGAAACAAAAGACCTATATATAGAAAACTATAAAACACTGATGAAAGAAATCAAAGAGGACACAAATAGATGGAGAAATATACCATGTTCATGGATTGGAAGAATCAATATAGTGAAAATGAGTATACTACCCAAAGCAATCTATAGATTCAATGCAATCCTTATCAAGCTACCAATGGTATTTTTCAGAGAACTAGAAAAAAATAATCTCACAATTTGTATGGAAATACAAAAAGCCTCGAATAGCCAAAGCAATCTTGAGAAAGAAGAATGGAACTGGAGGAATAAACCTACCTGACTTCAGGCTATACTACAAAGCAACAGTCATCAAGACAGTATGGTACTGGCACAAAGACAGAAATATAGATCAATGGAACAAAATAGAAATCCCAGAGATAAATCCACGCACCTATGGACACCTTATCTTCGACAAAGGAGGCAAGGATATACAATGGAGAAAAGACAGTCTCTGTAACAAGTGGTGCTGGGAAAACTGGTCAACCACTTGTAAAAGAATGAAACTAGAACACTTTCTAACATCATACACAGAAATAAGCTCAAAATGGATTAAAGATCCAAATGTAAGACCAGAAACCATAAAACTCCTAGAGGAAAACATAGGCAAAACACTCTCTGACATAAATCACAGCAGGATCCTCTATGACCCACCTCCCAGAGTAATGCAAATACAAGCAAAAATAAACAAATGAGACCTAATTAAAGTTTTTACACAACGAAGGAAATATAAGGTGAAAAGACAGCCTTCAGAATGGGAGAAAATAACAGCAAATGAAGCAACTGACAAAGAATTAATCTGAAAAATATACAAGCAACTCCTGCAATTCAATTCCAGAAAAATAAGCGACCCAATCAAAAAATGGGCCAAAGAACTAAGCAGACATTTCTCCAAAGAAGACATACAGATGGCTAACAAACACATGAAAAGATGCTCAACGTCACTCATTATCAGAGAAATACAAATCAAAACCACAATGAGGTACCATCTCACACCGGTCAGAATGGCTGCTATCAAAAATCTACAAGCCACAAATGCTGGAGAGGGTGTGGAGAAAAAGGAACCCTCTTACACTGTTGGTGGGAATCTAAACTAGTACAGTCACTATGGAGAACGGTGTGGAGATTCCTTAAAAAACTGGAAATAGAACTGCCATAAGACCCAGCAATCCCACTGCTGGGCATACACACCGAGGAAGCCAGAATTGAAAGAGACACGTGTACCCCAATCTTCATTGCAGCACTGTTTACAATATCCAGGACATGGAAGCAACCTAGATGTCCATCGGCAGAGGAATGGATAAGAAAGCTGTGATACATATAGACAATGGAATATTACTTGGCTATTAAAAAGAATGCATTTGAATCCGTTCTAATGAGGTAGATGAGACCAGAGCCTATTATACAGAGTGAAGTAAGCCAGAAAGAAAAACACCAATACAATATACTAACGCATATATATGGAACTTAGAAAGATGGTAACGATAACCCCATATGCGAGACAGCAAAAGAGATACAGATGTATAGAACAGCCTTTTGCACTATGTGGGAGAGGGCGAGGGTGGGATGATTTGCGAGAATGGCATTGAAACATGTATATTATCATTTGTGAAACAGATCACCAGTCCAGGTTCAATTCATGAGACAGGGTGCTTGGGGCTGGTGCACTGGGATGACCCAGAGGGATGGGATGGGGAGGGTGTGGGAGGGGGGTTCAAGATGGGGAACACATGTACACCCGTGGTGGATTCATGTTAACGTATGGCAAAACCACTACAATATTGTAAAGTAATTATCCTTCAATTAAAATAAATAAATTTATATTAAAGAAAACAAAGAAAATGCCCACTCCAATCTAGATGTTCTTTTCATGCCCCTAAATTCTATGTTATCCAACCTCTCAATTAGGGCATAATAAAAGTACAACATAAGGGAGCTTTTAGCAAAACTCTCAATACCAACAAAGAAACCACCAGGATGGACTACTTGGTATCTGTCAGTATATGCACTGTCACTGTGTTGGCACAACCTGGGATAATTAATAAGTAGACTACTATCATCAGCTGTTGGGGAAATGCTTGGCTAGACTGCCTGAAAATTTTCAGACTTAAAGGTGTTACAGAAAATATAAAGGACAGTGTCAAACACATATCACAAAGCATATCACAAATGCATATCACAAAGCATATAAGTAAAAAAGACTTCAAATGATATGATGGAAGATGTGGAAGAAACTTTGGCAGAGAAGAAAGTAGAAACCACCAACTAAGACCTGGAAGAGAAGGCAAAACAAAGCATCGTCCTCTCCTTTGGTTTTCCTGGGTCAAGCCAAGGTCAAGAGATTTACCCACTCAGTGCATTGCCCCATCACACATCCTGCAGTTCTATCAAAATTAGAGTTTTAGTTAATGTTAATATTTAATTAAGTTTAATCTTTTTTCCTAGGACTCTCTTTGCATGATCTACTATACAACATAGCGTACTTTACAGTGTTCATGTGTTTACTGTATAAGAGCACTGCATATATGTATTGTTTGTGTATGTTGGAGTGAAAAGAGTTAAAGCAGTACAGTAACAACAGAATATACAAAAATGATGTCATTAAAGTATTTTTATTACAATGAAAAAAAATGCTGTCTCGGTTTGTCATAGCTTACCTTCCAAAGAGCAAGTGTCTTTTAATTTCTTGGATGCAATCACTCCGCAGTGATCATTGAGCCCAAGAAAGTAAAATCTGTCATTGCTTCCACTTTTTCCACTTCTATTTGCCATGAACTGGTGGGATGAGATGCCATGATATTAGTTTTTTTTTAATGGTCAGTTTCAAGGCAGCCTTTTCACTCTCCTCTTTGGCCCACATGAAGAGGCTCTTTATAGTTCCTCTCACTTTCTGCCATTAGAGTGGTACCATATGCATATTTGAGGTTGTTGAGATTTCTCCTGGCAATACTGATTTCAGCTTCTCCTTCATCCAGCCTAGCATTTCCAATGAGGTACACTTTGCATAGAAGTTAAATAAGCAGGGTGACAATACAAAGCCTTGTCGTGTTTCTTTCTCAATTTTGAACCAGTCTGTTGTTTTCAGTTTTAGAACCAAGGAATCTTAGATGATCTCTGGGAGCCTGAGCTGACCTAAGGTCAACCTTCTGCCTTCCATGTGTGTACAAGCATACGTTCTCCACACACACTTCTAGATAAACAGAAATAATCTCTACATCATTAAAATGTTCTGCTACCTTCCTATCATATACATAGGTACCCAAATACCAAGAATTATGGAGTTCTGTCATAATAATGGCCAGAGATATTGATCAACTTCATACTGGGTTGTAGGATCACTGCCAACACACAAATATACATACACACATAAACACACGAAGAACACACAGGGGAAACAGAGAAAGAGTCTCAGGGAACACATGGAACATGCAAATATGACATTAATCCAAGTATCTGTGCTGTCTGCTTGGACAACGGTGCTTCGAAACCTTGCACAAGTCACATGCTGAACCTTTTCAAAATGAGACACCAGGCAGAGCCTACCCACTCCATCCTGCTGAGCTAAGTCCCAACTATAACCATGTCTCTCTGGTGATGAGGACTGTTCAGTATAGAACTCAAAGATTCCATTGTTCTTGGCCCCTTTGTAAAGGAGGCTGCATGATTTACCCCAGCACAGAATTGAGAACATTCCAGAGCTTCCTCCAAGAAGCTGCTGGTCCCGCTTTCAGTGGGCTTGCTGGCCCTTTGCTCAGTTGAAGACCCATTGTCTGGTAGGAATGAAGGGGGAGAATGCTGAGACTCTGCCTTAGACTTGGGAGATCACATTTCAGTGTGGTAGCTGGTAAAGAGGGACATCAGTTCAGTTCAGTCAGTCAGTAGTGTCTGACTCTTTGAGACCCCATTAATTGCAGCACGCCAGGTTTCCTTGTCCATCACCAGTTTCCAGAGCTTGCTCAAACTCATGTCCATTGAGTCGGTGATGCCATCCAACCATCTCATCCTCTGTCATCCCCTTCTCCTCCTGCCTTCAATCTTTCCCAGCATAAGGGTCTTTTCCAATGAGTCAGTTCTTCACGTCAGGTGGCCAAACTATTGGAGTTTCAACTTCAGCATCAGTCTTTCCAACGAATATTTAGGACTGACTTCCTTTAAGATTGACTGGTTTGATTTCCTTGCAGTCCAAGGGACTCTCAAGAATCTTCTCCAACACCACAGTTCAAATGCATGAATTCTTTGGTGTCAGTTTTCTTTATAGTCCAACACTCACATCCATACATGACTACCAGAAAAACCATAGCTTTGACTAGATGGACCTTCATTGGCAAAGTAATGTCTTTGCTTTCTAATATGCTGTCTAGGTTGGTCATAACTTTTCTTCCAAGGAGCAAGTGTCTTTTAATTTCATGGCTGCGGTCATCATCTGCAGTGATTTTGGAGCCCAAAAATATAAAGTCTGTCACTGTTTTCACTGTTTCCGCATCTATTTGCCATGAAGTGATGGGACTGGATGCCATGCTCTTAGTTTTCTGAATGTTGAATTTTACTGCAGCTTTTCCACTCTCCTTTTTCACTTTCATCAAGAGACTCTTTAGTTCTTTTTCGTTTTCTGCCATCATGATGGTATCATCTGCATGTCTGAGGTTATTGATATTTCTCCCGGCAGTCTTGATTCCAGCTTGTGCTTCATCCAGCCTGGCATTTCACGTGATGCACTCTCAAAAAGGTTAAGTAAGCAGGGTGACAATATACAGCCTTGACATAATGCTTTCACAATTTGGAACCACTCTGTTCCATGTCAAGCTCTAACTGTTGCTTCTAAACTTGCAAAGAGATTTTTCACGAGGCAGGTAAGGTGGTCTGGTATTTCCATCTCTTAAAGAATTTTCTACAGTTTGCTATGATCAATCAGTCAAAGGTTTTGGAATAGTCAGTGAAGCAGAAGTAGACGTTTTTCTGGAACTCTCTTGCTTTTTCGATATCCAGTGGATGTTGGCATGTTGATCTCTGGTTCCTCTGCCTTTTCTAAATCCATCTTGAACATCTGGAATTTCACGGTTTACATATTGCTGAAGCCTGGCTTGGAGAATTTTGAGCATTGCTTTGCTAGTGTGTGAGATGAGTGCAATAATGCATAGTTTGAACATTCTTTGGCATTGCCTTTCTCTGGACTTGGAATGAAAACTGACCTTTTCCAGTCCTGTGGCCACTACTGAGTTTTCCAAATTTGCTGGCATACATAAATGAGAGGAAAGATGAGCTGAGGATTTCTTGCTGCTGCTGCTGCTGCTAAGTCGCTTCAGTCGTGTCCGACTCTGTGCGACCCCATAGACGACAGCCCACCAGGCTCCCCTGTCCCTGGGATTCTCCAGACAAGAACATTGGAGTGGGTTGCCATTTCCTTCTCCAATGCATGAAAGTGAAAAGTGAAAGTGAAGTCGCTCAGTCGTGTCCAACTCTCAGCGACCCCATGGACCGCAGCCTACCAGGCTCCTCTGTCCATGGGATTCTCCAGGCGAGGGTACTGGAGTGGGTTGCCATTGCCTTCTCCAGCAGATTTCTTAAGAGAAGGATAAAGACCTTAACATTATATTCATACCAAGTCATCACATTTTATTTACTGTGCGATTTGAGCCCGATGCACTACTGTAACCAGAGGAATGACAAAGTAAAATGTGCGTTTTTATAAAATCCTCTCAGACAGTGACAAGACAGGAACAGAAAAGTTCCCTCATGAAGACTGATGTTAATCAAAGTAGGCAGTGGATGAGGGTGGCCTTGGTAGGGGAATACCAATGGTTGGAGGAGGTGATGCCCATTTAGGGCTCTTTCAGTGACAGAGACTATGGTAATAAATCCCTCTCTCCCTACATGGAGATATAGAGATTTCAGGGCCCAGTTGTTTCATTTTACTGCCACCCACATTTAATATTTCTATGTGCTGTGCCAAATATGGGCAAGTTTTTATCCACATATTTACTTCTGGTCCCACTACCTTGAGAAAGTATGTTAATATAAGTAAAATATTTCATGAAGAAAGAGGGCAGAAGGACACTAAAATATGACACTGAATTGCCCCAGCACTTAACCATTAGGGTTTGAGGGATCCTAGGGAGGACAAAAGGACCTCTTCTCTTTTGAGTTTGTGGTTGATTGTCAGCACAGGAGCAACCCTGCCACCCCTTCAGTCTTCCTCCCTTTGCAACAGTATCAGAGATGTTGGTTGACAAGTTAACCTTTTCCCATATTAAGCTTCTTTACATGAACAGCTGTATAGCTGCATGTCTATTGATCATTTCTTTGTGTCCAGCAGAGCCATAAGTGCTTCTCATATACTAGCTGAAAGTTTTCACAAGAGCCCTTTGATTTTTGGCATCATGTTCATGTTTTAGATTAAAGAATAAAGGCATAATCTGATTGAGTGACTTTTCCACATTCATATATTTTGTAAGTATCAAAATTAGTAGGAGATTCAATGGACAGAGAATGAGAGAAAGAACAATCTTACTTACAAGAACAAATCAAAATTTCTAGGATCAAGCAACTAGAAATACAAGTAGTTCACTAAATGAGGATAAACATGAACTTCTGGAGAGGGAAATGCAATATTCTAAAAGAGGCAATATCTCGGGGTTTCTGAAGTGTTTTGATTTGCACTGCTCTTCTCACTTCCATGTCTGGTTTCATCCTCTGCACATTCACTACCTCTGTTAACTTTCATCTAGTCATTCCAATTCCAGAATTTTGTTCATCTTTCTTGTTTGCTGTATCTTCTCTCACATTCTTCTTATCCTTGGCCATTAATTACTTTAAAATTTCATTATTATAGTTTTATTTGGGCATTGGTAAAAACATAAATAAATATATGTGTCCAATGTACTACATTTAAATTAAAAACTTAATGATCTTTTTAATGTCCAGTCTGATCCTGTAACTTCCTGGCTTAACATTCTGTTAGCATTCCAATATCCAATACTCCAATATTATTAGGTTAAAAGGACAAATTCCTTGATAGATTAAAAGAACTTGTATAAATCAGCCTTTGCTGCTCCATTTTTTTTTGTTTTGTCTTTTTGCACTTTTAAGTTATTTTCCCAGGCAAACAGCTGTTAGCTATGTTCATAGTTTTAGGAGAAGAATCTGCACAGTGCTTTTTTACTGGCTGCATCAAATAAAACATGACTGTGAGCTCATAATCAATTGTGTAATTATCACAAAATTGATGAGTAAATAACATATTTTTCAAACACAGGAATAATAATTTTAAGTGTACTAGCCCTGTTTTCTGTTTAACAATTAACAAATATAGTTTCCTACAGCAAAGTTCTGTAGTTTCAAACCTACCACTTAACAGTCCTGAGAAGTGCTACAATGAACCTCTTAACATTATAGGAATTCTATTTGTCTCTTTTAGTAAACTAATCTAGATGGAAACTTAAGTTTATGTTAAGGGAAAGAAAAAGTTTGCACTTTTCTAAAATTTTCACTGAATTTCTTTGTTTTCTAGCTAAACGTAGTTCTATATCACAATATCCTGGCTGTATGAAAAATGTACATTTTTGTCCAACAAATACTGGTTATTTAAATGAGGACTTGAACAACGTTCACGTGTTATATTTGGTCAGATTTACATTTTCTACAAAGCTGATGCAACTTTAAATTTGAGATCCCCTGTTTCACAGGCCTCTTTTAATGCCCTGGGAGAAGCCTGGGAATTTTGTATTCATCATTTTGTACTGTTTCCCTGTTTACTGTACTAGTCATGTACTGATGTGAGAGTTGGTCTATAAAGAAGGCTAAGCATCAGAGAACTGATGCTCAAATTGTGGTGCTGGAGAGGACTCTTGAGAGTCCCTTGGATGGCAAGGAGATCAATCAGTGGCTCCTAAAGGAAATCAACCCTGAATATTCATTGGAAGTACTGATGCTGAAGCTGAAGATCCAATACTTTGTCTACCCGTTGAGAAGAGCCAATACATTGGTAAAGATCCTGATGCTGGGAAAGATTGAGGGCAAAAGGAGAAGGGGGCGACAGAAGATGAAATGGTTAGTGTAACTGACTCAATGGACATCAGTTAGAGCAAACTGTGGGAGATGGTGGGGGACAGAGAAGCCTGATGTGCTACAGCCCATGGGGTCTCATAGAGTAAGACACAGCTTAGCAACTGTACAACAACTGTTTACCTTACAGGAGCAATCTAAATTATATAAGCTTTTGGCTCCTCAAAATCTGGCTCCTTTCCACATTCAGTTGTTTCATTTTTAATCTAGAGAAGAACATCCTTTTTCTCCCCATAATGTTAACTTGGTGGTGTAAATGGTTTTTTACATATGTTAACTCATTACATTCATCCTCTAAGGTAGATATTATTATTGTCCTCACTGTATGGGTGAGTAAACAAAGGCTCTGAAGCCTGAAGCAGCTTGCTAAGAGTCCAGAGCTACCATAAAGAGATAGGATTTAAACTCAAGTCTGAAGAACTCCAAATTCCTTTGGAGCATACCACCTCCTTTATAAAATACACTCAGGTTTTGTTAAAGAAAGGCCAGGGATCTAAGGAGGGAGAAAACTGAGAAATGTTTTAAAAAAATATGGAGGTGGGGTATAGTAGACTCCAGAGAGTAAGGACCTAGAACCACTCATTTCCCTAGCAATAGCATGAATTATTTTGGAAATTTTAAGAATTTCGATCCTGTGCAACTTGTTACATTTGCCATATTTTCCTTATTTTCTTTTCTTAGGTTGTTTATATCTAGGCTGCTATTGATAATGTTCAAACATACATTATATTTACAAAGATGGTTACTGCAGTATATCCTATAATAGTAAAAAACTGAGGCCAGCCTAAGTGTCCTTTGATAGAGCTTTAGTTAAAGAAATCATGGCACAGTCAGACAAAAGAATAGAATACAGTTAAAATGAAAATAAAACCAGAAGCAAACAGATCCATATAGTTCTATAAAATGATACGGAATTTTTCTAAGAAATAAGTCATTTGACAAATGCTTACTAGACTTCTGGTACTGATCAATTTATAATGTATATAAATGTCAAATCACTAAGTAGTACATCTGAAACTAGTGTAATATTGTACATCAACTGTATTTCAATAAAAATAAATAATAGATCACCCAAAATATGTTATTTGAAATAAGAACTTATAGATACGTAAATAAAATAGTATATTATTTGCAAATAGAAAGATAACATATGTTTGTGTGTGTGTGTGTGTGTTAGTCACTCAGTCGTGTCTGACTCTTTGCAACCCCATGAATTGTAGCCCACCTGGCTCCACTGTCCATGGAATTCTCCAGCCAAGAAAACTGGAGTGGGTTGCTATGCCCTTCTCCAGGAGATCTTCCTGATTCAGGAATCGAACCCAGGTCTCCCACATTGCAGGCAGATTCTTTACCATTTGAGCTACCTGAGAAGTCTAAATATTCCCAAGGGGATGTTCAAAGGAGCTAATTGTGGTGGCCTTTGGGGAAGGAAGTGGGAAGATAGGATGTAATATGCCGTTAAGAATTAGCCTCATACTTTTCTCTTGTTTTCTTTTTTTCTTACTTTGAGCATATATTAAATCAAAAGTCAATATTTTAAAAACTAGATAACGTTAGAGGCATAAAAATTAAAGTATCATTTATCAGGCACATGGGACCTGAGAGGTCTGTCAGGTGGAAACTTGAGAAGGGAAGTCATTGAGCCTGAGGAGGAGGAGAGGAGAGAACAAGGGAAAACACAGCTCTACTTCCTCATCACCAACCCTCTTTACGACAGGTAGTCACCAGGGAAAAGGCAATCTATGGTTCATCTTTCTTAAAATCAGAATCACCTTGGATAGCATGTAATAAATACAAGGTCTTGCTACTTTATTCCAGAATATCTGAACTGAAATATTTAGACTGGAATCCAGGAGGAGGCAATTTCCACACATTTTCAGTTAATTCAATGACATAATAAAATGTGAGACTTGTAGGGGTTAAGACCTCTATGGAAAGTGAGCTTGAGTCATACCTGTCATTGAATTCCCGATTACTGGGTTGGTGGGCCTTGGGGAGGTCTTTGTGGGCCACGTCTTGGTGGTGGTGGTCTGTGATGTCTTTCAGGAGAAGGTGGAGAAGGATAGTGATGACAATGTTGCTTTGGTGGGAGTGGTCTCTGCTGAGGTCCATCACCTTGTGGGCGTGGTCCCTGCTGAGGTCCATCACTTTGTGGGCATGGCCCCTGCTGAGGTCCATCACCTTGTGGGCGTGCTCCCTGCTGAGGTCCATCACCTTGTGGGGGTGGACTTTGCTGAGGTTCACCATCTTGCGGGGGTGAACTTAGCTGAGGTTCACCTTCTAGGTTTTCGCCATTAGGAGGGGCTCCAGGCGGTAGTGTTTCAGGTTCCTCAGGAGGTCTCTGAAAGTGCTCAGGGGAGACCTGGTCTGGGTTCTCTGCATCTGTAGGATACAGCACAGGAATAGAAGAACTTGGTGATGGAAGGCACCCCTCTTATTTTGATCTCTGGTCACCTTATCAGACAGTCCCTTTCTCCTAGGACTTGCTTGTCAACTACCAATTTCCCTCTTACCCTCATCTTCATTTTGCAGGGTTCCTATTCATCAACATACTAGTGATATTGAATAGTAATTCTGTGTTCTTGAGACAAACAGGTGTCCTCAATTTGGCAAAAATAAAGTTATTGGATATCTTGGAATTCTCAGAGGATGCTTCCAAAGATAAAAGAAAGCAAATAGATTTTTGATGTCAGTTATGTTGCCAGTTATATTTGGGGTCAGTGATGTAACCTGACATCTGTGACTTCACTTCTGGCCAGTTGAATGCATATGTGGAATTTGCCTCCTCTATGACCTGATCAGCAATAATAAAGAGAGACAGAGAGAAACACAAATAATGGTTTGCCTAAGGGTGACTAAATAATAGTGAGCAAAATTAATTACAGGGACAAAGGGACCCAGACTCCATTTCTTCTTAAACCATATATTTAGAGAGAGGAATATTAGGGAAGAAGGAACAAGTTGAGTGGTTGGCTCTCAATAGTCATTTCTGGTCTGAAGGTATATAGGCATAATTCTCCTGTGTCATCCAAGCTAATTGCTGTTGTTTAATCGTATCTGACTCTTTTGCGACCCCATTGTAGGCTGCTATGTTCTTCTGTTCATGGGATTTCCCAGGCAAGAACAATGGAGTGGGTTGCCAGTTCTTTCTCCGACGAATCTTCCCAACCAAAGGATTTAACCCTTGTCTCCTGTGTTGAAGCTAGATTCTCGACCTCTGAGCTTTCTGGGAAGGGTTTCTAGCATTAATCAGTTCTTGACAAGACAAAGATGATAGTAGGACACTGGAAAAATGAAAAGTAGCTAATGGAAAAAACAGTTGAATGAGCATTAATTAAGTCTTTCCATATATGGGGTAGGGAAGTCTTCACTGTTGCCTTCTAGGGAAAGAAGCAGAAGATGAAGTGTGAAGTAAGTTCAGGGCTCACAGCTGTTCTACAGGGAATGGGACTCTTCAACTACATCTCTATATCCCCGAAGTTAACTTGTCAGCCACTGTCTGTGATGCTATTGCAAAGGGGGGAAGACATGAAGCGATGGCAGGGTTGCTCCTGTGCTGAGGATCAATCACAAAGTCAAAGGGAAAAGGCAGTTTTGTCCTCTGTGTGTGTGTGTAGCTTAGTTGTTCTGTCATGTCTGACTCTTGCAACCCAATAGACTATAGCCTTCCAGGCTCCTCTGTCCTTGGGATTCTCCAGGCAGGAATACTGGAGTGGGTTGCCATTTCCTTCTCCAGGGGAATCTTCCTGAGCCAGGAACTGAACTCGGGTCTTCTGCCTTGCAGGCAGACTCTTTACCGACTGAGCTACAAGGGAAGCCTAGGATCCCTCAGATCATAATGCTAATTTAGGTGAAGTGCTGGGCTATTTCAATGTCATTTTTTAGTGGACTTCTGCCCTGTCAATTCATGAAATCCTTTACTTATGTTGACTTATATCCTATGAGAATTCTAAGATATCCATTCATGAAATCCTTTAATTATTTCTCAAGGTGGGGCAACCAGGAGTAAACAAGTGGATACAAGCTTGCCCATATTGGGTGCAGTACACTGAAATATTAAATGTGGGTGAGAGTAAAATGAAACAGCCAGTTTCTGGAATCTCTGTATCTACATGTAGAGAAAGAGAGAGAGATTATCCTAGTCTCTGTCTCTGAAATAGCTCTGAATGGGCTTCACCTCCTCCATCCATCTGGCACCTCCTAGCAAGGTCACTCTCATCTACTGCCTACTTTGATTACCATAACATCTTCACGAAGAAACATCTCTGTTCAAGTTGTTCCTTTTTTGCAATGCATCCTTCATAACACAGTAGAGAGACATTTGTTAAAAACTTACCTTGTCATTCCTCTGGTTAAAATTCTGGATTGGGTTGGAATCACACTTTAAATAAAGTATGAGGCCTTGGTGTCAATGAGGTGTGAAGGGCCTTATCCTTGTCTTAAGAACTCTGTACCTCATCTTTCATTTTTGTTCTCTCTTACCAGCTTCCTCACCGCAGTGTCATCCCTCAAGCCCCAAGCCGAGTCTCAGCACCCTCCCCTTTCTTTCTCTTACCATCAAACAGGCCTTGAGCTGAGCTCAGGGCCAGCAAGGCAACTGAGAGCGGGATCAGCAGCATCTTGGAGGAAGCTCTGGAATGTTCTCAGCTCTGGGCTAGGAGAAACCAGGCAGCTTCCCTTATAAAGGGGACCAGAACAATGTTATCTTTTGAGTTTCACACTGGGCAGAACTCGTCACTGTATAGACACGGTTAGAGTTGGGATTTAGTCCAACAGGATTGAGAGGTTAGGTGTTATCAATGTGTCACTTCTTAAAGGGACAGGATGTGACTTGGGCAAAGATTTTGAAGGAAGGATATCTAAGCAATCAAAGCAGATAGAATTGTTCTGTCATCATGTGATTTTCAGTCTGTTTAGTGGTCTGTTTCTCTGTCCTTCCAATGTGTTTTTCATATGTATGGGGTATAGTCAGTTCAGTTCAGTTCAGTCACTCAGTCGTGTCGGCTCTTTGTGACCCCACGAACCGCAGCACACCAGGCCTCCCTGTCCATCACCAGCTTCTGGAGTTTACCCAAACTCATGTCCATCGAGTCGGTGACCCCATGGATTATATAGTCTATGGAATTCTCGAGTTTGGAATACTAGAGTGGGTTGTCTTTCCCTTCTCCAGGGGATCTACCCAACCCAGGAATTGTACCCAGGTATCCCGTATTGCAGATGGGTTCTTTACCAGCTGAGCCACAGGGAAGCCCAAGAATACTGGAGCGGGTAGCCTATCCCTTCTCCAGCAGATCTTCCCGACCCAGGACTCGAACAGGGGTCTCCTGCAGAAGAAGTGAATTAATACATAGCTCCTAGAATCGGTCATGGATCGTATCATTTTATGTCTCTAAGAGTTCTTCCAAGCCACTTCCCTTTTCTAGAATCTTTTGTAAAATTATGGTTGGGTTTTATTTTTTCTAGAAAGTATTTTTAACCCCCTACCCCATGATAATTTAGTGGTTGCAATTGTGTACTCCAGCAAGATAGTCTGATACCCCCTTTAAAGCCTCAATTGCATGTCATGAATCTTCTATTTTGCAATTAGTTTCTACACTAGAGTCTATTTTCTCATTTTGTTCTCCAACAAAGTGTTTTTTTCTGTGCAGTATTCTTGCACTCCTATCTCCCCATTCTCTATCTGAATCTGAATCAATTCTCCTTGTGTTTTTTCCCTCTTATATCTAGCTTTTTTTGCTATGCATTTTGGAGGAATTCCTTTATTTGATCATCTAAATCAGGCCTTTATCCTCTTCACTATTTTGTTGCTTGTATTTCACAAGTACTGTGTTTCCAAATTTTAAAAAATTATCTGCAATCTTCTTTTCAGTTGAGTATTCTATTATGTTGAATAGTTATCTGCTTGTCCTTTTATTTTAGAACGAGATTTATCAATATCATCACCTGCCACTTATTTCAGAATAGGTGTAGCATTTATATAATTGTTCAATTTTTGTGTGTGCGCTCAGTCACTTCAGTCATGTCTGACTCATTGCGACCTTATGGACGGTAGCCCACCAAGCTCCTCCGTCCATGGGATTCTCCAGGCAAGCATACTGGAGTGGGTTGCCATGCCCTCCTCCAGGGGATCTTCCTGACCCAGGGATCGAACCTGCCTCTCCTATGTTTCCTGCACTGGCAGAAACAGGTTCATTTAAAGCTATTGTCACCTAGTGAAATTTTATGATGGTGTGCTTGGGGTATCTGAGGGAAAGCCACATATATATTGAGCTGGAAATCCCAAAGAACAGATCCCTTGACCAGTGTGGATGAGTAGGTCCCTTGCTATGCATATAAATCTGTGACTTTCTGATGGATTGCAGATAACATTACAGGAAGGCTTCCTAATAATTGGAGTTTTCTATAGATAACTGTGCCCTTGGAGGGTGACTGGGAAGATTGATTTCTTTCCTGGCATAATAA
Source organism: Okapia johnstoni (assembly GCA_024291935.2). NCBI lineage: Eukaryota > Metazoa > Chordata > Mammalia > Artiodactyla > Giraffidae > Okapia > Okapia johnstoni. The sequence continues at coordinate 19,137,418 of CM044320.1, read as the reverse complement.
GGGATTTATTTCAGAATGGGGACTGTATCCACATTTGGCAATGTGGAAAAGCTATGTAGCTAGTTGATGAGGCACATGGCTCCAGCTGGGCTTCGTGGGAGAAAATGAGCAGTTTCTTGGGATAAACAGATCCCCTTACAGTATTGGGATGACTGTTTCTGGTTTCCTCAGACAACAATTTGGAAAGGAAAGGGGAGAATATGGGTCCTGATCGGTGACTTTTGGTAGAACTTCCAGTGGGAAAGGAGAGTGAGAGATAAGGAAGAAAGGGAAGTGGCAGCTGACTTGAGTAGGGACTTGGAAAGAGTGGTCCTGCTCGAAGGCAGGCTTCCCTTTGGTTGGTGAGCTGTTCTAGGGGAGGGGTGGGTAGAAGAGAGAGTAGATATTCTATGTCATATTTTTCCAACCTGGCTTTATGTAGGTACTTCTAGCTTTATGCCATTAGTAGTGAGAACAACGTAAGCTTTTCTAGTTAGAGCCTGGTAGAACAAATATAATTTCCAAAAGTTCTTATTAAGACTTGCTAAAATTAAATGAAGTACATGTATATTTTGAGAAGAATTAGAATATATATTTACTAATTTGAGGACATAAAGCTGAGGGTTCTATCACGTTTGGTAGATACTGAAATCAAGTTTGAGAATACTCCCAGTTCAAAGATACAATCAACTGTGTATGAAGTTCTGTATTAGATTTAAAAGTGAATTACTCAAGTAGCAGTTTATGCAAAATCCAGTGTCATCTAGTAGGTAAGAAAATAAAATCATACTTAACATTCATTAACAGAAGTATGGTGAGTAGAGTTGGAGTTTAGCACGAACCTGGCTCTGAAGGAATGTTCCTGAGGTTTTCTTTTCTCCATCCATGAGGTTTGTCAGTCTTTTTCAGATAAGTTCATGAATGGGCTTGGTGACATTGTAGAGATATACCAGGATAGATTCTCATCATTGTACATGATTTCAAGATGGATGGAAATGCTCAGTGAAATCCAAATATTTACTTTCTACTTGATGTCAGGTTTCCTTTTAAATACTGGTTTTGTTATGCCCATTGTAAAAATGTCCTTCAACTCAGGAACTTTTCCCAACTTCGTAAGAAATGAGAGTGAATAGAAGTTATCAATGTACCACAACAGAATAAATATCAGAAACTGTATCCCTAGATGAAACAAAAAAACACACGCTAGAAGAAGAGGTATGTAAACCTCCCACCAAGGATGAGGTTTAAGGTTAAAGGAAAGTAGAAAACAATTAATTGCTTGGAGAAGCGTAAGCTCTTTAATCTTTGTTGAGACTTCCAAACAATCCTTCAAGTTTTATTCTAATTATAAGTGACAATCTGGCTTTTTTTATTTTACATTTTCTTCATCAGAAATGTGTTGACTAATATCCTTTATCATGAACAACCCTTCCTTACTAGATTTTAAGGGAATTCTGTTAGTAATAAGTCTAGAATTTTAAGCTAAAACCTACATGTTAAAAATTCAAGCAACATTTTATTTGTAAAAATTCATGGCATTCAATACTTTTACTACTAAACAAGATATTAGGAAAATAAGTGAAATAAATATTAAATTCAAGAAAACCGAAAAAGGGAACACAAAGACAGAAACCCAATAGAAGAGACAAAAACATAAAGCTAAAATCAGAATGAAAACAGAATTTTATATGAAGCCAAGACTGTTATTTGCAGTAAATAAATAAAACAGTAAGCGAACTCAATTATGAAAGAACCCATGAGAGGTTAAATGAAATCAGTTTAGAAATTTATGGCACAACTCTATGCCAACTGATTTTAAATTCTGAATAGAGGAGACTATCAATAAAATATAAATGAATACAGTTAAGTCAGGATTATATGAATAGACCAATATCAACGGATGAGACTGAGAAAGTTATTAAAAAGTTCTGTGCTGTGCTATACTTAGTCATGTCCGACTCTTTGTGACCCTATGGACTGTAGCCTGCCAGGCTCCTCTGTCCATGAGGATTCTCCAGGCAAGAATGCTGGAGTGGATTGCATGCCCTCCTTCAGGGGATCCTCCCAACCCAGAGATAGAACCCAGGTCTCCTGCATTGCAGGCAGATTCTTTACCATCTGAAACACCAGGGAAGCCCCAAAAGTATTAAAAAGTTACCCTTGTTAAAAAAGGACAGTTCAGGAACTTCCTTGGTGGTCTGGTGGTTAAGAACCCACCTTGCAATGCCGAGGACGTGGGTTTGATCTCTGGTTGGGAAACTAGGATAGCACATGCTGCAGGGCAACTGAGCTCACACCTCAAACTACTGAGCCTGGACACAATTAGAGAGTCCATTCACCACAACAAAGATCCTGCATGATGCAACAAAGACGCCATGTGCCTCAACTAAGCCCTGACACAGCTAAATAAATAAGTAGATATTTTTAAAATTGGCTAATTATTATTAGCCAATTAATTAGTTAACTAAAAAAGGACAGTTCAATATCATTTTATTTTATTTTTTTTCAATATCATTTTAAATGTTAGTTCTTTTAAATCTACAGGAATAGACAACTGTGCTATTTAAACTACTCTACAACATAGAGAAAAAGGAAAATTCCACACTTATTTTCATAAAGCTATCACTATTTTGACAATAAAATATTCTATATAAGCAGAAATATCTAAGTAACAGTTACATAACAAAAAATGAACAAATATATATGCTTATAAATTCTTTTAAGTTTTTTTAAGTAATAAAAACATTGAGAACAATCTTGCTGCTCTTCAATCATTTAATGCAACCATGAAAATCATCATCATGAGGAAAGCCCCCAATGGTCCAGCGGTTGGGGTTGGGAGGGGCTACCTAGGTGGCCCTAGAAGTAAAGAACCTGCCTGCTAATGCAGGAGATACAAGAGACTCGGGTTCAATCCCTGGGTGGGGAAGATCTCCTGGAGAAGGAAATGGCAACCCACTCCAGTGTTCTTGCCTGGAGAATCCCATGGACAGAGGAGCCTGGAAGGCTACAGTCTATGGGGTTGCAAAGAGTAGGACATGATTGAGTGAGTGCACACACACACACACACACACACATACCAGTGGTTAGGGCTCAGTGAGGGGCCTGGGTTCTATCCCTAGTTAGGGAACTAAGGTCCCACAAGCCAAGTGGTGTGGCTATATATATATGCTTAGTCACTCAGTCGTGTTCCACTCTTTGTGACCCCATGGACTGTAGCCCACCAGGCTCCTCTGTCCGTGGGATTCTCCAGGCCAAGAATACTGGAGTGGGTTGCCATGCCTCCTCCAGGAGATCATCCCAACCCAGGGATCAAACCCAGTTCTCCTGCATTGCAGCCAGATTCTTTACCGTCTGAGCTACTAGGGAAGCCCAAGAATACTGGAGTGGGTAGCTGATCACTTCTCCAGGGGAACTTCCCAACCTAGGGGTCAAACTGGGTCTCCTGCATTGCAAGCGGACTCTTTACCAGCTGAGCTACCAGGGAAGCCCATATAAACATATATATATCTTTGTCATGAGATTTGATCAAGAAAATGAAATAGAACACATATATTTACATTTCCTTTGGACTCAAATTCTCTGAAATGATAGAAAGTACTTTCAAAAAAAATGATTTCATAACATTTCTGAAAATTAACAGCATTAACTGAAAATATTAACAGAGATCAGTACCTGAGACTATTAACTGAGAATTAGAAATTTTTAAAGACTTCCTGAAGGTAGCATAAGCTGTAGATTAATGGAGAAAAGTGGAAGGAAACCCTTAGAGTTAAAAGCACATGCAAGAGGAGACAGTTAAGGAGGTGAGAATGGCTCAGTATTGAAGTTGAGTGGATATCAGGAGTAGGAGGTGGCCTTCAAGGAAATGTTGCAATGGTTAATTGAGATAACCTGCATTGAGAGCCTGCATCTTCAACACTCTGCCTCTCCTAACAATACTAAAGAGAGAACTCAAGCGCACTCACCTCTTGGTTAAAACACTGAATGTGTTTTCTGTTCTAACATCTAATAGGCAGCAATTTCTAGAGAAAATTTTCTAGACAAAATTTCCAGAGCAATTTTCTAGAGAAAATTGCAGCTGTTTGCTGACAATGATCATAAGTTTTTGGGAAAATGGTTTGAAAGAAGCACATAATAGTTGTACAGAAATGAGTGTGAAAATGCAAAAAGTCCTTTTTCCTTTAGTGATAATCAGCAGATGGTACAAGACAACCTGAAAGGACTCTTAACCAAATTTGTTTTTAGTAATCCTGAGAAGATAGTGAGTGTTTTCAGAAGATTTGGGAAGGGAACTGAAGCCTTGACAGAGTTTTCTAAAGAGATTCATTTCCTAGTAATTTATAGGAAAGAATCAATAAAGAGAAGGGCATGGACAATAATTTTTAAAGATTTGTATCTCAGATTTGGGGGCTTCCCTAGTGGCTCAGTGGTAAAGGATCTGCCTGCCAATTCAGGAGATGAGGTTTCGATCCCTGGGTCAGGACAATCCCCTGGGGAAAGAAATGATAATTCACTCCAGTATTCTTGCCTGAGAAATCCCATAGACAGAGGACCCTGGTGGCCTACCGTCCATGGGGTCAAAAAAGAGGCACGACTTAGTGACTGAACAACAGCAGCAACATCTCAGAGTTAAAATTTTCTGAATAATGGAACCTCTTACATGAAATGGCCAATCTTGCTATTGAATTGAGAACAGAAGTAATAGTTGTTTCTCAAGCTTGGACATGCCTGCTTAAATATTGCAGCAGATCAGGGGAAAGTCATTCTGCCAACGATGGTCACAGTCAGCCATGAGAAACTAGAGTGTTCCAAAGCATGACCTTTCCTTGTTGGGGAAAGATGGCGTTACAACTTGGAAGACTGCAGATTATCCAATAGCCAAAGCCAAGAGAAATGAATGTCTGATCCCATGCCTTAAGTGTCCTAGATATTGAGATTGTTAATGGCCTCAAATTAAATCATATGACAACTGTGATGTCTTTGGAGCCTATTAAAAAACAGATAGCAAAGACTGTTCTTTTAAAATAAGCAATGAGGTGGACATTTCAGTCATTCTGACTCTTCTGTCATCGCTCTGTTCTCTACTCAAAGAAATATTATACAACATTAGATGTTGCCATATGAATTTCACCTTGCAAGGGAGTCTTTTAAGAATAATGTCTGAGAATATATGAATTCTTGACTTACTTTTAAAAAAGTTAGGGAAACGATGGATAATGAATATTGTCACATCACATAAGCAGCCTCAGAATAACAATATTAATACTACCACCAGCTGCACGATTTTTGACAGCATTAAATTTTATTCATTTATTTTTGCATATACTCTCTCCATTTCCCTATCTTATTTTTAATTGGGTTTCCCATTTAACTGGATTGTCAGATCATATAGCCATTATTTTCTCTCTTTTAACTTTCATTTGTTTTAGTTCCACAAGTAACCGTATGTTTTATGCTCTACCAGTATTTATATTGATTTTCCCTAGGCATTTTGGTTGTCTGAGACTCATTCTCCAATAAATTCATTAAGAAGGACTCATGAGAACAACAGTCCCATAGTTAACAACTGTTTATATACTTTTACTGGAGTGTTATTTTTGCATATAGAAACATCACACTTGCTTTCTCTCCACATCTTTAATAGGTTACTCCGCTTTCTTTTATCAAAGAGTGTTACTGTAAAGAACTCTTAGAATAATCTATTTTTATTCCTGTTGTAAGTCATTAGCAGTTTTTTATAGATGTCCAAGGAATTTTTTTCTTTTTCTTTAAAGTCCAATTATCATATTAAGACACGGCTTCATGTTAGTTGTTCTGGGTCAGTATTCTCGGCAAATTTGTTCTTTCAACTTCTAGTTTCAAAACTTTTAAAAAGAAATTTCAGGAACATTTCTTGAGTTAGTGTTTTTAGAATTTATTCTATTAAATTGCTGTGTTTTCCTTCTTTAAGGCCTCCTAATAACTGTAGGTTGGCTCTTCTTTGGCTAGTTCTCAATAATTTTTACTTCCTCTAAAATCCCCTTTTTAATTAATCTTTTCATTCCTTTTGATTTTAAGGGTTTTTTTTTTCCCTTTTCATCTCTAATTTCTTTTAGGCGCTTTTGTTGTATGTATTATTTTCATTTTCTTTCTAGTTCAGACTTTGTTTAGGAAGTGTTTGATTTTTTTTTTCCTTTTATTTCTAATTCTTCTCTGAGTCCTGTTATCTCATTTCTAGTAGAAGGTTCTGGAGTTTTTGTTTTTTGCTGTATCTTTTCTGTGCTCATCTTTTTGAAGTATTTTCATTATCCCTAGGGATGTTATTCTTTTTATTATTCTCATTTTTCCTCATTAAAATTTTGTAGGCGATTTGACTTACATTCTTTAGCATTAAAAATTGGTCCATGAAATCACTTTTACATACACCTAAACTTTATAGGGAAGCATGGGTCAGATAGACAACTTTCCTAACTTCACAAAGCTTAACTCTTCTCATTTTATTAAAAATTTTAGAGGCTTCCCTGGTGGCTTGGTGGTAAAGAACCTGCCTGTCAATGCAGGAGACACGGGTTCCATCCCTGGTCCAGGAAGATCCCACATGTCACGGAGCAACTAAGCTCGTGTACCACAACTACTGAGCCTGTGCTCTAGAGCCCGGGAACCGCAACTATTGAGCCCACAAGCCACACCCACCGAAGCCCAGGAGCTTAAAGCTCTGCAACAGGAGAAGCAACTAGGGAAACGAAGACCCAGCACAGCCAAAATCAATCAATCAATAATATTAAATCCCGTGTGTTGAAATCTAACACAGAAATCATTTCAAAAATTGTAATGGTTTGTTTTGTGACATTTCCTGGCCATGTTCTTATCCTACATTTTTGTCCAGATTGTCTCTTCGTTTATCTGTTTTATCTCTGTTCTGCTCAATTTTTTATTACTTTGGCAGTTTCTGCTCACTGCAGGGCTCTGTTTGTAAGGGAGCTGAAGGGGTGTTTGTGACGCAGACAGTTCCCACCCCTTCAGACCTCCTTTAGGACCCTCACACTCAGCTGTACCCGAAGTGGGCAAAATCCCTGTTTCAGCTGCTTTTCTCATATTGGTCCTCTACTCATTTTGGTGATTACTGGCTGGCTGTTTTGGACATCTTAGTCTGATCAGAAGTAGCTTTTAGGGACTTCCCTGGTGGCCGAGGGGCTATGACTCTGAGCTCCCAGTGCAGGGGCCCGGGTTTGATCACTGGTCAGAGAACTGATCCTGCCCGTGTGCCACAACTCAAGATCCTGCATGCTGCAACTAAAAATCCTGCTGCAGTGAAGATCGTGCCTGCCACAACCAAGACCTGGCACACCCAAAAAAATTAAAGAAATTTGTTTTAAAGCACCTTTTGTTTTTTTGTTTCTCAGTTGGTTTTTATGCAAGACTTTTAAAAAATTCAAAGAGAGAGTCATTAATATTTTCAGTTTGGGAAAGTGACCGCTTTCTTAAAAAAATCATGTTATTAATTTATTTCTCAGAAATATTCTAAGTGCTAGGACCTAGTGGCTCAGATGGTAAAGAATCTTCCAGCAATGCAGGAGCCCCCAGTTCAATTTCTGGGTGTAGAAGTTATGCTGGAGAGGGATTGCCTACCCACTGCAGCATTCTTGGGCTTCCTTTATGGCTCAGCTGGTAAAGAATCCACCTGCAATATCGGGAGACCTCGGTTCGATTCCTGGGTTGGGAAGATTCCCTGGAGGAGGCCATGGCAACCCTCTCCAGTATTCTTGCCCGGAGAATCCCCATAGGCAGAGGAGCCTGGCTGGCTACAGTCCACGGGGTCACGAAGAGTCGGACATGACTGAGCAACTAAGCACAGCACAGGAATACAGAAATGAGCAAAATAGAGAAAACTCCTGTTCTCATGGAATTTGCCTTTTAGGTGCAAGAAGGACAACAGACAAAACCAAAACCAATCTAATCTATGTCTGATAGTAATAAGTGCCAAGGAGGGAAAAACACTGGGGAAGGAGGGTATGGGTGATCAGGGTTGGGTAGACGTGGGAGGCCTCACTGAACAGGGAACTTTTGCAGAGAGACATGTGGTACTTAGCAGTGAAACGTGGATTTCAGGCAGAGGGACCATCCTCAAGGCTGTGAGGCTGGAGGAGCCTGGAGTGTTGGAGGAACAGCTGGAAGGCAGTGCAACAATAAAGGTGTGGGTGTGGGGCAGATCTTCCGGCTACGAAGGAGCTGGGTGCGGGTGGTAGGCAGATCACGTAGGGTCTTGTCACCAGTGAAGACTTCAGATCTACTTCATTCAGACTCTAGCCTGCACCCTGTGTCACCTGGATGTCAGGTATTCCCCTTCCCACCAGAGATCTCAGAGCCTCAGCTGCCTGTGCCTGAAGAACCTGTTACTTCTGAAGTTGTCAAAAATTACTTCCCTCCACCTCCTGATCTTGGAGTAATGAGGGCGTCCAAATGTGAGTCCCTGGCTAGAGGATCCATGGATGACCAGTTAGGAATAATCAGTGTAGGATTTGATGTCATGCACCACTTGAAGGTTATGGGACCTTGGTCAGATCACTTTCTTCGATGAACCTCAGTGTCTTTGTTCAAAAAATGGAAATAATAAAAGAATATATAACATAAAACTGGTGTGAAGAATAAATGAAATAACATCATACTCAGCATATAATGCAGGCTAAATACATGTTAGCTTTATTATTTTAAAATAAAATTTGATTATGTATTCAATCTATGAATTTTCTTCTCTTTGGCTTCTGGTTTTATTGCATGCTTGTAACAAGGTTTTCTGGTCTAAGATATCTATATATATTTTTTATATATTATACATACATAGTTTATCTACATGCAATTTATCTGTATATATTTAATTTTTCTTCTGGTATGCTTTAAAATAGTTTGATTTGAAATTTAAAACCTACTATTGGACAGCTTCTATGGTACAAAAACATATCAATCTATGGATATATGTCTATGTGTAACAGATTCACTTTGCTGTACACCTGAAACTAACACAACATTGTAGATCAATTATACCCCAATTAAAAAGTATATATCAATCTAACTTCAATTTCGAGTACATGACTGGTCAGTTGTTGCTCTATTGAATCATTTATCTTTTTTCTACTAACTAGGAAATTCACTTTATCATATAAGTTCTTACACATTCTTCCATCTGTACTTTCCATTCTCATATTGTTGGTTTACTCTATCAAAGCCAAATTTTTCTGTTTACAGCATACTTGTCATGTTTCAGTGTATGAAATATCATTTTTTGCTCCCATTGTTTTTATGTTTCAGACTTTTTCCTGCTATTCTTATTTAGTTTTTCAGTTGAACATCATGATAGTTTAAAAAATGTATTCAATAAATACAATGTGTTGATATTATATTTCTCAATTGATTTGGGCCTAACATCTTTACAATATTTAGTCTTTTTAAAAAGAAACAAGGCAAGTCACTTTGTTAATTAAAAACTTGCCCCACATGTAGACTTTTAGAGTATTGTTACAAATTGACTCTGTAAATTCTTAACCAATTCCTGGATATTTTTTGTATTTTTGATTGTTGTATTGTGGTTTTTTTTTAATTGTATTTTGAAACTTATCATTGGCAATATAAACAAAGTATCTTTTGTTGTTCAGTCTCTCAGTCTGTCCGACTCTTTGCGACCCCATGAATTGCAGCACGCCAGGCCTCCCTGTCCATCACCAACTCCTGGAGTCTACCCAAACCCATGTCCATCGAGTCAGTGATGCCATCCAACCATCTGTGGAGAAAACAACAGACATTTGGCTCAAAGGACAGAGGTCAATGTGAGACCATGAGCATTTTGATTGCTTTCACTTCTTTTTCTTCTATTTGGAAATTTTCCTAACATCTTTAAGCTACTTTACAATCAGGAGGAACATAGCTGTGCTAGGTGGTCATTTATCCCTTGGCTTAGCCATTTGTTCTGATGTGGGGAATGAAAAGAAATGATCAAAATGGAGATAATATAAATGCTAGAGGATAATCAAAGAAGTAGAAAAAATATTCCTGAGTGGAAAGAAAGACTGATTTTCAATTCAAAAGGACTATTGAGCCCTGGATAAGCATACTGAAAAAAAATAGACATACTTTTTCATGCATCCTAGCAAATGTACCATGTTCCAAAGATAAAGAGAAAAACCACACATGCTTCTGGATGAAAACAAAGGTTGCCTACCAAGGGAAGATAGCTGGACGGTCTCCAGTTAGAAGACAAGGAAGTAGTCTTTACGGATCTCCAAAGAGAAAGGGTTGTGACCTTTATTTTGTCAGTCATGCTATTACTCTAGTGTGAGGGTAAAATCAAGTCCTTTATCAATATTCCAGGATCCAGAAATACCACCCATGCAATTTTCTGAAAAAAACTGAGCTAATCAAAACAAAAGTATTAGGAAAAGAGGCCTCAGATCAAGCATAACATTAAACACATGTTACGGGTGTGCTAAGTCACTTCAGTTGTGTCTGACTCTGTGACTCAATGGACCATGGCCTGTCAGGCTCCACTGTCTGTGGATTCTCCAGGCAGGAATACTTGAGTGGGTTGCCATTTCCTCTCCATGGTAGGAACATGGTAGACATTCAATAAATATTTGCTGATTTGAATGAATGGATTTTGATTTCAGTGGTTTTTATGAGGCTAGGTAATGGCAAATAAAAGATAAAATGATTAGTACTACCTTTGAAAATGTATCTGTTTCTGTGTTCACTGGAACAATATGAGAGCAGAAAGATAAAAATGAATGGTCATTATTTGGCATATTATAAATTTTGATCTCAGTGGGGACAGTGTGTTGGTTAAAGGACATCTGTGTGTGTTCTCACTCAGTCATGCCTGATTCTTTGTAACGCTGTGGACCATAGCCTTCCAGGCTCCTCTGTTTATGGCATTTCCCAGACAAGAATACTAAAGTGGGTTGCCATTTCCTTCTCTAGGGGATCTTCCTCATTCAGAGATTAAACTTGCATCTCTTATGTCTCCTGCATTGGCAGGCAGATTCTTTACCACTGGGCCACCTGGTAAGCCCAAAGAAATGGGCTTCAGGAAATTTTTTTTTTCCTTAGGATAGATTTACTGAAATTAATATTTCTAGCCTGGATTTCGTGACCCTGGTGGCTCAGATGGTAAAGAGTCCACCTGCAATGCAGGAGATCCAGGTTCGATTCCTGGGTCAGGAAGATCTCCTGGAGAAGGAAATGGCAACCCACTCCAGTACTCTTGCTTGGAGAATCCCATGGACAGAGGAGCCTGGCGGGCTACAGTCCATGGGATGGCAAAGACTGGGACAGGAGTGAGCGAATTTAGTTTGTTTTTGTTACAGCACAATGTTTTTCTAATTTAAAAAAAAATTAAATGACTCTGAGTGGGTTATCTGACCTGCCTCCTGAGAAATCTATATGCAGGTGAATAAGCAACAGTTAGAATTGGACACGGAAAAACAGACTGGTTCCAAATCGGGAAAGGAGTATGTCAAGGCTGTATATTGTTTATTTAACAATAAACTTATTTAACTTATATGAAGAGTTAACTTATATGCAGACTACATAATGAGAAATGTTGGACTGGATGAAGCACAGGCTGGAATCAAGATTGCTGGGAGAAATATCAATAACTTCAGATATGCACATGATACCACTCTGATGGCCGAAAGTGAAGAAGAACTAAAGAGCCTCTTGATGAAAGTGAAAGAGGAGAGTGAAAAAGTCAGCTTAAAGCTCAACATTCAGAAAACTAAGATCATGTCATCCTGTCCCATTACTTCATGGCAAATAGATGAGGAAACAGTGGAAACACTGGCAGACTTTTTTGGGGGGGCTCCAAAATCACTGCAGATGATTACTGCAGCCGTTAAATGAAAAGACGCTTGCTCCTTGGAAGGAAAGTTATGACCAACCTAGACAGCATATTAAAAAGCAGAGACATTACTTTGCCAACCAAGTTCCATCTAGTCAAAGCTATGGTCAGTGTATGGATGTGGTCATGTATGGATGTGAGAGTTGGACTATAAAGAAACCTGACACCAAAGAATTGATGCTTTTGGACTGAGGTGTTGGAGAAGATTCTTGAGAGTCCCTTGGACAGCAAGGAGATCCAACCAGTCCATCCTAAAGGAAATCGGTCCTGAATATTCATTGGAAGTTTTGAGTAAGCTCCAGGAGTTGGTGATGGACAGGGAGGCCTGGCGTGCTGCGGTCCATGGGGTCACAAATAGTTGGACACGACTGAGCGACTAAACTGAACTAAATTGAATGGGTCATACATCCTCTGTTTTGTCATACTCTCCACTCTTGCTTCTTGTACCATTCTTCACACCATTAATTTTTATCAATTCCACGGTGCATGAATGCTTTTGAGTTTGTGAACAGTAGTTAGACTGCAATGCTTCTTAGGGGATCAAATGAGTTTACAGAACCACAAGGGACGTAAAATAACATACTGAGAGTCTTGGGCTTTCTATGGGAACTGATTGATATAAAACAGGTAAGATGTGGTGAGTCCTCATATCTCCAGCTGTGGTGGTAGCTAGTGTTGGACATGAAACTTGGTGTCTTCCTTGGAGCACGCAGAGCTTCCTTACATTTCTGTCTGTTGACATGCGGGGGCTGACCGAGTGTGGTTGTGATCACTGGAGCATTCTGAGAAGGGGTCCTTTTCTTCTAATACAATAGAAAACAAATAAGACATCCTTTCTAAAATGAAACAATAAAATTGTTTCACTTTTGAACGCTGCTGTAAACATTCTTGCTATGGTCTTAGGTGCCTATATAAAAATACTCAAAATAAGAAATTTAACCCAGAGCTAAACATATAGTAGAGGTTTCCCTCATAGCTCAGTTGGCAAAGTATCCGCCTGCAATGCAAGAGACCTGGGTTCAGTCCCTGAGTCAGGAAGATCCCCTGGAGAAGCAGATGGCAACCCACTGGAGTATACTTGCCTGGAGAATCCCATGGACAGAGGAGCCTGGCAGGCTACAGTCCATGGGGTCGCAAGAGTCGGACATGACTGAGAGAATAAACCACCGCAGACATATAGTAGGAGTTCTATAAATGTAACCTATTATGTTTATCATTGTTGTGATTACTTTTATAATTAGAAAAATGTACGACTAATTCGGTTTATAATTCCTCATCAGATATTGATTTCTTCCTGATTAATTTCTTGGCTCACTTCTAGTATTATTGTGATATTTTTTAAAAGACATACCTAAACAAGAGGGCATATATAACAAATAGAACAACTCTCAACCTTGACAAAACCCACCGTAATTAGTACAAGCATCTTTTATGCTAATAAGAGCAGAAAGTTCTGGAAAACTATTTCCTGTGGGCTATAACTTGTAGACTTACTGACATGAGGATATTGTTGATGTCTTATACCTTGATTCCAGTAAAGCTTCAGATATATACTCTTGTAATACTTGTGGACAAAACAAAGAATAAGAACTTTAATATAGGGCAATTAGGTATATTTGTAAACGATCTCATAATTCTGTTTAATGGTAGGCTATAGGGCATGCCACAGACTCTGTTCTTCCCATTCTGGACAGTGTTCTTTTTTTTTAAAATGAAACTTTTAATCTGTATTTTTTAAAATTTTATTTCTTTTTTAGTTGGAGGATAATTAATTTATAATGTTTTATTAGCTTCTGCTATATGACAATGTGAATCAGCTATATGGATACATATATTCCCTCTCTTGTAATCCTCCCTCCCACCCACCCCCCCCAATTCCACACCTTAGATCATCCCAGAGCACTGAGCTGAGCTCCCTGTGCTATACGGCAGCTTCCCACTAGCGATCTGTTTTACACATGGTGGTGTATATACGTCAGTGCTATTCTCCATTCATCCCATCCTTTCCTTCCTCCTGTGTCCACAAGTCTGTTCTCTATGGTAGACAATGTTCTGATCAATGTTTTTCTCACATACTTGGATGAGGATACACTTTGGTTGATTTCCAAAACTTACAGTCTATAGATTCTTACCTTAGATTATCTTCCACAGCTAAAGGTACAGACACAAATTTGGCAGGCAATGAAAATACAAAAGGAGTGATGGAATATCAGTACTTGTATTTGCATGATAGCAAACATGAGATTATCTTGTCACCCATCAATCACCTCACATGGAAAATTGCAGCCTATAGCTATGGTAATATATGTATAATATATATATAATAATATATACAGCAAGTGACTGGACTAGAAGAAAGGAACAAGGCTGGTATTCATGGAGAAGGAATGGCCATTACTATATTATTAGCAGTGGTTGCTTTAGACCTGGGCCAGATCCATGATCTAGATACCAAGCGGGAAAATTTAATATATTCAGCAACACAGAGAATTTAATGTCCTTGGATCACATACTGAAAATGGGAAAATGAGTATGATAATGATTTATATTAAAAAAATTTAGGTTTGATTACATTCATTAGTATTCCCCATAAGGCTTTTGCATATTCCTAGATACTTGATTTTTGCTGAGATAATGGTAATTTTTTCTTTTAAAAGAATAATTCATTTTAACTCTTGATGGTACAAAGAAATGGAATGGATTTTTACATTTTGTTTTGTGTCTCTTGATCTTATTCGTACAACGTATTAAGGAATATGTTTGGATTTTCATGTACTATCAATCATAATGTATGAGTAAAGATAGTTTTATTTCAAGCTTTACAATTTGTATCTTTTATATAATTTTCTGATCTTACTGAGATTGGTGAAAACTTCCAAAATATAAACTTAGATGTTTATTGCTGATTTGGTCTCAGACTCAAAGGGAATGATTTCTATGTGCCATTGATAGGTGTAGTTTTTACTCTAGGTTTTTATAGACTACTTTTTATCAGAAAAAAGAATATTTCATATTGTTTCCAGCTTTCTGAGAATGTTTATTGTGAATAGATGTAGAACTCTACCAAACTTTTTTCCCTTTTGGTGTTTCTCCTTGAATCTGTTAATTTATTGATTATATTAATTGATTTCCTAATGCTTCATTATTGAGATTGCATTGACTATGTAATTGATGGCAGTTTGGTTTCTATTTAGTTAAGCTGTTCTTACTATGTTAACTAAGGACCCTCTTGGTGCTTCCTTGTAAGTGGCTTTTTATTAATATCAGGAAATATTGGTTATGCTTTCCTTGTAATGGCTTCCCAGTTGGCACAGTAAGAAAGAATCAACCTACCAATATAGGAGATGCAAGAAATCTCAGTTTGACCCTTGGGTCAGGAATATCCCCTGGAGTGGGAAATGGAAACCCACTCCAGTATTCTTACCTGGAAAATTCCCATGGACAGAGGAGCCTGGAGGGCTATAGTCCATGTGGTTGCAAAGAGTCAGACGTGACCAAGCACACACCACACACTTTTCCTTGTGATACTCCTTGCTCTTGATTGTTTTGAAACTGTAATCTCTTGGTTTCCATTCTCCATTTGCCGGTATTTTCATCTTTCTTTGGTGTTTTCATCCTCTAGTGTTCCTCATGGACCTGGGAGCTCATCACCTCTTATGAATCAAGTATACACTGATGATCCTTAGCAGTCTGCTTGGAGCCCAAATTCCTTTTCTGAGCTGCAGTCATAAATACCCAAGTGCCTTCCCATGTTTCCTCTTGGATGACTTACAGATAGTCCAAAATGATCAAAACAGAACTTGTCATCTTCCACCTTTTCTTCTTTTTCCTACCCTAATAGCTTCTAAACCTGTTATTTCTCCAACGATTCCCTCAGGTCACTGTATTCCATGTATCCAGGAGCAAAACAAGCATGCTGTCATTGTTGGCTTCTCTTTCTCTTTATAACCCCCAAATCCACCACCAAGCCTTACTGATTCTACTTCCTGGATGCTTCTCATTGTTGTGAATGTCTCTCTATCTCTAGACATTACTTTATTAATAGTTATATGTACCATTCTCCTCTTGAAAACAGAACCAAATTTCTTGCTCTAGCCAATAAATTCCTTCCTCTCTTTTTTCTTTCCCTTCTTCCTTCCTGTTCTTTCCTTCCTCTTTTCTTCCATTCTTTCTTTCTTCTTATAATTTTAAATATTTGTCCTAAATAAAAATATTTTTTGTACAAAATAACTTACCAACAGTTCATTACACATTATTGTTCTTGAAAAATATACTTTAAAAATTAGTAGAATTTAACTGAGGAGTGTGACAGCAGCATTGAAAAGGTTGAATTTTTTAATGATTTTATTCATTCTGGGGGGATGTTATCTGGCAACACTTAAATGCTTGAATAATTAACAGTAACAATAGAATGCCTACAAACACACCAAGATACAGAGTTTGTAAAGCTCACTTCTGATGCATTAGTGGCTTTGGTCAAAATTATTGTTCCTAGAATATAGAACAGATACATTTGTTCACTATTTTCTTATTTAAACTAAAACAGTTTTCTACCTATTCTCTGCCTACTATTTAATTGTGCAGGTTACTAAGAGTAAACTTTCAGTTAGAAGACTTTTATTTCAGAAAAATGTGGGTTTTGGTGTCTTTTTGTAATTGTTCAATCAGTCCAAATTACTTGCCAGTTTCCTCACGAAATTTTAAATATCTTAAAAATCCAAGGAAACTATTACCTCCCTTTCTCTCCAGACAATGTTTGTAGTTACCTTTTCCGTGTTCACATTACATTTTATTTTTACTTCTATCTTGTTATTTTTTTCTGAGTTTTGACTATTTTATAGATTTCCTAATGCTTTCTTTGTTCTTTTTTGTATTAACCTATTCCGCATTTGGAAAAAATTCTGACACAAAGTAGGCACTCACTCATAAAATATAATCATTGAATAATACCTAAATTACTTAGATTATTTCTAAAGCAAGCTAAGATATTTTGATCCAAATAGTATAGGATTTCTGGTGAGGAGGAAAGTACAATCAGTGAAAAAGAACCTCTCCATATTTGCATGCAGATTTGCCTTGAACATTTTCATCACCACCACAAGTGGAAAATTTCAGTCTCTGCCCATGATAAATGTACACATAAACTATTTGGCTTGAAAATTAGTAGCTCTCTCAAAGAAATAAAACCATTCCCATGAAAGTACTTGAGATTGTAAAACTTGGCAGATCTTTCTGGATTGATATTGACATTACAATCAAAGCAGAAAGGTTTTCTAGGTATGAGACTGTATCCAACAGCAAGAATTCTTCTTCAGACTGGAACTGCAATGAAGGCACTGAAGATAAGGATCAGAAATGGATGCTGTTCTGCTGTAGCTTCATTCTAATTTTTTCATTGAGATGTAGTATTAGAAATCTGGGTTTCTTCCAGTGGAAATGTTCCCTGGGTTGAGTACAGTCTTTCTGATATTGTCAGGAGTGGAATTCTTAATCGGAATTCTAGGCAATGTGTTCATTGGACTGGTACTCTGCTCTGAATGCATTAAGAACCAAAAGACATCTTTATTTGACCTCATCCTCATTGGCTTGGCTATCTCCAGAATCAGTCAATTACTGGTTCTTTTTTTGGAATCACTTATAATGGGACTAGATCCACAGGTATTTGTCATTTTTAAACTAGCAAAACCCATTACTTTACTTTGGAGAATATCTAATCATTTGACTACGTGGCTCGTCACCTGCCTAAGTATTTTCTATCTCCTTAAGGTAGCTCGTTTCTCCCACTCTCTTTTTTTCTGGCTGAAGTGGAGAATGAACAGAGTCATTCTTGTGATACTTGCATTTTCTTTGATCTTTCTGATTTTGGACACTCTATTGTTAGAAACATTTAATGATCTCTTCTGGAATTTAATAAATGAAGGCAATTGGACGTTAGCTGAAAGTAAAACTCGTTATATTAAAAGCGAGGGTCTTCTTAGTTTCTTTTATTTCATTCCTATTGTTCTGTCCCTGCTCTCATTGCTTTTTGTATTTCGGTCCTTGGTGAAACACACCAGAAATTTGCAGCTCAATTTTGTGGGTTCCAGGGACTTCAGCACAAAGGCCCATAAAAGAGCCATGAAAATGGTGACATCATTCCTCTTCCTTATCATGGTTCATTTTCTTTTCACACAATTGGCAAATTGGATATTTCATAGGTTTTTGGACAATAAGTTCACAAAGTTCATCATGTTAGCACTACATGTCTTTCCTTCAGGCCACTCGTTCATGTTGATCCTGGGAAATAGCCAGTTAAGACATATAGCCTTGAAGGTACTGAATCATCTTAAAAGCTCCTTGAAAAGACAAAACCCATTGGCTTTATAGAAACACTTTTCAGAGTCTTTTCAAAGATGAAAACTTCATGAGGAGATTTTGAGGGTTAATTTTCACTTCTACTGTTTTGTTTTTCCTCTTGGGTCCTTTAGGTATTGTTGAGCATAACTGAAATTTTCCTTAGAACAGCTTGCTTTTGATGATAATTCACACATGGTCATTGGTTCCCAATATTTAAAAGTTTCAAATATTCTTTTAAAGAGTGTCAAATTATATCTTTGAAAAAGATGCGTGTAATTTCAGCTTGTATATGGGAGAGAAGGCTTGTAACTCTTTAGAAATTAAGATAAATCCTAAACTTGACTAAGTAGAAGATCTATAAAACGTTGATAGAAAAGTTAACTAAGTAGCTAAAATCATAGGTGGGAAAAACATAACCTCATAGCTCAAGTCTTTTTTTTTAAAAAAGGCTTTGCATTGTTATTGGAAGTCTTACTGATAACAAAGGAATGAGATGTTTCAGAATAAGAATGATATTCACAGTGCCGCTGCCAATATAGACGTTGTCTGCAAAAAAATGAAAAAGACCTCTTCCTTTCCAATATTTGCTTGTTTTTATATTACAATGTTGTATCAATTACTATATTTCTTTATCCTTTATGCCTACATCAATCAGTGTTATAAGAACATTACTGAAAAACAGCAAGGTTACCAGGCATCTCCATTTGAGGTTTCAATAGTTTTTCTCACGTTAAAGAAGTGTTCTCCTAGACCCAGCCTATTAATGGTTATATCTGGATTGAGGGTGAAATTTAATCAGAAGTCTTTTTGACATCTATCCAAATAAATTGCTTTTATTTCCCTTGGAAAAAAGAATTATATTCATACTACAAAATAAAATAAATTGTCTTTAAGTATAAGTTCAAAACATGCTTATAATATTAATCTTAATTTGAAACCCAAATCATAAATGATGTATCTGGGCACGTACTAATTTTGCTAAATTCCAGGATATGGGGTATGTATTTTCAGAGTGGTAGAAGTCAATATTTCTATCATGTTATGTAATAGAAGTAAACATATATGGAAGAATTATCCTTAATTCAAAATCACACTACTGCTCTTACAAAACTATCATAATTATAGTTTGAGAATATATTTTTGTCTATGCAGATACATTTTCTTGTAATCTGAGCGGTAGAGTTCTTAGAGAAACAAATGGAAACAGGTCAATAGTAAAGACAGAATTTTTTTAATAGAATATTACATGTTTAGCATAAATTTGGGTCGTTCATGTGTATATATAGTGTTGTTTTGACTAAAATAATCTGAATTTAGATAAGGTGACTATAAATTGTAAATAATGTTAAGGATAAGGAAGTTTACTATAAAATTTCAAAATGATGGTATGAATTATAATATTGCACAGATGCTATACTTGTATATATAATGGAAATTATTAGAAATAATCCTTTTTAGGGTTTACCTTTGATATAATCTTTAGATTGTATTAGAGTAAAGAAACAAAAAGCTGCAATTAGAAGGTGATAAATATGTGACCTATAAGTTAACCTTAATAAAGCCATAGGTAAGGGCACTGCTTTAGGGCTATTCCCTGAAGCTAGGAATGATGTTAGAATTATTAATATTTATGTCCACCCTCAAACACCATATGTAGGAAGCTAAATGGCTAGCAGAGACATTACTTTGCCAACAAAGGTCCATCTAGTCAAGGCTACGGTTTTTTCAGTAGTCATGTATGGATGTGAGAGTTGGACTATAAGGAAAGCTGAGCACCAAAAAATCAATGCTTTTGAACTGTGGTGTTGGAGAAGACTCTTGAGAGTCCCTTGGACTGCAAGGAGATCCAACCAGTCCATCCTAAAGGAGATCAGTCCTGGGTGTTCATTGGAAGGACTGATGTTGAAGCTGAAACTCCAATCCTTTGGCCACCTGATGTGAAGAACTGACTCATTGGAAAAGACCCAGATGCTGGGAAAGATTGAGGGCAGGAGGAAAAGGGGACGACGGAGATGAGATGGTTGGATGGACAGGGAGTTGGTGATGAACAGGGAGGCCTGGTGTGCTGTGGTCCATGGGGTCACAAGGAGTTGGACACAACTGAGTGACTGAACTGAACTGAACTGAAACTGCTAGCACATCTAGACTCTGTGGTGCGTTTGTATCTGTTACAATAATGATTCTGATGATGGTTTTAATGATAAGAAATAGAGTGTCCTGCTCAATGCTATGTAGCAGACTGGATAGGAGGAGAGTTTGGGGGAGAATGGCTACATGTATATGTATGGCTGAGTCGCTTTGCTGTCTGCCTGAAACTATCACAACATTAATCGGCTATACTCTAACAAAATAAAAAGTTAAAAAAAATAGAATGTTATAAAAAGTAACTTTCATTTTACAAAATAAAATGTACATATATTGTTTTGGACACTAACTTAGTATTTTACCAAAGATTATTATTGTAGTTATCTTGGATTGGTAAAAAGTAATGTGCAAATCAAGCTGAATACATTTAGCTGAGTTTGTTTTGTCTTGGATAGTCTTTCATATAAATGACTTAAAGATAATCTTGTACTCTTTATAAGATAATAACCAAAAGTAACACTAAAATTTTACCTTAGTTTTTTTTATTTACTAAATTTCTCTTCAGTAAAGTATATAAAGTAATGAGCAAACTTTGCTTCTAATAAGTGAAACTTCAGTTTAAATGTCTAACTAGGAGTAGGTCCATACTTCTGCAGCAACCTTAGGAATATGGAATTATAAGGAGCAGAGCCCTATTCTTGTCAAAGAAGTATATCAAAAGACTAATAATATACCAGGCCATAGGCTAGAGTAATTACAATTGATGTATAGATATTATAAGCTGTATGCTTGAATGGCCGATGAGATCAAGCTCGGCAGCCCTGTAAAAAGAGCCTCTGTGGGTGACTCAGTGGCAGACAAACCACAATACGAGAAGAGCCACTCCCAACACGTATGCTGCCAGTCCCATGCCATCTGGAGAAGAAAGACTGAATGATAATAACCTGCTGCTGCTGCTGCTGCTAAGTCACTTCAGTTGTGTCCAACTCTGTGCGACCCCATACACGGCAGCCCACCAGGCTCCTCTGTCCACGGGATTCTCCAGGCAAGAATACCGGAGTGGGTTGCCATTTCCTTCTCCAAGGCATGCATGCATGCTAAGTCGCTTCATTCGTGTCCGACTCTGTGCGACCCTATGGGCAGCAGCCCACCAAGCTCCTCTGTCCACGTGATTCTCTAGGCAAGAATACTGGAGTGGGTTGCCATTTCCTTCTCCAGATAATAACCTACCCTGGGACAAAAAATGTTGGGGTAAGAGGGAGATTATCACTGATTTCTCACTAACCACCCTTTTCTCATCCACCAAATAAATGTTCATTTTAAGAATCTGGGTGTAATCATTTTCATTTCAATTTGTTCACTCAGGCAACTTGTAGGAGGAGAAAAAATAAACTTTTTACGGATGGAAGAGTGTTATCATTGATCCATAAGACTAGCGCTGAAGTCAGCTCGTTCTTCATCACTTTAGTCGTGTCTGACTCTTTGCAACCCCATGGACAGTAGTCTGCCAGGCTCCTCTGTCCATGGGGATTCTCCGGGCAAAAATACTGGAGTGGGTTGCCATTTTCTTCTCCAGGGGGTCTTCCCCACCCAGTGATCCAACCCATATCTCTGAAGTCTCCTGCATTACAGGTGGATTCTTCACCACTAGCACCAGCTGGGAAGCCCATCTGATAAGACATAAATCAAGCACATCAGGGCATGTTTTCTTGAACCCTGCTGAATGTACAGATCAGATAGAAACATATAACTTCAGTGGTGTCTGAGAAAGAGGCGTGCAGATTTCCTAATGTCTCATGTCATTTATCTGTTCTCTCTCAATAAGTGGCTTCTCCTAGCAAGATCCTGATTAGATCTCCTGTCCTCTGAGCCAGGGACATCCTTTAAAGGGGTGCTTGCTTATCACACAATCATTCTCAATTCTGTCATATAAGACACTGGATATGTTGTCTAGAATAATCTGTGTTCTATTAAGGACCTTAAGACCAATCATTATAAAAGCAAATTGATTTGAAAGATTTTTCATTTGAGAAACATATGTAGGGGAGCCTTTTTTATCTCCTTGAACACCAATATAAATGCAACCTCAGAAAACTCAAAAAAAAAAAATAAAGCACAATTATTCTTACTTTGAGCTTGAGACACTAATGCTTACCAGTGTGGGGACTTATGTTGGTAAGTTAGATTGTCTTAATTTTGTCATGAGGAGGAACCAGGGGATATATTTGCCCTTTAAGGATTTTGGGAGAAAAGAAACCTAACAGCCCTCAGTTACAGAAATGAAAAGAATTCTAAGTGAAACAAAAATATACCATGAAGCAAGAAATGTTCACAGACAGCAGGGATTGTGTGCATGTGCCATGTGCTCAGTTGTGTCTGACTCTTTGCTACCCTATGGGCTGTCTCCAGGTTCCTCTGTCCATGGAGTTTCTCAGACAAGAATACTGGAGTGAGTTGCCATTTCCTTCTCTAGGGGATCTTCCCAACCCAGGGATTGAAACTGCATCTCCTGATTCTTCTGCACTGGCAGGTGGATTCTTTACCACTGTGCCACCTTGGAAGCCCTGTAGCAGTGATTAAGCTGAGCAAATATCCTTCAGGTATGAGTGATTAAATCTTTGTCCCTTCAAGCTGTGACTCTGGTCCCAGTCGATGCTTATTGGCCTAGAAACACTGTAGCCAAAGGAACATTGAAGATCTCTTTTACCTGAAAAACACAAAGGCTAGTGCTTTCATTTAGTGACTAGAAAAGAAGTTGTTAAGGTCAATATGTGGAAGCTCTATGTTGTGATTCAAAAAGAATTAGGAAGCTATTTATTTGCTTGCAAATAAATGGGACATCTTTCTATTAACAGGATCAGAGAGGATCACAACTAGGAGAGCATTTGTTGCTGGCTTCTCTGAGACTATTCAGTTCAGTCGCTCAGTCGTGTCCAACTCTTTGCGACTCTGTCCGACTCTTTGTTGGTTCTCCCTTGAGCTGGCCCACTGTTCCAATAGCGTCTCCCACTCTTATAAACTTTATTCTCCTTTAATTCTGCCTCATGTCTGAGACTATTGGGAAATCTAAAAAATGTGGGCTCAGAGAAGGGAAAGGTAACTGAGCAGGCCCTCACGGGACCTTCCCTACAGGCCTTCCCTCATATCCTCTGCTTTAGCTCCTCTCTGAAGTACCGAGATAATAGTACTTGATGCACATTTCCTGAGTTGTTTTGCTGATGTGAAAACCCCCCATCAAATGGAAGGTGGTATCTACTTGATGACTGGTGAGCACATAGCTCCAGGCCTCCTAGAGCCGAGGACTCATAATGTTAACTCCTGTGACATCACCCGGCTACCTCACCATCAGCTAATCAGAGAACTGTGCACAAGCTGGGACATTCCCCTTACCTGGGCTTTAAAAATCCTCTGCTGCAACCCTGGGAGTTCAGAACATTTTAGGGTAGGAGCCACCTGTCTCCCCGCAATAAACCTTTCTTTGCCCCAAACTCCGTTGTTCCAGTTTGTTTGGCCTAGGGCCCAGGAACTTGCATTAACAGATAGACAACAGAAAGAGGCAAATAAAAAGGTCTCTGGTGATGTAACAGACACAAGGAGGAGATATGAATAATTCAAGTCAAAAGAAAGATAATGTTAATGATAGAAGATCATTAAGATCTTCAGTTGAGTCACCTTTATTTACATTCACATAAGCAGTAGCTTGTTACTCTATTAGTATTATTCAGTATCACTCCAGATTCAGGATTTTGTTTGAATTAGGCCAAAGAGAATTTCTCTCAATGTGTTTTCTCACTATTTCTTGGAGGAAATGTGATTCTTCCTACTGACAATTATAAAATCAATGTTCACAAAATTTCTGACTTCAATTATAGTCATTATGGTAAGTTTAGACTGATTAGTTTGGATTGTTATTATAGCATATACATAAATTTAATGAATCATTATCTACCTAAAATTTTTGCAACAATATGCTTTTCATTTAAACATACAATAGCGCTTTCTTTTGCATGTATAAATCGATCATTGTAAGAATATAGGATATATAGGCAGTTCCCCAGGAACTGAGATAGTTCTGCAGTTATGTAGATTTTTTTAAACTGTGATTGTTAACTTGGACTTTGAATTTAACTTATAGCGTATGGCACTTGTGATTTTAAATTTGTTATTATATCCTTTAGACTGAGTTTCTCTTTTAGTGTAAAGTATATAACTATGAACTCAAGTGTTTTTTAATGACTGAGCATCTATTGGCTGATTTGCTGTCTGTTTTTTTGTCACTGCTAAGCCACATTTATCAGAGAAGTCTGCTTCTCAGGTAGCCTTCTATACCAGGTCAGAGCATTTCTGAAAACATCAGTGATCTCTAGGCCTTATTGCTCCCCTGCCACAAAATCTAGAGTTTTCTACCCATTTTCAACTCTCTGGGCTTAAAGTAGTTCTCTTTCAAAGACTTCCAATCTTGGTTGCCAGATGTGTACAATGATCTTGATGATTCGGTATGACTTCTGATTTGAACCAGAAGACTAGAGAGCAGTGTTGGTTATTTCAGGTGAGTACAGAAATCTCTCATGAGTTCATATGTTACAAAACTGTCTCTAGTTTTAAAGGGTTTCCATCTTTTCTTGCTCTAATACTAGTTTCACCATCAAGTCTTAACTCATTTTCTCTTTTTCTGTGTTCTCAGTAAGATTACCCAACTGAGTTAGCACTCATTCACTTGACAAATAGTTATTGAGAGCCTTCTATTTGCCAGGCCCTCCTTATTCTAGGAACTAGAAAGAGATCAGTGGATGACAGAAAATAGTTCTTTTCCTCGTGGAGTGTAGGTGACTGCCAAGGTGGCTAAGGTCATATAAGTGCCTGACAATAAGCTTTTGATTGCTGAGGCATCCATCTCTAAGACCTCTGTCTTTTACTTTTATTGGCTGGGCTATGTGGTTTGTGGTATCTTAGTTCTCTAACCAGGGATTGAAACCACTCCCTCGGTAGTGAAACTGTTGGACCACCAAAAAGTTCCTAAAGACCTCCATCTTGACAGGACATATTGCCAGCTGTCTACAACTACTAATAAACACCTAGATAAGATGCCAGGTTGCCCCCAACCCATGAAGTTTTCCCTTTAGAAAATGCCAGGTAAACTAGATAACTGACCGTTCACTCAAGTGACTGCATTTCTCCCTCAAGAGCCCTAATTCCCTCTCTTACATTTTAATTTCACCATTAAAGAGTGAACTTGTGAAACCCTAGGCACCCTACCCTCAACCCTTACAAGGCAGACTCCTAGGTGCTTTCTCCCTCTCTCCTCATGACTTCACTGTGTGGCCCTGGGTATGTTATATACCCTTGGGATCTGTGAGTAATAAACTTTGCTTTTTCCCTGATGGTTGCTACTGAGGTGGGTCTTCAATCATAATAAGAACCAAAACAGCCAGTCCAGATACAACACTGGCTGGTGGGGAAATGTTGGTGAGGACTCACACAGATAGTTTCAGCCCAGGTGAGTGCCTTAGCATCACACAGAGAGGCTGAGATGGACATGAAGTAGGTTGTTTGTCAACCACAGTCATAGTTGGCTCAACGGGCTGGTGGTTCTGTGATGAACTAGAGGGATGAGATGAGGGTGGGCAGTTGGAAGGGAGGCTCCAGTTTACAGTCAAGGTTGAAAACCATTGTATTAGAGTTAGTTGTTTGTTGAAGGGAAAATACATTTTACTTGTAATCAAGTTATTACGAGATGAAGAATTTTATCAAAAGCAGAATTAATCAAAAGCAGAACCTATCTCCTACTCATCCATCACCTGCTTTTTTTTGGCTTTTTTCTTAGTATTTTTTCCTCTCAGTTGATGACAGCTAATTCAGAATCAAATAGGCAGTAGCTCATTGGAAACAAAGTTCAAAAATTCACAGTAGAAGCTCAGATAGAGGTATGATTTAGGTACCTTTGCACATTATTCTCGAAGATCACTTCCCTTTTAATCTATTTCTTCAAGAAATCTTAAAAAGCTTCAAATCCTAAGCCAGTTGTCTTTGTCCTTAAGAAATGAGAATTAACTATAAACTATAGAAAAAGCAAGAGAGTTCCAGAAAAACATCTATTTCTGCTTTATTGACTATGCCAAAGCCTTTGACTGTGTGGATCACAATAAACTGTGGAAAATTCTGAAAGAGATGGGAATACCAGACCACCTGACCTGTCTCTTGAGAAACCTGTATGCAGGTCAGGAAGCAACAGTTAGAACTGGACATGGAACAACAGACTGGTTCCAAATAGGAAAAGGAGTACGTCAAGGCTGTATATTGTCACCCTGCTTATTTAACTTATATGCAGAGTACATCATGAGAAACGCTGGGCTGGAAGAAACACAAGCTGGAATCAAGATTGCCAGGAGAAATATCAATAACCTCAGATATGCGGATGACACCACCCTTATGGCAGAAAGTGAAGAGGAACTAAAGAGCCTCTTGATGAAGGTGAAAGAGGAGAGTGAAAACGTTGGCTTAAAGCTCAACATTCAGAAAACTAAAATCATGGCATCTGGTCCCATCACTTCATGGGAAATAGATGGGGAAACAGTGGAAACAGTGTCAGACTTGATTTTTTTGGGCTCCAGAATCACTGCAGATGGTGATTGCAGCCATGAAATTAAAAGACATTTACTCCTTGGAAGGAAGGTTATGGCCAACCTAGATAGCATATTTAAAAGCAGAGACATTACTTTGCCAACAAAGGTCTGTCTAGTCAAGGCTATGGTTTTTCCAGTGATCATGTATGGATGTGAGAGTTGGACTGTGAAGAAAGCTGAACACTGAAGAATTGATGCTTTTGAACTGTGGTGTTGGAGAAGACTCTTGAGAGTCCCTTGGACTGCAAGGAGATCCAATCAATCCATCCTAAAAGAGATCAATCCTGGGCGTTCATTGGAAGGTCTGATGTTGAAGCTGAAGCTCCAATACTTTGGCCACCTCATGCGAAGAGTTGACTCACTGGAAAAGACCCTAATGCCGGGTAGGATTGGGGGCGGGAGGAGAAGGGGACGACAGAGGATGAGATGGTTGGATGGCATCACCGACTCGATGGACATGGGTTTGGGTGGACTCCGGGAATTGGTGATGGACAGAGAGGCCTGGCATGCTGCAGTTCATGGGGTCGCAAAGAGTTGGACACGACTGAGTGACTGAACTGAACTGATAGATTTTGTAACACCATCCTCGGTGTTGCAACTGCATTTTGGTCAAATTTTTTTCATATACAACAGTAATAGTTTACTTAAAGTTATTTCTTCCACGACTCTGTGAGATCCTATATATTGCTTCTCTTTATTATGTTTCTTTCATCTGTAAGTGTATCTGAAATGTTATGGATTTTATTAAATGAAATTGATGAACAATGTTCTATTTTGGAGGTTATTTTCTGAGAATACTATTAAAATTGAGAAACTCGAATCCAAATGGCATTGAGTTTCTGTTGAGAAAGGAAGTACAAACGAGTGTAAAGAAATCTGTCTCACATTTGCATGTTTGCATACCTGATTTTCCTTTTCCAGATGTCTCCACAAGTGGAAAATTGCTGCCAGCACCAATGATGAGTAGGCACATTCACTGCTTAATCTGGAAATCAGTAGCCAATTGAAAGCAATGTTCAAGTTTTCTGTTTAGAGCTATGGGAGTGGATCTGCCTGCATAAATTTCAGAACTACGGTTGGAATAAAAGAGAAAGGTCTTTATGAAGATATGTGAGATGGTATCTGAGTTTCATTAAGCATTCTTGACTGGGTATCATTCTACAACACTTGGACAGCAACAACAGCAAGAAAAAAATCATTGATAAATAGTATTACTTTCTGGATTCTTTCTACAGAAATGCCATCTGGAATTGAAAATACTTTTTTGGTAGCAACAACAGGAGGATTCGTGATTGGAATGTTGGGGAATGGGTTCATTGTACTAGTTAACTGCATTGACCTGGTGAAGAGACAAAAGCTCTCATCAGCTGACTGCATCCTCACAGGCCTGGCTATCTCCAGAATCAGTCAACTTTGGGTAATACTATGTGACTCATTTTTATTGGTACTATGGCCACACCTATATGCAATTGGTAAACTAACAACAGTTGTTAATATTTTTTGGATACTGTCCAATCACCTAGCTACCTGGTTTGCCACCTGTCTAAGTGTTTTCTACTTCTTGAAAGTAGCCAACTTCTCCCACCCCTGCTTCACTTGGCTGCGGTGGCGAATTCGTAGTGTGGTACTGGTGCTTCTCTTGGGGTCTTTGCCCTTACTGTTTTTGAACTCTGAATCAATATATATGTTTAATCATATCTCAACTAACAGCTACAAAATATATGAAAGAAACTCAACGTGGTCCTCAGATGTAAGTGAAAGTCATTATCTTCACCAGTTGATTGTTTTTAACTTCATCAACTTAATCCCCTTTCTTCTGTCCCTGACCTCACTGCTCCTCTTAGTTCTCTCCTTGATGAGACACATCAGGAATTTGCAGCTCAACCCCAGCTCAAAGGATCTCAGCACAGAAGCCCATAAAAGAGCCATGAAAATGGTGATGTCTTTCCTCTTCCTCTTCGTCATTCATGTTTCTTCCATCCTATTAACAGGTTGGGTTTTCCTTAAAGTGCAGGGACATCTGGCCAAATTGGTGGTTGTGTTAACTTCGACTGTTTTTCCTTCAAGCCACTCCTTTATCCTAATTTTGGGAAATAGCAAGCTGAGACAAAATGCCATAGGACTGCTGTGGTATCTCAGCTGCCACCCGAAAAGAGTGAAATCTTTAGCTTCATAGATTTACCGGAATTTTCTATATTCCAAGAGCACTGAATTAATCAAGAGACATTGAAGATGCATTTTAACTTCTGTTTTTCTCACTGGATTCCTTTAAATACCACTGAGCATCCGAAACTTTCCCTAGAATGACCTACAAACTAACAATCTAGTCACAGTGGTGAATCGATTTTTTAAGAAGCAAGCATCATGGTCATCTTAACAGTTTTTACTAATCAAAAAATATTTGAGCAATATAAATATAAAATATATAATGCACTATGTATTAATTTTATATATGTTGGCATATGTTTACCACAGAATATATAAGGAAAAATACACGATCATTTGGACATGCCCATCCTTTCCAAGTAGAGCAGGTGAAATATTTGTATAAAATTAAGCTAAAAATAAATCAAAGGGGCTTCCCTGGTGGCTCAGTGGTGGAGAGTCTGCCTGGCAATGCAGGAGACACGGGTTCAATATCTGACACAGGAAGGTCCCACATGTCATGCAGCAACTGGGCCCTTGCACACAACTATTGAGCCTGTGCCCTGGAGCATTGAAGCCAAAACTACTGTACCCATGGGCTGCAACTGCTGAAGCCTGTGCACCCTAGAGCCCATGTTATGCAACAAGAGAAGCCACCACAATGAGAAGCCCACTCTCTGCATCTAGAGCAAAGCCTGCACAGCAATGAAGACCAAGAACGCCCCAAATGAAAAATTAAAAAGTTAAATTGTAAAAAATAGATAAATGAAGGGCTAAAAATGTTGGAAGTATAGAACCTTAAAATGGCTGTCGACTTAAAAAACAAAAATGCACAGTGTGAACTTTGCAAGTTAAGTTTTTCTTAGGGCAAAATGAGGACAGCAGCCCTGGATTCAGCACCGCAGGGAGCTCTGAGAGACTTCTCCAAAGACGCAGGGGAGAAGGTCAGTATAGAGGTGATTTTGGTGAAGGGGGGATATATGCAATCAAGCACGTATTTTTGCAGAACGTTTCTGCTAGTCACAAAGAGCAGTCGTCACCATGAAGGACTTTAGTGCGTTTTAGATATGAAGAGCTACAAGAATAGGCTCTCATAAAGTTGTCTCCTGAAAATATCTATCTGAAGACCTGTTCTGCCAGTTTTTCCCTGAGCTCAGAGTGCCTTATTTCTGTTCTCCACCCTGAACTCCTTTAGGGAGTCTCAAAAATCAGCAGCTCCAACAGTAGATGATTTAATCTTTACGGAGATAGATGGCAAGTGTCATTTTGTAGCTGACTTGGCCAACATAGCTTTTAGAAAAAGGAGCAGGCTATTATTAGGAATCCAAGCTAGACTAGCCAGGACTTGGTAGAATAAGAAAAAAATTAACTGAACCTATAAAAAGAGACTGTGTAATTATCCCTAAGTGTATAATAATACTTTTATGTCTACTTTACATGGATCAAAATCATACTTTGATATCAAATTTGTGTGTGGGGGGTATGTGTGTGTGTGTGTGTGTGTGTGTGTATAAGAACTGTATGAACAATAATGTCCCTTGTCAAAGAGAACAAAAGCAATTCACCAGGGGTAAAAACAGAAAGGGAAATTTACAAGAGAATGTCACCTATTTGTAGAATTTTTGGACATGTTTATGGGTATGTGTGTGTGTGTGTGTGTGTGTGTGTGTATATATATATATATATATATATATATAGTGCTGAGTTGATGTTTATAATAATTAAAATAAAATAAAAGCAGCTGAAAATGTATATGCATCTTAAGACCAGCAGGTGGCAAATTTGTGCTTGCTAATGACATTGGTGGTGATGCTCAGTTGCTCAGCAGTGTCTGACTCTTTGCGGCTCTAAGGACTATAACCCACCAGTTTCCTCTGTCCATGGAACTTTCCAGGCAAGAATATTGGAGTGGGTTGCCATTTCCTACTCCATAGAATCTTCCTGAGTCAAGGATCGAACCCAAGTCTCCTGTGTCTGCTGCATTGGCTGGCAGATTCTTTACCACTGGGCCACCTGGGAAGTCTCCCTAAAAACCATAAAAAATGAAGAAATCATTGCTAGAATTGCCATAATTTTTCAAAGGTAGAAGCAAAGAAACAAACACTCCCTCAGCAAACTACAAAATAAATGTTGAAAATATTTATGAAATATATGAAAATATGTGGTTATAAGTTAATTTTGATGGAGCAGTAGGTCAGGTCTGACACTAGGAAGAGTGTAAGAACCATAAGGGCTTTGTTAAGTGTACCCTTACTCCAGGGAACTGAGCTATGGTGTGCTCTGATGTTAAGGATGATGAGGAGATGATGATACATGTATATGTAGGTCTATAAAGATTTAGATTTCTAAGCTGCATTCATTATGTTGGACACTATATAAGGAGTTTCCTGGGTGGGGGAAGTAGATGAAGATGGTCAAAATGTACAAACTTTCAGTTGTAAGATAAATAAGTAGTAGCAAAGTAATGTATAAAATGATGACTATAATTAACACTGTTGTATGGTAAATTTGAAAGTTGCTTAGAGAGTAGGTTACAAAAGTTCTCATCACAGGAGAAAATATATCTTTTTTTTTTTGTATTCTTACTAGATGATTGATGTTAACTAAACTTATTGTGGTAATCATTTTGCGATATATGTAAGAATACTGGAGTGGGTAGCTGATGCCTTCTCCAGAGGATCTCCCTGACCCAGGAATTGAACAGGGGTCTCCTGCATTGCAGGCAGATTCTTTATCAGCTGAGTTAGATTGTTATGTGTATACCTTAAACTTACCAAGTTCTGTGTCAATTATATTTCAATAAAAGTTAAAGAAAAATTAAATTTCCTAATGATTATCACTGGGATTACCTTGTTTTAGGAAAGGTGAAATTCTAATTATACTGGTTATATTTAAATTCAATAAGGAGGATAATTTGATTTAGAATCCCTTTCAGTAAAAAAGCTAAAAATTCCTTTGTACTTATGAGAAGCACAGTTTTAGTTTTTTAGATTTGCATTTCAGTATTACTAAACTTTTCTTTAATGACTAAGATTAAAAAATAGATTCAAGCAACTATGAATAGCCCTTGATGCTTGTGAGGGGATTTAGCAGCAAATGTCTCATTAGGATTAAATCCTCCCTTCTCATGTACTAATCTTGGAGAGATAAGCTGTAAGAAGTAGGAGCCTATTTCAAATAATAGGCGCTTAGAAAAATGACTATAAAAGATGGAGCCTAGAGAATAGGTCAGACAGTGGCTACCAATGTATTTTGTGTTTCTCCCTATTAAACTGGCATTTAGAGATTAAACTCTGTGCCTCTCAATGTAGAGAACAACAAATGGTTATCAAGGTGGGGAGTAGAGTGGGATGAACCAGAAGATTGGGACTGACATATACACACTATTATGTATAAAATGGACTTCCCTAATGGTTCAGATGGTAAAAGAATCCGCCTGCAATGCAGGAGACCCAGGTTCCATCCCTGGATTGGAAAGATCCTCTGGAGAAGGGAATGGCAACCCACTCCAGTATTCTTGTTTGAAGAATTTCAAGGACAGAGGAGCCTGGCGGGCTACAGTCCATGCGGTCACAAAGAGTCAGATGTGACTGAGAGACTAGTACACACACACTATAAAACAGATAACAGGAACCTATGGGATATCACAAGGAACTCTAGTAAATGCTCTGTGGCAACCTATATATCAAGGAAGGAAAGGAAATCAAAAAAGGGGAAGGAAATTTAAAAAAGAAGGCATATATTATAAACATATAGCTGATTCACTTTTTGTACAGCAGAAACTAACACAACGTTATAAACCAATTGTAGTACAAAAAATTAAAAATGAAACAAAACACAACTCTGTGCCTCTCCTTTCCATAGCACAACCTGCATTAGAGACCCCAGCCTTGACCCAAGAAAAGCTACTAGTATCACATTCATAGCTGGTCTCATGCAATCTGGAGAGTGCTAGATCCTATACTGGAACCAAATTATTGGGAAAATAAAATGATTGTCAATGTTTGCCTGCTGATTACTTCCCTCCAAAATAAACTTTTTATAGTCTTGGTGTAGAGAATTTTGTTTTTTTGTTTTTTTGTTTTTTTTCAGTTTGCCCACGCCTAAGATTCAGGAGTGTTGCAAATAAGCTGTTTCTGATGTCAAGTGAAATTGAAAGTCGCTCAGTGGTGTCCCGACTCTTTGAAACCCCACGGACTATACAGTCCAGGACTTCTCCAGGCCAGAATACTGAAGTGGGTAGCCGTTTCCTTCTCTAGCAGATCTTCCCAACCCAGGAATTGAACCCAGTTCTCCCACACTGCAGGTGGATTCTTTACCAGCTGAGCCACCAGGGAAGCCCAAGAATACTGGAGTGGGTAGCCAATGCCTTCCCCAGAGGATCTCCCCAACCCAGGAATTGAACAGGGGTCTCCTGCATTGCAGGCAGATTCTTTATCAGCTGAGTTACCAGGGAAGCCCCCAATGTCAAAAGAGGCTAGAACTTAAACTGTGAAGATATTTTAGTGTTCGAGCCATGCTGTCTTAAACTTTACTGAAAGGAGAGATCCTAGCAGAAATCTGCACAGATTAATACAGAATGTGACAGTGCTGAATCTCTGATTGTTCAGGTATTTTGTCTGCTGCTGTTGGTTAAACCTCAGGTCCTCTGAGCCAGAGACTTTTATAACTTTCAAACTGAAATACAGAAAACAGAGGGACACCTGAAAAACCCATTCTTCCACAGTCTGCCCACTTTGACCTTGGTTAGTGCTGTGTATAGAGATCTATGCTTTGGGCTGGATTGCCTGTAACAAACCTTCATTTAAAAAATGGATCAGGTGGTTGGTTTGGTCAATTAAAAAAAAGTTAGACAATATATATTTTTTGGAGGGAAAAAAAGCCCAGGTGACAGATGGGTTATTTTCAATTTTGGAGGGATACCAACATAGATACTGTTTCAGAAGACTAAGGCACTACCTTAACTTGTATATTAGTACCTCTATTTCTTAGCCCCATGCTTAAATGAGTTCTAAAATATCTTCTTTTCCTTCTATATAGATTAAGCCTAACCTCTAAATTTTAAGGCTTCTATTAATTGTATTCCTCTTTGATTGTGGTTTGAGATGTTTTTTCTTAGCAGTTAAAAAGCTAAAATAGACTTTTAAAAAATAGTTTTTTTTTAACATCTTTTTTGTTTCTTTATCTGCTGGACACAATCTATACTACCATGCCAATGATTTCAGAGTCAGATGTTCTAAGTATAGTACAGCATTTCCTTAGTGGTTTTTGCTTTTTGGTAGTGTGATGATTTATTTTTCCTCATTTTGATTTGCATGAAAAAGTATACCCACTCTCCCTCACTCAATATATGAAAGGCCTCTATTCCTCTTTATTGTTCATTGATGACACTTCAACCAACTTGCTGTGAATAAACCCACTTGGTGCTTGAAAGCCGTTAAGGAAGACCAGAAATTTCTAATGCTCACTGTAGATCCCTAATTAGGAAAGAAACTGGCAGCAGTGCCCTCTGATGTACTTTACTAAGAATTCCATTGTTTCCTCATTAGTTGTAGGCACTCAGGAATGTCCTTTGGCCTTTCAGCTCCTCTAAGAGCAATGCTAAGATCCCTATTAGTGAGAAGCAGAAGTGGAGAGGAGTTGGCTTCAGCTGCGAAAAGATTCATGACCTGACCTGGTAAAAACCCTGCTGGGAAACATCAAGGGCTCTTGTTGAAATTTCCAGGTAGTTCCCATACTCAGGGTAATTCAAAAAGTAGACTTGATGTGATTCAATCCAACCCAAGTGTTGAACATTCTGACAGTTCTTGCAGGGGTTCTTTTCTTGGTCCAGCTGTTTGGAACATTTCAAATCTACTCCTCAGACTACCTTCCAGGCATTAGGACTTCCTCGCCTTCTTTTGTCCCTATATTCATAAGCTTTCTATTCTGCCACCCCTCTATGGCTCCATGTGTAAGTCCTATTTTTTCTTGACTCTATCATATACTACTGATGCGCCAGGAAAAGTCCCCATTAAAACAGGACTGCAGAAATTTTAACAGGAAATGTAGTTAGGTCTCCTTAGAACACTGATGATTCAGCTTCAAAATTTATGTTTTTAACTGATCTCTACTATCGCACAATTGCACTCATCTCACACGCTAGTAAAGTAATGCTCAAAATCCTCCAAGCCAGGCTTCAGCAGTACGTGAACCGTGAATTTCCAGACGTTCAAGCTGATTTTAGAAAAGGCAGAGGAACCAGAAATCAAATTGCCAACATCTGCTGGATCATCGAAAAAGCAAGAGAGTTCCAGAAAAACATCTATTTCTGCTTTATTGACTATGCCAAAGCCTTTGACTCTGTGGATCACAATAAACTGTGGAAAATTCTGAAAGAGATGGGAATATCAGACCACCTGACCTGCCTCTTGAGAAACCTGTATGCAGGTCAGGAAGCAACAGTTAGAACTGGACATGGAACAATAGACTAGTTCCAAATAGGAAAAGGAGTCCGTCAAGGCTGTATATTGTCACCCTGCTTATTTAACTTATATGCAGAGTACATCATGAGAAACGCTGGGCTGGAAGAAACACAAGCTGGAATCAAGATTGCTGGGAGAAATATCAATAACCTCAGATATGCAGATGACACCACCCTTATGGCAGAAAGTGAAGAGGACCTAAAGAGCCTCTTGATGAAGGTGAAAGAGGAGAGTGAAAACGCTGGCTTAAAGCTCAACATTCAGAAAACTAAGATCATGGCATCTGGTCCCATCACTTCATGGCAAATAGATGGGGAAACAGTGGAAACAGTGGCTGACTTTATTTTTTTTGGCTCCAAAATCATTGCAGATGGTGATTGCAGCCATGAAATTAAAAGACGTTTATTCCTTGGAAGGAAAGTTATGACCAATCTAGACAGCATATTAAAAAGCAGAGATATTATTTTGTCAACAAAGGTCCATCTAGTCAAGGCTATGGTTTTTCCAGTATTTGTGTATGGATGTGAGACTTGGACTATAAAGAAAGCTGAGGGCCAAAGAATTGATGCTTTTGAACTGTGGTGTTGGAGAAGACTCTTGAGAGTCCCTTGGACTGCAAGGAGATCCAACCAGTCCTTCCTAAAGGAGATCAGTCCTGGGTGTTCATTGGAAGGACTGATGTTGAAGCTGAAACTCCAATCCTTTGGCCACCCGATGTGAAGAGCTGACTCATTGGAAAAGACCCTAATGCTGGGAAAGATTGAGGGCAGAAGGAGAAGGGGACAACAGAGGATCAGATGGTTGGATGGCATCACTGACTCAATGGATATTGGTTTGGGTGGACTCCGGGAGTTGGTGATGGACAGGGAGGCCTGGTGTGCTGTGGCTCATGGGGTCACAAAGAGTCGGACACGAGTGAGCAACTGAACTGAACTGAACTGAACTGAACTACTACATCATGGGAAGGAAAGTGTTTTCTTTCCATTAGGGGAAATGTCCTTTCCTCTGTCTCTTCCATCATCTTCACCCCTCTTCTCCACAAATAGGCCAAATGGCTTTAGGCAACAGAGTATAAAATACTTGAATTTACATATCAAATAATGTTCAAAAGTCAAAATGTTAGTCCTTCAGTTGTGCCTGACTCTTTGTGACCCCATGGACTGTAGCCCACCAGGCTCCTCTCCATGGGATTTCCTAGGCAAGAATACTGGAGTGGGTTGCCATTTCCCTCTGTAAGGGATTTTCCTGACCCAGAGATTAAACCCGGGTCTCCCACACTGCAGGCAGATTCTTTAATGCCTGAGCCAGCACGGAAGCCCTATCAAATAATGTTAAATATATTCTAATACAAAAGACCCTCAACAATTATATTTAAAAAATATATCCTAAAATATTATTTAGGTTATACTTTTGAGAGTCTGAGAAAAGCAATGGGATTATTCAGAATTGTTGTTATTGTTCAGTTGCTAAATTGTGTCCAACTATTTGTGACCCTATTTTTCCAGGCAAGAATACTGAAGTGGGTTGCCATTCCCTTCTCCAGGGGATCTTCCCGACCAGGGATCGAACCTGAATCTCCCACATTGCAGGCATATTCTTTACCATCTGAGCCAATCAAATATTGTTGGTGAAAGTCGCTCAGTCGTGTCCAACTCTTTGTGACCCCATGAACTACAGTCCATTGAATTATCCAGGCCAGGATACTGGAGTGGGTAACCTTTCCCTTCTCCAGGGTATCTTCCCAACCCAGGGATCGAACCCAGGTCACTCGCATTGCAGGCAGATTCTTTATCAGCTGAGCCACAAAGGAAGCTCTCAAATAATGTTAAATATATTTAATACAAAAGGCTCTCAATAATTACATTCAAAAAAAGATGTCCTGAAGTATTACTTAGGTAATACTTTTGTTTGAGAATCTCAGAAAAGCAAAGGGATTATTCAGAATTGCTGTTGTTCAGTCAGGAAGTCACGTCCAACTCCTGGCCACCCCATGGACTGCAGCACCCCAGGCTCCCCTATCTTTCACAATCTCCCAATTTGCTCAAACTCATGCCACAGAGTCAGTAATGCTATCCAACCACCTCATTCTCTGCTGTCCCTTCTCCTGCCCTCAATCTTCCCCAGCATCAGGGTCTTTCCCAATGAAAATAATTACCTATAGTTACCTATATTCAGAATTACCTATAGTTTAAAAAAAATTGAATTCCTTACCAAATCTATCTTTAGGGATAAACTTGAGATTCACTTGTGGTTTGGCCAGTAAAGACCCTAATGCTGGGAAGGATTGGGGGCAGGAGGAGAAGGGGATGACAGAGGGTGAGATGGTTGGATGGCATCACCGACTCGATGGGCATGGGTTTGGGTAGACTCCGGGAGTTGGTGATGGACAGGGAGGCCTGGCATGCTGCGATTCATGGGGTCACAAAGAGTCAGACACGACTGAGTGACTGAACTGAACTGAACTGAATGACCTTGGAAACATACTCAACCTCACTAAATCCTAGTTTCCTTATCTGAAAAATGATAGTGGAAGTATTTTCCTCATAGGGTACACACAAGGATTATGACCGTAAAAGTAAATAAGTTTTCATAGTTCCTGGTATTAAAAGCTCAATAAAATTTTTAAAATGTTAATAAACTTAAAAAATATCGATAGTGATGCCATTTTTTTAGCCAAGTAATCACTTAGGTTATGTGTTTACTATGATCATTATGTCCCTCTATATAGTTCAATTTTAAGTCTCCACTCCCTAGAATTTTTTTCAGCCACACTGCATAAACAAGTTTTTTTCTTTATTGATCAGAATTATGCCACCTTATGCTTCTTCAACTTTGAGAGCTCTCTGGGCAAATTAATATTCATCATTGCCTGTAAAAACTTGATTTATGGGTAATAAAGTAGATGATTTTAGTATCAGGGACAAATATATCCTTATTTCTTTTATTGACTGTTGATTAGGTGTAGGAAAATCAACAAATTTGGCATTCATTCAACACTATCTTTTTTTTAAATTAGTTTATCTATTTTTTAACTTTACAATATTGTATTTGTTTTGCCATACATTGACATGAATCCACCATGGGTGTACATGTGTTCCCCTCCCAGAACCCCCCTCCCACCTCCCTCCCCATCCCATCCCTCCTGTAATACACAGGAATAAAAATAGACATCTGATTTTAACAGCAATTGTTAAGAATAAGTGGAGACCTATGACTGATTCATGTTGATGTTTGGTAGAAACCAACACAATACTGTAAAGCAATTATCCTTCAATGAAAAATAAATTAAAAAAAGAATAAGTGGTGAATTACAGAGTTTTCATTCAGTTCCTACTATATACCTGCTGACAAGTATAGGCTGTAAAATTTGATAGGATATAGTATCTTCCCTCACAGAGCTTCTAATCTAGTTGGATGACATACTAATAAATCTGCTCAAGTGCCTTACTGTCTTCAGTGTTCTTGTTTAGTCACTAAGTCGTGTCCAACTCTTTTGCTACTGATAGGCTTCTTTGTCCATGGGATTTCCCAGGCAAGGATACTGGAGTGAGTTGCTACTTCCTCTTTCAGGGGACAGTCCCAGAGTTGAACCTGTGTCTCCATTGCCCGGTGGATTCTTGGCCACTGAACCATCTGGGAAGCCCTTCAGTGTAGCAAAAGACGAACAGGAAAGGCTGAGGAAAGCATATGTTCACGAGCCACCCAAATGGAGTAGCCCTCTATGCCACCATTCCAGGGCTAATGGCAGCCACATTCTTTTGTGTTACAAACTGGGATATTAGTGCCTTTATGAAATAGTGATGCCCACCGTTTGCCAGCCCATTGGCATTACTGAATTATTTCATTGATCTAATTACATTTCTGATAGTTTAGACTAAGATGTTTTAGTCCCTATACTTTCATAGGAACATATAATTACCAAGGGGAGAGATTATAGTATAGGAAGCCTGTCTTCTTGAATATTAAAAAAAAAAAAAAACTACATACACTAATTAATGCAAAAATAAGAATGAATAAAGAAGCCTATGATACTGGCATAGGTTGATACTAACATTGCCTTTTACATGGACTAAAAGAAATGAACTCTAATCTGATCAGAAGCATCTGGGAAAAACTTAGTGGAAAAAGTGATGTCCAGGTTTGGCCTTGAAACACAGAGTAACCACAGACAAAAAAAAAAAAAAAAAAACCAAACAGGTACAGAAGGCAGAAGAAACTGTAAGAAGAAAGAGGAAGTTGTGCTCCAGTTCAGCTGGAGACAACGAATGAAGGGTAGGAAGAACAGTTACTCAAAGCCAGACATGCTGCTGAAGGGGGAACTTATTTTACAACTCTAGAGTACACTTGTTTGTTGGACACAATTAGTGAAATGTGGAATACAGAACATTACAGTTTCAATCTTTACCTTGACGAATGACTGTCCCTTTCCGCTCAAATGTCTCACCTAGTATCTTTCTGGAAGGGCTTCCCGCTACCCTTACTGTCAGTAATCTACAAAATATCTTTCAGTACGAAAACCTTCCACTGGTAAAGCAAGCACTCCAGAGTTTTAAGCTTTATTCACAAGTTAATGAGATATTCTATAAACACAAATACTTTTATTGTGTATATATCAAGCACTAAGGCAGGCTTATTTTTAACTTTCAGACTGATCTATCCATTGGGTACGTTTACTCTCATTTAACAGGTCTGAGAAAACAGGGATTTAGGCAGACTGTTAGGTTCACCTGGACCACAAAATTAGTTTATATTTTAACAGAGGTTTGTCTGATATACACACAGGGCTAAGAAAAAACACTGTTACTGTTAGACCAGTAGTAAAAAACAGCAATTCTCCACTTTTTCTCTGCCCATCCCTGATTTTCCTTCACCAGAGACTACCAATTTTAACTCTAGCTATTTGTTACTGTACTTCTAAGTGACAAATTATACTGCTTTTTTTTTAAACCGACATTTCTGTATCAGATCTTGATGCATTCTCCATTACATATACACTCCTTTCCAATTCTCCTAGGGTTACCTAATAATTTGTTATTATTTGTATTCAGTGTTTACATAAATATGACTGACTTTATATGATGACTAACATTATTCACAGTTGAGCTAATGCGGTGTAATTTCTGAAAACTTATTTTTCCTGCGGCTTATAATTGCCTCAATTTTGCTTCCTTAATTAGAAAAAAAAAATGCAGACCAGTAGTTCATCTCGACTCTCTAAAACCTAAAAACCTCTGGACCCTATATTTATAAACACATAATAATGTATCCGTTTTTATTTCTGAGACATTCCACCTTACCTATCATCTTTAGGCATTTCTTGTTGACCTCATGCTGTTCTCCCTTCTTTCACATGGTTATATTTTAGCAACTTTATCGTTACTCTTTAAGTAAAATAAAATGACCTCTTCCCCCATCGACCACAGACTCGGTCAACTTCCCACTTTAAAAGACAACATTACTTTTCCAGGCACCCGCCCCGCCACTCTACCTTGTAAATTGCACTTTTACGCCATCAAGGCTGATAATATTGGCACTCAACTCTGTAACCGTAATTAAGCATTCTCTTAAAAAGATGAAAACCATAAACAGCATTTACATTATGATTATTTAAATGTTATTCAATAAACCACCAAGCTTTGTGCTATGATTGGATTGCCTTTTCTTTGGCTCCAAGATTCTGAACCACATGCTAATTATAGGGACACTGAAATTGAGTCCACCTTCTTACACTCCAACCCTCTGTCAAAATATCCTGTAGTATTTTACACTGTTTGGTTATCTGAAGGATGTGTTTCTCTTACAACGTTGTTTTTTTTTTCACTTAAAGTTTCTGATCGTCATCGTTTTCTCTTGTGGAATGAAGAGATGTTTGCCTTTCACTGCATATCCTTAAGATCTTCAGCTTCTGACTCATCCTGTTTATAATCCAGTCTCATCTTCCCGAAGTTTACTATTTATACACACGGATCATGAGCTTGTACATTTCTGTTCTGAAAGTTTTGATAGCCTTCCCTTGTTAAAATACATCCTGCTCGTCCCGTTTTTAAGGATGCATAGCTTTTTAAATATTGTCGTGGGTCTTAACTGAAGTTCTCTGCTCCCGGAATCGCGTATTTCCTCTTCCTAAACTCCGGAGGTCTCGGTGCCAGTCCAGGGGCTCGGAGGAGAGCAGACGGCGGAGACGCGAGAGCGCAGCTGTGGAGGGAGACCGAGCACTCTCGCGAGACAGCGGGACCCCTCGCCCCGAGCTCCACGACGCCGCGGCGCCTCCTGGGAGTCGGCCATAATGCAGGCCCAGAACGCCGGCGGCATCCCCAGGGCTCTAAAAATGTACCTGCAAGCGGATGTTGAGAACGACGGAGCCCGCGATGTAGAAATACGGGAAGTTCATGCGCAGCTGCCAGGCCAGCTCGAAGAAAGCGAGCAGGGTGCGGGAAAGCCCCTTGCAAAAGACCCCGTACGAGCTGGGGGTCGCGGCCAGGCTCGAGGCCCTGAGGGCCAAAGATGAAGGAGCTGCGGTGGTGGCCATGGACGCGATGTTGCCGCTCGCCCGGTGCGGTGCCTGGAACCGAGGGTGACCGCAGACCCCGCGGACCCCCAACTGATGGCGATGACCTGAAGGGGCCGGGGGCTTAGCGGCCGCCGGGCTCGGACTACTCCCTCACGCAGCCGCCGCTTTTTTCCGAGCGGCGGTGAGGCTGGGTTGCGGCTGGCGCTCCGCCCCTTCCTGTCTGCTGTTTAAAATGACATTCAGCGTTTAGAGTTTAACTCTTGGTAGGTCCGGAACGGGTTGCTTATTTACATATATGCCACACAGTTGTTTTATATAGCAATTACAAACAGCCTTACAGATACTCGTTTCACTTTAAAATGAAGAAAGGAAACTAGGTAAAATTCTGTAATTTGCCCTAGAGCCCCGTCCAAAGCTCGCGTTAAAACTCGGGT
Source organism: Okapia johnstoni (assembly GCA_024291935.2). Taxonomy (NCBI): domain Eukaryota; kingdom Metazoa; phylum Chordata; class Mammalia; order Artiodactyla; family Giraffidae; genus Okapia; species Okapia johnstoni. Next base: position 19,094,972 of record CM044320.1, on the reverse strand, counting down.
TAGTCTGCTCTGTACTGTTTCCGTTTGATTTCATAACATTAGTCTCTTTAAATTAGCCAGTTAGGGCACAGAGTCTCAGTATTCACAACATACTACTAAAACTTAAAGGGTCACAATCTCAGGCAATGAATTTCCTATGTATTAGGACTATTTCAGTTGCAAGTGCAGGAAATGAACACACTTAAAGCAAACACAGATTATTATTTTTGGAGGTACATATTATATCCGAATTTCAAATTCTCCCTCATGTAAACCCATGAAACGTTCAGATTAGGTATGAAAGCTTCTATCATTTCTTCACGGGCATCTGTGAAATACGTGGTTAGGCGGGGAAGGCTTAGAATATTACTAACATTTACTTCCAAGCCCCAAATACCGTTAAGATAATATCTTAATGGATCGTCCGTATTCTTCTGGTGTTTAAGTGATGCCCATTTCATTAACTTCTGTAATCTATTTTAACTAGTAAGCACTGTATTTTTCCTCATAGAAAACCTCTACATTCGTGAGTTATTCAGACATGTGACTCTGATTATAACTCAGATTATGGTCTAGTTGTGAAAAGCGTTCTTTCAATATCTCAGAATTCGCCTGCACTGAATAATTGTAGCAACTGTACAAAGCACAATTTATGTATCCTGAAGGACCTCTGTTTTTTTGTACAGCCTACTGACAGGCCATCCTAAAGGAGGTCAGTCCAATACATTGGCCACCTGATGCGAAGAGCTGACTCATTGGAAAAGACCCTGATGCTGGGAAAGACTGAGAGCAGGAGGAGAAGGGGACAACAGAGGATGAGATGGCTGGATGGCATCACCGACTCAATGGACATGAGTTTGGGTAAGCTCCGGGAGTTGGTGATGGACAGGGAGGCCTGGCGTGCTGCGATTCGTGGGGTCTCAAAGAGTCGGACACGACTGAGCGACTGAACTGAACTGAACTGAACTGATGATAAGATTGGTACAAATAACATGCTATTGTGCAATTTGTAAAGCTGAATTGTGTATCCCCAGCTAGTTTCTTTTGCTACTTTGCTAGACCAGCACCAACCCATCAACTAGACAGCACCTAAAGGAACTGATTACTGCTCACTTAGGGCAACTTATAAAATACTGATTTGGAGACTGAAGAGAAGTGTAAGATAATGACAATTCAGAACCAGGAGAAGATGTAAATTTTTGGTATAGAAGTACAATTTGTCCTTTCTGAAAACTGAAAGAACAATAGTGGGTATTAGTGTCACACAAATCATTAAGTCCCTGAATCTTCCTCTTCCAACTACCTAAAACTATGTGGACTCATTGTCTTCCACCATTCTTCTGCTCTTCACTACCTTCACCCCTAGCTTTGATTAATTCCATGAAAACCAGGTCTTCAGTTTGAAACCCCCAGGAAAATAGCAGCCATTTACTTACAATGGCTATTATAAGTAACAGATATCCTGTTCTAATTGGAAAGGAATAGGGATTCCCTGGTGGCTCAGACGGTGAAGAATCTGCCTGCATTGTGGGAGAGCTGGTTTCAATCCCTGGGTTGGGAAGATCTTCTGGAGGAGGGCATGGCAATCCACTCCAGTATTCTTGGCTGGAGAATCCCCATGGACAGAGAAGCCTGGTGGGCTGCAGTCCATGGAGTCGTAGTCACGACTGAGTGACTAAGCACACACAGGCAAAAAAGAGTAGTCACTAAGCTCCAACTCCTATCCTTAATACTGTAGACCTGATGAAAGATTTCTGTCATGTGAAAGTGACAGTGGAAAGTGGGATAGGATCAATATTTTACGTGATTGTGGTTTTTATTCTGTCCCTTGATACTTAGACTTGAATGATTGAGCCACACTTGTTGCCAAGTAGGCACATATAAGTAAGTTATCAACAAGAACATGTATTAATCCATTTCTGAAGACAATATTTCATTGATCTTCTAACTTGGCCTTCCTTTCTAAATCTTCCTATTGTTGACCCTAAAATTGCCAATTTAGTACTTTTTAATGGCTTGTTAAGTTTAATGCTGTTTTGAAAGTTTAAAGGTAAGCTGTAATGGGTCTGAAAATTACCATATTGGCAAATTCTCAACTCCTTTTTTAAGAAATTTGCTAGTGTAAGTGTTCTATTTTGTAAGAAATACATTCAGAATGCAAGGATTGAATCCAAATGATCCAACCGTAAACACGAGAGAAAAATTACAACTCGCTGAAAGAGTCTCACGTTTGCATGTTAACAAACTGAGTTTAGTCTTTCTGTAGGTGTCATATCAGGAACTGAAGTTTGATGGAAACTGTTATGTAGGTAGTAAACTCGTTAAAAGGAAAACAATTGTAATAGCTGATACCAATGATTAGGTCCCATAGTAAAACTGCAATTTCTGAATCAAGACTGTACATTCAAGCATCAAATATATGTCATGCAGAAGGAAATTATGTTTGTTTCTGGGCTGTCTATTCTGTTCCATTGAACAGTGTGTCTGCTTTTTATGCCAATACCATCTGTTCTCATTATTAAAGCTTGAACTATAGTTTGAAACCAGGATGTGTAATGCTCCCAGCTTTGTTCTTTCTCAAGATTACTTTAGCTGTTCATGGTCTTTTGTGGTTTTTCTATTTATGTGAAAAATACATAAAAATATTTTATTTTTTTTTATTTTTTTATTTTTATTTTTTATTTATTTTAGTTGGGGGCTAATTGCTTTACAATATTGTAGTAGTTTTTGCCATACATTGACATGAATCAGCCATGGGATAAAAATATTTTATAATTTTTAAATTATAAATTTATAATAATATTTCTATATTAATTAATTTAATTTATATTTTAATTAAACTCATAATTTTTATGGAGCTTGCATTCAACTATAGTTCTCTTGAGGTGGTATGGATATTTTAACAATATTAATTCTTCCAATCCATGAGTAAGGAATAGCTTTCTACTTATTATTTTCTTCACCTTCTTCAGTTTCTTTGTATGTCTTGCAGGTTTCAGTGTACAGATCTTTCACATGATTAGTTAAATTTATTCTGAGGTGTTTTATTCTTTTTGGTGCAGTTATAAATGCGATTGTTTTCTAATCTGTCTTTCTGATATTTCATTGTTAATGTATAGAAATGCAACTGAATTTTGGATATTGATTTTGTATCTTGGAAGTTTGCTGAATTTATTAGTTCTAGCAGTTTTTGTTTTGTGTGTGGAGTTTTTAGGTTTTTTTTTTTTTTTTAACATATGCCATTTGCAAATAAAGACAGTTTTCCTTCATCCTTTTCAATTTGGACACATTTTATTTTTTATTTTGCCTAATTGCTAGGACTAGGACTTTCTATACTATGTTGAGTAAACCATGAACAGTATGAAAAGGCAAAAAGATAGGACACTGAAAGATGAACTCCTCAGGTCAACAGGTGCCCAATATGCTACTGGAGATCAGTGGAGAAATAACTCCAGAAAGAATGAAGGGATAGAGCCAAAGCAAAAACAACACCCAGTTGTGGATGGAACTGGAGATAGAAACAAGGTCCGATGCTGTAAAGAGCAATATTGCATAGGAACCTGGAATGTTAGGTCCATGAATAAAGGCAAATTGGAAGTGGTCAAACAAGAGATGACAAGAGTGAATGTCGACATTCTAGGAATCAGCGAACTAAAATAGACTGGAATGGGTGAATTTAACTCAGATGATCATTATATCTACTACTGTGGGCAGAAATCCCTTAGGAGAAATAGGGTAGCCATCATAGTCAACAAAAGAGTCTGAAATGCAGTACTTGGATGCAATCTCAAAAATGACAGAATGATCTCTGTTCGTTTCAAGGCAAACCATTCAATATCATGGTAATCCAAGTCTATGCCCCGACCAGTAGTGCTGAAGAAGCGGAAGTTGAGTGGTTCTATGAAGACCTACAAGACCTTATAGAACTAACACCCAAAAAAGATATCCTTTTCATCATAGGGGACTGGAATGCAAAAATAGGAAGTCAAGAAACACCTGGAGTAACAGGCAAATTCAGCCTTGGAGTACAGAATGAAGCAGGGCAAAAGCTAATAGTTTTGCTGACTGGTCATAGCAGTTGACCAGAACGCACTGTCATAGCAAACACCCTCTTCCAACAACACAAGAGAAGACTCTTCACATGGACATCACCAGATGGCCAACACCGAAATCAGATTGATTATGTTCTTTGCAGTCAAAGATGGAGAAGCTGAATACAGTCAGCAAAAACAAGACCGGGAGCTGACTGTGGCTCAAATCATGAACTCCTTATTGCCAAATTCAGACTTAAATTGAAGAAAGTGGGGAAAACCTCTAGACCATTCAGGTATGACCTAAATCAAATCCCTTATAATTATAAAGGGGAAGTGACAAATAGATTCAAGGGATTAGATCTGATAAACAAAGTGCCTGAAGAACTATGGACAGAGGTTCATAACATTCTACAGGAGTTCAGCTCAGTTCAGTTCAGTCGCTAAGTCAAGTCTGACTCTTTGCGACCCACAGACTGAAGCATGCCAGGCTTCCCTGTCCATCACCAAATTCCAAAGCTTGCTCAAAGCATTCTTTATAGTCCAACTCTCACATCCATACATGACTACTGGAAAAACCATAGCTTTAACTAAACAGACCTTTGTCAGCAAAGTAATGTCTGTTTTTTAATATGCTGTCTAGGTTGGTCATAAATTTTCTTTCAAGGAGCAAATGTCTTTTAATTTCATGGCTGCAGTCATCATCTGCAGTGATTTTGGAGCCCCCAAAATAAAGTCTGTCACTGTTTCCATTGTTTCCCTCTCTATTAGAGATGAAGTGATGGGACCAGATGCCATGATCTTGATTTCCTGAATGTTGAGCTTTAAGCCAACTTTTTCACTCTCCTCTTTCACTTTCATCAAGAGGCTCTTTAGTTCTTCTTCACTTTCTGCCATAAGGGTGGTGTCATCTGCATATCTGAGGTTATTGATATTTCTCCTGGCAATCTTGATTCCAGCTTGTGCTTCATCAGCCCAGCGTTTCTCATGATGTACTCTGCATATAAGTTAAATAAGCAGGGTGACAATATACAGCCTTGATGTACTGCTTTCTCAATTTGGAACCAGTCTGTTCCATGTCCAATTCTAACTGTTGCTTCTTGACCTGCATACAGATTTCTCAGGAGGCCAGGTTGTCTGGTCAGGTCAGGTTGTCTGGTATTCCAATCTCTTGAAGAATTTTCCACAGTTTGTTGTGATCCGCACATTCAAAGGCTTTGGCATAGTCAATAAAGCAGAAGTAGATGTTTTTCTGGAGCTCTTTCGCTTTTTTGATGATCCAGTGGATGTTGACAATTTGATTTCTGGTTCCTCTGCCTTTTCTAAAACAAGCTTGAACATCTGGAAGTTCACGGTTCACGTACCGTTGAAGCCTGACTTGGAGAATCTTGAGCATCACTTTACTAGCGTGTGAGATGAGTGCAATTGTGAGGCAGTTTGAGCATTCTTTGGCACTGCCTTTCTTTGGGAATGAAATGAATACCGACCTTTACCAGTCCTGTGGCCACTGCTGAGTTTTCCAAATTTGCTGGCATATTGAATGCAGCACTTTCACCGCATCATCTTTTAGAATTTGAAATAGCTGCACTGGAATTCCATCAGCTCCACTAGTTTTGTTCGTAGTGATGCTTCCCAAGGCCCCGCTTGACTTCACATTTCAGGATGTCTGGCTCCAGGTGAGTGGTCACACCATCGTGGTTATCTGGGTCATGAAGATCTCTTTTGTATAGTTCTGTGTATTCTTGCCACCTCTTCTTAATATCTTCTGCTTCTGTTAGGTCCATACCATTTCTGTCATTTATCGAGCCCATCTTTGCATGAAATGTTCCCTTGGTATCTCTGATTTTCTTGAAGAGATCTCTAGTCTTTCTGATTCTATTATTTTCCTCTATTTCTTTGCATTGATCACTGAGAAAGGCTTTCTTATCTCTCCTTGCTATTCTTTGGAACTCTGCATTCAAATGGGTTTATCTTTCCTTTTCTCCTTTGCCTTTTGTGTCTTTTGTCAGTTATTTGTAAGGCCTCCTTAGACAACCATTTTGCCTTTTTGCATTTCTTTTCTTTTCTTTTGCATTTCTTTTCTTGATCACTATCTGCTGTACAATGGCATGAACCTCCCGACCGACCGTAGTTCTTCAGGCACTTTGTCTACCTGATCTAATCCCTTGAATCTATTCTCATTTCCACTATATAATTGTAAGGGATTTGATTTAGGTCATACCTGAATGGTCCAGTGGTTTTCCCTACTTTCTTCAATTTAAGTCTGAATTCAACAATAAGGAGTTCATGATCTGAGCCACAGTCAGCTCCCAGTCTTGTTTTTGTATTGGTTATCAGTAACCAATTTTTATGGTGTGTTGATTTTCCTGGGACCCCCAAGAAAATCTTAGATGTTTTTGATACGAAAATCATAAATTCTTTCTTTGTAAATCTGACATTTTGTATTGGGTTTAAAAACTTTACTCACCAACAACTAAATTTATTGAATACAAATTATGGGGAGGTTAAATAGGGAAAAGTTGCAATGCAATATGTCCTTATTTGCATGCTGGCAAATGAGAATTTTTATTTCGTTTCAACATCAGGTAAGAGATAACCCATCCCACAAATGTTAGTGCAAGGACACAGAGTGCATGAAGAGGAGTCAATATGAGCTGTTAGGTAATAGCAATTATTACATCAAGACTGCACTGAGCTCTCTCATTTACATATGCTGGTACTTTCCTGCTTGACATTGGTCACAGAAGTTAAAAGAAGCAAGAACTTCACTGCACATCCCGAAATCAGCTGCACAAAGAATTTAAGGTCAGAATATTGAAGGAATCACTACAGTGATATTAGACTTGGCTTTTATTTTCTAGACATGATAACTCTACTATCGACCATTTTTTCCATCCTAGTAATAATACAATTTGTTCTGGGAAATTTTGCCAATGGCTTCATAGCACTGGTGAACTGCATTGACTGGGTCAAGAGACAAAATAATCTCCTCAACTGATGGGATTGTCACTGCTGTGGCAGTCTCCATAATTGTTTCGCTCTGTGTAATGTTAACACATTGGTATTTAACTTTGCTTAATCCAGCTTTATATAGTTTAAAAGTAAGAACTATTGTTCATGTTGCCTGGACAACAAGCAATCATTATAGCACCTGGCTTGCTACTAGCCTCAGTATGTTTTATTTGTTGAAGATAGCCATTTTCTCCAGCCTAACTTTTCTTCACCTGAAGTTGAGAGTTAAAAGTGTTCTCATGATGCTTCTGGGAACTTCATTCATTTTGGTTTTAGAAGTTGTTGTTATAGGCGTAAGCGGGACTATGCAGAGAAGTGAATATGAAGGAAACTTCACACAGAAGACCAAACTGAGGGATATTTTATGGCTTTCACATGTGACCCTGTTCATTCTAGGAAACCTCATACCCTTTACTATGTCCTTGACATCTTTTCTGCTGCTAATCTTTTCCCTGTGGAAACATCTCAGGAAGATGCAGCTCAATGGCAAAGGATTCCAAGATCCCAGTACCAAGGTCCATATAAAAGCCATGCAAACTGTCATCTCCTTTCTCTTGCTATTTGCCTTTTACTTCCTGGTTCTAATCATATTCAGTCTGGAGTCCTAAAAAGCTGCATGAGGAACCGTTTCTCTTGCTTTTCCCAACAGTTGAAGTCATCTATCCTTCAGTCCACTCATTTATCCTGATTTGGGGAAACAGACAGTTAACACAGGCCTGTCTATTGTTTCTGTGGCAGCTGGGGTGCTGGCTGAAAGATAGGAAATAGGTGGGCATCATGTGTCTTCTAGCAAAAAATGAATGGATGGAGTCTGTAACATTTTATACTTTCTACTCCTTTCTTAATTCTGTATGTCATTGAGTAATGCCCACAGATTTACCTAGAAAAGTTTTTCACCTAAGCTTATCACAAAAAGTGTATATGTGTGTGTGTTTAATATTGTAAAGTAATTAGCCCCCAACTAAAATAAATAAATTTATTAAAAAAAAAAAAGAAAATGGTGATTACTTTACCATTAACTAAGATTTTTCAGGTAAGCAATATAATTTTACAAAATATTGTGCAATTTATCAGAATTATGAAGCATTGTTGTTTTTCACATACATCCGTTGTTTGGGTGGTAATGACTCTGAATTTTAAATTACACACTGAGGATGTATGGATGTGAGGTTTGGACTATAAAGAAAGCTGAGCACTGAAGAATTGATGCTTCTGAACTGTGGTGTTGGAGAAGACTCTTGAGAGTCCCTTGGACTGCAAGGAGATCCAACCAGTCCACCCTAAAGAAAATCCATCCTGAATATTCACTGGAAGGACTGATGCTGAAGTTGAAACTCTAATACTTTGGCCACCTGATGGGAAGAGCTGACTCATTTGAAAAGACCCTGATGCTGGGAAAGATTGAAAGCAGGAGGAGAAGGGGATAACAGAGGATGAGGTGGCTGGATGGCATCACCGACTCAATGGATATGAGTTTGAGTAAGTTCTGGGAGTTGGTGATGGACAGGGAAGCCTGGCGTGCTGCAGTCCTTGGGGTCGCAAAGAGTCAGACATGACTGAGTGACTGAAGTGAACTGAACTGATGTATGTTTGGGATAAATATTATTTCATCATGGATTCTTACTTCATAGTCAATAAGGAGTAATTAGAAATGTTGTTAGGAAAGATAGACCACCTTAAATTCAAAAGTAATAAGCAGATTTTGTGTATATTATATATGTGTGTAATAAATTTCACTTAAGAATACTAGATTTTTATAAGTAGGCTAAAACCTTAGAAAAAATGAAGTCCTATGATAGAGGTGAGCTTCCCTGGTAGCTCAGACAGTAAAGAATCTGTCTGCAATGTAGAGAGACCCACATTTGATACATGGGTCCAGAAAATCACCTGGAGAAGGAAATGGCAACCCACTCCAGTATTCTTGGTTGGAGAATTCCATGGACAGAGAAGCCTGGCGGGCCCCAGTCCATGGGGTCACAAAGAGTCAGACATGACTGAGTGACTAACACTTCCATGATAGGGGTGAAGAAGAAAAAAATTATACCTTGCTTTTAATTCTGTAGCATTACCACATTCAGGAAAATCATATCTTATAATTTTGTATTATGATTAAAACTGTATAATGAAATATTAATGCATGTAATATATAATAGAAATTTTGTACCTTAGAGAATTTTTGTACTGTGTATCAGGATACATATTATAGGAATGTCCCTGTCATTATTGTTATGAGTAACTAGAATTAAGACGTCACCTGGATTTCCATCATTGGTAAGATGGATATAATAGAACACTGGTATAAAAGAATGCTATACAGCAATGAAATAAAAAGTAGAGCTACATGATGTCAATAGAATTTATATAACAAAAAATCAACAAATTAGAGCTATATAGATAATAATGCACATTGGAAATTGAGGAGAAATATCAAGATTAAAAAATACACTGGAATTCCAGACATACAAAGTTAAAAAATAGGTCGACTGTATAGTTTTTGAAGCATTACATTAGTGGCAAAACTCTGAAGTAAAACAAATTAGTGACTATTGTAACAATTGGGAGTGTAGGGAGGGTGGAGAGAGAAGAGAAATAGTATCAATAGAAAGGAATATATGGGGGAGGGTCTAGATACCTGGCAAAATTCTGTATTATGAGTCAAATGTAAAAGGAGTGTTAACACTATAATTTTTTGATGCCTATGCATTTGTGTTTTCTTTTAATCTCTGTAGGTATTATGTTTTACAATAATGAATATGTGTAGAAAGCAGAAAAAGAAATTATTAAAAATAATATTAACCTGAAACCACATATGCTCATAGATACCACTGTAATTAGAGTTCTTGTTGAATAAAGAGAAATACAGGGTTATGGTAGTATGAAGCTTGAGTTAAAATTTTGAAATAATTTTAATTAATAGAAAAAAAAGGAAGACATGTTACAAGAATTATAAATCCACATTATTTGTGCTTTTTAAAAAAAATATTTATTTTTAATTGAAGGATAATTGCTCCACAATATTGTGTTGGTTTCTACCATGCGTCAGCATGAATCAGCCATAGGTATACATGTGTTCTCTCCTTCTTGAACCTTCCTTCCACCTCCCATTAAAATCTCAAATTCAAAATATCTTAGTTTTCCTAGACACTTTTGTTTTCAAATATCCACTCACTCCCAGGTGGTGCTAGTGGTAAAGAATCTGCCTGCCAAAGCAGGAGACTCAAGAGACATGGGTTCAGTCCCTGGGTTGGAAAGATCCCCTGGAGTAAGGAATGGCAACCCCCTTCTGTATTCTTGCCTGGAAAATCCCACTGACAGAGGAGCCTGATGGGCTACAGTCCATGGCGTTGCAGAAAGTTGGATACAATTGAGCACACATAGACACAGACACATTTTGATAGCACAATTTAGTGAATTTCCTATGAACTAAACCTAGATATAAAAAGTATGATAGTTTATCTTAAAATTAAATAACAATTTTGTGCTTCCATCCATAATCAGTCACACACTAAGAATGTGTGTGCATGTGTATGTGTATGTACATGTGTGTTGATGCATATATTTTTGTTGTTATAAATTTTTTAGTTCCTTGTTAGAGAAAAAAAGACATAGAAAGGTAAATTTGTTAAAACTCAATACACATTCAGTGGAATGTTTGAAAATGTTTGTGCATATGTTGTTGTACTTTGACTGGTTAATAAATTACCTAGATTTAATCACAGTAGCTAGAAATATAAATAAGCAAGTGAGAAAACTTAGCTTGCTAATGATGGTATTAAAATATGAAAGTTATATAGTGTATTATTGCATATATATCTTCATTTTCATATGAAAATTCAATAAAAGCAAAGTACTGTTTGAGGTAACTTTAGCCATAATTGTCAGAATGTAAGTAAAGGAAAAAAACAGCAAGTAAATCATTAGAGTATGTCAGTTTGATGTTGTTCTTGATGACGTAGTAGGTAAAGATGCTCTTTCATGCTGGCTCTGATGCTGAGAATGATTCAAGTATCTAATGGGGAAGATTGGCTACTGTTCACCTGTCATAGTGAATTTTGCCACTTTGAAAACTGGATGATATCACATCTGTCAGAGTTCTCCCATTTCACTGCTGTCATCATCATGAACTATGTCATTTAGTGATGCTTATAAATGTAATTTGGACAATGTCTAAGTAATTTCCTAAAGATTAACATTGTCTTAGCTTAGTGAAGATAAAAGTTTAAGTCAAAATGAGTATATTTATAAAATAAATTTATTTTAGTTTAAAATGTACTACTTGCACAAATTATTTCATTTACTAAATTAAATTCCTTTAATAAAAAAGATAAACTAAATAACCTTTATGAGAAAGCTCTTAACAGAGGACTTTAGAGTGTACTCCAGTATGCTTGCTTGAAGAATCCCATGGGCAGAGGGCTACGGTCCATAGGGTCACAAAGAGTTGGACATGACTGAAATGATTGAGCACAGATAGCATGCATATAGGATGGTGTCACTGTCATTGATGTACCATAGTTTTCTCATTTGAATTGTGTTTTGAGATCAAGTTTTGTTCCTTGACTTTCCCCATAATGATAGACAAGCTGTTATCCAAGAGAAGTTACTCACGTTTTCTCTAGTAAATGAGGTTTTTGAGAAGCAAATATGATGTCAAAGACAAGAATATCTTGTAATATATAGGGATATATCTAGCAAATACTGATTACTATTATTATAATCATCAAAATGAAGCTTATTCTGGTAAAAAAAAAATAGTATGTTTTTTTTAAACTTCAATTACTGAGATTCACTTGTATGAAGTTATTTTTAATTTATTGATTATTTTCAGTTACCTACCTTTCTTCACCTAGACCAAGTTGAATTATTGTTACTTTTTATGTGTTTTCTTCTTTGGTTCTATAGTCAATTGATGCTGCTGATTACGAAGATGATGATAAAATTTCATTTCTAAAATCACAATTTTAATTCTGAAAAATGGCTCTTAGAAACTCCTACTTGGGGGTTTTCATGCTTTTTAAAATTATTTTAGGGAACTCAGAGGTGAAACTTTGGTAGAGAATCTTTCTTGATCACCATTTAAGCAAACCAAATTCTATTCTTTCACACATATTATAATGAAAGATTACATCAGATATTACAATAAAAGAAGAAATAGTCACTCTTCTTGGCAGGAAAATCACATACTAAGTCATTTTAAAGGAATTGAAATGTTTTTCACAATGTTAGCTGAGGACCAGTGTGATAATAGAAGCTGGTATTTATTGAAATGGAAAGGAAACCACAATAAAAACAAAAAAGTACTTCAAAACTATTAGTTTTCAACCCATTAATCATCAGTAGTGGCATTTGGGATGGGAGTTTTTTTCAGTCAGAAGAAATGTGAAGTACACAAGATAAAGACTCTATTTTTTTTAATCTATGAAATTCATACTTGGCATTTGGGGAAATGCATTGATTGGAATAATGAACTGAACCAACTGGGAAGACATCGGAAAATCAACTACATTAACCTCATTCTCACCAGCTTACCCATAACTAGGATATGTTTCTTAACCTTAGTACTGATTGATTAATATCTACTTTGATGAGCTACATAACACTGGTGAAACTGGGAAAAATAATATTCCGTTTTGTATAATGATCCACCACTTGACTGTCTTGTTTGACATATGCCTCAGCATCTTTTCTTTCCTGAAGATAGCTACTTTTTCCCATCCTCTTATTCTGTGGTTAAAGTGGCAGCTTTTGTAATTTCAAGGCAGGTTCAGCAAGTATTTCTATTTAGTTTCCTAAAATGAGAGCTAGATCTCATAGTGCATGGTTTCAGGAATAGAACTCGGTTCCTGGGTGACTAAAGATAGTAGCAGTTGTCCAATATTGCCCACTTATTCAGCTCTCCAATGTCCACCCTTTATTCTACATGTAAAATTTACAAAAAGATCCTGATTCTGTCTGAAAAAAGAAAGTTTCCAACACTATATTAGGTGTCTGTTTTGCATTACAAATCACGTCAAGATCCTAGTGATTACCCTAGTAGTGTAGAGCATAGTTATGATCAAGCTTGATCAAATCATTTAAGCTTTCACTGTGCATCCTCTGCATTGGGTTTCAAAATTTTCCTCACTAACAACAAAAGTTGATGAACACAAATTATGAAGAGGTAGACGGGAAATTTTGTAAAACGATGAGTCCTTATTTGCATCTGGCAAATGAGAATTTGTATTTTACTTCAAAGTCACTTATGAAGTAATCCATCCCATGGTAGGGCACGAAGTGTATGAAGAGAGCTAATCTGAGCTGTTAGGGAATAGCAATGTTTTTCATCAAGATGTCATTGAGCTCTTCCAATATTATTTTCTGGTGCTTTTCTGCTTGACATTCATCACAGAGTTTGAAAGAAATAAGAACTTCACTATACATCCAGAAATCAACTTCATAAAGAATTTAAGGTCAGAATATTGAAGGAATCGCAACAGTGACATTAGACTTGGATTTTTTAGACATGATAACTTTAGTATCGAGCATTCTTTCCATTCTAAGTGACAGAATTTGTTCTGGGAAATTTTGTGAATGGCTTCATAGCACTCAGTTCAGCTCAGTTCAGTTCAGTCGCTCAGTCGTGTCCGACTCTTTGCAACCCCATGAATCGCAGCGCGCCAGGCCTCCCTGTCCATCATCAACTCACAGAGTTTACACAAACTCATGTCCATCGAGTCGGTGATGCCATCCAACCATCTCATCCTCTGTCGTCCCCTTCTACTCCTGCCCCCAGTCCTTCCCAGCATCAGGGTCTTTTCCAATGAGTCAACTCTTTGCATGAGGTGGCCAAAGTACTGGAATTTCAGCTTCAACATCAGTCCTTCCAATGAACACCCAGGACTGATCTCCTTTAGGATGGACTGGTTGGATCTCCTTGCAGTCCAAGGGACTCTCAAGAGTCTTCTCCAACACCACAGTTCAAAAGCATCAATTCTACGATGCTCAGCTTTCTTCACAGTCCAACTCTCACATCCATACATGACTACTGGAAAAACTATAGCCTTGACTAGATGGACCTTTGTTGGCAAAGTAACGTCTCTGCTTTTTAATATGCTGTCTAGGTTGGTCATAACTTTCCTTCCAAGGAGTAAGCGTCTTTTAATTTTATGGCTGCAGTCACCATCTGCAGTGATTTTGGAGCCCAGAAAAATAAAGTCAGTCACTGTTTCCACTATTTCCCCATCTGTTTCTCATGAAGTGATGGGACCAGATGCCATGATCATAGGTTTCTGAATGTTGAGCTTTAAGCCAACTTTTTCACTCTCCTCTTTCACTTTCATCAAGAGGCTCTTTAGTTCTTCTTCGCTTTCTGCCATAAGGGTGGTGTCATCTGAACATCTGAGGTTATTGATATTTCTCCCGGCAATCTTGATTCCAGCTTGTGTTTCTTCCAGCTCAGCGTTTCTCATGATGTACCCTGCATATAAGTTAAATAAGCAGGGTGACAATATACAGCCTTGATGTACTCCTTTTCCTATTTGGAACCAGTCTGTTGTTCCTTGTCCAGTTCTAACTGTTGCTTCCTGACCTGCATACAGGTTTCTCAAGAGACAGGTCAGATGGTCTGGTATTCCCATCTCTTTCAGAATTTTCCACGGTTTATTGTGATCCACACCGTCAAAGGCTTTGGCATAGTCAATAAAGCAGAAATAGATGTTTTTCATAGCACTGGTGAACTGCAATGACTGGGTCAGGAGACAAAAGATCTCATCATCTGATGGGATTCTCACTGCTCTGGCAGTCTGCAGAATTGTTTTGCTCTGGACAATATTAATAAATTGGCATGCAACTATGTATAATCCAGCTCTATATAGTTTAACAATTATTATCAGTGTTGCCTGGATAGCAAGGAACCATTTTAGTAACTAGCTTGCTACTAGCCTCGGTATATTTTATTTGTTCAAGATAGCTAATTTCTCCAGCCTGATTTTTCCTCACCTGAAGTGGAGAGTTAAAAGTGTAGTTCTCATGATGATGTTGGGGACTTCAGTGGTTTTGTTTTTTCAAGTTGCAGTGTTAAGTATAGATGAGACTATTCAGACAAGTGAATATGAAAGAAGCATGACTGAGAAGACCAAATTAAGGGATATTTTACACCTTTCAAATATGACCCTGCTCACACTAACAAACTTTATACCCTTCACTATGTCCCTGACATCTTTTCTGCTGCTAATCTTTTCCCTGTGGAAACATCTCAGGAAGATGCAGCTCAACGTCAAAGGATCCCAAGATCCCAGCACCAAGGTCCACATAAAAGCCCTGAAAACTGTCATTTCCTTTCTTTTTCTTTTTGCCACTTCCATCCTGACTGTAATTTTAACAATTTGGAATTCTAATGAGCTGCGGAAGGAACCTGTTCAAATGCTTTTCCAGGCTCTTGCAATCACCTATCCTTTAATGCACTCATTTATCCTGATTTGGGCAAACAGGAAATTAACACAGATCTTTCTGTCATTTCTGTGGCAGCCAAGATGCTGGCTAAAAGTAAAAGGAACTAGGTAGATGCATATGTCTTCTGGCAGAAAATTAAAGGATGAAGTTTGTTACATTTTATACTTTCTTCTGCTTTTTGAAAAAAATGTGTTATAATTGAGTAAATATCCAAAGGTTTACCTAGAAAAGTCTTTTACCCAAGCTAATCACAAAAAGTGTCTTTGTGTGTGTTTATGAAAGATATAAGAAAGATGATAAAACTGCATTTATCTAAGTGACTAAGTGACTTCATTCATGTCCAACTCGTTGAGACCCTGTGGACTGTAGCCCGACAGGGTCCTCTGTGTCTGGAATTTTCCAGGCAAGAATACTGGAATGGGTTGCCATTTCCTCCTCCAGGGAATCTTTCCCACCCACAGATTGAATCCTAGTCTCCTGCGTCTCCTGAAATGGCAAGTGGGTTCTTAACCATTAGCACCATCCAGGAAGCCCTGATATTAAGATTACCATACTATTAACCAGTATATTTCAGATAAGCATTCTAACTGTGCAAATTATTATGTGACATTCCTCAGGATTATGAAGCAATGTGTGTTTCACCTACATAATCTATGTTATCACCTTCCAATTGAAAAATTTATGACCTACATTTATGAATTTTAAAGAACTGACAACTTAGGAATTCATCGTTATTTTCCACTCTAACTAGCACCACAGTGTGTTTAGATTTTATTGTTTGAGCCTCCAGTTGTTTGGATGGTAAAGACCTTCAATTCTAGATCACACACTGAGGATATATATTTGAGATAGATGTTATTCTATCATCACTTACTTCCATCCATCACTTACTTTATGGTTATTTGAGAGTAATTAGCAACATTGTTAGGAAAAGATGCCCACAATAAAATTAGATAAATTTTACATATGTGTACAATCAACTCTATAGAGGACTATTATATTTAATACACAGACAAAAAAACAGAAAAAATCAGTTCTGTTATATGGATGAAGAAGAAAATATTAATCATGGCTGTTTTCAGTGCTGCTATATTTCCACATGCAGTAAGGAAAGTCACTTTTTACAATTTTTAACTAAGAAGACATGTTGAAATGGAGATCTGATGTCAGATTATTCATTTTCCCCTTAAACCACCTGGAGCTTCCTCTGAAATGCTCATCATCTCCTCCATTTTGCTACCTAAAACTTCCTTTTAACCTTGAGACAAGAAGACACAGATCGTCTCTATCTTAAAAATACATACTGTATAAGAATAGTAAAAATTTTTGCTATATGATTGAATGGCTTTTCTGCATGTATTAAAGTAGTACCTATGCTGTCTATGTAATAATTATAGGAAATATCTTCAAGAACTGTTTTATAACAATCTCATGGAAAATGATGAAATAGAAAAAGTGTGTTGACATGGTATTGATAACAATTTTCACCAGAGGAAAGAAATGTATAACCTTGCTCAACAACTCAGTTTACATGTCTATATTAATTCTTAGTTGTGGAATTATAGCAACATGATCCAAACTTAAGGTAAATCATTTCTACATCTGATTTATTCATTCTTTTTAATTATCTCTCTGTCCTAGGACAATGTAAACCGTACAATGTGGGGATCATGTTTATCCTGTTTCCTACCCCATCCTTGGACATAAAAAACAGTCTATAGAAGAGTTCATCCAGATGATATTCTAGTCACTAAATGGATGAATAAACTATGAGGGCTGAGAACCGATGAAAATGAAACCGATCATAAACTCTGCAGGTTGCATGGATTTCCTAGTTCTGTTTCCTCACCATTCAATCGCCTCTACAAAATCTACACAGTCTCAGTTCCAGTTTCTGAATTAGACTGAGTAGACAAACTGCTGCCACAGATAGGCTCCCAAGCATAAACTGACTCAAACACAGTGTACATTTCATTTTGCCCTCTGAAGAGTACTGCTATGTCTGAGCGGCCTTCTTTAGGCAGTTGAATAACAGGAATCAGGCCGATCAAGTTTGCCATCTTTATCATGCAGTTTCTAAGATTGCTTGGGGTTATTTCCACACAAGAAATCTGGGGGAAAAAGGCGTGCAGCATACTGTCCATAGGGAAGTTTTTGGAATGGGCCTAAAAATAGTGGACATAATTTTCACTTACATGACATTGTTCAGATTTTGATCAGCTTGCCACAAGCATCTATTAGGGGAGCAGGAAATGTGGTCACTCTCTAGTCCAGAAGGAAGAACATGGAATTGAGATGGTGGAAGTGGGAGGGCACTTAGTTATATTTCAATTAAAATAGCAACAAGTCACTGTAAAAGAAAAGAAATTTCTCCATTAAGAAGCAGGGTGTAGCCTGTTCATGTCATTTTAATAATATCTACATGCCCTTACATCTGTCTTGAGTTCTTTTTTTTCTATTTCTTCATCAACTGCAAAGAATTCAAGTTCACCCTACATGTTTGTATATTCATGAAGTCAGCTGATTGTGCACTGTAGCACTTGCAGCTTTCTCATGTATTTTGCCTGTGTATTCTGTTTGTAATTTCTGACTTAGCTAGTATAATGTTCTGTTCTAATGTTTCTAGTTATTTTTCCTAGGACTTGGGTGTGAAATGGGAACTATTCATAATTTCTTTATTCCTATAAATTATGTGAAAGTGAAAGTGAAGTTGCTCAGTTGTGTCCTACTTTTTGCGACCCCATGGACTGTAGCCTACCAGGCTCTTCTGTCCATGGGATTCTCCAGGCAAGAATACTAATCAACAAAATTCTTGACAGAAGGACCCTATTGATGAATGGTGAATAAAGTCTGAGCTATATAATCTTTTTCTAGCAATGCCTATTCAAAATCCAAAATATTTGCATTCAAATATATGACTCAGGGGAGATAAAAGCACAAATTAGTGGAAACCAGTTCTCTCATATTTGTGAGTTTACAAAGCTGAATCATCCTTTTAGTCTTAGCAGAAATAGGAAATTACAGCTGGCATCAAGGATAAATGGGCATTATTAATGTTTACTCTGGAAATTATATAGCTACTGACTGTAAGCCATAAAAAAGGTATTCATGAAGCTTTGTATCTGTTAACAGGACCATTTGATGTAGCACTGGAAATACAGTATAAGTAGAATAGACTACTCTTTTTATGAATATCTTCACAACTAAATCACATTGCAGAATTTTGACTGTTTTTTTTTTGAAATTATGATGAAAACTGTAAAGAAAGCATCATTATTATTTGTAAGTCTACAACTGTTTTACTATAAAGCTGTCAGTGAAGCAAAATAAGGGAAATATTTTAATACAAAGTTAGTTGGAATGAAGGGCTCTTTCTACTAGTGGCAACAGGAGAACTCATCTTAGGAGTGCTGAGAAATGGGCCAAGAATAGGAAAATCGCATCAGCTGGTTTCATCCTTACCTGCTTAGCTGTGGGCAGAATCATTCACATGTGGGTAACACTATTGGGTTCATTTACAGTGGGGCTATTTTCACATCTGTATGCTACCGTCAAACTAGTAAAGGTGATTACTCTTTTGGGGGCACTAACAAATCACTTAACTACCTGGTTTGCCAACCCCTAAGTGTGTTCCACTTCTTTAAGCTAGCCAATTTCTCTCATTTTTTTCATGTGGCTGGAGTAGAGAAGAAACAGAGCGATTCTTATACTTTTCCTGGGCTCTTTGCTGTTACCGTCTATTAACCACATAATGCTCTTGGTGAGCTGTGGATAAATAGCTATAAAGAACCTGAAAGAAACACAACTTTGCATTTAGATGCAAGTAAAATTTTCTATCTTAGATGCCTTATTCTTCTTAGCTTGACCTGTGTTATCCATTTTCGTCTCTCCCTGGCCTCTTTGAGCTTTTATTTTTCTCCTTGGTGAGACACACCAAGAATTTCCAACTCAACCTGAATGGCTCAGGAGACTCCAGCACAGAGGCTCATAAAAGGGCCATGAAAAGGGTGACAGCCTTCCTCCTTCTCTTCATCATTTACTTTTTCCACTCTACTAGGGAGCTGGATCTTTCTTAAGGTACAGCAGTATCAGGCCATGATGTTTGTCATGAAGATTTCAACTGTCTTCACCTTGGGTCCTCTTATGTTTTAATTTCAGGGATCAGCAAGCTAAGAAAGATCACCTTGAGTTTAATTTTGCATCTTATATTCTCTTTGAGAAAACTAAGATCACTAGTTTCACGGACAGAATTTAAAAATACTTTCTGTATTCTAGGGAAAATGCCTTAATGGAAGAACTTGTAGATTCATTTTCAATTTCAACATATCTTTCATCAGGTCCATTTAGGACCTTTCATCAGGTCCTTGTAAGGGTTCCCTTACAACCAGTCATTAATTAATTATATTTTCTCAAAGTGTTTTGAAATAATGTTTGATTAAAGGAAATATGCCCACTATAATAACATTTGCTGGTAACAAAAAGTGTATTTGAGAGTTTAAGAAAAAGATTAAAAATATGTAATGGAACAGTAATATATATAATATCAGTTCAGGTCAGTTTAGTCACTCAGTCGTGTCCGACTCTTTGCCACCCCATGGACTGCGGTATGCCAGGCCTCCCTGTATCACCAACTCCTGGA
The DNA here is from genome assembly GCA_024291935.2 of Okapia johnstoni. NCBI lineage: Eukaryota > Metazoa > Chordata > Mammalia > Artiodactyla > Giraffidae > Okapia > Okapia johnstoni. The sequence goes on along the minus strand of CM044320.1, from coordinate 19,074,881 downwards.
GTTTACTCAAACTCATCTCCATTGAGTTGGTGATGCCATCCAACCATCTCATCCTCTGTCATCCCCTTCTCCTCCTGCCTTCAATCTTTCCCAGCATCAGGGTCTTTTCCAATGAGTCAGTTCTTCGCATCAGGTGGCCAAAGGATTGGAGTTTCAGCTTAGCATCAGTCCTTCCAATGAGTATTTAGGACTGATTTCCAATGCGATATAAATAAATGTGTATGAAATCACATCATAGAAAGGAAAAAGAGTAATATAATTTTTAAAATTAAAGATGAATTCAAAATTGGAATAGGAGAAGGATTTTAAAATGTTACGTGAAATAATTTTCCTATAAATATAATTGTAGAATTATTCTCACGTTACAAATTTTGTAAAGAATATGAAGCAATGAGAATTTTCATACTCTACTCCTAGGATTATACAGTAGTCCAATTACTTTGGCTGGTAATATGACACTGTTTAAGTAAGATGAAGATAAATATGCTGACTCATTAATTTTGTACCTTAGAGAATCTTTGTATCTCTACATCAAGATACACATACAGAAATGTGCATATAAGTATTGTCCTGAGTGGCTAGAATTGAGATGTCACCAACGTTTCCATCATTGTTACATTGGGTACTATAGAATATTGGTATAATAGAATACTGTACAGCAATGAAATGAAAAAAGTAGAGCTATATGTTTTCAATTGAATTTATATAACAAAAAATCAACAAACCAGAGCTATATAGATAATAATGCACATAGGAAATTGAGGGGAAATATCAAGATATAAAAAATGCACTGAAATTCCAGATTCATATAGTTAAAAAATAAGTAAACTGTATAGTTTTTGAAACTTATAACATTAGTGGCAAAACTCTCAAGTGAAACAAATGAGTAATTATTGTAACAATTGGGATAGTAGGGAGGTTTGGAGGGAAGAGAAATGTTATCAAAAGAAGGGAATATATGGAGAGAGTCTAAATAGCTGGCAAAATACTATTTTATGAGTCAAATGTAGCATGGTGTCAGCGGTATAATTTTTTGATTCCTATGCATTTTTATTTTCTTACAATCTATACTGGTCTTCCATTTTACAATAATTAAAATGCTTAGATGGCATAAAAAAGAAATAAAATTATTGAAAATAATATTAGGCAGGAACCATATATTCTCATAGATAACATTATAATTAGAATTATTGCTGAATAAAGAGAAATACAGGATTATGGTAGTATTAAATCTTAGTTAAATTTTACAAATAATTTAAATTAATTGAAAAAAGGATGATGTGATATAGAAATTATATATCCACATTATTAACACTTATTAAACCTCAAATTCAAAATATCTAAATTTTTGAAGATGGTTTCATTCTCAAATATCCAATGTAATTATTTCTATGACATATTTTGAATAGCAGAACTTACTGAATTTCCCATGAACTAAACATAGATATAAAAAAATATAATTATCTTTAAGTTTATCCTAAAATTAAATATGAACAGTCTTTATACCAAAGTTCATAATCAGTCACACACTAAGGATAATATATATGTATGCATATGCACATACATATGTTGAGGTATATGCTTTTGTTATAAATGTTTTAGTTCGTTGTTAGAGAAAAAAAGACAAAGATCTAGAAAGATAGATTTGTTAAAGATCAGTACATATTCAGTGTAATGTTTGGATATGTTTGTATAAATGTAATTGTACTTTGACTGCTTAATAAATCACCCAGATTTAATCACAGTAGCTAGCAACATAAACAAACAGCTGACAGAACTTTGTTTGCTAGTGATGGTATTAAAATATGAAAGGAGATTATATAGTGTGCTATTGTGTATATATATATATTAATTTCCATATGAAAATTCAATAAAAGCAAAGTACTGTTTGTTTGAGGTAACTTTAGCCATAATTTTCAGAATGTAGTAAAGGAAAAAAACAGCAGGTAATTCATTAGAGGATGTTGGTTTGAAGTTATTCTTGACAAACTAATAGGTAAAGAAGTTCTTTCATGCTAGTTCTGATGCTGAGAATGACTCAGTTACCTGAACGCCATGGGAAAGATTTGTTAGTGTTCAACTGTCATAGTGAACTTTGCCACTCTGAAAACTGGATGAAATCACATCCGTTAGAATTTTCCTGTTTCACTGCTATCATCATCATCGTCTGTATCATTTAGTAGTGCTTATAAATATAATTTGGATAATATCTAAGTAATTTCCTAAAGATTAACATTGCCTTAGCCTAGTAAAGAGGAAAGTTTAAGTCAAAATGAATATGTTTAGAAATTTAATTTATTTTGATTTAAGATATATTACTTTCACAATTGTTTCATTTACACTAAAAAGTAAAAAATTTCAGTGTAAATGAAATTCCTTTAATAAAAAGATAAAGTAAATAAACCCCTTTATGAGCAAACTCTTAACAGAGGGCTTTAGGAGTCAAAGTAAGACCAAATAGCAGGAAGCCATTACATCTTGTCTATTATACAATGAGCACAGAACCCATTTTCTACCAATAAAAGCAAAAGAAAAAAACTACTGAAAAATTAAACTGAGGAGTAGGATGGTGTCACCATCAATGATATATTATAGTTTGTTCATTTGAATGATATTTTAAAAATTAATTTATTTTAATTGGAGGCTAATTACTTTACAATACCGTGGTGGGTTTTGCCATACATCAACATGAATCAGTCCCAGGTGTACATATGTTCCCCCTTCCTGAACCCCCACCCACCTCCCTCCTCACCCCTTCCTTCTGGGTTGTCCCAGAGCACCAGCTTTGAGTGCTCTGCTTCATGCATGGAACTTGCACTGGTCATCTATTTTACATAACGAATGGTGTTTTGAGATAAAGTTCTGTTTCTTGGCTTTCCCCATAGTGAGATCCTGTGGTGATTATTCAGCAAAAGACCAGCTGCTATCCAAACCTACTCGCATCCACTCTCAGTTTCTTCCAACGTGGTGTAGAATGACTAGATCATGATATTATCCCATTTGTAACCAAAGCGCTCAGAATAGAAGGAAGATGTTGTCATTTTCTGGCTAACACTACAAAGAAGATACTTTCTTTAAGAGCTTGTGTTCCTAGTATTTTATTCAGTTTCCCCATAAAAGATATTTCATGCAAGAGCAAAAGATAATTCCTGTCACTGAAAAAATAAGCTTAATAAGCTTAAGAAAATGTATAATCAAGATAAGAATTAATAATCAAGGTTAAGAGTTCAGTAGATGTATCTTTTAATTTCATTTTTAAAATTTCATTCATTTTGGTCCCACCAAGTGGCATGTAGGATCCCAGATCCTTCACTTGGAATTGAACACATGCCCCCTGCAGCATTGAGAACATGGAGTCTTAATCATTGAAATGTCAAGGAAGTCCCAGGAATCAGGAATTCCTGATTTATTTAGCAACCTATCAGACAGAATTTAAGAGAAAATTAGTGAACTGGATGATAGCTACCCAGAATGAAACATAAAAACACAAAGATATAAAAAATAAAACCCACAGGGTGAGAAACATGAAGGTTATAGTCAGAAAATCTTCACATATTTGTGTATTTTTGGACAGTTAAAGGAGTAAAATGGGGTGAAAGCGATATTGCTAAGATTCTTTTAAAATTGATAAAATGTGTCAATCTATTGACTGGAGAAGCCATCAAATCCCAGAGAAGATAACCAATACAAGTTGAAAACCATAAGTTGACATGCAACTATTCAGTTCAGTTCATTTCAGTTCAGTCACTCAGTCGTGTCTGACTCTTTGCCACCCCATGGACTGCAGCACGCCAGACCTCCCTGTATCACTAACTCCCGGGGTTTACTCAAACTCATGTCCATTGAGTTGGTGATGCCATCCAACCATCTCATCCTCTGCCATAAGGGTGGTGTCAACTGCATATCTGAGGTTATTTCTACGGGCAATCTTGATTCCGGCTTGTGCTTCATCCAGCCTGGCATTTCACATGAAACCTGTATGCAGTTCAGGAAGCAACCGTTAGAACTGGACGTGGAACAACAGACTGGTTCAAACAGGAAAAGGAGTACGTCAAGACTGTATATTGTCATCCTACTTGTTTAACTTATATGCAGAGTACATCATGAGAAATGCTGGGCTGGAGGAAACACAAGCTGGAATCAAGATTGCCGGGAGAAATATCAATAACCTCAGATATGCAGATGACACCACCCTTATGGCAGAAAGTGAAGAAGAACTAAAGAGCCTCTTGATGAAAGTGAAAGAGGAGAGTGAAAAAGTTGGCTTAAAGCTCAACGTTCAGAAAACTAAGATCATGGCATCTGGTCCCATCACTTCATGGGAAATAGATGGGGAAACAGTGGAAATAGTGTCAGACTTTATTTTGGTGGGCTCCAAAATCACTGCTGATGGTGATTGCAGCCATGAAATTAAAAGACGCTTATTCCTTGGAAGGAAGGTTATGGCCAACCTAGATAGCATTTAAAAGCAGAGACATTACTTTGCCAACAAAAGTCCGTCTAGTCAGGCTATGGTTTTTCCAGTGGTCATGTATGGATGTGAGAGTTGGACGGTGAAGAAAGCTGAGTGCCGCAGAATTGATGCTTTTGAACTGTGGTGTTGGAGAAGACTCTTGAGAGTCCCTTGGACTGCAAGGAGACCCAGTGAATCCATCCTAAAGGGGATCAGTCCTTGGTGTTCATTGGAAGGACTGATGTTGAAGCTGAAACTCCAATACTTTGGCCACCTCATGCGAAGAGTTGACTCATTGGAAAAGACCCTAATGCTGGGTAGGACCGGGGGCAGGAGGAGAAGGGGACGACAGAGGATGGGATGGTTGGATGGCATCACTGACTCGATGGACATGGGTTTGGGTAGACTCCGGGAGTTGGTGATGGACAGAGAGGCCTGGCGTGCTGCAATTCATGGGGTCACAAAGAGTCAGACAAGACTGAGCCACTGAACTGAACTCTGCATTTAAGTTAAACAAGCAGGGTGACAATATACAGCCTTGATGTACTCCTTTCCCAATTTTGAAACAGTCCATTGTTCCATGTCTGTTTCTCACCGTTGCTTTTTAACCTGCATACAGGTTTTGCAGGAGGGAGGTAAGGTGGTCTGGTATTCCCATCTCTTTAAGAATTTTCCACAACTCTTTTCAACAAGAGTCTGAAATACAGTACTTGAGTGCAATCTCAAAACTGACAGAATGAGCTCTGTTTGTGTCCAAGGCAAACCATTCAATATCACAGTAATCCAAGTCTATGCCCCAAACACTAATGCTGAAGAAGCTGAAGTTGAACAGTTCTATGACAGCCTTACCAGCCCTATAATGTCATTGTTACTGTATTATATTGGTTGAAGAAGTTATAAGCCAACCCATCTTCAAGAGGAGGGGCTGCAGACCCCAGATCTCAGTAAGAAGAGAGTTAAAGAGTTTGCAGTCATGTTTCAAAACTACCAAAGACTCCAAGAGATCCTAAAGTAACGTCAAACAACAGATTTTCTGTATTTATATAAACTATGAGTTCTTTATATACAATATGTATTGTAATATGAATAATAAAAATAACCTTTTTAAACTATAATTTAGGATACTTGTATGTGGTGATCAGCAAAGTTTGCCTCTGCAATTTCTGACTTAAAGGAGCACAACTAACTGACTAGGAAAAAGCAATTACAAATAAAAAGTAAGAGGTTAGTTCTCCCTGTTTTAAATAAATACCCCGAGCTCCCAGTTTCTTTGGGAGGGCAGGAGCCTAACTTTAGCTGGCTCCAAGTTGCAAAACTACCTCCCTTCATACAGGTATGAATTCACTTCTCTCTTGTATTAAGCCAATTAACTAAAGTGTATGGTTAGCCCAATTATGGAGAAGGCAATGGCACCCTACTCCAGTACTCTTGCCTGGAAAATCCCATGGACGGAGGACCCTGGTAGGCTGCAGTACAAGGGGTCGCTAAGAGTCGGACATGACTGAGTGACTTAACTTTCACTTCTCACTTCCATGCGTTGGAGAAGGAAATGGCAACCCACTCCAGTGTTCTTGCCTGGAGAATCCCAGGGATGGGGGAGCCTGGTGGTCTGCCATCTATGGGGTTGCACAGGGTGGGACACGACTGAAGCGACTTAGCAGCAGCAGCAGCCCAATTATTGCTCAGTTGTGTCCACCTCTTTTGACCCCATGGACTGCAGCCCGCCAGGCTCCTCTGTCCATGGGATTTCCCAGGCAACAATACTGGAGTGGGTTGCCATTCCCTTGTTCAGCGGGTCTTTTCAACCCAGGGATCAAACCCACATCTCCTACATTGCAGATGGATTCTTTATCATTTGAGCCATCAAGGAAGCCAATTACCAGGTCAGTTTAGGATAAATTATATGTAATAAATGGTGCTGTCAAGAACTCTTACTTGAAGACTAGTTATTGTTAACCTTGAGAACATGTGTGTAGTGACATGTATCTGCTTTGTCATACAGAAAGGTGATATTTCTTTCTCTTTTTGTGATCCTATACCATATTGCCTGAGATGTACATTAGGCTCTGGTTTAATGCTTATTCAATAACAAAGTTGTCTTCTTTCTCTACTACCTTGTGGAGAGATTTTCCAGGTTAGGAGCAGATTTTGCTTTTAATTATATTTCCCCAGCAGTTGACAAGCCTTTGTCCCATGCCCTGCAATCCCATTCCCTCCTACAAGCTGCTCTCAGTCAGTGACTGAACAGAGCAGAGATTCAATGGCAGTCCTACTCCCAGGAGGCTCAGGACCCCTCTGATGTGCACCATTGCCTTGACACTGCCCACTGGCCTTCTTAGAACTTGTTAGGATTGTTTCCTAATACTTTTATTTTTTCATTCCCTCTCCCTCCCCAAGAGTCAGACTTACATGCTAGTATAACAGCTCCCCAGCCACCTTCTACTGTCCAGGCACTTTCCTCAGTAATGCCCTGTTTCTCGGAGTATTAAGACCGAGACAAGACATTTTCTAGATTGGAGTTTAGTGTTTCTGGCTTATAACTGAGCTGAGTCAATCAAAAAGTGTCTAAATTCTAAGGAAAAAATATTTAAAACTGATCTCTATCTTGTGTGTTAGCAAACCAGGATTCAAATTCTAATGCATAGCTTTACATGGAAATTATAGGCAGTGTCACAGCAGTGGTGACACATACATAATATTTGCCTTGAAAATCACTAGCTGAGATCTTGACAGGAATAAAGGTGGTCTTCCCAAAGATAACTAAGACTTTGGGAGCATCTTGAAGGCTTTTCTTTGTTTGCCAGTGAATATTAAAGTACAGGGGAAAGGAACTTATTGAACATTAGAGCTCTGGATGCATAAATCTATAACCTCATTTATGTCAGTGGGGTACTGAAGGCAGAGATTTCCTGTCAGCAAGCATGGAGGGAACATTGAACAATATACTTATGATCGTTTCTGCTGGAGAATTCCTACTAGGTATTTTGGGAAATGGATTCATTGTGCTGGTTAACTGTATTGATTGGATCAGGAGCAGGAAGTTCTCTCTGATTGACTTTATTCTCACCTGCTTGGCTACTTCCAGAATATTTGTGCTGTGCATAATGATTTCAAGTACAGATTTATATGTAATCTCTGAGGAAATATGGTACAACAAGAATCTCCTGATAAATTTGGGGCTCCTCTGGACAGGATCCAATTATTTCTCCATAGCCTGCACCACCTGCATCAGTGTCTTCTATCTCCTCAGAATAGCCAACTTTTCTAATCTCCTTTTCCTCTGGATGAAATGGAGAGTTCACAAGGTACTTCTCATCATCGCACTGGGGGCTGTCTTCTCTTTCTGCCTGTGCCTTCTTCAAAAGGATATGGTAGTTGAAATCCTGCTCCAAAACCAGACAAACAGTGAGAAAAATGTGACATTGGACTTTCTAATGATAAAATGCAATTTGTTCCTTACCATAATGTTCCTCATCCCCTTTGTAGTGTCCCTGGCCTCCTTTCTCCTTTTAATCCTCTCCTTACGTGGTCACCTCAGGCGTATGAAGGGTGCGGACTGTAGCACGGAGGCCCACGTGAGAGCCCTGAAGTCTATGATTTCATTCCTGCTCCTCTTCATTATATACTATTTGAGCAATATTATGACAGTGTGGGCCAATCACATTCTAGGTAGTTTTGTGGCAAAGATTGTTGTGAACATGCTATTATTTTCCTGTCCTTCTGGTCATCCTTTTCTTCTGATTTTATGGAACAGCAAATTGAAACAGGCTTCACTCTATGTCCTGAGGAAGGTGAAGGGTTACATGAATCTAAGAAAACCTACTCTTCCAAAAAGAAGTCTGAAGCGATGATGATCTTCTCAAGAATGAAGACAACAAACAGGACTTCATATATATGTTTTTATCTTATCCTGACTGTTTAAATTCTATTCTGTGATAGGTGATTGAGTCTTATTGAAATTATCTTCTTGGGAGTTCCCTTGGTAGCTTAGTGGGTAGGATTCTGGCCTTTCACTGCTGTGGCCTGGATTCAGTTCCGGGTTGGATCCTGAAAGCTGCACAGCGTGACTGGAAGCCTGGCCTGCTGCAGTCCATGGGGTTGCAAAGAGTTGGACATGACTGAGTGACTGAACAACAACAAATGACAGGAAAAAAAGTCTTCCTGGAAAATGCCAAAAGAAAAGGATTTTGCTATGTTTCCATCAAGATGGTGATGATATAACTAATAGTATGCATTTTATGTTAGGCAAAATATCAGTTTAATCTCACTTAATTTGCACTATATAGATTTCATAAAAACATATGTATATATAAAGAATAGCCATAAATATGTATTAATGTAGATATCTTTACACTTGTAAAGATATATAGAGATTTAATTCCTAAAGAAAGGTAATTATTTTAAGTTTTCATTTAAAAATAGAAAGGAGCACCAAAATAAGGAGAGTAAATATGTTCAGGAATATGTTGAAATTTTCATTAAAAATAAAAGCTGAGTATCTGAACACAAAAATAAAGTTATTTTAAAGCCTCAGGTCATTACTGACTACTTCTTGATACAAGCCATGACTTGTTAATATTTCAAATAAAATGCATCAAGGAACAATTAAGTGTTTCAACAATACAAAAGTGGATCAACTAGTAGACTTAGAATTTGGGATGTATATCATCTGATTAATATATATAATGATTAGTGAGATCATCTAAGGCTATAGAAGCTAAAAGGAATGATATATGTCAGAAAATGCAAGGATATCCAGAGGATGGCAATATTCCAAATTGCATTTCATGAAAATCTCTTAACAAGGAAACAAATTCCTCAATACTAAAATAAAAATTATAGGCAACCACAGGTGGCTCAGTGGTAACAAATCTGCTGACCATTGCAGAAGACACAGGAGACACGGGTTTGATTCCTGGGTTAGAAAGACCACCTGGAGTAGGAAATGGTAATCCACTCAAGTATTCTTGCCTAGAAAATCCCATGGACTGAAGAGCCTGGTGGGCTATGGTCCGTGGGGTCACAGATAGCCAGACATAACCGAGCAGCTGAGCACACACACGCATAGATTAAAGATTTAGATTTAGTAAAGTGCACTAAATTTAGTTTAGTGCACTAAAAACAAAAATACAGCCAAAGATCAGGGGGCAGTTAACACATGGCAGAAGCAAAATGACAAAACAGCACCATCCCAGAGAACCGTCGAGTATCAAGCTGACTTTGGCAAACAACTGGGATAAGTTCTCAAGCAGGAATATACTGCATGTAAGCAGGAAAATGTTTCAATGATTAATACTAAAGAATCACTTGATAAATTTTCAACATTATTCCAATACATTTTTTAAAAGCAAAAATATAAAAACTCAAATTGGTAAAATAAAAGCTAAAATAGAGAAAAATATCTAGACTTCATAAACCCCAAACTATTTCTGTTTTTCTGTTGCACTCAGACTTAAGTTTCAATATTTAATTCAGTTACTTATTGGTTACATGATCCTCTCTTCCTCCTCTCTCATAATGTAGGGTGTTTTGATGCTTCATTATTTTGATATTGTCACCAACTGCCCAGCATGATTTTAAACCAAGAACATAACACTTAAAAAGCAGACTTACTAACCAGGAAAGACTATCTTTCTCACCTTCTCAGTATTTATCAAGTATTTTTTGGCTGGGTAGATGAGCAGGTTCAAAATATGTTCCAAATATCACTAATACAATGGGAATTTTGATGAGATATAAGAGCAGTGCTTGGAAAGAAAGGTATTTATTTGTGGCTAGATTACAACTATAAAAGCTCTAGTAGCAAGTCAGAGACATAAAAAACCCCAAGACAATGCAATGACTATTTGGAAATTAAAACAACTCATTACTGTGGCTAATGTATTAACAGTGGAGGTGACAAATAGACTCAAGGGATTAGATCTGGTAGGCAGAAAGCCTGAAGAACTGTGGACAGAGGTTTGTAACATTGTACAGGAGATGGTGACCAAAACCACCCCCCAGAAAAAGATAAAAGAAGGCAAAGTGGTTGTCTGAGGAGGTCTTACAAATAGCTAAGAAAAGAAGATAAGCTAAAGGCAAAGGAAAAAGGGAACGATTTAATCAACTGAATGCAGAATTCAGAGAATACTAAGGAGAGATCAGAAAGCCTTCTTAAGTGAACAATGCAAAGAAATAGAGGAAAACGATAAATGGAAAAGACTAGAGATCTCTTCAAGAAAATTGGAGATACCAAGGGAACATTCCACTCAAAGATGGGCACAATCAGTTCAGTTCAGTTCAGTCACTCAGTCGTGTCCGACTCTTTGCAACCCCATGAACCGCAGCACGCCAGGCCTCCCTGTCCATCACCAACTCCCTGAGTCCACTCAAACCCATGTCCATCGAGTCGATGATGCCATCCAGCCATCTCATCCTCTGTCGTCCACTTCTCTTCCTGCCCTCAATCTTTCCCAGCATCAGGGTCTTTTCCAATGAATCAGCTCTTTGCATCAGGTGGCCAAAGTCGTGGAGTTTCAGCTTCAACATCAGTCCTTCCAATGAACACCCAGGACTGATCTCATTTAGGATGGACTGGTTTGATCTCCTTGCAGTCCAAGGGACTCTCAAGAGTCTTCTCCAACACCACAGTTCAAAACATCAATTCTTCGGCGCTCAGCTTTCTTCACCGTCCAACTCTCACATCCATACATGACCACTGGAAAAACCACAGCCTTGACTAGATGGACCTTTTGAACAGTACAAAGAGGCAAAAAGATAGGACACTGAAAGATGAACTCCCCAGGTCAGTAGGTGCCCAATATGCTACTGGAGATCAGTGGAGAAATAACTCCAGAAAGAATAAAGGGGTGGAGCCAAAGCAAAAACAACACTCAGTTGTGAATGGGACTGGTGATAGAAGCAAGATTCAATGCTGTAAAGAGCAATATTGCATAGGAACCTGGAATGTTAGGTCCATGAATCAGGGCAAATTGGAAGTGGTCAAACAGGATATGACAAGAGTGAACATCGACATTCTAGGAATCAGTGAACTAAGATGTACTGGAATGGGTGAATTTAACTTGGATGACCATTATATCTACTACTGTGGGCAGGAATCCCTTAGAAGTAATGGAGTAGCCATCATAGTCAACAAAAGGGTCTGAAATGCAGTACTTTGATGCAATCTCAAAAACACAGAATGATCTCTGTTCGTTTCCAAGGCAAACCATTCAATATCACAGTAATTCAAGTCTATGCCCCGACCAGTAACAACGAAGAAGCTGAAGTTGAAAAGTTCTATGAAGGCCTACAAGACCTTCTAGAACTAACCCCCCCCCCAAAAAAAAAGATGGGCACAATAGAGAACAGAAATGCAAGGACCTGACAGAAACAGAAGAGGTGGCAAGAATATACAAAATATACAGAAAAGGTCTTAATGACCAGGATAACCATGATAGTGTGTTCAACTCACCTAGAGTCAAACATCCTAGAATGTGAAATCAAGTGGGCCTTAGAAAACATTACTACGAACAAAGCTAGTGGAGGTGATGGAATTCCAGCTGAGTTACTTAAAATCTTAAAAGATGATTCTGTGAAAGTGCTGCACTCAACATGCCAGCAAATTTGGAAGACTCGGCAGTGTTCACAGGACTGGAAAAGGTCAGTTTTCATTCCAATCTCTAAGAAAGGTGGTGCCAAAGAATGCTCCAATTACCATACAATTGCACTCATTCCACATGCTAGCAAGATTATGCTCAAAATCCTTCAAACTAAGGTTTCAGGAGTATGTGAACTGAGAATGTCCAGATGCACAAACTGGATTTAGAAAAAGCAGAGGAACCAGAGATCAAATTGCCAACATCTCCTGGATCATAGAAAAAGCAAGATCATTAAAAAACAATCTGCTGGATCGTTAAAAAAACAATCTGCTTCATTGACTACACTAAAGCCTTTGACTGTGTCAATCATAACAAAGTATGGAAAATTCTTCAAGAGATTGGAATACCAAACCACTACCTTACCTGTCTCCTGAAAAACCTGTATGCAGGTCAAAAAGCAACAGTTAGAACTGGACATGGAACAATGGACCTGTTCAAAATTGGGAAAGGAGTACATCAAGACTTTATATTGTTACCCTGCTTATTTGACTTATATGCAGAGTAATCATGTGAAATGCCAGGCTGGATGACTAACAGCTGGAATCAAGACTGCCACAAGAAATATCAACAACATCAGGTATGCAGACGATACCACTTTAATGACAGAAAGGGAAGAGGAACTAAAGAGTCTTTTGATGAAGATGAAAGAAGAGAGTGAAAAAGCTAGCTTAAAACTCAATATTAAAAAAACTAAGATCATGGCATCCGGTCCCATCACTTCATGGCAAATAGATGGGGAAAAAGTGAAAACAGTGACAGATTTTCTTTTCTTGGACTCCAAAATCACTGTGGACAGTGACTGGAGCCACAAAATTAAAAGATACTTGCTCCTTGGAAGAAAAGCTATGACACACCCAGACAACATAATAAAAAGCAGAGACATCACTTTGCTGGCAAAGGTCCATATAGTCAAAGCTATGATTTTTCCAGTAGTCATGTACAGATGTGAGAGTTAGACCATAAAGAAGGCTGAGTGCCAAAGAACTGATGTTTTTGAACTGTGGTGCTGGAGAAGACTCTTGAGAGTCCCTTGGACAGCAAGGAGATCAAACCAGTTATTCCAAAGGAAATCAATCCTGAATATTCATTGGAAGGACTGATGTTGAAGTGGAAGCTGCAATACTTTGGCCACCTGATGGGAAGAGCCAAATCATTGGAAAAGATCCTGATGCTGGGAAAGATTGAGGGCAGAGGAGAATGGGTCAACAGAGAATGAGATAATTGGATGGCATCACTGACTCAATGGATATGAAGTTTGATCAAACTCAGGGAGATAGTGAAGGACAGGGAAACCTGATGTTCTGCAGTCCTTGGGGCCCTAGGGGTCAGACACAACTTAGCAACTGAACAACAAAAACAACAACAACATGACCTAAAAGTGTGCTGGGAAATAATGAGCATAGAATGAACTGGCATGTTAAATTTTTACTACACAACCTTAACAGATGCCTAGAGGTGCAGTTGCAACGCTCATTAGAACCAGATTATTTCTTGATCGTGTACCACGGGTGGTCTCAAATAAATAAATGAATAAGAGTGAAAGCACAGGACTTAGAAAATAAACGGCCAGAGCGTAGGGCACAGTAGAGTTTATTGTGAAGGAAGAAAATACAGAAACTATTGAATACTTTAAAATGCAGAGTAGTCTTTCATTCTTCTCATTTCCCAGATAGAGTGCTAATTCGGGTACTGAGTGCTACTTATTAACACTGCTGTTCTCAGGAGAGGTTTTTGCTTTTGATCCCTTCCTAGGGCAATTTAATGTAGATATGGGATGCCTGCATTTTTAGAGAGTAGAATATAAAAAGACTTTGTCTACATATGATGTAAAAGCAACTTGTTTTCAAGCACCAAAAAACCAGTAAGCAAATTTATTTTTTCTTGCCACTGCTCCTTCAATCCTGTTTTACTGAGTTATTCTTCTCTTTCAAGAATGAGAAAAAGTTATTCTTCTCTGCCTTCTCTTAGGCAGCCCCTACAGCTTCTATCATCACTCATATATCAAGTACAGCCCAGACTAAAAATAAAGTTTAAATTCGTCATTCAGTATAAAAGTTCTCCCACTCAGCAATTTCAGACCCCATTCAAGCCTGGAAATCTAACACAGGAGAGGATTTTGTTGCAGATTACTATTCATCTCCCCATCATCTGTGCTGCCTTTGGTTCCTTTATGGTTCCATTTATAGCTAGCATCATCTACAGTTCTCTTTTGGGCTGTCAAAAGCTATCAGTCATCCTGAATATTTTAATGAAGATTCATTCTGTCAAGACACTCGGAGGTTTGAAGACTCCCAAGAAATGACTCCCAGAGAGCTCAGTACAGTCACTGTTATACTTTATTAAAATAAAAAGATATTGATGAAAATCAGCAAAGGCCAAAGGTACATAGAGTGGAGCCCAGGAGAAAACAGGCACAACTTTCAAACTGTCCTATCCTGATGGAGTTATATGAACAGTGCCTGGTTCACCCAGTAATGATGAATGTATGAATACTCTACACATGTAAAGTATTGCCAACGAGAAAAACTCACTGGAGCCTTGGTGTCCAGGGATTTTATTAGGGATTAGTGACATAAACATGGAGTACCCATGTGATTGTAACTACCTGGTCTCCAGATCAAATTGAAACAGCATAGCTCTGAGCCCCAGGCAAACAAAAAAGAACTCACTATAGATGACATTGTTAGCACAGACTAAACTATCTGGTGTGACTCAAGACCCCAGGTATACAGAGATACTCTTGTTAGGCAAGATATCCCAAGCTTAGAGGTTCTCTTCCGGAAGCCAGCCAAGCGTCAAATCTGTCTTTGGAATATGCAGGGTTGAAACACCCTAAGTTTGCGGCATTGACCCTTTACCATCAGCATCTTTGTGGGTTTTATTGGAATCTTTTCACATGGGCTGTCCTATCTGAGGTTCCTATGCTGATTCCTTAAAGGTACTGAATCATAAGAAATGATTATGCTCCTGGTTTCTGATGTTGAACTTTACCTGGACGGTATCTAATCCTGGATGGATTACTTTTCTCTTTCATGAGATGATTTTTAGGAGTTCCCTTTCAAGTGACCCATGTCAAACTCCCTTTATAAAGATCATATCTGGCGCATGAGAAACAGGAAACTTGCCCCAGTGAACTCTGGAAGGGCAGCCATTCTCAAGCAGTCCTCTCTGCTCTAACCATTCTATAGCCACGTTTTGTCTTATAGACTTTTTCAGGTATGATCCCTGTTGTTTGTTCCCCAGTCTCTAGGAGATACATGTCAATTTCTATATATGCTTCTCCTTTCATTTAGATGGTGAGATAAACTGATTATTCTCTTCAAAGAAATGATCTCTTTTAGCCTCTTCTCTTAAGTCTCCATATTAATCATAGGGTGATATGCTAAGGGAAACAGAACCACAAAACTGGTATCATCATCTTTGGTACAGACTTTATGGGACACTTCAGTAAGTCTCCAAAGCCTCTGCCAAAACACCGAGGGAAACTCCCCTTCATCCTGTTGCCGAGCTTACAACTCGGTGCACAAAAGTGAAGCTAGAGGGAGCCAAGGCCTTGTGCTAGCCTGATGGCATGACTCCAACATAGAAGTCAGTGAACATTTTTCTGTAAAGAGTCAGAGAATAAATACTTGAGGTTTTCCAAGTCATATGGTGCTGTGACTACCGAGTTCTGCCATTGTAGCTCAAAAGCAGCCACAGCCAATACATAAATGAATGGACATAGCTGTATTTCAACAACTTTACTTACAAAAATAGGCAGCAGCCTGTGGACCATAATTTGCCAACCTAAACTCTAGAGGAACTAAATTTATTAAAAGTCATTAAGTGGAAACAAATCAATTAAAAAGTTTTATTCTAACAATAAACCTATGACGCTGCTGCCTGGGAATAGAATCTATGAAAGGATCACAAATGGACATCTAAGAACTAAAATAATACTATTTAAAATTAAGATTTAAGTGGATGGATTTATCAACCAGAGTAGATCAGAAGAAAGAAACTATCATATCGATTTGAAAAGAATATTTTAATATAAAGATTTGTTAACTGGGTATAGAGTTGTTAATAAAATCACTGAAAGGGTGGAAAGAGAACCCTACAGGGTGATGAAGAGATCAACCACAGGAAGTAGCTCTCATTCCTAGGGTTAAGGAACAAAGAAGAGAGGTTAAAATGATTAAAGCCTAGAAACCTAGAAAAGGGAACCCATGGCACTGAATTTCAGACCTTAAGGAAGATGCATTGCTCAGCTGGCACTGTGACTCTTAGCCTATAGAAGTGGCCTTCTGAACATGAGGGGGAGGTTGTGCTGGGACTACACACAGAAGATGGGGAGCAGGCTGGTGGTCCGAGGGAGGGTTCAGTACAGCACCAGAAAAGCTGAAAACCGGATTCAGCTGCTCCGAGGGGAAGGAAATGCTGGCAGGATGAAGAAACACTGCTGGAGTGGTGCTCACAGAAACGAGTAGACAGGGAGCGTGTAGGAATCCAGCCGGAAATAAACTGGAGATAACAAATCCCATTTTCCTTCATCGGCCTTTACAGTCTGCTACCATCCTTTATTGGAAGAGCCTAACGTAGAGCCCCTCCTTGACAGGCAAGAATACAGGAGTGGTTGCCATGCCTGCCTCCAGGGATCTTCCTGACCCAGGGATTGAAATTGCTTCTCTTATGTCTCCTGCATTGGCAGGAGGGTTCTTTACCACTAGCGCCACCTGGGAAAGCCCAAGTGGATCTGTAAGGCTACAGTATATCATGCAGAATCGTCATGCCACTGTGTCCTCATATAGACCTTATTTAAGCGTTGCAAGTCAGTCGCTCAGTCGTGTCCAACTCTTTGAGAGCCCATGGACTGTATCCCACCAGCTTCCTCTGTCCATGGAATTCTCCAGGCCAGAATACTAGAGTGGACAGCTGTTCCCTTCTCCAGGGGATCTTCCCAACCCAGAGATTGAACCCAAGTCTCCTGTATTGCAGGCAGATTCTTTTACCGTCTGAGCCACCGATTGTTCATTATTCATGTGATCATCATGAATTGGATATTATATGAGCCACTAAACCACAAATCTGGGCATGGATAGTTGCAATCTATAATTAAGTAGAAATTATGTAGAATAGAGACATCTTGAACAGGTCTGAGGTTCAGTTCAGTTCAGCTGCTCAGTCGTGTTCGACTCTTTGTGACCCCATGG
Organism: Okapia johnstoni; assembly: GCA_024291935.2. Taxonomy (NCBI): domain Eukaryota; kingdom Metazoa; phylum Chordata; class Mammalia; order Artiodactyla; family Giraffidae; genus Okapia; species Okapia johnstoni. The sequence continues at coordinate 19,057,596 of CM044320.1, read as the reverse complement.
ACTGCAGCACATCAGGCTTCCCTATCCATCACCAATTCCCAGTCTACTCAAACTCATGTCCATCACATTGGTGATGCCATCCAACCATCTCATCGTCTGTTGTCCCCTTCTTCCCATACCTTCAATCTTTCCCAGCATCAGGGTCTTTTCCAATGGGTCAGGTCTTCACATCAGGTGGCCAAAGTATTGGAGTTGCAGCTTCAGCATCAGTCCTTCCAATGAATATTCAGGACTGATTTCCTTTAGGATGGACTGGTTGGATCTCCTTGCAGTCCAAGGGACTCTCAAGAGTCTTCTCCAACACCACAGTTCAAAAGCATGAATTCTTTGGTGCTCAGCTTTCTTTATAGTCCAACTCTCACATCCATACGTGACTACTGGAAAAACCATAGCTTTGACCAGATGGAACTTTCTTGGTAAAATAATGTCTCTGCTTTCTAATATGCTGTCTAGGTTGGTCATAGCTTTTCTTCCAAGGAACAAGCGTCTTTTAATTTCATGGTTGTAGTCAGGGTGGAGATCTTCCTGGGGAGAGAGTCTTGAAGGAGGAGAAGTTTCCACACAGTAGGAAACCCTCTCACAGGTGGGTCTGTGGGGACTTTTGGACTCTCAGAAGGCAACATAACCAAGAGAAAAGAAAAGAAAAAAAAAACCCCAAAACCCCACAGAATACACGCCTAACTGCAACTGCAGAAAAGAGAACTTTCCCATGAAAGGCTCTAACCTAAGAACCTAACGGGCATCCTGGCCCACTCAGAGAACAAAGGATTGAGTGAATACCAAAGGAGAGCTAGCCAGCTGTGTACCAGCTGTGTACTGGCCCCTCCCCACCTGGGGGCAGAGAGGCAGGCTTGAGACAGCCAGAGCCCGAAGGCAAGGGGCTGCTACAGTCTCAGCCCCAGAGCTGGCATCTTCTGCCAGGAGGGTTGCAGCCTGAGATCAGCTTTCCAGAGGAGACATATGGCATATCTGAGATGGTGCTCTCGTGGCATACCCGGAAAACCGAGTGGTTGGGATGGGGAGGTGATTAAGGTGCACGACCCACCTGGGACAGTGCGCTCATCAAGCACCTGGTTGTCTGAACTGCTCAGATCTGGGCATACAAAATGTATGCCCAACTCACAGAGACTGAGCCAGAACTGTCTCCTGTGGTGATATGGGTCAGCAGTGGCCTGCTGCAGGGGCTGCGGGTACAGCAGACCTGGGTATGGCATAAGCATTCTTGAAGGAGGTCGCCATTAACCCCACCATAGAACCACCAGAACTTACACAGAACTGGGGAAACACTCTTGGAGGGCACAAACAAAACCTTGTGTGCACCAGGACCCAGGAGAAAAGAGCAGTGACCCCACAGGAGACTGACCCAGACATGCCCATGGAATCTCTGAAATCGCCAGGAATCTCTGACAGAGGCGTGAGTCGGTGGTGGCCTGCTGTAGGGTCGGGGGCACTGAGTGCAGCAGTGCATGCATGGGACCTTTTGAAGGAGGTCACCATCATCTTCATTACCTCCACAATAGTTTGGCCCCAGGCAAATAGCAGGGAGGGAACACAGCCCCACCCATTGACAGAAAATTGGATTAAAGATTTACTGAACATGGCCCCGCCCATCAGAACAAGACCCAGTTTCCCCCTCAGTCAGTCTCTCCCATTAGGAAGTTTCCATAAGCCTCTTATCCTTCTCCATCAGAAGGCAGACAGAATGAAAACCACAATCACAGAAAACTAACCAAACTGATCACATGGACCACAGCCTTGTCTAACTCAATGAAACTATGAGCCATGCCGTGCAGGGCCACCCAAGGTGGACAGGTCATGGCAGAGAGTTCCGACAAAACATGGTCCACTGGAGAAGGGAATGGCAAACCACTTCAGTATTCTTGCCTTGAGAACCCCATGGACAGTATGAAAAGGCAAAAAGGTGTGGCACTGAAAGATGAACTCCCCAGGTTGGTAGATGCCCAATATAATACTCAAGAAGAGTGGAGAAATAACTCCAGAAAGAATGAAGAGATGGAGCCAAAGCAAAAACAACACCCAGTTGTGGATGTGATGGGTGATGGAAGTAAAATCCGATGCTGTAGAGTAATATCGCATAGGAACCTGCAATGTTAGGTCTATGAATCAAGGCAAATTGGTAGTGGTCAAGCAGGAGGTGGCAAGAGTGAACATCGACATTTTAGGAATCTGTGAACTAAAATGGACTGGAATGGGTGAATTTAACTCAGAAGACCATTATATCTACTACTGTGGGCAAGAATCCCTTAGAAGAAATGGAGTAGTCCTCATACTCAACAAAAGAGTCTGAAATGCAGTACTTGGATGCAATCTCAAAAACAGAAGAATCATTTTTGTTCGTTTCCAAGCAAACCATTCAATATCACAGTAACCCAAGTCTATGCCCTTAATGCTGAAGAAGCTGAAGTTGAATGGTTCTATGAACAGGTCTGAAAGTCACAAGTAAATTACATGAGCAGATGATGTAGACCACTTTAATGTCAATTCCAATTGCATTATCTGATCTCTTTTAGTCCACATTTCATAGATCACTGAATTGTCTCAATTCATGTAGAAGAGCCTAGATTTTCTGAAAAGCTTTAGCTTGTTCAGGCCCTACTCACAATTAGCAGCATTATGATTATTCTGCAAACAAACAAGTGAAAGTAGCACACTCAGGTTTTTATTAACTATGAAATCCTAAAGGCCTATCAAATGTACCCTTTTTAGTGGTTAAGAGGTACAAAGCTCAGCAAGTTGTCTTTCACAATGGAAGGGAATTATGATACTGAGATTAGATTCATATGTTGCCTGCCAAATTTCCTAAAAACTTCAGACTCTGTATCTTACCTTGTAATGCAGTGACCCTTACTGTGAATGCTTCATAATTTATCAGCAGAGTAGCATTTTCTGGTTACATCTACATGATAAAGAATTTTAATGTGAAAATTGGTGTTGGAGGTTCCTATTTCACAACTCAAATTTGTAAATCAAATGATATAATTCTTTGGGAGAGGAGAACAAATTTTTATTCAAAAGAGTGAAAATTAATCCAGGCCTTAATTTACATAGTAGCAAATGAGAATTTGGCCTTAAAATCATCTCTGTACATAGAATATTACTGTAGCTGACATCTAGACAAAGACTGGAAATTCTTGGCAGGGCTGTATGGGAATGTCCAATGAGTGTTACAGAAAGTGATTCCACACTTTTATTACAGATTGCTGGGCTTCCTAGCTAAAAAGAAGAGCCACAATTTAAAAAAGGAGAAGAACAACTATTGCACAATCAAACATAAAGCTTATATAATTATCTAGTAAATCATCTGGAAATTAGTCAACAAACTATGGATCAGAGTTTTCTCTTGCAGTCATGTTGAATATATTGGAGAAGGTTTTCATGGTTGTGACTGGTGGGGAATTTATAATAGGAATTTTAGGGAATGGATTTATCGGACTCACAACTTGCATTGCCTGGATTAGAAATCAGAAGTTAAGCTTGGTTGACTTCATTCTTACTAGTTTGGCCTTTGCCAGAGTCAGTCAATTATGGATAACCACTGTCATGTTTTTTTCAATGATGTTCTATCAGGCAGGCTTTGGTACTGTGGGAAGAAAATATATCTTTTTTTGTATCTGGATACTGGCCAGTCACTCAAGCACTTGGCTTGCTACTTGCCTTGCTGTCTTTTATTTCCTGAAGATCGCCAGTTTCTCCCATCCTCCTTTTCTTTGGCTAAAATGGAGAATTAACAAGGTTGTTTTCATGCTTCCACTGGTATCTGTGCCCTTTCTAGTCGTAAGTTTTCCTTGGCCATATAATGTTGATGTCTTCTGGTGTCATGTCCAAAAGATGCATGAGAGAAATATGACTGAGTTATGCAATGCGAATGAATACCAAAATTTAGATTTTATTCTTATCTTCACTATGGAGTCCCTCCCCCCCTTCTTCCTTTCCCTGATTTCCTTTTTCCTGTTGCTCCATTCTTTGTGGAAACACAAGAAGAACATTGCACACACTGTCAGGGATTCCAGAGACCCCCGTGTGGAGGCCCATTTCAGGGCCATGAAAGCTGTGTTTTTCTTTCTCGTGCTCTTTGTCCTGTACCAATTTGGCCTTTTCATGACATTTGGGGGGCATTTTTTCCTACAGAACAAGCTGGTTGTGATGTTTGGTTATATGTTAGAAATGCTGTATCCTTCAAGTCACTCATATGTTTTAATTTTTGGAAACAGCCAAATGAGGAAATTCTTCTTGGTGATTCTTTGGCACCTGAAGTGTGGCCTGAAAGGAAGGCACTGTTGACTGCGTAGGTAGGCCTGGGACAAAAGTCATTGACAAGTCTTCATGGAATCTGCTTGCTTCATGGAATTCTTCCTTTTGCATATATACTGTGTTATGAGTATCACCGCAGTTCTCCCAAGGCCTGGATAGAGCTCTAATCTAGTATGTATGTATGTATGTGTGTGCACTCAGTTGTGTCCAACTCTTTGCGACCCCATGGACTATAGCCCACCAGGCTCCTCTGTCTAATCTAGTAGCCAGAGGAAAAAATTGTAGAGAAGTATTGCCTCTTAGAGCTGTTAGAACTTTTGTATATCTGCTTAAAAAAAAAAATACAAAAAAGACCGTGAATAGTCATATCACTCACACACATCTGCAAAAGAGGGAGGTTGTTAGAAATTAAAAATCATCAACATTAAATTTAGTTCTTCTAAATAACCACCTAGTCCCTGTGATAATACAGATTTAGTCATTTAATTCATGTTCTGGTGATATTTTATGGTAAATTGTGGGCATTTTTGCTGCTGATGTGACTGCAGAAATCAAATAGTCTGGAATTCACTGAAGCTGTTCAAATATTTTCATAACAGCTAGTTACTACTGCTGGAAATTTGATTATACTAATAGCATATTGTGCAATCTAAGGCATATGGCACTATCATATCTGGAATGTATGTCAAAATAATCCATCAGGGAGTCGGATGGCTAAAGTGTATTGGCAATACATTGATAATGCTGAAAGTGTGTGATGGGTACATCAGATTTATTGTACCATTTTCTCTATCTTTGTTTAATATTTTTCATAGTGAAAATTAAATAAAAATTAGTGAAATGTTTTTTGTTTAGTTCTTTGGGTTTTTTCAGGCATGAAATTTAGATATGAAAGAGAAAAAAATATAAGCAACATTCAATAAAGCAATTAATTTCTTGGAAATGTTTCTTTCATAAATATTCCTGTGAAGTTAAAAGTATGAAAACATCTTTAGATTGTTTGTATCAAATCTATATATTCACAATCCCCAACCTCTGTCTGGTAGTTTGCCCTTAAGAGGGAATTCTCCAATGAAAATCAGAATGACTTTGCTAATATAGACAGCACTACTGCATTTACACAGACTTTCCCACTTTCTTATGCTGTTCTCCCAAGAAAGGACATTATAGGAAAGGGGGTGAACTCGCTGATTAGTTTCAGATGAGATATAAAGCTGAGTCCAGAAGGTAGCACTTGGTAGGAATTCTCACTGTTGAAGATTTTACTCTCCAGGAAGCACCATGTGTCTCTGGAAACTAAGGGCTTCCAAGACAAAGGGAAACAAGGCTGCATCTATAAACTTGATAGATTTTGAAAAAGGAAAAAGAGAAAGAGAGAGAGCACAACACTAAAGTAAGAGGAGACTCTAGTTCTTAAAATATGTCAGAATCAGACTGTTTAACAGGAAAATCTCTTAAATATACTATGGAAATCTTCCTAAGCCAGTTTCTCATATTAATGACTATTAATAAGTATAAGGGAGACTTACTAGATTTGAAAGTCTCTTGACACATGCTCAGTTAAAAAGACCACTTCTTTTGCCCAACAAAGAATACTTACTGGATAATAGTCCATTGTATATATGTACCACATTATTTTTAACTTAAAAAAAAATTATTGGGGCATAGTTGATTTACAATGTTGTGTTAGATTCAGGTGTACAAAGAGTGAATCAGCTGTACATATACCACTTTTTTTCAAGATTCTTTTCCCATATAGCCTATTACAGAGCACTGAGGAGAGTTCCCTCTGCTATACAGCAGGGTCTTATTAGTTATCTATTAATATATATGGGTGTGTATATGTCCACGCCAGTCTCCCAATTTATCCCTGGTGACCATAAATTTGCTTTTTGCATTCATAACTCTACTTCTAATTTGTAAATACTTTCATTTTGTGCCACATCTTCATCAATTTATCTGCAGAACATTTAGGTTGCTTCCACCTCTTGGTTATTGTAAACAGCACTGCAATGAACATTGGGGTGCATGTGTACTTTCAGGCCAGGTTTTTCTCCAGATATATGCCCGGAAGTGGGACTGAAAAATCATATGGTAGCTCTATATTTTGGTTTTAAGGAACCTCCAAACTGTTCTCTGATCTTCCCTAATAGCTCAGTTGATAAAGAATCTGCCTGCAATGCAGAAGACCCCGGGTTGATTCCTGGGTCAGGAAGATCCATTGGCAAAGGGATAGGCTACCCACTTGAGTATTCTCGGGCTTCCCTTGTGGCTCAGCTGGTAAAGAACCTGCCTGCAATGCGCGAGGCCTGGATTCAATCCCTGGGTTGGGAAGATCCCCTGGAGAAGGGAAAGGCTTACCTACTCCAGTATTCTGGCCTAGAGAATTCCATGGATTGTATAGTCCATGGGGTCACAGAGAGTGGACACTACTGAGCGACTTTCACTTTCAAACTCTTCTCTATAGTGGCTGTACCAATTTACATTTCTACCAGCAGTGTAGGAGAGACCCCTAGTCTCCACGCCCTCTTTAGCATTTATTGTTTGTAGATTTTTTTAAATTTATTTTTAATTGGCAGATAATTGCTTTACAATGTTGTGTTGGTTTCTGCCATACAAAATATTAATCAGACATAAGTTACACGTTATGTCCCCTTCCTCTTGAAACTTCCTTCCAACCCACACCCTATCCCACCTCTCTAGGTTGTCACAGAGCAGCGGGTTTAGCTCCCTGTGTTATACAGCAACTCCCCACTGGCTATCTATTTTACATATAGTACGGTATATATTTCAATGTTGCTCTCTCAATTCATCTCACCCCCTCCTTCCCCTACTATGTTCGTAAGTCTGTTCTCTATGTCTGCATCTCTCTTCCTGCCCTGGAAATAGGTTCATTGGTAACGTTTTTCTAGATTTTTTGATAATGGCCATTCTGACTGATGTGAGATGTGATACATATGTACAATGGACTATTATTGAGACATTAAAAAGAATGAAATAATGCTATTTGCAGCAACATAGATGGACTGGAGATTATCATATTAAATGAAGTAAGTCAGACAGAGAAAGACAAATATCAGATGATATTACTTATATGTGGAATCTAAAAAATGGCACAGATGGACTTATTTGCAATCAGAAATAGTTTCACAAGCTCAGAGAATGAATTTATGGCTACCAGGAGGTTAGGGTTGGTGAGGAGGGACAGACTGGGGGGAGAGATTGACATTTACACACTACTATATTTAAAATATTTAGATAACTAACAAGGACCTACTGTATAGCACAGGAAACTCTGCCCAATATTCTGTAATAACTTAAGTGGGAAAAGAATTTTAAAAAGAACAGATACATATATATGTATAACTGAATCATTTTGCTGTATACCTGAAACTAACACTGCATTGTTAATCAACAATACTCCAATATAAAATAAAAATTAAAGAAAAGAAAATTTACTGGAAATCACTTATTTATTCATTTATTTATTTATATCAGTAAATAAAGATTAAAGATTCATATTTTAATCAATGGGCTATTATATATTACTATTCTTATTTCTATTATTTATTATTTCTATTTTCTATTTCTATTTATTATTATTATTATTTATTATTTCTATTATTATTATATATTACTATTCTTATTACTATTTCTTATTTGCCTATATTCCTCTAGATATGTCAAGTAAGAACCACTTCATCTTGGCTCCTATGTCCTTTTTTACCCTATGTTCTTTTGACATGAACCCATGATTCTTTCTGGGCTTCCAAGGTGACTCAGTGGTAAAGAGTCTGCCTGGAGCCCTGGAGATGTGGGTTCTAGCTCTGGGTCGGAAAGATCCCTTGGAGGAGGAAATGCCAACCCACTCCAGTATTCCTGTTGGGATAATCTCATGGACAGGGGAGCCTGGTGGGCTATAGTCCATGGGGTCCCAAAGAGTCAAACATGATTGAGCGACTGAGCATGGAAATATAATTCTTTTCATGTTTCCTTACACTCTTGCACAACAAATGTTTAGGCTCATTTTGTACTTTTCCTCATCTAGCCCTGAATACACTATCCTCCAAGGAGTCCTCATTTCTTTTAGTGTACAAGGGACTTTGAAAACCAAGATATGGTTGTATCAGTTCAGTTCAGTCAGTTCAGTTGCTCAGTCGTGTCCGACTCTTTGCGACTCCATGAATCGCAGCACGCCAGGCCTCTCTTTCCATCACCAACTCCTGGAGTTTATCCAAACTCATGTCCATCGAGTCGGTGATGCCATCCAGCCATCTCATCCTCTGTCGTCCCCTTCTACTCCTGCCCCCAATCCTTCCCAACATCAGGGTCTTTTCCAATGAGTCAACCCTTAGCATGAGGTGGCCAAAGTATTGGAGTTGCAGCTTCAACATCAGTGCTTCCAATGAACACCCAGGACTGATCTCCTTTAGGATGGACTGGTTGGATCTCCTCACAATCCAAGGGACTCTCAAGAGTCTTCTCCAACACCACAGTTCAAAAGCATCAATTCTTCGGTGCTCAGCTTTCTTCACAGTCCAACTCTCACATCCATACATGACTACTGGAAAAACCATAGCCTTGACTAGACGGACCTTTGTTGACAAAGTAATGTCTCTGCTTTTTAATATGCTGTCTAGGTTGGTCATAAATTTCCTTCCAAGGAGTAAGTGTTTTTTAATTTCATGGCTGCAATCACCATCTTCAGTGATTTTGGAGCCCAGAAAAAAAAAGTCAGCCACTGTTTCCCCTGTCTCCCCATCCATTTCCCATGAAGTGAGGGCACCAGATGCCATGATCTTAGTTTTCTGAACATTGAGCTTTAAGCCAGCTTTTTCGCTCTCCTCTCTCACTTTCATCAAGAGGCTCTTTAGTTCTTCTTCACTTTCTGCCATAAGGGTGATGTCATCTGCATATCTGAGGTTATTGATATTTCTCCCGGCAATCTTGATTCCAGCTTGTGTTTCTTCCAGCCCAGCCTTTCTCATGATGTACTCTGCATATAAGTTAAATAAGCAGGGTGACAATATACAGCCTTGACGTACTCCTAATAAATAATATTTTTGTATACATTTTTGGATTGAATTTACTAATTCAATGAGAATTTTCACAACTATGTTTATGAGAGATATTAGTCTGTAATTTTCTCTTCTAGTGATATCTGTGTCTTCTTTTGGTATTAGGCTAATGCTGAATTTAAAATGAAAAGGGAAAATATTCCCTCTGCTTTTGTCCTTTGAAGGAGACTAGAGAGAATTAGTATAATATTCCTTCAAAGTTGGTTACAATTTACCATGACTCCACCTTGGCCTGTTGCTTTCTGTTTTAGAAGGTTATTGATTAGTCCCTTGTTTTAATAATAGGCTTAGACCTGTTCACATTCCTGTTTCTTCTTGTGTGAATGTTGGCATTGGATTTTTTTTCAAAGAGTTGATACCTTTCACCTAATTTATCAAATCAGGAACATAGAATTACTCCTAATATTCCTTTAAATGCCCGTGGAATCAGTTGCGATACCGCATTTCACTCTAGCCTTTCTTTTATTCTTAGTTAACATGCTTGCCTGCATGCTCAGTTGCTAAGTTGTGTCTGAATTTTTGTGAGCCAATGGGCTCTAGCCAGCCAGCTTCCTCTGTCCATGGAATTTCCCAGACAGAAATACTGGAGAGGGTAGCAATTTCCTTTTCAAGGAGATCTTCCTGACCCAGGGATCAAACCCACATCTCCTGAGACTCCTGCATTTACAGGTAGATTTTTTAACCACTGAGCCAACTGGGAAACCCTTAGTCAGCATAACTAAAGGCTAATCCATTTTATTGATCTTTTCAAAGAAGCAGCTTGCTTCTGCAATGGCTGAATTCATTCATCTCTTCTATACACCGTTTTTGCTTTATATATCTAACTGTCATTATTGTGCTGTGCTGTGCTTAGTTGCTCAGTCTTGTCCGACTCTTTGTGACCCCATGGAATGTAGCCCACCAGGCTCCTCTGTCCATGGCATTCTCCAGGCCGGAATACTGGAGTGGGTTGCCTGTCCTCCTCCAGGGGATCTTCCTGACCCAGGGATCGAACACAGTCTCTGGCAGCCCTTGCATTGCAGGCAGACTCTTTAGCTGCTGAGCCACCTGGGAAGCCCCCATTATTATTAACATGATATAAATGACAATGTCATTGTTGAGATTAAAAAAATTATAAAGTCCAATTTTTGTTTCTATTCTGCTCTGTTTCCTGTAGGTATGTGTTTGGCACTCCTACTGCACAATCTAGGGTAACAAATGCAAAATAGTCTCAGGAGAACAAGTAGACTCCAAGAAACAGAAACTTTTATTTGCATCTTAACAAATTGTGGGTAGGCATTCAGTCTAGATGTGTATTCTGTAGACTAGCTAAATTTTATATCCACAACTGGAGGGGTCTCTGTGAAGCTATTTTGGATTCCATCACAAGGCAGTAATTGGGGCCATTTTGTCTTTATGAAATGAAAAAGAAGAAAATCATCCTGCCATAAAGCAACAATACATGACTTTTTCTGAAGCAGGTAATTGAAAATTAATGAAACAGGAACAGTATTAGGGATTGGCAGACATGCTGAGTATAGTAGAAGGCCTCCTCCTTTTTGTAGCAGTTAGTGAATCACTATTGGGGGTTTTAGGGAATGGATTTATTGGAGTTGTGAGCTGCATTGACTGTGTGAAAAGCAAGAAGATCTCTACTGTCAGCCTTATTCTCACTGGCTTAGCCTCTTCCAGATTTTGCCTGATATGGTTAATAGTTACAGATGCATATGTGAGGGTGCTTTCTCCAGATATATATTTGTCTGGTAATCTAATTAAAAATATAGCTCACTTATGGATAATTATGAATCAATCAAGTATCTGGTTTGCCACCAGCCTCAGCATCTTCTACTTCCTGAAGATAGCCAATTATTCCCACTGCATTTTTCTCTGGCTGAAGGGTCACATCAACAGGGTTCTTCTTCTTTTCATGGGTTTCTTGCTTGTTTCATGGTTATTTGCTTTTCCAAGTGTTGCAACGCCTATTATTAATAATAATATGAAGAACAGAAGTACAACCTGGCTGATCACCTTGCATAAAAGTGAATACTTGACAAATCATATTCTGCTCGATATTGGAACCATTTTTGTCTTTGTACTATGCCTGATTACATGTTTCTTATTAATCACTTCCCTTTGGAGGCACAGCAGAAGGATACAATTGAATGCCACAGGATTCAGAGATCCCAGCACTGAAGCACATATTAAAGCAATGAAGATATTGGTGTCTTTTATCATCCTCTTTATTTTGTATTTTGTAGGCACTGCCATACAAATATCAGGTAGTACTATGCCTGAAAACAAACTGTTACTCATTATTGGCTTAACAACCAGACTCCTCTATCCCTGGGGACACTCATTGATCCTAATTCTAGGAAACAGGAAGCTAAAGCAAGCCTCTTTGAGGGTACTGAAACCATTAAAGTGCTGGGAAAAGGAGAAACTTCTTAGAATTCCATGACAGGCTTGGGAAGAAATGGATACTGCAAGAAAGTAATCTAGTGATGAAACTCCTGAAAATCTGTTTCACTTTCTGCTTTCTTGCAGTGGTTTTAACTGTGTCTTGAACATAACTAAAATCTTACAAAATGATTTTGACTACATCTCAGGGAATGTCACTTTGCAGTGAGATTTTAATCCCATATACAGATTAAGTGGCTTGGGGAGCTTCCTTCTCTTAACGTCGTTTCTCCCAACCATCAACCACAGACTAAAAACTGCTTGAAGATTATTTACTATAAAGATGTTGCTGGTAGGAGTAAGCCTCTAAAACAAGATTTCTCTTTGTGTTTTAATTGAATTTCCTGAAGCATTGATAGTCCTTCACCAAAAATAGCTCAAGGAATTACTATTATTATATTACTTCTCTTACTTATTTTAATGCCCACATTTGTACAGATTTGTCAAGTAAGAACCACTTCAAACTGTCTCCCATGTCCTTTTGACACGGCTCCATTCTTCTTTCATGTTTCCTTACATTCTTTCAAACCAAAACATTTCAGGCTCACTTTGTGCTTTTCCTCACCCAGCCCTGGAATCATTATTTCTCCAAGAAGTCTTCATTTATTTGAGGGAACAAGGGCATTTGAAAACCAAGCTTTTGTTGTATACAAACATTACACACACCTACTTACTTCTTTCTCCCTCTCTGTCTCTGTCTATGCATCTCTCTACTTGTAATGTATGATACATCTATGCTGATATTAAATAGAATTAGAAAATTCCGATTAAAAACTACAAGCTTCCTTCTTACCATGTTGCAAATCCTCTAACTGTGAAAGGTATGGCTCTCATTTGTTCAGTTAAAGGTCCACATAGTCAAGGCTGTGGTTTTTCCAGTAGTTACGTGTGGATGCGAGAGTTGGACTCTGAAGAAGGCTGAGCACCAAAGAACTTATGCTTTTGAACTGTGGTGTTGGAGAAGACTCTTGAGAGTCCCTTGGACTGCAAGGAGATCCAATGGGTCCATCCTAAAGGAAATCAGTCCTGAATATTCACTGGAAGGATTGATACTGAAGCTAAAACTCCAATACTTTGGCCACCTGATGCGAAGAGCTGACTCATTGGAAAAGACCCCGATGCTGGGCAAGATTGAAGGCAGGAGGAGAAGGGGACGACAGAGGATGAGATGGTTGGATGGCGTCACTGACTCAATGGACATGAGTTTGAGTGAACTCTGGGAGTTGGCGTTGGACAGCGAGGCCTGGCGTGCTGCAGTCCATGGGGTCACAAAGAGTTGAACACAACTGAGCAACTGAACTGTTCAGTTTATTTACTCGTTTATTCAGTCCCACACTACAAGTAGTTTCTGGCTTGTTAACTCATATCTCTTCTAGAAGGAAGAGAAAGCAGGAAGGAAGGAAGGAAGAAAGGAAGAGAGAGAGAAAGGAAGAATGAAAGAAAGAAGGAATGAAGGGAGAAAGGAAAGAAGGAGGGACACAGGGAGGGGAGGAAAAAGAGAAAGGAAGGGAGGAAGAAAACACTATTAACTACAGTTCAGTACTTTGTTGCAGCTCATATATGACTATATCAGGGCATAAATTCAAAATGCTGTGTTCCAAAGTAACATTGGTAGGTTCTCTTTCTTTCCTTTTAGCATGGTCATATTTTTGATTGGAAAAAGTGAAATTTGTTTGTTATTGTAGTTTGTTTTTTCCCTTGTCTTTATTTTATATTTTTCATGTAAAATATTAACATCATTTTTAAGAGTAAAAACTATACAAAAGGTATACTGAGAATGTGATCATTCACACTCATAACTTTTATCTCATTTTAAATTACTCAGTATTAACTATCAATCTCATTCATATCTGCTTTCTTCCTCCCAATTTTATTTTTGAAAAAATAAACAAGTAGGTGTGTATTTAATTTTTCCCTATTCCTTATATAAAGAATAGTTTGCACAATGCTTTTTTCATTTTACAACATGTAAGAAATCACTGCATCCAATTGTGAAATTATTTCTCATTCTTTTTCAAACCTTTTTAGTACTCCATTGTCTGAATGTACCAGAGTTGATCCAACAGGTTCTGTGTTTATGTTCAATTGTTTCTGATATTTTGCAATTACAAACAGTAGTGCTATGAGTAATTTATAAGCATACAGATGAACCTTACAAACTGAATGTGAATGAAAGAAACTAAATTTATGTTCTCTATGAGTTTGTACATGTAAATATAAAAAAGCAGGAGATTGTGTTGTAACTAGAAGGGGCTTGAGGTTGTCTTCTGGGGAGTTGATTGTGTCTGTTTCTTGGTCTGGGGTGTGGTTATAGGAATGTATGCAGTTAGTAAAAAATCATGAAGCTCCTCATTTAAAATTTTATTAAATGTTAGCAGTAGTGCTAGTCACTCAGTTGTGTCTGACTCTTTGAAACCCCGAACTATAGCCCACCAAGCTCCTCTGTCCCTGGGATTCTCCAGGCAAGAATACTGAAGTGGGTTGCTGTGCCCTCCTCCAGGGGATCTTCCGAATCCAGGTCTCCTGGATTGCAGGCAGATTGTTTACTCTCTGAGATGCCTGGGAAGTCCTGTTATTAAATGTTAAGTGTTTGTTAATTATTTTTTCAACAATAGAAACACTGGTTTACTTTCCTAGGACTGCTATAAGAAATTATCACAAACTTGCCGCCTTCAAAAAACAGAAATTTACTGTTCATAGTTCTGGAGTCTAGAAGTCTGAAATGAAGGGATCAGTAGGAATCTCTGAAGGCTCTACAGAAGAATTCTTTCTTGCCTCTTCCATCTCCTGATGCACTTGAGCATTCTTTTGATGGTAGCAATAGTAACTCCAGTCCTGCCTGCATCTTCACATGGTCTTCTTCTTTCTGTATGTTAAAACTTCCTCTCCCTTCTCTTCTAAGGACACCGATCATTATGTTTAGATTCCAATCCCAAACTACATCTACAAAGACTTCTTTGCCAAATAAGAACCCATTCACAGATACCAGGGGTTAGCTCTTGGTCATACCTTTTGCTGGGGATACACAATTCAACCTACTACATCATCCTATTAAGGTCTGGAACTTTACATGGACGAGTGAAAGGGGTCAGTAGTTTCCTCCTTGAAGTTTGCTTCCAGCTGCCAAAATTCTAATCTACTCAGATGAGACCTGAGAATGTTGTCAGATTGGAAGGTCAGTGAGATCAGGATAGACCACAGAAGAAAGTAAAAGGCTTTGGGAAGAAAGAGCATCTTCCTATTTTTCTTCTTATATGCTTTGGACATAAGATCCTAGTCAATTTGGAATTTTGTGGCCTAGGAGTAAGGAGGTGTAGAGCTCAGGGCTACCAAGATTTTCCAGAAATAGAAAAGCCTTGAGGTTAGATATATTAATAAAAAATTTATAAATGCTGGTCATGGTGTTTATATCTTTTAAGGATACTGAATTAAAATTATAGCCAGTTAAGAATTCAGGATCCTGGGCCATATTATCTCAGAAATCAGAATTTATAGAAATCTGGGATGGAATTTGTTACTTTAAATTCCACCATGAATCCATGTAACATTTCCTGCTTGAGGTAGAAGAAAGCACGAAACAGTGTCATTAATCTCCTTAATTGCATCTTGGCAAATATGACTTCACCTTCAGTTGAACTCACAAATGAAGAATTCAGCCTGTGATAATGGCAAAATAGTGAATTAGTCAATGAGCTCATATTTATGTGAAGATTGCAATTTGAAGGGTTTTCACATTTTTGAGTACTTTTTAAGAAGATACCCATTTTTCTCATCTCATGATTGGATATTTTTTTTTGCACTGAATCAGATTCCAAAATACAACCCTGAACAAGAGTGTTCTCAACTGTTGTATCAATTTCAAAACATCACTTGAGAGACCTTCTATCAGCAGTGACCAAAGTAACCGGGATTTCACTTCTGCAGTCATGTCCAGTGTAATCAAAAGATTTTTATGATCATTGAAATGCTATAATTCATAACAGGAATTGAGGGGAATGGATTAATTGCACTAGTACTTTGTGCTGACTTGGTCAAAAGCAAGAATAGTGCCTCGTTTGACTTCATCTTCACATGGATTAGCATGATATTCATACTTCTCCTAGATGGCATTAGTGTTCCATCTAGAAGTATTAGATAGTCGCCAGGTAATAAGAGGAGTTTTTGAATTCTCCTGGAACCTGAGCAACTCCTTAAGTACTGGATGTGCTACCTGCCTCAATGTCTTCTACTTCCTCAAGCTATCTAGTTTTTCCCACCCCTTCTTTCTCTGGCTGAAATGCAGAAGAGATAGAGTTGTTTTCACCATTATGTTGGGATTCTCTCTCCCTTAGATTTTTAATCCTCTGAGCATAAAATTTATACTTTTGTGTTCAGCAAGCATTTAAAAAAGGAAAGATTTAACTTGGAAAAAAGATATGAATAAAAATCAATATTATGGCAGTCAAGTTCTCTTCAGCCTTGGATCTCTCATCCCCTTGTCTGTATCACTCATTATATTTTTCCTGTTAATCTTTTCCTTATGGAGACATACTAAGCAGATGACATGCCATAGTGCAGGTCCCAGGGACTTCAACACAGGGGTTCTTTGAGAGCTAAAAACACTTTGACTTCTTTCATCATTTTCTTCTTTGTGCACTATTTGGCTGCTCTCATGTTTTTGCTGTTCAGGCACTCAGTTGTGTCCGACTCTGAGACCCCATGGACTGCAGCACAGGCAGGGAAGCTTCCCTGTCCTTCACTATCTCCCGGAGCTTGCTCAAACTCATGTCCATTGAGTCGGTGATGCCATCCAACCATCTCATCCTCTGTCATCCCCTTCTCCTCCCGCCTTCAATCTTTCCCAGCATCAGGGGCTTTTCTAATGAGTCGACTCTTCGCATGAGGTGGCCAAAGGATTGCAGTGTCAGCTTCAGCTTTAGTCATTCCAATGAACTTTCAGGACTGATTGCCTTTAGGATTGACTGGTTTGATCTCTTTGCAGTCCAAGGGACTCTTAAGAGTTTTCTCCAACACCACAGTTCAAAGCATCAGTTCTTTGGCACTCAGCCTTCTTTATGGTCCAACTCTCACATCCATACATGTCTACTGGAAAAACCATAGCTTTGACTATACAGATCTTTGTTGGTAAAATAATGTCTCTGCTTTTTAATACTCTGTCTGGGTTTGTCATAGCTTTTCTTCCAAGGATCAAGCTTCTTTTAATTTCATGGCTGTAGTCACCAACTGCAGTGATTTTGGAGCCCAAGAAAATGAAGTCTGTCACTATTTTCATTGTTATAGTATGCCCTTATTTTAGGTTGGTGCTATTTCAATCTAGAAGATGAAATTGCTTGTATTGTTGTTAACACTGTAGCATTCCTCTATCCTTCAATTCACCCTTTTGTTTTGACTCTGGGGAATGGAAAACAAGACAGACTTCTGTGAATGTGCTAAGGCAAACTGGATCTTGCATCAAGAGAATGTAATCCTTCACTGGATGGAGGAACTGGAGGGGAACCATTTATGTTCTGAAGAAAACAACTCATTGAGAGTCTCCAGTGTTCCTCCACTGGTTTCATGTTGTGTTGGATAGTATTTTTTAAAAAAATCTTCACTGATCAGGCTATTGACGTTGGAGAAAATATTTACTTGGAGTCCATGAACTATCCTTGGCAATTTGATATAGTTATTTAATTTAAACCTCAGAAAGTTATACAAATATTTATTTTACCATTTTCTCTGATGAAAATAATGACAGTAATCATATATAAGTGGCCTTATTGTAATATATTAGTGTTAGCATTCAAACTCTAATCTTCTGGCTCAAAAATAGAAGAGTGTGTGAAAAAGAATGAATTAAACCTCTTTTATTAGTTCTTGATTCTGTCATTTTAAGTAGTCTGCTACACTGCTTTTTGACACATTTTATTAATTAAGTGTTGGTTTTTAAGGAAGAGGAAAAAATGTATTGTATGAAGGGTAAATTTTAAATAAATATACTTAGTCAGTGGGTCATGTACTTTACTATTGAATACAAAGAAAATTCTAAGAATTGTAAAGAAATATACGATTTTTAATTGTAGCATAAACAAACAAACAAAAAAACACCTATGTTTTCTTAACCTTCTTGTTTAATAGAAATAGCAAAGTTTCTGAGAGTGACAATGAGGCATTGGTGCCAATAATGAAGAACGTTTAATCAATCTGAAAGAAAATCTGCTATTAATAAAGTAAAAAAATATAAGATAACTTTAAAAATTCAGAAAATATTCAAAATATGTTGTGTTATAAATTAAGGGGCAAACTGTAAAGTTTCAAACCTAAACTAGTAGCTTGAGACCCTGGCAACATCTGTGTCTGTACTGTGTCCCAGTACAGCGAGTGAAGCCTTTATACTTTGACCCAGGGGTGTGTGTGTTAATTGCTCAGTCATGTTCGACTCTTTGTGACCCCATGGACTGTGTCTACCCTTTATCCCTTACATCTCCTCATACATCGTAGCCATAAACTTAATCACTGCCAGGAAAATCCTCTGCATAATCCTTCTAGGAGATATTTTAGAATATCATATTATCTTTAGGACTATAGGAACTCATCTTTAGGAATAAGCAAAAACCTGAATTTATATTAACAATGACACTGGAAAGACATCCAAAGGTCTGCTGTCAATATACTTGCATCCTGGGAGCCCTGGCCTTGGAAGAACAATGATTGCAGCTTGGGGCAGTTTCTCACCAGCCTTTTCCATAGCTGCAGATGAAGCAATCTTATATCTATGGTGGGGTTTTTGTGTGTGTCTAGAGTTCAAGAGGTGTCAGATAACAGCAAGCCAGCAGAGATGGTCTTGAAGAAATAGTTATCGAGGTAGCCAAGAGCATTGAACTGAGTAAACTGTGGGAGAGCCCCTTAGAGAACATTACAGAGACTTGATGGGATGAGGTGTTATCCCAAGGCTCTGTTATTCTAAATTAATGCTCTATATGACATGGAGGAAGTTGATCCCACAGGAGTAAAACACCACCAAACTATTTCTCTGTTTGGAGGAGACTGGGTTACATTTAGTCTGTCACCTGTCATGTGTATCTTAGAAGCTCCTGAAAAGAGAGATAACACTGATGAGAAGTGCCCCTACTGGAACTACCAGAGGAACTGACTCTGTCCAGCTTTCCTGGATTGCTGGGTAGAAAGTTAGTTATCTGTCTAGGTCGATCACTCAAGGATAATCTAAATCCATGCAAAACTGAAAAGTAAGCTAATCCAAAATCCACTCAGTAGAATCATGGGGAAATTGCAAGTTTAATTTGAAGTCTTACTGTTTAAGACTGAGTAAGCAAATGAAAAGAAAAGAAAAATACTTAAACAAACTCATATACAGCACAGAGGTAAATGTAAAACACAATTTTTAAAAAAAGTAACTGCAGAGAGCAGACATTCTTGAGTACTATTTGCTGAATATTCCCCATAAAATTCAAGAAAACAATTCTATGAAAGAAGAGAGAAAATATAAGTTAACAAAAATCAACACATAAGAACTAAAATTGCAAAGGAGCAAACCAAAGAAACAAAGAAGCTGAATGAAATAAGAGGGCATTCTTGGAACTAAACACATGGTAAAAGAAATTTTAAAACAATACATTATGATAATAATTATCAATTTTACAGATTAAGGTTCAAAAATAAATTAAATCTTTTAGAATCTTAAGATTAATAAAGAAGCATTTTTAGGCATGGAGTTGCAATTAAATACTATTGACTTTGTCTAGAGTGTTTTTTTCATCCAAAGATATTCAAAAATATTGATCAGTTACCAGCTTATAAAACAAAATTAACTGGTACACTTCGCCCTCCCCCCAAACCTAGAAATATTAAGAACACATTCTCTGACATAACAATCTAGAAATCAAGTGAATACAGACTGTATTTGTGCCTTTTTGTATATTCTTAATATAAGAACGTTTAATATTTCAATAAATACTTGATTAAAATCCTTATTGAATGAAATTCTGTTGAATGAATACCGTAATCTTTCTTGAATTCTTTCAAGACAATGTACAGAAATATACTAAACCTGTAAATACTTTAGTATATATTTGTTGTTGAGTCGCTAAGTCATGCCCAAGTCTAACGTTATTCCATGGACTAAAGTTTGCCAGGCTCCTCTGTCCATGGAATTCTCCAGGCAAGAATACTGGAGTGGGTTGCCATTTCCTTCTCTAGGGGGTCTTCCCAACCCAGGGATCAAACCTATGTCTCCTGCTTGGCAGGCAGATTCTTTACCTTATTCAAATATTTGAATAGATTCAGGTATTTAATGAAATATTAAAGCTCTTTTGTAAAGGCTTTCTAGGTAATTTCTAGGTTTCTGCATAGAACAGGACTCTCCTGAATATTTTTAATAGTTACTTAAAATTTTTCCCTTCTAAAGTAATCTGATGCCTAAGATTTATTTACCATGAAAATGTTGTCTACTTTGCATGAAATTCTGGTTCCTGGTGAAATGGAAATTCTCTTTATGCTAGTATGTGACATTTGCAACTTAGTTTGTGTGGTGACACTGTAAGTGAGTTTTCCTTGAAAAGACAATAGAGAAAACCTAAGGGCTTTGGAAAAGATGCTAAAATAAAATCTCTTTTACCCTGAAAAAGTGAAACTATTCAAATAAATGAACATAAATTATGGAAATAGACGTAAAGGTGCATAGCTTAAAGAAATGAGATATTTTTCTGCCTATTTTCTATTTTGAATGAGGTTATGGTTTAATAAATATTGCTAAATGATTGGAAAATGTTAATATATTCTTAATTATATTAACCTTATATACTGAGTGATGTTTCCACAGATAAAAAGAATTAGTCATTAATTGTTAGTATTCCTAAGGCAATATGAAACATCATGCCTTATTATATGCAACATGAATCACCCTCTGGGAATGTGTACATATTAGCAATATTTGGGGAAGTATATTAGTCAGGAAGCTTTTGGGTATTAAGAAAATAAATCTAGTCTCAAACTAGTGTAAACTATAAGAGAATTAATTATTTCATCTACCTAGGCATCTAAGGTAGAGTTGGTTTCAGTCCATGACCAAAGACTCAGGTTATTTACCTCTCTATTCTGTTGACCTTAGGGTCTTCATCCTAGAGTTCCTCTCTTTGGGGGTTACAAGATAATTGCCAATGACAGCAGTGTCTATTTTCTTATTCTTGCCCTGCTGGAGACAGACAACTTTTTTTGAAACCAACAATTGCAACTCCTTTATTTCAGTTTATTGAAATCAGTCAAGATTTGATTCATGGGTCAGGGACCCACTGCCAGCAGAATATCATAATTTGACACCTGTACATCTTCTTTGGTGAAGTATATTAAAATTTTGGGCCCAAATTTTAGTTTAGTTTCTTATCTACATTTTGTTGAGTAGCATGAATTCTCGTTATATTCTGAATAACACTCATTTATTAGATATATCTTTTGCAAATATTTCCTCCTGGTCTGTTACTTGTCTTTTCTTTCTCTTGACTTTATTTTTTGCAGAGCAGAATATTTTTTTAATGAAGTCAAGCTTATCAGTTACATCTTTCACAGATTTTGCCTCTAGTGTTTTATCTTAAAAGTCATTGCCATTGCCAAGATCATCTAGGTTTTCTTCTATGTTTTCTTCCAAGAGTTTTATGATTTTGTTTGTTACATTTTGGTCTATTATGTGCTTTGAATTAATGTTTGTGAATTATGTAAGGTATGTGACTAGATTCATTTTTTTGCATATGGATCTCCAGTTGCTCCAGCACTGTTTATTGAAAAGACTATCTGTGCTTCATTGTATTGCTTTTGCTCTTTTGTTGAATATCAATTGATTATATATATATTGATTATATTTAATATCAATTGATTATATTTATAGGCTCTCTATTATGTTCCATTTGAGTGAAGTCGCTCAGTCGTGTCCGACTCTTTGCAACCCTGTGGACTGTAGCCTACCAGCCTGCTCTGTCCATGGGATTCTCCAGGCAAGAATACTGAAGTGGGTTGCCATTTCCTTCTCCAGGGGATCTTCCTGACCCAGGGATCGAACCTGGGTCTCCCACATTGCAGGCAGATGTTTTACCCTCTGAGCCACCAGGGAAGCATGTTCCACTTATCTGCTTATTATTTTTGCCAATATCACACTCTATTGTTTAGTCTTGACGTCAAGTAGTGTCAGTTCTCTGACTTGATTCTTCTCCTTTAATAGCGAGTAGGCTATTCTGGGTTTTGACTCTTCATATAAACTTTAGACTCAGTTTATCAGTATCAACAAAATAACATGCTGAGGTTTTGATTGGGATTGCACTGAATCTCGGAGAAGGCAATGGCAGCCCACTCCGGTACTCTTGCCTGGAAAATCCCATGGACGGAGGAGCCTGGTAGACTGCAGTCCATGATGTCGCGAAGAGTTGGACACGACTAAGCGACTTCACCACTTTTCACTTTCATGCATTGGAGAAGGAAATGGCAACCCACTCCAGTGTTCTTGCCTGGAGAATCCCAGGGACGGCGGAGCCTGGTGGGCTGCAGTCTGTGGGGTCGCACAGAGTCGGAGATGACTGAAGCGACTTAGCAGCAGCAGCAGCAGCAGCAGCAGCAGCACTGAATCTATAAATCAGGTGTTGAATAACTAACATTTTGACAATATTGAGTCTTATCTATAAACATGAACAGTTGTTAAATTTATTTAGCTCTTTTTTATTTTCATTTATCAGAGTTTTGCAGTCTTCCTCATATAGGTTTTGCATTTGTTATATTTATACCTAAGTAACTTTTTGGATGCAGTGGAAATGCTATTGTTCCTCATTTCCAATTCCATGTGTTCATTGCTGATGTATAAGAAAGCAATTGACTTTTGTATCTTAACTTTGTATCTTGCTATGTTGTGATAACTGCTTATCAATTTCAGGAATTCTTTGGTTACTTCTTTTTGGTTACCCTCTTTGAGGGTACTGAAGCCATTAAAGTGCTGGGAAAAAGAGAAACTTCTCAGAACTCCTTGACAGGCTTGTTCGGAGAAATGGACATTCCAATAAAGTAATCAAGCGAAGAAAGCCCCTGAAGATCTGTTTCACTTACACTGCTTTCTTGCATTGGTTTCAACTGTATTACTGAACATCACCACAACCTTCCACAGTGATCCTGACTACATCTCAGGGAACTTCACTCTTCAAGATTTTAACCCCACACACAAATCTAATGGCTCAGTCAGCTTTCCTCTCTTGCAGTTGCTTCTTCCTGCATCCATCAGCTCCAGAGGATTAGAGAGTGTTTACTATAAAGATGTTCAGCCTGGATTTACTCTTTCCCCAAGGTGTCCTCATTTCTTTTAGTGTAGCCAGGTATTTGAAAAGCAAGATTTGATTGGACACAAACATTCCACAAACTTGTTTAGTTCTGTTTCTCAGTCTCTCCTCTCGATATGTATAATACATTGCGTATTTATGCTAACATCTCTAATTCCACTACAAAATCACAGGCTTCCATCTTTCCATGATGTAAATCCTGTCTTTAACAGTGAAAAAATGGTTCTCACTTTTATTAGTATATTTACTCATTTGTTCAGTCCTAAGAAACACTGAGGGCTTCCCAGTGATAGCCCTAGTGGTAAAGAACCCACCTGCAATGCAGGAGACACAAGAGATGCAAGTTTAATTCCTGGGTCAGGAAGATCCCTTGGAGGAGGAAATGGCAACCCACTCCAATATTCTTGCCTGGGAAATCCCATGGACAGAGGAGCTTGGTGGGCTATATAGTCCATAGGGTTGCACAGAGTCAGATACGACTGAAGCAACTTAGCACGCATGCACAGGATACCCTGAACGTAGTTTTAGACTTGTTAACTCACATGCAGAAAGGAAGAGAAAGAAAGAAGGAGGGAGAGAGAAAGGAAGAAAGAAAGGAATGAGGAAGCGAGGGAGGGAGGAATGGAGGTAGGAAAAAGACACTATCAACCACAGCTCAGTACTTTGTTACAGCTCATGTTTGCCTGAGCTTTTATATCAGGGCATAACCACCAAAATACTGTGTTTCAAAGTTGTTTTGGTTTGTTTTCTCTCTTTACCTTTAGCATGGTTATAGTAATAATTTTTTTTTAAGTGAGGGTTGTTTTTTTTAATTTAAAATATCAACATCATTTCAAGAGTCAAACGTAATCAAAAACCATCCTGAGAATATTGCCATTCACCCTTTATAACATCAGTCTCATTTTAAATTACTCCCTATAGATAATATATGTTCAGTCGCTTAGTAGTTGCCAACTCTTTGTGACCCCATGGACTATATCGTCTGCCAGGCTCCTCTGCGCATGCAATTTCCCAGGCAAGAGTACTGGAATAGGTTGCCATTTCCTTCTCCACTATAGATAATAAATTCCACTAATTTTGATTTCTTCCTCCTATTTTTATTTTTGAAAAAATAAACAGGTATGCACATACTAATTTTTTCCATACTTCTTACATAAAAGACACTTTACAATTTACTCTTTTCTTTTACAATATGTTTGAAATCATTCCATCCATTTCTGAAATTGTTTCTCATTCTCTTTCACACCTTTTTAGTATTCCGTCATTTGAATGTACTGGATTTGATTGAACAGGTTCTGTGTATATGTTGGTTTGTTTCTGGTATTTTGCAATTACAATATTGCTATGAATAATCTTGTACATACATATATTGATTCCGACACCCAGTTCTAATGGGAGTCACCAAGAAATTAATTCAACCCTGACACTACCTACCTGAAGAGAGCATCATATTCCATAGGTGAAGGGCTCAGTCCCACAAGAATACCCCCACTTGAGCTACCAATTGCAAGCCCAGGTTGTTACCTGTGCTTTTGACTTACTGGCTATACGTCTGAGGCTCCAATAACTCTCTGCTTGGGTGTGGTTAATTTGCTACAATGGCTCATGGAACTCAGAAATCCGGTGTACTCAGTAGGTTACTGAATTATCATAAACAATGGAAAAGGCTGTGAGTCAACAACAGGATGAAGATGGACCAGTTTCTGCTGTATCCCCTTATGGATTTTTGTGGTAGTGTTGGTGGCATGAGACATTTTTGGAAAAAATTGTGTGAAAGATGTCAGTGCAGAGTGAGGATTTAAGATGACTAAAATCATTCTAGGAAGAAAAAATATTAATGATAATTGTGAAAACACTGAAAAAGAATCCTGGCAATACGCAACTAAGCAGCAGCAGCAGCAGCAATTCACAGCAAGGACTACATCAAAGGAAGTTAAGAGTGTGCAAAGTTTGAAAGACAGCCTCATGAAGACTGCTTTTGGAAAGGAGAGGGAAACAAAGAGCAAAGAAATACCCTACAGAAGCTGAGTGGAAAAAAAGAAGAAGGAAAAATTTAAGATTATGCCAGAGAAGTTAGACAGTTGAACAACGCTTAGCTCCTTCCCTCACTGCCAAAAAGACAGGCTTCCTTGGCTGTACAGGATAGCAGTGAGAATGAATGAGCTACAATCACATGGAAAGATGACTCTCACAGAGTGTTAAATGAAGAAAAGCAAATTTATGTTGTCTGTGAGTTCTTACACATAAATATTAAAAAAGGGGGAGATTGTGAGATTGTAGCTAAAAGGGGCAAGATGTTTTCTTCTGGGGAGTTGATTGTGTCTGTTTCTTGTTCTGAGCCACAGTTATAGGGATGTATTGAAGTTCATAAAATTCCATTAAGCTCCTCACTTAAGATTTTATTAAATATCAAAATAATAGAAACAACTGAATTATTTTTCCAAGACTGCCCGTAGAAATTATCACATATTCGATGCCATCAGAAAACAGAAATTTGCTTTTCAGAGTTCTGGAGTTTAGAAGTCTGAAATGAAGGGATCAGTAGGAATACACTATCACTGAAGGCTCTAGAGAAGAATCCTTTCTTGCCTCTTCCACCTTCTGCTGCACCCTGATATTTCTTATATAGTAGCAATAGTAATGCCGATCCCTGCCTCCAGCTGCACATGACCTTCTTCTTTCTGTATGTGGAAACTTTCTCTCCCTTCTAAGGACGCCAGCCATTATATTTAGATTTCACTCAAATCCTACATTTGCACAGACCCCTTTTCCAAATAAGAACACATTCACAGTGCTTGGATATACCTTTTGGGGGAAGACACAATTCCACCTATTAAGTCATTCTAATAAGGGTTGGAGCTTATTAGGGGCCAGTAGTTTTCTCCTTGAAGTTTGCTTCCATCTTCCCAAAATTCTAATCTACTCAAGTAAGACATGAGAATCTTATCAGCTTGGAAGTTCAGTGAAATGAGGATAGAAAATAGCAGAAAGAAAAAGGCCCTAGAGGTACAAGAGTGTCTTCCTATTTTTCCTCTTATATGCCTTAGACATAAGATCCTTGTCAGCTCAGAATTCTGTGGGCCAGGAGTAAGGTCGTGTGGAGCTCAGGCTTGGTGCAACCTTTCCCTAAATAGGAAATACTAGAGAGCAAAGCAAAGAATAAAGAATTTACAAATGCTGAGCCTAATATTTATAAAGGCTAAGCCTTAGAATCCTGAATTAAAACAATAGCCAGTTAAGAATTCAGGATCCTAGCCATACTCAATCTCAGAAATCAGAATTTACAAGAAAATTCATAAATGTGGGGAGGTAATTTGTTACTTTAAATTCTGATGTGACTCCATGTAAAATTTCCCACTTAAGGAGAAGAAAGCACAAAACAGTGTCATAAAATCTTCTCCTTATTTGCAAGTTAGCAAATATGACTTCACCTTCAGTCAAGCATATAGATGAAGAATTCAGTCTGTGACAATCACAAAAAGAGTCACTTAGCATTGAGCCCATACAGGAGGATTATAGTCTAAAGGGTTTTCACATTTGAAAGTGTTTTTTAGGAAGATACTTGTTTTCTCTGGTCAAAGTGGGATTTTTATTCTAGACTAAAACACACTCCAAACTACAAGCCTGAACAAGAGCATTCTCAACTGTTATATCATTTTCAAAACAACATTTGGAAGACCTTCTGTCATCAGTGACTGAAGTAACTGGGATTTCACTTCTGCAGGCATGTCAAATGTCATCAAACTTGTTTTTTTGATCATTGAAATCTCAGAATTCGTAACAGGAATTTGCGGAAATGGATTCATTGCGCTAGTACTTTGTGCTGACTCTCTCAAAAGCAAGAATATCTCCTTGCTTGACTTCATCTTCACATGCTTGGCCATCTCCAGAATGGGTATGATATTCATACTTCTCCTGAGTGGCATTAGAATAGGGTTCCATCCAGAAATATTAGATAGTCACCAAGTAATAGAAGTAACTTTTGGTTTCCTCTGGAATCTGAGCAATTCCTTAGGTACCTGGTGTGCTGCCTGCCTCAGCATCTTCTACTTCCTCAAGCTATCTAGTTTTTCCCAGCCCTTCTTTCTCTGGCTAAAACGGAGAAGAAATAGAGTTGTTTTCACCATTATGTTGGGATTCTGTCTCTCTTTGTTTTTTAATCTTCTGAGCATAAAATTCAATGCTCTCAGGGTCAGTGACCATTTAGAAATGGAAAGCAACTTGACTTGGAAAAAATGCATGTGTAAAACACAGTACTATAGGAGTCAAATTCTTGTCCACCTTGGATCTCTCATCCCCTTGGCTGTGTCACTCATTTTATTTTTCCTGTTAATCTTTTCCTTATGGAGACATACCAGGCAGATGAAACATCATGCCAAAGGATCCAAAGACCTCAACACAGGAGTTCTTGTGAGAACCAGAAATACTTTGACTTCTTTCATCATTTTCTTAGTTGTGCATTATTTGGCTACATTCATGTTAACTTGGTCCTATTTCACACTAGAAAATGACATGACTTTTATTGCTATTCAAGCTGTAGCATTTCTCTATCCTTCAATTCACCCTTTTATTTTGATTCTGGGGAGCAGGAAACTGAGACAGATTTCTGTGAATCTGCTAAGGCAAATTGAATCCTGTATCAAGAGATTGTAATTCTTCACAGCATGGAAGAACTGGTGGGGAACTATTGATGTTCTGAAGAAAAGTAATTGAGGATCTCCTACATTCTCCCATTGCTTTCATATTGTATTAGATAGAATTTAAAAAAAAAAATCTTCATCGATCAGACTATTGACATAAGAGAAAATGCTTCTTTGGATTCCATGAACTATCCTTGGCAATTTGACATAGTTATTTAACTTAAGCCTCATAAAGTTCTACAAAATACTTATTATACCATTTTCTCTGATGAAAATTCTGATGGTCATCATAAGTAAGTGATATCTCTCTAACGTGTTAACACGGGGTTTAAACTCAAATCTTTTGGCTCAAAAAATAGACAAGTGGATGAAAAAGAATGAATTAAACCTCTTTTATTAGCTCTTGATTCTGTTATTATTAAATAGTCTGCTACACTGCTTTATGACACGTTTTTATTAATATAGCATTTCTTTTTAAGGAAGAAGAAAAAAATGTATGAAGGGTAAATTTTAAATAAATCTACTTAGTCAGTGGGTCATGTTGTAATTTATATTCAATACAAAGAAAACTCTAAAATTGTAAGGAAATTTATAATTTTTAATTGTCGCAGAAATAAAAGAAGATATATTTTCTTGATCTTTTTGTTTAATAAAAATTGCAAAGTTTCTGAAAGTGACAATAAGGTATTGGTGCCAGGAATGAAGCACATTTAATCACTCTGAAACAAAATCTGCTATAGGGAAAGTAAAAACATAGAGGATAAAGAAAATTTAAAAAATACTCAAAATATGTTATGTTATAAATTAAGGGAAAACTGTCGAGTTTAAGAGCTTCCTTTGTGGAGTTTAAGCTTCCCTGGTGGCTCAGAAGGTAAGAGTCTGCCTGCAGTGCAGGAGACCTGGGTCGGGAAGATCCCCTGGAGAAGGAAATGGCAATCCACTCCAGTATCCTTGCCTGGAAAATTCCATGGACGAAAAAGCCTGACAGGCTACAGTCCATGGGGTCATAAAGCGTCTAACATAACTGAGCGACTTCACTTTGACCTCACTTTTGTGGAGTTTAAACCCTAAACTGGTAGCTTGAAACCCTGGCAACATCTGTATCTGTACAATGACCTGTGACCCATTTCAGCAAGTGAGGCCTTTATGCTTCTGTCCATGTAGACCTACCCTTTATCCCCCACAACTCCTCATACAAGGTTACCATAAATATACTCACTGCCTGGAAAATTCTCTACTGTAATCCTCCTAGGAGATATTTTAGAACATTATATTATCTTTAGGGATATAGGAACTCATCCTTAGGAGTAAGCAAAAACCTGAATTCCTATTGAGAATGACAGTAGGAAGACATCTAAGTGTCTGCTGGCAATACCTTCACTTCCTTGGACCAGACCCTGGCCTTGTGAGATTGATGGCTGAAGCTGGGGGCAGTTTCACACCAGCATTTTCTATGGCTGCAAATGAAGGACTTCTACATCATCAGTGGCATCTTTGTCTGTTTCTAGTGTTCAGGTGGTGTCAGTGAATAGCAAAGCAGCAGAGATTGTTTTGAAAAAATAGTTATCAATGTAGTCAAGAGTGTTGAATGAGTCAATTGTGTGAGAGCTCCACGGTGAGCATTACAAAACCTCCTGATGGGATGAGGTGCTATCCCAAGGCTGTGTTGTTCTAAGTTAATGCTCCATGTCGATGGGAGGAAATAGATCCCATAGGAGTAAGATACCCCCAAACCATTTCTCTGTTTGGAGAAAAACTGGGTTGCATTTAGTCTAGCATCGGTCATGCATATCTGAGAAAATTCTTAAAAACAGAGAGATAATATGGAAGAGAAGTTCCTTTATTGCAATTTCCAAAAGAATGAACTCTCCCTGGCTCTCCTGGATTGCTGAGTAGAAATTTAGTTATCTGTCTAAGTTGATAATAGAGGCATAATCTAAATTATTGTAAAAATAAAACATAAAATCCACTCTGGTTTCATGGGAAATTTGCTTGCCTAATTTGAATGCTTACTCTTTGAGACCGGCAAGCAAAGTAAAAGAAAACCAACAAAACTTTAAACAACAGAACAATATATAGCACACAGGGGAATGAAAGACACAATGTTAAAAAAGAATCACTGCAGAACACAAGAACTCTTGGGTAATTGTACTAAATGTTTTCCATCAAATTCAAGAAAACAGTTATATAAAAGAAGTGAGAATATATAAGATAACAAAAATCAAAATATAGAAGGTAAAATTGCAAAGGAGCAACGCCCCCACACACACAAAAAAGAAGTTGAATGAAATAAGAGCATATTCATGCAAATGAACACATGGCAAGAGATATTGAAAAACAATACATTATGATATATAATTATCAATGTTACAGCCAAGGTTCAAATATAAAGTCATTTAGAACTTTAACCTACAATTAATAAAAAAGCATTTTTAAGTGATACTGGGAAAACTGGACAACTACATGTAAAAGAATGAAATGAGAACTCTTCCTAACACCATACACAAAGGTAAACTCAGAATGGATTAAAGACCTAAATGGTAAGACTAGAAACTATCAAACTCACAGAGGAAAATATAGGCAGAAGACTGTATGATATATATCATAGCAAGATCCTCCGTGACCCACCTCTTAGAATAATGGAAATAAAAACACAAATAAACAAGTGGGACCTAATTAAACTTAAAAGATTTTGCACAGCAGAGGAAGCTGTAAACAAGGTGAAAAGACAACCCCCAGAATGGGAGAAAATAATAGCAAAGGAAACAATTGACGAAGGATTAATTTTCAAAATATACAAGCAGCTCATATAACTCAACACGAGAAAAGTAAACAACCCAATCAAAAAGTGTGCAAAAGACCTAAACAGACATTTCTCCAAAGAAGACATACAGATGACTCAAAATACCTAGAAAGAACTCAGCATTGCTCATCATTAGAGAAATGCAAATCAAAACTACAATGAGATATCACCTCACACAGAATGATAAGAATGGTGATCATCACAAAGTACACACAATAACAAGTGCTGGAGAGGATGTGCAGTAAAGGGAACCCTCTTGCACTGTTGATGGAAATGTAAGTTGACCCAGCCAGTATGGAAGACAGTACCTTAAAAAATACTGGGAATAAAACTACCAAATGACCCGACAATCCCACTACTGGGCAATACCCTGAGGAAATCAAAATTGAAAAGACACATGTACCCTCATGTTACTTGCTGCACAATTTACAATAGCTAGGACATGGAAGCAACCCAGATGTCCATCAACAGATCAATGAATAAAGAAACTGTGGTACATATATACAATGGAATACTACTCAGCCATCAAAAGGAATGCATTTGAGTCCGTTCTAATGAGGTGGATGAACCTAGAGCCTATTATACAGAGTGAGTTAAGTCATAAAGAGAAAACAAATATCATATATTAACACACGTATATGGAATCTGGAAAGATGGTACTGATGAACCTAATTGCAAGGCAGCGGTGGAGATACGGACATAGAGAACAGACGTATGGACATGGGCAGTGGGGAGGGAGGAGAGGATAAGACAAATAGAGAGAGTAGGATGGAAGCATATATATGTGAAATAGATAGCCAATGGAAATCTGCTGTATGACTCAGGGAACTCAGATTGGGGCTTTGTAACAACCTAGAGGGGTAGGAAAGGGTTGGAAGTGGGAGGGGCATTTTTATGTGCTATGCTGTGCTTAGTCACTCAGTCATGTTTGACTCTTTCCAACTCCATGGACTGTAGCCTGCCAGGCTCCTCTGTCCGTGGAATTCTCCAGGCGAGAATACTGGAGTGAGTAGCCTATCCCTTCTCCAGGGGATATTCCTGACCCAGGAATCGAACCAGGGTTTCCTGCATTGCAGGTGGATTCTTTAACAGCTGAGCTACCAGGGAAGCCCAGACATATGCATACCTATGGATAATTCATGTTGATGTATGGCAGAAACCAAAGCAATATTGTAAAGCAATGATGATCCTTCAATTAAAAATAAATAAATTTTTTTAAAAATAAAAGAGAATTTTTAGGCATGGAGCTGCAGTTTAACTAACACCATCAAATTAATCTATATTCTTTTTCTAATCCAAAGGTATTCCAAGATATTGATCAATTACCAGCTTATAAAAAAAACCTTAATGCTCCCCAAATACCCAGAAATATTATGAATACATCCTTAACAATCACACTATAAAAATCAATTGAATGAAGCTTGCATTTGTGCCTTTGTGTATATTCTTAACATAAGCACATATAATATTTCAATAAATACTTGACTAAAATTTTTATTGACTGAAATTTTGTTGAATGCTACTGTAATCTTTTCTTGAATTCTACTCATAACTCTTTTAAGACAATATTTGGGAATATTTGTGGGTGCATGCTGTCACTTCAGTTGTGTCCAACTCTTTGCAGCGCTATGGACAGCAGCCCTCCAGGCTTCACTGTCCATAGGATTCTCCAGGCAAAAATACTAGAGTGGGTTGCCATGCCCTCCTCCAGAGGATCTTCCTGACCCAGGGATCAAACCCTCATCTCTTGTGTCTCCTGAATTGGCAGGCAGGTTCTTTACCACTAGCACCACATGGGAAGCCCATTTGGGAATATACTAAACTCTGGTGGCTCAGAGGGTAAAGAGTCTTCCTGTAATGCAGGAGACCTGGATTCCATCCCTGGGTCAGGAAGATCCCCTGGAGAAGGAAACAGCAACCCACTCCAGTACTCTTGCCTGGAAAATCCCATGGATAAAGAAGCCTGGTAGGCTACAGTCCATGGGGTTCGCAAAGAGTCAGACACGACTGAGTGACTTCACTTTCACTTTCAAACCTACAAAACCTTAAGAATATATTTACATTTTTATAATTTTTATTTCCCATTTCAGAAACACATTATTTTTGTACTTTTAACTTAATTTTTTGTTATATCCTAGTGAAATCATTTTAATTTAAATATATCATATCTTGGCTGATTATTCATCTGCATGTATTTTTATGTATTATATTCTTGTTTGTATACTTAAAAAATAATATTGTATCTTGTTTTTATGAGAACTTATCATGTTTTAGTCACTCCAGTACTCTTGCCTGGAAAATCCCATGGATGGAGGAGCCTGGTGGGCTGCGGTCCATGGGGTCGCCAAGAGTCGGACACGACTGAGCGACTTCACTTTCACTTTTCACTTTCATGCATTGGAGAAGGAAATGGCAACCCACTCCAGTGTTCTTGCCTGGAGAATCCCAGGGACGGCGGAGCCTGGTAAGCTGCCATCTATGAGGTCGCACAAAGTCGGACATGACTGAAGCGACTTAGCAGCAGCAGCATCAGATTTTAGTAGTGAATTTTTCTCACTTATCTAATGTGATGATATGTCCCTCAGCAACATAAAGAATATGGTCTGCATGTGGATCTTTCAAAATTCATCAGGACTTTCTGTGCTCTAGTGTACATGCCATTTTAGTTTCCATTTCACTTGTATTGAAACTATTCTCTCATTTGTGAAACCAGGAGACAAATCTCTGGTTTTACAGCAGGATGGAGTTCACTTAAGGATATGTCTACTTTTTGACTTATTGTCAACATTTGTAGGTCATGTTTTTGTACTTATTCTTAACAGGCTTTTGTGTAAAGCAAACAACATAGGTATTTGAAAAAGAAAAGAAGCAACTCCACACAATTATTTATCAATGAGTACTAGCTGAAACAGTGTATTGGTGGTTTTCAACTAAGGTGATTTTTGTTCCCTCTTCTAAAGTCTGTAGACACTTATGGTTGTCACAGAATTCTGTGGATAGAGGCCAGGGATGCCGCTAGGCATCCTGCAATTCCAGAAGAATCTCCTACAACAAAGAACTATTCAGCCCAAAATGTCACATGTGAAGTTGAGAAACACTCTAGTGTACAATTGATAACATTTTAAACTTGAGAGAAAGAAAATGACTAAGAAATCAAAATCAATTGACTCTATTAGATATCATGATAGAGAAGAATATTATTAATATGAGAAGTGATAACTATGTTTCTTAGTGGAGAAAATATTAGAGAACAATATATTCTTTTTCCACAAAACTTGTAAAAGTCAAAGTTATATAGCAAAATAATGACAGCAATTCTTTTTAAAAGGCTTTTTAGGTGATTTCCAAGTTTCTGCATAGCTCATGACTCTCTTGAATAGCCTTTAATAGTTGCTTAAAATATTTGCTTTCCAAAATAGTTTTCTGATGCCCGGAATTTATTTACCATTTAAGTGTTACCTTCTTTGCATGAAATTTTTGTTCCTGGTGAAAAGGAAATTCTCTTTGTGCTAGTATCTGACATCCACCTCTTAGTTTGTGATGTGACTCTGGAAGTGAGATTTCCTTCAAAAGAGAATAGAGAACATCTAAGGGCTTTGTTAAAGATGCCAAAATAAAATGCTCCTTTAACCAGAAAAAAAACGGCAATATTCAGATAAGTATGAATTATTGAAATATTTATTAAAGCTACACAGTGTAAAGAAATGACACATTTTCCTACTTATTTTCCGTATTGGATGAGGTTAGGGTTTAATCAATATTTCTAGATGATTGGAAAATGTGACATGTTTTCATTTATATTAACCTTTTATATCATGAGGGAAGTTTCCACAGATAAAAACAATTATCAGGTTCTTCCCTAGTGGCCCAGTGGTTAAGAATCCACCTTGCAATGCAGAGGACACAGGTTCCACCCCTGGTCAGGGCACTAAGATCCCCTAGGCTGCGGAGCAACTAAACCTGAGCAACACAGCTAGAGAGTCCTGCGCCACAAGGAAAGATACCACATGATACAACAGAGACCCTGCATGTGCAACTAAGACCCGGCCAAATAAATAAATAAGTGAATAAACAAATATTTGTAAAAGAATTTTTCATTAATTTTTAGTATTCTTAAGGTGATATGAAATATTGAACTTTATTATATACAGGATGAACCAGTCCCTAGAAATATGTATGTATTAACAACATTTGAAGGAACTATATTAGTCAAGAAGCTTTTGATGATTAAAGACCTAAACAGACATTTCTCCAAAGAAAACATACAGATGGCTAACAAACACACGAAAAGACGCTCAACATCACTCATTATTAGAGAAATGTAAATCAAAACTACAATGAGATATCATCTCACACTGGTCAGAATAGCCATCAACAAAAAGTCTACAAACAATAAATGCTGGAAAGGGTGTGGACAAAAGGGAATGCTGTGTTGGTGGGAATGTAACTTGATACAGCCACTATGGAAGATGGTATGGAGATTCCTTAAAAAACTAGGAATAAAACCACCACATGACCCAGCAATAACACTCCTAGGCATACCCCCCAAGGAAACCAAAATTGAAAAAGACACATGTATCTTATTGTTCACTGCAGCACTATTTACAATAGCTAGAACATGGAAGCAACCTAGATGTCCATCGACTGATGAATGGATAAAGAAGTTGTAGTACACATATACAGTGGACTATTACTCAGCCATAAAAAAATGAATGCATTTGGGTCAGTTCTGATGAGGATGGATGAACCTAGAACCTATTTTACAGAGTGAAGTGAGTCAGAAAGAGAAACACAAATATGGTATTCTAACACACATATACGGAATCTAGAAAAATGGTACTGAAGAACTTATTTGCAGGGCAGCAAAGGAGAAACGGACAGAGAATAGACTTAAGGACATGGGGAGAAGGGAGGAGAGGGTGAGATGTATGGAAAGAGTAACACGGAAACTTACATTACCATTTGAAAAATAGATAGCCAAAGGGAATTTGCTGTATGGCTCAGGAAACTCAAACAGAGGCTCTGTATTAACCTAGAGGGGTGGAACGGGGAGGGAGATGGGAGGGAGGTTCAAAAGGGAGGGGATATATGTATACCTATGCCTGATTCATGATGAGGTTTGACAGAAAACA
The DNA here is from genome assembly GCA_024291935.2 of Okapia johnstoni. Taxonomy (NCBI): domain Eukaryota; kingdom Metazoa; phylum Chordata; class Mammalia; order Artiodactyla; family Giraffidae; genus Okapia; species Okapia johnstoni. The sequence continues at coordinate 19,021,929 of CM044320.1, read as the reverse complement.
GCAAAATTCTGTAAAGCAATTATCCTTCAATAAAAAAAAATTTAAAAAATCTTGTCTCAAACTAGAGTAAACTATAAGGAAATTAATTATTTCATTTACCTAGGCATCTAAAGGGGAGGAGGTTCCAGTCCATGGCCAAGGACTCAGGTTATTTACCTCTATTTTGTTGGCCTTCATCCTAGACCTCCTCTCTTTGGGAGTTACAAGATAATTGCCAAAGACAACTGAGTCTACTTCCTTTCTCTCTGCTTTGCAAGAGACACAGTCAAGAAAAAGAAAAGACAAACCACAGACTGGGTAAAATATTTGCAAAAAGACATAAAAGACTATTATCCAGAGTATAAAAAGAATTCATGATACTCAACAAAAAGTAGATAAGAAACCTAGTTAAAAACTGAGCCAGTTTTATTTTCAAATGTTGAACCAGGTTTCTATATTCAGCCTAAATACCATTGGTTTGTGCTATATATTTTTTATACACTTTAGGGTTACTTTTGTTAATATTGCATTGAGAATTTTCACATCTGTGGTCATGAGAGATATTGGTCTCTAGTTTTCTCTTCTAGTAATGTCTATGTCTGATTTTGGTATTAGAGCAATACTGAACTTAAAATGAGTTGGAAATCGTTCCTCTGCTTCTATCCTTTGAAAGAGACTGGAGAGAATTACTATAATATTTCTTTAACGTTTGTAACGATTTACCAGTGACTCTACCTGGGCCTGTTGTTTTCTGTTTTGGAAGTTTATTGATTAACTCTTCATTTTAATAGCAAATTTAGGCCTATTCACATTCCTATTTTTTCTTGTGTGAGTTTTGACAATTGGTGTTTTTCAAAGAACTGATATATTTCATCTAATCTTTCAAAATGGGGACATAAATTGCTCGTAATATTCCTTTAAAAGTCCATGGGACCAGTTATGATACCACATTTCACTTCTGGCCTTTTTTTTTCTTTTTAGCACACTTAAGTGTGTGTTCAGTTGTTAAGTCTGACTTTTTGTGTCCCCATGGACTGTAGCCCTCCAGGCTCAGCTGTCCATGGATTTCTCCAGGCAAGAATACTGGAGTGGACTCCCATTTCCTTCTTCAGGGGATCTTCACAACCCAGGGATCAAGCCCATGTATCTTGAGTCTCCTGCATTGCCAGGCACATTTTTTATCACTGAGCCTCTTGGGGAGCCTGTTAGTTAGCATGGGTCATGCTGATCAACTTTACTGATGTTTTCAGAGAAGCAACTTGTGTCTACAATGGCTAGATTCATCCATCTCATCTACACACTGTTTTTGCTCTATATATCTAAACTGTCATTATTAACACAATATAAATGACAATGTCAAAGTTGACACTGAAAATAATAAAGTTCAATTATCTATCCTACTCTGTTTTCTGTAGGTATGTTTTTGGCACTCCTACTGCACAATACAGGGTAACAAATGCAAAATAGTCTCAGGAGGACAAGTAGATTCCAGGAAACAAAAACATTTATTTGCATCTTAACAAATTGTGGCTAGGTATTAGGTCAGGACACACATTCACTAGCTAAATTTTATAGACATAACTGGAAGGGTCTCTGTCAAGCTGTTTTGGATTCCATGTCAAGGCAGTAATTGGTGTGCTTTAAAGTCTTTATGAAATGAAAGAGAAGAAAGTCATTCTACCACAAAGCAGCAATACCTGCCTTTTTCTGCAGCAGGTAATTGAAAATTAATGAAACAGAAACAGTATTAAGGATTGGCAGACATGCTGAGTATAGTGGAAGGCCTCCTCCTTTTTGTAGCAGTTAGTGAGTCAGTATTGGGGATTTTAGGGAATGGGTTTATTGGACTTGTAAACTGCATTGACTGTGTGAAAAATAAGATCTCTACACTCAGCCTTATTCTCACTGGCTTAGCCTCTTCCAGATTTTGCCTGATATGGATAATAATTACAGATGCATATGTGAGAATGTTTTCTCCAGATATGTATTTGTCTGGTAATCTAAGTCAATATATAGCTTACTTATGGATAATTATGAATCAATCAAGTGTCTGGTTTACCACCAGCCTCAGCATCTTCTACTTCCTGAAGATAGCCAGTTATTCCCACTGCATTTTTCTCTGGCTGAAGGGTCACATCACTAAGATTCTTCTTCTAATGGGATGTTTGCCCATTTCATGGTTATTTATTTTTCCAAATACTGCAATGCCTTTTATTAATAATATTATGAAGAACAGAAGCACAACCCGGTTGATCAACATGCAGGAAAGTGAATACTTTATAAATCAGATTTTGTTCAGTATTGGAACACTTCTTGTCTTTGTACTATGCCTGATTACATGTTTCTTATTAATCACTTCCCTTTGGAGGCACAACAGGAGGATGCAATTGAATGCCACAGGATTCAGAGACCCCACTACAGAAGCACATATCAAAGCAATGAAGATCTTGGTGTCTTTTATCATCCTCTTTATCCTGTATTTTGTAGGCACTGCCATACAAATATCAGTTTATTCTGTGCCTGAGAAGAAACTGCTGTTTATTTTTGGTATGACAACCACCATCCTCTATCCCTGTGGACACTCATTTATCCTAATTCTTGGAAACAGCAAGCTTAAGCAAGCCTCTTTGAGGGTACTGAAGCTATTAAAGTGCTAGGAGAAAGAAAAACTTCTTAGAACTCCATGACAGGCTTGGGGAGAAATGGATACTACAAGAAGGTAGCCTAGTAATGAAATTCCTCAAAATCTGTTTCTCTTACACTGCTTTCTTGCAGTGTTTTTAACTATTATTGAACATAACTAAAATCTTACAAAAAGATTTTGACAATGTCTCAGGTAATGTCACTTTTCAATGAGATTTTAATTCCATACACAAATTGAGTGGCTCAGCCCCTTTCCTTCTCTTTCCGTGGTTTCTCCCACCCCAACCAAAGGCCAAAAACAGCTTGGAGACTATTGACTATAAAGATGTCAATGGTGGGAGTAAGCCTCTAAACAAGATTTCTCTTTGTATTTTAATTGAATTCCCTGAAGCACTGATAGTCCTTCACACACACACAAAAAAAAACTCAAAGAAATATTATTACTATATTATTAATTTTATTTATTTTAATGCCCACATTTTTCTAGATTTGTCAAGAACTTCAAATCACCTCCTTTGTCCTTTTGACATGGCCCTGTTCTTCCTTCATGTTTCCTTACATTCTCACAAACCAAAACATTTCAGGCTTACTTTGTGTTTTCCTCATCCAGCCTTGGGTTCACTATTTCTCCAAGAAATATTCATTTATTTGAGGGAAGAAGGATATTTGAAAACCAAGATTTGGTTGGATACAAACATCACACTCACCTACTTACTTCTTTCTCTCTCTCTGCCTCCATGTATCTCTCTATTTGTAATGTATGATGCATCTGTGTTTATGTCTCTAATTGCAATTCAAAACTACAGGCTTCCTTTTTGCCATGTTGCAAATCCTCTCTTTAACCATGAAAAACATGGTTCTTGTTTTGTTCAGTTTATATAGTCATTTATTCAGTCCTAATATATACTGAGGGCTTCCCTGGTAGCTCAGTTGGTAAAGAACCCACCTGCAATGTGGGAAACTTGGGTTCAGTCCCTGAGCTGAGTAGATCCCCTGGAGAAGGGAAAGGCTACCCACTCCAGTATTCTTGGGCTTCCCTTTTGGCTCAGCTAGTAAAGAATCCACCTGTAGTGCAAAAGACCTGGGTTTGATACCTGGGTTGGGAAGCTCCCCTGGAGAAGGGAAAGGCTACCCACTCCACTATTAAGAGACTTTATTTTGGGAGGCTCCAAAATCACTGCAGATGGTGACTGTAGCCATGAAATTAAAAGACACTTGCTCCTTGGAAGAAAAACCAGGACCAACATAGACAGTATATTAAAAAGCAGAGACCTTACTTTACCAACAAAGGTTTGTCTAGTCAAAGCTATGGTTTTTCCAGTAGTCATGTATGGATGTGAGAGTTGGATCTAAAAGAAAGCAGAGTGCTGAAAAATTGATGCTTTTGAACTGTGGTATTGGAGAAGACTCTTGAGAGTCCCTTGGACAGCAAGGAGATCCAACCAGTCAATCCTAAAGGAAATTAGTCTTGAATAGTCATTGGAAGGACTGATGTTGAAGCTGAAACTCCAATACTTTGGCCACCTGATGCAAAGAACCGACTTATTGGAAAAGACCCTGATTCTGGGAAAGATTGAAGGCGGGAGGAAAAGGGGACAACAGAAGATGAGATGGTTGGATGGCATCACCGACACGATGGACATGAGTTTGAGTAGGCTCCGAGAGTTGGTGGTGGACAGGGAAGGCTGGCGTGCTGCAATCCATGGGGTCGCAAAAAGCCGGACATGACTGAGCAACTGGACTGAACTGAATCGAATATTCACTGAGTATTTCCCTGGTGTCTCAGACAGTAGAGTCTGCCTGCGATACAGGAAACCTGGGCTCAATTCCTGAGTCAGGAAAATCACCTGGAGAAGGAAATGGCAACCCGTTCCAGTATTCTTGCCTGGGAAATCCCATGGATGGAGGAGCCTGGCGGGCTGTAGTCCATGAGGTCGCAAAGAATTGGACATGACTGAGCGACTTTCACTTTCTTCTTTCCAATATACACTGAAGGTAGTTTCATATTTGTTAACTTATACCACTTCTAGAAGGAAGAGAAAGGGGGGAAGGAAGGAAGTAAAGAAGAAAGGAAGAGAGAGAAAAAGAAAGAATGAAAAAAGAAAGCAGGAATGAAGGGAGAAAGGAAAGAAGAAGGAGAGGGAGGGGAGGAAAGAAAGTAAGGAAAGGAGGAAGAAGACACTATTAACTACAGCTCAGTACTTTGTTGCAGCTCATATATGACTATCAGCTCAGTTCAGCTTCCCTGGCAGCTTAGACGGTAAGGCATCTGCCTGCAAGGCAGGAGACTCAGGTTCAATCCCTGGGTTGGGAAGATCCCCTAGAGAAGGAAATGGCAACCCCTCAAGTACTCTTGCCTGGAAAATCCCATGGACGGAGGAACCTGGTAGGCTACAGTCCATGGGGTTGCAAAGAGTCAGACACGACTGAGCGACTTCACTTTTCTTTCTTTTCTTTCAGTTCAGTTCTGTCACTCAATTGTGTCTGACTCTTTGCGACCTCATGGACTGCAGGAAGCCAGGCTTCCCAGTCCATCACTAACTCCTGGAGCTTGCTCAAACTCATGTCCATTGAGTCAATGATGCCATCCAACCATTTGATCCTCTATCGTCCCCCTCTCCTTCTGCCCTCAATCTTTCCCAGCATCAGGGTCTTTTCCAATGGGTTGGTTCTTCCCATCAGGTGGCCAAAGGATTGGAGTTTCAGCTTCAGCATCAGTTCTTCCAATGAATATTCAAGACCGACTTCCTTTAGGATTGACTGGTTTGATCTCCTTGCAGTACAAGGGATTCTCAAGAGTCTTCTCCAAAAATTAAAAAAAGAAAAAAAGAAAAAGAGTCTTTTCCAAGACCACAGTTCAAAAGCATCAATTCTTCGGCACTCAGCTTTCTATATAGTCCAACTCTCACATCCATACATGACTACTGGAAAAATCATAGCTTTGACTAGATGGACCTTTGTTGGCAAAGTAATGTCTCTGCTTTTTAATATGCTTTTTAATATATGACTGTATCAGGGCACAAAGTCAAAAATACTACTGTGTTCCAAAGTTACTTTGGTAAGTTCTCTTTCTTTCCCTTTAGCATGGTTATATTATTCATTTGAAAAAGTGAGATTTGTTTCTTAACTAGTCTGTTTTACATTTCTTCCCAAGCTTTGATGTTATATGTTTAATGTAAAATATTAACATCATTTCAAGAGTCAAAATTATGCAAAAGGCATACTGAGAAGATATCCTTCACTCCCATAACTTCCATCTCATTTTGAATTTCTCCCTATAAATTATCAGTCTCATTCATTTCTGCTTTCTTCCTCTTAGTTTTATTTTTGAAAAAATAAACAAGCATGTGAGTGTTAAATTTTTCTATATTCCTTATGTAAAAGATAGTTTATGCAATGCTTTTTTCATATATAAGAAATCACTGCATCCAATTGTGAAATTATTTCTCATTCTTTTTCATACCTTTTTAGTACTCCATTGTCTGAATGTACCAGTGTTGATCCAACAGGTTCTGTGTATATGGTCATTTGTATCTGATATCTTGCAACTACAAATAATAGTACTGAGTAATGTTGTACATGTGTATTTATTGATTCTGACACCCAATTCTGATGTATGGGAGTCTTCCCAACCTCACCAAGCAATTATCTCAACTCTGAACTTACCTACCTAAAGATGGCATCAGATTCCGTAGGTTAAGGGCTCAGTCCCACAAGACTGCCCCCACTTCAGATGCCAGTTGTAAGCTCAGGTTATTACCTGTGCTTTTGACTTATTGGCTATAAATTAGAGATTCCAACAAACCCCTGCTTGAATTAGATTAATTTGCTAGATTGGCTCACAAAACTCAGAAGATGTGTGTACTCACTAGATTACTGGTTTATTGCAAAGAATATTAAAGGAAGTGAATCAGCAAGCAATGAAGAGAATCAACTCTGCTATCGCTTTATGGAGATTCGTGGTGGTCCTGACATTAGCATGAGAGCTTTCTGGAAAAATTTTATGGAAGACCTAATTATGGAATGAGAATTCAAGACTTGACTAAAATTAATTTATGAAGAAAAAATAGTCATGCTAAATGTGAAAATATTGAACTAGAATCCTGGCAGCTCACAGCAAGGAAGGAAGGAAGTTGAAAGTACGCAGAGTTTGAGATGTCAGTCTCACGAGGATCGCTTTTGAAAGAGGAGAGAGAAACAAAGAATGGAAAAATGCCCTAGAGAAGCTAAAGAAAAAAGAAAGAAGGGGACATTTAAGATTATGCAAGAGAAGTAAAACAACTGAATAATGCACAGCTTGTTCACCCTACTGCCAAAAGACAGGCTTCCATGGCTGTACAGTATAGCAGTGAGAATAAATGAGCTACAATTATATATAAACATATAGATTAATCTTGCAAACTGGATGTGAATGAAAGAAACTAAATTTATGTTCTTTATGAGTTTGTACATATAAGTACAAAAAAGTGGGAGACTGTGAGGTTGTAACTAGAAGGGGCTTGAGGTTGTCTTCTGGGGAGTTGATTATGTCTGTTTCTCGGTCTGGGGTGTGCTATAGGAATGTATGCAGTTAGTAAAAATTCATGAAGCTTTTCAGGTAAAATTTCATTGTTTTAACTAAAAAGTGTTTGTTAATTATTTTTTCAATAATAGAAACATCTGTATTAGTTTTCTAGGACTGCTCTAAGAAATTATCACAAATTTGCTGCCTTCAAAAAACAGAAATTTACTCCTCACAGTTCTGGAGTCTAGACGTCTGAAATGAAGGCATCAGTAGGGATACACTCTCTCTGTAGGCTCTACGGAAGAATTCTTTCCTGCCTCTTCCGTCTTCTGGTACTCCCTGATATTCCTTTAATGGTAGAAATAGTAACCCCTATCCCTGCCTCCTGCTTCTCCTGGCCTTCTTCCTGTGTGTTGATTCTTCCTCTCTCCTAAGGACAACCAGTCATTATATTTAGATTCCACTTGGATCCTACATTTGCATAGACTCCTTCTCCAAATAAGAACACATTTACAGATACCAGGGGTCAGCTCTTGGGCATACCTTTTGGTGTGAGACACAATTCAACCTACTCTGTCACCCTAATAAAAGTTGGAGGTTTATAAGGAAGGAGCAAATGGGGCCAGTAGTTTCCTACTTGAAGTTTGCTTCCAGCTTCCAAAATTCTTATCTACTCAGATGTGACCTGAGAATGTTGTCAACTTGGAACATCAGTGATAACGGGATAGGACATGGAAGAAGAAAATGTCCCTGGAGAGACAAGACTGTCTTCCTCTTTTATGCTTTGGATATAAGATCCTAGTCACCTTGGAAATTTTCCTTTCCAAAGTAGATTTCTAATGGCTGAGATTCGGTTATCATGAAAATGTTGTCTACTTTGCATGAAATTTCTGTTTCTGGTAAAATGGAAATTCTATTTGTGCGAAATATGTGACATTTGCATCTTAGTTTGTGTGGTAACACTGAAAGTGAGTTTTCTTTGAAAAGAAAATAGAGAAAATCTAAGGACTTTTTAAAAGACGCTAAAATAAAATGCTCCTTTAATCAGGAAAAAATGAAATATTCAAATAAGTATAAAATATCAAAAAAGTTATTAAAGCTACATGATGTATAGAACTATTTTCCTACTTATGCTCTCTGTTGGATGAGGTTAGTTTAATCGGTAATTCTAGATGATTGCTAATGTGTTCTCATTTATATTAATTTTATATACTGAATGAAGTTTCCACAGATAAAAAGAATTGCTCATTAATTGTTAATATTTCTAAGGCATGGGAAACATCATGCTTTATTATATACAGCATGAACTGGTACCTGGAAATATGTACATATTAGCAATATTTGGGGGAGATACATTAATTAGGAAGCTTTTGACTATAAAATATCTTATGTCAAACTAGTATTAACTATAAGGAAATTATCTCATCTACCTAGGCATCTGAAGGAGAGAGGGTTCCAGTCCATCACCAAGGACTCAGGTGATTTACTTCTGTATTGTGTTGATCTTGAAGGTCTTCCCTAGAGCTCCTCTCTTGGGGGTTACAATATAATTGCCAATGGCAACTGAATCTGTTTTCTTATTCACACTCTACTGGAGACAGAAATCTTATTTAAACCAAGAATAATAGCTACTTCATTCCAGGGTACCAAAATCATTCAGGGCCTTATTCTGCACTTGGATCGGGACCTGATGCCAGAAGAATATCATAATTTGACCCCCGTCTATCTGCTTCTGTGGAGTGTATGCTTAAATCTTTGCCCAGTTCTTAACCAGGTTTCTTATCCACTTTTTGTTTAGCGTTATGATTTCTTTATATATTCTGGAAGATGTTCTTTTATTAGATATGTTTTCTGCAAATACTTTCTCCCCATCTCTGGCTTGTCTTTTCCTTCTCTTGACAGTGTCTTTTGCAAAGCAGATTTTTTTTTTATTTTAATGAAGTCTAGCTTATCAATTAATTCTTTCATAGATTTTGCCTGTGGTGTTTTTATCTAAAAAGTGATTGCCATTCCCAAGATAATGTACATTTTCTACTATGTTATCTACTATGAATTTTATAGCTTTTTGATTACATTTTGGTCTGTGATGTGCTTTAAATTAATATTTGTGAATAATATAAGGTATGTGCCTAATTTTACTTTTTGCATGTGAATGTCTGATTGTTCTAGCACTGCTTGTTGAAAAGACTGTTCCACTGTATTGCTTTTGCTCTTTTGTTAAAGGACAATTGATTATATATACTTATGTGGGTCTATTTATGGGCTCTCTATTCTGTTCCATTTAGATGTCTTTTGTTTAGCTAATATCACGTTGTCTTGTTTAAGTCTTGACCGCAGGAAGTATCAGTTCTCTGACTTTATTCTTCTCCCCCAATATTGTGTTAGCTATTCTGGGTCTTTTGACACTTCATATGAACTTTCAAATCAATTTGTCAGTATCAACAAGATAACATGCTGTGATTTTGATTGGGATTGCACTGAATCTATAGATCAAGTGGAGAACTGGCATTTTGAAAATACTGAGTCTTCCTATCAATGAATGTGGATCATTGTTACAATTATTTAGTTCTTTATTTTCACTTATCAGAGTTTTGTAGTTTTCCTCACAAAAGTTTTGCACTTATTTTGTTATATTTATACAACAATTTATTTTTGTTATATTTATATGCACTTCAATTTTTGGATGCTATGAAAATGGTATTGTGTTTTTAATCTTAAATTCCTTGTGTTCATTGCTGGTGTATAAGAAAGCAATTGACTTTTGTCTCTTAACTTTATATCTTGCTATGTTGCTGTAATAATTACATACTAATTTCAGGAGTTTTTTGATCACCTCTTTTGTATTTTCTACATTGATGTTCACGTCAACTACAGTAAAAGGTAGTTTCATTTCTTCCATCCCAACCTGTATACCTTTTATTTCTCTTTTATTCTATTGCATTAGCTAGAATTTCCAGTACATGCTGAAAAGGAGTGGTGAGAGAGATTAACTTTGCCTTGTACCTGATATTGTTAGAAAAACTTTGAATATTTCAGCACTAAGTACAGTTCCAGCTCTAGGTTTGTTGTAGATAGTTTTCATCAGGTTGATATTTTCCTCTATTACTGGTTTACTGAGAGTTTTTATCATGAATGAAGGTTGGATTTTGTCAAATGCTTTTTAAGCATCTTTTGATATATTGTGTGATTTTTTTTTTTGTTTGTTGATATGATGGGTTACAGTAAATGATTTTCATATATTGAACCAGTTTGTATACTCAGGCTTAATCCCAATTGTTTGTGCTGTACAATTATTTTGTATACATTGTTGGATTTTATCTGCTAATATGAGGTTGAAAATTTTCACATCTATAGTCATAAGTGATACTGGTCTGTAGTTTTATCTTCTAGTAATGTCTTTGTCTGGGTTTGGTATTATGGTAAGGCTGACCTTAGAATGAGTTATAAAATATTCCCTCTGCTTCTGTTCTTTTGAAAGAGACCAAAGAGAATTAGTATAATATTTCATAAATGTTTGTTAGAATTGACCAGAAACTTCACTTGTGCCTGGTGCTTTCTGTTTTGGAAGGTTATTGATTAGTCCTTTGATTAAAATAGATTTAGGCCTATTTGCATTACCTATTTCTTCTTGTGTGAGTTTTTTTCAATTGGTGTTTTTCAAAGAATTGACAAGAGTTCATCTAATTTAGCAAATTTGTGGACACAGAAATGCTTGTAATATTCCTTTAAATGTCCATGGGGTCAGCTGTTATACCCTGGTTCACTTCTGGCCCCTTTTTTTCTCAGCATGGCTAAAGGGTAATCATTTTTATTGATCTTCTCAAAGAAGCAGCTTTTATCTTCTCATAGAGATAAAAGAATACTAATTTCATACATCTCTTCTATACACTATTTTTGCTTTATATATCTAAACTGTTATTATTAACACAAAATAAATGGCAATGTTAATGCTGAAAAAGGTGAAGTTCAATTTTTCTTTCTATTCTGCTCTATCTTCTGTAGGTATGTGTTTGGCACTCCTACTGTACAATCCAGGGTAACAAATGCAAAATAGTCTCAGGAAGACAAGTAGAATCCATGAAGTAGAAACCTTTATTTGCATCTTAGCAAATTGAGGAAGGCATTCAGTCTGGACATACATTCTCTAGAATAGCTAAATTTTATAGACATAACTGGAGGGGTCTGGCTGAAGCTATTTTGGATTCCATCACAAGGCAGTAATTGGGGCACTTGCAATTCTTTATTAATGAAAGAGAAGAAAATCATTCTCCCATCAAGCAGCAATATATGCCTCATTCTGCAGCAGATAATTTAAGATTGATGGAACAGAAACAATATTAGGGATTGGCAGATATGCTGAGTGTACCGGAAGGCCTCTTCATTTTTGTAGCAGTTAGTGAGTCAGTATTGGGGGTTTTAGGGAGTGGATTTATTGGACTTGCATACTGCACTGAATGTGTGAAGAACAAGAAGTTTTCTACTATCAGCTTTATTCTCACGGGCTTAGCTACTTCCAGAATTTGCCTGATAGGGTTAATAACTACTGATGGATTTGTGAAGATTTTCTCTCCAGATATGTATTCCTCTGGTTACCTAGTTGACTGTATTACTTACTCATGGATAATTCTGAATCCATCAAGTGTTTTTTTTGCCACCAGCCTCAGCATCTTCTATTTCTGGAAGATAGCCAATTTTTCCCATCACATTTTTCTCTGGTTTAGGAGTGACATCAAAAGGGTTCTTCTCCTTCTGATGGGATGTTTGCTTATTTCATGGTTAGTTACTTTTCCACTAACTATGAAGATAATTAGTGATACTAGAGCAAAGAATAGAAGCATGGTCTTTTCAGTCGAAGTGCATAAAGGTGAATTCTTTAGAAACCAGATTTTGCTCCATCTTGGAACCCTCCCCATCTTCATACTATGCCTGGTTACATGTATCTTATTGCTCATTTCCCTTTGGAGGCACAACAAGAGGATGCGATTGAATGCCACAGGATTCAGAGACCCCAGCACAGAAGCACGTATCAAAGCAATGAAAGTTTCGATATCTTTTATCATCCTTTTTATCTTGTATTTTCTAGGCGTCTTATCATAGAAATATCATGCACTATTATGTCAGAAAGCAAGCTGTTGCTCATTTTTGGTCTGACAATCACAGCCCTCTATCCTTGGGGACACTCGTTTATCCTAATTCTAGGAAACAACAAGCTAAAGCAAGCTTCTTTGAGGGTACTGAAGCAATTAAAATGCTGGAAGAAAGAGAAGCTCCTCAGAACTCCTTGATGGGCTTAGGGAGAAATGGATGTTCCAAGAAAACAATCTAGTGAAGAAATTCCTGAAGATCTCTTTCGACTTGCACTACTTTCATGCACTAGTTTTAACTGTGTTATTGAACATCACCAAAATCTTCCATAATGGTTTTGACTGTGTTTCCAAGGAATTCCACTCTTCAGGGAGATTTTAATCCCACGCACAAATTGAGTGGCTCGGTGGCTCAGTCTGACTCCTTCTTTCCACAGTCCCAAACCCCAGAGAAAAAAACTCCCAGGAGACTGTTCACTGTAAAGATGTTGATGGTGGGAATAAGTCTCTAAAACAAGATTTCTCATTACATTTTACCTGACTTTCCTGAAGCATTGACAGTCTTTTACCACAAAATCTTAGGAAAAAAGCTAAGAAAAAGTTATGATCAATCTTGACACTTACAACATGGGAGTGAGAAGCAGATACAAAAGTGCTTCTCTTGAGTATGCATTTTTGTTTTTGCCAAGAGTGCATTTTTAATTCTTTAAAAGATTGCTTTTGTTTTTACTCTGTGATTCCTAATGCACTTTTTTTTTTTAACTAATGCATTTTTGATGTAGTAACAGTGATCATGGGGGAAAGAGGGTCAGAGCACTGATGAAATGAATCTTTCCATTTTTCAAATCCGGTGATTTGAGATGAAGTTAGTCTTGAACTTCTTTAAATTAAGTTTTCAGTGTGAAATTTTTTAGGCTCTATGAGCAGGACTGCATGTGGGTGTGTGCGCATGTGCTCAGTTGTGTCTGACTCTTTGTGACCCTGTGAACTGTAGCCCACAATGTTCCTCTGTCCATGGAATTTTCCAGGCAAGAATACTGGAGTGGGTTGCCATTTCCTACTCCAAGGGATCTTGCCGACCCTGGGATCAAACCTGCATCTACTATGTCTCCTGCACTGGCAAGCAGATTCTTTACCACTGGCACCACCTGGGAAGCCCTATGAGTAGTACTACATGATCCCAAATATACATGTATACAAGTCTTATTAGAAATTCTCAGAACCAAAAAACTTCCACATTCTCCTTTCATTCAGTGTCATGGTTGAGAGATAAAATCCCCTAATTTTAACCTTGTGCTGAGCATATATTATTATCATGTTTGCCCTTTAACAAATTTCTTTTCAAGGGTCCTGGCTTATTGATAGGCTCCAATCTCTATTCTAGTCTTGTAGAGGGCAACACTAGTTACCTTATCCTACATACACACAAGACTTTAAAACTGGAGCTCTAATTTAAAACAGATTGCAAATGCCCCCAGAGCTCTATTTTCGGTACTTTCTTTTCTCTCGGAATGTGTACTTTCCCACCATTTTTGGTATCTGAAGGTTTTTTTTGTTCACTGACAGGTGGGTAATGAACTTAAAATAATTCTGGACTAGTTTTTCCATATTTTTATGTATTCTGTACTGACGGGATTTCTCTAGATTTCTGGTTTGCCAAGGTCTCTTTTCTGCTTCAATTTAATTGAGATAACACATTTCCCATAGTCTTAAAAACAACGGTTAGTTGTCCTTTCCTAGTTTTATTTCAATTTTTCTTTTTTTGTAAATGAATTCAAAGCTATTTATTTTCTGCCTGTTGATTTAGGTACATTCCACAGCATTGACAAATGGTTCTTATATTGTCATTCAGTACAGAGTCCTGACATATCCTCTGTAATTTCCTCTTAATTCAAAGGTTATTTAACAGAATATTTGAGCTATGTTAAAGGCAATTTTTCATATTGATATTTTATTTTATTGAATTTGAGTAAGCAACATATTTACATGATAGTTAGCCTAGGATGAGATTTGTTTGGCCTAATACAAGATCTATTTTTGTGAATAGTCATGTTTACTTGGAAAAAGTTTGATGCTGCAAATCTATATGCATTAGATGGAGCCATGTTTATGACATTCATTAGAATATCATTAGATGAATTAGATGAATTCATCTACTAGATTAGATTCATCTAACTTTCATTAGATGAATCATGTTAATAATATTTTATCTCTATATCCATCTTCATTATGAATCAATTTGAAATAGATTATAAATGTACAATCACAATGATTAAGTTTTTTTATTTATAGTGACATTTAACTTGAAACAATGTTCATAGTTATATTTGTTTCTGTGTTCTTTAAATTATTATTACTATTGTTATTAAACTCCTTGGCAACTCATGCAGGTTTTTACCTTGAATTTTATTTTTTCAATGTTTTTAACATGTTTTTTCCATGTTAAAAAGCACTAATTCTTTACTTCATATTTTTATATATATTCACTTCACTTCATATTTGTTATATATTTTCCATATGTTCATTTTCAGTATCTATTTTTTTCTTTTATTGTGTCCTATAGAAAACAAATCTCTTATATTCAATGCTTTAATATTAGAATCTGAAAATTATGATCCTTGAGTAAACACCTTTAAACTTATTGTAATTAAATTCATATTAATTTTTTATTTTCTCATTTCTCGTTTTCTATTTCTCATGCTTTCATCTAGATTTCCCCCTTCTTTGCTGTCTGCTCAGTTCAGTTCAGTAACTCAGTCGTGTCCAACTCTTTGTGACCCTATGGACTGCGGCATGCCAGGCTTCCCTGTCATCACCAGCTCCTGGAGCTTGCTCAAATTCATGTCCATTGAGTAGGTGATGCCATCCAACCATCTCATCATCTGTATCCCCTTCTCCTCCTGCCTTCAATCTTGCCCAGCGTCAGGATCTTTTCCAAAGAGTCAGCTCTTTGCATCAGGTGGCCCAAGTATTGGAGTTTCAGCTTCAGCGTCAGTCCTTCCAATGCATATTCAGGACTGATTTTCTTTAGGTTTGACTTGTTTGATCTCCTTGCAGTCCAAGGGACACTCAAGAGTTTTCTCCAACATCACAGTTCAGTTCGATTTGCTCAGTCATGTCCGACTTTTTGCGACCCCAACACCACAGTTCAAAAGCATCAATTCTTTGGTAATCAACTCTCACATCCATACAAGGCTCCTGGAAAAACTAAACCTTTGGCTAGACAGACCTTTGTCGGCAAGGTAATGTCTCTGCTTTTTAATATGCTGTCTAGGTCGGTCATAGCTTTTCTTCCAAGGAGCAAGCATATTTTAATTTCATGGCTGCAGTCACCAACTGCAGTGATTGTGGAGCCCAAGAAAATAAAGTCTGTCACGGTTTTCATTGTTTCCTCATCTGTTTGCCAGAAAGTGATGGGACTAGATGCCATGATCTTCGTTTTTTGAATGTTGAGTTTTAAGCCAACTTTTTCACTTTCCTCTTTCACTTTCATCACAGGCTCTTTAGTTCTTCTTCCCTTCTGCCATAAGGGTGATGTCATTTGCATAGCTGAGGTTATTGATATTTCTCCTGGCAATCTTGATTCCAGCTTCTGCTTCACTATTGATACCAAATTTTCATATACTGATTTTAAAATATTTATTTCAAATAAAATAATAAATTTGGCTTGCTATATCTACTTCTAGTCCTTCCTGTGCTGCATGTTTTTATGGTGTGCAGTTCTAAAATTTTAAATTTATATATTTATTTAAAATGTCTTTTTATTATAGTAAAATATATATGACGTAACAATTTCCACTTTAACATTTTAAGTGTATAATTCTGTGTGGTATTGTTACATTTACAGTATTGTACAACCATCACAAAGGGACTAGACCTGATAGACAGAGTGCCTGATGAACTATGGACAGAGGTTCGTGACATTGTATAGGAGACAGGGATCAAGACAATCCCCATGGAAAAGAAATGCAAAAAAGCAAAATGGCTGTCTGAGGAGGCCTTACAGATAGCTGGGAAGAGAAGAGAAGCAAAAAGCAAAGGAGAAAAGGAAAGATATTCCCATCTGAATGCAGAGTTCCAAAGAATAGCAAGGAGAGATAAGAAAGCCTTCCTCAGCGATCAGTGCAAAGAAATAGAGGAAAACAACAGGTTGGGAAAGACTAGAGATCTCTTCAAGAAAATTAGGGATACCAAAGGAACATTTCATGCAAAGATGGGCTCGATAAAGGACAGAAATGGTATGGACCTAACAGAAGCAGAAGATATTAAGAAGAGGTGGCAAGAATACACAGAAGAACTGTACAAAAAAGATCTTCATGACCCAGATAATCACGATGGTGTGATCACTCACCTAGAGCCAGACATCCTGGAATGTGAAGTCAAGTGGGCCTTGGAAAGCATCACTACGAACAAAGCTAGTGGAGGTGATGGAATTCCAGTTGAGCTATTTCAAATCCTCTAAAGTGATGCTGTGAAAGTGCTGCACTCGATATGCCAGCAAATTTGGAAAACTCAGCAGTGGCCACAGGACTGGAAAAGGTCAGTTTTCGTTCCAATCCCAAAGAAAGGCAATGCCAAAGGATGCTCAAACTACCGCACCATTGCACTCATCTCACATGCTAGTAAAGTAATGCTCAAAATTCTCCAAGCCAGACTTCAGCAATACGTGAACCGTGAACTTCCAGATGTTCAAGCTGGTTTTAGAAAAGGCAGAGGAACCAGAGATCAAATTGCCAATATCTGCTGGATCATCGAAAAAGCAAGAGAGTTCCAGAAAAACATCTATTTCTGCTTTATTGACTATGCCAAAGCCTTTGACTGTGTGGATCACAATAAACTGTGGAAAATTCTGAAAGAGATGGGAATACCAGACCATCTGACCTGTCTCTTGAGAAACCTGTATGCAGGTCAGGAAGCAACAGTTAGAACTGGACATGGAACAACAGACTGGTTCCAAATAGGAAAAGGAGTCCGTCAAGGCTGTATGTTGTCATCCTGCTTATTTAACTTATATGAAGAGTACATCATGAGAAACACTGGGCTGGAAGAAACACAAGCTGGAATCAAGATTGCTGGGAGAAATATCAATAATCTCAGATATGCGGATGACACCACCCTTATGGCAGAAAGTGAAGAAGAACTAAAGAGCCTCTTAATGAAGGTGAAAGAGGAGAGTGAAAAAGTTGGCTTAAAGCTCAACATTCAGAAAACTAAGATCATAGCATCTGATCCCATCACCTCATGGGAAGTAGATGGGGAAACAGTGGAAACAGTGTCAGACTTTATTTTTTGGGGCTCCAGAATCACTGCAGATGGTGATTGCAGCCATGAAATTAAAAGACGTTTACTCCTTGGAAGGAAGATTATGGCCAACCTAGATAGCATATTTAAAAGCAGAGACATTACTTTGCCAACAAAAGTCCGTCTAGTCAGGCTATGGTTTTTCCAGTGGTCATGTATGTATGTGAGAGTTGGACGGTGAAGAAAGCTGAGCACCGAAGAATTGATGCTTTTGAACTGTGGTGTTGGAAAAGACTCTTGAGAGTCCCTTGGACTACAAGGAGATCCAGTCAATCCATCCTAAAAGAGATCAATCCTGGGTGTTCATTGGAAGGACTGATGTTGAAGCTGAAACTCCAATACTTTGGCCACCTCATGCGAAGGGTTGACTCATTGGAAAAGACCCTAATGCTGGGTAGGATTGGGGGCGGGAGGAGAAGGGGACGACAGAGGATGAGATGGTTGGATGGCATCACTGACTCGATGGACATGGGTTTGGGTAGGCTCCGGAAGTTGGTGATGGACAGAGAGGCCTGGCGTGCTGCAATTCATGGGGTCACAAAGAGTCGGACACGACTGAGCGACTGAACTGAACTGAACTGAACTGAACTATGCAGTTTTTCTCATTGTAACCTCCAGCTTTCTGATTCCTTATGGAAAACTGAAGTTGATATTTGGTGGCCTAAGAGTTGTCATTTCCCCATTAAGCCATTTGTTCATCCTGCTAATGGGAAACAGCAAGCTGAGGGAGGCTTTTCTGAAAGTGCTGGGGATTGTTAAGGGTTTCCACAAAAGAAGGAAATATTTTGTTCCCCAGAGAATCCTGATATAAGTAGAAAGAAATCAACAAAAGAGTCTCTCCCTTCTCTCAATTGCATTCCATTTTTATTATGTGCTATTGGAAATCATTCATATTTACCATTATTCTAAATACTTCTTCTCATTTCTGTCTTGAATAATTTTGAATCTAATGTTATAATGGAGCCAGATGTGTTTCTTTATGTTCACAGGAAAAATGAATCTAAATCTCACATTCACACTTCATATCATTGCCTAAATGCAAACATGTTCTACTTCTTTCTGCCTCTTACTGGTAAAGGCCTTGAACTCAACAATAAACTCAATAAGGAGAATTTCAAGTGCACAGGCTGTTGGGAAGAGAGTTTAAAACACATCAGCCCTTCCTATAAAATCAATCGTGTAAACTAGTTTTGTATCATGACTAATTTGTATCTGATTGCACTGTTTTCAAAACTAAAATCCGTTTTCACAAGGAGACTTGACTTGTGGGAAATTTATAATCTATGGTGATGAAAATGAAGTTTCATTTACACATTGTGACTTTTATTAAATGGGTGTTTATGTTTGCATTTTTGTGCCTCCCTATTTGAAGTTCAGCTTGACCCATCCAAATATGCAGAACTTAATAGCAAAAAGCCTATTGCACATTCATGAAATATAATCTCTTAATTTGCATGAGATCAATTTCAATAAAACATTTCAGTTATCACTCAGTCGGGGTGATAATCATAATTTACCCAGGCTACAAATCTGGTCATGCTGTTTGCAACAATCAGTTGGCTTATTCTTCATAAATGTGGAGGCATTTCTATTTCAGAGGAGAGCTGGGCACTTCCGGAGGATATCAAAGTCAAAATAATGGCAAAGGAAAAAATCATTCTACGATTGGAAGAATGTATTTGTCATGCTCAGCTGGTCAACTTGCAGTAATATTTGAGATTAGGGTGTTCTCTCCTGACATGTTCAGTATAGAAGACCACATCTTTCTGACCATAACGATTGCAGAATTCATCATAGGACTGTTTGTAAATGGAAACATTGGACTAGTAATATATGTTGACTGGATTAAGAAGAAAAAGATCTCCGCAATTGACTACATCCTCACCAGTTTAGCTCTCTCCAGAATTTGTTTGCTTTGTGTAATGACACTCAGTGGCACCATACTGGCACTCTACCCAGGTGTTTATGAAAATGAGAAAATAAAGGTAGTTCTTAATATCTTCTGGACATTCACCAACTATTTAACTATGTGGTTTGCCACCTGCCTCAGTGTCTTCTGTCTCTTCAAGATAGCCAATTTCTCCCACCGACTTTTTCTCTGGCTGAAGTGGAGAATCGAGAGGGTGGTTCACTGGAGCCTGCTGGGGTCCCTGGCCATTTCCGTGTTGATCAGCCTTATAGAAGCAACGTTAACAAATTCTGATTATGAATTTCTTAAAGTTGCAAAACATAAAAGAAACGTCACCGAATTGTTTCATGTGAGTAAAATTTGATACTTTGACCCACTGACACTGTTTAACCTGTTAGCAATTATTCCATTTACTGTGTCACTGATCTCATTTTTCTTTTTAATTACGTCCCTATGGAGACACAGTAAACAAATGAAATCCAGTGTTACAGGTTCCAGAGACTCCAGCACAGAGGCCCACATGGGGGCCATGAAAACAGTGACCTCATTTCTTTTCTTCCTTTTTGTATACTACCTGGCCTGTCTTTGGCAACATTTAGCTACCTTATGAAAGAAAGCAAGTTAGCTATGATGTCTGGAGAGATTATAGCAATTCTTTATCCCTTAGGTCACTCACTGTTTTTAATTGTTGGAAATAACAAGCTGAGGCTGGCATCTGTCAGGATGCTGAGATGTGGGAAAACAGCCTGCATGATGTAAAGTCTTGGTTTTATAAAAGGACTTTAATAGCAAACTTTATTTTCTAATAAAAAACTCACTTTTCTTATAGGTCCATTCTCATTGTTTTCCAGCTTTTCTGTTTATTTTGGTTACACGGCTTTAAGGAATAGTGAGACCCATTAGCACACTAATGGATGTATCTTTTGTGTCTTTTTACACCACAGACATTCTCATCTTCACACTCCCTTTCCTAAAAGAATTTCAGAGCTCACACTTCTGATTTTGTCTCTTCACTGCCAGTATTGGGCTTGTAATGCCTACTTAAATTCTTTTAAGATTTTATTTTGGCCCCTACTAAAGTGCATCTGGTCTTCCCTGGTGGCTCAGATGGTAAAGAAACCACTTGCAATGCAAGAAACTGGACTTCCATCCTTGGGTTGGGAAGATTCCCTGGAGAAGGGAATGGCAACCCACTCCAATATTCTTGCCTGGAAAGTCCCATGGAAAGTGCATCTGAAACCACAGTGGTTTCTCTCTTTCTCTTTTTTTTCTCTATCATACAGTTTCATTGCTGGTCCTTAACTGTTCTCCCTTCGTGGCTCTGCTGAGTCCCTCCTGTTTGACATATGAACTAGGAACTCAGATCTCTTCTGTCTTAAATAGTTTAGTTTCCCAATTA
The DNA here is from genome assembly GCA_024291935.2 of Okapia johnstoni. NCBI lineage: Eukaryota > Metazoa > Chordata > Mammalia > Artiodactyla > Giraffidae > Okapia > Okapia johnstoni. Next base: position 19,001,110 of record CM044320.1, on the reverse strand, counting down.
CACACTTCTTTCCTCCCAAGTGGGTGATACTTCTGGTGGTCTCCCACTTAATATTTCTTGGTGACCTTACTCAGGCATCTTCTATTCATTTCCTTGAAATTAAATTTTGTCACAAACAACTTGCTTAGCAGGCAACACTGGGCTAGGAAAAGAACCCATTCAATCATCTCCCTTTAAGGGGCATTCCTAAGTATTCTTTGTAACTTGGGTAGAAGGATGATCTTTCCTTAGTAAGACCTGCAGGTATTTTTTTTCCCATTCAGGACTTAGAAAAGAAACTATCATGCACTGTGGTATAACTACGTACTGTCACTAAAAAAGCATTATTATGTCTGTAACATACAGAGTAAGCTAAAAAAAAAAAAGCAAAAAGAGAAAAATAAGACTCATTAAATAAATTGTGGTTCTACTGTGAACATAAAATCCTTCCTCTAGAGTATTATTGAAACATTTGATCTGGCACGTCTAAAGTCATATCTCTTCTGATCTGACTTTACATTTTGGCCCCCACCATTCTCTGTGTTGAATTCAGATCATTTCAATCTACTCATTTACTTTTATTAAAATTAATATAATAATTACCTGAAGATTATCAATTTTTCTGCATAAGATTATGTAAAATTCACTTTGCAAAGTACCAGTACTTAGTCTTAAGTAAATAAATGTCATCAACTGTATCTCTAGTATACCAGCTATTATAATGTTTTATTAACTTTTGTACTGTTTTCTGTAGTAACTGCATTGTAACTTACATGCTGTACAACAATAGCAAATATAAAAGCTACACTTATTTGCAAAAAGATAAAGACAGAAGAATTTATTTTTTTTGATGAAATATACTAATATAGTCTACAAAGCATTTGTAAATTCTATGTTGGGATTAACTATATATTCTTTTATAAGCTTTGATGAAATAAATGTTTTATAACATTTGTGCTTCTGGGAAGGTTTCCTTTCATCCATCTGAAGTCTGTCTTTCATGTTTTATTTTCTGTATATCCAGTGTTTCAAATATCTCCAGTGACCATCACTGAAACTCAAAGTGGCAGACTTGTGACAAAATGCTCTCTTGCAGAATTTCTTTTTCTTTTTTAATTGAGTAAAGGTATATAACATGAAATCTATTGTTTTACAAATTTTTGTGTATGAGACAGTATTGTTGATTAGATGCTCAATATTTTACACCAGATCTCTATTTTTCTATCTTCCATATTTATTTATTTCCTCTATTTATTTACACTTATTTATCTTCCATAATGGAAGTTTGTACTCCTTTTTAAAAAAATATTTATTTATGACTTCATCAGATCTTAGTCATGGCACACAGAATGCAGGCTGTCTAGTTGTGGCATGCAGCCTTAGTTGCAGCACATGGGATCTTAGTTCCCTGACCAGGGATCGAACCCATCTCCCTGGCAGTGAAAGGTGGATTCTTAACCTTGGACCACTTGAGAAGTCCCTGAAACTCTGTACTTCTTTAATAGGAGCTATTCATTTCTTCCTTCCCTCAGGCCCTGGCAACCACCATTTTACTCTTAGCTACAAGACTTAGATTATTTTCAATACCTCATCTAAGTGGAATCATATAGGATTTGTCTTTCTGTAACTAACTTATTTCATTTGACATAAAGCCCTCCAGGTTTACCCATGTTTTTGCATACTGGAAGATTTCTTTCTTATTTAAGACCAAACAATATCCCACCATATGTTTATGCTATGTTTTCTTTATCCATTTATCTGTCAGTGAGCAGCTAGGTTGTTTTTACATTTTAGCTATTGTTAATAACGCTGCAGTAAGCCTAAGAGTACAAATTATCTCTTTAAGATCCTGATTTCATTCAAGATCCTGATTTCCGTTCTCATGTATATACACCCAAAAATGAGGTTGCTGGATCAAATAACAGTTATATTTTGAGTTTTTTGAGGAACTTTTGTACTGTTTTTCCCTTTTAGCTGCATCATACCTTCCATGCTATAGCAACACTAGTAAAACATAAAATCTACATTTATTTGCAAAAAAAATTATAGTCTAAACTTTATGTGGGTAAATGTATCATTTTATTTACTGTGAGTAGGTTATTCACCAGAACACTGTAGAGAAGAAGATGATGTGCCCAAGTCAGGGATTATTTCCAAGATCAGAGAGGGGCAGTCACCTGTGAACTTGGCTACTGAGAAAGTAGTTTGTCCAAAGTCAGGACCACATGCAAAAATAAATGTCTAGACTTTGAGGAATGATGAGAAAAGATATGCATTTCCCTGGAAGGTACTGAGATTCCCAGAATTATTCCATAGAAACACAACATAGTAAAGTGTTTCTCTGTAGCTCTGAATTAGAGAAGCTATTTCAAAACAGGAGCTAGGCTGTAGAAATGAGGTTAATTTCATCTTCGGTCCCCTGTCTAACAACCTAGAAGGGTTAAGGACCTAAATGTGTGTGCATGCTAAGTCGCTTCAGTCATGTCCGACTCTCTGTGACCCTGTGGACTGTCGTCCACCAGGCTCCTCTGTCCACGGGATTCTCCAGGCAAGAATACTGAAGTGGGTTGCCATGCCCTCCTCCAGGGGATCTTCCCAACCCAGGGACTGACCCATGTCTCTTATGTCTCTTGCATTGGCAGGTGGATTCTTTACTACTAGTGTCACCTGGGAAGCCCAAGGGCCTAATTATTCAGATGCAATTTGGTACAGCAGCTGGGAAAAAAGTAGAATGAAACAATATTTTACTCTTCTCCCTCTTGTATATATAACTGCCCTTGAGAACACTTTAAATGAAAACGAAAACCCTAAAAGTAATCAATACTCTTCTTCACCATGGCTCCCTCACCTTCTTACATACAGCATAACAAATGTACATTAAATGACCTTTAAATGTCACATGTCTAGTAGTGCCTTCCTTTAGGACACCTTGTGCTATATAATTGTTCATCTGAACAACCAAGATAAATGAGGTACTTTTTATTATTGAATAGACTATATTTGGTGTTAACCTTTTAAATTTCCTGAAAATACGTAGCTCTCAGTGTTGACTCAAACTTTGGATTTTTAGTAGTAATCAAAACCATATTTTGACAAAACGAAGACTCTTCTTCAAATTTCAATTTTTGTGCATTTTCTAATCGCAAAAAAAAAAAAATCCCTGAGGTTTAGATAAAATACAAGACACCCAGTTAAATTTGAATTTCGGTACTACCCAGAAGTACTAATCACGTGTAATTTGGGACATATACTAAAAACTCTTTCATTGTTTATCTGAAATTCAATTTAACTGGATGCACTGTAAGTTTGGTTTTTCCTGGTGGTTCTGATGGTAAAGAATTTGCCCACAATATTGGAGACCTGGATTTGATTCCTGGGTCAGGAAGATTCCCTCGAGAAGGGAATGGCTCACACTCCAATATTCTTGCCTGGAGAATCCCATGGACAGAGGAGCCTGGAGGACTATAGTCTGTAGTGTCGCAAAAAATCAGACATGACTCAGAGACTAATACTTTCACTTTTTTCACTATAAGTTTATTTGGTAAATCTGGCAGCCCTATTAAAATTACTAGTGTGCATTACAAATTAATGAATCTAAATTTGCAAAACATAGCCTGAGAAAATGCCAGACCATGAAAGTGAATCAGCCTAATTTGCATCCTAGCAAGCTATAGCTCAGCCTAAATTAAGCACATGTGGAAAAGTAAAATCTGCAAAGAAAGTAAGTGGACATAGATAGAGATAGGGTCCAGGGACAGACAACTGCATTACTTGTTCAAGACTAGCTAGGATTTAAAGAAGACAGCTACAGTTTTCATTTGCCATTTCAGTCTCCATCTCAAGACAGACTACAATAAAAGGGATAAAGAAAATTATAGCAAAATCCAAGAAGTAGATGTAGATACTACATCTGTTCAACTAGCAGTGAATCGGATATTTCTGCATTTTAACATGCCAAGTGAAGGGGAGGGTATATTAATGCTCATAGCAGCTGGGGAATTTTCACTTGGGATCTTAGGGAACGCATTCATTGGACTGGTAAACTGTGTGGACTGGATCAAGCACAAGAAGATTGCCTCCATTGATTTAATCCTCACAAGCCTGGCCATCTCCAGAATTTCTCTCTTATGTATAATACTATTGGATTGTTACATATTGGTCCTGTACCCAGATGTCTATACTGGTGGTAAACAAATGAGAATCATTGACTATTTCTGGACACTAACCAACCATTTAAGCGTCTGGTTTGCCACCTCCCTCAGCATTTTCTATTTCCTTAAGATAGCAAATTTCTTCCATCCCTTTTTCCTCTGGATGAAGTGGAGAATTGACACTGCAATTCCTAGGATCCTGCTGGTGTGTTTGGTCTTTTCAGCGTTCATTAGCCTTCCTGTCACTAACAGTTTGGATGATGACTTCAGGAATTGTGTCAAGATGAAGCTGAAAACAAATTTAAGTTTGAGATGCAGGGTACATAAAGCTCAGCGTGCTTCCATCAAGATATGTCTCAATCTGTTGACACTACTTCCCTTTTCTGTGTCCCTGATCTCATTTCTCCTCCTGATCCTCTCCCTGTGCAGACACACCAGGCAAATGAAGCTCCGTGCCCCAGAGAGCAGAGATCCCAGCACAGAAGCTCATGTGAGAGCCATGAAGGCTCTCATCTCCTTCCTCCTCCTTTTCATTGCCTACTACTTGGCCTATCTTGTGGCCACGTCCAGCTACTTTATGCCAGAGACTGAATTAGCTGTGATCGTTGGTGAGTTGATAGCTCTCATCTGTCCATCAAGCCATTCACTCTTTCTAATTTTAGAGAACAAAAAATTAAGACAAGCATCTCTAAGGGTGCTACGGAAGGTAAAATATATCCTACGAAGAAGGAATTACTAATAAAGTAAACAGATCTGAAGATAAAGAATCACTTTTTAGGACAAAAGAAGACAAGATGATTCTTAATTATCTTTAGTTCTTGCATCAATGATGGTTTCATACATCCAATTACTCTTAAAAAGTACTTAGTATACTCGTAATTAGAACTTAGGATATCTCAGATAGAACTTATTTTGCCTCTTTCTCTCCATCTCTCTCGTTGTTTTCTTTTTCTGTTTCCTCTCTCTCCCGTTCTCCAGTGCTTTTATAAACGTGTTTCATAACATGGAGCAATTAATATCTTAACAATAACTGCCAGAGGGGAGAGTATCTTCATAGTTGATTCTAAATCATTTCTCCAGATGCAAAATTGTTTGACCATTTCAGAACAACGGTAACAGCATCTTGCTGCTGTTTGCATCCCTATGAAAAGCAGTTGGCTCATCCTCATGATACTAGCTGGATTCTTCCAGATAATCAAAATAAGCTCAACTTTTGGAAAAGACTCAATAAGGTGACAGGTCTTTATCAAATGCTGTGTAATTCTACAAATGTAGCAGAAATTAGTACTGATTAGAATCACCACGAAGATATTAATTGTGACTAAAATAAATACCGTCACAGCGAGTTCAAAAACCATTTTAGGATCATGGACAATGAAAGAAAGGACACTGTAAGAGAGAAGGAGAGATCATTTAGAAAGTTTATAAAAAGTAAGGTTGACTAAAGGAAGAGCCTAAATAGAACTATTTAGGCTCATTGAAGGATGTTTTGCCACACAAGACGTGACTGTTAAGATGCATAAGATTAGGCCTTCAATCAAAAACTTATATGTTCCATCAAAAACACATCAGCTATGTTGTGATGAAGATATTTTGGAGAGATCAACTTTGCTATTAACCAGACCAGAGTAGTGGTAGACTTTGTGTGCAGAAGATGAAATGTTTATAAATAAACAGTCAATAAATATAGTGAAAGTCAAAATTACTTTTACACTAGTTTCATATGCTAATTTATCTCTTCTCTGAATCTGAGAGTGCAAAAGACACATACTGATTAAACTAATACATTTAAAAACATTTACTGAATGTTAAAACATTTACTTCTTTAACTGAAGTTAAAGAAGCAATAGAAAACATGACACATAGGCTGAGGCCTATAATCTTTTCAATAGTATTAAGGACTATTGCTCCCACTCCCTACCTAAGCAGAGGCCAGTTTATGTGGGTTTTATTAAGCATGGAAACAAAGATCCCTGAGGGCTAATGGGACTCGTGGAAGCTCTGTGTTCGATGTCTTCATATTATGAACCCTAGAAACTTGATCATTTACTTACATTGCAATCATGGCATCTCAACTTCCAGTTTTTCTGGGAACACTAACCAGGCAAAGGGTACTTATGTGGAAACAAGCCTTATGATTGTACCTCTTAGTCATTCTCATTACTGACATACTTAGGGTAAAAGTGATATGGCTAAGGCAACTGGTTTATCTTCTAAGATTATGTTAATTCTGCGAAATCATGAAGAAATAATAATAACTCAGGGTTCAAAGGAGTACTTTTACATTCTTTTTCACTCCTAGTGTGTGAAATATTTTTTCAGGCGTTTTCTAAGAGAAGGTAGTGAAGAAGTTACAGAGAATGTGGGCAGATTCCTTCTTGCTTGTATTCCTCCTTTAATAAATAGATAGCTGTTCACACACTGAATACCTAAGCATCAGGCAGCATCCTGGGTGCTGAAAATACAGATGAAATGTGACAGAGTCCATGCTTTCACACAAGGCACAGTCAAGGAAAACATTATGAAAGACAGATAATGATCAAGTAAACAAACAGTCACAAGTCATGATTAATGCAACTGAAAAAAATGTCTGGAGATAATGGTTAGCTTCAAATAGCATAGTCAGAATAGACCTACCTGAGAAGCTGACATTTCAAGCTGAGACTTGAATCACAAATATAACCCAACCATGCAATATTTTAAACAAATAACACCAAAAAGATGGCACAGTAAGTACCAGGGCCTGAGGAGCAAGTGTTTGAGGAAGAACGATACAGACTAAATGACCAGGGCCTGGTGAACCAAGGGTGAGTGCAAGGTCATGAGAAGGAATGTCCTCTTAAGTGCAATGGGAAGAAACTGAAGGATTGAAACCATGTGCAACATAATTTGATTCCTATGTAGATTTAAGTTCCCTTTGGTTATAGGAAGAATGGATAGTGTATGTGTTGAAGGTGGAGAGGAGTTCAACTAGGGGGACAAGCTAATAATTATTATAGTTTAGTAGCCCGTGTGAGAAATCACAGTGGCTCAGATTTGGATGGTAGAAATAAAGTTACGGAATTTTTTATTGAATGAATTCTCTATATTGTGTAGGTAAAGCTGATAGATTTTGTCACTTGGTTAGGCGAAGATGTGGGGTTGGGGGAGGGTGTTGAAGAAGAAGAAGGTCCAAAAAACTTTTTAGATTGTTTTCACTTTAGCAACTGGGAGTACACTGCTATCTAAGATTTAGGGGGACCTGTTAATTGAGAAATGGGAAAAACAGAAGTCAAAAATTCTACTTTTTACATGTTATGCTTGAGAGAGCTATAAAAGAACCAAATGGAAATGTCAAATGTATAATTGAATATATGAATCTGTAACTAAGGATTTATTGTTGTTGTTCAGTCGCTAAGTTGTATTCAACTCTTTTGCTACCCCATGGACTGTAACCTGACATGCTCCTCTGTCCATGGGATTTTCCAGGTAAGAGTACTTGAGTGGATTGCCATTTCCTTCTCCAAGGGATCTTCCTGACCCAGGGATTGAACCCTGCATCTCCTGCATTGACAGGATACTTTACCACCGATCCACCAGGGAATCCCTGTAACTAAGGTTTTCAACTAAAAAAATACAACCTAAAAGTTGAGAGTTATATTTTATTCAGTGGGAATTTTTAGGACTTGAAGCCCAGGAGGCAGTATCTTAAGTAACCCTGAGAGACCTGCTCCGAGGAGGTGAGGAGAGGAGCTAGGATATATAGAAGTTTTGTAACCAAGAGCATGTGGTTGAAACATCAAAAGATTACTGCTAATTAAAGAAAACCTGATATGTCAAATTAAGGAATTTAGTGTTTTTCTATGTATGCTGCTGCTGCTAAGTCGCTTCAGTCATGTCCGACTCTGTGCAACCCCGTAGATGGCAGCCCACCAGGCTCCCCCGTCCTTGGTATTCTCCAGGAAAGAACACTGGAGTGGGTTGCCGTTTCCTTCTCCAATGAATGAAAGTGAAAAGTGAAAGTGAAGTCACTCAGTCGTGTCTGACTCTTCGTGACCCCATAGACTGGCAGCCTACCAGGCTCCTCCGTCCATGGGATTTTCCAGGCAAGAGTACTGGAGTGGGTTGCCAGTGCCTTCTCAGTTTCTGTGTATGGGAAGATCCAAAAAATTACTGAAGTCATTTCTTTGGTATGTATCTCAGCTATCTTGGGACTGGTATCCTGTGCTTCCTCATCCTGAATCTCCTTAGTGTGAACCGTTGAGGGGAGGGAGGGGGAGGGAGAGGTGTGGAGGACTGGCAACAGCAGCTGACTGATGTCAGGCACCCTCTTTCTATCTTGAGGTCCCCTGGGGCTCACCACAGGGGTGGCTGTAACATGATGGCTCGAGAGCTGCAATATCCTTTGTTTTCTGATATGGCAGGTGACATTTTTTCATTGACAAAAGCCTAGTGGAGTGGAAATTAGAGATGTCATTGTTTTATAGAAAGGGACAGATCAGCTTTCCAATGCTGCTGAGAAAAAGAGTAAAAATTCCCGAAGCAAAATAACCATTGGCTTTGGCAATGAATACACTAGAATTGTCAGTTGCAGCAGTTAACCATCATTACCATGAGGACAGCAAGTCCAGGCAGAGTACTAAACACCATGCATTGATCCAGAGGAATCTGTGGTGAAATCTAGTAGAAATGGTATTCCCAGGATCCAAATAGATACAGAGTATAACAAGGTACTTCTTGAATTATGTAAGAGAAAATGAAATGCCAAATCACTGAAAGAGATTCCTTCTCAAGCTTCGAACTCTGAGTCACTTCACAAAAAGTCCATTGAAGAGGAGGCTGCTTTTCACTGAGAAATGACCTTGCAAAACCACTGCAAGTTTTCATGGTATATGTTTTCACAACCTTCAGTCCTCCTCAAAGGAGACTTTGCTCATCTGAGAGAGTAGTTTTGAATTGGGGAAAGAGGGATAATTAAATATTTTGAGAGCTGTTAAATGTAGAAATATCAGAGCCATAAAAATGTCATCATCATACAGTGAAAATGGAGGCTTGGGGGAACAAATTCTTCAGTGCTTACAAGGGGTCCAAATACCCACCACTGGTTATCTCCCTAGTCTTCTAGAACAAAATTGGGATGAATCTTACTTAGTATCTGTCATAACACAGCATTGAAGACCCTTAAATTTCAGATGGACAGAATGACTCATCTAGTAGATACCAGCAAGCTTTTGTTCAGCCATTCATCTTTTTGAGTAGATGTTGAAAGACAGGTACTAGTCATGGACCAGAAAGCTAGAAATACACAGAGAAATATACACAAATTTGGCTTCAGGCAGCAGTTCTTACATAGTAAGGTGTGGATGGTCAGGGTTTCGGTCAGTCTAATTCTTACTTCTTTGGGCAGACACTAGTGATGACCGTCTTGTCTCTGCCTGCTTTGGAAGCAACCCTGTGATATACAGGTGCTTCCCACTACCTAGATTTTACACATGATAGTGTATATATGTCAATACCACTGTCTCAGTTTGTCCCCCTACTCCTTCTCCCACTGTGTCCACAAATCCATTCTTTACATCTGTATGCCTATTCCTGCACTGCAGATAGGTTCATCTGTACAATTTTTCTAGATTTCATATATATGAGTTAATATATGATATTTGTTTTCCTCCTTCTGACTTACTTCACTGTGTATAACAGGCTTTAGGTCATCCACCTCACTATAACTGACTCAAAATTGTTCCTTTTTATGGCTGAGTATTATTCCATTGTATTACAACTGCTTTATACATTGAAGACTTTTCTATGTGTGCTTGTGAGGCAAGACATTTGTGACAAGGGCAAATCTGGACAAAGAATTTAAGAAGGATTAAAGCCAAAATTTAAAAATGAGGAATGAACAGAAACAAAAGAGAAAATTTGAAATTTAGAGAGAAAAACACTAGATTATTAAATAAAACTGTAATTAACACCTAGGGAATCAGTGTAGGGCATCTTTAGTTGGTGTTCCTTGTCACTGGCAATCATTCTGGCCACCTCTTCCATGCTGGCCTCTCTGGCTACACGGCAATCCTGGTCATCTTGGTCACCTCGGCCATCACGGCCACCTCAACCACCTCTGCAATATGAGCCTTCCTCATCCTCCTGGGCACTCGGGCTGCAGGGCCTATTCTGCTGACCATGACCTTTCTTCCCATTTTCATCCTTCTCGCCATGTTGACCTTTATGTTCTGCTTGAGGCTTGAATTGTGACTTTTCTGGGGGTTCTTCAATGAAATCATCATCTACTTAGGCAAGAGAACACAGACAGATGCAGAAAGGAACAATTAAAGAGAAAGGTTCAGCCATGAACTTAGATGAAGCAAGTATAGGAACTACTGCCGGAGTCCTGCTCCAGCTGGTCAGGGTTCCCTTAGGATGCACGGCGTCGGCGATACGAATGAGAAGACACAGCGAGTCGTGGTGTTTCCAAGTGTCTTCTGACTTTATTGTTTTTAAGACAGCTTTTATATTTTTAATGGTACATAGAAACAAATGTAAAGTGTAGAGTCATACCAAATCAGCTTAATGGGTCGTCAGTTTTGACCCTCATCGAAGCCGTTTGCATGTCTTTAGTTACAAAAAAGCCTCATTTTGTTTACATCATCTTCTGGCCTGGGGGCCTGCTAACATCTTGTGACTCTCCATTGATAAGGGTTGATCAGTCAGAACACTTTTGTATCAGGCACAGCAGGAAAGAATTTATCAATAGAAAGTTTCAAGGTAAAACCTGTTTTCGGTAATTTACTTTATGCCTTGAGCTTAACAGAAAAGAATGTGGTCCCATAAGGTCACAGAACAGCAAGCTGAAGGTCAGCTCTAAGTAAGAATCATCAGTTAATTTAACAATTGTCTTATTATTTGTATTAAAGCTAAACTTCTATTTATGTAAATTTTTAACTATTATGCTTTCATTATATAGGCTAAATACGTTAAGAGTAAAAACATAGTGAGTAAATATAGACTAAGTAACAGTTTCATAAAGCAATATTTCTTATATTTCCTAACAAGCCTTTTTTCCTGCCAAAGGTTTTGTGCCCATAGGGGTTTTCTGTGTGGAGGCTCTCAATGCTGTTTTATTACTAGGGAGCAGTTATGCACATTAGCTCCAAAGGCACAGGTACATTTATTAAACAAACCAATATGTTAGCAAAAGGAAATTTAGATCAGCATACTCTATATCCCAGATAATTTTATTTAGGGTGCTACCGTTCAGGGGCCTTGTTGATTTGAGGTTTCAGAATGATCCATTTTAGAAGGGAATCAGGAAAAGCCTTTTGCCTAAGTCACAGAAAATAAGAAGAGATTTATTGTAGCAAACATCAGAAAGACAGATATCTTTAAGGTGAGTGCTGGGGCAGCCCTCTGAGAATCCCTGAGGGCTGAGAAGCTGTGCTCAATCAGCCCTTTACCTCATGACTCTGTCATGGGTGGGATCTCGTGAGCTGGCTCCCGGCAAACTGCCATAATCTAAACTTAGTTAGAAGTAATGTGTTACTGGTTTAACTGGTGTTAGATAGTGTCTGGGGTCTAGTACCTGGAAGAGAAGGGGCAGCAGGTCTTGTTTGCCCCATGGCCCTTCAACTCCCCTCTTTTAATGTTTCTATTGCTATTCTTCACAGCCATCTGTCCTGAGCTTGCCACAATGTACATGAAATCATCTGTCAAATACCAGATATTTCATGATATCTGAGAGAAACCATCAGACAGAGTCATTGCATCTGCCTATAGAAATATATGATATCTGGACGCAAATCGATTGAACACTACTCAGCCACTCTGCCCTTCCCAACAGCAAAGCAGCATTCATCACCCTCTCACCCCTTTATCACCTTCTGCAGACTGTTGTCCGTATTCAAACAAAAAGTATAAGTAAAGCCCACCTTATATTGTCTCCTTTTGCAAATTTCTGGTCCCATAGTTAAGCCCAAGCTTTCCCCATCTCTTGCATCAGTTTTCAATCATTTCTTCATGATCTCATAGCCATCACTTTTACAATCATTCTTTTGTGAACTTAAAATGTATTTTATTGCATGCTCATATACTGTATTGCACCTTATGTCAGACACTAAATTTCCAAGCTTAAACTATACAGCCTGTGATCTCAAGCTGCTACCTTCTTATTGTCAGGTCCACAAAAAAAAAAAAAAAAAAAAAAAAAAATTGCTGTGGCACACTTCTGTTCAAAATCTCTGTAATTTGTCACCCATGCAATAAACTGCAAATTCAATTTGCCATCCACAGCATCCTTCACAATCTGGAACTAACCAACATCTTCAACTTTATCTTCCTATGTTCACTTCAACCTTTTGGGATTTAGTGTTCCTAGACCATTGAAAATACAACATGTACAGATTCAGCCATGCATTTCACTCTGCTTTCCCCACGTCTCCACTCTCCAAAGTCCAGTCACATGACAGCTCCTATTGAGGCCTTTCCTTTTCTCCCCTGTTCTGAGCTCCCATATGACTTTCTTTTGCCACTTTCTGATAGTGATCATTGTTATGTTAAAGCTAAATCTTCCATTGGATCTAAAGTTCCTTAAGGATAAGAACAATGCTTCATTTATTTACTTTGGTATCCTTCATACCAAGTCTAGGACCTTGCCCTGATTATTGGTAAGTAATACATTTTATTGAATTAAAATTAGGGTGGACAATATAGATAATCAAAACACTTCTTTCAAGAATGCTCAAATAGGCATGACCTTATAAAGACAGCCAAGGTCAGGTAATTCAGCAAAAACAAAAGAGAAGGAAAACAGTGACCATATTTTCTAGGCCTGAGAAAACTCTAAAATCTAAAGCAAATCATGTCCTTCACTTTTTTCTGTTCTTTTTTTCCTTTTTTTTTTGTCCTTCTTCTGCGTTGTGGATCTAGTCAGGTTAAACTATATAGTAGAATGGTTGAGAAAGGAAATTGTAAAGGTTAAACGTGATTTAAGACTTTTTTTAAATGTAGGTAAAAAATCACAGAAATTTTAGATTAGACTGGTGACCCAGAGGTTCCTGAATCCACTTAGAAAAATTCTAAATAAGTTGATTGAATGTGAAATAACTCACCTATCAGTTCGAAGATATACTCTTCCCCTTGAAGAATGTCTTCAAAGAAAGAATATAAAAGAATGAAATATGAAATGAAATCATAACCTGCAGGGAACCGTCACTGACAAGTGAGAAACTGGGGAAAATCATTAAGCCTGTAAAGGTTTTCTTTAAAGTAACAACGTTTTGCTTGACTCATTTATTCAACTCTTCCACTTCTTTGGTGGCACAACTAATCATTCATTAGCTCTCTCACATACTCTGTTCATTTCTTAAATCTTCCCTCTTACATTCCCACCCATGTCATTAAAACTAATTTCAAAATTTTCATCTGATGTATGTACAGCTAACAATGGCTTTGTTGTTGTTTGCTGTTTTAGTCACTAACTTATGCCCAATTCTTTTGTGACCCTGTTGACTGTAACCCACCAGACTCCTCTGTCCAAAGGATTTTCCAGGCAGGAATACTGGAGTGGGTTGCCATTTTTTTCCTCCAAGGGATCTTTCAGATCTAGGGATTGAACCCTCATCTCCTGCAGTGCAGGAGAAAACGAAGACCCTTGCCAGCCCGCTGTAGTCTGACAGCAAGAGTGAGGCTGGCCCACAATTTGCCTCATGCCTCAACTTCCTGCTTTCTCATTTGCTTCTGTCAATTGCTGATCTTTGCTTTTAACCATGACCTCAAGTCTAGGTCCAGTCAACATTTCACACCTTCCTTTCTGTCATCCAGCAATTAATTTCAACACTTCACTCTGCTTGGCTTTATCAGACTGACTATGTTTCCCTGTGTTTCCCTCTATCTACTTGATAATTGACCTTCACTTTATTTCTTAATTTCAGGTCTTTCTTCCAGATATAATTTACTTTCACCACAGGCTCTATAGAAATGATAGTCATGACCTTGGTATCAGTGTCCCATGCCCATCCTTGAAACCAATCATCAATATCAAATCTTATTTCTTAGTAAACTTGGGTTCTGTGCGCAAAGCATTATCTAGGTGCTTTTAGCCATTTTATTGTTTAATCTAATCTTGATAACCTTGGGAAGTAACTGCTATTACCATTCCAATATTATAAGTAAATAAATTGAAGCATAGGTTATATTTGCCCATAAATTTTGGAGCTCAGATCTAACACTTGAGGACTCTTTGATCCAGAAAGAATCCATGTTTTTAACTACTACACTAGATTGCATGTAAGACTTTGCCCAACCCTTATTTTAATTTGCTTCATGTTTTTATTTGTGTCATAGTCCTTATTTGCTTATAAATTTCTTACAGGAACTAGTAATATTTATTTTTTTATTGGCGTATAATTGCTTTACAATGTTGTGCTAGTTTCTGCTGTACAACAAAGTGAATCAGCTATGTTTGTTGTTGCTCAGTTGCCAAGTTGTGTCTGACTCTTTGCAGCCCCATAGACTGTAGCACACCACGCTCCTCTGCCCTGTACTATCTCCTGGAATTTGTTTAAATTCATGTCCACTGAGTCGGTAATGCTATCTAACCATCTCATTCTCTACCGCCCCTTTTTCCTTTTGCCTTCAATCTTTCACAGCATCAGGATCTTTTCCAATGAGTCAGCTCTTTGCCTCAGGTGGAATAGATTCAGAATCAGCTATGCCTATACATATACCCCTCCATCTAGAACTTCCCTCCCAGAACTAATAATATATAGTCATTGTTCTTGGAACACTGAACATACAAGTAATGAAACAGTCTCTTGTGTTTGCTTTCCACTTGTGAGTTCTCACTAACTTCTTTCTATTTTATGACCTTGATAAAATGTTTTAAAATGATGTATCAATTTGATGATGCTAGAAAGGTCAGGTCAAACATCATTATAAGACAAACCCAGTCATCTCATAGTTGTATAGCTAAGAAGTAGATGTAGCGATCTAGGAGTCAGAGACAATGGGTGTTAGAAACAGATCAAGACCAAAATATATTTGGAACCTGAAGTGAAGGTTTATGTTGAATCACAAACTCACCTGAAATTAAGTTAAAAAGAAAAAGAAAATCTATAATTAGCAAACTTTTTTCCACTTAAATGCTCACCTATTTGTATACAGTTTTCTGATCAGAAATTTCATAGTGAGCACAACTTTGCAGATTAGTCAGCTCTGATCATTGTTAAACAGAGAAGGGGAGAGAGAGAGAAAGAAAGAGAAATGGAAAATGTGTAAATAGTATGAGCACAGCACTGCCATTCCCCCTTTTTTAAAAAAAATGTATTTATTTTAATTGGAGGCTAATTACTTTACAATATTGTGGTGGTTTTTGCCATACACTGACATGAATCAGCCATGATGCACATGTGTTCCCCATCCTAACACCCCCTCCTACCTCCCACCCCATCCCATCCCTCAGGGTCATCCCAGCGCACCAGCCCTGAGCATCCTGTCTCATGCATCGAACCTGAACTGGTGATCTGTTTCAGATATGATAATATGCATGTTTCAATGCTATTCTCTCAAATCATCCCACCCTTGCCTTCTCCCACAGAGTCCAAAAGACTATTCTTTACATCTGTGTCTCTTTCACTGTCTCACATATAAGGTCATCATTACCATCTTTCTAAATTCCATATATATGCATTAGTATACTGTATTGGTGTTTTTCTTTCTGACTTACTTCACTCTGTATGATAGGCTCCAGTTTCATCCATCTCATTAGAACTGATTCAAATGCATTCTTTTTAATGGCTGAGTAATACTCCATTGTGTATATGTACCACAGCTTCCTTATCCATTTGTCTGCTGATGGACATCTAGGTTGCTTCCATGCCCTGGTTACTATAAACAGTGCTGTGATGAACATTGGGGTACACAGGTCTCTTTCAATTCTGGTTTCCTCGGTGTGTATGCCCAGCAGTGGGATTGCTGTGTCATATGGCAGTTCTATTCCCAGTTTTTTAAGGAATCTCCACACTGTTCTCCATTGAAATAGTAAATCAAGACACCCATATGAGATGGTATTATACTGCGTTGCATTTAAGAATGATTGATCAGCTTGCAAATTATATCAGACTGTGGATTCACTAATACAACCTCAAAATCAGTTCAGTTCAGTTGTTCAGTCATGCCTGACTTTACGACTCCATGGACTGCAGCACACTAGGCTTCCCTGTCCATCACCAGCTCCAAGAGCTTGCTCAAACTCATATCCATTGAGTCGAAGATGCCATCTGACCTTCTCACCCTCTGTCATCCCCTTCTCCTCCTGCCTTCAATCTTTCCCAGCATCAGGGTCTTTTCAAATGAGTCAGTTCTTCGCTTCAGGGGACAAACTATTGGAGTTTCAGCTTCAGCATAAGTCCTTCCAATGAACACTCAGGACTGATCTCCTTTAGGATGGACTGGTTGGATCTCCTTGCAGTCCAAGGGACTCTCAAGAGTCTTCTCCAACACCACAGTTCAAAAACATCAGTTCTTCGGTGCTCAGCTTTCTTTATGGTCCAACTCTCACATCCATACAACCTCAAAAGTATGGTAATATTTCATTTATCCAGAGCTTTGCTCAATGAGAAAAAATACATCTGCCTGGAGAAGCAGAATGCTCTTTGCCAATATGTGTCTTTCTAGTAGCACCAAGTATTGAAAAGCAGACCGATCCCAAAGCAGAGAAGCTGTAAATTCAGGGCTGAAGACACTGGGGTGTACCAGTCTCAAAGCAGGTCACACAAGAATGTGACAGTGTATGCTGCTTAAAGGGCTTCTCAGGTGCTGCAGTGGTAAAGAACCCGCTTGCCAATGCAGTAAATGCAGGTTTGATCCCTGGGTGGGGAAGATCTCCTGGAGAAGGAAACAACAACCCACTCCAGTGTTCTTGCCTGAAAAATCTGATGGACAGAGGAGACTGGCAGGCTACAGACCATGGGGTCACCAAGAGTCAGACACAACTGAGTGACTATGCACACACATATAGGCTAAGGTCCTTCCCAAGGATTTTGTCAGTGATTTAATATCTCCAACCATCCACGCTTTGAACATCATGTATCTAGAAATATCCATTTTTGCTAGTTGCCCAAAATAAATCTGCTCCATTGTCTATACAGACTTGCTTTCTCTATGACCCTCTTTCCCATTTTATTGATAACACCATTAGGAATTGAAGAGCAAACAGCACACTCACTGATCTCCAGCAATTTGTGAGCTCACATTTCATCCCCTTGCTTTGGGAGGAAGGTTCCATTTTATTTACTCCTTAGATTCAGTCCTATTTTCAAATATGGAGATTACTCACTGCAAAGAGTTGGACATGACTGAGCGACTTCACTTTCACTTTCAACTGCTTTGATAACAATCTTATATACGAAATTTCAAAACCATTACTAGAATTTGTTTAATGTGATTAACATACAATATCTTTGATCTGTTTTCACCTGTGCAGTCGTATCCACTACTTTTTGTGAGCCCATGGACTGTAGCCCACCAGGCTCCTCCGTCCATGGAACTCTCCAGGCAAGAATACTGGAGTGGGTAGCCGGTCCCTTCTCCAGGGGATCTTCCCGATCCAGGGATCAAACCAGGATCTCCTGCATCACAGGTGGATTCTTTACCAGCTGAGCTACCAGGGAAGCCCTGAAAGCATGCATAGGGTGCTAAAATGGAGGATATTTAAATAAAAGACATTTTGTTTTCTGTGTTCTGATGTTCTGGCATCTGGGCACTTGCTGACATTAGAAGGACTGACTCCCTCCCTGCTCCTCCAAGGCAAGAAAATTCCCAGAGAGAGTAAACAGCTTGTCTACTGAGCATGGTTTTTAAATGCAAACATATCTGGAACCTGTACCCCCAACCACCTCTTTTATCAAGCCTTACACCCAGGGTCACTTCCCACTGTTTTAATCACCCCCAGGCCGGGTACCAAACAACTCAGGGTGACCTATGCCCCAGAGTCTGCTGAAATTACTCAACTAGCCTATCCTAAACCTGCTTACCTTGCAACTCCTTCTTGTTCCTGGCTGCTGAAAATAATAAAGCTTATTACCCAAGGGTCCTTGTTTCTCTCTGCCTCCTGACCCACCCCAGGGCTTTCCCATGTGGCCATGCATAGCCAGGCAGCCCTCTTCTCTTGCAATCTCTGAGTATAATGGTAGTCATCTCCTAATCTTTTGGGCTTACTCTTGTTGGCGGTGTTGTTTAGTCACTCAGTCATGTCTGACCCTTTGCATCCCCATGGACTGTAGCCCTCCAGGCTCCTCTGTCCACGGGATTTTCCAGGCAATCTCCAAGACACATCATTAAGTGATAAAGTGAAGCTGAAATATTGCAAAACAAAGTATTGATGTATACTGTATATTTAAATAAGTACACAAAACAAAACTATACATGTTCCTATACATGAATGTTCACACACAAAAGGCCGGTTAGGATGATAAATGAAATAGATTACAGCAATTACTTCTGGATAAATGAGGAGAGATTTTTACTTTAAAAATAGTTTTAAAAAATGTTTTTATACTGAGAATGAATTCATGTATTATTTATTGTAAAAAATAAAATTTATTTTTGTAATATTTTTAATTGATAACTAATTTAAACATTTCACCCAGCATGATGATCAGCCTACCCCTCAAAATTCAAGGTGTCTAAAATCCACCAAGTCTAGAGACAACTAGAGACTAGAGGTAAGGTTAGTCTCAGCTCATCTTTTCAGCTATAAACTCCCTTTCACTTCAGTGCAACAGAAACACAAACATCTCTTTCCTAATTGAATCTGTAAAGTAAAATCAGAATAGTAGCTTTTCAGAGAAATATAAGGAAAGAAGTCTTGAGCAGCACAGAGCAGTGGTGAGCTATATGCAATGTGGCCACTAACTTCTAGTAAACATGATTTTCTTTTTTTTTTTTCAATGTGGAAAGTACTTACGAATGTCTTATTATCCACTGAGAATTAATTCAGAATTCAGACAGTTTCCTTGAAAAGGCATGAACGAAATATATTAATTGATATTTCCATGCAATTCCTCTTTGTCGAGTGCATTCTTTCCCACTATTGGGTAAAATACAAAATAGAATATTTGCCAGGAGAGTCAGCTACAAATTTCTTTGTTCTCTGATTTATACAAGTTACTGTCCACATGATTAATACATTTCCAGGCCATATTACAGAGCATTTCTATACAAAAGATAAAATGTTCATTAAATCTTTCTTTGTGCTGTGTGCTAAGTCACTTCAGTCATGTCCAACTCTTTGTGACCCCCTGGACGGTAGGCTGTCAGACTCCTCTGTCCATGGGATTCTCCAGGCAAGAATACTGGAGTGGGTTTCGATTTCCTCCTCCAGAGGATCTTCCCGACCCAGGGATTGAACCCTTGTCTCATATCTCCTGCTTTGGCAGGCAGGTTCTTTACCACTATCCCCTTCCTTAATGAGTTTCAAATTACACAGATGGGAAAACTTCATAGTTACATCATAAGGAGCTACTCTCACAAATCTATTATGGGCCTAACTTAGTCAAATCAATAAATGTCAGTGCCTTGAATTTCTTCCATGTATTTCCCAAAGCAAACATTAAAAGATTAGATCAACCTAAGATGAAAGATTAAAATAACAATAATTACATCACCAGGCAAAACAGAAACAAAAGAACCCACTGTTGTCCAGTCACCCACTCTTTGTGACCCCACAGACTGCAGCACACCAGGCCTTCCTGTTCCTCACCATCTGCTGGAGTTTGCCCAAGTTCACGCTCATTGCACTGGTGATGCTGTCCAGCCATTTCATCCTCTAACGTCCTCTTCTCCTTCTGCCCTCAATCTTTCCCAGCGTCAGGGAATTTTCCAATGAGTCACCTGTTCACATCAGATGACCAAAATACCAGAACTTCAGCTTCAGCATCAGTCTTTCCATTGAATGTTCAGAATTGACCTCCCTTAAGATTGACTGGTTTGATCTCCCTGCTGCCCAAGGGACTTTCAGAACCTGTGCAACATATAAACTTTCAGAACTAACTGAAGGCATTTTGGTGATCAAATTGAGGTGCACGCCTTCTGAAAATGTTCCCAAATACCCTAGATTTCATATTCTACAGAAACTTGAGTTATTCCCCATCACCTCCAAGAAACCCCATTCTGGACAGCAGATGCCATATGTTTGCAACCTAGTTACTCCCAGTACTCTTAGAACTCAAAAATAATCAAAACCTTGGACTTCCCAGATGGCGCTTGTAGTAAAGAACCTGCCTGTCAATGCAGGAGACTTAAGAGACACTGGTTCAATCCTTGGGTCCGGAAGATCCCCTGGAGTAGGAATGGAAGAACCCACTCCAGTATTCTTGCCTGGGAAATCCCATGGACAGAGGAACCTGGCGGGCTACAGTCCATGGGGTCACGAAAGAGTCAGACACCACTGAGGTGACTTAGCATAGCATAACATAATTTGAATACATGGCTCAACTATGGATAAAGTTGAGCTTTTAATGACACATGGATTTTAAGAATAATACCTGACAGGGCAATATTTTGGTAGAGATGAGTCATTTTAAAAAGCTCTGTGTTACTTCCCTCTGAACTCATTTCTCCGGGGGGCGGGGGGTTGAAGCAGAGAAGGAAATAATTCAACCAAGAGTTGAAAACTGACCTCTAACTCTAACATGGGGATGGATTTATGCTGCCTTAGTAAAGGAAGGGGAGAGGTTGTTGATGTTGTTCAGTTGCCAAGTCATGTCCGACTCTTTCCAACCCCATGGACTATAGCACACCAGGCTTCCCTATCTTTCACAATCTCCCGGAGTTTGCTCAAATTCATGTCCCTTGAGTCAGTGACACTACCTAACCATCTCATCCTCTGTCACTCTCTTCTCTTTTTGCCTTCAATCTGTCCCAGCATCAGAGTCTTTTCCAATGAGTCGGCTCTTCGAATCAGGTGGCCAATGTACTGGAGTTTCAGCTTCAGCGTCAGTCCTTCCAATGAATATTCAGGGTTGATTTCCTTTAGGACTGACTGATTTGATCTCTTTGCAGTCAAAAGGACTCTCAAGAGTTCTCCAGCACCACAATTTGAAAGCATCAATTTGAAATCAGTCAGCCTTCTTTAAGGTCTAACTCTCGCATTTGTACATGACTGCTGGAAAAACCATCACTTAGACTATACAGACCTTTGTTGGCAGAGTGATGTTTCTGCTTTTGAATATGCAGTCTAGGTTTGTATAGCTTTCCTTCCAAGGATCAAGCAGGAGAAGTAGGGAAACATAAGGGAGAGGAAAAATCCTGGTTACTTAATGAAGGATAAAGAATATCTCTGTAATTATCAACTGCATCAGTGGTTGCATCTATCCTGACCATCACTGTATTTTCAGTGCCTGGCATATTATGGGCATTTCAATAATTGTTAGTTGAATGAATAGGTAGGTAAAATCATATGGAGTATATACCTAGAATATTCTTCTGAGAGAGCATGCCCTTTTATATATCATGAAGAAAGTAGTCTAAATTCTGGACCATTCTCACTATAAATTCCTATAGTAATTGGGTATAAAATATGAGTCTGTGTTACAAGTGTGTGTGTTAAGTTGCTTCAGTTGGGCCCAACTCTTTGCGAGCCTATGGACTGGGGCCCACCAGGCTCCTCTGGCCATGGGATTCTCCAGGCAGGAATACTGGAGTGGGTTGCCATTTCTTCCTCCAGGGGATCTTCCTGACCCAGGGATTGAACCCGGGTCTCCTGCATTGCAGGAAGATTCTTTACCATCTGAGCTACCTGGGAATCCTGTGTGTTAGAATTTATAGGAACTTCCCTGTAGCTTCCCTGGGTCAGGAAGATCCCCTGGAGATGGAGATGGCAACCAGCACCAGCATTCTTGCCTGAAGAATTCCATGGACAGAGGAGCCTGGTGAGCTACAGAAGAATATAGGGCAAAAGGCAAAGGAGGTGTTTTCACATGAGAGAATCTTAAATGAGGGGGGTGATGTTGCCTGATACTTATACCGTAGACTGCGGAGATGGATTGAAAATGACAGGTCACTGTAAGAGGATGTATGCATCTCAGGCCATACCTAGAGCTACCACAGCATTTCAGAACACCTTTGCAGGCATTATCTTTTGTGCAAGGATCTTCAGAACAATATATGGAAAGACTAGATTGTTGCTTAGGTGCTGATTGTCAAAATGATGTCTACATTTGGTTTGACTTGTGTCTTGACTGTCATTTTGCTGGTCTACCTCAACAGATTGTACAGTAAACACAGGACACATACATGCCTCTTCACCTCTGTAGGAGGAGATGAGAGCCTTTTTACTGCCTCTGTATTCTATAAGGAATTTAATCAAAGATATAACCATAGTCTCCTTAATTATGCTCTTTTGTTAGCTCATTTCTCTCCTTGAAATCATGTCTTTAAAGTGCTATAAAGCATTATACATGTACATTTAACATAAAAGGAAATGGCAACCTACTCCAGTATTCTTGCCTGAAAAATTCCATGGAGGGTAGCCTGGAGGGCTACAGTTCATAGGGTCACAGAGAGTCAGACATGACTGAGAACGCAAGCAAACAAATAAGCATAATGTTTACAGCTGGTTTCTCTGGACAACTTTCCTGCAGGGAGCAACCTACAATAATTTGAGTTGGTTTTTATTGTACTGTGACTGAGCCTCTGGATGTAGTATCATTATGTCATGCATGATGCTAGTATGCCCCCTTGTGGTCATTGTAAGTATAGCTTCTATTCTTTCATACTGTACGTTAATAAATCGGGTTGGCCAAAATGTACATTCCAGGTTTTCCATAAGATGTTACAGAAAAACCTGAGAGACATTTTTGGCCAACCCAATATTTCTAGTTGTCAATTGCAACACCTTTCATGGTTCTTTAATTATTTCTCTTAAGATGGTATCCTATTTTTAAGTTTCTTTTCTAGAAATGAGCAACATTAAAAGAAAATATAAGGCCAAATAAACAGTACAGTGTACAAAAAGGATTGGGGGTAATCAAAAAGTGCGTTATAAGAGCTAAATGTGCAATTTTAAAATTTAGTTGAAAACTGCAATGACACCTGAGGTTAACTTGAAAGGTAACTTTGAAATTTTGTTATATTGTATCTCTGTTTAAAAAAATGGTATGACTTTTAAAATTACGGACAGTATCAGGATAGACAGGTTCAAATAATATACTACAATAGTTATTTTAAATCTTATTCCAAGTACTACTTTTTTCACATTTATTCCGATAGCATATTTACATATTTTGTATTTTGCTTGAGCAACCATATTGTTCCCCTATATAGTTGTGAAAAATTATGTCCTTTTGTTAGGTCTAAAACAACTAAACTTGCATTTTGACGTCCATCTCTCTATGTTCATAATTACTAATTATATTCAAATCAGCAACAGAAGAGGACATAGTTTTGTTTTCAGCTTGGGTCCTTAAAACTCTATAAATCTGTAAATTTGGGGAAAGGGACTTCTTATTCTTTTATTGATTTGTTTCTATGTCAATACTGTGCTTGTTTAAATTACTGTATCCTTATAATTCTTTCTCCCTTTCTGTGTTCTAAAGGGACTTCCCTGTAGCTCAAATGGTAAAGAATCTGCCTGCAATTCAGGAGATCAGGGTTTGATCTCTGGGTAGGGAAAATCCTCTGGAGAAGGGAATGACAATCCACTCCAGTATTCTTGCCTGGAGAATCTCATGGACAGAGAAGCCTGGCGAGTTACAGTCCATGGGCTCGCAAAGAGTCAGACATGACTGAGCAACTAACACACACATCTTTATAATTCTTTGTCCCTTTCTGTGTTCTTAGTTTTCAGAATTGTTTTACTATTCTTGCATATTCAAAAATTTACTGGAATTTTTAATAAGAGATATTACGTGGATTTTTACTAGTTTGTTTGGTTGCTAAGTCATGTCCAACTTTTTGACCCCATGGACTGCAGCACGCCAGGCTTCCCTGTCCTGCACTATCTTCCGGAGCATGCTCAAACTCACGTCCATTGAGTCAGGGATTCCATCCAACCCTTTCATCCTCTGCTGCCCTCTTCTCTTTCTGCCTTCAATCTTTCCCAGCATCAGGTCTTTTTCCGATGAGCCAAGCTCTTCACATCAGGTGGCCAAAGTATTGGATCTTTACCTTCAGCATCAATCCTTCTAATGAATATTCAGGGTTAGTTTCCTTTAGGATCGACTAGCTTGATCTCCTTGCAGTCCAAGGGACCCTCCCATCTACTGATAGCACATATATAAGGAACTGGGGAGTGAATAGGAGTCAAGGAGAAAGTGAAAACAAGAGGGGAGTCAAGTCAGTGGCTACAGTGTATTGGGGGCAGTTGGGACGGGGTCATTGGCAGAAAAGAATCTGAACTGTCACCGCCAAGAAGACCTAGCAGCCAACTATCTTTTTATTTCTATCCTTTATACAGGGCAGCAGTTTGAAAACAACTAGGCAGTCATGTCAAGGAGAGAGCGAGGGCGGTATAGCATTGGTTATGAGATGAACAGCTCGTGGTCGAGCACAACGACCTGCTACAGGGCTGAGCTGGGTGGCTTCAGGGAGCAGTGACCAGCCAAGCAGTAAGGTATCTTTAGAAGTAACACAGAAGTAGCCTTATCAGATAACAGAGCAACAGTTATTATAAACAGAGGCCAGTTCCACAGTGTGATCCCAATACTGTCTTTTGTTAAATTCTGCACCCTTCTATCAATGGGGCCCCTCAGATGAATCTCTTCAGATATCTTAAAGCTTAAGCTTAATCCAAGTATCTATTTTAGTCTTTTCATTTTTCTTACTGTCTGCTTGTTTTTTAAAGTTTTGTACTGCGTGGCATTTGTGGATCTTAGTTTCCTGACCAGGGATCAAACCGGAGCCCCCTGCATTGGCAGCAAGGAGTTATAACCACTGGACCACCAGGGAAGTCCCCCTTACTGTTTCAAAGAGTAACATTTTGGGGGCATTTACATGTGGCAGGTGCTATGTAAGTGCTTAATAAACTTATTTAATCCATACAAAAATCTCATATGTTTGTACTGTTATTGTTTCTATTTTGCAAATGAGAATTGCTGACTTCTCCAAGGTCACAGACCTAAGGATCAGTGGGATTCACACTCAGGCAGTTTGATTTCAAAATTCTTTGGCCCTTCCCCTTTTTTTTTCTTGGTTATAATGGGTATTTGAATTACTTGACAATGGATATAAAATAAGCTAGAAAATGAGAAAAGAAAATTGACATTTATTGAATAGTCGCTTGCTATGTTCAAGCCACTGCTATTTCCTCTAGTCCTCATAAAAACCATGAAAGCTGAATATATTTTTCTCCATTGAATGGACGAAGAAACTGAAGCTCAGAATTGTCCAATGTTATGTGGTCATTGACTACAATAGAAGAAAATTGTCTAAGATAACTTCTGTGTGTGTATTAGTCATTCAGTTGTGTCCTGCTCTTTGCGACCCCATGAGCTGCTATCCACAGGCTTCTCTGTCCACGAGATTCTCCAGGCAAGAATATTGGAGTGGATTGCATTCCCTTCTCCAGGGGATCTTCCTGACCCAGAGATTGAACCCGGGTCTCCTACATTGCTTGAGGATTCTTTACCGTCTGAGACGTCAGGGAAGCTTTTTGAACTTCCTTCTCTTCCTGCTTAAATCCCCACGGCTTTCCTGAGAGGTAACTCAGACCATCCATCTCACTTTTCTGAAAGAAAATACTAAGTTACTAGACAATACTTCTTTGCCCTCAATCACACAGTTTGGATAAAAGACTATGCGGATTTTAGTGTAGAAAATGTAAAAAGGTGTCTAATTAACTTAAGTAATAGGAGAGGAAAGTCATCAGCCTAGATAAGAACCTTGTTTATCTAAGACCAACTTAAAGTGCCTTTAACTATGAGCAAACACTTTGATTCCATACAGATTCTCTTGGGAATTGAAATCTTCCATTTCAAATCTGCATCTTCAAAGTTCCATCTCTTGAATTGCTACTCCTTCAAGCTCCCCATGGGGCTTTCCTGGTGGCTCAGACATAAAGTATCCGCCTGCAATGCAGGAGACGCAGGTTTGATCTCTGCATTGGGAAGATCCCCTGGAGATGGGAATGGCAACCCACTCCAGTATTCTTGCCTGGAGAATCCCATGGACAGAGGAGCCTGGCAAGCTATAGTTCACGGGGTCACAAAGAGTCATGACTGAGCAGTAAGCATGCAGGCACCCAAGTGTTCCATCTAGTGGTGCAAATTTGAGAAAGAACAACACGTGTCTTTTAAAAACCTATCTTTTGTATTGTGTTTACAGAACAATATTGCTTCTGATGTACATAAATAAAGGTACCTATGGCTTCCCTGGTGGCTCAGACAGTAAAGAATCTGCCTGCAACGCAGGACACCTGGGTTCGATCCCTTGGTTGGGAAGATCCCCTGGAGAAGGAAATGACAATCCACTCCAGTATTCTTGCCAGGAGAATCCCATGAACAGAGGAGCGTGGCAGGCAACAGTCCATGGGGTTGCAAAATGTCAGACATGACTGAGCAACTTTCACATGACACAATTACAAAGAAGCATCTCACACTAGATGTAATCTTCCATTTTCCCCTTTAGAACTCAGGTTTTTATTAATTAACTTTAGAAGTCTAAACTTTATCATAAACTGATGAAGCTGAAATTAATATCTTAGAGCTTTTTTCCCAAATCATTAATTTTAGGATGAACAAAGTAAAGTAAATCCTAGAGTTTCTATTACTTGTTATGGGAGAAGAGTCAGAAGTAAAATTGGGGTCTCAACTCCCAAGATTGCTTTCTGTCTTTGCTCCATATTTATTTATGACAATTCTACTATAGATGATTTGGGGGACCATTTGCCCTACCTGAGTGCTTTTTCAAATTCACAGCCTTATTAACTTAGATCCCATTTTCATTTTAAAAATGGTAAGTATCCATTATGGAATTGGTGGGTACACAGAAATAATGCGTGGAATATTACCTATTTCTGGACACTAAATTAAGTCTGACAAAGTGTCCCAAAGCAAGAGGAGGTGGAGATAAAGGCTAAGCAGAGTCATCCTTGCACTTTTGTTGACATGGATTATTCACGACAGATGACCTCATCCTCAATGACGTGCGATGCCGCCTCATTATGAAAGTTTTCCAACTCAGAATTTAGAAAAGTGTCCTCATTCTGGTTTCCTGAATGGTTGTTGAGGTTGGCAGGAGAGACAGTTAAGTCAGAAAAGGTTCTAGTACAAAGGTCAATAGCACCAGATGCAACAGCAAGAAGGCCCCTGACAGCCACTCTGGGCCGTGATATTCCCAGTTGAGATAGGAATATTCTAAAAGAGCAAAACACTGACCAGCCTTCCTTGAGCTGTTGATCTGTGTTAGGCTTCTGTCTCCACCCACAGGAGTTAGATATCCAAGTTCATCTGGTGTTCTCATCACCTTGTGCTTAGACCATACAGAGCTTCTGCGAGCTTCTTCAGAGTCAACCATCATATTCCTCCAGTGAGGAAACAGAAAGTAAAGGGACTGGGGTGGGGTGGGGGAAGACTTGGGAGTCTGGGGTTACCAGATGCAAACTCTTATACATAGGATGGATAATCAACAAGGTCTTGCTGTATAGCACAAGCTGCTGCTGCTGCTGCTGCTGCTGCTAAGTCGCTTCAGTCGTGTCCGACTCTGTGCGACCCCATAGATGGCAGCCCGCCAGGCTCCCCCGTCCATGGGATTCTCCAGGCAAGAGTATTGGAATGGGTTGCCATTTCCTTCTCCAGTGCATGAAAGGGAAAAGCGAAAGTGAAGTCACTCAGTTGTGTCTGACTCTTCACCACCCCATGGCCTGCAGCCTACCAGGCTCCTCCGTCCATGGGAGTTTCCAGGCAAGAGTACTGGAGTGGGGTGCCATTGCCTTCTATATTCAATATCCTGTGATAAGTTGTAATGGAAAAAATGTATATATGTACATGTGTAAGTAAATCACTTTTCTGTACAGCAGAAATGAACACAACAATGTAAATCAATACATTTCAAAAAATTTTTTTGAAAAGAAAGTAAAGAGAGTGTGATTATTTTTGCTGGTTAATAAAATTTGTTGTTTAAAAAGATCAGAATTTTGACTTGCAAATGCAGTTCCCTTTGTTGAGGCCAGTGTCCATTTCAATTAGATATGCTGAACTTCCCAGTATGTCTTTCCAGTTTTGTTGCAGTTGTTGTTTCAAACAACCACTTAATCTAGGAGTCTCAAGTCTCATTTCTAGGAAGTTAGAGTCCCTCTTTTCATGGAGACATTTAGCATCAAAGACACAAAGTAACAGTTTAATAACCTCGTGTGGTCTATTCCTTAGCTTCAAAATCATTACACTCCTTCTCAAGGACTACTCAAGATATATTTATTCTTATTTATGGTATATATACACATAGATTCTTCAACCTTTTGTACTCTAGAATGAACAACCTTCATTATGGCACAATTGTCGGGTTCTTTCTTTTCTTTACCAGTAATTCTTCGTGATGCCATTATGAGATCTAATGTTAAAGTTATGTTGTTGTTCAGTCCATTCAGTCAGACTGAACCGCAGCAAGACAAAAAGACTGTCAGATCTGAGGCTCCTACGGGGGATTGAAGACATCCGTCTCCCAGAGCAGATGACGTGAATGAAGGCCAAGGTGCCTAGACGTCCCTGTTACAAAGAATGATGCCCTGCTTAACGAATTTTGTAGGAGAAATACTCCATTTAATTGTGATGCCAGGAACATAAGGCTGGAAAAAGAAAATTTAGAGTTTCTCGCAAGCTAATGGGAAGAATATTCCTTAAGTAAACTTAAAACAATGTCTATAAATCTGAAGCAGAGTTTCACATTCCACCCTCTGGCAGAGAATATATAGAGAAGGCAAAAAATCACTATTGCTTCTTAAAGGAGATATTTTTTTCTAGTTGAGTCTTAGCTCACAATTTGTAGACTACCGACATCTGGTAGAAGTTCACTGATAGTCTCAGTTGAAAACAATAATTTTCTCCTGGTTTTTGTTTTTCTTTTTCCATTTCCCTACCTTGGTGGCTGGCAATTGTAATGAGGGAACATGGCTTTTGCTCATTAAACGTTATTGCTCCAGGCAAATTTCCTCAACTTAAAGTATAGAGAAATTTTTGTAATATTCCTTGATGTGCGATTATCCTCTTTGTTCTTTGAAAAATGGGTCACATAAGACACTGTGGGTGGGAAGCATGGAGATACTTTTTGACTTTGGAGATTCAAGGAACTATAATTACTCGAGTGAAAAACAGTTTAAACTCAGTTACAACTAAAGGCAAACAGACTCAAATGAGGTATCTGAATGGCTTAAATAAAACAAATAGAACATTAAATTAGAGAGCAGAGTATTTTGGAATTTAGGAGGATTTTTTAGGATTTTAAATGGTAAAGGATAGGAATATTTCTTTGAAAAATTAATAATAGGAGACATTTCCTTCGGTGGTGTTTTTCATTATAAATTTTAGGTTCATTCTGTAACTAGAGGACAGTGGATTTGTAATGGGTGAGCTATGGGGAGAGGGGCATCCTTACCCTTCTCCATATGCTTTCGACCTTCCTCTCATGTTTCCAATCCTTCCCCCAGCCTTTCTCCCCTCTTCCCACCTTCTTTTCTGCTCCCTCTCAGGAGAGGAGGATTTGCTAATCAGCTTGTTCAGAACCAAGGACATTAGAATATTAACTGGGCCATATTTTAGGGTAGGTTTGCTTTTTCAGAATCCACGAGAGGACTCTCTCGTTCATCTGCTTCCTGGGGCAAATCCTAGCTGGGCTTGCTTACTTATGGCAGCCTAATCATTCTCTGCTCTCCCCATCACTTGGCTAGGCCAGTGAGGGATGTGGGCAAGGCAGTAAGTAGGCAGGGGTCCCCGCTCATGCTCAACCTTCTTGAGAGAGAAGTACTCAGAAGCCTCACTTCCACACTTCCGATCGGTTTGCGCCAAAAGTCCTGTCTTACCCGGCAGCCTACCCAGATAATTTCAGATCTTACAGTGTAAGCTTTCCACCCATTTAACTTATGGAAGTATTGTGTATACATAGATCATCATTTATACTCAGTTCAGTGAAACTGAAAACAGTTGATGTGTGTTTGCGAACCTAAGGAACTCACACAACTGATTCAAAGGATTTTTGAGATAGAAAAAGACGAGGAAAAGAAATGGTCGTTTCAAATGCACGGTGGCCAGATGTGTGAATGCTGATGGATTTGTCAGTAGTTTTGAGGGAGAGATGGAAGAATTAACTAAAGGCACAAAAAAGCACAGGACCTGATACATAGTTGTTAAAAAAAAAAGAAAAACAGGGCCAAGCACTTTCACTTGAACCGATTACGGGATCTTCATGGGTGCATTTGGTTGATACGTGAGTTTTCACCTTGTGTTCTGACTTTAGTTCTTAACTTGGTATCAGCTGCAGTCCCACTGAAGTGTGCTTTTCTTTTCTTCCACAGTTCCTTTCATGTAAACCCCTTAGCCGGGCACCCTGAAGCAAAAACCTGAGTGGCAGGATCCAGGATGACTGCTGAAGGACATCCAAAGCCACCAAATCTCACTCTGTCTTCAAAGAAGGCTTCCTTTTTTTTTTTCTTTGTTTTTTTTAAATTAATTTTTATTGGCATATAGTTGATTTACAATATTGTGTTAGTTTCAGGTGTACAGCAAAGTGAATCAGTTATGCATATACATATAGCCACTCTTTTTAGACTCTTTTCCTGTATAGGTCATTACAGAGTGCTGAGTAGAGCTCCCTGTGCTACACAGTAGGTCCTTGTTAGTTACCTATTTTATATATAGTAGTGCTTATATGTCAATCCCAATTTCCCAATTTACCCCTCTCCCCCTTGTCCCCAGTTACCAGGTTTGTTTTCTACTTCTGTGACTATTTCTGCTTCGTAAACCAGTTCACTTCAGTTCAGTCGCTCAGTCCTGTCTGACTCTTTGCGACCCCATGGACTGCAGCACGCCAGGCTTTCCTATCCATCACCAATAAGCTCCTTTGCACTATTTTTCTAGATTCCACATATAAGCAATATCGTATGATGTTTGTCTTTTTCTGTCGGACTTACTTCACTCGGTATGACGATCTCTAGGTCCATCCATGTTACTGCACATGGCATTATTTAAGAAGACTTCCTTAACACTTTCCCGTCTCAGTCTGTTGTACTGGCTTCAATTTCCATTACTCTACAACGTTACTCTGGAGAGGTCTTTCATCCTCTAGGGATCTTTCATCCCTGAACATCCCACCTGGAATCAGAGATGGCTTCTGATGGTTGGGATGGGTAGTGACTACCTGAACATTGCACCTGGCTGTAACTCAGCCCTCGGGTGCAGTTGTTTGTGAGGATCAACTGTGAAGACACCTGGGGTCAGTAGACATCATGGAGACAAGCAATAGTAGCATCTCAGCAGTCTCTTTCCTTGACTGGGGCTCAGTTAGTTTTAGTTTGCCCTCAGTTCTATCATCTGAAGAGGTGTCCTGCTCCTGCTTGTCTCCTCCCACAAAGACAGGTTAGGTGGATACTTGCTACTGAACTATTTAAAGGACCCCAGGGTCAGAGATCTCTGTTTTGCTCCAATTATGCCCCAAATGGGGCTTCCCAGGTGGCTCAGTGGTAAAGATCCACATGCCAGTTCAGGAGACATGGGTTCGATAACTGGGCTGGGAGGATCCTCTGGAGAAGGAAATGGCAACCCATTCCAGCATTCTTGCCTGGGGAATTCCCTGGATAGAGGAGCTTGGCGGGCTACAGTCCATGGGGTCACAAAAGAGTCAGACATAACTGAGTGACTACATAGCAATAACACATCCCAAATACTTAGAAATGTTCCTGGGACATAGTAGGCAGTTGGTGTGTATCTGGTAACTTCATGTAATGTTAATCATTAGAACCTGAAGGCTATTTATTACTGGTTTGACTGGAAATAAAACATAGATTAAAGATACAAGTAATGAAAGAATTTTTCACTTTTAGTGATCCTTAATGAATATAGAAGCAGTTTTTACTTTTGATTTGTCTTAGTTTGTTCAGGCTGCTCTAACAAATTATCACAGACTGGGTAACTTACAAGCAACAGAAATTTGCGTTTCACAGTTCTGGAGGGTGGCGCCCGCGTGGTTTGGGCGAAGGTCCTTTTCCAGATTGCAGGTTGCCAGCATCTCACTGTTTGCTCACGTCATGGAAAGGCCGAGGCATCTCTGAGGGATCTCTTTTATTAGAACTTTATCCGCATTCCTCAAAGCTCTACCCTTGTGGCCTAAGCACCTCCCAAAGGCCCCCGCTTCTTAATACCATCATCTTTGGGATTAGAATTTTAACATATGAAATTTGGGGGGGACACAAACATGCAACCCAGATCAATTTCCTAATGCACTACTTACACTCCAGGAACACATTGATCCATATTTGTTCTGCTTTAGTCACCTCTCCCCAGAACCCTGCAACAATAGAAAATCTGCCCTCTTCATAATGGAGTGGTGGTGGTGGTGGTTTAGTTGCTCATTTGTGTCCGAGTCTTTGAGATCTTATGGACTGTAGCCTGCCAGGTTCCTCTGTCCATGGGATTTCCCAGGCAAGAAGACCAAAGGAGCCGGTTGCCATTTCCTTCTCCAGGGTGTCTTCCCAACTCAGGGATCGAACTCAGATCTCCTGCACTGCAGGCAGATTCTTTACCACTAAGCCACCAGAGAAGCCCTCTTAACAGAGTACGTGTTTCCAAAGACCTGGATTACTCTGCCTTCAGATTCTTTGTTTCCCACACTTGAAGAGTAAAGGATGAAAATGATTAAAGTTTTACTTTTGATTTTTTCATAAAAGTCATGGATATTCTGCCGTAATTTTTTTTCAACAATTTAAAAAGCAATTACTTTTCAGAAGACATGTCTTCGGGGAGATAAAATTCCAGCCCTTGTAATTGAACTTGAGTATTTCTAAGTATTTTGAGCTATAGGTTGCTAAATGATTTCTGACTTTAAAGCTCTTAGTACAGTTGAAATGACTATGCTTTAGTACAATCATGTCTTTAACATCTGTTTCTTCTTCTGGTTTATAAGCTCCAGGAGAGAGGATTGTATCTGTCTTGTTCAACACTACTTCCTGACACATTTTGTATTGTCTAGCACCTAGAAAGCATCAGGTGGAGTTACCACTGCAAATGGTCAGACAATACTTATATATATGTGTGTGCATGTGTGTGTGCATATGTTTGCATTTTTGGAGGATTTCTTCTTTATTTCTGACTTCATCCCTAATTTCAAAAAGACTTTAAAAACTGGCCTTACATATAATGATATAATGTAGCAAAGATGCTGTATATGAGTTCAAAATAGTAGCTATAATAATAATGATGATGATTACTATTTATTGAGTGTATATTATGTGATTGGAACAGTTGTAAGCCCTTTAAATGTAATCCTCACTACAGTATTTTGAGAGCAGTACTGTAACTGATAACATTTGCAGATTAGATACTAAAGATAGAAAAATTAAAATTTTTTTCAAAAGTGACACAACTGGTTGGTAATTGAGGTGAGATTTGAACCCAGTGTAGATTTTGTATCTTTAACAGCTATGCTTGCCTTGACATTGAATCTTTTGCTGCTTCATACTAATAGAGTGAATTTCACTAAATACTTGGACACATTTTTCTCAACTTGAAATTATAATGCTTATCTCAGACTTGTAGAGAGAATTTGGTGATATAATTAATAAACATTCTATAAAGTGCAAAATGATGTCAGTTTATACAAGCTGAGTGAGTGAGTGAAAGTCACTCAGTTGTGTCCGACTCTTTGCAAACCCATGGACTGTACAGTCCATGGAATTCTCCAGGCCAGAATACCAGAGAGGGTAGCCTTTCCCTTCTCCAGGGGATCTTCCAAACCCCTGGATCAAACCCAGGTCTCCAGCATAGCAGGTGGATTCTTTACAAACTGAGCCACAAGGGAAGCCCAAGAATGCTGGAGTAGGATGGGTAGCCTATCCCTTCTCCAGCAGATCTTCCCAACCCAGAAATCGAACCAGGATCTTCTGCATTGCAGATGGATTCTTTACCAACTGAGCTATCAGGGAAGCCCTATAGCCTGATAATTAATTCATGTTTGTTCAGTTCAGTGTTTCACTGATCTATTGATCAGAGTTTGCCGAATACAAATATTCTTTCATTATTGATATTGCTAATACATGTTTTACTAGCAGTTGAACCAATAAGAAATAGCTCAAAATATGGAAAATGACTAATTATCGGGCTTTACTAACAGAATGGGCAAATGCAACAAACTTGATCTCACAGCAAATCTTTGAAAATGAATGTAAAAATAAGGATTAAATCCTTAGCCAAACTGGAAAAAGGGGCTTTGCAGGTGGCACTAGTGGTAAAGAACCTGCCTGCCAGTGCAGGAGACATAAGAGACACGG
This sequence comes from Okapia johnstoni, assembly GCA_024291935.2. Classification (NCBI taxonomy): domain Eukaryota; kingdom Metazoa; phylum Chordata; class Mammalia; order Artiodactyla; family Giraffidae; genus Okapia; species Okapia johnstoni. Next base: position 18,966,544 of record CM044320.1, on the reverse strand, counting down.
GTTCGATCCCTGGGCCATGAAGATTCCCTGAGGAAGATCCTCTGGAGGAAGAAATGTCAACCCACTCCAGTTTCCTTGCCTGGGGAATCCCATGGACAGAGAAGCCTGGAGGGCTACAGTCCACAGAGTCAGACACGACTGAAGCAATTTGGCCGGCATACATACTGGAAAAGAAAGAATGCCATCAGGAAAACAGAAATGTTTAGGTATGTCTGAAAGATAGTCATCTTCCAGGACTGAACTGAGGAAGGAAATCTGGCTCAAAGGTAGACACTAGATATAGCGGGTGATACGGGTGAGATTCACTCTTAAGACTCTTTTAACTCATAATTAATGAAAATAACAAGGAATATGGAGCCAAGAATGATGACTAGGGTGACAGCTTGAAGATGGAATGTAAAGCAGTCAAGCAGGTTTGCTCTGTTTCCACCCCTTCTATGCAAACACACACACACACAGCCAAGTGGTAAACAGTTCAACATCTGGTTCCACACTGAAGAAGTCAGTATGAATAACTGGGTCACAGTCCTCCAGGTGGCTGGCAACACCCAGAAGAAATGGAAAAACCCCAGCGGAAATGACCAGAAGAGTCTGTTCTGGTGGATTCCAGCTCTGTCCACTGCAACAGAGGAGGCAGGCAGGGGTAGATTTAAAGTGTCTGCGCTTAGGGAAAGAGGAAGTCTCAAATGCAGAGATAAGCCTGCAATCAAGACTAACAGAGCACACAGGAAAAAAAATATCATTAAAGAGAGGGACCAAGCAGGACAGCAGTAAGGAAAACAAACAAACAAAAAAACCCACAGATATTGAAAGCAAGGAAAGAATCAATGACTATATGTGATATAATTGCCTATATTCAAAATTCACGAGAGGTTAGGTGACAGACTAGTCAAGTTAATAAACAAGTTTACCAGATAAAAGATTACTAAAGGATTTAAAATAATGCTCAGCACATGGTAAGTACTGTGTAAATCTCACCCTTTTATGCAGAAATGAAGCTTAAAAAAAAGTTCACAAAGTCTCAAAGAGCTTTGAAAGAAAAACATAAGCGTTACTGAAGTACATAACGAAGATATAATAAATGGAGTGATAAAACATTTTAAGAAAGAGAAGAATAAACATTGTGAAGATATTTTCTTCCTGACTTCTTCTATCCATTCAGTGAAATCTCAATCCAAAATCAGACAAGAACGGTTCCGTGAAATTTACAAATTAATCCTTAAATATATCCAAAAGATTAAGTGAGTGGTCATCATGCCCACTAAGAATAACCATCCCAGTTCAAAGAATTAAGAATTCTAGATATGACATGAAAAGTCTTTTTCCAGTGCATTGCTGAGCCAGCAAAAATCAAAGGAAGTGCTTAGAAATTTAACAAAATAAAGTGGAAGCAATCACGGAGACAAGTAAAGCCTGAGATCGGGATCCCACCTAAGGGGATCTGTCCAATCAGGAGAATCTTGAGCTTCTGTTTTATAGCCCACGAGTAAAACGGACTGACTCAAAACCAAGTACTCACTCAACTTCGTTGTGAAAAATCAGGGGTCAACCTGGAGATGAGTTAATGGGAACACAACCCTCCACACGCACAGGCACCTGAAATACGAGAAGGCTACACTCACATTGTGATGGTGAACTGCAAACAAACAAGCAAAACACAAAACAAATGAAACACACAAACAAAAACTTCCCTCCTCAGAAAAAGGATGGACAGATTTATAATAGGTTGCAACCTTAGACATGAGTGGAGAGAAAAAGTACTCTCCACTGAGAACTCATAATCACAAGTGAACGTTTCTCAGTTGTGTTCGACTCTTTGCAACCCCACGGACTCTGGCCCACCAGGCTCCTCTGTCCATGGGATTCTCCAGGCAAGAATACTGGAGTGGGTAGCCATTCCCTTCTCCAGGGGATCTTCCCAGCCCAAGAATTGAACCCAGGTCTCCCACATTGCAGGTGGTTTCTTTACTGTCTGACCACCAGGGAAGCCCTAACCACAAACCAGCCTTCAAACACATTTGCTACATTTAGTCCTCAAAACCTCAACCTGAGAATTTATTTAAAGAGATAGCTTCAGTTGCCTCTAAGGAGCAAAAAAGAGAACCTCTGTGGAGGAAATTAACTTGAACACAGATGCCAGAGAATACCCATAGATGAATTGTTTGGAACTGGAAGTTACAGAAGAAATCACAAATGCACATATGCAGACACACAGACACAGACACACACACACACACCACCGCACAGATGCACACAAATGAAGAACTAAGTTGCCACAAGTAAACAACCAATGTAAATAAAAGGCAATAATCTAATACTTAGTTTTTTGGATTTTTAGATAATTTATTTATTTTGGCTGCACTAAGTCTTCCTTGCTTAGTGGAGACTTCTCTCTAGTTGTAGCTAACTGAGACTATACTCTAGTTGTGGTGTGAGGGCTTCTCATTGTGGTGGCGTCTTTTGGGGCACATGCTCTAGGGCATGAGGACTTCAGTAATTGCAGCTCCCAGGCTCTAGAGCACTGGCTCAGTAGTTGTGGCACACGGGCTTAGTTGCTCAGCAATATGTGGGATTTTCCTGGATAAGGGATCGAATCCATGTCCTCTGCATTGGCAGGGGGACAGTTATCCAATGTGTCACCAGGGAAGTCCCTGTTTTTGTTTTTTCCTGCTTGCTTGGAAGGATGGAAAGATGCTAGAGAAGGGAATGAAGGCAGGAACACCATGATGGATCAAGAAATGTGTGTTAATTATGTATCCATTGGGAATTCAGATGCTCTTAGTAATATAGGCAGGACATCTTTGCTTTCAAAGAGATGATCATTGCACTAAAGAAATAATAATGCACGTGTTAAAATAACATAGAAGCCCCAAAGATATGAGCCCCAAAGGATGTAGCATGAACTGCTATGGCCTGCAAGACTCAGAAGAAGCAGGAACTTGAGTTGCACCCAGAAGAAACAGGATTTGCACAGTATCAGAGAAGTGGGGGGATTTTTCAGGAAGTAGGAGGAAAAACCAAGGTGAAAATTCTACAGCAGTAGGGACAGCTCTTGAACTATCACTGGATACTTCCACAGAAAAGAATGACCAGAAAATGCTTCTAAAGGAAAAAAATTGGCAACACCCAGGAAATAGACTAGAAGAGAGCAGGAAACCATGTATATCCCTGTATATACAGTGCTATATATACAGTGCTATATAGCAAACTAATTAATTGATCACTTAAAGTCTGCCTATAAAATAAATAAATAATGGAAAATAATCACCAGCTAATTGTTCTTTTTTTTAAGGCTCTATTATCCAACTTATATCTCAGCTGCACGGTGTGGGAGTGGCATCTGTGCAGCAATGGAGCAACTCTGAGGAGATCCCCCACATCCAAGGGCAAAGGAGAAGCCCCAACAAGTCAGTAGGAGGGGCGAAATCACATTTAGAACCAAACCACATACCTGCCATAGATGCTCAGAAGGCTCAAACAAACCTTGTGTGCACCAGGACCAAGAGGCCCCACAGAGACTGAGACAGAACTGTGTTTGAGTGTCTCTTGTGGAGGTATGGGTCAGCAGTGGACTGCCGCAGGGGCAGGGGTTCTGGTTGCAGCAGATTTGGGTATGGCATAAGTCCTCTAGGAGAAGGTCACCATTAACCCCACAATAGACCCACCAGAACTTACACAGGACTGTGGAAACAGACTCTTGGAGGGCACAAGCAGAACTTTGTGCACACCAGGACCCACGAGAAAGGAGCAGTGACCCCACAGGAGACTGACCCAGACTTGCCTGTGAGTGTTCAGGAATCTCAGGCAGAGGCGTGGGTTGGCAGGGGCCTGCTGCAGGGTTGCAGGCACTGAGTGTAGCAGTACATGCATGGGATCTTTTGAAGGAGGTCACCATTATCTTCATTACCTCCACCATAGTTTGGCCCCAGGTAAATAACAGGGAGGGAACACAGCCTCACCCATCAACAGAAAACTGGATTAAAGATTTACTGAGCATGGCCCCGCCCATCAGAACAAGACCCAGTTTCCCCTTCAGTCAGTCTCTCCAATCAGGAAGATTTCATAAGCCTCTTATCCTTCACCATCAGAGGGCAGACAGAATGAAAACCACAATCACAGAAAACTAACCAATCTAATCACATGGACCACAGCCTTGTCTAACTCAATGAAACCATGAACCATGGCATGTAGGGCCACCCAAGACAGATGGGTCATGGTGGAGAGTTCTGACAGAATGTGGTCCACTGGAGAAGGGCATGGTAAACCACTTCAGTATTCTTGCCTTGAGAACCCCATGAACAATATGAAAAGGCAAAAAGATAGGACACTGAAAGACGAACTCCCCAGGTCAGTAGGTGCCCAATATACTACTAGAGATCAGTAGAGAAATAACTCCAGAAAGAATGAAGGGATGGAGCCAAAGCAAAAACAACACCCAGTTGTGGAAGTGATTGGTGATAGAAGTAAAGTCCGATGATGTAAAGCACAATACTGCATAGCAACCTAGAATGTTAGGTCCATGAATCAAGGCAAATTGGAAGTGGTCAAACAGGAGATGGCGAGAGTGAACATCGACATTTTAGGAATCAGTGAACTAAAATGGACTAGAATGTGTGAATCTAACTCTGATGACCATTATATCTACTACTGTGGGCAAGAATCCCTTAGAAGAAATGGAGTAGCCATCATAGTCAATAAAAGAGTCCAAAATGCTGTATTTGGATGCAGTCTCAAAAACGACAGAATGACCTCTGTTTGTTTCCAAGGCAAACCATTCAATATCACAGTAATCCAAGTCTATGCCCCAATCACTAATGCTGAAGAACCTGAAGTTGAACATTTCTATGAAGACCTACAAGACCTTCTAGAACTAACACCCCCAAAAGATGTCCTTTTCATTGTAGGGGACTGGAATGCAAAAGTAGGAAATCAAGAAATACCTGGAGTAACAGGCAGATTTGGCCTTGGAGTACAGAATGAAGCAGGGCAAAGGCTAATAGAGCTTTGCCATGAGAACGCACTGGTCATAGCAAACATCCACTTCCAACAACACAAGAGAAGACTCTACACACAGACATAACCAGAAGCTCACCACCAGATGATCAGTTTCAGAACTGATTATATTCTTTGCAGCCAAAGATGGAGAAGCTCTATACAGTCAGCAAAAACAAGACCGGGAGCTGACTGTGGCTCAGATCATAAACTCCTTGTTGCCAAATTCAGACTTAAATTGAAGAAAGTAGGGAAAACCACTAGACCATTCAGGTATGACCTAAATCAAATCCCTTACAATTATACAGTGGAAGTGAGAAATAGATTCAAGGGATTAGACCTGACAGACAGAGTGCCTGATGAACTATGGATGGAGGTTTGTGACATTTGTGACAGGAGGCAGTGATTAAGACCATCCCCAAGATAAAGAAATGCAAAAAGGCAAAATGGTTGTCTGAGGAGGCCTTACAAAGAGCTGAGGAAAGAAGAGAAGTGAAAAGGAAAGCCTCTTGATGAAGGTGAAAAAGGTGGTCCCATCACTTTAGTATTAGTAAATCTCGGTTGTCAGTGTGTGTCCTCCTCCCAGATCTGGAGGGAGGACCACACTCATTATTTCATTAAGGTTTGTAGAGCTGAAGGCCCTGCCACAGCGTGAATGAGATCTCGTGTATTAATCTGCCTTCTTTCATGGACACCCCTCCTCTCTCTCCCAGTTGTCAAATATTAAAGCTGAATCACAAATAATTTGAATTTGAGGGCTCAGTTCAACTCAGTTCAGTTGCTCAGTCATGTCCGACTCTTTGAGACCCCATGGACTGCATGTTTTGGGCTCCAAAATCACTGCAGATGGTGATTGCAGCCATGAAATTAAAAGACGCTTACTCCTTGGAAGGAAGGTTATGACCAACCTAGATAGCATATTAAAAAGCAGAGACATTACTTTGCCAACAAAGGTCCATCTAGTCAAGGCTATGGTTTTTCCAGTGGTCATGTATGGATGTGAGAGTTGGATGGTGAAGAAAGCTGAGTGCCGAAGAATTGATGCTTTTGAACTGTGGTGTTGGAGAAGACTCTTGAGAGTCCCTTGGACTGCAAGGAGATCCAACCAGTCCATCCTAAATGAGATCAGTCCTGGGTATTCACTGGAAGGACTGATGTTGGAGCTGAAACTCCAATACTTTGGCCACCTCATGTGAAGAGTTGACTCATTGGAAAAGACCCTGATGCTGGGAAGGACTGGGGGCAGGAGGAGAAGGGGACGACAAAGATGAGATGGTTGGATGGCATCACCGACTCGATGGACATGGGTTTGGGTAAACTCCGGGAGTTGGTGATGGACAGCGAGGCCTGGCGTGCTGCGATTCATGGGGTTGCAAAGAGTCGGACACGACTGAGCGACTGAACTGAACTGAACTGAATACTAAAGCAACCGGCTCAGACTGTCATTACCCAAGACATCCACAGGGTGGCAGTAACACTGAGTTAAAAGTAAATTCACGGTTGAATTCTAAGAAATGCTTCTTCAATGGCTGGTGTTTACATATTTCTCTTCCCCCGCCTTTACGATGTCACCGAGGCCAGAGAAGCTGGGAGAACAAAGGCGGTACAAACAGCAGAGCAGTGATGACGACGCCCACGAGGGAACTGACTAGGAGCTACTCCCTTTTGCAATCCTCTCAGTCCTGCGAAGGAGCTTTACCATCCTAGTCCTCATTTTACATAAGAAACGAGGAAGAGAGAAATGAATTATCTCAAGTAGCAGAGATACTAAGCGATCCAGCCAGAATTCAGAATTTTGTGTCTCTGGTCAAAGTCCATGGTCCCTTCACTACACTTGCAGGGAGAACGGAAGAAAACCATTTTGATTGACAAAGGGACCTTCCTTCCTAACCACCCTTTTTGATATAGAAATGAGATGTGGGATCCTTTTCTTTATAACAAAAGGGCTTTTAAAAGATTTGATTCCATTTTAGCACAGTTCAGTTCAGTCGTTCAGTCGTGTCCGACGACTCTGCGACCCCATGGACTGCAGCACGCCAGGCTTCCCTGTCCATCACCAACTCCCAAAGCTTGCTCAAACTCATGTCAATCAAGCTGGTGATGCCGTCCAACCATCTCATCCCCTGTCGCCCCTTTCTCCTCCCATCTTCAATCTTTCCCATATCAGGGTCTTTTCCAATGAGTCGGTTCTTCGCATCAGGTGGCCAGTGTATTGGAGTTTCAGCTTCAGCATCAGTCCTTTCGATGAATATTCAGGACTGATTTCCTTTAGGATTGATTTCTGTTTTAGCACAAGACAATACAAACAACTTTCCCAGACACTGTTAAATAGTGCAGTGACAGCTATAGCAGTTTCAGCTTTGATGTCTGAGTCACTCGTATGTGTTTCCTGCCACTTCCGTGCAGCAGGGACATTTTTGTCATTGCTGTTAATCTTAATCAAGGTACTTTGAATTAGAAGCAAAAGAATTTATTCAAACCTGACTGAAAGGGGGAAAAAGGATGATTTTTCAGTGGAACAAAGGTGTATTTCAAAGAATCCAAAGATGAGTTTTTTCCATTGTTCGATCGGTCAGTGGGGTCTGACTCTTTGCAACCCCATGGACTGCAGCACACCAGGCTTCCCTGTCCCGTCACTGTATCCCAGAGTTTGCTCAAACTCATGGCCATTGAGTTGATGATGCCATCCATCTATCTCGTCCTCTGTCTCCCCCTTCTCCTCTTGCCCTCAATCTTTCCCAGCATCAAAGAAGTTTTTTTTTTTTTTTTAGGTGATACAGAAGGTTAAAGTCAAGAACCAGAAAACCATTAGGGGACTTCACTGGCAGTCCAGTGGTTAAGACTTTGACTTCCAGTGCAGAGGTGGAGGTTCAATCCCTGGTTGGGGCCCTAAGATCCCACATGCCTTGCTGCTCAAAATTAAACAGAAGCAGTATTGTAGCAAATTCAACAAAGATTTTAAAACTGGTCCACATAAAAAAATATCATTTTAAAATGAAAGAAAAGAAAATCTTTAGGATTTATGGCAATCACTCAATCAATCACTCATAGTCATTCTTTTTCTCTCTACTTTCTCTAGCCCATGGTTTTTTTGGCATGTCTGGGCTACTGCCTTTTTTTAAATTTATTTATTTTAATTGGAGGATAGTTACTTTACAATATTGTGATGGTTTTTGCCATACATCAACATAAATCAGCCACGGGTATACATGTGTCTCGCCCATCCTGAACCCCCTTCCCACCTCCCTCTTCACCTTATCCCACAGAGTTGTCCCAGAGCACTGGCTTTGGGTGCCTTGCTTCATGCATTGAACTTGCACTGGCCATCTATTTTACATGTGGAAGAATTGATGCTTTTGAACTGTGGTTGGAGAAGACTCTTGAGAATCCCTTGGACTGCAAGGATATCCAACCAGTCCCTCCTAAAGGAGATCAGTCCTGGGTGTTCACTGGAAGGACTGATGCTGAAGCTGAAACTCCAATACTTTGGCCACCTGATGTGAAGAGCTGACTCATTTGAAAAGACCCTGATGCTGGGAAAGATTCAGGGCAGGAGGAGAAGGGGACGACAAAGATGAGATGGTTGGATGGCATCACCTACTCAATGGACATGGGTTTGGGTAAACTCCCGGAGTTGGTGATGGACAGGGAGGCCTGGTGTGCTGCGGTTCATGGGGTCACAAAGAGTCAGACACGACTGAGCAACTGAACTGAACTGAATGTACATGTTTCAATGCTATTCTCTCAAATCATCCCACCCTCTCCTTCTCTCACTGAATCCAAAAGTCTATTCTTTACATCTGTGTCTCCTTTGCTGCCCTGCATGTAGGATCATGATTACCATCTTTCTAAATTCCATATGTATGTGTTAATATACAGTATTTGTCTTTCTCTTTCCGACTCACTTCGCTCTGTATAACTGGCTTTCCCTTCTTCTCTAGACCCCACAGCTCCTGCATTCACACACCCTCAGCTCCAGCGGCTAGCAGAGACTGGCCAACATCTTTCAATTCAGATTCCTAACCTCTGAGAAAAAGAATCCAACTTGGTGGGACTATGGCTATGGCGTAACTAAGTACAAATAAGGGTGATGGTTATCTAAGAAGGATGCTCTGAGCCAAGCAGCTATCCTAGAAAATGCATGTCATCACTGGCTAAATAACTTTCTGGGGAATCTGAAAGAATATCAGGATGAAATTCTAAACCATTTGACATTTCACACTTCCCTCTATGTAGATGGTGGTAACTATCAAACCATAATTTGGGACATAGATTTTGATAGGTTTTCAAAATACTTAAAGATCAAAATTAGAAATTCTGAATTTAAACTTACAATATCTGTACCTCAACTTGCCCATTTTAAAAATGGATTGTAAAAATTAAAATGTACTTTGACCATAGATCAAATAGCAATACACTTAAAATGACAAAATTTCATTTAAATTTGACATACAGAAAGATATCTGACTAAAGTTGGAATAAAGTTGGAGTCACTGACTAAAGTTGGAGTCATTTACAAAAAGCGCATCTTTCCTGGAAAACGATCTCTAAATAATAAGTTGGATCTAACAAGGATATTTGATATCTTGATTAGAACCAGGTTAGTGAAAAAAATTTTAAGTGACACTCTTAGGTTGTTAAGAACCATTTATCCTATTTAGTAAAAGGAAAAGTAAAAGGTACCAATTCATTACAAATGTGCAGTACTATCAGAAGCTAAGTTAAATGCTGTTTATATCAGTGATTTTCAAACTGTAACGCACTTCAGAATTGCTTGGATTTCTTGCTAAAACAAGAAAGGCTGTCTGCCTCTCCTTCTCCAGTTTCTGACTCTTTAGGTCAGTCTAGGGTCTATACTTTGTAATTTGCATTTCTAAAAGTTCCCAGATGGTGATGCTGCTGCTGATTTAGGGGTTACTCTTTGAAACCTCCTGCTCTAAACTCAGGAGTGAAGAACCATTTCTTCTCCCTTCCTTTCTCCCTTCTTTTCTTTTTCTTTCCTTCTTCCTTCCTTTCTTTCTCACATATTTTTTGGTGTATGTGAAAACATGTAAGTTTTCCTCCCTTAGCACATTTCATCCATCCAATACTGATGTGTGTCTGTGTGTGCTCAGTCGTGTCTGACTCTCTGTCTGACTTACTTCATTTAGTATGGTAACCTCTGGGTCCAACCATGTTGCTGCAGATGGCATTATTTCACTCTTTTTTATGGCTGAATAGTATTTCATTGTGTATATATACCACATCTTCTTTTTTATGGGCTAATTCATCTGGCAACTTTTTTCTTTAATCAAGACCTTGTTGGAAGACCTAATTAGGGAAAACTAAGATGTGGGGAAATTTTGTTTTTCATAACCTAGTCTCCATCTTTTTCCCACATTGCTTGAATAATTTTTTAGTCCTTCTGCTATTAGATTCTCCTCCTGCGGTGGGGGTGGGAATCTGACCCTGAACTTTTATAGCATCATTGCTCATCTTCTCTGACTCTGCTTTATAAAGGAGTCTGTTTTGTAGTATAACATAGTCTCTGTTGTGTTGTCAATGATTTAAATGATAATAACCCTCCTCAGCTGTTTGATCATCTGCCTTTGAATTGCTATTTTGATTTTTTTTTTGTTTCATTCTTCATTTGATTCTGCTTAGGCACCTGTATATTGCTCCAGAAATTATGTCCCCAAGTAATAACAGTAAGTTATACCTTTACTGGGCTTCCCAGGTAGCTCAGCTGGTAAAGAATTCATCTGCAATGCAGGAGACCCCAGTTCAATTCCTGGGTTGGGAAGTTTCCCTGGAGAAGGGATAGCTACCCACTCCTGTATTCTTGGGCTTCCCTGGTAGCTCAGACAGTAAAGAATCTGCCTGAAATGCAGGAGACCTGGGTTCCATCTCTGGATCGGGAAGATCTCCTGGAGAAGGAAATGGCTACCCACTCCAGTATTCTAACCTAGAGAATCCCCATGGACAGAGGAGCCTGGCAGACTACAGTCCATGAGGTCACAAAGAGTCAGACATGACTGAGCAACTAAGCACACACATTTACCTTGACTGTCACGATGTTCACGTGTAATATTGCATAAAGCTCTTTATTGCTTCTGGAAGGTAGATCTTTAGAACACCCCTGTACTCTACCCTTGATATTCAGAGACTGCTGTGCTGTATCATTACTAACTTAGTTTTATGAGGTTCTCCTAAGCTATTGAAGTTTTGTCACACTCTTTTACAAGTAATAAAGGTTGCAACTATAAGAAAAGTGCAAAACTAATCCACATACCTTCACTCAGATTCACTTAATAACATTTTACCCCCATTTGCTTTGTAACTCTCTCTCTTTTTGCCTGAACTGTTTCAGGATAAATTACATACAGCATGGCCTTTTATCCCTAAACTTTTCAGTGTGTATTTCCTAAGAATCATGACAATCTCTTAACATGACAATGACCACAGCACACTTATCAACTTCAACATAAAGTCATTTAAATTTTATAGTCATCCTCATCAATTCATTCAGTCTTACATTATTAATTCTTGTCCTGCTTGAATCCAGTTTTTCCATTACAGCTCTGAAAATTTTTACCCAATTCTGTGGCATGATCTTAAAGTACCAAAACCTTGTATTATAGAGTTCTTGTCTGAATCTTTTCCATGATTCTCTCTGAAGATGAAGCATTTTTGCAAAAACATCGGTATAAAACAATAACTGTCTGTAAATGACCAAAAGACTTCTAAAATGGCTGAGTTCAAGATCTGATAGGAGTTCATTTGGTAAGGAAATTCGGTTAGTTTTGTGGCATACAATAATTTAAGACAATAATTAGACAATGAGGGTATTGATATACCCTCTGAACTTCGATTTCTGGAATACCTACCTATATCACTAACTTATATCCATACACATATAACCTAAGATTTATAATCACTTCTTATTTGACAATGTTTCCCATGTGATTTAACATGCCAAATCCAAATAAACCTAATTAGTTTAGCATTTTCTTTACAGAGTGATAGATAAACCTTTTGAGAATTTCCAGGGGCCCTCTGGGAAATCTCAAAGTTAGTTTGAGGTCAAAAAGACTCCATTTAGATTTGATTTGGGAAGTCGTAAAAAAAAAAATGACAGAAGATTTGAACATTCGATTAAATAGGATCACAGGTCATGACATAATGCTTAATTATCTATTTAGCGAAAGTGACAATAGAAGATATTAAAGGCAAATATGGAAGGTTACATAGCTGTGAACAAAATTTAGCTTTTTTAGTATTGAGAAGACTCATTTTCTAAGGTAATCAAAGATCTAATAAAGACAACAAGAATCACAGGAAATTATTTTGTTAAAACACAGAATCTTTGCTTTCCAGGGTGAGTACCTAAAAGCCAACAAAACAAAACCAAAAAGTTTTCAACATCTTTTAGTCAGAGAAAATAGTCTACCAACAAAACTGCCTTTTTAACAGACAACGCTTTAGTTGCTCTGTCGAGTCCATTTCTGTGACCCCTTGGGCTGTAGCCTGCCAGGCTCCTCTGTCCATGAGATTTCCCAGGCAAGAATACTGGAGTGGGTGGCTTCACTCCCTTCTCGAGGGAATCTTCCCGACCCAGGGATCAAATCCAAGTCTCGTGCATTGCAGGCAGATTCTTTACCATCTAAACCACCAGGGAAGCCCAGAAACAAAAACATATACTAATTTTGTACCAGTGTACTTTTTATATTTTGATCAGCACTTTGGCCACCTTATGTGAAGAGCTGTCTCATTGGGAAAGACCCTAATGCTGGGAAAGATTGAAGGCAAGAGGAGAAGGGGGTGGCGAAGGATGAGATGGTTAGATAGCATCACCGACTCAATGGACATGAATGTGAACAAACTCTAGAAGTTAGTGGAGGACAGAGAAGCCTGGTATGTTGCAGCCCATGGGGTCTCAAAGAGTCGGACACGATTTAGCAACTAAACAACAACAACTTTTGATATTAAGGTTCATTCTTTACAAATATAATTCCAATCATATCCAGGTTTACCACACATAAAATTCATTTCCAGGATTCCTTTTCCACAAACCGTCTATGAAGTTCTTTCTATCCATTTAGGTTTTGTCCCATATTGTCCTTTGTTTTTCTCTAACAGCCAGTCATTCTACTTCTGAACAAAATTTCTTCCTTTTTCTCTTATAAAGAGTATGTTCTTCATAGCTTTCCTTATCCTAAAAGCATTCTACTCTCCTTACCACTCTTTGTTCTTAATATTTTTATTTATTTATTTGGCTGCACCAAGTCTTGGTTGAGACATGTGGGTTCTAATTCCCTGACCAGGGATCAGACCTGGGCCCTCTGCATTGGCAGTGTGGAGTCTTAGCTCCTGGACCACCAGGGAAATCCCCCCCACTTACTTTTTATACACAGTTGTTTTCTTTCACTATTATTACTTCTAGTATTTTTAATTAAATGTATCAATTAGCATGCTTAACCCTTAGAAACCTTACGTTCTAGTGAAAACTGAGAGGTAAGCAATAACGGGCTGGTTGTTACACCAGCATTCTGTGCACTGGCAAGCTTATAAATACCCTTAATAATTTCCAGAAGTGGAATCTTTTCAGTAAACTTTTCAGCGTGGCAGATGTGTTTGCTATTATACCCAAACATCTCTAATTCTTCTACAGCAAGAATCCCAAAGTAGATAAACGTATATTCAGTTTTTAACTTTTCAGTGTTTTGTTTGGAAAGGACCTAGATGTTCAATGACTATCCATCATTTAACTTAACTCAGTGTAACTATGGGCTTCCCAGGTGGCTCAGTGGGGAAAGAAACTGCCTGCAGTGCAGGAGACACCAGAGATATGGGTTTGATTCCTGGGTTGGAAAGATCCCCCGGAGGAGGGCACAGCAACCCACTCGAGCATTCCTGCCTGGAGAATCCCATGGACAGAGGAGCCTGGCGGGCTACATACAGTCCATGGGGGTCACAGAGTCAGACATGATGGAAGTGACTGAGCGCAGGACAGCACAGCACAGCATAACTATAAAGTTTCAAGCCAATAAAAATATTTTGGAAACTATCTTTAAGCAATTATGTTAGATTACTCATGAAAATTTCACGAGACATTGAACAGCTTAACCGTCTTCTTATCTTTTTCGCTGACAAATTCTGGAACGGTGATAACATAAGCTTTTTTGACTTTAATAAACCTAAGTAGAATAAAAGTTCTATGTCTGCATTATGATGTTGACAGCTCTGAGGACATGTTTGCTTAAACTAAACAAACAAAACTTAAACTAGCTTTTATTTATTAAAGATTATTCTTTATCGCTTGAACCTGAGAAACATTTGAGTTAGTTTCTATATTTCTGAGAGGACATACTTGATTTGTAGAAACACTTACTTTTCTTCAAGCTGATTAAATAGAGCTCCTTTACAAATTCCTGTTGGCAAACCCTCTACAGGTAGAAAATTTATCTATTTATCTATCTATATAAATAAATATACATAAACATACAGAAGGATATGAAGATCTTGCAGCTTTAATTTTTAAATTTTAACCACGAGACAGGTCCTTTTATTTTTCTTCAGATCAGGATCATCTCCCTGAAGTTTACATTTCAAACAGATGGCTCTGGATTCCTAGAGAAGACAGGGTCAAAATTTACACCTCAAAGGCACAAAGAAAAGACTTTTTCTCCACGAAAGAGTTTTGTTTCCAATGTCCTGATCTTTTACAGGATCTGCAAGCCTTCTGAGATGAATGGGAAAGGTTTGGAGATTGTTTAAAAAAAAAACGATTGGTGGGCTTTGAATTGTTTCTAGTGTTGCATTTCTATTATTGTAAAACAAAATACAGTTGTTTCTAATTCCTCAAAGAATTGGGTTGCAACCTGAAAGGTATCAAGAGGCTGATTCAACCATTCAACTTATTTCTTTATATCAGGGAGAAGATTTCCAATAAAGATGGAAATCAAAAAAATCCTATGTTCTAGAGGTGGAGCTGTGTGTCTTTGGACTGTTTTACTAAATCCTTTCACAATAGCTCCAGGATGTTTTCTTTCCTTCTGAATATATTGTTCCATTTTAGCTTGGAAAAGAAAACCTTAAAAAGTTTCTATCAAGCTCTGAATATCAGTTTCCATCATCTGATCATAAAGCTCATTTTATATTTCACATGATCTTTTCATTTTTGATGTTCAGTATTAGTAACACATAAAACATCTACCATGTTTTGTATCAGATAAGACAACACTGATGTAGATGCTGACAGATGATTCATCTTGTAAACAGATGATGCAAACTTACAGTATCAATAAGCACAGTACAGTACCATAGAAAAAATTTAAAAATTTTTTCAAATATCTTATTATCTGGTTTAGCTAGGACAAATAGTAAATATTTCTGGCTGTATTGAACTTATTAATTTTTTTTTCCTTTTAAACCAAGGCCATACTCATAAAGTGACTCACAACCAAAACCAATAAGCCTTTTATGGCCTAACCATGAATACAAGAGGTGTCCCTAAAGAAGGCTGGAAAGTTACCTCTTCCAAAATCCAGAACCACTCCCAAGGATAACCAAAAGAAAGCAAAGGCTTAGACAATTCCCACGAGAGCGGGCAACAGTCAGTAGGATGCTACTGCAAGTGGGGTGCAATCCACATTTCTATCCAGCCATATTCTGGGGGCCCCAAACCTGCTGGCTGAGCTGCCTACACAGACAAGAACTGACCACCTCCCTCCCTCTCTCTCTCTTGACCAAACACTACAGACAGAGATCCAGAAAGCTGACTTCGGTAAGAACTTTTGCCCCTTGTCAGCTTCTGCCGGTTTCCCCAGGATCCCATCTGCAGGCTCCAGAGTGAGTAGAGTTCCCTCTGAATGACCAGAAAGTATAGAAGAAGAAAAATAATCCCCCCCACCCCCGGCCCTTCTGGGTTCTTGGCCGAGAATCCCTATTCTCTACAGCACCTCATAAACAGATAAGCTTATCTAGGTTTAAAGTTTTCCACTGTGGCTGCTATAATTCAAGATTATCTTTCATAAGATTAACTTACTTTTTCAAACAAACACAACTTCTGGGCCAGTAATTTTTATATGTAGAGTTAGCCAGAGACCCAGATGGAGGAGTCCCAGATTCTCTGGACTTGAAGGAACCCCTTTTCTCTTCTTCTTCCTCTTGAAAAAAACAATTTTTTAAAAAAATTAATCTGAGACCTCACACTGGACTCAGTCTTGTTTAAAACAGACTCAGTTCAACCCCGGACCCAGTCGGGTTTAAGAGGGATCCAAGCCAATTTCAGACGCAGACCAGTAAAAAGAAAGAGTCTGAGAGCCCATAATGCAGAAGTTACAGAGTTCATGTATCTTGGATGGACCTGCCCACAACCATACTCATGTTAGTGGAGGTCACATTCAATTGACACCTCTTTTTCTGGACTTACAACCCCTTAACTTCGCCTTCTAGTGATCTAATTTCTGTGCCTATGAATCAAATAGCATTAGCTCTATGAGTCTGCTCAGAAAATGGGCTATTCTTTGTTACCAGGTAAGTTCTCTTCACTTACCGAGAAAGCAGGGAGTAGTGACCAACACACACAATGAGCTCAACAGGTACCCATGCCTGTGTACTGCTCTTTGCTCCCGAGGGCTATTGTAGGTGTTTGCGGGGGTGGGGGTCTCCTTCAGATCACACAACTGACATCAGAACTGTTAAAAGATACACCGAGGAAAGTTAAAAGTTGTAGAGTTTATTTGGGCAAAATTCGATTCAAATTGGGCAGTGCTAAACCAGAAATGGTTAGGACCTCTCCACCTACAAGGAGCTGGGGAAAAGACTTTTACAGAGAAGATCCGGAAACAAAGCAAGGAAACTGATTGGCTGTAGCTTTAGCGGTTGGCTTATCGGAAAAGCCTAGGTGGCTGTTTGTGATTGGCTATGTTAGGTTTTAATTTCTTAACCTTGAGGCGCTTCAGGCTTAAGTTTTGATTTGCTTACATTTATTTGTTGTTATTCAGTCACTAAACCGCGTCCAACTCTCTGCAACGCCATGGACTGCAGCACGCCAGGCTTCCCTGTCCTTCACTGTCTCCCGGAGTGTGCTCAAACTCATGTCCATTGAGTCAGCGATGCCATCCAACCAATCTCATCCTCTGTCACTCCCTTCTCTTCCTGCCTTCAATCTTTCCATGCATCAGGGCTTTTTCCAGTGAGTCGGCTCTTTGCATCAGGTGGCCAAAATATTGGAGCTTCAGCTTCAGTAAGGCATTAAAGCCACTTCAGTCTAATAGTCTGTGTGTTTAGGGACCTTAAGGGGCTTAAGCAAAAACATAGGGTCAACTGGTGGGAAGTAATGTGAGTTGCTCACCTGTCAAATCTTCAGCCAGGCCTCTTCATCCTTAGAGGCACCACCTTCTTCCTTTTCTTCTCGCCCCTTGGGTCAGAGTCTCCCGCTCACATCCATCTATGTTTGGGGGAAGAGTGAGAAGGTGGTATATTCTTCCCTGTTCTTTATCCACCCTTGACCTTCTCCCATTACCTGGGAAAGGATTAGACTGTAGCTCCATCCCTTTACAAATACCAGTTTATTTATTATTTCCTAAAAACCATTTCCCAAATAAAGCATAGAAAGTTCTCCAGTGATGAGCACTTTCATGGTAACAACAAATAACCATCTTCTGAGCAGACTTGTAGAGCTAATGCTATTTGACTCATAGGCAGAAATTAGGTCACTGGAGGGTTGAGTTAAGGGGCTGTAAGACAAGAAAAAGAGGTGCCAATTGGACGTGACCTTCACTAAGATGTGAGTGAGTACTTCAAAGCATATGTTAGGTTTTTCATCACAAGCACTCATTGGGAGCTCAGTCATGGAATGTTGATCTTTCTCAAAAGCATGATGAAAGAAAAGCAATCGTACTGATACCCCCTAAACTGTACACATGTGTGTGTGTATGCTCAGTCGCTCAGCCAAGTCCGACTCTTTGCAACCTCAGGCTCCTCTGTCCATGGAATTTTCCAGGCAAGATACTGAAGTGGGTTGCCATTTCCTACTCCAGGGGATCTTCCTGACCCAGGGATCGAACCCACATCTCTTGCAACTCCTGCATTGGCAGGTAGATTCTTTACCACTGTGCCAACTGGGAAGCACAAAGTAAAATAAACAGCTGTCCTGTAAATGTGTCCTCTCTGGTGAGGAGGAAGATAGACAAACATTTACTGAATACTTTACCTGTGACAGGTATTACTCTAACACTTGTGTACCCTGTCTTGTTTAATCATCACAACAGCCTTATAAAAGCAGTGCTTCTATTAACCCCACTTTACAGAAAAGGGAACTGAGGCTTGGAGATGTGAACTTTCTCAAGATTGCACAGCTTGTAAGATTGAAATTCCAGCAAATATGGCTCCAGATTTCCATTCTTTTTTTTAATTGCATTATACTTGACAAACTAAAGAGCCTCTTGATGAAAGTGAAAGAGGAGAGTGAAAAAGTTGGCTTAAAGCTCAATGTTCAGGAAACTAAGATCATGGCATCTGGTCCCATCGCTTCATGGGAAAAAATGGGGAAACAGTGGAAACAGTGTCAGACTTTATTTTGGGGGGCTCCAAAATCACTGCTGATGGTGATTGCAGCCATGAAATTAAAAGACGTTTACTCCTTGGAAGGAAGATTATGGCCAACCTAGATAGCATATTTAAAAGCAGAGACATGACTTTGCCAACTAAAGTCCGTCTAGTCAAGGCTATGGTTTTTCCAGTGGTCCTGTATGGATGTGAGAGTTGGATGGTGAAGAAAGCTGAGTGCCGCAGAATTGATGCTTTTGAACTATGGTGTTGGAGAAGACTCTTGAGAGTCCCTTGGACTGCAAGGAGATCCAATCAATCCATCCTAGAGGAGATCAATCCTGGGTGTTCATTGGAAGGACTGATGTTGAAGCCGAAACTCCAATACTTTGGCCACCTCATGTGAAGAGCTGACTCATTGGAAAAGATCCTGATGCTGGGAAGGACTGGGGGCAGGAGGAGAAGGGGACGACAGAGGATGAGATGGTTGGATGGCATCACTGACTCAATGGACATGGGTTTGGGTAGACTCTGGGAGTTGGTGATGGACAGAGAGGCCTGGCATGCTGCAATTCATGGGGTCGCAAAGAGTCGGACATGATTGAGTGACTGAACTGAACTGAACTTGACTTACAATACTAGTTTATAGTGTACAACATAGGGGTTCAATTTTATAGATTATGAATCATACAAAGTAATTATAATATTATTGAATATGTCCCCTGTGCTGCACATTACATACAGATATGGACCACTTTACAAATTTGTGTGTCCTTTTTGTGCAGGAGCCACGCTAATCTTTGTTGTTGTTTAGTCGCTAAGTGTTGTCTGACTCTTTTGTGACATCATAGACTGTAGCCTGCCAGGCTCCTCTGTAAATGGGATTTCCCAGACAAGAATACAGAGTTGGTTGCCATTTCCTTCTCCAGGGGATCTTCCTGACCCAGGGATCAAATCCAGGTCTTCTGCATTGCAGTTGGATTCTTTACCACTGAGCCACCCGGGAAGTCCAATCTTCTCTGTATCGTATACAGGCTGCCTAAGTGAGCAACAGACTTCCATCCTTAATACCAAAGATGCTGGAATTTTAGTCTCATTATTGGGTCCAGTCTCTTTTAAGTGAGTGTCTTTGGCCACCATATTGATGGCAGGTTAAAGTCAATGACAGTTTGGTGGGAGCACCAGTTTCACTCCTTGTAGAAGCTAGTTCTCAGGGAGAACTGGAGAAAGATATCGACCCCTAGTTCTCTGCAACTTTGGAAAGTGGCTGACACTCAGAGATTTTAACTGCCATGTTAAAATTAACATCTGTCTACGCTCACATTTGCTTGTGCTGTGCTCAGTCCTGCCTGCTTCTTTGCGACCCCAAGAACTGTAACCTGCCAGGCTGCTCTGTCCATGGAATTTTCCAGGCAAGAATATTGGAGTGGGTTGCCATTTCCTACTCCAGAGGATCTTCCTGACCCAGGGATTGAACCCGCATCTCTTGCATCTCCTTCATCGGCAGGTGGATTCTTTACCATCATGCCACCTGGGAAGCCCACTCTCTCATGGTTTGGACCCATCAACTGAAAAGTACCCATATTCCTGAACTTTCCCTCCGTGTTGTGGAAGAAACCAGCTGTGCTTCTTCCCCCTTTTCACCAGCTTCCTGATTTGGGGTAAGTTTGGAAAGGAGTTGAGCTCAATCAAGCTAAACTTTGTGCAGGGAATGGTGCTCATCTTTGCTTGTGCCCACATCTGTGCTGAGTCATTTCCCCTCTTCCCCAGGCTCTTAGGGAAGGCTCCTCTGTAATAAAGTCTTTCCTCTATATTCCCTTACCATGAACATAGTCAGCTTTCCCTAACTTTCTGGCAACACTCTAGGAGGTTTACCTACCACATTCTCAGAATTTAAGCCCCTGGAACCAGCTCTCCAGCTTCCCTGGTGGCTGATACAGTAAAGAGTCTACCGGCAATGCAAGAGATACGAGTTCTATCCCTGGGTCAGGAAAATTCCCTGGAGAAGGAAATGGCAACCCACTCAAGTATTCTTGCCTGGAGAATCCCATGGACAGAGGAACCTTTCAGGCTACAGTCCATGGGGTCACGAAGAGTCAGGCACAACTGAGCGACTAACACACACACGCAAAAACAGCTCTCAAGTACCTTCAACTACAGCCACTGAAACATTTTACTTGGCATCCTAAGTGTCCTCATCAGGATGATATCTTCAGACATTCCATAGATCATGTTCAATTTCCTCAGCTCCCTGTCATCTCAATATTAGCTGTATCCAAGGTGGTGGTGGTGGTTGAGTCGATAAGTCGTGTTCCACTCTTTTGAACCCATGGGCTGTAGCCTGCTAGGCTCCTTTGTCCATGGGATTCTCCAGGCAAGAATACTGGAGTGGGTTACCATTTCCTTCTCCAAAGGATCTTCCTGACCAGGGAAAACTCAGGGAATTGAACCCGGGTCTCCTGCATTGCAGGCAGATTCTTTACAGACTGAGCTATGAGGACTTCCCTGGTGGCTCACCAGGTAAAGAATACGCCTGCAATGTGGGAGACCTGGGTTCAATCCTTGGGTTGGGAAGATCCCCTGGAGAAGGGAATGGCTACCCAATCCAGTATTCTGGCCTGGAGAGTTCCATGGACTGTATCCAAGGTAGAACTGTCTTTTCTCTTGGGATGAAAACTGTATCTCCTAAAAACATTCTCAGTGCCTGGTAATCACAACTTAACTGGTCTTTTTCTAGCTTTTTCTTTTAGTGTTAGGAGTTATAATCTACCTATGACTCTGATATAGACTGCATAAGGAGTTTTGGTAATTCTAGTGAAAAAAAAAAAGCATATGATATAAGCGTTACAAAGTCACACACTCTTGTGTGAAAAAGTAAAGCCACATAATGCATTAGTCAGGGTCCTGGCAAGAAAAAGATAGCATCATAAAAGGTAATTAATTGAGGAGGATTTAACAAAGATACTACTTGGGAACTATACTCAATATTTTGTAATAACCTATAAGGAGAAAGAATCTGAAAAAATGAGGAAGCTTCCAAAAATCATAAGTTAGAGGGGGCAAGGAGAAGAAATGGTTACTAGAACCCACCCCAGGGAGAGCAAGTAGAAGAAATGGCCCTCAGACAGGATCTGCTGTCTTTAGTAAAGGGACCCAGTCAACCCATAGGGAGGGATCCTTGGAAGTAAATATCCCAGTTTATTCTCCTCCCTTTCTCTGATCTCCTGCCAGTGCCTCCCAATGGATGGCCACAACTGGAATCCAGAGGTCAAAGAAGTCTGTAGAAGCCATCAATATAGGCATGAGAAAGCTGGTGCTTAGTCGCTCAGTTATATCAAGACCCTTATTATATACAGCAAAGCTTACTCATGCTTTCTGCTGAGATGTGCATTGTCCAAGCTTGTAAGAATGTCCAAGTCCAGTGGTCCTGTGGCTCTGTGCCATGGGGTCCACAGGAGTCTTTAAAAGAGTCGAGAGTGCCAAGGAACATGGTGCATGGTGGTGGTGCATATGTGCTCAGTCTTGTCCGACTCTTTGCAACCCCGTGGACTGTAGCCCTCCAGGCTCCTCTGTCCATGGGATTCTCCAGGTAAGAATACTGGAGTGGGTTGCCGTTGCCTCCTCCAGGGGATCTTCCTGACCCAGGGATCAAACCCACGTTTCTTATGTCTCCTGCATTGACCAGCAGATTTTTATTTTATTTTATTTTTACCACCGTGCCACTTGGAAGCCTCCCAAGGAACATGATGCAACCCAAATGTGCCCACCACACAGACATTCCCACTTGATGGAGTGTCTACAGGGGGCACTAGACGGAGCAGCTTGAGGTCCCGGTCACACACAGCAACCTAACATCCCTCTCCCAGGCTTGAGAATCTTCTTTCCTTGGCTTCTGCTTTTGCATATCTCTTTACAAAGACACTGGCTCTTCTCCCCTTATGATTCAAAATACAAAAGAATATTATCTTTAGCCAGTTTGAATTTTCATGATAGAAAGAGAGGTCTTGGATTAGCTTCTGTCTTTGGTCCTATAGAGCTAACAGCCAAAATCTTGGCTTTCTTTTTGGAATAAAGCAAAAGAAAATCCCAGAAACTGACCCAGTTCTTCAGAATTCCCCCTGATTCTTTTGTTGCAGTGTAAGTAAATGCAACTTGAGTTACATAAATCAGACTGAAAATTTAAATGGTGTTGGGGTACTATAGCAGAAGGGGAGATTGAGATTACTCCTAGCACATAAGACAGAGACAAGAAAACAAAGAAAACTAGTGTATAAAAACACTGAAGAACAGCCATAGTCTCATCCCTTATTTCACTCCTATGTACCTTTTCCTCTTCCTCACTTTGCTTCCATACACCTAAGTCTTAAAGTTGGATGGAAACGGAGGGACCCGAGAGGATAAAGGTAAGCAAATGGTGACAAGGCTTCCTCTACAATTTTCGAACAAACTCACATCTCTGAATGAATGCTAGATAACTTTCTAGCACAAGTGGCCTCACACACTGTGTGTGGAAAAGGGCCCGAGGAAGCATCAAGGCAGATTTGAGAAGATGCTCTTGGCTTTGGACCTTGAAACACCTTGCTCTGAAGCTCTGTTCTGTGATCTACCAGCTCTATGACCCTAGACAAGTCATATAACCACTCTAAGTTTTGGTTTCCTCATCTGTAAAATAGGATCATGAAACTTAATCTTGCAGAGCTGGTGTAAGGGTTAGAAATAATAGCTCTGAGGCCCCTGTTTAGTACCTAGACCATGATAGCTACCAGATAAGTGATGCCTCCTTTTAATATTTAAGTAACTGTGTCACCCTCAATACTACAGAAAATAACAAGTGAGAGAAAGATCCAAGAATTTGATGGACTCAAACATGAACTGGACTAGAATTAAGGACAAATGAAATTACAAGAATGGCAACTGGAAAGGGTCAAGTGAAGAGAATAAGAAGTCTCTACCTAGGAGCTATTTTCTATCTCTTCTTTCTAGTTTTTGTTTGAGAGGAGGTTGGGAGGGATCCTCTGATGGCAAAACTTATTCTCAATAGGAGTTTGGCCCCCACCTAGAGACAAAGGTATCAGTAATCCCAATCAAGCATTTTCTTGACAGACTTCTGTTTCAAATACCGCTGTGGCCTATTTCTGTAGGCATGTACAGCTTGCTTAAGAGTTTCAGCCAAAAAGAAGATCAGGAAAGTGCCAGTGAATCTTGAGGGATGAGAATACACTGAGATCAGAAACTAAGGCTAAGGTGTGCCCAGTTATACCTGTTGAACAGCCATAGTAAGTCTCCCCAAGCTACAAAGGGAAGTGATGAATTGAGTTGAGTGATGAATTGACATGAGTGTGACCATCCAGAGCAGACTCCTGCTCCTGTCAAATCCAGGTACTAAAGTACCAGTTAAGACCATCCCTCTGGTGTGGAGAAAACAGAAGCCTTCTACACTGTTGGTGGGAATGTAAAACGGTACAACCATTATGGAGAACAGTATGGAGGTTCCTTAAAAAACTAAAAATAGACCTACGGTATGATCCAGTAATCCCACCCATGGGCATATATCTGGAGAAAACCATCATTTGAAAAGATACATGCACATTCATTGCTGCATTATTCGCAACATGGAAGCAACCTAAATGCCCATTGACAGAGGGATGGATAAAGAAGATGTGGCATATATATACAATGGAATATTGTTGCTGTTTAGTCACTAACTTGTGTCTCTTTGTGACCCCGTGGACTGTAGCCTGCTGGGCTTCTCTGTTCATGGGATTTCCCAGGCAAGAATGGAGTAGGTTGTCATTCTCTGTTCATGGGATTTCCCAGGCAAGAATACTGGAGTAGGTTGTCATTTCCTTTTCCAAAGGATCTTCCCAACCCAGGGAATGAACCCGAATCTCCTGCATTGGCAGGTGGATTCTTTTACCGCTGAGTCACCAGGGAAGCCTATGATGGAATATTACTCAGCCATAAAAACTCTTGGTCCCTCAGACTGAAATCCAATCAATCCATTTAAGCAGCAACAAGGAAGGTTGATGTTGAAGCCGTCGATGGACATGGGTTTGGGTATGTGTGAATCTAAAAATAAAATGGTACAAATGAAATTTTTGATACCAGGTGGTGGGGGGAAATTTTTGACCAGGTGGTGGGGGGATAAATTGGGAGATTGGGATTGATATATACACACTGCTGCTGCTGCTGCTGCTGCTAAGTCGCTTCAGTCGTGTCTGACTCTGTCCAACCCCATAGATGGCAGCCACCAGGCTCCCCTGTCCCTGGGATTCTCCAGGCGAGAACACTGGAGTGGGTTGCCATTTCCTTCTCCAATGCATGAAAGTGATAAGTGAAAGTGAAGTCCCTCAGTCGTGTCCAACTCTGGGCGACCCTATAGACGGCAGCCCACCAGGTTCCTCCGTCCCTGGGATTCTCCAGGCAAAAACACTGGAGTGGGTTGCCATTTCCTCCTCCAGTGCATGAAAGTGAAAAGTGAAAGTGAAGTCTCTCAGTTATGTCTGACTCTTCGCGACCTCATGGGCTGCAGCCTACCAGGCTCCTCCGTCCATGGGGTTTCCCAGGCAAGAGTACTGGAGTGAGGTGCCATTGTCCTCTCCGTAGCATTATTATACATTAATGAAATTAAAAGAAAATAACCTTCTATTTTCTTAGGCTCTGACACACCATCTCAATCTTTTTAAATGGCAGGTTTTATACTTTAGCTTTAGGACAATATATAATTTCATTATAGTTATAGATTATGGAACTTGAATCTGTTCCTATACAACAAATATTGATACTTTATGGTAATTTTTGCATATATATGTATATATATTATATATGTATATATGTGTGTTTGTGTATATATATATTTTTTCTCAACATTATACCCTTGCCATACAGAAGTCCCTTGATGACATTTGACTAATCTTTCTCTCTTGCAATCTTATTAGGAACTAGTTTCTTCCTTACATTCCCAAATTTTCTTATTCTCAATTTCTACCCTAAAGTCATGATCTGAGCCAGTCAGCTCCTGGTCATGGGGTTCTCAAGGCAAGAATACTGAATGGTTTTCCATTCCCTTCTTCAGTGTATCACGTTACAATTATATAGTGTAAGTGACAGATAGATTCAAGGGATTAGATCTGCTAGACTGTGTGCTTGAAGAACTATGGACAGAGGTTCGTAACACTGTACAGGAGGCAGGGATCAAGACCATCTTCAAGAAAAAGAAATGCAAAAAGGCAAAATGGTTGTCTGAGGCCTACAAATAGCTGAGAAAAGAAGAGAAACTAAAGGCAAAGGAGAAAAGGAAAGATATACCCATCTGAATGCAAAGTTCCAAAGAATAGCAAGGAGATATAAGAAAGCCTTCCTTAGAGATCAGTGCAAAGAAACAGAGGAAAATAATAGAATGGGAAAGACTAGAGATCTCTTCAAGAAAGTTATTGATACCAGGGGAATATTTCATGCGAAAGATGGGCACAAAAAAGGACAGAAATGGTATGGACCAAACAAAAGCAAAAGATATTAAGAAGAGGTGGCAAGAATACACAGAAGAACTGTACAAAAAAGATCTTCATGACCCAGATAACCACGATGGTGTCATCATTCACCTAGAGCCAGACAGCCTGGAGTGTGAAGTCAAGTGGGCCTTAGGAAGCATCACTACGAACAAAGCTAGTGGAGGTGATTGAATTCCAGCTGAGCTATTTCAAATCCTAAAAGATGATGCTGTGAAAGTGCTGCACTCAATATGCCAGCAAATTTGGAAAACTCAGCAGTGGCCACAGGACTGGAAAAGGTCGGTTTTCATTCCAATCCCAAAGAAGGGCAATGACAAAGAATGTTCAAACTACTGCACTATTGCACTCATCTCATATGCTAGCAAAGTAATGCTCAAAATTCTCCAAGCCAGGCTTCAACAATATGTGAATCGAGAACTTTCAGATGTTTAGAAAGAATGGATTCTTTCAGATGGGTTTAGAAAAGGCAGAGGAACCAGAGATCAAATTGCCAACATCTGGTGGATCATCGAAAAATCAAGAGAGTTCCAGAAAAACATCTATTTCTGCTTTATTGACTATGCCAAACCCTTTGACAGTGTGGATCACAACAAACTGTCAAAAATTCTTCAAGAGATGGGAATACCAGACCACTTTACCTGCCTCCTGAGAAATCTGTATGCAGGTCAAGAAGCAACAGTTAGAATTGGACATGGACCAACAGACTGGTTCCAAATAGGAAAAGGAGTACGTCAAGGCTGTATATTGTCACCCTGCTTATTTAACTTATATGCAGAGTACATCATGTGAAATGCCAGGCTGGATGAAGCACAAGCTGCAATCAAGATTGCTGGGAGAAATATCAGTAACCTCAGCTATGCAGATGACACCACCCTTATGGCAGAAAGCGAATAGGAACTGAAGAACCTCTTGATGAAAATGAAAGAGGAGAGTGGAAAAGATGGCTTAAAACTCAACATACAAAAAACTGAGATCATGGCATCTGGTCCCATCACTTCATGGCAAACAGATGGGGAAACTATGGAAACAGTGACAGACTTTATTTTCTTGGGCTCCAAAATCACTGCAGATGGCGACTGCAGCCATGAAATTAAGAGACACTTGCTCCTTGGAAGAAAAGCTATGACCAACCTAGACAGCATATTAAAAAGCAGAGACATTATTTGCCGACAATGGTCCGTCTAGTCAAAGCTATGGTTTTTCCAGTAGTCATGTATGGATGTGAGAGCTGAACCATAAAGAAAGCTGAATGCCAAAGAATTGATACTTTTGAACTGTGGTGTTGGAGAAGACTCTTGAGAGTCCTCTTGGACAGCAAGGAGATCCAACCAGTCCATCCTAAAGGATATCAATCCCGAATATTCATTGGAAGAACTGATGCTGAAGCTGAAACTCCAATACTTTGGCCACCTGATGTGAAGAACTGACTCATTTGAAAAGACCCTGATGCTGGGAAAGATTGAGGGCAGGAGGAAAAGGGGACAACAGAGGATGTGGTGGTTGGATAGCATCACCAACTCAATGGACATGAGTTTGAGAAAGCTCTGGGTGTTGGTGATGGACAAGAAAGCCTGGCGTGCTACAGTCCATGGGGTTGCAAAGAGTCGGAAATTACTTAGTAACTGAACTGATACTAATACCCTAAAATTGCCATGTTGGGGAAGTATCAAAATCAAACTAAGCAGGTGTCTCTAGAAAATGAGTACTAAATGGATCATAACAGTGAGCAATTAGGGATGCTAATAATAAAGAAAAAATAGAAGTCTGACTTAGGAGAAGATTTCAGATTAAAGAGGAGAGCAGAAAGAATTTTGAAGAGCAAAAATTGAAGGAGACCTATTGGCAGTTTTTCCTTTTTTCTTTTGCTCATTGAAGATTTATTTCCCAGAGTTGTCATCTCCACCAGAACCACATAAGATATTAGAGTTTCTAGACAAGAATTTACACTAGATATCCCATGAGATTGAATTCTTAAACAAGTTAGGACTTAAAGGAAAGTAATGAAGAAGATGAAAATAAACAGAGAAAGATTAAAACAGGAAAAAAGAGAGAGAAGTAGTGTGCAGAAAAAGACAGAAAGGACATTTTTTCAGGAAAAGGAGAATATGTTTTATTAATTGTTTCAGAGAGTTAGTTCCAAAATGCTAGAAAAACAAATTGCACACAGCTGCTTGGTTTCCTATCCAGGACTCCTAATTGAGAAGACATGAACATCTGCCATTGTCCAGAGAGCCCTGCTCAGTTTTCAGTTGCTGGGGTGAGATCAGAGTGGTTACAGGTTTCTCTGCATTTTTCTTACATTTTACCAGATTCCAATCATTGTGTACGTAATCAAAGAGGAGAGTTGAAATACCTTTACTCTCACCAGACCAGGGGGATTTTTTTCAACCAGAATTATATACCCAATAGAAAGAGCACCAGATAGAGTATAAGGAGACTCAGGTTTGGGTTCTAGCTTTGCCATTAAATGAGTTTGAGGAAGTTGATTAATCTCTCCGAGTCTCATTTGTAAAATGGGTGGAGTTATGTAACTGGTAAGATTTCTTTGCAGTTCTTATTTATCTATCAGACGATGTTTTTCAAGTACCTCAACCAAAAGTATACAATTTGCTAGTCTTTAGAGAAACACTAGGAACTTAGCTAAATAGTGTAGGAAAAAAACAATGGAAACAAAACCAGCACAATGAAGTCTTTTAGAAACTGGAACTTTTATATAAAATCAAGAGATGGCTAAACTAATCAGATGTTTTAAAACCTGCTTTTTATTTAAAGTTATCAGGAATTGCTTCTCCCCTCTCAATAATCTTAGATCTAGAAGTGCAACACTTTCCAAATCCTAAATCCAGTTTCCCATAGGAGAGAATTAAGTTACAATCAATCTCACATCTACTCTTAGGTGTTGTAAAGAAAACGAAGAAAGCCCACAATATATCTTTACTTGGTTATACGCATACACATTAAAGTTAAAGAAGGAGAGTGTATTTTGTAGAGGCAGTGGTGACAAGGAATGGATACTATAATTTTACTTATACACTCTAGAACTTATGACTGCTGCTACCTGCTGCTGCTAAGTCGCTTCAGTCGTGTCCAACTCTGTGTGACCCCATAGACGGCAGCCCACCAGGTGCCTCTGTCCCTGGGATTCTCCAGGCAAGAATACTGGAGTGGGTTGCCATTTCCTTCTCTTATGACTACCATACAGCTATTCAGAATTATGGTTCATGAAAGTCCTTTGGGATACATCATAAGGAAGCTCAAGTGAGTGTTATAGGTAGCAACATCTTAATGGGTTACCACAGACTGATGCATGGTCCAGACTGTAGGACCAGGACATTTTCCATGATGGGCTGCTGGAGAATTAGCAGGCTAAACTTCTAGCTGTCTAGAGGACTTGTGTAACTCTTCTAGAGGCAACAGAGTAGCCACTAGCCATGTTGAGCACTGTAGATGTGGCAAGTACAAATTGAGACATGCTGTAAGTTTAAAATACACACCAGAGTTTGAAGATAGTACCACAAGATAAAAAGAAAATATGTCATTAATAATTTTGATATTCAATTAAATATTGAAATGATAATATGTATTTTGGATATATTTGGTTAAGTGAAATGTATCAAAATTAATTTCATCTGTTTATTTTTATGTGTTGTGGCTGCCAGAAATCTTCAAATTACATATGTGGCTCATATTTGGGGCTCAAATTATATTTCAGTTGGACATTACTGGTCCAGACCATAAGCTCCTTGACTATAGGGCCAATCTGGTTTTAATTTGCTTGATATCCTTACATTATTGGTGGATGACAGACTTATAATCAGGGCACCCATTCCCATGGACATTGCTTGAGAAAATGAAAATATTTGCTCCCTTATTCCCCTACTTTAAAAAATTTTTTTTAACTTTTTATTTTATATTGCAGTATAGTTAATTAACAATGTGATAATTTCATGTGTAATAATTTCACTTTCACAGCAAAGTGTCCTCTACATTTTTATTCCAATTCTGTATTGATTTATTAATCAATGGGTGTTGATTAATACTTCACTACTTTCCAGTTTTAGATATGCCCATATAGCAATGCTTCCATATCTAAGCTTTCGTCTCTTGAAGAATTTGTTGTTGTGTTCAATCACCTAGTCGTGTCCAACTCTGCAATCCCATGGACTGCAGCAAGCCAGGCCTCTCTGTCCCTCTCATCTCCCAAAGCTTGTCCAAGTTCATGTCCATTGTTTTGGTGATGCTATCCAGTCATCCCATCCTCTGACACCCTCTTCTCTTTTTGCCCTCAATCTTTCCCAGCATCAGGGACTTTTCCGATGAGTCAGTTGTTCACATCAGATGACCAAAATACTGGAGTTTCAGCTTCAGCATCAGTCCTTCCAATGAGTATTCAGGGTTGATTTCCCTTAAGATTGACTGATTTAATCTCCTTGCTGCCCAAGGGACTCTCAGGAGTCTTCTCCAGCACCACAGTTCAAAGGCATCAATTCTTAAGCAGTCAGCCTTCTTTATGGTCCAGCTCTCATGTGACCACTGGGAAGACCATTGCTTGACTATGTGGACCTTTGTCAGCAGAATAATGTCTCTGCTTTTCAACACTGTCTAGATTTGTCATAACTTTCCTGCCAAGAAGCAGATGTCTTCTGATTTCATGGCTGCAGTTACCATCCACAGTGATTTTAGAGCCCAAGAAGAGGTTTAAACTCTCCTTAATGTCTTTAGTCAATTAACTGCACTGTTTTCCTTAGGGTGATGTGCTGGGTGGTCTCTTGTCAACTCAGCATTATCCTCAAGCCCCCTGAAAGGCAGGACTACATTTCCCAGAATTTCTGGAAACTGTCCATGAGAGGCACTAGTTTAATATTTAGAAGGCAGAAGAAGATATCTTCTTTTTTTCCAGTCAGTTACAGAAAGACTTACAGGCAGACGGAAGTTCAAAGCTGCTTAAACTTCTTGAGGAATCCCAGGATTCATGATGAAGCTAATGAAGTTTAAACTTCAGGGCTCTTTTCTCGCATGGGCTCTTTCTAAGACTCTGGAAGTGGCTAGCAATTTTGTGTTCATACTTTTGTTTATTTATTCTCAGAGATAGCTCTCTAAATCACGTAAACTTTAAGTCGCACGAAACCTGGCTCTAGCCCAGAGAGGCTGGGGGCCTCCCAGAGATCCTGTGACTCCGGTGGTCTCAGGAAACCTTTTGAGAAGCACCACGTTGGTGGGGCTGGAGTCTGAGATCTGCCACAGAACCCTCTGCCTTTCTCTCCCACAGCCCTTCCAGCAGTTGTGGACGCACTAACTCCCTTCACACTGGAACAGAGTGTCTTTTGTCTTCATGACCAAACCAGTCATAGCTTAAAAATGATTGCTGTCAAGCAATTAGATTACGATTCTTTTTCACTGTTTCACTTAATCTCAAATTTCAGACATGGTGTTTTCTTTCTGCGTAAATGACGGTGAAAAAAAATGATTTCACGTGAAAAAAACACAGTGTGAGCTTCATATTGATCAACATCGGATACTCATAACGCAGCACTTTGACACATAGTGTGTAGTTCAGTGAGTATGTGCTGATGAGCGGGCATACGAGTTAATGAGTAAATGAAGAGATGGAGGACTACGTGTGCGTCTACATCAAAGTTGCTCTCTTGTTATGATCATTACAACGACACAGATCATGTTTGCTCTAATTAACTCTCTCTAGATTTATTTAGCACAGTACCAAGAACTCCAAGCTGCTCACTGCTTTTTATGGATGAAAATGATGAGTAGTTTTGGGAGCCATTCCAGCACAAAATTCTAGGAAATCCCAGGATGCATCTGTAATTATTTTAGGGTCTTCCAGAGGTTGGAGACCACATCTGTTAGTTATGAATTATTTTCCAAGGGTAGATATATATATGGATTATATATATATCTATATATATACATAAATGTAGATATATATATATATATATATATACATATATAATATTTTAAGGATTTGGCTATTAGATTGGAGTTTGAAGAGTTTCAACCCCTCATTTCCCCCCCTTGCAATCCAGTTCTGCATAGCAATGATAATCATCTTGTTAGATAAGAAAGTCAAAGGCCAGTCCTCACCAGAATAAAATCATGCATATTATTTAATTGTAATTAAGACTCACTCTTTAAAATTAAGAAATAATTTAATCACACTTAGAATTGGACCAGCAATTTTTTTTTTTTAACACACCTGCATATAGATAACATCACTGTATGGTCCATATTGTAGTCCAACTAAAATATGAATCTAGCATTTACATCTTTATAATTTTAAAAATACAGGTGAGTTACATCAAAAAGTCAGATATTCCATATTTTGCTTTTTTCCTTGTCAAGTTTAACTTTTATGTTTTTTCATGGATGGAGTACGAAAGTAATAAGGCAGGATAGTTTTATAACTACTGACAATGAATGTGCTGATAAGTAACTGAGTTTGGAAAGTGTGGTCTTTTGTTTTCATTCAGTAAACATTTCCTGTGTTCTACTTCGCTGCTAGGTACTCTGCTAACCAGTGGAAATTGCAATAAGGAATTATACTGGGTTGCTACCCTCCTTATGTAGCCACATGATGCACAATTCCCAGGGGAGGGGGGAAGGTAAATGGTTTAGGAGAATGGAGAACGAAAAGGAGATTTTGTTGGACCAGACACTGGAGTTACATATGATAATCCCATCTACTTTCCAGGGTACCTTTGAGAAACCCTCATAAAGGAGGAAATTGACTCTGGGACATTGAATATCTAGTCCAAGTTGACTCCATTAATTAAGAGTGTATACCTAGGGCTGTCTGGACCCTGGAGGCGAAGAACACCTAACAGCCCTGTATTCCCATGGTTCTTGAGTACAGGCCCTTTAGCCTGTGTTTAGCATAATCCAGTTCCATTCTCTTAAGACCAGGTGGGCTCCTGAAACTGAAAATATCCTTTATTGGGTGATCGGCTTCTCTGTAGCCCTCCTCTTAGCCCTCGAGGCTAAGAGGGCTCGACTGCTTAAGTTTTCACCAACTGGCAGAGGCAATTCGAGCAGAAAGTGGGGTGTGGATTTATTCTTCTCCCTCCAAGTTTAGCATTATTCTATGCATATTATTAGATCGCTGTTTGTTGCCGTGTGTGTGCTCAGTCGTGTCCGACTCTTTGCGACCAGGCTCCTCCGTCCATGGGGATTCTCCAGGCAAGAATACTGGAGTGGGTTACCATGCCCTCCTCCAGAGTATCTTCCCAACAACAGGGAGGGAGAGAACCCAGGTCTCCCGCAATGCAGGCGGATTCTTTACCGTCTGAGCCACCAGGGAGGCCCTTACATTGCTGTAAACTGACGTCTACATGAATTCACCGAGGGCTGGACTTCAATTTCCTCACCTGCGGCTCATAGACGAAGTCATCCATACATAACTTATCTTTCAGGAGGAAGTAGCCCAACAACCTGAAGACGGTATTATTCCAGTTCTTCATTGCTGTATCAGAAACAGTTTATGGTGCATCAGAAATGTTGAACGGTTTCACTGGAAAGGACTTAAAAGCGTGCATCTGGGGAGAGAGAAGCGCGGCGTCTCTTGGATGCCCCAATGTGCCCCTCCTGGAAGACGTGGCGAGGCGGGGAGCCCTGCGGCCCCTGCTCCAACCAAGCGGGGAGAGCGCGGCGCGTCCCCGCGCACCGCCTAGCCCGGGGCCATCCAGCCCCCGGCGCCAACCGCCGACCAACCGCCACCGAGGTGCCCGAGGGACAGCGGAGGAGGCGGCATGAGCGAGGCGGGCGAGGCCACTAGCACCACCAGCACCGCCGCCGCCGCTCCCAGCAGCAGCGCCCCCATCACCACCGCCGCCGCCATCCCGCAGGCTCCGGCGGAGGCGGCCCCCCAGGACCCTGCGGCCAAGAGCCAGGCGGGTGGCGCCGCGCCCCCGGCCCCTGCCCCGGCCGCCCTGGTCGTGGGCAACCCCGGTGGGGACGCGACCCTGGGCACCGCGGCCCCCGCCTCTTCGGCCGCCGTGGGGAGCGAGGACGCGGAGAAGAAAGTTCTCGGTGAGTCAGGCGGGGAGGATAGGGGGGGCGCTCCGGGATGGGGCCGGGGCCGCCGAGCACGTGTGGGCAACTCCAGCCGCCTGTCTGGGCGGGACGGAGCGGGGCGGGATCGCGGACAGCACGGGGGTCCCGGGGACCCCCACGGGGGGGAATATGGGGGTCCCCGGGGACATGGGGTTCCCTCCCCTCGGGGCCGGCGGCCGCCCATCCCGCAGGCGCTGCCGGACCAGGGCGCGGCGCTCCCGGCCGCCCGAGCGCCCCTGGGCTCGCAAGTTGGGGGTCTTAACTGGGGGTCCCCTAGAAGGGCCCTGTCGCGCAGTTCCGTGGCGAAGCATCCCTGGGTGCGGAGGGGAAAGAAGCGGCAGTCGGGAGAGAGGATCCAGGGTGGGATGGAAGTGGATGTAGGGATGGGACAGGCACCCACGTGGCACGGGAACTTTGGAGTCCTCGCTTAGGATCTGGGCGAGGAGAGCATTTCCTTGGAGGGAAGAGGAAGGCGCCGGAGGAGACAGGGCAGGGGTGGGGGAGTTGATGGTGGTGGAAAGGCTTCTTGCTGGGAAGGCTCAGGTGTCCGTCCCAGACGCCCTTCTCACGGGGGCGCGGGAGCGAAGCCAGGCTTCTGTCGGCCACATGCTGGCCGAGGGGTGTTGCAATCTCTCTCCGGGAAAACTTGGGTCTCGGTCGCGCGTCCTCCTCCCTCTCCCTGCCCGCTGCTGCAAGAACCACTTGGTGTTTACCAATCACTCTAGTCTTCTCGGTTGTGGGAAAGCGCTTGGTGTAGCAGCTGAAAAAACTTGGTCGGAAGTGAGGGGATGACGTTAGTTCGCAGCCTGGTTATCTTGGGGACTTGTAACTTAGGAACGGGAATCGGAAGAGATGTTCAGGTCCCGGAGGCAGAACGTTACAGAGGATGTCTGTAGTCATTGTTGGTTTTGTCAGTATCTCAGCGTCCTCTCTTTGAGTAACGTTAACGCCCTGTGTGAGGCCTAAGCAGTGGGTGGGGATAAGGTCTCTAAAGGGTGTGTGCTGTATATCTCATTCCCTCTTTTTTTTTTTTTTTTTTTAAACCAGGGAAGGTTAAGAGATGGTGTAAGATGCTTCTGAGAAATTTTCAGTATTTTGCATGGGGCATGTTTGGTCTCTGAGCCTTGCCTTCCCAGTTTTCTAGGAAGAAACTTTTATAGGCAGAAACTTGGAGGAATCATGTGAAGAAATTTTAATACTATCTCGTTTTTCCTGCCTTGAGAGGCCTGTGTTCATTTTTTTTTTTTTTTTAAGGGTTAGATTTTACTCAGTTACTGTCAAACAAGGTGCTAAATGTAACATGTGCAGGTTAAGAAACACAATCGCCCTCATTTCTCTAGGCTGAAAGTTGCGCCAGTCTAGTCCAGGTTGTATTGTGATATTGTTTTCAACAAGTGTTTCTTGGAACACTGCCCATGCCAAATGTCAAGAGAGACAACCTTGATTTATCCGAAGCAGTGTTAGGATATGTTCTTAATTTGATTTATTTTCGTATAAAAGAAGTTTCTCAGTTTTTCACTGGATCCCTGTATCTTTCTTGAATCTAAACTAAGCTGAATTTTAAACTGCAGTAGATATCTTTAAAGATGAAGGAAATAGATTAATTTGCTCAGCCACCAACTGCTCTGACAGTCCCAGCACAACCCTGGTGGTGAGGTTGTAGGTCTTGGGTCTTTTCGCTGTCACTCCCAAATCTCAACAACAAGGACAGCCTTCTGCCTGACATTTCAACACTGTCTCTGTCCACTATGTTCTGCCATCTCCTGTCCTTAGCCAAGCGGACACATGGTGCCTACAATGTGCCAGGCGCAGTGCTGACTGAAATGGAATTCTGGTTTGGGATTCTCGCATTCTAGTTCTTAGAAATGGTTCTAAACTTCAGTGTGTATCCACAGGCCAGGGGAAGAAGTGACCATGACTGAAGGAAAACTTCCTTCTTAATGAACCTCATGGAAGCTTGTTGGTCTTCCTCCTTTCCCCATCCAGCTCTGTGTATGTGAAGTGATGGGCTTAAACCAAGAAGAGTGGATGACTGTGTTTGGCCTTGTGAGGTCACTGGAAATATTTGTGAAATTAGGAAATTTTTAAAAAATACAGTGGGAATAAAAATAACCTTCCACCTGGATTGAAGTTATCCTTGAGAATCACTTTCATCTTTCTCTTTATTAGTGTTGCTTTTCTAATCACGATTATGCCTTTGACAGTGGCTGTAGATATTAACTATATGAAAATGAATCAGAAAGAGTTCCTACCTTTATATTTTACTTATGTTTTTCTAGTTCATTAATTTTGGGGCAAATGAGACAAAAAGCATATCACTTGAAATCATGTGAGATTTAAAAGCATATGATTGATCAAAACCAGTCTTCTGTGTACATTTAGATCTAAAATATAATTTTTTTTCCTCTTTGCCCTGTTGCTCTCATTAAAATGCCCTAAAACCGAAGGTATTAATAGTTTGGAGAGAGATCTTCCTTAGTTGGCATAAGAACTGGAGGTTGCTCAGTAAATGGTGGGCCGAAGGACTTTGAAGGCAGAAAGGGTTTTTCCTTTGTGTTTGCTTTTTACAAAGAGAGCTAAACTACTTTCCCAAGCATATTCATATAGCAAAACTCAGAACTAACCCTGCCCACAGCAAAGTAAGCCCTAACTGCTGTTTTCTTCTTGAATTTAAAAGCTGAATCTTTATTATTTTTCCTTGGAAATTAAAAATGTTGTATCTCGTGGTTAATTGTTCCTTTTATTCTCTCCTAAGCTTTTTTCTTTTTTAAAGATACTCTATTGCCACATTTCCGGTCTCACTGAGTTTTGATAATTGCTTTATGCTTTTCCTGAATTTAGACCTGGGCATTTCATAGAGGTACTGGATTTGGTACTCACAGTTGATTCAGAGGAGTCATCTAAAATCATAAATGGCTAAAATAAACATAAATCTGTGAAGTACAAGTTCCATGACCATACTGTTGGTTTAGATTTCTTCTCTTGAGTTCTGTTAGGATCTTACATTGTACAGAAATGGTCCTGTCACAAGGGCAAATAGAGTCAGCAATCACATTGGGAGGGTTATAAGAAAATGCTGAGAAGAATTTGGTTTATAGGAAAAACCAAAATCAGTTTGGTTTGATTCCCACCAAATGGAGAGAGCAGGATAAACAATGAAACAGAATCCCAGATTCATCACAGGTTTGAAAAGGCCTGTTGCATCATGTCTCAGAGTGGTAAGAACAGAACTGGCCTGAGCCCGCCTCACTTCTATTATTACTCTGGACTCCTCTGATGGGCCCCCATCTGGCATCAAGACAAGTTTCTTCAGGTCTCTGTAGATTAGCTATTAACAAGGAGCTACGCTTTCACGCGGTGGAGTTTGCCGGCTGTTTCACAGTGTGAAAGTGGTGTGTCAGGCCGCCGGGGCCCACCTTGCTCATTTATCTATAGTCATTTTCACTGAGAGCTGCGTTCAGCACTTAGAACATTTTTCTGCTGTAAAACTTTGAAGAGCATGTTTTCATTTTTTCCCGTAAGCAGTGTTTCTCAATTTTAATCACTGCAGAATCATACAGACTTATGACAACACCTTATCTCAGGACTTCACTGAAACATTTCCCAAAGAAGAAACGTTTAGTCTTCTGAAGAGTAGTTCCCTGTGACAACTTCACTTCTTCTCTCGATAAACTCTGGAGTTAAGCTTTTAATGGTTTCCTCAGGTATATTTAGGCTTTAAATAATGCTATCAAGACCTTAGTGGTATGAGCTTTATCTCTTTGTAGGTCAGATACTAATTTATCTGCTTAATCCTGTTTTAGCCACCAAAGTCCTTGGCACTGTCAAATGGTTCAACGTCAGAAATGGATATGGATTTATAAATCGGTATGTGTGTGTGTATCTCTCCCTGTTTTATTTAAATATGTCCTCGTGCTGTGGCACCTGCTGTTGGTGTCTTTTCCCGTACTTTATTAATGGCTTATGTAGGTTTTCAGATTTCTGAGCCATGTAAATACTCTCATTTCTAAGCTACTGATCATTAAACATTAATTGCAATGCATTTCTAAAACACGGATAAATAACTTATTTTATATAATCCAGTCATTAAAAGAAAAAACAGTGGCGGTGGGGACAATAGAGAAAGGGGAAGGGCCTTAAGGTAATTGAGTGGGTATCCACAATTTCACAGATGGAGCAGTGGAATCCTAGACTGGTTAAGCAACTTTCCTCAGGTCACACAACTAGTGAGTAATTGAGCTGGATCTGTAACCCAGGTCTGGTCCCAAGTCCTGTGTAGAAACCACAATGTTTTCTTTAAACCATGGTAACTTCTAACCATATAGGAGTGAGAACACAGCTGCAAGCGGTGAGGGTATTCTGATGTCTTTATATGATGCCATCATTTTCTCTATCCCTCCTAGCTAGGACCCCACCTTCTTAAAAAAAAAAAAATTCCTCTAATTTCTTCCTTGTATGCTTTGGTGGGCAGTGGGGGTGGGGTGGGGGTTTAGGGTAGGGTGGTGGTGGGGGGGGTTGTTTTAGGTTTCAGTGTAAGGAGAGCCTAGTTCACAGCTGTGCCCTGTCCTTTTAACTGTCTTGCTTTGCTTTCGCTGGGAGGGGAACCTCGGGCTCTGGTTACACACCATGTGATTTAGAGAGAGCTGAGAGGAAACGGGTGTTTCGGCAGGTTGACTCTGTGTGCATGAAGCCAGGCACCATTGTCATGTGGAGGAGTAAGGTGGGTCCCTTTTGGGTTTAGAAGTTTTTAAACAGGATTGACTTGAGGCATCTGAGTTTAGAGGACAGACAGACATCTGTGTTGTGTTTTGAAGTCCTAGGCTCTAAACTGTTAATTTTAAGTTTTCCCACTTACCTAGTCCTTTTAACTGTGAGCTTTTTGTCTTCCAACAGAAATGACACCAAAGAAGATGTATTTGTACATCAGGTAAGAGGGACGATAACTGTGATATTTGCTCTCTGAGGAGAGGGGCGTCTGTAATATGCTAGTATTATCCCTTTCCCAAAGTGAAGCCCTGCACATTGCTGTTCTGCTTGAAATCCTTCTGGGGTTTTATTTTGGCAAGAGGGCCTAGTTCCACATTTTAAGATTAGCACTTAAGCTCTTCTCTTCCATTCCATTAACTGTTTTCAGACAGTTTTTATTTTTTGAGCTTAATGAAGTAATAATCAGACCACGTGCTAATTTTTAAAGCCTTCCGAGTCTTTAGCTCTAAAGGGCTTCTATTTCATGTTAGCAGCCTGTGTGCCTGACTGTGTTTCCTCCTTGTGTTTGGCTGGGCCCCACCTTACCTTCGCCTGGATGGGCACTGGTTAAACCCCCCTCCATCAGAGCAACTTGAACTTGGGTAAATAGCACGGGGAAGCAGATGGCTGGAGTGTGTGTATCCAAGACATGGGGGCTTTCCAGGAGGCTCAGGGGTAAAGAATACACCTGCCAATGCAGGAGACTCGGGTTCAATCCCTGGGTGGGGAAGATCCCTTGAAGAAGAAAAAGGCAACCCACTCCAGTATTCTTGCCTGGGAAATCCCATGAGCAGAGGAGCCTGGTGGGCTACGGCCCGTGGGGTACGGAAGAGTTGCACATGACTTAGCGACTGAGCACAAACAAGATCCAAGACATAAGGACACTCCAGCTCTCAGGCTAGTCCCCTCTTCTGTCCTGCTTAGCACATGTCCAGATCAAACAGGCCTGTAGACCCCTGTATTCAAAGGAGATGTAGAAAAAGTGTAAAATACGGAAAACATGGACTTCTGTGTACAGGAAGCTCAGTCTTTTTCTACATTATTGACCTAGGATGTTATATGTATCCTGGACTTTCTTGGCAGAAGAGGTTGAAAGCATCACGTGCACTTAGTTTTCTTTTTGTATGATTGGTTTTCAGTGAATTGTCTCACATATGTGTGGTTCAAAGTGAATAACAACAAAGAAGTACAGAGACAGGTACCAATACCAGCACGTTCACCGCCAGGGCTCTGTCGAGCATCTGGTTTTCTGTGTTTTCCTGCTGTTTAGGATCCTCTGTGCCATGGGGTAGAGTTTGGTGACTGGAGAGAGTGCTATCTCAGAAGAAGCTCTCCCGTTGGGGTTTCTATCAGTTATATTCCAGTTGTTCCTGGGTAACTGGAGTGGATTACTTTGTTCAGACACAATGACTTTTAAAGTCAGAACAGACCAAAAGGGAGTGCTGCTTATAACACCTAGAGGGTAATAGAGTTTTTGGGGGTAAGAACTCGGCCTTCTGGTGACTGCTGGCATAAAGGGACCTCACAAGGTTCTGTGCCAGCGGCCAGCCTCGCTAGCCTGTGAGTGTGTGACCTGATCCCAGCCCCCTGTGAGGCTGGGCGGTGAGTCACCTCGGTGTGCTGAGGCTTGCCCAGTTTAACAGGAAAAAGGGAACTAGCCGGTAGGGAGGGGCTGTTTTTGGACTGGCTGAATGTTCAGGCGGCCTGCGCGTATATCCTGTCCTGAACTGCCTTTTTCCTCTGTGGGTGAGGTCTCTGCCCTACTGGCTCATTCTTTTTTTTTTCCCTCCCTCCTACTCAGAGTAAGGGAAGGGCTAGATTACACACGCCTAATCGCTTTATAAAATAAGGCTGACCTAGTTCCACAGAAACCCAGAGCCCCTTTAACTGTTTAGAGATACCAGCCGACGAAATGGGAATTCATTGCAGGAATTATTTTCTTCCCTCCATTGATTGAAAAAGAGAAGCCTGTTCATCAGCACGTATTTAGGTGCCCATGTTCACTGCAGGATAACGTCTTCATTAACCTTTCAATGTTATTTATCAGGGAGCACATGGGGATAAGCTGACATGTGAATGATGTGATGAGAAAAATTTGAATAAATATCACACAGTTATAGTACAGGGGTATACACTTCCCCCACCCACCCGCCTCCTTCCCCCAGGCTGTATTTTTATAAATAAACTCAGATAAATCACTTATCAGCCTCCAGTTGGTTTCCTCTTCTATAAAACGGGAGAGGAGAAG
The DNA here is from genome assembly GCA_024291935.2 of Okapia johnstoni. Classification (NCBI taxonomy): domain Eukaryota; kingdom Metazoa; phylum Chordata; class Mammalia; order Artiodactyla; family Giraffidae; genus Okapia; species Okapia johnstoni. The sequence continues at coordinate 18,925,450 of CM044320.1, read as the reverse complement.
GTTGTCAGCAGTGTTTTGTCCTTGACATATTTTCATATATTGTCAGAAATATTTATCCCCCCTTGGATTTTTAAAGTTTCTTTTGAGGTTAGCGGTTTCTCTTGTCCACTGAAATCTCTGTCCCCATATTTCTGTGTTGATGTGCATGTGTAAAATTTTATGGGGGCGTCCCCCATCCCACAGCCCTCACAATGATGGAGGTAGAGTCTGATCCAAGACACGTCATAGTGTGAGGAAACGCATCTATCCAGTATCACGATTAGTTCATCAGTATAACTGCACTTTCTATTTAACCCAGCTACCAAGATGAATTTTGAAGGATAACCTGAAATCAAGAAAGTAATGTGGAACATAGCTGTATAGTGTTTTTTTGTTTTCTTGTTGTTGTTTTGGAGAGGCAGGTTAGTTGGGAGACTAGATCAGGGCTTCCCTGGTGGCTTAGTGGTAAAGAACCCGCCTGCCCATGCAGGAGACACAGGTTCCATCCCTGGGTCGGGAAGATGCCTAGAGGAGGAAATCGCTACCCACTCCAGTATTCTTTCCTGGGAAACACCATGGACAGAGGAGTGTTGTGCGCTGCGGTTCATGAGATCACAAAGAGTTGGACATGACTTAGCGACTAAACAACAGCATTAGATCAAAGATTTCTTCAGTAGAGCCAGTAAACTTGAAAGGGATGAACTCTGTGGCCAACTTTGACCTATACTTCATTCAGAATTTTTTTTAATCTTGACAGACAGCCATCAAGAAAAATAATCCGCGGAAATACCTGCGCAGTGTAGGAGATGGAGAAACCGTAGAGTTTGATGTGGTTGAAGGAGAGAAGGTGAGAGGAGATTGTGGTTGGGTATCCAGGGTGCTGGCATTATTTTCTCGCTTAGTAAAATGGTCTCTCAGTCCTTTATGAGTTAACAGTACTTTGGATTTTTACTATGACAGAAAGAAGCGACTCTGTAAGTAAAAGTGTTTCTGATTATTGACTGTTATATGCAATGTTTGATGCAGTATAAAATGATATTTTAATTTCCATTTTAATAAATGATAAACCCTATTTAATCATGGAAGGAAAAGCTAATTTCTGAAGATTTAAAATGACAAATCTTATTTTGGTACCAAATGTATTTTCAAGTGAAATTTAAAATTAAAACAGGGCTTTCCTGGTGGCTCAGTGCTAAAGAATCCACCTGGCAGTGCAGGAGACATGGGTTCTATCTCTGATCTGGGAAGATCCCATGTGCCGCGGAGACACTGAACCTGTGCACCACAGCTATTGAGCCTGTGCTCTGGAGCCCTGGGGCCGAAACTGCTGAAGCCGGCACACCCTCCTAGAGCCCATGCCCTGCCGCAAGAGAAGCCATGGCAGTGAGAAGCCCGTGTGCAACTGGAGCTTAGCCGCTGCTTGCTGCACCTAGAGAAAGCTCATGCGCAGTGATGAAGACCCAAGGCAGCCAAAAATAAATACATACATAGAATTTAAAAAATTAAGATAGTTTTATAGTATTAAAAATTGATAAAAGCTGTTTTGGGGTGAAAGATACCTTTTTTTTTTAAAGAATAAAATGAAATATGATCATTATGTTTTCTCTTTGGCTTGGGTTTTGAAAATCCAGAGGCATCTTGACAGACTGTATAACCACTATCTTCAGATGGAGAATAACCCAGGAAGCTAAAAGGATCATTTTGATGTGTATTGACAGATTTTTTATGCTGTGATATGTTTAATTCTAATATTAGTAATGTCTTTTATGCTTTATTTTTTAATTGTAAGCTGACTAGTTCACTCCCAGATGATTGCTCTTCTGATATACACACCATTCATTCCATAGTTCCTATTCTTAGCAGCTCTCAACCTGTTTCCTGTTTTAAAAGAGAAACACTTTTTTTCATCTCATATAAAAATTTAAATGATCTTTACCAATGTGATCCCAGGGTATCTTGCAGATCTTTCAGAGTTCCAAGTTATCTACCAGCAAATGCTGACCTGTGATGATCCCTAATGTCCCATCCAACTATTAAAATTTTGTCTAGCCAGGTTAATTTTACCTATGTGTATTTTCAGCATGGGAGGTTATACAAATGGACATAGAGTGGGGTTTCACTCTTTTGGATCTCCTTTGTCCGAACTTTTTATATTTTTGAAGCATTACTTTATCCACTTGTCCATAGAGAATCTGAAGCCCATGTCTGTTTCAGCAATAAGAAGATTTCAAGAGGGACTACTTTTGTGGACACTGTATGAAAGGAGCTGGGTCAGCGGACTTTCATTCCTGCCGCTGCCACGCTGGGAGAAATTTCCCTCTCACTAGCTCAGTGCTGGGCCCATGTGAGCCCATGAGTGGATTCTCTTGGTACCTCACAGAGTAACAGGTTTCAGTATTTTCTAGGAAGAGAACGTTATCTGTTATTTCCAGTGGAGAATATTCTTCCTGGTCTAGCATTCCTTTGCTACAGTTGCTTTATATTTATGTTTCTTAAAGATAAATATATATACATATTGCTCTTGAATCAAGAGAGCAGAGGTTGTGGAAGCAAGCAAGCAAGCTGTATATACATCTATTATTTTCTTAACTTTTTATTTTATATTGCAGCAGAGTTGATAAACAGTTTTGTGTCAGTGTCAGGTGTGAGGCTGTATACATTTAAAGCAGGACATCAAGCATCTTGCTCACCTTGTTAAAACGAGGGTGTGTTTTTGAGGTCACCGTAGGAACTTCTAGTACCTCCTGCCAGTCTTAAACCCTCTGGCTGTCTAAGGTGGTGCTTTTGGTTCTTTGGCTTCTTTCTGACTCGAAGGCTGTCTTTGCTTTCTTTTTCAGGGTGCAGAAGCAGCCAACGTGACCGGCCCGGATGGCGTTCCCGTGGAAGGGAGCCGATATGCTGCTGACCGGCGCCGCTACAGACGCGGCTACTACGGCCGGCGCCGTGGACCTCCCCGCAATGTACGTTTTCTCTTTCATCATCAGTGACCCAAGAAATGTGCACATCTAAAATTAAGTGTGTCTACTTGGAGCACATAAATGCTGTATCTTCTCCTGGAAACACGTGAAATTTTTGGATGGGAAAATTTTCGTGTTCAGAATTTATCCCCACTGGTCTTATGGGACACTTCTGCCTTTCAGCAGTTTTATCAGTTTGTTTGCATTTGGCTGCAAGTAATAGCCATTTAATTACCTTGTAACAAGAAGGCTTAATTATGGTGGGCCATGCCAAGGTTGTCAAAAAGGTTCTCTCTTCTTTTGGCTCCTTTATCGGCCAGAACCGAACCATGTGACATCCACTGGGTGGGGTAGAGGGAAGGGGCCTGGGATTTCTGTGATTGGCTTCCATCTGTTGTTCATCCCTTGGCACTGACCCTGTTCCTTTCTAAGAAAGTCAGCCTTTCCTTGGCAAGGAAGAATGGGAAACAGCTCCAGAGTAAGTGATGGACAGTGCTGGCCACAGAAATATTAAGTGATTTGCCTCAGTTATGTAGCTGTTTTATTTAGCATGGCATTTCCCATTATTTCAAAGTTAAGCGATAATTAACTCTCTGGATTTTTAGTCCTGTAGATTGGTACCAATCTAGGCAGAAGGGTTTACAACCAAGTCTGGCTGGAGCTTTCTTAGGAGGCTCAGTTTAAAGTATTCTTGAGGCATCCAACTTGTGGTCCTGAGGAACCTCTTAGATATGAGTCATTTTTTGATGTTTCTAGAATTAGTACCTAGGACTGGTACTCTGGAATAAAACTCAAGATGCTTTGTGAACACAGGATTGTGGCTATGTGCATCATCCAGGGAAAACTTTTGAAAAAAAATGTCACCAGAATGAATTATTTGCAGATTGAGAATGGTTTATATCTCTACACTTTGATAGAATAGTATTTTTCTGCTTACCTAAATGCTTCCTCTTTTCGTTGTATCATCTTAAACACACAGCCCAAATTGGTTTTTATCAGATTCCATACGGTACCTTGTTTTTCTTCCTGTATTTCTCTTACCCATGTTTTGCTTATCCTGTTTGATTTTTAATAATAAACTGTGTCAGAGACAGTAGGAATAGGCTACCATAGCATTTACTACATCGTGTTAACTCTTTCAGGTTCACCAGATTCATGGAACACTAGTGATTGTTTTGATTTCTAGGTTAACTCAGAAGTACAAGTGGTAAAAAGCCTTTAGTGAAAAATTTTCCTTCAAAGACGTTTCTCCTCAGCTCGAAATTCTGAAGTCATGTATGTGATGTTTAGAAACAAAATTATCAAAATTCTGAAAATAAACGTAAATGAAGGTTTTCTGTTGTGATATCTTTTAGGTCCTGACAGCTTCCTGAGTGTGTTTGCAATGGTGGTGCCATTGCTCTTATTTTGTAAAACTAATCTTAATGAAAACTCAGATACAGAGAAACCTAAAGAGAAAAACAATTTACAGTTTATTCAGTCACACTATATGGGGGAACATTTTCTATGCTAATCTGTCTTTAAATCATTGGAGATTGTATCTGATACAGATTTTATAAAGTACAGAGTTACTTGGATTTTCTGAAATTAGACTAGTTGAGGCTATACTTGAAGCTTTTCCTCTTTGAGAATTTTGTTGCTCATGTGGGACTTGGTTTACTGGAGGGTTCTAAATCTTAAATACTCTCACCCCCAACATCAGTCATTTAATTTTCTTCATTCTAAATTTGTTCATTTTTTAAAAACTATAGTTACTTCCCTTAAGACTACCTTTGGCATTGCAATCCCCCTTTAAAGTAAGATTTGAAATGAAAAATTCTTTAAGGGATGTTTAGCTGTTTGCTTATATTTTTTGATATAAAATGTTAGTATGTGAAATGGTAGTTTAAATACAGGAAAAAGATAAAATGATTCAATAGTTCCTTGTGTTAATAAGGTTTATTATATTCAGAAACTGTATTTATTACTTGCTACTATGTATTAAAGTGCAGTTAAAACTTTAGTCCTAAACAAACAGAGGTATGCCATAAGTCAGTGGTTGTTGAACCTTCTGGTTTTTGGACCCATTTATATGCTTAATTATGGGATCCCAGAGTTTTCATGTATGTTTATACCTATTAATAGTTATTGTATTGGAAAGTAAAGCAGAATTTAAAAGATTTAATTTATTTTAAAATAAGCTATTACTTGTAAATACAAATTACTTTTTTTAAAAATGAAAGCTATTTTTTAATTGAGTGAAAAGAGTGGTGTTGCTTTAGGTTTTTGCCAATCACTGATGTTGGTTTAATAAAAGAGCTGGATTCTCACAGCTCCTTCTGCCTTGGGGCTGCCAGGGACCACATGTCACTGTAGGTTCTGGGAGATCCAACCCCCCTCCTGCCCCCAACTCAGGAGAGAATGAGATGGGAAAAGACAGCATCCTGCCAGCCTTGTGAGAATAGTTTGACCTTGATGACCCCCTAGGAAGGATTTCAGAGACCCCCATCCACACTTTGAGAACCCAACCACTCCAGGAAGCAAACCAGTTAGGACCAACCACAAAATATACAAAATATATTTTTCTTGATTTTGCCCCAGTGGGTGGCCAGTGTTGGGGAGACACATTTGGTGGAGCCAAATATTCTAGATTGTGTAAATGTTTTTTGGGTGGATAGTCAACTGATACCGATTCTAACTAGATGTGAACTAAATTCTTTAGCGATTAATTGCACTTGCTTTTCTGCTTCTTGGTATTTTATCTGCACAGATCTGCTTTAATCTTAATGTAGCTTATCTCAGGTCATCACCTGATGATCCGGGGTAAATGCATTTTTGTTGATATACTAGAAGGGATCGTTCCTTTGGGGGAGAATTTTTTTTTGCTTGTGTTGATACTCAGCTTAAATGGTATTCTTTGCTTCTTTCCCTGCCGACACCCCCTCTGAACCTCTGTTTCTTTGCTTCGCTAGTACGCTGGGGAGGAGGAGGAGGAAGGGAGCGGCAGCAGTGAAGGACTGGAGGCCCCCGCCGCTGCCCCTGCCGGGCAGTTCTCTGGGGCCCGGAGTCAGCCGCGCCGCCCCCAGTACCGCCCCCAGTACCGGCGGCGCTTCCCGCCTTACCACGTGGGACAGACCTTTGACCGCCGCTCCCGGGTCTTCCCCCATCCCAGCAGAATGCAGGTAAACCAGCACCTGGGACTTCTCTCCGGCAGTCCTCACCCCTCCGTCCTTCCTCTGCCTCCTCTTCCTCCTCCTCTTCCAATACCAGTGGCCGGAAATCAAACCTTGCTTTTGGCTTCCCGATGCTGATGCTCCTTAACCCAAGCAGACTAGTCTGCTTTCTGAGACCCGTCCTTCCAGTCTCATTTCTAAAAGCACGACCACATGAGCCTTGAGCCTTGCCTATACCCAGGGACCCTGGTGGACAAGGTACAGTCTCAAGTTTATGGAAAAAATGAAAGACATAAAGTAGGGACATGTGAGGGTGTCTAAGAGCTGAACTCTGAAGTTAGTCAGGCCTGGGTTTGAGTCTTATCTCTGCTACTTACTGTGAGCTTGTGAGATTAAATGGGGATACTTGCCTCCACCTTGGGGCTGTGATGATAAAATCCAAGATAAAGACTGTAGTGTGTGACAACTCAGGATGGAGGGTGTCTATAAAGGCCTTAATTTAGATGAGATAATGTTGATGATTAAGAAAACGTCATATGAAAGTGGAGATGATTGTCTCTTTTTTTCTTTTTTTACTGAAAAATACTGGTACAATTCTTGTGAACTTGACCTGTAGTTAATAAGCCTTTCACCAACTTTGCAGTTGCCAGGAAACTTGGAAATCTTGGGAGAGACCTCATTTTTGGTACCACTGGCTTACACCATCTTCTTCTTATGTCCTTGGTTTTTGTTTGTCCACTGAGTGTTTTGACTGAACATTGTGTTCAGTCTGTTCTTTGCTGCCCTTTTCCTATCCTATCATGCATGACTGTGTTCTTCCTACATTGCTTCTTGTTTTTTTTTTCCCCTTCTACTCTTTAACAGCTGTGCCTGACAAATGTGCTAAAAATAGCAAGTAGCGTTACGTATATGGAGAGATTGGGTACATGAGGCATAGTAGGTTTCTTTAGGGCAGCACTCTGGGCCTCTAGGAAATGAGGACAGGGAGAGTCAGGGAGACTACGACACACATTTATTTTTAGGGAGTCAGTAGTGCCTTCCTAAAATAATCCTCCTTCATGTTTAGCATATACATATGTAGCATATGTTTTTGAGAATATGATGAGTATCTTCAATATTGGTTGAAAGAAAAGTATATTTCACCTTATGAATAGGAGGTTCAGAGCAAAGGGATTCTTGTGTGCCACGCAGAAAAGCAGGTTGAAAACTAATTTTGAAAATGTGTGCATATTCAGGTAACTGCATTTTAGTTGTCTTTACCTGGGTTGAAATTCTTATTTATTTAGTAGCTAAAATAGGAGCCTCAGCCACTTTTCCTGAGAACCCTTCTAATACATACTATGTTGATTGACAGAAGTCAGCTTAAGTCAGCCAACACTAGCAGATGAAGGTTTCTAAATCTTCCCAGGTTGTCTGTGTTCAGTTCAGTTCAGTTCAGTCGCTCAGTCATGTCCGACTCTTTGAGACCCCATGAGCCACAGCACGCCAGGCCTCCCTGTCCATCACCAACTCCCAGAGTTCACCCAAACTCATGTCCATTGAGTCGGTGATGTAATGGCTTAAAAATATGGAGAGATCTCTGAAGAAGTAAAGATTGTTGAGATCAAATAAAAAAAATCTTTGCCCACACTTGTACAAAACTGTGAAATTTATTGGACACAACAGAAAGAAAATGATAATATGCCAGCTAGTAGTATTTCCCTTGTGTACTGAGGATGTCATATAGCGTGATATAGCCGTGTCCAAATGACTTCCCTTTTTCAAAGATAATAATTCTCGATATTTGGCAAATAAGTTACGGCAGTTACTGAGCTGATATCAACTGTTTGTCATCTCTGAGAAGAGAATTATATGATAGAGGAAAAGGAGCAGTGTTGTTTGGCCTCCACCAAGAGACAGATGTTTGAAATCAGTTCTTAGTTTTCCCTACAGCTTTATGGAATTGGCAGTGGCATCCATATTTTTGTTGTTGTTGTTACAAGTGAAGGGATTTGAGTAGTTTAAGAAATTAGCAACTGTTACTTAAGGTCACATGGGTGGTAGACTTTGGTTTAAACTCGGTCTGTCCAGTCTCCTCCTGTTCTGTCATTCCAGTAAATGTTCATCCTTTATATATGTTCCTTGCTGTTTGTGTGTGTGTGTGTGTGAATCAAAGTTCCTGAAGAAGAAGCAACTTTGCTTATTCAGAGAAGTAAGGGAGGCTCATGTGGTTGGGATGTTACGGGTGAATAGAGGGTAAGAGGTTAGATTAAGGTAGCATCAGGGCAGAGTAGGCATGCCTACTATAGGACCATAATAAGAATTGTTGACCTACCCTCAATGTGAGGAAAAACTAGTTAAGGGATCTAAACAGGGGAGGAAATGTACTTGAGAAATGACCAGACAGCTTAAGGAGGCTGGACCGCAGGAAGCAGCAGCAGAATTAGGGAGACCAGCTCCCTCATTTGCCCTATGGAGGGGCAGTCAGGGCAGAAGTTGGAGTGCTAGCGGTGGAGGTGTGAGGAGTGGTCACATTTAGGAAGTGACAGCATCTGATGATGGAGTGAACGTGTGGTGTTAGGAGTAAAGGATACCTTGTGAAGGAAAACCAGGTTTGGGCAGAGAGACAGAAGGCATTTGGAGATCTTCTGAACACATTAAATATCACCTCCAAGGGGAGAGAAGCCAACTTGGCAGAAAAATAAAAGAAGCAAGAGGTAGAGAGTGGCTTGAGTGAAGAAGGTGTGATTTTAGATGAGGTGGGAGACAGAGTCTTTGGGGATGTTTCAGAAGTGACCTAAAAGAGGCAAGGGAACAAGGCGTTCACATACCGGGAAAGGCACGAAGGGTGGAGGGAATGGCAAGTACAATACAAAGGCTGAAGGGAGCCTGGAGGGTAGACGAGACTGTAGGTGCACCGGTGGAGACATCAAAACATAGGTCAAGGCCTGGGCCAGGGAGAGCGGGACTGGTAAAACGAGTCTAGGTAGAAAACTGAGCCAAGGATGGAGTTTCGGGGTTCAGCAGCAGTTAAGGATTAGGGAGACAAGGAGTCTGGTAGAGGACAATGGGAAGGAGCAGATGGGGAGAGAATGTCCTGCAAGGAAGTGCTGTGTTAAGTGCTATTGAGGAAGGGAGGAAGGGAGACTGAGACTAGGTTAGTAGGTTTGGTAACTTGGAGGTTAGTGGTGTGTGAGGACAAAAGTCTCTGAATTCAAGAAAGAGCAAAGAGGAGGTACCATAGTCCCCTTTGAGGAGGAGTCTGTGCTGGCAGAGGGGGTCTTCCACCTCTGTATGTATGTGTGTTGTAGAGGAGCTCAGAGAAATGGGGCCATGGCTGGTGGAGGATGTAGGATCAGGGCAAGGTTTTTGTTTGATTTGATTATGTTTTTACATTGAATTCTCTCCTGGCCTCCCTTCCTTCACCAACAACCTAAAGTCATTTGGTGGGCAGATCAAATATATGCCATACATATACACACATCACACACATGTAACTTATGGTGTGTGTGTGTGTGGTATGTATTTGTGTCTGTGTGTTATTTCCGCCTACTGAAATGGCCTGAAATCAGTGACACCTTAATAGCCCTGAGCATGCCTGGCCCCCAATTTTTCATTTATGAATACCGTTCTCCAATAAAAAATAGAAGCCCTTATGGAGAACTGGCCAATTTCAGAGCCAGGCCAGAGAAAGTACAATATGAGCCTAGAACATCTTGTTGTGCCAGAAAATAAGGAAGTACTCAAAGAATGCTGGAGTCACATCCAGCGGACACAAGCCAGCTGGTCAGGGCTCCCATTGGCCAGTAATGATAGTAACAGATTACAGCTCATTGAAAAAAGCAGAAAACCAGGAGTTTTCTGTATAAGATATAAACAAATATAAAAGTTTACAGATATAAACAAATATATTGAGTTTGATGAAGAATGAAACATTTACAGGCTTTTGAAAGTACTCTTTTCACAAAATCCTCATACATTGCAAAGGGGAAAAGCGTAAACTTCCCCTGGGGTTCTTCTTAGAGTGAACACTGTCAGTAACAGCAGGAATTAAGTAGGAATTGACACCATATGCCAGCCAACAGGATGCAGTGAGAAGAATCCAGAGCACTGTTGTGGCTTCCCTTCCAGGGATGTGTAGGTTCAATCATGTGGAGACCCTAAACAACCCCAGTTGAGTATTTTGCAAAATAACTGACTTGTAACATTTGAAAATGTCAAGATCGTGAAAGCCAAGTAAAGATTGGAGAACTGTTCCAGTTAAAGAGGCAACTAAATTCAGGGCATGGCTCTAAGTGAGTCTTTTTACTATAAATGACATCATTGGGACAACTGGCGAGATCAGATGGAGTCTGAGGTTTCGAGTCTATACTCTCAACTGCCCTGTTACTTGGTGATGATGTAAAGAACACAGCTGGAAAAGATGGATGTTGTTTCAGCATGTTTATATGCCTGGATGGAGCCGATGGAGGAGAGGAGGACTGAGAGTTCAAGTGCCCTCGTAGGCCAGAGAGAAGGGCTGGCTTTGCCTATGGGCGTGGACCACTTAGTCAGTTGAGTGAGAGAAGGAAAAGCAAATGGAGGTGTAGGGTGGTAGATTTGATGTTGAAAGGATATAGAGAGTCTTCTCTGGTTGGTTCTCTTTTCTTAGTGAAATATGGTGAAGGAAGGGATATTGTCTTTGAGTGGGGAAAAGCAGATTGAGATGTGTCTGTATTATGAGGAAATTCAGGGATTTTGGATGGGTTGGTTGGTTTGTTAGTTTTTTGTTCTTTCTTCCCCTGGAAGTTGTGTGATAAATTAATTCCCCCAGCTTCAAGGAAATTTCTCAAGGGAGTATTTTTTATTATTTATTGTTATACTTCAATAAATATGCAAACAGATAAAAGGAAAAAATTGTAAAAAGAAGGAATCAGAGGTGGAAGGTGTGGTTAAGAGGCATGGGGTGACCTTTGAATGTAGAAACCATTACTGTATCAAAGGGGTACCCCGTTTGTAGAATGAGTGGGTCTCAGTTTGAAATTCTCAGACCCACTGAAGATTCTCATTGCTCTAAGGTAGTATATCATTCCATTTCTTTTGCCATAAAGATTTTCTTTCAGGAGATGAATGGAACATTTTAACATGTTTAATATTGTAAAATAAATTCAGGTGCACTGGGATCAGGAAAAGACTGTCTAGTGGGACTGAGTCTGTCTTTCCTTCCTTTCATTCACACACATCTAATCAGTACACGGTTCACTGATAGAAGTGAGAGTCCCCAGCTTTGTAATGAAGCCTTTTATTTTTTCCTTTAAAATTTTTTTTGAATGCAGCTGTGTGCTGTGTCTCTCATATCCTGCATTCTGACACTCACTTCAGCTCTCCTTGCCTCCCTCCAGGCCGGTGAGATTGGTGAAATGAAGGATGGGGTCCCAGAAGGAGCACAACTTCAGGGACCAGTCCATCGGAATCCAACTTACCGCGCAAGGTACCGGAGGTAGGTGACGTTGCCTGCTGACTAATGACCAACTGAAGGACTTGCCAGAGACAGTAGGGTGGTTGGGGTTGTTGCAGGTCTGTTTTGGATTTATTATGTAATGAGAAGATGTGACTGCTTTGACCATATGTCCAAGGTTTGGTGGGGCTCTGCAATATATGTGTTTTTAGATGGCTATGTGACATTTCTCTTGTTCCGTAACAACTACAGTTTCTAGTTATCCCTTTATCAGAGCATTCTTTGTTTCTGATAACTTTCACATGATGTAAATTCATACTTAATTTTTATTTTATTATATTTAATGAGATGAGAGCAACAGAAATTAACTGGTAAGTTATTCAGTGGTAGCACTACAAATGGAAGAATTGGCTGCCAGCACATATTTGTGATACAGTAAGTCCCCTACATGCCAATGAGTTCTGTTCTAAGAGCATGCTCCTAAGTCCAGCATGCTTCGTTCATAAGTCGTAAAAAGTTAGCCTAGGTACCCACCTAACACAATTAGCTAGACAGTACTGTACTATAATAGGTTTATAGTACTTTTCATGCAAATAACAGGTACATAAAAAACAAACAATTTATTTACAGGGCAGCAATGGAGAAACAGACATAGAGAATAGACTTACGGACATGGGGAGAGGGGAGGAGAGGGTGAGATGTATGGAAAGAGTAACATGGAAACTTACTTTACCGTATGTAAAATAGATAGCCAATGGGAATTTGCTGTATGGCTCAGGAAACTCAAACAGGGGCTCTGTATCAACCTAGAGGGGTGGGATGGGGAGGGAGATGGGAGGGAGGTTCAAAAGGGAGGGGATGTATGTATACCTGTGGCTGATTCATGTTGAGGTTTGACAGAAGACAACAAAATTCTGGAAAGCAATTATCCTTCAATAAAAAAAATTAATTAAAAAACAAAAAATAAAAAAACCATTTTTAATCGTATAGTACAGTACCTTGAAAGTACAGTAATCCAGTACAACAGCTGGCACACAGGGGCTGGCATCCAGTGACCAGGCAAGAAGAGTTACTGACTGGAGGAGGGAGAGGAGGTGGGAGATGGTGGAGCTGAAGGACCGTCAGCAATAGGAGATAGAGGGCGAGCACATTCGCATCTTTGAAAGTCTGCAACTCATAGAGGGCAAGCACATTCCCATCTTTGAAAGTCTTTAACTCGTAGGGGACTTGCCATACTGAATGTTCTGATAATGAAGCAGTCTAATGCAGGGGTTGAATGAACTAACTACAGATCCAGTTGTCTGTGTTTAAATTCCCACCCTACGACTAGCAGCTCATCTGTAGCTGTATCTCCTTCTCGTAAGTTTCAGGACTCCTCTTAGATGGAGTCACCAGGTTTATAAAATGGACAATAAGGAATATTCCAGTTGTCAGTAAGGTTAGATGTACTCCAAGGCATTTAAGATAATCAGAATGTTGCCTGATATATAGTAAGCCCTCGATAAATTGATTATTACTACTACCAAGGATGTTAAGAGTAGTGAAAGGAGTGTTATTTTATTTCTGCTTTATCCCTTGTGAAAACCGAATTGGCTAGACTCCCCAAGATTCATTATAAGCTTTTTATATTGTAAGCCCCCTGTTCCTTTGCCCTGTCCTTGAAGAGCTTCATTCACAAATGATGTCCATACCCCCTTGAAGTTTGGCAAAATGGGATTTTTGACAGGAGAGTAAGGATATTACTCGAGTTCTCCTGATTGGTAGTATTCTACATTCTTTTTTCTCACAAGATTCCTTGTAATTTTAGGTGCTGGCATTCTAATGATTCACTACTAAGGACTTTGGAAATAAAAGAAGCTTCGTAAAAATGTCTTAAGGAAAACAGGAAAAAGATCCTGCGGATCCCAATTTTGTCTAGCTGTGTGTGACATGGGGAAGGTTATATTCGACCTTTTTGACCTGAAAAAGCAGCAATTCTATGTGGTTCAACCAAATACTCACCTTTAAGCCTCTTGGTTTTCTCACTCTAAATCTTAAACTCACAGAATTAACCTTGAAATTAAATGAGATAATTAACATGAAAGCATAGAGCACAGGCCTCAGCACACAATGACTAATGTTAGTTTTCTTGATGTGTCACATCCCCTAAGTCTCCCCGTCTTCATGGCAGGCTGTCCACGGAGGGCAGATACCAGGCACTTTTCTTAATTTTTGCACCCACAGTGCCTGGTAGGACCAGAGCATATGTTCTGTAGATGTTTGTTCACTGCAAATAGTGTTCAGGTGAAGGAGAAAAATGATTGAAAAATAGTTTTGTTTTTTTTTAATCTCATCATCCTTTTGTTCCATTTGCCACATTATCCTTGCATAATTCTAGGACTAAGTCTTGATCCCTTGACTTTTTAAACCTTTAAAGACAAAACCTGCCGTTCTTGAAGGCCCTTTCCAATTGCACATGTTCTCTTTTCTCTGCTTCAGGGGTCCTCCTCGCCCACGACCTGCCCCAGCTGTCGGAGAGGCTGAAGATAAGGAGAATCAACAAGCGGCCAATGGTCCAAACCAGCCACCTGCTCGCCGTGGATACCAGCGCCCCTATAACTATCGGCGTCGCCCCCGTCCCCCGAACGCTCCTTCACAGGATGGCAAAGAGGTGAGGCCAGCTAGTCAGAGGAGATGCTGCCAGACCACGCTGGACCATATCAGCCTTTAGTATTCCCTTCTTAGTGGTTTCAAAGTCTGAAAACTGAAGCCAAAAATATGTATCATATATGTATCTTTATGTATATTAACATTTTCATAAAGGTATGTATATACACAGAGAGGGTGAGAGAGAGAGAGAATGCCTTGCCCATATTGCAAACCAAATATTTGCATTCAACCAATTAACACTCTAGTCAGAACGGTTAGAGCTCTCCAAACAAAGGACCGAGTTTATAGAGGGGAACCTGCCTCCCAGCATGTGTTGAAAGTGACTGCATATTTTTTATGACTCTCAGCTGTGGAGAGTGATGATGTTTAGTTGCCGTTTGGAAGCCATTCTTTGGTGGTTCTAATTTTTGACTCCAACTTTAAGAGTAGTTAAGGTTTTGCACCATGATTTACCTCGCAGGCAGGAAGATCCCTACTTGTGAGACCTTTCAGTCTTGAACTCTCCACTGCCTTGGAAATAAGTTCATTTCTGGTTTGTGATTTTATTGTGTGTTTCAGACCAAGGCAGGTGAAGCACCATCTGAGAACCCTGCTCCAGCTCCCGAGAAGAGCAGTGCAGAGTAACAGCCAGCTCCCCAGGCACCTTCACCATCCGCAGGTAGGCGGCCCACGCGGAACTGATGTTCTCTTTAAATAGTGCCGATTTCTCAGCGGTAGCACAGATCAGTCTAAACTAATCCTGCAGTTCATCTGGGCCAGCCTCTTATCTCCATCAGAAGTCTGAGAAAGAGCTGTTTCGGTGGTGAAATCTCTCTGAAGCTGATCTTATTTCGTTTGGTTTTGGAGACATAAACATGCAAACAGAGTTAATGTGTGTCAAAGTTATTTTTCTAGATATACAGTTGTCAACTATTAACACCACTTCGAAAGATTTTTTGAAAGTTTTACTTTTGTGACACCTAGTGGCCAGTTTGATAGTTTTAAAGTGCCTGCGTGCTTGCTGTGTGGCTTCTGACTCTTTGGACTACCCTGTGGACTGTAGCCCGCCAGGCTTCTCTGTCCATGCAGTTTCCCAGGCAAGAAACTGGAGTGGGTTGCCATTTTGTTCTCCAGGGGATCTTCCCAGCCCCGGGATGGAACCTGCATCTCCTGCTTGACAGGCAGATTCTTTACCACTGAGCCACCAGGGAAGCCCAATGTGCCTGTCAAGGCTTCATTTTAATAACAGAGGACTGCGATCTGTGGAACAAACAGGAGTTTTTTTTCCCTTCCCATTTCCCTTTGATAGCCAGCATTATTGTTGTGTAGTGCTTGAGAGCCCTTGGGTTTACGTGTCCAGTGCAGGATCTACTCCTCATTTGCTTGAATGCTCTTGAGCAGTTTGTTTATCCTCTGCCACAGTTCTGTCTGCTGTGGGTGAAATAGGGATATTGACTGGTCTGGGTATTACAAAGACAGACGTAGTGATATCACACGTATGAGGTACCGAAGCAGGGTGTGGCGAAGAATAACCTCTCCATAAAGTTAGCTTGTTTTTCTTCATTATTGCTTCCTGCTCTTTTTCTGTCTTCTTGCTAAAAATCTTGGAAATTGTATTTGTATAGGTAGAAATATACTGGAAAGACTGACTCAGCGAGTCTTAAAAGAATATATAAAGCCATAGTTGGTTTCATTCTGGGTTTTTCATCTAATAAGTCTGGAGAATTTGATTTTTTTAGTATTTCTTGGTTGTTTCGCTTTTCATGAAATAAATGAGTAGCTTTTAGTTAAAAGGGTTTTAAGCTTATAGTAGTAGTGTTATTTTTTAAAAAATTGATATTTCATAAAATTTTAAGATCATTTTAAGTTTCTACATTTTAAATGCCATCTGCTTTTATATGCAGAGGTTTGGATTTAAATTAGCCTTTCACAAGGTAGACAAGTGCTATGCTGAAAATATTGTTTTATCTCTGGGTAGCAAGGGCAATTTGTCATAGAAATAAATTCCATATTCAGAGTTGCTTACATTAATTGACAGGATTATATATTAATCATTTGGCCATAACCTTTTACTTGATAACATTATTTCTAGGTATTGTTCCTAAGGAAATAATCCCAAATATAGGGGATTCTATATTTCTATTATAATCTAGTATTGGAGAAGTGGTTAAATATTGAGATATATCTGTATTAGGAGATACTGTGTAACCACTAAAATGATTAGGAAGAATTATCAGTGTTATAGTATCATTTATTTGAAAAGGCTTCATGATGATAATTTTCTTTTTTATAATTTTACAGAATTTTTGCCATTATGCACTGAGTGTTCTTGTTTATAAAAATGTTTTATTAGAACGTTTCCATTAAATTCATGTTTCAGTTTACAAATCTCTAAAAGGTACACACGTAAGATTTTGTTTGGAGCTTTTGAAAATTATTTTTTGAACTGCATAAAAACAGGTAGTTTTTGCCCTTTTATTCTTTAACCCTTGGTCATCTGATCACTTTGTAATAAGTCTGATGTGACTATTTTCCAGGTGACTTAATTAATGATCATTCAAAAAATAAAGCAAAAAGCAGACCACGACCTTATGAACACCAAAGAAACGTCCAAGCAATAAAGTGGAAGATTAATAACCAAGATGTGGACATTAGAATGTTTACTACACTTCTTCACAGAACAGACAACTACACAAGGAAAGTGTCAGCTATTTTTTCCAGCAGCTGCGATCCTGGGACTGCCTGCGCGTAACAAGAGAGCGACCTCCCCAGTTTCAGCAACCACTAGGTTTATATTTTTTTTCCTGGTTTTTACTGTTTGGGTAATATGATTAAAAGAAGAATTATTAATACCACATGGGGAGACCCCCCCAACCAAAGAAATCTGAAATATGTAGTAAATGCTTTTTTTTTTTTCCTTTTCTGTTCATTTTGGATGCTGGTGCTAAACTTCCAAGTGTCATGATTTAAAAAAGAAATTTTATTCCCTTCTTATTTATTTCTAGGATAAGGGAAGGGTAACATTTTGCTTTCTTATGTAACTCTCTTTGAAAATGTGCAGTATGAAGTTCCACAAAAATAAAATTTTTACCCTTGAAAGGAAAGATGTGTAACTGGAGTATGTTTTTCTAGCTGAGCACATGTTTTTGTCTTTTTTCCTTACTTCATTCACTGAATAGTAAGCTGAAAGCCAAGTGTACAGGTGGATTTGTCCTATTTAATAAATGTAGGAGCCTGAGCTGAGAGCAGAGGAAATGGGATTCTTTTTGGAATGAACAGGTTCACATGTGAGCTCAGCACTAGACATGCTTGGTGCTCTCAGCTCCTGAGTCCTCCTTGTTGAGGTGGTTGGTGACATTTCAGTTAATGACTTCCTTTAAATTACTGAAGGAGTTAGTAGTCCTAACATCTTTGAACTTCTAACTGGAATGGCTTTCCACACCAACTGCTGTGTCCTAGTTGTCTACCTGGGTCTTTCAGAAAAGAGGAAGGGGGCCTCTTTGCAGCCGCACGACAAATTCCTTCCCCCAGGGAGTAGATGGCGCCCCCAAGTGGAGGAACACTACAGTGCTACAGTACATGTCAATTCTATGTTGTCACTTCTCAGATCCGCTGTACCTATCAAATGATTTATTCCTTAAATCAAGTACCTCCTGAGTCTGGGTTTGAGACAAGCACTGTTCTAGAGGCACAAACCCACAAAAGACCCACTGAGTTTGTGTGCTGGTGAAGTCTTCTGTTACTGGGTACTGAAGGTTCCTAAAAACTTTATCATTCTAACACCCTTACCTCTAAACATCATCCATCAGGGTTATAGCTATTCTAGGGAAAAAAAAAAAAAGTAACAAGAAATGCAAAGAATTGGAGGCAAAAGTCTAAACTTCAGTAGTGTGTATAACTACAACCCTAAAACACACTGGTTGGAGGTACAGAAGACAAGACAACCTGGATGTGATATAAGGATGGGCCTACATTCTTTTACACACAAAATCAGGGAGTTGAATTTCTTTGCCAAGAGATACGTGGTGCCTGGGTGGAAGCACAGCTAGAGATTAATCAGAGGCTGTCATACCGCAATTAACAAATTAGCTATGATTGGTGTTAACTTGAAGCTCCAGAGTTTTGCCTGTTTGAAACAGCACCTACTGGGAAAGTGGCCTACCCAACTCAAAATATTTGAGTGCCTGCTCTGTGCCGAGTGATGCAAGGTTTTTTCACCTCACAAATGAACTGCATCCACATCATTGAGGTTCCCGGGCTTATTGCACAGATGCAGTTTTCAAAAGTACTTTTGCCCTTGGGGGAGTGAAGAGATGTATTTGTAAAGACTAATACTTAGAGATTTTGAAGTAATAATGTTCTCTGAATCTTAGAATTTCACACATTAAATCCCAGAGTAGTACTCGGTTGTGATGGAAAAGAGGAAAACATCTCTTAACTTGGTGTGTTAGTCGTTCAGTCTTGTTCGACTCTGTGACCCCATGGACTGTAGCCCACCAGGCTCTTCTGTCTACGGAATTCTCCAAGCAAGAATACTGGAGTGGGTTGCCATTTCTTTCTTCAGGGGATCTTCCCGACCCAAGGATCGAACCCAGGTCTCCTGCACTTCAGGCGGGTTCTTTACCGTCTGAGCCACCAGGGAAGTCTCTGAATCTTAGAACTGACACTAAATCCCAGAGTAGTAATTGGTTGTGGTTGAAAAGAGGAAAACATCTCTTAACTTTACAGGAATGACTTTATATATATAAAATCATTTTATATAGGCATCATATATGTATGTAATATATATGTATATATAGGCATCAATGTCTTACTTAATAGGAGAAGTCTAGAAAGGAAGCAGATGCTGATAGAAATCTCTGAAAACCGAGTGATCTTGCCAGAGGAAGTGGTAAAGACTTTATCACCTTTGTGATTTCCTCAGGGTGAAAGTGTGTCATTTTAGCTGATAAGCTAGATCCAGAATCATCCTGATTTTCAGGATGTGGGGTGGGAAGCTCTAAGGGAACCGAAACCCACATGGGTAACGTGAGCTCTCCCCCAGCTCCTGTAGTGTGGGCAGTATTCCTTTAAGAAGGGTATGGTGTGGAAAAATGTAATGATGTGGAAGCCTGAGATGAAAAACGGCATTAACATGTCTGCATTCCTCAGGGTAGTTAATTCTAGCCGCTGTAACACACCATCTTACATTTCAGTGGCTTACTATAACACATTTTCTTCTTAAGGACGAGTTTGGGTGGGTGGCTCCCCTGGACAGTTTTCCTCCCAGTGGCTTTTTTACCAGCTGAGCCACAAGGGAAGCCCTTCCCAGTGGCTTCTTAAAGGAATAACATCTCTTCCTGTGCTATGGGTCTGCTGTCCTTAATACCTGGTTTCAACTTGTCCTGCTATCAGCCAGCCAGTAGATGGAGCGGTCTCCTGGGCTACAGTCTTCACTGTTCTGAGGAATTAGAAAGGAAGGTCAGAACAAATAAGATACTAGTGAAGGGGCAGGGGTTCCACGCAATCAAGCACAAATTTTGGCAGAGGGTTGCTGCTAACCACGAGCAGCAAATGTCTCAATGATTTTAGCGCGTTTCTAGATAACAGAAGATGCAAAAAAACTGGGCTCATAAAATCATCTGAAAATATCTAACTATGTGAGTCCTGTTTGCTAGTTTTTTCCAGAGCATGGAAAACCTCATTCCTGGTCTCCACCCTGGACCCTTTCAGGTGTGTGGAAGGTCAGGGGACTCCTGTGGTTAGGGGCTTCATCCTTGTAGAGCCAGACGGTGAGTGACAGTTTTTGGTTGGCAACATCTACCGTTCTTTCAGGGCTTCCCAGGTGGCTCAGTGGTAAAGAATCTGTCTGCCAGTACAGGAGATGGCAGATTTGATCCCTGAGTCAGGAAGACCCTCTGGAGGATGAAACGCAACCCACTTGAGTGTTTTTGCCTGGAAAGTCCCACGGATAGAGAAGCCTGGTGGGCTACAGTCCATGGGGTCGCAAGGAGTTGGACATGACTGAGCAACTGAACGTGCACCTGCTGTTCTTTCAGTGCCTGTGTGTGTTAGTCGAGTCTGACTCTTTGTGACCCCATGGACTATATAGCCTGCCAGGCTCCTCTGTCCATGGAATTTTCCAGGCAAGGATACAGGAGTGGGTTGCCATTTCCCCATCCAGGGGATCTTCTTGACCCAGAGATTGAACCCAGGTCTTCTGCATTGCAGGTGGATGCTTTACTGACTGAACTACTAGGGAAGACCTTCTTCCAATGCCCAAGACACTTCACTTAGGTGTGAGGCATCGCCACAGCGAGCCCTTGCCAACTCTCTTTATAGCTTCCATCAACATTGTTCTGTTTCCACGTGCCATGCAAATCTCCATAAGCCTCAGGTCCTGTGAAGCTGTGTACAGAAGAACTGTTCAAAAAAGATCGTTATGACCCAGATAATCACGATGATGTGATCACTCACCTAGAGCCAGACATCCTGGAATGTGAAGTCAAGTCGGCCTTAGAAAGCATCACTACAAACAAAGCTAGTGGAGGTGATGGAATTCCAGTTGAGCTATTTCAAATCCTGAAAGATGATGCTATGAAAGTGCTGCACTCAATATGCCAGGAAATTTGGAAAACTCAGCAGTGACCACAGGACTGGAAAAGTCAGTTTTCATTCCAATCCCAAAGAAAGGCAATGCCAAAGAATGCTCAAACTACCACACATCTGCTCTCATCTCACACGCTAGCAAAGTAATGGTCAAAATTCTCCAAGCCAGGCTTCAGCAGTATGTGAACCGTGAACTTCCAGATGTTCAAGCTGGTTTTAGAAAACGCAGAGGAACCAGAGATCAAATTGCCAACATCCACTGGATCATCGAAAAAGCAAGAGAGTTCCAGAAAAACAATCTATTTCTGCTTTATTGACTATGCCAAAGCCTTTGACTGTGTGGATCACAATAAACTGTGGAAAATTCTAAAAGAGATGGGAATATCAGACTATCTGACCTGTCTCTTGAGAAACCTGTATGCAGGTCAGGAAGCAACAGTTGAAACTGGACATGGAACAACAGACTGTTTCCAAATAGGAAAAGGAGTACGTCAAGGCTGTATACTGTCACCCTGCTTATTTAACTTATATGCAGAGTACATCATGAGAAACGCTGGGCTGGAGGAAGCACAAGCTAGAATCAAGATTGCCAGGAGAGATATCAATAACCTCAGATGTTCAAATGACACCACCCTTATGGCAGAAAGTGAAGAACTAAAGAGCCTCTTGATGAAGGTGAAAGAGGAGAGTGAAAAGTTGGCTTAAAGCTCAACATTCAGAAAACTAAGATCATGGCATCTGGTCCCATCACTTCATGGGAAATAGATGGGAAAACAGGGGAAACAGTGTCAAAAAAACTTTATTTTTTGGGGCTCCAAAACCACTGCAGATGGTGCTTGCAGCTATGAAATTAAAAGACGCTTACTCCTTGGAAGGAAAATTATGACCAACCTAGATAGCATATTTAAAAGCAGAGACGTTGCTTTGCCAACAAAGGTCCGTCTAGTCAAGGCTATGGCTTTTCCAGTAGTCATGTATCGATGTGAGAGTTGGACAGTGAAGAAAGCTGAGCGCCGCAGAATTGATGCTTTTGAACTGTGGTGTTGGAGAAGACTCTTGAGAGTCCCTTGGACTGCAAGAAGATCCAACCAGTCCATCCTAAAGGAGATCGGTCCTGGGTGTTCATTGGAAGGACTGATGTGGAAGCTGAAACTCCAATACTTTGGCCACCTCATGCAAAGAGTTGACTCATTGGAAAAGACCCTAATGCTGGGAAGGATTGGGAGCAGGAGGAGAAGGGGACAACAGAGGATGAGATGGCTGGATGGCATCACCAACTCGATGGGCATGAGTTTGGGTAGACTCCAGGAGTTGGTGATGGACAGGGAGGCCTGGCGTGCTGCGATTCATGGGGTCGCAAAGAGTCGGACGCGACTGAGCGACTGAACTGAACTGAAGATAGAATTTAACTTCAAATCAATCCCAGGTCTCCTGCATTACAGGTGGATTATTTGCCAGCTGAGCCACCAGGGAAGCCCAAGAATACTGGAGTAGGTAGACTTACCCTTCTCCAGCAGATCTTGCTGACCCAGGAATCGAACTGAGGTCTCTTCATTCCGGGCATATTCTTTACCAGTTGAGCTACCAGGGAAGCCCGTTCAATACTTGACATTCAATAAGTGCTGGTAGAGCAGAAAATAGGCGTTCAATAAATGCTGACTGGGATTTCCCTGGTGGTATAGTGGGTAAGAATCCGCCTGCCAATGCAGGGGACTGTTCAATCCCTGGTCTGGGATGATCCCACATGCCTCGGAGCAACAGAGTCAGTGGGCCACAGCTACTGAAGCCTGCGTGCCTAGAGTCTGTGCTTTGCCACAAGAGAAGCCACGGCCATGAGAAGCCCATCTACCCCAACAAAAGAGTGGCCCCCGCTCACCACGACTAGAGAAAGTCTGCACGCAGCAACGAAGACCCAGTGCAGCCAAATATAAATAAATAAATAAATGTATTTTAAAAGGCTGATTGAATTAATGGTGAGGTAGAAATAGCCATCTGGTAAGGATGGATGAACTGAAGATTGCTGAAAATGAGTAAAAGGGCCAGAACTGTGAGACAGAGGTAATAATGGAAATTATAAGAGAATGAACACTTGGAGAGAAGAGCAAAATGAGAATGATCCAGTCACCTTATTCATGTGTAAATGTGTGGAACTGATCACACATGTATACCTCCTGCTTATATCTTTTGTTTAATGAGGATTTTCTATTTAGTATGTATGTTGGTAATTCCATGTCTGAGCATTATTATTTCCAGAGTTCTCTCTATCTCGGAAAATTTAAAAATTCACCATTTATTGAATTGTTCATTAAGATTAGAGAATACATTTTTGAATTCCCCTTTGTTCTGTCTATATATATTTAAAATTTTTTCTAGGTCTTAGAGCTTATAACTTTTGTGACTATGGTGACTCCTTTACAAAAAGGAGATTTTTAAACAGAATTCTGTGTCAGAATGGGTATTCAGCAAGATACTCAGGTGTTGCAGGAATTACAAAAATGAGAATGCCACAGTCTCTGCTATGAGGAGATCAGGGTCCATGGGGAAGCAGAGTAGAGGAGGCCATAATATAAAGCTCAAATTCGTTCATTTGGCTTTTATTCATCTGTTATGACATAAAGGATGGGAAGAAAATTTGACTGATGAGACTTCATTCTTTCATTTTTTTAAACTGAGGTAAAATTCACATAACATAAAATTAACTACCAACCCTTCTTAAATGTACAATTCAGTGGCATGCCGTACAGTTCTTCCTATTTTAAAAGAGCTGTGAAGGAAATAAAACTATCAATAGCAAAGACTCCAGAGAACTGAAGTACCCCAGTCGTCAAATCCTCGACATCACATGGTACTCAAATTCTTTCTGTTCTAAGGCTGCCCAATTTCTGCTTGGTTTGCTAAAATGCTGAGCAAACAAGCCATCTATACATTATGGGACCCATATTTCTTGAGTAGAACGTGCATTCGGTGCTAGTATCAAGTTTGGAGTTCTCCCAGCTGAGTATTTTCTTCAGGGTCTCCTATGATTGTAAATTCCTTGTGGGCCGGTACCTAAGTAGGTTGCTCATCACTATATCCCTAGAGAAGAACCCAGCACATAGATTATTTTAAAAGCATTTATGAATTGACTGATTACTTACTCGCGAGATTTTTATGTTCAATTATTCCCTATCTATTGCCTCGTAGTCAGTATTAACTGGAGCACGCAGTAAAGGTTTGGGATTGCGGTTGTCCCGGAGCCCAAGGTCAAATCCTGGCCATTTTGAGCACCGAAGAAGGCAACTGTTACTGAGTCTCACAGAAGGTGGCGCTATTGCGCCTTATCGTGAACTGCATTTTCACCTGGACAGGCAGGTCTTCTATACCTGACTGTCTAGCAATCGCTTGAGAAGGAAATGAATAAGTTGATCAGCAACAAGTCCAGCTTTTACAATTTCGGCAGAGGTTTCCTGCTGGTTCAGGTGTGGTGAGGCCCGGAAACCTCAGTGCCCACAGACTTTTCCTTTTGTGGGGAGCCCGCCCAAACTCCATCCTTTGCCCGCGGCCACGCCCCACGGTAGGAAGGAGGGACTGAAAAGCATTTCCTTGAGGCCGGCACGACTTGCCCTACCCAAAACGAGTGTTTTTGTTTTTTTTTCTTTCCCTCCCCCCTGGCTGAGCCAGTTTCATCTGAAATTCAGAGAGACCGGAGGAGGGACCGGAGGAGGGACAAGGTAGTGGAAATGGTTTGGGGGTATGAAGGGTGAGAGGAGGGTGGTAGTGATGCAGTCAGGGGTGGACTTCGCTGATTTGGGAAGAAAAGGAGGGAGGCGGCCGAAAGGGGGGCGGCTGTGGGTGGCTGTTTGTATTTTATGTGAACAAACAGCAACCAGCAGGTGAATGAATCTGTATTTCTTCGGAACAGGCATCTCGCGGGTTTTGGCTTCTGTCTTTTTTTAAGACAGAATTTTGGCAGTTTTCAGCAATTTGGGCAAGGAGAGAGGCAGCCGGAAAGCGAACAGAGGAGGGGTCTCTGTGTATTCCTGGAGAGGAGGCCATCGCTAGAGGGGAGATGGAAAGAAACAGTCAAGTACAGGAATTACTTGTCACAGGACAGTAAGGTCGTTCAGCCTGCCTTTGGGCTCAGCTCAGCTCCTCATCTGCTAAGCATAATTAAGAATGGTAATTATCTCTTGGAGTTGTTGTGATATTTAAATGAGATAATATCTGTAATCACGCTTAAAAATTGTGTAGTGTGATATGCTATTCTTTGTTTACGGGAATTTCGCTTTTCTTCTTAGCTTGTTTTCTCTTTTTCTTTGTATTGAAGTGTAGTTGATTTAAAATACTATATTAGTATCAGATGTGCAGCACAGTGATTGACTTTTTATAGTATTTTTATAGGTTTCATTCACTCCATTAAAAGTGATTACAAAATAATGGCTATAATTCCCTGTGCCATACAAATGCTTATTTATTTTATGCTGAGTAGTTTGTGTCTCTTAATCCTCTACTCCTGTCTTGCCCTTTCTCCCTTCTCTTTCCCCACTGGTAACTACTAGCTTGTTTTCATATCTGTGGGTCTGTTTTGTTTTACTATATACATTCATTTGTTTTAATGGCAGAATTTCATTCTTTTTTATGGCTGAGTAATGCTGAGTAAAATTACTCAGCTATATGTGTATGTGTGTGTGTGTGTATATATATATATATATATTTATTTATACCATGTCTTTTTTATCCACTTATATGTTGATTGCCACTTGGATTGCTTCTATTGCAGTATACTTTGTATATTGTACGTAATGTTGCCTTGAACACTGGGGTACATTAATCTTTTCAAATCAGTGTTTTTGTGTTTCCAGATAGACACCCAGGAGTGGAATTGCTGGGTAACATGGTGGTTCTAGGGCTTGCCAGGTCGCTCAATGGTAAAGAATCCACCTGCAAATGGAGAGGCGGGTTTGATCCTTGGATTGGGAAGATCCCCTGGAGAAAGAAATGGAAATCCACTCCAGTATTCTTGCCTGGGAAATCCCATAAACAGAGGAGCCTGGCGGGCTGCAGTCCATGGGGTCACAAAATAGTCAGACATGACTGAGTGACTAAACCACAAGAGGGTCGTTCTATGTTGTTTTTTGAGGAACATCCATATTGTTTCCATAGCAGCTACACCAATTTTTGTTTCCACCAAGAGTGGACACGAGTTCCCTTTTTCTCTACATCCTTTCCAGCAGTTGTTATTTACAGCCATTCTGACAGGTGTGAGGTGCCAGTGATTTTGATTTGCATTTTCCTGCTGATTAGTGTTGTTGGGCCTCTTTTCATGTGCCTCTTAGCAATCTGTATGTCTTTGGAAAAATGTCTATTTAGGTCTTCTGACCATTTTTTGATTGGGGTATTTTTTAATATTGAATTTTGTGAACTGTTTGTATATTTTGGATATTAAGCCTTTGTTAGTTGTCTCATTTTTAGACATTTTCTTCCATTCCATATGTTGTCTTTTTGTTTTTTGGTGCTTCCTCTGCTGTGCAAAAGCCTCTAAGTTCAATTAGGTTCCATTTGGTTTTTTTGCTTTTACTTCTTTATTTCTTTTTTTATTTTATTTATTTTTAGTTTTGCTTTTATTTCTTTTGTCTTAGGAGAATGAGCCAAGATAATACCATTATAATTTGTGTCAAAGAGTGTTCTACCTATGTTCTCTTTTAGAAATTTTATGATTTCAGGTCTTACATTTTGGTCTTTAAACCGTTTTGAATTTATTCTCGTGTAAGGAAATGTTCTGATCTCACTGCGTTGTGTTGTTGTTGTTATTCAGTGTCTGATTCTCTGTGACCCCCATGGACTGCAG
Source organism: Okapia johnstoni (assembly GCA_024291935.2). NCBI lineage: Eukaryota > Metazoa > Chordata > Mammalia > Artiodactyla > Giraffidae > Okapia > Okapia johnstoni. The sequence goes on along the minus strand of CM044320.1, from coordinate 18,898,903 downwards.
CAGGCCAGGCCTGCTTGGCCCTCACTATCTCCCAAAGTTTGCCCAAGTTCATGTCCACTGAGTCAATGATACCATAGTATTTTGATTACTATAGATTTGTTGTCTAGCCTAAAGTCAGGAAGAGTGATTCCTCCAGGTCTGTTCTTCTTTCTCAAGATTGGGTATTTGGGTTCTTTTGTGTTTCTATAACAATTTCTTAACTGTTTGTTCTGCTTCCGTGAAGAATGGTTTGATGGCATCACCGATCAGTGGACATGAACCTGGACAAGCTCCAGGAGATGGTGAGGGACAAGGAGTCCTGGTGTGCTACAGTCCATGGGGTCATAAAGAGTTGGACATGACTTGGTGAACAACAGCTGTAAAAAATGCCATTGACATTTTGGCAGAGATTGCATTGAATCTGTAAATTGCCTTGGTTAGTATGGTAATTTTAGCAATGTAAATTCTTCCAATTCAGGAACACGGTATAGCTTTTCACCTGTTTGTGTCCTCTTCAGTTTCCTTCATCAGCATCTTAGAGTTTTTGGAGTACATTTCTTTTGTCTCCTTAGGTTTATTCCTAAGTGTTTTATTCTTTTTGAAATGATTATAAATGAGTTTTGATCTCCTTTCCTCTCTCTTCTCCCTCTGGAAGCCCTTTAATGCAAATATTGGTGCACTTAATCTTATCCAAGAGATCACTTAGGTTGATTTTATTTTTTTAAATTTGCTTCTCTTTTTGCTTTTATGATTGGGTGATTTCCGTTATTCTATCTTACAGATCACTTATGCATTCTTCCCTACCACTTAATCTGCTATTTATTCTTCCTAGTGTGCTTTTCGTTTGTTATTGAATTCTCCTTTTTTTAGTGTTTTTAAAAATATTTTCCAGTTAAAATTTTCACCGTTCATTTAGTCTCTTCCCTGATTTAGTCAACATTCTTATCACTAACGCTTTGAACTCTTCCTCTGGTAATTGTTCATTTCCTTTTTTTTTTAGGATATTTTTCTTGCTGCTTCAGTTGAGAGCAGTTCCTCTGCCTTTTTTTTATTTTTTTTTGGTTTAACTTTCTCTGATCTAAATTCAGGTGAAACAGTTACCTCTTACAGTCTTAAAGGGGTGTTCTTGTGTGGGAGCATCTCTGTGTAGACTATGTGTGCCCCGTGCCTTTGGTGGGAGAGCTGGATTCAATGTGGATGCAATCACATCTTTCCTCAGGGTGTGCTGGAGGCTGCCATCTTGACAGGAGGTCAGGCTGGACATGGAGGGGCTAGAGTTCGAGCTGGTGTGAGGGGGAACGTCCCCTCTTCCCAGTGGCCATTACTGCTCTATTGTGGATAAGGGCTGATTCCAAGTTGCTGAAGCAGAAGCCCTGAGGGCTGGGCCAAGCTGGCTGTGTTACCGCTCAGGCTTTTCTCTGGTTGCAGCGAGCAGGGCTAGTCTTTGTTGTGGTGCTCGGGCTTCTCATTGCGGTGCTTCTCTCACTGCGGAGCAAGGGCTCTAGGGAGCATGGGCTTCAGTAGTTGCGGCACGTGAGCTCAGTCGCTGGGGCTCCTGGGTTCTAGTCACAGGCTCCGCAGAGGTGGTACACTGGCTTAGTTACTCCACAACATGTGGTATCTTCCTGGACCAGGGATTGAACCGGTGTCTCCTGCATTGGTAGGCGGATTCTTTACCGCTGAGCCACTAGGGATGCCCCTCTGTTTCCTCTAAGGGTGTGTTTTCCCTTTTCTTTTTTCTGCGATCCTTGTCCTACAGGGAGTAGTGCTGAAGCAAGGGGATCCACGGGGTCTGTCCACTCATTCCAGTCACAGAGATCCGAATTGTCTCTGATGTGCTGCCTGTGCCGATGCCCGCAGTCGTTTCTCTTACTCTGCTCAGATGTAGCTTTGGGTTCAAGTCCCTTTGTCCCTCAGGGCTGATCACTGCCCCTCTCTGTTGTGGAGCGTCACCTCAGGGCAGGCAGGGCTCACAGGGACCTGAGGTATTTACTGGGGAGTGAGCTGGGGTGGGGGCTTCCCTGGTGGCTCAGTGGTAAAGAATCCGCCTGCAATGCAGAAGCCTCAGTTTTGATCCCTGAGTTGGGAAGATCTGCTGGAGGAGGGCATAGCAACCCACTCCAGTATTCTTGCCTGGAGAACCCCATGGACAGAGGAACCTGGTGGGCTCAGTCCCTGGGGTCACGTAGAGTCAGACACGACTGAAATGACTTGGTGGGCAGGCAGGAGCTGTGGTGGGCTGGCCACCTCAAAGATCTGGGCTGCTTCTGAGATACTGTTGAATAAGCTCTGCCAATGGCTCCTGCTGCCTCACCCAGGCTCTGCCCCACCCAGATCACCTCTGCGTTTCCCACAGCTGAACTTTCTTCCTGGTCATGGCCACCCAGATCCAGTATTACGCTGTGACCCAGGGTAAATGGTGGCTGGCTCGTTCTCTCTGCTTCAGCTGAGGCATGTGCCCAGGCTGTCTTGAGGAAATTGGGGCCACTGCACCTCCACTCCGCCTGTGGGGGCCGGCCAGCACATGTATGCTCCTCATGAGTAAGCTCAGGTTCCCCACAGCTCTCCTGTTAGTGCCGGTGGTCTTCCCACCTGCCAAGGGGACTCATCTCCCCCACAGAGAACCCCAGGACTGGGGTGCCCAATATGTGGCTTGAACTGCCCACTCCCCAGCATGGCTCTCAACCCGTGTGATCTTCCTTTTCCTCCCAGTCCTGACCTGATCACTTTTCTTCTCTTCTTACTGGATTAAGTGCGCATCTTTCTTACAGCCTTGGTTGTGCAGGAACTTGGTTTCTGTCAGTCTCTAGTTTTCAGTGAGAATTGTTCCATGTGAAGATGAATCTTAGACGTGTTCATGGGGGGAGGTGTTCTCCACCTCCTCCTACTCCACCATCTTGATGCCATCCCTGTCTTCCCTTTTTCTTTTTTTTTTTTTAATTTTTAAAAATGTCGACCATATGTTTAAGTCTTTATTGAATTTGTTATAATATCGCTTCTGCTTTAATGTTTTGACTTTTTGGCCTCTAGGCATGTGGGATCTTAGTTCCCTGACCAGGGATTGAACACACACCCAGTGCATTGGAAGGTGGACTCTTAACCACTGGACCACCAGGGAAGTTCTTCTTTTTCTGAATTTGTTGTTTCTTTTCATCAGTCCCTCAACCTCATTCCCATTTTGTCTCCTTTCTTACCCTTTTATTTCTGTGATTGTGGACTCCTGTTATGAATCCTCTCCTCATCTGAGCTGTTCACACATTTGAGACCAAGCTTTCTTCCCACTAGTTACTGACAGCTATTGGTAGTTGTGGTGATAAAGGCATAAAGCTACTGTAATGTGTAACACACCCATACTGAAATTCACCTGGAAAAAGCCCTGTTTCCAGGTGTTAGGGATACAGCCAGGAGGAAAATAGCCAAAGTCCCCATATTCTTGTTCTCGTGAAGACTTTCATGCTTCTCTTCTAGCTCCCCACCAGGCTACTGCTCTGTGTCTGCTTCTGGGCTGTGCTAATAAAAGGGCGTGGGCTTCTCTGGTGGCTCAGTAGAGATGTGGGTTTGATCCCTGGATCAGGAATATCCCTGGAGGAGGGCATGGCAACCCACTCCAGTATTCTTGCCTGGAGAATCCCCCTGGACAGAAGAGCCTGGCAGGCTACAGTCCATAGGGTTGAAAAGAGTCATACATGACTGAAGCGACTTAGCATGCACACAGGCAGTAAAAGGGCGTAAAGAAGCTGAGTATGCCATCAAGGAAATTATTATCTGGTTGGAAAGAAACTGGTGACTGTAGGCAAACTGATTAAGTACTGAATAAGTAGGTGAGGTATTCAGTCTTTATATTAGCCTATCATCTGCGGAAAATAAAATTAGAAGGGAATAAGTGTACACAAAGGAGAAGGAGATATTACACAGATACCTGTGTATCGTGGAAAGAGTCTTGTGTAGAATGGAAGGAGTCCAAGGACCTGAAATCTGTTTTAAGCACTCTTTTTGTTAGCCAAGAACAAGGTACTTACGACAGTGTGCTTTATTATTTTATTGTTATTACAATCTTTCTGTTTTAAAAAATGAAGTGTTGAGATAGACTGGCAAATCTTGGGAGATTCTTCGATTAAAAAACTGAGTCTTTTATTTTTGAATTTCTTGTAAGTTCTCTGAGTTTCCTAACTAGAATGATCATGAGAAGAATAGGTTAGAATTTAGCTGTGGAGACTGTCAGCTCTGGATAAGGAACAGGAAGTGGAGATGAAGTGAAGAGGTTCCTATGCATGCCTTGACTTCAGCTCAATTTCCTGAAGTTACTCTCACGCTCCTAAGCTCAGGGGGTCTTCTCCACAACTTGCTGCTGCCTACAACTCCAGGTGAACCAGGCAATGTGTGCTCCAGCTATACTATGCTGTGAAAGTCACTTCTAAAGAGTGAGATTCCAGGGAACGAGGGTTTCCTTGATGCTCATGCTTTATTTAACCCTCATCAGTCTAAGTTCTATTTTAAGCATTAGGTATGCCCCTGCCACACCTAATCTGCACTTCATTTGTTTTCTAATTTATAATAATAACCCTTTTTTTGGCATTGAGGTAGCCAGTTGCCAACACAGCTAATTCTTTTTCCTTTTAATTGAAGTATAATTGACCTACAATACTATGTTAGTTCCAGGTGGACAAAATAGTAATTTAATAATTCTATGCATTTCAAAATGATCAATACAATAAGTCTAGTTATCATACAAAGTTATTATAATATTATTGACTATATTCCCCATGCTATATGTTTCATCCACATGACTCTTTTATAACTGGAAGTCTCAACTATTTCATCCATCACCTCACCCTCTTTCCCTTTGGCCACTACCTGTTTTTGTCTGTATCTGTGAGTCTGTTTCTGTTTTGCTAGGTTTAGTCATTTGCTTTCTCTTTTAGATTTCACATATAAGTGAAAGCATATGGTGTTTGTTGTTCTCTGTATGGTTTATTTCACTTACCATGATACCTTCTATATCCATTAATGTTGTCATAAATGGTAAGGTTTCATTCTTTTCATGCCAGAGTAATATTCCATTCTCTATATCTGTCTGTGTATCTATCTCACATATTCTTTATCCATCCACCTATTTAGGCCTTCCCTGATAGCTCAGTTGGTAAAGAATCCGCCTGCAATGTAGGAGACCCTAGTTCGATTCCTGGATCAGGAAGATCCACTGGAGAAGGGATAGGCTACCCACTCCAATATTCTTGGGCTTTCCTTGTAGCTCAGCTGGTAAAGAATCTACCTGCAATGCGGGAGACCTGGGTTCAATCACTGGGTTGGGAAGATCCCCTGGAGAAGCGAAAGGCTACCCTCCAGTATTCTGGCCTGGAAAAATCCATGAACTGTATATAGTCCATGGAGTCGCAAAGGGTCAGACATGACTGAGCAACTTTCACTTCCATACACTATTTATGGACACTTAGGCTATTTCCATACTTTGGCTATTATGAACAATGTTGTAGTTAATATGGGGTGTGTATATCGTTTCAAATTAGTATTTTTTTTCTTCAGAAAGATACCCTGGAGGGGAATTGCTGTATCATATGGTAATGCTATTTTTATTTTTTGAAGAAACTCCATACTATTCTGCATAGTATTTGTACCAGTTTGCATTCCCATCAACCATGTAGAAGGGTTTCCTTTTTTGCACACTCCCTCCTTACTGATTCTCTGCCTAGATGATCTGTCCGTTGGTGTAAGCAGGGTGTTAAAGTTCTCCTGTTATTGTTGATGGTCATTGCCCTAAACTGTTGGGTATATATTGCTTATCTCCATCTAGTTTTTTTCTTCTTCTGGTGTTTTGTTTCTTTATTTGGAGTATATTCCTCTGTAACCTCATATTGTCTAATTCTCTGTGTTTATTTATATAAACTAACACAGCATTTGTGTCGCTTAGTCATGTCCAAAGCTTTGTGACTCATGGACTGTAGCCTGCCAGGCTCCTCTGTCCATGGAATTCTCCAGGCAAGAATATTGCAGTGGGTAGCCATTCTCTTCTCCAGGGGATCTTTGCAACCCAGGAATTGAACCTGGGTCTTCTGCATTGCAGGCTGATTCTCTACCATCTGAGCCACCAGGGAAGCTATGAAAGTGAAGTAAAAGTCGCTCAGTTGTGTCTTACTCTTTGCAACCCCATGGACTATACAGTCCATGGAATTCTCCAGGCCAGAATATGGAATAGGTAGCCTTTCCCTTCTCCAGGGGATCTTCCCAACCCAGGGACTGAATTCAGGTCTCCCACATTACAGGCAGATTCTTTACCAGCTGAAACACCAGGGAAGCCCAAGAATACGGAAGCGGGTAGCCTATCCCTTCTCCAGAGGATCTTCCCGACCCAGAAATTGATCCGGGATCCCCTGCCTTGCACCTGAATGATGAAAAATATTTGCCAAAGATGATAATTTGGAGTTTAGAGAAGATGACCCTAAGCAGTTTTTTTTGACAGTAATCAGTTTTCAAGACCCATTGTAGACCAAACTACCCCGAGTTTGTGTCCTCAGGATCAGCTTCTCCAAAGGCGCTTTTAAGTCAGATGGGGTCAGCTTAGCCCAGACAGAGCAAGTGTCCACTGCCCCTTGCTTAAGTGCTGTGTGATGCCCCACTAGCCAGAGCACAAAGTCAGTGCTGCCTCAGACTAGTTAGAAGCTACAGCAGTGGGGAAGGGCTTGTTTATCTGAATAGAAGTGACAGGCTTGGCTTGTGGTTCAAGGAAGGGGGCGGGGAGCGAAGGGAATGCTGAACATCTGTGTTGACTGCCTTGCTTTCCATCAGATTTATAAGCAAACACCACAGATCCAATCAGTCTGGTTTAAAGCTGCTCTGCTACCTCCTGGTCTTTCCCCATGGGTCCCAATCCCTGACCCCTTTAGTGTTCTTTGGGGCTGACCTCTTAGGATGAATCAAAATGAGTTTTGGTGGAGGAATAAATAAGCAGAATATTCGCTGGAACATTCTCCAAGCCCTGCAGTGCCAGCAACGAAAATACAACTGGAATGTAAAGTCTCCTCAACCTCAGAAATGTATGCGGGAGATTTCCTGAGGTTCATTCAGACACATATACAACCCAAAGGCTTGACAGGCAGAAGAAACTATGAAACTGTAGGCACATGATGAATTCTAAGAACCACGATCATCTTCCTTATCCTCATCTGTACAAAACTGGATAAAAAGAGATCCAATACCCAGTCAGCATTTTGAAGGGTGGAAAATTATAATGAAAGAGGACCAGATGGACATGCAAGGTATGCAAGGCTAGTCTTAGCTCAAGTGCTAATTAGCTGTTGGAAAAAATCTGAACCCTGTGCCTGTTTGCTCATCAGCTGGTCACAGAGGCGAGGCTTTTTTTTATTGCTTTCAAAAGGCTCTTCTGATTGTACATGTTTAGAATTCATTTGTGGAATTCATGTTGCCTCTCATAGTGTTCTTGTCAAGCAGAATAAGAAATGGAAGGCAGAGTTGCTCTGTTTAGAGTTTCTTTAGCTGGGAGGTGTGTCCGAAGTGGCCCAGGAGGCACAATGCTGGTTTCTTCAATTACAGTGTGGAAAGAGAATGACTTTTGGACACCAAGAGTTGAACTTGGTGTGTTTGCATCCCTTCTTTTATTCTCATTAATTAATTTTTATTGCAGTAGAATTGCTTTACAGGTTTGTGTTAGCTTCTACTGCATAGCAAGATGAATCAGCCATATGTAAACATATATTCCTTCTTGAGGCCCAAATAGCTCCCTTAACACTAAATGACCTCAAAGTCTCACCCTGTTTTTCTTGTCCTCACTCATGTTCATTAAGAGTAATAATGGATTCATGGTCAGAAAGAGTCCTACATCCGATTAGATCTCTGATTTATTTTCTGACCCTAGATGAGTCACCTTTGCACTTAGACCTTATTTTCCACATACACTATGAAGTTGTTAAAATGGTCATGGGTTATTCTGAAGTGGCTTTCTTTCATAAAACTGAAGATAACTTTGAAGAACACTCCAAGCTTTCAGGATTGGAAAAAAATGCAGATAAATGAAATGTGATTTTATCATCATCTGTAAAGCACCTCCTCTTCATCACCACTACCTTGATCTTTCTAGATCTTCTCATCTTGGGCTGCTATTTTTTTCTTTTTTTGAAAAAATTCTTTTTAATTGGAGGATCATTACAATGTTGTGTTGGTTTCTGCTGTACAACAACGTGAATCGACCATAAGTACACATATACCCCCTCATTCTTGAACCTCCTCCCACCCCTTTGGGTTGCTATTAAAATTATTTTTAATTGACTGAGTTGACGTGGGCTGGGAAATAGAGGCAAGCCATTTTAAAGGTATGAGCTTAGATTATCTACAAACAGATGAGCAATAAAGCTTTGATAGTATCAGCAGGCCACAGGTTGTGGGTTTATATATATTCAGATAGTGTGTGAGATAAGTCCTTCAGACAAAGTTCACTGAACCCTGGGACAGGACTCTGTGCTGGCTGAAAGCCCTTGTATCTTCATACCTGAGTTGTGTGGTTTCATATTGATATTAGGTGGTGCACCTTTGCGATTTTTATTTCAACATTAACTAAACAAATTTTAGGTGTCTGGGGAGCAGTGATTTCTATAGGTAAGGTATATAAAAACATTTATTTTGATAGGAATCAATTTATTTAAAGATTTTTTGATGTGGACCATTTTTAAAGTCTTTATTAAATTTGTTACAGCATTGCTTCTGTTTTATGTTTTGGGTTTTTTTGGCCCCAAGGCATGTGGGATCTTAGCTCCCCAACCAGGGATCAAACCCATACGCCCTGCATTGGAAGGTGAAGTCTTAACCACTGAGCTGCCAGGGAAGTCCCTGTTGATAGGAATTTAGAGCAGTGATTCTTTGGATACCCTCTCTAGTCCCACCAATTCATGGCAACCTAAGAAATTTACACCAACTCAGGCCTGTCAAAGAAAAGAAACTGGGTTCTAACCCTGAGAACCACAGAAAGTGGTGCTCTACAGTCTGCATAATTGTCCAGATATGAGAAAGATCAGTAGTGGGCTGCTATTATCTTATATATGGCATGTCTGGTCAGCCTCTAGGAGGCATGTATTGTCCAACCTCTTCTAGAACTGATTTTCTCAGAGACAGAACATTCAGTGGTATCTCCAAGTCATACACAGATTCTGATTAACTCCTTGAGGCCACGAAACTGTAAGTGCTATTGACAGCAAATGAGACTTCTACGCTGAAAACTACAAAATATTGAAGGGAATGAAGCAAGAGCTGAGTAAATGGAAAGACATCCAATAAGAAGTAGGAAGACTTAATATTGTGAAGACAACAGTCCTTCCAAGTTGATGGATATAGTCAATGTAGTCTCTGCCAATGTTCCAGACAGTTTTTTTCCCCAGAAAAGATCAAGTTGATTCTAAAGTTTATATAAGAAGGAACACAAAACAATCTTCAAAAAGAGAACAAAGTCATAGGACTCACACTTAATCATTTTAATTTCTTTCTTTTTTTGTTTTTTGGCCATGCCATGTGGCTTATAGGATCTTAGTTCCCTGACCAGGGATTGAACCTCAGCCCTTAACAGTGAAAGCACTGAGTCTTAACTGCTGAACCTCCAGGCAAGTCCCCAGAATTAATTATTTTAAAACATACTACAAAGCTGCAGTGATTAAGACCATGTGCTATAGACATAAGGAGAATCTGGACTTCAGACCCTGGGATCCCTGTTTTCAGGCCTCCAGCCTCAGGTTGAATTATAGTCCCAGATTTCCTGACTTTCCAACTTGCAGATGGCAGATTGTGGGGCTTCTCAGCCTCCATAGCCTTGTGAGCCAATTCCTATAATAAATTTCCTCATTCATATATCTATATCTCTCTTTATATATATCCTATTGGTTGTTTCTCCAGAGAACCCTCATTAATACAATGGATGAAACCTGGAAACTTGCTAAAGCCAAAAACAGAAGGTCACAGATTATATGATTCAATTTATATGAGATATCCAAAATAGGCAAGTCCATAAAGATGAGAGCTAGATTAGTGATTGCTCAGGAGCTTGGGGTGGGGAGGTGGGCACTGGGGAGTGGCTGCTCTTGGTACAGGTTTTTATTTATTTGCTTATTTTTGGCTGCACTGGGTCTTCATAGTTTCACAGGCTTTTCTCTAGTTGTGGCAATCAGGGGGCTACTCTTCATTATGGTGCACGGGCTTCTCACTGCGGTGACTTCTCTTGTGGAGCACCGGCTCTAGGATGCTCCAGCTTCAGTAGTTACAGCGTGTGGACTCAGTAGTTGCGGCTCCCGGGATCTACAGCACAGGCTCAATAGTTGGGGCGCATGGGCTTAGTTGTTCCTCGGCACGTGGTATCTTCCTGGATCAGGGATCAAACTGGTGTCTCCTGCATTGGCAGGCAGATTCTTTACCACTGTGCCACCAGGGAAGCCCCTTGAACAGGATTTTTTCTAAGGGATGTGATGAAAATAGTCTAGACAGCAGTGATGGTGTACAACTTTGTGAATATACTAAAACCCACTTGAATGGTACACATTAAAAGCATGCATTTTATGCTTTGTGAACTTTATTTCCCAAAAAATCCCACAAAAGCAATATTAAAAGCAATTTTAATTTTTAAATTAATTTATTTATTTTAGTTGGGGGCTAATTACTTTACAATATTGTAGTGGTTTTTGCCATACATTGACATGAATCAGCCATGGGTTTACATGTGTTGAAGAATTATTTTTGAGAATCTGTTAGGGGAGCAGTGTATAGCATAATGTAAAAGCACTGATTCTAAAGCCACACAACCTGGGCTGAAGTTCCAAATCCCTGCTTACTAGCTGTGTGATCTAGAGCAAGTTACTTAACCTCTGTGACACAGTTCCTTCATCTATATGTAAAGTGTTTAGAACAGTGCCTGACAGGTGGTGAGCATTGTATAAGTGTTTGTCGTTTTAACTATATGCCATAAAATGTACCAGGCAGTAGTGGGAAGCAGAAACCAGTATCAAGAAAGCCGTGCTGATTTTGTATCAGTTAAGGGTGGAGTCCAAAGCAGATTGCTTCACTTGGTTTGTTGTCTGAACTCCACTCCATGCTCAGTCAGGGAAAGAGCCTGGGTTTATCGGGAAAGGAGGAAGATAACAATAGAATGCCTAAATTGAATCTTACCTGGGTTCTGGAAAAAGGTCCAAAAATACATTGTGTGCTCAGTCATGTCTGACTCTTTGCTACCTTATGGACTGTAGCCCGCTAGGTTCCTCTTTCTGTGGAATTTTCCAAGCAAGAATACTGGAGTGGGTTGCCGTTTCCTCCTCCAGGGGATCTTCCTGACCTAGGGATCAAACCCAGATCTCCCACATTTGCAGGCAGATTCTTTACCACACTGCTGCCTGGGAAGCTCAAATGGAGGAAACCATAGCAAGGGATGGTGAACAGTACTTAATATATTTTTGTTGTTCAATTAAATAAATGTTAGGCAAAAATTCTGAGGGTTTTCCTGTTGAGCGTAAGCACAAACCTCATGATCTTTGTTCTCTTGTCCTGTTTTTGTAGTAATCCTTTTTTGCTCTTTTTAAAAATATTTATTTTTATTTACTTATTTGGCTGCATCAGGTTATAGTTGAGGCATGCAGGAGTTTTAGTTGGGGCATGTGGGATCAAATCTGGACCCCCTGCATTGGGAGCTCGGAGTCATAGCCATTGGACCACCAGGGAAGTCCCATCTTTTGCTCTTTCATTTCAAAAAGTAAGATCGAGCAAAATAAGATCAAGTAAAGTTCATGTCACTGCCACATTTTTATTCCCAGGATAAATCAACAACCCAGGAGGGTAGCAGGTGTTTCAGGCAATATTTGCATCACTTTGCTTTAAACTGCTTTCTGCATCTTTGTGGAGGTACACTTACATTTCTTGATTTTCCTATAGATCTCAATCTATTGACAGCAAATAGAGATTCTAGTAGAAGGACTGGTTTACATAGCCATTTTGAGGGAAAGATGCATGTGTGCCTGCTTGGTTGTGTTCCAACTCTGCGACTACAAGGACTGTAGCCCTCCAGGCCCTTCTGTCCAAGGACTCTTCCAGGCAAAAATACTGGAGTGAGTTGCCATTTCCTACGCCAGGGGATCTTCCTGACCGCAAATTTTTCACCACTACGCCATCTGAGAACCCCCAGTGACATATGAAAGGAGAAAAAGTATGACTAGTAAATGATGGGGCAGTGAGCAGAGTTGTCCTGAAGTTCTCTGGAATATATAGACAAGGCTTAACAGATCTCCAGGTCTTAGTATAGAAAAGCTTTACCTGTGGGAAGCCAGGATTCTTCAGAAGAGATGGCAGTGGGCATGTGTGTATGTGTGTATATATGTGTATTTGTGTATATATGTGTATGTATGCGTGTGTACGTGTGTACATATGAGTATGTATATGTGTGTTTGTGTGTATATGTCTGTGTATGTGCGTATATGTGTATGTGTGTGTATGTATATGTGATTGTGTGTGTGTGTGTGTTGGGAGGGGAAAAATTCTACCTTGGGTTTCTGAAATCCTTTTATTCTAAAACTTTAAAAGTCCTTTCACATGTTTTATCTCATTTATCAAAATGTCTCTGATTAGATAGTGCAAGGATACTGATAATCCATGATGTTATAGATTAGGAATTAAAACACAGGGAAGTGATAAAATTTGGCCAAAGAGAGAGAGAGAGGACAATAAAAGCATCGGCTAATCTAGAACTTTATTATTAAATTAGAGCCTGGTGGATTTCCACTGTATTAAATAAGAAAGGAAGATGATGAGGGTTTAAGGCAAAGTTCTCGAAATTGGCTCCATGTTGGAATTAACTTTTGGAGCTTTAACAGATCCCAGGACTTGGCTCCCATTCCCAAGACTGTTTCTTGATTCTGACTTAATTGACGCATCATCTTGGGCTTTGAGACTTTTACAAAGTTTCTTTGACCACACCAGTTTTAAATTTGGGAGGTTAGAGTCTGGAAAAGGAAATCTGAAATCTGTTTTATTTACTTTTATTCTAAGTATATGATATTTAAATTTAAAACCATGAAGCAATTTATGAAAGAGAGCAGGAGAGTTGAAAATTAACATTTATAAAAAGCAGGTACTGCTCAGAAGGAAGGTGAGAAAATTGTAGTAGAAACCTAGGTAATATTTACTGTAAGGATATTTTTTAAAATATTTGTTTATTTATTTGGCTGTGTCGAGTCTCCGGTGCAGCATGTGAACTCTTAGTTGTGGCATGTGGACCTAATTCCCTGACTAGAGATTGAACCCAGACACTCTGCATTGGAAGTGCAGAGTCTTAGCCACTGGATCACCAAGGAAGTCCCTTCTGTAAACCAGGGAAGCCCATATTAAATTTAAATTTCAGGAAGTAATTTTCTTATTCCCATGATCCATAGACATATAAGTATTCTAATTGTGGTATTATGTCATTATATTAATACTGCCTAGGATGAAAATCTTATCCAAAAGGAGAAATCATTTGTAGATATCATAATTTGAAGAATAATAATAGTAGTTATTATGGGAATATTTTATTTTTATAATTATTACAGGAATAATTAATAATAGACATTATTTGTTATGTGCTAGGTATTGTTCTAAGTATCATTTCATTCTTACAGTGACTCTTGGAGATAGATAATACTATAAACTCAGTTTAACAGATGAAAAAAATGAGATTAAGAGAGATAAGAGAGATTAAGTAATCTGCTCAAGAGAACACAGCTAATTAATGGCAGAAACGGGTATATTGGAGTTTCCCTGGTGGCTCAATGGTAAAGAATACGCCTGCCAATGCAGGAGACAGGGGTTCTATCCTTGGGTTGGGAAGATCCCCTGGAGTATGGACTGGCAACCCATTCCAGTACTCTTGCCCAAGAAATCCCACGGACAGAGGAGCCTGGTGGGCTACAGTTCATGGAGTTGCAAAGAGTCAGACATGACTGAGCAAATAACCAACAACAATATGGGTATATTGGGTTTCAAAATTCACTGGGCTATACTTCTGAGACTTGTAATAAAGATACTGAAAGGTAGCCAAAGCCTAGGGGTATGCCTTTTGGGCCTTTATTGTGGAAGATATAAATGACTTCAAGCAAAGACACATCTGAAAACAAAGCACTTTTCTCATGCATGTAGGTTCAGAGCCAGAAGCACAGCTGAGGTGGGGCCACTGTGGGCCTGCCCTGAGGCAATATTAAGATAACAAGCCAGTAGAATTGTTCACTGCAATTTAATAAAATACACGCCTACATACTTTCCTCATCCACACCCACATTCGTGAACACACACAGTGGTTCTGCAGTTTTTGCTCACTGAGTTTATTTTCCAACTATCCTCCATTATCTTGCCAACAAAGGTCTGTCTATTCAAAGCTATGGTTTCTCCAGTGGTCATGTATGGATGTGAGAGTTGGACTATAGAGAAAGCTGAGCGCGGAAGAATTGATGCTTTTGAACTGTGATGTTGAAGAAGACTCTTGAGAGTCCCTTGGACTGCAAGGAGATCCAACCAGTCCATCCTAAAGGAGATCAATCCTGGGTGTTCATTGGAAGGACTGATGTTGAAGCTGAAACTCCAAGACTTTGGCCACCTGATACAAAGAGATGACTCATTGGAAGACACTGATGTTGGGACAGATTGAAGGCAGGAGGAGAAGGGGACAACAGAGGATGAATGATTGAACAGAGGAACAGATGGTTGAATGGCATCACCCCGACTCAATGGAGATGAGTTTGAGTAAACTCCGGGAGTTGGTGATGGACAGGGAGGCCTGGTGTGCTGCGGACCATGCTGGGACCATGGGGGACACAACTGAGTGACTGAACCGAACTGATTCTCCATTAGCTTCCTTGGTGGCTCAGGCTGTAAAGAATCCGCCTGCAATGCAGGACACCTGGGTTTGATCCCTGGGTTGGGAAGATCACTGGGTTGGGAAGATCTGCTGGAGAAGGAAAGGGCAATACTAAGGAAGTCATTCAGTACTTTCATTATATGGTGCCTGTGTTAGAGGAAAGGGAATATATCCACATTTATGCCAGTGCTTTGGAGGAAAGCCACACTGTCTTGAGATCATCGTGGTGGGGCAGTAGAAATTAGAGTCAGAGACTGTCAGGTAGAATGTGTTATTTAGGAACACTGAGTTGGAACCTTTGGTCTGAAAAGTAATTATGTCTACATAATTATATAAAAGTAATTACGTATCCAAAAGTAATTATGTATACAGAGTAAGCACACATGAATTCTTGCTGGAAGAGGAAGGTGTAATTATTACCTTTTTTTTTTTTACTTTAGAAGCTTTATTACTTACCTTTTTAGCATCAGGTTTTTTTTTTTTTTAATTTTAATTGGAGGCTAATTACTTTACAATATTGTGGTGGTTTTTGCCATAAAAATTACTGGAGTATAGTTGCTTTACAATGTGTTGTTTTCTGCTGCACCGTAAAGTGAATCAGCTGCTGCTGCTGCTGCTAAGTTGCTTCAGTCATGTGCGACTCTGTGCGACCCCATAGATGGCAGCCCACCAGGCTCCGCCGTCCCTGGGATTCTCCAGGCAAGAATACTGGAGTGGGTTGCCATTTCCTTCTCCAGTGCATGAAAGGGAAAAGTGAAAGTGAAGTCTCTCAGTCGTCTCCGACTCTTAGCGACCCCATGGACTGCAGCCTACCAGTCTCCTCCATCCATGGGATTTTCCAGGCAAGAGTACTGGAGTGGAGTGCCACTGAATCAGCTAGAGGTATACATATATCCCCTCTTTTTTGGATTTCCTTCCCATTTAGGTCACCACAGAGCACTGAGTAGAGTTCCCTGTGCTATACAATAAGTTAATGTCCGTTGTATATTTTATACATAGTAGTATATATAAGTCAGTCTCAGTTTCCCGATTCATCCCAGCCCCTTCCCCATCTGGTGTTCATTTGTTCTCTATGTCCGTGTCTCTATTTCTGCTTTGCAGATATGTTCCTCTGTACTGTTTTTCTAGATTCCACATATATGCTGTAATAAACAGTGCCGTTTTTCTCTTTCTGACTTTGCTTTGTGTGACAGCCTCTAGGTCCATATTAGTCTCTGCAAATGGCACAATTTGTTCCTTTGGAGAACATTTTCACATTCTCATTCATTCTCACTAGAATCCTCTGAGGTAAGTGCTCAGATTAAAGATTAGAAAACCAAGACATTAGAAGATTGAGATAAATCCATCCTGCATCCCTGACCTTGGTCCCTGTGTTCCTCTGCTTGCCACAGTTGGATGGAGATGATATATTCACTTTGTTTCCAAAAGTTCCAACTTAGTTCTCTCCCAGGTAGAAAACGTAATGCCATCAGCAAGCAATTCGGACTGTGGCCCACTAGGTTCCTCAATCTATGGGACTTGTTAGGTAAGAATACTGGAGTGGGTTGCCATTCCTGTCTCCAGGGGATCTTCCCAACCCAGGGATCGAACTCGAGTCTCCTGCATTGGCAGGTGGATTCTTTACCATGGAGCCACTGGGGAAGCACTTCTGATTACCCCATAGGAAATTACAGGCAGAGGTAAGGGCAGCAATGAAAACTGGTGGGGCTACCATGATGTGGGTCACAAGATGCAGTTGCAAGCGAGGCTTCAGAATTAGAGAGTTGAGGGGGAGAGACTAGGTGTGTACTTCTTAGCTGGCCTTCCCCTTTTCTGGTGCCGTTCATTTCCTCCTGCTGTCTGTAGTTCTTTACTGCCCCCAGGAGAGAAGTAGGTGTCCCGGGTCCCAAAATTAGTATAAGAAGGAATGACAAGGTCAGGTGATAATCTCAGTGAATCACCTACCAACACAGAACTAGAAATTGAAACCTCTGCCTCGAATCATAGCACCAGGTCAGTGCTGACGCTCCCATCCAAGTATCTCATCCTCTGTCGTCCCCTTCTCCTCCTGCCTTCAATCTTTCCCAACATCAGGGTCTTTTCCAATGAGTCAGTTCTTTTCATCAGGTGGCCAAAGTATTGGAGTTTCAGCTTCAGGTGATACTGTATATCACCTTCCAATGAATATTAGGACTGATTTCCTTGCAGAATGAGACGGTGATGTTTTCCCATAGGTGCCTTTTTCATCTTGCCAGGCCTTTGTTATTGTTTCCCTGAAATTCCCTTCTGTGTCTAGAGTCCTTAGGAGGACACACCCTGTGTGACACAGCACTTAGGTTACAAGGCAGCTGAGCTGACTCCCTGATTGTGCCTGTCTGGGTCTGGGACTCATTTATCAGAGAATGAGAAACTGTACGTGTGTGTGTGTTCCAGCAATCTTTTGCAGACTGCATTTTTTCTGCCTTTTTCTCTGCAGAGGGCTGTGGACTAGAAAGGCAGGACAACAAAATAGATCTCCTTGCTAATGGAGGGAAACTGCCAAAAGATATTTAAAGTTGCATGTCAACTAAAAAAAAGATATACAACTTGAGAGTTGTGAGTTAAGTTTTATTGGGGCAGAATGAGGACTGCAGCCCAGGAGGCAGCATCTCAGATAGCTCTGAGAGACTGCTCCAAAGCAGCAGTGGGGGAGAGTAAATATACAAGGTTTTGGTGAAGGGGGAGTTCAATACCATGAAGCACTCATTTTACAAAAGGTTTTCTGTTAGTCGTGAGGATCTGATGTCACCATGAAGGGATTTAGTGCTTCTCTAGATAAGAGGAGATACAAGGATTGAGATCATAAAATCTGTTCCTAAAAGCATCCAACTATCTAAAGACCTGTCTCACCAGATTCCCTGGAGCACAGAGTGCCCCACTCCACCCTTAACTCCCTCAGGGTTTGTTGAAGGTCAACAGCATGGGTTTCAATCTCCATAGAGGCAAATGGCAAATGCCTTTGTTGTTTAGTTGTTAGCAATGCTCTTGGTAAGTGCCAATTTGTAGTTGACATCCGAAGCCCCCTTTTAGAAGGAAAAACCAAGCAGGGTGAACAGCTAAGTGGAGACTGGTCCTTGGAAATGCAGTGTGACTGACAGTGGTGGAAGCCAGGCGTGTGAAACAAGCCCCCAGCAGCAGGTATGGGCGTCTTCCGTGTGTCCGTCAGGTAGGAGAAAGTGAACACGGATGGGTCAGAGGCAGCTCTGTGCTGAGAGCAGGTGGTGGTTGTGTGTTCTTGGCTTTTCTTTCTTTTCAGTAACCCTTATTCTGTGCTTGGAGTGCAACGTTAAAGAATTTGCCTGCAGTGCAGAAAATGCTGGTTCAACCCCTGGCTTGGGAAGATCCCCTGGAGAAGGCAACCCACTCTGGTATTCTTGCCTGGAGAATCCCATGGACAGAGGAGCCTGGCGGACTACAGTCCATGGGGTCGAAAAGAGCAGGGCACGATTTAGCATCCGAACAACAACAGTAATCCCAGGAAGAGAAAATAGCCAGCATATATTTTATATATTTTAAGATATATTATTTTTGGAATTTTGAGGTTTGCATGTAGTGGATGGAAGGTTATGAAGTCAGGAATGTTATAAGTAAAATGATAATTATAATAAAAACCTATTGAATTTGTATAACACTTGAAAGGACATAAAATGTGTTCATGTCAGTAATGATATTTAAAATCTGATGCCGCTTGATTTCCCTAGGTGTCCCGGGGCTCCCTATGTTGGATTCTATTTCTTTCCCTAGGGAGCAAGGTTTTCAGGAGGAGCCAAGATACAGTTTAGAACTTCTCATCACTACTGTATATCACATGTATTTCAGGAATTCACAAAGAGGTGAAAATTCCTGACACATAAAGGAAGCAAGAAAAGCTGATAACGCTCTGTCTTACTGTCAAAAGAATTGGTTTGAATGTGGTCAGGACTTTCAGGCAGCATGACAGAGCCTCTTTTTTTTAACGGTTCAAAGGGCATTTCAAGCCCCAGGTCTCTAGGAAGGTGGAGGAGGGTGGAGATCAGAAGAGTCATAATCCTTCCTATCTGAGAACAGGAGGGTGAATGATGTGCTGGTAACTCCTCTGCTCTCCGCCTCATCTCCACCAGGAGATATCACTGGCCAGGGGGGCGGGTTATCTGTGCAAATCTCTGGGCTTAAAGAGAGCCACTGCTCAGCGAGCTCTTCCATCCATTCCTCCGGAGTGCACGTCGGTAGAGTGATGGAGCATGAGGCGCTCTGATACCTGGCAGGGCGTCTTGAATGATTTGTGTGCTCTGTCCTCTGAGGGTTCTGGCCCCTTCTGGACTCCTGACCCGCAGCCCCCTGGTACTCACAGTGGAAGTCTGAATTCAGGTCCTTCCCCCTAAAACAGAAGGTAGAAATAGGCTTGGGCTCAGATCCAGGAAAATGAACAAACAGAGCAAGTGATCCTGGATTCCATCATTTGGTGAGTACTGGAAGCAAATTTGGGCTTCTCTGGTGGCTCAGATGGCAAAGAATCTGCCTGTAATGCAAGAGACCTGGTTTTGATCCCTGGGTCGGGAAGATCCCCTAGAGAAAGAAGGCAACCCACTCCAGTACTCTTGCCTGGGAAATTGCTTGGAACGAGGAAGCAAATTCTGACTTATACTTATTTTCCGAATGCATTCTGAAGACAGGCATGCAGACATACTCCTAGGTGACATGGAAGAACACAGGCAGATTCTGCTCACAGTTTCTTTCCAATTTATGGTGTATTTGTTGGTGAAATTTAGTTTCAGCATTGTGGTTTCCACGATTGCTTTGGATTCTGACATAACCCCTTCGTGACACTATGTGTCTTGTCCATTTGAGTGACAAGGACATACATGTAATGAAGCAGCTTAAAGAACACTGGGTTTGTAGTTAAAGGGCTGGAGCCTGGGGAATTCCCTAGTGTTCCAGTGGTTAGGACTCTGCACTTTCATTGCTGAAGGGGTGCAGGTTCCATCCTTGGTCTGGGAACTAAGATCCCGCAAGCAGCATGGCCAAAAGGGGGAAAAAAACTACGTATGAAACCTTTCTTGGAAGTTTACTTACTTGCTCTTTTTTGGTTTTTGTTTTTTTGACCCAGGCTAATTCAGAACTTAATCTCTCTGAACCTCAGTTTCCTCCTAGTGTGAAAGTGCCTAGCATGATATATGCACTTTGTACTTCATCAGTATGCTTATTGGCCCTGAAAACAGGAAGGACTGCTCAGTTAAAGTAAGCAGTAAGATAAGGTAACTCAGGAATCATCTAGATTTGAGCAGTTCTCTTCTGTCTTGATTTCAACTTAATATGGTCACTCTATTTATTAAGCAAATTATTTTGGGCTAGACAGCTCGGGGTGAGGGTGACGCAGAAGAGACGGGAAGGCTGAGCGACTGAACCAGAAGGCAGATGGTCCCCATCTCAGGGTGTCATCTCCATAGATTTTACCTTCCTCACTTTGGATCTTTTTGTCTCCTGCCCCTTGCCTTTACAGATGGCACTATTGGTAAAGAACTCACCTGCCAGTGCAGGAGACAAAAGAGATTGAGTTCTATCTCTGGGTTGAGAAGATCACCTGGAGAAGATCACCAAGGAAATCCCATGGATAGAGAAGCCGGGTGGGCTACAGTCCATAGGCTCACAAAGAGTCTGATACAACTGAAGTGACTTAGCCTGCACACACATCTTCTGCCCCATAGCCCACAGCTGTTAATAACCCCCTTAACCCAGACTGGCCACTTGTCTATAGGCCACGGGTCACTTGTCTGTATGGAAAGAATGTGATTGGCAGATCCGCTTGTGTTGATATGTGGATGGTAAGCTTGAGGGCGAGGCTGGCATAACAGATTTAACACCTTATGAGATGGGCCCAGGTGTCATACAGTCTGTTAAGGAATTTCTCACAACATGTAGGGAGAGTACAGGAGCATGTGTTGAATTTTTAAAGTTCTATTTGTAGATGTATTTTGGTAAGAAGAGTTTCTTCTGGACATTCATGAGTGAATTGCTGATTGTATCTGTGACATTACTGTGCTAACTGAACAGAAATGTCACCAGTGAGAGCTGTGTTATTGTTGCAAATAAACTGTCTTTGTGTATAATAAAACAGATATGCATTGTACTTGGATTGTAAGTATGTATGAGTTGGGAGAATTAATATGAATGTTTAGTTCAATACCAGTTGTGATTGTTAACTTTTATGGTCTCTAGACTGTAGTCTTGCAAACATTTGGGGTGGATTTCACTTCCTATTTTACTCTCATTCTCTTCCTATTTGTATCTCTGTCATAGCTCTCTTCCTCCCTTTAGATTCTCATTTTAAGGGGGAAAATTTTTGTTTTGGCCATTTCACACAGCATATGGGATCTTAGTTCCCAGACCAGGGATTGAACTGGTGTCCTCTGCTTGAGAAGGTAGATTTTTTAAAAAATAATTTAAGTAATTTATTTATTTTTGACTGCGTTGTGTCTTTGTGCTATGCAGGCTTTTCTCTAGTTGCAGTAAGTAGGGGCTACTCCTTAGTTGTGATGTGTGGGCTTCTTTCTCATTGTGGTGGCTTTTCTTGTTGCAGAGCACAGGTTCTAGGTGTGCGGGCTCAGTAGTTGTGGCTCCCTGGCCGTAGAGGACAGACTCCATAATTGTGTGCAGGCTTAGTTGCTCCGAGGCCTATAGGATCAAACCCGTGTCTCCTGCATTGGCAGGCAGGTTCTTTATCACTGAGCCACGAGGGAAGCTCCCTCCCTACGCCCCACCCCTCATGGTGGAAGGTGGATTCTTAACCACTGGCCCCCCAGGGAAGTCCCAAACTACACTTTTTAATATGCTAATAGGAAGTCAGAAGCAGATGAAAAGGGAAAAAACAAGGAAGGATCACCACAAATGCAGTAATGTTGTTTTAATTAGAATCCTGCCTGGAAGATTTGGCACCATAGGTAAGTATAAACTGTAGGCAGGCTATGTACATATTTTCCAATCATCAAATACAGTTATCAGAATTAACAGTTTCACAGCCTCCATTGGACCCTTGATTCCAATGCCCTGCATTTAGCAATACATGGCACTGAAGAGAGAACTTGAAATCTTCCAGCTCTTTATTCATTGTCTGAATTGCTTTGTATAAAAATGAAATTAGGGATTTCCCTGGTGGTCCAGTGGCTAAGACTCAGCATTCCCAATGCAGGGGGCCCAAGTTCGATCCCTGGTCAGGGAACTAGATCCCACACGCCACAACTAAAGATCCTGCGTGCCACAACTAAGACCTGGAGCGGCCAAATAAATAAGTATTAAAAATGAAATTAAATGTTTTGTTTAGAAAATAAATGAGAAACAGTCAAAGAAAATTAGACCAGCTTAACCCACTACAGTATTTGTGCCAGGAGAATTCCATGGACAGTGGAGGGTGGCAGGCTACAGTCCATGGGGTCACAAAGAGTTGGACATGACTGAGCGACTAACACTTTCACTTTCAAGGACTATAGAGAAGGTAGACTTTTCCCCCATAAACCACTGACCACTGTTGTTCAGACAGGTGCCGTCAACATTTACTAGAGCCCTGGAGCTGGAGTCTTGGATGGGAGGGGAGCCTTTAAAAATAATTTGAGAGGCAATGGCTTGAAAGCATAAGGCATAAAGGAGTATTTTATATCCCTAGGGATTTTACAGTCCAATTAAGAGATGAAGCAGTGGCCAACATACTTTTTTCTTTTAACATAGTGAGATATAGTTGAAGGAAACAGAGTTTGGTCACAGATTTAGAACATTCTTCTAACAGTCAGGTGGGTTAGAATTGGACCCATAGGAAGGGTCATCCCAGGAGGTTTTGGCATCCAGCTATACCTCTTGCTTGACACAGAATGGGCAAGCAGTCAGGTGATCATTGAATATTGTTTAGTTGCTAAGTCGTGTCCCACTTCTTGTGGCCCCATGGACTGTAGCCCACCAGGCTCCTCTGTCCATGGGATTCTCCAGGCAAGAATACTGGAATGTGTTGCCGTTTCTTTCTTCATGGGATCTTCCCAATCCTGGGATCAAACCTGAATCTCTTGCACTGACAAGCAGATTCTTTACCACTGAACAACCAGGCAATTTATATATTGGTATTCAGAGAGAATTGCAGAGACAAAAATGATGTAGAGAGAAATATTATTGTTGCAAGTGAATATAAGAATTTTGTGATCTGAGTGCTTTGGTAGGCTCTGTGTGGTAAGGTTTCCTGTAGGCTTTCATGGATATATGAGTATACCAGGTGTGCATTCCTTAAAAATTATATACGTTTGTTTGGTATATTATAGATTTCTCTGGCCAAAGTGTAATCATTGGAAAGAGCTTATTGTACAAACACCTGGAAAGAAATTTATTTATTCATTTAAAAACTATTTGTTTGTTTATTTGGCTTCACCAGGTCTTAGTTGTGGCACATGGAACCTCTAGTTGCGGCAAGCAGACTTGGTTGTGGCATATGGGATCTAGTTCTCCGACCCCCCTGCATTGGAAGGTGAAGTCTTTAGTCCCTGTTGGTAGGAATTTAGAGCTGTGATTCTTTGGATACCCTCTCTAGTCCCACCGATTCACGGCAACCTAAGAAATTTACAATAACTCAGGACAGACAAAAAAAGAAACTGGGTTCTGACCCTGAGAGCCACAGAAAGTGGTGCTCTGTAGTATGCATAATTATCCAGATATGAGAAAGATCAGTAGTGGGCTGCTATTATCTTATATATGGCATGTCTGGCCAGCCTCTAGGAGGCATATATTGTCCAACCTGTTCTAGAACTGATTTTCTCAGAGACAGAACATTCAGTGGTATCTCCCAATCATACACAGATTCTAATTATCCTCTCAAGGCTATGGAACTGTAAATGCTATTGATAGCAAAGGAGACTGGTACACTGAAAATTCCAAAATATCATTGAAGGGAATGAAGCAAGAACAGAATAAATGGAAAGACATCCAATAGGAAGTAGGAAGACGCAATATTGTTAAGATGACAATCCTCCCAAGTTGATAGATACAGTCAATGTAGTCTCTGCCAAAATTCCAGATGGTGTTTTTTTTAGGGATGGTCAGGTTGATTCTAAAATTCATTTAAAAAGGAACACAAGGGATTGAAAGTATCCAAAACAATCTTCAAAAAGAGAACAAAGCTGTAGGATTCAGAGTTAGTAATTTGAATTTTTTTGAGAAGGGCCATGCTGAGCAGCTTATAGGATCTTAGTTCCCCGACTAGGGATTGAATTCAGACCCTTGGCAGTGAAAGTGCTGAGTCTTAACTACTGGACCACCAGGGAATCCCCGCAGCTTAATTATTTTAAAGCATACTACAAAGCTTCAGTGATTAAGACCATGCGATGTTGGCATAAGGAGAATCTGGAGTTCAGACCCTGCAACCCCTGTTTTCCGGCCTCCAGCCTGAGGTTGAATTATGGCCCCAGATTTCCTGGTTTTCAACTTGCAGATGGCAGATTGTAGGACTTCTGAGCCTCCATAGCCTTGTGAGCCAACTCCTATTTTAATTTCCTCTAATATATATACATATGTATATATATCTTTCTCTATATATTCTATTGGACTTCCCTGATGGCTCAGTAGTAAAGTATCTGCCTGCCAATGAAGGAGATGCAGGTTCAATCCCTGGGTCAGGATGATCCTCTGGAGAAGGAAATGGCAACCCACTCCAGTATTCTTGCCTGAGAAATTCCCATGGACAGAGGAGCCTGGCAGGCTACAGTCCATGGGGTCTCAAAGAGTTGGACACGACTTAGCGTCTAAACAACAACAGAATATAGGTTTATCTCCTTGCTCCAGTGTCCAATTTCATCAGATTGCTGCCTGTTATTAAGCCGTACCTTTAAACTCTGTGCTGTGTGTGCTGGACTAAGTCACTTAGTTGTGTCCAACTCCTCTGTATAAGTGTGACGTCTAAGTGAAAGGGTATGAGCATGGACTTTGGTCTTTGGACGTAGGTGTGCGTGGCTATGTGTTGTCACTGGGGGTTTCCACCCTGAGCAACTCTCCGTGGGGACACATACACAGGACTTTATGTTTTGTGCTCAAGTATGTGTCAGCGGGTGTGTAGTTTGGTTTCTGGGCAGAGCTCATGAGCTGGAGCTGGCTGTCATCTGCCCCTTTCTTTCTCCTGTGTGTGGTAAGAGAGGTGCTCACAGAATTGACTTCCCAGAGTCAAACTCGTTTAACTGGCTGCTCCCTGAATAACAATAATTACCTCTGATAATGCACCGAAAAGGAAGTAAGTGGAAAGGAAAATAAGAGTTAGAATGACGTTTTCAAATTATGTTTGATCGTCCTGGCTGAGCTAATGTTTTATTTTTAGGACCTTGTTCTCTCCACCCTCTCAAGGCTTGCTGTTTCTTACAGAGCGTTTTCCCTTTCATGTGGTCTTGTGGAATTGTGGGAACTCTCACCTTGCCTTTTTGCCTCACAAACTAGATCAGAGGGACTTTGCTATCTTGCAATTCATTAACTTCATAGATCCCTCACTGTGTGCAAACCCACAGATAATAAGACTTTCCTTTTCTCTCTGGGATGTTCCTCCTGACTACTCCTCTGTTGACTTAGGCTTCTGTCAACCAGTCACACACCTGTCTGTCTTCTGAGTTGTAAGGAAATTGTTTGATATTCATTCCCTCAGACAAACTCATGGAGCTCCAGAAAGAGTGAAAAGAAGATTCAACTGGCTGGGAGGTTTCCTTGCGACACTCTGCATTGATAAGGTATTACTGGTTATTAGTATCAATAATCAGGCTTCCTAGGTGGCACTAGAGGTAAAGAACCCGCCTGCCAATGCAGGAGATGTAAGAGACTTGGGTTTGATCCCTGGGTCATGGCAACCCACTCCAGTATTCTTGCCTGGAGAATCCCATGGACAGAGGAGAGCCTGGAGGGCTTCAGTCCAGAGGGTTGCACAGAGTCAGACGTGATTGAAGTGACTTAGCACACATGCAAGCAGTATCAATAATAAAGCAAAACATGTGATGCAACAGAAGGAGTATAAAATGGCTAATGTCATACTGTACAATATAGTATAATATCATATAAGCTACAATTCTGATTTTCTAAATTTTACTGTGTTATTAAATCTTTACAGAACTAGATCACCTGTTTAGAGTTAACCTAGGCAGTGGGAAATCACCATATTTGTTTCAGACCAATCAGAATTAAAGAAGTTGGCCACAGAATCAGGTTAACCAAGGGCAAAATTAAGTTTTTACATATATAGAAGAGTGGTAACTACCATTTCTCTTCAGAAAGAAAGAACTGGGTTTTTGGAAATATGTGCTGATTATATGGAATTATATCTGGAGGAAGGCATGGCAACCCACTCCAGTATTCTTGCCTGGAGAATCTCCATGCACAGAGGAGCCTGGCGGGCTACAATCCATGGGATCGCAAAGAGCTGGACACGACTGAGCGACTAAACATAGCATATGCTAACAAGAAACTAGTAACTATAGTCTACTTGAAGGAGAATTGGGAACTGGATCGATGGAGAAGGATGGAGTGGAAAAAAGATTTTCATAGTACACCATTTTGTAGTTTTATTTTTGAATCATATGAGTATATTTCCTTTTTGTTTAAAAAAAGAGAAGACAGCTTAGCACTGACACTTTCTTTAACCCATACACTGGTAAGAATGAATGTCTGTGTCTATCTTTATATGAAGAACAGAGGAAGCTTTGAGAGCTGCAAAACTAAATAGTTTTATTGATAGCTGCTATCTGCTCATTAGTAGTGAGAATGCAGTGGAGGGGTATGTCAGAGAAGGAAAACAAACGTGTAACTCATCTCTCTTGAAATCCACCAACTATTTGTTCATGGTCTGAATTAGGTTTGTGTAAAAATGAAATTAAGTGTTTTGTTTAAAAAATTAGGAGATACACAGAAAAAGAAAATTAGACCTGCTTAAGGACTGCTAGCAGAAAAGGCAATGGCAACCCACTCCAGTACTCTTGCCTGGAAAATCCCATGGATGGAGGAGCCTGGTAGGCTGCAGTCCATGGGGTTGCTAGGAATCGGACAAAGCTGAGCGACTTCGCTTTCACTTTTCACTTTCCTGCATTGGGGAAGGAAATGGCAACCCATTTCAGTATTCTTGCCTGGAGAATCCCAGGAACGGGGGAGCCTGGTGGGCTGCCATCTGTGGGGTCTCACAGAGTCGGACACGACTGAAGCGACTTAGCAGCAGCAGCAGCAAGGACTGCTAACGAGATAAATCTTTCCCACATCTGTTCCCATGGACCACAATTTTACATCATTTGTGAACTTGACAATCAGAGCAGGAGTCTAGGGCAGGAGGGGAGCCTTTAAAATAATTTGAGAAACAACAGCATGAAAGGATCAGACAAGATCAAGGCTGGATTAGCTGTATAAACGGAAAATGGCAAAAGAAACAATTTCTTCCCACTGGAACATCAGATAGATAGAGAGAGATGAATTGGTGGCTCAGAGAGTTCCGGGTAGCCAGATACTTTAGAACCAGTGATCTGGAGAGGTGTTTTAAAGTTCCATGTGTGCTCCATTTTAGTTTTGTCAGAACAACTCAGTCCTTGGGAATCATTCTCAGTGGTGCTTTGTGCATTCTCAAGGGGTCAAGCGCTGGAGTGGACCACTGCCTCGTTGATGGGAAATCAGAGGGGCGTGATGCGGATGCTGTTGGAATGCAGTCTCAGTGACAAGTTGTGTAGTAAGTACAGATGATACAGAGATCTGTCCTCTGATTTTTGATGGAGATTAAGATCTGAAGAGGGCTTCAGAACAGGGCTTTCCAGGTGGCACTAGAGGTAAACAATCCACCTGCCAAGGCAGGAGACATAAGAGACATGGATTTGATCCCTGGGTTGGGAAGATTCCCTGGAGAAGGTCATGACAACCCACTCCAGTGTTCTTGCCTGGAGAATCCCATGGACAGAGGAGCTTGGCGGGCTACAGTCCATAAGGTCGCACAGAGTCAGACACAACTAAAGTGACTTAGCATGCAAGCACAAGGTCTGAAGAGATTCTGGAAGAAAGATCATTTGATTTCTAATAAAATGAAGAGAGTGGTGAGAAAGGAATTGGCGCTAGGGACCATTGTCTCTGAAGGAGGGGGGCAGGGTGGGGGAGGGTGGCAATCAGAGATAAAGATGTGCTGCATTTTTATCTCAGCAGGAAAAATGAGAAAGGAGGCACAGGGTATACTTGCTGGGCTGAGAAACAGGGGCATAGGGATTCAGATCAGGGAGCTGATCTCAGTTGCGATAGAGGGATCAGAAGGAAGAGATAATCATGTCACATATGGTGAGCTGAAGACTCATGGGGAGGGGGAGTCCGGTTAGGCTGCTTCTTCAGTCTCTTCTTGCTTGATCTCCTACCTAGTTATCCGGGAACAGCAGTATGAAATCATCATCGTTCCAACCCTCCTGGTTGGTACCTTCCTCATTCTCCTTGGCGTCATCCTGTGGCTTTTTATCAGAGGACAGAGAGCCCAACAGCAGTCTCCAGGAGCTCGAGGTAAGATTCAAACTGGGGCTGGGCAGTGACCTGGGAAAGATGGAGATGGTAGGAAAGACGATCCCAAGCTTCAGTGAGCTCAAATCTCAAGGACTCTGATGAGATAGAGAGCATAGGTCCCCTCCTGTGGAGTTGAGAAGAGCGTGAGAGCTTTTCTTCGGATGTCATGAGTTGAAATTAAATATATGAATTTCATATATTCATATAACAAGAAATTTCATAATTTCTTGTTAGCTGAAAGAAGAGAAGGCGAGAGAGGCCTCATGTAACCTCATTCTGTCTTCTTTGTCCTATGGCACCATCAAATCTTTGGCCATGTGAGTGTCTAAGGACTGGAGAGGAAGCCTGGTGATAAAGCCAAAGGCTTTGTAATGAGCTTTGAAGGATGACATTTTACTCTATAATACATTCCACCCCTACTTTGTGCTTCTGGAATTTCTGATGTAAAGGAGTAGCCTTAATAATAATCTTTTTTTTTTTAATGATTTTTAAAAATTTATTTATTTATGGTTGTGCTGGTCTTCATTGCTGCTCCTGGGCTTTCTCTAGTTTCAGCCAGCAGGGATTACTCTTTGTTGTGGTGCATGGACTTATTCTGGTGGCTTCTCTTGTTGTGGAACACGGGCTGTAGGGCACTCAGGCTCAGAAGTTGTGGTGCATGGGCTTAGTTGCCCTATGACATATGGAATCTTCCTGGATCAGGGATTGAACCCATATCCCCTCCATTGGTAGGCAAATTCTTAAACACTGGACCACCAGGGAAGTCCCATAATAGTCTTTGAAGCACTAGGTAGGAGATGATAACATGCTATTCTGGCGTATCCCTGAGCATATGATGAAAGAAAATCAGCTTGAATGGAAAACTCAGAGAAAAAAGAAGGGCAAAAATTCCTGACAGAGATATGAATCTCTAGAGTGGGGGATCCCTTATCCTTCTCTAAATTGTATCCTAATTTTCTTATTTGCTGTTGTTGTTGTTGAGTCACTAAGTTGTGTCCAGCTTTTTGTGACCCCATGGACTGCAGCACACCAGGCTTTCCCGTCCTCTACTATCTCCCCAAGTCTGCTCAAGTTTATGTCCATTAAGTTGGTGATGCTATCTAACCGTCTCATCCTCTGTCAACCCTTTTTCCTTTCCCAGCATCAGGGTCTTTTCCAATGAGTCGGCTGTTCACATCAGGTGGCCAAAGAATTGGAGCTTCAGCTTCAGCAACAGTCCTTCCAATGAATATTCAGGATTGATCTCCTTTAGGATTAACTGGTTTGATCTCCTTGCAGTCCAAGGGACTCTCAAGAGTCTTCTCCAGCACCACAGTTAAAATATATAGCATGTGTAAAACAAAGGTCCTGAAATTCCCTCACAATTTCCTCTTAATAGTCTTCCCTGTCATAATAAATGGCAAGCCCAGCTCCCTATGTGTTCAATCTAAAATGAAGTCTAAATGAATTCTGAAGATGTCCTTGCCTCCTCTTTCTCTCACATTCTGTATCCAATCTATTAGCAAATCCTGTTTAACTGTACCTTCAAAATGGACTCAAGTCACCTTCACCTCTCGTAGAAAATTGTAATACACTGTTACCTAGTTTCCCTGCTTCTGCCTGTATCCCTTTATGGTCTGTTCTCCTCAGAGCGGTGGAATGATTCTTTTAAGGCCTAAGTGAGCCCTGTTAATTCTTGCATGGAACTTCCAGTAGCTTCTCATCTTAGAATGAAAAACAGATTAAATTCTTGCAGTGGCCTTACATGATCAGAGTTCTCTCTGGCCTCATCTCCTGTAACCCTCCCATTATCTCACTTGGTTCCAGGCTCACTGATATGATTGTTGTTGTTTAGGCACTAACTCATATCCGACTCTTTGCAACCCCATGGACTGTAGCCCGTCAGGCTCCTCTGTCCAGGGGATTCTCCAGGCAAGAGTACTGGAGTGGGTTGCCATTTCCTTCTCCAGGGGATCATCCCCCACCCAGGAATCTAACCTGGGTCTCCTGCATTGCAGGCAGATTCTTTACTGACTGAGCTACGAGGGAAGCCCATAACCAATGGACTGCCAGGGAAATCTAAGACTTTCTTGATTGAGACCCTGGGAAATGTGGAATAATTTGATTCTGGGGACAACTTGAGGGAAGAAGAATAACTTTAGCTTAGAGTTGAGTACTTATCCATACCTCTGTTTCACCCTTGAAAGTCACTTTATTGACTCAAATGATAGTTCCCCTGGCAGTTACCACTACTTTTAGGTGTCCGTGGTTTGAAGACCTATTCAGTAGCTTTTTGAATTGTCTCTAAACTCTACTCATACTGAACTGGAATCCTGAGAAAGACTGAATGGAAATGTCTTTACCAATTTTCAGAGGTCCATCTTGAGTAGCCTTAGAAGTAATGGGATTATGACATATATTCTACAAGGTTTGGGTTGATGCTGGTTCATTGAGAAGCACCTGAAGGTACCACACATTGACCCAAGAGAGAAAATTGCTGAAGGGACTTCTTGCTGGTTTTTTGAGGTTCTGATTTCCTGGAGTCCCTGGGGCCAGGAAAAAGCTCGTTGGTGTCATCTCTTTGTATTAGGTGTTGCCCACGTGCCTCCATCTGGGAACCTAAGCCAGGAAGCAGCAGGACCTGGGGGAACTGTGTTTGTACCACTTGAGGAGGCCTCAGTGGAAAGCCTTCTGAGAACTTCTGCACACACCCTGGCTAAGCTGCAGGTGCCCCGGGAGCAACTCTCTGAAGTTCTGGAGCAAATCCACAGTGGTAGCTATGGGGCCATCTATCGCACCACAATACACACTGGGAATCCTGCGAAGCCCAAGAGTGTGGTACTCAAGGCTTTAAAAGGTAAAAGGAGGAGTATTGGACTTCCCTTCCTCTTTTAACTTTTTTACTGTGAACCCTCAACAGGGAATGCTAACAGGATTTTCAGACATTAGGATGTTGATCAGCAGATAGTTGTGACCACAGTTGGCCCACAATAAGAAGGGAATAGAAAGCAAAAATTCAAGAATAGAAAAGCTCTTCTTTGGGGCTTTCTCTAACACAACCTTGCCTATCAAGGCTGTTAAAATAACTTTTTGCCTGTTGGATATTTCTTGGATGAGGATTTTGAGGTTGTTCCTTCATTTTTCTTGACTATTTGGTTTCTTTTCCAGATGCTTCATTTTCTTTGGGACTGATTCTCATGATGTGGACCAGTAATGATGGATACATAAAACAGAACAAAGATAAGATTAGCAAGAATCATAATCAAAAGGTCTAGAAGTGATATTTTAATGTATGATACTATTTTTTATCATTGCTACTTTTATTGAATGTAATTAAAAGCAGAAGGGACAATAAACAATTTCTCCAGCAAACAAAAGAAAACAAGCCAACAAAACAGAAGCAAAGTGCTTTAAGAAAGCAACGGAATACAGATCTTTTCTTGGTTTAGAACATTGAGGTTTGGGAGAAGATTGTCACCTCGGCTCAATCTGTGTCATAGTCACACATATTTGTAAGCTGCACACCATCCTGGATTCCTTATTCTGCAAATCTATAAAGCTCTGTCGGAAAGTCATTCTTTAGGCATCAAATGAGAATTATGAAATTTGAACCTATATACGTATCAACCATTAGTTTTCTATTCCTTCAACAAAATATTAATATCTATGTTATAGTCAGGGGCTTCCATGTAGCTCAGCAGTAAAGAATCCGTCTGCAATGCAGGAGAAACAGGTTTGGTCCCTAGGTCAGGAAGATCCCCTGGAGAAGGAAATGGCAACCCACTCTTGTATTCTTGCCTGCAGAATCCCGTAGACAGAGGAGCCTGGTGGGCTACAGTCCATGAGGTCCCAAAAGAGTCAGACATAGCTTAGTGATGAAACAACAAGAAAGTAGTATGTGTGGTAATATTTTAATGTAAACAGAACAGTTGTCTATTAGGCAGAGGAAAGTCTAACTATTTCTGAAGAACTGTGATTCTATGTTACCTTTGATAAAACAACCGTGACATCGAAGATCATCTAATTGATCCCCTTTCTGTTTACTTTTGGTCTGTGCTCATTCCCCTTTGGGGCCTTGAAATTTACCATCTGAGGCTGCTTCCTGCCTACTCCCTGTTTCATTGGTGACACTCTGACTGCTCATCCCCCATGGTTCTTCTGTCCTCCACAGAACCAGCTGGGCCCCAAGAGGTGCAGGATTTCTTAGGGCGAATCCAATTCCATCAGTACTTGGGCAAGCACAGGAACCTGGTACGGCTGGAAGGCTGCTGCACAGACAGGCTGCCACTCTACATGGTGCTGGAGGATGCGGCCCAGGGAGACCTGCTGAACTTCCTCTGGACCTGTCGCCGGGTGAGTGGCGGGGCAGAGGTGTTAGGAAGAAAGGCTTGAGCTGGCTGATTAGCTGCACACATACAAATTAGCCAGACTAGGAAGAAAACTTGACCTGGCTGGTGAGCTGTGCACATACCAATTAGCCAGACTAGGAAGAAAGGCTCGACGTGGCTGATGAGCTGCACACATACCAATTAGCCAGACTAGGAAGAAAGGCTCGACGTGGCTGATGAGCTGCACACATACCAATTAGCCAGACAAATTCTGTTCTTCCTTCATTCTGCTATTCACCTACCTTCTTTATTGTCTTCCTGATCACGGCACTTCTCAGCATACCTGGGAATCTCTCGTACCATCTCTCCTTGAATCTTACAGTTTTTGTACATTTTTTAGTCTTTACATTTTTACTTATTTATTTTTGGCCATGCCATGTGGTTAGTGGGATCTAACTTCCCCGACAAGGGATCGTACCCAGGCCCTTTGCAGTAAAAGTGTGTGTTCCTAACCACTGGACTGCCAAGGGAATTCCCAAGTCCTTATATTTTTGTGTCTTTGCCCTAGCTTCAGTAACTGCATTTAAGAATATTTCTTTCCCTATTTTTTCCTTTAGATCTGTTCATGTCATTTTGATGTAATGCCTTTTTCTTTATATCTTTAGGATGTGATGACCGTGGATGGTCTTCCCTATGACCTCACAGAGAAACAAATATATCACATTGGGAAGCAGGTCCTTTTGGCTTTGGTAAGGCTTGGAGAAGTGACAACAGATGGCAGTGATCTTTCTTGTTAGCCTCGTATTTAATGTCATATTTCTCATATTTATGTTCTCAAATGGGGTATATATTGTAAATGAAGTCGGATGGAAGTTAGGGGGCAGAAACTCAAGCATCAACAAATAGTTTTCAATTCTCTCTTTATGAAATTATTTAGATAATATAATTCAGGATTGGTAATTCTAGGTAGAAACAGGAAGGGTTTTATTTCTTTTATTGTTTATTAAAAAATAATTTTTTTTGGCCACACCATGAGGCATGCGGGATCTTAGTTCTCCGGCCAGGGATCAAACCCTTGCCCCGGGAAGCACAGAATCTTAACTACTGGACCACCAGGGAAGTCCCAAGAAGGGTTTTAAAAGATTTCTCAGTCTTAAAGGTAAAAGCACCAGGGCCAGGAGCTATATGTCCACATGTTGTTGTTCAATCATTCAGTCGTGTCCAGCTGTTTGCAGCTGTATGGACTGTAGCCAGCCAGGCTCCTCTGTCTTCCACTCTCTCCCAGAGTTTGCTCAAATTCATGTCTGTTGAGTCGGTGATGCTATCTAATCATCTCATCCTCTGATGCCCCCTTCTCATACTTCCCTATATATACTGTTACCAGATGTAAAAGAGGAAAAGATAAGCTGGTAGAAGATTTGGGACGAGGAAACGAATGGGTGAAAGGCTACAGAGCAAGAAGGATGTTTATAATTTGTACCTAAAGAACAAGAAATACTAGCTCAGAACATGTTAGGTAGGAGACTTGCTGTAACACTGAATGTGACAGGAATCTCATATACTTGAAAAAGAACAAAGAACAAGTAGAAGAGGAGGAATAAGAAAGGGGTGAATATAAGATCATTTCTTTATTTTAAAGTAACCTAAATAGGGACTTGCCTAGTGGGCTGGTGGTTGACTCTGCACTTCTAATGCAAGGGGCATGACTTTGATCCCTGGCCAGGGAACTAGGACCCCATATGCCTTATCAATGTCATCCAGGTGCAGTGGTTCTCAAACACCTTCTTGGCTGTGCTGGAATAATTTTGATACTTCTTAAAAATATGGATTACCAGGCTCCTCTTCCTAGATTTTGGTTAAGTAAATCCAGAGTGAAAACCTTAAGAATTTATAAAGCTTTCAGGTAGTTCTGATTTGTGTGCATGCTCAGTAGCTCAGTTGTGTCCAACTTTGTGACCCCATGGACTGTAGCCCTTCAGGATCCCCTGTTCATGGGATTTTTCCAGTCAAGAATACTGGAGTGGGTTTTTACTTCTGGACTAAAAAGTATTAGTAGAATTTGTAATACTTCCTATGAATTAGAATACCTGGCTCTGGTCACTTAATACCTATGTGGCCTTGTGTGATCATTTAGATTTATTGGAAAGCTACTCCCTAACCTCATCTAGTTACTCTAGGGACAAAATGAGATGATGTAAAACTGTATATAAATTTACTATTATGACAGTTTTGCTATGTATTGTTGTTGCTGTGCATTCACTAAGTTGTGTCTGACTGTGACCCCATGGCCTGCAACATGCCAGGCTTCCCCATCCTTCACTATCTCCCACATTCATGTCCATTGAGTTGGTGATGCTATCTAACCATCTCATCCTCTGCTGCCCTCTTCTCCTTTTGCCTTCAATCTTTCCCAGCATCAGAGTCTTTTCCAATGAGTTGGCTCTTCACATCAGGTGACCAAAGTATTGGAGTTTCAGCTTCAGCATCAGTCTTTCCAATGAATATTCAAGGTTGATTTCCTTTAGGACTGACTGATTTGATCTCCTTGCAGAACAGTTTGGGAGACTGCTACTACGTATTTTAAACCTACTTCTCTTCTTGTCTAGCTGCTCTCTACCCAAGAAAAATGTGGAATCAGGCCAGGGCCGGAGTCAGAATATGAGATTTTACCTTCCAAACCCAGTAGGAATATTATTTGGCTTATTTGCTCAGTTTGCTACTCTTGATTTGTTTGTTTAAAGCAAAGCTAGTGTATTTACTAATAAATTTGTCTTCAGAAATAAAAAGGGTATATCAATGTATCAAAAATGTATGGATCAATGTCAGACCCAGAGAATGTACAATACAAAAAGTGCACCCTGTTGTAAGCTCTGGATTCCAGTTGAAAACAGTGTATCTGTATAGGGCTTCCCTGGTAGCTCAGCTGTTAAGCAATCTGCCTGCAATTCAGGAGACCCTGGTTCGATTCCTGAGTCAGGAAGATCCCCTGGAGGAGGGCATGGCAACCCACTCCAGTATCGTTGCCTGGAGAATCCCATGGACAGAGGAGCCTGGAGAAGGTCTACAGTCCATGGGGTTACAGAGTCGTGACTCAGCAACTGAGCACATAGGTTCATCAGTTGTAACAAATGTATCACAGTGGTGCAAATTGTTAATAATAGAGGAAACTAAAGGGCAGGAGGCATGAGCACTCTGGATTTTCCACTGAACTTTGTTTTCACCCTAAACAGCTCATTAAAATACAGTTTTTATTTTTTTTTAAAGAATGAATTTCTGGTATCAGTTTGTTGATCTTAAACACAATGCAAGCATGTCTGATTCATTTTAAGTATTGTGCTTCTTATGAATTAGAATATTTGGTTCTGGTCACTGCC
This sequence comes from Okapia johnstoni, assembly GCA_024291935.2. Classification (NCBI taxonomy): domain Eukaryota; kingdom Metazoa; phylum Chordata; class Mammalia; order Artiodactyla; family Giraffidae; genus Okapia; species Okapia johnstoni. Next base: position 18,862,856 of record CM044320.1, on the reverse strand, counting down.
ACTTAGTACCTGTGTGGACCTGACATGTTATTTTTTTTTTTATTAAACTTTTTATTTGGTATTGCAGTATAACCGATGAACAATGTTGTGATAGTTTCAGGTGGACAACAAAGGGACTCAGCCATATAAATACATATTGCTACATTTAAAATGGACAACCAACAGGGACCTACTATAGAGCACAGGGACCTCTGCTCAGTGTTATGTGGCAGCCTGGATGGGAGGGAGTTTGGGGGAGAATGGATATGCCATTTTTAATGCAGCTTGTTCAGGGTAGAAAATCTCTGTTCAAGGATCTACTTCACTTTATCTGGGACCCAAGACATGACCTCAGAGAGCTGATCCAGTTTGACCTCACGTTGACAGGAGTTTCTCCAGGAGAAACGTCTGTTCCATGGCGATGTGGCAGCCAGGAATATTCTAATCCAGTGTGACCTCACTGCTAAGCTCTGCGGGCTGGGCCTGGCTTACGAAGTTCACTCCCGAGGGGCTATCTCGTCCACTCGCGTCGTACCTCTCAAGTGGCTTGCCCCGGAACGGCTTCTGCTGAAACCAGCTGGCATCAAAGGAGACATGTACGGTTTGTTCCTGCCCCGTGGAGTTCCTCCTTTCTTGACTTCAGTGTCCTCCTGCCTGTGAACATGCCTGGGTCTATTGTCAATTAACTCTAAGCATGAAGTCTCTGCTTTGAAGCCAGACAGACTCTCAAGCAAAAATGTGTGTTATGTGGCAGAGCTCATATTTGGCAGCTGTCTGCAATCCTTTTTAGTGCCTCCTGAAGTATTCCCTCTGTGTTAGATTAGAAGCCTTAATTAGGAGAGAAAAAATGAAAAATGGATAGATTATTCACACCAGTATCTGAGGACTTGATTTGGTAGAGTTTTATCTCTTTATCTAGTTTTATCTGAAAAAGGCAGTTCCACATAATCAAAAGTTCAAACTAGGAGCTATTAAAATAAAAAGATATATATATATATATATATGTATACACATACATATGCATATATGTATGTGCTGTGCTAAGTCGCTTCAGTCATATCTGACTGTGACTCCATGGACTGTAGTCCGACAGGCTCCTCTTCCCATGAAATTTTCCAGGCAAGAATACTGGAGTTGGGTAGCTTATTCCTCCTCCAGGGGATCCTCCTGACCCAGGGATCAAATCCTGTCTGTTACTTCTCCTGCATTGGCAGGCAGTTTCTTTATCACTGCACCGCAAGGGAAGCCCATGTATACATGTATTTATATACTCAATTTATTTTAACTTAAAACGTATAAATGGATATTTATTTATCAATCTTTCAGAGGAAGGCCAAGAGGATACATGTGCTGTGCTAAATGAAGTTACATGTTGTATTTCTTGCATAAAACAATTGTGATGCAGTTTGACTGCAGACATTTATTGTTAATTTTCCCCCAGTTTTCTACAGTTGTCTCACTCACACAGTTTGACAACACTCTCTTTTTAGCAGCTTGATTTTAGAGAATGTTTTCAAAGCATTCAACCTATTTTTCAGGGAGCTGAGGCTTTTGGCGTGTATATTTTATCAGCCTACTTAGTATTTAATTATGTAGTTATAGTTACATGTATGATTGGCATAAACAGGATTGCAAAGAATCATAATTGACTTTTGGTAACCATATGACTCTTCTGCTTGGAGGAGCAGGTAGGTATAATACAAAATATCTTACCAGCCATGAATGTTAGGAGCTTTAGGGGAAATTTAGAACATCAGTTAATGTGGTGCATCAATTAAGACACTGATTTTTCATTTCATTGCTGTTTCACTGATATCTGCTTTTGAATAGAGGTCTGGAAGTTTACTTCCTTGGGAGATACTGCTCATTTCACAATGATACTGTAGAATAATGAAACATATGGCTCTCAAATCACATTGTTTAGGCAACTACCTACTCCATTTATGCATAAAACTTGCTCTGTTAATGTTTTACCTAGGTTTGGGCAGTTAGATCTACTGAGGAAATAGTAGATAAATGATAAACTCTGCTTGGCCTTGAACTAAGAATAAAAGCTGGAATTTCAGCAGGAAGGAATGGAAAAGATGAAAAAGACACACGGGAATTTTTATGTTTGAGTCAATATGTTTGCATTTGCAAAAGCACTCATAGCATTTAACAAATAAGAGTAAATATCTATTAATGTGTAAATACCTATTAATGTGTAATATCTATTCATATGTAGTATTTAACAAATAATAGTAAATATCTATTAATGTGTAGAAAGGAGACATAAATCGAGCTCTCAAGCAAATTAGATTCCAAGGGGACCGGACAGAAATATTTTCTAATGGCATAACTACATTGCTTATTGTACCAATCACCCTTGATACCCATTCACTGCCATTGTCATGGGTTTCTTACTGAAGGTCTCTTGTATTTAAGTGAGCCATCTTTATGACAGGCAGAAATGAAAATGAAGTAAACAGCTTTGTTTCTTTTACAGCTGGTCTTTTGGAATCCTGCTGTACGAGATGGTGACTCTAGGTAAGGAGAATCCCCAAAGTAGTGTGCACCCCTATAGAAATATGCAAGGATGTTTATTTGTGTGGTAGATGGCATTTGCTATGAGAAGGGGTTTCAGTACCATTGCTGAAGATCGAACTGAGCTGACACATTTTCAGAATCCAAGCTTGATTTTTGAGACAGTCTTATAAAGTCATGATTCCCTCCCTATCTGTCTCCCTCCTTCCTCTTTCTTTCCCCCAAGACTTTACCAATTCCATGGTACATTTTGAAATCCAAGGAGGATTCCAAGGATGAGCTTGTGTGTGCTCAGTTGCTCAGTCGTGTCAGACTCTTTGCAACCGCATGGACTGTTGCCCACCAGGTTCCTCTGTCCATGGAATTTTTCAGGCAAATTCTTGCTGGAGGGGGTTGCCATTTCCTTCTCCAGGGGATCTTCCCAACCCAGAGATCAAAACCACATCTCTTGAGTTTCCTGCAATGGGAGGCAAATACTTTACCACTAGCGCCACCTGGGAAGCCCCTAGGTTGATCTTGTATAAATATACAAATGTTATCTTTAGATTTACTAATCCATTTGACTGAGAAACTGCAGCACTTTCTCTTGTTTGAGAAGGGCAAACAAGAGAGGGCAGATCTTATTTCTCGCTTGGCTTTGTTTTGTTACATTCCTAAAGACTTGACATTTTCCTAAATTATCAGGTCTCCCTCCCACAACATCTCCTTTCTCCAAAATTCTCCAAGTTATACCCTTATCTGATCACCAGGGATCAACTATATTATACCTGTTAGGTTTCCTACTTTTGTAGGTGATTAGCCCAGGTGGATGGAGAATAATGTTAGTTATAGTTTATATTCTAGAAGACCCTAAAGTTGTCTTACTCGTCTCACTCTTTCCATACCATCAGGGGCACCTCCATATCCTGAAGTCCCTCCTACCAGTATCCTACAGCATCTCCAAAGAGGACAAATCATGGAGAGACCCAGTAGTTGCACACACACCATGTAAGTGGCTTTTAAAATCTTTTTTGCTCTTTATCAGTCATGCCCTTTGTGAAGTGGCTCAGATGATCCTCAGCTGTCCTCTATGTACTAAAGTACAACCTTAAATCAAACCTATGCAGAAAATACATCTGCTCACATATATGTGTATACGTGTCTTTACATTTGTGTGTGTGGGGGGGGGTATGCATGCACACACACAAACACACACATACACAATATGGAGGCAGCCACTGAATGCTATATTAGTAATTTAGATTTGCTAACATTGTTAAAGCTTAGTTCCTCTGGAATCTTTTAAAACAGACAAAATCCAGTGCCGGTACAGCACTGTTTTAGCTATATAAATATCAGTCTCAGAGACTACCAGTTTCAGTTCTAATATAGTTGTCATAAAATCCACAGTTACTCACTGGTTCCTATTTGATATTTAACTTAAAAAAAATATTTTCCTGGTTCTAAGCATGTTGGAAGCCCATCAGAAGAAAGATGGTGAGAAGAAATTAGACAGCAGAAGGAAGATATCAAATTTGCTAGCAGAAAGGGACAGTTGGTGAACTAACATAGAAGCAGAAAATTAAAATTACACACAGTTTCATAAACAATAAAGTACAAAACAGGTTATTATAGGCTATAAGAAAGGCTTCAATTATTTTTAAGAAGGCAGGAGATACTATATTGATATACATTTCTATTTAAATTGCTGCTATTTTGTAAATCCTTCAGCACTGAAAAGCTAACTTTCCAGCACCTGAGTTCCCCACAAATACAAACAGTAATTGTATCAAGCGTATTAAAAATGCTAAAAATCATCTGTATATACTTATATACACATAGTATAGTGATACTGGCTGGGTATACTAGAATGAAATTATTGACAAATATTTCTTGTAGGCTTTATATATATATGTGGCTGTCCTTGATACTGGGGATAGGCACAGACATTCAACTGAAAAAGTACATGATCTTGAAGCATGTAACATTTGGATAACGAATACTTGAAAGAACATGAAAATCAACAGAAAGGGTGAAGCAATGAGTAGACTGGTTAAAAGCTCAGATTCATGTCATAGTCAAAAAGACACATGTTCAGTCTTAGTCCTATATGTTACATTGTTTACTTAACTCAAAATAGGTAAAATGGTAGTCCCACCCCGAAGTAATTATGAGGCTGCAGTGAAATAGTACATGTTAAGTTTCCCTTCCATGCCTTTTGGGCTTCCATGATGGCTCAGTGAGTAAAGAATCTTCCTGCAATGCAGGAGACACAGGAGACTCAGGTTGGGTCCTTGGGTCGAAAAGATCCCCTGGAGGAGGAAATGGCAACCCACTCTAGTATTCTTGCCTAGAAAATGCCATGGACAGAGGAGCTTGGTGGGCTACAGTCTGTGGGGTTGCAAAGTCAGACATGACTGAATAGTCGACTAAGCACACCAGGCCTTTTATAATAAGTATGTTCTTGGTAAATGTTAACAGTATTAGTAGAGTAACATAACATCTTATACAAAGCCTAATGGTACAACATTAAAGAGTGTGGGAGACACAGTGTGTGCTGAGGTTATAAGGGAAGGAATTGAAAATTCCTATTTATACCATTAGGAAAGCATACCAGGGAGAGGATATTAATGCCTTGGGCAGAGCATAAGCAAAGAAAAAGATGGTATTACTAACCATGTCTGGGGCATAGCTAAATGTTGTCTTAGGAGGAGGAGAGGGCTCTTGTTAAGCAAGGCCTATGTGGTAAAAAGCTGGGGGATAGGATGCCGACTTTATAAGATGACCAGTAGGAAACTGCTGTAGATTCTTGGGTGGGAATGAGACTTGATGAAGAGTGTTTGATAACAGACTGTGTTACACATTCTCTAGAAACTGGATTGAAACAAAGACAGATTAAATGTGGTAAATACATCTATCCAGATTAAGGCCATTTCCTTGAGAAGCTAAATGATAAAGGGAGAAAATGACCTGGATTAATGGAAAGAACTATCTGATTACAGTATCTGAAATTAGTATGAATCATGTTATTCCATATCTTCTTGTTTTCCCCTGTTGTAATGTAGCTCATACTGGTAGGTAAGTTATAGCGGTGGTCTGGAATGATGCAAGTTCATAATATGTAGGATGAAAACACTTAACTTCTGAAAGAGTTTTTGGTAATAGATAAAACAACAAAACTGTTTTGTCCTACTGGTTGTAGTACAGCAGAAACCAACATGACAGTGACTGTAGACCGACAGGTTCCTCTGACCATAAAATTCTTCAGGCAAGAATACTGGAGTGGGTAGCCATGCTCTCCTCCAGGGGATCTCCCCAACCCAGAGATTGAATCCAAGTCTCCTGTATTGGATTCTTTACCATCTGTGCCCTGAGGGAAGCCCATAAAGCAACTATATCCCAATTAAAAAAAAGGAAAAGAAAAAGAATAAGGTGATAAATAGATGAAATAGGATTAGAAGATTCTAGTATTATGCCGAATAAAGGAACTCATGTGAATTCACATTCATGTAAAAAAATTTTGCATTCATGTACAAAAAAATGATTCTTTGTTGACTGAGCCACTAGGGAAGCCCATAGTATAACTATTGACTAGTATTAACAGTATACTATTCATGTGACTAGTATAACTATTCTCTACACTTATGTGTGTTCAATGTTTTCCATAATAAAAGTTACAGCAGAAAAAAATCATCAGTCATTCCTATTATAAAAAGGGTTAAGATATTAAGAGATTTAGTATTTAGGAAGGTGAGAAGGAATAATATTCTCTGGGAAGAGTATGGGACAGGGTGATGAATAGATTACAGAATTGTAGGGTTCTTTTGTTAAGATTTGTAAGCAAAGAAACATGTTTTTCAAACATTTGCCTTGTCAAGGAAGTCAGTTTCTCTTGTCCCCTTTCAGGTATGGTCTCATGAAGTCCTGCTGGCATTGGAGTGAGGACAGCCGCCCCTCACTTCGAAAGCTACACTCGTGTCTCGAAACTGCTGCTCAAAGTGCAAATGACAAGGCTGTGTTGCAAGTACCGGAGTTGGTGGTACCTGAACTGTATGCGGCTGTGGCAGGTATCAGCGTGGAGAGTGTCTCCTACTACTGCAGCGTCTTCTGAAAGTCCTGGGACAACACCCACTTTGGGGAGATCGTATACTCTTGAAACCACTTCCTCCAAGAACAAAGACTTTCTAGTGGGAGTTAAAGGGAGAAATGGGACATGGATCTTGAATCTTCCCCTACACATTTCCCTAGAAACCTGAAATGATGCTGGATGAGGCTGCCCTCACCATGTACCCTTGAGACGGAGAAATGCAGTTTCATTTCTGCTGTCCCAGTTCTGAAGATACAGGGTAGATGGGTTGGACAGTGTCAATGCAAGGGAGGTTTTACACATTTGCAATCTTTTTTGCAACATGACATAGATAAGTTGGTCCCTCCTACCACAGGCTGGTTTCCTTCGAAATGTGCTTTTATCTAGACTATAGTAAGGTCCAGAAAATTGGGATCAAACGAGGGAAGAGAAAGTTGATCAAGAAATTGATGAGAAGAAAATGAAATTTTCTCAGGAATATAGATGAGGACCAAGGCCCATCCTTCACAGAGAAAGGAGAGGAATGTCACATAGTTCTTCATTCCTGGTCCGTTCATGCAAGGATGAAGGAGAACCATTAAGGAAGATTTCTGAGCTCATCCTAAAGTATAAGCTCACCCTATATGGAGAAATACAGTCCCCTTTTATCTAATTCTGAGATAGGTAAATCCTGTTGGTACTATTCTAACTAGAAGCTGGAGGGGTGATTTCATGATTAAGAGCATTTGTTATGTATCATCCATCAGGCTGGCTTTCTGGTCCCTGTTAGAATAGGGAAATCAACTGTCAATATTTATTGGAAGGACTGATGCTGAAGCTGAAGCCCCAGTACTTTGGCCACTTGATGCGAAGAGCCGATTCATTGGAAAAGACCATGATGCTGGGAAAGGTTGAGGGCAGGAGGAGAAGGGGGCGACAGAGGATGAGATGGTTGGATGGTATCGCTGACTCAATGGCCATGAGTTTGAGCAAACTCCGAGAGGTAGTGAAGGACAGGGAAGCCTGGCATGCTGCAGTTCATGGGATCACGAAGAGTCGGGCACGACTGAGTGACTGCACGACAAATGAGACTATGGAGGCTGAGCTCAGAGAGTCCAATAGGGTTGATGATGAATAGACTGTGTATGTATTTAACAAATGGGAAATATGGAAACCAAGCAAGAGTGCTTAGTAGGTCAGGATGTCTTTAAGGAGTGCTAGAAAAGGATGTAACCTGAGATAGAAGGATGGTAGGTTCTGATTTTCAATCATTCAGTGATGTACTGTGAAACTTATTTCATTAAATTAATATTTATTGAGTGAAAGCATACATTTTGGGTTATACAGTTGCCAAAATCTTGACAATAAGGAGGATGAAAGTAAATAAATATAAGTTAATGTCAACAGGAAAATTCAAGAGACAATCTACATTGTCAGAAAGAGATTCCTCGTGTGTTAAAAGGGGATAATACCTACTTCACAGGGTTGTTGTGAGAATGGAATGAAAGGGTGTTATTTGTACCACATGTGGCACGTACTATATGACAATAAATATTAATTTCCTTATCCACCCCTTTACTATCCTAAGTTTTCCTTCATATATTTTTCGTTTAACATCTGTGGTGACCAAGCAGAGAAACTTGGTCTGTCAGTCACATTGCAAGGCAGGACATACCTAAAGATGATGATATAGTACAAATTGTTGTTGTTTAGTTGTGTCTGACTCTTGTGACTACATGGACTGTAGCCCTCCAGGATCTTCTGTCCGTGGGATTTCCCAGGCAAGAATACTGGAATGGGTTCCTTCCCCAGGGGATCTTCCTGACCCAGGGGCAAGCCCACATCCCCTGCATTGGCAGGTGAATTCTTTACCACTGAACCACCCGGGAAGCCTATAGTACAAATACCACTACTGAAATGAGGAAGTCATTATTTTTGTGTGATTGTCTGGATGACTGCAGTCACCTTCCACTATTTCAACATACTGGAACTATCATGACGATGACAATTCAGTTGAACACATGGTCTGTGATTTTAAAGAATACATTGGGTACTCTTGAAGAGACATTCAAGACTGCTATAGGAAAGCTGACTGGCAGTTGAAAAACTTTGCATAATCCTGACGGAGTCACCCAGCTGCATAACAATTCTTGCACCTGTAGGAATATGACAATGACTAGTCAGAATTTTAATACATGGTGAGCCTCAATAGGGAGAAGGGAGGTAGAATGGCAGAGCACAAAACAATGAAATCCTATGGAATATCTTTGTTCTCAGCTGTTCCCTTATGTCTAATTTACAAAATATTTATTCAATTATTTTCAAAGAATGGAGTGTTAAGGGCACCTGTGCCAGACACTGTGCTAGATGCTGGATAAAAGAAACAGTGTTGGATTAGAGCCTAGAAAGCAAGGGATGTTATATACATGTTTGTATGGTTAACGTGTGGTGTGGAGATGGTTAAGGACAGGCAGGCCCAGTCTGCTGCATTCCATGGGGTCGCAAACAGTCGGACCCAACTTGGTGACTGAACAACAACAACAATGTGTATTTGTGAATTACAAACTGTGGTAAGTGCTGTGAAGAAAAAGTACAGGGTAGCGGAAGGGAGTGAAAAGTGGGGACCTTGCTGAGAAAAGTGGCATTGAAATTGAGACCTTCGGGATGGGTGAGTAAGCCTGACAGTGAAGAGAAGAGCTTTCCAGGAGAAGGATTATTTACGTGAAAACTCTGAGGCAAGAAAAAAAGCAGTTCGAGGAACTGCAAGGAGGCACAGCGAGGCAGGAGGGGAGTGGTGCTGATGAAACGGAGCGTTGCTCTTTCACACCGTATTTTTTTCCCCAAAGGGAAATAATGAGTTTGCCTTTAGCAACAATATTCAAAGTAGTACTTGATACTCATCCATCACGGTAATTTAGAAATAATAAAAATCAACTCTACCAAAATTCTGGGAATAAGTTAGATGATCTAGGAGAGACTACTTCACTAAATACCTACCATGTACAAAAATAGACTCAATGGAAAAGTATAGTTTTAAAAATATGTAAGAGGAACAAAATATTAATTCTGCAAATAGTTGTTCATTGTATACCACATACAAAGCTCAAAGTTAGTCTCCATGGAGAAAATACAGACAAACCTGAACAACTCAAGTCTTCAAGTCACTTATTTGGTAGTAAACTGGCGCCTCCATTTTTTTTTTAATTACATATTTTTATTAGGAAAAATATTTTGAACACTTGATCCTAATAAAAGTATATTAATTTATATAGAGATGTAAAATATACACAGTCTAAAATAAATGCAATATAAATTTAAAAGGGTAAGATAAAGGAGAAATAAATTTATTTTTAAAATATTTTGCTAATATTTCACATTGTATGTTAATGTTTGTTTTGGTAGAAGGCAAAGAAACAGACAATTGCTGTTTTCAACTTGATTTGTTTTTCTGGCTATAGATCTGGAAAACTGGATATAATAATCGTTTATTCAAAGGAAACTGGATTTTTCCCTCAATTGGCCAGGATTTTTCCAAAAGGAGAATTATATTTCTGGCATCTTTGACTTATCATTCAAATCAGGTATTTCCAAGGTAATGAATAGAAAAGAGAATTATAATATTTACCATTTAATCAAGTTGAATCCAGGTTAGGATTTGTTTTATTGTTTTGATTTCCTCCTCTCCCAGTCTTTCTTTTCCAATTTATTCTTTATGGTTAAAACATAATTCTAACATAGCTAGGAACTTAGCAAATGCTGACCTGGAAATCATGTCCCATTGAAACTTGACAACGTAACTTAACTTAGAATAATCTGAACCAGAGTTCTCAAATCATGTGCATGCACAACCCTTTATTCAGGTATTTTGTGCCTGAAGAATCCCATGGACAGAGGAGCCTGGAGTCCATGGAGTTTGCAAAGAGTTGGACACGACTGAGCACTTAGATTAAATTTGAATAATATTTTTTTCACCCATTTTAATAAACAGTAAATCAGTTCAGTTCAGTCGCTCAGTCGTGTCCAACTCTTTGTGACCCCATGGACTGCAGCACGCCAGGCCTCCCTGTCTATCACCAACTCCCGCAAACTACTCAAACTCATGTCCATTGTGTCGGTGATGCCATCCAACCATTTCATCCTCTGTCATCCCCTTCTCCTTCTCTGCCTTCAATCTTTCCCAGCATCAGGGTCTTTCCCAATGAGTCAGTTCTTCGCATCAGGTGGCCAAAGTATTGGATTTTCAGCTTCAACATCAGTCCTTCCAATGAATATTCAGGACTGATTTCCTTTAGGATTGACTGGTTGGTAAATGGAAAAAGTAAATAGAATCTTCTAAATCTTAACCTTAACCAGCCAGCTCATTGGAAAAGATCCTGATGCTGGGAAAGATTGAAAGCAGAAGGAGAAAAGGACAACAGAGGATGAGATGGCTAAATGACACCACCAATGCAATGGACATGAACTTGGGCAAACTCCAGGAGATGGTGAGGGACAGGGGAACCTGGCATGAGTCCATGGGGACTCGAAGAGTCAGACATGATGGGGCAACTGAACAACAGCTGTTACTAAATTTTTGCTCTACCATGACTCATTTAAAAAGTAAATATGTATCAAATACAACGGAAGACTGAGAAAATAAGCCATTATGCTTAATTTAGCAGACTGGCTTTACTTGTTTTGGATATGAGTCAGTGGTTATGCTATGTGTTAGAAACATATAATACTGTCATATGCATGAAAAATCATTAGTTTGAATAATGGAATTGAATATATCACCACGTCTTAATAATCTAGCAATACCTTCAAGTGCTCACTATATGTGAACATGTTTGAAAAACAATGGTGTGGAAGTTGTGGTGTTTCTGCACAATGATGGTTCTCTTATTTTAAAAAAGTAACACCACTGAGTGCTCTAAAAGACATACGTGGTTGAAAGAGAGAAGTCTACTACAGAAGAGGGAAAATAAAATGTTTATTTCTTAATTACTTCACATAGGTTTTTGAAGCTGGTCACAGATAGACTGCATTAGCAAAGGCAGAAATAGTTTTTATTTGACTTTATTTCAGGAGCCCAAACATTTATTTTCATAAATAAACTGTGCTGTTACTAGTAAGTATGCCCTAGTTTGATGTCTACAGCCACTGAAATAGAAATTTCTCAGTGTTCCAAAAATATTTTCACTATTTCCAGCCCATGCAAAAGCCTATGTACTGGCTCTTATATATTGTCCAAGGTCGCCACTAGACATGTCTGGCTATTTAATATTAAGTTCACACAACTTAAATAAGATTTAAAAATAAAAAATTGAGTTCCTCAGTCTCACTAGCCACATTTCAAGTGCTCAATAGCCGTTCAGAACATTTTCATAGCTCTGAAGTATAACATCCAAGACCACAATACACAAATGCTTTATCATGTTCCAATTTTTATCATGATACAAGAGATACACAATTCGACTTTTTTTGTGGTGGTTGTTGTGGCTAATTATAAGACGGATTCAATTAAGTATATTTTCACATTTCATCTTAATAACAGAGTTAGAGAGGATTAGTCTTGAGCTCAGATTTCTGTTTAGGGGATAAAGTCAGTCAAGGGTTACAGATAAAAATCTTAACACTGTGCATTCCATAAGCTCTATTTACACAGTCATAGATCTGGTGTCTGTAGCTCTCTCTAGGTAAGCATGAACTCTGGCACATGTGCCAACAACTGGAAGGAAAAGCATTAGGGAATCCAGAGATTGCATGGGGCTTCCTACAAAAAACAAACCAAATGGATTACTGCCTATATTTCCAGAGATACTATAGAATATTGTGGTCAAGTTTCTGTAGATCATTTTTGTGATAAGCACAGTGACCGACTCATCCCAGTTTGCCTGGAAAGTCCCACGTTTTAAGACTGAAAGTCCCACATCCCAGGAAACTCCTTGGTCTCGACAAAACTGGAGAGGTCAGTCACCCAAGAGGTGAGGGATGGTGCTATATGTTTCTTGTACATTTTCTGTAACAGCAGCCTATATTGGAATCAAATAATTTTTCTAGATTAACATTCATAAAGTGATTAATATGGGTTTCCATATTGACAGTTGCTAATACTTAACATAACGTGCTCAGTCTGTTTTTCTGGTTATTCCACTTCCATGAACTTTGTGTTCTAACCATACCGAATTTCTTGGCTTTCCCAAGTCATGCATTTTAACACCACTGTGCCTTTGCTCAGGCTGTTTGCTTTTCCATCCCTCTGAACATATACTGAATTTATCCAACAAGGTCCAATTCAAATAGCATCTTGTCACAAATCTTCCCTGGTATTTCCCCTTTCTTCCACTTCCCCTCTTCCCCAATCAAGTGACTTGAGTCCTCTGTAATATCACCACCACTAAACAAAGAAAAAACACTTTCTTATAGTATTTGCTTCCATGGACTAATATGTGTCTACATGTTCATTTTCTAGACCACAAGCACAAAGGACTATTTTTATTACCAGTGCTCAACCATTTCTGGCACATAGGAAATGCCCATTATAACTCATCATATGTTGTTTCATAAATTTTAAATCTTATTTCACATACATTATCTCATCTGGTCCTTTCAACAATTCTTTGTGCTTGACAAAGTTGATTGTAGTCTATTCATTTGGTTGACCAATAGAAAGGCTTAGAGATAGGGTCTTAAAAGAAGTTAGGCAGAGATAAGTAATGGGCGTAAATCCCGGTCTTCCGACTGCCACTCTCTTTATCAAATCCCAACAAGCAGGATTATTCTGTGTGTCGATAAAAGAAAGGTAATCAATATATCTGGGGGGGGGGGCGAGGAGGGAAGCAACAGGCTTTGTGTAAAGCTCAGCTTGTCTTTCCCCATCCTTCAAAACCCACCCCAGATGAGTGCTACTTCATTTCCCCAGTATAATTTATATCTTAAGAAATGTGGGCTAAATCAGTTGATTTGAGATCAAATTGCCCAACCTCCAGTAACCGAACAAGTTTCATTATTGAAAGAAACTTTTTTAGTATCGTGACTGTCAAGAGATTTTGTTTCAATGTGCTCTTCAAACTTTCAGACCTCTTGTCTGATGGATTCTTTCTCCTTTGTCTTGACTGGCTTCTTTGGCAGAAACCGAGCCATCATTGTCCAAACGGGAGTGGCCTGTGTTTGAAATCTAGCAAGAGAAATGGCAGTACTCCAGATCTGCATTCTGATCCTGGGCTTTTATCTTGACTTATCCCACTAACCTGGAGAATAAGGCCACACCCACCTCACGGGATGCCTTGAGACCCCAAAAGTCAGAGCGACTTTCAATTTAGAACTTGGAGCAAGTTCGGAGTCCATAACAAATGCTTTCATATTTTACCACTCTGTGCTTTCCCAATATAATATGATCTAACTAATTTTGAAAATAATATGACCCTAGCAAAGCAAAGTTCAGGTCGTTGCAACTCTCCCACACCGCACCCTGGAACCCACCCGCTTTTCTCTCGGGCCGAGGAGGCTGAAAGGGCCCGCCCGCCGTGACGTGTAATCCTGGGCGACTGGCGTCATTGCCAGGAGCCGGGAGGCACGTCGCCTGGTCCTTCGGCGGGCTTTTCGGGGACAAAGATGGCTATGGCCAGCGATTTCTACCTGCGCTACTACGTAGGGCACAAGGGCAAGTTTGGACACGAGTTTCTGGAGTTTGAGTTTCGGCCGGACGGTGAGCGGAGGAGCGGCGGCTGCGGCAACTGGGCGCGATGCTGAGCAGGGGAGAAGCGAGGCGGAGGCCGCGGAGGAGGCAGGGGGGAGTGGGTGAGCTTGCTCGGGCTCACGAGTGTACAGTTGGGTCGAGGAGCTTAAAAATGTAGGAAGCGTGCAATCGTTTGGGGGAATAAAAGAGAATTAATCGGAGTCAGTTATTTCAGAAAAGCCTATCCTGCCAGATCCTAAAGTTCAAGCTATAGTAATCAGAATCCTAGAATCAGTTCACCGGAAGGGACATTAGAGGCCTTCTAGTTAATCAGCCTAATACTTGGACATTTTTTTTGAGAACGTCCCCACCACGCGGTGGACCCATGGACGCTTAAAATCTTCCTGTAAACAGTAAATTTCAGACGGCCCATTCATCCGTTTTACTCATTCAGGCACTGTATGGAAGGGACAAGTCTAGAAAAGCGAATGAGTCGTACTCGGAAGCGGGAAGCCCGACGTGTAGGAAAACGAGTGTGATGATGTCTTTCGGGTGCTTAAACACAGTTGTTCGCTATTGGATGCATTAAAGACTATAAAAAGGGGGCGTGGCTAGTTCTGCACGAAAGAGTCGGAAATCTTTTTTCAGAAGGCAAGAGTTGAGATGAGTATTGGGATGAAAGGACATATTTTCTTGGTCTCTGGGAAAAAAGGAGTCAAACTCCTGAGCGCCCTTTGAGCGGGGGAGGGGGAAATGAGGTGAAACTGCCAGTTACCCAAAGAATGTGCAGCAAATTCTACATTTTGACAACTTTGATTCTCTTTAGATAGTTGTACTGTATATTGAACTGGTATTGTAACCACAGTAGTCCAACTGCATAGACTATTTTTGGAATGCATATTATGTGCTGGGCAACACGTAAAAACAAAAATTGAGGGTACAGTAGTGCGTAAGACTTTTTCATTCCCCTCAAGGGAATATATATATCTTGGTGGAGGACATAAACATAAAACTAAGCGTAAAGCAGTATGCATATTAGGTGCTGTGTTCATGCTTTGGACAAAGTTCTGTGAAGGCATGACAGGAAAATTAGAGGAGGATCACATACTAGGAAAAGGGAAGACTATCAGACATGCCAGGTAGAAGTCAGGGTGACTAGGTCTACAATTACTTAGAAACCGTTATCAGCCCTAATCTCCCTGGTTCCCCCCAGGTCTTTTCTAAATTTAGCTGAGGAGCCAAATTTACTTGAATTCTCTTTATCTTTTCTTTCTTTATGTGATACTGTCTTCAGGGTCTTGGCCTGTGAACAGCTTTTAGCTGGTCCATGTCAGTTTTAGCCAGTCACATAGATTAAGTAGTTTTTTGCTTAATCTTCAGTTCAGTCTCTCTGACTCTTTACCACCCCATGCACTGCAGCACACCAGGCTTCCCTGTCCATCACCAACTCCCGGAAACTAAGCTCAAACTCAAGTCCATCAAGACGGTGATGCCATCCAACCATCTCATCCTCTGTCGTCCCCTTCTCCTTCTGCCTTCAATCTTTCCCAGTATCAAGGTCTTTTCCAATGAGTTAGTTCTTCCCATCAGTGGCTAAAGTGGTAGAGCTTCAGCATCAGTCCTTCCAATGAATATTCAGGACTGATTTCTGTTAGGATTTACTGGTTTGATCTCCTTGCAGTCCAAGGGACTCCCAAGACTCTTCTCCAACATCACAGTTCGAAAGCATCAATTCTTCGGCGCTCAGCTTACTTTATAGTGCAACTCTCACATCCATACACGACCACTGGAAAAACCATAGCCTTGACTAGACGGACCTTTGTTGACAAAGTAATGTCTCTGCTTTTTAATATGCTGTCTAGGTTGGTCATAACTTTTCTTTCAAGAAGCAAGCGTCTTTTAAATTCATGGCTGCAGTCACCATCTGCAGTGATTTTGGAGCCCAAGGAAAGAAAGTCTGTCACTGTTTCCCTTGTTTCCCCATCTATTTGCCAAGTGATGGGACCGTATGCCATGATCTTAGTTTTTGACTGTTGAATTTTAAGCCAACTTTTCACTCTCCTCTTTCACTTTCATCAAAAGGCTCGTCTTTGCTTTTCTGCCACAAGGGTGATGTCATCTGCGTATGTGAGGTTATTGATATTTCTCCCGGCAATCTTGATTCCAGCTTGTGCTTTATCCAGCCCTGCATTTCACATGATGTACTCTGCGTAGAAGTTAAATAAACAGGGTGATGATATACAGCTTTGACATACTCCTTTCCTGATTTGGAACCAGTCAGTTGTTCCATGTCTGGCTCTAATTATTGCTCCTTGACCTGCATACAGATTTCTCAGAAGGCAGGTCAGGTGGTCAGGTATTCCCATCTCTTGAAGGATTTTCCATAGTTTGTTGTGATCCACATAGTCAAAGACTTTGGCCTAGTCAATAAAGCAGAAGTAGATGTTCACAAACTGTTGAAGCCTAGCTTGGAAAATTTTGAGCATTACTTTTCTAGCATGTGAGATGAGTTCAATTGTGCGGTCGTTTGAGCATTCTTTGGCATTGCCTTTCGTTGAGATTGGAATGAAAACACCTTTTCCAGTCCTGTGGCCACTGCTGAGTTTTCCAAATTTGCTGGCATATTGAGTGCAGCACTTTCACAACATCATCTTTTA
The DNA here is from genome assembly GCA_024291935.2 of Okapia johnstoni. Taxonomy (NCBI): domain Eukaryota; kingdom Metazoa; phylum Chordata; class Mammalia; order Artiodactyla; family Giraffidae; genus Okapia; species Okapia johnstoni. The sequence continues at coordinate 18,845,992 of CM044320.1, read as the reverse complement.
GGATTTGAAGTAGCTCAGCTGGAATTCCATCACCTCCACTAGCTTTGTTCGTAGTGATGCTTCCTAAGGCCAACTTGACTTTGCTTTCCAGGATGTCTGGCTCTAGGTGAGTGATCACACCATCGTGATTATCTGGGTCATGAAGAACTTTTTTGTATAGTTCTTTTGTGTATTCTTACCACCTCCTCTTAATATCTTCTGCTTCTCCTAGGTCCATACCATTTCTGTCCTCTGTTGTGCCCATCTTTGCATGAAATATTCCCTTGTTATCTCTAATTTTCTTGAAGAGGTCTCTAGTCTTTCACATTCTATTATTTTCCTCTATTTCTTTGCATTGACCACTGAGGAAGGCTTTCTTATCTCTTCTTGCTATTCTTTGGAACTCTGCATTCAAATGGGTATATCTTTCCTTTTCTCCTTTGCCTTTAGCTTCTCTTCTCAGCTATTTGTAAGGTCTCCTCAGACAACCATTTTGCCTTTTTGCATTTCTTTTTCTTGGGGATGATCTTGATCACTGCCTCCTGATCACTGCCACCTTGATCCAATGCCACGAACCTCCGTCCATAGTTCTTCAGGGACTCTGTCTATCAGGTCTAATGCCTTAAATCTATTTGTCACTTCCACTGTATAATTGTAAGGGATTTGGTTTAGGTCATACTTGACTGGTCTAGTGGTTTTCCCTACTTTCTTCAATTTAAGTCAGCTCCCAGTCTTGTTTTTGCTCACTGTATAGAGCTTCTCTTCTTGGGTTGCAAAGAATATAATCAGTCTGATTTCGGTATTGACCATCTGGTGATGTCCATGTGTAGAGTCTTCTCTTGTGTTGTTGGAAGAGGGTGTTTGCTATGACCAGTATGTTCTCTTGGCAAGACTCTTGGTCTTTGCCCTGCTTCATTTTGTACTGCAAGGCCAAAATTACCTGTTACTCCAGGTATCTCTCGATTTCCTACTTTTGCATTCCAGTCCCCTATGATGAAAAGGACATCTTTTTTGGGTGTTAGTTCTAGAAGGTCTTGTAGGTCTTCATAGAACCATTTAACTTCAGGTTCTTCAGCATTAGTGGTTGGGGCATAGTCTTAGATTACTGTGATGGTTTGCCTTGGAAACAGAGATCGTTCTGTCATTTTTGAGACTGCACCCAAGTACTGCATTTTCGACTCTTTTGCTGACTGTGAGGGCTACTCCATTTCTTCTAAGGGATTCTTGTCCACAGTAGTAGATACAGTGGTCATCTGAATTAAATTCGCCCAGTCCAGTCCATTTTAGTTCACTGATTCCTAAAATGTCAATATTCACTCTTGCCATCTCCTGTTTGACCACTTCTAATTTACCTTGATTCATGAACCTAACAATCCAGGTTCCTATGCAATATTTTTCTTTACAGCATTGGACTTTACTTCCATTACCAGTCACATCCACAACTAGGAGTTGTTTTCTCTTTGGCTTCATCTCTTCATTCTTTCTGGAGTTATTTCTCCACTCTTCTCTAGTAGCATATTGGGCACCTACCAACCTGGGGAGTTCATCTTTTGGTGTCATACCTTTTTGCCTTTTCATACTGTTCATTGGGTTCTCAAGACAAGAATACTGAAGTGGTTTGCCATTCCCTTTCCCAGTGGACCATGTTTTGTCAGAACTCTCCACCATGACCCATCTGTCTTGGGTGGCCCTACATGGGATGGCTCATGGTTTCATTGAGTTAGACAAGGCTGTGGTCCATGTGATCAGTTTGATTAGTTTTCTGTGATTGTGGTTTTCATTCTGTCTGCCCTCATATAGATGAGGATAAGAGGCTTCTTAGTCTTCAATTGAGTATTTTCAGGGAAGTTTGATTCCAGAACAGTAGTTCTTATCTGCCAACACTGTTCCGCAATGTTTCCATCAGTAATAACGAGACCCAAAGACAGCAGTTCCTCAGAGATTCACCTTATTAAGATAACCCATCATTTTAGAGGATCAGGATCACATTACAGTTGTACCTAGGCAACTGACCAGCCATGAGGAGAAGCATACATCAGGGAGTATATCAACATTAAATGACAATCAGATAACAAACTGACCAGTTTTTATTCAGAAGCAGCATGTAGTTTGTATTGCTTCTTAATTGCAGTTCTAAAATGGTAGCATTACCATAATACATTGAATTGAAGGAAAATAAAAGAGAACATTTTGGAGTCATGAGGAAGGCATGTATATTGGAAGAAGGTAGATTTAGGTCTGAATCTTGTGTGACTCTGAGCAAGTTACTTAACTCTGTTTTTCTCAACTGTGAATAGGTGAGAGAATGAAACCTACTTTTTAGGGTTGTTTTATAGATTAGATTAAATGCTCTGGGTAACTCAGCACCAATAAGACATGTAAGGTAAACTTTAGCAGAAACGTTCGGAGAAGGCAATGGCACCCCACTCCAGAGTACTACTCTTGCCTGGAAACTCCCATGGACGGAGGAGCCTGGTAGGCTGCAGTCCGTGGGGTCGCGAAGAGTCGTACAGGACTGAGCGACTTCACTTTCACTTTTCCCTTTCATGCACTGGAGAAGGAAATGGCAACCCACTCCAGTGTTCTTGCCTGGAGAATCCCAGGGACGGGAGAGCCTGGTGGGCTGCCGTCTATGGGGTCGCACAGAGTCGGACACGACTGAAGCGACTTAGCAGCAGCAGCAGCAGAAGAAATGTTAGTTCTTTTTTCAGATTCCCTGTCTGAATCATGACATAGCTTAAGAAAATGGGTTTTGAAAACGACCCTCCTATTATATGAAATTGTATCGAAGGCACGGAGTTTAAACAGGTAATTGGCTTCAACTTCAGGCAGCTTAACAGCAAATGCATATCCAGCATTGATCTTATGTCAGGAGGGAGGAAATATTAATAAAAGTAGTATTGTAATATGGTTTTTACCTTCAGGATTGCTTATGATGTCATTCTTGATTATTATTTTTTTAGCAGTTTTTGCTGTTACAGATTGAATCTTTTTCTCCTTCCTACAGGAAAACTTAGATATGCCAACAACAGCAATTACAAAAATGATGTCATGATCAGAAAGGAGGTATGTTCTCAGATGTCTAATTTTTTGTGTTAAGCCTGTTTTCCTCATGTCTGTGTTTTTACTTACATATTTAAAGTACATCTAAGGCTATAGAGAAAAGGCTGATTTATAGGTTGAAAAAGGATTCTTTGTAGCATCTATAACAGCAAAAGAATCAATCTGAATATATTAAGTTGTCCCATATTTGAGCATATCATTTAATTCATTTTGTAATTAACTTGGTCTTTTTACTCAGCTTATTATTTAAAATTAATTGACAATCATGCTTTAAATACAGTATGCATTTTAAATGAAAGTCTCAAAAGTTAGGTATAAGAAAGAGTACACCGCATTAACTGTGATGTGTATTTGCCTTTGTCACTGTTCACCTCATAAATTTTATGTTAACCGCTCAGAGATATTTGATTCAAGGTTTTAAGGAGGGAATAATGATACGGAGAGGGAAAAATGTATTTTAAAGGAAAGGGCAAGAGGGTGAAAAAAAATCATAAGAAGGGATGAATGAGTCTCTCCTTTCAGAATCAGAATTAAATTTTTCTTTGAACTTTAATTAGGAATAGTAAGTTCTTGCCTCCATGCGTGCTCAGCCCTGCCTGACTCTTCGATCCCATGGACTAGCCCACCAGGCTCCTCTGTCTATGGGATTTTCCAGGCAAGAATACTGGAGTGGGTTGCCATTTCCTCCTCCAGGGGATCTCCCTGACCCAGGGATCAAAGCCAAAGCCGTGTCTCTTGCATCTCCTGCACTGGCAGGCAGATTCTTTACCACTGGCACTACCTGGGAAGCCCAATGAGTTCTTAATAAATAGTAGAAGTAGGTAGGAAGAAACACAAATGTGTGTTAAATTTAAGAATTGGGATTCTCACTATGTAAAATTCACTTTCTCCATATATATAACTTTGAAAATTCTTATTTGCCTCTTTATACCCCAGAGAGAGATTTGATTGGTTTCTTTGTTCAAACTGACCATTGCCTTTGCCTGTCATATTCCCTTCAGAAAAATTGATATTTCTCAAAAGGTTGCTGAAGAGCTCTGAAGGCCTGATTTCACTCTGTAGAAAGAGTTTGATTTCTGAATTGGGTCTTTTCAACTGCTGGAAGAATGAGATATGACTGCAGGAGGAAGAAGTACTTGATTTCGCTTTTGTGTGTTCCCGAGGATTATACTGTATAACAACTTCTTTGACTAGAAGAAAATGTGGAGAATAGATGCTGATGCTCTGTAGCAGTAACTTAATGCTTCTATTTAAAGAAACATTATTTAGGAAAGCAAAGGTAATAGTTAACAATATTTATTGTATTCACTGTGAACACTTTTAAGAAGTAAATTTAAGTCCCCATTTTTTTAGACATATATATATGTTGGCATTAAAAATCAGAAACAACAGCAGCAAACGTTTTATTATCTCTTAGACTCAAGGAGAGAGCAGTGTTTTCATCTCCCCGCTTGATCATGTGTTCCTGTGTTTTGGATAATGGGGAGGATTACTTATGCCCTTGAAGTTGTCTGTTGGATCCTTAGGTCAAAGATTTTGATTGCTTGAGAGTCTTAGTTAATTATCTATTCTGTGTGTGCCATAAACAGGCATAATTAGATCTTTTCTGATCAAATACAGAACTGAGAGTGTCTTTAATGGCATCTGTTAATTTAAACTGAAAACTCAACTACAGACATAGCCTCTTAATTTTTCATTTTAGATTTGCAGATAAAATATGGAGAAAAATTTATACTTAGTTTTGTACACTAGAAGCATCTGTTTTATGTTGTTTTGTTTTATTAGTTCTTAATTGTAATTGTTTTGTGAAGTCAAAAGAGTATGAATCTTTCAGTCTTACAATCCAAGATTTAAATCTTAGTACCATCACATTTTAGTGGTTGTAAATACAAACAATTTTTTTTCCCTCTGCTTTTGAATCTTGGGCTTCACATTTGTAAAATCAGGCAATAAAGCTGACCTGAGAAAGGCAGGCTTTATTAGCCCAGTTTTGGGGATTACAGAGAATATGTTTTTAAAGTCCCTATCAGTGGGCCTGATACACAGTAGGTGCTGAATAGTGCTATTATTAACATTATGCAGTTTATTTGTAGAGCTTGGTAGAAAGGATAAATGTATTTGTATTTATTATATTAAAAATAGACTTATACCCATATTATTAGTTTTTATTGACATGGTAAGAAACATTTCTGTGTAACTCAGAAGTCTATCATTCATTTGATGGCATCTTCTTTATGAGATCTCTGGAGAGCAGTTCTTGATTCATCCTGATACTGGGGACCTCTGAGGAGTTGATGAGATTTTTGCTTTACAGACACAGTTTATAGTTAACAGATTGTTTCTTTTTTATTTTTACCCTCTCCTCTATTATGGCTAGAAAACTTGCAGCTAAAATCGGGACCTCTTGGTTGTAAGAGGTGAATTTTTACATTAACTACATTTCTCTGTTTTATTTTTTTCAGGAGCTTGAAATTGTAATTGGAGATGAACACATTTCTTTTACCACATCAAAAATAGGTTCTCTTATTGATGTCAATCAGTCAAAGTGAGTATTAAAAGCATTAATAAAAGTTCAAGCATTGTGACTAAATTGACATAATTTATTAGAGAGGCTTATTGTAGAACCGTAGTCAGGTTGATGAGATTACTTTAGTTGTATCCTGTAGCAATTTATTATGTATACATAATCCTCATTTTTATATTAGTGAAGACTTGTTATCAGAAAAGTTAACAGTGTATTTTATTGATTGCCAAAAAGTCTTAGTCTGGATGCAGCCCCACAGAATTTAAAAGAAGTCCTTCTTGGATTTCTCAGCCTTATTAGTCCCATATGACATCATTTGCCTCCTTGGGTTTAATACTTGAAAGAAATGGAGAAAACCCCGGTATAGCTTAAGTATGGCTGTAGCCGTACATGCCTCCCCGAGCTCTGTGTGTGATACCTCTTACCATCGTCTGAAAAATCTCTCTGCCTCCTATTATTCCTTTCCACTCTTTCCCCTCAAGATGTTCTTCTAGTGGTATTTTCCTATCAGTGTAACTTGTAATAACTTATTTGTTTGCTTAACTGGTTTCACTGTAAAAGAGAGGAATTTCAGAGAAAAGTTCAGAGAAAAGATAGAGATAGGAATTGTCCAGTATGTCAGTTATATTAATAGTTAATCAGAAAATCCTTTCTCCTCAGTTCCTTTAATTGTTTTGGGGTTTTGGTCTTTGTTTTAAGAATTAATTTATATTATTATGTTGTTTCATTCTTGGAATAAAAAACTAACTTTTATCTTTTAAATTTTAGGGATCCTGAAGGCCTTCGAGTATTTTACTATTTGGTGCAGGACCTGAAGTGTTTAGTGTTTAGTCTTATTGGATTGCATTTCAAGATTAAACCAATCTAAACTATATGGTTTTTGAAACTGTTTATATTTAATTAAGGGATGGGTGAGGGAGGATTTGTTCATTTATAATATTGGGGTTTTTATGAAAGTGAAGCAAACTTTTTTGTATGCAAATTGAAAACAAGAAAATACCTAAGCAGGCTTAATGGTTATCTTCACTCGAGTCCAAGTGGGTCGGGCAGTCGCCACACACATTAAACTCTGTAAATAAAAGCCACCTTTTGTTGGATTTTTGCTCCAGTAAAGCATAGCAAAGCCTGGATGGAGAGCGCTTGTGGTCCTTCAGGAGGCCGGGTCTCTGATTCATTTTAAAGATGAAAGTTGTTCTAGAAGGTGTATCCTGTGACAAAGGGTCTTTCATGTGGAAACATGTAGATTCCCATCTGTTTAAAAAAGCAATTGTAGATCTCCTCTTGTTTCTGCCACACCTGACAGAATTTAACTTTTGGTGCTCATAGAAGTTGTTTATAGAAGCTTTTGGATTTTTTATGTTTGTCACAAACTCCTCAGGGGCTATTCACATTTAAATGTTTTTGTGTAAGCAGTGATTTCCTCAAGGTTTCAAAGGTAAAGTCAGTACCCAAAGTTAGACACATCTTTTATTATGCGCCTATCCCCATATTTCACAATACACATATTTTGTATATCTGTGGGAAATAAATGAGTTCTCAGCTCTAAAAATTATTTAAAATTTAGACTTCCATGTGTGTGTGTTTGTGTGTGTATTTGTATCCTAACTCCTAATGAACACAAGTCCCAGTCATATTTCCCAGGTCCCTTCAACCTCTTTCTGATAGACTTGATTACTTCACCTGTTAGTAACTCATACCCTGGTATTCTGTTACTTTTCCATCTGCACCTTCACTCTGAAAGTATGCAGTCCTGGCAGTCATCATCCACTTTGTCCAAAGATCAGTCAGGTCCCCTCCAGGCACCTTAGGATAGAAGAATCGGGGTTTGATGGCCAGCCAGGGCTTCGAAGCAGCTAGACCAGAGCAACTCTGTCCAGTAAACTTCTGTGCGATAATAGAGTCGCTCTCTATATGAGCAACCCAGTAGGGTAGCCACTGGATACTGCACATGTCTACTGTGGCTAACATAACTGAATTTAGAGTCATTTTAACTAAAAGTAATATTTTCCAACATTTTATTATGAAAAATTTCAAACATAGAAAACTTAAAAGACCCATATATGCCAATTTAGATTCTAGAACATTTTTCCCTTTACTGTAATAAGTCTAAGTCATGTCCTCTTGTTGGATTTTTCATTTACAGATGAAATAACCGGCATAATTGGTGCCAGTAGACTTTTTTTTTTTTAAATGCTATTTAATTTTTAATAGATTGAGATAGCCGAATGAGGCTTGCAGCTACCCTTTGGATAGTGTAGCTCTGGAGCACAGCTTGGTAGCTTGTTTACTGTGGAGTGCATTAAAATGCGTATCCTCTTGTGGTGTGCCATGGAAAGTCACCCCATCTCCAAATCACCGCTGTGAAAGACTATGCTGTCATCCCCTCCAGGTTGCTTATATGGAAACAAGCATTTCTATTCAAGCTGTAGACCCTGATGAATGTGCAGGATAAAACCATGTTACACTGGATGTCAACCTCGAGAAAAGGAGAACACTGTGGGCCCACAATTTTTGGTTGCTCCTCAAAATAATCATTCTTTGGGTCCTGTTGAATAAGATAATCTCAGGACTGAGCAAGACTAAGGGAGAAATAGTCCCTGGATGAGAAAGTCTTTAATGTGTTAACTCTGTCCTCAATCATAACTTCCCCCAGGCTTCCCTGTTTGCTCAGTGGTAAAGAATCCGCCTGTCAATGCAGGACATGCATGTTTGACCCCTGGGTCGGGAAGATCCCCTGGAGAAAGAAATGTCAACCCACTCCAGTATTCTTGCCTGGAAATTCCCATGGACAGAGGATTCTGGCAGACTACTAATCATAGGATCGCAAAGAATCAGACACGACTGAGGTGACTTAGCACACATGCAGCATTATATGACAATGGGTTAAAAATTAAAAATCCAAATTAGAAAAAGATTAAAAATCCAAAAGAAAGTTAATAAAAAGAAGCGAATGACTTGAGGGTGAGCCTACAGTCCAAACCGTGTAATACAGTAGCAAGAACACTGAAGAATTAAAGTTCTTTATTATGGCACTGCTTCACGGAACTATTTTCCCTTTCAACTTGTGAATAGACTTTATCCCTTAGTGGCACAGAATCTGAATAGTTATCCAAAATTTGTTTTTTTTTTTTTTTGGCCATGATTTTTTTCATGCTTACTTAATTTCATCTCATTTTGTTAGCAGTTGGAGGAAGGATAATTTCTGTTCAGTTGATGGCTGGAGCCTATAATTTCTGTTCAGTTGATTGCTGGAGCCTAGTTGGGACAATAGAAGATTTTAACTCAGAATAGCTTTTATGTAAAGATAAGAAGGACAAATAAAGTAGCTAGTTAGGGAAACAGGAAACTTCAAACAAGATGTTCTTTTGAGTTTTTACTGTAAGAGCCAGGAAATTTCATATGGCTCAGTGGCATAAAGTTTAGGCATTAGGACAAATAACCGTGGAGGGGGAACATGGCCAGGTGAGGTTACTCCTCCCAACAGAGTGATGCAGAACATCTTTCCCTGGGAGCTGGTGGTTATTCCTGAAACCTTCACTTCAGGCTGAGACAGGAAGAACAGCCTGCTGCTGTGAAAAGATAAGCCATTGAGGTTTGAAGGTGTGACTAGCAGCTGTGTGCTAAGCCTCAAGCTGACGAAATTAATATCGTCAGGAACGGATGGGGGAAATGTGTGGTTTCCTAAATAAAGAACGCCTTTAAGCAGCCAGGAAGTAAATAAATGAATGCTTTATGTATTCATGCTGTGTATATGTTATGTGTGTTTTGCACAAAAGCGAATTCGGAAGACGCTATACAAGAACCTTCAAAATGTTCTTTCTTTCTCTTTTATCGTTCTGTTTTCTTAAGGAGTGGGTGTAATGAAGTTTAGTGCTTCCATCTTGTGCTTCTTTGATCGAAGGACAAGGCTAGGAGTTTCAATGAGTCCCACCTGAAGTTACTGCTGTTATTTTGTGATGCTGGTTCTGTTCTTATTTAAGAAGAAATTTGCCTTTCTCAGAAATCAGAGCTTAGTAATAAAAATAAACTGGAGCTTAGAGGGAACAGCTACACAATTTGTCTTTCCAGGTATTAACCTCATTCTGTCTCTACAAAGCTATGAAAAATCTAGATTTTGTAGTCAGTTCCTCTTTCCTTTAACCACCTGTTCATGGATGGCACATGTAGGCATCATATGTCTTCTGTGTGCTACAGTGACAATGACAAATGGGACCAGTGTGGTACTCAAGGTATGGAGGTACTCAAGGTATAGAGGAAATGTAAGTATGAGTATGTGAGTAAAAAAATGTTCTACCCTCATCTAGTCTCCATGAGAGCTGTCCCCTCTCTTACCAGCTATAAGCATGTAAAACAAAACAAAACAACTCAACATTACCAATATTTCCTTGGAGTGGTAAGATATAAAATAGCCAGATCTTAAGTCACAATGCCTTTTTTCTAGAGAGGCAGTGGATGCTGCCATGTTTCCCAGCTCCTCCACTGTGTTACTATGTACGTGCCCCCTGATCCACGTACTTTCTTCTCAGCATCTGCATTCCAAACTTGACATGTTGAGAAAGAGAACCTGGCTCAGTACGTCAGCATTTCTGGACTGCAGTCCTGGTTCTTTCACTATTTATAGACTCCTTGAACAGAGAGGAAAAAAAGAACATTCACTTATTTTTGAAGCCTAAGAAATCCTACCTGTAGAGCTAATCTAAATGAATTTTTCCTGATCTATGAAGTAAGTGACATGCATATTGAATCTGTGAGGAAACAGGCTTGGAAGAGTGTCATGTTCAAATTTTTACAGCTAGAAAGGATTTGAATCTTGGACTTCAAATGATAACATTTAACATTTAATGTTCATTAGCATTAGATCTGGTTAGCACTTTATATACCCTACAGTCTTGGGAGGCAAATATCACTACTTTACTTTTGGTAATTCTGAGGTTTAAAGAAGTAAAGTGACTTGCCTCAAGTCACCCATGGAACAGAGGGGCTGATATTTCAAGCCAGATCTACTCAGTTTCAGTGGCAAGAGATTTGTTGAAAATCCAGGCCCTTCTGAATTCAAAGTCCATCTGTGCTCTATATATTCAATCAGGCCTGATTTTAAACATGGGTTAAGAATTAGCATGGCAAATAGATGGGGAAACAGTGGGAACGGTGACGGACTTTATTTTCTTGGGCTCCAAAATCACTGCAGATGGTGACTGCAGCCATGAAATTAAAATACACTTACTCCTTGGAAGAAAAATTTATGACCAACCCAGGCAGCATATTAAAAAGCAGAGACATTACTTTGCCAACAAAGGTCCATCTATTCAAAGCTATGGTTTTTCCAGTAGTCATGTATGGATATGAGATTTGGACGATAAAGACAGCTGAGTGCCAAGGAATTGATGCTTTTGATCTGTGGTGTTGGAGAAGACTCTTGAGAGTCCCTTGGACTGCAAGGAGATCCAACCAGTCCATCCTAACGTAAATCAATCCTGAATATTCATTGGAAGGACTGATGTTGAAGCTGAAACTCCAACACTTTGGCAACCTGATGCAAAGAACTGACACACTGGAAAAGACCCTGAGGCTGGGAAAGATTGAAGGCGGGAGGAGAAGGGGATGACAGAGGATGAGACGGTTGGATGGCATCACTGACTCAATGGACATGAGTTTGAGTAAACTCCAGAAGTTGGTGATGGACAGGGAGGCCTGGTGTTCTGCAGTCCATGTGGTCACAAAGAGTCAGACACAACTGAGCAACTGAACTGAACTAAACTGCCATGTTTTGACAACATTACTATTTCTCCCAGCCTACTCCCTATGTTCTCGCATCAGACTTCATTCATTCATTCATTTCTGGCATTGGGATCAAGGGCTCAGAATCTTTCTGTGTTGAGATTGACAAAGCCATTGCAGGGTGAGGGTAAAGTGAGAAGAAAATGCCTAGCAGTAAGTATTCCTGAAGTGTCCAGACTCCACCCATGAAATTTTGCTTGTGTGATTGGATTAAACTAGTCTCTGGGAGGTAATTCTGTTGACCGCTTGCTCACGATGATAAGTGGCAGACTCAGTGGTGATTCCAAGATTAAGGGTTGCATCGGAGAACAGGAGAGGGCCAGCTGAGGACAAGACAACAGGCAGCATAGCCTAGTGGATGGTACTGGTCAGAACATTCAGTTGACTGTGTTTATCAAATAGTCTGGGGAAAACCTGGGAGGTGAAGAATGGGGATGCCTTCTAAGAAACGGTGATGGTTTGGTTGTGGCTGGAAGAGAAGGGTAAGCAAGTAATGTGGTTAGAGCCTGGTGAAGTAGGGCTGGGTTTGTCTCTGCATAATCAATTTCACCTTATGTTTTCCACCTCACTCCTCTTTCCCCACACTCTGTATTCACCATTATCACCTGATTTGGAGAGCAACGTAAATTGATTTCATAGAACTGTACGCCTGAAGACTGACAGTGTCTGTATCAAATGAAAGGGAGCTTCACTGAGAGATTTGGGGGTATTCTGGGAAGATCTAACTCATAGAAACAGACTTACAGAAATTAATTTCTTTTTGCTGAAAGATCATATGCCTTCATGAAGTAAGATTCATAGATGAAACTCAAATAGGAGAATAGTTCATCAGTATCTTTTAAAAATATCAAATGTTATCATTTCCATACAACTAGTGTTATATAAACAGAAATAACTTCTGGGAGGCATTTGGTAATACATATCAAAGCTCTTTAATGTACATACCCCTTGACACCATATTTTAAAATGTTTTCCTAAGAAAATATTCAAAAGTACAGGCCAAACATTTTTTATATTCGCAAAAAGTTGAAAACAACCTAAATGTCCAGCAATACAGGATTTCCTGAATAAATTATGGTATAATCTATATGGATAATTATACAATTGTTTTTAAGATCACACTTTAGATGAATATTTTTAAATGAAGAAACACTTATTAGAAAACAAGAGATCAAAAGTACTGTGTGTGGAATGACACCAACTCTGATAGCAAACAAAACACACAGATAAAAAACTAGAAGCACATACACCAAAATTTTATAGTGGAATTATGTTTTAAAATACTTTCTAAAATACGTTTATCTGCAATAAACATAAATGGAAAAAGAAATTTTTATTTTTTTGTTATTTTAAAAAATTATTTATTTTAATTGGGTGGTAATTACTTTACAATACTGTGATGGCCTCTGCCATACATCGACACGAATCAGACATAGGCCTACATGTGACCCCTTCTCCTGAATTCCTCTCCTGCATCCCTCCCTAACCCATCCCCCCAGGTTGTCACAGAGCACCAGCTTTGGGTTCCCTGAGTTATACATCAAACTCGCACTGGCCATCTATTTTACATGTAGTAATGTATATTTTTCAATGCTGAAATCTTTTATTGTCAAATAGCAATCTGTAAGCAAAAGTTTCTGAGACAAGTTATTTATTTAGTCATAATATTTCTTGTGTACATGTATCTATATTTATGCACACACATTTTAATCAATCGTTTTTGCTAGTAGCTTCTAAGGATGCAAGTTTTTGTTAAAAGATCTTACCTTCTTGTTTCCACCAAAGCTATGTTCCATTTGTTTTTTCTGTCCTTCGAGGTAGATTTTGAATGTTATTTTGCATAGCACCAAAGTGGTTGGTTAGATGAGATGGAGGAAGATATATTTACGACCATTTTCCTTTCTCATCAACATCAGCTTTTGTCATACAATTTCCTTTCATCACTTTGGTCAAGAGGAGGGGCAGAAAATTTTGAGTTAGAGCATGATTCAAAGACAATTCATTTCTGCCTCCATCTTACAGCCTCTCATGCACCCGAGGAATCGGGGATTGTAAAGGCCAGCTTCTCTCACCTTGTTCTGCTCAGTTCTCTCCATCTGCATCACTGGATGACATAGACACAGGTAACGTTTGCTTTTATTGTCTCAGATCTTTGTAGCTGAGTATCTATTAGTCCTACTTATTTAAAAAAGATTCTTGAGAAAAAAGATTCTAGGAATATGATAGTTTATTATAAATAACTTGGCATGAATATAGGAGGGATAGGAAAGCATTTTTTTTTAATTGATTGGGTTAGAACTGCTTTCACTCTAAAGAGGTGAAAACTGTAGTTCAGCATTCATGGAAAATTGTTTTCTTTTTAAAAAATTTGTTATGATTTTTTACTTTGTGTTATCAAAGTAAAGAGGAATTTGGGGGTTAATAACTTTTTATTTGGGTCTAATGATTTACATGTTGTCTTATCAATCTTGAAGGGTTCTGTAGTAGAAATGACCCTTTTTCCTTAGGAAATTGGGAAAATGTGAGTAATCAAGTTTAGATACTAAAAAAAAGAATTAAAAAATATAGTTACATATGCTATTTGTTTTCCATATTTACTGTTTCTTAGCACCTTTTCACACTGATTAATATAAAAAAAAGGTACATCATAAATATCTACAGTTTAAAGTTTCTTTTTATATTGATATCAATTGATAGAATCCTTTATGGGTATTAACTAAAGACTGCCTGTTAACAAATTTTATTTTCGTGTAACCTTCTCTGGTAGTTAGAAGATTATTTCTTTAAGTTTAATATGCACAGAATCATTTGGGATTAAAAATGCAAGTGCCTGGGGTCTAATGTAAGAGATTTTTATTCAGCACATCTCCCATGAGGCACTGGAATCTGAAATGTTAACCAGTGTGCAGTGTTAACCCTCAATAATTTTTTTTTGCAAATGGTATATGGGATACACTTTCGTAGAGTCATGTTATAGTTGAAAAGAACAACATGGTATATTAGTCTACTCAGGTCAAGAAATAATTATCACAAACTGATATTCCAATCCTTCTAAGAAACTTCTACTGTCAATAATGTAGATCTGAATACACAATATATATGTATATGTATATACATGTACATTTTAAGCCAAGATATTTATGTTTTTCAAAATCTCAAAAAAATACAATTTTGGTTTTTTGAATGAATAGTTTTAAAAGTATCTCAGTAATTTGTGATGGTATCACTTTGCCGAACACTTGTATATGCATGTTGAACATTTTGAGCTAAATGGAATAGACCCAGCCTATTTAATCTATCAGTAAATTAAAAAAAAAATTCTCTCCATATTTTCTAATAATCATGGCTATGGTTACTAGGAGTATAAATGATTTTAGCAAAAATATTGAAAGTTTTTCATTTCTTATATAAATCAGGCTCAGTCTACATACTTTAGGCCCTTGAAGAAATTGCTGAGCACACATCCACGTGTGCACATACACACGCAAAATCTTAATCCTAGTATATTTTTACAAACTGACGTTTTAATTTGTCTTTGGAATGAAATCACTAGTTGAAAGCTTTAATGCAAAACATATATTTGTTTACTCTAGAGATGAGTGATCAAGAAGTGACTTATTCCACTCTGAGATTTCTTCAATCACCTTCAGAGTCACAAAACAGATTAAGACCTGAAGGTACTCAAAGACCTGACCAGACTGAGGAGAAAGGTACACGTTTGAAACATCTAGATTCACCTGACTCTTGTGTGCTTGCTAAGTCACTCCAGTCGTGTCCCACTCTCTGTGAGCCCGTGGACTGTAGCCCATCAGGCTCCTCCGTTGATGGCATTTCCCAGGGAAGAATACCAGAGTGAGTTGCCATTTTCTCCTCTGGGGATCTTCCCGACCCAGGGATTGAACCTGTATCTCCTGTGGCTCGTGCACTGCTGGCAGATACTTTACCGCTGAGCCACCAGGGGAAGCCCTCTTATGTACCGTCAAACTTTTGATGTTAGAAATAAAAAGTTCTATCCATATTCTAGGTGTTCAGTTGATAATAAGAAACCATAGCGGTCTTTAATGGTCTTTTAAAAGAAAATTTGTGAGAATGGAGAAATTGATGCATTCTTTTAAACTTGAGAAGGTAATAGAGTGTTTTTATTCAAATTTGGTCAAGAGAAATTCACAAGGACCCTTTTTTAGTTCCCCAGCTAATCGAATCTGCACCCCTTGCACTGGAAGTACGGAGTCCTAACCACTGGACAGCCAGGGAAGTCCCTTGTGAGGGCTTCCAAAGTAAAAGACAGACTAGAGTCTTGAGAAAACATTGCAGTTCCTAGAGAAATGTCTTACAGAATGTGAAGACATGAGAAATATGCATTAGAAGCAGTGTTTTTATTGAGACAAAGGTATTTTTGGTGTCTTAAATATTTACTAAAACTTGATGGCAATGAAGAAACAAAAATGTTCAAGTCAAAAGGGCATTCTAACTTTTCCATTCTCTCTCTGTACCTTCAAACAGTGTCACAAACTCTAAGCTGAAAATGACGTTTACTGATTTAATGTAGTGTCCATCAGAGATACAAATTTTGGATATATGTGTGTGTGTGTGTGTGTGTGTGTAGAGAGAGAGAGAGAGAGAGAGGATCTTGAAAGTAGGAGAATAAATAGAGCATTGCTGAAAAATTTTGAAGATCAATGAACAAAAATTGATTTCTGGAAAGTTCTTTAAGAGATGGAGCCGAGTAATATTTGCAGCTTCAGAATACTCACTCTTGGCTACAAATTTCTCATGAATATTGCCTGCTTTTTCCTTCTTCTTCATGATTAGTTGTGATCACAGAAATATGTCTATCATTGTGGATCCTCACAAATGAGTATTGTGTTTATTGCCATCTGGGCTTTTGTGGACAGAGGAACCTGGAAAGCTACAGTCCATAGGGTTGCAAAGAGTCACACATGATTGAACACCTCCCACCCCCACCCCCCAAACACACCTGTCTCCTTTTCTAAGGGATGTACACACACACACATACCTGTCTGTGCTTTTCTAAGGGATACGTTTTAAAAATCCTACAATACTCTTCTTGTGGTGTAGAATTTCTGCAATGGGTGAATGTAAGTAAAAAACCTGAGACTTTATAATTATTAGATGGCAAATTAAAAACAGTTTGTATGATGTATTTCTGTAAAACGTTTTTTAAAATTTTATTTGTCTATTTTTGCCTGTGCTGGGTCTTGGGTTGCTGCTTTTGGGCTTTCTCTAGTTGCAATGAGCACGGGCTACTCTTTGTTGCTGTGAGCTGGCTTTTCATTGTGGAAACTTCTTTTGCTGAAGAGCACAGGAGCTTCCCAGGTGGCACAGTGGTAAAGAATCCTCCTGCCAATGCAGGAGACTGGGGTTCGATCCCTGGGTTGGGAAAATCCCCTGGACCAGGAAATGGCAACCCACTCCAGAACTCTTGCCTGAGAAATCCCATGGACAGAGGAGCCTGGTGGGCTACAGTCCATGGGGTCACAAAGAGTCAGACTACTGATACGCACACACATGCACACGTGCATGCACACGCACACACACACATACATACAGAGGGTCTAGGGTGTGAGGGCTTCAGTAGTTGTAGCACACAGGCTCCGTAGTTGTGGTGCATGGGCTTAGTTGCCTGGCAGCATGTGGAATCTTCCTGGATCAGGGATTGAACTGGTATCGCCTGCATTGCAAGGCAGATTCTAAACCACTGGACCACCAGCGTAGTTCGTGAAAATTTTTAGAGAAGATTGTTTCTATGTTTCAAATGGTGTCCAGGTTAAGTTGAGTAGTGGGCCGGGCTCTGTCCCCAATGATCACTTTCTTCCTTCTTTATTTAAAGAGTCTTCAGTGCCCTGGCACGGCATTGCAGTGACTCTTGGGATCCTCTGTTTACTTCTCTTGATGACAATCACCGTGCTGGGTATAAAGAGTAAGTAACCGAAATACATCCAAGTCTGAGTAATAGAAATAACCACCCCTCGTGTAGGTACCAACCGTGCTCTATCAATTGTTCCATGGCTATAATCAGAGAATGTTCCAGGAAGTGCTTTCTTAAGTGATTTTTTTCCCCAGATATAATCACAGTGTGATTTTCATTTTGTTTATCTATTCCTGTATCTCTGAAGCTGTAATGAGCAGTCTTGTTCTGTGTAAGGCATGTTAACATTATTTCTGAGATAGGATTTAGCACAGAAGACCCCCTTTCCCATGGGGGATACCATCTCAGACCCCCAGTGGTGCCTGAAATCACAGAAAGCGCTGGACCCTGTACATACTATGGTTTTTTCCTATTCATACACACCTACGATGAAGTTTAATTTATAATTCAAGCACAGTAAGAGAATATCTGAATTGCCAGCATCACTGCTCTTGTGATTTCAGACCATTATTAAGTGAAATAAGGGTTGAATACAAGCACTGCATACCCCGACAGTCATCTGATGAAGGCTACCAAGTGACTGATGAGAGTGGCATACACTTGACAAAGGAATGATCCCCCTTCCCGGGGAACACATGCGGGATGGCACGAGTTTCCATCACACTATGCAGAACTGCGTGCAATTTAAAACTTACGAATTACTTATTTCTGGAGTTTTCTGTTTAACATTTTCAGGTTGTGGGTGACGGGGTAACTCAAACTGCAGAAAGCAAAACCAAGGTTAGGGGGGAACTATTGTAATATTCCGCCTTCTAAATTTCCATCACTTTGAATCTCAGATACAAGTTCTTTGAGAAACAACTGTTCGAAAGTGAATTACGACTTTCTCTTAATTTTTTAAAAATCTATAATAAGGAAATGATTTAGTAAAATGAGTGAGTCTATGCATGGATGTTAGATGATCTTGAATGTGGCCTTTAGCTTTCATTTGAGTCCCTTGACATCTTTAGTACTAATATGTTACACTCAGATAAAACTGTGTATTTGGGTCTTCCTCTCTTTTTTCTTATGGATATTCTGTCTATTCCAATGATATTGGTGCTATTTCTTCATGCTGTTTAGTGTAGATTTTCATACTCAGAAGATGTGTTGCTAAATGTGGGTCAGTTTCTCCTTTGGTACCTATTTGTAGACGACACGCTAACTTTAAAAGAAATTGAACTGTATGCTTCGATGTTACCGTCATAATTTTATTTAGAAATCATGATTTATTTATTCTACACTTAGGTGGCCCATAGTGAGAAATCTGATGTTTCAATTTATATGGTCACGTTGTAGAGGTGTTACTTTCTAAATGTGAAATTACTAATTAAAGGAATGAAATAGGTTGGTTGTCAAAGTGAGATTTCTTTTCTCCTGTCCTAATTTCAACAGGGAAGCTTTATGAGCACTTTAAAAATTACACCTATGCTGTTAATTTTAGTTTTCCAGTGTATTCAAGAAAAACATCTACAGGAGGAAATTCTACGGAACCTCAGTCAGACGTGTGATGTTCTGCAAAACGACAATTACTTGAAGAAGCAACTTTTGACAAGGAAGACTTCAGAATGTGATAGACTAAATAAAACTCTTCAGCAAATAAAAGGGAAAGAAAAGATTCTTTCCTTTACAGAAAAGGAGGGATGCAATCAAGAAAAGAAGTCTTCAGAGTCTTTGCCAAATACAGGTATAAAGGAAATCTTGAATTGAAGGTTGCACAATTTTCCATTACTTATTCCTCCTCCAAAAGTTTTGAGGCTTAACACAGACTTACATTATGTGTTAGGGATCCAAGTCTGCTAGACAACTTTTGATTTGTGCCTCTTAGATGTAGCATGGTCATTTGAGTTTGCTTATTTCAAACACGGGATTGAGACCCCAGGAATCATGTTTGGATGTCTTATACTTCCCAAACTCAACTGTAGTTCTTGGCTTCTTATGCTCCCAGAAGGTGAAATAGTATTATATCAGGGCCCCTGAAAATTTGAATTGCTTTGGACCTGCAGGCAAATTAGACACTTCAACTTTGCAGCTGACATGAAATATGGAGACTATCAGTAAAAATACATTGAGGCTAAAATAAGTGCAAGTCCTTTTATTTGTCTGCTGTTGTAAAGATAATTGTGTGTTTGTGTTTCCATTCTGTACTGACTTCAGATATTTGATCTATTTATGATCAACATGTACTTCCTTCAGTGGGCTTCCCCGGCGGCTCAGCGGTAAAGAACCTGCCTGAAGTGCAGGAGACACAGGAGACATGGGGTCAATCCCTGGGTGGGGAAGACCCCCTGGAGGAGGGCATGACAACCCACTCCAGTATTCTTGCCTACAGAATCCCATGGACTGAGGATCCAGGCAGGCCACAGCCCATAGCATCGAAAAGAGTCAGACAAGGCTGAAGTGACTGTGCACACGTGTATTCCTTCTAATACATCTACAAGACTTGCCAGAGTGTTGATGTTTGTGCAACATTGTGTGATGATACTATTCAAAACAAACATAAAATGTCATTCAAAACATCTAAGAAATAAGAATATTGTCTCATACAATAATAAACTCTGTTATGCGTAATGATGGAATGAATTGGCCTGATTAATCAACTTCTAAATATTTTGTTTAGTGTTTATTATACAAAGAGATTTTGCGTATTGGATATCATTTAGGTAGTTAGTAGTTATGTACTGTTTCTATCACTGAAGAATTAATAATATTTTATTTTTTTGTTTCTCTTGTTTTATTTTTTTACTACCTATAAAAAATTTAGATTTCATGCTGTAGAAAGGTTCACATTTTGTTTTTTTTTCCCTTCTGTGGCCATTTTTCCACAGTCTTTTTTTTTTTTAATTATTTGCTTTTGGCTGTGCTGGGTTTTTGTTGCTGCATGGGCTTTTCACTAGTTGTGATGAGTCGGGGCTACTCTCTAGTTGCAGTACATAGACTTCCCATCGCGGTGCCTTCTCTTGTGGACATGTGCTTTAGGGCACACTGGCTTCAGTAGTCATGGCACAGGGGCTCAATAGTTGCGGCTCCCAGGCTCTAGAGCACAGGCTTGATGGTCATGGCACATGGGCTTAGCTGCTCCATGGAATGTGGGATCTTCCCAGATTAGGGATTGGACCTGGGTCTCCTGCATCGGCAGGCAAATCTTTACCACTGAGCCACCAAAAAGCCTCTTCCATAGTTTTAAATACTCCTCACAAACATGTCTGTTAGTGTTGTATGTTATTACATTGCATTTATAACAATTTAAATGTTTTCTTTATTAGACTTCATTAGACAATTTTTTGAGTTCTATAAATAATCATAAACATACTTTGAGGTATTAATAATATTTTGATTTTATATATTGTAAAAGATGAGGACAAGAAACATTTCCAAAGAATAATTTTAATTTTATTTAGAAGGCATTTCAGAATCTCTAAACATTTATAAAGTTAATTTTATTATTATAAAAACAGTTTTTCAGAGGTATTATTAATATGCAAAAAGCTGCATATAATTAATGTATGTAACTTGATGAGTTGGGACACATGTATATATGGGTAAAACCATCCACAATTAGGGTAATAGGCATATCTATCACCTTCAAAGGTTTTCTTATGTGCCTTTCTGCTCTGTGGTAAGAACACTTAGCATGAGGTCTGCCCTTTTAACAAGTTTGTAAGTGTTCAATTCAGTATTAGCTACAGGCACCAAGTTGTACAGCAAATCTCTAGAATTTATTCACCTTGAGTAACTGAGACTGTGTACCCATGAAACAACAGCCCTTTCCCTTTCCTCAGCTACCCCTTTTCTACTTTCTGTTTGACTGCTTTTAACATCTCATACAAGTGGAATCATGCAATATTTGCCCTTTACCATTGGCTTTTTTCACTTAGCATAATTATCCTCAAGTTTCATCCATGCAGTTACCGATGGCAAGATTTCATTCTTAAGGCTGAGTAATATTCCCTTTATATTTTTATATTTATGAACTCTATATTTAGCTTTGGCAATAGACAAAAAAGTAAACATGACATTGTTAATTGTTGTGTTTCTTGATACAGGGCAATAAAAACAATGTTGATTCCATAAAAGTAGTCACCTTTGGTTAATCAAATGTGCTTCTCAATAGTTCTCTATCTCTGTTTTCATAACCTCAGAAGCCCAGTGCTGGAAAATTAATATTCCCTTTAGAATAGATCACATTTTCTTCATCCATCAATGGACATTTGGGTTGTTTCCATTTCTCGACTATTGTGAATAGTGCTGCAAAGACTATGGGAATGCAGAGTTCTCTCGGCATTCCAGACTTCTGATGAAACTCACATTATCATTATTGATAGCTGTTAAGATTTTTTGAGTTAGGGAGGGCTCATAAATATCTTCCTCTGCTTAACAAAATACCAGATGAAAAGACATTTAATGCTTTACCTTATGTATTATAGGCAAGCTCAAGGAAGTCTCCTGGTGGTGTTGTGGAGTAAACTGTTATTACTTTACTGCTGAAACTAATAACTGGATGGGATGTAACCAGACTTGCCATAGTTACGATTCATCTCTTTTGAAGATAGATGATGCAGAAGAACTGGTATCATGGATTGTTATATGTACTTTTATCCTCTAGGCCTCTGTCTCTCACCTTTGGGCCCAAGACACTGAGAAAATGGGGGAGTTTAGAAAGAGGAACCTTCAGTTATTCCTTGTATCATGACTGTCAAATGAACAAAAATTGTATAGTTAAGAGTCTCAAAAAAAAAAACAAAACAAACAGATTTTCCTGGTGAAATATCTTTGGTCTTTCCTTCTGTTAAGCTAATTACTTAAAAGTAAGAACCGAAGAACATTAAGACTGTAACGTGGAGAGCCTCCTTGTGGGTAGGAGTGGCAGTTGCTTCTTGGAGATCGAAATTGATGGGCTAAGTGTGACATTCATCACAATCCCTAGCAAATATTCCCCTCTGGGTGAATGATATTCTCAAATACCTTCTTGTTTTCCATAAAAAAGATAAAGAATTAATGAGCAGAAGGACTTGCCTGCTAATAGGAATATGATCTTGCTATTTTATAAGCATTCAATACATATTATCTATCATGATGAGCATGATTATTTCCAAAATGGAAACCCCCTTGAAGATGCAATCTGGGTCTTTGCAATCATCTCCGTTACTTAGGACTCTGAAGAAAACACATGGCTTTCCTTTGATGAAGTACTTAACCCTTTGGTAAATGGCAGCCTGGAGCCAGCAGTTATTTTTTCCTATATGGTGGTAACTGAAAACCCAAAGGCAGTGTAGTTTAGTAGTTACTATTAGGAATCCAGGAGCCAGACTGTCTGGTACTGAATTCAGTTCTGCCGCTTACTAGCTGGGTGACCCTAGGCGAATTACTTAACTGCTCTGGGTCTCAGTTTTCCCACCTGCAAAATGTAGATAATAATGAGAAACATAAAAGTGGTGGTAGTTTTACAAATTAGCTTTATGGTAATTTTCACTGCATCTGTAGGCAACATTCTGGAGGAGGTAATGGCAACCCACTCCAGTATTCTTGCCAGGATAATCCCATGGACAGAGGAGTCTGTCAGGCTACAGTCTGGAGTCTCAAGAGTCGGACACAATTGAGTGACTGAGCATGTACGCATGTAGGTAGCATTTACTTGATCAATATTTATATATATTATACCAATACATATATCTCTCAAAGAGAATTATAAAAAGAAAAAATACAGTAACAATAATATTGCATTTGTCTTTTAAATTTATTGCAAATAAAAACTACCTACACACACAAAATGTGTTTTTACAGAGAAAAGGTTGCAACTATCAGTCTGAAATCTCTACTTATCATCTAGAAAAACAAAACAAAATTTCTATGCAAATCTAGCAGATATTTTAAATCATAACATAAAAGAATTATGATGTCAAGTCATAAAATAATTTTTTATATTTGTTGCACTAAAATAATTAAAATTAATTTAGGAATATATTCAGTCATTTAATCAGACATTATGTACTATGTCACTTTGATATATTACATTTGGGGGCATAATAAATATTTCCAAATTTGGCCCTGTTTCCCTCCACCCCTTCCAACTACTGAACTACAGCAAGTCTTTTTTTTTTTTTTTATGAAGTTGAAGGCTCTAATGCACACATCTCCACAAACATTTGTTATTTTAATAATTTGTCATAAGATTTCTTCTTTCACTTGGAATATGTAATGATTATTTTTCTTAACCCTTTAGTTTTCTTTGGAGCATGACTTTGAATAGTTTCATAAAATGTCATGTATTATTTAACAACTCTTCTATTGTTAGATATTTAGATTTAAACTTTTCCACATTTTAAATAACCTATTAGACTGGCAGCCATTTGCAACAGAAATAAACTGTTAGATGAAAATTGCTTTGGAAAATGAAAATACAGGGGTTGAAGGAAGAGAGAGTCTTTTAGGAAGGAGGGATGAGGGATCATGTAGAAATTAGCAGACCACTGGTAGTAGAAACAGCTGGATCTTTTACCTGACCTTATTTTCATTCATTTAACAGGTGGGAATTTAGTCCCATGATATGTTTTGTTTCCTTTATAGAAACACCTTCGAACCCAGACTTGTCAAAATTCCTACTGGATTGGATCATCATTTAGCAAAAGGGAAAATAGGTGGAAAAGGATTGACAACGGCATACCTTCTAGACTGTAAGTTTCTGGGATGCACTCAAACTCTAATATTGGTGTTGGGTTGGAATGATTGTTTCTAAAAAGAATCTTTGTGTAGCTCAGCTCATTTTCAGGTAGAAGTCATTAATAAGAAGAAGGAGAATGATCTAAAAAGTGTTTCAGGAAGTATAGGTTAAAAAGGAAGAGAAGCATCATACAGAGTTATTAATACAAAATTATGATGCTAAACATATGTTCAAAAGTATGTGTTATGAGGACCACAGACTAAAACAGAATCATAAAGTAAGGCAATGTGATGTGATTGGGCCATTCTGAGTTAGCCATAGTGATCCCTTCCACAACCACAAATAAATATTTTGAGTATCCTCAAAATTCACTTGAAACTCCTTTGTATTAGTGGTGGTGGTGATGGTTTAGTCACTAAGTCGTGTCTGACTTTTGCAGCCCCATGGACTGTAGCCAGCCTAGCTCCTCTGTCCATGGGACTTCCCAAGCAAGAATACTGGAGTGGGTTGTCATTCCTTTCTTCAGGGCATCTTCCCAACCCAGGGATTGAACCTGTGTCTCCTGCATCCCCTGCTTTGCATGCAGATTCTTCACCAATGAGCCATCAGGAAGCCTTTGTATTAGTAGTTCATGTTAATTATAAATAAACGTAAATATAAACATACACACATGCATGTGTATACACATATATACACTCACATCCTCGCTATAGTCCTTCTATTAAGTGCAGGACTTTGTGAACTCTTGCGTTTATATTTAGTTATAATCTGCTATTCAATGATTTTTTAAAAAAAATCTGAACTGTTATATTTTTTTATTTCTAAGAATTCTCTTACATTTTCAAATCTGCTTGCTAGTTACTCATGTATTCAAACTGTCTTGAATTTATTTATTTCTTGAAAGATATTTATCATCTTCAATTTATATTTTGTACCTGATCATTTTAATCTTTGAAGTTTTGTGGGTCCAACCTATCACATCTTTTGTTCACGATGTCATTTTCTTTGTAGTGCTTAGTGTTTTGTTTTTTTTTTTGAGCCTCTGGAAATTATTTGAGGATTGAGATGAAGGTGGCTTCCTCAAGGAAAAAATTTGCCTTTGTTGGCTGTCTTGGGGATTGTGAAACTGAGCAGTTTTTAATTCTAAATTTGAGCTCTGCAAGTAGGTGATTCTGGGCTGCAAACCTACAAGAGAAGTCATTCAGGAAACAACCTTAATGTCATCATAGTCTGTGAGTACAGTTTCAGGTGAACACTTTCAGGGCCAAAATAAGATGCTCACATTGCATAATTAATCAAATCCATGTTAAACACACAGCGCTATGCAAGGGGAAAGAGATGGGATAGCCTATCACACTTGGATGGGATGGGATAGGTTGTCACAGGTAGGAGAAGGGGCAAGTGTGTGAAAAGATGCCCTGGATCCTAAGTTACACACTCTTCATCTGATCTGGCTCCGTGGTATCACACTTCCCTGAGGCTGGTGGAAGGGCCAGACATGAGATTTTGAGTAAGGGGGCCAACAGACAGAAGGTTCCTGTGGCCAGCAAGTAACTTTTCTCTAGTGGGTGGATACAGGAGCAAGCATGCCTGGTTAGAGCTGCAGCTTTGCAGTTAACCTGAGGGGCAGCTATAGATTCTACTGGAATTCCTCAGGCAGAGGGCCAGAATGAGGGTCACCCATGGTGACAAACTTAAGACTGAATGTAGAGTGCCTGTGTTCATCATGTATATTTTATGTCTGCTTGATTCTTCCTTTCCTATGTTCAGCACACATGGGTTCCACTTACTCTTTGTGTTTGTGCTCAGTTGCTCAGTTGTGTCCAACCCTTGGACTGTGTACCCCACCAGGTTCCTCTGTCCATGGAATTTTCCAAGTCAGAATACTGGAGTGGATTGCCGTTTCCTTCTCCAGGGGATCTTCCCAACCCAGGGATTGAACCTACACCTCCATTGGCAGGTGGATTCTTTACTGCCAAGCGAAGCCCTCTGCTTACTGTATCTAACAAATCACATACGTTACTAACTTACTTAACACATCGGGTACTTTCTGCTTGTGCCTCACAAGCTATTTAGTTTCATTCATCTTCCTTAATTGTTTCTCTTTTTACCTGTATCATATTTCAAGTATTCCTAGGTAAGACAGCAAATGCAAATTGCATGAGGGGTGGTTTGTGATTTTGGATTGTTAGGTGGGATTATTCCTTTTCTCTTCTGCTTAAATTCAAGGTTCAAGACAGTCCTAAGGTATCACTTTTGTCTCAATCCTTTTGGTAGCTTGTTTTCTATGCATTGAGTTGGCCAAAAAGTTGGTTCAGGTTTTCCTGTAAGATGTTATGATCTTTTCTGACCAATCCAACGGAATTTTCATCCTGGGCAGAATTCATTCTTTAGTCTGCTACATCTAAGGGAAAGACTGGTTTCAGCGCTTCACTTACCCTTCTGGGTTTCCATCTTTGCTTAACCCTCATAGTCTGAGCATGAATCTGCCTCTTGCCAGTCCATGAACTTACTCGAGAGGTTTTAAAATTTTTTTTTCAGCATTTTAAACTATTTTCAACAGGAAGATAGTTCTCCCCTAATCTACCACTTTGCTGAAATAGAGATCTCGCTTTAGATATTTTTTCAGTGAAATTTTAGTGTTTTAGTTAATAACTATTAGCTATGGGGGTAACAGCCCCGTAAGCTAACTGGGAGAGAGGGAAAGAAAAGACATAAAACATCCATTCAACAACTTCATCTCTGCCTAGATTCCAATTCTACTTTTTCTTCTTAAATTATACTCACATGCGATCTTGTTACCTGTATCATAGAAATTCAGTTCCTCTCCTTTTAAACATCTCATTTTAATTGAAATAATTAACACAAGAAAGCAGGTTACTATGTCATGATCCCAACTATCAATATTGCTCTCCGATCAAAATTTCCCAGTGTGAAACAAAATGTGAGGTTATAGATGTGATCGAGAAGATGTTATTTTATTTAATGGGCTAAGAGCAATAGAAAATCTTTTAGTTTATCTATTTATTTGGCTGAGCCAACTCTTAGTTTCAAATATACAGGATCTTTTGTTGTTGTGTGTGAACTCTCAGTTGCAGCTTGTTGGCATGTGGGATCTAGTTTCCTGACCAAGGATCAAACCCAGGCCCCTTGCATTGGGAGTGTGGAGTCTTAGTCACCGGACCATTATGGAAGTCCTGAAAATCTTTTAGTGATGAACTTAGCATTAATATTTCCATAGGCCAGATATTTAGAAAATAGACTTAAAAATATGATTTATGTTGTTGTAAGCTGCAGAATTAAACAGTTGACCGTGTATATTTTCTGTCCTACAGTGATTTGACAATAATGGATTATCGTTTTAGAAAAAGTGAATGTCCATTTTTGACCTCAACAAGAATAGACACTATTGATTGCTATAAAACCTATAATTGTATCTGCAAGAAGAGAATTGATTTCTTCAATAACACTAAGAAGAAAAGGTGAAATGGAATTTTGTAAATTTTGTTGTTGTTGGTTTTCTATAGTAATTTGTGGTTAACTATAAATTAATGTTTTTGACTGCAGGACTTAGTTCACTGCAGAAACAGAGATGAGATGGACGAGGAAGAGGAAACGCTCTTTTGGACTGTGATCCAAGACATCAGATGCCGTGTGTCTTCTTGGGGAAGAGGGAATCATTTCGTCTTTGGAGAGCAGTTACCCTTCTCTTTTAATGGCTTTGAGGAGTTGCTCTCTCTTTTCCTGAAACAGCCACAGAATCAATTAGACAAGTTTGATAAATAGCTTGAGTTTTTTCCTTATCAATAGGATAAATCATTTCAATAGACTCTGGCTTTGAGAGACCATAATTAATAACTAAAAAGTAATTATCCTCCCTCCCACCCCATCTAGATACTTAGCTCTCTTCAAAAATAATTTTGCTATAATTTCAAGCTTACTGAATAGTTGAAACAGTAGTACAAGGAATGATCATGTAACCTTTACCCATGGTTTCCATTTGTTTAAATTTTACTGTATATGCGTTTTATAGTTTCTTTCTCTCTGTCTCTTTCCTTGCTGATTCATTTGATAATAAATTAAGAACATTATGCCCCTTTGTCTAAATATTTCACAAGAACAAGGATTTTGTCCTCTATAACCATAGAACAATTGTCAAAATCAGGCAATTTAACACTGGTACAGTACTAAGAGGGAAGCCTGGTGCGCTGCAGTCTGTGGGGTAGCAAAGAGTTGGACATGACTGAGCGACTGAACAACCAATAGCAGACTTCCAACTGATACACAGTTCTCCCCATCAGCTCTAGGCATGGCCCTTCATAATTTGAAACACAGTGTTACAAAGATGAATTCCACCATCACTTCTTATACGAAGTGGTAGTGGAAAAGGAAGAAGAAAAAAGACGTAATTTCTTATCATATAACTATAAAAAATATAGCTATAAAAAGAGCTGTAAAAAACAGCTACCGATCCCCTTGTCTGTGTAATAGTTTATGAAGCCATAGTTGAATTTATCACTTTCTATTCCTACCACTCATTTTTCTCATGATGCTAATGCCTCAACTAGTTGTGCAGCTGATTGGTGTTGTGATGATGAACAGGAAAACCAGGCCCCTGGACGGAAGAGCCCCAGCCCTCTCCGGCACCTAAAAGAATACCCTAATTATCTGTGTGACTGAATAGAATCCTACATTCTATTATGCTTATTGGGGTATGACCACAGGCCTATTGATAACTGTCCACTGTTAACTACCCAGGCCTAAGGCATATGAATCACGGGTTAACTTTGATTGTATCTTTCTTTTGTTCAGACTAGTGTCAGGGAATTTGGGGAGGTGGGTTTGGGCACGTGCACTTAGGGTATATACGGTTTTCACAAAAACTGGTCGGGGTCCTTGGCTAAGAGGAGACTCTGCCTTGGGCCCGCAGGTGTAATAAACTGCACTCCACTATCTTCAGTGTCCTTCACAGTGAGTTTGTTTCCCTGAGCGCGTGGCTACAACAGTATGAATATAACATACTGGTTTGTCAAGTTGGTTCTGAGCCTTTAGGCGGAACTGACTTGAAGACAGAGTCTGGGGTAAATACACAGCATATTAACATAGCTTAGGGCAAACATTTTCATAAGAAAAATCCATTGGTTAGCTCAAGCTTTGAGAAAAGTTAAGTTCAGATGGAACCAGGTGTCATTATGCCAACACAGAATTTTAAGAGAAACCTCTTTTTAAATTTATATAGAGAAGAGGGAAAAAATGTTAACACTAGTTTGTTTCCTCCTACCCTTTAGAGGAGAGATAAAAAATGTCTGACACTTGCAGCCTATTTTCTCCGTTTGGAGACCCCTGGCCTTCCGCCTGTTACCCTCCCAGTACCACAGATCTTTATGTCTCATCACAGAGAGGAGTTCAGCGGGAGGCAAAGTGGCAGATAAGAACTGATTTATTAGAACAGGACTATTGTCAGGTTTACAAGCGAGTGGGTGAGAAATGCCATGCCCGGAGAACTTAGTGCGGTACAGTTTAATAATAAAAGGAAAAGTGGGCGTGGGGAGAGGAACTTCCTTGTCTTTCTTGAGTAGTCCTCATGCTTCCACCATCAGCTCCTCCTCCAGGTTGGGCAAGGGAGTTTTCTTGTCCCTACAAGGTCAAGCTAGGTTCACAAATTATTGTTGTTCGTGTATGCACAGAGCATGTCCTAGGGATCATTAACTTTCTGAGTACACAGGGCAGGATGTGGGTCTCATACCACCATTGTTTTATTGTTTGGGGGCATGTCTTATGCTTTTGTTGCATGACTTTGTTGCTAAGCAAACTTGCTTGGTTTTGTGGTTCAGCAAGCATGATTTTGCTTACAAAAAAGATCTTTATGACCCAGATAACCATGATGGTGTGATCACTCACCTAGAGCCAGACATCCTGGAATAAGAAGTCAAGTGGGCCTTTGGAAGCATCACTACGAACAAAGCTAGTGGAGGTGATAGAATTCCAGTTGAACTGTTTCAAATCCTAAAAGATGATGCTGTGAAAGTGCTGCACTCAGCATGCCAGCGAATTTGGAAAACTCAGCAGTGGCCACAGGACTGGAAAAGTCAGTTTTCATTCCAATCCCAAAGAAAGGCAATGCCAAAGAATGCTCAAACTACCGCACAATTGTACTCATCTCACACGCGAGTAAAGTAATGCTCAAAATCCTCCAAGCCAGGCTTCAATAGTATGTGAACCAAGAACTTGCAGATGTTCAAGCTGGATTTAGAAAAGGCAGAGGAACCAGAGATCACATTGCCAACATCCATTGGATCATCAAAAAAGCAAGAGAGTTCCAGAAAAACATCTACTTCTGCTTTATTGACTACACCAAAGACTTTGACTGTCTGGATCACAACAAACTATGGAAAATTCTTAAAGAGATGGGACTATTAGACCACCTGACCTGCCTCCTGAGCAATCTGTATGTAGGTCAAGAAGCAACAGTTGGAACTGGACATGAAACAACAGATTCATTCCAAATCAGGAAAGGAGTACATCAAGGCTGTATATTGTCACCCTGCTTATTTAACTTAAATGCAGAGTACATCATGCAAACTGTCAAGCTGGATGAAGCACAAGCTGGAATCAAGATTGTCAGGAGAAATATCAAAAGTCTCAGATATGCAGATGACACCACCCTTATGGCAGAAAGTGAAGAAAAACTAAAGAGCCTCTTGATGAAAGTGAAAAAAGAGAGTCAAAAAGTTGGCTTAAAGCTCAACATTCAGAAAACTAAGTTTGTGGCATCTGGTCCCATCATTTCATGGCAAATAGATGGGGAAACAGTGAGAGACTTTATTTTGGGGGGCTCTAAAATCACTGCAGATGGTGACTGAAGCCATGAAATTTAAAAATGTTTGCTCCTTGGAAGAAAAGTTATGACCAGCCTAGGCAGCTTATTAAAAAGCAGAGACTTGACTTTGCCAACAAAGCTCCGTCTAGTCAAAACTATGGTTTTTCCAGTAGTCGTATATGCATGTGAGAGTTGGACTATAAAGAAAGCTGAGTGCTGAAGAATTGATGCTTTTGAACTGTGGTGTTGGACAAGACTCTTGAGAGTCCCTTGGACAGAGAGGAGATTCAGCCAGTCCATCCAAAGGAAATCAGTCCTGAGTGTTCATTGAAATGACTGATGCTGAAGCTGAAACTCCAATACTTTGGCCACCTGATGTGAAGAACTGATTCATCTGAAAAGACCCTGATGCTGGGAAAGATTGAAGGCAGGAGGAGAAGGGGACAACAGAGGATGAGATGGTTGGATGGCATCACTGACTCAATGGACATGAGTTTGAGTAAACTCCAGGAGTTGGTGATGGACAGGGAAGCCTGGCGTGCTGCAGTCCATGGGGTCAAAAGGAGTCAGACAAGGTGGATCGACTGAACTGAACTGAACTGAAACACAATTTGCCCAGTCTGATGACTCAGCAGTAAAGAATCCACCTGCCAATGCAGGAGAGAGAGTTCAATCCCAGTGTCAGGAAGATGCTCTGGAGAAGAAAATGGCACCCACTTCAGTAGTATTGCCTGGGAAATCTCATGGATAGAGAAGCCTCGAGGGCTAACAGTTCATGGGGTCGCAAACGAATTGGACACAACTTAGTGACTAAACAATAACAAAAACTTGCATTCTTGAGTAATCATTAACTTACAGAGGTCTCATGTATTTTTTCTACTTACAGTCCCCTAGTGGCATTAACAATTTGATCACTTACTTTGTCCCTTTATTCTGTCCCTATCAGTTGGAATCCCTTATCTAGTGTAATGACCCCTGCCAACTGTTCCTGTCCTACTGTACAGATAGGCTTTATTTAATTAAACTATCTTTGTTATGTCTTCCGTTACCTCAGGATCTCTGGGCTATTGTATTTATGTAACTACCCATGACAGCAAGAAGATCAAACAAGTCAATCTTAAGGGAGATCAACCCTGAATATTCACTAGAAGGACTGATGCTAAAGCTGACGCTCCAGTATTTTGGTCAACTGATGTGAAGAGCCAACTCATTAGAAAAGTTTCTGATGCTGGGAAAGATTGAGGGAAAAGGAGAAGAGGGCATCAGAGGATGAGATGGCTGGATGGTATCACCAATGCAATGAACATGAACTTGGGCAAACTCCAGAAGATGGTGAGGGACTGGGAGGCCTGACGTGCTGCAGTCCACGGGGTCACAAAGAGTTGGTCACAACTGGGTGACTGAACAACAGCAGCAACTATCCAAGAAGGAAGCCAAACTAGGCATAGAAGGGAGCTAGGACTCGACTGCCCTGAAGAACATCCCCTTATTACAAGTGTTCAGGCTCTGCATGATTTCTCCATCTTGTGCCTCCTGACCTATTACAGAAATGAGGAACCTCTTACTAGACGGAAGCATGACATTGTTACATAAAATTTAAATACGAATATAAGGATGGCAATGAACAACAAGGTTAGAATACACACCTTTGGGCCTGTTTGTTTTGGGACCTATCTTTTGCTCTTCCCTTCTCTGCTTTTTACTGTGGGGAAACTAACACCTCCAAGCTGCATTTCCCAATGTCTTTAACAAAACAAACCCTGAGATAAAACTTAAGTGCTATCAATGCTGATGCTGAAGCTCCAATACTTTGGCCACATAATGCAAAGAGATGACTCACTGGAAAAGATCACCGCCCCCCCCCCCCCCCCCCCCCCCCCCCCCCTCCGCCACCCTGCCACCCTGATGCTGGGAAAGATGGAGGGCAGGAGAAGGGAGTGACAGGATGGGACGGTTGGATGGCATCACTGACTCAATGAACATGAGTTTGAGCAAACTCTGGGAGATGGTGAAGGACAGGAAAGCCTGGTGTGCTCCAGTCTATGGGGTCACAAAGAGTCTGACAGGAGTTAGCAACTGAAAAACAACAACAATCAATGCTGCTGTACAGCATGGGGCTCAGCTTGGTGCTCTGTGATGACCTAGAAGGGTGGGGTGGAGCCATGGGAGGGAGGCTCGAGAGGGAGGAGACATATATATACATATAGCTGATTCACTTTCTTGTACAGCAGAAACTAACACAACATTATAAAGCAAGCATACCCCCGCCCCCCAAAAAAAAAACAAATGCTTTATAGGGCAATGAAACTGAGGGAAAGAGGAAGTGAGGTGAAGGAGGATGGGAAATAAATACAAAGAGATACATAGCTGAGCTGGCCACTGCTTCACAAATGGACAAAACAAGGTCACATGACCTTGGGGAACTTGGCTCTAAAGAAACACTGGAAGTGAAACCCTAGTTTAAGAGGGAGTAGAAGCTTCTGGATATGGCTAAACTATAAGTGTCCTTATTGAGTTCTAAGTGGTGTCTTAGCATCTTTGTCATCTTCTTGATCATTAAGTAAGTAAGTAAGTGAAAGTTACTCAGTTGTGTCCGACTCTTTGCGATCCCATGGACAATAGACTACACAGTCCATGGAATTCTCCAGGCCAGAATACTGGAGTGGGCAGCCTTTCCCTCCTCCGGGGATTTTCCCAACCCAGCGATCAAACCCAGGTCTCCTGCATTGCAGGCGGATTCTTTACCAGCTGAACTACAAGGGAAGCCCAGTACCTTGAATAAAATTTCCTCCGTTTTAAAACAGAGAGATTTGTTTTCCTTGCTGGACTTTGATTGGTACAATATATTTTCTTACTTTCTTATTATAACCATCCTGTGAAATAATAACACCTTGGAGATGTTGCAGGTTTGCTCCAGACCACTATAATCAAATCAGTATTGCAATAAAGTGAATGTTGCCATAAAGTGAGTCACACAGCTTTTGTTTCTTTGTTTGTTTCCCGGTGCATATAAAAGTTATGTTTACATTATCCTGTAGTGTATTAAGTGAGCAATAGTATTATGTCTTAAAAAACACACACACAATGTGCATACCAGAAAAAAAATTAATAAAAAAAAATTAAAAAAAAAATAAAACCAATGTGCATACCTTATTTAGAAAATGCTTCATTGCTAAAATATGCTGGCCGTCATATGAGCCTCCAATGAGCTGTAACCTTTTTGCTGGTGGAGGGTCTTGCCTTGATATTTGCTTATGGCCTACTGATCTGGGTGGTGGCTGCTGAAGGTTGGGGGTGACTGTGGCAATTTCTTAAAATAAGAGTTGTGTTACAAGTGTGTACTCAGTCATATCCAACTCTTTGGGATGCCATGGACTGTAGCCTGCCAGGCTCCTCTGTCCATGGAATTTTCCAGGCAAGAATACTGGAGTAGGTTGCCATTTCCTCCTCCAGGGGATCGTCTTAAACCAGGGATCAAATTCGCATCTCCTGCATGTCCTGCATGGCACGCAGATTCTTTACCACTGAGCCATCAGGGAAGCAGAAGTGAAGTTTGCCACATCAATTGACTCTCCCTTTCAGGAAAAATTTCTCTGTAGCATGCCATATTTTCAGAAAGCATTTTACCCACAGCAGAACTTTTTTTTCAAAATTGGAGTCAATCCTCTCAAATACTGCTGCTGTTTTATCAATTAAGTTTATGCAATATTCTAAATCCTCTATTGTCATTTCAATAATTTTCACCAAA
The DNA here is from genome assembly GCA_024291935.2 of Okapia johnstoni. Classification (NCBI taxonomy): domain Eukaryota; kingdom Metazoa; phylum Chordata; class Mammalia; order Artiodactyla; family Giraffidae; genus Okapia; species Okapia johnstoni. Next base: position 18,811,490 of record CM044320.1, on the reverse strand, counting down.
TCTTCACCAGGATTAGATTCCATTTCAGGAAACCACTTTCTTTGCTCATCTTTAAGAAGCAGCTCCTCATCCTTTAAAGTTTTATCACGAGAGATTGCAGCGATTCAACCATATCGTCAGGCTCTACTTCTCTTGCTATTTCCGCCACATCTGCCATTACTTCCTCCACTAAAATGTTGAACTTCTCAAAGCCATCCATGAGGGCTGAGACCACTTCTTCCAAATACCCATGTATGTTGATACTTCGACCTCTTTTCGTGACTCACAAATATTCTTAATGGCATTTAGGATGGTGAAGATTTCCCCTCTCTCCTTTCTTCTCTTCCTTCCTTCCTTTCACTATCTACTCATATACGGTATGATTTTTCCCCCTCCATTTTTCAATCACAATTCTTTATTTCACAGGTACTATTTTTTTGGCTTGCTTGTTCTAGGTGATGAGAGAGGCCAGTTCAGTTCAGTTCAGTCACTCAGTCGTGTCCAAATCTTTGTGACCCCGTGGACTGCAGCACGGCAGGCCTCCCTGTCCATCACCAACTCCTGGAGATTACTCAAACTCATGTTCATTGAGTTGGTGATGCCATCCAACCATCTCATCTTCTGTCATCCCCTTCTTCTGTCTTCAGTCTTTGCCAGAATCAGGGTCTTTTCCAATGAGTCTGTTCTTCACATCAGATGGCCAAAGTATTGGAGTTTCAGCTTTAGCATCAGTCCTTTCAATGAATATTCAGGATTGATTTCCTTTAAGATGGGCTGGTTGGATCTCCTTGCAGTCCAAGGGAGTCTCAAGAGTCTCCTCCAACACCACAGTTCAAAAGCATCAATTCTTCGGCACTCAGCTTTCTTTATAGTCCAACTCTCACATCCATACATGACTACTGGAAAAACCATAGCTTTGACTAGATGGACCTTTGTTGGAAAAGTAATGTTTCTGCTTTTTAATATGCTGTCTAGGTTAGTCGTAGCTTTTCTTCCAAGGAGCAAATATCTTTTAATTTCGTGGCTGCTGTCACCATCTACAGTGATTTTGGAGCCCCCCAAAATAAAGTCTGTCACTGCTTCCATTGTTTCCCCATCTATTTGCCATGAAGTGATGGGACCAGATGCCACAATCTTAGTTTTCTGAATGTTGAATTTTAAGCCAGCTTTTTCACTCTCCTCTTTCACTTTCATCAAGAGGCTCTTTAGTTTTTCTTCACTTTGTGCCATAAGGGTGGTGTCATCTGCATATCTGAAGTTATTGATATTTATCCCAGCAATCTTGATTCCAGCTTTTGTTTCATCCAGCCTGGCATTTTGCATGATGTACTCTGCATTGAAGTTAAATAAGCAGGGTGACAATATACAGCCTTGATGTACTCCTTTCCTGATTTGGAATGAATCTGTTGTTCCATGTCCAGTTCCAACAGTTGCTTCTTGACCTACATACAGATTGCTCAGGAGGCAGGTCAGGTGGTCTGATACTCCCATCTCTTGAAGAATTTTCCACAGTTTGTTGTGATCCACACAGTCAAAGGCTTTGGTGTAGTCAATAAAGCAGATGTTTTTCTGGAACTCTCTTGCTTTTTCAATGATCCAACTGATGTTGGCAATGTGATCTCTGGTTCCTCTGCCTTTTCTAAATCCAGCTTGAACATCTGGAAGTTCTCGGTTCACATACTGTTAAAGCCTGGCTTGGAGGATTTTGAGCATTACTTTGCTAGCATGTGAGATGAGTGTAGTTGTGCAGTAGTTTGAGCATTCTTTGGCATTGCCTTTCTTTGGGATTGGAATGAAAACTGACATTTTCCAGTCCTGTGGCCACTGCTGAGTTTTCCAAATTTGCTGGCATATCGAGTGCAGCACTTTCACAGCATCATCTTTTAGGATTTGAAACAGTTCAACTGGAATTCCAACACCTCCACTAGCTTTGTTCATAAGGATGCTTCCTAAGGTTTACTCGACTTTGCATTCCAGGATTCTGGCTCTAGGTGAGTAATCACACCATGAAGATGCAAGGGTCCTTTAAAAAATGTAGACATATGTAAGAATTCTGACAAGAACAGAAAGTTTCAGAATGTCTCAAATGTCAAGATCTCCTATTCTACTGCTGAGAATATTTTCAGTTGTTTTGGACATCAGATCTTTTCCTCCCGTTCAGCCTTTAGAAGAGAAAGTGAACCCCTCGTAACTCTGTTTCTGACCAAACTGTGGAACTTACAGGTAGGATCAAAGATACTGTGTGTCATCAGCTACTGTTGATGGAGGGTTTTTTTTAACATCCTTAATGCTATCTTATGGGGCTTGATATGTGAAAGGCTGAGATGGTAAAGAATTCGTCTGCAATGCAGGAGACATGGGTTTGATCCCTGGATCAGGAAGATCCCCTGGAGAAGGGAATGGCTACCTGCTCCAATATTCTGGCCTGGAGAATTCCATAGACAGAGAAGCCTGGTGGGTTACAGTCCATGGGTTTACAGAGTCGGACACAACTGAGCAATTTTCAAAGAGCAAACTCAAGGTAATGAGACTTTAGGAAAGGAGAGTGAACACCCTGAATTATAGCATTTTCAAGTAGAGCTATATTGAATTAAAAGGAGGTCATTGAATGAAAGAATTTTTATTCTGGTAATGAAATAATGCTGAACCCTCCAAATTTCCTTATTAAGAAACTGAATAAAGTGAATTGTAAAGACTGAGAAAAGTAGAAAAGATATGTTTACCTTCCATTTATTTTAGAATAATATTTTCTGTGAATATTTTGTATCATCATTTTAGTTAGCTTTTCCTCTTCATTATAAACTATAATAATCTAGATAGGGAATACTTTGTTTTCTGGAAGTATACAAATAAATGACTATGTGAAATCTTTTATCCTTATAAGTTGAAATTTTTTGAAGATAAACACTTTGTATTTAAGTTTAGAAACAGAGTCATTCAAGGAAATCAAATTGTTCTGTTATAAACACATTTATGAAGAATTAATTGCTCTTTCTTCTCAGTTTTCCTTGTTTATAATTGTCTCCTGCCTTAGAGTGTTCATTTGTCCCTTTATCCATCTGTTCACGAATGCTTACTTAACACTTACCATGTGCAAGGCACACATTATACTTGGTGCTGAAAATTTAAAGGTAATTAAGTCACAGACCCTTCGTCTTGAAACTCAAACTTCAGCGGACAGAAATAGCTATAAATAATTAAAATGCAATGTGGAAAAAGAAGTAATTGGATCATAATTAAGGATTTCTGAGAACTCATAGGAAGGATGGAGTTAACTCTGCTCAGGCACAGGGAAGACTTTTCAAAGAAATGCGTTCAGTCAAGTTTGGAGGAAGAGTGTGTATTTTGCCAGTTGGAGGAGAAGGAGCATGCCAGTGCATTCAAAGTGATTATAGCCCAGATACATTATCTCCATAGACTCTTTAATTGTGCTGGAAGGTAGGACATTGGGCATTGCTCGAGAAGCTGGGGACAGTGGCTAGCGGCATCGAATTTAGCCAGAGTTGGCAAACAAAGAGCAGTCTGTTTTTTTATTTTTTTAACTGTGCTGGGTCTTCACTGCTGTCAGTAGGTTTTTCTCTAGTTGCCATGCATAGGCTTCTCGGTGCCGTGGCTTCTCTTGTTGCAGGGCACAGGCTCTAGAGCACACAGGCTTCATAGCTAAGGCACAAGGGCTTAGTTGTCCCACAGCAAGTGTAATCTTCCCAGAACAGGGATTGAACCTGTGTCCCTTGCATTGGCAGGCAAATTTGCAACCACTAGACCACCAGGGAAGTCCCTAAGAGCAGTTTTTAAAGAATTATAAGAGAATGAATGTTTTACAGAGATCAAAAATTACCGTAAGATTTCTGTTCAGTTCCAAACTGTTTTTCTCTACTTTTTTGATTGCCAGTCTCTTCTGGGACTCACCCCTCTTTTCTTTTCCATATAAATTTGTTACAATCTATGGAATCCCTTAGCATCATTTACCCATACATATCCTTCAGGTGAAATCTTTGTAATTCAAACTTTTGTTTTTCCTAAAGGCAAAAGTTATTCAGAGTTCTCTGCTTTTGTTTTTTAAAAAAGGCTTTTATTGAATTTGTCACCATTGCTTCTGTTTTACGTTTTGGTTTTTTGGCTGAAAGGCACATGGGATCTTAGCTTCCTGACCAGGGGTCAAACTTGCACCCTCTTCTTTGGAAGGTAAAGTCTTAACCACTGAATTTCCAGGGAAGTCCCCTAAGTTAATTTTTTATACTGATAATTGCAGTAGGTAAACTAGCAGAGACAAGTAATGTAGTAAAAGATCTTCCAAATTCACTCTATACGGTGATATGTATAGCTCTTAACTCTTTTTCTGAAAATTAAAATGCCTTTTTGGATTCACTGTTGTTGTGTAGTCACTAAGTCAGGCTCGACTCTTTTGCGACCCCATGGACTGTTGCCCGCCAAGCTCCTCTGTCCATGGGATTTCCCAGGTGAGCATACCGGAGTGGTTTACCATTTCCTTCTCCAGGAATCTTCTTGACCCAGTGATTGAACTTGTGTCTCTTGCATGCAGGTGGATTCTTTACCACTGAACCATCTGGACATTACCTTTACATTAATTTGAGGGTCTAAATAGTTAGACCTCAAAAATGTGTTGATGTCCATTAAATCTTATGTTACCCCTAGCCTCGGGGGCCAAAGACTGTTGACCAGTCCGTGAGCCCTTCTGAATCACCTTTTCTCTTTTTCTTCACACAAGTTACTTTCCCAGCTCCCCTTGTAGCTAGAATGCCTAAGTAGCCCACCTTTGGCTACTGAAACTTAAGACAAAGTTGTCTAGCTTTCTGGAATGGCTTGGATTACCTCTACTCTTTTTTGTCTTGGATACTGAATAAGTTACCTGGCGCTGTGACAACTCTGTTGTAGCCATGAGGTTGTCAACATGCCCAAGAGCAGCTTCAAAAGCTTTAGAGAGCCAGTGGCATTAATGATATTGTTGACCTGTCTTGATCTCTGGATATTTTATCGTATACGTCCAGATACATGTCTAAGAGCCGTCTATTCGTGGTGGTTGTCAGTTTCAATGGGTTTCTCATTACACAGAAGAAGGAACTCACACTGAATTAAAAATATAAGTAAGTTATTTGACAAGTGAGGATGGACTTAGGAAAAACCAGATGGAGAAATAAAAATAGTTGTGGATTTATTATCACTGTATCTATAAAATGTGTTCTTATAATCTAGCATTACAGTATACAGAGAATGTGCTGTGCTACAGAACAAGATAGCTTAACATGAAAACAAACCAAGACAAAACAAAACAGGAAAGCCTTGTGATTTGTGGTTTAAAAATGAAAGAATCTCAGGCAGCCAAAGCTGCAACTTCTCAGCCTTTCTTCTGGCAGCTCTGCTTTTGTGTATTATGACATATTGCTTTAATCTGTTTCTGAACATAGTAGGAAAGTCTCTTCAAAATGAACATACAATGGAGAAAAGACAATCTCTTTAACAAGTGGTGCTGGGAAAACTGGTCAACCATTTGTAAAAGAATGAAACTAGAACACTTTCTAACACCATACACAAAAATAAACTCAAAATGGATTAAAGATCTAAACATAAGACCAGAAACTATAAAACTCCTAGAGGAAAACATAGGCAAAACACTCTCCGACATAAATCACAGCAGGATCCTCCATGACCCACCTCCCAGAATATTGGAAATAAAAGCAAAAATAAACAAATGGGACCTAATTAAAATTAAAAGCTTTTGCACAACAAAGGAAAGTATAAGCAAGGTGAATAGACAGCCTTCAGAATGGGAGAAAATAATAGCAAACGAAGCAACAGACAAACAATTAATCTCAAAAATATACAAGCAACTCCTGCAGCTGAATTCCAGGAAAATAAACGACCCAATCAAAAAATGGGCCAAAGAACTAAACAGACATTTCTCCAAGGAAGACATACAGATGGCTAACAAACACATGAAAAGATGCTCAACATCACTCATTATCAGAGAAATGCAAATCAAAACCACAATGAGGTACCATTTCACGCCAGTCAGAATGGCTGCTATCCAAAAGTCTACAAGCAATAAATGCTGGAGAGGGTGTGGAGAAAAGGGAACCCTCTTACACTGTTGGTGGGAATGCAAACTAGTACAGCCACTATGGAGAGCAGTGTGGAGATTCCTTAAAAAACTGGGAATAGAACTGCCATATGACCCAGCAATCCCACTGCTGGGCATACACACCGAGGAAACCAGAATTGAAAGAGATGCGTGTACTCCAATGTTCATCGCAGCAAAGTTTACAATAGCCAGGACATGGAAACAACCTAGATGTCCATCAGCAGACGAATGGATAAGGAAGCTGTGGTACATATACACAATGGAATATTACTCAGCCATTAAAAAAATACATTTGAATCGGTTCTATTGAGATGGATGAAACTGGAGCCCATTATACAGAGTGAAGTAAGCCAGAAAGAAAACCACCAATACAGTATACTAATGCATATATATGGAATTTGAAAGATGGTAACGATAACCCTATATGCGAGACAGAATAAGAGACACAGATGCATAGAACAGTCTTATGGACTCTGAGGGAGAAGGTGAGGGTGGGAGGTTCTGAGAGAATAGCATTGAAACATGTATATTATCATATGTGAAACAGAACACCATTCCAGGTTCAATGCATGAGACAAATGCTCAGGGCTGGGGCAATGGGATGACTCAGAGGGATGGGATGGGGAGGGAGGGGGGTTCAGGATGGGGAACACATGTAAATCCATGGCTGATTCATGTCAATGTATGGCAAAAACCACTACAATATTGTAAAGTAATTAGTCCCCAACTAAAATAAATAAATTTATTAAAAAAAAAAGAGAGAGAGATATATACTTTGGTCTGAACACCTTAAACTTTTGCACCCCCACCAATTATCCATTCTTCATGGGCACAGCAGCCTCCCTCAAGCCTACAAAAGACCACCAATGGTGTGAAATTCCAACACACACTTTGCTTATTTTAACCATTCAAAGGAATTCTCATAAAAGAGGAGGAAAATCCCCTCAAATATAATTTTTATAAAGAACGATTTCTCATATGCTGTATGGGAAGTGTGAATTGCAATATTTTTTTTCTTGAACGTATGAGAAAGTTCTCTTTCAACCACATCTCATCTCCATGTTTCTCTACCCTCCAGACATGACTGAGAAGCATGTTTATACTGATGTGATATCTCTTGACAAAAGGAAGAAAATACAATCCAGAACTGCTGACAGGAAATATGAGGGTGGTAAGCATCTATATTTACAGAATCATACATCGCAGGTTTGAACATGATCTTATGCATTTATTTATTTATTTATTTATTTATTGTTTTTTATTTTTTGATCTTATACATTTAAAAATCCACTAAATGTCTCTCTATAACTTACCTGCCAAGTGTTTAAACTGTGTTTGAACACCTGCTTGGAAGTGAAACTCATTTTTCTCCCCAGGGTAGTAGTTAATCACAAACTGTAACTACTCCTAGAATATTGTTGGTTTACTCTGAATCAGAATATTTCTTCTTGCATCTGGCATGCACAAACACTACTTTGAAGCCTTTTCATGGAGAAGAAGTGATTATCATAAAAGCTTGATGACTTCTTATGTTGAGTCCAGGATTTCAATGCAACAGGGTATTATTTCTTCCTGTGGGTCCATGAATTAATTACAGTGCAGAAAGCGTGGCAAGATCATCTTGTTTTATTAGTAATAGATTCAGAGTCAATGCATATTTGCTGTTTAAGAGTTTTTTGTTTTTTAAGATGATAAATGCTAATGCTAGGGAATTGTGTATAGGCATTATACTGTAATGATTGGGTCTTTATCACTATTTTTTAATTTTATTTTTTAAAAATTAATTAACTAATTTTTGGCTGCACTGGGTCTTTGTTGCTGCACAAAGACTTTCTCTAGTTGCAGCAAGTGGGGGCTACTCACTAGTTGCCTTGTGAGGGCTTCTCACTGTGTTGGCTTCTCGTTGCAGAGCGGGGCTCTAGGCTTGCAGGCTTCATTTGCTGCTGCACGCAGACTTCATTCAGCTGTTGTGGCTCTCCATGGGCTTAGCTGCCCCATGGCATGTGGGATCTTAGTTCCTGGGCCAGGAATGTCCACTACACTGGTAGGCGGATTCTGGACCGCCAGGGAAGTCTACTTATCATCATTTTTTAATGGTTCTCTTCTGACTGTCCTCAATAATCCAAGTGACTGCTCTGTGCTGGGCTGTTTTCCACAGGTGGCCATACCAGTGGAAGAACTGAAAGAAAATGTCTTGGTCCTTATGGCTTCAAATAGCTTCTTCAAACTCCTTATTTAAAAATCTGTAATTTTAAATTATTTTGCTCTTGTAGTTATAGCAGTTGCAAAAACATAAAAAAAAGTAAAAGCATATGCTGTAATTTGTTGTGAGTAACATTAGGAAAGGGGGCTTAGGACTTCGGACAAATGTGAATTCTATCATTCTACTGTAATGCTTTATTAAATGTTAAATTTCTACACTTTAGCCATTTATTTATAGATGTTGTAGGAAGTCATTATTTGTTGACATATATTTACATATATAAAAATTAAGGGGGTTTTCCCCGGCAGTCCAGTGCTAAGACTGTGCACTGCAATATAGGGGACATAGGTTTGATCCCTGGTTGGGGAACTAAGATCCCATATGGCCAAAAAATTTTCTTTTGAAAAAGTAAAAAGACAACCTACAGAATGGGAGAAAATGTTTGCAAGTCCTATATCTGAAGTGATGTGGATTCATAATAAATAATGAACTCTTACACTTTAACAATAAAAAGATCAGTTACCCAGTTAAAAAAAAAATTAAGGGCAGACAAGCCCATTAAGCAACTTGAGGCAGAGAAAAGCACATGCATGGCAGGCTTCCATGAAGATTTTTTCTTTTCCTTTTTTTAAGAATGGATTTTTTAAATTTATTGGCAGCTCTGCAGCCTGTGGAATCTTAGTTCCCCAACCAGGAACTGAGCTTGTGCTCCCTGTAGTGGAAGGACAGAGTCCCAACCCCTGGTCCGCCAGAACAGTCCCATCTGGGAAGGTTTTCTTAAACCTTTTTTTAGTGTCTTTATTGGGCAGCATGCCCCATTATGCTGCAGTTTTCTCCAATAATTTTATTCTTCTGCAGTCGTGCTTTGACCTAGATACATAAGATACTGTTGTTTGAACACTGTTGCAGTGATACCTTTAATTTACACGCTAATTGCTTCCATCAGGTTTATCGCTCCAGTCCCCTCTTTCGTTTAATCACAGCTGCTTACTGCAGGTCAGCCACACTCTGGGCGCTGTGCTGTGTGCCCATGATACCAAGGAGATGCTGTGTTTTTGTTGCTGTTTATCGCAAAGCCTTCTCCCTCTAGACTGAAATAAATCCTCAGGAATGGAAATTATGATCAAATACCTATGGCAGAGCATTTGAAACCTCAGAGGAGGTCAGTGTGGAAGGAGACTACGCGTAGTGAGGAAAATGACAGAAAATGAAAATGAGGAAGTGATCGGATAATGAGGCGAGTTTGAATGCTCGTCGTCTAAGTTCAAAAGGAAGAATTAGAAGCTTTTAACGGAGAAGAGAAAGAACCCGGGCTCTTTGGGATTTAGCTGATTTCATGGCTTGAAGAGGGAAAAATTAAGTTTGGAGAAGGGATATCTAATTGTTATCTGTGAATAAGGAATCATTTGCAAAATAGATGACTAGTGGGAACCTACTGTATAACACAGGGAGCTCAGCTTGGTGCTGTGATGACCTAGAGGTGGGGGAGAGCAGGAGGGAGGATTAAGAGGGAGGGGATATATGTATACTTATGGCTGATTCACGTTGTATAGCAGAAACCAATAAAACATTGTAAAGCGATTATCCTGCAATTAAAAATAAATTTTAAATTTTGAAAAAAAGTTTTAGAATAAAAGAAGATTGCTGTGATCCAAAAACTCGAAAAGAATAAAGTCTTAAAAAAATTCTTTTAAAGATAATGTACACAGAGGTCAGCTTGAAGGAACTATTTGGGGGTAGTTTATGACACTTTGAGCATTAATGATAGTAATATTATAATAGACAGATATATAAATCAATGAAATTGTTTTACAAGGTCATGTGTTCATAATGATCATTAAAAGAAAAGTGTTTCAGCATAGATAGTTGTAATCTGAAATGAGAACCCTAACAGATGATATTTCAGAAATGTTCAACAAGTTAATAATTTCATAGCTAAATGGTTTTGTATATGCTTATAATATATATGTTTATGAAGTATAGAGAGGTATTTGTTTTAACTGTGTAAGTAAAGATGGGGAAATACTGGAAATTATGTCAGCCCACAAAAAGCAGAATCCAAAGGAGGATGATCATACACAATAAGAAAGCAGAAAGAGGAAAAGAGAGTTCAATTTCGTGCTTTAAAATGATGGTTTAACCACACGTTTTAAGAAGGGACTAACTTCAAGAGTTTGATTCCTTTTTTCCTAGGGTGTAGACGTTCTAAACAGCCCCAAAATTTAAATGCTACAAGAATGCATACACAGTTTTTAATAGTGCTGACAGATAATAGCAATACATAAAAAGGATAGCATAATGCATAATTAAATGTTAGCTAAAATGAGACTTAAAATGTATCATTTGTAATGGAGATATTAGGTTAAGAAATACAAAATCTATATGAAAGGTGAGAATTCCAAATGTTCTGTTTTTGTAGTAAATGATGTCTAAACCAAGAGCTGACTTAATGGCCTGCAGCTTGAGTTCAGTCATGACGCAAAAAGCAAACAAACAATCTAAAAATCAGTTGTTTGACAAACTATTTCCCGAAGTATTTTGCTTTTTTGGTCCATGGAGATTACTGCAAACTAGAAAAGCATTCAAGGATCTAATAATGCAACTATTGGTTCAAGTACAGTTATAACCTTAGAGAAGTATAAAAACTATAAGAATAACACACAAAATGAAGTTTAAAAACTACTGTTTTATTTTAAAATAGATTTAAGTACAAGAATAGCAACAGGTTTTGTAATAATTTTACTTGTACTTGCTTCTTGAGGTGTTCAAAAGAGTTAGATACTATAATTGAAATTTAGAAATTTTATAGGACTTAATTTGAGTACTTAAGTAGAAATTAATGTTGAAAAGTTTCAGTAGGTTTCAAATTGTCTTTATTTGTGAACAAACAGTGAGTCACGGATAAGCTGGGTGACTGATTCAGTTTCTTAGGAAGCTGCCTTCAAGCTGCAGGTCAGAGGTGGGGTCTCAGGTCAAGGCGTGACTAGGGAGCTCCCACCTCCAAGCTCACTCACATGGGTGTTGGCTGGTCTAGGTCATCATTGCCTATTGGCTGGAGACCCAAATTCTTTGCCATGTGGGCCTTTTCATAGGGCTATTCATATCACAGGGGCTTCCCTCATAGCTCAGTTGGTAACGAGTCTGCCTGCAAAGCAGGAGACCCGGGTTTGATTCTTGGTTCCGAAAGATCCCATGGAGAAGGAAATGGTAACCCACTCCATTCTTGTCTGGAGAATTCCATGGACAGAGGAGCCTGCCAGGCTACAGTCCATGGGATTTCAAGAGTCGGACACGACTGAGCGACTAAACCACCACCACCATTCAGATCACAGCAGATTGCTTCCTATGGGGGTGGGGGAGAGACTGGACAAAGAGAGAGAGAGAGCTGGAAATACATTCGCTCTCTTGGGAAGAGGATTCCAAAATGATATGGATACTAAGGGGTGGGGAATTGTGATTGGGGGCCACTGTAGAGGTTGCCTGTACTATGAGATATGCATTTATGCATTTTATAAAAGAGGGATGATTCAAATCACAAATATTAGTAAATTTTATTGTCCATTTGCAAAAGCCTTTGGTCACGTTTGCAGTGATCAGTTTGCTTTTGTGTGTCCCTGTTAAATATGACCTCCTTGAGGTCATGCCTTGTGACTCATATCGGTCTTCGGCAGGCGATAGACTAGTCAACCGCGTGAAGTGCTCCAGAAATTCAGGTCGGACAAGATGAATTAATAAGTATCATTTGAAACAGAGTGTAAGCTTTATTTTATATGGTTGCTGAGGATTATTAGAAATCCAGATAGCAAAAACACTTTTTGAAAACCTGTAGACAGATAATAGTTGTCACCATAATTTTGCCGTTTCCAAAGGGGCTCTTCCGCTTCTGCTTTTGTAATTTTGTGTTATGGCCACCAGATGGCATCGTCGTACAAATCAAGTTCTGAAATTAAGCTGCTTCAATTTGAAAATGTCTTGCTCGTAAGAATAAAGAAATAAATATATTCTCATAAGCTGCTACTCAGAATGTTAGTAGACTAGTATTGCAAATAGATTTGGCAAAATATATCTGTAGTGTTAAAAATGCTATCACTTTTTGAACTAATGATTCTACTTTAGAGATCTGTCTTCAAATAATAATACATACGAACAAGATGCTACACAATTAGATTTGTTTTTTTTTCTCAGTATTATTTGACTTGCCAAATACTAGGAAAATCTAGTATCCAACAATAGGAGATAGATTAAATATATATGATATTACCCTACAATTGAAAAATACAAAAATTTAAAAATTATATTTATGAAGTATTCAATAATGTAAGAAATGCTCCTGATATAATGTTAGTTGAAAAAATTATAAAATAATGTGTAATTCCTCCTATGCAAAAAATATGCACAGAAAATATGGAAAGGAAACATATTGGCATAATTTTATAAGGAGATTTTAAGGTTTTTTTTTCTTCATATTTTCCTTGTTGTTCCAATTTCAGTAATGAGTAGCTGGAAATAGCATCGTATTTTTTAATAAGCAGAAATCAAGTGTGAGAACAAAGAAGAAGGGGATAAAAATTTTTGCGCTAATCGTAATTAAAAATTCTGTTCTCTACCATGTTAAACCATAAAAATATTCATTTATCTAATGATTATCTAGTGTTTTTTATATGTCAGACATCACACTGGGTGATGGTTATACAAAAGAAAATAAGACACAGTTTTTGTCTTTACTGAACGTACGGTCAACTTGGAGAGAGAGACATAAACAGATAAAGTAATACGACAGGTGCAATGAATAAGACTATTAATGGTCTGATACATTTTCTTTCTCTCATTCCTTAGTCTTGATTTTCCGGGTTTTTTTTTTTTTCCACGTCGCACGGGGCCTTCAGGATCCTAGTTCCCAGACCAGAGATGGATTGAACCTGGACCCTCTCAGTGAAAGCGCAGAGTACTAAACCCTGGACCAGGGAATTCCCTCAGTTCTCCATTTTGGTCTCCAATATTTGATTTGTGACTGTGATTTACTGAACTTTACATATATTTTTCATTAAGAATTTTCAAGACATGACACACAAGTAAATAATATTTACATTATCTATCCAGTGGTTGTGAGTACCATTCTGTCGGCAAAGATATTATCTACCTGTGAGAAATGGATTGTTGCTGCTGTGATTAAGGTGGAGGATGATACAGAACAACTGCTATGAAAAACTTGCTTGTCTGAGGTTACCAGCATTTCGATTGTGAGGCTGAGATGAGTTTTAGTAACAGATTTTCAAGATTTTCCCTCTTCTCTGGTTTAGCACAGCAGAGTGTATGTGTGAAGAAGGAAAACATGTGGGCAGCTCTTTTTGGAGAGGCATTACCCTTTCAAAAAAAACCCTGCATTTTGGGTTACTTTTCTTCTCTCTAGAGGGATGGGACTGAATGAGTATGGACTAGCACTGGGGTGTGAAGTTCTGAGCCTCACAGGCCACTAAGGTATTGCTGGACTGTGGGCCTGAGGGTGTGTTAGGGAGACTGAGAGGTTGGGAGGCGGTGAGGGGGTGGATCTTTCTCCCTAAGAATAAAAGAAGGTCTGATCCATGGCCTTTGGCTTGCTAAGCATTTAAGATGCAGTACTGATGAAGGAGATATTGGACAATTGTTTTGAAGGCAGAATAGTGAATGGAAATGCTTTCAACAAAGCACAGCTTTCCTTATGTCCAGTGGAAAAATATGCACAACATGAGTGTTGTGAGTTGAGTTTTATTTGGGCCATATGAGCACTACAGCCCAGGAGACAGCACGTCAGATAGTTCTGAGAAACTGCTCCAAAGAAGTGGGGAGTAAGATCAGTATATATACATATACGTATGTGTATATATGTATTAGTGAAGGGAGGATTCGTGTAGTTAATCACACATTTTGGCAGAGGTTTGCTACTAGTCACAAGAAGGTTGCTGCTAGTCATGAGGAGCAATATCTCCTTTAATGATTTTAGTGCTTTTCTAGACATCAGAAGATGCAAACAATTAGGCTCATAAACTCTTCTCCTAAAAATATCTAAGTATGTGAAGGCCTGTTCTGCCAGTTTTTCTCAGAGCACAGAGGGCTCATTCCTGATCTCCACCTTGACTCCTTTCAGAGTCTGTTCAAGGTCAGGACCACAGGGGCCAGTGACTTCATCCTTGTCAGAACCAGATGGTGAACGACAGTTTTTTAGCCAGCACTAATTTAGGCTGCAAACGGTGCTGGAGCTTGGTGGTTCTCTGCTCACCCCACATCGTTCTCTAGAAACTCCCCGCCTGCCTACTTTTAGACCCCTGAACTAGCCACTTCCTCTCTCTTCATTCATTTCCCGAAATTGTGAGTTCATACTGGTCATCTGCAGGCAAAAATCTAGTCTGCCCAGTTTGTTCCTGTCTCTCATAATTGAATTTTGTGCATGATAGCTCTTGAATGTAAAAAGCAAAATGATTCTGTGGAAAGTCCAATATTTTTGTTTTGGTTTTTGGAATTTCACAAAACATTTTCTGTTATTAACAGAAAAGTGGGATGAAAATGTACACATAATTCTCATTATGTTAATGTACACATTATTCTTTATCTGTAAAAGAGAAAGTGAAGTAAAGTATAGGTCACTTAGTCATGACCGACTGTGACCCCATGGACTGTAGCCCACCAGGCTCCTCTGTCCATGGGATTTCTCAGACAGGAGGAATACTGGGGTGGGTTGCCATTTCCTTCTCTAGGGGATCTTCCCAACTCAGGGATGGAACCTGGGTCCCCTGCATTGCAGGCAGATTCTTTTACCATCTGAGCCACAGGGGAGCTCTTTAAAAGTAAATATAAATATTCTACATAAAGTGACATATATGCATTTGTGTGCCCTTTTGTGAGTCACTTAATGCCCCTACATCTGAGTTTCTTCATCAGTAAAATGAAGAAAACAATCTATTATCCAGTTTGTTGAGGAATAGGTGAAGTGGCTTAAGTGGAACAGCAACAATAACAAAAATACCCCCAAACTCCCCCAAACTATGCTTGACACGTGGATTTTCTCAATGTTAGTTTGCTTCACTTAGTAAACAATAGACGATAGATGACAGCAAGAAGAATTGGCCTTTACTTACTCATCTCGGAACAAAGGAAAAAACTACTCTAAAAACTCAACAGGGGCTTCCCAGGTGGCTCAGTGTTAAAGAATTCACCTGCCAATGTAGGAGATGCAGGTTTGATGCCTGGGTCAGGAAGATCTCCTGGAGGAGGAAATGGCTACCCACTGCAGTATTCTTGCCTGGAAAATTCCATGCACAGAGGAGCCTAGTGGTCTACAGTCCATAGGGTCACAAAGAGTTGGATAGGACTGAGCATGTACACACAAAACAAGTTCTGAGATCAAACACTCCATTTACAATCACTGGATGCTTTAATATAATATCCGATTCTCATGTATATGTTTCTTACTGTTACTGTACTGGGGAATCCATTCTCAAGAGGCCAAATTTAAAGTGAGCCAGAGATTTAAAGGTAGATTTAAAATCGGTAATATTTAAAAGTTTTACCTTTTGTTTCATGTTTCTAGACCTTGCATGAAAGTGAGGAGAGGAAGTACTTGTCAGGGTCACCCTGCCTTGCACAGTGAAATGTACATCACCCTGAGCCTTGCAGTACCGTGAGCTCCTTGAGTTTGAGACTTCCTGTGTGGTTTTAGCTCAGATAGTGAGGTATCTCCAGCTACTTTTCTTCCTCTGCTGAGCGAGATATGTTGACAACCTCTCAGGAAGTCTCTGGATCTATTTTTATATTTTATTTTCATAGAGCATTTTGCTACATATTTTAGAATGTACTTTTAATTGTCCTCGTGATGGTGGAGGGTCAGATTGAGACAGACAAACAGCAGGTGATCTAAAACTCACTTATGTGTTATTTAATCATCATTTGAATTTCACTGTTGGTTCAAATACACTTTGATAAAGCAATGTCCAATGATGACATTCCCTGAGCTTTAACTAATTCATAACCAGAGAAAGTGGGCTAAAAAGAGTGAGGTGCTGGTAGGAAACTAGGTGAGCATGAAAAATTGCAAATGTAAATTCACTAAGAGGAGAAGTCACTAGGATGTATCACTTAATGGTGAATTCAGGGCTTCGTCTCTATTTAGGCTGAATTGAATCTCTCTAGCATCATGCTTGCTCTTGGTGTATTACCATCAAGTGAGGAATAATGCTCTATTAGCCTCTCGACCTGGAGTTTACCTTTTTCTGGTATCAAAACTTGAGATGAAGGCAAAAACATAGAGTTGCGATTCAGTCTCGTTGTTATTTTCTAAAAACATAATGGGAAGTGGCATAAATGATTCAACATATTCCCTACCATTTTGTATCTAGGTTAAAAAAGACTTTTATCTTTAGGTACATCCTTGCTTCTGAACTATGATTAACTTCTGGGTTATTCAACCTTTTGGTTTCTCATTTTTTTGTTTATCCTACCCGTGGGCTTAATGAGAGGGACTTTTAATAGCTGTGACTCATTTGCTTCCAATGTTAGTATCAGTGGATTTCAAACTTTAGTTTGCATCAGAATCATCTGGAGAATTTGTGAAAATAGAAAATGTTAGCTCCATCTCAAAGAGTTTCTGGTTTAGTGATTCAGGGGTATGGCCATGGAATTTGCATTTTTAACAGTTCTCAGGTGATACTATGCTTCTGGTCCCAGGGACCATGCTTAAAGACCTCTGCTCTTGTTTATTTTTCATTATTTCACAGTGGAAGTATTAATTATGCTTTTGTTGTGGTGTAGTTGCTAAGTAGTGTCCTACTTGTTTGCAACCCAATAATTATGTTAACCAATGCCCTCTGAGTGCATCAGTCTGAGAATTCCTTTCTTAAAATTGCATTCTTTGACAAGAGAAATTGCTGTATATTTCTTCAGACAAGGTCCCAACTAGCATTTCCATTTCAAAGCTATATTTTCTGATTGTTATTTCCCTAATAGAATCTGCTCTCAGAATGAAAGTTTCTATATTTTTTCTCTTATTAAGTTTCATTCTTTTATTCTGTAGTCTAATTTCCCTTCTTCTCTTGTTCACATGGAAATTATTGTTAGAACTATTGTTAGTTGCTCAGTTGTGTCTGACTTTTTGCGACCCATGGACTACAGCCGGCCAGGCTCCTTTGTCCATTGAATTCTCCAGGCAAGAATCTTGGAGTGGGTAGCCATTCTCTTCTCCAGGGGATCTTCCCAACCCAGGGATCAAACCCAGATCTTCTGCATTAGCAGGCAGATTCTTTACTGTCTGAGCCACCAGGGAACTTGTAAATAAGAAATTCAGTACACTTCCATCTTGGTCAGGTGTCAGAATTATCCTTTTGTGATTCCAGCCCTAGAAAGGGTGTCCAAGTTTCCCACCGTCTCTTGAGGAGAGCTTAAAGGTGTTCAGAACTGTAAGTTACCCAAAGAAATTAGATAGGTGGTAGGAAATGCATGATCTCGGACAATTGGGCTATTTCTTACTTTCTGTTCCATTATGTTGAAAGGGCCTCTTATTAGTTCCATTCCCATTTCATTTTGTGCTCTGCTTTTCTGCTTTTCCCTTCCACAGTGCTTGGGGAAAAATACCAAGCTCAACAAGCACCTCCACTTCAGCCTCCTAGAGGACTTTGTAACGTAGTGTCAGCTTTGTGCCAGGCTGGGCAAGAAAGAGTGCTTTTCAGTGTGAGTGAAAGTGGGGGAAAACTTGGAGGACTAGAAAACAACCCACATAGTAGCCCTATAACTCTGTTTCTATATTTATATGTTCTCTCATATATACATTAAGTTGTTCATATATTCATTTTTTATGTAACAGACATTTATTGAGTTTTGTGTGCCTTTAGTTAACACTGTTCACCAACATTTCAGAAATGGAGACCTCATTGAAATGAAAGAGGCATTTATTTGGGGTTTGTTAGAACTGCAGTCTGGGAGACACAGATTCAAGAGGCACTTGAATCGTGTTCTGATGGACTACCAAATGCAGGAAGCCTATAAAAGCAAAACTCCAAGGCCACAGTTAGTTACATAAGCTGTTTGTCAAGAATTATAATTGGAGCTGGCAAGGAGTAGCATGCTTGTTAAGCAAGGAATGATTGGGGCCTGAAATGATGGCATAGTTACCAGGGGGGACCTTGAGACCTTAATGCTGCAGCTGGTGGATGTTGTTCTAAATTGCCTGATAGTGGCCTTGGGTTTGATTCAGTTTGGAGAAAATACAAGTTCTCAGAAGTGCAGAGTCATGTCTGAAACCAGATCGTCCATGGCTGCTGAGTCTATTTTTTATGCCTAAACTGAGATTACTCCATTACAATTTCCATTTATCATCAGTAATAACCACCATTTTAAGAGATTAGTTCCCCTCTCTTGTACTATTTTCTATTTAAGTTAGAATGGTGTGTATTTAACCATATATTAAATGTGTATATTGCAAATTAAATATTTAAATGTATACTATTTTAATATACATGTCAAGTGTGTTTAACATATGTATGTTATGTTAGTATTAGTGGCTCAGTCATGTCCAACTCTTGTGACCCCATGGACTATAGCCCACCAGGCTTCTCTTTCCATGGAATTCTCCAGGCAAGAATACTGGAATGGGTTGCCAGTCCCTTCTCCAGGGGATCTTCCCCACCTGGGGAGTGAACCCAGGTCTCCTGTATTGGCAGATTCTTAACCGTCTGAGCCACCAGGGAAGCCCGGTATATGTCACAGGTTTTTCTTTTACTCTCTAATCAAAGATGATAGAGAATTGATGATCCATGGTACAAATGCAGTTTTATTTTGTAATCACCAAGAATTAAAATGCATTTTTTTTTGCTTTAAAATTCTACATTTTATTGAGCATATTTCTGGAGTTTCTTAACAGCATTCAGCAGTTACTGTGTGTACTCTTCTCCAGGGTCTACTTGATCACAAATATGACATTTGAATTTTTTTAAAAAGTTTGTTCAACTTTCTTAAATGCATGGCAGTATATAGTTAAAACATCTGGATTACAATTAAAATTATTAGAAATCGATGCAGTGCATAAAAGTACAAAGAAGAAAAAATTCACTATCCATAATCACTTCAAGATTTTTTTAAACTCCCTTCTAGGTATTATTTATTTTCCTGTTTAATTAAACTGACAATTTTTTTTTTAAAATTATAGATTCTTTACAAAAAACTTAACATTTCAGATAAATACAAAGAATAAAGCTTTAAAAATACAAAACATTAGAATTAATCATTATGAATACACAACTATAAACATATGACTGTAGGCACATTCTACATGGCTGATTGTCAATAGATAAAGGAAATTAACATTGAGTTCTGTAATCATAATTTCCAGATATGTGTGGTATCAATTATTTATTTATGTCAATTTAAGATACCGTCTATGGGGTCACACAGAGTTGGACACGACTAAAGCAACTTAGCAGCAGCAACAGCAAGATCAACATCAATTATTTCACATTAATTTTCCTTAATTTGATTCAAATTTTTGTTAAGGGAGCACAGTGACTCACCAAAGTTGCCACTAATTTTTTTTATTGTTTTATAAATATCTATATATAAAGGATATATATATAGCCTACAATTCACTTATTAGAATGCCATCATTGAAAAGCCATCCAAAAATGCAATTATTTTCACAAAGTGTTTTTTTATCTTAGCAGAGCAATCTGATGGAGAAGGCACTGGCGACCCACTCCAGTACTCTTGCCTGGACAATCCCATGGACGGAGGAGCCTGGTAGGCTGCAGTTCATGGGGTTACTAAGAGTCAAACACGACTGAGTGACTTCCCTTTCACTTTTCACTCTCATGCATTGGAGAAGGAAATGGCAACCCACTCCAGTGTTCCAGAATCCCAGGGACGTGGGGAGCCTGGTGGGCTGCCGTCTATGGGGTCACACAGAGTCGGACACGACTGAAGGTCTGAAGGTCTCAGAAAATGAAGTGATGCTAGGAGATGGCTAAAAGCAAAGTCTCTTTGTAGCTGATCAAAGGAAAGCATTTGACTGTGTGGATCACAATAAACTGTGGCCAGACCACCTGACCTGCCTCTTGAGAAATCTGTATTCAGGTCAGGGAGCAACAGTTAGAACTGGACATGGAACAACAGACAAGGCTGTATATTGTCACCCTGCTTATTTAACTTACATGCAGAGTACATCATGAGAAACGCTGGGCTGGAGGAAGCACAAGCTGGAATGAAGATTGCTGGGAGAAATATCAATAACTTCAGATATGCAGATGACATCAGCCTCATGGCAGAAAGTGAAGAAGAACTAAAGAGCCTCTTGATGAAAGTGAAAGAGGAGAGTGAAAAAGTTGGCTTAAGGTTCAACATGCAGAAAACTAAGATCATGGGATCCGGTCCCATCACTTCATGGCAAATAGATGGGGAAACAATGGAAACAGTGGCTGACTTTATTTTTGGGGGCTTCAAAATCACTGCAGATTTTGCAGCCATGCAGCCATAGAATTGCAGCCATGAAGTTAAAAGATGCTTACTCCTTGGAAGGAAAGTTATGACCAACCTAGACAGCATATTAAAAAGCAGAGATGTTACTTTGCCAACAAAGGTCCGTCTAGTCAAGGCTATGGCTTTTCCAGTGGTCATGTATGGATGTGAGAGTTGGACTATAAAGAAAGCTGAGCACAGAAGAATTGATGCTTTTGAACTGTGGCGTTGGAGAAGACTCTTGGGAGTCCCTTGGACTGCAAGGAGATTCAACCAGTCCATCCTAAAGGAGATCAGTCCTGGGTGTTCATTGGAAGGACTGATGTTGAAGCTGAAAGTCCAATACTTTGTCCACCTGATGCAAAGAGCTGATTCATTTGAAAAGACCCTGATGCTGGGAAAGATTGAGGGCAGGAAGAGAAGGGGACGGCAGAGGATGAGATGGTTGGATGGCATCACTGACTCAATGGACATGGGTTTGGGTGGTCTCTGGGAGTTGGTGTGCTGCGGTTCATGGGGTCACAAAGAGTCGGACATGACTGAGCTACTGAACCGAACTGAACTGAAAGGAAAGGAAACCACAATTGCTCCCACCACAAGCCTTGCACCAAGTCACAAACAGCAGATTCTACTGCTCAAGGCAGAGCAGGCAACTCTTTCATCATTGCTGCTGCTGCTGATGCTAAGTCGCTTCAGTCATGTCTGACTCCGTGCGACCCCATAGATGGCAGCCCACCAGGCTCCCCTGTCCCTGGGATTCTCCAAGCAAGAACACTGGAGTGGGTTGCCATTGCCTTCTCCCTTTCTTCACTGATCCTAGACAAAAAGGTGATGCTGCCAAGGAAAGACTAGAATAAAATTACCTTTAATCCTGAGAGAAAAGCAGGGAACTCTTTGGGGCCAAGGATTTCACAACTGTATATAAAACTGGGTTCTGCCACACCTACAGAAGAAAGGGAAACTCTTTCCTGCCTAAGACCCTGACAGATACAAGAAAGAGCTTGGCTACTGAGGAGGAGAGGCAGGAATGCTGAGAAAGCCACACTCCCAAGGCTAAGGCAGACAGTACCTGTCCGAGACTGAGACTAGATCAAGAGAACTTCGAATTTCTCCTGTCTCCCACACTGTCATACACTGTCCCACACTGATGTTACAAGCTATAGAAGCTTACCACTGGGGGAGTGCAAGAGTTTGGAGAGAGACCCCCTTCAGATCTGCTGAAATTGTAGACTTGAATCAAAACACTCAGAACACATGTACACCCATGGCTGATTCATGTCAATGTATGGCAAAACCCACTACAATATTGTAAAGTAATTAGCCTCCAATTAAAATAAATAAATTAAAAAAAAACACTCAGAAAAAACCTTCAGTCACCAAGACCCCACAGTAAACATTAGGTTGCAGCACCATATTGCTGAAAGAATTTGAAGTCTGCGTGTAACAAAGAAGGCCTCAGAAACAATGAACTGTAAACAGCCCAAGGTCCCATACTATTAGTTTTACAGAAGAAGTTACCTTTTTTTCTAGCGAAACATACAATATTTGCCATTCAATAAAAATTATTTGACACACACGTGCAAAAAAGGAAGAAAATGATCCACTGCCCCAAATTAAAATGCCGGCGGTGGTGGTTTAGTTGGTAAGTCATGTCTGACTCTTGTGACACCATGTAGTCTGCCTGGCTCCTCTGTCCATGGGATTTTCCAGACAAGAATACTGGAGTGGGTTGCCATTTCTTCTCCAGGGGATCTTCCCAATCCAGGAATCAATCCCAGGTCTCCTGCATTGCAGGCAGATTCTTTACTGACTGAGCTGCAAGGGAAGCACACAGCTGAAATAAACTCAGGTATGTTCAAGATGTTGGAATTAGCATCATGAAACTTTTTGAGACTTACTTTTTTTTTTTTTATTTTAGTTGGGGGCTAATTACTTTACAATATTGTAGTAGTTTTTGCCATACATTGACATGAATCAGCCATGGGTTCACATGTGCTCCCCCTCCTGAACCCTCCTCCCACCTCCTTCCCCATCCCATCCCTCTGGGTCATCCCAATGCTCCATCCCTGAGCATCCGTCCCATGCATAGAACATGGAATGGTGTTCCACTTCACATATGACAATATACATGTTTCAATGTTATTGTCCCAGATCGTCCCACCCTCACCTTCTCCCTCAGAGTCCACGGGACTGTTCTATGCATCTGTGTTGAGACTTACTTTTAACTTGTCAAAAAACTAGTGGAAACTTAGGAAAACATACATGAGTATATGGGGAAATTTTATCTGAGAGGTGAAGATTATATAAAGAAATAGTCAAAGGGAAATATCAGATGGGAAAAACTATGATATCAGAAATAAATCATTCCTTCCATGGGCTTGTCAGAAAACTGGACACATGAGAGAGAAAAAAACATCCTAGTAAACCTGAAGATAGATCAACAGAAATATCCCAAGTGAGTCACAAAGAATAGAAAAAGAGTGAAACTTGACAGATCATCCAAGAGCTTTGAGACAGTAAAAATCATAGATTTCCCATCTGAAAGTATGAAAATGGAAGGTGATAAAGTGACATTCTTTGTAGTACTGAAAGAAAATTTCATTAACTACTATAGGGATAAAGACACATATTACATAATGTTGAAGGAATCAGCATAATAAGATGCCTAAAAATTCAAAGTGCATATATACCCAATAAAAGAATTAGAAAATACGTAAAGTAAAAAAAAAAAAAAAAGACATTACTTTGCCAACAAAGGTCCGTCTAGTCAAGGCTATGGTTTTTCCAGTGGTCATGTATGGATCTGAGAGCTAGACTATAAAGAAAGCTGAGTGCCAAAGAATTGATGCTTTTGAACTGTGGTGTTGGAGAAGACTCTTGAGAGTCCCTTGGACTGCAAGGAGATCCAATAAGTCCATCCTAAAGGAGATCAGTCCTGGGTGTTCATTGGAAGGATTGATGTTGAAGCTGAAACTCCAATACTTTGACCACCTGATGCAAAGAGCTGACTCGTTGGAAAAGACTCTGATACTGGGAAAGATTGAGGGCAGGAGGAGAAGGGGAAGACAGTGGATGAGATGGTTCAATGACATCACTGACTCGATGGACATGGGTTTGGGTGGATTCAGGGAGCTGGTGATGGATGGGGAGGCCTGGTGGGCTGCGATTCACGGGATCACAAAGAGTCAGACACGACTGAGCAACTGAACAGAACTGAACTGAAAGTAAAAACTGATATAATTGTAAAGGGAAATAGACAAATCCTCAATTTCATATGGACATTTTGACATACGTCTATCAGCAATTATTTAGGATATTTAGGCAAAAAAAAAAAGCGGTAAGGATTTAGAAAATCTGAAAGAGCACTTTGCAACCAAATTGCATATCGGATGTATATAGGGCCCTCTATTCAACAGTAGAAAAAGCATATTCTTTTCATGTGCGCATGGAGCATGGAACGTTCACCAGCATTCACCACAAAAGACCAAAAACATTTTAAAGAAAAAAAATTACAGACCCATATCCGTTCTGGATAGATCAAAATTTCTTCACAAAATATTAGCAAATCCAATCCAGCAATATAAAAATTACTAACACATAATGACCTACTGGGATTTGTCCCAGGATTTCAATTTTGTTTCAACACTTGAAAACCAATTAATGTAATTCTCTATTTCA
Organism: Okapia johnstoni; assembly: GCA_024291935.2. Taxonomy (NCBI): domain Eukaryota; kingdom Metazoa; phylum Chordata; class Mammalia; order Artiodactyla; family Giraffidae; genus Okapia; species Okapia johnstoni. The sequence goes on along the minus strand of CM044320.1, from coordinate 18,787,059 downwards.
ACACAGTATAAAAGAATAACCATGTTGCTGTTATTTAGTTACTAAGTTGTGTCCAACTCTTTCTGACCCCATGGATGGAAGCGTGACAGGCTCCACTCTCCATGGGATTCTCCAGGTAAGAATACAGGAGTGGGTTGCCATTTCCTTCTCAGGGAATCTTCCCAACCCAGGGATCAAACCCTTGACTCCTGCATTGCAGGCAGATTCTTTATCACTGAGCCACCAGCAAAGCCCACACACAGAAAAATACATGAGAAAATCCAACTTTCATTCTTGATAAAAGGTCTTAGAATGTTGTGAACAAAAGATAACCTGCTAACAAGCACACCTAAAGAAAAAAATAACTATATCTGACGTCATACTTAAAGGTGAAAGACTGAATGCTTTACTTCTAAGATTGAAAACATAGCCAGGATATACACTCTCCCTACCTTTTTTTAAATGTTGTATTGGTTCCAGCCCATGTAATTGATCAAGAAGAAGAAATACAATGCATACACTAGAAAAAAATGAAAGACAAATTTCTTTATTTGCAGAGGTTCTGATTGTACATAGTTTACTCAAAGAATCTACAAAAGAGCTATGACAGCTAATAAGTAATTGTATGAAATTTACAGGTTTATATAGCTCATGTATAATTGTATTTCTATATGAGTGTGGTAGGCAGCCTCTAAAGTGGCCTTTCGTGATTCCTGTCTCTATTTTTGCCCTTCTGTAACTACACAAGTGTTGATTTGTGGTTCTCTTCTAAGTATGCTGTTGCTGCTGCTGTTTCCTATATTGGCAGGCAGATTCTTTAGCATTGAGCCACCTGGGACACAGACAGAGATTCACTCAGTCGTGTCCGACTTTTTCTGACCCCACAGACTGTAGCCTGTCAGGCTCCTCTGTCCATGGGATTCTCCAGGAAAGAATACTGGAGTGGGTTGCCATGCTCTTCTTCAAGGGATCTTCCCAACCCAGGGATCAAACCTGGGTCTCCCATGCAGATTCTTTACCATCTGAGTCACCAGGGAAGCCTCACCTGGGAAACATGGTAAAAATAACAATATGGCACTTCTTTGGTTAGACTTCCGTATATTTTTAAATATGTGTCCATTTGTCTTTAGAGAAATTTATTTTTTCCTTTAATGCAGCAGATAAGGAGAGAAGAACATGTACTCCTGATGCTTAGGTGAAGCTCCAGTCTCCAGATCTCAGGCTAGCAGTTTGATTACAGAGCTCAGACATCTCCAGCCACACAATATGGTAAATACATGCTGGTGGGATCCTGGAGAACAAAGCTTGAATGGTAAAAGTCAGTTAGTTCATCTTCAGTTAGACAATTTCGCCTGTTTTCTATTCTGCTTGCTCAGCCAAGAAGCGTTTGCTTCTTTTTTGGGGTATAGTTGCTTTACACTTCTGTGTCAGTTCCTTCTGTACAGCAAAATGAGTCATCCATATTTATACATATCCTCTCTTCTTTTTGGGTTTCCGTCTCATTTACATCACTGCAGTGCACAGAGTAGAGTTTTCTGTGCTAACGTTAGATTCTCATTCAGTTCAGTTCAGTTCAGTCACTCAGTCATGTCTGACTCTTTGCGAACCCATGAACCACAGCACGCCAGGCCTCCCTGTCCATCACCAACTCCCAGAGTCCACCCAAACTCAGGTCCATCGAGTCAGTGATGCCATCCAGCCATCTCATCCTCTGTCGTCCCCTTCTCCTCCTGCCCCCAATCCTTCCCAGCATTAGGGTCTTTTCCAATGAGTCAACTCTTCGCACGAGGTGGCCAAAGTATTGGAGTTTCACCTTCAACATCAGACTCACCAATGAACACCCAGGACTGATCTCCTTTAGGATAGACTGGTTGGATCTCCTTGCAGCCCAAGGGACTTGCAAGAGTATTCTCCAACACCACAGTTCAAAAGCATCAATTCTTCAGTGCTCAGCTTTCTTCACTATCCAACTCTCACATCCATACATGACCACTGGAAAAACCATAGCCTTGACTAGATGGACCTTTGTTGGCAAAGTAATATCTCTGCCTTTAAATATGCTGTCTAGGTTGGTCATAAC